>CM059019.1:10218003-12718003 GCA_030272315.1 Paspalum vaginatum | reverse complement strand
CCAACTAAGACCCAAATATCACCTGGAGGCCCCTGAAGTGGTATTTGGAAGGAGGAGTTGTCCAAGTGATCAAGGGGTTGCCTAGGGCAAAGCTCCACAACTCGGCAAGTTAACCTAGTTTAGTTTGTTGGTTTTGATAAGAATAAGCAAAGGTAGGCAAGACTGTGAATTTCCTAGGTAATATTATCTTGATTGATGATTACGCATCCGCATTAGGAGTTGATTGAAAACCCTTGCATTAGACTCTCTGGCCGCCCTGGCCCTAGCACCTATACCTAGAGTTCATAGGACGAGTTGCCTAGAATTGCTAGGTGCGAGTAGACATGAGTGAAAGGAGTCACTCATCGCGTATGTGTTTTCAAAATTCACAGAAATATTTCCTATTGAGAAAGTAACAATTATGCTTATGATTTAAATGGAGACCGGGCGGAGAATAATTTTATTTTGGGGTGTGTGTTGTTGTACTATTTGGCTCCGCCCGAGTTGTTTAAGGCCCGTTCGCTGTTCGTCTGCTGATCGGCATAACATTGCTAGAATGCCTAACTGGGATATGGGACTGGTGAATGTCTTACCTGGGCTCGTCCGAAGTTTTCGAGGTGCGGCCCATCCACTTGCAGGAGGCCGTTGGGTCCGAGGGCGCTTGGACTCGAGGGAGGGCTGACCCAGTGCGCTGTGGTGACGCTCCTGAGAGGGTACAACCTAAGGGTTAGGTGGGGGCACTTTGAATCTTGGGACAGGACAGGTGGAGATGGGGACTATATGTGGGAACGTGACGGCTAGTAATCATATACCCCTGGCATGATAGTTATCCCCGGGAATTAAAATCGATTCAAGTCACTAATGCCCACCAGGTTTGGGAATGACAATATCACTGTTGGGCAACGTAGTAAATATTTGAATATATTATATCTGTTTCACATGTTTTCAAAAACTACATGTTTGTACTACTGTGTTGCTTACATTTGTGCAAGTTATTATTATTATGGAGTTATATGCAAATGATGAAACTTGTCAATTTATGATATTATACCTCGGATTAAAATCAATGGCTAAGGATCCACATGTTAGTAAGCAAGCTTTGTGTCAGCCGTAAGCCCCTCCATTAAGTCCTACTGAGCAATTAGTACTCAGGGTTTGCCCCTACCTTTTGAGTGCAGGTACCGAGGACATCTGGACATTTTCTTGGAGAAGGGTAGTACCGGTGGGCTCGGTGCTGCTCGTCTCACTCATCATTCTATGGAGACTACTAATGTATTTTGTTTCTGCTGCGAGATGTTTTTGAAATGCTTCTGCTATCTGTTTTGAACTTACCTTTCGTACGGCACTATGTTGATACTTATATCTTTATTTCGAACTGGTTTGTAAAATAAGTTTACTTATGCCATATTCAACTGCCTGTGATGATGTAACGGTTGTAGCTCCATCGAGGGCTGAATGTGTATGATGTCGGTTCTTCTGGGAAAGGTAATATCGGGAGCCTTTTTGACTCTCGGCGGACGACCGGGTTTAGTTCAGTCTAATTACATTGTGAGCCAGAGGTGCCAGGTGTGCTTAGCCCGGATTAAATCGGCGGTTTCGCCACATTCATGATAACATTCAATACACTTGCATCAAGTGAATCAACATCGAGCCCACTGATATTACTCCAGTGCAACACATGCTGACCCTCAACCCTGAGGGAGACGTGCACCTCCACCAACACATGCGCAAATGAAGAACTCCATACCTGCGCTCAAAATGTGGGGGCAAACCTTGAGTACTAACTACTCAGTAGGACTTAATGATATGGCTTATGGCTGACGCAAAGCTTGCTTACTAATAAGTGAATCCTTAGCCATTGATTTTAAATAGTAATATATCAACAAAAAGTACAAGTTTCATCGTTTGCATATATCATAATAATAATAATAAATTGCAGGAATGTAAACATTACAATACAAGCAGATGGTATTTGAAAACATGAACAAATAATACAGCATATTCAAGTAGTTATAATGTTGCCCGACAGTGACATTGGGATTCTCACACCTAGTGAGCATCAGCGATTCAAATCGATTTTAATTCTCGAGAATAACTACAATGCTAGGGGTATATGCTTATTAACTATAGCGTTCCCACATATATCCCCCATCTTAACCTATCTCGTCCCAAGATTCAAAGTGCCATCACCTAATCCTTGGGTTGTGCCCCATGGTGAGCCTGCCAACATCTCGGTCTCCCCACCATGAGTACAAAGCTCCCCCAGGCCTTCTGCCTCCATCTTGTGGATGGGCGGCACCTCGAAATCTTCGGACGAGACTAGAAAAAAATTTCACCAGTCCCACGGCTCAGATAAGCATTGTAGCAATGTTATGCCGCTCGGCAGACGAACAGCGAACAGGCCTTATGCGACTAGGGCGGAGCCAAATAGTACAACAACGCACAGCAAAAAATAAAATTATTCTCCGCCCGATCTCCACTTAAATCATGAGCATAATAATACTTTCCGAATAGTAAAAGTTCGGTGACTTTGGATTCACGTATGCAATGAGTAACTCCATTAACTCGTGTCTACTTGCACCTAGCATTACTAGGCACACTCGTCCTACGTGCTCAATTTGTAAGGACTAGGGCCATGGCGGCTAGGGAATCTAGTACACTTGTTTTCAATCAACTCCTAATGCGGATGCGTAATCATCAAACAATGTCCTGCCTACCTTTGTTTTTGAGTAACTTGAACAAACTAATCTAAAGTTAGTTTATCGGGTTGTGAGGCTTTGCTCTAGGCAACCCCTTGATCACTTGGACTGCACCTCCTTCCAAACAAGACTGATGGGCCCTCCAAGTCGTGCTTGGGGCTTAGTTGGTCCACCCCACCTAAAGAAACCTCGTCCCGAGATTTGGAGTAGGCAAGGTTGTTGTGATGCCCCCAACATCTAAAGGGCACTAACACACAATTAGACATGCGTTAATGAAGTTTTACAACATAATTATGTATATAGAGTGACAAGACATAGGTGAAGAAATCACTAAGCCAAAGTTTTTTTATCCAAAATACAATACCGCGCGTGGTTTGGTTGAGTAAGTCAACACCCACATGCTTTTGTGCAAAACACCAAATACGGAAGTTCTAGTTCAGGAAATGTTCTTGTACTTTTCTATTGTGACCATGTTCAAAATCTAAGGGCAAGAGGCTCGAAAGTTTTAATTGATTTCAGCCAACGTTCTTTTTGAAAGGTGACAAAGATGTGCTTGACCAAATTTGGGCCCAAATAAAACTTTCAAAATAATTAAGCACCTGAGATCAGATCCATTACCAACGTTGTTGCAAATGCCATGAACTACATTTTGTTACACTAAACATGTTTTGAAACTGTCATTTACCTACTTTAAATTGCACCCAAATTCCTCCCAGCCTACACGAGAATTCTGAGGTCTAGGTTTTCAGCTCTTCCCCAAATTTCAATCTGAAATTATTTTTGATTTCATTATATAACTTCTGAATATTCCTTTCTATGAAATAAAATTAAACTCATCACCTTTCTAATGCACCTGACCTTTATGTAATTGGACCCAATTTGGTGACTCAAAAGTTTGAAACAAGAAAGACCACACCTGAGTTAAGACTGCGAGTTAGACTGACACCTGGAACTATTTGAGCTTATAGTTCAAAATAGCTGGTGATCTAGACCAAACTTTCTATACCAATCTGGTAGAGGACTTAAAGATGAACAACTTTGGTATTTTGAGTTGTGAAATGCATAAAGGTTTTAGTGGGGTTTTGCGTAGATTTCTGTCAGACTAGGAAATCTGGCAAACAGTGGGCTGAGCACTCAATTCGAATTTCTCTAAAACAAAATCCTTATCATGCAAAACATTATATGTAAAAGTTTTAGTTCATCCAAAACTGAACAACTTTGATACATAACATGTCTCATAAAAATGCACCCAAATATGACTTTAGAAATTTCTAAGTCGAAGGGTTCAGCTTGGTAAAACTAGACTTCTTCTTTGAATTCAAATTTAAACCAAATTTTGATATAGAACATGGTGTCCAACTTTATAACAAAGTTATAGGAAACAAAATTTAGAGCAATTCTTGTATTTTGACTATAACCAAATTCGGCCGTTATGTTGATCAAAAATGCGAAATTACAGTGGAGAATCCAATAGACAAACCTGGTCCTTTCATCTTCGTTTTTCTTTTTCACTTTCTGAGTCAATGGCAAGTGGGGCCCACATGTCGGATTCCCGCCCGGTCAGAATGTTTACATTGGGTCATGGGTCCCGTAGGTTTCGCGCCTCTGCGCACCTAGTCCACGCACTCCTGTCCCTTTTCCCTCGCCTGGTCCCACATGTCGGCGTCCCGAGGTTCCTGGACTTAGCTCACGTCACAGCCCCCTTTCCCCTTCCCCTCTCCCCCATGCCCACGCGGTGCAGGGGTCCTGCCTGAGCATGCCATGGCCGCCGACTGGCTTCAAAGGGGAGTGAGCCCCTCTCCCTCGGCTCGTCTCTCTCCCTTGTTCCACTCCTCCCGGTTGCCTCACTCACCTCTCTTGCACTCGCACCACGCTTGCTCTGCTCCTCCCCTCACCAGAGCACCACCGCCAGTAGAGCTTCCGCGGTGGGCTCGCGCCGCCACCACTTCGGGCCACCTTCGCTTCCGCGGATGTGCGCCCAGCATCCGCCTTGTATTCCTCTATCTTCTCCACCACTTTTGTGTCGCCGCTGGTGCCTCTCCTCCACTTTCCCCCGCACGCTCCGCCGTAGGCTACTACTGTGCACCCGCGTCTCACTGCGGATGCCCCGCTCCTGTGCCTCCCCCGCCTCCAGACCTTGTGCATCGGGTTCGCCGTCCAGCCGCGCAGCTTCCGTGCCCATCCTTATCGGTTCATGGCACCCCAGTTGCTGGATCCACCCCCGAGCCGCCTCCGCATCGCCTGCTCGCTCCGCCGCGCGCATCAAGCTCCAAGGCAAAAGGATCCCTGGGGGTAGGAACACATTCCTAGAGTCCCTCCACGGCCGCTGCGCGCCCCACGTCACTGGTGCAGCTGCCCCAAATTCCCCCTGCGCATGGCCTTCCCTCGGCCTGAGGATGAAGGTGGTCTTTTTGCGAAAGCCCCCTGTTAATGTCTCTAATTTCATCCAATTTGAGTCACTATGTACTGAGTCTTGTGAATCTTGCATGCAAGCCCCTGGAAACTATGGTTCATTGGGTTTGAGCCTTGGACAGTGGGAATTTCGGTTTAAATGCTTTTTCTTGGTATATATACTTTGATAATCCATTCTAATTAAAAGAAAAATGCTAAAAATACAAACTTAGTTGCATTGTGCTCGTCTTGAGCAAATGTACATAGTGGGTAGGCTCTTGATAGCCTCAAAGACTGTTTGGCCCCTAATATTATGCATGCTCTCTTTTATTATAATTAGCAAACGTAATATAAATGAAGTCCAAAAAAATCATGGAACTTGGAAAGAAACATGTATAGTATATTTAGGCCCTCTGGTGATTCTTGTAATCCTAGCATACACGATAAAGTTACAGATCTACCTCTAGTTCTATTAATGTACATTATATGTGTATGGAAATGCATGCAACAAAAAAACTTGTCCAGAAAAATCCATGGAAATTATATTGTACTCATTTGGTTCGTTGGAGTCTAGAAATAAAGTTCCACATGTTTTGCTTGCTGCTTTCATTGCGATTTGAAAATGATAGATTCTATGGTTATTTATACAATAAAATAGAAAATTGCTATTTAATATGCTCCAAAAATCCGGACAAAATTCTGGTATACTTATTACTGTAAATACATACTTGTGTTAGTTGTTCGTGCATTTTAGTTGCTGTTTCATATGGGATATGAAAATGGTTATTTAATTAAGATAAAATGTGAAGAAACATATAGTGAAGGTTGTCTTGCTCAAATAGGCTAATGTTGCACCATGTTCTGTACATGACATGTACTCTACATAATATTTATGAACGTATGTATAGATGGAGCCACACTGTGTGCATATACGTTGTAGTCGATGCCATGAATTAATTATTGCTTGTCTTTATCGCATCTCAACATTAACATGTTTTCCTTACGATGAGTAATGTGTTAGGCTTATATATGATTGTTTGAGTGTATGCTTGTCGGATGTTTTGCTTGCATATGGTATGATAAAGAACAACTTAACTTAATACTTGATCGTGTTTTACACCCACATGTTGCATTGTGAAGATCGGATTCCACAACTTTAAGCTTGTCCTGTAGGCACAAAAGAAATTCTTGCTTAGATAGTTTATCAATAAACATTTTGTCTATCCATGCAATGATTGTTCATGTGTGAGCTTGTTATTCATGCATCTCATTCCCGACATCATGCATACCATTCATATAGTGATGCTTACTACAGATATGTGATCCAGAAACAAGTGCGAGAGCAACTTCTAGCAATGGTGGTCAAGAAGACGAACTAAGCCCCAAGCATGACCTGGAGGGCCCATCAGTTGTGTTTGGAAGGAGGATCAGTCCAAGTGATTAAGGTGTTGCCAGGGGCAAAGCCTTACAACCCGACAAACTAACTTTAGATTAGTTTGTTCAAGTTCCTCAACAACAAAGGTACGTAGGACCGTGATTCTCCTAGCTAAGATTATTGATTGTTTGATGATTACGCATCCGCATTAGGAGTTGATTGAAAATAAGTGCATTAGGTTCCCTAGCCACCCTGGCCACATTAGCAGGCGTGCTTAGCTCAGATTAAATTGGTGGTTCCTCCACAGCTGGTATCAGAGCCGATCAAACAAAGACAACGGTCATATCATCATGTTTTGATTTACAAACCTATTTTTGAAAACCCCTTTTCAAATAATTGAAAAATGAGAGTATGCGATATGCCCATATTAAGGATGTTAGTGCACATCAGGTGTCATTGCTAACATTCTGACTTGTATAGAACTCATTTGCTTAATCGACGCTTAGCCATAACTATCTCCAGTACTGGTGGAACGCTATTAGGATTTGCGGACTGTTGCGAACCCTGCATTCATGCTGATATGATTGTTTTATTAAAGGGGGTGGTCAAGTGTTTAGAGTGTTTCGTGACCATTCTTCTTCGAGGCAACAACTTCCATTTGCTATCTTGGGGTTAGCTTGGGCTAGCAGAAAAACCTAACATGTTAAAATTAGATCTTGTTGGCCACCATTTCTCTCCCTAGCAATTTTCCAGTACAAGAGGAACATTGGGTGTGTTTGGGAGAAGTGGCGCCACTACGTCGTCCACCAGCCATAGCCCAATGAAATTCGTGGATACCACTTTTAGGAATAGAGTGGTATGATCATGGTGATGATGATATTGGTGTGAGCATGCATTTTTCTGCAGGTACACTAACTACATGCGAACTTAAGAACGAATAGAGAACGATTAGTTGCATTAGGCAGTGACGTGCGTATATGTCACCGGAATATATATATATATATATATATATATATATATATATATATATATATATATATATATATATATATATATATATATATATATATGAGACCAAATAGGATGACTCATGCATCATGTCATCTTATATTATCTTATCTCACATGCCTTGCTTTTTGGTTGCTTAAGAGTGACAAGATGCATATCGTACCTGAATGTGTGTTACTACTATTTTGATATGTAGCTCCAAATACAAGGAGAACTAGCAGAAAGTAAGCATGTAACTCAAGTAGTACATTTAATTTGTGGCAATTTTTCTACATATCACTCACTCTAAATCCGAATGGTTCAACGAATGCAAACGAAATACATTAAACATGATGTTCAGCCCACAATCCAACCCGTCACAAAGTTTTCGAGTTTACAACATGTTCCAACCTCACGATGTGGAAACTTCATGTGTAAAAGTTATAGTTAACAACTGTACAAACACTTTTTGTATTCTTCAAGTAACAAGAAAATGCTTATGTAGTGGAGTTATGGCTTGTTGAAGTAAGAAGACAAATCTGAATAAACAAAAACTGACACATAAAAATTGTAAGTTTAAGTTTAAGCATTTTCCACGATAAAACCAACCTATATCATGTATAACAAACATGTGGCATACTAAATTTGTGACCACTTTTATAAAGAACTCTTCCACTATAAATGCATAGATTGTGAGGCGCAAGCTAAAACAAGCCCGAGTCAAAATTCTGCACCAATGTGACCATCTGTTAAAGATTTCAAAATCGGTGTGGCACTGGAGCAACATCAGTTGGCTCGATGTTGTTTCACTTGATGGAAATATTTTGAATGTTATCATGAACTTCGAACATTAATTCCACTACGAGATACTTTTAAACTTGCATGTCATATGACACAATGTTGGAACTGTATTTTATTCGGAACTGGTTTGCAAAACTAAGCTACTTATTCTCTATTTCAACTGCCTGTGATGATATATCTGTTGTGGCTCCATCAAGACTCGGATGTGTATGATGTCGCTTCCTCTGGGTTTGGTGTTATCAAGAGCCAAAGGACTCTCGACAGACTACTGGATTTAGTTCGGTTAAAGTGCGCTGCGAGCCAAAGGTGGCAAGCGTGCTTAGCTTAGATTAAATTGGTAGTTATACCACTACCATATATGTTGAACTACAAGCACATATTTATTTATAGCTTTGGTCAAATTGCAGCTTCAACTTATGTAGGCTCCTTGTTTTGAACTTTTGAGTGACGAAATGAGGTTCAATCACCTCAAGTTTAGATGCATTTGAAGGGTAATAAGTTTAATTTCATTTCATAGTCAGGTAGATTTTGAAGTGCTATAGTGAAATCAGAAGTAATTTTAGATTCAGATTTGGGGAAGAGCTAAAAATGTTTTGACTTGGAACTTTTGAAGCACTCACCATGTGATTTCGAAGATGTTGATAATAGCAAAGTTGAAGGTCCCTTATTAAAAGAAAACTTTTGTATTCGTTGTTTTGCTCAAAAGCTAATACAATTTGAACTACCCAACCAACCAATGCGAGGTTTTGTCTAGTTCTCATTGCTTTCTAATCTATATTAAGTTATAAATCATAATTATCATGTGTAAAATTGTGTGTTAGGTCCTTGAGATGCTGGGGGCATCACAGATGGAAATGCATCGGCTTTGGTCTTGAATTTCTCTAATTTCGAAGACTCGCATCGGCTCTTGTCTTGTTTGGGTTCTACTGCTTGACACCGATTGTTGCCGCTGGTTGTCAAATGCCGATACACAACTTCCTATTGGCATCTCCTTTAAGATTATCCATAGCTTTCTCTGAACTGCTGTACTCTTGATTCTTCAAAGTGTGTGTGAACAGCTTCAGCTTGGGGTATACGCTGATTACAGTTACAACCTATGCTTAAATGAGATGACTTGTGTTACCCTTGCCAACTAGAGTTGCCACAAAACCTCACCCTTCGACCTAAGTGTTGAGCTGTATTCCGTGCTATTCTTGGTCGACACCTCTTTATGCTTTATGCCAAAGCTTGAAAGATTATTGAGTATCATAGCTTGACATCTCCTTGTACTATCTTTATGTAAGACTTTCTAATTGGCGGCTTGGTCAGACCTTGAGGATTTAAGGAAGCATTGGTTGGTTTGTGATGACTAAACAGCGATGATGCCCCATCGACTTTTCTTAAGGTGATGGCAAAGCATCGTCTTTCGATGTGCTAAAGGCGATGGCAAGGCATCAGCTTTCGATTTGCTCATCATTCTTTTCATTTTTTAGTGCCGATGGCAAAACATCAGCTCCTAGAGTAGCAACCAAGTGCCCCCAGTGTGAGTAGCTTAAGATCCGATCCATAGGCTTGGATAATACTTCTTCAAGTACTTCCCATTCATGTTCCCACTGAATCGTTCACCCTTGAGTGCTTCCATACGGTAAGAATTGCCTAGTGCTATCTCTATTATGCGATAAGGACCGTGCCAATTAGGTGACCAATTGCTGTATACTGGGTCCTTGGTTCCAACTGGCAACACCAACTCCCAGACAAGATCGCCAATCTGCAAACTCTTCGGCTTGACTTTCTTGTTGTAGGCCCATGCTGCTTTAGCCATGTTTGCTTTAATCTTCTCCAGAGCCAACAACTGAAGTTTTGTTAAATCTTCTGTATTAATGTCCATAAGGGATGCATATTCATCGGTAGATAGGCTGTCTTGAAATGTAATGCACCACAAGCCAATGTTGATCTCCCATTGCATCATATCCTCCTAGCCGTAAATGAGCTGATATAGCTTACATTTTGTGGTACCGTGACATGACATACAGTACGCCCACAATGCTTTTGCTAGCCAATCATGTCATTATTTAGGATATTCATCAATCTTCTACTTGATTAGCTTGATTAGGCTCTTGTTAGATGCCTTAGCTTGCCCGTTGGCCTAGGCATAATATGGTGACGACTGGATCAGAGTAATTCCCATCTCTTTAGCAAAAAATTTGAATTCCTCCGATATAAAAATGGAACCTTGATCCATCATGATTGTCTGGGGTATGCCAAACCTATATATGATATGCTCCTTAATGAAGTTGACCACATCTTTGGCTGTGACATTCTTCATTGGTATGGCTTCTTCCCACTTGGTGAAGTAGTCTATTGTTTCCAGGACCCACATGTGTCCTTTGCTAGTAGGGGGTTAATTTGGCCTATCATATCTATGGCCCAACCTTGAAAAGGCCATGGCTTGATGATTGGATGCAACACATTAGCTGGGGCCATCTGCATATCAAGAAGAGGGGCAAGACGCCCATATGCTTCGAGTGTGGAGAGGTCAGCCACTTCATCGCCGAGTGCCCGAACAAGCAGAACGACTACTACAAGAAGGGCAAGAGCCACTCCCATGACTACAACAAGTACCGCTCTACCAAGCATGACTTCATCAAGCGCGACCACGCCAAGCACCACTTCATCAAGATCAAGAAACTTTAGGAAGGCTTTCAAGAGCTAGCAGAAGGACAACGGGAAGCAAGACAAGGCCTTCTTCACCGAGCTTGCAGGTCTTTGCAGCGGAACGTACTTTTCCTCCTCGTCTTCATCAAGCTCAAGCGATGAGGAGATCATCACCAAGTGGGACATGAGGAGAGATCAAGGCGGTCTAGCTGGCCTTTGCTTCATCTCCACCAAGTCCAAGTGCAAGCACAAGATGAACCGAAGATCCTTCTGGTCCATGGAACTTGAGGAAAAGGACGACAAGGGCAATGACAATGACCCCTCTGATAAAGAGGTAACTCTTGAGCAAGCTAAGATTCTTGAGATGCTGGAGAAGAATAGTCATGCGTTGAAAGCCTAGGATAAGATGTTGGAGAAGGCAGCTAAGAAGCTGCAGAAGTAGAAAGCCAAGCTTGCTGATGCTTTGGCTGAGAATGAAAGGCTGAAGAGTGTGCAGGCCCAGCCTAGTGAGTTTGAGTGCCCTACCTATGAGTCTCTGATGAGTGACCTTTGTGAGCAGAAGAGCAAGTATGCTCATCAGGTAGAGGAGATGGATAGGTTGAAGGTTGAGTTAGGCAAACTCCAATCTAAACTGGATAAGCCTACTTTGAGTGAGGTGCCTGAGGGTGAGTCTTGCCCCCACCTAGCTATTGACATAGCTTAGCTGAAGGTGAAGTGCGAAGGGCAGCGCAAGGAGTTGTAGGAGCTTTGGGC
The DNA here is from genome assembly GCA_030272315.1 of Paspalum vaginatum. NCBI lineage: Eukaryota > Viridiplantae > Streptophyta > Magnoliopsida > Poales > Poaceae > Paspalum > Paspalum vaginatum. The sequence continues at coordinate 12,706,384 of CM059019.1, read as the reverse complement.
TAGACCCAAGCTTTTAGGTGTGTGCATGGTCTGTCCTACCTTGAGGTGTGAGCTTGAGCAGGTGAGAGCTGACCTTGAGGTGCTTTCAGCACCTCCTGACACATGTGAGAACTGTCTCACTTTGAGGTTGTTGTTGGTGGAGAAGGATGCCACCATTAAGAAGTTAGAGATGTCTACTCCCTCCATTCTCTCTCTAGACTATGACACCTGTGCTGCCTAGACTTAAGTTCTAGAAGAACTGAGAGAGGAGAAGTTGATCCTTGAAGAGGACAACTGTAGGTTGAGAGAAGTGCTAAGCTGGATGTATGCTAGAGAACCTTAGCTTAGGATGATCATAGAGGCAAGCAAGCGTGGTGAGGGTGACACTAGTAGACTTGGGCTAGGTGAGTGTAGTAGCTCGAGTGAGAAGAAGAGTGCCCCAATCAAGTTTAACACTACCTCTCCCCAGCCTAGTCCCACTGTGGATGGGGTTTACCTTGAGCCTCCCAAGGCTGCCCTAAGGAAGTCATACTTGACACCGAAGCCACCACAAGCCAAGTTGGACAAGATTATAGAAGAAGTGCTTAAGCCTTCAGGCAAGAAGCAAGTTTAGCAACCAGCAGCACCTAAGGCTTCACCACTACACCAAAAGCCTAAAGTTCGACCCCAGCCTATGCCCAAGAGATCTGTCTACCACTATGAGTTTTGCCAATGGAATGGTCACTTGGAGGAGTTTTGCTTCAGGAGGAAGCGGGTTGAGAGGCAAGAGAGAGCCTGGGGGAACCAGGATGAGTTCTACCTGGGTGGTAGGCAGGATCCTCCCCGTTGCGGTGAGATGAGAGACCGCTTTGCTCGAGGTGAGAGAGGAGGCGGCTTCCAAGCCTGTCCTCTTGGTGGCGAGAGACGCTTTTTGGCCGAGCTCCTAGTCATTTTCAGCATGGCTATGGACCTCGAGACCGAGGCTTTGGTAGAGGGCTTGTGAGTTCACACTTTGGAGGTCGCAGTTACCCAGACCGTCATGATGCTTACTTTGACTGTGCTTATCCCACCCTTAAGCCGATGGCTCGCCACTAGCACTAACCCAAGTGCCGGACCATTTGCTCACTCTCGCTTTCCTTGATTTTACTAGATCAAGGCCTGGAGGATGTATGGATCATGGACTCCAGCTGCTCTAGGATCATGACAGGGCAGCACAGATGGTTCTCCAGCCTCAACAACGTGAGCAGTAAGGAGTACGTCACATTCGGGGTAGCGGACGTGCCTTAAACGACTCGGGCAGAGCCAATGATACAACAACGCACACCACAAAAGTAAACTTATGCTCCACCCAGTCTCGTCTATCCATCACATCATATCTCATTGCTTTCAAATTTAGATTTTTGAAAACCATTTTTGAGCCCTATCATCTCATGAGTGAATATCTTCACTCGACTTCTACCATCTAAGCATGGCTAAGCATAGACTTGGACCTATTTATAGTACTTAGGATATCAGGGATTTATGCCTGTGGGTTTCATACAACTCCTAAGCGTAATGCATTAACAAATATACGGTGGTGGGACTCTCTAAATAGGTGTAGATACCTAAGGGGCCTACCTTTTTTGTTGAATGTTTGAACAAACTGATCTAAAGATAGTTTGCTGGGTTGTGAGGCTTTGCCCCAAGCAACCCCTTGATCACTTGGACAACTCCTCCTTCCAAATACCACTTCAGGGGCCTCCAGGTGGTCTTTTGGTCATAGTTGGTATTTTGGACCACCGTTGCTTCACTTAGCTCCACGCACTTGCTTGTTTGTCACGTATCTGCAATAAGTGTTGCTATATGAATGCCATGCATGATGCAATGAATGGGATGCATGAATATTAAGCACACATTTGACAATCAATTCATGGATAAGCAGAAAGGTGATTGATAAACAATTTAAACAAGAGTACTTTTGTGGAGATGGAGCAAGCATACACTCATACAATTAGATGTCCACAAAGCAACATATGGATCTAGCACATGATCAAGTATCAATTTAAATTGTCCTTTATCATACCACATGCACGCAAAGCATCAGACAAACACATATTTACATATGTAATGGACTACTAGGTCATTCGAATATTACACCTGACACTAGTAACAATAGTACTTTTATGGTCCTAGATCAAGCATGCTTGTTGCTGTAAACCGATAAAACATGCAATAATTATTTAGTTACTAATATTACTAAGATAGGTGTGGTGGTGTTTATTTCCATTTAGCAAGTCACATATATAATTTAGGGTACATGAGAGGAACACATGATGGATTGCAAATTCCAAGACACTCTTATTAGACCAAATGTAAACAAGCATTGAGCAAGCATATAAGTGGATAAGTCATGCATAACTTGTCTTATGTTGATTTATTATTATCTATATTCATCAGTATACAATATTTTTTTGATTAAGGATTTGCAAACTAGGCATATGAAAATGGTACATGATATAGGATAGGCCGGATCTTCCGTGAGGTACGTCAATTTAGGGGTGGAGACTCGACGCTGGTGATGAAGGCTCCGAGCCAAAGGATCGAATCCTTGTAATCATGACACCACTGCACCGATGGTTATCGACCACATGATGCGCGCAATCGACCTCGCCAAGAAGGCTATCGTTCCTGCAATACAACCGAAGAACACTGGCAAGAACGAGGAAAAACGCAAATCTCAATTGAGTTGCACAAGTTGGGGTTTCACAAACCGATGCACGGCGAATTGTTCACGACAGAATACTCTTAAGCAAAACCCAAACCCTAACATGTGCAGCAGCTACTATTTATAGAGAGTTTAGGTCGACCAACAAAGCCTAGACGCATCTATGATGGACTCCAAGACGATACATGGGCCAGCAGCCCAAAAAGAGGGAAAACAGCCCCTGGACAGATTCTCATCTCTAATTTGCGACGTGAATTCCTGATGACATTGAACTCCAAATGACCTGAAACTACTGGCATTGGAAAGGTTGTCTTCTTAGCTTTTCAAGCATATGTGGATCATCCAAATCGGAATCTATTTGTGGCCTGGGCAATGATTGTACTGATGACTGGTCCTAGAGGCCGAGGAAGTTGACTCCGAGTAGAATTGGGCCTCCATCTTGACTTGTTCGTCCTTCTTGCCCTCCTCCTAGTCCGAGCTGTCCAGGGCCTTCATGTTTCTTTCCTAAGTTCCTAAGTACAATATAATCAACCATAACATTAGGTAGCGTATCATCCTCAAAAGTATATGTACGAACACTTAGGAACGAGCTCACATATTGGTTCAATTGTCTTGCACATGCTCTTGTAATAGGTCCTTGCATAATCATAGAAGTGATGTCCTCATCATCCTCCCCCTCTTGAAGCGAAGTCGTCCCCGATGCTATCTCATCCTCTTCTCCCAAATATGGTTTCAAATCTGCAATATTAAATGTGGGACTAACCCCAAAATCTACAGGCAACTGAAGCTTGTATGCATTATCATTAATGTTTTCAAGAATCCTAAAGGGACCAGCAGCTCGAGGCATAAGTTTGGACTTTTTCAAATCAGGAAAATATTCTTTGCGCAAATGTAGCCACACCAAATCACCTGGTGCAAAAAGCACTTGTTTCCTACCTTTACTACCAGCAAGTTTGTACTTCTCATTCATGGTCTCAATATTATTCTTAGTTATTTCATGTAAGTTTTGAATCAAATCAGCACGTTGTGACACATCCAAATGCAGAGGTTCCTCAAAAGGCAAAGATATCAAATCAATAGGTGCATGAGGATTAAAACCATAACCCACCTAGAAAGGGCTAAACTTGTGGTAGAGTGAACGGATCTGCTGTAAGGAAACTCAATATGAGGCAAACACTCTTCCCACATTTTCAAATTTGTTTTCAAAATAGCCCTAAGCATAGTAGACAAAGTTCGATTAACAACTTCAGTTTGACCGTCAGTTTGGGGACGACATGTAGTAGAAAACAAAAGCTTTGTCCCCAATTTATTCCATAAGCTCCGCCAAAAGTGACTAAAAAATTTTGCACCACGATCCGAAACAATAGTATTAGGCAACCCATGTAAATGAATGATCTCATGGAAAAACAAATCAGCAATATGAGAAGCATTGTCCGTCTTATGACAAGGTATAAAATGTGCCATTTTCGAAAAGCAATCCACAACAACAAAAATGATATCTCTCCCCCTCTTATTCTGAGGGAAACCCAACACAAAGTCCATAGAAATATCAGCCCAAGGAACACTTGCAACCGGGAGATGCAAATAAAGACCATGTGGATTAAGGCGAGACTTAGCTTTATTGCAAGTAGTGCAACGTGCCACGAACCGTTCAACGTCCCGCTTCAATTTGGGCCAAAAAAATGAGTAGCCAGCACATCTGTCATTTTCTTCACACCAAAATGACACATCAAATCTCCTCTATGCGTCTCTTGAAAAAACAAAAGACGAACAGAGCTATCTGGGACGCATAACTTTTTAGCCAAAAAAAGAAGTCCATCATTCAGCACAAACTTATTCTATGTTCGTCCCTCTCTGCAATTTTCAAAAGCCTCTTTAAAATCAAAATCAACAGCATATAACCCTTTTATGGTCTCTAAACCAAAGATGAGATGATCAAGTTGTGACAACATAGTATAGCGACGAGATAAAACATCCGCAATGACATTTTCTTTTCCTTTCTTGTGCTTAATGATGTATGGAAACGACTCTATAAATTGAACCCATTTAGCATGTTGTTTATTTAGCTTCGCTTGACTTCTAATATGTTTCAAAGATTCATGATCAGAATGGATAACAAATTCTTTAAGCCAAAGATAATGCTACCAAGTCTCCAAAACACGCACCAAAGCATATAACTCTTTATCATAAGTCGAATAATTAAGAGATGGCCCGTTCAATTCTTCACTAAAGTATGCAACAGGTTTACCTTCCTATAGAAGCATGCCTCCAATCCCAATTTCGCTCGCATCACATTCAAGCTCAAAGTTTTTTCCAAAATCTGAAAGTTGTAGAAGAGGTGCATGTGTCAACTTATCTTTCAACGTGTTGAAGGCTTGTTGTTGTGCTGGACCCCAATGGAATGTCACAACTTTCTTTGCCAACTCATTAAGTGGGGCAGTGATGGTGATAAAATCTTTCACAAAGCGCCGATAAAAACCTACAAGACCAAGAAAACTGCGCACCTGTGTGATGGTCGTCGTTGTAGGCTAGCTCCTAATGGCGTCCTCTTCATCTCATCCACTTCAATTCCCTATGGAGTAACAACATAGCCAAGAAAGCCTATTCGATTGGTGCAAAAGGTGCACTTCTCAAGGTTAGCAAATAAGCGCGCATCGCATAGCGCAACAAAAACAGCACGTAGGTGATCGAGATGTTCCACCAAAGATTTGCTATAGATCAAAATATCATCGAAATAAACCACCACAAATTTTCCAATAAAAGAACAGACAACCTCATTCATCAAGCGCATGAAAGTGCTAGGTGCATTAGTTAACCCAAATGGCATGACTAACCACTCATACAAGCCAAACTTTGTTTTGAAAGCAGTTTTCCATTCATCACTTATTTTCATTCGAATTTGATGGTAGCCACTACGCATATCAATTTTGGTAAACATGACAGAGCCACATAATTCATCAAGCATGTCATCTAAACGAGGAATAGAATGACGATAGCTAATAGTTATATTATTATTGGCTCTACAATCAACACACATATGCCATGTACCATTTTTCTTAGGAACCAAAATGACAGGAATATCACAAGGACTAAGGCCCTCACGTACGTACCCATGGTCCAATAACTCTTGGGCTTATATCTGAATCTCCTTAGTGTCCTCTGGATTGGTCCTATACGCAGCACGGTTGGGCAAAGTGGCACCCAGAATCAAATCAATTTGATGCTCAATACCTGGCAATGGTGGTAGTCCCAGTGGAATTTCTGCAGGGAAAACATCCTTAATTTCATGCAAAAGGTTAGCAACAGCAGGCGGTAATGAGGGAGGCATATCATCAAGCGAAAACATGACCCTCTTGCACAATAAAGCATAGCCGGAAGCATCATCGAAAGCACAAGCAGCCAGATCAGATTTTGTAGCAAGCATAGCACTACCCTTTTACTTAATAGCAAGGGAACTAGCAGATGGAATGGATGGTTCTATTTTAAAGGGCACAACAGATTTTGATGCTTGCTGATTTTCAAAAGCTAAAGCCTTATCACATTCTGCAGTTTCAGCTATGGTCCGATCACATTTCACAATTTCAGTAGGGGTCAAAGGAAGCAACGTAATTTTCTTGCCTTTATGCATGATGAATGTATAAGTATTAGTTCTACCATGGTGGGTTGCATCAGTTTTAAATTCCCAAGGTCGACCCAACAAAAAAGAACATGCTTGCATGGGAACAACATCAGAATCTGCATAGTCATGGTATGTACCGATAGAAAAATGGACACGTGCAGTATGTGTTACCATGGCCTTGCCGCTGCAGTTAACCCATTGAATATGATATGGGTGAGTGTGGGCACGTGTAGGAAGACCAAATTTTTTGACAAAATCAGCACTCACCAAATTATTTCAACTCCCACCATCAATGAAAGTACGAACACGGCACTTGTTGATGATAAAATAAATCTGAAATAGATTATGCCGCTGAAGCTTGTCCTCATGTTCCACCTGTGCACTCAAAACACGCTGAACAACATATGTGCCATTGTGGACGTAGTCCTCTGCATCATCTTCGCCATAAGGATATGCATTTACCTCAGTCGTACCTACAATGTTAGCTTGCAATACCAAATCATCTTCAACATCACTAGCGCTGATGTACCCACCGTTTTTTTTGTAGCAATGTAGGCTTGCTTGCTCGAACACTCCCCCACAACATGTCACATGCCTTTGCACCAATGGCACACAATATTTGATGATGGCATAGTACGAGGAGCATCGGTCTTCGCTGGGTTAGGCACAAAAGCAGATTTGCTCACCTCAGGTGGTGGTACAGCGCATTTCATGTCGGTGGGGGCGGCATGTCCCTTGCTTGAAGCCAACCTAGAGGAAGAAACACCAAAGGTGTTGCGTGAAAGTTGCGCACGTCCCTGCACTTTTTGTTCTGCCAACATAGCAATATGGAACAACTTGTTTGTGGTAGAGTAATCTTTATAATCAACAATATTTTGTATTTCTTTGCACAATCTAGAATAAAAATGAGTCATAGTATCTTCATCCTCCTCATCAATATCACAACCTAACATAGCAACATGCAAATCATTATAGTACTCATGAACAGAATGAGTGCCTTGATCAAAACGTTGCAATTTTTTCTTCAAATCACGCTTATAAGGAGGAATAAAACGATTATGCAAAGAACATTTTAACTTGGACCATGTAGAAAGATCTTGACGAAATTTAACTAAACCATTCCACCATAGAATAGCATAACCATTAAATTCACTAGTAGCATAGGGAACACGTTGAGCAGCTGGAATCTTATGAGCATTAAATTTTTGTTCAACAGTCATCTCCCAATCTAAATAAGCATCGGCATCATTTGATCCATCAAAGGGTGGAATTTTAAATTTGACCCTAGAAAACTGGTTTTCATTATCAGGTTTGTTACCTTTGGGGCCACGTCGTGGTGGTCGTTTGCCCTTATTACCTTTGTGACCTTTGCCACGCCAGTCTTGCTCAGTATAAACACCATCTTCCTCTTCATCTTCATCGCCATTTTCAACTTCATGATTAGAGGACGCCTTGGATTCCTCGGAAGTAGAAGAAGCTTGACTGGAGGCAGCAACCTTGTTCTCAACCGTGTCAAGCCGAAACGCCAAACTGTTGACCGTAGTGCGAAGGTCGGTCACAACCGGAGTAAGTTCCGCCCTGAAATCACAAATAAGCTTGTTTTGCGCAGCAATAAGCTTCTTAAGCTCATCCTTTGAAACACAGTTATTAAATTCTTGAGGAGATTCATTGCTTGCCACGGTTAGTGAAAACAAAAAAATAGAGACAATGACACAAGATTATCCCTATCTAATAGGTAGGTGGAATCGCTCACACTCAAGCGTGTACAACGTTTGCAAATGTTCTTACCGTGCAGTGCAAAGGATGATGGCTACCTGGAAGGAATAATGGCGGCAAAGTGGCAATAACCCACCTGGAACGTGGGATGATTGCAAGGTCCGACCTGTACTACTCAAGAGACAAATATAGTGGAGCTTGGGATGGCTCAATTTGTGGCTAAGCAAATACAATAGTGTAACAGTTAAGCAAAGCTGAATAATGATCCAAAGTAGGTGTTTATTGTTGGCCAAAAGCTAGCCCCAAGTCAAAGCACAAAGTGTCATAGGAATAACAAGTCGAAGGTAGAAGGTGGAGGTGGAAACAGCACCGACAACAAAAGCCTTTCCTGCAACTCTTTTATCTTTTTTACATGTTTTTTCACCTTTTTTTTGCACTATTTTTTTCACTTATTTTTTTTTGACACTTCTGTTTTCACTGCAGGAAGTACCACGAAAAATTTCAGAACAAACAGAAACCAGATGTGTGCTGTGAGAGAAAGCACGTCAAACACAAGCGTGCAGAAACTTCAGGGCCCGAGAACCCTATTTTCTACGCCGATACGCAAAAATAGCAATGGCAAACCCAGCGAAGTGGGGGACAACAAGATGCGAAATTTTCTGCCATTTCTGAAAATGTATACCTTTGCCCTACTCCGAGTTCGGAGCGAAAAAGTTACGGCCATTTTACTCACGATACCTCAATTTAGGGTTTCACGGTGATGGATGGGTTTCACGGTGGTGGATGAAAGGACAAATGAAGGGGAAAACAAACAGTGGACAAGGATGGAGATGGAAACACAAGCACAACGACGAAGAACAAACCCTAACCAGCAACAAACTCAACCGCAAAGGATAAAAACTCAACAAAGCAAAATGAAAACAACTATTGCGACACTATAGGTAATGGGATAGCGGAATTTTTTTGGCTTTTTCTTAACTGTAGGTATATGAAAACAAAACTAATCTAAAGGATAAACGAAATTACCTAACGGGCAACCTAGAAACTAATACCAATTGATATAGGATAGGCCCGATCTTCCGTGAGGTACGTCGGTTTAGGGTTTGAGGCTTGATGTTGGTGATGAAGGCTCCGAGCCAAAGGATCGAATCCTTGAAATCACGACACTACTGCTCCAATGGTTATCGACCACGTGACTTACGCAATTGACCTCACCAAAAAGGCTATCATTCTTACAATGCAACCGAAGAACACCAGCAAGAACGAGGAAAAACGCAAACCTCAAATGAGTTGCACAAGTTGGGGTTTCACAAACCGATGCTCGGCCAACTGTTCTCAACAGAATACTCTTAAGCAAAACCCAAACCCTAACATGTGCGGTAGCTACTATTTATATAGAGTTTAGGTCAACCAACAAGGCCTAGACGCGCCTATGATTGACTCCAAGATGATACATGGGCCAACAGCCTAAAAAGAGGGAAAACAACCCCTGGACAGATTCTGATCTCTAAATTGCGACATGAATTCCTGATGGCTCTGAACTCCAAATGACCTGAAGCTATAGGCATTGGAAAGGTTATCTTCTTAGCTTTCTAAGGATATGTGGATCGTCCAAATCGGTGTCTGTTTGTGGCCTGGGCGACGATTTTACTGATGACTGGTCCTGGAGGCCGAGGAAGTCGACTCCGACGATAATTGGGCCTCCATCTTGACTTGGTCGTCCTTCTTGCCCTCCTCCTAGTCCGAGCTGTTCTCTAAGGACTTCATGTTCCTCTCCTAAGTTCCTAAGTAGAATATAATCAACCATAACATTAGGTAGCATACCATCCTCAAAAGTATAGGTACGGGCACTTAGGAACGAGCTCACCTATTGGTTCAATTGTCTTGCACGTGCTCTTGTAATAGGTCCTTACATAATCATAGAAGTGATGTTCTCATCAGTACATGCACAAGGTGTGAGGCTCATCTATACATAAGTTCATACATATTATGTAGAGTACATATCATGTAGAGAACATGGTGCAACATTAGCCTATTTGAGCAAAACAACATTCACTATATTTTTCTTCACATTTTATCTTAATTAAATAACCATTTTCATATGCCTAATGAAACAGCAACTAAAGTGCATGAACAACTGACGCAGGTATGTATTTATAGTAATAAGTCTATATGGATTTTGGTGGAATTTTCGTAACAAGCTAAATAGCACTTTTCTATTTTATTTATTAAGTCACCATAGCATTTGCCATTTTGAAAATACATAGCAATCAACAAGCAAAACACATGGAACTTTATTTCTAGGCTACACTGCACGAAATTGGCACAATATAATTTCTATGGACAAGTTTTATGTAGCATGCATTTTCATATACATAAAATCTACTATTTATTAGAATTAGGGGTAGATCTGTCATTTGCAGCAAATGCTAGCGGCAACAAAAATTCAAGTGCATAATATACCAAATAAGTAGCACACAATCCAAGTTTCACAATTTTTGGAGTCCATATAGTCTACTTTTGCTATTTAACTAGAAAAACAATGCATGCATAAGACCAAAGGCAAAACAGTCATTTCACTGGATCAAACCTATTCCATTACATAGATCTATTCATATGCAATTCAAAAAAACAAGTTTCATATTTTTATGATTTTTCTACAAATTTATGGAGAATTTCAAAGTTCATACGCCAAATCCGGAAGATTACAGGGCCTGCACAGAAGATTTACAAGACTCAGTAAATAGATCGAGTAAATATCACAGAACCGAGGGGCTAGATCTAAAATATACCCACCCTTCTTCAACCTCCAGAGAGAGTGAGAGGTGCGCGGCTACTGGCACTGGCATGTGTGGGGCGGCACGTAGGGGCAGCGCAGAACCATGGATCCAGTCAGTGAAGGTGTTCCCGTCCATGGGAATTCTTCTCCCCAAGATGGCGTTGCGCGCAGAGGACCCAGGTGGTGGGGAACGCGGTGTGAATCGGGGTGAATCGCGGTGATGAAATGGGGCTGCACATCGCTCGATCCGGCGATTCCGGTAAAGTGCGGAGAGGGTGGCGCATGCATGAGTCGCGCGGTGACTCCGCGAACCCGGCGGTGGTGACTGGAGGCTCGGGGATGGAAGAATGGGGGCTGTCCACGGTGAGCACGAGGACTGCGTAGGTGCACGCGAGTGGCGCGTGTTGAGGAAGGGGGAGGCAGAGGTGACGCCCTTGAGCAAATGGCGCGGGGGCGTGGCAGAGGTGTTGGCTACGCCGGCGCGCGCGCATTGGGGCTGGAGGCCTGAGGATGGTGGGGCGCGAGCTGGCCATGGGCTTGTTCATGGTGGCCATGGGGCCCGGTGCCCGTGGGTGTGAGGCAAGAGGCAGGGAAGCACAGATGGAGTTGGAGACTGGCGAGAGGGGGGGAAGCCGATTGCTTCTGGGCGAAAGGAGCTCAGCTCCACCCTGCCTTGTGGCGGTCCGGCGGGCGCCGCGGGCGCGGGCAGAGCACCGCTGCCGTGTGGCCACGGGTGAGCGGAGGGCATGAAGGAGCTCGGTGGCATGGACTGTGTTTGCTGTACCAGGTCAGTGACATGTGGGACCCGGTCGAGGGATAGAGAGACAGTCCATGGAACTGGGTCCACGGAAATCAAAACTGGTTTTGCAAAACCAGGGCGGATGGTGGTTTCCGGCCTGCTGGGATCTGAGGCCCGACAGGTGGGACCCACAAGTCATAGGGACAAAAGAGAAAATGAAATCTGAAAATGGAAAAAAGTGCTGTTTGACTGCTGAGACCAATATTTCAAACCGCCATTTTTGAGCAACCAAATGGTGAAATCATGGAAAACTCAAAATACAAGAAATATTCTAAATTTGGTAATCTACAGCTTTGCTATAGACTTGGACACCATCTTCCATATGAAAATTTGGTTTAAATTTGAATTGAAACAAGAATTGTAGTTTGACCAAGCTGAACCCTTCAACTTTGAAATTTCTAAGGTCATATTTGGGTGCATTTTCACGAGACATATTATATACCAAAGTTGTCCAGTTTTGGATGACCTACAACTTTTATATATAAAGTTTTGCATGATAAAGTTTTATATATCAATGAAATTTGAATTTACCAAGCAGGTCTAGTTTTGCAGATTCTGTAGTTTGCAAAGATTGGCCCAAACCCCTTTTAAACCTCTATGCATGTCACAACTAAAAATACCAAGTTGTTGATATTTAAGTCCCCTACCAGATTGGTATAGAAAATTTGGCCTAGATCATATTCTTTTTTGAGTTATAAGCACAAACAGTTCCAGGTGTCAATCTTAACTAAGGTGTGGCCTTCCTTATTTTAAACTTTTGAAGTACCAAATGAAGTCCAATAGCTTCAAGACTAGATGCATTTTAAAGGTGATAAGTTTAATTTCATTTCATAGTCAGGTAGATTTTGAAGTTGTTTGGTAAAATCAAAAGTAATTTTAGATTGAAATTTGGGAAAGAGAAGAAAAATCTAGACATGGGAATTATTCCAAGACTGGGCTGCTCTCAAGAGATATTTGGGTGCAATTTAAAATTTGTAAATGATAGTTTCAAACCATGCTCAATGTAGCAAAAGTGCAGCTCATGGTATGTACAACAACTTTGATAACGGAGCTTAATGATTTCGAAAGTTTTATTGGGGCCCAAATTTGGTCAAGCACACCTTTGTCACCTTTCAAAAAGAACGTTGGCTGAAATGAATTCAAACTTTTGAACTTCTTGTCCTTAGATTTTGAACATGGTCACAATAGCAAAGTACAAGAATATTCCCTAAACTAGAACTTTTGTATTTGGTGTTTTGCACAAAAGCTTGTGGATGTTGACTTACTCAACCAAACCACACGGGGTTTTGTATTTTGAATAGAAAATTTTGACTTAGTGATTTCTTCACCTATGTCTTGTTGTTGTACCGACATGATTATGTTGTAACACTTCATTACACATGTCTAATCATGTGTTAGTGCCCTTGAGATGCCGGGGGCATCATAGTGATGTTGTAGGTGGCTCAATGACGTGCTGACTCATGTTGCACCATGCTTATGATGTCGTTGCTAGCTCATTGGTGCATTGACTCATGAGTAGAGTAGATCAACCTGACCTCTGGTAACTCTTGTTGAATGTCTGGCCAGGGGAAGGGAATTCAGGAATGCTCACTTGTAGCATTCCTCCATACTTGGGTGATGTCTCTACGTTTATTTTATACCAATTGCAACCTCATACTATGGAGACAGCTGGTCTTGTGGATTTAGAGACGAACTCTCAGGATGAGAGATGTCTATGGCCTTTATGTTCGCTTTCCAAGTGATCCAGAGCATGGTCAATGTCTTGCAATGATAAACCACTGTTGGTTGGATACCGAGGCCCTTTGTCTTAGGGGTTGGGTTGGAGGATGTGTGATATTGCTTGGTATGTCCTTCGCCAAGCTTTACTTTTGCGGTGTGATGAAACAAACCTTCTATTCAAAGTTTTCATGTTGCACTTTGTCCTTCATTTTTGTTTCCAGTGGAAGGCATTGTCCAATCATGGCATGAAGAGATACTTAGGATTGAGAGTAGATTTCTACATCATGGCATTTTCGTTCTTCCTTTATGATCTCTACAAACCTCCTTCAACTTTTCCCAACATGTTAGGGATCGATGAGCACTTGTCTACCTAACATGATTTCACTTGGTTGGGTGGTGTAGAGGGCTAGCTTAGCTGATCAGGATAAGCTAACCTTTAATGGCACTACTGGAAAATCTTATGGCCATAGGATCTTAACACGATGGAAGTTTGGATTCAAATGCTACCACGATAGCATTACTAGAAGATCCTAGCCCGATGAAAGCTTAGATTCAATTGCTATCACTAACACGCCTTCAATTTAAAGCAACCTCTAGAAAGAGAATGCTGAAAATAGCTGTTAGAGAGGTTGACCTTTATTGATGCTATGGTGGAAGTATCGATGTTAAAAATTCCATCTCCGTAGACAGTAGGTACCTTCGGTTCTCGCTCCATGGTTGGTCAGTGGAATGCAATGTAGCGGACATCCTTTAAGCACTGCTTCGTTGGCTTCAGAATTCTGGTTGTTTCTGTAGAAGCTTGTCAGGTACCAGACAACTTTCTCCCCCAAGCATGGTTTCTGCTCTGGATGATGATTCCAAACCTAGTCCCTATCATGTTTAATATGTCTTCTTGGGCTTGATACTTGTCAAACATGACACATGTGACCAGTCGTTGTCTGCCTATGTGCCACACAGCCATCGACTGCATGTCATGACATCTACGTTCCCACCATGTTTGTGGACATTGATTCGTGTTTGCCTTTATGATGCTTAAGACGGAGCTCTCCCTCAATGATAGACGTCTATGCCTGCCGATTTTGGGATCTACACTACAACTCCATCGGGCACACAGCCTTTCCATGGGGTAGTAGACCAATGGCCTACTAGTTGTGCAAATTCAAACATGGATGATAGCATAATGTGACATACCCATATCACGATGCTATCATATTCTCAAGAGGGGGTGAATAGCTCGCAAGAGGTTGAGCACGAGAACATTGGCCATAGGGCCTCTCCTCTCGTGTGGGGAATGAATTCCTCCTGCAACAGGTTAGTGTACAACATATACAAGGGTCCAATATGTGTAAAGAGTTTAAATCACTGGGCCCATTGTTCACATAGTGCTATCAAAATATTTCACATTAAAACATAGCACAAACCATGTTGCTAAACCATGACTTCCATTTCTCCAACTTTACTCAAATCCACGGTCTTGAAAAAAAATGGGGTGCATTTTTGAAACATCACCGGGATTTTGTGTCTCCATGACAATTGAGAGATCCGGCTATCTCAAGGATTGTGGTATGCGAACTAGCACGGAACATCACTACCAAAGTCTACACATAGCTCATTTATCTGACACATCGTTTAATAAGAAGAGGCTAATTCAACCTAAGCACCACGCTTAAGTTGTAAATTAGTCTCCAGGCACGAACATGGCCCAAGCTATGTTTTTTTGTGTAAAACTTCATTGCATTCTAAACTTTAGGTAGCATGAAGAACATGATCAAGATTTACCCAACAGATAGAGCAAAATTAAAGAGATGGTTTTCTATTTCTCTATTTTTTTATTTTTCAAATAAATAGAGAAATATATTTTACTCAATGAATTTTACTCCACAAGCGCACGGAGACCGCTGTAGCCTTTCACTCGGGAGCATTCCAAGGTATCGTATTTATTTCCACAGGGAAGCATTGAGATAGAGATATCACACTATCATTCATCCAGTTGTTACCGCTCTTTCACATCAATCGATAGATAGGAATGATTGACACCAAGCACCATGGGATACAAGCCAAACACCATTGGCAAGAAAACAGGTAAAGATAGAAGGACAATGAGACAGGGACTGCGGTACGGTCTTCTATCTCTGCCAGCATACAAGAGCTATCCATGCTAAGGGTCAAAAGGATCTCAACAGAGTTATGAACTTACGTCGAGCGAAATTCTAGTGTTCTCTAGGGGCTAGGGGGTAGATAGTTGGCCACCGAAGGAGAACCTAGCTAACGCCTACGGGCCTCCTGAACAACGGGCTTGGACTACACAGGCTCACCACATGCTGTCACCGAGTGGGGCTACCAAGCAAATCTGTGTGGAGAGAATGGCACGCTACAAACGTGTTCAAGCGAAGCTTCAACAACCATAGTTCATCCTTGGCCAAATGAGAGGAACTAACCAGGGCCTAGCGTATAGGTTGGATTGTAACACTGGCAATCATAACAACGATCAATCAAATCTAGCTTAGCACAACTCAGGCCTCGAAATGGTGGACCAAAAGAAAAATGGAACTACACCACTCGAGTTACTAACAGAGATGAAGATAATAAATAAAATAACACTCTAAATGCTCATAATTAAGCCATACATCAGAAAGTAATGCACCAGAATAGATATCAAACAATTATCGAATACTTCTAACCGAATCAGATACAGCAGACCTTCTCTAACTCCTATCTAAACACTATTTTCAAAATGGAGGCACCACCCTCTGGGTGCCTCCTAGAGAGGAGAGAGAGAGTTACATGGTGAAAGGTACATAAAAGCACTGAAGAGGTACATTTTTGGAGTGGGGGAGTGCCCCTTTACTTATAGGAGTGGGAAGGTCGGTAGGGAAGGTAAGTCGGTTGGCTAAGCAGCCACATGGGTGGCCAGGCGGCCATCTGATCCACCGCTTTTGTTGATCCAATGGCTAAAAATGCTTCCCCAAGGTCAGTGATGGTTGGCAAAGTCGGTGCACGTGCAAAATGGATGAAAGTCATGGCCTCTCTGCCATGTTTATGGCTGGTTAGCCACGTGTTTCTCCAAGATTGGCCGCATGCTACCTAAACTGTGCATCCAAGAATCCAATGAAATGAAATTGAAAGGCCATCCCACAAGGATGTGTTAGATTCCCACCGTGGAATGGCCAAGCAGCCACCAATTTTGGGCTAGAAGACTACCTGGGCCACCTGGCTACTGGACTAGGCTGAGCAGCCATAGTGGATGGCTGGCTGGCCATGTTGTAGGGCTGGGCGGCCATGGGTGATGGCTGGTCAGCCACCCTTTTTGTGCCACAGGGCTCTAGGGGCTAGCCCACCACTGGTGATGGCCTAGTGGCCAAGTGAGATGCTTGGCCAGCTATCGAGGATGGCCGGGTGGCCATCGGTGATGGCCGGCTGACCATGCTCCTTTGGCCAGCTACCTCTCCCTTGCCACTTTCCCTTCATTATGCTCATTTCATTCATTGTTTTGAACATGACAAGCTCCTGTGTGCAACTTATTGTCGGGGGACCGATATGTATGGCTGAGAACCCAACGTAATAGGCAGCCTTGGGTAGTGGCCGGCCAGGCAAGGTGATGGCCGGGTAGCCATGGGTGGTGGCCGACTAGCCATGGAGATGGCCGAGCGGCCATGCATGGTAGTTGGGTGGCCATGGACCATCCCTCTATCATTGTCAATTCTTGCGATGGCCATAACTTTTGCATCCGGACTCCAAATTGGGTGAACCAAAACTCCATTTTGATTGTCTCGATAAGCTCTTTGAATGGTTTGGTCCTTGAAGGCATTTGAGATACTTCATAATGGTGATATTTGCAATCCATTATCAAGCCCTTTTGTGTGAGTTCTCTCTTGCTCCAAATGATGTTGTCTTGCATGGAATTTGAGCATCTCCCTGTGATACATTGAAAACCACCAAAACTCGTGGAATTCGTCAGCATTAGGTACATAATGCATAGAATCTTGTGTATACCCCATTTATTCACCAAGAACTTGGCGGTGAACTGTGAAATAACGACTGCCAACACTCAACATAGTAATCCAGTCAGCACGCTACCAGCAAACCCTGCGGTGCTGCCATTTTGGTCAGTGATCTGGTACTCCACAGAGTCCTCAAGGGGGAAAGATGCCACAAATTATCACTACCTTGGGAAGGCCCGTATACTGTCACAGACGTCACTCTTCTGGGATCCTATCGGTTGACCTAGATGGATGGCACTCCAGTTAGGAACTCATGGAACGTGGAACAACTATGTAAATTCTACGTTTGATCATATAATTGTCGCAACCTCAAAGCTACCAGTCCTCATTTGTACTCCAATAAGTCATACTCAATGAATAAAGAATGTATGTCCTCTGTGCAATGGCTTTTTCTGTCATACTCTTGAGTTACATCATGCACAGTCTTGTTTTCTGCTTTCATGCTAAATATCTCTATGGGGCAATCAACTTAGGTCGTGTCAAACCTACAGTTAGTGTTACATGCCTTCCCTATGTCAGAAAAGGGTAGACTCAAAACCCTCATCATGGGTCAACTGGCTTTGGTTGTAGTCCGACCTACAGTTGGTATTACATGCCTTCATTTAGTCAGAAAAGGGTAAACTTAAAACCCTCATCATGGGGCAATCGGCTTAGGTCGCAGACTGACCTACAGCCGGTGTCACAGGCCTTCGCCAGCTCAAAAATTGGGTAAACTCCAAACCATCTACATGAGGCAATCAGTTTAGGTCGTAGGCTAACTTATAACCTGTGTTACATGCCTGCGCTAGTTCATTGAAGGGTAACTCAAAACCCTCCCTACAGGGCAATGGACTCAAGCCGTCGAGGTAGCTTGAAGCCAGTGTTACATGTTTGCACTCAGTGCAAATGTGAGCATCCATATTTCTCGTATCGTGCAGTTAGTTTGGGTCACTAAACCTACCTAAAGAATCAACGCTTCATGCCCACATTGCTTATTTGGGTGAGTTCAGTCATCATGAAAGTTCTCTGCACTTGATACGCAATTACTCAGGCATTCAGCAGGTTTTTTCATTCTTTATTCAGAAAAGACTCATTGTAGAGGGAACACTTCTGACATTACAAGAAGAGCTTGGTTGGGTGCGTCTGACATTACAAGAAAAGCACGCCCGACTCAACGATATGACTCAAGACGAGAAAAAGATAACCAACCTTCTGCCCCCACCAAGACCCACAGCCAAACAACCATAGCCAAACAAGGGACAGCGACAGGTTGTTGGACCTAAATACTGGCGGTCAGGTTCGATGCAGAGCACATGGGAGCCAGGGATCATGATGCTGCTGCATGCCTCTCCCTGTCGTGCTGCTCTGATCGGCTTCTGCGAGGAAGCTGATCCTGGCTATATGTGGTGATGCGGGTGCGCCTCCTGGCTTGACCATGCAGCCAGGAAGGTTAGGTGATCGCGACTGTTGGCTCCTATTCTCCGTGTAAGGCGTACACAACAGATCTGAACATCAAGTTCCTGCCTGATCACTAGGATCGACAACCACGAGATGTCATGTACTCTAGTTAGCTGATCTAGAAACATCGGATAGCCCATTGAACGTGCATGAACAAATAGAGTAAAAGCCAAAACCACGTCCAAAAATGAATAGATATGAAAACCCTAACTAAAAACATGATATAACATATCTGCATAATTAAATCAGCTTCAAACCAGGACCTCCAAAGAAGTCCATCTAATTAAACAGATACAAATTACGACATGTATAAATAGGGCGCTCAAGCTACGCTGATCTTTCAGCAGGTCGCGTGCACACACTGCAGCGGCATGTCGTGGATTGTAACAAGCGATTAGGTAACGTAACACGAGCTACATGAAGATCGATCTACTACATGAAGCATAGATACATAAACAAATCATTAAACATGCAAAGGTAAAGATAGATCTCACGCCAAGCAAAGCTTGCCACGAGATTCATTGAGGTAACTAATGGATCTCGTGTCGAGCTAGGATCGATACCGGATTCATCGGGATAACTAGCGAACCGTGCCATCAAAAATGCTTTAGGATACAGTTCACCATATGGCTCACCCCTAATGCCCTAACGAATCTAAGAACCATTTGAGCAGCATGATGATTACCTTGAAAAACCCTAATTGCTCAGGGGTGGCGATGCGCCGAGGGAGATTGGAGAAACGAGTTGCTAGGAACGTTTATCGTCAATTCATTATATAGAATATGGGTACATATTTATAGTCTGTAGACATGGACAACAAGTCTGACTCTTTCTATATCTGAAAACCCTACCTAAAACTGAACTATGCCTGATTCAAATTGAAAATAAAAGATACTTGGGCCACTAGCCTCTGGAATCGCCTCTTCCCTAGGTGACCAGATTCAGCCCATCAGCCGATCCAGCCCAAATACCTCTTGGCTAAATTTTGGTGATAACACATGCCCCCTAGCTTTGGTAATAAGAATTATTTCAGAGCTATGAGTAATCACAAACCTCACCAGATCCTGCTTCATGCTTCATCGACTGATCCACCAATTTCAATTTGTATCCTCCTTGGCTCCTCCTCGGTAATGGCGAAGTCATGGGTGCTTCTTTTGTCCCAAGTGTATAAAAGGACAACTACTATTTCAAACTTGCTTTCACCTCCTCTACGCAAGCTGGTGTAGTCACTTCACTCAAAAGTTGACTCGGGAACAATCGTCTTTGCTTATCTTTCATGCACACAGATTCCCTATGCTGGCGGAAATTATTTTAGAGGTCTTTTGCAATTTTTCCCTTCATTTTCCTTGAATCGACCGACCATTCCTTGCTGGGTGTATAAATTGCCCCTCTTAGCTGATGTCTCCACATGGATCCAAAGAGTCCTCAATCTACTACTACTTCCACTGACTCCTCCCAAGAGTTCCACTACATTCCGCCAGAAACCATCAGTAGAGTGTGGCCGGAGTATCCTTTCCCCTCTCAACCTGATTGGCCCTCTAAGATCTAGACTTACCGAGCCAAACTTGATGTTGCCATGGAGACTAGGCGAAAGGAGCAGGCTCAAGTCGGCATCTTCCCATTTGAAGGTTATACTAATATTCCTCATGTAACCTTCCCACAGGACATGCTTGATCTTCCAGGCGATAGTTCATTTATTAGACATAATAAAGAACGTCGTCATTCGATCTATCTTGCAAGTCTTGGGATTGAACCAGAACCTTGGATGATTCCCAAGGTATCGGCTGTAAAGCCGATTGTAATTCCAAAGTACAATTGAATCCTCATACTTCTTGTGTGGTCAGTAGAATAGGGTGCTAGTGTATAAATAAATCCTCAAGAAGTTCACCCTTTGAGTGTGCTAGGGTTATTCTTCATGGTTCGGTCAGGCATCTCAATCTGGCCATTTGAGCATGTAAGCCACAACCCATATACAATGCTCTGACCGCTAGCAAGAAACTCCTAGGGGGATCCTACCTACTGTGTAGGATATCCCCCTGGTTTTACCCTCACCCGCCCTGTTGGCCATTGAGTTGAGTTGATGGCCTGACGGGGTTATATTTTCCCAAGAGGCGGGGGATACCAGGTAAATTTTTATTCTGAGCTTGCTTCAATCCAAATGATGTATGGGTTACTAAATTCAATAAAGACTCACCATTTGGATGTGAATATCACCCTTGACGTCCTCTTTGTGAATTGATTTGTCTTCCTAAAGGCGATGGCAGTGCATCGGCTTTCAATTTTTCCTTTTTTGTGTTGCCGATGGCAACGCATCAGCCCTTGGCGAAGCATACAGATGCCCCCCAGCATGCGAGACCTAGGAGCCTACCCACATACTTGGATAGTACTTTTTCAAGTACTTTCCGTTAATGTTCCTTCTAAACTTCTCCCCTTCGAGTGTCTCCATACGGTATGAATTTCCAAGAGCTATTTCAATTATGCGACATGGACCATGCCAATTGGGCGACCACTTACCATATGCTAGGTCCTTCATTCCAACTGGCAACACTAGCTCCCAGACCAGATCACCAACCTAGAATTCCTTCGACTTGACTCTTTTGTTGTAGGCTCTTGCCACCCTTGCTTTGTTTTGATGTATCTTTTCCAGAGCCCAAAGCCAAAGTTCCATCAAATCTTCTGTGTTAATGTTCATAAGAGATGTGTATTCATCAGCTGTCAAGCTATTTGGAGTTTAACCCATCTTGAGCCAATACTGACTTCCCATGGCATTATTGCTTCTTGACCGTAAACGAGTTGATGTGGTGTGCACTTGATAGCTCTATGACAAGACATACAGTAAGCCTAGAGTGCCTCTGCTAGCCGATCATGCCACTGTTTAAGATACTCATCAATTTTGCATTTGATCAGTTTGATCAAGCTTTTGTTAGATGCTTCAGCTTGCCCATTGGCCTAAGCATAATGTGGTGACGACTGGATCAAGGTGACACCCATCTCCTTGGCAAAATTTTTGAATTCTTCTGCTATAAAAACAGAACCCTGATCCGTCGTGATGGTCTGAGGTATACCAAATCTATATATGATGTGTTCTTTAACAAAATTGATTACATCCTTGGCCATAACATTCTTCATTGGTATAGCCTCCACCCAATTGGTAAAGTAATCTATGTCTGTCAAGATCCATTTGTGCCCTTTACTGGTAAGTGGGTTAATTTGGCCAATCATATCCACACCCCATCCTCTAAAGGGCTAGGTTTTTATGATTGGGTGTAATAGATCAGCTGGTACCATCTGTACGGCTCCAAGCTTCTGACACTCTTGGCAGCCTCTATAGTACTTGAAACATTCTTCCAGCATAGTTGTCTAGTAAAAACCAGATCTCCTAATTAACCATTTCATTTTGTGAGCCGAGGGATGAGTACCGCAAGTACCTTCATGTACATCATGCATGATTTTCAAAGCACACTAGCTCCCAGACCAGATCACCAACCTAGAATTCCTTTGACTTGACTCTTTTTTTGTAGGCTCTTGCCACCCTTGCTTTGTTTTGATGTATCTTTTCCAGAGCCCAAAGCCAAAGTTCCGTCAAATCTTCTGTGTTAATGTTCATAAGAGATGTGTATTCATCAGCTGTCAAGCTATTTTGGAGTTTAACCCATCTTGAGCCAATACTGACTTCCCATGGCATTATTGCTTCTTGACCATATACGAGTTGATGTGTTGTGCACTTGATAGCTCTGTGACAAGACATACAGTAAGCCTAGAGTGCCTCTGCTAGCCGATCATGCCACTGTTTAAGATACTCATCAATTTTGCATTTGATCAGTTTGATCAAGCTTTTGTTAGATGCTTCAGCTTGCCCATTGGCCTAAGCATAATGTGGTGACGACTGGATCAAGGTGACACCCATCTCCTTGGCAAAATTTTTGAAATCTTCTGCTATAAAAACAGAACCCTGATCCGTCGTGATGGTCTGAGGTATACCCAATCTATATATGATGTGTTCTTTAACAAAATTGATTACATCCTTTGCCGTAGCATTCTTCATTGGTATAGCCTCCACCCATTTGGTAAAGTAATCTATGGCTGTCAAGATCCATTTGTGCCCTGTACTGGTAAGTGGGTTAATTTGGCCAATCATATCCATACCCCATCCTCTGAAGGGCTAGGGTTTTATGATTGGGTGTAATAGATCAGTTGGTGCCATCTGTACGGCTCCAAGCTTCTGACACTCTTGGTAGCCTCTATAGTACTTGAAACATTCTTCCAGCATAGTTGGCTAGTAAAAACCAGATCTCCTAATTAACCATTTCATTTTGTGAGCCGAGGGATGAGTATCGCAAGTACCTTCATGTACATCATGCATGATTTTCAAAGCTTCATATGGACCAAGACATTTGAGCAATAGACCTTCAATGGTCCTAAAACAAAAATCATCTCCAATCAACACATACCGCAGACCCTTACGTCGTATTCCCTTACCTGCCCCCCGAGCCGGATCCTTCATATAATTCAAGAGATCGGCTCTCCAATCTACGTCAGACAACTGCGTAATCTTGACACAAGCGTCGTTGGCCTGAGGCGAATACCTAGAGCCAGTTTGTGCCAATTTGTTTGCCTCGTCATTTTGTTCTCTTGGAATCCAAGCGAGCGTAATCATGCGGAACTTGGTCATTAATTCTTGGCACTTGACAAAGTAATGATACAAAGAGTCGCTATTGCAATCAAAGTATTCTGTCAACTGACAGATAGCCACCTCAGAATCTCTAAAGACTTGAATTGGTTGGGCTACAGCTTCATATAAAATTTCCAAGCCCTTACAAATGGCTTCATACTTGGTCTGATTATTTGCATACTTTCTTCGTAATCGAAAAGAGAAATCATATGTTGCCCTCGAGGGGGAGCAGGATAAAGCCCAATGCCGCAGCCTGCCTCACACATAGATCCATCAAAGAATAGAACCCATGGCTTGATACCTATAAACTGAACCAATGGTGCGACCCATTCTGTTATTAAGTCGGCCAGAGCATGCCCTTTCATGGCTTTGGCTGGTTGATATCGAATGCCAAATTCAGAAAGAGCATACATCCATTTGCCGAGCCTTCCTTTGAGAATAGGAGCCAACAACATGTGCTTGATAACATCAGCTTTGGAAACCACTCTAGTCTCGGCATTATGAAGATAATGTCGTAGCTTGGTTCAAGTAAAATATAAACAAATATAGAGGTGTTCCATTTCAGTATACCTAGTCTCTGTGTCCAAGAGGCAGTTGCTGAGAAATGACACGACTCTTTCCTTGCCTTCAAATTCTTGAATCAACACAGAGCCGATGGAAGTTTCATCGATTGATAGATAGATGATGAATGGTTCATTTAACTAAGGCGGTACCAATACAGGAGGCGATGTTAAATATTGTTTAATATCATCAAATGCTTTCTGTTGCTCCAATCCCCATAAAAAATCTTTACCCTTTTTTATTCTGACAAGAGGCATAAACGGTCCAACACGTCTAGAGAGATTCAATATAAACCGCCTAATGTAATTTATCTTGATGATCAAGCTCTGTAATTTAGTCTTAGTCGTTGGAGGCACCATTGTTGCAATCGCATCCTTGCTCTTATCACCAATCTCGATTCCATGCTCATGGACCATGAACCCAAGGAATTGTCTCGCAGTTACCCCAAATGCGCATTTCTTAGGATTCATCTTCAAACCGTGGAGTCTCGTGCGTTCCAAGACTTGTCGTAAATCGGCCAAATGAGATGTTTGTAGGACCGATTACACAATCACATCATCGATGTAGATCTCAACTAGCCGACCAATGAGATCATAAAAAATTTAATTCCTGGCTCATTGATAAGCAGCCCCGGCATTCTTGAAACCAAAGGTCATGACAACCCATTCGAACAAACAAATGTTACCTGAGCAACGAAAGGTGGTCTTGTAAATATATTCTTTAGCCATAAAAATTTGATTGTAGCCTGCATTGCTATCCAAAAAACTCATCATCTTGTGCCCCGCAACAGCATCCATTAAAATATCAGTGGCTGGCATCAGATATTCATCCTTGGGAGTCACCCTATTAAGATTTCTGAAATCGACGCAGACTCACAACTGGCCACTTTTCTTGCGAACGGGTACAATATTTGATATCCACATAGCATACCTACATGGCTTGATAAACCCAGCATCTATCATCTGCTGTATTTCATCTTTGATCTCAGGCAAGAGTTTGGGGTTGTACCTCCTGAGGTGCTAGGCATAAGGTCTAAACCTAGGCCTGATAAGTAGCCGATGTTCAACAATGGAACGATCCAGGCCACGTATCTCATGATATTCCCAAGCGAAACAGTTAGAAAATTCTTTTAAGAGATCCACCAATTGCGATCTAAAACTTAGTTCCAACTTTTTACCAACATACGTTGGCTGTGGTCTATCGCCTGACCCGATGTCGACTGCTTCTAGTTCATCGGCTACTGTGAAGCTGAATCCCAACTTCCCTTCGTCCATGAATTCAACACCATCGCACTCAGAAGCCGGGATTTGGATGAAATCTTTAGTTAAACAGAAATCACCGGTCGACGCCATCTCCTTATTAGTCGGATCTAACATTTTTTGGGGCTGATCACCACTACAAGGAACCCGAAAAATTTTTGCGACAAAAAATATTTTTGGCAGCCAGGGCCGACCGCCGAAAATAATGTCTCTATTTTCGGCGGCTAGACCCGGCCGCCGAAAATAATACCTCTATTTTCGGTGGCCAAGCTGACCGCCGAAAATAAGGGTACTATTTTCGGCGGCCTGGCCCAGCCGCCGAAAATAGGGGCCTTATTTTCGGCAACTGGGCCAGGCCGTCGAAAATAGAGGTGTTATTTTCGGCGGCCACCCTAGGCCGCCGAAAATTAGGGCGCCCCTAACCCACGTGCTTGCCCCACGCCCATCAGTCCCACGCGCGCTCCTTCATGCCCGCACGCCGCCGTTACGGCTGCCCGCGCGCGCGCAGCGCCCCGCCCCTCGCCCGCAAGTGCTGCCATCGCCGCCGCCCGCGCGCGCGGCCCCGCCCCACACCGCGCCGACCCTCGCCCCCACCGCCACCTTTCGCGCCCGTGGTGCCCCTGCCGGCACCCGCTGAGGCCCTCCCTAGCACCTGCTGATCGAGACCTGCCTAGAGTCGCCCGCCGGCGTCCCTGCCCGACCGCGCTCCCTTTCTGGACCGACCTCGCAGTGCACCGGCCACGCATCCGATGTAAGAAGCATCTTCACTTTCTTATAATAGTTGCAGTTAATTTTCAGCGGTGTGCTGGCGAAAGATAGGATTAGCTAGAAGTGCAATTAGTCCTAATTTATTTGATTAAGTATTGATTCATGAATTTTTATGTTAGCACTTATACTATGTATTATCATTTTTATATGCTATGTTTAACATGTATATATGCTCATGCCATGCATTAAATGTTTTAGTTAGAATATACTTTAATAGCGTCAAGTCACGGAACCTATGCGTCACCCGTTTCGGACTGGCACGTCTCACGTGTTGCTGGACCGAAATTGTCCCTCTTTTGGACAGCCTCGGAGTGACCGATAGAGCGTGGTATTTATGATGAGCCACGGGGTCTGAGCGAAGTTTCGGCAGCATAACCCTTTTGTTCTCCGCTGCACCACATTTGGGCGTGCAGTTGGAGAACAGCAGGGTTATGCTGCTGAAATTTCGTTCGAACCCCGCGGACTCATCATAAATCCGCGCTCTGTCGGTCACTCTTGGGTGGGTTTAGGACATATCCTTACCTATAGATGTAGGGCTGCAATACGTTGAAAAAAATAAACTTACCATCTAACTTGCTTTAATCTATAGCCTCAAGTATGGGCGACGATCGCCGATGGATGTATGATGGTTGGGATAAGAGTGGGGGTAAAGGTCACTCAGCTGAGTGGAGGAGCAAGACACAAGCTTTTATTGACCATACTTTCTCTTTGACAACTCACAATCGGGTCAGGTGTCCATGCAACATCCACAACAATGGAAAATTTCAGAATAGATATGAATTAGCCAAAGACCTGGTTGAATATGGTTTCATGCCTGATTATGAAATGTGGACCTTGCATGGTGAGAAAGAAACTAGAGTTGAAACAGAAGGGGAAGCGGATGATGATTCGGCAGGCGTTGATAGAATGGATGAGATGCTAGAAACTTTACAACCGGAGATTAGTCGAAACTCTAAGGATCCTCCTACAAAGAAGGTTGAGGAGTTCTTTAAGCTCCTTAAAGCTGCGGAAGAGCCGCTGCATGAACACACAAAAGTGTCCCTCCTAGCTTTTGTGACTCGGCTCATTGCCATCAAGTCCAAGTATTTCTTCTCGAACAAGACTTGGTTCATTTATCAGAGGGAAGGGTGACCGTTAGAAGCCATGGTCGGTATGATGTCAATGGATTTCAGTTTCGCTCAGCCCCATTTGAAGCCGCTCGTCCTCTAGCAGCAACATGTTACTCTGGTGTTATGGTTAAGGCAAGTGATGAACAAGAACGGGAAATCACTTATTATGGAATCATTCAAAAAATTCTCGAGTTCACGTTCATAGGCGAAAAGGAAGTAAAACTATTCTTCTTTGTTTGTGATTGGTTTGACCCCATTAGAGGGGTTTGAGAGAACTAGTATGGCATGGTCGAAGTCAAGCACAACAAAAAGCTCAAGGGCAACAACAACTGGGTCCTTGCACACCAATGTGACCAGGTTTATTATTTGACCTATCCAAACGAAAAGTTCCATACTTGGTGGGTAGTTCACAAAGTCAATCCCCATGAACATTTATATACCCCTACACATGCTGGTTATTGTGCTAGTAAGTTCGATGACGAAGTTCAGGAAATTTATCAAGAAGAAGACTTGTCAACATCTTTCATTGTAGAGTTTGGTGCAGATCTGGATTCCTTGGTCGGAGACTGTGAGGACATCAGTTTTCCAAACAAATGGAAATGACAAGCATCTAAGAAAAGAGTTCGGTGGTCGGGTTTAGCACGGAGGGGATAACTTAATCGTGACGTTGATGAGTTTTGACAAGTAAATGATTTCATTTCTGTACTTTATTATTTTTGTACTTTATGTGCATTGTTAATCATTTATTTCTGTACTTTATGTATATTCTAAACTAACTCTTATTTTTTTATCAACAGGATGAGCCGTAGGCTCAAGCAAGTTGCAAAGGGGTTCACGGGAAAGATGATCCCAAACAAGAGCCATTTTCAGGGGAGTTCTTCAACACGCTCGAGGCGTGAGGCTTTGTTGAGGTGTGTGGACCCAAACTTGCAGGGAGTTCCTATCGCCCTTCAAAGAACTGAGGTACATATGTGCATAGAGTTTTATATGTATAATTTTCATATATGTTTAATAACTTATCTCATGTTTACTTTTGCAGGGTGAAGAGGATGAGGAGGCTGGGCAGGAGGATGAGGAGGCTGGAGCTACTGGGCATGGGCAGGAGGATGAGGCGGTTGGAGCTAGGTAGAAAGATGAGGCTGGAGGTGGGCAGGAGGATGAGGCTGGAGCTGATGAGGACCTGATGGGTAGGGATGGTTCAGAAAAGGTGGTTCAGAGGAAGGGGACTAGGAAGAGTCACTACGCCCCCCTCCTCCTATTCCCACCAACGGGGACAGGAAACTAATCATACCAATCGGTGATGGGTACGGTCATTATGAGTTGTTTACTTAAATAGGTTTTACACATGACATGTCTTCAATGTTATTTTGTTATGTGGGCAATGGGAGGACGTGACTTGGGATGGGGTAGGTCACCGTAGGACTCCTAACGGCTTGCTGGGTAACCTTATTCGTGTGCACAACCTAGGAGTAGTGGTAAAGAATGGTGAGACTATACCCATCACAACTTGGAAACATTTTGCACTTGCTAAACATGTTACATGTTGAAGTATTCAGGGGCTCGTGAAAAACAAATTCTGGGTAAAATTCTTTCTACTTATTGTTTGATTCTTATTATGCTGATTCTTTCTATTGTCTATAGATTTTTTGTATTAACTGTTTAATGTTGCAGAAATACTTCCGTGTGGATCCCTCAGAGGAGGATTATGCAAATAAAGTTCTTGACCAGGCTGCGATGAAGATATGCAAGAATTTATTCTCCAACCTATAGTTTCAGGTAACAAACGCTTGGCTTAAGGGTCAAGGGCAGCCACTGGGCCATTTTCGTGATTGTTTAGAGATTTACTTGACCGCTGAGGAGTACGGAATGGTAATAGCCTTACTTGAGAATTGTGTTGTTGCTTCAGATATTGCGATTGTTATTATGATATACTAACTTTTGTACATGCAGATCGCACATCCACTGTTTGAAGATCAGAGAGGCCCTTACAAGGCACTTTGTGAGCTGTGGGCATCACCAGAATTTCAAGAGCGATCAAAGAAGCATAGAAATGCAGGGACCAAGAATGCATCGCATAAGCTTGGGGATGACGGATACTGTCCAAAGGCTCAACGCATGGTAAGAAACCGCTTTATGTTTCGTCCCTCAAGTATTCGCAAATATATGATTCTAGCATCTACATATAGGCCGCTACGACGGGAGAGGCATTGAAGGACATAGACATGTATATTATGGCACATAGGGGACCGGACCCTTCCCAGCTTGACCTATTGTGTACTCCGTTGGCCATAGAGCGACTGGTTAGTTAGTCAGTGCTTTAAATTAGTTCTCACAATATTTTACATAGCTAACTTGTATAGTTGGTTTGTACTTGCAGAAGGAATATGGGGAGGCGATGGTCACACGTCATGGTGAAGGATTTGATTGGAGGAACACACCCGTTGACGCTCAGGCTGTGTATGATAGCGGTGGCGGCAAGACACATGGACGGTACGTAAGATGAGAATATGGACGGTGTTGTTCAGTCGGTGTTCAATATAAATTAGTCCCAATGCTAACACAATGTTTGAATTTTGAAGGTACTCCATGTTCAAGGGTATGATCGACTCGAGACAAGTCCAGAGGGGGCCGTCCTCGCAGAGTTCGGGTGGTAGTAGCAGCCGCCAGCGCCACACCACGTCAGAGATAGAGAATGAGAGGCTGCATCAAGAGCTTCAGAAGCGTGATGCATTTCAGAAAGCTCAAGAGGAGTTTCAGAGGCAGCAGCCAGCTCATATAGAATGCCTTCATGCAGCAGATGGTGGCGATTTAAGTGAGTATGAAAGTCAACTATTACCATTCTATTATTATCAAAACATGTTACTAACGTGTTGTATTCTGCATGCAATGTACCAGCGCAGGGGATGACATTTGTCATGCCAGAACCTACACCGCCACCAGTACCGCCGCAGTGGGCAACATTTGCGATGCCTTTTTCTCCAACGGCTCAGGTGAAAGTTGCTCAACCTTAGCTATCTAAGTGATCATAGCATTTTCAATTCCAGCAAACTTTATAGCTTAACTTAATTAGTTTATTATAGGGATCAGGAGTGCAGGCGTCCAATGCTTACCAAACTCCTCCACCAGGGTCCGAACAACATGGATCTGAGGTTCATTTCATCATTTTCCATTAAGCTATACCAATGTCTCTATATGTTGTCCCATATCTTGGATTGAGGCCTTATTTGTGTCATTTGTTTTCTTTGCCAACAATCTGGACAGCACGACTTTGTAAACAATCTTTTCGCCTTCGGAGGTAGTGGCCACAACTCCAATGAGCTAGGTGAAATGTGAGTTCAATAAATCGTTTGGAATGCACTTGTGAGCGAGAAGTGTGTATGGAATTTGATAATGGGACTTGATTGTGAGTGAGAAGTGAACTTGTGTATGTAATTTGAGAATTGGACTTGTGTTTGGACTTTGTAAATGGATTTGAGGACTTTGTTTGGTTGAATGGATTGTTTGAAGACTTGTGTATGGATATATATTTGTGTATGAGCATGGTTGTGGATGTGAAAAATTGTTGATATGTGTGTTTTGTATATAATGTCAAAATCTGAGGAAGAAACACAATTTGGGGTCTGTTTTGGCCCTGGGAATGGCTAATTTTTGGCGGCAGGGGGGCCTCTGAAAATAAGCCTAGCCTATTTTCGGCGGCGAGGTTGGGCTACCGAAAATAAGCCTGGCCTATTTTCGGCGGCAGATATGGGCCGCCAAAAATAGTCAAGCACTATTTTCGGCGGCTCCGCCTGGCCGCCGAAAATAATGGTAATATTTTCGGTGGCCAATAGCTGCCGCCGAAAATTAGCCGCCAATGGTCTATTTTCGGCGGCCTACAATTGCCGCTGAAAATTACTCTAGTCTTATTTTCGGCAGAGTTATACCGCCGAAAATAGTTATTTTCGGCAGGAAAGGCCTTATTTTCGGCGGTTTTTGGCCACCGAAAATTAACCAGTTTCCTGTAGTGCACCTAGATCGGCCACACAACTTATGTCGCATCGTCTAAGTGTTGGTGGATCATTGTCTAGGTCAGTCCTAGCTTTGCTTTTGTCTCTTGAGCTAGCAGTACCATCCCCATGTTGACGGGCAAATGAAAAGGGATCAGTTGCTTCTTAGTGTTGACACTACCATCTACAACAGCATTTTGGATCCGTTACAGGAACTCAGATGATCCAGTCGATGTGGCAATCCTAATCTAGGTGACCGCTCCGAGTCTAGGTGAAGTGGTCAAGAACTTCTTCAGCTAATCCAGCAAGTATGAGATCATAAGCTTATTTGTGTTCAGCTGGAAGTCTCCGCTCGCAGTGCTCCAGAGTGTCCTTCAGATGGTGTTGAGATATCCACGCCACCTAATAAATTTTCTAGATAGCCCGTGCACTTGACGTGACTGCTCCGAGTCTTGGTAAAGTGGTCAACAACTTCTTCAGCTAATCCAACAAGTATGCGATCATAAGCTTCTTTGTGTTTAGCTGGAAGTTGATCAAGCTTGGGTGGTGCATCTTTATCTTTCGGCCACATACTTGGATCATGTCTAGCCGAAATCTTTATCGCACCCTTCTTGGAAGTTTCCGACGCCATTGCTTAACAATAGTGTCAACGAAGGTGAGGTCCCACCGGGCGTGCCAAAAGTGTGTTGCACCCAAATACCAGGAGTGAGGTTCGGGTACAGAGCATACGGGAGCTAGGTATCGCGCTGCTGCTGCACTCATCTCCCTATCGTGCACCTTCGATCGGCTTCTGTGGGGAAGCCAATCCTAGTTGTGCATGGTGATGCTGGCATGTCACTTGGCTTGACCTAGCATCCAGTAAGGTCAGGTGATCACAGTTGTTGGCTCCTGTTCTCCCTATAAAGCGTACACAACAGATCTAAACATCAAGTTCCTACCTGATCCCTACGATTGGCAACCACGAGATGTTGTGTACTCCAGTCGGTTGATGCAGAAACATCAGATAGCCCATCGAACGTGCATGAATAAGTGATGTAAAAGCCAAAACCACATCCAAAAATGAATAGATTTGAAAACCCTTACTAAAAACATGATACAACAGATCTACATAATTAAATCGGCTTCAAACCATGACCTCCAAAGAAGTCCATCTAACTAAATAGATTCAAATTATAACATGTATAGCTAGGGTGCTCAAGCTACGCTAATCTATCGGCAGGCCATGTGGACACACTCCAGCGGCTTGCCGTGGATTGTAATAAGCACTTAGGTAACGTAACACGAGCTACATGATGATCGATCTACTACATGAAGCATAGATACATATACAGATCGATAAACATGCAAAGGTAAAGACGAATCACGCGCCAAGCAAAGCATGTCGAGCTAGGCTCGATACGGGATTTATTGGGATTACCAATGAACCGTGCCATAAAAAATGCTTAAGTACACGGTTCACCATATGGCTCATGCCCTAATGCCCTAACGGATCTAGGAACCATTAGAGTAGCATGACGGTTACATTGAAAAACCCTAATTGCTCAGGGGTGGTGATGCGCCAAGAGAGATTAGACACCCGAGTTGCTGGGAACGTATGTCGTTAATTCATTACGTAGAACTTAGGTACATATTTATAGTGCGTAGACTTGCACAACAAGTCTGACTATTTCTATATCTGAAAACCCTACCTTAAACTGAACTATGCCTAATTCGAATCGAAAATAAAAAAATACATGGCCCACTGGCCTCTGGAATCACCTCTTGTCTAGGCAACCACATTCAGCCCATCAGCCGATCTGGCCAAAATACCTATCGGCTAAACAATACCTCCTGGCTCCTCAAAAGGTAGTACCTAGACACCCATGGTTGGCTAAACAATACCAACCAGGGCTCGGACACTGTCAGCACCGGGGAGGAAATCCGACCTCCGTGTAGCGCTTGCATTCCACTCTTGCTCTTACTGTAGGATATGAGAAAACCCTAAGTTCCCATTGTGTAACGATCCTCGCACCTCCGTGTAGCGCTTGCATTCCACTCTTGCTCTTACTGTAGGATATGAGAAAACCCTAAGTTCCCATTGTGTAACGATCCTCGTGTGATGGGAAATAGGATAGCAGAAGACCCTAAGGCCTTTATCTTATTCTGCGAGCAGGAGCGCGACCGCTTGCCATGCTGACGTGATTGGCAGCACTCTCCTTGAAGTCAGGAGCCCCAGGGCTCTTGGTGTCGTGGGAAGTTCTCATGTTGGCATGCTTGTGCCTAGCGCTTCATGAACTTCCAAATGAGGCGGCAAAGGCTCCCCAATGGGCAGAAAGTTGAAACTCCCTTTTCGGGTAATGCCTTGCCTGCCTATTCTGAGTGAGGCAGGCAAGGCATTACCCAAAAAGGGAGTTTCAACTTTCTGCCCATTGGGGAGCCTTTGCCGCCTCATTTGGAAGTTCTTGAAGTGCTACACACAAGCATGCCAACATGAGAACTTCCCTCGACACCAAGAGCCCTGGGGCTCCTGACTTCAAGGAGAGTACTGCCATTCACGTCAGCATGGCAAGCGGTCGCGCTCCTGCTCGCAGAATAAGATAAAGGCCTTAGGGTCTTCTGCTATCCTATTTCCCGTCACACGAGGATCGTTACACAATGGGAACTTAGGGTTTTCTCATATCCTACAGTAAGAGCAAGAGTGGAATGCAAGCGCTACACGGAGGTGCGAGGATCGTTACACAATGGGAACTTAGGGTTTTCTCATATCCTACAGTAAGAGCAAGAGTGGAATGCAAGCGCTACACGGAGGTCGGATTTTTCCATCACTACCGCAACTTCAGAACAGAGGAGGAAGAAGGAGGTGGCAGATGGATCCTATGTCTACATTTACAACCCTCACCTTTTATAGGCTCATGGAGCTCTAGGTTGTCATGGGCAAGCAGTGATATCTGGCAATTTTTTAGGATCACAAGCGCACAGGGTAGACTCGGCATTTTTTGGAACGAAGCATCTATGGGAAGTCGTGAAAAGTAGGAATCAAGAGCATTCAAGGAATGCCAAAAGTGACACTCGATAAAAACGCATCTCAGCTGACAGGTGTGCGCAGTTCATGTGCACACAGTACCCCCTACTTTGCCCAGCATTGGTTGGTGCTGGCGCACGACTCACATGTGCACACTATCTTTGTGGCTTGTTCAGTTTGAGACTGTGTTACACGGCAGTTGTGGGGTCCCTTAGGCCATGTATCTGTTGGCCCAGGGACCACGGAGGAAAGCCTGGACCATCTACGCAGAATAAACAAGGGCATGGATTAAATAAGCTAAAAGAATGTGCATATGGCAATGGAATCAGTTCGGCAACATACAAATGCAACAGTTTGGCGCAACAACCACGACAAAGTCGAAAGCATTTGGTTACAATTCCAATTCCCAAACATGTTCTTCCGCCGCATTTTGAGCTTCAGCAGCATACCCGGCGATGATAGTGTCTTCAAGGTCTGTGACAACTACCTTGGTTAAGTCGGCAAGTTCCAGATCGGGCTTCGTCACCTTGAGGATTACTAATGTTTGCTTAAGGATCATCTTCAGCTTACTCCGGAGATGAATCTTGATATCTTTTGCCATAGTCGACAATGGGTCTTCCAGCAGTCGTGAAACTACTATCTTAGAGCATAGATGTTTAGAACAGTCGTCATGGAAGCAGCTGCAATTTTGACGATATCCTTCGCCTTCTCAAAAGAAGTCTTCCGTTTTTCGCAGTTCTTCTTTGTGACTTCATAATTTCATTTTGCAAGCTCTAGCTCTTGGAGATCTTCCATCACTTGCTAGGTGGACTCCTTGTGGGCCTCCCTTGTGGAATTCAACAACTTCTCAAGTTCCATGTTCTCTTTTTGGATATTGACTTGAGCACTATCAGCTTGGATTAACTCGGCATCCTTTTTCTCCAAAGCTTCCTGAGTTAACTTGTGACTCGCTTGAAGGGAACTCAAGGTGCTAGCGGCTTCACGGAATGATTTCTCAAAACCATATCTGGATTCTTGAAGCTGTCGGATCTCTTTTGATGTACTGCCTCATCCTGCGGATCGGTGCAATTTATAGGCTTTTGTGAGCCAAGAGTATGCAAGCTGGGTGTTGACGGTCGTAATCTCACGATATCAACCATCAATTATCCACCAAATGTAGCGAAACATGTGAATTAATTGGACTAACCATTGCTGCTAATGAGTTCCACAAGATGTACATGAATATTTGGTTGCAGGTACAAAATTACATGAAAAATGGATGAAACAAGGCCAATAAGTGAAGATGGGCCGAAATAGGAAAATTGCTATGGCTGCCCGACCATGTCCCATGGTCTGCTGACCACTTGGCAGGTCGGCCGGCCACCTTGCAGGACGCCCGACCACCTAGCTGGCTGCCCGACCATGTGGCATGGTCGGCCGACCACCCAACTAAGTCGGTTCGCCTCCCCTTCACTGCATGCAAAGAAACACAAACCAATGTTAATCCAACCGTTGCACCAAGCATCCAAACAATCCAAGGGCCGAAAGAACATCAAACCATGGATCCGTGATGTCACTAATCCAGGAGAAGAGCCGTGTAGCAAATCAGAGCAGGACACATGGTCGCCTGATCTCATGAATGGTCGGACAACCATGCAAGGCTATCATTTTACACGTGAACCAACCATCCCAACTACCAACAGATGTGGGGAATCAAGATCAAGCCGTTAGATGGCTAAGTCAGTGGATCGGGTGGTCGCCCAACAATGGGGCTAGGTTGGCTGACCCCCTATATGGTTGGCCGACTATCGCCTTACCCCCTAAACCGACCTTAGCCACCTACAAATACCCCCCTCACTTGCCGGACTATAAATAGGCCCCGAGAGCTCATTTTTAAAAGTGTGGAGAAAGTAAGAGAGTCACATTCTACCTTAGAGAGTTTCATTTCCACATCTTAGTAGTTAGGAGAGTCCTGGGACTTAGAGTGAGTCGAGTTTTGCCTCGGAGTTCTCGGAGATCCCTCTGAGTTTGTGGTAAAGTTCTTGTATCTTTGTACTCTTTTTATCTCCAGTATAATTTATTTACTTTACTTTATTTCTATCTCCTGCAAGTGTGGTGTACCTTTGTTTGCATATTTGCTAGGCTTAGACTGTGGTTACTTTAGTTATCCAAGTCTTGTTATTCTTGCCGATGCTATAATCCAACCTTTACGCCAGGCTCTGGTTAGCTTTCACCCTCGAATTAAGGTGCGAGCTTTAGTGCTCAATCACTTTCATGGTGAAAGCGCTTGAGCACTAGTATCGCGTGCCATCCTCTCCACGCAGATTTGCTTGGTAGCCCCACTCGGTGACAGCATGTGGTGTGCCTGTGTAGTCCAGACCCGTTCGTTCGGCAGGCCCGTAGGTGATAGCCGGGTCCTCTTTCGGTGGTCAACAATCTACCCCTTGACCCCTCAAGGGCGACGGAATTTCGCTTGATGCGAGACTCTGACTTGTTTACTTGAGTTCCTTAGTTAACCACCACATAGTCTTTGCAGCCAAATAGAATAGAGTTTGGGAACTTTATCTCACACGTTGTCCTCCCAGGCAACTATACCTGTCTCGTGTATCTTAGGTAGTTTATCTACTTCTTCACCATACACCAATCTTTATTTGATTTACCCATACATAGATACTAGTTGGTATATTTATTTAAGTTTACGGATCTTTCGGTTTGAGTTTATCCAATTATACTCTCTTGCCTGCTGCTTCCCTATGGACAAATACGATACTCGGAATACTCTAGGTGAAAGGCTACAGCGGTCTCTGTGCGATTGTGGAGTAAAACATGTTAAGGCTAAGAGACGCAAACAAGCTTTTCTGGTGCCGTTGCTAGGAAAGCAACAGGCAGAGAGATAATTGATATCTCATTTCGAGCCCCGTACACTTTATGAATGTACCACTAGTTTTTAGCAGGCTTACTTTTCTCTGTTGTTTTTGTTGTGGATGCAACAGAGAGGTGTATGACCGGTTTCGACCTACCGGTAAACTTCCACAATAATCTAGAATCTCTACTCAGGAGAGTCCGCTCAAAGACTATCCACGGGTAGATATCTGTACCGATGGAACATGAACCAACTGCATCAACAAGTCGCACTCCATTTATCATCGTCATGGCTGAAAAGTCCATCCGTGAGTTCTCTGTCCCATCTAGCAACAATGTTCCAACAGGACCCGAAGGGCAAGTAGGAGAAAACTATGAGGTCAAACCCGGAGTCATTCATATGGTTCAAGCTATCCCTTTGTGATGCCCCTGGCATCTCAGGTGCATTATACTGACATCATTAACTTAAGTACATCATTTCAAGGGTATTTTATATTGAGAGCATGCATTAGGTTAGGTCATTTGAAGTAATTAAACTCGGTTTGCTGAAAACAGTATTTGCATTTGCTATTGTAACTTTAATACTATTGTGAACTTGATAAAACTTTACATACCAAACTCGTAGACAATTTCATGAGAAATAAGTTTGGTATTTTGTGTCATGACATGCATAAAGGTTTGAACATAGTTTTGGGTCATTTTCTAGTGAAATTGTGAAATCTGCCAAACTTGGACCTGATTAGTAAATTCAAAATTTTGTGAAACAAAAGTAAAAATCTTGCCATAACTTGAATACCAAAGTTCTAAGAAACATTGGTATAGTTCACTTTGTACAAAAATGCCCATAAATAGGCTTAACAGAATTTTAAATATTTAAGGAATAGTTGGTCAAACTAGAGCTCCAGTTTTGAATTCATTCAAACTCACAAAATGTGAATAGAACCTAGTACCAAGACTTTTGACAAAGTTATAGAGATTGAAAATTAGAACAACTTTTGTATTTTGAATTTTTTCAAAATCGGCTTCTAGGATGTTCAAAAAACTTCGAGTTCCAAAGCCTGTACCGGTGGTCAAACCCAGTTTATCAATTGCGGAATTCTTTTCTTTTTCTTGTCTCGCTAATGGGTGGGCCCGTCCTCCCGACCGGACGACTGCGCGCAGAGCCCGACTGCCACGCGGCCGCCGGCGTCTGGCCGCACGCCGCGACACCCCTGCCCGCGACCCTGGCCAAAAGGCGAGGCCGAACGTGGCCTCCTCCTCCATTTCCCTCTCACTCTGGCCTCCCCTCTGCTTGCTCCTCTCGTTCCAGATGAGCCTAAGCCAAGCTCCAGCGCGGCACCGAGCGGCCATCCCCACACCTCCCTAACACCAAGCCGCACTTCTCCATCCACTGCACCACCAAATTCCCCTAGTCCCGGCCGTAGGAACCCCTCCACTGCCCCAAATTTCGTCGCCCAAGTTTCCATGTCCGCGTGCTTCGTCGTCACGCCGTTCCGGCCACCTTCGGTCACTGTAGGTAATGGGTAAGTGCTCCTCCGGCCTTCGTCTCTCTCCCCATACACCCGCGATAGGTCTCCGCGCCACTCTCGGCTGGGTACAGGGCACGCCGCCGGCCATCTCCTGTCCTCCTCGAGGTAGGAGACGAACAGGAAGAAGACGCGATTTTTCGATTTAGCCCTCGTCTATTCATAGATCTATGTTCTATTCTGAGGCCCTGTACATTGAGTCTTGAAAAACTTGCAAGCTAGCCCCTGTTGTCTATGGATATTTCCGTTTAGGTCCCTGACACAGATGATTTTCGGATTTTTAGCATTTCCTAAAATCTGAGAGCTTTGAAAATTCATACAAAATAGAATAAAAATGATAAAAATACAAACTCAATTATGTTGTGTTCTTATTTACTAGATCTACAGAATGGGTATGATGGTTGGATGTGAAAAGACTGTTTTACCCCTGGATTCTTGCATGCATGTTAAAACAAAACTAATGCCAAAAGTGATATAAATGGACTCCAAAAATCATGGAACTTGGTCAGTAGCTTTATAACGTTATTTATGCTTTATGTGATTTTTGGCAACCCTAGAATATGCTGTCAGTTTACCATTTTACCATCATGCATGTATTTTGTGCATTTTACAAGAGCGGAAATACTTGCTACATAAAGTGCTCCAAATATTCCACTGCAATTTGTAGATGCTCTACGTTGCCTATTTAGTCCATTTTTTAAAGTTTCAAGTTCTGCATGTAAGGTTTGGTTGATGTTTTGAAATAGACAAGCAATTGCATATTAAAATGAATAATAGGAAAAGTGACTTTATTGTGTGAAATAAATTCTGAGAAAAATTATGGTGGTTAATAGTTAAGTTTAGGTTCCAGAAAGTATTGCTATGAAATTAATTGCTACCATTTTGAGCTATATGAGAATTAGGTTAAAATAAATGTATTGGAAAATATATTTCAACTTATTAACCTGTAGTGCATTGTTTTTCATATTTCCCTAGCATCGTGAGCATTGTTGCACCCTTTTTTTTTCACTTAATCATGCATATAGGATTGCTAACTATGGTAACCTCTCGAGCAGGAGTTTGGCTTCTACATCAAGGTGAAGACGGTGTGTCGCTGATTAAATCTTTCCGCGATTCAAGGGGTTGCCTAGGGCAAAGCCCCACAACCTGGCAAACTAACAAAGTTTAGTTTGTTGGTTTTCATAAAAATAAGCAAAGGTAGGCAGGACCATGAATTTCCCAGCTAATAATATCTTGATTGATGATTACGCATCCGCATTAGGAGTTGGTTGAGAACAATTGCATTAGACTTCCTGGCCTCCCTAGCCCTAGCACCTAAATAGAGTTCGTAGGACGAGTATGCCTAGTAATACTAGGTGCGAGTAGACACGAGTGAATTGGAGTCACCCGTCGTATAGGTGATTTCAAAATATCAAATTATTAAAGTGGATATGTTATTTATGCTTGTGATTTAAATGGAGACCGGGCCGAGATTTTTATGAGTTATTTACCGTTTATGATGTTCTGCAATGGACTCCGCCAGAGTCGTGTAAGGCTCGTTCGCTGTTCGCCTGCTGATTGACATAACATTGCTTGAGTGCTTAACCGGGACATGGGACCGGTGAAAGTCTTACTTGAACCATCCGAAGAACAGAGACTTGGTCCTACCATGGGGCCTAGGGGCGCTTGACTCATGGGAGGGCTGACCCGGGATGCCGTGGTATCACTCCATGGAGGCTAAACATAGGGAATGGTGTGTTGGAATCGAACTTGGGATGGAACATGTAGAGATGGGGGATATATGTGGGAACGCGAGGGCTAGTAACCAAATACCCCTGGCACGATAGTTATTCCCGGGAATTTAAAAATCGATTCGAATCGCTGATGCTCACCAGGTATGGGAATGCCAGATATCGCACATGGCAACGTAGTAACTATCTAAATATGTTATATTATAACTCATGGTTTTAAATTCCACTTGTTTGTACTTGTATGTTTACATTCCTGAAAGTTCTTATTATGGTTATGATGATATATGCTCATGATGAAACTGTTTAGTTTATGTCATTATATCACTGTTAAAATCAATGGCTAAGGATCCAGATGCTAGTAAGCAAGCTTTGCGTCAACCGTAAGCCCTTCCATTAAGCCCAACTGAGTAATTAGTACTTAGGGTTTGCCCCCACATTTTCAGTGCAGGTACTGGTGACTTCTGGACGATTGCCTGGAGGAGAGTAGTACCGGTGGGCTCGGTGCTGCTCGCTTTGATCATCATTGTATGGATGCTAATGAAGTATTTTAATTCCACTGCGAGATGTTTTGAAAACGCTTTCGCTATCTGATTTGAACTTGTATTTGATTTCTGATTTCAACATGGTTTGTAAGAACTTTATTTTATTATTACTATTAACTGCCTGTGATGATTTAACTGTTGTGGCTCCATTGAGGGCTAGATGTGTATGATGTCGATTCCTCTAGGAAAAAGGTAATATCGAGAGCCGAATGACTCTCGACGGACGACCGGGTTTGATTTGGTCTAATTACACTGTAAGCCAGACGTGGCAGGTGTACTTAGTCCGGTTTAAACCGGCGGTTTCGCCACACCCTTTTTGTGGACTAGCAACGGAGGATGCCAACAGTCACCTGCAGCAATTCTTGGAAATCTGCCTTACATTTACCATGAAAGGTGCGTCCCCTGATGCCATCAAACTACGCCTCTTTCGATTTCCACTTGTTCGAAAGGCGAAGCAATGGTTCTACCTCAACCGTGCAACATTCACTACATGGGATGCATGCTCCAACAAATTCCTTGCCAAGTACTTCCCGTTGGGAAAGACCAATGCATTGAGGAACAAGATCTCGAGCTTTCAATAGCTCACATATGAAACGGTGGCGGAAGCCTGGGAAAGATTACAAGAGTATATCATGGCCTACCCCCACCCTGGAATGAAACAATAGCTCATCATCTAGAACTTCTTTCATGGCCTAAATCATGCTGCACAAGAGCACCTGGATGCAGCGCCAGAGGATCCTTCTTATCCTTGAGTGTAAGAGTGGCCAAAGAACTCATTGAGAAGATGACCACTAATCAAGGATGAAAAGAAGAGAGGTCTAGCACCTGATCCTGTGGTGTCCGTCACCTCAACAGCACCGACATGCTTACCACCAAGATGGACCTTATATTGAAAAAGTTAGGAGATACTCCAAAGACCGCACCGGTTTAGGCTCTCGACTCTCGTATGAATTGCGTAGTCTGCGGGAGCACTGGGCATTCAGGGAATAGCTGGTCTGAAACTCAACCAAAGGGCGCAAACTTCATCAGCAACAATCCTAACTTCAACAACGGGAATCGCCCTCAACCAGGCTGGAATTCAAGGCCACACATCCCATATCTCGAACAAGGTAACTCTTCCAGTAATTCACAACAGTTTGATAAATATAATCAATTTGACCAAAGAGCTGTGAATGATAGCATTAGCAAAAAGCTCCGTGCGAATGATAAGCTTTTTGAAACAATTTCTATTCAAATGGAAACTTTTAATAGTGCCATGAAAAACCAACTAAGTTTTAACAAAATGCTTGAAACTCAAATAGCTCAGTTGGCTGCTTCTTTACCTAATGCTAATGTGGGTAAGCTGCCGGGTCAGCCTGAACCTCCTTCCAATGAGCATATAAATGCAGTCACCACTTGGTGTGGGAAGTCCACACAGGACCCCCTACATCCTAGTACCATCCCTAACAATGCAGGAAAAGAGCAAAAGAAGAAGATTACCAAAACCGAAGAGAAGGAAGACACTAAAAGTACACCTAGAGCAGAGGAGAAAACAACACCGAAGACACTTCCGCATGAGTTCTATGACACTACAGTGCTGCCTTTTCCTCCTCGCAACAAGAAGACTGCCGCTGATGAACAATATAGTAAGTTTGTTAAGGTTATAAAGAAATTATATGTAAATATACCGCTGCCAGATGCTATGAAGGTATCGACATACACAAAATACATGACAGAAGAGTGTAGTGCAGCTATACTCAATCAGCCCCCACAATAAAAAGGACCCTGGAAATCCTACCATTCCATGCTCAATTGTGTACCAAGTCTTCAATCAAGCCTTATGTGATCTCAGAGCAAGCGTCGGTGTTATGCCTAATGTGGTCTTCGACAAACTCAATCATGATGCACTCGCTCCCACCACCATGTGCCTGCAACTCACAAATCAATCCATACGACACCCCGCAGGGATCGCTTAGGATGTCCTGGTGAAAATCCAGAATTTCCTCATACCAGTGGACTTCGTGGTGTTGGATATGGAGATAGATGAAAAGACGCCGCTCATCCTTGGGCAGCCATTCCTGTGTACTGCAAATGCAAGTATTGATGTCAGGGCTGGAGAAGTCCACCTCAACATCAACGGCATGAGGGAGACATTCACCTTCAAGCCAAAAATGGAGAAGTGCAACCAAGTGAAGACATTTTGATGCCAACCACAGAGATATATGCCAAAGACCTATACCCATGAAGACGTTTTTGAGCAAAAGATGGACAGTCTCATCACACATTTGAAATCAAACTAGGAGGCTGCCATCTGGCAAAAAGAATAATCTGAACGGCGAGGGGCAAAAATCAAAA
Organism: Paspalum vaginatum; assembly: GCA_030272315.1. Classification (NCBI taxonomy): domain Eukaryota; kingdom Viridiplantae; phylum Streptophyta; class Magnoliopsida; order Poales; family Poaceae; genus Paspalum; species Paspalum vaginatum. The sequence continues at coordinate 12,663,323 of CM059019.1, read as the reverse complement.
GGCTCGTTCCAAGGCCCAGGAAACAGGAGGCAAAGCTCCTGGAAAGATGGTCGATGCCGGTATGCAAGTCCTGACAATAGAAGAACGGCGTGCAAAATACTATGAAAGAAATCCCACCTACCCACACCCTCTTGATATCCCGAAAGGTAGGGTGTGGAAGACCCTTGCCAATAGGTAAATTGGCATTATCTTTTGACGGCATGTTTATTTTTCCACCAATTTTAAATTTTTGTACTCCATTGCATGTTTAAATTGATACCCTGTATAATTTTAATTTTTTCATGCATCTAATTTCACCATTTTGAAAGTTAAAAAAATGTGTGGCCGGCCGACCACCATGATGGTCGGCCGACCACCATCCTGGTCGACCGGTCATCAGGATTGCCCGCCCGACCAAACCCCTTTTTCCTCGCTCATTCATAGCAGAACCGCCAACTCTATAGCTACCCAAGGTTTTATCCCGACTTAGCTTCATTGAAGCTTGGTGGGGAGAAACTTGACCAACAAAAAGGTACGTGCCTCGTCACCCCACTCAGAGTTTGAGGAGTAGTAATTTTTTCAGTCACCTGGTTTAGTTTGATGACAAAAGAAATAAAAAAATAAAGTCAACTCCCATGAATAAAGTTCACATGCTAGCTTCATTTTGGAAATGATGAATAGTTGCTATATCAAGTTGATGGTTTAGTTCTTGCATGTGACTTATGCTTAGCTTAGTTCCAAGTTTGTGAACAAAAGAAGCACACCAAAGTTCTACCATGTGGTTGCCATTTGTGATAACAAGCCTAAGTTGTTGAGCGAAATGATATGGCTTAAAAGTGGGATGATTCTTACATGTTCATAGTAAGACGAATATCTCAGGTTTTATTTTGAAAATAACAAAATATAGCTCCCCTTGGTTGAAAATTCCTACCAGAGCCAAAAATGCTTCAAATAGTTGAAACTGCTACAAAGAGCTACTTAGAGATGTTTTGAGCTTTGTCAAAATTTGAGTCTCATTGAGTAGAAATATCACTTTCTATTGATAGCTGGAGTACAAAAGCACAAACGCAAGTGATCCATTTCGGACTTTGCATCCACCAAAAAGTCTCCAAATACTTCTCATAATACCATAGCCTTCAAATCCAAAGGAGTAAGGGTATGGAGCTAAAAAGAAAAGCATGCAAAAGCATGGCAAAAAGAAAGAAAAATGCATGCAAAAGCACGGCAAAATGAAAAGCATGCAACTTCAAGCATGGCAAAAATAAATAAAAGCTCCATATCCCCTCCAAATCCTTATAAGGCTACAAGGGATGAAAATCAAGAGAAGGAGACACTACATGCCACACACATACTCCGGTGATGAAATAGAAGAAGTGATAGAGTACACTCTTTGGTCCAATCTTTGGCTTAGCAAAATAAACATCCTAAAAGTGCCACATTCTCCCCACCTAAAGCTCCACAAAGGCCTTAGCATAGGAAGTATTGGCCAATCCATGGCCCTTGGTGAGGAAACACCTTTGAGCGACCGAGAGTACCTAGGGGAAGCTTCTTTTGTTTTTTAAAATATTAAAAACACCTGAGAAGGACATCCAAAAAAAAAGAATGAGTCAGAGTTATTCCCGTAATAAAGTCGTTCTATCTCTCAACCAAGGCAAGGTAAGCAAAAAGATGCACCACAGGTATTGCATGAGGTAAACTTCAATTATTTCACTACTTGGGGCAAAAGTCTGAGTGTTGAGTTGCATATAAGAATTTTCCTACATCTTCGATATCGCAGCAACTCTTGATCCACTTTCAGTCTTAGTTTTGCTCCAGGACGAACAAAAGTTTAAGCTTGGGGGGTGTTGGCAGTCGTAATCTCACGATATCAACCGTCAATTATCCAACAAATGAAGCGAAACATGTGAATTAATTGACTAACCCTTGCTACTAATAAGTTCCAAAAGATGTACATGAATATTTGGTTGCAGGTACAAAATTACATGGAAAATGGATGAAACAAGGCCAAGAAGTGAAGATGGGCCGAAATAGGAAAATTGCCATGGCTGCCTGACCATGTCCCATGGTCGGCCGACCACCTGGCAGGTCGGCCGACCACTTGGCTGGCCGCCCGACCATCTGGCATAGTCAGCCGACCACCCAACTAAGTCAGTTTGCCTCCCCTTCACTCCTGCATGCAAAGAAACACAAAGCAATGTTAATCCAACCGTGGTACCAAGCATCCAAAGAAACCAAGGGCCAAAAGTCCATCAAGCCATGGATCGGTGATGTCACTAATCCCGGAGAAGAGCCATGCAGCAAATCAAAGCTGGACACATGGTCGCCTGACCTCATGCATGGTCAGCCGACCATGCAAGGCTCTCACTTTACACGTGCACCAACCGTCCCAATTACCAACCGACGTGGGGAATCAAGATCAAGCTGTTAGATGGCTAAGTCAGTGGATCTAGTGGTCACCCGACCATGGGGCTAGGTTAGTTGACCCCCTAGATGGTCGGCCGACCACTGCCTTACCCCGTAAACTGACCTTAGCCACCTACAAATACCCCCCTCACTTGCTGGACTATAAATAGGCCCCGAGAGCTCATTTGTAAAAAGTGTGGAGAAAGTAAGAGGGTCACTTTCTACCTTAGAGGGTTTCATTTCCACATCTTAGTAGTTAGGACAGTCCTGGGAGTTAGAGTGAGTCAAGCTTTGCCTCAGAGTTCTCAGAGATCCCTTTGAGTCTATGGTAAAGTTCTTGTATTTTTGTACCCTTTTTATCTCCAGTATAATTTGTTTACATTACTTTATTTCTATCTCCTACAAGTGTGGTGCACCTTTCTTTGCATACTTGCGAGGCTTAGACCGTGGTTTCCTTAGTTATTCAAGTCTTGTCATTCTTGGCGGTGGTATAATCCAACTTGTATGCCAGGCTCTTGTTAGCTCTCACCCTTTAATTAAGGGCGAGCTTTAGTGCTCAATCACTTTCGTGGGGAAAGCGCTTGAGCACTAGTATAGCGTGCCACAGCATCTTTGAGGTCGGTGATCTTCTTGGTAGCAACTATTAGAGAAGGATTTGTTCAACATGAGTTACAAGGGATATATTGTAGCTCAAAGAGTTAACATTGATGGTCATTCACATACCTGTGGCTTCGGCGGCACGGGCTGTGTCTAACTCAGCCAAGCACTACCCTAGCGTGGCCATGTCAGACTCACGCAGTGGAGTGATCTTCTCGCGAACCAGGGTGGCTTGCTTTATCAGCCCATGCATCCCGTCGTATAGTTGTACTACTTATTTTGCCCAGTCCTGTGTGGCACCATTCTACCTCAGTTCCAACCTTCAGACATTTACACTAATGAAGGGAGGAGAACCCACCTCAAACGTTGCGAGTGCACATGAACTGGGAGAAGTTGTAGTAATCTGATGATCCGCGCCCATAATTCCAAGTGTTAACGTATCAGCACATGTCATGTTGGTATTGGCCAGCATTATAGCAGAGACATGGGGGCTGGATGTAGTTGCAATATGGTCCAGCGTGGCATCTGTGTTAATTGGAGTATTCTTGCCTGAAGATCCTTCTTCCTACTGCTGTTTGGCTCTTCCTGGTGTCTTGAGCTAGGTAGCATCGATTAACGTGTCATTCATGTGACCTTGGGCCTAATCTTTGGTAGTGGACGCAGGCTCGATGCGGGGATTGATCATAGAGCGAGTGTCATCGTCTTGAGTAGTTTCAGCTCTCGTAGTGGTCAAGGCATGTTGGGTACCTATCATCGCATCATATAACAACAATAGGTCAACATCAAATACGAAGGATGTCTCTCATTGGAGCCCTTGTGATCGATACAACACAGAACAAAAAACAACAGCAACAACAATAAGAATGGGACCTCTTTACCCAATACGAAGTAGCTGAAATTAGAAACTTAAAGGACTGAAGTTCAAAGCGAATATGATAACGCAAGGGAAAACATTCTTTATACCTTCGAACCCAAAAACTAGGGCTGACGTCACGTTCAATGTGAGGCATACAAGTGTCACTGCCAAAAGCCTGTATCTGTCAATTGGTCTCCCCAGTATTTATAGGGGTCAATCGGCAGTCTACTTTACATTGATTTTACATAACTGCCCACGGGCATACCCTTTTGGCAATCTTTTTTCTATCCATGATACAAGGTGTCTATAGTAACTTCTAGTCTGAAGCCACCTTGAACACACAAGCTTCTAACTGGTGCCCCTAACCTGTTGATGTCCCCTTCACTTGTTCCTTCATACTTTGGAGCTCTTGTCGCTTCAACTCCATCGGACAGCATCCGCCTTGGAGCATTGGATCGGAACTTTGATTCACCTTTGGAGGAGCTTTGGATCAGAACTTTCATTTCACCTTCAGACAATCCATTGTACTTCATATCTTGCATGTGACTGCCTTTTCTTTTTCGTCACAACTTGAAATCCATAACAAACCGAAGCATCCAAAGCAATGGGAGCTTGGACCTTTGGCCCCAACAGTAGCTCCTTGCGAGATTAATTCATTTTTCCAAGATGAGCTCAAACCACAATCGAGTAAGAACAGGTGAATGTCCAATTTATGCTTCGGATTTACGAGACACTTCCCCCCGATTTGAGGTTATTTTCGAAAAAGGAATAAACAAGGAGATTAAGAGGGAAAGAAAAAACGCTTGAGGCGACACGCGTCGGCATTTGGTGCTTTCCGCGTTTTACTGTGCAACTTTTTGGCTTCCATGCCTGGGGGAGTATATAAGTGTTGGGGGACTGACTGCAATGCCCCTGCCACCTTTAGCGGACACGTACTAGCTGTTCTTTGATTCTCTGCTCCGAAGCTCTATTTTCTGTGGATCACGACACAGTTTTTTTTGTAATTCGGATAGTTGCTGTTGTGATCTCGTAAGCTTCAACAACTTATTTGCTTCGTGTTTTACTTTGAGTGATGACCTTTGTTTTTTATTCAATGGAACTTTTACAGGTCTTTGATGGCGCGTATTCACACCACCATCCGTGCAGGGACTGATTCTGAAGCTGAGTCTGCCAAGGAGACTCATAGTGCCACTGGTGAAGAAACTCCCATTCATCTATCTCTTGCACTCCCTGAAAAGGATCCAAACAATGCCACAAAGGGTTCTAAAGATGAAGAAGTGGAAAAAGACCTGGATGATATTGAAGAAGATGAAGACAAACTGGCTCTTCGTCCCCAAAAACCGAGCCACACGGTTTTTGGGAGATCTAGTATTGCTGAGAAGGAATTCAAGTTCTATAAGAAGATGGGCTTCATCAAGAACCCTAGTCACTACCGATGCCCAACTAGTGAAATCGTTTTGTTTGAGAACTTCTTCGATGCTAGGCTTCGGTTGTCGATGAACCCCCTTGTGCCAAAGGTGCTTGAGCATTTTGAAATTTTCTTTCATCAACTGACCCCCAATGCTTTCATTCGGTTAGGTGTTTACATATGGATGATGGCTAGCCAAGGTTTAGAGCCAGATGTTCTAATAAGGCAATTCAGCTTCATCCAAATTTTGGATGCTATAACTTTGGAAGGTGCAAAGACTCACCTGGCCCCGTACTAGCGTACCGAAGCTAGTGGTCTAGTGGCTGGACACAGAAATGGTTTTATTACATGGTGAACGTGGAAAAGAAACCTAAATTTTGTCCGTGCTTGATAAGTCCTCTAAAGCTTTTCATTCGGCTTCAAGAGACCCCTTTGTGCGCAATCCGATAGAACTATATCGGCTAATGTCACCGTTAGGGTTGTTTGTTCTCAAATTCACATGCACTGCCTTGCCCAAGAGTTTGCGGTGTATGGAGTGTCACCTCTTCAAAGCAAATTTTCCATACATGTACCCGAAGGTCAGATTGACCCTACACAGCTTGTTCGTTTGCCATACAAGTTTAAACCTTTTGACAAGTACAAGACTCCAAACGAAGCTTGGTGGAAAGGGGTTGAAAAAGCTGTGTGTGCCATGCTTGGCAATTATACCATTGCGGAGTACAAGCGCATGTGCCGTTCTTTCGAGGATCGCCGCAAACTTCATCTAAATCATGTGTGTCACGCCTTTGGCATGGACTATCCTGACTATAAACATTTTGAAGTGAATACCACTGCTCCAAAGGGTAAAGTCCCAAAACGCAAAGCTAAAGATACTACCGAAGCAACTATGGCTGAAGCTGAGAACACCAAGAAAAGGATCAAAATTTGAAAGAAAAAGGCAACCCACTAGACTTTTAAGAAGTCTAATGTGTTGTTAACGGTACTTAAGCACGCCAAACCTTATACTACAAGCGACAGTATCGGTGTAGCCTTTCCCTTAGGATGAGTATCTAAGGTTTTGTCAATCCGTGGAAAACTAGGTTTAAACTACTATTAATCAAGGATTAATCAATTACAAACTAGTTCTAATAAATCTATAAACTAAAGGATAGAAGAGAGTCTAATTACTGACTAATATATATCTAAACTAAACTAAAGGATGATAAACGATGTTCTAATCACAAACTAGATATAAAACTAACTATAGCATAAACTAGATCAAGAACAAGAGATTAACAAGATCAACTAAGCAAGATCGATCAAGAAGCTAATACGGCTAAGGATGAGCAAGAGATATGAGACAAACTTCTTATAAACTATGAACCACCCTAAGCATGGATCTAACGTGAAACAAAGAATAAACATGATCATGAATATCATAGACTTGCTCGAACCTTTCCCCGGGCTCTACTGTCACTAGTAACCAGGTAATCGACGAACTAGCAAACCTAAACCATCTCTAAGCATGAGCAGATTCAATCAACTAATTAAAGTAAAAAGATCTACTAAAAGACATGTGGTTTAAACAACCCCGGCCAGGTCACATGTAGAGATGAAGCATTGCAAAGATATGGATCATAGATCATGTATAAACAAAGAACTAGTAGCAAAGAGACTATTTCATTGATCGAACTCAAGGTTTATCATAGTAAAATAAGAAGAACAGAGAGTTACTCGAGATACATCATGAACTTGAAGCACATAGTTGTCGAATTCGGCGAGACGAACAACATAGTCGAAGATGAACTCGAGACTCCCCGAGAACATGGGTGGTCGGCCGACCCAGGGGGTAGGTTGGCCGACCCCCACCTTTCCTGCCTCCTCTCGCTGCCTCCTTTTGCCGAGATCTCCTTCTCCACGAGTCTTGCGAAGATGGACCCTAAACCCTAACTTTGGAGCTCTGGTTTACAATGAATTCGATGGAATTGGATACCTCTCCCTCTAGGGGGGCATATATTTATACTCCGGAGAGTCCCTATACATGGAATCTAATAGGTCAGTTCTAAGAGTCCTAAGACACCTAAAACACCTATTTCTATGTATATACAAGTTTCTAGAAGAGTCCCGGTCGTCCATATACTTCCTTTCTTGGAGATGAAGTCATTGTCCTAGTCCTTCCCGAAATCAGCTTTCCATATTCTGCAGCCTTTAGTATTTCGACCATAACTCCCTCATCCGAATTCCAAATAAGGTAAACGCAGACTCTAAATCGTAGAGCTCGAAGAGATCTAAAACTTTGGTATTCAAACTTTCTTCATTTGACGTCGTCAATGTCTCTGATTTGGCCAGCAAAGTGATGCTATCCTGGAATCCAAGAATATCTCGAGATTTAATTGGAGTTGGGATTGGACTCTTGATAAATCTTCTTTTATCTTCATATTCTTCATACTAAAGCAATCCTTAGTCACCAGAACCTTCTCCATAATGGGCTTGGGCCATCTTTTGGGCCTCAAATGTCCTTCTTTTATTAATTATCTCTCCTCCATGGACTAGTAGCATTAATCCATCAACGAGAAGCGCTCTCAATTATTGCAATTATTCACTAATTATTTGACATTTTCCTGCAATATTTAATAATGTGCAAAAACAAAGAGCATTCTCGAAAATGGGGTTATTTGTTAGCAAAACAAAACTAAATCATAAGATTAACCTCTGAAAAAACATAAAATTATGTAAAAATAGAGCATAAATTTAGTTCATATCTTGCGTCAACAATATCCCCACACTTAGATCTTGCTAGTCCTCGAGCAAAGAGATCGATCAAGAACTCAACTAAACGTAAACAAATAACTTAACTAAATATAAACTCAACTAAATTTAAGCTACTTCTAAACAATCACTTCTCAAATTAAACAAGTTCAGAATGCAAATCAATCTCAACATGGGCATTTTAATCAACTTTCATGCATAGAGATCCCCACAAAAATTTTTGAAATCAAACGAATCATAACTAAACCAAAACTTCCTTTAGAATTAAAATGGAGGGGTTTTTGTATTTATAAAAAAAACCAATCTCTATAGATCAAGAAATTACATCGGTCCTTTGTCAAGCTCACAAGTAGGCACTCATATTTTGTGGCTATCCTATTTATAAAATCACTCTTTCTCATATCTCACAGGAGTTTAAGAGGAGCTTGGTAAAGGCTAGCAAAGTTAACTCAACTTATTGTTCAGCTAAGATATCTCCCTAAAGATCATCTAAACACCTTGAATTAATTTGGTCATCGGAAATAAGAAAATAAATATGTATAAATAGAGAGAAGGAAAAAGAAGATATAGATAGTGGACATGTGCAATATTGAATAAATGAAGTGGGATAATTCCCAGAAATTGCACATGGTTGGAAAAGTGAAAGCTTTTGCTCATTACACTGATAAACACTAAGCCTCTCTTTCCCTTTTCCAAAATTTTCCTAATTCTACATTTTTTTTCTTTCTCCCCCTTTCTCCTTTACCTAATTCTACTTTTTTTATTCGACCACTTGGTCCTTTTTTCTACTCTCTTTTTTTTATTTTTTTTGCTTGGGCGCCACGTCTCCCTTTTTTTTCACCCTCTGTCTCTCTCTTCTCTCTTTTTTTCAACCTCTAATCCTTTTTACTCTATTGATTTGCTAGATCAAGATAACTATAGAACTTTCCCTCGTGATTAGCAAAAGAGCAAAAACGTCATTATATAGGCAATGAGTGTCGAAAAGATCAAAGGGTTTAAAGGATATGGAATTCAGCAAATGCTAGTGTTCCAGTGTAGAACAACTAGTACTGAATATATACGTGGAGGCTAGCAATCAAGAGATAAAAATAGATGACCAAATTTTTCAAGAGATCAAATTTTCTAAAGGAATCAACCTTAACCAAACTCATTTGAGATAACCAGCTTATAAACTGTGCTTTTAACTAGGCTGTAATAGGATTTATCCTCTCTCTTGACGGGGATGGAACACTTGATCATAAGAGTTTTTTGTAAGTAAATAAATCATCCTCCAAATATTTTCCTAAAGAAGCTTAGCAAAGCTATAAAACATTATCTCTCTAATCAAATCATGGGTTACGCACTACTAATCAATCATTTAAGCACCACAATAAACATATTATGAATCTGAACAAGATTAATCTTTAAAGTAATCATAAAAAACAAACTTAAATCAAGTGAGAAATTTTATTTCTAACATAAACTAAGACTCACATGAAAACAAAATTTATTTTATAAACAAACAAAAAAAACACATTTGATGATACACCTCCCCACACTTAAACAATGCAATATTCATTGTTACTCACTCAAAGCATAAGATATAACCATCAAATAGATAAATGAAAGCATAATGGCAGGAATATAATGAATGTAAAGACGAGGATTAAGAAAATGTTACCGTCAGTGTGATGAAGTGTAGCCAAATCCCACTTGTGGCTTCACCAAATATAGAAAGTGTTGATGCAGCTGACTTGACGCCTCTTCATGTTGTTCAGGTTGCTTCTCTTAAGGTATCTTCAAATATTGCACCACCTTCTTGAATGTCTAACTTATGGAATAGTTTGAAATAACTATGATCCTCTGAATTGGATCATGAGTCTTCTATGTAAGCATTGCACATCCTTTCTTCCTTGTCCTTGCCATCATCTCCCTCCTCTAGTCATCACCATTGTCGCTGACCTCGTCTTCTTTGTGGAATATCTCCTTGATCTCGAACAGAACATGCCTTCAATAATAGATCTATTGGATAGCTCTTGAAATTACCATTCCAACGAGTACTCATGCACCAAAATCCTATTCTTAATGAAGGAATTATGCCAACTTTATTCCAGAGACTTTGTGCTATCAGAACTGTTTCCAGCTCGAGTCACGTCCAATGTTTTGGCCATAAATCCTTGTAGAGAATTCCAAATGAAGCTCCGCATGATCCGTTGGAAAGCTAACTTGATGGGGCTTCCAAATATAAGAAAATATTCTGCTTTTATCTGATGGAGTTGACCAGAAACTTGACGACATCTTCAGGTTTTAGATTTGAGCTTCAGAGATGTTGACAATTCTCAATACTTCAATCATTGGGCACCATGGTGGCATATGTGTTGATTCTTGAAACACTTCCTCTCAATGTTCTCCTTCATCTTCATCACAAAAGGTTTCTCCATTCTTTTATAAATTCTCTCTATACCTGCAAAACAAATTGAGCGCACAAATCTACTCCCGGGGTGATAATCGGGAAGTAGATAGAATCTACCTTCATCTAACACATCCAATGATTTCTAACTTGTGGCTTATTTACTCTAGTCAAGCATGGATTAGTAAAACATATATGAATGTATGAATGTGCAAAAGTATATGCACGCATGAGATAAGCATATAAACAAAGACAATGATTAAATCAAGTTCTAAACACCACGTTTACAACATGATTGCTAAGTCTCTCTATAGCCATCAAGATTTAACTAACCAAAATTAAAACACCATGTTTTATCAAGATCATCAACTCATAACAGCACAAGAAAAACAAAGCGCATTGCAAAGCTTATAAACTAATCAACGAAATCATGGATAATTAGCAAGGTTAAATTGAACTTCATCATAATGATCAACAATCTAATCTAAGCATCATGCTTACACAAAATTGTTACGGAAAAACACTGATGAGGCATTTAACATAAACATAAAAGCATATATCATGAAGTTAATTAATCAACCAAGCCAATCATAATGCAAACATGCAATTTTTAATCTAAATGCAACAGGGTGATAAATGCAAAATGCAATCTAGATGAAACATGAGATATGATATGAATGCAATCCAATCCAAATTTTTCTAAGTAAATAGCCACAAATTAATCATCAAAGGAAGATGTTTAAGCTTTCTAACTACCACACAAAACTAAAATTAAAACTAACAATGAACGGGTTACCTCCAGAAAAGCGCTTAATTTAAAGTCTAGAGCTAGACTAAATACTATCACAAGAATATAAACGGGATTTACAAAACTTGTGATAAACATAAGCATCCATAACTACAATTATGATCAAATTACAAAAACAAAGCAAGTTGTGGTTAACTAGAGCAAGCATCATATATTTAGCATTAAGCTTTTTCTCAAACTTAGGTTTATTAGGCATAAAATTATCAAAGTTCAAATTAATAGCCTCATTTTCATTTTCAAGAAAATCTAGCCTATAAACATGATTATTATCAGAATAAGGCTTAGCTTCAAGATTTGACTTACTCAAATTGAAAGATTCCACAAAACAAATAGAATTTTGAGAAAGATTTGTGTACTATGGGTTCGGATTTTCAAAGAGCTCGCCCCCCGGCGTCTCAATGTGAATTTGAACCTTGACATCTTGAAATGATTCCTTATTGCTTTGATGATCTTCAATTTCACCACTGAGTTGTCCATCTAAATCGTCAGTCTTGAGCATGGTTGATGTTGAATCAGTCTCTTCATCTTCAAGCTTTGTCATATACTGATTCTCTGGAGTGAAATCTTGAGCAGCACATACAGTGTTGACAACTGGGAAAGTAACTGAGTATCTGGAGTCTTCCTTGAGTGAGCTACTACAAGTTGGGTGACTCCAATCTGATTGATAGCATGTCTCCCACTCATCATCACTCCAATCTACATCAAATCCCTTTGTTTTTCTCTCAAATGACATGCCATAGAATTCATCTTCAGTTGTGTCAGCTGCCACTGAGTGAGGATAGCTTTGCTCATTGACTTCAAAATTCTGTAGCATCTCCCCTGTACTTTTGTCTTCACTGATTTTCCTTAGTGGGATTTCTGGTGGAAATAACGCCTCTTCCTCCACTAAGTTTTTTGGTAGGAGTGGTCCTACACACTTGAGTGTTTCCCCAAACTCCACTGGCATCCAGCTCATAAATTCTGTCAAAGGCTTCGCACTGGCAAGACTACTATAATCTGTACTCTTGTTGTCCTCTTGAGGTGCAAAACTCTCGTACTCCTCCTCAAATGCATAAGGCACTGGAGTCTTTTTGACAAGTGGCTGGTCTTCAAATATGGCAGGTGTAGGCGCCATGAGCTTCTTCTCTGGCTTCTTCACTACACTCACTTTCCTATCTCTTTCAGTCTTGGAGTTTAAGTAGACATCTGACAGAATCTTGATGGCTTCACTCCATTTCCTGCTCATGAGTGATCCTCCTGCGCAAGTGTTTAGCCGCTCAAAGTCCTTGGACTTTAGATTATAGTAGAAGATTGATATGAACATGTCTGGTGTGATCCTGAGTGGCGGTCCTTGTGTCCTCATTTTCTCAAGTCTATCCCAAGCTTCATCAATGTCTTCATCCTCTCTCTGTCCAAAATTCCAAATTTCCTTTCTCAACTTATGCACTCTAAGTGGAGAAAAGAACCTTGTGAGAAACTTCTGCTCGAGAGTCTTCCAATCTCCTTCGGCTTCTACTGAGGCAACTTGGTACCACTTGTTGGCTTTATCCTCAAGGGTAAATGGAAAGAGGTTCCACAACACCCACTCCACTGGGACTCCGTCTTGATAGAAAGTGCGGAACACTTGCTTGAGCTTCTTCAGATGTTTGTATGGATTTTCATCATCTTTTCCACTAAACTGATTTTTAGCAGCAATCCGGATGATTCCTGGCTTCAGCTCATAGGATCCTGATTCTGGCTTCTTATTTGATCTTTGAAACTTCAAATCTGCAGCTTTTGGAGTTAAGTACTCCGCAAGTAGCAGATCTTCGCGTACTGAAGTCATACCTGACACAAACACAAAAACAAAACACAAAACGAAAAATCTATGACAGCAAAGTTGTTGGGTTAGTTTGAATTAAGAACGAACACAATAATGAACAAAGAACAGAAAAACTAGATTAGAAAAAACAAGAATGTAATTAGATAACTTTATAGTAATTAGAACTAAAATTAGAAAACACTAGACAATTAAAAACTAAGATTAGAGAACACTAAAAACAAACTAGAAAATTAGAACATGCTAACTAATTAGAACACAATTAGAAAACTATTAGCAACAAATTAAAACAAGACCATCACACGATTAAAACTAAACTAGCACAAAATTAGAACTAGATAAACACACAATTAGCAAACATGAACTAACTTTCAGAACTAGTAGTAAAAGGATAATACAAGATTAATAATAACTTAAACGATAGTTTTCCCCGGCAACGGAGCCAGAAAAGCTTGTTGACGGCACTTAAGCACGCCAAACCTTATACTGCAAGCGACAGTATCGGTGTAGCCTTTCCCTTAGGATGAGTATCTAAGGTTTTGTCAATCCGTGGAAAACTAGGTTTAAACTACTATTAATCAAGGATTAATCAATTACTAACTAGTTCTAATAGATCTATAAACTAAAGGATAAAAGAGAGTCTAATTACTGACTAATATATATCTAAACTAAACTAAAGGATGATAAACGATGTTCTAATCACAAACTAGATATAAAACTAACTACAGCATAAACTAGATCAAGAACAAGAGATTAACAAGATCAACTAAGCAAGATCGATCAAGAAGCTAATATGGCTAAGGATTAGCAAGAGATATGAGACAAACTTCTTATAAACTATGAACCACCCTAAGCCTGGATCTAACGTGAAACATATAATAAACATGATCATCAATGTCATAGACTTGCTCGAACCTTTCCCCGGGCTTTACTGTCACGAGTAACCAGGTAATCGACGAACTAGCAAACCTAAACCATCTCTAAGCATGAGCAGATTCAATCAACTAATTAATGTAAAAAGATCTACTGAAAGACATGTGGTTTAAACAACCCCGGCCAGGTCACATGTAGAGATGAAGCATTGCAAAGATATGGATCATAGATCATGTATAAACAAAGAACTAGTAGCAAAGAGACTATTTCATTGATCGAACTCAAGTTTTATCATAGTAAAATAAGAAGAACAGAGAGTTACTCGAGATACATCTTGAACTTGAAGCACATAGTTGTCGAATTCGGCGAGATGAACAACATACTCGAAGACGAATTCGAGACTCCCCGGGAACAGGGGTGGTCGGCCGACCCTAGGGGGTAGGTCGGCTGACCCCCTCCTTTCCTGCCTCCTCTCGCTGCCTCCTTTCGCTGAGATCTCCTTCTTGACGAGTCTTGCGAAGATGGACCCTAAACCCTAACTTTTGAGCTCTGGTTTACAATAAATTCGATGGAATTGGATACCTCTCCCTCTAGGGGGGGCATATATTTATACTCCAGAGAGTCCCCTATACATGGAATCTAATAGGTCAGTTCTAAGAGTCCTAAGACACCTAAAACACCTATTTCTATGTATATACAAGTTTCTAGAAGAGTCCCGGTCATCCATATACTTCCTTGCTTGGAGATGAAGTCATTGTCCTAGTCCTTCCCAAAATCAGCTTTCCATATTCTGCAGCCTTTAGTATTTCGACAATAACTCCCTCATCCGAATTCCAAAAAAGGTAAACTCGGACTCTAAATCATAGAGATCGAAGAGATCTACAACTTTGGTATTCGAACTTTCTTCATTTGATGTCGTTAAGGTCTCCGAATTTGGACAGCAAGGTGCTGGTGTCCTGGAATCCAAGAATATCGAGATTTAATTGGAGTTGGGATTGGACTCTCGATAAATCTTCCTTATCTTCAAATTCTTCATACTAAAGCAATCCTTAGTCACCGGAACCTTCTCCATAATGGGCTTGGGCCATCTTTTGGGCTTCAATTGTCCTTCTTTTATTAATTATCTCTCCTCCTTGGACTAGTAGCATTAATCCTTGAACGAGAAGCGCTCTCAATTATTGCAACTATTCACCAATTATTTGCCATTTTCCTGCAATATTTAATAATTTGCAAAAACAAAGAGCATTCTCGAAAATGGGGTTATTTGTCAGCAAGACAAAACTAAATCATAAGATTAACCTCTGAAAAACATAAAATTATGTAAAAATAGAGCATAAATTTATTTCATATCTTGCGTCAACATGTGTTCGATTCTGACCGGAGTCCTCTGAAGACAACTGATGTCGAGGGTGTTGGCACAACGGGAGATCCAGGTCCCAATGTTTTAGAGGCTGCCCCTATATCTCGTGGGGTAACCTCCGAATCTAACAAAATGATACATTCGATGGTTGGGAGCTTCGGTCCTTCTCATGTTATGAGCCCTCTTGGCTCTCATATTATGAAAATGGCCAACAGGGCACTGTCCGCTGCTATCTTAGCTATGGAGTCCAAGGGAATTCCTGACCCGTCCGATGTTGTGAACGATGAAGATTCCATGGGGGCTTCACCCAAATATGAAGCACATGGTGAGAACAGGAGGGAAATAGCTGAAATCGAACAAGCATCCCCCGATCATGCAAAAACAGTTGACCTTGTGAACTTTGAGGTGGAAGCCTCAAAAGAAGTCCATAATCACGGGTCTACCTCAAAAGAGATCGCGCAGGTTTTGACAAACCTTCACACCACACCCATGGACGTCGATGTATTTGACAATGTTGAAGAATTTGCATCCGAGAATGCTTCCGACGTTATTGATGTTGGCTTACTTCGGATTTGTGGCCCAGAAAATATTGATGCTAAAGAGAACAAAAGGCTGTGCGACCTTGCTCTAGAGCTTGGTTATGAAAAAGACAACACTATTTTTGGTGGTGACTTTTCAAAATCCCTAAATTGCCTGGGGTCCGAAGTTGAAATGGGTGTGGTAAATGGGTTAGGCTGCTCATTCTACTTTCCAGATATTGAAAAAGAACCGGTCTCTTTGCCAACCGAAAGACTAGCCGGGCAATTAACACTATTTGCACGAAAGTACATTCTGCTCCCTCCTTTTTCTTCCACTTCCCTTATTTGGAAGTTGCTCTTGTTCTGACTTTACATTTTTGTGTGCTTGCAGGGGCTTCTTCTTTCGAAAACTCTTCGGAAAAAAATTATTAGAAAAACGCCGAGATTGACAATGTTCGTACATAAATTGATAACATTACTCATAAGCACGAAGCAAATGAGAAAAAAGATCACAAAGCACATGACAAGATTGTCCAAGAACTGATGAATGAAGTTCTTGTGCATCGGACTAATGTGAAGAAGCTTGAAGATAAGAACTCTCAGCTTGCTGTTAAATTAGAGAAACAAACAACCACTACTTCTGAAGCGAGCAATCTTTTAGAACGTGAAAAGAAAGCACGGTAGACCTCTGAAGGTATGGTTGAAGTTCTGAGAAAGGATGCTGAACTACATACACAAGAAATGATAGAGCTTCAAACTAGCATCAAAAACAAGGATCAGGAACTTAAGGCCATTCGTGCTCAGCTTGAATCCTTTAAGCAGAAGAAAAATGAAGATGACAAAGCTATTTTTATCAAAATTTCTTCCTGTACACCCGTGGTTCACTCAGTTGTATCTAACACTGGAGCTTGCCCTCAGACCCAAAGATATGAAGAAGGTGATTCCTTTGAGGCCTTGAAATGGGTGGAGGAAGAGGTGTCAGTGATACCCGAGCTCACACTTTTGTATGGAGGATACTGTGTTATGGCTGGGGCTAAGGCTATTGCCTCATCCCTCGAAGCTCAGGGTTGCAAACATGTTGAGAGAGCCGCGACACCGGCATTTCCTCTTTGGTCTATTGACAACATGTTTAACTGCAATCGAACTTGCGAGAACATTGGACATTGTGTCTATAGCTTATTATGGAAGCAAGGTCTCGAAGCAAAGGTTGTTGAGCAGATCCGCGAACGTTGGAAGGAGGTAGTTTGTCACTGCTGCTTAACATATATGTTCTTTCTTGCTGACTTTTTATTTCCCTTTTGTACGTTCTTTTACGTTTTTCCTTTTTACTTTTAGACCGAAGAGGTGGTCTTGAAGCGCGCCAAAAAATGATGTTCAACAACTAAGCTTCAACGCGCTGCTAAAGCTAGAGACACTGGTAAAGATGCTACCAAAGCTTACGACATGACTGCAGCGCATGACCTCCCGAAGCCGGATCGTCCTATTGAGCCAGAGAAGCCCCCGAAGCCGAGCGCACCAGCAACTGAGCCCCAAAGGTCCAACATGATGCTTCGGAGGTGTAGATCTGCAAGTTTGGTTGCACTGCACGCGCCTTCAGTGTTACTTGAACATACTTACAATTGCTCTTATTTTTGTTGGGCGCCAGGCATCTCTGGTCAACTCTACCCATGGGCAGACGATTGTATATGCAGGACAAAGCTCTACTGATATTGTACTGAATGTCCTTATTCGGTATCACACGGATTGCATCCTGGACATCATCGTTGATATCATTGATGGAATTGCGACGGATGTCGTTTTAGGGGAATATTAGAAAAGATGTCTTTCTTTTAAGTACCATGTTTGATACGACTGCAATTTTTCGAAGCTATGTAACGTAAGAAGCATCTACTTTCGAAACATCCTGCTTGATGCGTCTACGATTTTTTAAAGGCTATGTAACATTCTTATTACAGGACCGCCCTGCGTACGAAGCACATGCATGTATGTATTACGATTATTAGACCTTGAATCACACATTTTCAAGCAAAAGATGTAGGCAAGCTTTATTGATGGGTTCAAGGAAGCTTCAGATACGAAACAAGAGTAGCAGATATAACCAAGATACAATGATGCTGCAAATGTAAAAATTTTACATGCACCATCACCTCTCAACGATATCTGCGACATCATCGAATGGTGAGCAGCCAGCTTTGTGACACCGATGGCTTCACCATTGCTTCTATGCACTTGGTTGTGAAAACCCGCACCCAGCTGCTAGAGGGTCGCGCAATGACACGTTGGTGCTAGAGCATCTAGGTGTTGGCGTCTCTTAGCCTTAACAGGTTTTACTCCGCAATTGATGGGTGCCTAGAGGAAGAGGACATATCTGACGACGAGCCAACCGTCGATGGAGAGAACCCACAGCAGCGCGACGTGCGCCGATGCAAGAACTGGCACCGCAACATTTGGCACCATCACATCGCCGGGAACCAGGATCTGACTCAACCCGTCTCGCTAGATGAAGTATCTATGGCTAGCGAGACCGCAGAGGAAAGAGAACTCCATCACCAGAGAAATGCAAGGCGATGAGAGCAGCGGCATGCTTAATAGGTGGAGCGAGATCACGAGCATGCCACACGCCATCACACACCACCCTAAGGTCCACCCATCACCGAACAGAACTTGCTGCCAGAGTTCTCTAGGGCCATACAGCCTCTGAGCCAGGTGGGTGGCGCACTAGCTCAGATCACCGATGAGCTCCTTGACTCCCTAGAAGGAGAGTACTTCTGACAAATCCTCACAAGAGTGGGGAAGCACCTCTTGCCTACACTTCAAGCGTCCATCGCTGGTGACGTCCACCACGCAATCAACGATCGGCGCGAAGTGCGCAACAACATTGAGCAATCGCGCATGCCGACATGACGAAGAACTGATGTGCTGAGAGGAGTATGATCGAGATCACGGTCCCCCCGACAAGATGACGGTGGTTGGCCTCGCTTAGGCGCTGCTTCTGTCAACAGCCCACTAACGCGCCGCCTGGTCTACGAATGACTTGGGGGTAACCGCCTACAATCACCACCTCATTGACTAGAAGGCACTCAAGATGGAGGCCTAGAAGCGCCTCAGCTAGAGGAAGTAGACATACTAGAGGAATGACTCAACACAATAATCCTATTGGTCAGAGCTAATGGACCGGCTCCATTGCCCCTAGAGTGATGAGTCATTGTCAACGGAATTCAAGACCCAGAAGGACTTGGGCACAAGCCCTCCGATGGACTGGAGGCCCTTCGATGGACTGGAGGTAAATGGAGAAGAAAGTCCTCCGAAGGATAGTAGGCATGCTCGGCGTCGGTCTGCCATGGGAGTTCTGTACACGGAGGAGCAGCACAGCGACAACAAGTGTAAGACCTTTGAAAGACCGCGAGCGACCCCAATGGACAGGGGATGTCGAGTGCCACCGCGGTGCTCCAACCTGAGTGCATGGCACGAAGACATACGAGGGCCTTGGCAGATTGCCTAAATCTGCTAGCCTACCACCAAGTTACCAACACTCGGCGAATGGGCTCAATTCTGACCGGGGTAGAGTGGAGTGGGCCATTCTAGGCATAGGAAGGAAACCTTAAAGTTTCCCAGTTTCTGACTTCAAGGGTCAATCGGTGGATGTTGACTACTGGCCACGTCAATGTCATCTAGAAGATTGCATGCAACCGAAGAAGATCAAGAATCCATCGCGGTCATCCATCCCCGAGAAAGTTAGGTCTTTTCCATTTTAGCCCCTATGAGCATTTCTGTAATATAGGGGTCTTAGTGTAAACTGAGTAAACCTATGCCTAGGCTATAAATACCTAAGCGGCTGGTCATTCGGGTGACTCTTCCACCTCTAGAAACCCTAGGCTTAGCTTTCCAACCAGCCAAGTGCTTAGAGTGAAAACAGGGGTGCTAATCTAGGATTTGGAGTCCCGTAGAGCTAGTACTTCACATTAGTTGGAGGATGAAGGGTGGTAGGCTATGAGGAACCTTGTAAGAACTGATTTCCACTTCTAATACAAGGAAGATTCATCCCCAATTCATGTTTATGTGTGCAGCCATCTTCTCCCCCTTTCTAGTTTGGATGCCCGTGAGTTAATCCTGTTCTTTTGGCTCTTTTGGACTTCCTAAGACATGGAGATTATAACTTAGTTCATCTCAATCCCATAGGATTGCCATGAGCAAGTTGTTCTTGAGTTTGCCCTTTCTTGCCAAAGATTGCCGTCTCACGAGATCTGAAATTCCCATGAATCCGTTGGTCATTTTGAGTTGATATTTTGGTAATAGTTTTGGAATAGGGTCAAGATAGCCTGTGCAAAATCTCGGGAAGATTGGGCAAGATTTGGTCAGAATTAGGGTTTGAAAACTCATTTTCTGCGACTGTACCGGAATATTCGAAATAGACACCAGACTATCCGGTTCCACTGCACAGTCCGACTGCTTGTATCGGACAGTCCGGTGTTGGCTCTGCCTGGTGCATTCCATTGGATAGTCTAGTAGCCTCAGCGTCTCGCAGACTATCCGGTATCACCGGATAGTTCGGCCCCTGGCACCGGATTGTCCGGTGAGACTAGGGCTACTACCCCATTTCCGCTATTTTGTTCTTCCGCCATGTTTTGCATCGGTTTTGCTTTTCCCACTGTCTGACCATACTGTTTGCTTGCTGTGTTCCAGTAAGTCACATTTTGTTGCGGTGAGTGTTGTGTGGTGAACTTGTAAGTTTTGGTGCTTGCGGCAACTTGCGATCTTTGTGATCGTTGAGTTGCTTGCTCTTTCGTGCCTGGTGCGTATTCTTTCAGTGGATGGCACCTTCCGCTTGCTGTTCAGTGGACGGTGTCTAGCATTGGTTCTTGTGAGTTTTTCATCGCACCATGTTTGGGGGTCGTGATTATGAATTCTCAAGTCATCCGATTCACCCCCTCTAGTCCCACGTCTCGGTCCTACAGTCAGCACGCTACCAATAGACCCTATGACGCTATCATAGGTGCAACATGCGCCCTAGGGCGTTTTCTGTTGATGAACTGGTCCTTCGTAAAGTCCTCAAAGGAGAAGGGCATCATAAGTTATCTTGACCTTGGGAGGACTCGTACATCGTTACGTGGGTTACTCTCCAAGGATCATATCAATTGTCCCAAATGGATGGGACTCCAGTCAGGAATTCGTGTAACGTGGAGCACCCTCGCAAGTTTTATGTATAAACCATCACACCCTCAAAGCGATGTACCTTGATTTGTATTCATGGCCGATGTAATAGTTGTGACGCCCTCAAAGTGACCTGTCCTCAATTGTACCCTTGTGTGTCATACTCAATGAATAAAGAATGCATGACCTCTGTGCAATTCTTCTTTTTTGTCATGCTTTTTGCGTTGCATCTCACGCAGTGTCTTTCTTTTTCATATTCATTATCTTGGCAGAGCAATCGACTTAGGTCGTATTCAGACTTATTGCCGATGTTACATGCTCCTCCTCATTCAGTAAAGGGTAGCTTCTAAACCTTCTTCGCAGAGCAATCAGCTTAGGTCGTATTCAGACTTATTGCTAGTGTTACATGCTTCTGCTCATTCAGTAAAGGGTAACTTCTAAACCCTCTTCGCAGAGCAATCGGCTTAGGTCATATTTAGACTTATTGCTAGTGTTACATGCTCCTGCTCATTCAGTAAAGGGTAACTTCTAAACTGTATTCGCAGAGCAATCGGCTTAGGTCGTATTCAGACTTATTGCCATTGTTACATGCTCCTGCTCATTCAGTACAAGGTAGCTTCTAAATCCTCTTCGCGGAGCAATCGGCTTAGGGCGTCATTCGGCCTATTGCCTGTGTCACATGCTTTCTCTCATTCAGTATAGGGTAATCTCGAAGTCATCGTTATAGGGCAATCAACTGAAGCCGCATATACAGTTTGAGGCTGGTGTTACATGCTCGCAACTCAGTCATTTGCAACTAACTCAGGAAAGCTCAGTCATCAAGAAAGATTTCTGTGATCAATAACTTAGGCATTCAACAGATTCTTTTCATTCTTTATTAGCAAAGACTCATTACAGGGGGAATACATCTGACATTATAAGAAGCGCTTAGTCGGGTGCATCTGACATTACAAGAAGAGCATGCCCGATTCAAAAACATGACTCAAGACGAGAAAAGGATAACCAACTATCTACCCCCATCAAGACCCGCAGTCAAACAACCACAGGTGATATAGATCAGGCGCGAAGGGTGTGATGCCCTTGGCATCTCAAAGGCACTAACATGGATCTTACCCATGCTAATGATAACTTATAACCAAATCATTCTTAGAGAGGAACAAGAACTAGGTGAAGAAATCACTAAGTCAAACTTTTCTATGCAAAAGACAAAACCGTGCGTGGTTTGGTTGAGTAAGTCAACACCCACAAGCTTTTGTGCAAAACACCAAATACGAAAGTTCTAGTTCAGGAAATATTCTTCTACTTTATAATTGTGACCATGTTTGAAACCAAATGATAGGAGGTTCAAAAGTTTGAATTTAATTTAGCCAATGTTCTTTTTGAAAGGTTTCAAAGGTGTGCTTGACCAAATTTGGGCCCTAATAAAACTTTCAAAATCCTTAACCACCTGAGCTCGGGTCCATTATCAAAATTGTTACACAAACCATGAACTACACTTTTGCTACACTGAACATATTTCATAACTATCATTTGACTACTTTAAATTGCACCCAAATATCTCTTGAGAGCAGCTCAAGTCTGGAATTTTCAGCTCTTCTCCAAATTTCAATGTGAAATTACTTTTGATTTCACTATACAATTTGAAAATATTACTTTCTATGAAATGAAATTAAACTTATACACTTTCAATTGCACTTTACCTTGGCTTGATTGGACCTCGTTTCGTCACTCAAAAGATTGGAACAAGAAAGACTACGTAAAATGAAACTGCTGTTTTGACCAAACCTTTAAGTATGTTTGTGCTTGTAGTTTAAAATATAATGTGATATAGACCACACTTACTGTACCAAACCTGTATATAACTTTATACTGGACAACTTTGGTATTTTGAGTAGTGACATGCATAAAAGTTTGGATATGTTTTTGAACCAAATAAGCTTCAGCTGTAAAAATTGATCAAAGTAGACCTCTGTAGTAAATTCAAATTTATGTGAAATAAAAATCCTTTTCCTGAGAAACTTTATATAACAAAGTTGTATATCAGAAAATTATAAACAAGTTTGGTATGGTTCACTCCACACGATGGTGCCTAGGAATAAACCTTTTAGATTTCCGAAGTTGGAGTTGCGTCCAGTCAAACATAGATCAGCAAGTTAAATTTGAATTTAAACCAAAAACTTCTACATAACTTTGTATGGACGTTTATAACAAAGTTGTAGAGGTACAAATTTAGAACGTTTCTTCTATATTTCATTTTCCCTAAATCCGCCAATTCGGTGCTCAAATAAGTGAATTACAGAAATCAGTTTCCCTGGTCAAACCACCATTTTCCAATTTCATGAATTTTCATTTTTTTTCCGGTGGGTATGACAGGTTGGCCCCACCTGGGCGGGAACACGCCACGCCCAGGCCATGGCCGCCACGCGGCCGACGGGCATGGGCGTCGCTGACCCATCCCCCTGCCCAGGCTGCCCTGCCCCTGTGCCTCGGCTTCAAGTGGAGAAGCCGCTCCACTCTCGTCCACTCCTGCTGCTCACTCTCTGCGCCTCCCTGACGGCTCGCCCTCGCATTCCCGGACACTGGCCGCCATGGCCAGCCACGGCGAGCTTGCACCACCGCCGCCTCAGGCCACCTCTCCTCCATCCACCACACGCCCCGCCGTCACACCACCCTCCTCCATCCAAAGCCTCATCCATGTGCGCTGTCACCATGGCCGCGACGCTCATCCGCTCCTCCGCGCGAAGAACCGTCACCGGGCCGTCCCCGCATTCACCACGTTCCTGCGCTGCTCTAGGGCCCGACCATGGCCTCCCTCATCGCCTAAGCCAACAGATCAAGAGCACCGACGATGGGAGTCACGCGCCGCGGTTCACCGTAGTTCAGGGTGCACTCCCCGTTGATTCGGTCCTCCCCACGTGACAAGATCAAGAGGAAATGGTTCCCCATCACCAGGAACACCTTCCAAGAAGAAGGGCATATTTACCCAAAACCCCAGTAAACTTCGCTATTTTCATCCTTTAGTTCAGTCACTATGCGTTGAGTCTTGAACATCTTGTGTGCAGGCCCCTAGAGACTACGATTAATCTCGATTTAGTCCTCGGTAGTGTGATTTTTTCATTTAAATGCATATTCTTGATATATGGACTTTGAAAATTCATAGTAAGTCACATAAAAATCATAAAAATGTAAAACTTGTTTTGTGGATTTCTTGTGAATAGATACACACATTGGACTAGGTCTTGATGAGTAAAATGACTGTTTTGCCCCTGTTTTGTGCATAGATTGTTATAGTAGTTAATTAGCAAAAATAGATAAAATGGACTCCAAAATTTATGACACTCTGACAGTAGCATGTATACAATTGTTAGGCTCTGTGGTGATTTTTAGAAACCCTAGAATGCATTGAAAAATTACTATTTTACCCCTATGTGTTCATTTAGTGTATTTTAGAAGCTTGAAAATGTATGCTACATAAAAACTTGTCTAGAAAAATCCATAGAAATTATATTACACGCATTTGGTTCAGTGTAGCCGAAAAATAAAGTTTTATGTGGTTTGCTTGCTGTTTGATGGGTGATTTGAAATTAGAAAAAGGATTGCATGCTAAAATCAATAATAGGAAAATGTGACCTTAACATGCAAAATAAATTCCATGAAAAATCTGGTAGCTTGTTGGTTGTGTGTAGGTTGTAGAAAGTATTTTTTGGGAAATTTATTGTTGTTGTTTGGTAAGTGATTTGAAAATGAGGAATGTTACGCGCTACTGTACATCATAAAATAGAAAAGTAGGATTTAATATGCTCCAAGAATTCCACCGAGTTTCTTGCAGCCATATTAGTGTGTATATATGCTTATGTGACTCTTTCATGAATTTTTGGTTTGTGTTACATGAGAAGTCTAACATTGCAAATTAGATAAGTCTCAACAGTAAAGAAAATAGAAAGGGAAGGTTAATGTTCTTAGTTAGGCTCATGATTTATCTTATATACTCTACTCGGCATAATGGAAATGTTATAGCATAACGGAACATACACTTTTGCTTAAATCTTGTAGTTAGATAGTAAAACAATTAAGTGCTAGCTAAAATAATGAAAATGCCCACATGTCATAATTAAGCTCTTCACAATAGCTCTACATGCCATGTTTAGTCGCTATTGGAGTTTGAACTAAGTACCATGTTTCATATTCTATGCTTGCACAGACCAAACTAAAAATGACCTTAAAACACTGTCTTTATGATCAATGACTTGGCTATGTGTTGGCGGCTCTTAGCCTACCGGATTTTACTCCGCAAGCGCACGGAGACCGCTGTAGCCTTTCACCCAGGAGTATTCCAAGGTATCGTATTTATCCATAGGGAAGCATTGAGATAGAGATATCAAACCATCATTCATCCAGTTGTTACTACTCAGTCACGTAAACCGATAGCTAGGAACGATTGACACCAAGCACCATGGGATACAAGCTAAGCAACGTTTGCAAGAAAGCAGGTAAAGATAGGAGGACAACGAGACGTGAGCTCAGATTCTTGATGAGGACTTTGTATACTATGGTGAGCCAGATAGACTAAGCTAGACCAACACATTGCTCTGATGGAGGTAATGACTTATCTAGTTGTCTAGGATACTTACTTACCCACCAAGGCTGCGAACCACTTCTGGGCACCAGAGTGCTGATAACCCAGACGAGAAAGGCGGGTGTCGTAGGGACTCGGCTATGCGGCTACAAGCAACCCAAATGATGGGGGTGGACTACATAGGGTACACTCTCGCTGTCACCAAGAGGACCTACCAAAGCCATGTGCACCTAGTCCACATGCACACTGGGCTACCCAAATCTGCGTGGGGTTGAGTGCGAAACCAAGGTGACCGTAATTGTAGACACCATGTCTACGCTTGCGGGCACTACTTCTACATGGATTCATAAATAGAAGCATACACAACCGTATAGTCATGTGCTATAAAGAGCGTACGAGGAATCTATAAGCATGACAAACTAAATATTCATTACCTCTCAGAGCAACTCTAACTATAGTCTAAAAGTTACTGTGCTAAGGCATAATTAATACCGAAAGCAATAATTTAGCAAAAGCTCACAAAAGTAAAGAAAGATAAATATATTAAATAGCTCAAGTCTTACAGGAAAGTAAAGATACAAAAGAATTCATACTGAACTCCTGCAGACGCCTCTGGAACGACCGAGCCCCACCGCTAACTCCTACCAAAACACTACTTTCAGAGTGGAAGCACCTCCTGTGGGGCGCCTCCAAGAGAGGGAGAGAGAGTTCACATGGTGAATGGTACAAGCTGGAAGTGAGGGGGTGCCATCTATTTATAGCTTGTGGTGAGGGGGATCTTCCATGGATTCCCAAGGTGGGATTAACCCCCAAACCGTTCTTGGGTAGCCACATGGGCCAAGTGATGGGCCGGCCGGTCACCTCACATGGCCGGCCATAGGCATGGCTGGCCATCCATTCCGGCCTTTCAACCATTGCTTGGCCCATGTAGTGGCCTTCCGACATCATAATTGACTTAGGCTTGTTTCTCCATGTGTATTTGAGCTTTTGGTAACTTCCTTGGATGAATAAGATGAAGGGCAAGGCATTTTGGGAGAGTGCATGGCCAGCCGGCCATGCCTTTGGCCGCCTGGCCAAGGTCACGGCCGCTCAGCCATCTCTCACAGCCAACGCGTGTTGTCAATCTTGCGACGACCACAACTTTAGCGTCCGGACTCCAAATTGAGTGAACGAAAACTCCATTTAGATTATCTCGACGACCTCTTTGCAATAGTTTGGTCCATGAGGGCATTTGAGATACTTCATAGTGACGTTATTTGCAATTTATTCTCAACCCCTTTTATGTGCTGATTCTCTCTTGCTCCAAATGATGTTCTTTTGCTTGGACTTTGAGCGTCTCCCTGTGATACATCAAAACCACCAAAACTCGTGGAATTCATTAGTGTTACTTAAATAATGCACATAACTTTACCTATACCCCATTTATTCACCAAGGAATTAACGGTCGAAATGGTGAAATAACGACCGTCAACACCCCCAAGCTTGAACTTTTGCTCGTCCTCGAGCAAAGCTTAGACTTAGGCTCGGTGGATCAGAAGTTGCATCAATGTCAATGTCCTACAAGTTTTAAGTGGATAGACCAACACTCTACCTTTATGTCTAAACAAATTGGCATAAGTGTATCCCATCCTTTTTATCCATACCTGTGGGGCTTCTACCATTTCTTACCTTGTCTTCGGTGGTTGAGAGATGGAACAATCTCAGTAGAGTGACATCAGATCTGTCCCCTTTCAAGTTTAATTCTCGAAGGGTTTTGAAAATTTTGAAATCAAAGCATTAAGTTCCTCAAATGGTACTCTCGATCACTCAAGTGGTTGTATATTTCCTCACCAAGCCATTGGCCAAACTTTTCCCTATCAACTAAAAAGCTTATGTGGAGCTCAAGGTAGGGATAAAGTTAGCTTTCCTACATTATGTATATTGCTAAGTTAAAGATTGGTCCTAGCGTTAATGGTAGCTCTCATCCCGATCAAAGGAGAATGGATTGCTTTTGTGGATGGACATGGTCTATGGATGAAAACTCCTTATTTGATGAATCCCCTCTTGAAACATTGAAGCATTTTGAGCACATGGAGCTATCATTCTTTTTCTCTCCTTTTCTTTTCTTCTTTTCTCTTTTTTTATGTCTCTCTTTTTTTTTGATAGCTCCATATCTCCTTCTTGTATGAGAACTTTGGGGATATTGCTGGAATATGACAGGAGTATTTATTTGTAAGACCATATTTGTGGATAGGTAAGTGGATGATGGTGGATATGGAGGACAAATGTCTGGTGTAAGGGGATGCTTGAACCCAGTGTAGATTAAGCATGACCAGACAAAGGAAGGCTAGCAACTAGAGATGGGTATGAGGGATTTTGATCGGGACTTGAAGTGTCACTACTTCATAAGAACTCGAAAGTTGACAAAACCCAACATAACAATAGGTAGCATATGCAGAGGTTTCATCATGTAAGCATTTGGCTCTGGATAGGTATTTAAACCATTGAGGAACTTTTTCATTTTAATTTTCAAAAGAGAAAACTCCGAGAATTCACCTTACTAGGATCAAGAAGGGTTAAACTCAGACTTTGATTATATCACATGTCACAACAACTTAGACATGGGTTAAAAGCACTTGCTCCCACAAGGTTAAAGATCAAAGGTAGGATCATGACAGATGCCAATAAGCTTAAATTTCAGGAAAGTGTCAAGTTGTATACGAAATACTTACAAGGAATTAACATAGCAACTATTCATCATTTCCTTTAAGCAAGGGTATAAACAAAGTTCTAGCATCATAGGAGTTAGTTTATTCATGGTAAAAAGCAAATCTTTTTGTTGTTTTTGAATTATGCAAATTTTTATAGCTTTTCTTTTATTTGGATAACAAAAAGTAAATAATTTTTTTTGTGTCTTGGTAATTTTTAGGATTTCAGATATGCAATTCGGTATTTTAGGATTTAAGATATGCAATTCAGCACAAAGCATTCGGGATTTAAAATATTCAATTCAGAGCATTCGAGATACTCACCTAGTGATCTTCCCCCAAGCTTAGTTCTTGCAAGTGGTTGCCAAGAAACTGAGCTTCACTATTACCTGGCACTGCCTTCCCCAAGCTTGCTTGCTCCTTGGGTGATGACGATGCTTGTGTTTGCTCACATTTGTTGGGTCAACCTCTCTCTACTCTTGTTCCTTCCTGCTGCCTTTTGGATCATCTGCATAGTGTCGGGAGTGTCAATTCAGCCCCATGGTATTGCTCCCTTTTGGTGAATGGCTCCTGCATTGATGTTGGATCTCCCGCTCCAGCATCATGTTTGCCTGAAGTCTTACATTCTTCCCAAATGACATAATTGCGATCATGGCCAGGTACTTTTAAAGAGGCTCTTCTGCTGCTGCTACTGTCATCATGTTTCGCAGAGCCTTGGTCCCTCCCAGAAGGTACTCAAGCAGGCCCTTCATTCCCAAACAGATTGAGTGGGAAGGATGGTGATGGATGTTGTGGGGGTCAACTCTAATATCCATTCCTATTCATGTGGAACAGGTCTTTGGTCTACGGACATATGTTGGAGTTGAGTCCCTGTCACATCCAACGGCTAGAGAAGATCGATGCTAACACTCGTACTCAACTCAGTGCAGAGCATCTTTAAGCGCTCAACCATTGCCATAGGTTGAATATCGAGGTCCTTCCTCTTAGGGGTTGGGTCGGAGGATGGGTGCTTCTCGGCATATCCTGCCCCCAAACTTGATTCTGTGGTGCCAAGAAACAGCCATTTGAGTTTCGCATTTCATTTCGTTTGTTTCCAGTGGGAGGCCTTGCCCAATCACAGTAGAGAGAGACACCTAGGATGTCTCCATCTCAACTGAGGACATGCCCTCCTGAGAGGTCCATCGGGGTTGGATGTGATTCACGAAGAACCTTTCCGTCCTTCTCTTACCATGGTTGGTCAACTGGAATGTGATTGTAGCGGATGTCCTTTAAGTGCTACTTCATTGACTTGCAATTCTGGTCATTTTGTAGAAATCTTGTCATATGCCAAACAATTTGCTCCCCCAAGCTTGGTTTCTGCATTGAATGTTGATTTCAAGCTTGCTCCCTGTCATGTTTTTCTTGGGCTTGATACTTGTTGTGCATGACATGTGCCACCAGTCGTTGTCTGCCTTTGTGCCACACAGGCATCAACTGCACATCATGCATCGATGTTTCACCATGCTTGTAGGATTTGTATTTGCCTTTGTGGTGCTTGAGACAGAGCTCCCCTGCAATGAGAGGCATCTTTGTCGGCCGCTTTTGGGATCTCTACCACAACTCCATCGGGCACGCAACTTTCCCGTGTGGCAGTAAGCTAGTGGCCAACTAGCTTGCAAATTTAAACATGGATGATAGCATAATGTGATATGCCTTTTCATGTCACCCTGTCATGGTGTGTTCTTGTGGTGCAGAAGTTATTCCAGATTTCTCCATTGCTCACCACCACCATTTACTTTGGTAAACATATCATGATGCTTTCATTTCCCAAGAAGGGGCTAGACTGCCCACAAGAAGTTGAGCACGAGAGTGTCGGCCACAAGGTCTTTCCTCTCGTGTGGGGAATGAATGACTCCTGCAATAGGTTAGTGGACAACATACATAGGGGTCCAAAATATGTGTAAAGAGTATGAACCACCGGACCTGTTGTTCACAAATTGCTAGCAAAATATTCTTAAACAAAATCTAGCACAAACCATGTTGCTAAACCATGACTTCCATTTCTTCAACTTTGGCTCAAATAATCGATCTAAGAAAACGGGTTGAATTTTTGTACAACAACGGGATTTTGTATCTCCATTGAAACCTGAGAGATCCAGCTAGTTCAAGAATTACGGCTCATGAACTAGCAATGGAACATTCACTACCAACGATCATCCATAGCTTATCTACCAAACTTGACATTACATCAAATTTGATATAAAGCGACTAATTCCAACCTAAGCACCATGCTTAATTTGAAAATTAGCCCCTTTGCACGCGTTAGGATCTGGCCCAAGCTATGTTCTGATAAAATATCATGTAAATTTTGGCATCCCATGACTTTGGATAGCATGAAAAATAGGTTCAAGGACCCCACATGGTCATGAATTACACAACGGATAGAGCATCATCGAAGGTAATTTTTTTTGGGTTTTCAAATAAAATGAAAGAGCAATAACAAAAGGATGAACAACAGAATGAAATTCTAACTCGGCGCTTCCCCAGCAATGGCACCAAAAAAGCTTGTTGGCGGCTCTTAGCCTACCGGATTTTACTCCGCAAGCGCACGGAGACCGCTGTAGCCTTTCACCCAGGAGTATTCCAAGGTATCATATTTATCCACAGGGAAGCATTGAGATAGAGATATCAAACCATCATTCATCTAGTTGTGACTAGTCTGTCACATCAACTGATAGCTAGGAACGATTGACACCAAGCACCATGGGATACAGGCTAAGCACCGTTGGCAAAAAACCAGGTAAAGATAGGAGGACAACGAGGCGAGAGCTCAGATTGCTGACAAGGACTTTCTATACTATGGTGAGCCAGATAGACTAAGCTAGACCAACACGTTGCCCTGACTAAGGTAATGACTTATCTAGTTGTCTAGGATACTTACTTAGCCACGAAGGCTGCTAACCACTTCAAGGCACCAGAGTGCTGATAACCTAGACGACAAAGGCGAGTGTCGCAGGGACTCGGCTATGCGGCTACAAGCAACCCGAACGATGGGGGTGGACAACACCGGTACACTCTCGCTGTCACCAAGAGGACCTACCAAAGCCAAGTGCGCCTAGTATACATGCACACTAGGCTACCCAAATCTACGTGGGGTTGAGTGCAAAACCAAGGTGACCGTAATTGTACACACAACATCTACGCTTGTGGGAACTACTTCCACTTGGATTCACAAATAGAAGCTTACACTACCGTATAGTCAAGTGCTATAAAGAGCGTACAAGGATTCTATAAGCATGACAAACTAAATATTCATTACCTCTCAGAGCAACTCTAACTATAGTCTAAAAGTTACTGTGCTAAGGCATAATTAATACCGAAAGCAATAATCTAGGAAAAGCTCACAAAAGTAAGGAAAGATAAATATATTAAATAGCTCAAGTCTTACAGGAAAGTAAAGATACAAAAGAATTCATACCGAACTCCTACAGATATCTCCAGAACGATGGATCCCTAGCTCTAACTCCTACCAAAACACTACTTTCAGAGTGGAAGCACCTCCCATAGGGTGCCTCCTAGAGAGGAAGAGAGAGTTCACAAGGTGAATGGTACAAGTTGGAAGTGAGGGGGTGCCATCTATTTATAGCTTGAGGTGAGGGGGAACTTCCATGGATTCCCAGGGTAGGATTAACTCCCAAACCATTCTTGGGCTGCCACATGGGCCGAGTAATGGGCCAGGCGGCCATTTAAGGTGGCCAACTAGCCATGTGAGGTGGCCGGCCGGCCATAGGCATGGCCGACCGGCCATTCCAGCCTTTCAACCATTTCTTGGCCCATGTAGTGGCCTTCCGATGTCAGAATTGACTTGGGCTTGTTCCTCCATGAGTATTTGGGCTCTTGGTAACTTCCTTGGATGAATATGATGAAGGGCAAGGCATTTTGGGATAGTGCATGGCCGGCCGGCCAAGGTCATGGCCACCCGGCCATCTCTTACAGCCCATGCGTGTTGTCAATCTTGCGACGGCCATAACTTTAGCGTCCGGACTCCAAATTGAGTGAACCAAAACTCCATTTTGATTATCTCAATGAGCTCTTTGCAATGGTTTGGTCCATGATGGCATTTGAGATACTTCATAGTGATGTTATTTGCAATTCATTCTCAACCCCTTTTATGTGCTGATTCTCTCTTGCTCCAAATGATGTTCTTTTGGTCAGACTTTGAGCATCTCCCTGTGATACATCAAAAACCACCAAAACTCATGGAATTCGTTAGTGTTAGGTAAATAATGCACATAATTTTATCTATACTCCATTTATTCAATGAGGAATTAACGGTCGAAATGGTGAAATAACGAGCGTCAACACTATGCATATGGGAATTATTTCAATGCATATTTGTTCTAGGTGCACAAAAGTACTAGTCATTAATGCCAGGAGTGGCGCTTCAAACTAGTAGCCCTTTTGATGTGTAGATATATGCTTGTCTGATTCCTTGCTTACATATGGCATGATAAAAGGACAATTTAAATTGATACTTGATCATGTGCTGGATCCATGTGTTGCTTTGTGAACATCTGATGGTATGAGTGTATGCTTGTTCCCTGTCCACAAAAGTACTCTTGTTTAAGTAGTTTATCAATCACCTTTCTGCCTATCCATGAATTAATTGTTCAAATGTGTGCTTGATATCCATGCATCTCATTCACTTCATCATGCATGTCATTCATATAGTGACACTTAATGTAGATACATGATCAAGAAGCAAGTGCATGGATCTACGTCAAGCAATGGAGGTCCAATAGACCAACTATGCCCTAAGCATGACTTGGAGAGCCCATTAGTCATGTTTGGAAGGAGGAGTTGTCCAAGTGATCAAGGGGTTGCCTAGGGCAAAGCCTCATAACCTGATAAAATAACTTTAGATTAGTTTGTTCAAGTTTTTAACAACAAAGGTAGGCCCCTTAGACATCTACACCTATCTAGAGAGTCCCACCACCCTATACTTGTTTGTGCATTTATGTTCAGGAGTTGTTTGAAACCCCACATGCATAAATGCCAGATACCCTATGTAGTATGGATAGGTCAAAGTCTATGCTTAGCCTTCCATAGACGGTAGAAGTCAAGTGAAAATATTCACTGACGAGACGCTAGGGCTTTACTCAAAAATGTTTTACAAAAATTTTAATTCAAAAACAATATGATATGATGTGATGCAAAGATGAGACTGGACGGAGCATAAGTTTACTTTTGTGGTGTGCGTTCTTGTATCATTGGTTCCACCCTAGTCATTTGAGCCACATCCGTTGTTCACCTGTTGATTGGCATAACATTGCTAGAATGCTTATCCGGGATATGGGACCGGTGAAAGTCTTTCCTAAGCTCGTCCAAAGCACAGAGCCACGTTCCTACCCATTGATTGAGACGAAGGTGGCCCGGAGTGCTTGTACTCGAGGGAGGGCTGACCCAGTATGCCGTGGTATCACTCCTAAGAGGGCACATCCCGAGGGTTAAGCGGAAGTGAATCAAACTTGGGACGAGACAGGTTAAGATGGGGGATATATGTGGTAACGCTATGGCTTGTAAGCATGTACCCCTAGCATTGTAGTCATTCCCTGGAATTAAAATCGATTCGAATCGCTGATGCTCACTAAGTGTGAGAATGCCAGATATCGCACACAAGCAACGTAGTAACAACTTTAATATGTTATTTATTTAATCATGTTTTTCAATATTACATGCTTGTACTTGTTTGTTTATATTTCCGCAATTTACTTATGATGATATATGTGTTGAGAATATTGGTATATATGTATTATGGATCATGATGATAATTATGTTGAATCAAATGAGGCTTATGATTTAATAATGAATGAAATTTGAAATTAAGGACTTACTCCTAGTAAGCTTGTGCGGGTTAGAAGTCAAGTCCACAAAAAGCCTTACATACTCTCAAATCTGTTGGGCTGATACCACCCATGGGTAAGTCCTACGAGTACCCCACGTACTCATCGTTTGTTGTTGTTATTTTTTTAGGTACATGTTAGTTTGTGGTCAAGGATGACACGCTAGGCTCGATGTCGTGCCTTGATGTTTTATTTTCCGCTGCCTATTGGTATATATAAAATGATATGTATTTCGCTGCGAGATATTTTGAAGCTTTATTTCTAACATGATTGTACACCATTTTGTGCAAATGTTTTGTAACAAATCAAGCTATGGATGTATGAAATGCTAGGTTGTTGTAATTGTTTTGGCTCCTTCGATGGCTTAACGTATGTGATATCGGCATCCCTGGGTGATGGTTACATTGGGTGCCCCCTTTTGGGTATCTCAACGGACAACCGGGTTTGATTCAGTCTAAGTACACTGCGAGCCATGTGGTGGCAAGTTTGCTTAGCTCGGATTAAATCGGCGGTTCCGCCACAAAGGGGCAGCTACAGGTGTTCCTCCAGGCTTCTCAGAAGGTAGCATCTAGGCACCGATGATTGGCCAAGCAATACCAACAGGGGCCCATATGCCGTCGTCACAGGGGAGGAACAACCATTCCGAGTGAGGCAGGCAGGACATTACCCGAAAAGGGAGCTTCACCTTTCTCCCCATTGGGGCCCTTGGCTGCCACATCTAGAAGTTCTTGGAGCAACACGCGCAAGCATGCCAACATGAGATCTGCCCTCGACACCAAGAACGCTGACAACTCCTGGCCTAAAGGAATGATCTACCCTTCACATCAGCACGGCAAGCGGTCATGCTCCAGATGGTAGGATAAGGCAGAGACGTTAGGGTCTTCTCCTATCCTGCCATCCACCACGTGTAGTTTGACGCGGTGGCAGTTTAGGGTATTCTCATATCCTGGGACAAGAACAAGGATGGACAACAATGAGAGCCAATGGATCGACTCCACTGCCTCTAGAGTGATGAGTGATTGTCAACAGAAGCCAAAGACCCAGGAGGACTTAGGCACAAGACCTCCGATGGACAGGAGGCCCTTCGATGGACAAGAGGTAAATGGAAGTCCGCTGAAGGACTGGAGGCACACTCGGCATCAGTTGGCCATCGGAGTTCGGTACATGGAGGAGCGGCACGACGATGGCAGGAGTAAGACCTCTGAAGGACTGCGAGGGCGTTGGTGGTTTCGCTCAAATCTGCCACACTACCATCAAGTTACAAAGACTTAGCGAATGGGCTCCTTTCTCGCCAAGATAGAGTGGAGTGGGTCGTTCTAGGCCCACGAAGGAAACCCTAAAATTTTCTAATGTCTGACTTCAAAACCAAGGGTCGATCATCATTTGGGAATTAGCATGCAACTGAAGAAGATCAAGACTCCATCGCCGTCATCCGTCCCCGAGATAGTTGAGCCTTTTCCAGTTTGGCCCCTGGCATTTCTGTAATATAGGGGTCTTAGTGTAAACTGAGTCAGTTAGGCTGGGCTATATATACCTAAGTGGCTGGTCATTTAGGTGACTCTTCCACTTCAAGAAACCCTAGGCTTAGTTTCCAACCAGCCAAGAGCTTAGAGAGCAAATCGGGTGCTAATCTAGGATTTAGAGTCCCCTAGGCTAGTACTTTGCATTAGTAGGAGGATGAAGGGTGGTAGGCTATGAGGAACCACTTGTACACTGATTTCCACTTCTAATCAATTTGTGTTCATGTCTGCAGCCATCTCCTTCCCCTTTCTCTAGTTGGATTTTGGATGAAACTCAAAGGCTTTTGGTGATTTGCTTTGCCTATGAGTTAATCTTGTTCTTTTGACTCTTTTGGACTTGCTAGGATGTGGAGATTATGACTTAGATCATCTCAATCCTGCTAGATTGCCACGAGCAATCTCCCATTGAGTTTTCCCCTTTCCTTCCCAAAGATTGCCTTCTCACGAGATCTGAAATTCCCACTGATCCCTTGGTCATTTTGAGTTGGTCTCTTGGGAAAAGCTTTGGAATAGGGTCAAGATAGCCTGTGCAAAATCTCATGAAGATTGGACAAGATTTGGACAGATTTGGGTGTGAAAACCCGCTTTCCTGCGACTTTAATGGACCATCCAATAGAGCCAGCAGATTGTCCAGTGGAACCGGACTATCCGGTGGCCCTCACCGGACTACCCGGCATTGGGAGCTAGGCAGGGCTTGCACCAGACTATCTGGTAGCCCCTGCCAGACTATCCGGTGTTTCTAGTGCAAGAGCTATGTTCTTGTGTTTTCCCACTGCCTGACCATTCTCTTTACTTGCTGTAAGTCTATGAGTCACACTTCGGTGCGGTGATGTGGCGGGATTGCAAGTTTCATTGCTTCAATGTGCTTGTTGTGTTGGCTCGCTGTTTTCCCGCTTGGTGCGTATCCTTTCAGTGGACGGTGTCTAGTTTCTCTCTCAAGCACCAGTTTTGGGTGTTGTGATTTTGGGTTTTAAAGTGCTCCTATTCATCCCCCCTCTAGTCGCACATATCGGTCCTACAATTGGTAACAGAGCTGGTTAGGTTTCTTTGTACCTTTACCAGTGAGAAACCAGTAGAGACTACGGCGCACTCTGGGAAGGTTCCAGTTCTCGGCTCAGATGGCTATCCCTACTGGATGGGTAGGATGAGAGCTTTCTTACTTAGCCAGAGCAAGGACATATGGAATGCTACATAGAGTACGACTTTTATGGTGCTCCCCATTGCCGAGCATACCAGACCGGCGCTCATTGCTCAGCACGAGGTGAACTACAAGGTGGTGAACTTTCTCTTATCTCGACTTGGTCCGGTGGACTATGAGAGGGTGAGCCACATTGATACCGCCCATGAGATCTAGTCCTTGCTCAGTGCACACCATGAGGGGACGGTGAGTGGAGACTTGCCGGCAGGAGTATGAGAACTTTGCCCAGAAGCCGGGAGAATCTATGGATGCCTTGTTTGGTTGTTTTCAGCCGATCATCAACAAGCTCTGTGTCAACTCTGCCCATGCTGCTCTTCCATACACTGACCATCAGTAGGCTATCAAGCTGCTATATTCCTTGGATAGGAAAGTGTTGGAGGTCAAGAATTCCATTCTTGAGTCAGCAGGGTATTACACCTTGGGAGTAGAGGAGCTTTATAGCAAGCTCAAGGCCACAGAGGTTGATTACCAGATGACAGATATTCTCGATGGTACTAGCTCTAAGAGCTTGGCCTTGGCTTCTAGCTCCAAGGAAGTTGCTGCTAACCCCCCACTTCATGCTTTTTCGTTCTCTGCTTTGATGTCTGTGATAGAGGAGCAGTTGGTGTCACTTGGAGACGATGAGCTTTTTTTGGTGTCTAGTCACTTTCAGTGCGCCTATGACAACTGGATGAGCAAGAAGAGGGGCGAGAGGTCCAAATGCTTCGAGTGCGGAGAGGTCAGCCACTTCATCGCTAAGTCCCTGAACAAGCAGAACGACTACTACAAGAAGGGCAAGAGCCACTCCCGCGACTCCAATAGGTACCGCTGCGGCAAGTGTTGACGGTCATAATCTCACGATATCAACCGTCAACTATCCACCAAATGAGGCAAAACAAGTGAAATAATAGGACTAACCCTTGCTACTAATGACTTCCACAAGATATACATGAATATTTGGATGCAAGTACCAAAATATGTGCAAAATGGTTGAAAACAAGCCAAACATCACAGATGGGCAACAATGGTGAACAGGCCATGGCCGCCCGACCATGACCTATGGCCACATGGCCATGTTCCAGGCCACCAATGGCTGCCTGGCCACTGGTCAAGTCCAGCCTGGCTGCCCAGCCATGTGGCATGGCCGCCCGGCCACCTCAGGTGCACAACTTTGATCTTACATGCAAACAAACACAAGGTAATGAATATCCAACCATAAAGAGAGTATCCAAAATATCTAAGGGTCAGAAGGACATTAAAACATGGATCGGTGACGTCATCAATTCGGAGGAACCAACATGCAACCAATCAGTGGAGGACAAGTGGCCGCCTGGCCACTATTCTTAGCCGTCCGGCCACCTTCAGACATGTTTTGCACGTGCACCAAATGTCAACCAACTTGGAAAAGCAATATCAAGCGTTGAATCATGGAAGTCGGCAGATCCTATGGCCGCTCAGCCATAGGGGTGGCCGCCCAGCCAGGTGTCATGGTCGCCCGGCCATGTAGGTGGCTGCTCGGCCACCGACCTACCACCTAACCGACCTAGTGTCTCTATAAATACCCCCCTCACTTGGTTGTACTATAAATAGGCCCCGAGAGCTCATTTGTAAGGTGTGGAGTTGAGTTCAAGTTTTATCTTAGAGTGCTACACTATTCCCTTAGTAGTTAGGATAGTCCTGGGTGTTAGAGTTGAGTCAAGCATTGCCTCAGAAGCTCCTGAGTTATCTTCGAGTCTATGGTTAAGGCTTGTACCTTTAGATTCAGATTATCTTCAATATAATTTTAGTTATATTTTACTCTATGTTCTATCTCTTGCGCGTGTGGTGTACCTTTCTTTGCACACTTGCTTGGCTTAGGTTGTGTTCTACTTAGTTATTCAATTCTTGTTTTTCTTGCCGATGCTATAACTCAACCCTTGACTTAGACGCTAGGCTCTGGCTAGACCCTCTCCTCTGATCAAGGATGGTCTATCATTGTTCAAGCTTCGCTTGAAGATGTTTATAGTGTGCCATCCTCTCCACGCAGCTTTGTCTGGTAGCGCCACTCGGTGACAGCGTGTGGTGTGCCTGTGTTGTCCAGGCCCATCGTTCAGGAGGCATGTAGGTGTTAGCTAGACTCTCTTTTGGGACCAACTATCTACACTTGGTACCCTCAAGACTCTTGAATTTCGCTCGATGCAAGACTATCTTCCCGTTCTCTCTTGTTGGGAAGGCAAAACAGTGGTTCTACCTCAACCGAGCAACATGGGAGAGACTCCAGGAGTACATCGCAGCTTGCCCCCACCATGGAATGCAAGAGTGGCTCATTATACAGAGTTTCTTTCATGGGCTTCATCAGTCAGCACAAGAACACATGGATGCAGCTGTTGGACGATCCTTCCTATCCTTGAACATCACTGCGGCCAAAGGGCTAATTGAAAAAATGGCCACCAATCAAGGATGGAGAGAAGAGAGGTCTAGTACCCGATCCCGTGGTGTCCATCAGATTGAGAGCACTGACATGCTCGCTGCCAAGATGGACTTACTACTGAAAAAGCTAAATGATACTCTAGAAGCTGCTCCAGTCCAAGCCCTCGACTCTCATATGACTTGCGAAGTCTGTGGGAACACAAGACACTCAGGGAACAGCTGCCCTGAGACGTGACCCGAAGACGGGAACTTCATAGAGAGCAATAACTTCAACAACGGGAATCGTGCTCAGCCAGGATGGAGCACACGACCACATCTCCCTTTCACCAGACAAGGTAACTCCTCACGCAATTCACAGTAGTTTCCTAAAAATAATTTTAATTTTGATCAGAAAGCTGTGATTGATAGCATTAGTAAAAATTTCCATGCTAATGATAGAATGTTTGAATCTATTTCTTTGCAAATGGAAACTTTGAATAGTGCTATGAAAAACCAACTTAGCTTCAATAAAATGTTGGAAACCCAAATAGCTCAGTTGGCTGCTACTTTACCGAACCCAAATGCCGGTAAGCTACCTGGGCAACCTGAAGCTCCTCCCAAGGAGAACATAAATGTAGTAATCACTAGGGGTGGAAAGTCCACACAGGACCCCCGTCACCTAGTCGTGCAGGTAAAGAGCAGGAGAAGACACCCGAGTCCGAAGACAAGGTCGTAGAGGAAGATAACCTAGCAAGGAGGAGAAGACAGCATCGAAGCATCTACCCCATGAATTCTACGACACCACAGTGTTGCCATTTCCTCCACGAAAGAAGATGGCTGCCGCTGACGAACAATATAGTAAGTTCATTAAGGTCATTTAGAAGCTTTGTGTCAACATACCTCTGCTAGATGCAATGCATGTACCGACATATGCTAAGTACTTAAAGGATATCCTTAACAACAAGAAACCCCTACCATCAATGGAAATAGTGCATTTGACAGAAGAGTGTAGCGTAGCTACACTCAAGAAAAAGGACCCTGGAAGCCCCACTATCTCATGCTCGATTGGAACCTAGCACTTTGACCAAGCATTGTGTGATCTTGGGGCCACTATCAACGTAATGCCAAAAGTCGTCATTGACAAGCTGAGTCACGCTGCACTTGCTCGGCTATGTGTCTGCAACTCGCGGATCAATCCGTTCGCTACCCAAAAGGCATCGCGGAGAATGTTCCGGTGAAAATCAGGAATTTCCTCATTCCGATGGATTTTGTGGTATTGGACATGGAGATTGACTCAAAAACACCGCTCATCCTTGGTCGGCCATTTCTGAGCACCGCAGAAGTGACCATCGACATTGAGACATGCAAGGTTCACCTCAACATTAATGGTAAGATGGAGACATTCGCCTTCAAGCCAAAAGTTGAGCAGTGCAACAAGGTGCAAACTTTCAAGTGTCAGGCACAAAAGAATGCACCCAAGGTCAAGACCGAGACCAAGAAGCCAAATGAAAAGGTTGACAACCTCGTTACAATTATGCTGAACAAATTGAAAATAGAGGCCAACATTCGACAATAGGAGTATGAAGCTGCCGTAAAAAGCAGCAAATTGAGACAACAAGAAAAAAGACATGGCACGCCTAGTCCCACAATAGGAGGCAAAGCTCCTGTGAATAAGGCCAGCACTGAGAGCCAATTGCATACAAAACAGCGCAGAGATGGTGAACCGCCAGTGAATAAGGTCAGCACTGAGAACCAATTGCATACGTCAAGACAGTGCAGAACTAGCGCTGAGAGCCAATTGCATACGCCAAGACAGTGCAAAAGTAGCACCGAGAGTCAATTGCATATGCCAGGATGGTGCAGAGTTAATCAAGCACAAAGAAGAGATGACCTTAACTTTGATGCTTACATAACACCAAGAGGAAAAAAATGGTCTGCCCTCACCAACAGGTAAGTTGGCATTATCATTCGATGGCATATTTATTTTCCACTTAATTTAAATTTCGCACCCCACTGCATATTTAAAATTATGCCTTGCACAATCTTATTTTTCGTGCACCCTTTTTAACCTTTTCTGCTATTATCAAAAAAAAGGGGGGGGCGGCATGGCCGGCCGACCACAGTACCTGGTCGGCCGACCACTCAAGTGGCCGACCGGCCACCCTGCTCCCTCTCCCCTGTTTTCCTTTCTCTCTTTTTCTTTCTCTTTTCTTTTTCTTTTCCTTTGCCTTTCACTTTCTCTTTTCTTTTTATTTCTCTTTCTTTTTCTTTTGCTTTTCCTTTGTCTCCTCCCAACACAAGCAGAGAAGTGGCAGGGGCACCTCGGCGCCCTGCACACTGCCATGGCCGGCTGGCCACCATGCATGGCCGCCTGGCCAACTCTCCTCTATTTTTCGCGTGCGAAACGCTCCACTTACGTCCCCTCAGCGCACTACGTGCATGCAAAGCTCCCTGGCGCACTTTGCATTGCTACCCGGCCATGGGCTATGGCCGCCTGGCCACCCAGCACCCCCAAAACGCCTGTAAATACTGCCCCTCGCCTCGTAGCTCAGTGCACCACGCAGCAAGCTGCAAACTCTCCTCTCCCTCTCTCCAATCTCTTGTTTAGTAGATTAATTAAGCTTCCATGCTTAGTTAAAATAATGCCCGAATAAAATTTAGTTAGCCAAATAAAAACTTGGCCATTTCGCAGAATGAGAACGTTTTGTGGAGGCTCTGCCCCACAAGGACCAATTTATTTTTTTTCGGACGACTAACTCACTAACGTTTATATTATCTTGTCGTCTATCCTTCGGGTATTGTGCTTTTGTTGTTGTCGTGCAGGATGAACCGCATATTCAAGAAGGCGAAAAATGCCGTTAGCAAGGCAGGGAAGCACATCCACTTGTCGTCCTCTGAGGGTTCTGGTCCGACAAGCAGACATGCTGCTTCCGAGAGGATGTCCATCAGCACAGAAGAGTTGGAGGAAATTTACAATGTCCTCCACCAACCGGCTAGTGCTACTCCTCGACTCGCAGCTCGTACCACCTAGCCAGGATGAGGCCAAGGCGTTAAGACTTTTGCATCAAAAGTCTTACACCCTGACCAAATGCTTTGATGAGGACCTCCTTGTCAACACTGGCATACGAGGCGAGTTCAATAAGGTGTTCCAAGCCATCGGCTGGGGGACCTTTGTAGAAATTCCAGAAGGAGGAATCGTCCTCCTCACAAAGGAATTCCTCATGATGCTCCGCACCGACACCCGAAGGGAAGGTACGTTTGTCTGGTCCAACTCTTTAACACTGACTATGAACTTACACTACGTCAATTTAGCAACTTGCTGGACTTCTCACCACAATGCTCTATGGCGGAAGACCCCACAGGCTTTAAATCAGTTGAGTTTTGGATAGAGTTAGCTAGGGCTGACTCTCGAGGGAAAAAGAGGATCATTAAAATTAAACATCCTACCATGCGGTTCCTAGCTCATTGGCTTACCATGGTTGTTTTCCCATGTGATGACTCCCGCTGTGTCACAGTAGATGGCATTAGGTGCCTCTATGCTTTGCAGAAGAAACAGAAGTTTGCCCCTGTGCGTAGTATGATAAATCACTGGCAAGGGATAGTTCATGTTGGCGCTACCATTTCGATCACGTCATTCGTGATGAGGATCGCCAATGGTTTGGGAGTATTAGCTAATGCTTCTGTGTCATATATGCCTAATGACCCTTCTCGCATAGTCAAAGAGTCGCACTTCTTTCACGCGCACTTCCAGAGCACATACAACGCAATCATACCACGGCAAAGGTGAGCAATTTTATGGTCATGGTGTAGGTCCATCCAGCTCCGCCCGCTACACTGGTGACGGGCTCGCAGGGAACATCAACGCCCTCTTCGGGGCATTGGATCTCTAAGAGCATCGCACCTTAGGGATAATAGACGACCTTCACCAGATATAGGACCAACAAGGAGCCACCCACAACATGGTCCTGGAGACAAGGGCAACAATTGAACACATGCAGGAGCAAAACCTCATGTATTACAACTGGTGAGGTTTCTACCCCAACTGAGCTTCATTGAAGCTTGGGGGAGGTAAGACCCGACAATTGGAAGGTACAAATATCAGCCCACTACTTCGTGCATTTCCGTATGATTCCCTGAAGTCAACCTTGTCCCACCAGACGTCCGTTCTGTCCTACCATGAGAGTAATGTCGTTGTATCCTTTTCTTTAGTTGCTTAGTTTAAATTAGTTTAAATTGATTTACTCATAAAAAATAAAAAAAGTGTCAAATAACTCTCATGCTTAAATGTTAATTTCACTTGCTAGCTTCATTTTGGAAATGATGAATAGTTGCTCTATCAAGTGAATGGTTTGATTCTTGCATGACAACTTATGCTTAGCTTAGTCCCACGTCGGTGAATAAAAAGAAGTGAACCAAAAGTTCTACCTCATGGATGCCATTTGTGACAACAAGCCTAAGTTGTTGAGAGATATGATATGACTTAAAAGCAAGATGATTCTTCCATATTCCTAGTAAGATGAATGTCTCAGGTTTTTAATTAAAAAATAACAAAATAAAGCTCCCCTTGGTTGAAATTCATGCCAGAGCCAAAATGCTTCAAATATTTGAAACAGCTACAAAGAGCTGCTTAGAAATGTTTTGAGTATTGTCAAATTTTGAGTCTCATTGAGTAGAAATATCATCTTCTGTTGATAACTGGAGTATAAAAGAAACAAATGCAAGTGATCCAATCAAGACTTTGCATCCAGCAAAAAGTCTCCAAGTACTTCTCATACCCCTTTTGCCTTCAAATCTCAAGGAGCGAAGAGTATGGAGCTAAAAAAAGAAAAGAAAGCATGCAAATGCATAGCACAATGAAAAGCATGCAAGTTCAAGCATGGCAAAAATAAATAAATGCTCCATATCCCCTCAAAATATATAAAAGGCTATAAGGGATGAAAATCTCGAGAAGGAGACATACTACTCCACCACTCATACTCCAGTGATCAAACAGAAGAAATGATAGAGTACACTCTTTGGTCCAATCTTTTACTTAGCAAAATAAACATTCTAAGTGTGCCACATTCTCCCTCACCTAAAGCTCCACAAAGGCCTTAGTGTAGGAAAAATGTTGGCCAAATCATGGCCCTTGGTGAGGAAACACTTCTGAGTACTCTAGAGTATCCTTCGGGAAGCTTCTTTTGTTTTGAAAATCTTGAAAGCACCTGAGAAGGACATTCGAAAAGAATAAGTTAGAATCACTATTGCAATAAAGTTGTTCTATCTCTCAACCACCCAAGGCAAGGTAACCAAAAAGATGCACCATAGGTATGACACGAGGTAAACTTCAATTATTT
This sequence comes from Paspalum vaginatum, assembly GCA_030272315.1. Taxonomy (NCBI): domain Eukaryota; kingdom Viridiplantae; phylum Streptophyta; class Magnoliopsida; order Poales; family Poaceae; genus Paspalum; species Paspalum vaginatum. The sequence continues at coordinate 12,618,869 of CM059019.1, read as the reverse complement.
CGCTACTTAGGCCAAAAGTCTAAGTGTTGAGTTGCATATAAGAATCATCCTTCATCTTTGTTATTGCAGCAACTCTTGATCCACTTTCAGTCTTAGCTTTGCTCGAGGACGAGCAAAAGTTTAAGCTTGGGGGGTGTTGACGGTCGTAATCTCACGATATCAACCATCAATTATCCACCAAATGAGGCAAAACAAGTGAGATAATAGGACTAACCCTTGCTACTAATGAGTTCCACAAGATGTACGTGAATATTTGGATGCAGGTACCAAAATATGTGCAAAATGGCTGAAAACAAGCCAAAGATCAGAGATGGGCAACAATGGCGAACAAGCCATGGCCGCTCGGCCATGTTCTAGGCAACCAGTGGCTGCCCAACCACTGGTCAGGTCCCGCCTGGCCGCCCGGCCATGTGGCATGGCCGCTTGGCCATCTCACATGCACGACTTTGATCTTACATACAAACAAACACAAGGCAATGAAGATCCAACCATACAAAAGAGTATCCAATATATCTAAGGGTCAGAAGGACATTAAAACATGGATCGGTGATGTCATCAATCCAGACGAACTAACATGCTGCTTGGGGAGGACAAGTGGCCACCCAGCCACTATTCTTGGCCGCCTGGCTACCTTCGGGCATGTTTTGCATGTGCACCAACCGTCAACTGACTTGGGGAAGCAATATCAAGCGTTGGATCACAGAAGTCGGTAGATCCTATAGCCGCCCGGCTAGGTGTTATGGCCGCCCGACCACAGACCTACCCCCTAACCGACCTAGTGTGTCTATAAGTACCGCCTCACTCGGTTGTGCTATAAATAGGCCCCGAGAGCTCATTTGTAAGGTGTGGAGTTGAGTTCAAGTTCTATCTTAGAGTGCTACAGTATTCCCTTAGTAGTTAGGATAGTCCTGGGAGTTAGAGTTGAGTCGAGCTTTGCCTCGGAGTCTCCGGAGTTATCTTTGAGTCTGTGGTAAAGCCTTGTACCTTTGGATTCAGATTATCTTCAATATAATTTTAGTTATATTTTACTCTAAGTTCTATCTCTTGCGAGTGTGGTATACCGTTCTTTGCACACTTGCTAGGCTTAGGTTGTGTTCTACTCAGTTATTCAATTCTTATTATTCTTGCCGGTGCTATAAGTCAACCCTAGACTTAGACGCTAGGCTCTGGCTAGACCCTCTCCTCTGATCAAGGACGGTCTATCGTTGTTCAAGCTTCGCTTGAACACCTTTATAGCATGCCATCCTCTCCACGCAGCTTTTTCTGATAGCCCCACTCGGTGACAGTGTGTGGTGTGCCTGTGTAGTCCAGGCCCATCATTCGGGAGGCCCGTAGGTGTTAGCTAGACTCTCTTTCAGGACCAACTATCTACCCCTGGTACCCTCGAGACTCTAGAATTTCGCTCAACGCAAGACCCTGACTTGTTTATTTGAATTTCTTGTTTAGGAACGGATAACCTTTGCAGCCAATTAGAAATAGAGTTTGGTGACTTTATCTCACTCGTTGTTCTCCCAGGCAACTATACCTTTCTACGGAAAGCTACTATAGACTTACCTCTCCACCAATACACCTATCTTTGTCATGTTTACCCTTGTTTGACTTCTAATTGGTATAACTTATCCTGGTACTACATTCCATTCGATTTGAGTATATTCAATTACACTCTCTTGCCTACAGCTTCCCTGTGGAAATTTACGATACTCGGAATACTCTGAGTGAAAGGCTACAGCGGTCTCCATGTGCTAATGGAGTAAAAGCTGATAAGGCTAAGAGACGCCAACAGCAAGCATGAATTTGTCAAGCGCGACCACGCCAAGCACTGCTCCGGCAAGATCAGGAACTTCAGGAAGTCTTTCAAGAGCTACTAGAAGGACAACCAGAAGTGGGACAAGGCCTTCTTCGCCGAGCTTGGTGGTCTTTCTAGTGGATCATCCTCTTCCTCCTCCTCATATTTGTCAAGTTCAAGCGATGAGGAGATCATCACCAAGTGGGACAAGAGGAGAGAGTCAAGTCGGTCCAGCTGTCCTCTGCTTCATCTCCACCAAGTCCAAGAGCAAGAATAAGGTGAACCGGAGATCGTTCTGCTCTGTGGCACTTGAGGACAATGACGACAAGAGCAATGACAATGACTCCTCCAATGAAGAGGTAACACCTAAACAAGCTGAGATCCATGATGTGCTGGAGAGGAACAATCATGAGTTGAAAGCTTAGGATAAATTGTTGGAGAAGGCAGCCAAGAAGACAAGAAGCAGGAAAAAAAGGTTGCTGATGCTTTGGCTGAGATTGAGAGGCTGAAGAGTGTGCAAGCCTAGCCTAGTGAGTTTGAGTGCCCTACCTATGAGTCCCTCATGAGTGACATTTGTGAGCAGAAGAGCAAGTATGCTCATCAGGTAGAGGAGATGGATAGGTTGAAGGTTGAGTTAGGCAAGCTCCAGTCTAAATTGGATGAGCCAACTTTCAGTGAGGTACCTGAGTGTGAGTCTTGGCCCCACCTAGCAGTTGACTTTGCTAAGCTGAAGGTGAAGTGTTAAGGGCAGCTCAAGGAGTTGGTGGAGCTTAGGGCTAGACCCACATTTTGGGTGCGTGCATGGTCTATCCTACCTCGAGGAGCTAGCTTGAGCAGTTGAGAGCTGACCTTGAGGTGCTTTTAGCACCTCCTGACACATGTGAAAACTGTCTCACTTTGAGGCCATAGTTAGTGGAGAAGGATGCCACCATTAGGAAGCTTGAGAAGTCTGCTCCTGTGATTCTCTTTCTAGACTGTGACACTTGTGCTGCCTAGGCTTTAGTTATGGAAGGACTGAGAGAGAAGAAGTTGATCCTTTAAAAGGATAACTATAGGTTGAGAGAGCTGCTGAGCTGGATGTATGCCAGGGAACCTCAACTTAGGATGATCATAAAGGTGAACAAGCGTGATGAGGGTGACACTAGTGGACTTTGGTTGGGAGAGTGTAGTACCATGGGTGATAAGAAGAGCATTCCGATCAAGCCTAACACTATCTCTCCTGAGCCAGATTCTACTGTTGATGGGGTTTAACATGAGCCTCCCAAGGCCGCCCCAAGGAAGTCAAACTAGACACCCAAGCCACTACAGGCCAAGCTAGATAAGATTATGAAGGAAGTGCTGATGACTTCAGGCAAGAAGCAAGTCCAGCAGCCTGCACCACCCAAGGCTTCACCACCACACTAGCAGCCCAAGACCCAGCCCCAGCCTATGCCCAAGAGACCTATCTACCACTGTGAGTTTTCTAGCGGAATGGTCACTTGGAGGAGTTTTGCTTTAGAAGGAAGTGGCTGAGAGGCAGAAGACAGCTTGGGGGAACCAAGATCAATTCTACCAGGGCTGTAGGCATGATCCTTCCCATCACGGTGAGTTGAGAGACCATTTTGCTGGTGGTGAGAGAGGAGGCAGCATTTAGGCCCATGCTCCTGGTGGTGAGAGACGCATTACTGGCTGAGCTCCTGGCCGTTTTTAGCGTGGCTATGGACCTCCTAACTGAGGCTTTGAAGGTAGAGGGTTTGTGAGTCCACGCTTTGGAGGTCGTGGTTACCCAGATTGTTGCGATGCTTACTTTGACTGTGCTTACCCCACCCTTGAGCAGATGGCTTGGCTCTAGTTTAGTAGTTTCACTAACCCCAGTGCTGGACCATTTGCTCACTCTCGCCTTCCTTGATGTTGCAGGATTGAGGTCTGGAGGACATATGGATCATGGACTCCAGTTGCTGCAGGCACATGATCATGGACTCCGGTTCCCCAGCCTCAACCCCATGAGCACCAAAGTGGCTCTGTTGCACTTTCTAGCAAGCTTTCCCTGAGAGTAGTTGCTTTGGTGAGGAATTTGGGGTTCAATTTGGTTTCTGTCTCGCAACTTCTCAAGGAAGGGTTTGATGTTCGCTTTAAGGAGGGTTCTTCTTGTGTGCCTGATGCTAAGGAAAATCTTGTTTGTCTAATTTTGCCTTATGGGCACGTTTTTAAGGTTGACCTTGCATCTGTTTCTGGCCCTCCTCAGTGTTTGGTAGCTGGTCCTCTAGCTGATATCTGGAAGTGGCATAGGAGGCTAGGCCATTTAAGTTTTGATCTGCTAGTCAGGTTGAGCTCACTGGGTCTGATACGAGGATTGCCCAATTTGAAAGCAAAAATGGACTTAGTGTGCCACCCCTGTCGTTATGGCAATATGGTTGCTGCTTCTCATGCACCTGTCCATCAGGTGATGACCTCTTACCCAGGTGGGCTACTGCATAGGGACACGGTTGGTCCTACTTGGGTACAGTCGGTCAGTGGGAAGTGGTATGTGCTTGTCATTGTAGACAATTTTTCTCGCTTTTTGTGGGTGTTCTTCATGGAATTCAAAGATCAGGCTTTCACTTTTGTTTAGAATTTGGTCTTGAGGTTTAGAAATGAGAGTATTAAGGCCATGAGGGCTATCCATAGCGACAATGCCAGAGAATTTTGTAACTCCCATTTCAAAACCTTCTGTCATGACCTAGGTCTTGAACACCAATTCTCGTCTCCTTGTACCCCACCTCAGAACGGTGTTGTGGAACGAAAGAAAGATGGCGCGGACGATGCTCGATGAGCATAGGACCCTACGACGCTTTTGGGCTGAGGCTATGAATACGGCCTATTACATTGCCAACCGCATCTTCCTACTAGCTTTCTTAGGTAAGACTTCATATGAGCGACGGTTTTGTAGGCAACCCAACGTCAAGCACCTGCGTGTATTTGGCTGTAGATGCTTTGTGCTCAAAAAGGGGGGCATTTGAGCAAATTTGAATCTCGCTGCTTGGATGGTATTTTTCCTTGGTTACGCCTTTAGCTCTAGAGCATATAGAGTGTGGATCCTTGATACCAAACAAGTGTTAGAGACCTATGAGGTTTCTTTCGATGAATCTATGCTTTGCACAACCCCTACATTTGAGCTTTCAGGTGATGATGAAGAAAAAACTCCCATCTTTAAAGATGAGGAAGTTTAGGTAGATGCTGGTGATGTAGGAGCCATTGCACCGGCTGCAGCTCCTGCCCCTTCTACTACGAGCTCTAAAGACGAAGGAGGACCCTTGTCGACGGCTTCCTCCTCGCTCCCTCGACTGCAAGCTCGAGTAGAGACTAGCCCCGCTGAGGACGCTAGGGAGGTGACCTCCGAGATTGTTCCATCTCAGCAGGTCCGGCGGGATCACCCTCCACATGTGATCATTGGTGATTTGCATACGAGCACCTTGAGGTCCCAGTCAAGTTCTATCGCTTTCTTTGCTCATGCTGCATTTGTTGCCTCCTTTGAGCCCAAGGATGTTGGACACGCTCTTTCTGACAGTAATTGGGTTAATGCCTTGCATGAGGAGTTAGAAAACTTTGAGAGGAATGAGGTTTGTGTTTTGGTAGAGCCACTACCACAATGCAATCCTATTTGTACAAAATGGGTTTTCAAAAATAAGCAAGGGGAGAATGGCATTGTTGTGCGGAACAAGGCTAGACTTGTGGCTAAGGGTTTTTGTCAAAAAGAGGGGATAGACTATGAGGAAACGTTTGCTCTAGTTGCACGCCTGGAAGCTATACGTATTCTCTTAGCCTTTGCAGCTTCCATGGGTTGTAAGCTTTTTCAAATGGATGTGAAGTCTGCTTTTCTAAATGGTTTCATTCAAGAAGAAGTTTATGTCAATCAACACCCTAGATTTGAAAATGCTAAACACCCTAACCATGTTTATAAATTGCAAAAAGCCTTGTATGGTTTGAAACAAGCCCCTAGAGCCTGGTATGATAGATTGAAAACCTTTTTGCTAAAGCAAGGTTTCAAAATGGGGAGTGTGGATAAGACCTTGTTTCTCCTCAAGCATGGTAGTTATCTTCTTATTGTCCAGATATATGTGGATGATATCATCTTTGGAGGCTTGTCTCACTCTTTGTTACCAAGTTTTCAGAGCAGATGTCGAAGGAGTTTGAGATGAGCATGTTGGGAGAGTTGCAGTTTTTCGTTGGACTGCAAATCAAGCAAGGGCGTGATGAAACCTTCATCCATCAAGCCAAGTACATGAAGGACATTCTAAGGAAGTTTGATATGGGAGACTCCAAGCCCATGGCGACTCCCAAGTCAACACAAACGGTGCTTCATGCAGATGAAGAAGGGGAGGTGGTGGACCAAAGAGAGTACCGAGGGATGATCGGCTTACTTCTATCCCTGATTGCAACTAGGCCAGACATCCAGTTCGTAGTTTGCCTTTATGCGCGATTTCAGGCCTCACCGAGGACATCACACCGTCAAGCGGTGAAGCGCATCTTCAGGTATCTGAAATACACTCCTGAGCTTGGTCTTTGGTTCTCTTTAGCTTCGACACTCTCTCTTAGAGGGTATTCGGATGCTGACTTTGCGGGTTGTTGGCTGGAGCACAAGTCTATTTCTGTCACCTGCTAGTTTCTTAGTTCTTCCACCACAGAAGCCGAATACGTTGCTGTTGCTAGTTGATGCTCCCAGCTGCTTTGGATGAGAGCTATTTTGAGTGACTTTGGCCTAAGCTTTAGGAAGATCCCTCTCCTAGTAGGCTCCACTTCTGCTATTTCTGTAGCTAGGAACCCCATCTTGCACTCCAGAACCAAACACATAGACGTGAGGTTTTACTTTCTGAGACATCACTATGAGAAGGGATATATAGACTTGATCCATGTGGAGACCAAGAACTAGTTGGCCGATATCTTCACCAAGCCCTGAGAGCTTAGCGTGTTTGTTCGCTTGCGTGGGGAGCTTGGTGTTTGTTACCCCTTTTAGGTTGGGGTAACTTTGTTGTAGTTTAGGTTTTCGATTTGCCTTTTCTTTGTTTTTCTTTGCTTTCCTTGCATTTTTTATCATATCATGCATTGCATTGTATCATATGCATTTCGCTTTCACTAGCACTAGAGCTCTTCTGGAATGACTAGTTTGTACTTGCTTGTGCTAGATTGTACAGTTTATTGCTTCATCATGGTTGGCTAAGCTCCTTGAATCTGTCTAAAATCTTTTATGAGCAAAGTCTCTTTTATCACTTGAAAATAAAAAACCATGATCATCACTTGACTTGGCTACCAAGCATGAGTAGGAATGTTGAATGCTCTACTATCTTCTCATACTTGGTTATGCTAGTCGTATGCCTTTGATAAGATTCTGCCTAAGAATTTATGACACCTTGCCTAAACCTGAAATCTGAATTAAATCTGTGCACTTTGTGTGTCTTATGAGCTGAATTGAAAAGATCTAGGTGGGTTCGCTTATCACACTGTTCTAGTTTGAGATAGCTTGCCTTTGCACTTTGGCATGAACTTGGACAAGGCTGTGTATGACCAACACGTTGTCTTTAGCTTTTGATGGTTATCTGAACCTAGGCTTGGCATTGGTTGGTAAGAAGTGGCATAGACAAGTGAATAACCCCTGGCACATAATCTCACTTGCATGAAGTTCAATATTGCTAATTCTGAAATTTGCAAGTCTCTAAATTGCTTATGGCCTGTATGCTTTGGTTGGGGGTAGGACACCTTGTATGTTTTGCTAGCATCTCACTGTTCATGCCTATCTTGCTAGATGCTTTTGATGTTAGTGATACTTTCTTTTCAACCACCCTGAAAAACATGCTCCCGATCTGTATAAGATGGATTCAATTGAGCTTGTTTGCATGCTTCCTTGCCCTCACTTGCTATGTATGCTAGAACTCGTATTTAGTAGCTTTTCATCTCTGCTAACCTCTTCATGGTACACTTCCTGCATTTCATGGCATATTTTTATGGGGAGTTGTCTAGTTCTGGGGGAGTCAGATTCTATGAACCCCTGATGTGTCTATTGTCAGCAAGAGGAAGAGATGCTGACTTATGGGAGAGATTATTGCTCCTAGGGGGAGTTCATGGACCAAGGGGGAGAATTCTGGAGAGATTTAGTTGACGGGGAGTAGTGCATTCAGGGAGTTTGAGCTTTTAGCATGCTCTTGCATCTGTACTTGAGCCTTTTGCCTTTTTCTGGAGGAGTCGATGCTTTGCCTAAGCGTGACTGTGTTGAGCCAGTTTTCCTCTTTCTTGAGGGGTCGTGCTTTAGTTTGATCGACTGCGTTGAGCGGTTTCCCTTATCTTAAGGGGTCGATCTTTGGTTTCGTTTTTGTTGCCACAATTTGCCCCTCTTTGCTTGTGTTTGGCTTTTGGGCATTTTGAGCAACTTTCTTCTTTTCTTCTTTCTTTTCATTTTTACGCTTGTTTTTCTTATCTTTGTTCTATTTCATGTTACAGGTAGAAGGTGTTGACAATGGACTGGCTCTATTGCCTCTAGAGTGATGAGTGATTGTCAACAGAAGCGAAAGACCCAGAAGGACTTGGGCACAAGACCTCCGATGGATAAAAGGCCCTCCAATGGACTGGAGGTAGATGGAAGTCCTCCAAAGGACTAGAGGCATGCTTGGCATCGATTGGCCACGGGAGTTCGGTACACAAAGGAGCGGCATGGCGACGGCAGGAGTAAGACCTCCGAAGGATTGCGAGGCGACCCCAATGGACTGGGGATGCCGAGTGCCACCGTGGTGATCCAACCTGAGTACATGGCGCGAAGATGGGCGACGGTGTTGGCGGATTCCCACAAATCCGCCACCCTACCACCAAATTACCAAGACTTGGTGAATGGGCTGATTTCTCGCCAAGATAGAGTGGAGTGGGTCGTTCCAGGCCCAGGAAGGAAACCCTAAAGTTTCTCGGTATTTTACTTCGAAATTGGCAGTAGATTGGCGGATTTGGACTACTGGCCACGTGGATGTCATCTGGGAGTTAGCGTGCAACCGAAGAAGATCAATACTCCATCGTGGTCGTGTGTCCTCGAGATAATTGAGTCTTTTCCAGCTTGGTTCCTACGGGCATTTCTGTAATATAGGGGTTCTAGTGTAAACTGAGTCAGTTAGGCCTAGGCTATATATCCCTGAGTGGTTGGTCATTTAGGTGACTCTTCCACTTCAAGAAACCCTGGGCTTAGTTTCCAACAAGCCAAGAGCTTAGAGAGCAAATCAGGTGATAATCTAGGATTTAAAGTCCTCTAGGCTGGTACTTTGTATTAGTGGGAGGATGAAGGGTGGTAGGCTATGAGGAACCACTTGTACACTGATTTCCACTTCTAATCAATTCGTGTTCATGTGTGTGGCCATTTCCTTCCCCTTGTCTAGTTGGATTATGGATGAAACTCAAAGGCTTTTAGTGATTTGCTTTGACCGCGAGTTAATCATGTTCTTTTCGCTCTTTTGGACTTGCTAGGACGTGGGGATTATGACTTAGATCATCTCATTCCTACTGGATTGCCACGAGCAAGCTCCCCTTGAGTTTTCCCCTTTCTTGCCCAAAGATTGTCTTCACATGAGATCTAAAATTCCCACTGATCCCTTAATCATTTTGAGTTGATCTCTTCAGAAAAGCTTTGGAATAGGGTCCAAATAGCATGTGGAAAATCTCATAAAGATTGGACAAGATTTGGACAAATTTGGGTGTGAAAATCCCCTTTCCTGCGACTTTACTGCACTATCCGATGGAGCCGGCGGATTGTCCAGTGGATATCCAGTGGCCCGGATCGGACTATCCGGCATTGGGGGCTAGGAAGGGCTTGCACCGGACTATCCGGTAGCCCCTGCCGGACTATCCGGTGGAACCGGATTGTTCGGCCTATGACACCAGACTATCCAGCGTGTCTAGGGCAGGAGCTGTGTTCTTGTGTTTTGCTTCCTCTGGTATGTTTTGCTTCGAATTTGCATTTCGCACCGCCTGACCTTTGTCTTTACTTGCTATAAGCTAGTGAGTCGCACTCCAGTGCGGCGAGTGTCATGTGGAGGACTTGCAAGTTTTGTTGCTTCGGGGTGCTTGTTGTGTTGGCTCGCTATTTTCTCATTTGGTGCATATCCTCTCAGAGTGCTCCTATTTACCCCCCCCCCCTCTAGTCGCACGTTTTGGTCCTACTAACAAGGGCTTGTCGGAGATCAGACTTCTCCATGTTTGCTGCGAGCTTCAGAGGACGAATATGGAGATAGTTGCTAGATGTCTTGCATCAGCTTACGACTCTCACCTTTTATAGGTTCGTGGAAAGCCGGTTGGTCACGGGCCAGCAGCAATTCTTGGCAATTTTCTGGGATCACGGGCATGCAGTCACGCGCCTGTATTTCAGAGCGCGGCATGCATGAATTGGCACCAAAGGACGAATCCATAACAGACAAGGCGCAGAAAAGAGGCACTTGATGAAAGTATCTATTGGTTGGTAGCTTTGCGCGGTTCATGCATGTATAGTACTCCGCACTTTCACAGAGGTCCCTGACGAGTACAGTTGGATCACATGCATACAGTATGCAGGCATGATTGCTATTGGCTTAGCAATCCTAAAATCACTCATAATGCATACTATTAGCTCAAAAATCGCAACAGAGAGCTTGGGCCACATATGGAACTCCAATAAGGTGCTTTGTTCACAAAGACCGAAAGAACATGCAAAGGACCACAGGGAAGTCAGTCGGCCAACACATGATTAAGCAAGGGGTAATGCAACGACAACATCCGATCTAAGAAATGCTCAGTTACAGCTCAAGTTCATTAAGAAGTTGTTTAGCTACATCCTAGGCCTCTATAGCATAGGCAGCAAATACGACATCATTTGGCTCGACAATTACTTCTTTGGTCAATTCAGACAATGCCATTTTAGGCTTGGTCACCTTGAGAATTATCAATGCCTGTTTCAGGATTGACTTAAGCTTGCTCCGATGATGAATCTTGATATCCTTAGCTGCAGATGACATTCGGTACTCCAGTGATCGTGGGTTTCTGATTTGTGGAGTACAGATGTCTAGGACTGTCATCATGGACGCCGCCCATGACTTAATGGCATCTTTTGCCCTCTCGAGAGTAGACTTTAGCTTTTCGGAATTCTTCTTGGCAGTCTCATAATTTCACTGGGCAAGGTCCGACCCCTTAAGTTCCTTCTATGATTTCATGAGGGCTCCCCTTGTTGAGTCTAATAATTTCTTGAGCTCCTTGTTCTTCTTCTGGATATTCGCTCAGGACCTTGTTAGCTTCAGTTAACTCTGTATTCTTCTTTTCGAGATCCTCCCGAGTCAACTTATGGCTCGACTCAAGGGACCTCAAAGAACTAGCTATCTTGCAGAATGATTTCTCAAAACCATCGTGTGACTCTTGGAGTCTTTGGATTTCTTCTTTCAAGGTGGAGCATTCTTTCTTGTGCCGCAGTGCCTCATCCTGCGGACTAGTGCAACTTATATGCTTTTGTAAGTAAAGAATATGGAAGTTGGGTTTCTTGGCGAGTTACCTCATGCCCTTTCATCTTGATGTCAAGTTGCCTCTGCAAATTGGCAGCGGTATCCCAGGCCTCATCACACTCGAATATTGCATTGCGAAACGCGGTCTCGTGTTGAGCTACAGCATTTTCCATCTTGGCAATGTTCTTGCAGTAGCTACAGAACAACAATCATTCAACATAAAGTGAAGCAAAAGCGGAAAACTCTCATAGAACTAGCACTAGGAGTCATTAACATACCAGCATTATCGGCGGCATGAGCAGCCTCCAAGTCGGACAATTGTTGCTGTAGCTTTGTCATGTCTGATCTGAGCAAAGGAGCAATCTTCTCATGGATCAGGGCATCTTGATTCAGCTAATTCTACGCAGCATCATAATCCATCAGTATTGATGTTCATACGGGATGCAGGAAGGGTGAGTAATTGATTTACCTAAAAAATCGCGAATGGACATAAATTCGGAGAAGCTGTGGTTAGATGAAGATCTTCGTCAGTTGCACCAAAAGTTAATGCGCGGGTAGGTGCTCTCATGGTTTGAGATGACATCATGGCAGACACATGGGGGCTAGATGTAGTTGCAGGGATTTCTAGCACAGTGTCTACATCAGCTGGACTGGCTTCACTTGCAGTTTTTCCCCTTGGTACTTGATGACTACTCATGAGAGGTTCGGCTGGGAAGCATCAACTTCAGTATTGCCTGAGTTAATCTCATCAGCTCGGTAAGTTTTGGCTCTTGTGCTGGCTAAAGCATCATGCCAGTTTACTCTTGTGCCACTTTCAGTATTTTGGTCGCCCTCTTCAATGACCACTTCCCTGACTTCACCTGTGTCAATCTTGGGGGCCTTGGTTAAGTCAGACTTTGACTTACCTTCTTGGGTTTCTTGCCCAGATGTGGATTCTTTTTCTCGCTCACCCCTAGGATATGGAGAGACTCGGGGGCTCGAGCAGGTATCGTCTTGGTTCATAATCACCTCAGGTCCAGATAAATCGGTTGGCTGCTCAAAACTTGCAGACAATGGTTGTATGGGCGATGACCTACACATTAGTCATATAACATCAGTTTAGGAAATGATACAACAGTGAGGTTGACACGAAACAAGTATACACACCTTGGTGGCTCAGATTCATCACTAATCATCGAGTGGAATGGCCACTGGAAAGTCTATCTTTATGCATTCATCTAGGTTAGTATCAAGTATTGTCGAATCTAGCTCGTCCTCTATGGCCATTAGTTCCTCAGCTGGTGAGGACGAGGTGCCAAGATCATGCTCCATCTTTGATCTTTTCTCATAGTGCTCGAGCAGGATTTCTTCTTCTTCTTCCTCATCAATCAATTATCCCCAATTAATGGGAGTGGTGGATTTCTCGTCCCCCACGCTTCATTTGGTGGTTTTCTTCATGGGTGGTGGCTTGGGTTTTATAGCACCTATCTTGGTGCATGTCCACCTTGGAACTGATTGGACTAGTGATTGCTTCCTAGTAGCATCTGGATGCTCAGGAGCTATGTCTGTCGGATCAGCACCCTCATGCTCGGTGGCTTCGCCTTCATTGCTGTCAGCCCCTGCTGTATCATTAGAATCCTGGATTGGTCATCGAATCACAATGAATGTAGATACTTCATTATTGCCTTCACGTTGTGTGGCCGCAACAACAGCGTCCATCTCTTGTGGAATCAAGTTGGATTCTCGCTTCAATATTTTGTCTACACACTGTTGTGGTGGGTCGGACAGAAACTTAGTGATGTCACTCTGTAACAACAAGGTAGAAGAATTAGTTAGCTCAGTTCAAGTTCATAAGCTTTGTACTTGAGTTGTTTATACAGGAAGATACTTACTAAAGGGGAAGGGTGCTAAGCGGAGTTGGGCTGCGGAGCTCCTTCATTGTAAATATCACCCTTCAACATTCAACCAACTTGTGCCTTGATTTCTTCCTCGGTAATCACATGGCCAGTTTCTTTCAAACACTGAATGTTGCGAAAAACAAAGTCAATCACCACAGCCTGAGCAGGTAAACCTCCTTCATTTAAATCAGTGATTTCATTGAGCAGTACATCAGCTTCAACAGTCCCCTCTTGAGTTGGTGCCTCTTCCCAACTGGGCTACTTGGTATTGGGCTGTCGCCCTGACCGAGTTGGCGGCGATTTTCCCTGATTTACCATGATGAACCACTCGGTGTGCCACCCCCTATTGATATCGTTAAGGGGAATATCCAGATATACTAATTTTCGATCGCGATGCAGTTCAATACTTGCACCTCCCAGAACTTGCAAGACCACATCCTTGGTACTAGGTTTGCAATGATACAAGTGTTTCCGTAGGCCAAAGTGAGGAACGATACCAAGGAAGGCTTCACACAGATGGATGAAGATGGCGATTTGTAGAATGGAGTTGGGATTCAAATGAGTAAGATCAATGGAGTAGAAACTGAGGAGTCCTCAAACAAAAGAACAAATGGGTAATCCTAATCCATGGACAAAGAAATAGGCAAAAACTACAAATTCATGCGTATCCTCGGTGGGAGCTCCTTCTCCCTTGCAATTTTTCCACCTAGCTACCTCTTTTGGGGGTAGAACACTCGTCTCTACTAACCGAAGGAGGTCAGATTCAGATATGGTGGACTTATGAAATGCAGCAAAAGGGGATGGAATCCGTGCATTTTCATTGTGCGGGATGCCACCGTTGCTGTTTCCACATTCGCTCAAAGTCTTCTTCTTCTTGGGTGCCATTATTGCTACTAGACAAAGCTGTTTGGGTGATAATGGAGGCAATTGGGGTCAAGGGTTTCGAACTCGCGAATGGTGGCGACGGAGTAAATGAAGAAGTTGGGGAATAAGGTTTCATGTGGAAGGAACCGTTATGGTATTAGTCTTCTAATAACCCTAATGGCATTTAGCAAAGCAACGTTGCTCTATTCTATCGCAGCGACGGCGTCAATAAAATGGCGTCAGGTTCACCGGTGACTCGGATATAACTTTGAGTCGAGCAGTTTAGTCGGCCTTTTAGTTTTTCGGTCGGCAGAAGGTCTCCTATGTATTTCATCAAGCACTAGTTTGGGTTGACATCTTTTTGCAATTCAGAAACGAGAATATTGATGCCTTTGGGTTAGGCATGGTTCACTCGGTATTAATTGTTAAGTCAAAATTTTGCTAACAAGAAGTGTGCAGTTCTGTCCGCAACAATAACTCGGGGGCTTCACTCGGATTTCATTATCATATATTCACAGTGACATTTCACGCATGAATGGTTGTTGGTTGAATGTCGCTCATACAGAGATAAAACCAATTATCACAAGCTCAGAAGCATGGTGATCAACATTCAACAATGAAAGTCAAGAATAGCAAACAAGGATTCATTAATTTAAAAAAGTCCTGGATACAGGGGAGATCTTCAATAGTAGCACCATTGTTGCACTATGTGCTACTGCTACTTCTAACTACTACTATCTATGCGGTGACACAGTGACGCTTCAGTGGACGGGGGTTGGCGTCCTCGCTGTCATCGTCCTCTCCGTCATCGTCATCGTCACTTCCATCGTTGTCATCGTTGTCATCATCATCCAGGAACCTGAGATCTGGTATGGGAATCCTTCTCAAGGTGGGGCATTCCGTTAGCTCCGGTGAAGGATTTGGGTGAGACTCTGGAGGGTTTGGCTGGCTCTCAGGCTCGGGGAAGATGACTAGTATGCCTTCCAACACTGGGATCTCTACTGAGAGGTCCATGCGCTTTCTCTTTTTAAGGGGCACAGGGCAACCGTCTAGGATGGGATTTTCTTCTGCCATTGCTGCTTTGCAATGGAGCGGCTATGGCGGTCCCTTTAAATAGCTTGATTTGCTCATCCTTTAGTGGTAGTGCCTGGCACCATTGATAGGTCGCTTGTCGACTGTGCCACACTGAGCGGCTATTTATGGCAAAGGGGGGCAGGATCAACTATGGATGTCATTTCCTTTACTTAATTTTTTATGCCCTAGTTGTCCATGGGGTCAAGTGTCTTGGACAGGGTGGTCCATATCTTAGGGTTGTGCCAGGTGTCTCTGTGACAGTGATGTTTCCTTATGGTGAGCACTGTTTCATCGAACCATCACGTCCGTCGTATCCTAAATTATTGGTGTTGTTGCACAAGCCACCAACTTTCTTCTGTGAAAGCTTGACTCCTTGATGACGGCCGTTGGCGTAAGAAAGGGCCAAAACTTTTAAAATAGAGTAAGATGAGGAGCAGAAAGGTTTTTCGAAATAACTTTGGGTCTGAAGTGTCTTTCCAACCTAGGGTTACGTCCTACAGCCAACTACCGCTCTAATACCACCTGAAGCGCCCTAGTTTCCTAATGGGACTAAAATGTGCTTTATTACCATCCCAGTGTTCGGTAATCACATTCTTACATCAGAGTGATACAGATCCACCCTAAATGGATCGGACAGCAAGGGGCGTAGCCCTGAAAAATCTAAGCAGCGGAATATAAGACGTAGGCCCATCTTCCTCACACCATAGTTGGGAAGCAGGTCGTAACCCTTACTCATTCTCGGACCAATATATGTCCATAGCACTGAGAAAAACAACAACTACGCAAGGGTGACTAAATACGTAGTCAGCAGCCCACCTTCCTCTGTAGGAATTTTGGGGAAGGCTAACACTATATGCAAAGAGATATCTGGATTTCAGGGGAGGTTTTGCATAAAAGTAGTTTGTATGCAGGGTTTGAGATAGTTGTCAAGTTTTATCCTTTCTAAAGACTGAGTTTTTTCTCAAAAAGGGTTGCCACTGGACTTTTTGGTCCAACATGGCTCATGGCTTTCTAGCCAACACATTTTTCCATACACCCAGCATCCACTACTGCACCAAAAACCATTTTATCCAGTCCGAAACCAATTCCATTTTATTTTATGAAAACTGCTAACAGAAGAACCAAGCCGTAACTCATCCATACCAGTGGACACAAACTATTCGAATAGGTTTTACTCTGATCAGAGGTTGTACTAATTCCCACAAGTTGGACTCAGCAGCTCGTTACAGTCGTAACTGCCCAAATTCCAAACCAAGACATTGCCTTTGTTTCATCACCTAGCAGAACTTTAGGGGTTCGGGCATCCAAGTCACTCCAGTACCCCATGGTACTTCGACTGACACCCACCCATTCCCTAGTCCCTTGTGTTCCAACATAGAAGCAACTAGGCTATCCACTCCAGCTCAGGCCTGGCCAATGCCTCATACAGAGCGAGTGGTTGTACTAAAAGAGTTAGGGAAAATGAAAATCATAACAATCATAACAATCCTTACGGAGAGCTTAGGTAGAACCATTCCCACTTTCCAATGCTCGACAACACGAGCAACCGTCTACCCGGTCTTCTCCACGAATTCTGGGACATGGGGTAACCACAAGTCGCTAAGTTACCCGTTCATACCCTGCCCTTATGGCTGTTTCGGCGGGTGGCCGGATTTCGACAAAGTCGGTTGCCGGAGTTCTTCCCCATTTTATTTCAAAACCACACATAACCACTTTCCTATTCCCTTTATATTCCACATCCATAATCCAACATAGCATCAAGATTATGATAAATAATTAAATGAGCGATCCCACCTATGTGCGCTATATGTAAAACAGGCCTAGGTGACTATATATTTTGCTGTGTTACCTTAGCAAGCAAAACATTCAAGTTTTTAGGTGATTATCAGGCCAAGGGTTGTGTTTGCAAAACGTAGGAAATTTATGCATCAAGTGGGGATTCCAGTGGGCTTGCCTTACAACTCGAAGGGTGAGGGGCTGATGTATGAATAGTATGCTTTCTCTGGTTTCCTAATTGAATGTCCCAGTGATTGGACTGCTTGGCCTCTCTGGGGCCTCCTACATGCAAAAACAAGGAATACACAAATCGAGGCATAATATGAGCTCAACGGGTTTAGTGGTGTATAGCTTGGATTGCGGAGATGAGAGTCTGCTGTGTTCTTACTACTGGTATTACTACAAGTGGTTGGGGTGTAGTGAGTTGTTGGGCTCGATGATGACAGTTACGGAGATGCCAAGGTAGGGGTAGTGGACACGAGGTGTGGGGTCGACAACGCTGAAGGGGTGGCGGTCGCATGTTGGTGTTTTAGAGAAGATCTTTTTGTGTAGTGGTGGTGAGAGCAATGATGTTCAGATAATTTTTGGTGTCGTCATCATCTGAATTTAGGGCTCGGACAGACTAAGACATGAACCTTTAGGATTTACGTGGAATAAGAGATCAACGACATCGATCACCAGGCTCACAATGTTTGTGCGACTGGTGCGAAGCACTGACTGGGCATAGGATGGCGTCATAGTGGCATCACGGTGGCTTCCCGCTAGGGCAAAAGATTATGTGGAGTGTATGGGTTGGTAGAGCTTGATTTTGGATGAATTTAGGCAAAAGAATCACCCAAATCGGAGTTGGAACGTAGAAGATATGTATTTTGTGTATTCGGAAAAATAAAAAGAAAAAAGAATATTCCTGGAATATTTCAAAATCCGAATATTTGGAAACTAGAGAAAAAAAATCGTGTTATCGGATTCTGAAGGAACAAAAAATTTTTCCAGACTGCTTGCGAGCAAAGTTTTAGGCTGGTGTCAATGGTCCACGCCTACGGTGTCGAATGTGGCACTGGCTTGTAGGCAGGCCTTGGAAGCTTCTAAAATCATGACATTAATTCGGGTGGTAGATATAGATTTTAGATGAATTTAGAAAGAAGAATTTGTAGAATCATAGCTTGTATGGTCGAGAGCTTAATTTAGAAATAAATGAACAGAAGAAAAGAATGGTACAAGATTGGACCTGCTAGCTTCGACTGACACGTGATTAGTCATGGGCTAATCACCGGTGGCTGGTGGTTGGTGTGGGAAAAAATATTAGGTGGGTCCACCTGTCATTCACAGGAGAGGGGAGTTGTTATAACAGGCAGACGGATACGAGCAAGCCCGAGCAGTGCCTCTGCTCAGTTGCTTGCCTTGCGCTGCCGTGACAATGGGCATGGGCTCACCGGCGTTCAGTGGAGGAGATGGCTTCGGCCACTGTTTTTCGATTTGAGCATACTGGGAGAAAGAAGAGGACGAGGGGATTTAGCTCTCATGGTTGTTAGCGTGGTGGAGGTGGTGGATGCAGAGGTGCTCGCCGCCGAGTGAATCGGACTGTGGTGGCCTGTGCCCGTGGCTAGCGATGCCTAGTGACTCGGGGGCCGGTCGCGGTGGGATGTGCAGCATGTGTGTGGATGGAGGCATAGCAGCAGGGGCTATTTATAGCCGGTGGAGGAGAAGGCCGATGACGTGTCACAGAGATGGAAGGTCCAAATGGCGCGGAGATAGGGGGTCCAAGTGGCGCGGAGATGAAGGGTCCAAGTGGGGCGGAGATGGAGGGTCCAAATGGTGCGGAGATGGAGGGTCCTTGGAATTAAATTTTGGAAAGGAATTTTGGAAAGAATTTTGGTGGAGAGTATTTGCGATATTTGGAATTTTGTTGAGCTCATGTTAACACACTCAAAACAAATAAGCAACATCCAAAGGTTTCAAAATTTTGATTTTGAATTAGGGAGGGATTAGAAGAAAATTCCAGGTGCTAAATTTTTAGGGCGTTACACAGTGGGTTTCATTCCTTTGCCGCTGCCGCTGGCCATGGCGCTGATGGTGGAGAAGGTGTTCTCTTAAAAGGAAGCATATGTGGAAGGCGATGGCAATGTGCTGAAAGATGGATCTCAGGTTTTGGTTATATACTGCGTAGCGCGTCGCTTCGTGTTCCTGGCAGTTTGTGCACAAGGGAGACGTTTGATATTCTGAGCAGTGCACGCGTAAGAAGTCTAAAATGCGGTGATGGTTCGGCAAAGTTGGATATGACAGCAGTTGAGTTATCAATGTGGTGCAGTTATCATGGCAAACGGTGCAACCAAGTGTGGGGTGTTTTGGCAAATATTCTTGCCTTATTTATACCCATTGGTTGGGGAATTTTATTGAAAATTCTGCCAGATTTTCACTTAGATGTTACCTCCAGTGACTTAGAGAAGTTATAAAGATTGACTTCATTCAATTGCGGTTGATGAGATGACTCGAAAGGGGATTTCTAGATTTGTGGATCTTTGAATCGATTGTTACTCAAGTCAATTCAAAGCTCGGGGGCTATACCCATTGGGTGCACCTAGTCGGTGCAACCAATAGAAATAAATCTTGATACAAAGGAAGTTTTGTTGACTCAGAGGACTGAGCAGGTATTGGTGGTTTTCTTGGGAGTCTCGAGTTAATTGCTTTCAGAATTAACACGATCCTCGAGGGCTTGTGGGGGATAGATATCCCCTAGGTCCTCATGGAGCAGATTTGAGACTTGGGCCATTGGTGGGCCTAGGTAGGCTGGTTGGCAGATTTCATGGGCCGAATATTTGGCTTGGGGCTTTGTGATAGCAATAGCAAACAGAGCTTGATGATCAAGGCAAGGAAGTTATTATTCATGAAAGTGTGAAGGAGTACGTGACTCGGACTCTATCTTTGATAATGCGAGACTCGAAGATAGGAAGAATATGGATCACGAACTCTATGCAATCTTTTGTACTCTAAACAGTCTAGGAGATATAGATGGAACCTTACTTGTAACCTATGAACCCGTCAGCCTATATAAGACGGGTGAGGGATTGCTACGCCCAAGACACATCCCATCATCGCATACTAAACCTCTAGCTAGCTGAGCCCTCAGTGTAATCTCAAGAACTCGAAGCAATACAACTTGTGGCTCGAACCTGTATAAATCTTATTCCTGTCACGTTTCACACAAACCATCAAGCTACGGTCAATCTCACCAACCATGAAAGCACTACGTGATACATCCCGTGGTGCACTGCCGGTATCAAACACCGACAGTATGTTCTAGTGATTGTGGATGGTTTTTCTCGCTGGGCTTGGGTGCATTTCATGGAATCAAAGGATGAGGCTATTGAGTTTGTTCATGACTTGGTTTTGAGGTTGAGAAATGAATCCAATCATGCCATGGGAGGTATACGCAATGCTATGGCTCGGAATTCAAGAATGATCATTTCAAAGCCTTTTGCCATATCCAAGGTCTTGGACACCAATTTTTGTTCCCATATGTCCCCCAGTAGAATGGTGCAGTTGAGCACAAGAATCGGACCCTTCCTGAGATGGCTAGGACGACGCTCGATGAGCATAGGACTCCTAGGAAATTCTGGGCCGAGGCGATTAACACCGCGTGCTACGTTTCCATCCTCATTTTTCTCCGAGCTCTTCTTCATAAGACCTCGTATGAGTTGTGGTTTTGGCGGCAGCCAAAAGTGAGCCACCTACAAGTATTTGGTTGTAGGTGTTTTGTGCTCAAGCAGGGGAACATGGACAAATTTGAACCTCGCAGTTCTGATGGAGTTTTTCTTGTCTAGGCCACACATTCGTGTGCATTCCGCATTTGGCTCTTGGACTCCTATAGGATTGTTGAGACTTGTGAAGTTACCTTTGATGCAATCATGCCTTGCACAACCCCTGGATTTGAGCTTGCAGGTGATGCTGAGTTAGGTACTACCATCTTTGAGGAAGATGATGAAGAATATGGAGGTGTTTCTGGTGATATTGCGCCTGCTGTAGCTCTAGAACCTACCGCTTCACTTTCAAAGGATGGGGAGGGAGCTCCAGTACCTTCTCCTTTGACTACTTGGGAGCTACCTCCACAAGATTCACTAGTACATGCAGTAGGGCCCGCTGAGGACGTAGGGGAGGTGACCTCTGAGCCATAGCCGTCTCAGATTGTCCAGTGGGATCACCCTTTGAGGAACAAGATCCAGGTCCACTTCTCTTGCTGTCTTTGCACACTCTGCATTTGTTGCTTCTTTCGAGCCCCATGATGTTGGACACGCTATGTCTGATCTAAATTGGGTCAATGTCATGCATGAGGAACTAGAAACTTCTGAGAGGAACCAAGTTTGGGTTTTAGTAGAGCCTCCACCACACTGCAATCCTATAGGTACCAAGTGGTTGTTTAAGAACAAGCAGGGAGAGGATGGAGTTGTGATGAGAAACAAGGCTAGCCTAGTTGCTCAGGGTTATTGCCAGAAATAGGGGATAGATTATGAAGAGACTTTTGCCCCTATAGCCAGATTAGAAGCCATTCGCATTCTCTTAGCTTTGGTAGCTTCAAGTGGGTTCAAGCTGTTCCAAATGGATGTGAAGAGTGCATTCCTGAATGGGTATATAGAGGAAGAAGTCTATGTGAGGCAGGCCCCAGGCTTTGAGCATCCCAAATATCCTAACCGAGTGTTCAAGTTTCAAAAGGCTTTGTATGGACTAAAGCAAGCTCCCTAGGCTTGGTATGAGAGGCTTAGGAAATTCCTAGTTGCCTAGGGTTTTGTGATGGGTGTGTCAACAAGACTCTGTTTTTGCAAAAGCATGGCAATGACCTTTTGATCATTCAGATATATGTGGATGATATAATCTTTGGTGGCTCTTCTCATGCACTTGTGAGCAAGTTTTCAGAGTAGATGAGGAAGGAGTTCCAGATGAGCATGATGAGGGAACTTTAGTTCTTCCTAGGGCTCCAGATTAGGCAGACTCCATAGGGTACCTTCGTCCACCAGAGCAAGTACACGTGGGATCAACCCTCGGCATAGAACATCCGGTGGCTTGCCAAATTATCCGGTGCCTAGCCACAGGACCATCCGGTGGATCACCGTCGGACCATCCGGTGTCTCAGCATCGGACTATCCGGTGAATTCTACTGCCAGTTCTAGACTTGTTTTGCGTCGTTTTTTATCGACATTTGAGCGAGTGCTTTCGTGTGCTTCCATGTGACTTTCCTCTGAGTGTCCTTGGGTTGGTAGCTTGTCATAGCTACGCGACCTTGCACATCAGAGAAGAGACGGTTTTAGGGTTGCAAGTTTATAGGTGTCGACCTATTCACCCCCCTCTAGATTGCTTTTCAGTCCTCAGATATCCCAGTCAAAATTTGGAACTTCCTCATCCTGGTGGACTTTGGTGCTAGACATGGAAATTGAAAGCAGAACGCCGCTCATCCTTGGGCGACCATTTCTAAGCACCGCTGAGGCTAACATTGATGTTGGAGCTAGAAAAGTCCACCTCAACATCAATGGTAGAAAGGAGACGTTCGTTTCAGACCGAAAGTCAAACATTGCTGATAGGTGAAGACATTCAGATTCAAGTGTCAAGCACCCAAGGACACACCAAGACCCAAGATTGAGCTTTCGCCAAGTTGTCGAAGGTGGACTCTCTCATCCTAGCAATTGAGAGAATCCTGCTAGATGGGGAGGCATGCAAGCTCAAGGCCAATCGCAAAGCTGAGTCACTAAGACATGTCTTAATGGCCAAGCTGCCGATGAAGGAACTAGGAGACAAAGCTCCTATTACAATGGTCACCGCCAAGACAACGAACACACCCAAAGAATGGTGGAAGAAAGAAGAGATACCCAAAGTCAAGCCCGATCAAAAGAATGGAGGTAAAACTCCTAACAAAAAGGCTATGACAACAAAGAAAATTTGGCGTGCAAAAGTTGTAGCGCAAATGGCCTCTAAGTCTCCATCTCACGCTAACTCTGAGCAAAAGGTGTGACTTGCCCTCACCAGGAGGTAAACTGGCATTACCCTCCACTCATATTTAATTTTCCACGCACTTTCAATTCTCTTGGATTTGAATTAATTCCGCTGCATGTTTAAATTTCGAATTTTTTTTGCATGGCCTTATTTATGTTTACTCCTCAATTTCAAAAAAAATGAAATGTTTTGGAGGCCGCCAGCCCCCTTCCCCTTCCTTTCCTACGCAAAGTGGCCAACCCACTCTGGGCTAAGGCCACCCGGCCCCAGGCAGTGGCCGCCCAACCCCCTGGTCACTTCTTGCTCCCTCTTAATCACTCGCTAACCACTAGTGGCCAAGGCATGAGGCCGTCAGCCTCGCCAGTACACCATTTGTGTCCCATCTCCCATGCATGATACTCACCACCCTACCCCTTCTAGGCACTAGGCCGCTTGACCCCTTGCTCCAGCTGCCTGAGCACAGCTAGGGCGCCCCGCCCCTACTGCCTGCATCCATGTACTCGTGCGTGACTATAAATATGTGTGCAAGCTCCCTTCAGCTCCTTGCACTGATCGGCAACGCAATCACTCTCTCTTTCTCTCTCTCTCTTAGTATTAGTCTAAGCACTTAGTCATTTTCAGCACTTAGCTAAAATTATGCCAATAAAATTTATGCTACACTCTCATTTGTTGGAAGGTTTGTGGAGGCTACTGCCCCACAAGAACGACTAACATCTGGATGACTGACTTCTCAACAGCAATCTGCTAACATTTAATTATTCTATCCTTTGAGTATTCCATGATGTCATCATTCTTTAGGAAGACCAAGAGAACCCTAAGCAATGCAGGGAAGCACATCAGGTTCCCATCCTCATTAGATGAGTGTTCGCGGTCCCATTCATAGAGCGGAAGCTCTAGGACTCCGGCGGTGTCCGACAGGATGTCCATCAGCACTAGCCAAAACCAGGACAAGGCAACACCAGAGCCCCGACCATAGCGCACACTCCTAACCATCCACGACATCATGCCATGCAACAACCAAGGGGCAGAGGTATTGGAACGTCTTGACCCCAAGCAAGTTGGGAAAACAAGATATTTCAATGCCTTCTTCCTCGTCAATGTCGGCATGCAGGACCAGTTCAAGAAAGAATTTGACTACACGGGGTGGAGTGGTTTCTCAAACATCATGGACGAAGGCTACGTCCTTCTAACCATAGAGTTCTTGATGACTCTCCACATAGAGTGACTCAACAAAGGTACGACCATTCATTTCTGCTATTCTGAGTTTTGTATCTCCCCGAGAAGGCTTAGCGATATCCTAGGCTTCTCCTCACGATGTTCCATAGTAGATGTGCCCTTGGGGTATGATCAAGGAACTTTTTGGAGAGAAATATTTGGCAAGAATGTTTTGGGGGAGCATAGCATTACAAAAATCCACAACCCTACATTGAGAATTTTGGCCCGTTGGGTCTCCCTCGTTGTGTTCTCGCATAGTGAGGCACGTTGCACAGCTAACGAGGATCTTAAATGCCTCTATGCGGTGTGCAAGAAGAAGCCTTATGCCCCGGTCTTAGACATGGTCCATCACAGGATGGAACTATGAGGAACAACACCCCTATCACCATCACATCACTAGTCAAAAGGATTGCATCCAAACTAGGCGTTTTGGAAAATGTCCAGCTTGTTTACATTCCCGACGACCTGTCACACATAGTGGGTGAGCAACAGTTTATCAAAGGCATTTTATGCCGAAAGACAGGGATAGATTGGTCATGACCTACTTTGGCCACAATTTCGAAGTGCCTCTTTCAGCAGCATAGTTTGACTTGTACAAAGTAGCAAGCCTAACCATGCAGCTCGACATGGAGGAACCTTGCCAAAGCTTTGCAGGTGCCATGACAAGAGCCTAACGGCGAAGAATCGAGCAGCGTCAGTGAGAAGCTAAAGAGGAAGCAACAGCTAACCCATCATGGGCGCCCCACACAGTGACGCTGTTAGGCATAGATCCGGAACTATCAAATTTCCAACAGTACAGCAACCCAGAGCCATGGTACAGCAGCAGCGTAGGTGGTGAAGTTTCATACCATCAACCGCCATACGGTCCTGAGTACTATGCAATAGGTACATCTCATGGATTTGACAAGAGTGCAGGACCTTCTGCATCAGCTCAGTTCAACACCGACAACATGGTGGGACTCAATTCTGCTATGATGCCATATTTTACGTATTTGTGCTTTCACAAAAATAAATATGAACTATACTCTCCAATCATCACACATCAGGTAGCCATATTCTTAGTAGTGTTTGATAGAATAATCAGGGCTGTCCTTGCCTTGTTTCAGTCAAGGAGCAGTAAAAACACATGTATAAGACCTCAGGAGAAAAAAAATTCATTTCAGCAGCACCTAAATCATTAAGTGCCTAGTATTCTCACCTTCTCTCAAATGCAAGCCTGTGAGCTCTTGGGCTGCTGGGGTAGTGTTCTCCTTCATCTCCCCCACAACCAAGTGTGTGTGCGCGCGCTACAGCAGGAAGTAGTTGGTGTTGCTGCAGCTAGGGTGATCAGGAAGCCGTGAGCCAACAATGTTAACTGCCATGTTGCTTGTTCCTAGTGCATGAAGGGGGTCATCCAATTTGTATCCAGCTCAAACCAATGCAAAATACAATAACAGAAAGTTGGTTTAATGGCAGGTCAACTAAAGTAACTCATCAGTCTAACTCAAACCATAGCTGTGGTCGCATGGAAATTTGATTGTTCCTGTTGCATGAAGAGGGCTATTGCCAATTTTTATCTAGCTCATACTAATGAAAATATATCAACAGAAAGTTGTTTTCATGGCTGGCCAACAATTAGAAGTAATTCATCAACCTAATGGAAGCCATACCTGGGCAAAAGATTTCAACTCCACAACACTTACAAAATCTTTGGGAGAATAGTTTAAATTTTGTAAAAAGGTATGCTCCACAGAATGTGTGACAGTTTCCAGCTTGCAGCTAACTGATCTATATTTATTCTCATGTGACAGCTAAGTGATTTGATAACCTATTATGCATATAAGTTTATAGCACATATATCACTTCTGAGTTGAAAATCATGTCATATATTTCTGTAATAGGAACCAAATACTAGAAGAAAAGTATCACACCAATGGCTGTTTACTAGCTGAAGAAAATGAAAATGCTATCCGGTCAAATGTTGGTCCATTAACCCTTGGTCCCTCCTCTCCAAATTAACTCCTGCAGCCCCAGAAGAGAGAACAGAGCTTAATAAAACATCCATTTTATAACTATCATATAGTGAACAACAATTTAAATTTGTATATCAAGTAATCTGGTATTGAAAACCAGAGAGATTAGATCCCATGCATCTCGAAGTTAAATCTAGAAGCCAATACTTTCCACATGTTTAATATATCCTAGTCACGAGTCAAGACAAAGATGTTTTTACATGTACCAAAATTTTAAAATGCAATATTAATATGAAGTTATTCTTTCTCACCAAAGATGCTAGGCGCCATTGTGGCCGGCCAGTACTGGACCTCAATGGTGGAGATTCAGATGCGACACCGTGGGAAGGCAAGTTCCTGGGTTGCGCCACAGCATCACAAGCGGGCATGGGCACCGCACGCTGTCACCACCGCAGGTGAGCCCTGCCAATGCCACGCTAGTGAGCGGGCTGCACAGGCTGCCACTGGGTGCCACCGCCCGTTGCGCTGCTCTTCCGCAGCAAGGGTGTGCAAGCCGCAGAGGTCACCGATGCACGACAGCAGCACGGGCGCACCGGCCGCCATTGCACCTCTGTGCATGGGGGCATGGGCCAACGCCGACCGCACTGTCGGCACCCCTCACATGTGCATGCAGAACAAAGAGAGAAGAGGGATACATAGAGAGATGGGAGGGACAGCGGCCAAGGGGAAACCCTAACTGACGGGCAGCAGTGAGCATGGGATGCAGTGCGGGGACGAGCCAAGTGGCGGCGTGGGTCTGGATTTGACCGGCGAGGATGAAGAATTCGGGATTTTTTTTCTAGGTTCTATGGCTACAGGAGGGCCAGAGGGAAGAGCCGAAGAGATAAGGCCGATGGCCTTTTTTCGGGTGGGGCATACAGGCAAAATTTTTGTAATTCCCACCTTTCCCTCACCTAGCGCCAAGGGTTTTTTTTCGTGCGCCCCCAACCAGACCCACCTCTACAGCGACAGATATATTGTCAAGTGTTCTTTTGTCTACTGTTTATGAGTCAACATAGAAATGCCAACAGATAATGTGTAGCCTTAAAAGGAATGCAGACAGATGAAGCGTTGATAAAAGGTTTGACGATTACCCACAGTTTATATGTCGTCGATAGTAACCTTTTGCCAACAGTTCACAGTGGGCAAAGGTGTGCCATGGTGTAGTGTTTTTCTTTTCATCTATGCCCCCACGAATATGTGCCATGCCTTTATCTTGCTTATGTGCTGCAATGATTTGATCTTTAATTCTGGGTTCAATGATGAGGTTGTAAAACTAGGCTTGCTGCCCTATAGGCATTTCAATTTCATCCATCTCACTACAGATTACTCTTGCCATAGGTCGGGCTTTAATCACATTGAATGAGCCCTATGTCTTAACGCATCAGCTACCACATTTGCCTTCCCAGGGTGGTAGTGAATCTCCATATCATAATCTTTCATCAACTCTAACTACCGCCTTTGCCTCATGTTAATTTTAGGTTGTGTGAAGATGTATTTGAGGCTCTTGTGGTCATTGTAGATGTGACAAATATTGTCTAGCAGATAGGGTCTCCATATCTTCAGAGCGTGTACAATTGCTGCTAGCTCAAGATCATGTGTTGGGTAGTTTGCTTCATGCTTTCTCAGTTGGCAGGAAGCATAAGCAATTACTCTCCCTTCTTGCATCAAGAGATAGCCAAGCTCATTGCTGGAAGCATCATAGTACACAACAAACGGTTTAGTGATGTCCGGTTGTGCTATCACTGGTGCAGAGGTCAACAATTTCTTTAGTGTTTGAAAGGCTTCCTCACACTTCAGACCCCATACAAATTTTGCATTTTTCTGGGTCAATGACGTCATTGGATTTGCAATCTTGGAGAAGTCCTTGTTGAAGCGGTGGTAGTAGCCCGCTAAACCAAGGAAACTCCGAATCTTAGTCACTATTTTAGGTTACTTCCAATTCAAAACATCCTCTACTTTGATAGGGTCAACTGCTACTCCCTTTTTAGATACAATGTGACCTAAGAAACCCACTTCTTTCAGCCATAATGCACATTTGCTGAACTTGGCATAAAGCTTGTGCTCTCTAAGCCGAGTGAGCACTATCCTTAAATGTTGTTCGTGTTCCATCTCATTTTTGGAGTAGACTAGTATGTCATCAATGAACACCACCAAAACTTGTCAAGTTCATTCATGAACACCGAATTCATCATGTACATGAAGAAAGCTAGTGCATTGGTTAACCCAAAAGACATGACCAAATACTCATATAAGCCATGTCTGGTAGAGAATGCTGTCTTTGGTATATCTTCTTCTTTGATTTTTATTTGATAGTAGCCAGACCTTAGGTGAATCTTTGAGAAGACCTTTGCCCGAGCTAACTGATCAAACAGAATATCAATGTGTGGCGATGGGTATTTGTTTTTTGATGGTCGTCGCATTCAGTGGCCGATAATCAACACATAGGCATTTACCACCATGATCCTTCTTCTCAACAAAGAGGGCTGGACAACCCCATGGTGATGAGCTAGGTCGAATGAACCCTTTGTCTAACTATTCTTGCAGTTGTGTTTTCAATCCTCTCAATTCATCAGGTGGCATTTTGTACGGCCTCCTGGAGATAGGTGCCGTGCCCGAAACAAGCTCAATTGCAAACTCCACATCTCTATCTCGAGGGAGTCCAGGAAGCTCCTCCGAAAACATATCCGGGAATTCACACACTACAGGTATCTTTTTAATCTCTTGCATTTCAGTTGCATTCGCTGTGGGTGACATGTGTTTCTGATTTGGCATGTGCACTCATAAAATGTTGCCACTGACACTAGATCTTAGTTGCACTGTCCTGCTACCAACATCTAGGACTGCATTGTTTTCTATCATCCAATTCATACACAAGATGATATCAATCTCTTGGTGTGGCAGCACCACAGGGTTGATAATAAATTCCTCCTCTCCGATGCTCAAACGTAACCTCATCACTATCAGGTTTGTATTGATTGGGTTCCCACGTGTAGTGATATGATATCTCTCTTTTATGAAGAAAGTTTTTATCCCATGACTAGATGTTTATGACCGACTAATAAATGTATGAGTGGCCCCGAAATCAAATAACACGACGGTTGGGTGATCATTGACCAGGAACGTACCAGGAAGTATCGGCTCTCCAGTAGGGATCTGCTCCATGTGGATGTAGTGGACACGACCCATCTTAGGTGCGGGTCCCTTCTGTTTGCCCTATTGACTGCCACCCGTAGGAGTAGGACCTTGAATCCTACAAGGTGCGTGACAATCCCTGCTGAAATGCCCAGTCTTACCACAATTGTAGCAAGGAGCATCGGCACGTGGAACGGGTGGGAGCACGAGGAGCTTGGAGCTGTGCTGGTGCCCGGCAAGAGGGTTACTATTCTGTTGTGGCACCCCGTGGCTCCAACTCGGCTGATTGGGTCAGATCACAAAGCGAGGCTGCTGGTAGTACTGCTGTGGAGACTTGTATGGTGCCTTCTGCTTCTGAGAAGAATTGGCTGCAGTAGTGTTGGCTAACCTCTTGCGCTTCTGGTTCTCAGTGGCAGCACGGAGGCGATTCTCCATATCAAGAGACATGTCCACCAAGTCAGTGAAACTCTCATAACGTCACCCCAAGTGTGTACGAAGAGTGAGGTCAAAGCTGTCCAAGAGCCTGGCTGCTCGGTGAAGATCAGTAGTGACGTCCTTTGTGAATACTGGGATAGGTGAATGAAAGACTGCACATACTGTATCACAGTCTTGTTACCCTGCTTGAGGTCATAGAACCCTCACTGCTTCTACTCCATCAAGCTTGCTGGGACGTAGTGAGCTCAGAAAGCTTGACGAAACTCCTCCCAAGTGGGCACATGCCCCTGCTCCTACATAGCAAGAAACGTGGCATGCCACGTACCCGCTGGTCCCTATAGTAACTAAGCAACAAACTGAGCCTTCTCCTGCTCGGTCAGTCCTGGAAGAAGCGTGAACTTTGATTGGATGGTGTGGAGCCAGTCATCAACAGCAAGCGACTCAGGACAAGTGGTGGAGATGGGAGGCCACAGTCCCTCAAAGTCCTGGTAGGAGATGCCACATGGCTGATGCTCCCGTGGCTGCTACAGTCCACGAGCCTAGCACTCTTCCACTAGCATGTGGATCAGCTCTGCTTGCTGCACAACTAAGGTGGCCAAGTCCAGCGGAGGTGGGGCGTTGTGTGGCTGCTACTCGGACGACTGACCATGGTGAGTGTTCACCATCTGCAAGTATGGGGTCAATAGTGTTTAGTCCGAAAATCTTTAGTGAAATAGATGCGGTGATAAAAAGATCATAGTATCATAGACACGTTATGAATACATGGGAACATGTAATACAACGAGATCACTTAATTGCAGATAAAGTATTAACCTTCATGTTGCAATGTTGGACAATCGCATGTCATAGCTAAAAAGCAAGGGTGCAGTTTTGACGTGCTGGATAGAGCCTCTGAATTTTGATGATCTTGGCATCAAAACGACGGACTTGGGTGAAGGTCAAAATACAAAAGTTGTTCAAAATCTAATTTCCTACAACTGGAATCATGAAGAGAATTTCGATTTGCTAACTGCATTTAGGATTTCAGTCCAAACTAGGATAGCCATCAGTTTGGAAACGAAACTGTTCAATTTTTGTACATTTTAACACCATGACATCCATAGCAAAGTTGTTCCATGACTTGTGCTCTGTAACTTTGGTATATAAAGTTTTTATGAATTCCTTTTGCAAATTGGTCATATTCCATTGTTTGTTGGTTTGTGGCAGTTTTGTCCAGATTCTGATTTCAAATATTTTTGACTATATCTTACACATGAAACACTTTTAGAACCTTAATTCCAACATGATTATCTGGCCAGATTTAAACGTTTTCATGTTATTTAGTAGATCCTTTTACTTTAATTAGTTGATTGAATCTATTCATGCTTAGAGATGGTTGGGGTTTACTAGTTCGTCGATTAACTGGTTCTAGTGAC
Organism: Paspalum vaginatum; assembly: GCA_030272315.1. Taxonomy (NCBI): domain Eukaryota; kingdom Viridiplantae; phylum Streptophyta; class Magnoliopsida; order Poales; family Poaceae; genus Paspalum; species Paspalum vaginatum. The sequence continues at coordinate 12,587,870 of CM059019.1, read as the reverse complement.
AGTAGGGCTGGAGAAAGGTTCGAGTAAACCTTTGACATTCATGATCATGCTTAATCTTTGCTTAATGATAGATCTTGTTTCAAGGTGGTTCTTAGTGCATAAGTTGTTTGTCTCATATCTCTTGTGGATCCTTTCGCTATGTTTAAATCATATCTATCTCGTTTATAGCTTAATACTTGCTCTATCATTTTATGCTATAGTTTAGATCTCTTTTAGACCGTAATTAGAGTATAATTAGAGCGTAATTAGAAGTATAACTAGCATAGTTTTAATCCCTTTTTAAGCTTGTTTAGATCTATTAGAACTAACTAGTAATTAAGTTAATATTAGATTAATAATAGCCTAAGCGTAATTATCCTTGGATTGACAAAACCCAAGATACTCATCCTGGGGAAAAGCTACCACGATACTGTGCGCTTGCCGTATAAGGTTTGGCGTGCTTAAGTGCCGTCAACAAGCGTTTCTGGCGCCGTTGCCCGGGATAATTATTGTTTAACTTATTATAAATCTTTTATTAACCTTTTTACTACTAGTTTTGATAGTTAGTTAGTTTGCTAATTGTGTGTTAATCTTGTTCTAATCGTGTGCTAATAGTTTTTCTAATTAAGTGCTAATTCTTTATCTTGTGTTTAGATTTTATGTATTAAATTTTGGTTCTAGTTACTTAGAGTTATCTAATTACGTTCTTGATTCTCTAATTTAGTTTTTGTGTTCATTGTTCGTTCTTGTGTTCATTTTTAATTCAAACTAACCCAGCAACTTTGCTGTCATATATCTTTCGTTTGTGTTTTGTTTTATTTTTTTTGTGTCAGATATGACTACATTCCTTGAAGACCTTCAGCACTTAACGCTTAGAGAGTTTTCAACTCCAAAAGCTAAAGACTTGAAGTTTCAAGAATCAAACAAGAAGCCGAAGGCAGAATCCTATGAGCTCAAGCCAGGAATCATCCGGATTGCTGCAGAAAATCTGTTCAGTAGAGAAGACGATGAGAATCCCTACAAGCACTTGGAGAAGCTCAACCAAGTGTGCCACACTTTCCACCAAGATGGAGTCCCAGTTAAGTGGGTTAAGTGGAACCTCTTTCCATTTACCCTTGTCGATAAAGCTAAAAGATGGTACCAAGTTGCCTCCGTTGAAGCTCAAGGAGATTGGGAAATACTCGAACAAAAGTTTTTCACCAAGTTCTTCTCTATACTTCGAGTGCACAAGTTGAGGAAGGAGGTTTGGAACTTTGAGCAGAAGGAGGATGAAGACATCGACGAAGCTTGGGAGAGACTCAACGATCTGCTGCTGCAAGGACCACTACTTGGAGTGACGCCAGAAATGGCTATTCAGATATTCTTCTTTGGTCTGACATCAGAAGCCTTCAAGCATGTGAACACGTGCGCAGAAGAATCACTCATGAGCCAGTCAAGAAGTGAAGCCACCAGGATCCTGTCCAACATTTTTCTGACTTCCAAGAGTGAAAGAGAAAGGAAAGACAGAAGAGTGAAGGAGCTAAGTGAAGAGCTTATGGCGCCTACACCTGCCATAATTGAAGACCAGCTACCTGTCAAAAAGACTCTAGTCTCATATGCATTTGATGTGGAAGAGTTTGAAAGGTTTGCACCTCAAGAGGATATCAAGAGTGTGGAGTACATAAGTCTTGCCAGTGCAAAGCCTTTGATAGAGTTCGAGAAAATGACCTGGATGCCAGTTGAGTTTGGAGATACACTCAAGTGTGCAGGACCTCTACCACCAGAAGACTTAGTGGAGGAAGAAGAGCTGTTTCCACCAGAAATACCACTAAGGAGGAATTCTGATAGTCAAGATATAGGGGAGATGCTGCAGAAATTATTCTAAGAGGAGGAGCTGGATAGTGACTTTGTCTCTGAAGTGAAACAAGTGATCGGAGTGAAGCCGGAGTCATCACTTACTGAGGAGATTATCATCCCTCTACCAGCTGAGGAATCTTCAACTGGAATTTCACGCTCCATCAACAAAGAAGACTTCAACAACATCCACTGCTCTATGGAAGCCTAGGTAAGTACAATGAGCTACGAAGTTTATTCTAAGTTATATGATAAACCATGTTTAGTTTCTACTAATCTTAAGATTAAACTTTCTAGTAATGAAATAATTAAACCTGTAGGCTTAATTAAAAATGTTGAAGTTAACTTTGCTGATAAAATTATACCAACTGATTTTTATGTAATTAATATCTATGATGATAATGTTAATTTAATCTTTGGAAGACCCTTCTTAAGTTGGTTAATGCTGTAATTAATAATGAAAAAGGAAAAGTCACACTTACTGTTAATGGTTTAAAATATGACTTTGATTTCCTACCGGCATCTAAAGTGCACATTAATCTCACTCCTGATATAGAGGAGATTGAGAGTATTAATTATATAAATGCCTTTAGGGAGCCTTTAAAACTAGTCTTAGAAGGAGAAGAGGAAGGTTTCTTCTCCGAAGAAACAACCATTGCCACTAATGAATTAGAACAAAACATTAAGGAAACCCGAGACATTCCAGTAGAGCCACTAGGTGACCTTAATCAACAGGAGGCGCCAGATGTAGAGTTAAAGCCACTACCTGATGGACTTAAGTATGAGTTCTTGGGAGAAGATAAGACCTACCCAGTAATCGTTAGTGATGAGCTGAGTCCAGAGGAAGTGAAGAGGCTGCTGGCAGTATTAAGGAAGCACAAGAAGGCAATTGGTTATTCTCTAGCAGATCTAAAAGGAATCAGTCCAGCATTTTGTACTCAACGGATTCCAATGGAGGATGATCACAAGCCAGCAGTTGACAATCAAAGGAGGCTGAGTAATGAGATGAGGTCTGTAGTAAAAAAGGAAGTTATCAAGCTTTTAAGTGCCGGAATTATCTACCCAGTACCAACTCGTGAATGGGTAAGCCCAGTCCATTGTGTGCCTAAAAAAGGAGGTTTAACCGTAGTTAAAAATGAGAAAAATGAATTAATTCCACAAAGGACAGTGACTGGTTGGAGGATGTGCATTGACTACCAGAAGCTCAATAAAGCCACTAAAAAGGATCACTTCCCGCTACCTTTTATAGACGAGATGCTAGAGAGACTTGCAAAGAATACCCATTTTTACTATTTAGATGGATATTCTGGTTTCTTCCAAATCCCTATCCATCTAGATGATCAACACAAGACTACCTTTACTTGTCCATACGGAACCTTCGCTTATAGGAGAATGCCATTTGGTCTATGTAATGCGCCAGCTTCTTCCCAAAGGTGTATGATGGCAATATTCTCAGATTATATTGAAGACATTATGGAGGTTTTTATGGATGATTTCTCAGTTCATGGCACAAGTTTTGACCACTGCTTAAGGAATTTAGAGAAAGTACTTATAAGGTGTGAAGAAGTTGACTTAGTGTTAAACTGGGAGAAGTGTCATTTTATGGTTAGAGGAGGACTTGTGTTGGGACACATCATATCCGAGAAAGGAATTGAACTTGACAAAGCCAAAATAGAGGCGGTAGAAAAATTGCCACCACCCACTGATATTAAGTCTCTAAGGAGCTTTCTTGGACATGCTGGATTCTATAGGAGATTTATTAAGCCACTTACTTATCAAAAATAGCTAAGCCACTTACTTATCTGCTTCAAAAGGATATTCCATTTGAGTTCACTAAGGAGTGTGAGGTTGCCTTTAGAAAGATTAAGGAGTTGCTTATTAGTGCACCAATCATTCAACCACCAGACTGGAATCTTCCTTTTGAGATCATGTGCGATGCAAGTGATTATGCAGTAGGAGCCGTGCTAGGATAGAGGAAAAATGGAAAAGTACATGCCATTTATTATGCCAGCAAGACTCTCAATGAGGCTCAAGTGAATTATGCTACTACGGAGAAAGAGTTGTTAGCAGTAGTTTTTGCCTTTGCGAAATTGAGATCCTATATAGTTAATTCAAAGGTTATGGTCTACACTGATCATGCTGCTACCAAGTACCTACTTACCAAAAAGGATGCTAAGCCTCGTTTAATTAGATGGATATTAATGCAACAAGAGTTTGATGTAGAGATCAGAGACAAGAAGGGAGTAGAGAATGTAGTGGCGGATCACTTATCTAGGATGAATCATGGAAAGGATGGTCCACCAATAGAAGATGCACTAAGAGATGACACTCTTTATGCAGTCCTAGATAAAGATTCATGGATGAGAGATGTGATAAGAGCTATAAGAGGAGAACCACTACCACACCTCAACTATAATTCCAAGAGAAGAGTTCTGGCCGAAGCGAAGAAATACTATTGGAGTGCTCCCTACTTATATAGATATGGATCTGATGGAGTCCTTAGAAGATGTGTGCCAGCAGAGGAGAGAGAGGAAATTTTGAGGAAATGCCACTCTGCAGAATATGGGGGACATCATGGACATTTCAGAACCCAAGCTAAGATATGGGGGAGTGGATTTTTTTGGCCAAAAATGCATGAGGATGCAAGAAAATTTGTTGCTTCTTGTCCTGAGTCTTAGAGGTTTGGAAATATCACTGCAAGGAATTCAATGCCTCTCACATATAACTTACAGATTGATTTATTTGATGTATGGGGAATGGATTTCATGGGACCATTTGAGAATTCATATGGATATGAGTACATTTTAGTAACTGTGGATTATGTTTCAAAATGGGGTAGAAGCTATACCATGCAAGAAGGCATCTATAAAGGAATCCATTGAAATGATTCAAGATAATATTTTTCCAAGATATGGAGTTCCTAGAGTTATTATCTCAGATGGAGGATCGCACTTTGTTGGAGCAGAATTTACTAAGTATCTAGCAAAGATGGGAATTGAGCATAGAGTTTCTACAGCCTATCATCCATAGACAAATGGTCAAGCCGAGACATCAAATAAACAATTAAAGGAAATTCTTAAAAAGATAGTAATTAAAGGAGGTAAAAATTGGTCAAAGAAGCTCAATGATGCTCTTTGGGCTTATAGAATTGCATTTAAAGCCCCTATTGGAATGGCACCTTATCAGCTTGTTTATTGGAAAGACATGTCATTTACCAGTGGAGATGGAGCACAAGGCTTATTGGGCAATTAAGGAATTAAATTTGGATTTAGATGCTGCTTTGATCAAAAGAAGGATTCAACTTAGTACCCTTGATGAAGCTAGATTACGGGCCTATCACAATTCAAGATTCAAATTATTTGGAAAAGGAAAGCTGCAAAGTAAATGGGATGGACCTTATATAGTACATGATGTATCACCTACCGGGGCAGTTACAATTATGGATTTAGAAGGGAATCGATTCATGGTCAACGGTCAAAGACTTAAGGTTTTCCTTGAAGAGGACAAGTTTCAAATCAATTATATTGATACATATGAATTCAAGGAAGTAAGGGTACGTTAGCATGATCTAAATCCCTAGTTTTATTTAGTTTTTGCACCTTTGTACATAAGTAGTAGAGTTTAGTTTCATTTTTTTTCAAAATTTTCTATGTATATATATTTTAAATTAGGAAATAAGGTTACCGACAAAACCTGGGGCCCTTTGGCAAGGGAAAAGCCCCAGGTCGGCCGACCAGGGGGGTCAAAGTCGGCCGACCCAGGGTGTTTTCGAGTCGGATTCGATTCAATTTTTGATAGCATAGTCTCCGACGTTTTCCAAATGATCCTCTAGACGACTCAGGCAATGATGAGCACTGGTATGATGATTAGGGGAATTAGGAGCTTTTGCTTAGTTCAAGTGTGGGGAGGTTAGTGGAGTCTCCCCACTTCTAAATAAAGCGTTTGATAAAAAAAACGTCTAAAATAAATAAATTATATATATATAGTTTTATGTGTGAGTTTTTATAAGTGAGTTTTTATTAGAGTCAATTTAAAAAGTGTTATCTTTTATATTTGTGTTTTAATAAAGTCTATGTTAATGTCTTATTATATTAATAAAATGTGTGATTGATAATTGTCTCGCTTTATTTAAGTTTGTTCTTTATTTTTACTTTGATATTTAATCTTGCTTAAAGTTTTCATGATTTGATTAATGTGGTGATTACTAGATTAATTAGTAATGCATAACCCATATTTTTATTAGAGAATTATGTCTTATAGCTTTGCCAAGGTTTTTAATTAAGAAAAAGATTAGAGTTGTATTTAATTTTTCATAAAACATGTCTTCTTTGATCAAGTATTACATCCCTTTGTTAAGAGAGAGTTAAAATTCCTAATAGAGCTTAGATTATGAAAGCCAGTTTATAAGCAAGCTATCTCATATGAGTTTGGTTAAGTTTGATTTCTTTAGAAAATTTGATCTCTTGAATAATCTTGATCAGCTTTATTTCATCTTTTTGCTAGCCTAATCTTATATTGCTTACATCAATAGAGCAATTTCTATTACCTTATAAACCCTTTTCATCTCATTATTTCTATCTTTACCTATATAAGTGAAGTTTTTGCTCATTAGTTATCTATGAGTAGAATAGATCCAAAAATTTATTGAGAAAGAAGGGGAGGCGCCAAGTAAAAAAAAAAGGAAGAAGTGTGAGGCGCCAAAAAAAATTATGAAAAAAAAGAAAAAAAGAGGAGAGAAAAAGGACCAAGTGGTCGAATTAAAAAAAAAGTAGAATTAGGAAAAGGAGAAAGGGGGAGAAAGAAAGAAAAAGTAGAATTAGGTTAATTTGGAGAAGTAAGAAGGGAAGTCTTATTGTCTTATTAGTATAATGAGCAAGAGCTTTCACTTTTCCAACCATGTGCAAATTCTGGAAAGAATTCCACTTCATTTATTGCACATGTCCACTATCTATATCTTCTTTTCTTGTCTCTATATTTATTTATTTATTCTCTTATTTCGTTGACCAAGTTAATTTAAGATGATTAGATGATCTTTAGAGAGATATCTTAACTAGACAACAAAATGAGTAGCTTTGCTAAGCATTTACCAAGCTCTTCATAAACTCCTGTGAGAAGAGAGAAAAGAGAGTAAAATTTTATAGGATAGCCACTTATAAAGAGTGCCTTTTGAGAGCTTAATAAAAGGGCATAGTAATTTCTTGATGTTTGAGAAATTTTTGTTTTCTAAAAACCCTCTTTTATGATTCTGAAAGAAAACTTTGGCATTGCTATGATTCGTTTGACTTTGATAATTTTTGTGGGGGTCTATATGCATAAAAGTTGATTTAAAGTCCCATATTATGATTTGATTGATTTCTGTGGTAAGATTATGTTGAGAAGTAATTATTTAGAATTTGGTTAAATTTTGGTTGAGTTTTTATCGATCCTTTGCTAGAGGACGAGCAAGATCTAAGTGTGGGGATGTTTTTGACACAAGATTTCGACTAAAATTATGCTCTATTTTTATATAATTTTATATCTTTTCAAGAGTTAACCTTTTGATTTAGTTTTTTTTGCTAACAAATAACCCCGTTTTCGAGAATGCTCTTTGTTTTTGTGCAATATTGATTTTTGCAGAAAAATAGGTTATAATTGATATAAATTTGAGGATTTTTCGAAGAAAGGATTTATGCTAAAAGTTCAGGGAGGTGAGATGATTAATTAAAGAAGAGCAATTAAAGCCCAAAAGAAGGCCCAAGCCCATTATGGAGAAGGTTCAGAAGGATAAAGATTGCTTGAGTATGAAGAATATGAAGATAAGGAAGGTTTATCAAGAGTCCAATCCAAATTCTAATTAAATCTCGAGATATTCTCGCATTTCAGGACAGTAGCACCTTGCGGGCCCAATTCGGAGACCTTAACGACATCAAATGAATAAGGTTTGAATACAAAAGTTGTAGATCTCTTCGAGCTCTACAATTTAGAGTTAGAGTTTGCATTATTTGGACTTCGGATGAGGGAGTTATGGTCGAAATACTAAAGGGGGTGCAGAATATGTAAAGCTGATTTCGGGAAGGATTAGTACAATGACTTCATCTCCAAGCAAGGGAAGATGTGGACGACCGGGACACTTCTAGAGGCTTGTATATACTTAGAAATAGGTGTTTTAGGTGTCTTAGGACTCTTAGAATGGACCTATTAGATTCCATGTATAGAAGACTCTCCGGAGTATAAATATATAGCCTCCCAAGGGGAGGGGCATCATTATTCATCGCCAATTCATTGTAAGTCGAGAGTCTAGGGCAGAGTTCGGGGGCCAAACGGGTTCAACTCAGCGAGAAGGACATCTCGGCGAAAGGAGGAAGCAAGAGGAGGCAGGAGGCCTGCTGGTCGGCCGACCCCTAGGGGTCTGGCTCGGCCGACCAGGGCCCTCCTGAGGAGCTCTCGAGTTCATCTTTCGACATATTCTTCGTCGAGTTCATCTCGACAAATATGCTTCAGGTTCATGATGTATCTCGATTAGTTTCTCGTACTTCTTATGTTACTTTGATAAAACCTTGATGATTTGATCAATAAAGTTTGTCTTTTAGACTTAGCTTCTTGTTTATGCATGGTTTATGATCCATAGCTTTGCAATGCTTAATTCCAACATGATTATCTAGCCAGATTTACACGTTTTCATGTTCTTTTAGTAGATCTTTTTACTTTAATTAGTTGATTGAATCTACTCATGCTTAGAGATGGTTGGGGTTTACTAGTTCGTCGATTAACTGGTTCTAGTGACAATAGGGTTGGAGAAAGGTTCGAGTAAACCTTTGGCATTCATGATCATGCTTAATCTTTGCTTAATGATAGATCTTGTTTCAAGGTGGTTCTTAGTGCATAAGTTGTTTGTCTCATATCTCTTTTTGTGGATCCTTTCGCTATGTTTAAATCATACCTATCTCGTTTATAGCTTAATACTTGTTCTATCATTTTATGCTATAGTTTATATCTCTTTTAGACCGTAATTAGAGTATAATTAGAGCGTAATTAGAAGTATAACTAGAGTAGTTTTAATCCCTTTTTAAGCTTGTTTAGATCTATTAGAACTAACTAGTAATTAAGTTAATATTAGATTAATAATAGCCTAAGCGTAATTATCCTTGGATTGACAAAACGCAAGATACTCATCCTGGGAAAAAGCTACCACGATACTGTGCGCTTGCAGTATAAGGTTTGGTGGGCTTAAGTGCCATCAACACCCACGTCAGTTGGTGGTTGAATTGATTGATGCACGTGCAAAATATGTCCGAATGGTGGCGGGACGGCCTAGGAACATGGCAGAGCGGCCATGTATTCCTTCCAGATTTGTTGCATGGCACTTCCTTTGATTGTTGATGTCACCGATCCATGTGTTGTTGGTCTTTCACACCTTGGATACCTTGGATGCTCAGTTTCACGGTTGCATGTGCTTGATATTGTGTTTCTTTGCATGTAGGATCGAAGACGTGGCAAGTTGGGCTCGAAGGGTGGTCGGGCAGCCAAGACACGTGGCCGAGCAGCTATGCTTGGGTCTTGGCAGTGGTTGGGCGACCACTGGTCTACCCTAAAGATAGCCGAGCAGCCATAGATATGGCCGGGCGGCCCTAGCATTTTCTCCAATGCTGCTCATGTTGATCTTGAGCCTGTTTACATCCATTTTACATGTATTGTTATACCTACAACCAAATATTTGTATACAACTTGTGGAGCTCATTAGTAGAAAGGGTTAGTCCAAGTTGGTCACATGTTTTGCTTCGTTTGGTGATTAATTGAATGTTGAAATCGTGAGATTATGACTGTTAACAACGGCATTGTTCTTCAAAGATCCAAGACTCGAGTGAAGATCAACTAGAATTATATTTTGATCTTGAGCATAGGTATGTCGTACTATCAAGAGGGAAGCTTAGCTTAGAAAGTCACTAGTCAAATGTGCTCTTGCTAGTCTAGAGAGTCTTAGGCCATAACATCACTTGTGGTGTTCTTGGCCTTTTGAGAGTAGCACACCGGATAGTTCGGTAGGCCACACCGGACTATCCAGTGATGGAAGTGACCTGAGCCTAAATAGTGAGAACTCTCTGATTTTATCTTGTGCTTTGATCCCTATCTAGGTGTATCTCTAATGGAGAATATCACCTACACCTTCTTTCCTAGTTACCAAGGCTCTGTGCCTACCTAGTGTCTCTCACCGCACTGTCTGGTAGAGGGGGTTTGAATTTTAATGGCTAGTTTCCCTCTACCAGACTGTCCGGTAGAGGCCACCGGACTATCCGGTGGTGGTCTGACAAAAGGGCAACAGCTAGTTTTGTCGTTGTTGGTATTTATACCTACCCTCCACCTCTTGTTGGGATTGCTGCTTCCCTCCAACATCAATATTCATTCAGAGGCCTAAGAAACACTCCTCAACCACTCAATTCATGAGATTGAGCAAAACTTGTGAGATTCTTAGGTTGGGAGAGAACTTGTGAGATTGTGTGAGCATTCGCGAGCAACCTAGCTTCTAAGCACAAGTGGCAAAGCTTTTCTGGCAAACGCTTTTGTTACTCTTGGAGGTCTTCTCCTAGATGGCTAGAGCATCCTGAAGGTCACCCAGCTTGTGGTGACACTCTTCAAGTTTGTGATTACCCCCGCTCTGCGGAGCAAGTGCTAGTGAGCATCCTTCTTAGCCTTGGTGGTTGGGGAAGGGAGGCCATGAGTTGAAAAAGACTTGAGCTCTTGGTGGGCTCCTCAATGAGGACGTACGGACACTTGCGGGTGTACCCGAACTTCAAGAAATAAATCTTGTGTTTGTGTGTTGTACCCTTGCTGGGAGGTTGACCCAAGCTTTGTGCTTGCAGTTTGTTTTTTTACTTGCATTATCTTTATTTCTTCCGCTACTACTTGTGTACAATTCTTTATTGTGAGTGTAGGGATCAAATGCAACTAAGTCCAACATCATCAGAGAGACACTAGTGACACTACTTCATAGCTCAATATGTACTTCATATGTACACTCGAGGCATCCACTAGGTGCCTCCTTGTCGTAAAGAAATGCCTGTGACAATTCATCATCCCGCCTTCACGCGGAGGGCCCACGACCTCAGGGCTATATATGGCTAGCCCCTGGGATTATCAGACGACTCATAGGCCAAGGCACTAGAGCCCGAGGCCCATCAGGGCTAGACACATAAGGCCCGGCGGAGTTTCCTTCGAAGTGAAGGAACCCGCTACCTGCTGCATTAAATGTGGCAGGTGAGTGAGTCAAAAAGGGGCCCACACATCACGCGAGGCATGTAGGTCCCATCACTAACCCACGGGACAGACAAGACAAGAAGAGGCGGCCCTTTCTCTCTCTGTGGACGCATAGTGCCCCCTATAGTGGCGTATCCATGGGACGGCTAGGAGGCCACCGGTTATCTCGTTCACAGGTGCAGCGATGCAACCTTGCATAGTGCGAGCACATCGTGCACAACCGTTGGTGCCCCTCAATGGGTCAAGAATGCTGTGCAACATGACGGCCAACGTCACGGGCCTTGCTTGCTGGTAATAAGACCATATTGGATTACGTGATAATGAAACCACCACTATAGCATACTATGCTGCCAACTCTGTACTAGGGCCCTTCCTTCGTCTATAAAAGGGAGGGGTAGTGCTCCAAGGAAAAGGATCGAACCTAGGAAGAAACCCTAGACTCTATACTCAGCTGAGTGCCAAAGTCCTAGGTTGCTCAACTTGTAACCCATCTTTCAGTTCTAAGCAAGCATCCCCATAGAGGACGTAGGGTATTACAACATTTCAATGGCCCAGACCTCTCTAAATCACTCGCGTTCCTGGTGCTCCATCGTGCACGACAGAAGTGCCTAAGTGCCTACACAACTCCATACCTTTGGGGTACCTATACGGTATCTTGGTGTCACGATTGACAACATTGCTGCACTAGGTAAGGGCTAGGGCGCGCTGACTGCTGGCCACGATGGCTGCTCTCTGACCAAAGCCTGAGGGACCCGCTCACTCCAACATCAGCTCCAACAATCGCGATGTGCCGCCATGTTGTGAACCCGAGGAGCCGCGACCACAACGGGCCCCCTAGGGTATGGCTTCAGCTCCCTGGCGGGGTGCGACCACGCAAGATATGTGTGGAGGCACGCTCCACCCCTGGGGGCCATCTCCTGCCATGTAGGACTGATGGGGATCCTCCCACGTAGCACACTCTACCACAGGCAAAAGTGGCTAGATAGCCTCTAGCTCCACAGCGGGGTCCGAGGAACAAGTCCCAGTCTATCCACGGCCCGGAAGCCATTGAGGGACGCAGTCCAAGTCGCCATGCTCGCCATCAGCTGGACTTCTCTGTGCAGGAGGTTGGAGCTCTCGACACAGTTTAGGCCCTACTGTGCAACCCACTAGCATGCGACGCATCGCCCGACGCTCACGAGTAGTGGCGGTAGGACATCGCCAGGTTCATGGATGCTTGTTGTGCTGGCCTCAGTTGCTTTCAGGTCTCCAAGGCACCGGAGGCCCCACTCCCCTGCCAACAGTGTAGTCTCGAGCACACAAGAATTGCGCAGGGGACCAGCCTCCGCCAGGAGTGTAGCCCCTACCTCAGCAGCATCAGTAGCAGCTGCTTGACCTTTGCAAGGTTATGAATAAGAGTAAGGTGGCAGAGGACGCACGCCTTATCATCGAGCGGAGTCACGACCGCCACCACAAGACATTGAGATGGCACATCAGCATGGTGTCCTAGTCCCTTAGCATGAAGCAACACCCCTACCAAGTGGTGTGTCGGCTTAGCAGTATAGGCCCCCAGCTCCCTAGGTCAGAGCCTAGGCCCTGTGCTCCAGTTGGCCTGGCGTACCAGGTGCCCCAAGCACCTATCCTGCCAGCTCTAAGGTTTGCTTTCCCTATTGGGATGGCAAGGCTAAGAGAGTTTGCTTTCCCTACTGGTATGGTAAGGCTAAGAGAGGAACACTCCATGCCTCTGTGGTGGGTGATGCCTAGCCCTACTAAGGTGAAGTGGGGTTGAAGGAGGAACTTCATAGCTCGGTGATGGCTACTAGACTATGGAGGTCTGACTATAACTCATCCCCTTGGTGCGGCAAAAGCATGAAGGAAAGTGGTCTATTTATAGCCCTAGCTCAATCCCATGAGCCAAGGTACCAGGGGTGTGGCTTGTAAGGGTTACAAGATCTCGGTAGCTCCTAACAGTCCAAACAACAGCTACAGGCACGCCTTCTCGCCCCCAGCAAGGGTCAGGGCAATAGTGCCTGGTCCCACCATAGGGAGGAAGTTGGTGTGCTTGGAAAACTGCAAGGCTAGTGGTGCATGCTGCGTGCTTGCGTAGCACACACCCCTATTCAAAAGCTACATGGCTGACAAGATGGCTCCTAGCAAGACCGCTCAGCCATGGCATGGTGGCAACCGATGCCCCTGCTTCCACCAGTTCAACAAGAAAGATTGGACAAAACCTCCCACCACATGGCAAAGAAAAATAAAAATAAACGCCCTTGGTCAAAAGTGGCTTTGTCGGGCGAAGTTACGTCCCTTGCTAGGAATCTGCGTTGGCCAGCCATGCACATCTGGTGCCTTTGCCCTGCTCTATTTGATGAGATGTGTCGAGCTAGAAAAAGCGGGGCACGTTTTTGCCCGGGTAAAGCGAAGGATCCTGTACTTTGCTGTCTTCAGCTCTACTGCAAGCCTAGCAAGACGATGATAACAATTCACCAGGATACAGCTATGGAAGGTAGGATCGTCTGTGGCTATGCAAAACTAGTTACACAAAATGTATGTGGTACAACCAAGTTAGTAGACTCAACGCTAGAACTAAAGAAGCGTCACTACACTGTTCAACAAACAAAATGGAATTTAAATGACAGTTAGAAGCTGGTGCACAACAGGGAGAGGCTACTCCTCATTAGAAGACTCATCAGAGCTGTCGGGACCCACTAGGCTATGAGTGCTGAGGCAGGACGCGACAATCTGTTTCGTGATGTGCTTGCACTCCTTCTCTGCCAGGCCCACGTGGCTCTAATCGGGGCCCACTACCATCAGCCTCGGAACATCAAAGATTGGCACCCGGCTCTTCATCAGCACAAGAGAATCGAGCGTGCACTGAAGGCCAACTTCCTTACCCTCAGCTTCTATGGCTTCCTCGAGCAAGGCCTTCACTCCAGCTATGGCGCAGGCCAAGCCTGAGAAGGCCTACGGGAACCCCCCCAAGGGAGTTGTGGGCAGTAACTGGCGGCTCCGGAGGTCATGGTACACCCATGCAAAGATCGTGTCACACATCTTATCATACGCCTGCCATTAGTTGTAGCAGGTGAGGGATCATAGCGTCAGGTGATCGCTGTGGATGGACAGAGCCTGCTCGAGCCCAGTCTCAACATGGTTCACTCTAGTGGTGGCCCTGGAGAGAGCATCCCGCTCCTCTATCAACTTCAGGGCAACCTCCTATGCTAATCACAACCTCATGCTAGGAGAGCTCCTCCTACAGCTGCTCTAGTGCCGCCTTAGTAGTCAAGTACTCCTTTTGCTTCTCCTTGAGTGCTGTGGCAGTGGCATGCACCACACGGCTTCGCTCCTGGTGTAGCTTCTCTTGCTCATCTTGTTTCGATGTCTTGACCCACAAGGCCTCTTCCCGATTAGTGACCACTTGAAAATCTCTCGCCAACTTGTTCTTGTCGGCCTGGACTTGGGCGATCCTAATCTCGTAAATGGCCAGCTCGGCGTCTAAAGATGGGCACTGTAGGTCCAGTTCATCTTCATGCTTCTTCAAGGACTCAAGGGTCCCAGCGATCGTAGCGTCCCTCTCTTCAACTACCACCCGGGCCTCCTCTCGGGCGGCGTCATGCTCCTCAGCCGCCACCCGGGCCTGCTCCAGGGCGGTGTCACGCTCCTCAGCCACCACCCGGTCCTGCTCCTGGGCGACGTCACGCTCCTCAGCCACCACCCGAGCCTACTCTCGGGCGGCATCACGCTCCACAGCCACTACTTGGGCTTGCTCCTAGGCAATATCACGCTCCTCAGCCACCACTCAAGCCTGCTCCCAAGCGGCATCATGTTCCTCAGCCGCTACCCGGGCCTGCTCTAGGGTAGCGACAAGCTCTTCAGTTGCCACCTGGGCCTCTTCTCGGGAGGTGTCCTGTTCCTCAATAGCCACCCAAACCTGCTCTTCGATGGCGCCCTACTCTGCTGCTAATGCATCAGGGGCAGTCTGGGCAGAGTCCCTTCCTTCTGTCGTCCTCAGGCCTATTTATGGGTGGTGTCTAGCTCTGCCGCCACCGCATCGGGGGACCCTATGGTGATGAGGTCCTCAGCCTCCATAACCTTGAGGGCCTCCTCCCGAGCAACCCCTCACTCACCCAATGCAGCATTAACCATGGCCTAGGTGGAGTCTCTCTCTTGCGTGGTGATTATGGCCCTCTCTAGGGTGGAATCACGCTCGCCCGTCATAAGAGCCCACATGAGGTTGTGCTACTACCGAGCCACAAACTCTACGTATTCACCCGGATCCCGATCAACCTCCACTTTGTTGAGCGAGGCCTGCATGGCGTCGCTCTCCCTAGTGACCTGCTAGAGCCAGGATAGGGCTGAGGTCCAGTCCACCTGAGAAGCCAAGAAGTGTGACGCAATGGAGTCGCGCTGGTCCTCAACTATCAACGCCTCCTTCACTGCAGCATCCTGTTCCTCCTCTGGCTTTCGAGCCTTGGCAATGGTAGCAGCAAATTCGTCGAAGGCAGCGCGGGGGCCAGCAGCTGCCGCCTCCGCGGTTGCTGCGATGACTCACACTTCGGTTGCCGCCGCCTCGGCTCGGCATCCTCCACCCTGGCATTAAGCCCCTGCCACTCAGAGGTGACACAGTCCTCCAAGGCCCATAGCCATTGTTGGGTTTGGGTGAAGCCGCCCTTCAGCTAGAAGAGTGTCAGGGGGGAGCTCGGCGCTACCCTAGATGGCATCGGCATCCTGTGGTGGAATCGCCGATTTAATCCGAGCTAAGTACACCTGCCACCAGATGGCCTGCAGTGCACTTAGACTGAATCAAACCCAATAGTCCGTCGAGCTACCCAAAAAGGGGCACTTGATGTAACCATCACCCAGGGATGCCGACATCACATATGTTAAGCTCTCAAAGGAGCAACAATACATAAAGCAACCCATCATTTCATACAAACATAGCTTGATTTGTTACAAAACCTTTGCTCAAAATGAAGTACAATCATATTGAAAGAGTTTCAAATAACTCACAGCGGAAAAACGTAACATAACAAAGATATAATTATGTAGCGGAAGTAAAACATTGAGTCATGACATTGAGCCCACTATTGTCATTCTCGATCACAAAGTTCTTGAAAATAAAAATATCAACAACAAAGGATGAGTACATGGGGTACTTGTAGGACTTACCCATCGGCGGTATCAGCCTGACACATTTGAGAGTATGCAAGGTTTTTTGTGGACTTGACTCTAACCCGCATAAGCTTACTAAGAGTGGGTCCTTACTTTCAATTTCCATTCTCTTTTATAATCATAAGCTTAATATTGATCCATCAATTATAATCATCATGATCCATAATTCATATATCTCAATATTCTCAACACATAGATCATCATAAAGTAACTTGCAGAAATGTATACATACAAGTACAAGTAGGTAATATTGAAAACATGATTAATAAATAACATATTTAAGTTACTAATACGTTGCCTGGCAGTGATACTGGTATTCTCACACCTGGTGAGCATCAGCAATTCGAATCGATTTTAATTCCCGAAAATAACTACAATGCCAGGGATATATGCTTACTAACCGTAGCGTTCCCACATATATCCCCCATCTCATCATGTCTCGTCCCAAGATTCAAAGAGCCTCCACCTAACCCCTGGGTTGTGCCCTCTCAGGAGCATTACTACAGCATACCGGGTCAGCCCTCCCTCGAGTACAAGCTCCCCCGGGCCCATCGGCCTCCTACAAGTGGATGGGTGGTACCTCGAAAACTTTGAACGAGCCTAGGAAAGACTTTCACCAATCCCATATCCGGGATAAGCATTCTAGCAATGTTATGCCGATCCCAAGCGAACAGTGGACGGGCCTTAAATGACTCGGGTGGATCCAAATGATACAAGAACGCACACCACAAAAGTAAACTTATGCTCCGCTTGGTCTCAACTTTCCATCACATCATATCATCTTGCTTTTGAATTAGAGTTTTTTTTAAACCATCTTGAGTAGTGCCCTAACATCTCGCGAGTGAATATCTTCACTCGACTTCTACCGTCTAAACATGGCTAACCATAGACTTCGACCTATTCATACTGCTTAGGATATCAAGGATTTATGCATGTGGGGTTTCATACAACTCGTAAAGGTAAATGCACAAACAAATATAGGGTGGTGAGACTTTCTAAATGGTTGTAGATGCCTAAGGGACCTACCTTTGTTGTTGGAATAACTTGAACAAACTAATCTAGTGTTAGTTTTCAGGGTTGTGAGGCTTTGCCCTAGGCAACCCCTTGATCACTTGGTCCACTCCTCCCCCACTTGGTCCACTCCTCCTTCCAAACACGACCGATCAGCCCTCCAGGTCATGCTTGGAGCTTAGTTGGTCTTCTGGTCCACCATTGCTTGATATGGTTCCACGCGTCTGCTTCTTGATCACGTATCTGCATTAAGCATCACTACATGAATAATTTGCATGATGCAGTGGATGAGATGCATGAATATCAAGCACACATATGAATGATCATTTCAAGGACAGACAGTAAGGTGATTTTGAATACAGAGCAAGCATAAAATCAAACAACCATACATATACAACTATCATGTTACTGATCATAAGGGAGGGATGTTAATGTTTTAACCTGATGAAGACAAGCAGTAATTACTTGGTTACTTAGATTACTTAGACATATGCCTAACTTGCGGTGTTTATTTTCATTCAGCAAGCCAAACATACCACGCATGGTACATGAGAGGATTGCTAATTCCAAACTACTCTTATCATCCCAAATGTAGACAAACTTTGAACAAGCATCAAGAAGGCTACAATTTCTCTTCTTATGTCACACACAAGCAAGACATGGGTCAAGTCTAATATTTAGATATCTGATCGATGAACTACGACTTGAGAATAATCTATACTTAGCACTAATGACAATAATGTTGCTTTGGGGATTATGGTTTAGTGGCCCATAGACATAAGAAAGAGGCATTTTCATTCTCTGCTTCGCATTTGTTGCTTTATGGTTTCGACCACAACATACATGCACAAGGTGTCAAGCTCAGCAATACATCAATTCATACATATCCAATGTACTAGATAAGAGAAATCATAAACTAACATCACGCGTGCCCTCTAACATACCCTTTTTATTTTCTTCATTTTAAGCTTATTAAAATGACTATTCATGGACCCCTCATGTAACAGCAACCAAAATTCATGAAAAATTCACACAATCACTCTTTTACTGCTTCATGGCTACATAAATTTTGTTGGAGTTTTTGGAGCAAATTGCATGCCACTTTTCTATTTTATTATGTAAATCATCATAGCATTTGCAATTTTCAATTCAGTAACCAAACAGCAAGCATTGTGGATTATAACTTGATATAAGACTAAACCATGCTAAGTACACACAATATAATCTCTTTAGATTGTGGGGGGCAAGTTTCATATAGCATGCATTTCCGTATTCATAAAATACACTAAATAACCTACTTAGACGTAGATCTGTAATTAGACAGTAGACTATAGGCTACCAAACATATATGCGAACATGCATAACAAGAGTGGCACTGTCGGTACCCAGCTAACCGGGTACCCGCTTACACTAGACGAAGATCACTAAGGGAGGTAACTACTGCGGTACAAGGAGGGCCTAAGGCCGCATACGGATGGGCCCGGCCCGGTCCTTGGAAAAGCTGGGCCACGCACCCGGCCCACAGGGGAGGCCCCGGACCTCCTTCAAGGACCGAGCCTGCCCCAGCCACGCGAGGAGAGGTCCGGACCTCTCGGGCCGGAGCCCGTACCTTCGGTGGTCCGAGGCCGCCTCGTGCCCACAGAGCACGGGGAGGTCCGGAGCCGGCGCCCTCGGTGGTCCGGGGCCGCCACGTGCCCGCAGAGCGCGTGGAGGTCCGGAGCCAGCGCCCTCGGTGGTCCGGGGGCGCCACGTGCCCGCAGAGCACGTGGAGGTCCGGAGCCAGCACCCTCGGTGGTCCGGGGCCGCCACGTGCCCACAGGGCACGGGAAGGTCTCGCGTTGCCACGTGCCCACAAGGGCACGTGGCGGGGCCTTCAACCGGGCGCCTCGCCCACCTGCCGCATTTATTGCGGGCGGGTGGGCGTGCCCGATGCCACTGACACCGCCGCTGTCAGACTGACACGCCCCGATGCTGCTGACACCACGAGTGTCAGACGGGCGTGCCCCCGCTGCCCGCCGACGCCGCCGTTGTCAGACAGGCGTGCCCCCGTCGCCCGCCGACGCCGCCGCTAGTCAGACGGGCGTGCCCCCATCGCCGCTGGCACCGCCGCTAGCAGGCGGCGGCGGCGAGGCAAAGGGGCGCGCCTTACCAAGGCGCGGCGGCGATAACAGGGCACTACAGTTGATTTCCCCAGCTACACTGGGGTCTATATTGAGTAAACAAATACGCTGTACACATCATGAGCCGCGCCACGCGCTGGCGGCCGCGCTCAGCCTAATACTAGGTAGCGGCGCCGCAACGCTACTACGAGCGTCCCGTCCTGTCACGCGTGCGCATCACCTGCCCCTCGGCCTCTGAAGCCCATCAGCAGGTTTAGCAGCCGATGGGACAGGGCGGTGTAAGGAAGGACGATATGGCGGATCTCCAGGACACAACGGCGGTACAGGCGCAAAGCTTGGGAGCGCTGGACATCAGGCACAGGATAGAACTGTAGCATAGAGGAAATGGGTCGGGACCACCTGCCGGGCCCGGCCACCATGTACATGCCCCCCTTGGGCTATAAAAGGGGGGGGTACGCAACACAGAAGGACAGACCCAGACAGGCTCAGAGACTCCTCTGAAGGCCCACGAAATACAAGAACACACCCCATAGTGGACGTAGGGTATTACGCTCCGGCGGCCCGAACCACTCTAAATCCTCTCGCCACCATCGTGCCACCATTGACTAGCTAACAACGATTGCTCCCCCTAACTACTCTCCGTACTTAGGATCTCGGCCGGGTGCATTCCGCCACCTGACCAGGAGCACGTCCGCTCCGACAGGCACATAAATCAAGTCTCATAATTTTTGGAGCACTTTTACCCTACGTTTGCCAATTACTTAGCAAAACAAGGCATGCATGAAAACAGGGGTGAAACAGTCATTTTCTACTACAATACCTAGTCTACTTCATAGAACTACTTATAAGCAATCCAACAAAACAAGTTTCATATTTTTATGATTTTTCTGCTAATTTCTAGAGTATTTCAAATTTCATATGCCAAATCCGGAAGTGAATATAACCCGGAAATGGACTCCTTTGTAATGAAAGCTAGCTGACAGGTGGTAGCAGGCAAGTTCTACAAGGCTCAGTGAATAGTGCATGTCAATCCCACAAAGCATAGGGTTGGATCTACAAAATGAGAAGGTTTGGGTTAGAATGCGAAACCCTAATAGATCTAGGGGTGTTTTCATAGTTTATGCAAGACACATTAGACTTTCAGGAAATAAGAATTAAAAGCAGGGGTTTTCTACAAAATCGGCGTCTCCTTTCTTCTACCTCTGGCCGGCACAATGTGAGGACTTAGCAGGGCTCGGCCGACTCGAGGAGGCGACAGTGGCAGCGGTGGAGGAGTGCTTGGCGTGTTCCATGCTAAGGAGGGACCCTTACCCCAGAGCGTGTCGCGTGAGGAGGTCGAGGTAGGTAGAAAGAGGATGATGAATCGGCCGGCCTGCGGTGCATGTCCTGGTGGCGTACTTGAGCTCGATCTAGCTGGGGAAGGGCGGGAAGGCGGCGGTGTTGCACGCGCGAGGTGTGCGCAAGAATGGAAAACGCCGCGGTGGCGGTCTGCAGGCGCAGGGGTCCCCAGCGGTGGCTCTCCACAGGGAGTTGTGGATGAGCGTGGCGGCCATGGTGGCCATGGTGGGCCCCGCTATTGGGGAGGGGTCTAGGGGTGATGGCAGTGGCTAGGTTTTGGGTATTCAGTGGAGGGAGGTAAGGCGCTGGTGGCGCACACAGCGGGCGGAGGGGTGGTGGCCCGAGCTTGCTTGGAGCACCCATGGCGGGTGACCTTGGTGGATGGCACTCTGCGGGGAGAGGCAGGGAGGGAACGAGTGAGAGCTGAGAGGGAGTGAAGAGGAGGCCGCTGCTTGCTTCCACCCAAAGGAAAGAGAGGGCGGGGCGCAGACTGGAGCTGAGGTGTGGCCTGCGCGCGGCCATGGCGGCAGGAGTCCGCAGCCGCGTGGCCGAGTCGGAGCAGGGAAGGAGCGAGGGGGCGTGGCAGACTGGGTCCATGGGCCCGTTGACGCTGACATGTGGGGCCGAAGAGAGCGGACATAACGGGTGCACGTGGACCGGGTGCGCGGAGGCGTGGGATAGTGGGGCCCGCAGCAAATCCACCCCAGCAGGAATTGGAGGACCTGCCAAGTGGGACCCACAAGTCATAGACACAGGCTTTGGAAAAATCTAGAGGAAAAAGAAAAGCCCCATTTGACTGGCTCTAGAAATTCGACCTTTTGATTATCCAGATAACAAAGTTTAGTAAAACACAAAATACAAGAAATGTCTCAAATTTAGTAACCTACAACCTTGTTATAGATTTGGACACCATGTTCTATATCAAAATTTTGATTAAATTTGAATCCAAACAAGAAGTCTAGTTGGACCAAGTTGAACCCTTCAACTTTAAATTTCTAAAGACATATTTGGGTGCATTTTAATGAGACATGTTATATATCAAAGTTGTTCAGTTTTGGATGACCTACAACTTTTATATATAAAGTTGTGCATGATAAAGATTTTTACTTTATTTATATTTGAATTTACTAAACATGTCTAGTTTTATAGATTCTGTAGTTTGGCAAAGATTGGCCCAAAACCCCTTCTAAACCTTCATGCATGTTACTACTCAAAATACAAAAGATGCTAACCATAAAAATGGCTACAAGTTTGGTATAGAAACTTTTATAAGGATCACAACAAATTTTGAAATACATGCACAAATGTATTCAAAGGCTACAAGTTTGGTATAGAAACTTTTATGAGGATCACAACAGATTTTGAAATACATGCACAAATGTATTCAAAGGTTTGGTAAAACTGCAGCTTTAGTTTATGGGGTCCAATCACTTCAAGGTCAAATGCATATGAAAGGTGGTAAGTTTAATTTCATTTCATAGTCGGGTGGATCTTGATGTGCTACAATGAAATCAAAAGTAATTTCAAGGTGAATTTTGGGAAAAACTGAAAATCTAGACTTGGGGAATTTTCCTATCACTGGTTTTGACTTATTCGACCAATGTTCACGTGCAAATTAAAATGAGTAAATGGTAGTTTTAAACATGTTTAATATGACAAAAGTGTAGTACATGATCTGTACTACAAGTTTGGTATAAAGTTTAAGCAAAGGTGCTTAATGGTTTTGAAAGTTTTATTAGGGCTCAAATTCAATCAAGAACAGTTTTGCCACCCCTTAAAAGAAAGGTTGCCTTGACTTGGTTTGAACTTTTGAACCTCTTACCATGTGATTCTGAAGATGGTCACAATAGCAAAGTTGCAGCAAACGTCTTTAAGCTAAAACTTTTGTATTTGATGTTTCACATGAAAGCAAGTGGATTTCAAACTACTCAACCGACCAACGCGAGGTTTTGTCTTTTGAATAGAAAAATTTTGACTTAGTGATGTCTTCACCTAGTTTTTGTTCTTTCTAAGCATGATTTAGTTATAAGTTATCATTAGTATGGTTTAAGATCGGTGTTAGTGCCTTTGAGATGCTAAGGGCATCACACATCCTCCTCATCTTTAGACTCGGGCGCTTCGGCGGCCGCCTCCTAGGCGGCGGTGCTGGTGCGTGGTGCCTATGGAGGTAGTTCCTCCCAGAGGAATGTCCAGCCCTGCGTCGGGTGCACCCATGGCATCCAAGTAGGGTCTAGCTCGGGCCTACTCCTCTACACCGCCCCCTTGCAGACTATCCCCGGGGGTTTCTCCGCTGGGGGCGCTCCCCGGGATCCCTCGGTCGCCTCCTCAACGATCGTTGCTTGAGGTGCCCAGGAAACAGCTTCCGGGGGAGAGTCCGAGATAATCACTAGCTCGAGGGCTGTCTCGAGGTTGACCCCTTTAGCCTGGCCCCTGCTCGCCACCTCAGCGGCGTTGTCAGGGTAAACCCTAGGGTCGGGGATATCCACCCTTCCCTCAGGGTCAGGATCCACATAACCCCGGGGTGACTCTGTGCGGGCCATCCCGAGTGTCTCGGCGCTATGTTCCTGGACAAAGTCCCTCGTGGCTGCCACTAAGGGAACTACTGGAAGTGGGAGGTGGCTGTCCGCCGCTCCTGCAATATCGATGCCCCCTTCCGTCCGCGAGAAAGGTTGCTTGCTCCTATCAACGGGAATCGAACGTTCACAAATAGTAGCAAATGCGTCAATAAAACAAAACGGGAGAAGGGGACAACCATGTACACTTGGACGTCCGCTTCTTCGATGTGCGCCTAAAGGGGTTCACCCCGATGGGACACACAGTAGTGCTAGAAGTGGTTCTCCCATCATCGGGCCATGGCCGCTTCTGCCCTAGCAACCCCGACCCAGCGTGCGCCACCACTGGGGAAGCACCGGGAGAGGTCATGGGCCTTTGCGGCCCTGGTTCAAGTCGATGATGAGTGACACAGGCCTCGCCAGGCGCTTTGAGGCTGATGCCTTGGCCGCCACAAAGAGAATCCGACCTGTCGGTCAAGCCAGGCCAGTACGGGTCGTTTCTGGCATTGGACCCCCAGGGATGTCGGGGCTGGACAACCCCCACAGTGGCATCACACCGGTGAGGAGGTCCACAAGACCGATACCGGCCTTGGAGGTGCAGGCCTTTACGATGTCAGACACCGTGGCTCTATCGGGGGCTAGATAGAGACATGCATTTGGTTGATGAACTCCCCGATGCAATGCCATAACTCCTCCGCGTCCTCCTAGAGCGACGCGATACGGTGCAAAGAGAAGTGCGCCAATAGTGCCGTCATGTGAAGCCCCGCAATTCGTAGGGCCTCAATCTGATTCAGTGCTGGATCCCAGCCTTGTCAAACTCCGATGTGGACTCCCAGCCATCCATCTGCTCAAGTCCCCTTGGGATCCTCAGGCTCCTGTTCGACGTTGTCCTGAGGTAAAACCAAGAATCTCTCCAGGTTTCCAACTTACCAAAAAAATCGAAGACTATGTACTCCGTCTGCGGGCTTAGTGAAGTCTAGAACCAGCAAGACCCGAAGGCACCCGGCAAGCCCCCCGATGGCCGCAGCACGAAGAAATGGCGCCATTGCATCAAACAAGGCCACACCCATAGAAAGGCCTTGCACAGATGGGCAAAGGTTGCTAGCATCAGCACAGAGGTCCCCCTAGCCGGATCTTGTACATATCCAGCACATCCTTGGTGAAGTGACTCAGCGGGAAACTTACCCATGCCTTCACGTGCGCGAGGAAGACGATGTACTCACCATCATCATGCGCTGGGGGCCACAGCGGCACCGATCCCAGCTTCATGTTCACACCACCTTCCCCTGCCACTGTCCCGAGCAGCTCTACGATCGTGCTCATTGCGGACCTCGGGGGAAGGAGCGATGACTCAAGCTAGCTCCCAGATGACCTCAACATCTTGAGCCTCAGAAAGCTAGGTAGCCGGCGAGTGTTGGAAGAAGATGAACAGGATGGGAGGAGGGCAGTACACTCAAGGGCTCAAGGGCAAAAAGTCTAGAGAGTTTGGAGATGGAAGGAAAAAAAGATTAGAGAGATGTGGTGGGGCAAAATTATACCCAACTCGCTTCCCTACTCCCTCTCTCTATCTCTCTCTTTTTCTCTCTCTAGCGCAATGGCAGAGGCGGTTGCCAAGATTCCCACGATCATGCTCTTATGGGTGCGTGTAGGAGTTAGAGTGATGCGCCGCCCTCGGGCAGAGCACAGTTGATGGAGGCGCCCACGTGATCGCACACATTATCCCAAGGACACGACGGTTCAACTTCTATGAGTACAAAACGAGTTCGGCTGCAGGGAGTTTGGGCCCACTGCGCAGTGTAACTGCACGATGGTCTCAGGGGCCTCTGTTGGTGCCATGGGGGACCTATACCCTCGAGGCATCCACTAGGTGCCTCCTTGTCATAAAGAAATGCATGCGACAATACATCATCCCGCCTTCACGCGGAGGCCCCACAAGATCTCTATTTGGGGGGGGGGGTCTCGACCTCCGGGCTATATATGGCCAACCCCTGGGGTTGGCAGATGACTCATAGGCCCGAGCGCTAGACCCTAGGGCCCATTAGGGCTAGAGACATAAGGTCCAAAGGAGTTTCCTTCGAAGCGAAGGAACCTGCTACCTACCGGAATGCGGCAGGTGCGTGAGTCAAAAAGGGCCCCCCACACGTCGCGCGATGCGTGCGGGTCCCATCACCGACCAACGGGATGGACTAGACAACACGAGGTAGCCCTCCCTCTCAACGTGGATGCACACTAGTACAGCGATGCAACCATGCGCGGTGCGCGCACGTTGTGCACAGCCATTGGCGCCCCTCAACGGGTCAAGGATGTTGTGCAACGTAACGGCCAACGTGGCGGGCCATGCTTGCTGGTACTGAGACCATACTGCATTACGTGATATTGAAACCACCACTGTAGAAAACTATGCTGCCAACTCTGTACTAGGGACCTCTCTTGGTCTATAAAAGGGAGGGGTAGTGCTCCAAGGAAAAGGATCAAACCTAGGAAGAAACCCTAGACTCTATACTCAGTTGAGCACCCAAGTCCTATGTCGCTCAGCTTGTAACCTATCTTTCAGTTCTAAGCAAGCATCCCCACAGAGGATGTAGAGTATTACACCATTTTAATGGCCCGAACCTCTCTAAATCACTTGCTTTCCCAGTTTTCCGTCGTGCATGACAGAAGTGCCCAAGTCGCTACACAACTTCTTACCTTTGGGGTGCCTATACGGTATCCTGGTGTCGCGATCGATGACACTTTGAACTCGTTTTTGGGTTATCTAATGTATGCCCATACTCTTACTTGTTGGACTCCAATAAGATGTATTTTGGTGTCTGACTGGCTAGTAGAGGACTCGTGCTTGGCTTAGGATCTTTCCTTGATTGGTGAGGCGAGAGTTTCTTACGTATTGTAGGAGTCATATACCCTCGGGTACCCTATGACAACTGGTCGGACCACCTTGATAGGTGGGACGAAAGGTTTTGACCCCTACCTTAAGGAACCGGCTGGCATGGACTCCAAGTAAAACCACTCATACCTCAGAAGATAATGTTAGTTAGGATCTGTTCCTGAAAATCCGGCATGTAATCTCATGGGTCGATTACCGGCGGCTCCTCAAGGATGTGTTTTGTAACCCTAGCTCCTTGGCCTATATAAGGGGAGCTAAGGGGCGTGGCGTAGATCATCTCATATGTTGCTCAGGCATCCAGCAATACCATCCACCTCATACAAGACGTACGGTATTACGTGACCTAGCGGCCAGAACCTGTCTAAGTCGTAGTGTTCCTGCGTGATGTACACCATTCACAATCTTCTTGCCACCCCAACCGATCTCAAAACCACTACAGGACGTACCCTGTGGTGGGCTGCTAGGAGCAAACTCCCACAGCTGGCGCGGTAGGTAGGGGCTGGTGAGCAAGACTGGAAGATCACGATGGGAATCACTTTCCACGCTTCGATCAAGTCCCAGCCGAGGGAGATCTTCTCCTTCACAGCATTCACTTCCATTGTCGACAAGCACAGCAACATGCACATCGTTGGCGGCTTGCCAGCACTTGTGGCGCCATGCATGGTGGCCTCGCCAACCCCTTCCCCAAAAATCCTAGAGTAGATCCAATCTGTCCCGAGTTCCCTGCAGCACCAGCAGGTCCGACACCTGCCTCAGCAGTAGCCGAAGCAGATCCCATCTGTGGTGAATGGGTCGATGGCCTGAGTGGCCACCCGACCCCCTTCCCAACGTCACCCGAGCGCCTCTCAGAGCAATCTCCTCCATCACCCGGCGTGCTTTGGCCTGAGTCCCGGCAACCCTAGCTCAACGCACGTCGGGGCCTACAGCGCCTACACCACGGCTGGCATCACCTCTGGCCGCCGTCGCGTCAGCTCCATCCCCCTCCAAGTAGACTCAGGGGGCACGGCAAAGGAGTCCGGCGCAAACACCTGGAGCTCAGGAGCGAATCGGGCCCACCAGCCCTCAGGCCCTTACTCGCGCAACGGCACCATATGGGCTACGTAACGCAGCCGCCATCTACTCAGACATCATGCGGGCGGCCTTGTCCCAACAGGGTCTCCCGCTC
Source organism: Paspalum vaginatum (assembly GCA_030272315.1). NCBI lineage: Eukaryota > Viridiplantae > Streptophyta > Magnoliopsida > Poales > Poaceae > Paspalum > Paspalum vaginatum. The sequence continues at coordinate 12,560,609 of CM059019.1, read as the reverse complement.
ATCGATGATGAAATCTACGGCACAGTGGACGTCCCAATGCCCTTGACGGGCCTCCGGGTGGGGCTTTTCGTCGACTCTACCCTGGCCAAGCGGACTGCTTGCTAGCACAGCTCTAAGTTGGGGGCTCTACCACCACTACCACGCCAGCCCACCGAGACCGCGGCGCCCGTATTTCATGATCCCTCGCGGGAAGTCTTCATGGCGGACATCCGTGAGCAGGAACAACTAGTACCGCCGGATTCGCCCTCCTTCTAGGGGGAAACCCAAAAGCCGCCGAGTCCCGGCGCCATCGCAACATTGGCTGACAACACGAAAGGGATCGGTGAGCCCATCTGGCGAAGCTGCACAACCCGGTTTCCGCGGATGAAATCTCCCAGACTGGCAAGACCCAGGGACATCGCAACGAGCGCCTCCAACGCAACCAGGACCGCGTCCAGCGCCGTAAGCAAAAGCAAGCGGCTAAAACAGAAGTAGCCGCCACTCTCTAGGATGAGAGGGGAGGAAGACGCCTAGGTTTAGCCTTGGATGCGGCTAGGCTCCTCCACGATGACTTTGACAAAGTGGCCTCCTCCTCCTGCGCCTTCTCCAGCAAGGAGATCTGCATCACTGCGATGGGTGCACTCGTGGCAGGCCTTCCCCCCTCAGCCACCAAGGAGAAGTTGATGCAGTTGGCCCTCAAAGGGCTCAAGCTCGAGGAGGAGCATCAGGATGACCTGAGTCCTCCTGAGCCGCTGTAGGCCGGTGTCCTCGACCTACGTCGCACCATTGAAAAGCGCAAGGACTTGCAGCATTAGCTCAACACCAGGCGATAGCAGGCCTGGGAGGTGGAGCTCAAACGCCGTAGGGACTGGGAGAAGGAGTATGGGGAAATATTGCATCCCCTGCCCAACCATGAGTGTCCCCATGGCGGTGACATGCAATGGCGACTCGACAGCCCACGACTGGGCGGGGCGCTGATTGAGCGCCGCCAATACGATCCCTGCTTCGACGACCAGCCGTTCAGCGAGTATGATGGGATCAAGGCTATCTTAGCCAAGATCAGGGCCGTGTCATGGCCCTCCACGTTCAAGCAACTTAACATCGACAAGTACCACCCAAAGGAGAACCCAAAGGAATGGGCCCGACTCTACCACCTTGGGGTCAAAGCTGCCCACGGTGACTCGAATGCAGTGCTAGCTTACGTCCCCACCATTCTTGTGATACCCCTGGCATCTCAAGTGCATTACATTGGCATCATTAGCTTAATTGCATGATTTCATGAACATTTCATGTTTAGGGGATAAGGGGGTTAAGTGGTTTGAAGTAAATTAAACCTAGATTTTCTGAAACTGCATTTGTGTTTGCTTTATAGCTTTAATACTAATGAGAATTTGGAGAAACTTTATATACCAAATGTGTTGACAATTTCATGTTGAATAACTTTCGTAATTGGTGCTTTGACATGCACAAATGGTTGCTTAGGGTTTTGGGCCTTTTTCTGTCAACATGCAAAATCTGTCTAAACTAGGCCTGTAAAGAAAATTCAAATTTCTGGGAGATAGGTTTACTTTCTTACAAAACTTTATATAAGAAAGTTGTAGCTTATGAAATTCTAAACAAATTTGGTATATTTCACCTTGCATGAAAATGACCCTAAGATGGACTTATGGAATTTTTAATCTGCTGAGTGCTGTTGGTCAAAGCCCACTCAGACTTTTCAACTTTAAATTTCTCCAAAAAATTCAATAGAACTTGGTACCAAGCTTTTTGACAAAAATGTAGATCATGAAGAGGGATTCAATTCATCCAATTGCAGTTTTCCCAAATTTGGCCTCTAAATTGGTCTTTTAATCATTTTTCATAAAGGAGAAAAAACAGTTCAAATGAGTTTTCTATTTTTCCTTTATCTCTCTCGCTGACATGTGGGTCCGGGGTCCGACCGCGCCCGCCGTGGTGAGCCGACGCGCGCCGCGTGGCCGCCGGCTTATGGGCAGCAGCCAACTCCCACGGATCGTGCCCCTTCCGACCGCGCCGTTAAGTGGAGGAGCCCACCCTCCCTCGCTTCCCTTCCTCCCTTCCCCGTTCGACCCACCAGAGACCGCGCCTCGCCCCCAACAGACCCCGCCCCACCATTGCCGGCCGAGCTTGAGCTTGAGCTCATGCCGCACGTTCCCGGCCTTCCCGCATCCCCACTTCACCACCACCGCCTCTGCCTCGACGTTGCGCGTCCCATGCTCAAGACCACGTCGTCGTTCCGCCCTCCCCCTCGCCGGATCGACCGACGCGCGCCACCGGTTCATGCCGCGCCTCCTCCCAGTTCACCGGCGACCCTAGCCTCGCCCGCTCCCCTAACCTCGACGCCGACCCTGCAAGGTAAAAGCCCGGGTCCGGGAACACCCCGGCCGGCCCGTGTTGCGGCCGTGGCGAGCCGGAGCTCGCTGGCGCAGCCGCGCTTCCGCGCGGAGGCTCGGGTGGCGGGAGGTTGAAGATGACCCCCGCCATTTTTTTAGATCTAGCCTCCGAGCTTTTTATTTTTCTATTCTAGTCCTACAGGGCTGTTCACTGAGTCTAGGATTTCTTGCATGTTAGCCCCTGGTTCTGTAGTTTAATTACGAGCAAGTCCTAGATCTGTTAGATTTCGATTTTAGAACTATTTATTTGAGCTGAAAGTTTGTAAAATCACCAAAAATCACACAAAAATGCTAAAAATACAAAAGTAGTTGCATTGTACTCCTAGAGAATAGATCTGTTAGATGGGCATGATGGTGAAGTGATGGATGATAGATTTGCCCCTAGAATGTTGCATGCATGCTAAAACTAAATAAATAGTAAAACGAGGTTAAATGGATTCCAAAAATTATGAAATCTTGTTGGTGGAACATATCTGATATGTGGAGCTGTTAAAGAAATTTTGTAGCCCTAGAATTTGCTGCCAAATGCTAGATCTACCCCTAGGGTTGAATTTGTGCAATCAAAATGCGAGGAAAATACTTATCAGATAATACTTGCTCTAAAAATTAAGCTAGATTGTTTGGGAACACTTTGTGGTATATTTAGCTAGTAGAAAAAGTTTGAGGGTCTGCATGTAAGATTTGAGGTGTGATTTGAAATTTACGAGTTAATGCTTATTTAAATAGATAATAGGAAAAAGTGGCCTTAAAATGCAAAATAAATTCCACGAAAAATCATGGTGCTTTGTAGTTAATTTTTGGTTTCAGAAAACATTTTTATGAATTTTATTGCCACTGTTTGCTGATGCAAGTTAAATAAGCTAAGATAATTATATGGAAAATAGATGTCCTATCAAAACTCAGATATTTTGAATGCTGATTTTTTACATGAAGTTTATGCCTGTTATGGTTACTGTTAAAATGGGAAGGTCAGAATCATTTTCGGCTAATTATAACAAATCTGAGAATTTAATAGCTAAGGAAATTGTTGTAATTTTAATAATTAATCTACAACACCTTTATGGCTGAAATTTGGCCAATGGTAATGGTCAGTGATTGTCTTCGTATCATAATTATTTCAGCTCACTTCTAACTGTTTGGTAATATGAACTCGACATGATAGTTTAGAGGCAAATAAACAAATTGCTTAAGTGTAATAAAATATGCTCACTATGTAATCATAATAATGGTTGGTTAGTAGTCAACTACTGGCTGCAAGCCCTCGTGTTGTCACATGCGATATGTTAACCTACTTTAGGTGATGGTTTATACGATTTCCTAGTATTGAATAAGATTTGACACAAAAATACATAACTCCACTTGTTGATCACGGTTGATTACATTTCATCTGCACCATATGCATGCAATCGCATTTCACTGCACTCATATTGCACTACGTCATGCATATAGATCCCGCGAACGAAGAGCACCTGCAGGAGCAGCCGATCATGGAGGAGCCAGAAGAAGAGCAGAGCCTGGAGCAGGAAGATCAGCAGCCGGTGCCCGACTTCGCTCAGGAGGCAACTACTGACCCTAGTGAAGAAGGTAGGCAGGACCATATTTCACGCAGCTAATACAATACTAATTGCTTAATATATACGCATCCGCATTATGAGTTGAATGAAAACTCTTGCATTAGATTCCCTGGCCGCCCGGGCCCTAGTACCTATACATAGGGTTTGTAGGACGAGTCTGCCTAGAAATTGCTAGGTACGAGTAGACACGGGTGAAAGGAGTCACTCGTCGCGTAGGTGCTTTCAAAATTTCAAAGATCATACTATTATGGCAATTGTTACTTATGCTCTTGATTAAATGGAGACCGGGCGGAGATTTATTTTAGAATTTACTTTTAATGATGTCGCACTATGGACTCCCCCCGAGTCATTTAAGGCCCATCCATTGTTTGCCTGCTAGTCGGTATTGTTGACGGTCGTTATTGCACTATCTACGACCATCAACTATCCAAGAGTATGAAAGGAAATATATCAAAGTATGGACAAACCTTTGCTACTAACATATCTCCACGAGTTGTGTTGAAATATTTGAATGCAGGTGACAAAACATACTCAAACATGGTAAAATGAATCCATACCAGGAGGTGACTGGCCACATCGATAAGTCCCCAGGCCGTCCGGCCTCACCAAAGGCCGCCCGGCCCCACCTCCAGGCCGCCTGGCCTATATCTGGGCATAGTTGGCACCAACTTCGACTTGCATACACATACATGCCATGTCAACGCATCTCCATGGTGAAATCCATGAAAGTCGCATGCAAACAACCGAAAAGCCTTGCCACATCATCGATCCAGCCCCTCAGTTGGTGAAGTCAGCAATCCTCAGCACTTCAATCCTGCGGCTAAGGAAGAAACACAAGTGAAATCCAATGGTTCAGGAGAAAACACAAAGATAACCGCCTTAACCACTATGCAACAGACTTGGGGAGTGAAGATGGAGCACAAGATGAAGTATCGCGGTGGATCCGAAGGTTGGCCAGGCCGCCTGGCCTGAGTTGGGGCCGCCCGGCCTGAGTTGGGGCCGCCCGGCCTCCCCTCCAGGCGCCCGGCCTGCCACCTATCCCTTAACCGCCTTACCTACCCTATAAATACCCCCCACTCACTTGGTGACTATAAATACCCCCGAGCTCTCATTTGTAAAGTGTGGAAGTTGAGTGAAACACACCATTGTCTAGTTTAGTGGCACTAGGATAGTCCTGGGAGTTAGAGTTGAGTCTGAGTCTTTGCCTCAGGGATTCCGAAGTTAGCTTCGAGTCTAGTAAAGCTCTTGTATCTTTCTATCTTTGTACTCTTGCTACTTCAGTATAATATACTTCATTGCTCTGTCCTTTGAGTTATACTTTACGTTATTTCTTACACTTGCCTAGTGTGGTGTACCTTATTGCATACTAGACCAAGGCTTAGGTTTGTGTTGTTCTTGAGTTATCTAAATGTCACTAGACTTGCCGGTGCTATAGGCTTTCCTTAGGCTTTGATCTAAGGCTAAGTCAGTCCTAATCCTCTGATCAAGGACGGACTTTAATCATCAAGTTCTCACTTGATTACTAGTTTAGTGTTCCATCTTACCCATGCAGATCTAGTTGGTAGCCCCTCATGGTGACAGCATTAGGGAGCCTCTGTAATCTGACCCCGTCGTTCGGTAAGCACGTAGGCGTTAGCCAGTTGCCGTTCAGTTGGCCAACTATCTACCCCCGTGCCTTCTCGGTGTAGTCTGGAATTTCGCTCAATGCAAGATCCTAGTTCATGTTTATTTAACTCAGTTCAACCGCGAATACTCCGATGCAGCAGTTAAGGAATAGAGTTTGGATATCTTAATCTCACTCGTTGTCCTCCCAGGCAACTAACTAGTTGTTTACAGCTTTGGTCCCTATTTACTCTTCCCATCATACACTATCTTATTTATCTTACCCCCATTGTAAGAATAGCTGGTGTTTATCTAAGTTATAGTACTATTTGAAGTTCAAACATATCATTCCACCTATTAGCCCTTGCTTCCCTATGGATTTTTACGATACCTGGAATACTCTGGGTGAAAAAGCTACAGCGAATCTCCGTGCGCTTGCGGAGTGTTGACGCGACATTTGAACGAATATTTTGTATCATTTTATGTGGTTTTTCACTGTTTTTTTGCGTCAACTATATCTTTTACTAACATTTATCACCGATTATTGTGGATTTTGCAACATTGTCTTGGAATTTTCCTATACTTCATTTTTGCAGGTTTTTGACTAATTTTTCGCGAAATTCACCACAATCTACCTCGAGTGAGAAAATGCCTCTGAGATGACATTCTATGAAGATGATAATCAAGGAAGGCTTGGTTAACTTATGCCCATCCTCTGAGTTAATCAAGGCTTTCTAATCGGAAACTTCTTGAAGACATCATATGCTACGCTGGGAAGGGAAGCTACTAGAAGAAATCTACATGGAAGGTGTCAAGACACTTCATATCTATCCAAAAACAGAAGATTTCGACAATTCTCAGAGAATATAGAAGATTACAGAACCCCAAAAGTCTGAGATCCCCCGCAATTATATTTCTTAAGCATCAAGCAATGTCCCCGCGAAAGATGGAAACAATCGGGCAGAGGAGGAGTCCTGGTCGGCCGACCAAACCCCTCCGAGTCGGCCGACCAAGGCCCCCCTTAAGTCGGTTGGAGTTTTCCTTTTTCCCACGTCTTCTCCAGACTATATAAAGCGGGTTAGGCCCCAAGATTGGGCATCCAATTCATTATCAAGGCGACAAGATGTAGAGAAGAGGGACAACAAATAGAGGAGAGTAGAGGGTCTAGTTTCTAGTCTAGGATTAGAGTTCTTCTAGTTCCTAGAGGTGATTAGAGGCCTTGCATGGTGCTCTAATTACCTAACTCCAGAGGTCTAATTGTATCATCAAGGGAAGGTATGATCATGGTTGTAAGTATGATACAATTTATTAATGATTCGTTGATTTTGTCTAATTATCATCTTCTTGTTCTAATTATGCTTGTTCTAGCTCTAATTAACTTTAGGTCTAGATGCATGTTAATTAGGGCATGTCATTAAGGGTTATATTTGTGATGCCCCCGGCATCTCGAAAGTTTTAACACGCGATTAGATTAGCGGTAGTAAAGGATTTGGCTTAATGATGTTTAGAGAAGAGCAACAACTAGGCTGGTAAATCACGAAGCCAAAAATTTTCCAGTGAAATATGCAAAACCCCTGAATGCACTTGTGACCTTAGTTCAAAATAAAATGTGATTTGGACCAAACTCTCTATAACAAACTTGTAGAAAATTTCATGTAGATAAACTTTGTTATTGGGTGTGGTAACATGCACAAAGGTTTAGGTGGAGTTTTAAGTCGATTAATGAAAAAGCAGAAATCTGCCTAAACTTGATCGGTAAGGAAAATTCAAATTTCAAAGGAACAAAAGTCCCTATCATGCAAAACATCATATAAGAAAGTTGTAGATGATTAAAAACCACACAACATTGGTATAATACTCTTTCTCTGGAAATGAGCATAAAATGGACTTTAGGAATTTTTAAGTTTGCCTTAAACCTTCGTCAAACTGGAGCCAGCAGGTTAAATTCAAATTTAATCATATTTAAACTTAGAATCTGATGTTACTCCTTTTGACAAAGTTGTATATTTGGAAGAGTAGAACAACTTTTGTATTTTGGGTTTTGTCAAATTCGGCCCCTAGGATGTTCAAAAACAACAATTTCTAAAACATGTCTCAGCAGTCAAATAGCATTTTTCAAATTTTCCGAAATTATTTTTCACCCTGCAGTCACTGACGAGTGGGGTCCACTCGTCAGCCCATCTCAGATCCGTGTGGGGACGACAGCTCCGTGGGTCCCACTTGGTCTCCTCATCCATTTCTCCATGTACTCGGTCCATAGATTCCTTCTATTTTCCCTTGCGCGGGTCCCGCCTGTCAGTGGCCCTTGGTCCAACGGGCTCGGTTCGCACCGCGTCGCCCTTCTTCCTCCCTGCGCTGGCTCTCCCACGCGGCAGCGGCTTCTTGCCCGAGCATGCCACGCCGCCGGCCACGCGCTGCCCGCTGCCCGCGCCCGGCTAAAGGGTGTGGCCACGGCCTCCCCCTCACTCTCAGCTCTCACTCCGGTCACTGCCCATCCACTCGCTCCCTTCCTGTTCTTTCCCGTTCGTGCAAAGAAGCTCCATTGCCGCCCGCCATTAACGAGCTCAAAGCAAGCTTGGCCGATGCCCCTACAGCCATCCCAACGTCCTCCAACCACCGTGCCGGCCTTCCTCGTCATCTCCTCCACCGAATCCCTAAAGTCTAGGCCGCCGAAATCGCTCTACCACCGCGTATTTCATCGCCGGAGCTCCTTGCCCACGCATCACCGTCGCCGAGCTCCTCCGAGCCATTTCCCGTCGCCCAAGGTAGGAGGTAAGGTTCCCCTTGCTCTCCTCCCTCTCTTGGTGGCCAGAGTTGAGCTCCCCGAACCCCGCAGGGCCGGATTGAGGCCGCGCCATCGCCATGCCTCCTCCCTGCTCGAGGTTGAAGATGAGCAGGGAGGAAGAAGCCCCTTTTTCCGTTTTGGCCCCTGTCATTTTGCCTCTTCGCGTTTTAATCCGAATACTGTACAATGAGTCTAGGGATTTTTACATGCTAGACCCTGGGAGTTTGGGAAATAGCGTTTGAGTCCCCAGGTTTATGGTTTTTCTATTTATTCTTTTAAAAGCGGCAGTAAACTTTGGAAATTCACAATAAATCAAATAAAAATCAGAAAAATACAAACTTTGTTGCATGTACTCCTATTAAGTAGATCTACAGAATGGATATGATGGTTGGGTATGAAAAGACCTTTTTGCCCCTGTTAATGAGCATGCATGAAAAACCTTAATAAATAGGAATTGTAGGTAAGATAAGCTTCAAAAATTATGAAATTTGGGCAGAGGCCTTATGAACATGTGTAGGCTCTGTATAAATTTTGGTAGCCCTAGCATTGACTGTTTAATTACTATTTTGCCCTTGTCTTGTATTTAAGCATATATTAATTTAGGAAAAGGTTGCTATGGTGAAAAATGCTCCGAGTAACTTTAAGGGCTTGATATGAGCTCTAGGTTATGACCATGACTCACTGCTAGAGTAGGAGGTAGCGCTTATAAGGTTTTGGCTCTGATTTGAAGAGGGTAGGAATAATGCATATTTAAGTAAACAATAGAAAATGTGAAACTAGTATATCCAATAAAAACCACCACACTTACCTTAGTAATCTTAATGACTAAATAACTAATGCATGTTTTATCGGCTCACATCACCATGTTAGGTTTATGAACGACAACTTAACTCCTATATATGTTCTTGTGAAATTGCACATACACGATTGCTTCGGGTCCATCAAAGTAGTATTAATGCTAGTGCCAGTCGGGAGGTTTTGGTTGAGCTAGTAATCCATTACATCCGTAACTAGATGTTTGCCTTATATTTTGCTTAACCAGTTATATGCTTGATGATCGTGCATCTCATTCATTGTGTCATGCATAGCATTCATATAGCAACGCTTATTGCAGATACGTGATTGAGAAACAAGTGCGGAAGCTACTTTAAGCAATGGTGATCCAGAAGATCAAATAAGCCCCAGACACGACCTGGAGAGCCCATCAGTCGTGTTTGGAAGGAGGAGTTGTCCAAGTGATCAAGGGGTTGCCTGGGGCGAAGCCTCACAACCCGGCAAACTAACCTAGTTTAGTTTGTTGGCTTGATGAGAATAAGCAAAGGTAGGCAGGACCATGAATTCTCCCAGCTAATATGATGAATGATTGTTTCATTACGCATCCGCATTAGGAGTTGTATGAAAACAATTGCATTAGATCTCCTGGCCGCCCTGGCCCTAGCACCTATATATAGAGTTCGTAGGACGAGTTGCCTAGGCTCTACTAGGTGCGAGTAGACACGAGTGAAAGGAGTCACTCGTCGCGTAGGTGTTCTCAAAGGTTACAAAACTTTTACTATTGAGGAAGTAATACTATGCTCCAGATTTAAATGGAGACCGGGCGGAGAATAATTTTATTATGTGGTGTGCGTTTGGCTCCGCCCGAGTCGCATAAGGCCCGTTCGCTGTTCGCCTGCTGTTCGGCATAACATTGCTAGAGTGCTTATCCGGGATATGGGACCGGAGAAGTCTTTCCTGGGCTCGTCCGAAGCACAGAGACACGTTCCTACCCGCTGGTTGAGAGGAAGGTGGCCCGGGGGAGCTTGGTACTCATGATGGGGAGACCGAGATGTCGGCAGGCTCGTCATGGGGGCACAACCCGGGGGCTAGGCGGGAGTGAATCGAACTTGGGACGAGGCAGGTTAAGATTGGGGCTATATGTGGGAACGCGATGGCTAGTAAGCATATACCCCTGGCATGATAGTTATTCCCGGGAATTAAAAATCGATTCGAATCGCTGATGCCCACCAGGTGTGGGAATGCTGATAATGCACACGGGCAACGTAGTAACTACTTAAACTCTCAGTGTTTAATACTCATGGTTTTTGGAATACCACATGATTGAATTGAATTGTTTACATTACTGCAAGTTACAGTTGTGTGAAAGGTTCTATAAATGATGAAAACTTACTATTTATGTTACACAAGTTACTGTTTAAAACTAAAGGCTAAGGATCCACTTGCTAGTAAGCCGCTTCGCGTCAGCCGTAAGCCAATTTCCATTAAGACCTACTGAGTAATTAGTACTCAGGGTTTGCCCCCACCTTTTGAGAACAGGTACCGGCGACATCTGGACAACTGCTTGGAGGAGGGTAGTACCGGTGGGCTCGGTGCTGCTCGCCTCGATCAACGATGCGTGAAGACTAGTAAAGTATTTCGTTCCGCTGCGAGATGTTTTCAAATTCGTTTCCGCTATCTGATTCAAACTTGCCTTTCATATGGTAATATGTTGAAACTTATATTATTATTTCGAATCGGTTTGTAAAACAAGTTTATATATGCTATATTCAACTGCCTGAGATGATGTATCTGTTGTGGCTCCATTGTGGGCTGGATGTGTATGATGTCGGTTCCGCTGGGAAAAGGTAATATCGGGAGCCGAATGACTCTCGACGGACGACCGGGTTTAGTTCGGTCTAATCGCACTGCAAGCCAAAGGTGGCAGGTGTGCTTAGCCCGGATTAAATCGGCGGTTCCGCCACAATATTCTTCTAGCCTGCTTGATTGTTGATCTAGCTTACTAATGATATAGTTGTATATCTACTTCTTGTAATAATGGTGATTAGAGGTTCTAGTTGTGCTAATTATGTTATTAGACTATGCGAAGTGATTAGAAGCCTGTTCTCTAATCATGTATGCCTGTTGAGAGTTTCTCGTCGATTACCTGGTAACTAGTGACAATAGAGCCCGGGGAAAGGTTAAACTCGATCTAGGGGGTTAGGTTGATTGATCTTGATTTAATCATGATATGAAGTTTATGCTTGATCATGCTTATTACTACCTTGAGCTACTAGTTATCTCGTTGCTCTAGTCTAGTTGTGGTACCCTTATCATGCATGTTTTGGATCCAATCAGAGCTTGATTAGACTCTAGTTAATACCCTTTAATTGGTGTTCTAGTTCTGTTCTAATTGCTTATCTAATAGTATCAGTATAGTTTAGACGTAGATTAGATATAGTTTAGGGCTAGTTTAGAGGTAGATTAGAGACCTATTTTATACTCTTAGCTTACCATAAACTCTTGTTAATTAGTTCTCAATTAGTTAATTTTCCGGATTGACAAAACCCATGATTCTCATCCTGTGGAGATGCTACATACGATACTGTTGCTTGCAGTATAAGGTTTGCTGTGCTTAAGTGCCGTCAAGAAACTTTTCTGGCGCCGTTGCCGGGGAACTAATTAATCGAGTCCTAATTATCTTGAGTTTATGTATGTATTTAATTTTGTCTTTTCTTTATTTAGCCTTTTATTTTTAATTTTGTGCCTTTGATTTTATTTTAGTTTATTTTATTTTATTTAGTTTCTTGCATTTAATTTTCAGATAGTTTTTTATAAGTTTAGCTTTTTTATTAGTTTAATCTTTTATAAACTCTATTAGAATATAGTTTCTCCTATATATATATTTCTTTGACTAGCATTGCATGAAAAAATAGACCTCAATCCAATAAAGAAATATATATATCTTTTCCAACCTGCTCTTTAATAGTAGGTGCTAACGCTGTTAGTGGCCTATGATCCGTTATTGAGTTTTTCTACAGCTATCATGAAGAAGTAACTATGGTGAAAAGGTATGTCTGCCGTGTCAATTAGTTTTTAAGACTAATGTTCTTTGGAGCTTGTGTATTCTAAGCTATAGATAATGGAGGCAAAGATGATTAGCCGAGAAGGTTGGAAGCTAAGGATTGCTTGAGTAAAAGGAAGATGAAGATACGGAAGGTTTATCTCAAAGACCAATCCAAACTCCAACAAAATCTCGAGATACCCTCGGAATTCAGGACAATAACACCTTGTGGACCCAATTCGAAGACCTTAACAATGTCAAATGAAGAAAGTCTGAATGCCAAAGTTGTAGATCTTTTCGAGCTCTTCAAAACAGAGTCTGAATTTGCATTTTTTGAACTTCAGATGAGGAAGTTATGGTCAAAATACCAATGGTGAAGAACAAGGGAAGCTAAATTTCGAGAAAGACAGAAGCATTCCTCTCCAACACTTGATGGTGCATGCAGTCATGGTATTCGAAGAAAGAAGATGAAGCCACTATGGATTCAATTATGAGATTTGAAGTTCACTTGTTCAGGATTAAGGTAATACTCGATTTAATCATAAGTATAATTAAAGTTTGCCTATGTTTGATTAGAGCAATGTTTCATAATGATCATTAAGATGTTATTTGGTTGATTGTCATCATATCCCTGCTAATGTTTTGAAACCTTTGTTCCCTTAATCCATACTATGAGAATCAATTAATAAAGTTTGTCTTTGAAGTAGCTTCTTGATTCATAGCTTTGCAATGCTTAATTCCAACATGAATATCTGGCCAGGGTTTAAGCATTTTCATGTTCCTTTAGTAGATCTTTTTACTTTAATTAGTTGATTGAATCTACTCATGCACAGAGATGGTTAAGGTTTGCTAGTTGGTCGTTTATCAGGTTTAAGGTTTAGGGTTCGATATAAATAAAAAAATTGAGAGCCAAGGTTTGTGTAAAAGTAGAGGGGACCGACCACTAGAGCCCTCCTAGTGGTTCGGTCCAGGTTTAATTTTTGTGCAAATTGTTTTTGAAATTTTAAACATGAACATGTGTGTGTTTCTCATGACTTATTATATGTGCACAATATAATCTTTGAAAATTTGAAATTTCAAAACATTTGGTCTCTCTACAAAAAGAACCCTTGTTAGAATTTTATCTAAGCCTAATTTTATTTTATTTATTTTTTTCAAAATCATCTCTCTAATTTGGCCAAAATCATTAGGGACCCATCGTCTTGTTTATCCCATATTTGATTTTATGAATCAAGATAATCTATGCTTTAGTGTTTTGCTAAGAGGTTTCAATTTGAATTATAGTTGTCTTTATTCTTGAATCAAATGTTTGTTTAAACCCCTATCAACCATGTGGCTCTACTTTTATCTCTAATCAATACCATTATGTTATTATATTATATATTGAGTGCACTATGAGCTAACCATGCAGAGAAATTCACACTTCATTTGAAACAATGAGATCAATGTGGTGAAAGAGTACAAGACAAATTCGTGATGATTGATACAAGGATTTGACAAGTATTTGAAGACATCATCAGAATTTGCAAAGATTTGGTTGAGTTTCAAATTGAAGAGAGAGTGGACTGAATGGAGGAGGAATTGAAGACAAGAATCAAGCCTATGAAGCTTCAAGATCAACAATGGTGGACTCTAGACAATTTCCACAAAGACCCGAGGCCAAAAAGCTAAAGATTGTCAACATCTGAGAGCTGAAAATAGGAAGTTGAAGATGTCACTAACATGGAGCTCGACCTCAAAAGGCAAAGACAGAATATTTTCTTATATTTGGAAAGCCCATGAAGTCATCTTTCCAACGCAACAAGAATCACTAAATTTGGAGATTTCTACAAGGAGCAATGTGCAAATCATTGAAGACTGTGCGAGCTGAATTGAAGTCTGGACGGAACGCAGTGCTCGAGTAAAACTGGCATAACTCATTCATACGGAATCGGATTTTGACGTATAAGTACTCGTTAGAAAGATAATTTCAGAAGATATCCGATGGATCTATTGTTTAAGGTATGTTCTACTCGAGACCAATGAGATATACCACGAAGTACGAGGTGGCAGCAACAATGGTGATGTCTACTTGAGGAAGATGATGGCAACAATGATGAAGAAAGCTTGGGCAATGCTTCCATCGGATTTTCATGATCAAGTTCAGTTGCAAGGAGCTTCAAAGACATTGGCACATGAACACACAAGCAGAGGATTGTGCACACAAGTGATGCTATGATCAAGACACGATGAAGTTATACAATCAAGTTATAAAGATGCGTGGACACTTTGGATTCTTACTCCAAGGACCGTGGCTTCATTTCAATGGAGGTAATTAAGAAGTCTAGCTTTATGACTTTAACTTAAGCGCTTTTCGGGAGGCAACCCGTTCAATCATTTCTTTTTAGTGTTAAGAGTCTTAAAGTATTTTAATAGAGAAATGGGAAGCATGACATCACCCTTTGAATCTTTAACTTGTGGCTAGTTAACTTAGTCTAACCTTTGTTTTAGATAATAAACATCATATCACTTCATAATTGTGTTTTCCATTTTGCATTTTGCATATATCACCCTGTTGCATATAGATTAGAGTTGCATGTTTGCATTATAATTGGCTTGGTTGTTTAATTAACTTCATGCTATGTGCTTTCATGTTTATCTTAATTGCTTGATCAGTGTTTTTCCTTTACAATTTTTTGCAAGCATGGTGCTTAAATTAGATTGCTGATCATTATGATGAAGTTAATTAACCTTGCTATTTATCCATAATTGTATGTGATTAGTTTATAAGCTTTGCAATGTGCTTTGGTTTTCTTGTGCTGTTATAAATTAATAACCTTGAGAAAACATGGTGTTTTAATCTTGGTTAATTAAAAATTTTATGGCTATGGAGAGACTTAGCAATCATGTTGTAAACAAGGTGTTTAGAATTTGATTTAATCATTGTCTTTGTTTATATGCTTATCTCTCGCATAATTACACACATATACCCATTAAGTTTTTATTTATCTTTTATTAAGTTTAATTAAGCTACAAAGTCATTGGAGATATTTTTAGATTACGTTAAATTGCTTCTACTCTTGACCGTTACTTCGAGAGTAGTATGTGCACTTGAATTATTTTTGTAGGAAATTATTTAATGATAAAGAAATTGAACGAATATCCGGTAACATATTTCTAACACCTTCTCTTTTCATTTTTTTTGAATTCTGCAATATTTAGGTATATCTATAAATTTGGTGTTCCCTTTGTGTTTCTCTTGTTTTTAGTGTGTTAGTTTAGATTTAGAGTATGATTAATGCTACAACCATGATCTATGCTTAATTAATTAATGATAACATTGTTTTAAAGAAAATGATGAAAGTTGCCGCTTTGTCTTTATTTTGCTTTAGTTTTGATTAGTCAAATTTAGCAAGCTCTCATAATAAATATTTAAATGAACTGGCCAGCAAATTTGTGATTAATTATGATTATTCATAAAGACCCATATGATTTAATTTTTGCAAGGTTTAATTTTTATCATGATTATCTCCTTGTTTATTTTTACTGCTTAAAAATACCATAATCAACTTTACGAGATTATCTTGCAATAGCCATTCCTACCAGAGCCATATATATTTTAAACCTTAGATTTATCAGACTTGTTTTTAAATGAGTTGGATGAAGACTTTGATCTATTGTATGAGACTTAAAAGCTGGTCATTCATTCGCGTATCTTTTCTTTGCTACCCTTTTCTATCCATGCGTTGTGTCTCCCTACATTGGAGAGAGTACAAACTTCACTGGATATCCATCTTTAAACAAGATTATCTTTTTTGTGTATCCTCTTAACCACAATCTATTATTTTCTAGAGTATTTAAGGGATTAAATATTATTCTTTCTATTAGACAGCTCTATCCTCTAAGTTAATTGTTTTAGAAATATATACTCAAGGACGAGGGTGAGTATTATTCAAGGGTGGGAATATAGAGCTGTCATTTTATTATTAATATAAGGGATTTTTGTATTGAGATTTTTGAGGAGGCATAAAAAAAACAAAAAAAAGATCAAGTGGTCGCAAAAGAAAAAAGAAAAAAAAAGACCAAGTGGTCGCCTGAAATATATATATATATATGTATGTATGTATATATATATGCCCCTCAGTAATCTTCTAAGTATTTTTTTAGAGTTATATATATAATTTTTCTTTAGTATTAGTAAGGGATATCCTGTTTATATATACTCTAAAAAATATTCCAACCATGTGCAATCCGATAGCAAGGACTTCATTTATACCTTGAGATCATCCATTGACACTTTCACATGTCCACTCTTCTAAATGTGTGTGTTCCATCCTTTCCCTCTCAACATTATTTTATGCCATGACCTTTTTGACAAGTCTCGGTAAAACCAGCAGATTTCTTTCTTGGTTTGACAATATTTTGAAAACAAGTTTTGATTAGGATTCATACCAAGCTCCAGATAAGCTTCCACCTTCATATATATATATATTGAATACCATTTAGATATTGAGAGACCGGAGAGTTGAGTGTGTTTCTTTGGCTTTGCAAGAATTTATCTCTAACGGTTTGATTATCTTTTTCAAAAACATATTGCTAAAATAAGGAGATGTGTCATTGATAAATTTAAATTCTTACTAATTCTTTTATTGTGGGATGAGCTTAGTTGAATATCTTTTCTTTCATAATTTGCTGACTCACACTAAAATTTTGAGAGAGCTTGTTAGTTTGATTGATTAAGATTAGAGTATGAAAAAGTTAATGTAGGGCAACACTTATTCTTGACTTACTCGAGGACGAGCAAGGTTTAAGAGTGGGGATGTTGTTGACGCAACATTTGAACGAATATTTTGTATCACTTTATGTGGTTTTTCACTGTTTTTATGCGTCAACTATATTTTTTACTAACATTTATCACCGATTATTGTGGATTTTGCAACATTGTCTTGGAATTTTGCTATACTTCATTTTTGCAGGTTTTTGACCAATTTTTCGCGAAATTCACCACAATCTATCTCGAGTGAGAAAAGGCCTCTGAGATGGCATTCTATGAAGATGATGATCAAGGAAGGCTTGGTTAACTTATGCCCATCCTCTGAGTTAATCAAGGCTTTCTAATCGGAAACTTCTTGAAGACATCATATGCTACGCTGGGAAGGGAAGCTACTAGAAGAAATCTACATGGAAGGTGTCAAGACACTTCATATCTATCCAAAACCAGAAGATTTCGACAATTCTCGGAGTAAAATCTGTTACGCTAAGAGACGTCAACAAGCTTTTTCTAGCGCCGTTGCCGGGGAAGCAATTGGCAATAGAAGTTTGATTTGTTTGAACCTAGGTACTTATAACTTGATAACATACCGCTATTTCTTTGCGGGCTCATTTGCATCTGTCTACTTTATTGTTGGGTTGAAAGAGAGGTGTACCACTGGTTTCGACCTACCGGCAAACTTTCAGAACAATCCGGAGTCGCTGCTCAGAAGGAGAGTCCGTCGAAAGACAATCCACGGGCAGAGGCCTGTGCCATCAACACTGGAGTTTGGATCCACAAGCACAAAGCAACTGACACCAACAATGGTTGTGCCCGAGAAGTCCATCCATGACTTTTCCGTCCCATCCAGCAACAACATCCCCGCTGGGCCAAAAGTTGCTATTGGAGAAGGTTTCGAGCTCAAGCCAGGTGTCATTCTTATGGTTCAAGCTAGTCCATTCTGCGGATTGGCGTCGGAGGATGCAAACAGCCATCTCCAGCAATTCTTGGAGATATGCAGTACATTCACTATCAAGGGTGTAACCGCCGATGCTGTTCGTCTACGCCTTTTCCCGTTCTCACTGATCGGGAAGGCAAAACAATGGTTCTATCTGAATCCCAACAACTTGGCAACTTGGGAGGCATGCTTAAATGCTTTCCTTGCAAAGTACTTTCCCTTGGGAAAGACAAACTCACTGAGGAACTGAATCTCGAGCTTTCAATAGCTCGCTGATGAGATGGTGGCGGAGGCATGGTAAAGACTTCAAGAGTACATCTCCGCCTGCCCCCACCATGGTATGGAAGAGTGGCTGATCATCCAGAACTTCTTCCATGGTCTATACCGGACCACACAAGAACACCTCGATGCAGCCGCTGGAGGATCCTTTTTATCCTTCAGCGTTGCCACTGCACGCACTCTTATAGAGAAGATGGCAAGAAACCAACGATGGAGACAGGAGAGGGTGAACAATAAGCCCCGCGGAGTCCACCATATTGACAGTACCGACATGTTGGCTGTCAAGATGGACCTCTTGCTAAAGAAGCTAGAGGATACTACTGAAGCTGTGCCAGTCCAGGCACTGGATTTTCGAATGACTTGTGAGCATTGCGGGAATACCGGCCACATGGGGAACAGCTGCCCCAGAAATGGATCGGAGGACGTTAACTTCATCAACAACAACAGCTTCAACAATGGGCCTCGTCCTCAACCTGGTTGGAACTCACGACCACACCTACCTGTCACTAGTCAAGGTATGTCTTCTGGTAGTTCTCAGCAGTTCAATAAAAATCCTTTCAATCAAAAAGCTATGAACGATAGTATAAGTAAGAAATTCCACGTGAACGATAGAATTCTAGAAAACCTGTCGCTTCAAATGGAAACTCTTAATAGGGCCATGAACAACTAGCTGAGTTTTAATAAAATGCTAGAAACTCAGATAGCTCAGCTTGCTGCCGCTCTGCCTAGTCCAACTTCGGGTAGGCTCCCGCGTCAGCCTGAGGCACCCTCGAAGGAACATATCAATGCTGTAACAACTAGGGGTGGAAGGTCTACACAAGACCCCCCGCATCCTAGGAATGTAGGGAAGGAACAGGAGAAGCCAGCCGAACCAGAAAAGGAAGATCAAGTGGCCGAACCACAACCGGTTAAGGAAGCACCAAAGTTGGCTCCGCACGAGTTCTACGACACCACCGTGCTCCCTTTTCCTCAAAGGCAGAAAAAGACCACTGTTGATGACCAGTTCGGCAAGTTTGTGGAGGTAATTAAGAAATTATATGTCAATATCCCATTGCTAGATGCGATGCAGGTACCCACGTATGCTAAGTACCTGAAGGACATCCTCAACAACAAAAAGCCACTGCCATCCACAGAAGTTGTGCACCTCACAAAAGAGTGTAGCGCTGCTATACTCAACCAGCCGCCCCAAAAGAAGAAGGGTCCAGGGAATCCAACCATGTCATGCTCAATCGGGACCCAGCATTTTGATCAAGCTCTCTGCGATCTGGGAGCAAGTGTGAGTGTCACACCAAAGGTAGTCTTTGATAAACTCACGCATGCTACACTTGCCCCTACCGCTATGTGCCTGCAGCTAGCGGATCAGTCGATTCGCTACCCCGATAGAATCGCTGAAGACATTCCGGTCAAAATCCGGAACTTCACTGTCCGGGTGGATTTTGTGGTGCTCGACATGGAGATTGATAGCAAAACGCCACTCATCCTTGGGCGACCGTTCTTAAGCACTGCTCAAGCCACTATTGATGTTGGAGCTGGACATGTCCACCTCAACATCAATGGCAGACAGGAGACGTTCGCCTTCAAGCCGAAGGTAGAACAGTGCCGATAGGTAAAAACAATTAAACTTAAGTGTCAGGCACCCCGGGAGACACCTAGAGAGAAGATCGAGCTTTCGCCAAGTCAGTCGAAAGTCGACTCTCTCATCCTAATAATGGAAAAGATCCTATTGGATGGAGAAGCCCGAAAGCCCAAAGCCGATCGCAGAGCCGAGTCACAAAGACATGCCTCGATGGCCAAGCCACCGACAAAGGAAGCAGGAGGCAAGACTCCTGTCACGAAGGTCGCCGCCACAACAACGAACACACCCAAAGAGTGGCAGGAAGAAAGAAGATGAATCACCAAAAGCCAAGCCAGAAAAGACCTAGAATAAAACAAAGAAACAAAAGGCCGTGGCAACCAAGATGGTATGGCAAGTGAAAGTTGCAGCACAGACGGTCGCTAAGTCTCCGTCAAGTGCTGACTCCGAGCAAAAGGTATGACTTGCCCTTGCCAGGAGGTAAACTGGCATTATCCTTCGCTGGATATTTAATTTCCGCAAGTATTTTTCGGTATACCACTGCATGTTTAGATTTAAAAGTTTTGCATTAGTTTAAAATTTTCTTCTGCATAAGTTATTTATTTTTCATCTCTTATCTAAGAAACACGAAATTTTTGAGGCCACCCGGCCCCACCTGGGGCCGGCTGACCCCCTTCTGCGTGCAAACTAGGCCGCCTGGCCCTGCTTCAGGCCACCCGGCCCCCCTGCTACTCCCTCGTGTATCTCGTGCACCCTCTAATCACAAAACACCGAAACGCATAAACACTACAGGCCAACCGGCCAAGCCACCTTGCACCGCTCATGTCCAATCTCTTCCTGCGCGCACCAACCAGGCTAGGGGCATAGCCCCCAGGCCGCCTGGCCCCTAGCTTAGGCCGCTCGGCCCCTACATGAGCCACCCGGCCTTTGTCTCTCATGCATGCATGCTCCACTGCACGCCTATAAATACGCATGCACGCAGCACTCAATCCTCGCACCGATCGGCAGCGTGATCTCTCTCTCTCTCTCTAAACACTCCCTTAGCACTAGTTAAGCACTTAGTTTAAATTCTAGCACTTCGTCAAATTTCTGTCCAAATAAAATAAGTGCTACACCCTCACTTTCTGAACGGTTTGTGGAGGCTCTGCCCCACAAGGACGACTAACTTTTTGGATGACTGACTTCTGGATGACTAACTGCTAACACTAATATTTGTAATTGCTGTCCTTTGTGTGTTCTTTTTTCTCTTAGTATTTTTTGCCGGATGTCTTCATTCTTCAGGAAAGCCAAGAGAGCCCTGAGCAACACATGGAAGGGGCTGCACGTCAAGTTCCTGTCTTCGTCAGGATCGCGCTCCCACTCGCAGAGTAGGAGTTCTAGGACTCCAGCGCCATCCAACAGGATGTCGATTAGTGGTGCCAGAAGCCACCAGGAGCAGGAGCAGGATGAAGGAATGTCATCACAGCCACCGCGCCGTCTTCTCACCTTGCAGGACATTAACATCCAGACTGATGAGGAAGCACAGAAGTTGCAGGTCCTCAATACCAAGACTTTTGGGCGGACGAGGTACTTCGACGCCTTCTTCCTCATCAATATAGGTATGTTGGAGTCATTTATGCAGGCATTCGACAACGTGGGATGGCTGGAGTTCTCAAACATCATGGAAGAAGGATCTGTCCTTCTCACACAAGAATTATTGATGACTCCCCGCTTGGATAGACGCTCAACAGGTACGACGATTTCCTTTCGTCTGTTCAATATTGAGTTCGCTGTTCATCCGAGGAGGTTCGCCGACCTCCTAGGTTTCGCCTCAAACTGTTCAGTAGGAGATGAACCCACGGGCTACAGCATGAAAACTTTTTGGAAGGAAATTTGCGGAGAACATGTTAAGGGGAAACATAGCACAACTAAAATCCACAACCCTACTCTGAGACTTCTGGCTCACTGGGTCTCACTCGTGGTCATCCCACGTAGTGAAGTTCGTTGTGCACCCAACGAAGACCATAAGTGCATGTATGTCATGTGCAAGAAGAAACCATATGCTCCAGTTCTAAACATAGTCCGTCATTGGGCGGATATGCCGAGGACCAACACCCCCATAAACATCACTTCTTTTGTCACGCAGATTGCATCCAACCTGGGCCTCCTAGAGAATGCCCAGATTGAATACATTCCGAATGACTCATCACACATTATTGGGGAACAACATTTTATCCAGGCACATTTTATGAAGAGGGATGGCCAGAACTTAGTCATGACATGGTTTGGACATAATCTCGAGCTGCCGCTTCCCGCGCCGCAGTTCGATATGTACAGAGTTAGAAAACTAACCATGCAGCTCAACGTGGAGGCACCCCGCTAAAGCATCAGCGGCGTCATGACTAGGGCCCAGCGACGACATGCAGAACAGTGCCAAAGGGCACAACAGGAAGCCGAAGAAGAAGAAGCAGGCCACTTGTGGGCACCCCATACGGCAACCCCGTCGAGCACAGACTCAGAGTTATCCCGACTCCAACGCTATGCCCAACCGGAGCCATGGTACAACAGCAGCATGGATGGAGGTGGTTCATACCACCAACCGCCATATGCTCCTGAGTACTATGGGGCAGGTACGTCACATGGCTTTGACAGGATATGCAGGAACATCTGCATCAGCCCGGTTCAACACCGACAACATGGCCGGCCTCAACGCCGCCATGGAAGGGATGAACATAGGTTGGTACACCCAGAGGCTGTACCAATAGGTGGACGACATCCACCGACGTACCAGGGCAATAAGCCAACAGCTCCAGGAGAAGAGCACCATGCTTTAGTACCTGAACGAAATGGTGGAAGCCGACTTCATCAATGCTCAGGACTTCCACAGCTATTACTACCAAAACTCCTAGCTTCATTGAAGCTTGGGGGGATGGTAATACAACATGAGCATGCTTCTTCATGCCCAGACCTCAGAGTAAGGCCCCCATTCCTCACCCTTGACCTTTCCTATGCAGCAGCACCCATCCAACATTACCCATCCGCAGCAGTACCTATCCAGCAGTACCCGTCTCACCAACAGCAGCAGCAACACCCGTCCGACTAAGAGTAAGCATTAATAACTCCTTATTTTGTTTCTTTATCTAAAAAAAAGAGAGAGAAGAAAATGAAAAAATATATATTTGAGTCAAATAAAATAAACTCCCAACTTTGATATATGGCCTTCATATATGGAAATGATGAATAGTTGCTCTATCATGTTCTTGTTTAGTATTCTATGCACAAACTATGCTTAGCTTAATTTCGAGCTTGTGTGTATAAAGTGAAAGCTTGACCTATTAATTTGTGGAAGCCATTTGCATAAACCTTGTCTAAGTTGTTGTGAGAAATGATATGACTAAGTACTAGGCCAACTCTACATTTTCTTAGTAAGATGAACATCTTAGGTTATTTTCTTGAAAAATGAAAATAAAGTTCCCCCGTTGGTTTTGAAACACCTACCAGAGCCAAATACACTAAAATATCTTAGCCTAGCTTGTTTAAAGCTACTTATTGTTGTTTTGAGCTTTGTCAAATTTTGAGTCTCATTGAATGGAATCATCACTATCTTGTGAATTA
The DNA here is from genome assembly GCA_030272315.1 of Paspalum vaginatum. Lineage (NCBI taxonomy): Eukaryota > Viridiplantae > Streptophyta > Magnoliopsida > Poales > Poaceae > Paspalum > Paspalum vaginatum. Next base: position 12,537,308 of record CM059019.1, on the reverse strand, counting down.
TTGGAAAAAAATACCACCCCCCACATATGCATTCACCTACCCTGGGTATGCATCCATATATCTCCAAATCAATACCTTTGACCTTACTTCTTCCAAAGCAAAATAATGTAGGATGTGGAGCCATCAAAAAGAAAATAAAGCATGCTAGTCAAGATGGCAAAATTATGATAAAGAAAAGCATGCTAGTCAAGCATGGCAAAAAGAGAGAAAAAAATACAAAAAGGCTCCACATTCGTACCTAGCATACAAAAGAAGGAGAAAGAAAGGAAACAAGGAGATCCATCCATTCACAACCACCAAATAATCTCCAATGATGAACATGATTAGCTGATGTAGTACATTTCTTTGGTCCAATCTTTGGCTTTACAAAATAAACAACGTAAGTAAGCTAAGTTCTTCCACACCCTGAGCTCCACATAAGCTTTAGTATAAGAAGTTCTTGGCCGTGCTCTTGGCCTTAAAAGGTGAGGAAACACTTATGAGCGATCAAGAGTACCTCTGGGGAAACTTGTTTTATTTTGAAAATCTGCAAAAAAACACCTGAGATGGGAGTCCCAAAAGAAGTGTTTTGAGCTGAGCCTGCAACTGAGTCGTTCCTTCTCTCAACCACCTAAGACATGGTGAGTCAAAAGATGCACCACAGCTATGGAAAAGGTAATCAATGCATACACTAAGGTTTCAAATCAGAGCATGAGTGTCGGTTATGCATAGTTTCTATTCTCGAACACTGATATTAGCAGCAACTCCTGATCCATAACCCATCTTGGCTTTACTCGAGGACGAGCAAAGGTCTAAGCTTGGGGGGTGTTGACGGCCGTTATTGCACTATCTACGACCATCAACTATCCAAGAATATGAAAGGAAATACATCAAAGTATGGACAAACCTTTGGCTACTAACATATCTCCACGAGATGTGTTGAAATATTTGAATGCAGGTGACAAAACATACTCAAACATGGTAAAATGGAGCCAAACCAGGAGGTGACTGGCCACATGGCTAAGTCCCTAGGCTGCCCAGCCTCACCTCTAGGCCGTTCGGCCTATGTCTGGGCCCAATTGGCACCAACTTCAACCTGCATGCACATACATGCCATGTCAACGCATCTCCATGGTGGAATCCACGAAAGTCACATGCAAACAACCGAAAGGCCTTGCCACATCATCGATCCAGCCCCTGGATTGGTGAAGTCAACAATCCTCAGCACTTCAATCCTGCGGCTAAGAAGAAGCACAGGTGAGATCCAATGGTTCGGGAGAAAACACAAAGATAACAGCCTTAACCACCATGCAACCGACTTGGGGAGTGAAGATGGACCACAAGATGCAGTATGGCGGTGGATCCGATGGCTGGCTAGGCCACTCGGCCTAAGATGGGGCCACCCGGCCTCCCCTCCAGGCCGCCCAGCCTGCCACCTGTCCCTTAACCACCTTACCTACCCTATAAATACCCCCCACTCACTTGGTGACTATAAATAGCCCCGAGCTCTCATTTGTAAAGTGTGGAAGTTGAGTGAAACACACCATTGTCTAGTTTAGTGGCACTAGGATAGTCCTGGGAGTTATAGTTGAGTCTGAGTCTTTGCCTCAAGGATTCCGAAGTTAGCTTCGAGTCTAGTAAAGCTCTTGTATCTTTCTATCTTTGTACTCTTGCTACTTCAGTATAATATACCTCGTTGCTCTATCCTTTGAGTTATACTTTACTTTATTTCTTACAGTTGCCTAGTGTGGTGTACCTTATTGCATACTAGACCAAGGCTTAGGTTTGTGTTGTTCTTGAGTTATCTAAATCTTGCTAGACTTGCCGGTACTATAGGCTTTCCTTAGGCTTTGATCTAAGACTATGTCAGTCCTAACCCTCTGATTAAGGATGGACTTTAGTGATCAAGTTCTCACTTGATTACTAGTTTAGCGTGCCATCTTACCCATGCAGATCTAGTTGGTAGCCCCTCTTGGTGACAACATTAGGGAGCCTATGTAATCTGACCCCGTCATTCGGTAAGCCCGTAGGTGTTAGCCAGTTCCGTTTGGTTGGCCAACAATCTACCCCCGCGCCTCCTCGGTGTATCTGGAATTTCGCTCGACGCAAGATCCTAGTTCATGTTTATTTAACTCAGTTCAATCGTGAATACTCCTATGCAGTAGTTAAGGAATAGAATTTGGATATCTTAATCTCACTCGTTGTCCTCCCAGGCAACTACCTAGTTGTTTACAGCTTTGGTCCTTGTTTACTCTTCTCACCATACACTATCTTGTTTATCTTACCCCTATTGTAAGAATAGCTGGTGTTTATCTAAGCTATAGTACTGCTTGAAGTTCGAACATATCATTCCACCTATTAGCCCTTGCTTCCCTGTGGATTTTTACGATACCTGGAATACTCTGGGTGAAAAAGCTACAGCGAATCTCCGTGCGCTTGTGGAGTAAAATCTGTTACGCAAAGAGGCGTCAACAGGCATAACATTGCTAGAATGCTTATCCGGGTCGTGGGACCGGTGAAAGTCTTACCTGGGCTCATCCGAAGTTTTCGAGGTGCTGCACATCCACTTGCTGGAGGACGATGAGCCCGGGGGCGCTTGTACTCGAGGGAGGGCTGACCCAGGGCACTGTGGTATCGCTCCTGAGAGGGTACAACCAAGGGGTTAGGTGGGGGCACTTTGAATCTTGTGACAAGACAGGTGGAGATGGGGCTATATGTGGAAATGCGATGGCTAGTAAGCATATACCCCTAGCATGATAGTTATTCCCAGGAATTAAAATCGATTCGAATCGCTGATGCCCACCAGGTGTGGGAATGCTGATATTGCACATGGGCAACATAGTAACTACCTGAATACATTATGCTAATAGTCATGATTTCGAATATCACATGATTGTATTGTACTGCTTACATTTTGTAATTTGTTATTACGTTGATGATTGTAAGCAAATGATGAAAACTTGTTACTTTATGATGATTATATCACTATTTAAAATCAATGGCTAAGGATCCACTTGATAGTAAGCAGGGTTTGTGTCAGCCGTAAGCCAATCCATTAAGTCCTACTGAGTAATTAGTACTCAAGGTTTGCCCCCCACATTTTAAGCGCAGATATGGAGTTTTTCGTGTGCACCTGCGTTGGAGGCGGTGCATGCATGCACCAGGGTTGATAGTACTCATGTGTGGCACAGGAATAACATCGGTGGGCTCGATGTTGTTTCTTTTAATGCAAGTCTTTTGGATGATATCATGAATTCTGAACTTTAGATTTCTGCTGTGAGATACTTTTAAACTTGCCATGTGACGGCTCTATCTTGGAACTTGTATTTTATTTTGAACTGGTTTGTAAACTAAATCTACTTATGCTATATTTCAACTGCCTATGATGATGTAACTGTTGTGGCTCCATCGAGGGCTGAATGTGTGTGTGATGTCGGTTCCTCTGGGTTAGGGTAATATTGGGAGCCCTTTTGACTCTCGATGGACGACCGGTTTAGTTGGGTCTAATCACACTGCAAGCCAGAGGTAGCAGGTGTGCTTAGCTCAGATTAAATCAGCGGTTCTGCCACAATGCTCGAGCTCTAGGCCCTCCGCTGGCTTCAGAATCTTTCGGCCAGCTCCATCTCTAGCTCGCATCAGTTCTGTGAGAAGTTGTAACACCCTAAATTTAATTTCCAGCAGTTTATAATAAATTCAATATGCTTTATTTATTTTTCTAGGATTTATTGTGCCTAGTATGCATTTTTTTTCATTATCTTTTGAACTAAATATTGCAATATATCCTAAGGTCAACATGTTTGTGCATTCATGCTGGAGCATATTTTTATTTGATGAGTGGCATAAGGTTTGAATTCAAATTTATTTGAATTCATAGTTTGCTTTTGAGTTTAAAAGAAAAGAGAGAAATAGAAAAGAGAGGGAAAATGCAGGAAAAAGAAAAAGAGAAATCAGCCCACCTCCCTGAGCCGGCCCACCTCGGCCGAGCCGGCCCACCCCGCGCCCTCACCCGAGCCGGCCCAGGCGAGGCGGCCCAGCCGGCCAGCCGCGGGCGCCGCCTCTCTCCCTCGCGCCGCTGACAGGCGGACCCGCGCCCGTCGAGCCGCTGACAGGCGGGACCCACCTGTCATCCCCAACCTCCTGACATTCCTTTTTCGGCGACGGCGTTTTCCTTTTTCGGCCGCCGCCTTTCCTTCTCTACGCCGGCCGACTCCGAGGAGGAGAGCTTCCCCCGCCGCCTTTCCCGTGTTTCCCGCTCTCCTGCGCACCGAGTCCCCAAAGGAATCGAAGGATTCCCTTCCTTCCCGAGAGTGCGCGCCGAAGGAAACTCCGGCCGCCGCCTTCCTTACTGCGCCGCCCCCTTCCGAGCCGCTTCGGTCCTATAAATAGCACGCCGGGCTTCGCCCTTTCCCCCTCAACCTCGCCAGCAGCCGCAATCGAGCCCTAGCCGTCACGAGCCGCTCAATTCTGCCGCCACCGTCCGAGGTGAGTAACGCCGGCGAGGTGCAATTCGCCCTCTGTGGTCGCGCTCCCGCCGCCCTAACCCCTCCGCCGTGCTCTGCAGGGCCTCGCGACCCTGTTCCGCTAGCTCTCGACGCCCGTGGACGCTCCGACCGAGCTCTCCGCGAAGCCCCGAGCCGCTCCGCCGCCTCCGCTCGTCGCCGACCATCCTCCGGCAGCTCCCGGTCGTCGACAACCCCACGGTGAGCTTCGCCGTGGTCCCGTCTTGCTTTCTAGCTAGGTCCGGTCCCGAATCGCGCCCCGGAACACCGGGCATCGCGAGCTCCGGCGATGCGCCGCCGTCCCCGATGGTCGCCGCCGGCGAAACCTCGCCTTCCAACCTCAGCCGTCCGATCCAGAACGGATGCACGAGATTATAACGTGATCCGATCTCACCTCGGCCGTTAGATCTAGATCCGACCGTCCGGACCAGATGGTGACCGGTCAACCGCGGTCGTCGCCGCCTTTTTGTTAAAGAGACCCTCGGTTTTTTCTAAATCAACCCGCGGTCCACGCCAGTTCAAAAATAATTACAGATCGGCCCAGTTTTTAATGCTTTAGCCCCTGCGCTATTGAAAAATAGAACCCGCAGTCCAGAGGCTGTGTTTTTGTGCTTTAGACCTCGGATCTTTCCTGAAATTACAGAATTGGTCCCTGGTTTTTCCAAAGCTGCACAGATTTTGAGTTTTCTTCATAAATAGGTCCCTAGAACCTTGTTTTGGCCATAACTTTTCCGTTTTAACTCCGTTTTGGGCGATTCTTTCGCTCACGTGACCGTGGTAATATGTAGAACAATTCTAAACCAGTTTTGTGCTCTGTTTGGATGTATTGGTGTACTGTTTCTTATCTTTTGTCCATTGTTTGCATGTATGCTCGTATATGGATGCTTGTGTGACGATTGGACGTAAGTAGACGTTGATCTGTCTGAGGTGAACGAGGAGCCACCTTTTGACATTTGTGAGCAGCAGCAAGAGCACCTTGAGGAAGGCAAGTATAACATGAGCAACACCTATCACCTTTAATTCATTGCATATGCATGTGTCGATCTTGTATGCCTATAAGGACGATACATTAGCCACTTTGATCTCAATGTGAACCTTTTGGGTTGCATGTGGTTAAGTTTTTGCTAGGTGCTGCGCCAACATACACCTATGCTATGTTTTTAATTAATGTTGATTAATGGATCTATGCAATTAATTGTTTGAGCGTGACCCTCTGTGCCGTGTGCTTGAGTGGTGCATGTCTCATTTAAAATTTGTTTTTTAGCAACTTGGTTTAGGGGGCATGAGCTTTGTGCTTAGTGGTTTTGCTCATAGCCACTTTCCATAAGGACCGGTTCGCAAAGCGACAACCTGGGACAACAGCACTACCATGAGACTGGAATGGGACGGTCTTAGCTGATTAATTAGATTGTTTTAGTTTGGGAGTAACTTACCTGCGGGGCAAGAGGGGAGGTGTGCTTCTGTGGCCCTCGCGCTGCTTGGGTTGAGTGTGATGTGTTCTTCTCCCCTTGAGGCTTGCTCCACCGTTGCATAACCTGAAACCTTAGCGGTTACACCTTACTAACATAATCTTTGTAAAGGCTTCGTAGTGTGGCTTGCTAGTCATCTCATCTAAGGTATGTGATGAACCACTAGCGTAGCTCACGACTTGTGGGTAAAGATGTGCAACCTCTCGAGAGTGTAAAACTGATGCATCAGCCGTGCTCACGGTTATGAGCGGCCCAGATCCTTTATGTGATTAGTTGGGTTATGGATGGTTTTTGGTAAAATCCTGGTTAACCATGATGCTTAATTTCTTCTATGCAATATCTTTGAGATGAAAGTTTCTCTACTCACTTTAGTAAATAGCTTCAATAAAATTTGACCAATTAAAAGCAATGCAGTGGAGTCAGCTAACCTTAGAGCCTCATGGTTCTGTTATACTTGTTGAGTACGAGTTGTGCGCTCACGCTTGTTCTTTTCCGTTTATTCCTTGTTGGGGGGACAAATCCAACCGCTGCTCAGTCAATGGAGATACGGAGGATTATCAAGAAGTCTAGGCTCTTCGCTCTTCCAGTGGACGTCCCTGTGGCGGCTCTAGTTGCTTTCCGTTTACGCTTCCGCTTTTACGTACTCTATGTTAAAGACAAGTGTCTATTATGGTAATAATACTTATGATGTAATCGTTAAACGTTATATTATGACATGTCCTGTGATGACAATTTGTCCTATACATGTGAGACTCGTTCCTGGCGCATGTATAGTATGCACGGTTTTGGTTCATTGAAAACCGGGCCTGACAGAAGTTCATCACCAACTTCTGCGGCACTTATCACCAGCTGGCTACGGTACGGGATCTTGCTTGCATACGTCAGGGGCCTTGAGAGACGCTCAAAGAATACATCCGGTGATTCTTCAAGCTTCGGAACCAGGTGGCCAACGTCCCAGATCAGATCATCATCAACGCCTTCAAGGAAGGCTTACAGGATGAAAGACTCCTGGAGAAGCTTGCTAGGAAGCTTCCCAGTGACGTCGAGTCCCTTTTCAACTTTGCCAACAAGTACACTGACGCCCGCGAGGAGATCCATGACATTCTCTTGTGCAACAAGGGAGGCCACCACCCAAGGCGGGACAACGATGATCGCCGCGACCCTCGCCGGGACAATGAAGATCGCTGCGACCAAAGCTGGGATGGCAATGACCGGCGTGACGGGCGCCGCGACAGTGACAGACACCCTTGGAAGTGCGGCCCCCATAATACCGTCAATGAGGCAGGCTTCCCCGGCAAGCGACCACGACAGAGGATGGAGGACGTCCTCGACAAGCCTTGTCCAGTCCATCCCGGGGCAAGGCACACGTACCGGAACTGCCGGGGGCTTCAGTTCCTCTTACGGCGGGGAACCCTACCATCCAAGGAAGGAGACAGCCCCAGTGACAAGAACGACGGCAAGCCCTCGTGCGACAAGGAACAAGAGGATCGAGATACAGAAGCCGGGAGTGGCTTCCCTCTCGTCAACAACAAAGTGGCCGTCATTTATGGAGGCCACGGTTCGAAAGAAAGCAAGCGAAGGCAAAAGCTCATCAACAGGCAGGTGTTGATCATGCAGTCATCAGCCCCGACCTTCTATCAGCAGTCAAAGCAGACCATCAGCTTCACCAGGAGCGATCGCTGGTGCAACTTCGATGAGCTAGGCCATTACCCCCTCGTCATCAGTCCAATTGTGCGTTGGACCCTCTTGCACAAGGTACTGATCGACGGAGGGAGTGGCCACAACATCCTCTTTGAGAGGACACTCCTCGCACTGGGGCTCAACGTGCAAGATCTGGAGGAGTCGGACAAGCCGTTGTATGGCATAGTGCCTAGGAGGGGCACTGAACCGCTCAGGCACATTACTCTGCCCATCCCCTTGGGCGACAAAAGCAATTGGAGGAATGAGTACATCTGGTTCAAGGTGGCTCACATCGACTCCTCTTATAACGCCATTCTCGGGAGACCGACGCTCGCCAAATTCATGGCGATTCCGCACCACTCTTACCTAGGGCTCAAGATGCCGGGGCCCAATGGTGTCCTTTCAATTAGGGGCGATTTCAAAATCTCCCATGAGTGCGACCAGGCGGGGCTCGCGGCGTTAGAAGACCTCGAGCAGGAAGCTGCATGGGACAAAGTAAAGGCACTGGCTGCAAAGATTCGGCCAACCATTCCGGTCGCCGATGACACTCGGAACGCCATGCAGTCAGCGGTCCCGACGAAGCAGATTAGCCTGGGTCTCAGCGACCCCAAAAAGACGGTCACTATCGGGGCCAGCCTCGACCCCAAATAGGAAGACGCGCTCGTCCAACTCCTTCGCCGAAACTAGGACATGTTCACTTAGCAGCCATCACACATGCCTGGCATCCCTAGGGAGCTAGCCGAGCACAAATTGAAGATCAACCCGAATGCCAAACCACCCAAGCAGAAGCTGTGCCGTTTCTCCAATGAGAAGAAGGAGGCGATTAGGGCAGAGGTGGACCGGCTGACAATAGCTGGCTTCAATAGAGAAGTCTTCCACCCAGAGTGGTTAGCAAATCCAGTTCTTGTAACGAAAAAGAATAAGGAATGGAGGATGTGCGTTGATTATATAGAGCTCAACAAACACTACCCGAAGGATCCCTTCGGGCTGCCTAGAATAGATCAGGTCGTAGACTCCACAGCAGGCTACGCCCTGCTCTCTTTTCTAGATTGCTACTCGGGCTACCCTCAGATTTCTCTGGCCCTAGAGGACCAAGAGAAGACTTCCTTCATCACTCCCTACGGGGCCTACTGCTACAAGACCATGTCCTTCGGACTGAAGAACGCTGGGGCAACCTACCAGCGAAGCATCCAAGCCTGCCTCTCCAAGAAGTGGGGCAGCGACATCGAGACATACGTCGATGACGTAGTCATCACGACCAGGAGCCCAGACGACTTCATGCGGGACATCGAGGAAACCTTTGATAGCCTCAGAGTCTACCAATGGAAGCGCAATCCTAAGAAATGCATCTTCGGCGTACCGTCTGGCAAGCTCTTGGGTTTCATCGTAAGCAACAAGGAGATTGAGGCCAATCCGGAGAAGATATCAGCGATCACAAGCATGCAACCGCCGATGTCTCAGAAGCAAGTTCAAAAGCTCACCGGGTGCATGGCCGCCCTGAGCATATTCATCTCGCATCTCAGCGATCGGGGGCTTCCCTTCTTCAAGCTCCTCAAGAAGCTCGATTCCTTTAAGTAGACCGAGGATGCACAGAAGGCTCTGGATGAGCTCAAGGCGTTCCTCTCCTCACCACCGGTCCTGACTGCTCCAATCCGGGCCCAAGGCGACATGCCCGCGGAAGACCTCTACCTCTACTTGTCGTGCACCACCCACATGGTGAGTACGGCACTCATCGCAGAAACGGCGGATCCAGCCCATGTCTATAAGATCCAGCACCCAGTGTACTTCATCAGTGAGGTCCTTAGTCCAGCAAAGATACGGTACCCTGAAGTCCAAATGCTTTTATACGCGGTTCTGATCACATGTCGCAAGCTGAGACACTACTTCGAGGAGCACCGGGTGGTGGTCGCCACCGCTTTCCCCATCAGGGACATTTTGCGTAACAAGGAGGCAGCCGGCAGAATAGCCAAGTGGGCATGCGAATTGGGCGCGTATGACATCGACTTCAAGCCCAGGACCGCAATAAAGTCCCAGGCGTTGGCAGACTTCATCGCAGAGTGGACGGAATAGTAGGTCCCTGCAAATCTAGAAAAGCCGAAGCACTGGGTCATGTACTTCGATGGGTCCTTGAAACTAGAGGAAGCAAGGGTTGGAATTCTCTGCATATCACCCAAGGGCGAGCAGCTCAAATACGTCCTCCAGCTCAAGTTCAAGCTCTCTAACAACATGGCAGAATACGAGCGCTGATCCACAGATTACGCATCGCGGAGTCGCTCGCCGTCAATAGACTGCTCGTGTATGGTGATTCCCTAGTGGTAACTAACCAGGTCAATAAAGACCGGAGCTGCTCCTCGGAGATGATGTCCGCCTACCACACCGAAGTCAGGAAACTTGAAGGCAAATTTTGGGGGATAGAGTTCCACCACGTGCTGACAGATAACAACGTGGCGGCCGATGTACTCTCGAAGCTGGGCTCCAAGCGAGCGGAGGTACCACCCGGAATATTTGTCCAGGTCCTTAACAAGTCGATAGTAGAAGAGGAAGGAGAACAAGACGTGCAAAAAGACAAACCAGCAAAAGAGCAGGCTCTTGTCATCGAGCCTGACTGGAGGGCAGAAATCATCGAGTGCATCAAATCCGGCACCCTCCCAGAGCTGAAGTTAGCGGGAGATAGAGTGCACCAAAGAAGCAAGAGCTACACATTGATTCGTGATCAGCTATATCGCCGAGCCGCGGCATCCGGCGTACTCCTGAAATGCATCCCGCACGAGGAAGGCGTCAACCTCCTCAATGAGATCCACTCGGGCTCATGTGCCAACCACGCGGCATCCAAGACACTCATGATCAAGGCATTCACGACAGGATTCTACTGGCCGACGGTAAAGCAAGACGCTGAGACAATCGTCAGAACCTGCGAAGGTTGCTAGTTTTTCACGCGACAACAGCACCTCCCAGCCTCGGAGCTGCAGAACATCCCAATCTCCTGGCCTTTCGTATGCTGGGGGCTGGACATGATTGGCCCATTCAAAAAGGCTCTCGGGGATATGATCACATTCTTGTGGCAATCGACAAGTTCACAAAGTGGATAGAGTACAAACCCATCAACAAGTTGACAGTTGCCAAGGCCATCGAGTTCATTGAGGAAATCATGCACAGATTTGGCGTCACATCGGAAATCATTACTGATCTGGGCACGATCTTCTCTGCGGATGCCTTCTACAACTTCTGCAAAAAGCAAGGGACCCTAGTGCGCTACGTGTCCATGCATCATCCGTGAGCCAACGGTCAAGTGGAGCGCGCTAATGGCATGATTCTCCATGGGCTCAAGCCAGCCATCTTCGACAGACTCGAGCTATATGAGGGTAAATGGCTCAAGCAACTACCGTACGTGATCTGGAGGCTCCACACTCAGCCTTCTAAGGCCATCAACAACAACACCCCGTTCTTCATGGTCTATGGTTCAGAAGCAGTCTTACCCGCGGATCTTGTTCACGGGGCTCCAAAGTGGCGTTCAGAAATATACCGACTGCGGAACAGTCAAGGATCGAAGACATCAACCTCATCGAAGGCTAGCGCTTGCACGTCACCCTCAAGTCCGTCAAGTACCAGTAGGTGCTGAAGTGTTATTCTGACAAGAATGTGAAGTCGGGCTCCTACAATGTCGGCGACCTCGTCCTCAAGCGTAAGACCTCCACGGCCGAGCAGTCCAAGATGAGTTCCCCTTGGGAGGGTCCCTACCTCGTCAAAGAGGTCCTAGGGTGAGCCACCTTCAAGCTCAGTGAGCCAGAAGGAAGGGAGCTTCCGAACACTTGGAACTCCGAGCACCTGCGGCGTTTCTATCCATAGGCCGAGTGGTTCTAGGCACTCAGCCGAGCTCTCATCCAGCACTCCATCATCAAGCACTCTGCTGCGAGTCCTAGCACTCAGATTGTACTGGTCGAGCACCCTGAACGCTCATTTTCCAGCAACAACCAAGCCGAGCACGGCCTCAACGACCTATGAATTAAGAGTCATCTTCATTCCCTCCTCAGCTCTCAATCATGTAATGCAGTTACATCTACGAGAAAACCCCAGCAACCTGAGCTGGGCCTTTTGCGTTGACTCACTAGCAAGGGCGACAACCAAGCCGCACTAGTCGAGTACTATGCTCTAAACAGCACCCGACGACAACCAAGCCGCGGAAAAGGCACCCTATTGAGCTCTCACCAGCGACAACCAAGCTGCCGAAAGAGCGACTGCCAAGTGCAGTACCCTAAAAGCCAACCAGCGACAACCAAGCTGCGTAAAGGGTTATAACATCCGAAGCTCTTACCAGCAAAAGCCAAGCTGCCAAAAGAGCAATTGCTAACACACAAACACTCAAAGCTCTTACCAGTGACAACCAAGCTGTTGAAAGAGTAATCGCTAACTGCTACGCCAAAACTCTAACACCCAGCGACAACCAAGCTGTGAATAGAGTGACAAACAATAGGAGCTCTTATCAGCGATAGCAGCGCCGCCTAAAGAGCCAATCCAAACAGCTTCATTTCAGCACCGCCACTGGCAACGTTCGGGCCATGCGCACAATATGTTTTTCTCGATGCACTTTGGGGTACAGCTAAGTGTTCCATACACAATTACACCAATGGTCCTCTATGTACTCTGCTGGGGACTCCACCTGGTCTTCTCGTGCAAATAAACTGGAAGGCCTTTGTAGTGGCTAACGCGACAGGCCGAGCATCCTGTTAGTAGCAGGCGAATACCTCCTGCGTAGTCCTGGCCTTAGGACTAGGTGCGGTTGCAGAGAGGTCCACCTCAGGATAGTAGGTCTTGATTGTAGCCGCCGCGTTAGTGACAGCTTCCTAGACGGCCTCTCTGAAGAATGCCTTGGCGGAGCTGAAAGCCCTAGGCAACCTTTCGACGATGGGTCGGCCCTCATCGTCCGTAGCCAACAGGTCGACGAGCGTCTTGACCCCGGTCTCCAAGGCTTCGTACTGCCCTTCTAGTTGGCTATAATGGGTGGCCTGGCTCCCAAGCTCTGCTAGGTCCACTGCATGCTGCTCAGAAAGCCTCGTCACCTCAGCCTCAAGTGCTTTAGCGTCATCGCATGCCTGGTCCTGAGCAGTAGTGAGCTCATCGATGCTCTTCAAGTATCGGGATCTCTCTTCAAGACTTTGTGCCTGGCCGCCTTTGAGTAAAGATCGGGCAGCAGCGAGCAACATATACGACATGTCAAGATCTTTGGCAGTTACCTCATATGAAGTCTTCTGTTGGGTGACTTTGCCCTTCAGCCTCAGGGACTCAGCTTCCGCTTGATTCTTCCCTTGTTTGAGCAGCTCGATATCGCGCCGTTGTTCGTCAATAGCCGAGGAAATCTGCTCCATCAGGTCAGATTTTTCTGCACACAAATCAATCAAAAGCCACCCAGTCAGAGAGCTCAACTCAGGGTGCAATAGTCCAAGCTAGGAAGTGCCTCTTACCTAAAGCTTTTCGTTCCACGGCAGACATTTGCTCTTTCAACTCGGCATTCTCAGTATATATGCGGAACACCTCGTGGAAGCAATCCTACATTGACAATAGAGAAAGTAAGAATGCATTTCAGATGTGCAAAGAATAAGTAACCTTTGAGAGGACGACGTGCGGCGCATTACTGGCATATTCGCGATCGATACAGGAGCTAGATCCCCTGATTCTTAGACCACCAGCTCCCTTGAGTCACCTCCGGCCTCACTATCTGCAGGGGGCTTCAGCAGACTAGCCCTGTGGAGCTGCCGGCAGTGACTGAGTCCTCCTGGCGCTCTGCCTCCTCAGGAGTTTGCTCCGGAGGGTCTTCTGCATGTGAGGAGCCGACAGTGTCAGGCGCCTTCTCTTGACCCGCCGACCTCTTGGATCCATCACCTAGGCAGGGCATATCCAAGTCCGGAGCTAGCACATCCCTGGGTGGGGATGTTGCTATCTCGCGTTCTAGTGCCTCGCTCAGTCTCCCCGTTTCCTAGTCAGGGAGCGGTGCAGAGGTGTTACCGCATGTCTCCTGGGAGGCCACCTCGGCAAGCCTATCAAACCAAATGAGAAATGGGTAGTCTGGCTCATGGTGCAAAACAAAGACAGTAAGGCAAGAATGCAACTTATGATGGCAGCCGGATTTTGTTCCCCACCACTCTAACCAGTGGCTTAACCTGGCTGCTAGAGGACTCGGGTTTCTTCCTAGCAACGTCCGGCTTCTCAACCGCTCAGCGCTTCCTAGTACGGAGAGCTTCGTTGTCGGAAGGCTCGTTCTCCTCCCCAACAGTGTCCACTATGCGCAGTGTCTTGCCGGTCGTGGTGGAGCTGCGCTTGTGGATGGCATGGTGAGTCCCCTGCACTCTGCTTCTGAGGGTGGAGCTTCCTCAGACCTCACGGGCTCTTTACCAGCTTGCTCTTCGTCTACAACGTTGGTGTAGAAGTTGGATGGCATTCCTCCAGCCGTGGCATATCGTTCCTCTTCTTCTGGGTTGGGGCTTCCCCTGAATATGGCGGCTCAAAATAGAACCAAAAGCAGGCACCCTACACACACAAACAACAAAGGGATTCATCTACTCCTCTCTGATACAGAAGGTACGCAACCTTTCAAGTTTAGAAGAATGCCAGCACTGCATACCTAGTCCGACGGGTTATAGACGGAATATGAGTGCGGGACGCCATGGTTGTGTTGCCGCGGGAAACCGGTGGGCGATGTGCCAACGGGTCAACACAATGCGAGCAAGGAGGTGCATGTGGACGTAGAGGTCGCTCCTCCTTGCTGTGGCTCCCAATTAGCTAAACGGTTAGTCGACTGCTGGTTATGGTGGTGGTTGGACGTGCCACCTAGCTTGACCTTACAGCCAGGAAGGTGGTGGTGGTGACGGTGGTCGACTCTTGTTCTCTCTGCATAAACAAACAAAACAGGGTAAATGTTAAATACTAGCCGGATCGCTCGGATCGGCTCTCCCACGTCGGGTCTTGACATCGGCAAACCTCCATTGATACTCCACGAGCCGATCTGACACTGCTTAGGCGATGCATAAGAGATGTACAGGAATAACAATGATCCGCTTACCCAGATAGGCTCTTTAATAGAAACTAGTGTAATAAATAAACAGAGTATTATCTCTAGCTAGAACCGATTGAGATGCAAGAAAGCGTGAGATACCAACATCAGCCTAAGTAGTAAGCCTCTTGTATCATGCAAATCTAACAAAATATGGCAGTGGCTTGACGCAGCACATATTGCAAAAGATAATAACGTCAAAGGATACCATGATAGCGAATTGTGCATGATCCGATCTATGTCATGAAGCTCAGATAATAATAAGTAGATCGGATCGATGCACGTGATAACTAGCAGATCTTGCCAACAACAATGCTTAGTACAAGATCTACCATAGGCAGAACGACGTAATGCCCTATCAACATCCACGACAGAAGTCAATAGAGCAGCATGGCGATATACCTTGAAACCCTAATTGCTCAGGGGTGGCGATGCGCCGAGAGAATATGGAGACAACCGCTGTTGACGAACGTGAGTAGTCTCTGTTTATTCCATAGCTATGGGTACATATTTATAGTCCGTTGACTTGGATAGCAAGTCTATCCCTTCATAATTTATCTCTAAATCTTAACTAAACTGGAATCCCGATCGGACTCTCTACCAAAGAAACTATTTTTCCTAAGATACATGGGCACATGGCCCAAAAGGCAAGATACACGCTATCTCTCCCTTGGATAGCCCAACTTTTAGCTCCAAGCCAATCTAGGCCCATTAACCTAGGTCGGCTAAATTCTAGCGCCAACACATGCCCCCTGGTTTTGGCAAATAAAGATTTTATTTCAAAACCAAATGAGGATGGATTCCCTACCGATCTGTCACGTCGAGCCTGAAACGCCACGTTACCAAATGAGGAACGGGCGCTGACCGCCCCATCCCACTAGACTTGGAACGCCACACGCTCCTTCCCGTAATGATGACCGTTCGGTGCCTTGGTAACCATGCAGCGCCTCTTCATCTTCCTCTGATCTAGTACTTAACAGGTACAGGGGTTCCCTTGTTTTCTACACATCGGCAACCGCGTCTTCTTCCTTCTTGAGCCAAAGAAAGCCGAGAGACCCCCTATTCTCCGCCATGTCTTCTAGGGGTAGCAACATCCCGGAGCATCCTTCCTCACCTTCCAACGCAGGGCCCTCGGGGTCTCCTTCCCCGGTGGAGCGCATCCTCTCCTACTTGGAGAGCATGGTGCCAGTGCTCCCAGCACCCGCCGCGCCGACATTGGCGATGCCGCCTCCTCTGGCCGTTGCCACTACTCCGCTGGAGGTCATTATCATCTCCAGCGATGACTTCGGCGCCGACTCCAACGCCGGCCATAGCAGCGGGTCAAGCACTCCCTCGCCGGCGCTTGTCCACAATGATCAGATGGAGCCACCACCGCCGATCGTCCCCCTCGAGCTCCCGGAGTATTACCACGACGTAATGTCGTGGAGCTCTGGGTCTTCTGAGTACTGTGACTCAGAGATGACGAGCGGCGAGGACCTCGACATCCTCACCCTTAGCCCCCTTCTCTCTTTAAGTGACGACGACCTCTTCTCCTAGGACAACAGAGAAGAGGACGAGGAGATGGTGGAGGCCGAGGAGTCCGAGCAGGAAGACGACGACGCCGCACCGGAGGAGCCGAACGAGGACAAGGACCTCCTCGTCCTGGGAGATGAAGGTCCCTCAGACCTTGAGCTCTCTAATGGTGAGGACGCCGATGATGAGGCGGACGAGAATGGCGAGGACGCCGGCAACGAGTCGTCCGAAGATAGCGACGCTTAACGCATTTTTAGTTTTAGTTTTAATCAGTTAATTTTATCTTTTAGCCACTACGTCGACTCTTAGGAAGAATCCCCGAGTTTGGGGCAAGACGATAGTCATGGAATCGGCTTTGGGGACCTCTTTTCTTATATATATTTTTTGTCATCGATGTATATATTCCTTAGTAAGAATATATAAATTAATGAATTTTCCTTTACTGATTCCTCTGTCCAAAATCCCTCTGAGACTCCTTAACATCGGCTTCAGTAGCAACGTACTGAGCCAAACTTGAAGATTCACTTCCGAAGATCGGCACAATTAGATCGACTCAGTGGCATCGGCTTAGTGGCAACGGACTAGGCTATGCTCAAAAATCGGATCCTGGTGACAGTATGATGAGTCGAGCCGACCTTCACACAGGTCCACACCATGCAGAACGGTTCTCAGCCGATTAGTACTAACCTGAATCAGCATCGGCTAGTAGCCTACGGTGGTCCCACACTCTGACCATCCAACCAAAGGCACGAATCCTTTGGCTAAATTCTAAAAATCCTGCGCTACTCTGTTGGGTACGGACAGTTCCTCATAAAAGGCAAGCGAACCAACTCCAAAGCATGCCTCCCACCTCTTGACGCAAAAATACTTCACCATTACACTCCATCTTTGGCCAACCTAGTGAAATGGCGGCGTCTAGCATCGCGGTTGAGGAAAAGACTCTCTGCGAGCGAGTTTTTGATTTGAAGGTAACAATTTCTAACTTCCTTGGATTACTACCTCCGCACATTCTGTGGTAGCCTTTCTCACTCTGAGTCCTTTAATTTTTTATGATTAGGCCGATGAAATTTTACTCCCCTCATCAGCAAATTCCACAACTTTCAGTCTCGGACCCAAATCCTATGAACCCCCATATGAAGTCATCAGAACCGAGACCAAATGTTTGTCGTTTGTTCATACCACTCCAGACCTAGATCTGTGGTCAGATCAATTATGAGCCTGGCCATTTCCAATGGAGTGTTGGGTCGACTGGTATAAACATGTCAAACGGGCGTACGGTTCCACTTGGCAAGTCACCCGTATAGCCGATGCCTTAACTTTGTCCCTTTCTCCCATGGATAAAGATGATAACTTGCTTAGATCCATCGGCTATTTCTGGTCGGATAGCCTAAACTATTTTTTGTTCAGCTCTAGCCCCATGACCCCAACATTGATGGATGTCGTAATGATTCTAGGCCTCGATGTGCATTCTTCTTGTCCTTCTCCTTTCTCCTTAACCGAATGTCCTCATAAGACAATAGTGGAGAAGAGCAGCACCCGAAACTGAAGCCAATACATCAGTCAGCACAATAAACAAACTGGCCCAGTTTCAGTGAAAGAACACATCGCCTTCCTGAACCTTTGGCTTGACCATTTTCTTTTCAATGGTCCTTCTTTGGCCCCGACAAAGAATTATTTGAACCTAGCCAATGGCCAATCTCTTGCCCTGGGAAAACTTTTCTTGGGAATTCTATATCGCCACCTGTCTCTGAACACCGAACGCATCTTGTCGAACCAGCATGTGAAGACAGGAGGACCTTGGTGGTTTGTTCAGCTTTGGTGCAAGACTTTCGCACTAAAATTCTAGATTTCCCTCGATTAGAATCCTAATCTTTCCTAGATTCTTCTAGTAGGTCTATTCACTGCACTTATCAGCTACCTATAACCGATACCACTGCTGTAGAAATGGTCAAGTGGTACAAATGCTTCTATAGCTCCCTGACCATACCTTCTTATGATGCATATGCTGAATTAGAGCATTTCGAAAACCCATCTTTCATCAGACTAGACAGTTTCCCCACTAATGAGGAATCCCATGCTATATTCAGCATCATGATCACTCCGTGCCTCCTCCCAGTCAGTATGAGCACTAGCAATAGGATCAACAAGACAGGGTACGAATCATACCAACCTGTCTTAGCTGCTTGTCAGTTCGGCTTAAATCAGACTTCGCCACGTCTGATCATCCATGAGAGAATTCAAAGCCGAGCTGAATTGACCAACTCACTGGTAGCTTCCAAAGGCTATGCCATCTTTTCTGACTTGAAGCTACAAGTGCCTCATGATCTGGAGTTCGTACATACTTCCGATGGCTTCAACTCTTGGTGGGATTACTCGAGACCCCACCTCTTTCAGGGCACAGTTGCATCGGCTCTTGTGGCAGTTGACTCAGAATACCAAACCACACCGGAAGAGGTATGTCCACTTCGTCATTGATTCTTTCCCTTCTTCTATTATCCCAGAATCTAACTAAGCTTTCTTCTACTCAGTTACAAGAAGGTCCAAGCCCAACCAATGAATCGGGCTAGCCATTTAAGTATTTGCAAATGGGTCCAGTGCCGGTGTACCAAGCCAATGCGCCTTCTTTCGACAAAGTCATCTTTGCTGCTCCTGGCTTGATATGGCAATGAGAAGAGAGAGGGCCCAGTCAGCCGAGATTAAAAAGGCATCCGTCTAGAAGCCAGTTGCTCCCTAGGCTCCATTACCTTCCGATTCACCAGTAAATTCTCTCCTGCTTCCCTGGATTTTCTGCCACCATCTGCGTTAATTCAAAGACCTCCATGTACAATGCAGGATGATCATACCCACAGTAGGGAGCATGAAGCTGATGTAGGAGGAGCTTTGCTCGAATGTTGTGATGCTCCACCTAAAGACACATCCGGCCACACAGGAGCGGAAGTAGAGGTTGATTTGCTTGAGGTAAGACTACCACATACCTTCATCATGCTATTTTCACCTCAAGACTGCCTGATCTTACCACCCCTTCCTAGTCAAACTTTCAATGTGGCAAATCAGTTAAACTTTGATCCTTCCACCATTGGTGAAACATTGATGACCGAGAGCCCGCATGTGTCGCCTTCATCTGCTGCACACATGGTTGCCAAACTTGAGGACATTGTGAAGCGCTTGGAAGTCCCAATCGAACAACTGGTCTCTGACTGTGATGAGATCCGATTGGTCTTTGAGTCAATCGCTGATACTCTTCCTTCAGACCTGAAGCGGGCACTTCGGCATACGGCCCATCTGGGCTTCCTCCATGAGGATGTTCTGGCGGCCACCACGTGCATCGCTTCTCGTGCTAGATAGCTAGCTTTGAAGGAAGAAATCGCCAGGGAATGTGCAGCAGCAAACCAACTCAAGGCGGCTCTTGATGATCAAAGTGTCAATGAACGACTGTTGTCAACCAGGGAAGAGCTTGACACGAAGAAGGTTAAACTCAATGAAGAAATCAAACGCCTCCAACAAGAATTATCCGAGGTTCAAGCAGCCATCATAGCCAACGATGCAGACATGGAAAAGACTGCAGGTGAAAAGCACCAACTGTCCACAATGCACAAGACAAACCTGGCGTGCATCCACTCGCTGAACAAGAGTTTGATCGTCGGCTCCGATGAACCAGATCGTCAAATCATCAACTCAGCCGACGAGGTTCGATTGAAGACTCTTATTACAGTCCGTCAGTTTATTCATAAACTTTCTGCTCCATCGTCTGTATAATGAACTCATAACTAGAACCTTCATTTCATCTGGCATGTCTCTGTTTGGCATGCCCCCCCGAGCATATTTGACAACGGACAGAATTTTTGTTAAATGTTTTAATTCTAAAGGCGATGCATAATTTGCATCGGCTCTAATCGAGGTCAATGGCGTACATCGGCCCATACTTTTGTTTTTTTTCCTCAAGGCGATGTTAACACATTGGCTCTATCAAGTCCAGATGGCCTCACATCGGCCTTGTACGAAATAGATCAGGTTCCGATCCATAAGCTAGGATAGTACCTTTTCAAGTACTTGACATTGATGTTCCTGCTAAACCGTACTCCCTCCCGTGTTTCCATTCTGTAGGAGTTTCCCAGAGCGGTTTCTACTATATGATATGGCCCGTGCCAATTAGGTGACCATTTTCCATATGCTGGGTCCTTTGTTCCAACTAGCAAAACTAGCTCCCACACAAGATCTCTATCTTGAAAATTCTTCGGCTTAACTTTTTTGTTATGAGCTCTTGCCACCTTGGCCTTGTTGTCCTTGATCTTTTCAAGAGCCCAGAACCAAAGTTCTGTCAGATCATCTGTGTTAATATTCATGAGCGCTGAATATTCATCGGCTGTCAGGTCATTTTGAAACTGAACCCGTCGAGAGCCGATGTTGATCTCCCAAGGCATAACGGCCTCCTGGCCATAGACCAATTGATAGGGAGTGCATTTGGTAGCCCCATGACACGACATTCGATATGCCCACTATGCTTCAGCCAGCCGATCGTGCCATTGCTTGGGATATTCATCAATTTTTCACTTAATCAGCTTGAGGAGACTTTTATTTGACACCTCGGCCTGACCATTAGCCTGAGCATAGTATGGCGAAGACTGTATCAAGGTGGCGCCCATCTCTTTAGCAATTTTTTTGAAATCTTCTACCAAAAAGACAGACCCCTGATCTATGGTTATGGTCTGTGGTATCCCAAATCGATGAATGATGTGTGTGTTGACAAAATTTATCACATCCTTGGACGTGACATTTTTCATCGGTACAGCCTCCACCCATTTGGGGAAATAATCGGTTGCGGCCAAAATCCATTTGTGGCCCTTGCTAGTTGGAGGGTTAATTTGTCCAATCATGTCCATGCCCCAGCCTTTGAATGGCCACGGCTTGATAATAGGATTTAACGGTCCAGCCAGCCAGAGCTATCTGTACGGCCCCAAATCTTTGACACTCTTGGCAACCTTTGAAACAATCCTCCAACATAGCCGGCCAATAATAGCCAGACCTTCTGATCAACCAATTCATCTTCTGAGCCAATTAGTGAGTACCGCAAGTCCCTTCATGTACATCGTGCATGATTTTGAGCGCTTCTGTTGGGCCTAGGCATTTTAACAACAAGCCTTCAATGGTTCTGAAATAAAGTTCTTCACCAATGAGCACATGCTTCAGAGCTCGCTGTCTTGTCTTCTTATCTACCCCCCGAGCCAGATCCCACAAGTAATTGAGGAGATCAGCTCTCCAATCAGCTGACGTCAGTTGCAAGGTATCGACACAGACGTTCTCAACTTGCTCTGCATAACCAGAAGCTATTTGTGTGAGTTTGTTAGCTTTGGTATTGTCGTCCCTTGGTATCCACTTGAGCTGAACATAACGGAACTTTGCCATCAACTCTTGACATCGGAGGAGATATGGATACAGCAAATCACTTGCACAATTGAAGTCCTCCGTTGACTAGTTAATGGCAACATTTGAATCACCGAACACTTCGACTGCTTCGGTGCCTGCGTCCAGTAATAGCTCAAGGCCTTTGCACAAAGCTTCATACTCCATCTGGTTGTTGGTACGATGCTCCTTAAGGCGAAAGGCGAATTCATATTGTGCCCCCCGATGGGAGATGATGAAAAGCCCAATGCCACAACCAGTGTCGCATGCAGACCCATCAAAGAACAAAGCCCAAGATGATATGCCAAAGAAATGGGACTGCAGAGCCAATCGCTCTGTAATAAGATCGGCTAACGCTTGGCCCTTGATAGCTTTCACTGGTCGGAACTTGACGTCAAATTCTGACAAGGCGAACATTCATTTGCCGAGCCTCCCTTTGAGGATCGGGGCTGACAACATGTGCTTGATGACATCGGCTTTGCAGATGATCAGCACCTCGGCGTTGAGCAGGTAATGCCGCAGTTTGGTGCATGTAAAATATAAGCATAAACATAAGCATTCCATTTTGGAATACCTGGTCTCCGCTTCAAGTAATCGTCGGCTGAGATAGTAGACGACATGCTCCTTGCTGTCGACTTCTTGAATCAGGATAGAGCCGATGGAAAATTCATCGGCTGAAAGGTAGACAATGAATGGGAGATCGAGTCAAGGTGGGGCCATCATTGGTGGTGCGGTCAGGTACTTTTTCATGTTGTCGAACACCAGTTGTTGATCAGGGCCCCACACGAACTCGCTGCTACGTTGTGTCCTGATTAACGGCATGAAGGCATCAAGTTTTGCTGAAAGGTTAGGGATGAACCTCCTGATGTAGTTAATCTTGCCGATCAGCTGCTGAAACTCCTTTTTGGTCATTGTTGGTGTCATTGAATTAATGCCATCCTTACTCTTTGAGCCGATCTCTATACCTCATTATGGATCATAAACCCAAGGAATTGTCTGGCAGTGACGCCGAATGCACATTTGTCGGGATTCATCCTCATGCCATGTTTACGAGTACGCTCGAGGACTTGACGCAGATCAGCTAAGTGGTTTTCCTGCAACACTGACTTGACCACCACATCATCAATGTATACTTCCACTAGCCGGCCGATGAGGTCATGGAAGATGTAGTTCATGGCCCATTGGTAAGTTGCTTCGGCATTGCGTAAGACGAAGGTCATGACCACAAACTCGAATAAACCCTGTGGGCAACGAAAAGCTGTCTTGTAAACATCTTCTTCAACCATAAAGATTTGATTATACCCGGCATTGCCATCAAGTAAACTCATCATCTTGTGACCAGCGGCAGCATCAATGAGTGACTCTGCAATGGGCATCGGGTATTCATCCTTTAGGGTAGCTCTGTTTAGATCCCTGAAGTCGATGCATATCCTGAGCTTACCGTTCTTCTTCCAAACAGGAACAATGCTCGATATCCAAGTGGCATATCGGCAAGGGCAGATAAACCCAGCGCGATTCATCTTCTCTATCTCTTCTTTGACTGTATCAACGACTTTCGCATCGATTTTCCTGGGATGCTGAGCAAATGGTTGAAAGCTAGGCTTGATCGACAGCTGATGTTCAACAATAGACCGATCAAGACCTGGCATCTCGTGGTACTCCCAGGCAATGCAATCTGGGAACTCCCTGAGCAGCTCGATCAATTTGGCTTTAAACTCTGGGTCGAGCTTTTTACTGATCCACGTCGGCCTTGATCGATCCCCTAAGCTGATGTTGACCTATTCAAGCTCGTCCGACGGCGTGAAGCCAAAACTGAGCTTGCCTTCTTCCGCGAATTCCTGCGTAGATCCTGATGACGCTGGAGAGGGATGAGAGCACGCAACTTCTGACCCTTCGTCATCAGGGGTTGATTGATCATCGCAAGAAAGAACATCCTTATTGGAAAAAACATGTATTACATTAATGCTTTGGGGTCGATCACACAGCTTGGTCAATACAGAAGTCTTACACAAAATATGATTACAAATTTTTTGGGGCCGATCACGCAGATAGGCCACTACTGGTCGTGAACCCATAGAAAGTTTATACCAACCAGTGAGACGATCAGAGAGATCAGCGGATACACTAGCTATTTCATCATTTAATGTTGGTCGCTAGTTGCATGAACCGGCATGATCCTATTTTTTGCTAGGTCGACAAAGCTCCAGTCCGAATCTTGTCGACCTGACACGCACTCTGTTTCTTTTGTTCAAAACTGTGCCTCGGACATTGCGTCGTCGCAAGACTCGTCAGAAGGGACTACTTCGATCTCATCGCCGTTCCACTGAATCAGGCATTGGTGCATGGAAGACGGGATGCAGCAGTTGGCACAGATCCAATCTCGGCCAAGCAGGATAGAGAAAGGGCCATGATTGTCAATGACAAACAATGAAGTGTTCATGGTCTTGCTGCCAACCGTCAGCTCAGCATTGAGAACCCCTTTGACCTTCGACGGGTTCCCTTTGAAATCTTTCAGTGTGACGTTGGTATCAACAAGATCCTCCATAGACCTGCCAAGCTTGCGACACAAGGAATATGGCATGATGTTAACGGTCACACCTGTATCAATGAGCATCCTACTAACGGGCTTGCCATTGACGAACCCTTTTACGTGTAATGGCTTAAGGTGCCGATATTTTTTGTCGATCGGCTTCTCAAAAACAGCAGCTGCGGGGCCAAGGCTGAGTTGTGCCATAGACTCGGCCATCTGCTCTTCACTGGGCGGTCAGAAATCATCTGGCAAGTAGAAGACCATGTTGACATCCGCCGCGGCCTTCTTCAGAACTGCGTTGACCTCCCCTTCAAAGTCATCCCCATGGTCTGATTGACTGTCGTTGTCCATGTTCAAGGTTCCATCATTTTCGTTCACCTTTGATGAGTTGGCCACAGCTGGTTTGGCTGGTGCTTCAGCTACCTCGAACTGTACTTTGCACTTCCACACGAAGTTGCGCTCTGTACGCAAGCTTGGAATGTCAAAGATGCCACCAAACTTTTTCAGCTGCCGAAGATACTCTTCTTCGGCTTGTTCCAAGCAATGTAGATGTTGAACCCTGCTGCTTTTGTGACTTAGACAGGCCTTCCGGACACCACCTCGGCAAGTGGCATTCCTCGCGTCATCGACCATCATTGGCCCCTTGGATCGGCGGTCCGCGCTGCTGCGGAGGAGGTGAGACCCGCCCCGGAAGTGGGGATGCTTGTCGCCTCTTCGATAGGGACTCGGGCTGTCGTGGTGGTGGAGAGGGGCCACGTCTGCACCGTGGCGAAGGCATGCAGCGGTGAGGCGGTGAGGGCGCGTGCCTCAAGCGCTCGAACACTGATAGCCTGTCGTGCCTGGTCCTATGGGCAGAACACTCTAGGCATTCATCAGGGGTTGGGAGCCTGCTCATGCCTTGGCTCCAGCAGTAGTAGAAGTACGGGCAGCTCCAGTGCTCCCTGTGGCTGGCGAGTTTGAGGCACTCGTCGTGTTCGCACGGGCTCTCCCATCATCGTGAGTCACGCCTGGGTGAGCGTGGGTACTCCCGACGATCCTCCTCGCGATGCCGGCGCTACTCGCGGTAGTACGCTTCTTCCTCACAACGGCGCTCTTCGTACGCTGCTGATGCTGTGAGTACAGTCCCATCAACGCCCCAGAGTTTGGGCGAAATCATCGATTTCTTTTGATTGTTCTGGCCGAAGTGTGCTCTTCAGCCCTAAACTCAAGAGGTAGGTCATCGCATGGGTCGGCCTTGGCCTTCCCCTTCTCTTCCGCAGTAGCCTGGACCATGTTGATCGAGATGGATGGCCTAGGGTTGGGCTCTTCCATGGTATGGCGAAGGATTCTCCCTGCGGCGATAGCTTCCTACACTCGAGCGCTGAAAGCCGATTCAGTTGAGCCGATCGGCGAATCTTCCAGTTCCTAGGGTAGCAGGACTGCGTGTACCGAGTTGATCGGGAAAGGCTTTGTCTCGATCTTCATTGGAGGACGGGCAAAAACCAGCCTTCCTTGCTCAATGGCCCTCTGGATTTCGGTCCTCAAGACCCTACAGCCATTGGTATTATGACCATCGAGCTTGTTGTGCCACTTGCAGTACTTGCGGCCACCTACTTCTTCGGCCAAGGGTGTTTGATGCCCAGCCAGTGGTACCAGGTGCTTCTCTTTGAGTAGTAGATCGAAGATCTGCTCAGTCTTGGACACATCGAAGTCAAAGCCAGGAGTGGGTTCGGGCTGCTTTACCCACTGACACTGTAGCGGTTGGCTCTTCCTCGACCATTGGATAAGGTATGTATCCGCGTCATCCAACGCATCATCGTCATTGGTTTGAATGTAGCCGATGTTCCTCCTGTGCTTCTCCTAGAGGATCTCAGGGTGACTGCGTTCATAGGCCAAAACTTTGGACACCAACTGGCCGACAGATTCGAAATCAGTCAGCCCGTAAACTGCTTTGATGGCCTTGTTCATGCCCTTGAAAGCCAGCTCTGCTAATGACCTCTCCGGTAGGTGGAGAGAGTAACACCTATTCCTCAATTCGCGAAAATACTGGATGTATTGCTGGACTGATTCTCCTGGATATTGGTAGATGCTAGCCAGGTCGATCAAAGTTGCCTCATTAGAATCAGAGAAGAACTGGGCATGGAACTTTTTTTCCAGGTGCTTCCATGTAGTAATTGATCCTGGGGCCAACGTGGTGTACCACCAAAACGTTGGCCTAGTAAGCGACAAGGAGAAGAGCCAAATCTTCATGTGCTTGGCTCGGGAGGCGACGCCTAGCTATGCCAAATACCGACTGACGTGCTCAATGGTCCTGGCGCCGTCGTAGGGTTATGGGCTAGGCTTCCACAGCATGAAAACGATTTTCTACTACCGCATAAACACAGGAACACGTACAAGCAAGAGATCATGGATCGTTACCACTAGACGTGCAGTGCAGCGGAAGACATGTTGAAGCAGCCGAGTGCTTGACGTCACGCGCCGAGTGATCGTCGATGAAGAGGAGCCGATGCCGAGTCAACTAGGCGATGAGTCGGCGATCGGTCGGCAGTCCTGAAGTCTGTCAGGAACCTGTTGGCAACGCTTGCCTGCAGACGGTTGATCAGCGTAGCAGTCGTAGCAACGCCTCTACGGTATCCACACGTGCGAGAAGAGCGACTCCAAGAACTGGCGTGCTAGCAGCATGAACTTGATAGTGAATCTTGGGAGATCGGACTAGGGCACAGCTATGGTTTCATAGAAACCTTTTCTGCGATGGCTCTCACGTAACCAGTTAGGTCTAGTTCGTGTCCGTCGGGTTCACCCCCTGAGCCATGCCCTCTCATGCATATATATAGTCTCCACTAATGGGCTTTAACCATGTAATGGCCCATTAGGATTCTAATTGCTTTCGGATCAAGTATCTGAGTCCATATTAGGATCCAACTGTGCGTACCATACGCGTGCATCCAAGTTAGACCCGTAGGTCAAGTTCTAGGCGGACTCAGTATCAGCTCTTCCAGAGCCGACACGACTCGGAGTCAGTCCAAGGAATTGCCACGTCGGGCATAACTCCATCAATCTCCCACTTGCCCAAGGGGCAATATCCTAGTGTCACCAATCTCTTAAGTGTGTGACCCTGTAGGTTCTCATGCAGTTGGCCATGGCGAAAAACCCTTTCTCAAGACAATCGATCAACAACGGCACCTAGCAGTACATGTTGACCCCCGAAAGCACAATGATCATATCAACCGAACCTTGATATACAACTCATCCTGTAGCCTTTTGCCACGCGACGCCAGTCAGACCCAAAGCGAGATTTGTGCCACCTTTGTTTAGATAGTCTGACTTATTTCACTCGTCAATGGTGGATTACTGGACTAACCATTAGTCCAAATGTGATTAACCGTTAATCACATAGCACGGCCATGCATTTTCTAATCCAGCCACCTCGAGGGGCCCAGAGGCAATCTCTCCCGTTATGTAGGAGGGGCAAATTCCTTCTTGATCCACTCACATCCCAATCCATGTTTCGTAATACACCCGAAAGTTACTTTTATAACTACCCAGTTACGGAGTAGCGTTTGGTAACCCCTAAGTACACCACTACGCACAGTGAGAAACAATGGTGATCTCAGGTCAAAGGATTTAATGGGTATATCACTCGAGAATGCGTGATGGCACATTTAAGCACAACAATCCTAGCAACGTCTCGGAGAGAGTCAGATCCGACACAATGTTCCCTAACATTTGTCCACATCATTGATTTGATATCCAATATCTATGATCCATAAGACATGATCATCAATCAATCCATGTGCTAGCCCCCGAGTCATTATTGTCCCAAATAAAGACTATAGGCTAGGGATCATTCAGAACATGGCATTTAAACAAGAGTCTCACGAACGAGTCACGTACTCGTTGTTCCATTGTTTACAGCAGCATGTTCAAGGAACGACATTGAATAACATTTATTCGAAATAAAACATAACAAATTCTCATCCAACATACACTAGAGTCAATTAAGGTATCCCATACCCATTGCTTTCGTGTGTGCCTCAAATTTGATTTGTGGGAGAGGCTTCGTTAACGGATCAGCTACATTTAGATCCGTGTGCACTTTACATATCTTCACATCACCTCTATCGATTATCTCTCTAATCAGGTGATATCACCTGAGTATATGTTTGGATTTTTGGTGTGACCTAGGTTCCTTAGCTTGTGCAATGGCACCGATATTATCACAGTAAAGGTCCAATGGGTACGAAGCACTCGGAACAACACCTAAATCAGAAACAAATTTTCTGATCCAAACCGCCTCCTTTGCAGCTTCTGAAGCTGCAATATACTTGGCTTCTGTTGCAGAATCGGCCACTGTATCTTGCTTGGAACTCTTCCAACTAACCGCTCCACCATTGAGGCAGAATACGAATCCGGCTTGTGATCTACTGTCGTCTTTGTCTGTTTGGAAACCAGCATCGGTGTAACCCTTTACAATGAGCTCTTTCTCACCTCCAAACACTAGGAATGTATCCTTAGTCCTTCTCAAGTACTTAAGGATATTCTTTACAGCAATCCAGTGACCTTCACCTAGATTTGCTTGGTATCTGCTCGTGACACTCAGAGCAAAGGAAACATCAGGGCGTGTACATATCATGGCATACATGATGGATCCGATTGCAGAGGCATACGGGATCTCACTCATCCTCTTTTGCTCATCAGTTGTGGATGGACACTGACTCTTGCTCAAGATCATGCCAGGTGACATGGGCAAGAAACCTTTCTTGGAATCATGCATGTTGAACCGTTTCAACACCTTGTCAATATATGTACTTTGATTTAAACCAATTAAGCGCCTTGATCTATCTCTATAGATCTTTATGCCCAAAATGTAAGCTCCTTCTCCCAAGTCCTTCATCGAGAAACTCTTTCTCAATGAGTCCTTCACAGCTTCCAACATAGGAATGTCATTCCCAATCAATAATATGTCATCTACATATAAGACCAGAAAGGCTAGCGCGCTCCCACTGACCTTTTTTTATACACAAGGTTCTTCTACGTTCTTGATGAAACCAAACTCTTTGACCACTTCATCAAAACGTAGATTCCAACTCCAAGATGCTTGCTTGAGTCCATAGATGGATTTCAAAAGCTTGCACACCTTCCTAGCATTATTTGGATCGACAAAACCATCGGGCTGTGTCATGTACACTTCCTCACTTAGGTTTCCATTAAGGAAAGCCGTTTTGACATCCATTTGCCACACTTCATAGTCATGATATGCGGCAATCGCTAGGAGGATCCGAATAGACTTTAGCATAGCTACGGGCGAAAATGTCTCATCATAATCAACACCTTGAATCTGACGAAACCCTTTTGCCACAAGCCGTGCCTTATAGATGTGAACATTTCCATTAGCGTCTATCTTTTTCTTGAAAACCCACTTACACTCTATAGGTCGCACCTTATCAATGGCTCGACCAAGTTCCAAACTTGGTTGTCAGCCATGGATTTCAACTCGGATCACAAGGCCTACAGCCATTTCTCAGAGTCGGGTCCCATCACTGCTTCTTCGTAAGTCTTAGGCTCATCATTGTCCAACAATAATACATCGCGCCGACCCATGGTGAGAAACATGTATCGGTCGGGTGCACGATGTGCCCTTTGTGACCTACGCGGGGCTAATGGCATTTCAACAGAGTGCTCAACATTTGACTCATCCTGTTGGAAATCAGTCGGATTAGAACCATTCTCCAGTGTTTCTCGAACCTCTTCGAGTTGCACCTGGTTCCGACTAGTTTCATCTTTTAGGAGAAACTCTTTCTCCAGAAAGATGCCATTCCGGGCAACAAACACTTTTGCTTCCTCCCGGTTATAAAAATAATATCCTTTGGTTTCCCTAGGATAGCCCACAAAGTAGCATTTGTCCGACTTAGGATGAAGCTTGTCAGATGTCAAACGTTTGACATAAGCCTCGCAACCCCAAATCTTAAGGAAAGACAACCTAGGACACTTCCCAGTCCATATCTCATATGGTGTCTTCTCCACAGACTTCGTTGGAACTCGATTCAATGTAAACGCAGCAGTTTCTAAAGCATAGTCCCAAAAAGACAACGGAAGATCAATCTGACTCATCATTGACCTAACCATGTCCAACAAGGTTCGGTTCCTCCTCTCAGACACACCATTCCATTGTGGCATTCCAGATGGAGTTAGCTATGGAACAATTCCACAACTTCTCAGATGATCATTAAACTCATGGCTCAAATATTCTCCACCATGATCCGATCGCAGGAATTTTATCATCTTGCCCGAGTGATTCTGTACTTCATTCTAATACTGTTTGAACTTTTCAAATGACTCAGACTTATGTCGCATTAAGTAGATATAACCATACCTACTAAAGTCATCAGTAAAAGTAATGAAATACTGAAAACCGTCTCTGGCTACAGAGCTCATTGGACCGCATACATCAGTATGTACAAGGGCCAATAACTCGGATGCCCTTTCTGGTTGACCAGTGAAGGGTGCCTTTGTCATCTTGCTAAGTAAACAAGATTCACATGTCTCAAATGATTCATAATCAAATGAGTCGAGTAGTCCATCCTTATGGAGCTTCTCCACACGTTTCTTGTTAATATGGCCCAAGCGACAATGCCAGATAAAAGTAGGATTCAAATTACTCGGTTTGAGTCATTTAGCATTAATGTTAAGAATCAGATCATCCACAAGATCAAGAACATACAATCCATTCACTAATGGACAATGTGCATAGAGCATGTTATTCAAATAAATAGAACAACACTTGTTCTTTATTATTATCTCATAACCACCATCCTCCTCCAAACATGAAGAGGAGATAATGTTTTTGCTCAATGCTGGAATAAAATAACAATTATTTAATTCCATCACTAATCCTGAGGGAAGCGACAAGTGATATGTGCCGACTGCTAACATAGCAACCTTTGCTCCGTTGCTGATGCGCACGTCCAACTCGTCCTTCACAAAACTTCTAGTCTATTTTAGTCCCTGCAATGATTTGCAGGTATGAATCATCGACCCGGTATCAAATACCCATGATTCACTAGAAGAAGTTGCAAGATTAATTTCAATAACATTAATACCTGAAGCCGAAGTCTCACTTCCCTTCTTTTTCTTCTGTTCCAAGTATTTCTGGTAGTTCCTCGACCAATGCCCACTGTCACCACAGTGGAAACACTTGTCCGAGGAAGAGGGACCAGCTCTAGGCTTGGCATCCGACTTAGGCTTTTGGATCCTATCCTCAGCCTTGCCTTTGCCCTTGCCCTTGCGCTTCCTCTTCTTGCTATCCCTTTGGATCATCATCGCATGAGTCGCGGTTTTCTTAAAGCTATCCTCGGCAGTTTTAAGCATCCCATGCAACTCGGTCAGAGTCTTATCCAAGCTATTCATATGATAATTCATGATGAACAGCTCGAAACTAGGAGGCAGAGATTGGAGGATCACATCCGTCGCAAGCTCTGGATCCAGCTCAATACCAAGTCTATCGAGGGCCTCGATGTGACCAATCATCTTGATCACATGAGGGCTGACTGGACTCCCTTCAGCTAGCTTACTTCCAAACAAGGCCTTTGAGGTGTCATAGCTCTCGACCCTTGCCTGGCTCTCAAACATGCCTTTGAGCCCTTCAATCATATTAGAGGCATCCGAGTCCTCATATTGCTTCTGAAGCTCAGGGGACATCGTGGCAAGCATGAGACAGCTAACGTCAAGTTAGTCATTGCAGTGCTTCTCATAAGTCCTGTGTTCAGCAGCAGTAGCACCAGCCGCAAGATCCTCAGGATAGGGCTGCTCAAGAACATATTCCTTTTTCTCTTGCTTGAGAACAATTCTCAAGTTTCGATACCAATTTGTAAAGTTCGTTCCAAACAACTTTTCTTTATCAAGAATAGATCGCAAATTAAAACCAGAACTCGGAGCGGGATTACCAGCCATGATCAACTACAACAGGAAGTAAATACACAAAGATTCAACACAATGTTTTATGTAGATCTTTCATTAAACAATTTAACAAAAGATGCTCCCACTGTATGTATGTATTCGTATTCCCTTTCACGACACATAGTGAATGACATCCACGTTTATCTAAGTTCTAGTGAGCTTTGGCATCACTGCTAGAAACTTAGCGAAACTGGTAGACAACCATTGTCAATCACCTCCTATGTGACTCTCGTTTGTTGGGCGACATCCTATGTCGAACATCCAACGTCATGCCCAAGGCCCAAATCCGATTTGATAGCCTTGTCAAGTAAACCAGTCCCATACGCACAGATGTCCAACATCCACCCTATTTGATTAAGGTAATTGATGGCACTATGCTTTGGCAGACCCACCAAACAACGATCGAAATCCTTATAGGTGTAGCGATTGGAATGGCATCAAGATCTACTTGAATTTTTTAAGGGAATCTATTCTAACACATCTAATGCAAGAAAGAATAGGCAGTGATAACAAAAATATGGACCATAGATCCAATCTATGATAACTCATCGGGTTGATCCAATCAAGCCGAGTCAAGTTACATCCACGTTAGTCGGCATTGGTTCATCCAATGAACCAGCGCCGATATCTTGTAACAGATCCAATATGTTATCATGGAGCCGCAGTAGATCCAATCTACTACGATAATCGATTCAATCTATTACATCGATATAGATCATAAAGCTACGTACGATCGGCTCAGATACCACTGTAGGGTTACGGGGTAGGCTTCCACAGCATGAAAACGATTTTCTACTACCGCGTAAACATAGGAACACGTACAAGCAAGAGATCATGGATCATTACCACTAGACGCGCAGTGCAGCGGAAGACGTGTTGAAGCAGCCGAGTGCTTGACGTCGCGCGCCGAATGATCGTCGATGAAGAGGAGCCGATGCCGAGTCAACTAGGCGATGAGTCGGCGATCGGTCGGCAGTCCTGAAGTCAGTCGGGAACCTATTGGCAACGCTTGCCTGTAGACGACTGATCAGTGTAGCAATCGTAGCAACGCCTCTACGGTATCCACACGTGCGAGAAGAGCGACTCCAAGAACTGGCGTGCTAGCACCACGAACTTGGTAGCGAATCTTGGGAGATCGGACTAGGGCATAGCTAGGGTTTCATAGAAACCTTTTCTGCAATGGCTCTCACGTAACCAATTAGGTCTAGTTCATGTCCGTCGGGTTCACCCCCCTGAGTCATGCCCTCTCATGCATATATATAGTCTCCACTAATGGGCTTTAACCATGTAAAGGCCCATTAGGATTCTAATTGCTTGCGGATCAAGTATCCGAGTCCATATTAGGATCCAACTGCGCTTACCATACGTGTGCGTCCAAGTCAGACCCATAGGTCGAGTTCCAGTCGGACTCAGTATCGGCTTTTCGGCGCCATCCCGTACTGATTCTTCAAGATATCCTGCACAATACCATTGAGATCACCTACAGGAGTATATCTAGCCTGATCGAGTTGGATCGGCCAGGTTCCGTAGGCACGCTGCCACTCAATCATCTCCTGATCGGCCGACTTTGTCGGCTTTTGGTGTGGTTGAGCCTCCGGTGTACCTTGCGCTTGAGCCGGTTGCTTGTTGACAACTACTGGATTGGGATAGGGGTGGGGAGGTCGCTCCCTTTCTTCCAGCTTTCGGTACTTAAGCTGGAAGAAGTATCCCTCAGGGATGACCAGTGGTGGCGTAGAGTAAGCACGAAGCTCCAAGGGAATGCCGTCATGTGGAGGGTGCATGACGAATTCGGCGATGTTATCCCCCTGAACCTCAATATGAATAGGGGTGAGCGGCCTGGAGTAGAACATGGCTTCTCTGATATGGCCATTCAACTCGGGGCTGATGATATGTAGTGGTTCACCGGCCAAGGCAGCTCTGACAGTCTTGACCACAATGTTGTCCATGCGGTTCATGGTCGCCTCTGACTGCCGTATGAGGGCGTGAGCCATGATCCTTTGGATTTCTTCACGGAGTGCTTCAGTGCGCTGCTGCGATGGAGTCATGAGGTCAACCTTGTCTAGGAGTGACTCGGGAACTCCTTGGATCCTGATGGAGTCGTGACGAGTGCGTCTGTACATGGCGAGCACCTTTTTCTTGAGGTCCTCGATGATCGAGGCGTAATGCTTCTGGTGATTCTCGGGCAGGTCTTCCACCCTGTCGATGGGCATGACTCCATCATCATTTTCAACTCTCTTGCCTCCAGCCATGACGATCATGTCCCACCGGGCGTGCCAAAAATGTGTTGCCACGGGAAACCGGTGGCCGGTGTGCCAATGGGTCAACACAATGTGAGCCGGGAGGTGTATGTGGACGTAGAGGTCGCTCCTCCTTGCTGTGGCTCCTAGTCAGCTAAATGGTTAGTCGACTACTGGTTATGGTGGTGGTTGGACATGCCACCTAGCTTGACCTTACAGCCAGGAAGGTGGTGGTGGTGACGGTGGTCGACTCTTGTTCTCTCTGCATAAACAAACAAAACAGGGTAAATGTTAAATACTAGCCAGATCGCTCGGATCGGCTCTCCCACGTCGGGTCATGACATCGGCAAACCTCCATTGATACTCCACGAGCCGATCCGACACTGCTTAGGCGATGCATAAGAGATGTACAGGAATAACAATGATCCGCTTACCCAGATTGGCTCTTTAATAGAAACTAGCGTAATAAATAAACAGAGTATTATCTCTAGCTATGAACCGATTGAGATGCAAGAAAGTGTGAGATACCAACATTAGCCTAAGTAAGCCTCTTGTATCATGCAAATCTAACAAAATATGGTGGTGGCTTGACGCAGCATATATTGCAAAAGATAATAACGTCAAAGGATAGCATGATAGCGAAGTGTGCACGATCCGATCTATGTCATGAAGCTCAGATAATAATAAGTAGATCGGATCGATGCACGTGATAACTAGCAGATCTTGCCAACAACAACGCTTAGTACAAGATTTACCATAGGCAGAACACTATAATGCCCTATCAACATCCACGTCAGAAGTCAATAGAGCAGCATGGCGATATACCTTGAAACCCTAATTGCTCAGGGGTGGCGATGCGCCGAGAGAATATGGAGACAACCGCTGTTGACGAACGTGAGTAGTCTCTGTTTATTCCATAGGTATGGGTACATATTTATAGTCCGTAGACTTGGATAGCAAGTCTATCCCTTCCTAATTTATCTCTAAATCTTAACTAAACTGGAGTCCCGATCGGGCTCTCTACCAAAGAAACTATTTTTCCTAAGATACACGGGCACTTGGCCCAAAACGCAAGATACACACTATCTCTCCCTTGGATAGCCCAACTTTAACTCCAAGCCGATCTAGGCCCATTAACCTAGGTCTGCTAAATTCTGGCGCCAACAGGTTGGTGATCTTCTCGGTGAGGAAGGTCTTGATCCGGGCTTTGATTTCTGCACGGGTGATCTCCCTATTGACCTCATGAGTGGGGTCATTCAGGCTAGTGTAGAAGCACGCTGGATGGACTCTGTCCTTCAGGGGCTGAATGCTGTGGTGCACGAAGTCAATTGCCACAGCCATGGCGGTGAGGCCCCTATTCTTCAAATCGGCGATCTTTTCCAGCAGTGCCGTCACATCCTCCATCTAGTCTTCAAGCACGCCCTCTTGCCAGCTGTCTCCTCCTGTAGGGATGCACCCAAAATAGTCAGGCACTGAGTTCTCCGAGTTCTCCATCAAGAACCATTTGTCAGTTCATTCCTTGTTGGACGACAGCAGTGGTAGGTCCAGATACTGGGGCTTCATGCTGTCGCGGAGTTGGAATCCGGCTCCTCCAATGTACAGAGGCTAGCCATCTTTGCTGTGACGCTTGCAGAAGAAGAGAAACCGCTGGAGATTGAAATGTGGCAGAATCCCCAAGAAGGCCTCGCACAGATGCACGAATATCAACAGTTGAATGATGGAATTGGGGTTGAGATTGAGCAGTTCCAACTTGTAGTAATGAAGAAATCCACGCAGAAATGAACAGATGGGGAGTCCGAGGCCCCGATAGAAGTACCAAGTGAAGATGGGAGTAAGGTGAGGAAGAACCTCAAGGTACAAGCGCCCAATCTGGGTCCGCCGCATATCGGTAGATCTTCCTGGGAGGAGCCCCAACTTCTGGAAGTCCTCCACCGACGTCACCGTCCATGCGAGCTTTGGGTCCAAGGGCTCGCCCGCCATGGCCGAGCTCGACCCGTCCTGCCCAGCGGAGGCGACGGTCTTCGAGCTCCTTTTCGGCACCATCTCCCTGAGGCTACACTTGGTGACCTTAGATTCCTGGCGCATTTAGCAGTTCGGCAGAGTGGGGGAGTTTGCAGCGGTGGAAATGGTCTGTGGCGGTAGTTCAAACCCTAGAGATTTGGGGAAAGAAGATGAGCATGTTGTGGATTTTCAACCGGTGCTGTTTTCCTTTTAGCAGGCCACACCGTCACCTCTAATAGAACTGCTACGTGGTCAACAGGCAGGCGTAGCAACGGCTAACACCATGTCACACCATGTCAGCACATGTGCAAGGACTCGGTTGAAGGCACCGCACTCGGTTTTCGCAGTCAGGCGATTCGTACCACTCGGGTTTCACCGTCAGGTTTCTTACACCAACCGGCTTGGCCTCAAAACGAGTTGGAGTGGTTTGGGCACTCGCATCCTGGGGCTCGCTCCCTAGACCCTGAAAGAACAATTTATGATGTGCCTTATGCCAGGGTGTACTCAGATGATGTCTCGAACATGAAAAACCACAAGACACGTGGAATACAGAACTTTCACTTTTCAAATTCAGTACAACATAGAGAAGCAAGCAGTATTCAAGAACAAATAGAAAGGATGATTGCAGAAGGTCTTTTTCATTAATATATTAAGAAATACTGATATGAAGATACATGAAGGACTATTTTGCTACGACCTATGTCTACTACTCCTAGGCGGCGTGGCGGGCCCCTAGTGGGCGGCTCCTGGAGCCATAACACGGGGGCCGGAAGAGGTCCCCTCGTCGCCGCCAGCGTAGCCTCCGTCGTCATCGTCATCGCCACCACCGCTACCGCCGGCGCCGCCACCATCACCTCCACCATTGGTGCCGTCACTGGCACCGCCATCATCATCGTCATCGTCGTCGTCCTCGTCGCCGTCATCTTCCTCCTCGTCGTCGTCTTCCTCGTCGTCGTCAGGCTCGCCAAGCCCGAGGTGGTTTAGTCCCCGGATGACGGCCCTCTCCTCAGTGTCGTAACCTTTGGAGTCGGTTCCCTCTGGGACTTCCGGCTGGACATCCTCCTCGAACTCTGAAGAGTCATCGCTGCTGGGATCGGGGGGAGCACTCGTTGTCGCTAAAGCCTCTGAAGAGGGCCTCTTCCTCTGAGTCCTCGAACTCCTTGCGCTTTAGACCTCTGCTGCCGGCCATGGTGATCGCAGGGGCAAGGAGGCGTGGGGGGAGGCTATTTGGTCACCGGTGAAGACAGGAGTGTTTTGCAATGGGAGCGGCGGCGAAAGGGGCATCGGTTCCGCTCGGTTATATAGTAGCGGGCGCGTCCCTTTGCCTTCCATACAGTACAAATCCCTACGAGCGTGGTGCTTCGTATCTGGGATAGAGCACACGGCAATTAATGCCTTGGGTGGCGGTTCGGAAAAGCGAATCAGGCGGATATTCTGTTCACACGGCTTCGTTAGATAACTGGGGGACGCGGCGCTTCGTATTCTTGGCAGTTTCTGGAATTGGACCTGATACACCTGGAATTCAGTGCTCGAGTCCCACACACCCGAAGTAGGAGCACTCGGAGTTCAGCACTCGATTCCCATGCACCTAGATTGGGAGCACCCGGAGTCCAGCACTCGGGGTTCGGCAGTCGGAACGGAAGTTCT
This sequence comes from Paspalum vaginatum, assembly GCA_030272315.1. Taxonomy (NCBI): domain Eukaryota; kingdom Viridiplantae; phylum Streptophyta; class Magnoliopsida; order Poales; family Poaceae; genus Paspalum; species Paspalum vaginatum. Next base: position 12,499,374 of record CM059019.1, on the reverse strand, counting down.
AGAGCATTAAGTGTTATGGAGGGTTCTAGTGCACTCCGTTCAAGCTCCAAGTGGTTTTCATTAATCCCTTGAATCTTGGGGGCTACGGGAGTGTCATGGAAAGTTTTTCGGTCCTGAAGTCCAGATCGACGGCGGTTTGGCACTTTGGCAAACGAGTTCGGCCATTGGAGCCTGATAGTCGGGCGCGTCACGATAAGTCGGTCAGCGGAGGCACAAAGAGCATTCATCGACAATAACCAGTCAGCAGAAACATACAAGGACAAGGCAATCTCAACTTTATTTATGGACTAAAGGCAGCTCAAAGTACATCTGGTGGTATGTACAAGAAGAAACACCGGGAAAGATATCGGGTGTGACCCCTAAGCCAGCAGGTGGGAGCTCATCCTCCATCCTACGTTTGCACACTTCGGATGAGGTGAAGTGCATGCAGGCTGTTACCTACGTTGCAGCCCAAGGTCATCGACATATCTGTGGGGGAAGCTCGGATGACCTCAGGAGATGCAGATAAGAACCGTCGGCTCAAACCCTACACTCAGGGAATTTTGCTAAGTCTAGGGTTGACATTCTTTCCCAAATTTCATTCTGAAATTATTCTCGGGTTGACTATACAACTTCAAATCTTCTTTTGTATAAAATGAAATTAAACTTATTACCTTTCAAATGCATCTGGCCTTAAATCAATTGGACTTCGTTTGGCAATTCAAAAGTTGGACACAAGAAATACTCCACATAAATTGAAACTACAGTTTTATCAAACCCTTGAATATCATACGCTTGTAGTTCAAAATATAACAGGATCTAGCCTAAACCTTCTATAGTAAACTTGTAGACAATTTCATTTTTTACAACTTTGTTATTTTGTGTGTTGACATGCATGAAGGTTTGCATGGTGTTTTAGCTTATTTTCCTGTCTCCTAGTGAAATCTGTCAAACTAGGCTTGAGTGGAAAATTCAAATCTTGAGCAACCAAAAGGCATGAACATGCAAAACTTTGTATATGAAAGTTGTAAGAAATGAAATTGTGAACAACATTGGTATAGAAAAGGTTTCGTGAAAATGCACCCAAATAGGACTTTTCAAATTTTGAAGCTGCTGACTCAGCTTGGTCAAACTGGGGTCAGTTGATTCAATTCAAATTTAAACCAATATCCTTCGTAGAACTTGGTGTAGACATATATAAGAAAGTTGTAGAACAATAAATTTTGAACATTTCTTGTATTCTGGGTTTTGCCAAATTCGACCTCTAGGTTAGTTAAAATCTGGGATTTCAAACGGAGGTTTCTGCAGTCAATAGGAGATTTTTATATTTTCGTATTTTCCATTCCCTCGTGTCTCTATGACAAGCGAGCCCCACGTGCCAGACCGCGAATACGAGCCGGACGGAAACCGCCGTTCGCCCCTAGTTCTCAAAAACCACTAATCCCATCCATGGACTCGGTTCATGCGCATTTCTTTTATTTGCTCTACCTTGTCCCACTTGTCGATGTCATCCGGTCTATGGACCATGTCCACCGGGCTCCCTTTCTCCATCTTCCCCTCTTCCCTGCGCCCACGCGGCGCGCGTCGCCTGTGCCGTCCGCCATAGCCGCTGCCGGCATCAAGGCCACGCCGAGGCCAAGCCCAGCACACTCCTCCCACTCACCCATGCGCCCCGCACTCCACCAGGCTCCCCTCTTCTCTCTGGGCTCACTGCTCCCTGCCTCTCCCCCTCTCGTGTGCACACCTAGGGCGTGAACCGCCATGGCCGACGAGCTCAAAGCTCGCCGTGCCGCCCCCTCCGAGCCTTCCTGCTCCCATCCAGTGCCAGCAAAGCAAGCGCCTCGATCCACCCCACCACTCCCCCAAGATCCCAAGATCCCGTCGTCTAGGTGCCCTTCCATCACTGGTGGCCAAGCACGCGACCACATCCCGCCATGAACGGCTTGACATCACCGTGGAAAGCCACCACAAAGCCATCCCCGCACCTCCCCGACTCCACCCTTGGACTCCCCACCTCGCCGCGCCTCTCACGCGCCCCCTAGCCGTGTTGTTCCCCCACTCCTCCACCGGATCGGGTGACCACACCACCGCGTCCCCAACCTCCAGTCCGCGCCAGTTCACGCGTGTTCGCCGTCCGCTTCGGCCTCCCCACGTGCAGGGGCGGACCTAGTGAGAAATCTGAGTGAGGGCATGCTCTATGTAATACTACAAAATAGACATGTATACAAGATGAGATACAGCAAACTACCATTGAAAACCAAAGTTTGAGTGAGGGCCTAGGCCCTCGCTGGGGTCTACATGGGTCTGCCCCTGGCCGCGTGACGTCGCCTTGGGGGAACGACTCACCGTCGCCGGGAACATCTTCCCGGGGCTCGACGGCTCCAAGTCTGCGCCTCCACGCCGCCGGAGCAGCCTGCGCTGCCATCCCCCGTGCGCCTCTGCCTCTGTCTAGAGGAAGGAGATGAGGTGGTTTGCAGAAAAGCCCTCCCTCTTTTCTCTATTCACACCACTGTTTACTGTGTGTTGCAGTTCTTAGGTATAACCCCCTGGATCTATGGATGTTCCACATTTTAACCTGAGCTTTGGAGATTTGCAGATCTAACCCTAAGGATACAATGAATTCATCGAACTGTTTATTGTGTCTCAGGCCTTTTGGGTGCTACCCCCTGCAAACTAGATTAAATTGCATAGAGGTCCATTTTTAGGGTAATATTTAACTATCTTCCGGATTTGGCATATGAAATTGAAATGCTCTGTAAATTTGTAGAAAAAATCATAAAAATGTGAAACTTGTTTTGTTGGATTGCTTATGAATAGATCTACACAGTGGGTTAGGCCTTGCTATGTGAAATGACTGTTTTACCCCTGATTTTGTGCATGCATGTTAGAAATGATTAAATGATAAAAGTAGAGTAAACAACCTCCAAAAATCATGAAACTCGGACTATGTACTATCTATGTTATATATTATGCACTAGTATTTTTTATGCCCCTAGCTCCTGCTGCAAATGACAGATCTACCCTAAGGTCCACTTTTAGATAATTATTGAGTAATAAAATACATGCTTTATGATATGTGCTCAAATAAATCCCTAGTAATTATGTTGTACACATTTAGTTAGTTGTTGTTTACTAGGTGATTTGAAAATGGCAACTTCTATAGGGATTTAAACCGTAAAATAGAGAAGTGTTACTTAATTCACTCCAAAAGCTCCACCAAAGTTTAGGTAGATGTGATGCCACATAAATACGATTGTAAGGAGTTGTCATGTGTTTTTGGTTGTTGTTATATAGGGAATATGTAAATGCTTACTTAAATAGGATTAAAAATGAAGGGTATGAATTGGGAGTGCTAACGTATGATTGGATGCGAACTCGTGATTTCTTGTGTGCTCTGCTCGTCATAGTTCATTGGTAGTTTCACCATGAAGCACACACCTTCGACATAAACATTTTAGTTCCATACTAAAAAACTAAGCAATTAGTGCTATGAGTGATGTTTTAAACTAGCCACCCTTTTCAAGTATAAATATATGCTTGTCTGATGCTTTGCTTGCATACAGGGCAAATTAAATTGATACTTGAATATATAATGGGTCTATGTGTTGCTCTATGAACAACTAATTGTAGGAGTGAACATTTGCTCCTTATTCCCAAAGGTATTTTGGTTTAATTGATTTATCAATCACCTTTCTGCCTATCCATGAAATGATTGTTCAAACGTGTGCTTGATGTTCATGCATCTCACTTATAGCATCATGCATATCATTCATATTGTGATACTTACTGCAGATACGTGATTAAGAAGTAAGTGCGTGGGACTACTTAAACCAACGGTGCCCAAAAGACCAACTAAGACCCAAATACCACCTGGAGGCCCTTGAAGTGGTATTTGGAAGAAAGAGTTGTCCAAGTGATCAAGAGGTTGCCTGGGACAAAGCCTCACAATACGACCAACTAACATAACTTAGTTTGTTGGTTTTGATAAAAATAAGCAAAGGTAGGTAGGACCATGATTTCTCCTAGCTAATATAATAATTGATTGTTTGATTACGCATCCGCATTAGGAGTTGATTGAAAACCCTTGCATTAGACTCCTTGGCCGCCCTGGCCCTAGCACCTATACCTAGAGTTCGTAGGACCAGTTGCCTAGAATTGCTAGGTGCGAGTAGACATGAGTGAATGGAGTCAATCGTCGCGTATGTGATTTCAAAGATTACAAAGCTTTTACTATTGGGAAAGTAATATTATGCTCATGATTTAAATGGAGACCGGCGTGGAGAATAATTTTATTTTGTGGGGTGCGTTGTTATATTATTTGGCTTCGCACGTGTCGTTTAAGGTCCATCCGTTGTTCACCTATTGGTTGGCATAACATTGCAAGAGTGCTTAACCGGGAAATGGGACCGGTAAAGTCTTTCCTGGGCTCGTCCGAAGCACAGAGACACGTTCATACCCGCTGGTTGAGAGGAAAGTGGCTCGGGGGAGCTTGGTACTCATGGCGGGAAGACCGAGATGTCGGCAAGCTAGCCATGGGAGCACAACCCAGGGGCTAGGCGGGAGTGAATCGAACTTGGGACGAGACAGGTTAAGATTGGGACTATACGTGGAAATACGATGGCTAGTAAGCATATACCTCTGGCATGATAGTTTTCCCGGGAATTAAAAATCGATTCGAATCGCTAATGCCCACCAGGTGTGAGAATGCCAATACCATTGACGTTCATCGTAGTAATTACTTGAATATATTATATCTATTACACATGTTTTCAAATACTACGTGCTTGTAATAGTGTGTTGTTTACGTTTCTGCAAATTATTATTATTATGGAGTTATATGCAAATGATGAGATTTGTTAATTTATGATATTATACTTCTGATTAAAATCAATGTCTAAGGATTCACATGTTAGTAATGTTAGTAAGCAAGCTTTGCGTCAGCCGTAAACCACTCCATTAAATCCTACTGAGTAATTAGTACTCAGGGTTTGCCCCCATCTTTTGAGTACAGGTACCGATGACATCTGGACAAGTGCTTGGAGGAGGGTAGTACCGGTGGGCTCGGTGCTGCTCGCCTCGATCATCATTGGATGAAGACTACTTGAGTATTTCGTTTCCGCTACGAGATATTTTTGAAATAGCTTCCGCTACCAGATTTGAACTTGCCCTTCATATGGCATTTCGTTGGTACTCACATCTTTATTTCGAACTGGTTTGTAAAGTAAATCTACTTATACTCTATTTCAACTGCCTGTGATAATATAATTTATGTGGCTCCATCGTGGGCTGGATGTGTATGATGTCGGTTCCTCTAGATAAAGGTAATATCGGAAGTCGAATGACTCTCGACGGACGATAGAGTTTAGTTCGGTCTAATTGCACTGCAAACCAGAGGTGGCAGGTGTGCTTAGCCTGGATTAAATCGGCGGTTCATCCACAGCAACTTTCTTAGGGATGTCGTGAGAAGCTATCTAAAGCATGATGGGGTAAGCCCTACCTACATAATTATATATATAATATATAATATGTTTTTTTACATGTCGGCAGCTTACCTATTCAATGTTTTCATTAGATTCTGGTTCTAATAAATATCGACAAGACACATTGGTATTTTGCTGTTATTAATGCACAAAGAAAGGAGATACAAGTACTGCACTCATTGTGCTGGGACTTCAATCGTGGTGATCTCACTAAAACGGTTAGTTTTACTAAAGCATGTGTATTTCATTTTTTAACTGTATCTGTATTTTGATCATAACTTATAATAAAATCTAACAGCTGCAAGGAGTACAGTACCATTTGGATATTGTTGGAAGGCAGCAAAATATGTTTAGCCATGATTGGACAGACCTCCATGTTACTGAATGGATAGTTACAGAACAACTACATGAGTCAGTGCAAAAAGACGGGTATACTGCAAAAACTTAAGTTAAAGTATATCACATCATTTACATTCTTATTTTGAATAATAATCAATGTTCTGTAACCATGCAACTCATCTTGTGGTTTATTCATGCTCAAATTCATGGAATACTGGAATGGAGATGGATTGTCTCATCAAATTTCACAGGTATATATATTTCTCAACCTGAATGGACACATGGAATTGATAAAATTTTAATTTCGTGAAATACAGTAATTTTAAATTATTATGTGCAGGAAGATATTAATGGTTTTAGATACAAGTTATTAAGCATACTGTTATGTTGGAATAGAAACACAGCAGGCAAGGATCCTAATAACTCTGGACCAAGTAATGGTACTCAAGGGAATTCTGATGATGTTAAAATCATAGGAAGTCCAGATGGTGAAAAGAGAACCAAAGAATTATGCTCGGTACCTGACAAAAAGAATTATGAATCACTAATGTCTGTTGTCTCTAAGATGAGTGTACATGATTTGGTATCTGGCCTTTGTAGCTACATCAAATCAATTAAGGGCGCAGAAACCTTGCAGTAAGCATTTTCAACTTATGCTGCATAAAGTTTTATAGTATAATAATAATATATATGTTATATTGATTTTGTTAATTTTTTTACAGAAGTATGGGTGCGGAATTCCACACCATATTCCATTAGCTTATCTATACCTAATATTAAAGTGCGGAATTTCACACCATATTCCATTAGCTTATCTATACCTAATATTAAAGCAAGTAAGGATTCTTAGTCCGTCTTCTCATATAGATGATATGTGGGTCCGGTCTTGTGATACATGCGGGCCGTGGTAGAAAGAATCCGAACAGAACAACCCAACCCCATGAGCCCAAACCGCGTGTGCATCTCTCGTGTAGTTCCAACAGGGAATCGTGCGAGCGTACTCGAGTCGGACATTGAATGTGTGGCAGCGGCTTATAAACCAAGAAGAGGGCGGCATCGCGTCACACACTTACTACTCCAAAGTTTCCGACAGTTGTGACTTACGATGTCCGATCCGTTCTGCGCTGATCGGTCGACATACCGTTGGAGGAACAACATCATCACGTGGCTGCCTCCGCCGCCGTTCCCGGCCACAACTCGGTGTCGCCATCATCGGTTGCAGCGGCAGTGATGGGTAGCATTGCCATATGGACGAAGAGGAGGAATCAGGAGCATGGTGCTCCTCATGTTGTAGCTTCCTCGTCGCAGTCCAAGATTGACAGTACCGGCAGCAGTAGCGCATGGAGGCCGCATCGAGCGGAGCGCACGGCACTCAGAGTGAGAGGCCCGAGTCAGCTTCGGGAATAACGCACACCGGTGGTGGCTCGACGAACAAGGACAACAAGGCATCATCATTGTTAGCGGAGAGGCCCACGGCCGCCGGTATCGTCATCGACGGCAGCAACAAGTAGCGTTCGTTTGCGATCTGCCCCACCGCAGCTTCCCAAGGCACTGCCGCCCAATAAGGACAGGCGGGAGCTGCCGAGCGAGAGCCCGACGAGACCGAGTACTGTTGGCCGGGTGTGCAAGCGGCCGTGATGATGGAGAATGCCACCCGACAAGGATGGTCAGCCAACCCCGCACAGTTTTTGTTGAGGAACAGGACAAGCCTTTGCTACTACACCTGTTGATGAGGACGAGCATTCGCACGTCGAGTGAGCGCAACCGGTGAGCACTGCACTACTAACACGCGGTGTCCAGCTTGACCATTCGGACATGAGGCTAATTGAGCAAGCATACGCTCTGAGAAAGACAACAACATCAAAGACGAGCCACACCAAGTCACCGAGGGAGCATGGCCGGCGGTGGCGTGTTTACCTAGATCAAAAAAGGAAATGGTTAATTAGATACAAGCCATTATAAATATCTACGTTCTGAGATATACCATTACAATTCGCAAAATTGTACAGAGACCATTACAATTTCCTAACCCTTTGAAATATGCCATTTTGGACCGAAATGGCCGTGTCTCTTGCCTCTCCCAACCTCTCCATCTCCCCTGCCTTTCTACTTCCTCTCCCTCGACACCCCGGCGCACTGTGGCTCCCCGTCATCCGTCGGTGCCTGCTCCCCTTCCCCTTCGCCAGCATGCCCTGCCTCTACCTCTCCCATGCGGTGGCGGTGGACCCCACACATCAGGACGAGGAGGAGATGGCGCACGGCGGCGACCTCTGCCTCCTCTGCCGCCACTGGCAGTGCGCTTCGTCCTCCTCCGCCGTAGCGGACCTCGAGGGCACGCGGGAGCGCCGAGAGCGCGGGTACTCAGCCGTGCGGGCGAGCCGCCGCCGCCGCCGCACCGGGAGGGCCGCCTCAAGGGCGCGTGGCCGCTCGGGCGGGCTGTCGCCGTCCTGAGCGTAGGCGTGCTACGGCCGCAGCCCCTGGCCGTGCTACCGCCGCACCGGGAGCGCCTCCTACCTCTCTCTGCCGCTTGACGCTTGGGACGGGGCGCGCCTTGCAGCTCCCTCCGCCACCAGCGAGCTTGGCATGGATTCGAGCTCTCTCTTGCAGCGAGGACGCGACGACCAACGGCGCTGAGCTTCTTGATGCCAAACGGTGCGTCGAGGCGAGACAGACGCCCTCGACCGCCCTGGGCGGCGCGCCGGAGGGCTCCGCCACCTCCGTGTCGATGTACTCGTGCTCGCCTGCCGGGTGCCAGCAAGGAGCCACGCGAGGAGCCACCCGAGGAGCAGCAGCGGGAGCCACCAGAGCGTGGCGTCGAGGACCGCGTCCAGGTCCAGCTCCTGGTCCCACACCCTGAGCGCCGCCATCGGAGTGGCTGCGGCAGCGCAAGAACGGCGGCCAAGGGAGAAGAGGGGAGGCGAGAGGTAGAACACGAGGGCAATTTGGTCCATAATTGGTTCAAAATGGCATATTTCAAAGGTTTGGAAAATTGTAATGGCCTGTGTACAATTTTGCGAATTGTAATGGTATATTTCAGAACGTGCATATTTATAATGGCTTGTATCTGATTAACCCAAAAGGAAATCGGAACTGACGTAAAGACATGCCTCAGAGACTCACAGACTTTCTGTCCTCTATGTTGAAGTGGTGTCATCAAAGTAAAGACGAAAACGGACTAATCTGTGAATCCATATATAGATGGTTTCCCATGCTCTCCCAAAAAATTAACTACGTGTGGGTTCACGGGCTAGCACACTTTTATTCCTAGATGTCCAAAATTGATCAGTACCCGTGTGATCATCTATCTTGAAAATCCACCCACATAAACCTGCAAAGGAGTCCTTTTTTTACTTATGAATCTTCTATAGGAGTCTGGCTTATTTTTTACAAAAACAATATGGGCATATAAATGTTTTGTTTAGTTATGTTGTAACCAAATTAATTAAGAGAAATTCTTTTCGGTCAGTGAAGTTACCATCACAACGCACGGTCACTTTTGCTGGTCATGTAAAAAACATAAAGAGCTTTAATAATTAAAAAAATCGGGTACCTTTTCAACCATCGCTCTCCCCTCATCCACGAGACACACCACGAAACCTCCGCCGCTCCACGGCTCTAGCTGCATTGTACCGGCGTCATTGCCCTCCGTACCGTCGCCTCCCCTCTCCCCGCCCGAATCCCATGGCCTCTGTCTCCCCCGCCGCCGCCGCCGCAGTATCCGGCCCTCACCACAGCCGCCTCCTCCTGCCCTCCTCCCCGCGCCGCCTCCCCCGGCCCCGGCCCCGCCCGCGCCCTCGCCTCCGCCTCGCCGCCTGCCACGCCGACATCCTCCTCTCCTCCTCCTCACCGGAGGCTCGCGCACCGCCGGCCCCCACGATGGGGCCCTCCGCCGAATCTGCGACTGACTGCTTCGTCGACTGGCTGCGCGCGCGCGGCCTGCCCCCTGGTAATGTTGCCATCCGTGAACGGCCAGTGCCCTGCTTGCGCGAGGGCAAGGACCGCCCGTTGCGCTACTTAGCCGCCGCCGGCGACCTCCAGGTTGGTTTGCTAGGGAGTGAGTTTTGATTCCGGCAGTAACGAGGTGACACATGACCTTGATTTCGCTGGTTGGCTCGTCTGTTGTGCAGGCGGGGGATGTGGCGTTCGAGGTGCCCATGTCGCTCGTCGTCACGCTGGAGCGAGTGCTCGGGGACGAATCAGTCGGTGAGATTGCCTGTCTATCTAGTAATTTACATGTGGTTGTATCTCACGCTGGAACTTGGAAATTCTAATAAATGGGCTAGCAGTTAGCATATCTGCATCTGAGTAAAACAGTAACTGAGATTGTGAGATGTTACTATGTTAGACCATTGTTGTGCTTGTGGCAGGCATAATTTTCTCTATTATGTTGCCTGCTCATTCATGTCTTGACTCTTTCAATAGATGTAGTCAGTGGCAGACCCAGTGCCTGGCGACCTGGATGCCTGCCCGGGCTCCGGCGCTGGGATCCAAAGAGCACAGCATGTTCGATCCATAGTGCAATTTTGTTCTAATAGCGCTAGGTAGAGAGCTACCTTGACCTCACCCAGGCTCCGTTTAGGTTCTGAGGCCACCACTGGTTGTCATGAACTTGGGTAGATTGCGTATTTTAACATTTAGAGGCATGTTTGCAAGAATTGAAATGTAAGAGGCACTGATGTAGGTCTTTCACACAAAAACATAGGCTGCTTGTCCCCTGCTTGTTTCCCCCCGTTGGTGACTCTTGCTGGGTTTCAACTCTAGCCTACCCCAACTTGCTTGGGATTGAAAGGCTTGGTTGTTGTTGTTGTAGGGGAAGTCTAACCCTTACCTTCTTGTTCACTATCTCTGGCGATTGGTGAGGGTTTGAGGGTCGAGGGCTCTGGTGAGCTGACACATTTCTGGTCTTAGAGGGAAGTCCACTGCTGGCAGGACTGCTCGGCGGTGGAGGCGGGCACAGGGCCGAGGCGAGGCGGTGGTGATGCGCTGGCCAGGTGGTGGAGGATGGCCAGTGGGTTGGGTCAGGTGGGGGCGCACTTATGGCAGCTGGCGGAGACTGGGAAGAAGGGAGGAGCGGAGAAGATTGGGTGCTGGGCTGGGCACCAAGAAATGTTTGGGTGCCCAGTAGAGATGTCCTTTGCGTTACTGTGCCTTTGAGCTTTTAGGTATGCCCTTGTGTTATTTGGCATCAGCCACCGCCATCATGCATTGGAACTTTTAGGTCAGATTCAGGATCTTGCACAATGTATGAAAGGAAAGGCTTTAGGTGACTTGGCATGTGGAAACATGTATTGCATTTCCAAAAAGAAATTGTGTTTGCATTTTTTTGGACCTTGACTTGGAAGCCGATTAGAAACACAAAACGGTTTGAGCTCCTTTTCTCCAATTTTTGTAGCTTTTTTCATGACATTTGTTGTTTAGTCTAGATCGCATGTAGCTGAAGCATGGATCCATTAAAAATCAATGTGATATTTCTACTGTATGCTCATTTTATGTTTTGCTCGTGTGATGTTTTCAATCCGTAGCCAATTCTAGTTTGGCAGTTCTTCATGGTGGACTGGTGGTTTATGTTCATGATGTTTGTCTTTATAACTTTGGTGTACCTAGGAAGGAACAACTACTTAAATGGTTACAATTAGCTACCTGCGACACAATCACACAACATCTAAATGCTGACTGCTGTTTGCACAAACACAAGATATAAGTTATTGATTTATATGTTACGGATATGCTTGTCAGTTGTTAATATTTTTGAACCATGCAGCTGAGTTGTTGACAAACAACAAGTTATCTGAACTGGCATGCTTGGCGTTGTATCTCATGTATGAGAAAAAGCAAGGTAGTGATTCATTTTGGTATCCCTACATTAAGGAGCTTGACCGACACCGAGGAAGGGGACAGCTAGCTGTTGAATCACCACTTCTATGGTCTGAAAGTGAAATGGGTTACCTTAATGGGAGCCCCTTGAAGGTCAGTAGTTTTACTCTATTGTCTCAATATATCATTATCACCTATTGATGTTGAAGAATTAATTAATATTCTGTATGAACATCAATGTCATAACATAATGATAATCTTCAGGATGAAGTTGTTGCTAGAGATGAGGCAATAAGGAGAGAGTATAATGAGCTTGACACGGTGTGGTTCATGGCAGGTTCACTGTTTCAGGTATTCCTTCATCTTCCAAACATAGTTTCTTTGCAGGACAGCCTATATGGCCAACTGATCCTCTTACACTGATTCTTATTTTGCAGCAATATCCTTTTGATATACCTACTGAGGCTTTTCCATTTGAAATATTCAAACAGGCTTTTGTTGCAGTACAGTCTTGTGTGGTTCATTTGCAGGTAATGTGTTGTGTGATGGGTTTAGGCTATTGTCTAAACTAGTATGGTTCTTGAATCTGTTCCCTGTACATTTGTTTTGTTTCTCTTTTATTATGAAATTCAATGCTTATAATTCTGCAATTAGAACGAAAATGTAAAGAAATTTAGTGCTGAACTGCTGAACATTCTGGCCATACTGATACCATTGTTTCTAGAAACCTGGCAATGTTTTCATGACTCACAATATTACTGAATCATGCTTCTCCGAATTCTGTAGATTTGTCCTTTTGCACCTCCAGAGTCTAGAATATGAGGTATAGATCATCTAGCTTTGGGCCCAGAAATTATGGTCCAACATACAATGACCTTGACAGCTGAAAGCCCTCAACGAGGTACTGTATTACCCAGGAACCTCTCACCAGAACACTAGCACACACTTACACAGTAGTATGCTGCCACTAAATTCCTTACTGCTAGCCTGACTTGCTCTGGTATGTACAGCACAGCTGCAGCCACTAAAGGCTGAATATATTCTCCTACTAACCGCAGGCATTAAGATTCCCATTGGCCTATTATTCTCCTTGACTTCTTGCTGAAAATCAGCCAACAAAGATTCTGCAGCTAGGCACAAACGAACCTTTACAGACAGTTTATTCTCCAACACATCTTGGTGCCCATTATTTAATTTCAGATTTATCTGCTTTACTCTTGCATATTTGTTGAAAGAAGGGAACCTTGGAAGATGCCTCATTTGTTTTTAGTGTAGTATATATAAATATCATGTAACAAGTGTCTGATAGGAAATAGTGAGATGATGCACTACAAAGGTGTTGAACGACCTATATGTGGAGGAAAATTCAAAGGCTTTAAACAACTAATAGCAGGATAAAGTATTACGGAGTACTATATTTAGAGACCTGCAGTGTTTAGTCTTCTGAGTGTTTTGTTGTTAGAGAACTACTGAAATGTTCTCAATTGACTCAGTCATACCTTTTTGGTTCAAGAACAGAAAGTTAGTTTAGCTCGAAGATTCGCGCTAGTTCCCTTAGGGCCACCACTATTGACTTACAAGAGCAACTGCAAAGCAATGTTGACAGCTGATGGTGATTCTGTTCGATTGGTGGTGGATCGGCCATATAAAGCTGGAGAGCCAATAATTGTCTGGTACTATGTTTCCTCTAGATGCATTAACCTTCTCATTTTCCATCATCATATTTTGCGTTATGAGATGCTGATCACTTAGTGCAGATTTAGAACATTCTTTTGATACCTTTGACTCGTTGTTCAAGAACCTCAAATTATGTAGATTATACAGGTGTGGCCCCCAAACAAACTCCAGACTGGTTCTGAACTATGGTTTTGTTGACGAAGACAATCCCTTTGATCGCATAGCCATTGAGGTAGACAATCTTTATTATGCAGCAATCTTCTTTGCTGTATGGTTGGTTTAACTCTATCAGAATCACTGTTACAGGCATCCTTAAACACAGAAGATCCTCAATACCAAGAAAAGAGAATGGTTGCTCAGAGGAATGGGAAGCTTGCTATCCAAAATTTTAATGTGACAACTTTCTTTTCTCTTACTTTTGTTGTGAAACTGCAAGTGCTGTATTTTATGTTGATAAGGCTCGTTGAATCAGGTCTATGTAGGTAAAGAAAAAGAAGCCGTTGTAGAAATGCTGCCTTACTTGAGATTAGGATACATTTCAGATCCTGATGAAATGCAGTCAATACTTTCTTCTGAAGGAGATACATGTCCTGTACGTCTGCCTACTCTTTGTTGCTGGTGCTACCTAATGCTTCATTGATTTGCTTGGGTGATACTAAAATATGATGGATACATACATGAGAGCGTTTACCCTCAGTCTCCATTCCAAAATGTATGTCAGTTTTAGTTTGCCATAAGTCAAACTTTATCTAATTTTGACCAAGTATTAGAAAATATATGAAAGAGGCTATCCATGTGCCGGAATCATGATGTAAAATCTACCCCCCTAGTTCCTCATTTGTCTCCTCATGCTGATTACTCTTGTTGGGTTTCAACTCTAGCCTATCCTAACTTGTTTGGGACTGGAAGACTTGGTTATTCTTGCAGTCGTTGTTGTATTAGAAAATATATATTAGCATCTACAAATATCAAATGAATTTACTGTCAAGACATACTTCTTGATGGATTTAACGAAACTGGTTTGATGCCGATGCTGGTACGTTTTCTATAACCTTGGTCAAAGTTAGAGAAGTTTGATTTAAGATAAAACTTAAATAATCTACATTTTCACACGGTTGTAGCCCTTATTTAACATATTTGTCCCTTTTAATCCATTGCAGTTTGTACCAATTTGATTTAAATGATCTACATTTTCTGCTTCAGTCTGGTCCAGTTTGGTTGTTTCTAGACATAGACCTAAACACCATTTCATGCTAGATTCAATTGTTATGGTGTTTCTATATGACAGAGGGACTTCTGATCTTCAGCTTATTGATTAAACCTAAACTAAAAACATGCCTCCTGTTTGTCCCCAAACATTGCTTGTAAAATCCATAGGTTGAAGCTAGCTAGATGAGCATGCCCTAGATCTTGCACTGTTCGCCTAAACGGTCGTTTGACCCGTTTAAACACCGTTTAAACTCTAAACAGTGGTCGACCGTTCCGTTTAATTGGCCATTTACACAGTTTAAACCCATTTAAACGGTCGTTTGGCACCGAATAATGGCTAAACGGTAGGTGACCGACTGTTTACTGTTTAGCGTTTAGGCTAACACTGAGATCTTGAGAATTCTTCAGTGAAATGTTAATTTACCCCTTGTGTGAGCTTGTAATGAAACACAGAATGTGTACCCTTGTTGCACATAACTTTGAAAATTTGGCTGGCATTAAAGATTTTCTTCAGGCATTCCATTGGTAGTTTCCTAGGTTTGGAAGCATAGTTAAGGAGCCAAGTATATAGCATTGCAGTTTCTTATGTTTAGTATGATATGCTTAGCAAAGCATATGTCAATTGGATTGGCTCATACTTCCTGCTACTTAAATTTAGGTTTGTACTTGCTTGAGTTAACATAAACTGGCCTGTGCTCAAAACTGAAATGGTTTGTGGCTGAGTGCCTGCGTGTCACTACTTGGTGTAGACGTTGGCTTAGGTAAACCTTAGAACCTATGCAATCTTTATGACTTTTTAACTTTTATGCCAGATGAAAATTTCTTCGTAGTAGTCTTGTATCTTGATATTCTTGCCCAGGATTTAACATTTTGCTTACATCCAATGTATTTATTCTCTAGGTTAGTCCATGTACAGAGCGAGCTGTACTTGATCAACTTGTTGGTTACCTGGAATCTCGGTTGGCTGGTTATCCAACAACTTTGGATGAAGATGAAGCTATGGTAATGAGCTGTGTAGATTTTTATGAATTATTTCTTGATTCACTCTATGGACTTGCTGAAATGTATATATCATTGATCTGGTCATTGTTAGTTGGTAGATGGAAGTTTGGAACCAAAGAAGGAAGTTGCTACTAGGCTTGTAAGGTTGGAGAAGAAGATGCTCCATGCCTGTCTGCAGGCCGTTAATGAGTTTATAAATGACTTGCCTGACCACACAGTATCACCTTGCCCTGCTCCATATGCCCCTGAACTTAATTGAGGTATGACTGATGATGGTCAACATGTCAAATATCATGGTGTAGTGTGTAATTTCTTCATTTCTCTTTCAGACGGCTTATTGTTTTCCCAGATGCTCATACCATGAAGAATGTCAAAATTTGTTCAATACACAGAGAAGCATGCTTTATATGATGGCCACTGTTATGTTAATTGACTCGCTAGAAGAAGGTAAATGAGATCAAATTGAAGTTGTACCTTATTGTCTTGCATGCTAAAAGCATGCCACTCGCTACAGATTTACTGGTCATTCATATGTATGTTGCTTATGGTTACACGTTGCGTGTTGCTTCTCAACTCTAGCTGTTCAAGTGTAATAAGGCTATCAGCAGGATGTGGTTGTGTTGTAGTTAGTTGCAATGCACACAACTGTGCATGTGTTATTGTTAACCTAGAATTCATTGCGTTTGCAATGTAGATTCACTCTCCATTTTCTGATAATCATGTGCTAGGAATGCCAACAATGTAGTGTTCATGTAGGCCTGTCCAATATATGTCTAAATTCATCAGCATCGATGGATGGATAAAAAGGCCATACTGCTCCATCACTTGTCCTGAAACATGGCAGGTCATGGCCGCCTTTGTCTTCAAGATTTACTCCAGTGAGTTTAGCGAGTTTAGTGAGAACTGGGCACATACTCCTTGGTATGTTGTGACGCCCCACATTGTGGCAACTCTCACGGTGACACGGAGCAGCCACAAGGCAGAAAGGCTCCGTTCCTTTCATGCGCACCGTGACACTTTGTATGTTATGACATTGTACCTTTCGATGGGATGGTTGAATGGTTCACCACCACTGTTTGCGTGGAGTCATGGTTTTGTATCGCAATTTGCAATGGCAAGATCAATTCTAATAAATCGTGTATATGGTCATTTATAGTATAAAAATTACAACACCGTAGAAAGAGTAGAGTTTGAATAAAGATGACGTGACAGACAATCTGCTGGACTCTGCTTCATAGTTAAGAAATAACACGTGTACCATTTGATGGGATGGTTGAAGTGACAGGAAGCTTTGCAACCAATGCTTAGTGTTATTGCAACATATTCCGTGAATGAATAGGACCATATGCTAGAGTTGACTAGCATGCAGACCCATAAAAAAACCTGGCTGTCTATGTTTTCTTCATTTGTTTGTTGTAGTTTAATTTTGATTTTAACATGCCTAAATTATCGGTTTACCATCAACACAATAACCCCCTTCTAATAACTACTCCCTGTATTTTATTTGTTTTCGGGACCAACCAATTTTGCAGAAGCCTAGTACAGTAACCCTGTTCTAGAATGACATTCAATCTGTCATCCGAAGCTAATGAGCTGTTACATGAATCCGAGCTTTCTTGAAAGTGTGAGAGTTAAGGAAATCTCTTTGAGAACCGATTCTTTTAAAGCAGCAATTAGGCCGTCTCCAGCAGACCGTCTGTCCGGATTGCCTATCAATATTTCAACTATTTATCTTTCTGTTTATAGTGATTCTACAGTATCAAACAGTGTTATAGGCAACTCATATGGGCAAACGGCTGGAGACAGCCTTACGTGGCTATGTGCCTGTTTGCTGGACCTTCACTCCTAAATTTAGTGCCACTGCATTCTTTAGCATTAGGAGGTAATTCTTTGGGGTGGTTCTAGGGGGGAGAGAATGTAAAACGATTCTAGATTTATTCCCACCTAGCGAACGGGAGACAACAAGTCTTTTTGGCCTATATCTCCTAGTCCAAATGGAGAAGTAATTTTTTTAATTGATCCCTATCTGAATCTAGTTGTCTTTTTGGTTGTTTGACTATAATCTCTAGATTCACTCTGGAGAAACAAGTCCATTTAATGATTCCATATTATAAACTATTGAGAAACTTATTTTTGTATTGAAAGTGAATAAGGAGAATCTACTTTTTTCTAGCTCCTAGTCTCTAGTTCATTTTAAAGAGTCACTTCGTGGAATTCATTATGGCAATGATTTACGGAAAAGAAGTTTGGTAGAGATGTACATATTCACTCTCTCAAAGCTTAAGAGGGAAGTTTTGCCAATATAACCTAATAATACGCTCTGGTTCCTTCTCTAGCGGATGAGTGAAGTTTGAAACTCGTTTCCATTACTAAAAAAAACATGCAACGAAGCATCAAATGGAGTGCTGTAGATTTCTTGTCTTCTATACATAACGTATAGCATCTTTAAGAGTCCTATCCATTTTCATATAATCACATTTGAGGTTTTAGCCACACACCTCGTATATTTGGTGGCATCATAAATAATCCTACCTTGACAAATTATGGGGGATATTTGAAATCCTCGCTGTACAATTTAGAACATAGAGAAACTATAGTGAAAAAGAAGATTTAGGTATGAACATCGTGGGTTTGTGGCCTTGGCCTTGGCTGAGATGTTGGCCTTGGCCTTGGCTGAGATGTGAAAGTCTCCCTAGACATGTTGAATGTCATCACCGACGTGTGAATAAGATCTTGGTGATTAAGGACGTGATAGAAATACCACTTTCTTCAAAAAAGCCATCCCAAAAGATGACACCATCAAAAAGAGAATCTCCTACCTTTCGATTGAAGATGACACTCCTCTCACCACACAAGATGTTCTCAAACTGCTAGTCACACTTAGGACTAGCAGCAACATGAAGATCAACACACCTTCCCACAAGTTTAGTGTGACTACACAAACTCTCTAGTAAACCATGATGAGATTGCATGGACGATCAAAACCATGAGATCGGATACTAGTCTAGGACTTTACTCACTAAATGCAACTTCCTACAACACAGCTTCACCTTGGATAGGACATGACATTATTAAATTGGTTAAAGGCTTATGCAGGTAATCTTCATTAGTTATTAACATACTTTGACCACTCTTTCCTAAACATGCAAATACCCATGCTCCTACAGATTTTAGACCTACTAACCTCTACAACCATTTACAAAATCATTTCAAATTTCCTGGTAGAAAGAATCATAACTCACCTC
Source organism: Paspalum vaginatum (assembly GCA_030272315.1). Taxonomy (NCBI): domain Eukaryota; kingdom Viridiplantae; phylum Streptophyta; class Magnoliopsida; order Poales; family Poaceae; genus Paspalum; species Paspalum vaginatum. The sequence continues at coordinate 12,480,629 of CM059019.1, read as the reverse complement.
CAAAACTAAATTCACTCATCATGTAGCCTTTATACTATGCACATACATCACTATTAAACATTATATATCATATGAAATTGCACACGCTTTCTATTTAAGCTCCTAGCCTCCGTTGACAATCATTATTTCATGGTTTCAATTGTCAGTATACATCAAAGAGAGTAATTCTGCAACATAACCAAACTAATCTTTGCTAGTAATTGAGTTCCACGAGTCGTGTACAAATATTTGATGCATGAGATGAAAACAAGCTTAGACATGGGAAAAATGGGCAAGACCTAGAGGGAGGCTGGCCAATCACATCCTTGGCCGCTTGGCAACTCTACGGCCGCCCGACCCTGCCAACGCCTAATCGCCTCCAACCCAACCCACATGCGAAAAGCAACTGCAAGATAAAGGTAGTATGTGCACTAAGATTTTGTTAATTCTACCGAGGATAAGTCTTGCGACCTTGTTCCACCTATAAACTAACCTATCAAGGTAGTCTAGGAAACTGTTGGCGGTCGTTATTTACCTATTTCGATCGCCAATTCCTTGGTAAATAAATGGGGTATAAGCCAACTCTATGCATTATTTACTTTGACCTAATGAATTCCACGAGTTTTTGGTGTTTCAAAGACAATGCTCAAATTCCATGCGAGACAACATCAACTGGAGCAAGAGAGATTTTGGACATAAGAGGGCTTGAGATGGAACTATAAATAACATTATTATGAAGTATCTCAAATGCCCTTATAGACTACACCATTGCGAAGAGCTCGTCGAGATGATCAAAATGGATTTTTGGTTCATTCAATTTGGAGTTCACATGCAAAAGATAAGGCCATTACATGATTGACACCGCTGGCTCACACGAGGGTGGCCGGCCGGCCTAGACAAGTACCCAAAATGTGTTTTGCTTCATCTTATTCGCCCAAGGAAGTTACCAAGGTCCCATATACACAAGAGGAAATGAGCCCAAGTCAAATCCAACATTGGAAGGCCATAATACGGAGAAGAAAATGGCTAAGACAAGGAGAGTCAGGCTGACCTGCCACTCACCCTAGGCCGTCAGGTTCGCAGAAGTGTCGAAATGTGATCCTCTTTGACCTGCATGCACAAGGACATGTACCAAACACAATCTCATGAAGCAAGCCACACAATCAACATGAATGGTATCGAAAGGCCACTACTCACCAACCCAAGCCCTGGATTGGTGAATTCAATGATACGAGGGAGTCCCATCCTGTGGCTAAGGAAGAAGCACACTCTAAATCCAATGATCACGGAAGAAGCACACCGAACTTAACCGCCACGCTTGGTAAGAAGGTGTCTCTACCGTGGGATCAACATAGTCGATGAATCGGATGGCCAACGGACAAAATAGTTGGCCAGCAGGCCTGGGACTTGGCCACCTAGCATCTTGTATGGCCGACCAGCCTGCCACCTGGCCGCTCGGCCAACTCCCTGAACCGCTTTGCCGACCTACCTTCTCCTATAAATAGATAGCGGCTCCCTCCCTCTCAATTTGCACCTCACCATGTATTTCACTCTCTCTCTCTCTATGAGGCGCCCCTCGGGTGGTGCCTCCACTCTGAATTCATTGTTTAGCTAGAAAGTAGAGCAAACTCTATTGTTTTGGAGTCAGGCCAGAATATTCAGCAATGTCTTGTAATTCTTATCTTATGCATTACCTTCCAATATATGACAAGTGCGGGTATTTTATTTTTATACTTTATGCACTTATGGTCATCTCTATAGTTAGTTACTTAGAGTTGGTATGTATGGCGCTTTTTTTGCATTTTGACCCCCGACTAAAGAAATTGCAAGAATAACCCTCTCGTCGAATCTATTTGCACAGCATGACCTTTTTTGTGGCGCCACCGCTCGTGCTGCTACAGTAAAACATTGCGGCGCCATATGCAATGGCGCCGCAAGGTCGGCCACGTAGTATCTCGTCCGAGTATTGTACGGTGGTTTATCACGTCAAAAGCTTGCGGCGCCACTGTTCATGGCGCCGCGGTGCCACGCAGGCTGTCGCCGCAGGCTTTTCGTCTTTGAAAAAACATATCTTTTGGATACGATGTCGGATTGAGATGATCTTTATATGAAAATTCTAGCTTTCAACAATATCTACAACTTTGTAGCTTTGAGTTTTTTTATTTGAGGTCGTTGAGATACTCAAATAATTTATTTTAATTTTAACTGTGTTCCGTGCCATCTGTCTTGGAAAAAATCATTTGAGGTCGCTTAGAAAAGTCATATCTTTCTTAAATGATGTCACATTGACATGATCTTTATATAAAAATTGTAGCCTTCGATGAAATCTACAACCTTGTAGTTTAGGTTTTTTTTCATTTGAGATCGTTTAGATACTTGAATAGATTATTTTGTTTTTTCTTTGCATGCATATAAAGATCATCCTAAGGGGCAGCCGGCGAAGACTAGATCGGAGGGTGTGAGCTTAGATTTGCATTTATAATTGTTTCTTCTTTGCTGCTGCATTTAGCGGATCACCTCAAGAAATGATTTCTCAACCCAGGAGCGAACCTATGTTATACCGATCTGGCTACAATCTCACGTACGTAGCTTTTTTTTCACCGGTTGTGACCCCAGCCAAGAGATGATTTGTATTGATGAATGCGCTCTATTTTTTGGATTATCATGTTGCAGCATCGGGCAAGGTGTAGTGATTTCTTCGTCCGTAGGTTTTTCCGTTTATTGTTTCTCATGGAATTCTGATCTTAAATTTTGTTTCTGTGCTTGTTGATAAATTCTAGATAAGAAATTGCAGTGTATTGTTATAACACCAATCGTAGTAAAGTTTTTTTGGATCTCTTGTTATGGCAGCAGTATAACACCAACCGTACTAAAATTTCTTTGTGAATCTATATGAGATAATTTTTAATGAGTTTTTCATATAATCAAACAAATAGAATGGCAACACCATCTCTATAAAAAAAAAATCCTCGTTTTGTTCTGAGTCGAACTTGTCATATATTTCGCCATATTTGTAGAGAATAATGTTAACATATATGGCACCAGCTATGCATATTATGAAAAAAGTTAATGATGAAGCTAAATATATTTATTCGGCACTATAAATATTATTTTTTTATATAAATATGGTTAAACATAAGATCGTTTCACTTAGAATAAAAGACTTGTATATTTTTTCTAGGGCTGAGGAAATATCAAATTACATAGACAAAAGGCTGTGTGCTAATTTAAATAGAAAGTATTTTATTAGATGTCTTTTTGGATTGTACCGAGCTCGGCAACCATTTATCCTGGCTTCGCCACCGTCCCTACCTTTTTCTCATATCTGCGATTACTTTTCAACGAATTCTGAGATCGTGCCTTATTATTTTTGACGCAATGCAAAAGAATTCCATTTATTAAAGTTTTGAACCTTTTGTTTGCATGTATATATAGATACATCATACATTCAGATTATATAATTAATTAGGGTTTCGGATTTTATCATTCAACACAAGAAACCAATGCATTTCAATTGGCCAACTTGTACTTAACTATAGATTTCATAGAACTTGAAACAATGCCATATAAAAGATGTTCTAGGTTCTAGAGACAATAGACTCATCAGATAAAGTTTTTTGTTCAATCTATACAAGTGTCCGATGAAAAAAAAAGATTGTAGGCGACATATCTTTCACAAACACCCAAATGAACTAATATCCCATAGTGATGCAAAACAATATCTTTGATGAGATCATGGAAAATAATCTGTTTTCTTGTGTTATGAAACATTTTCTCATTTTGCTTTGCTAACACACTACGCGCGTGTGTATCCTATTCGAGTATCTAAATGATCTCAAATGAAAAAAAATCCTAAACAACAAGTTTGTAGATTTTGTTGAGAGTTACAATTTTCATATAAAGATCTCGATGTTATTTAAGAAAGATATGATTTTTCTAAAGTACCTCAAATGATTTTTTCTAACACAAACTGCATAGAACACGGTTAAAATTAAAATAAACTATTCGAGTATCTAAACGATCTCAAATGAGAAAACTCAAAACTACAAAGTTGTAGATCTCATCTAGAGCTACAATTTTAATACAAAGATCATCTCAATCCGACGTCGTACGAAAAAGATACGATTTTTAAAGATGAAAAGCCTGCGGCGCTAATACGCGTGGCGTCGCAGCACAGTGAGCTTTTGACGTGGAAAATGACGTGGCAGACCACTGTACAACATCTGGACGAGTTGCTACATGGCTGACCTTGCGGCGCCAGGAGTGGCGGCGCCGCAAAAAGGGTAGTGCTATGCAAATAGTTTCAGCGAGGAGTCATTTTTGCAATTTCATTAGTCGTGGGTCAAAATGCAAAAAAAAATGCTATGTATGCGGCTGCTTTTAAATACGCTGGTACCTTTTCCATTTGGGCATGCCAAGTTCAAAACCTGAGTTGTGCTAAGTTTGAATTGATTGAACTCTGTTATACTTGCCGATGCTACAAACCTCTCTTGGACTTAGATCTAGGATTTATGTTAGCTCTCACCTCTAGCTAAGGGCGAGCTTTAGTGCTCAAGCTTTGTCAGGATGAAAGATGTATCACGTTGCTTGAGCACTAGTATAGGTTGCCATCTTACCCACGTAGCTCTGGTTGGTAGCTTCTTTCGGTGATAGCGTTAGGATGCATCTATATTTCGATCCTGTCGTTTGGTAAGCCCATAAGTGTTAGACAGTTGCCATTTGGTTGGCCAACTATCTACCCCAATGCTCTCTCAGTGTAGTTTGTGATTTTGCTTGATGCAAGACTATAGCTCTATCTTGAGCCTTTCAACCTTAGTGTGAATAGCTCTTGTATGCTGCTAGAGATGGAAGACTGAACTTTAGCCATGTACTCGTTGTCCTCCTAGTTTAGACTTGTGTTCGCACCAACGGTGTTTGGTTTGTATCCCATGGTGTTTGATGTTTACCTTTCTTGTTATCTTTTGGAACGAATGAGTTGATAGTAGCTAGGTAATCGATGAATTTGTATTCTTTCTCAATGCTTCCCTGTGGATAAATACAGTACATTCGAATACTCTCGGATGAAAGCTGCAGCGGTCTCCATGTGCTTGCGGGGTAAAATCTACAGGTTAAGGGATGCCAACAAAGCTTTCTAGTGCTGTTGCCGGGGCAGCGGTGAGTTAGAATATTATTTTATCTATCGTCTAGTTATTGTTACCTTTTTCATTCCTTTAAAACACACAAAAAGTATAAAATTTTGAAAACCCCATACTTCAATTTTTGCTTTATCCTTTGAGTAAATCTTGATCATGTTTCTTCATGCTACCTAGTTTACTATGAAAGCATAGTTTGGGCTAAAATTCAACGATGGGACCAGAGACTACTTTTTAAATTAAGCATAGTGCTTAGGCTATATTAGCCTCTTTTTATCAGAACAATGCATAGCATGTACAATAAATGAGCTCTGTGTAGACTTTTGTAGTGATGGTCTGTTCCTAGTTCGTGACCTGTGATTCTTGAGCTAGTCAGATCCCTCAACTTCAATGGAGACACAAAATCCGAGTAATGTTTCAAAAATTCAACTAGTTTTCTTAGACCATGGGTTTTGAGTAAAAATTTGGAATATGGACGTCATGGTTTAGCAAAATGGTCAGTGCTACGTTTTGATACGAAATATTTTGCTTGCACATTATGTCCAATGGGCTTGGTTGTAGGATCGAGACGTGCGACTAGAGGGAGGGGGTGAATAGGAGCACTTGAAAGCTCAAAATCACAACCCCACACTTGGTGCAGCGAAAACTCACAAGAGAACCACGCTAGACACCGTCCACTGAACGAATACATGTCTAGCAGGTGCAAGGTGCCATCCACTGAAAGGATACGCATCAGGCGAGGAAGAGCGGCAACTCACCACGGAGATAGCAAGTCACGACGAGCAATGAAACTTGCGAGTTCACCACCCGACACTCGTACCGAAATGCGACTTACTGGAATATGGCAAGCAAAGAGTATGGTCAACAGTGGGAAAACACAAGGTCGAAGCAAAAACACAGCGGAAGAACAAAATCACGAAAACACCAAAGATAGGCAGGACTACTGCCTGGGAACACCGGATGTTTCGGTGGGTGTCACCGGATGTTCCGGTGGGAACCACTAGATGTTCTAGTAGGCACTGGCCAGGCTGAGGCACCACATATTCCGGTGTGTGTAACCGGATGTTCTGGATGGTGTGACCGGATGTTCTGGTGGTAGCCACTGGATGTTCCGGTGCCACCGGACACAACCCACGAACATGAGCTCCCAAGTCCAAAACTTATCCAAATCTTGTCCAAGGCTATCTAGACCCTATTGCCAAGCTATTTCCAAAAAATCAATTCAAAATGACCACGGGATTAGCGAGAATTTCAGATCTCATGAGAAGGCAATCTTTGGGCAGGAAAGGTCAAAACTCAAGAACAATTTGATCGCCACAATCCCGCGGGACTAAGAAAAACTAAGTCATAATTTCCACGTCCTAGCTGGTCCAAAAGAGCCAAAAGAACAGGATTAACTCGCGGGCAAAGCAAATCAACAAAAACCTTTGAGTTTCATCCAAAATCCAAACAAGAATGGGGGAAAGGAGATGGCTGCACACATGAACTCAAATTGGGGATGAATCTTCCTTGGATTAGAGAGAGAAATCAGTTCTTACAAGGTTCCTCATAGCCTACCACCCTTCATCCTCCCACTAATGCAAAGTACTAGCTGTAGGGGACTCTAAATCCTAGATTAGCACTCGGTTTTCACTCTAAGTACTTGGCTGGTAGGAAAGCTAAGCCTAAGGTTTCTAGAGGTGGAAGAGTCACCTAAATGACCAGTCACTTAGGTATTTGTAGCCCAGGCCTAACTGACTCAGTTTACACTAAGACCCTATATTACAGAAATGCCTGTAGGGGCTAAACTGGAAAATACCCAACTTTCTCGGGGACGGACGACCGCGATGGAGTCTTGATCTTCTTCGGTTGGACGCAATATTCTGGATAATGTCTACATGGGCAGTAGTCCAAATCCGCCTATCGACCCCTATTCTGAAGTAAAAAATCGAGAAACTAAAGCATGACCCATCAAGAAATAGGCAAAACGGCTCAACACAGTGATGCTTTAGGCAAAGCATCAGCTCCTCTAGAAAGAGGCAAAAGGCTCAATGCACCGATGCAAGAGCATGCAAAGCTCAAACTCCCCCTGAAATGCATCCTCACAAATGCAAGAAGAATGCACAGCTCCCCCTCAACTAGTTCTCTCAGAATTCCCCCCTTGGTCCATGAACTCCCCCTGAGAGCAACAAGCAACAATCTCCCCCCTTGTTGACAATGGACATATCAAGGGTTCATAGAACTCAACTCCCCTTGAACTAGACAACTCCCCCTCAAAATATACCATGAAATGCAGAAAGTGTACCATAAAGAGCTCAGCTGGGATGAAAAGCTAGTAAATACGAGTTCTAGCATACAAGGCAAGTGAGGGCAAGTAAGCATGCAAACAAGCTCAATTGAATCTATCTTATACAGATCAGGAGCATGTTTTTCAGGGTTGTTGAAAAGAAAGCATCACCAACATGAATAGCATCTAGTAAGGTAGGTATGAACAACAAGATGCTAGCAAAACATACAAGGTGTGCTACTCTCAACCATAGCATATACAATAGGCCATAAGCAATTTAGAGACTTGCAAATTTCAGATTTAGCAACTTGTAGCTTCATGCAAGTTAGATCATGTGCGAGGGGTTATTCACTTGTCTTAGCCACTTTTTACCAACCAACATCAAGCCTAGGTTCAATGAACCATCAGAAGCTTAAGACAAGGTTTTGGTCATACACAGCCTAGTCCAAGTTCATGCCAAAGTGCAACGGCAAGCTATCTCAAACTAGATCAATGTGACAAGCGAACCCACCTGGATCTTTTCAATTCAGCTCAAAAGATACAACTTGTATACAGATTTAGTTCAAAATTCAGATTTAAGCAAGGTGTCATAAATGCTTAGGCAACAACTTAACAAAGGCATATGACTAGCATATCCAAGCATGAAAATATAGCATAGCATTCAACATTCCTACACATGCTAGTTAGCCAAGTGAAGTGGTGATCATGGTTTTTGATTTTTAAGAAATAAAAGTGACTTAGCTCACAAATGACATTAGGCAGATTCAAGGAGCTTAGCCAACCATGATCATGCAAGTATTGTACAATCTAGCACAAGCAGGTACTGACTAGTCATACCAGAAGAGCTCTAGTGCTAGTGAAGTGAAAATGCATATGATATAATGCAATGCATGATATGATACAAAATGCAAGGAAAACAAAGAGAAGCAAAGAAAAGGCAAATCAAAAACCTAAACTACAGCAAAGCTACCCCAAACTAGAAGGGGTAACAAACACCATGCTCCCCACGCAAGTGAGCAAACGCGCTAAGCTCTATGGGCTTGGTGAAGATATCGGCCAACTGGTTCTCGGTTTCCACATGGATCAAATCTATGTCTCCCTTCTCATAGTGATCTCTCAGGAAGTGAAACCTCACGTCTATGTGTTTGGTTTTGGAATGCAAGACGGGGTTCTTAGCTACATAAATAGTAGAAGTGGAGTCTACTAGGAGAGGGATCTTCACAAAACTTAGGCCAAAGTCACTCAGGGTAGCTTTCATCCAAAGTAGCCGGGAGCAGAAACTAGCAGTAGCAACGTATTCAGCATCTATGGTGGAAGTGGCTACGCTAGATTGCTTGCGTGAGGACCAAGAGAAAAGAGAAGAACAGAGGAACTGGCAGGTGCTGGAAGTAGACTTGTGCTCCAGCCGACAACCCGTGAAGTCAGCATCCGAAAACCCTGTAAGAGAGAGCGTCGAAGCTTAAAAGAACCAAAGACCAAGCTCAGGAGTGTATTTCGGGTACCTGAAGATAAGCTTCACCGCTTGATGATTTGATGTCCTCGGCGAGGCCTGAAATCATGCTTTAAGACAAATAGTGAATGTCTGGCCTTGTTGTCGTCAGGTACAGAAGTGAGCCGATCATCCCTTGGTACTCCCTTTGGTCCATCACCTCCCCTTCTTTGCCTGCATCAAGCGTTATTTGTGTTGACATGGGAGTTAACATAGGCTTGGAGTCTCCCATATCAAACTTCTTCAGAATGTCCTTCGTGTACTTGGCTTGATGGATGAAGGTTCCTTTAGGGCGTTGCTTGATTTGCAATCCAAGGAAAAACTGCAACTCGCCCATCATTCTCATCTCAAACTCCTTTGACATCTGCTCAGAAAACTTGGTAACAAGAGAGTGAGACGAGCCACCAAAGATGATATCATCCATGTTTATCTAGACAACAAGAAGATCACTACCCTGCTTGAGGATAAACAAGGTCTTATCAACACTCCACATTTTGAAATCCTGGTCTAGCAAAAAGGTTTTTAGTTTACCATACTAGGCTCTAGGGGCTTGTTTCAAACCATATAAGGCTTTTTTCAGTTTGTAAACATGGTTAGGGTGTTTAGCATTTTCAAATCCAGGGGGTTGCTTTACTTAAAATTCTTCTTGAATAAAGCCATTCAGAAAAGCAGACTTCACATTCATTTGAAAAAGCTTAAAGCCCATGGAAGCTGCAAAGGCTATGAGAATACGTATAGCTTCCAGGAGTGCAACTGTAGCAAATGTTTTCTCGTAGTCTACCCCCTCTTTTTGATAAAAACCCTTAGCCACAAGTCTAGCCTTGTTCTGCACAACAATGCCATCCTTCCCTTGCTTATTTTTGAAAACCCATTTTGTACCAATAGTATTGCATTGTGGCGGTGGCTCTACTAAAACCCAAACCTCATTACTCTCAAAGTTTTCTAACTCCTCATGCATGGCATTAACCCAATTACTGTTAGAAAGAGCGTATCCGACATCCTTGGGCTCAAAAGAGGCAATAACTGCAGCATGTGCAAAGAAAGCAATAAAACCTATCTGGGACCTCTAGGTCCTCACATGCAAATCACCAATGATCCTTGAACAATCTCAGAGGTCACCTCCCCTGCGTCCTCAGCGGGGCTAGCCTCTACTTGAGCATGCAGTTGGGGGAGCGAGGAGGAAGACGTAGGCAAGGGTCTTCCTTCGTCTTCAGAGCTCGTAGCAGAGGGGGCAAACTGGAGCTATTGCAGTGGCTCCTGCATCACCAGCATCTACTTCTCTTTCCTCATCTTCAAAGATGGGAGCGCATTCCTCATCGTCACTTGAAAGCTCAAATGCAGGGGTTGTGCATGGCATAGATTCATCGAAGGAAACTTCATAGGTCTCTACCACTTGTTTGGTATCAAGGATCCACACTCTGTATTATCTAAAACTAGAGCACCCAAGGAAAATACCATCCAAGCAGCGAGATTCAAATTTGTCCAAATGCCCGCTTTCTTGAGCACAAAGCATATGCAACGAAACACTCACAGGTGCTTGACGCTAGGCTGCCTACCAAACCATAGCTCATACGAGGTCATCCCTAAGAAAGCTCATAGGAAAATGCGGGTGGCAATGAAACAAGCCGTATTCATGGCCTCAACCCAAAAACGTCGCGGAGTCCTATGCTCATCGAGCATTGTCCGAGCCATCTCAACAAGTGTGCGGTTCTTTCATTCCACAACACCGTTTTGAGCTGGGGTATAAGGAGAAGAGAATTGGTGATCGAGACCTAGGTCAAGATAGAAGGTTTTGAATCAAGAGTTTCGAAATTCTCCGCCATTATCGCTATGGATAGCCCTCATGGCCTTATGACTATCATTTTATAACCTCAAGACCAGATCCCGAACAAAACCAAAAGCCTCATCTTTGAACTCCATGAAGAACACCACTTCCCACTAACCGACTGTACCCGAGCAAGACCAACCGTGTCCATATGCAATAGCTCACCAAGGTAGAAGGTCATAACCTGATTAACAGGAGCATGAGAAGCGGCAACCATCTTGCCATGATGACAAGGGTGGCACACTAAGTCCTTTTCTGCTTTCAAATTGGGCAATTCTCGGATCAGACCCATCGAGCTCAACCTGACTAGCAGATCAAAACTCAAATGGCCTAGCCTCCTATGCCACTTCCAGATATCAGCAGAAGGACCAGGTACTAAACACCAAGGAGGGCCAAAAATAGATGCAAGGTCAACCTTAAAAACTTGCCCATAGGGCAAAATCCGACAAACAAGGTTTTCCTTAGCATCAAGCACACAAGAAAAACCCTCCTTAAAGCGAACCTCAAACTCTTCGTTGAGAAGTTGCGAGACAAACCAAATGAACCCCAAACTCCTCACAAAAGCAACTTCTCTCAGGGATGCATAGCAGAAAGCAAAACTCCTCCAACACCCAACACTTTACCTTGACCTTCTTAGTGCTCACGGGGTTGAGGCTGGAGAACCATCTGCGGTGCCCTGTCATGTGCCTAGAGCAACCGGAGTCCATGATCCAAATGTCCTCCAGGCCTCGACCCTGCAAAATCAAGGAAAGCGAGAGTGAGCAAATGGTTCAGCATTGGGGTTAGTAAAACTGCTGAACCAGTGCCAAGCCATTTGCTCAAAGGTGGGGTAAGCACAGTCAAAGTAAGCATCATGACGATTTGGGTAACCACGAGCTCCATAGCATGGACTCACAAACCCTCTACCTCCAAAGCCTCAGTCACAAGGTCCATAGCTACACTGAAAACGACTAGGAGCTCGGCTATCAAAGCGTCTCTCACCACTAGTAGCACGAGCTTGAAAGCCGCCTCCTCTCTCACCACCAGCAAAGCAGTCTCTCATCTAACCGCTATGGGGAGGATCCTACCTACCACCCTGGTAGAACTGATCTTGGTTCCCCCAAGTTCTCTCCTGCCTCTTAACCCGCTTCCTTCTAAAGCAAAACTCCTCCAAGTGACCATTCCGCTAGCAAAACTCACAGTGGTAGATAGGTCTCTTGGGCATAGGCTAGACTAGCTTCTTGCCTGAAGGCTTAAGCACTTCTTCCACTATCTTGTCCAGCTTGGCCTAGGATGGCTTGGGTGTCCAAAAACTGCTTCTTTGGGGCAGCCCTAGGTGGCTTGTGGAAAACCCCATCAGTAGCAGACTGGGGGGACACAGTCTTAAGTTTGATCGAGGCACTCTTCTTCTCACCTGAAGTAATGCATTCACCTAGCCCAAGTCCGCTCGTGTCACCTTCACCACACTTGTTTCCCTCTATGATCATCCTAAACTGAGGTTCTCTGGGATACATCCAACTCAGCACCTCTCTCAACCTAAAGTTGTCCTCTTCAAGGATCAACTTCTCTCTCAGATCCTCCAAAACTAAAGTCTAGGCAGCACAAGTGTCATAGTCTAGAGAGAGAATCAGGGGAGCAGACATCTCTAGCTTCTTAATGGTAGAATTCTTCTCCACTAACTGCAACCTCAAAGTGAGACAATTCCCACAAGTATCAGAAGGTGCTGAAAGCACCTCAAGATCAGCTCTCACTTGCTCAAGCTCACTCCTCAAAGTAGGACAGACCATGCACGCACCCAAAAGCGTGGGTGTAGCCCTAAGCTCCTCCAGCTCCTTGAGCCGCCCCTCAAACTTCACCTTCAGCTCAGTTATGTCAATAGCTAGGTGGGGGCAAGACACACACTCAGGCTTCTCACTCAAAGTAGGCTCATCTAGTTTAGACTGGAGCTTGCCTATCTCAACCTTCAGCCTATCCATCTCCTCTGCCTGATGAGCATACTTGCTCTTCTGTTCACAAAGGTCACTCATCAATGACTCACAGGTAGGCCACTCAATCTCACCAGGCTGGGCTTGCACACTCTTTAGCCTATCAATCTCAGCCAAAGCATCAGAAAGCTTGGCTTTCTATTTCTGCAGCCTCTTGGCTACCTTCTCCAACATCTTGTCCTCGGCTTTCAACTCACGACTATTCTTCTCCAACATCTCAAGAATCTCAGCTTGTTCGGGACTTACCTCATCAACGGAGGAGTCATTGTCATTGCCCTTGTCGTCCTTGTTCTGAAGGGCCATGGAGCAAAACGATCTCCGGTCCATCTTGTGCTGCACTTAGACTTGGTGGAGATGAAGCAAAGCTTAGCTAGACCACGTTGATTCCTCCTCTTGTCTCGCTTGGTGACGATCTCCTCATTGCTTGAACTTGACGAGGATGAGGAGGGGAAGGACAATCCGCTACAAAGACCACCAAGCTCAGTGAAGAAGGCCTTGTCCACTTCCAGTTGTCCTTCTAGTTGCTCTTAAAAGCCTTCCTGAAGTTCTTGATCTTCCTGGAGCAGTGCTTGTTGTGGACTCACTTGCTGTTGTTGTGCTTGCCGGAGTGGTACTTGTTGGCGTCGTGGGAGTGGTTCTTGTCCTTCTTGTTGTAGTAATTGTTCTTATTGGGGGCACTCGACGATGAAGTGGCCGACCTATCTGCACTCGAAGCATTTTGCCTCACGCCCCTCTTCTTGTTTATCCCGTTGTCATAGGCATGCTGAAAGCGACTACACACCAAGCAAAGTCTTCATCCCCAAGTGACACCAACTGCTCCTCTGTAACAGACATAGGAGCAAAAAATGAGAAATTGTGAAGCGGGGGGTTAGTAGCAGCCTCACTAGAGGGAGTACCCAATGCCAGGCTCTTAGAGCAGTATAAGTGAGAGGTTACCTCAACTTGTAATCCCTTCTGCGGCCTTGAGCTTGCTGTAAAGAGCCTATACTCCAATCATGTCATAGGCCTCTGACTCGAAGATCGAGTTAGCCTTGATCTCCCATATCTTCCTATCCAATGCATTCAACAACTTAATGGCCTTCTGATGGTCAGAGTATGGGATCGCCTGAGGGCTGGAGTTGACACGTAACTTGTTGATGATCGATTGGAAACGACCAAAAAATTCATCGATGGACTCACCAGGCTTCTGAACGAAATTCTCATATTTGCGCCTGTAAGTCTCAACAAGACGGCCCATGATAGTAGCAGTACCCTCATGGTGTGCACTTAGTAGGGACCAAATCTCTCAAGCAGTCTCAAGGTGGCTCACCTTCTCATAATCAACTGGACTATGCCCTGAGAAGAGAAAGTTCACTGCCTTGGCGTTCGCCTCGTGCTGAGCAACGAGCACCGGAGTAGTACGCTTGGCAATTGGGAACAGCCTGAAAGTCATACTCTGAGTAGATTCCCATATGTCCTGACTCTGGCTAATCAAGAAAGCCTTCATCCTACCCTTCTAATAGGAGTAGCCATTGGAGCCGAGAACGGGAATCTTCCCAGAGTGCGTCATACACGCTACTGGTTTCTCACCTGTAAAGGTATGAAGAAACCTAACTGACTCTAATACCACTTGTAGGACAGAGACGTGCGACTAGAGGGGGGAATAGGAGCACTTGAAAACTCAAAATCACCCCAACCTTGGTGCAGCAAAAGCTCACAAGAGAACCACGCTAGACGCCATCCACTGAACAGATACGTGTCTAGTAGGTGCAAGGTGCCGTCCACTAAAAGGATACGCACCAGGCGATTAAGAGAACGCAACTTAGTGACCACAGAGATAGCAAGTGACGGCGAGCAACAAAACTTGTGAGTTCACCACCCGACACTCACTGCACGAAATGGGACTTACAGGAACACAGGAAGCAAAAAGTATGGCCAGTAGCGGGAAAACACAAGGTCAAAGCAAAACACAGTGGAAGAACAAAATCACAAAAACACCAAAGATAGGCAGGGCTGCCTGGGACCACCGGATGTTCCGGTGGGTCTCACCGGATGTTCCGGTGGGTGTCATTGGATGTTCCGGTGGGAACCACTGGATGTTCCAGTAGGCACTAACCAGGCTAAGCAACTGGATATTCTATTGGGTGTCACCGATGTTCCAGTGGGAGTCACTGGATGTTCCGGTGGTAGCCGCCGGATGTTCCGGTGCCACGGGACACAGCCCATGAACTTGAGCTCCCGAACCCAAAACTTGTCCAAACTACATGAGATTTTCCGCAGGCTATCTGGACCCTATTCCCAATCTATTCCTATAAGATCAACTCTAAATGACCACGGGATTAGCGGGAATTTCACATCTCGTGAGAAGGCAACCTTTGGGCAAGAAAAGGGAAAACTCAAAAACAACTTGCTCATGGTAATCTTGTGGGATTGAGATGAACTAAGTCTTAATCTCCACATCCTAGCTAGTTCAAAAGAGCCAAAAGGACAGGATTAACTAGTGGGCAAAGCAAATCACCAAAAACCTTTGAATTTCATCCAAAATCCAAACTAGAAAGGGGGAAAGGAGATGGCTGCACACATGAACTCGAATTGGGGATGAATCTTCCTTGGATTAGAGAGAGAAAACAGTTGTTACAAGGTTCCTCATAGCCCACCACCCTTCATCCTCCCACTAATGCAAAGTACTAGCTCTATGGGACTCCAAATCCTAGATTAGCACTCGGTTTTCACTCTAAGCACTTGGCTTTTTGGAATGCTGAGCCTAGGGTTTCTAGAGGTGGAAGAGTCACCTAAATGACTAGCCACTTACGTATTTATAGCCAGACCTTACTAACTCAGTTTACACTAAGACCCCTATATTACAAAAATGCCTGTATGGGCTAAACTAGAAAAGACCCAACTTTCTTGTGGACAGACAATCGCGGTGGAGTCTTGATCTTCTTCAATTGCACGCAATCTTCTAGATGATGTCCACATGGCCAGTAGTCCAAATCCACCTATCAACCCCCAGTTTTGAAGTCAATAACTGGGAAACTTTAGGGTTTCCTTCCTGGGCCTAGAGCCCACTACACTCTATCTCGGCGAGAATTGAGCCCATTTGTCGAGTCTTGGTAACTTCGTGGTAGGGTGGCGGATTTGAGCAAATCCGCCATTGCCCTCGCACATCTTCACACCATGCACTCAGATTGGAGCATCGCGGTGGCACCTGACATCCTCTGTCCATCAGGGTCGCCTCGTAGTCCTTCGGAGGTCTTACACTTGCCGTCGCCTTGCCGCTCCTCCGTGTACCAAACTCTCATGACCGATTGACATCGAGCATGCGTCCTATCCTTCGGAGGACTTTCTTCTCCATCTACCTCCAATGCATCAGAGGGCTTGTGCCCAAGTCCTTCTAGGTCATAACTTCTATTCACAATCACTCATCACTCCAGAGGCAATGGAGCCGGTCCATTGGCTCTCACCGGTGTTAATATTCTTTACACATAGACCCTTGTATATGTTCACTAACCTATTGTAGGAGGCATTCATCCCCACATGAGGAGAGATACCTCATTCTCAACATTCTCATGCTCAACCTCTTGCGATCCGTTTCACTCTTCTTTGGAAATTGATAGCATCATGCCCGATGAAGTTGTGGTGGACCATATAAACATCGACGACACAAGATTATCTTCAGTACCACACAAGAATCAACATCATTCCAAGGTGACATACAATTCCATATCACACTATGCTACCTCCTTTGCTAAAATTTGCAGCTAGTAGGCCATTGGTCTACTGCCCCACGAGAAATTTGCGTGCCCAATTCAGTTGTGGTGTAGATCCCAAAAATAGCATGCATATACGTCTCTCATTGCGGGATAGCTATGTCTTAAGCACTACATGATAGCCAATGGACCGGTTCCATCGCCTCTAGAGTGATGAGTGATTGTCCATGGAAGCCAAGACCTAGAAGGACTTAGGCACAAGACCTCCCCTGGACTGGAGGCGCTCCGATAGACTAGAGGTAGATGGAGAAGACAGTCCTCTGAAGGACAGGAGGCATGCTCGACATCGGTCGGCCATGGGAGTTCATTACACGGAGGAGCGACACAGCGACGGGAAGTGTAAGACCTCTGAAGGACTGCGAGGCTACCCCGATAGATTGAGGATGCCGGGTGGCACCGCGGTGCTGCAACTTGAGTGCATGGCGCGAAGGCGTGCGAGGGCGATGGCAGATTCACTCAAATTCGCCACCCTACCACCAGGTTCCAAGACTCGGTGAATGACCTCAATTCTCACCAAGATAGTATGGAGTGGGCTGTTCCAGGCTCAGGAAGGAAATCCTAAAGTTTCCTGATTTCTGACTTCAAAATTGAGGGTCGATCAGCGGATTTGGACTACTGGCCACGTGGACATCATTTGAAAGATAGCGTGCAACCGAAGAAGATCAAGACTCCATCGCGGTCATCCATCCCCGAGAAATTGGGTCTTTTCCAGTTTAGCCCCTATGGGCATTGTTGTAATATAGGGGTCTTAGTGTAAACCGAGTCAGTTAGGCCTGAGCTATAAATACCTAAGTTCATGAGCCACGATTCTTGAATTAGCTAGATCTCTCAAGTTTCTCGGAGACACAAAAATCCCGGTAATGTTTCAAAAATGCACCTGTTTTTTTACACCGTGGATTTGAGTAAAGTTGGAGAGATGGAAGTCATGCTTTGATTGAAATGTTTTGGTAGCACTTTGTGAACAACGGGCCTGGTGGTTAATACTCTTTACACATTTTGGACCGTTGTGTTTGTTGTACACTAACCTATTGCAGGAGGCATTCATTCCCTACACGAGTGGAGAGGCCCCATGGCCGACATTCTCGTGCTCAACCTCTTGCCCTTTTTGGGAATTAATAGCAAGGTGACATGCAATCGTATACCACATTATGCTATCATCCATGCTTGAATTTGCACAGCTAGTAGGCCACTGGTCTACTGCCCCACGGGAGGATTGCGTACCCGTGGCGTTGTGGTGTAGATCCCAAATTCGGCCGGCATAGACAGCTCTGATCGCAGGCAGAGCCCCGTCTTAAGCACCACAAGGGCAAACACAAATCAAAGTCTACAAGCATGGTGAGAATGTCGAGGTCATGATATGCAGTCAATGACTGGTGGCACATGTCATACCCGACAAGTATCAAACCCAATAAGAGCATGATAGGGAGCAAGTTTGGAATCAGCAATCAGTGCAGAATCCAAGCTTGGGGGAGAAAATTGTTTGGCATTTGACAAGCTTCTAGAGAGACAACCAAAATTTGAAAGCCAACGAAGCAGAAGTTGATACATATCCGCGACATTACATTCCACTGACCAACCATGGAGCAAGAGCTCTACTGTTTACCGAGGTGGAATTTTAGCATCGATACCTCCAGCGTCAATGAAGGTAACCCTTCTAATAGCTATTTTTCAACATTCTCTTTTTAGAGGTCGTTTCAAAATGCCTGTTAGTGATAGCTCTTGGAAGAAAACCTTAATCGTACTAGGATCTTCCATAGTAGTGCTATCATGGTAGCACTAGAGACCAAACGTTCTTCATGCTAAAGATCCTAGGACCATAAGATCTTCCAATAGTGCTATCATAGGTTAGCTTATCCTGATCAGCTAAGCTAGCCCTATACTTTGCCCAACCAAGATGAAATCCTGTTAGGTAGACAAAGGCCATGTCGAACCCTAACATGCAGGGAAAGGTAGAAGGAAGTTTTCGGAGATCATAATGGAGGAATGAAAATGCCATCACGTGATCCACCCACAGCCTTGAGTATCTCTTCGCACAATGATTGGACAAGTCTTCCACTGGAATCAAAATGAAGGACAAAGCGGAACAAGAAAACTTCACACAAAGGAGTTGTTTCTTCACACCATAGGAATCAAGCTTGGGGGAGGATATTCCATGAGGCACCCATCCTCTGATCCAACCCCTGGAAGGACCTCGATGTTCAACCTACGACAACGGTTGATTGCTGCAATACATTGACCATGCTTTGCATCACTTGGGAAGCAAACATAAAGGCCATCTCTCATCCTGAGAGGACATCTTGAACACCACAAGACTAGATGTCTCTATAGTAGGAGGTTGCAAGTGGTATAAAATCTACGTAGAGGCATCACCCAAGTATGGAGGAACGCTACGAGTGGGCATTCCTTAATTCACTTCCCTTGGCCGGACACACAACAAGATTTACCAGAGGTCAGGTTGATCTACTCTACTTATGAGTCAATGCACCAATGAGCCACCTGACATCACAAGCATGGCGCAACATGAGTCAGCACGCCAATGAGCCACCTGACATCACAAGCATGGCGAGCAACCATCAACTATGGTTGGTGGCAAACTGCAAGGATGCAAAGGAGTCAACTCCAACAAACATCCACCTCTATCATTCCACTTAGTTTGATTGGGAATAAACAGCTGGCTGTGACCGAAATTGTGTTACTTTGGGAGAATGTCAGGATTAAGGCAAAAATATGATGTTGGAGTGGGAGATCCAACAAGAGACATTCATCCATGGGAGTAGTATCATCAGATCAGATGTGTCAAATCCAAGCCCTCGACACTTTGCAAATGGTCCAAACAGCAGCACGAGAGAAACAACTGCTCATCAGACAGTCATTTCTAGAAATAGAGGAGGCAGAAAAAGAGTAGAGAGAGAAGTGATTTCGCCTAACATAGGTGAGCAACAAAAGCAGCATCGTCATCACCCAGGGAATAATCAAGCTTGCGGGAGGCAATGCCAGGTAATGCTGAAGCTCAGTTTCATGGCAATCACTTGCAAGAACTAAGCTTAGGGGAAGATCACCAGGTGAGTACCCCGAATGCTCTGTATCAAATTGATATCTTAAATCCTGAAAATTGCCATGACACACCAAAAATATTTACGTTTTGGTTACCCCGAATAAAAGAAAAGTTATAAAAATTTGCATAATTCGAAAACAACAAAAAGATTTCTGTTTTTAGGATGAATAAACTAACTCCTAGCTATAATGCTAGAGCTTTATTTATACCCTTGCTTAAAGGAAATGATGAATAGTTGCTCTATTAATTTCTTGTAAGTATTTCGTATACAACCTGACACTCTCCTAAAAATTTGAACTTATTGGCATTTGTCGTGATCCTACCTTCAATCTTTAACCTTGTGGGAGCAAGTGCTTTCAAAACCTTGTCTAAGTTGTTGTGAGATGTGATATAATCAAAGTATGAGTTTAACCCATCTTGATCCTAGTAAGGTGAATTCTCGAAGTTTTCTTTTTGAAAATTAAAATGAGAAAAGTTCCTTAGTGGTTTAATTGCCTATCCAGAGCCAAATGCTTACATGATGAAACCTTTGCATATGTTACTTATTGTTATGTTGAGTTTTGTCAAATTTTGAGTTCTTATGAAGTAGTGACATTTCAAGTCTCGATCAAAATCCCTCACATTCACCTCTATTTGCTAGCCTTCCTTCGTCAGGTTATGCTTAAATCTACACTGGATTCAAGCATCCCCCTATACCAGACGTTTCTCCACCGTATCCATCATCCACCTACCTATCCACAAATATGGTCTTACAAATAAATACTTCAGTCATATTCCAGCAATATCCCAAAGTTCTCGTACAAGAAGGAGACATGGAGCTATCAAAAAAAAATGAAGAAGAAGAGAGAAAAAAAGAGAAGAAAAAAAGAGAGAAGAAAAGAAAAAAAATGATAGCTCCATGAACTCAAAAGCTTTAAAGTTTTGAGAGGGGATTCACCAAATAAGGAATTTTTCATCCAAGACCATTTCCATCCACAAAACAAACCCATTCTATCCTTTGATCGGGATGAGAAGTATCACAAACTTCGCTAGGACCAATCTTTGACTCAACAAAATACATGACATAGGTAAGCCAACTTTATCCCTACCTTGAGCTCCACATAAGCCTTTTAGTTGATAGGGAAAAGTTTGGCCAATGGCCTGGTGAGGAAATATAAAACCACTTGAACGATCGAGGGTACCATTTGAGGAACTTAATGATTTCATTTCAAAATAATTTCAAACCCTCCGAGTATGAAACTAGAAAAGTGATAGAGTTTGGTGACACTCGGCTAAGATTGTCCCGTCTATCAACCGCCGAAGGCAAGGTAAGAATTGCCAGAAGCCCCACTGGTATGGATAAAAAGGAGGGGTACACTTATGCCAGTTTGTTCATAAAAATAGAGTGTTGGATTGTGCACTTAATACTTGCAGGACATTGACATTGACGCAACTCCTGATCTACCAAGCCTAAGTCTTAGCTTTGCTCGAGGATGAGCAAAAGTTCAAGCTTGGGGTTGTGTTGGTGGTCATTATTGCAGGATTTCGACCAACAACTGTCAGTGAATAAATGGGGTATACATAAAGTTCTGTGCATTATATACCTAACACTAACGAATTCCATGAGTTTTGGTGGTTTTCGATGTATCACAGGGAGAAGCTCATATTCCGTACAAAAGATCATTTGGAGCAGGAGAGAATTCTCGCACAAAGGGCTTGAGATAAGAATCACAAATTCCATCACTATGAAGTATCTCAAATGTCCTCATGGACCAAACCATGGCAAAGAGCTCATCGAAATAATCAAAATGGAGTTTTGGTTCACTCAATTTGGAGTCCGGATGCAAAAGTTACGGCTGTTGGAAGTCAGCACTACGGGTCCGGTGGGCTGGCCGCCCGGCCTGATAGGCTGGCCACCCGGCTAAGTGGGCTAGCTGCCTGGCCACCATATTGGCCGCCTGGCCTGATGGGCTGGCCGCCCGTCCACCACTTGGGCAGCCTGGAGGAAGGTGGCAGCCCAAGAGGTGTTTTGGGATTAATCCCACCTTGAGAACTCTTGGAAGACTGCCCCCACCTCAAGGCTATAAGTAGAGGGGCACTGCCCCACTCCAAAAATGTACCTTTCACCATGTGATTCTCTTCTCCCTCTCTAGGAGGCGCCCCACGGGAGGTGCCTCCACTTTGAAAATAGTGTTTGGTTAGGAGTTAGACAAGTGTCTGCTGTATCGGAGTCATTCAGAATCTTCGGTAATGTATTCTATTTTGATATCTTTAGCATTACTTTCCCATTATTGACTAGTTCAAGTACTTCATGTTTCTACTTTATGCACTTATCTTTGTCTCTGTTAGTAATTCGAGTGGTGTAGTTGCATTTTCATTTTTGGTCCACCATTTCGAAGCCTGAGTAGTGCGAAACTAGAATTGATTAATCGTTGTTATGCTTGCTGGTGCTACAATTCACCCCTAGACTTAGACGCTAGGCTCTGGTTAGCTCTTCACCTCTAGCTAAGGACGAGCTATTGTTGTTCAACCTTCGCTTGAACACGTTTGTAGCGTGCCATCCTGCCCACGCAGATTTGCTTGGTAGCCCCACTCGGTGACAGCGTGTGGTGTGCCTGTGTAGTCCAGGCCCGTTCGTTCGGTAGGCCCGTAGGTGATAGCTGGGTCTCCTTTGGTGGTCTACTATCTACCCCTTGACCCCTCGAGGCGCCGGAATTTCGCTCGACACAAGTTCATAACTCTGTTGAGGTCCTTTCGACCCTTAGCACAGATAGCTCTTGTATGCTAGCAGAGATAGAAGACTGAAACACAGTCCCTATCTCGTTGTCCTCTTAGGTTTGCCTGTTTTTTGCCAACGGTGCTTGGCCTATATCCCTTGGTGTTCGGTGTCAACCTTTCCTAGCTATCGGTTGACGTGAAAGAGTAGTAACAACTGGATGAATGATAGTTTAATATCTCTATCTCAATGCTTCCCTGTGGATAAATACGATACCTTGGAATACTCCCAGGTGAAAGGCTATAGCGGTCCCCGTGCGCTTGCGGAGTAAAATCCGGTAGGCTAAGAACCGCCAAAAATTGCCACGAGCAAGTTGTCTTTGAGTTTTCCCCTTTCTTGCCGAAAGATTGCCTTCTCATGAGATCTAAAATTCCCGCTAATCCCTTGGTCATTTTGAGTATCTTTTGGGAATAGCTTTGGAATAGGGTCCAGACAGCCTGTGCAAAATCTCATGAAGATTGGACAAGATTTGGTAAGATTTAGGGTGTGAAAACTCATTGTATGCGACTGTACCGGACTATTCGATACAGCCACTGGACTCTCCGGTTCCACCGGACAGTCCGACAGCCTGTACCAAACAGTCCAGCATTAGCTCTGCCAAAGCTTTTCCACCAGTCAGTCCGGCAGCACCGGATAGTCCGGTGAGACTAGGGCTGCTGCCCTATTTTCGCTATCACATTCTTCCGCCGTGTTTTTGCATCGGATTTGCTTTTCCCACTGTCTAATCAAACTCTTTGCTTGCTGTGTTCCAGTAAGTCACATTTCGGTGTGATGAGTGTCGAGTGGTGAACTTGCAAGTTTCAGTGTTTGGGGTGACTTGCGATGCTTGTTATTGTTGAGTTGCTTGCTCTTTCGCGCCTGGTGCATATCCTTTCAGTGGATGGCACTTTGCGCTTGCTAGACACATATCTGTTAAGTGGACAGTGTCTAGCGTCGGTTATTGAGAGTTTTTCATCGCACCAGTTTGGGGGTCGTGATTTTGAGTTTTTCAGTGCTCCTATTCACCCCCCTCTAGTCGCACATTTCTGCCCTACACTACAAAGGCAAACATGGACAAATCAATGTCCTTAAGCAGGGTGCGTGAGAGCCAATGGACCGGCTCCATTGCCTCTATAGTGATGAGTGATTGTCAACAGAAGCCAAAGACCCAGATGCACTTGGGCACAAGACCTCCGATGGACAGGAGGCCCTCCGATGGATTGGAGGTAGTGGAAAGTCCTCCG
Source organism: Paspalum vaginatum (assembly GCA_030272315.1). Taxonomy (NCBI): domain Eukaryota; kingdom Viridiplantae; phylum Streptophyta; class Magnoliopsida; order Poales; family Poaceae; genus Paspalum; species Paspalum vaginatum. The sequence continues at coordinate 12,457,192 of CM059019.1, read as the reverse complement.
AAGGACTGGAGGCATGACTCGGCGTCTGTCGGCCATGGGAGTTCAGTACACGGAGCAGCGGCACGGCGACGGCAGGAGTAAGTCCTCCAAAGGACTGCGAGGCTACCCCGATGGACTGGGGATGCCGGGCGCCACCGCGGTGCTTCAACCCGAATGCGTGGCGCGAAGGCGTGCGAGGGAGGCTTTGGCAGTTTTAGCTCAAAACCATCACCCATGGTACCCAAGCCTTGGTGAGTTCGTCCACGACTCGCCAAGATAGAGAAGATGGGCCAAATCCGGCCCAAGCGGAGACTTCCTAAAGTTTCCCGGTTTCTGACTTCAAAACTGGGGGCGGATCGCGGATTGGACTACTGGCCATGTGGAGAACATCCAAGGATTGCATGGAAGTTACGAAGATCAAGACTTCATCGTGGTCGCCCATCCCGAAATATCCTGTAATCTTTCGTTTGAGTCCTTAGGGTTTGTCTACTTGTAGGGACCTAAGTGCAAAACTGCCTAAACAGCACTCAGGTGTAAATAGGTCCAAGGCAGGTCATTAGAGGCTAGCTTGGCTACGTAGATTAGGTTTTCCTTGGTGTTTTTCGTCCATAAGTCTTGAGCTCCATTGTTAGGGAGGTTAGAGTAGGATTTAGCCTCCTAATCATGAGGGAAGGTGAGGGTGGTTGCTTGGGATGAATTTCTGCATGTATGCTGAATCTATAGATCCATCTTGGGCACTTAATCGAAGCAAATTCGTGCAGTAACCTTGTGTTCTTCTCCTCGTCCTCTCTCTTTGGTTTTTGGGTTCAATCCTTAGCTTTTGAGTGTTTGTGTTGGCCAAGCTTGAATCCCTTCTCTTGCTGATGTTTTGGACTTGCTAGGACGTGGAGATCATGACCTAGTTCATCTCAATCCTGCTGGATTGCTATGAGCAAGTTTCCTTTGTGTTTTCCCCTTTCTTGCCCAAAGATTGCCATCTCACGAAATCTGAAATTCCCACTGATCCCTTGATCATTTTGTGTTCATCTTTTGGGAAAAGCTTTGGAATAGGGTCCAAATAACCTATGGAAAATTTCATAAAGATTGGACAAGATTTGGTCTGGTTTGGGTTGGAAAACCCCTTGTCTGCGACTCTATCGGACAATCCGGCAGAGGCCACCGGACAGTCTAGTTCCACCAGATAGTCCTGCAGTGCCCACCGGACAGTCCGATGAGTGGCGCTGTCCGGGCCGTGACACCGAACAGTTCGGTAGCAGGCACCGGACAGTCCGGTGGGACCGGACTGTCCGGTGTTGGACACCGGACACTCCGGTCCTGCCAGAGAACAGCAGTGTTCGTTTCTCTTAGGTTTTTCCGCTGTGTTTCTGCTTCAGATTTTTGCAGTCCCCACTGTAAGACCATTCTCTTTGCTTGCTGTGAGTTAGTGAGACGCACATTGGTGCGGTGAGTGTCGGGTGGCGGTTTTTGCAAAGTTCGTTGCCTCGGTGCCATTCTTGGTCGAATCTTGAGTTTTCACGCATTAGTGCGTATCCTCCCAGTGGACAGCACTCTTACGCTGCTAGGCACGTATCTGTTCAGTGGACGCTGCCTAGTTGTGTTTCTCTTGAGGTTTGCATAGCACCTACTTGGGGGTTCTGATTTTGAGTTTTTATGTGCTTCTATTCACCCCCCTCTAGTCGCACGTCTCGGTCCTACAATTGGTTTCAGAGCCGGTTAGGTTTCTTTATACCTTTACCGGTGAGAAACCAGTAGCAACTCACTTCGGGAAGATCCCGGTCCTTGGCTCCGATGGCTACTCCTACTGGAAGGGTAGGATGAGAGCATTCTTGCTTAGATAGGGCCAGGACATATGGGATGCTACTCAGAGTGCAAACTTTGTGGTGCTTCCTGTTGCTCAGCGCACTACCCCAGCGATTGTGGCTCAGCATGAGCTGAATGCCAAAGCTGTTAACCTTCTCTTCTCAGGACTTGGTCCAGTTGATTATGAGAGAGTGAGCCACTTCGAGACTGCCCGTTAGATCTGGTCCCTGCTGAGTGCACACCATGAGGGCACTACTACTATCAAGGGGCGTCTCGTTGAGACTTACAGGCGCGAATATGAGAATTTCGTTTAGAAGCCTGGTGAGTCCATCGATGACTTGTTTGGTCGTTTTCAGTCGATCATCAATAAGTTCTGCGTTAACTCTATCCCTGAGAGGATCCCATACACCGACCATCAGCAGGCTGTCAAATTGCTGTATGCGTTGGACAAGAAGGTATGGAAGATCAAGGTTAACTCGATCATCGAGTCTGAGGCCTATGACACAATTGGAGTGGAGACGCTTTACAACAAACTCAAGGCCCTAGAGGTGGATTACAAGCTGAGAGATTCTCTCGCTTGTACTGACTCCAAGAGCCTAGCCTTGGCTTCTCCCTCCAGTGAGACCGCTACTAACCCCCAGTTTCACAACTTTTCATTTTCTGCCCTTATGTCTGTTACAGAGGAGCAGTTGGCATCACTTGGGGATGATGAGCTTTGCTTGATGTCTAGCCGCTTTCAGCACGCCTATGACAACCGGATGAGCAAGAAGAGGGACGAGAGGCCCAAGTGCTTCGAGTGCGGAGAGGTCGGCCACTTCATCGCCGAATGCCCGAACAAGCAGAATGACTACTGCAAGAAGGGCAAGGGCTACTCCCGTGACTCCGACAAGTACCACTCCGGCAAGCACGACTATGGAAAGCGTGGCCACTCCAAGCAGTGCTCCGGCAAGATCAAGAACTTCAGGAAGGCTTTTAAGGGTACTAGAAGGACAACCGAAAGTGGGACAAGGCCCTCTTCGCCGAGCTTGGAGGACTTTGCAGTGGACCGTCCTCTTCTTCCTCATCGTCCTCGTTTAGTTCAAGCGATGAGGAGATCATCACCAAGCGGGGCAAGAGGAGAGATCAAGGCGGTCCAGCTGGACTCTGCTTTGTCTCCACCAAGTCCATGCGCAAGCACAAGGTCCACTGAATATCCTTCTGTTCCATGGTGCTTGAGGACCAAAACGACAAGGGCAACGACAATGACACCTCCGATGAAGAGGTAACTCCTGAACAAGCTGAGATTCTTGAGATGTTGGAGGCCAATAGTCGTGAGTTGAAAGCCCAGGATAGGATGTTGGAGAAGGCAGCCAAGAAGCTGCAGAAGCAGAAAGCCAAGTTGGCTGATGCTTTAGCTGAGATTGAGAGGCTGAAGAGTGTGCCAGCCCAGCCTAGTGAGCATGAGTGCCCTACCTGTGAGTCTTTGATGAGTGACCTTTGTGAGCAGAAGAGCAAGTATGCTCATCAGGTAGAGGAAATGGATAGGCTAAAGATAGAGTTAGGCAAGCTCCAGTCTAAACTGGATGAGCCTATTGTGTGTGAGGAGCCTGAGTGTGAGATGTGCCCCCACCTAGCTGTTGACATAGCTGAGCTGACGGTGAAGTGTGAGGGGCAGCTCAAGGAGTTGGAGGAGCTTAGGGCTAGACCCACGCTTTTGGGTGCGTGCATGGTCTGTCCTACCTTGAAGAGTGAGCTTGAGCAGTTGAGAGCCGACCTTGAGGTGATTTCAGCACCCCCTGACACTTGTGAGAACTATCTCACTTTGAGGTTGATATTGATGGATAGGGATGCCACCATTAAGAAGTTAGAGAAGTTTGCTCCCTCTATTCCCTCTCTAGACTGCCCCACTTGTGCTGCCCAAACTCTAGTTCTGTGGGATCTGAGAGAGGAGAAACAGACTTTGGTTAATGAGAACAACCGCTTGCGAGAGGTGCTTAGTTGGATGTATGCTAGAGAGCCCTAACTAAGGATGATTTTAGAGAGCACCAAGAGAGCTGAGGGTGATATGAGTGGACTTGGGTTAGGAGAGTGCAGTACTTCGGGTGAGAAGAAGAGTTCCCCAATTAAGCTTAAGACTGCCTCTCCTCAGCCTAACCCTACTGTTGATGGGGTTTACCACGAGCCTTCCAAGGCTGCCCCAAAGAAGCAGTTCTGGACATCCAAGCCCTCACAGGCTCAGCTGGACAAAGTAGTGACTGAGATTCTTAAGCCTCTAGTGAGCAAGGAGAGAGTCCAGCAGCCTGTTCCACCCAAGGCTACTCCACCTAAGCCCAAGGCCCAACCTAATCCCACCTAAGTCTACCACTGTGACTTTTGCCAGTGGAATGGCCACTTGAAGGAGTTTTGCTTCAGGAGGAAGCTAGTTGAGAGGCAGGAGAGAGCCTGGGGGAACCAGGATCAGTTCTACCAGGGTGGTAGGCAGGATCCTCCCCACCGCGGTGAGATGAGAGACCGCTTTGTTCGTGGTGAGAGAGGAGGCGGCTTTCAGGCCCGTGCTCCTGGTGGTGAGCGACGCTTTGCCGGTTGAGCTCCTAGTCGTTTTCAGTGCAGCTATGGATCTCGTGACCGAGGCTTTGGTAGAGGGTTTGAGAGCTCACGCTTTGGAGGTCGTGGGTACCTAGAGAGTCGTGATGCTTACCTTGACAATGCTTTTCCCACTTTTGAGCAGATGGCTCGGCACTGTTTCAGCAGTTTCACTAACCCCAGTGCCGGACCATTTTCTCACTCTCGCTTTCCTTAATTTTGCTGCAGTTTAGGTTTTGTTTTGCCTTTTCTTTGCTTTTTCTTTGCTTTTCCTTGTTTCTCTCGCATTTTGTTTCATACCATGCAATGCATTGTAACATATGCATTTTCACTTACACGAGCACTAGAGCTCTTCTGGTATGACGAGTTAGTACATGCTTGTGCTAGATTGTATAGTTGCTTGCTTGATCATGGTTGGCTAAGATCCTTGAATCTGTCTAATATCTTTTGTGAGCTAAGTCACCTCTGTTTCTTGAAAATCAAAAACCATGATCACCACTTGACTTGGCTACCTAGCATGTGTAGGAATGTTGAATGCTATGCTATCTTTTCATGCTTGGATATGCTAGTCGTACGCCTTTGTTAAGTTGTTGCCTAAGCATCCATGACACCTTGCTTAAACCTGAAATCTGAATCTGAATTGTGTACATGAGTGTCTTCTAAGCTGAAATAAAAAGATCCCGGTGGGTTCGCTTGTCACACTGATCTAGTTTGAGATAGCTTGCATTTGCACTCTGGCATGAACTTGGACTAGGCTGTGTATGACCAAAACCCTGTCTTAAGCTTCTGATGGTTTTCTAAACCTGGGCTTGGCATTGGTTGGTAAGAAGTGGCAAAGACAAGTGAATAACCCCTAGCACATGATCTGATTTGCTTGAAGTTAAAAATTTCGAAATCTGAAATTGGCAAGTCTCTAAATTGCTTATGGCCTATTCTATATGCTTTGGTTGAGAGTAGCACACCTTGTATGTTTTGCTAGCATCTTGCTGTTCATGCCTATCTTGCTAGATGCTCTTCATGTTGGTGATGCTTTCTTTTCAACAACCCTGAAAAACATGCTCCTGATCTGTATAAGATAGATTCAATTGAGCTTGTTTGCATGCTTCCTTGCCCTCACTTGCTCTGTATGCTAGAACTTGTATTTACTAGCTTTTCATCCCTGCTGAGCTCTTCATGGCACACTTAACGCATTTCATGGCATATTTTGAGGTGGAGTTGAGTTCTATGAACCCTTGATGTGTCCATTTTCAACAAGGGGGAGAGGATAGATGCTGACCCTTGAGGGGAGAGATGTTCCCAAGGGTAATTCATGGACCAAGGGGGAGGACTCTTTAGAGATCTAGTTGAGGGGGGGCTTTTAGCATGCTCTTGCGTCGGTGCGTTGAGCCTTGTGCCACATTCTGGAGGAGCCGATGCTTTGCCTAAGCATGACTGTGTTGAGCCAATTTGCCTCTTTCTTGAGGGGTCATGCTTTAGTTTGATCGACTGCGTTGAGCGATTTCCCTTGTCTTAGGGGGTCGATCTTTGGTTTTGTTTCTGTTGTCTCAATTTGCCCTTTTCTGCTTAAGTTTGGCTTTTGGGCATCTTGAGCAACTTCTTCTTTTCTTCATTCTTTTTGGTTTTACGCTTTTCTTTTTGTCTTTATTCTATTTCTGGTTACAGGTTGAAGGTGTTGACAATGCACTCATCAAGGGGGAGATTGAGAGCCAATGGATCGGCACCATTGCCTCTAGAGTGATGAGTGATTGTCAACAGAAGCCAAAGACCCAGATGGACTTGGGCACAAGACCTCCGATGGACAGGTGGCCCTCCGATGGACTGGAGGTAGTGGAAAGTCCTCCGAAGGACTGGAGGCATGACTCGGCGTCTATTGGCCATGGGAGTTCGGTACACAGAGGAGCCGTGCGACGGCAGGAGTAAGTCCTCCGAAGGACTGCAAGGCTGCCTCGATATACTGGGGAAGCCGGGCGCCACTGCAGTGCTCCAACCCGAATGCGTGGCGCGAAAGCGTGCGAGGGAGGCTTTGGCGGTCTCAGCTCAAAACCGTCACCCAAGCTACCCAGGCCTTGGTGAGTTGGGCCACGACTCGCCAAGATAGAGAAGATGGGCCATATCTGGCCCAGGCGGAGACTTCCTAAAGTTTCCCGGTTTCTGACTTCAAAACCGAGGGCGGATCGCGGATTGGACTACTGGCCATGTGGAGAACATCCAAGGATTGCATGGAACTTACGAAGATCAAGACTTCATCGTGGTCGTCCGTCCCAAAATATCCTGTAATCTTTCGTTTGAGTCCTTAGGGTTTGTCTAGTTGTAGGGACCTAAGTGCAAAACTGTCTAAACAGCACTCGGGTATAAATAGGTCCACGGCAGGTCATTAGAGGCTAGCTCGGCTGCCTAGATTAGGTTTTCCTTGGTGTTTTTCGTCCTTAAGCCTTGGCCTCCATTGTTAGGGAGGTTAGAGTAGGATTTAGCCTCCTAATCATGAGGGAAGGTGAGGGTGGTTGCTTGGGATGAATTTCTGCTTGTATGCTGAATCTATAGACCCATCTTGGGCACTTAATCGAAGCAAATTAGTGCAGCAACCTTGTGTTCTTCTCCTCCTCCTCTCCCTTTGGTTTTTGGGTTCAATCCTTGGCTTTTGAGTGTTTGTGTTAGCCAAGCTTGAATCCCTTCTCTTGCTGATATTTTGGACTTGCTAGGACGTGGAGATCATGACCTAGTTCATCTCAATCCTGCTGGATTGCCACGAGCAAGTTTTCTTTGTGTTTTCCCCTTTCTTGCCCAAAGATTGCCATCTCACGAAATCTGAAATTCCCACTGATCCCTTGATCATTTTGCATTGATCTTTTTGGAAAAGCTTTGGAACAGGGCCGAGATAACCTGTGCAAAATTTCGTGAAGATTGGACAAGATTTGGTCTGGTTTGGGTTGGAAAACCCCTTGTCTGCGACTCTACCGGACAATCCGGCAGAGGCCACCGGACTGTCCGGTTCCACCGGATAGTCCGGCAGCGCCCACCGGACAGTCCGGTGAGTGGCGTTGTCTGGGCCGTGACACCGGATAGTCCGGCAGCAGGCACCGGACAGTCCGGTGGTCCGGTCCCACCGGACAGTCCGGTGTTGGACACCGGACAATCCGGTCCTGCCAGAGAACAGCGGTTATCTTTTCTCTTAGGTATTTCCGCTGTGTTTCTGCTTCAGATTTTTGCATTCCCCACTGTAAGACCATTCTCTTTGCTTGCTGTGAGTCAGTGAGAGGAACCTTGGTGCGGTGAGTGTCGTGTGGCGGTTTTTGCAAAGTTCATTGCCTCGGTGCCATTCTTGGTCGAATCTTGAGTTTTCACGCATTAGTACGTATCCTCCCAGTGGACGGCACTCTTGCACTGCTAGGCACGTATCTGTTTAGTGGACGGTGCCTTGTTGTGTTTCTCTTGAGGTTTGCATAGCACCTACTTGGGGGTTCTGATTTTGAGTGTTTAAGTGCTCCTATTCCCCCCCTCTAGTCGCACGTCTCGGTCCTACAGTGCGAACGTCAATGACATGTAGTCGACGATTGTGCAGCACATGGGTAGTGAACAACTGGTGGCACATGTCATGTCCAACAAGTATCGAGCCCAAGAAGAAGAATAGTGAGCATGATAGGGAGCAAGTTTGGAATCAATATTCAATGTAGAATCCAAGCTTGGGGGAGAAAATTTCCTTGCATTTGACAAGCAAGTTTGTGGCAATGAGAAACAACCTAAATTGTTGAGCCAATGGAGCAAGGCTCAAATGTGTCCGCTACTATGACGTTACATTGACCAACCATGGAACTAGAAACATTGATGAAGGTAAACCTCTATAGCAACTATTTTTAGCTTTCTCTTTTTAGAGGTTGCTTTAAATTGAAAGCATGTTTGTGATAAGCACTAGAAACCAAGCTTTTGCCATGCCAGGATCCCACAACCATAGGATCTTCCAATAGTGCTATCTTAAGCAGCTGTACCCGGCCAGCTAGCTCTCTACCTGCTCCAAACCTCGGGAAATCCTTGAAATCATAGGTAGACAAGTGGACGTGTTGAATCTTAACATGCAAGAAAAGGTAGGAGGTTTCTAGAAATCAGGTGTCTTTTTGCACTGTTATTGGACAAGGCCTTCCACTGGAAACAAAATAAAAGTCTAAGTGCAACAAAGGAAAACTTTGTCAAACAGAGATGAAGATATGCTCTCAGTCATAGAAGGTTTGTTTCATCAAACCACAAAAGCCAAGCTTGGGGGAGGATATGCCATGAGGCAATCATCCTTTAACCCAACCCTTGAGAGAAAGGACTTCAGTGTCTATACAAGACTTCAACCTTGCTTTGAATCACTTGGGAAGCGAATGTTAGTGCCATGAGGTTGCAACTAGTAGACCATTGGTCACTGCTTCACTGTGGCAGCACATAGCTTTGGGTAACATGAGATATATGGAGAGACATCACCCAAAGTGTGGAGGAATGCGACGAGAGAGTGTTCCTTAATTCCCTTCTGCCTGACCAGTTGTGCAACAAGATTTGCCAGAGGTCAAGAATGATCTACTCTACCCTTCAGATGCGAACAACCATCAATCGGAGATTGGTGGCAAGTACAAATGTCAGTGGAGTCTATCCCAATAACACCTGTCTCCATCTTTCGCAGTCACTTTGTTTGGGAATGAAGGCAAGTATGCTGTGCAAAGCCATAGTCACTAAGAAGTCTGCTTAAGTACATTCTCTATGCAAAGCTCTGTGAAACACAATGGTGAGGACTTCACTTCTATGATTATGCAAGGACCTATTACAAGAGCACGTGCAAGACAATTGAACCAACAGGTGAGCTCGTTCCTAAGTACTAGTACATATACTTGTGAGGATGATATGCTACCTAATGTTATTGTTGATTATATTGTAATTAGGAACTTATGGGAGGACTATGAAGGCCTTGGGGATAAGCTCACATCAGGGGGAGGGCAAGAAGGACGTCCAAGTTAAGATGGAGGCCCAATTCTACTCGGAGTCGACTTCCTCGGCCTTCAGAACCAGTCATCAGTAAAATCGTCTACCAGGCCACCAACGGACTCCAATTTCGACGATTCACATGTGCCTGGAAAGCTAGGAAGATAAACTTTGCAATGCCACTAGTTTTAGGTAATTTCAAGATGGGAGCCATCGAGAATGCATGCCGCAAGTCAGAGGACAAAATTTGTCCAGGGGCTATTTCGCACTTTTTGGGCTGTTGGCCCATGCAATGTCTTGGTGTCTGCTGACGCAAGATTTTGACTAATATTTTATATCATTTTATGTGGTTTTTCACTGTTTTTAAGCGACAACCGTATCTTTTACTAACAATTATCACCAATTATCGTGGATTTTGCAACATTGTCTTGGAAATATGCTATACTTAATTTTTGCAGGATTTTGAGCTATTTTTCGCAAAATTCATCATAATCTACGTCGAGTAAGAAAAGACCTCTGAGATGGTGTTCTAGAAGGTGAATAACAAGGAAAGATTGATTGATTCATTCCCCCCGTGAGTTGATAAAGGCTTCCTATTCGGGAAACTTCTAGAAGACATCATGAGCTATGCTGGATTACAAGCTTTTGGAAGCATACAAGGGAAAGACACTTCATGTCTATCTAAAACCAGAAGAATTTATCTGCTTTCAAACAATACCAAAGATTCCAGAACTCTATGAGTCCGAGTAATATTGCAAAGTCCTTACTTAGGCAACAAGGAAAGACCCCACAAAAGATGGAAGGAAACGGACCAGGGAAGGGCCTGGGTCCGCCTACCCCACCCCCCCGAGTTAGCCGACCCAGGGACTCTGGATGTCGGTTGCTGATTTCCTTTTTCCCACGTCTTCTCCAAGGTATAAACAGCGAGTCTCGGCCATGAGACGAGGCATCCAATTCATTATCAAGGCGCAAGGGCGACGACAAGAGGGACAACAAATAGGGAAGAGTAGAGCGTCGAGTTTCTAGTCTAGGATTCGAGTTCTTCTAGTTCATAGAGGTGATTAAAGGCCTCGCACGGTGCTCTAATTATCTAGCTCCAGAGGTCTAATTGTATCATCAAGCGAAGATATGATCATGGCTGTATATATGATACAATTTCTTAGTGAAGCATTGATCTTGTCTAATTATCTTGTTCTTGTTCTAATTATGCTTGTTCTAGCTCTAATTAGCTTTAGATCTAGATGCTTGTTGATTAGAGCATGTCATTAAGGGTTATATTCTTCTAGCGTTCTTGATTGTTAATCTAGTTTACTAATAAAATAGTTGTGTTTCTAGTTCTTGGAATCATGGTGATTAGAGGTTCTAGTTGTGCTAATTATGTTATTAGACTATGCGAAGTAATTAGAAGCGCGTTCTCTAATTATGTATGCATGTTGAGAGTTTCTCGTCGATTAACTGGTTTTAGTGACAGTAGAGCCGGAGAAATGTTAAACTTGATCTAGGGGATTAGATTATTCGATCTTGATTTAATCATGCTATGAAGTTTATGCTTAGTCAAGCTTATTTCTACCTTGAGCTACTAGTTATCTTGCTGCTTTACTCTAGTTGTTGCGCCCACAATCATGCATGTCTTGGATCCAATTAGGGCTTGATTAGACTCTAGTTAATACCCTTTGATTAGTGCTCTAATTCTGTTCTAATTGCCTATCTTATCATATAATTAGTATAGTTTATACAAAGATTAGATATAGTTTAACGACTGGTTTACCCTAAACTCTCGTTAATTAATTCCCAATTAGTTAATTTTCTGGATTGACAAAACCCATGATACTCATCCTGGGAAAAATCTACACACGATACTGTCGCTTGCAGTATAAGGTTTGCCGTGCTTAAGTGCCGTCAACAAGCTTTTCTAGCGCCGTTGCCAGGGAACTGATTAGTCTAGTCTTAATTAACTTGAGTTTATGTATTATTTGATTTTGTTTTTTTTAGATAATTTAGCCTTTTATCTTTAATTTTTCGCCATTTATCTTATTTTTACTTTATTTCTTTATTTTCTTGTATATAATTTATAATTAGATAATATTAATTTTGATTAAAAATAAGTTTAGCACTTTTAATTTAATCTTTTGTAAGATAAAATCTTTAGAATATAGTTTCTCTTTGTATATATTCTCTTCTACTAACATTAGCAGGAATGGATGGACCACGGTCTAATAAACCTACAAATTATGTGGATGATCCAGAGAAGTTACTGATGAGAGCCGATGGACCGGCTCCATTGCCTCTGGAGTGATGAGTGATTGTCAACGGTAGCAAGACCCAGATGGACTTGGGCACAAGACCTCCGATGGACAGGAGGCCCTCCGATGGACTGGAGGTAGATTGAGAGGAAAGTCCTTCGAAGGACTGGAGGCATGCTCGGCGTCTGTCGGCCATGGGAGTTCGGTACACGGAGGAGCGGCACGGCGACGGCAGGAGTAAGTCCTCCGAAGGACTACGAGGCTGCCCCGATGGACCGGGGATGCCGGGCGCCACCGCGCTGCTCCAAACCGAGTGTGTGGCGCGAAGGCATGCCAGGGAGGCTTTGGCGGCTTCGGCTCAAAACCGCCACCCAAGCTACCCAAGCCTTGGTGAGTTGGGCCGCGACTCGCCAAGATAGAGAAGATGGGCCAAATCCGGCCCAGGCGGAGACTTCCTAAAGTTTCCCGGTTTCTGACTTCAAAACCGGGCACGGATCGCGGATTGGATTACTGACCACTTGGAGAACATCCGAGGATTGCGTGGAACTTACGAAGATCAAGACTTCATCGTGGTCGTCCGTCCCGAAATATCCTATAATCTTTCGTTTGAGTTCTTAGGGTTTGTCTAGTTGTAGGGACGTAAGTACAAAACTGTCTAAACAACACTCGGGTATAAATATGTCCAAGGCAGGTCATTAGAGTAGCTCTTGGCTGCTAGGATTAGTCTTTGTATGGTGATTTTGGTCCTCAAGCCTTGAGCTCCATTGTTAGGGAGGTTAGAGTAGGATTTAGCCTCCTAATCAAGAGGGAATGTGAGGGTGGTTGCTTGGGACGAAATCCCTAGATGTATTCTGAATCTTGAGGCCCTCTTGGGCATTCTAATCCATGTGATTTCGGGCTGCAAGCTTGTGTGCTCCTTCTCCCCTTCTCCCTTTGGTTTTTGGTTTTGATTCTTGGCTTTTTGGGTGTTTGCTTTGGCCAAGGTTGGATTCTTTCTTTTGCTGATGATTTGGACTTGCCAGGACATGGAGATGGTGTCCTAGAACATCAGAATCCCTCAGGATTTCCACGAGCAAGTGCTGTTTGAGTTTTCCCCTTCTTGCCCAAATCTGTCCCCTCTCACGAGATCTGAAATTCCCGCTGTTCCCGTGATCTTTTGGAGTTGATCTTTTGGGAATAACTTTGGAATAGGGTCCAGATAGCCTGTGCAAAATTTCGTGAAGATTGGACAAGATTTGGTCTGGTTTGGGTTGGAAAACCTTCTGTCTGCGACTCTATCGTACAATCCAGTAGAGGCCACCGGACAATCCGGTTCCACTGGATAGTCCGGCAGCGCTCATCGGATAGTCCGGTCGGTGGCTCTGCCCGGGCCGTGCCATCGGATAGTCCAGCAGCAGGCACCGGATAGTCCAGTTCTACCAGATAGTCCGATGTTGGCCACCGGATAATCCGGTCCTGCCAGATAGCTACGGTGATTTTCCCATCTTGGTTTTTCCGCTGTGTTACTGCTTTGGATTGTTGCATCCCCCACTTTTAGACTATTTTCTTTGCTTGCTGTTAGTCAGTGAGACGCACCTCAATGCGGTGAGTGTCGTGTGGGGTTTTGCAAAGTTCGTTGCCTCGATGCCATTCTTGGTCGGATCTTGATCGTTCTTGCATTGGTGCATTTCCTCTCAGTGGACGGCACCCTTGCACTGCTAGGCACATATCTATTCAGTGGACGGTGCCTAGTTTTGTTTCTCTTGAGCTTTGTAGAGCACTTTCTTGGGGGTTGTGATTTTGAGTTTTTAAGTGCTCCTCTTCACCCCCCTCTAGTCGCACGTCTCGGTCCTACAACTGAAAAAGTCCCGAAGCTCTGCCAAAAATTCTCAGAAGGAAGACGAAACTCTGCCGGAAATGGGTGAACCCATTGAAGAAAAGAAGCTCATGTACCTGTGTGTGTGCCAACCTCAACTGATTTGAAGATCAGAGATCTCACTCAACCTTAGAGAGCATTCGAGATCAGGAGCTCAGTGATCAGCATGGTGCCGAATCAACCATTCAGTGGAAAAGAGGATCCAAATCAACACTTAAAGACATTTCTGCAGATTTGCAACACGTTCAAGATTGAGGGAGTCACTGATGATCAGATCAGAGCAAGGCTGTTCCCATTTTCACTAATTGGGAAAGCTCATCTGTGGTTGTCTACAGTTCCAGAAGCTACAATCAACAACTAGCAGCTGTTGCCTCAAGCATTCATCACCAAGTACTTTTCACCTGGAAAGACTCAAGCTTTGCACAACAAGATTTCTACATTTGTGCAATACCCCACTGAGACATTTGATGAAGATTATGAGAGATTCAACGGCTATGTGTGAGGCTGCCCTCACCACAATTTTTAGAAATGGGATCTAATTCAGAAATTTTATGGTGGACTAAACGCAGTGTGTAGAGCTGAGATTGACACATCGTCGGGAGGATCAATACTCAGTCTCACTCCTACAGAGACCGAAGCTCTATTCAAAAAAATTGTCGAGAATGGAACATGGGGAGCAGATAGGATGGCACCCTCTTCTACATCTACTGGAGTGGTGAAAAGTGTACTAGAGGTGGACAAGATGGAAATTCTAGGTGGAAAGATCGACTCACTGATGAGAAGATTTGAGAAGATGGAAAGTGGTAGGGCAGAGGATGTGAAGTCTACAGAAGCTATGATGACATGTGAAGAGTGTGGAGACTATGGGCTTTCAAAGGAATGTTGTCCATAGGAGGCTAAAAAGCTTTGGACTACGGAAGAAAGGAAGGTTGTATTCCTCTGTCCAACAATAGACATAATCGACAATAGTTCACTGCTGGATCAGCAATTCAAAATGCCATTCCTCTACGGATTCAACTAAAGGGTTTTATGGAAGAGCAAGCTAAGATCAACAAGGATACACACTCTAAGTTTAAAGTTATGGACAAGGTGCTAGAAAATATTGATGGCAAGATCACTATTGTCGGAAGTTCAAATCAACAGCTCATGGGAATGATGAAGATTTTAGAGAACCAGCTCTCTCAACTAGCAGAACATCTCCCAAACAGGAATGAAGGAAAGTTGCCTGGATAGCCACAGTCAATTGAGTCTCTCAAAGCAGTCACCACCAGATATGGAAGAGAGACTAGAGACCCTGAGTTGTCTTCAAGACTTGCCAAATCAGCTGAATTAGAGATTTAGTGTGAGGAAGAACCTGAGGTGACAGTTGATGATACAAGGATACTTCTAGAAAAATGCAAAATTCGATCAAACAAGACAGATGAGCATTTCAACAAATTCATCCAGGTGATCAAGCAGCTATATATCCATATGCCATTATTGGATGCACTCCAAGTTCCCACTTATGCCAAATATTTCAAGGATATACTAGCCAACAAGAGAGAGATGCCGTCTGAATGTGTGAAGATGACTACTGAGTGTAGTGTAGCTATCATGGATGCTCCTCTATAGAAAAAGGCAGATCCGGGATGTCCCACTATCCCATGCTCTATTGGTGCACTCAACATTGACAAGGCTTTATGTGATCTCGGAGCAAGTGTAAGTGTTATGCCTAAGTCAGTGTTCGATAAGCTTAAGCTGCTTAAACCAGAGCCTAAATCCATGTGTCTTGAGCTAGCTGATCGTTCAGTAAGATATCCAGAAGGAATAGGTGAAGACGTCCCAGTCAAGATTGGAGAGAATCTTGTACCAGTGGATTTTGTAATCCTAGAAATGGGAAGAGGTTCAAAATCACCATTGATACTTGGAAGACCTTTTCTCAAGACAGCACAAGCCAACATCAACGTAGGAAAGGGAGAGATTAAGTTCAACATCAATGGAGAATCAAGCTCATTCAAATTTAGCCCCAGATATGAGATGTATCGAGCAATTGGAGAAGACGAAGATTGAAGGAGAAGATTCATCTCTAGTGTCTACATAGGACACTGGACGGATTGGATTAGAGTCTGGCTGAAAGACTTTGAATTACAAGCGCTTTATGGGAGGCAACCCAGGTATTTTTAGAAGTTTAAATTTAGTTTAGTTTCTCTTCATAGTTTTTACTGTATTAATTAGTTAAACTTCATTGCTATATGAACTATGGTTGAATCAATAAAGTCTTCAATTTGAGAAATGAATTTTGATTTCAATTAAGGATTGGATAGTTAAAAGATAGCTATCTAAACTTTGAAAAATTGTGAAGCCTTGCCGATTTTTGGATTCGATTGAATTTTAAGCGATTTTCTTAAAAAAAAGAGAGATAATTTTTCGATTTTAATGTTAATGTCTTTATTTTATTGATCTCAAAATTTTCTTCCTATTTTATCCAAAAACTAGGCGCTAACCTAAGCCTCGCTATAGGAAGCAAGTAAGTAAATTCAATTCTTATTTTTACTCTAAAATTAAATCGGTTAATCAACCGGACAATTCTTTTTATAAAACAAAACAAAAGTTTATTTTCAGTTTATCAAATAGAGTTAATGTTTTAATATAAAAATAACTTTTGTTTTGAGTGATGCTTGATATTATTAACCTACAGTTAGTAGGTATATATATATATTGCATATTTGCAAGATAATTATTTAAGGATTAGTGAAGATAATTAACTAATTAGTAAAAGAAGATAGTTTAGGCAACATAGGATCCTTCTTTGATTATGAAAGCACTAGCCTACATGTAGACATGGACAGGTGATCAAAGTTTAAAGGGATTGGAATCAAAAGACAAGCATCCAAGGAGATAAACCTGTAAGATTAATTGGAGATTCATCCTAGGCTGCATGTATGTCGACAAATCACAGAGATAGCCATCCATTATTGCAAAGCATTCAATCCTAAATCAATAGGAAAAAGACGGGAGCCAGTAGAGCCAAAAGAGGCCTAGCTCAGCTGACCAGCCCCCCCTAACTTGGCCGACCCCAGGAAGCCCTCCACCAGATGAGCCTCCCCTTTGAACCCTAGCTTTGCCTATAAATATAGAGTATTTGTTGCCCGTTTCATCACCAACACAAGCTCAGGAAACCAGAAAACATTGAGAGAAAGAGAGGAGATGAAAAGAAGAGAGTTCTTGGAGAGTAAAAAAATTCTTGAGAGGGAAGATGAAGAAGGCCACCAAGTTTTTCAAGAAAGCTTTCAAGGATTCTTCATCAAGAGGAGGCTCTCAACAAGAAGATGATGATTCATCAAGGCATTCATCTAGGAGACACTTCGTTTCAGAGATGGGAAGTTCCAACTCCGGTCGAAGCATTCGCCAGGATCAAGGACTACAAGGTTGTTCTTCTCGATTCTCGGTAGAAGTTGAAGATGTGTTAGAACGAGCAAGGAGGCAAGGACTCGGTCTTATACTCAAGCTCAAGCCCCTTAACCAATGAATATTGATGATGAAGATGAAGAATGGAATTATTCTTCAGAAGGATTTTCTCTAAGGACTTCTATGGAAGAGCAAAGGCTTTACACCAAGTATAGAGAGAGCATTCAGTAATATGGGTTGGAGCAGTTTTATTCATATTGGTGCTGTTTATCAACAAGACATAGCACTAGAAATTATGACAACTATGGATATAGTTCAATCCTCTGATTTGGTGCATAGCCTAAGATTTAGGATCAAAGAGAATTGGACAGAAATACCCTTTGGCGTCATTGGCTCAGTACTAGGATTTTGGGAGAATGCTCCTAAAAGTATTGAGTTCACTAATGACACTTTAGAGAAATTTTGGCTACAAATTGCTACTAGTTCTACCAAAGAGAGGATGAAGATAGTGAATCCTATTATCCGAATCATTCATAGATATATGACTTGCAAAGTCTTAGAGAGGCTAGATGACACTAAGGTGCAGTTTTCAGAATTAAAGTGGCTATATATTGCACTCTGTCAGCCCATTAGAGTTAATCCTATCAATTCCAAGATAAATCATTGGATTACTCAGAGGGATAGAAACATTGGTTTACTTGGTTTTGGGCATTACCTTACTATGATTGCTTCATCATTGAAACCTGAATTGGTTTTTAATCCAATCTACACAAAGACACCGGCCAATATTGATGAAAACTCTTTGAGAAAGGGTAAATATATTTATGGAAAGTTGGCCGGTGGATACTTTGTCACCAAGACCAATTTCAAGATTCCTAGTCCCAGACTTGCTCTATTTGCTCAAGATAGAATTGACTGGCTAGAGAAATTCATGTTTGAGGAAGGAGAATCAAGTCAACGACCATCATCTGCTGGATGGGGCGCCTGGGAGACTCCTTCGACACAACCTAGTCAACAATTCATGAGTGAACAATTCAGAGGAGCAGGATTATCTCACGAGCATGTGTTTAATTCAAGGCCAATCAGCTCTTAAGATCCTACTAATACACCAGTGTTTCAACCTTCAGTGCATATTCCTCCACCTACAACATTTGTTCCTAGAAGAGCAAAACTTCATACTTCAGAAGATGTTGTAGCACAAAGCATGCCACAACAAACATTTTGTGGCATTGAATCTATGGTGGCACAAAATTATCAATTTATTGATCAAATGAGAGGAAATATCAACCATTATGAGCAGAATACTCAAAGCATTGAAGCGCAGATGCATAACCTCCATCTGTGGAATTAGAAGCAATGAAGATTTCAGTTTGAATTTTATTTTATTTTATTGCACCATTTATTTTATTTTTATGTTTTGTTTTATTTTTATCTACTTATGTATAATTATATGTGATTTTATTTTATTTTGTGTGAGTTAGTTTTAATCATGATCATGTATTATCTCTTTGATGGAATAAAATAAAATCTTTGTTTTCTTATATTCTGATATCAATGATTAGACTAATTTATGCTCTCATTAAAACAATTTAAACGAATTATGGTCAGCAATTATGTGATATGTTATTTCATAAAGACCCATATGTTTGTCATGTTTAGATTTCATTTTATCATGATAGATCTCCTTAACATTTATTTTGCTATCAACTCTATGATCAATTTCTTATGATTATTTTGTATATGCCCTACCTATTAGAGCTATATTGAAAACCATAGTTTAATCAAATTTAATTCTTAAATGAGTTAGATTAAGATTCAAATCTAGGGATTGAGATTTCAAAGCTGGTCATTCATTTTTGCCTATCTTTTCAATTGCTAGCCTTATTATCCATGCATTGTGTCTCTCTACAATAGAGAGATTACGAATTTCGCTGGGTATCCATCCTTAAACCAAGATTATCTTTTTACAAACCATCCTAGACCACAACCTATTATTTTCTGGAGTATTTAAGGGTTTAAATATTATTCTAGACAGTTCTATCCTCTATTCCAATTTTTGTCTACAAATATACTCAAGGATGAGTGTAATTCAAGAGTGGGGACGGAGAGTTGCTATATTTTTTTTAGGTTTTATATTAAGATTTTGAGATTGTATTGAGATTTTGAGGAGGCATAAAAAAAGGAGACCATGTGGTCACTGGAAAAAAAGGAAAAAAAGCCAAGTAGCCTTCTAAAAAAAGAAAGAAAAAAGAAGAAGCAATGCCCCTCAATAATCTTCTAAGTATTTTAGAGATTTATATGGGATTTTCTATCATCTATATACTTCAGAAAAATATTCCAAACATGTGCAATCCGATAGCAAGGACTTCATTTGTGCCTTGAGATCATTGATTTATTTGCACATGTCCACTTTTCTATATATATATTTCTTCTCATCTTTCATCAATTTATTTTCCATGACCTTTTTGAGAAATCTCAGAAATACCAGCAGATTCTTTTCTTAATTTAATAATATGTTGAGATTGAATTTTGATCAGGATCCTTACCAAGCTCCAGATAAGCTTCCATTTATACCACTTATATTAGTTATATTTTAGAGATCATTTAATAATAAGAGACTGGAAAGCTGAGTGTAATTCATGGGCATTATATAAAATTGATCTTTGAAATTTTTGATCTTTTCTTTGAAAAATTTTATTGAAAAAATAAGGAGATTTGTCATTGATGAAATTGATTTTTTCTTATATCTATTGTGGGATATGCTTAAATGAATATCTATTTATCTATATAATTGCTGGTCCAAACTTGAAAAAGAATTGAGAGTTTAAATTTAGTTTGATTATTTGATTTTAGAATTATAAGTAAATATTGTTCTAAAATTTGGCTTACTCGAGGACAAGTAAGGTTTAAGAGTAGGGATGTTGTTGACGCAAGATTTTGACTAATATTTTATATCATTTTATGTGGTTTTTCACTGTTTTTAAGCGTCAATTGTATCATTTACTAACAATTATCACCAATTATCGTGGATTTTGCAACATTGTCTTGGAAATGTGCTATACTTAATTTTTGCAGGATTTTGAGCTATTGTTTGCAAAATTCATCATAATCTACATCAAGTAAGAAAAGACCTCTGAGATGGTATTCCAGAAGGTGAATAACAAGGAAAGATTGATTGATTCATTCCCCCTGTGAGTTGATCAAGTCTTCCTATTCGGGAAACTTGTAGAAGACATCCTGAGCTATGCTGGATTACCAGGGAAAGACACTTTAGGTCTATCTAAAACCAGAAGAATTTATCTACTTTCGATCAATACCGAAGATTCTAGAACTCTATGAGTCCGAGTAATATTGCAAAGTCCTTACTTAGGCAACAAGGAAAGACCCCGCAAAAGATGGAAGGAAACAGACCAGGGAAGGGCCTGGGTCCGCCTACCCCACCCTCCCAAGTAGGCTGACCCAGGGACTTCGGATGTCGGTTGCTGATTTCCTTTTTCCCACGTCTTCTCCAAGGTATAAACAGCGAGTCTCGGCCATGAGACGAGGCATCCAATTCATTATCAAGGCGCAAGGGCGACGACAAGAGGGACAACAAATAGGGAAGAGTAGAGCGTCGAGTTTCTAGTCTAGGATTCGAGTTCTTCTAGTTCATAGAGGTGATTAGAGGCCTCGCACGGTGCTCTAATTATCTAGCTCCAGAGGTCTAATTGTATCATCAAGCGAACATATGATCATGGCTGTATATATGATACAATTTCTTAGTGAAGCATTGATCTTGTCTAATTATCTTGTTCTTGTTCTAATTATGCTTGTTCTAGCTCTAATTAGCTTTAGATCTAGATGCTTGTTGATTAGAGCATGTCATTAAGGGTTATATTCTTCTAGCATTCTTGATTGTTAATCTAGTTTACTAATAATATAGTTGTGTTTCTAGTTCTTGGAATCATGGTGATTAGAGGTTTTAGTTGTGCTAATTATGTTATTAGACTATGTGAAGTAATTAGAAGCGCGTTCTGTAATTATGTATGCTTGTTGAGAGTTTCTCGTCGATTAACTGGTTTTAGTGACAGTAGAGCCGGAGAAATGTTAAACTTGATCTAGGGGATTAGATTATTCGATCTTGATTTAATCATGCTATGAAGTTTATGCTTGTTCAAGCTTATTTCTACCTTGAACTACTAGTTATCTTGCTGCTTTACTCTAGTTGTGGCACCCACAATCATGCATGTCTGGGATCCAATTAGGGCTTGATTAGACTCTAGTTTATACCCTTTGATTAGTGCTCTAATTCTGTTCTAATTGCCTATCTTATCATATAATTAGTATAGTTTATACAAAGATTAGATATAGTTTAACGACTGGTTTAGAGATAGATTAGAGCTTGTCTTTTACCTTTAAGTTTACCCTGAACTCTTGTTAATTAATTCCCAATTAGTTAATTTTCTGGATTGACAAAACCCATGATACTCATCCTGGGAAAAATCTACACACGATACTGTTGCTTGCAGTATAAGGTTTGCCGTGCTTAAGTGCCGTCAACAGAGTCCATCATAGACGTGTCTAGGCATTATTGGTCATCATAAACTCTATATAAACAGTAGCTGCCACACAAGTTATTGTTTGGGTTTTGCTTAGATTATTCTGTCATGAACAATTTCGCTGTCATCGGTTTGTGAAACCCCAACATTGTGAGCACAAGTTAATTCTTGATTGTGGTTCTCCTCGTTTTTGCTGGTGTTCTCTCGGCTGCATTGCAGGAATGATAGCCTTCTTGGCAAGGTCGATTACGCGTGTCACGCAGTCGATAACCATCAGAGCGGTGGTGTAGTGATTGCAAGGATTCAAACCTTTCGCTTGGAGCCTTCATCACCAACTTCGAGTTTTCCACCCCTAAACCGACGTACCTCATAGAAGATCGGGCCTAACCTACATCACACAATCCCAAGCCTCAGCAACCAGTGATGTGCCAGTGGCAGAAGCTGAGGACCACCTCCCCAGAAGTACCCTACTTTTTCTGTTAGCAAATAGAAGATAGGTTCATCTCATCGAGCAAAATCTCCTCAAGATAAACACGTAAGATCCTCAACACCCAAACCCAAGGAGAGGAGTCCATAAGGTCAACAGCAGATCAATTCTATGATAGCTCACTTAAGGGGCATCCCCAAAGTAGAATCCATCCCCTTGCTATAATGGTTCGAAAAGGACCCTAGGTGTACTTCCATTTCATGTGACAAGTATGCAACACCTTGACCCACTTATGACAAGGCAAACATGATGTTGGAGGGGAGAAGCCCAATATCAACACAAGGAGACATTCACCGAGAAGGGAGTAGTATCAGCAGGTCTAATTTGTCTACACATTGACACTCCCAATACAATGTAGAAGGTCTGGATAGCAGCATTGGAGATATGATAGAAAGCCTCAAGCTCTCATTTCGAAAGGAATGGAGGAGGAAAAACAACAGTAGAGAGGAAATCCTCCTAACATAGGTGAGCATAACAAAGGTCGAGCAACATCATCGTCACCCCAGGAGCAAGCAAGCTTGGGGGAGGCAATGCTAGGTAATCTTGAAGCTCTAGTTTTGCACTCACTTGCAAGAACTCATCTTCGGTGAGGATCACCAAGTGAGTACCACGAATGCTCAGTGTTCCACTTTCATATTTTAAGTCCTGAAAATTGCCATGACACCAAAAATATTTTTTTATTGTTACCCATAAATAAAAGAAAAGCTATAATAATTTGCATAATTTGAAAATACCAAAAAAATTCGCTTTTATCATGAATTAACTAACTCCTAGATATAATGCTAGAATTTTCTCTACACCCTTGCTTAAAGGAAATGATGAATAGTTTCTCTATTAATTTATTCTAAGTATTTTGTATACCACTTGACACTCCTAAAAATTTGAACTTTTTGGCATTTGCTGTGATCCTAATTTTAGTCTTTAACCTTGTGGGAGCAAGTGCTTTCAAACCAAGTCTAAGTTGTTGTGGGATGTGATATAATAAAAGTTTGAGTTAACCCATCTTGATCCTAGTAAGGTGAATTCTCAGAGTTTTCTTTGTGAAAATCTAAAATGAGAAAGTTCCTTAGTGGTTTCAAATACCTATCCAGAGCCAAATGCTTTACATGATGAAAGATCTACACATGCTGCCTATTGTTGTGTTGAGTTTTGTCTGTAGGACCCAGACGTGCGACTAGAGGGGGGAGGGGGTGAATAGGAGCACTTAAAAACTCAAAATCAGAACCCCCAAGTAGGTGCTCTGCAAACCTCAAGAGAAACACAACTAGGCACCGTCCACTGAACAGATACGTGCCTAGCAGCGCAAATGTGCCGTCCACTGGGAGGATACGCACTAATGCGTGAAAACTCAAGATTCAACCAAGAATGGCACCGAGGCAACGGACTTTGCAGAAATCGCCACAAGACACTCACCGAACCGAGGTGCGTCTCATTGACTTACAGCAAGCAAAGAAAATAGTCTTACAATGGAGAATGCAAAAACTCTGAAGCAGAAACACAGTGGAAAAACCAAAGAGAAAAGAACACTGCTATTCTCTGGCAGGACCGGACTGTCCGGTGCCTGCTGCCGGATTGTCCAGTGGCACGGCTCGGACAGTGCCACTCACCGAACTGTCCGGTGGGCGCCGCCGGACTATCCGGTGGAACCGGACTGTCCGGTGGCCTCTGCCGGATTGTCTGGTAGAGTCGCAGACAAGGTGTTTTCCAACCCAAACCAGACCAAATCTTGTCCAATCTTCACAAAATTTTGCTCAGGTTATCTGGACCCTATTCCAAAGCTTTTCCCAAAAGATGAACACAAAATGATCAACAGATCAGCGGGAATTTCAGATTTCGTGAGATGGCAATCTTTGGGCAAGAAAGGGGAAAACACAATGGAAACTTGCTCGTGGCAATCTAGCAGGATTGAGATGAACTAGGTCATGATCTCGACGTCCTAGCAAGTCGAAAACGTCAGCAAGAGAAGGGATTCAAGCTTGGCCAACACAAACACTCAAAAGCTAAGGATTGAACCGAAAAACCAAAGAGAGAGGAGGAGGAGAAGAACATAAGGTTGCTGCATGCATTTGCTTCGATTAAGTGCCCAAGATGGGTCTATAGATTCAGCATACAAGCAGAAATTCGTCCCAAGCAACCACCCTCACCTTCCCTCATGATTAGGAGGCTAAATCCTACTCTAACCTCCCTAACAATGGAGCTCAAGGCTTCAGGATGAAAAACACCATGGAAAACCTAATCTAGGCAGCCAAGCAAGCCTCTAATGACCTGCCTTGGACCTATTTATACCCGAGTGCTGTTTAGACAGTTTTGCACTTAGGTCCCTACAACTAGACAAACCATAAGGACTCAACCGAAAGATTACAGGATATTTCGGGACGGACGACCACGATGAAGTCTTGATCTTCGTAAGTTCCATTCAATCCTTGGATGTTCTCCATGTGGCTAGCAGTCCAATCCGCGATCCGCCCCCGGTTTTGAAGTTAGAAACCGAGAAACTTTAGGAAGTCTCCGCCTGGGCCGGATTTGGCCCATCTTCTGTATCTTGGCGAGTTGTGGCCCAACTCACCAAGGCTTAGGTAGCTTGGGTGACGGTTTTGAGCTGAAACCACCAAAGCCTCCCTCGCACGCCTTCGCGCCACGCATTCGGGTTGGAGCACCACGGTGGCGCCCGGCATCCCCAGTCCATCGGGGCAGCCTCGCAGTCCTTTGGAGGATTTACTCCTGCTGTCGGTGTGCCGCTCCTCCGTGTACCAAGCTCCCATGGCCGACAGACGCCGAGTCATGCCTCCTGTCCTTCGAAGGACTTTCCACTACCTCCAGTCCATCGAAGGGCCTCCTGTCCATCAGAGGTCTTGTGCCCAAGTCCATCTGGGTCTTTAGCTTCTGTTGACAATCACTCATCACTCCAGAGGCAATGGAGCCAGTCCATTGGCTCTCAATCTCCCCCTTGATGAGTGCATGGTCAACACCTTCAACCTGTAACCTGAAATAGAACAAAGACAAGAAGAAAAGCATAAAACCAAAAAGAAAGAAGAAAAGAAGACGTTACTCAAGATGCCCAAAAGCCAAACATAAGCAGAAAAGGGCAAATTGAGACAACAGAAACAAAACCAAAGATCGACCCCCTAAGACAAGGGAAACCGCTCAACGCAGTCAATCAAACTAAAGCATGACCCCTCAATAAAGAGGCAAACTGGCTCAACACAGTCATGCTTAGGCAAAGCATCGGCTCCTCCAGAAAGAGGCAAAAGGCTCAACGCACCGATGCAAGAGCATGCTAAAAGCTCCCCCTCAAGAGTCCACCGCCTTGGTCCATGAATTTCCCTTGGGAACATCTCTCCCCTCAAGGGTTAGCATCTATTCTCTCCCCCTTGTTGACAATGGACACATCAAGGGTTCATAGAACTCAACGCGCCCTCAAAATATGCCATGAAATGCAGGAAGTGTACCATAAAGAGTCGAGTTTAACCTTTCCCCGGGCTCTACTGTCACTAGTAACCAGGTAATCGATGAGAAACTCTCAACAGGCATACATAATTAGAGAACGCGCTTCTAATTACTTCACATAGTCTAATAACATAATTAGAGCAACTAGAACCTCTAATCACCATGATTACAAGAACTAGAAACACAACCATGTAATTAGTAAACTAGATTAGAGATCAAGAACGCTAGATGAATAACACCCTTAATGACATGATCTAATTAGCAAGCATCTAGACCTAAAGTTAATTAGAGCTAGAAAATGCATGATTAGAGGAAGAATATGATAGTTAGACAAGAACAATGCTTCATTAGTAAATTGTATCAAGAATACAGCCATGATCATACCTTCCCTTGATGATACAATTAGACCTCTGGAGCTAGGTAATTAGAGCACCGTGCAAGGCCTCTAATCACCTCCAGGAACTAGAAGAACTCTAATCGTAGACTAGAAACTCGACCCTCTACTCTCCTCTAGTTGGGGTCCCTCTTGTCGCCGTCTTCACGCCTTGATAATGAATTGGATGCCCGACCTCAGGGCCTAGGCTGGCTTTATATAGTCTGGAGATGACGTGGTAGAAAAGGAAACCTCAACCGACTTAAGGGGGGGTGGGGTCGGCCGACCAGATGGCCCAGGCTCAGCCGCTCCGGACTCCTCCTAAGTCGGTTCCTTTCCATCTTTCGCGGGGACGTTGCTTGGTACTTAAGAAATATAATTGTGGAGGATCTCAGACTCTTGGGTTCTGGAATCTTCTATATTCTCCGAGATTTGTCGAATTCTTCTAGTTTTGGACTTGATTAAAATACTTTGACCTCATATTCTTCTATGAACTTGTAGCACTTGATGTCTTCTAGAAGCTTCTGGTTAGAAAGCCTTGATCACCGTCTTCATGAAATAATATCTCAGAGGTCTTTTCTTACTCGAAGTAGATTGTGGTGAATTTCGCGAAAAATTGGTCAAAAACCTGTAAAAATCACATATAGCATATTTCCAAGACAATATTGTAAAATTCACAATAATCGGTGATAATTGTTAGTAAAAGATATAGTTGATGCATGAAATCAGTGAAAAACTACATAAAATGATGCAAAATTTTCGTTCAAATGCCATGTCAACAGCCGCCCAGCCATGCACTATGGCCGCCCGGCCAAGCCAAGGAACTAGGAGGCCCAGGGACTCTTCCAGCCCAAAAGTGATGGCCGCCCAGCCATCCCTCTGGCTGCCCTACCATGCCACAGAGCCAAATCAACATGTCCTTCAACCTACATGCAAAAAAGCACAAAATGAGACAAATCCAACCATGCAACCGAGAATCCAATGAAATCAAGGCTTAGAAGGCCATCACGCAAGGATTGCAATTCGGGAAGAACACATGGCCACCCAGCCATAACCATGGCCGCCCGGCCATGTGTTTTAACCGTTTTGTACGTGCATTGACTCGGACAACCGCCACCGACCTTGTGGAAGCAATATCAGCCGATGGATCATCAAATGCGCTAAAATGGATGGCCGCCTGGCCATGCATTGGACCTATTTTACAGGTGCACCGACTTGGGCAACTACAATTGACCTTAGGAAGTGAAGACCAGCCATCAGATCAACTAAGACGGTTAATCCCACTACAGGAAAAATATATTTTTTCGTAGGCCAAAGTAATTTCGTGGGCCGGTCCATGGAACTATAAGACCTAAATTTGTCGGCAACAAAAAGACATGAAATTGATCTTAAATTCATCGGCCTTTCTGTAAAGCCCATGAAATTATCGTAAATTCGTGGGCCACATGCCTAGCCCATGAAATTATGTCCTATACAATATTGTGGGCTTCACAACACCGATAACGAAAATTCTGGGATTATCTCAATCCCGTGAGCACTACCCGATCTGCCACACACACACACACACTCGCACATGCCACATGCACGCATGCTCATCACCGCCGCCAGCCACACCCATCGCCCACAATCCCCGTGCTATCTCCCGCCACCTCCAAGCCCCACGCGGCCAGCCGCTCGTGCCTCCCCAGCTCGTGCTACCACCCGTTGCCTCCTCGGCAGCCGCATCCTCGGCCTAGCCCCGCACCGCTGGCTATCTCGCTAGCTCCTCTGACAGTGGCCCCGCATCACTGGACTGTCCCCGGCCACTGCCCTGTGCCGCCTGCTGCCTCCTTGGTCTGGATCCTTGCCTGTGCCACCTACGCCTCTCCTGCTCTGACACTGTCCCCGGTCCGGTGTCGTCGCGCCGCCTTCCCTGCCGGGTCCCCAATGCCTGACGGCTCTCCTTTCCCCCATGTGCCCCTGCTCCCTCAGCCACCACACCATCCACTCTGAGGACGAGGTTTGTCACCTTCTATCTTTCTCCTGTCTTTTTATAGTGTACCTAATTTCGTCAGCTTTGCATGTTTAGAGTACTTTATGTGTAACTTTGTCAGCCTCATTGACAACTGACGAAACTTGTTAATCATGTTCGTCCATTTGTGAATAAAGTAATGGCTAATTGCAATTAGTAATTAATGAATAGGGTAATGATTCATGCTTAGGTACACAATAGTTAATGCTTATGTTAATTCTTAATAAAGTAATTGTTAATGCTTATATTCATGTTTTCATGAGGAATATATATTGACATAAGGATATATATGCATCATCTTGTTTATGCTTTACTTTGTTGCATTGCAATTCGAGCTCATTTTGTTTTTTGATTAGATTTTTCAAGTTTAGAGTTTAGGTTTACTCACCAAACAGTAGTGAACCATAGGCATCACCCATTCAGGAATGACGAACCACACATTGTCTTGTCCACATATTTTGGACAGCCTGAGAGTGGAGGTAGGTGCATGTGATTTGTGACTCGTGGCCTATGATTCGAGCGACATTTCAGCTATGTAACCCCTTTGTTTTCCAACACACCATGATCAGGCATGTGCTTGGAGAACAGTGAGGTTATGTTGCCAAAATTTTGCTTCAATTGTAGGCCAAGTTACAAATCACATGCATTAGCCTCCACTCATGGGTGGGTTTAGGACACATCTTTTCCAAATAGGGAGTTCGTTGTCACCTAAGCCATGGTCGTTGATATCCTATCTCTTTTGTTTAGCCTTTTGAAATGGATGGAGATCGGATTGTGATGTACGATGGGTGGAGGAAGGATGTGGCACACTCAAAAGAATGGCAAGCTGTAACAAAGGCTTTCCTTGACCATGCATTTGCAGTAGCAACTAGTCCCGTAGTGAAGTGTCCTTGTAGTAAGTGTGAGAATAAATGGTACTAGGAAAAGCAAGACATCGCGGAACAACTTTGCAGAAGGGGGTTTATGCCCAACTACCTTGTATGGCGAGAGCATGGAGATCCTGCTGAATGCGTTGATCAGCCAGATGAGGGGGTAGACCTTCATGATGATCATTGACAGAATGGATGACATGTAGAATGATTTTGGTATGGGGGTTGATAGGACCTCTGAGGCAGGGCCAGCTTCCACTCGAGGTCGAGGAATTCTGCCGGCTCCTTGACGCATTAGATGATAGGCTGCATGGCTATACACAGTCGACACTACTTCAGACTTTGACAAGACTCATGTCGATAAAGTCAAAGCACAACACTTCGAATAGTGGTTACAATGATATTGTCAAACTGATGGATGATATTCTCTCAGAAAATCATATGTTGCTAAAGAATTTGTATTTTGTAAAGAAGATACTGGCTGGTCTTGAGATGAAATATGAAAAGATTGATGTTTGCGCCAACAATTGCATAATATTCTGGGAGGATGATGACACTAACAAGGTAGATTACTGTAACCATTGTAATGCTTCCGGATATGTCCAGGTGACCAATGATGAGGGTGAGTTAGTAACTACAAAGGTCGCACCTAAGCAACTTCGTTACATGCCTAGCACATCTTGGTTTCTACGGATGTACCTCTGCAAGGAAGTAGCTATGCATATGAGGTGACCTAAAGAAGGCATACGTAAGAACAAAAATGAGGATGTAATGGAGCATCCGGCAGAAGGTGATGCATGGAAGGCACTAGACAACTTTGATCCAGAACTTGCAAATGACCCTAGGAATGTTCGGTTTTGTCTATCAATGGACGTTTTTACACCTTTCAATACTAATGCAAGCCCATACTCTTGTTGGCTGATTTTCATCATTGCATACAATCTTCCGCCTGTGCTAGTCAATAAAGACGAGTACATGTTCCCTGCACTTGTCATCCCAGGCCCTGAGCATCTAGGCCCAAAACTAAATATGTTCATGCGCCCTCTATTCAACGAACTGAAACAATTATGGAGAGGTGTGAAGGCTTATGATAGCTTTGCTAAAGAGGAATTTACTTTGCTTGCTGGATATCTATGGCCAGTCCATGATTTGTTGCCTTATGGCGATTGGTCTGGATGGTGTGTGCATGGTCGGCTTCGCTATCCAATATATATGGATGATTCAGATGCATTCTTAGTAAAGCATGGCGGAAAAGTGTCATTCTTTGATTGTCACCGACGATGGCTTCCTTTTAAGCATGATTTGCAATGTTCGATTACTGCATTCAGAAGAGGGGACAAAATTACAAAGGGGCTACCAAAGAGGCGAACTGCAAAGCAAGTAATGGCATGGCATGCTCGATTGAAGCCGGGAGAGGATGGTAGGTTGGATGGTCACGGGAAAGAGCACAACTGGACTCATAAGTCTGTAATATGGGAGCTTCCATAAGCGGAAGTGTTGATGTTACCGCACACCACAGATCTAATGCACCGAGAGCATAACATTGTGGAAACCATCATAAGAACATGTTTTGATGTGACTGATATGTCGAAAGATAATATCAAGGCAAGGAAATACTTGGCATTAATTTGTGATATGCCAGCGCTCGAGTTTAGAGTGAGTAATACAGGTCATGAGAGTAGGCCACGAGCTGATTACTGTCCCAAACTAGAAGACAGAAGACAAATATTTAATTGGTTGAAGACAATAAAATTTCCAGATCGCTATGCGGCTTACTTGAAACTGGCAGTAAATGTGGAGATTGGAAAATTGATCGGGTTAAAAAGCCATGATTACCATGTTATTATGGAGAGACTTCTGCCCATGATGTTTAGAGGCTATTTCAAAGATGAGTTGTGGAGGATATTTGCTGAGTTCAGGTACATCTATAGAGACATGCTCAAAGACAGTATCAAAGAGCTTGATGAAGAAGTTTGAGAAGGAAATTCCAGTTCTTGTATGTAATTTGGAAATGGTGTTTCCACCTGGTTTCATGAATGTGATGCAACATCTATTGGTGCATTTGGCATGGGAAGCTTTGGTCGGTGGACCAGTACAATTCAGCTGGATGTATCCTATAGAAAGGCAATCGAAAAAGCTTAGGGCCACTATTCGCAACAAGGCTAGAGTCGAGGGTTGTATTGCTGATGCATTTGCCCTTAAAGAGATATCACACTTCTCAAGAAAGTATTTCGCCCAAAGAAACAATGTGTTTGCACCTACACTGTGAGTTCATATGGAAGAGGAAGCACCAGTTGGCCACCTTAAGATTTTCAAGCACTAGGGTAAACTAGTTGGATCTAGTACCATACATCACTTGGAAGTATCTGAGTTGAACCTATTATTGCCGTATATGTACATCAATATGGACGAAACAATCGAATATATCCAGTATGTGAACATCATTTTTGTTTTGATGTCCTTTCATTTTTCGGTCTCATGTCTATCTTTAATAATATGCATGAAATGAATATGTGTAGATTATTTGACGACGAATGTTGGAAATCTAGTTCTAGACCCACACCCACACAATTGGAAAATATGCGACATGATGGGTTCAAAGGTGGCCCTAACTTCGTGTATTGGTTCCACCGATATGTAATTTATCATCTCTACCTCTTTTTCCATATGTAAACTTAAGCTTGGCCGACAAGGTTTAATGCTTGTTTTATTTTTTTGTGTAGGCTTTTGCCAATAGAGTGCACGAGGACTTTTAGCAACTCACACATACTTAGGTGACCGCCAAAAACTACAGTCACTATGATGCTAGTGGATACCGCTTTCAAACCACGAAATTGGAAAAGAGTAGACCATTAGCAGCCACTATCAACAGCGAAGTGATGACAAGTGCATATGACGCTAGTGATAAAGTAGTGAACTAGTACGGTGTTCTTCAAAATATTGTTGAGTGTGTCTTCAGTGGTCCCAAGGAACTAAAAGTTGTGTTTCTCCAATGCGACTGGTTTGACCCGTGTAATGGGACTCGTGTTGACAAGTATGGGGTGGTTGAGGTCAAGCATTGTTCTGGACTTCCAAGCAGTATTAACTGTGTTATCCTTGCAAATCAGGCAGAGCAGGTGTACTACCTCCCATATCCTCACCCAAGATTGAAGGCTTTGTGGGTTGCATTCAATGTCAACCCACAAGTATGCCCTCCCAGAGATGTTGCTTACATGAGTACTAACATAGAAAATGATGACTCTAACGTGTTTACAGAAAAAGTGCAATTAGACAAGCATGGCATGAATCAAGCCATAGGACATAGATTCCATGTGACTGGTGGTGAAGGACTCGATAATTTAGGTACCGATACCAGAGAACTAATTAAGGAATCTAGATCAAAACCAAATGACCCGTTGCCGTCAGAAAATCGATATGAATTCAATAGATTCAGGAGCGTGTCAACAAACAATGAGTCAACGAAGCATCATCAGATGCAGACGACTTTTGACAAGTATATTTCTTACACTTTCATTCAGTACTAACATATTTTTATGCATATTATTGAATTCCATATTATTTTGTTTGTCAAAATGTGCACTGATCTTATTTTGATAAAATGGTGCAGATGATGTTCAGACATAGGTCATTGCGGACGAAGAGCAAGGGTTCCAGCAAGGACACCTCGAGCAGTGGCATTTTTCAGGACACCACCCAGAGCCGACAAAGGAAGGAGCAGCTCCTTGGTTGTTTAAAGGGACAGGCACAGGATGTGCCTATTGATGAGAACATGTACAACATGCATGAGATCAAGGCCCAAGAGAAGATGGAGTTTGAAGCCCAATCCGAGTTGAGGTCTAATTTATTCGCGAGGCCGATTCGGATTGGAGGAGTAGACCTCAGTAAAACGGACGTCCAGGCCACATACGGACTACATTTTGGGTGTTTTACACATCCATAGAAAGCTAAGGACATAAGCTTTCCAACCCATCTGGTCCCATGCCAAAATAAGCTAGGAGAGGACAAGAATTATCGAAACAACATGATGACCAGAATCTGCCAGGGTGCTACGACATCGTTTTTTGGGCCCGCTGGCCTTCTACGCCCTAGGGTTGCTCGGCCACCCCCTTGGCTGCCCCCTGGACCTCTCTTTTGTATATGTTTTGTAGCCATCATTAGATTAGATGGGTTTTGCTTAGATTAGTCTGTCAGTGAACAGTTTCGCCATCACAGGTTTGTGAAACCCCAACTTTGTGAGCACAAGATTAATCTTGATTGTGTTATTCTCGTTCTTGCTGGTGTTCTCTTGGTTGCATTGTGGGATGATAGCCATCTTGGTGAGGTCGATTGTGCATGTCACACAGTCGATAACCATCAGAGCAGTGGTGTAGTGATTGCAAGGATTTGATCGATTGCTCGGAGCCTTTCTTCACCAACACCGAGTTCTCCACCCCTAAACCGACTTATCCATACCTCTCGGAAGATCAGGAACCCTATTCCCATCATTCCCCTTCTTGGTTTTGAGTTATCCCTGACTCAAAGTCGTTGATGCTTACGAAAGTAGTTGCCATACTTGACATCATCCAACCTTGGTCTCCTTCTTGAAATTTACCCTGTTGTAACACAACAAACAAAGAAGAAAGAGAACTCGACGTGATATAATTAGCGTTAGCACAGCCCTCTAACTATTCACATACACCAACAAGAAGAGAGTTCAAATTTGATGAGATATAAACATAGTGCACCATATATTCTGCTTTGCTATCATACTTGCCAAAACATGATAAGAATTCTTAGATAACCATGGCAAATCAGCAACAAAAGAAAATTTCTTCTCTAAATTATTCAGGTTACATAGAACATCAAATTCAATATAACCCAAAGTATTTAAAAAAGATATAAACTTCAGCTGATCAAACACACTCGCAATAGGGAGAAAAGGACTATTTTCAGCACAAATAATTAGCTCGGAATCATTAACATCAAGCTTATCAACAAGTTGTGGCATAGAAATAATAGAAGCAAAATCACACAACTCTTTTTGATCACATAAATCAACAGTACAATCAGCCAGTAATAAAGATAAATAAGAAGTTTCCTCACCTACAGAGATCATATAACATGTGTCTTTACCTGTGTTTACATAATCAGGGCACTATGACAAGTATGGAACGGAAACAAGATCATCCTCATTCTCCTCTGACGTGTTGTCTTTTTCATCCTTGTTCTCAACATTCTGTGTATGGTCAGTAGCAAAGGGAACCTCCATGGGTTGTGTGTCATGATGTTTAATTTTAGCAAGGTATGCATCATATTCATTCTTCATAAATTGTTGCTTCTTATGTCCAATTTTGTTCTCAATCTTACAAGCATGTGTATATAATTTATATAGAGACTTATATTTCATACCAGCAATAATATCATGAATGTTATTGTCAAGACCCTTTAAAAATATGATTGTAATTTTTTTCTCTGATTCATGTAAACCACAACGGAATAACAAAGTATGTAGCTCATTATAATACTCTACAATAGTTTTATCATGTTGTTTTAAAAATTGTAGGTCACAAATTAACTTTATAGAATGAGAATATGAAACAAATTTATTCCTCATAAGTCTTTTCATATCTCTCCAATTTTGTAGATCTTCATCATAAACACAAAGACCTTTCCACCAACGTAAAGCACATTTTTTAAAAGTCCTAGCAGCATTCTAAACATTTCTCCTATCACTCAAACGACACAGGAAAAAAATTTCATCCATAGCTATTTCCCAATCAATATAAGCATCATCAACCAACCATTATTAGAAGGAAGATTTGGAAGGAAACAACCTAAACTCTTTGGTAGAGATGTTTTCAAAGTTGTCTAGCACTCAAATGCCTTAACCATTTTTTATATCCTTTCATGTTCACGTGCGTCGATGCAACCTGTCATTGTGAGCAAAAAAACAAGAAAACACACCAAAAAAGGTTAACCCTATCTAATGACAGTGGGCAGGTGGGATATCTCACACTCACAATCATTTACCAAGCGCTTGCAAATGTTCTTACCATACACAGCAAGAAGACGATGTCGATCTAGAAGAGGTGATGGCGGCCCAAAGGCGATAACACACCTGGAGCGTGGGGTGATTGCAAGACCGACCTATGTTGCTCTAAGTATATATGTGGATCTTTGGGAAGGCATAATATGTAGCAAGGAATAGCAAAATCCGAAATTAGATAGCAAAGTTGAATGAATGTCCAAAGAACTTGTCAAAGTTGCTAGCCTAAACGCGTCCTAGAACTAGTTTAAGCAAGCAAAAGATATACTAAAGCACAAAGGACACAAAGGGTGAAAGCACTTCTGATTTTTTGTCTTCTCTTTCTTTTTTTTGTGCGGCTTTTTTTATGCACTTTCCTTTTTATTTTTTTTTCTTTTTTCACAAGTGCCACAAAACAAGATACAACTTAAAGCAAAGATAGCATTCTCATCTTTCTATGACAGATTTATCTACTCAGAGTTGCACAGCCGATTAGACAAACTTAATGGCCTCTAATGCAAAAACTTTGAATACCAAAGTTGTAGATCTCCTTTTTACATTTCTCTAAAGTATATGGAACACTTTTTTTATAATGGATGATGAAGATATTGACCCCGAAATACAGACTGCTCAGAAAATTCTAGGTCACAAATAGATTTAATCCCAACAGATTTTACACCCTGATAACAACGTTTTCTAGAAACTGCCCAATTGACAAAGTTGTAGATAATTTCACAAGCTTTCCAGAAAGTACTAGAATACAAACATCCGAGTTTGTATGAGGGAGATATCATGAAAATAGCGAACTGAACAGAGGGGATTCCGAACCGGACGTGACGAAAACGGATACGGTAATAAGATGGAAACTCAAACTAAACTAAGAATGCTCTACAATAGCAACAAGACTATGACTGTGGACACAAACTCAAAGATGTGGACTCCGAAATCAAATTATGCAAAGGCTTAACGTGGTGATAGGAAAAAATGAACTAGAAACCTTATTTTTTTATGGTTTTTTGTGGATTTTGAGAGCCAATGGACCGGCTCCATTACCTCTGGAGTGATGAGTGATTATCAACAGTAGCAAGACCCAGAAGGACATGGGCACAAGACCTCCGGTAGACAGGAGGCCCTCCGATGGACTAGAGGTAGAGGAAAGTCCTCCGAAGGACTGGAGGCATGCTCGTCGTGTGTCGGCCATGAGAGTTCGGTATACGGAGGAGCAGCACGACGACGGCAGGAGTAAGTCCTCTGAAAGACTGCGAGGCTGCCCCGATGGACAGGGGATACCGGGCGCCACCGCAGTGCTCCAACCCAAATGCGTGGCGCGAAGGCGTGCGAGGGAGGCTTTGGCGGCTTCGGCTCAAAACCGCCACCCAAGCTACCCAAGCCTTGGTGAGTTGGGCCACGACTCACCAAGATAGAGAAGATGGGCCAAATCTAGCCCAGGCGGAGACTTCCTAAAGTTTCCTAGTTTCTGACTTCAAAACTGGGGGCGGATCGCGGATTGGACTACTAGCCACGTGGAGAACATCCGAGGATTGCGTGGAACTTATGAAGATCAAGACTTCATCGTGGTCGTCCGTCCCGAAATATCCTGTAATCTTTCGGTTGAGTCCTTAGGGTTTGTTTAGCTGTAGGGACCTAAGTGCAAAATTGTCTAAATAGCACTCGGGTATAAATAGGTCTAAGGCAGTTCATTAGAAGGTCTCTTGGCAGCTAGGATTAGTCTTCACTTGGTGATTTTCGTCCTTAAGCTTTGAGCTCCATTGTTAGGGAGGTAAGAGTAGGATTTAGCCACCTAATCTTGAGGGAAGGTGAGGGTCGTTGCTTGGGATGAATTTCTGCTTGTATGCTGAATCTTTAGACCCTTCTTGGGCACTTAATCGAAGCAAATTCATGGAGCAACCTTGTTTTCTACTTCTCCCCCTTTCTCTGTGGTTTTTGGGTTCAATCCTTGGGTTTTGGGTGTTTTTGTTGGCCAAGCCTGAATCCCTTTCCTTGCTGATGTTCTGGACTTGCTAGGACGTGGAGATCATGACTTAGTCCATCTCAATCTTGCTAGATTGCCACGAGTAAGCCTCTTGTGGGTTTTCCCCTTTCTTGCCCAAGGATTGCCATTTCACGAGATCTGAAATGCCCACTGATTCCATGGTCACTTTGAGTTGATCTTTTGGACAAAGCTTTGGAATATGGTCCATATAGCCTGTGCAAAATTTCATGAAGTTTGGACAAGGTTTCATCAAGTTTGGGTTTGAAAACGCCCTATCTGCGACTCTACGGGACAATCCGGCAGAGGCCACCGGACAATCCGGTTCCACCGGATAGTCCGGCAGCGCCCACCAGACAGTCCGCCATGAGGCGCTGTCCGGGCCGTGCCACCAGACAGTCCGGCAGCACCGGACAGTCCGATGTTGGCCACCGGACAGTCCGGTCCTACCAAGGAGCTGCTGTGTTCTTCCCAGTTTGGTTTTTACGCTGTGTTTCTGCTCTGGTTTTGTGCATTCCCCACTGTAAGACCATTCTCTTTGCTTATTGTCAGTCAGTGGGACGCACCTTGGTGCGGTGAGTGTCGTGTGGTGGGATTTGCATTGTTTCATTGCCTCGATGCCATTCTTGGCTGGATCTTGAGTTTTCCCGCATTGGTGCGTATCCTTTCAGTGGACAGCACCCTTGCACTGCTAGGCACGTATCTGTTCAGTGGACGGTGCCTAGCTCTGTTTCTCTTGAGCTTTGCAGAGCATTTTCTTGGGGGTTGTGATTTTGAGATTTCAATGCTCCTATTCAGCCCCCCTGTAGTCGCACGTCTAGGTCCTACAATTGGTATCAGAGCCGGTTAGGTTTCTTCATACCTTTATCGGTGAGAAACCAGTAGCGACTATGACTCACTCCGGGAAGATTTTGGTCCTTCGTTCCGATGGCTACTCCTACTGGAAGGGTAGGATGAGAGCTTTCTTGCTTAGCCAGGGCCAGGACATATGGGATGCTACTCAGAGTGCGAACTTTGTGGTGCTTCCAATTGTCAGCGTACTACCCCAGTGATTGTGGCTCAGCATGAGGCGAACGCCAAAGCTATTAACTGTCTCTTCTCAGGACTTGGTCCTATTGATTATGAGAAAGTGAGCCACCTTGAGACTGCCCGTTAGATCTGGTCCCTGCTGAGTGCACACCATGAGGGCATTGCTACTATCAAGGGGCGTCTTGTTGAGACTTACAGGCGCGAATATGAAAATTTCATTCAGAAGCCTGGTGAGGCCATCGATGACTTGTTTGGACATTTTCAATCGATCAACAAGAAGTTGCGCGTTAACTCCAACCCTGAGAGGATCCCATACACCGACCATCAGTAGGCTGTCAAGTTGCTGTATGCGTTGTACAGGAAGGTATAGGAGATCAAGGTTAACTCGATCGTCGAGTGTGAGGCCTATGACACAATTGGAGTGGAGACACTTTACAGCAAGCTCAAGGCCACAGAGGTGGATTACAAGTTGAGAGATTCTCTCGCTTGTACTGGCTCCAAGAGCCTAGCCTTGGCTTCTCCCTCTAGTGAGGCTGTTCCTTACCCCCAGCTCCAGAACTTTTCGTTTTCTGCTCTTATGTCTGTTACAGAGGAGCAGTTGGCGTCAATTGGGGATGATGAGCTTTGCCTGGTGTCTAGCCGCTTTCAGGGCGCCTATGACAACTGGATGAGCAAGAAGAGGGGCGAGAGGCCGAAGTGCTTCGAGTGCAGAGAGGTCGGCCACTTCATCGCTGAATGCCCGAACAAGCAGAATGACTACTACAGGAAGGGCAAGAGCCACTCCCACGACTCCAACAAGTACCACTCCGGCAAGCGCGACCACACCAAGCACCGCTCCGGCAAGATCAAGAACTTCCGGAAGGCTTTCAAGAGCTACCAGAAGGACAACCGAAAGCGGCACAAGGCCTTCTTCACCGAGCTTGGTGGTCTGTGTGGCGGATCATCTTCCTCCTCCTCGTCTTCATCAAGCTCAAGCGATGAGGATATCGTCACAAAGTAGGACAAGAGGTGGGACCAAGGCGGTCCTAGCCGGACTCTACTTCGTCTCCACCAAGTCCAAGCGCAAGCACAAGTTGCACCAGAGATCCTTTTGCTCCATGGCACTTGAGGATAAGGATGACAAGGGCAACGACAACGACTCCTCCAATGAAGAGGTAACTCCTGAGCAAGCTGAAATTCTTGAGATGTTGGAGGCAAATAGTATTGAGTTGAAAGCCCACGATAGGTTGTTGGAGAAGGCATCCAAGAAGCTACAGAAGCAGAAAGCTAAGTTGGCTGATGCTTTAGCTGACATAGAGAGGCTGAAGAGTGTGCCAGCCCAGCCTAGTGAGTTTGAGTGCCCTACCTATGAGACTTTGATGAGAGATCTCTGTGAGCAGAAGAGCGAGTATGCTCATCAGGTAGAGGAGATGGATAGGCTGAAGGTAGAGTTAGGCAAGCTGTAGTCTAAACTGGATGAGCCTATTTTGAGTGATGTGCCTGAGTGTGAGATGTGCCCCCACCTAGCTGTTGACATAGCTGAGCTGAAAGTGAGGTATCAGGGACAGCTTAAGGAGTTGGAGGAGCTTAGGGCAAGACCCACGCTTTTGGGTGCGTGCATGGTTTGTCCTACCTTGGAGAGTGAGCTTGTGCAGTTGAGAGCTGACTTTAAGGTGCTTTCAGCACTCCCTGACACTTGTGAGAAGTGTCTCACTCTGAGGTTGATGTTGGTGGATAGGGATGCCACCATTAAGAAGTTAGAGAAGTTTGCTTCCCCTATTCCCTCTCTAGACTGCCCCACTTGTGCTGCCCAAACTTTAGTTCTGGAGGATATGAGAGAGGAGAAATAGACTTTGGTTGCTGAGAACAACCGGTTGAGAGAGGTGCTCAGTTGGATGTATGCTAGAGAGCCCCAACTTAGGATGATCTTGGAGAGCACCAAGAGAGTTGAGGGTGACATGAGTGGACTTGGGTTAGGAGAGTGCAGTACTTCGGGTGAGAAGAAGAGTTCCCCAATTAAGCTTAAGACTGCCTCCCCTCAGCCTAA
The DNA here is from genome assembly GCA_030272315.1 of Paspalum vaginatum. Lineage (NCBI taxonomy): Eukaryota > Viridiplantae > Streptophyta > Magnoliopsida > Poales > Poaceae > Paspalum > Paspalum vaginatum. The sequence goes on along the minus strand of CM059019.1, from coordinate 12,417,642 downwards.
CCCTATTATTGATGGGGTTTACCACGAGCCTCCCAAGGCTGCCCCAAAGAAGCAGTTCTGGACGCCCAAGCCCTCACAGGCTAAGCTGGACAGAGTAGTGACTGAGATTCTCAAGCCTCTAGTGAGCAAGGAGAGAGTCCAGCAGCCTATTCCACTCAAGGCTACTCCACCTAAGCCCAAGGCTCAGCCTAAACCCACTCCCAAGAGGCCTGTCTACCATTGTGACTTTTGCCAGTGGAATGGCCACTTGGAGGAGTTTTGCTTCAGGAGGAAGCGACTTGAGAGGCAGGAGAGAGCCTGGGGGAACCAAGATCAGTTCTATAAGGGTGGTAGGTAGGATCCTCCCCATCGCGGTGAGATGAGAGACAGCTTTGCTGGTGAGAGAGGAGGAGGCTTTCAGGCTCGTGCTCCTAGTGGAGAGAGACGCTTTCCCGGTCGAGCTCCTAGTCGTTTTCAGCATGGCTATGGATCTTCTGACCGAGGCTTTGGAGGTAGAGGGTTTGAGAGCTCATGCTTTAGAGGTCGTGGGTACCTAGGTAGACGTGATGCTTACTTCGACTGTGCTTACCCCACTTTTGAGCAGATGGCTCAGCACTGGTTCAGCAGTTACACTAACCCCAGTGTCGGACCATTTGCTTACTCTCGCTTTACTTGATTTTGCGGGATCGAGGCCTGGAGGACATATGGATCATGGACTTTGGCTGCTCTAGGCACATGACAGGGCACCGTAGATTGTTCTCCAGCCTCAACCCCGTGAGCACCAAGGAGTACATCACATTCGTGGATAATGGTTAAGGTAAAGTGTTGGGTCTTGGTTCTGTTGCTCTTTCTAGCAAGCTTTCCCTGAGAGGAGTTGCTTTGGTGAGGAATTTGGGGTTCAATTTGGTTTCTGTCTCACAACTTCTCAAGGAAGGGTTTGAGGTTCATTTTAAGGAGGGTTCTTCTTGTTTGCTTGATGCTAAGGAAAACCATGTTTATCGGATTTTGCCCTATGGGCAGGTTTTTAAGGTTAACTGTGCATCTGTTTCTGGCCCTCCTCGGTGTTTGGTTGCTAGACCTTCTGCTGATATTTGGAAGTGGCATAGCAGGCTTGGCCATTTGAGTTTTCATCTGCTGGCCTGGTTGAGCTCGATGGGTCTGATCCGAGGATTGCCCATTTTGAAAGCAAAAAAGGACTTAGTATGCCACCCCTGTCGTCATGGCAAGATGGGTGCCACTTCTCATGCACCTGTCAATCAGGTGATGACCTCTTACCCGGGTGAACTGCTACATATGGACACGGTTGGTCCTGCTTGGGTACAGTCGGTCAGTGGGAAGTGGTATGTGCTTGTAGTTGTGGACGATTTTTCTCGCTATTCGTGGGTGTTCTTCATGGAATTCAAAGATGAAGCTTTTGGTTTTGTTCGTGATCTGGTCTTGAGGTTAAGGAATGAGAGTCATAAAGCCATGAGGGCTATCCGTAGCGACAATGGCGGAGAATTTCGTAACTCTCGTTTTGAAACTTTTTGTCGTGACCTTGGTCTTGATCACCAATTCTCGTCACCTTATACCCTACCTCAGAACAGTGTTGTGGAACGAAAAAACCGCACACTAGTAGAGATGGCACGGATGATGCTTGATGAGCATAGGACTCCGCGACGCTTTTGGGCTGAGGCTATGAATACGGCCTGTTACATTGCCAACTGCATCTTCCTATGAGCTTTCTTCGGGAAGACTTCGTACGAGCTATGGTTTGGTAGGCAGCCTAGCGTCAAGCACCTGCATGCATTTGGCTGCAGATGCTTTGTGCTCAAAAAGGGGGGCATTTGGACAAATTTGAATCTCGCTGCTTGGATGGTATTTTTCTTGGGTACGCCTCTAGCTCTATGGCATATAGAGTGTGGATCCTTGACACTAGACAAGTGGTTGAGACCTGTGAAGTTTCCTTTGATGAATCTATGCCTTGCACAGCCCCTATATTTGAGCTTTCAGGTGATGATGAAGAAGGCGCTCCCATCTTTGAAGATGAGGAAGGCGAAGTAGATATTGGTGATGCAGGAGCCACTGCACCAGCTGCAGCTCCTGCCCCCTCTGCTACGAGCTCTGAAGATGAAGGAGGACCCTTGCCTATGGCTTCCTCCTTACTCCCCCGACCGCAAGCTCGAGCAGAGGTTGGCCTCGCTGAGGACACAGGGGAGGTGACCTCCGAGATTGTTCCATCTCGGCAGGTCCAGCGGGATCACCCTCCAGACAGGATGATTGGAGATCTACACCAACGTGTCACACACTCTTCGGTTAACTCTCTAGCCTTTTTCTGTCACTCCGTATTAGTTGCTTCTTTCGAACCCCAGGATGTGTCACATGCATTATCTTATCCTAGTTGGGTGAACGCCATGCATGAGGAGTTGGAGAACTTTGAGAGAAACCATGTCTGGGATTTAGTTGAACCTTCACCAAACTGCCACCCTATAGGAACCAAGTGGGTTTTCAAGAACAAATAGGGTGAGGATGGGATGGTTGTGAGAAACAAAGCGAGATTGGTAGCCCAGGGTTTCTGTCAGAAGGAGGGGATAGATTATGAGGAAACCTTAGCTCCTATAGCTCGTTTAGAGGCTATTAGGATTCTGCTTGCCTTTGCTGCCTCTAAAGGGTTCAAATTGCAGCAGATGGATGTCAAGTCAGCCTTTCTAAATGGTTACATAGAGGAGGAGGTATATGTGAGACAACCTTCTAGCTTTGAGAGTGCCAAGTTTCTAGACTGGGTGTATAAGTTGAGAAAAGCCATGTATGGTCTGAAGCAAGCTCCAAGAGCTTGATATGCTAGGTTGAAAGCCTTTCTGCTCAAATCTGGTTTTGTGATGGGTTCAGTAGACAAGACCTTGTTTTTGTTGAGTCGTGGCGGTGACACCATTCTAGTTCAGATATATGTTGATGACATTATCTTTGGTGTTCATCTCACGCTTTGGTGTCTAAGTTTACTGAACAGATGAGCAGTGAATTCGAGATGAGTCTCATGGGTGAGCTTTAGTTCTTTCTCGGGCTTCAGATCAAGTAAGGCCCAGAAGGAACCTTCGTCCATCAAGCCAAGTACACGAAGGACATTCTGAGGAAGTTTGACAAGGGAGATCTCAAGCCCATGGCGACTCCCATGTCAACACAGACGGCTCTTGATGCTAATGAAGAAGGGGAGGTGGTGGACAAAAGAGAGTACCGAGGGATGATCGGCTCACTTCTATACCTGACGGCAACCAGGCCTGACATTTAGTTTGCGATCTGCCTCTGTGCGCGTTTTCAGGCCTCACCAAGGCTATCACAACTAGATCTCTATTGAGTTCTCCCCCTTGGTCCATCCTTGGAAACATCTCTCCCCCACAGTGAACATCTCTCCCCCTTGTTGACAATGGACACATCAAGGGTTCATAGAACTCAAGTCCCCCTGAACTGGACAACTCCCCCTCAAAAGATGCCATGAAATGCAGGAAGTGTACTATGACGAGCTCAGGAGGGATGAAAAACTAGTAAATACAAGTTCTAGCATACAGAGCAAGTGAGGGCAAGGAAGCATGCAATCAAGCTCAATTGAATCTATCATATACAGATTAGGAGCATGTTTTTCACGTTTGTCGAAAGAAAAGCATCACCAACATGAATAGCATCTAGCAAGATAGGCATGAACAGCGAGATGCTAGCAATACATACAAGGTGTGCTACTCTCAACCAAAGCATAACAGGCCATAAGCAATTTAGAGACTTGTAGATTTCAGATTTAGCAATTTTTAACATCAAGCAAATCAGATCATGTGCCAGGGGGTATTCACTTGTCTTTGCCACTTCTTACCAACAAATGCCAAGCCTAGGTTCAGAGAACCATCAGAAGCTTAAGACAAGGTTTTGGTCATACACAGCTAAGTCCAAGTTCTTGCCAAAGTGCAAAGGCAAGCTGTCTCGAACTAAGACAGTGTGACAAGCAAACCCACCTAGATCTTTTCAATTCAGCTCAAAGAGACACCACATATAATCAATTTTTAGTTCAGATTTCAGATTTAAGAAAGGTGTCATAAATGCTTAGGCAACAACTTAACAAAGGCATACGAGTAGCGTATCCAAGCATGAAAAGATAGCATAGCATTCAACATTCCTACACATGCTAGGTAGCCAAGTCAATTGGTGATCATGGTTTTTGATTTTCAGGAAATGTAACAGACTTAGCTCACAAATGATATTAGACAGATTCAAGGAGCTTAGCCAACCATGATCGAGCAAGCACTATACAATCTAGCACAAGCAAGTACTAAAAAGTCATACCAACACAGCTCTAGTGCTAGTGTAAGTGAAAATGCATATGTTACAATGCAATGCATGATATGATACAAAATGCAGAAAAGCGAAGAAAATCAAAGAAAGAAGCAAAATGAAAACCTAAACTACAACAAAGTTGCCCCAACCTAAAAGGGGTAACAAACACCAAGCTCCCCACGCAAGTGAGAAAAAGCGGCTAGCTCTAAGGGCTTGGTGAAGATATCAGCTAGCTGGTTCTCGGTAGGTACATGGACCAAGTCTATATCTCCCTTCACATAGTGATCTCTCAGAAAGTGAAACCTCACGTCTATGTGTTTGGTTCTATAATGCAAGATGGGGTTTTTAGCTACAGAGATAGCAGAAGTAGAATATACTAGGAGAGGGATTTTATTGTAGCTCAGGCCAAAGTCACTCAAAGTGGATTTCATCCAAAGGAGTTGGGAGCAGCAACTAGCAGCAGCAATGTATTCGGCTTCTGTAGAGGAAGTGGATACGCTAGATTGCTTGCGTGAGAACCAAGAGACAAGAGAGGAACCAAGGAACTGGCAGGTGCCGGAGGTAGACTTGCGCTCCAGCCGACAACCCGCAAAGTCAGCATCCGAATACCCTCGAAGAGTGAGATTCGAAGCTGAAGAGAACCAAAGACCAAGCTTAGGAGTGTATTTCAGGTACTTGAAGATGCGCATCACCGCTTGACGGTGAGATATCATAGGCGAGGCCTGAAAACGCGCACAGAGGCAAACCGCGAAATGAATGTATGGTCTGGTCGCCGTCAGGTATAGAAGTGAGCCGGTCATCCATCGGTACTCCCTCTGGTCCACCAGTTTTCCCTCTTCATCTGCATCAACCTCCGCCTATGTCGACATGGGAGTAGCCATAGGCTTGCAATTTCCCATATCAAACTTCTTTCGGATGTCCTTCGTGTACTTGGCTTGGTGGATGAAGGTTCCTTTAGGGCCTTTCTTGATCTGTAGCCCAAGGAAGAACTGAAGCTCGCCCATGAGACTCATCCCGAATTCACTGCTCATATGTTCAGCAAATCTAGACACCAAAGCGTGAGATGAACCACCAAAGATAATGTCATCAACATATATCTGAACTAGCAGGGTGTCATCGCCACGACTCAACAAAAACAAGGTCTTGTCCACTGAACCCATCACAAACCCTGACTTAAGCAGGAATGACTTCAACCTAGCATACCAAGCTCTAGGAGCTTGCTTCAGACCATAAAGGGCTTTCCTCAGCTTATACACCCGGTCTGGAAAGTTGGCACTCTCAAAGCTAGGAGGTTGTCTCACATATACCTCTTCCTCTATGTAACCATTCAGGAAGGCTGACTTGACATCCATCTGCTGCAGTTTGAAGCCTTTAGAGGCAGCAAAGGCAAGCAGGATTCTAATGGCCTCTAAACGAGCTACAGGAGCAAAGGTCTCTTCATAATCTATCCCCTCCTTCTGACAAAAACCCTGGGCTACCAATCTAGCTTTGTTCCTCACAACCATTCCATCCTCACCCTGTTTGTTCTTGAAAACCCACTTGGTTCCTATAGGGTGGCAGTTTGGTGGAGGTTCAACTAAATCCTAGACATGGTTTCTCTCAAAGTTCTCCAACTTCTCATGCATGGCATTCACCCAACTAGGATCAGATAATGCATGTGACACATCCCGGGGTTCAAAAGAAGCAACAAATGCAGAGTAGGAGAAGATGGCTAGATAGTTAACCGAAGAGCGTGTGACACACTGGTGTAGATCTCCAATCATCCTATCAGGAGGTTGATCCCGCTGGACCTGCCGAGATGGAACAATCTCGGAGGTCACCTCCCCTGCGTCCTCAGCGGGGCCAGCCTCTGCTTGAGCTTGCGGTTGGGGGAGTGAGGAGGAAGCCATAGGCAAAGGTCCTCCTTCATCTTCAGAGCTCATAGCAGAGGCGGCAGGAGCTGCAGTCGGTGCAGTGGCTCTTGCATCACTAGCATCTACTTCGCCTTCCTCATCTTCAAAGATGGGAGCGCCTTCTTCATCATCACCTGAAAGCTCAAATGCAGGGGTTGTGCAAGGCATAGATTCATCAAAGGAAACTTCACAGGTCTCAACCACTTGTTTGGTATCAAGGATCCACACTCTATATGCCCTAGAGCTAGAGTCGTACCCAAAGAAAATACCATCCAAACAGCGAGATTCAAATTTGTCCAAATGCCCTCCCTTTTTTAGCACAAAGCATCTGCAGCCAAATGCACGCAGGTGCTTGACGCTGGGCTGCCTACCAAACCGTAGCTCATACGAAGTCTTCCCTAAGAAAGCTCATAGGAAGATGCAGTTGGCAATGTAACAGGCCGTATTCATATCCTTAGCCCAAAAGCGTCGCGGAGTCCTATGCTCATCAAGCATCATCCGTGCCATCTCAACAAGTGTGTAGTTCTTTCATTCCACGACACTGTTCTAAGGTGGGGTATAAGGAGACGAGAACCGGTGATCGAGACCTAGGTCACGACAAAAGGTTTCGAAATGAGAGTTCTAAAATTCTCTGCCATTGTTGCTGCCGATAGCCCTCATGGCCTTATGACTCTCATTCCTTAACCTCAAGACCAGATCCCAAACAAAACTGAAAGCCTCATCTTTGAATTCCATGAAGAACACCCACGAAAAGCGAGAAAAGTCGTGTACTACCACAACCATATACCACTTCCCACTGACTGACTGTACCCGAGCTGGACCAACCATGTCCATATGTAGTAGCTCACCTGGGTAACAGGTCATCACCTGATTGATAGGTGCATGAGAAGCAGCAACCATATTGCCGTGACCACAGGGGTGGCACACTAAATCCTTTTCTGCTTTCAAATTGGGCAATCCTTAGATCAGACCCATCGAGCTCAACCTGGCTAGCAGATCAAAACTCAAATGGCCAAGCCTCCTATGCCACTTCCAAATATCAGCACAAGGACCAGCTACTAAACACCGAGGAGTGCCAGAAATAGATGCAAGGTCAACCTCAAAAACCTGCCCGTAGGGCCAAATCCGACAAACAAGATTTTCCTTAGCATCAAGCACATGAGAAGAACCCTCCTTAAAGTGAACTTCATACCCTTCCTTGAGAAGTTGTGAAACAGAAACCAAATTGAACCCCAAATTCCTCACCAAAGCAACTTCTCTCAGGGAAAGCTTGCCAGAAAGCACTATAGAACCAACACCCAACACTTTACCTTGACCATTATCCCTGAATGTGATGTATTCTTTGGTGCTCACGGGGTTGAGGCTGGAGAACCATCTGTGGTGCCCTGTCATGTGCCTATAGCAGCCGGAGTCCATGATCCATATGTCCTCCAGGCCTCGGTCCTGGAACAACAAGGAATGCGAGAGTGAGCAAATGGTCCGGCACTGGGGTTAGTAAAACTGCTGAACCAATGCCGAGCCATCTGCTCAAAAGTGGGAAAAGCACAGTCATGGTAAGCATCACCACTATCTGGGTACCCACGCCCTCCAAAGTGTGAGCTCTCAAACCCTCTACTTCCAAAGCCTCGGTCATGAGGTTCATAGCCGCGCTGAAAGCGACTAGGAGCTCGACCGGCAAAGCGTCTCTCACCACTAGGAGTACGGGACTAAAAGCCACCTCCTCTCTCAGTATGAACAAAGCAATCTCTTATCTCACCGCGGTGGGGAGGATCCTGCCTGCCACCTTAGTAGAACTGATCCTGGTTCCCCTAGGCTCTCTCCTGCCTCTCAACTCGCTTTCTCCTGAAGCAAAACTCCTCCAAGTGGCCATTCCGCTGGCAAAAGTGACAGTGGTAGATAGGCCTCTTGGGAGTGGGGTTAGGCTGGACCTTGGGCTTAGGTGGAGTAGCCTTGGGTGGAATAGGCAGCTGGACTCTCTCCTTGCTCACTAGAGGCTTGAGGATCTCAGTCACTACTCTGTCCAGCTTAGCCTGTGAGGGCTTGGGTGTCCAGAACTGCTTCTTTGGGGCAGCCTTGGGAGGCTCGTGGTAAACCCCATCAACAGGGGGATCAGGCTGAGTTGAGGCAGTCTTAAGGTTAATTGGGGAACTTTTCTTCTCACCCAAAGTACTGCACTCCCGTAACCCAAGTCCACTCATATCACCCTCAGCTCTCTTGGTGCTCTCTAAAATCATCCTTAGTTGGGGCTCCATAGCATACATCCAACTGAGCACTTCTCTCAAACGGTTGTTCTCATCAACCAAAGTCTGTTCCTCCTCTCTTAGATCCTCCAGAACTAAAGTCTGGGCAGCACAAGTGGGGCAGTCTAGAGAGGAAATAGAGAGAGCAGACTTCTCTAACTTCCTAATGGTGGCATCCCTATCCACCAGCATCAACCTCAAAGTGAGACAGTTCTCATAAGTGTTAGGGGGTGCCGAAATCACCTCAAGGTCAGCTCTCACCTGCTCAAGCTCACTCCTTAAAATAGGACAGACCATGCATGCACCAAAAAGCATGGGTCTAGTCCTAAGCTCCTCCAACTCCTTGAGCTATCCCTCACACTTCACTTTCAGCTCATCTATGTCACCAGCTAGGTGAGGGCACATCTCACATCAGGCTCATCACTCAAAATAGGCTCATGCAGTTTAGACTGGAGCTTGCCTAACTCTACCTTCCGCCTATCCATCTCCTCTAACTGAAGAGCATACTTGCTCTTCTGCTCACAGAGATCTCTCATCAAAGTCTCACAGGTAGGGCACTCAGACTCACTAGACTGGGCTGACACACTCTTCAGCCTCTCTATCTCAGCTAAAGCATCAGCCAACTTGGCTTTCTGCTTCTGCAGCTTTTTGGCTGCCTTCTCCAACATCTTATCCTGGGCCTTCGACTCATGACTATTTGCCTCCAACATCTCAAGAATTTCAGCTTGCTCAGGAGTTACCTCTTCATCGGAGGAGTCGTTGTCGTTGCCCTTGTCATCCTTGTCCTCAAGCGCCATGGAGCAAATGGATCTCCGGTGCATCTTGTGCTTGCGCTAGGACTTGGTGGAGACGAAGCAGAGTCTAGCTGGACTGCCTTGGTCCCTCTTCTTGTCCCGCTTGATGATGATCTCCTCATCGCTTGAGCTTGACGAAGACGAGGAGGAGGAGGACGATCCGCTGCACAGACCACCAAGCTCGGCGAAGAAAGCCTTGTCCCGCTTCCAGTTGTCCTTCTGGTAGCTCTTGAAAGCCTTCCTGAAGTTCTTGATCTTGTTGGAGCGGTGCTTGGCGTGGTCAAGCTTGCTGTAGTCGTGCTTGTCAGAGTGGTACTTGTTGGAGTCACGGGAGTGGTTCTTGCCCTTCTTGTAGTAGTCATTCTACTTGTTCGGGCATTCGGCGATGAAGTGGCCGACCTCTCCGCACTCGAAGCACTTGGGCCTCTAACCCCTCTTCTTGCTCATCCGGTTGTCATAGGCGCGCTAAAAGCGGCTAGACACTAGGCAAAGCTCATCATCCCCAAGTGACGCTAACTGCTCCTCTGTAACAGACATAAGAGCAGAAAATGAAAAGTTGTGAAGCTGGGGGTTTGTAGCGGCCTCAATGGAGGGAGAAGCCAAGGCCAGGCTCTTGGAGCTAGTACAACCAAGAGAATCTCTCAACTTGTAATCCATCTCTGTGGCCTTGAGCAAGCTGTAAAGAGCCTCCACTCCAATTGTGTCATAGGCCTCAGACTCAATGATCGAGTTAACCTTGATCTCCCATATCTTCCTGTCCAACGCATACAGCAATTTTACAGCCTACTAATGATCGGTGTATGGGATCGTCTCAGGGCTAGAGTTAACGCGCAACTTGTTGATGATCGATTGAAAATGACCAAACAAGTCATCGATGGACACACCAGGCTTCTGAAGGAAATTCTCATATTCGCACTTGTAAGTCTCAACGAGATGCCCCTTGATAGTAGTAGTGCCCTCATGGTGTGCACTCAGCAGAGACCAACTCTGATAGGCAGTCTTGAGGTGGCTCACTCTCTCATAATCAACCAGACCAAGTCCTGAGAAGAGAAAGTTAACAGCTTTGGCATTTGCCTCATGCTGAGCCACAATCGCTAGGGTAGTGCGCTGAGCAACTGGAAGCACCATAAAGTTCGCACTCTGAATAGCATCCCATATGTCCCAGCCCTGGCTAAGCAAGAATGCCCTCATCCTACCCTTCCAATAGGAGTAGCCATCGGAGCCAAGGACCAAAATCTTCCTGGAGTGAGTCATAGTCACTACTGGTTTCTCAACGGTAATGGTATGAAGAAACCTAACCGGCTGTGATACCAATTGTAGGACCGAGACGTGCGACTAGAGGGGGGTGAATAGGACCACTTAAAAACTCAAAATCACAACCCCAAGAAGGTGCTCTGCAAAGCTCAAGAGAAACAGAACTAGGCACCGTCCACTTAACAGATACGTGCCTAGCAATGCAAGGGTGCCATCCACTGAGAGTATACGCACCAATGCAAGAACGATCAAGATCCGATCAAGAATGGCACCGAGGCAACGAACTTTGCAAACCCCCACACGACACTCAGTGCACCGAGGTGCGTCTCACTGACTCCCAGCAAGCAACGAGAATAGTCTAAAAGTGGGGGATGCAACAATCCGAAGCAGAAACGCAGCAAAAAACCAAGATGGGAAAATCACCGCAGCTCTCCGGCAGGACCCGATTATCCGGTGGCCAACACCGGACTGTCTGGTAGAACCGGACTATCCGGTACCTGATGCTGGACTATCCGGTGGCGCGGCCCGGGCAAAGCCACCGACCGGACTATCCGGTGGGCGCTGCTAGACTATCCGGTGGTACTGGATTGTCCAGTGGCCTCTGCTGGATTGTCCGATAGAGTCATAGACAGAAGGATTTCCAACCCAAACCAGACCAAATCTTGTCCAATCTTCACAAAATTTTGCACAGGCTATCTGGACCCTATTCCAAAGTTATTCCCAAAAGATCAACTCCAAAAGATCACGGGAACAGCTGGAATTTCAGATCTCATGAGTGGGGAAAGATTTGGGCAAGAAGGGGAAAACTCAAGCAGCACTTGCTCATGGAAATCCTGAGGGATTCTGATGTTCTAGGACACCATCTCCACGTCCTGGCAAGTCCAAATCATCAGCAAAAGAAAGGATCCAACCTTGGCCAAAGCAAACACCCAAAAGGCCAAGAATCGGAGCCAAAAAGCAAAGGGAGAAGAGGAGAACGAGCACACAAGCTTGCAGCCCGAAATCACATGGATTAGAATGCCCAAAAGTGTGTCAAGATTTAGAATACATCTAGGGATTTCATCCCAAGCAACTATCCTCACCTTCCCTCTTGATTAGGAGGCTAAATCCTACTCCAACCTCCCTAACAATGGAGCTCAAGGCTTGAGGATGAAAATCACCACACAAAGACTAATCCTAGCAGCCTAGAGCTACTCTAATGACCTGCCTTGGACCTATTTATCCCCGAGTGCTATTTAGACAGTTTTGCACTTAGGTCCCTACTACTAGACAAACCCTAAGGACTCAAACGAAAGATTACACGATATTTCGGTACGGACGACCGTGATGAAGTCTTGATCTTCATAAGTTTCAGGCAATCCTCGGATGTTCTCCACATGGCCAGTAGTCCAATCCGCGATCCACCCCCGGTTTTGAAGTCAGAAACCGAAAAACTTTAGGAAGTCTCCGCTTGGGCCGGATTTGGTCCATCTTCTCTTTCTTGGCGAGTCGTGGCCCAACTCACCAAGTCTTGGGTAGCTTGGTTGGCAGTTTTGAGCTGAAGCCACCAAAGCCTCCCTCGCACACCTTCACGCCACACACTCAGGTTGGAGCACCGCGGTGGCGCCCAGCATCCCTAGTCCATCAGGGCAGCCTCACAGTCCTTCGGAGGACTTACTCCTGTCGTCGCCGTGCTGTTCCTCTATGTACCGAACTCCCATGGCCAACAAATGCCGAGGATGCCTCCTATCCTTCGGAGGACTTTCCTCTACATCTACCTCTAGTCCATCGAAGGGCCTTCTATCCATCGGAGGTCTTGTGCCCAAGCCCTTCTGGGTCTTGCTACTATTGACAATCACTCATCACTCTAGAGGCAATGGAGCCAGTCCATTGTCTCTCAGCGACTAGAGCGGGGGTGAATAGGAGCAGTTAGAAACTCAAAATCACAACCCAAAGACATGGACCCCACAGAAAACTCGCTAGACACTGTCCACTGAACAAATACGTGTCTAGCAAGCACTTGTTACCATCCACTGAAAGGATACACACAAAGCGAGTGGAAGCAACTGACTTGCCGATCACAAACGACCGCAAGTCAAGCCAAGCAATGAATCTTGCCACAATCGCTCACCAGCCATTCAACACACCGAAGCATGCCTTGTTGAAGAACTGCAAGCAAAGAGTATGGGCATGCAGTGATTGACACAGAGCAAGACCGAAGCAAACCACCCAAACCAAAAACCAAAGATAGGACAAAAGAAACTGCCTAGAGAACGCCAAGATCTCTTAGCAAATGAGCTGTTACAGACCCTAGGAACGGCCCTAGACACTCCCAGAACCACTTGGAACAAGACAAGAACCCTAGGATCAAACCAACATGAAGAATTGGCCAAAAACCTAGGGAACACCGGATTGTCTGACACCCTCTATTGGACAGTCGGACAGCCAGATTTTAGGCAAACTAGGTCGCAAAGAAAATTGCCAAAACCCAGTCAAATGGGCTCCAAAAATCATGAAATTTTAGCCACAAGGTCGCAACAACAAGGGAAACAACATACTTAAAATTCAGCCTATTTAGAGGAAGTTAGATCCACAGGACTATCCGGTGAAATGGCACCGGATTGTTCGGTGAGCTCAGAAAACTGTCTCGGTTCTTGAGTTTGCAAACCCAAAACTTGACCAAACCATCTCCAATTTTCACAAAATTTTGGACAGGCTATCCTAGCACTATTCCAAAGCTATTCCCAGAAGATCTACTAAAAAATATCAAGGGATTAGCGGGAATTTCAGATCTTGTGAAGAGGTGAATATTTGCCCAAGAAAGGCGAAAACTCAAGAACGACTTGCTCGTGGCAATCCTGCTGGATTGAGATGAACTAATTCATGATCTCCATGTCCTAGCAAGACCAACACACCAAAACAATAGGGGTGACTCATGGGCAAACACAAATCACCAAAAGCCTTTGAGTTTCACCTAAAATCGAAACTATAAAGGAGGGAATGAGATGGCTGCACACTTGAACTTGATTTGGGGATGAATCTTCCTTGTATTAGAGAGGTAAATGAGTTCTTACAAGGTTCCTCATAGCCTATCACCCTTCATCCTCCCACTAATGCAAAGTACTAGCTCAAGGGAACTCTAAATCCTAGGTTAGCACCCGATTTTCAATCTAAGCTCTTGGCTGGTTGAAAAGCTAAGCCTAGGGTTTCTTAAAGTGAAAGAGCCATCTAAATAATCAGCCACATAGGTATATAAAGCTTAGGCCTAACTAACTCAGTTTACACTAAGACCCCTGTATTACAGAAATGCCCGTAAGGGCCAAACTGGAAAAGACTCAACTTTCTCGAGGACGGACGACCGCGATGGAGTCATGATCTTCTTTGGATGCACGCTAACTCCCAGATGATGTCCATGTGGCCAGTAGTCCAAATCCACCGATTGACCCCCAGTTTTCTAGTCGGAAACCGAGAAACTTTAGGGTTTCCTTCCTAGGCCTGTAACGGCCCACTCCACTCTATTTCTGTGAGAAATGAGTCCATTCACTGAGTCTGGTAACTTGGTGGTAGGGTGATGGATTTGAGCGAATCCACCAATGCCCTCGCCCATCTTCGCGCCATGTACTCATGAAGGAGCAACGCGGTGGCACCTGGCATCCCCTGTCCATCGAGGTCGCCTCGCGGTCCTTCAGAGGTCTTACTCTTGTCATCGCCGTGCCGCTCCTCCATGTACCGAACTCCCATGGCTGACTAACGCCGAGCATGCCTCCAGTCCTCTGAGAGACTTCCATCTACCTCCAGTCCATTGGAGGTCTTGTTCCCAAGTCCTTCTGGGTCTTTGGCTTCTGTTGACAATCACTCATCACTCCAGAGGCAATGGAGCCGGTCCATTGGCTCTAATTGGCCTGCCTCCACGCTATGGTTGGTGACTCATGAGTTCATTGTAGCGTTGAGACACATTCCTCAAGCCTATTTGAAGTGTAGAGACACATATTAAGAGGCCAACTACTAGAGAAAAAGAGACACATCTTAGCATAGCTAGGGCTTGCAAAGCATCTATGCTTAGGCCTATTTGTCTTACCCGTGCCTGTGTGCATGTTTACCTTTCTAGAACCTAAACTCAGCTAACATGCTCCTTGATTTTTTTATGTAATTTATTTTACACACTAAGGTCACATTTTCCTATTATTTAATTAAACAACCAATATTGTGTATTTCAAATCACCAACCAAACATTAAGCAAAAAGTATGATATTTTTACACACAACTTTACTAATGTACAACACAACTTCTTGAGGATTTTTCTAGACATATTTTATGTAGCAATCATTTCCACATTCATAAAATGCACTAAATATTTGTATAGGGGTAAACAGTAATTAAAAATGTATTCTTTGGTGGCAAAAATCACCACAGAGCCTAAATATCTTATACATGCTACTATTGAAGTTGCATAATTTTTGGATGTCATTTAGACCACTTTTGGCATTTCTTTTGTTAGATAACATGCAACAAACCAAGGGGAAAACAGTCATTTCATGTATCCCCTTCTTTCCCATTCTGTGTATCTATTTATGTCGAGTCTGGTGACACTGTCAGCCGAGTCTTCAGCCCCAAGATTATGTATGGCAGCTCTTGTAGCCATTTTCCATCATATGGCTTGAGCTTGTCGAAGATGGCTGGCTTGAGGCCCTGCGGTATGATGCCATTTGCGCGCTCCATTTGTCCATTGGCTCTTGGGTGTGACACAGAAGCACACCGAACTAATATGCCCCACTATTTGCAGAAGTTGAAGAATGCATCTGTAGAGAAGTTTGTGCCCAAATCTATGATGATTTCTAATGGTACTCCGAATCTGTGCATTATTTCCTCAATGAATTCTATGGCTTTTCCTACCATTAGCGTATTGGTTGGCTTGTACTCGATTCACTTGGTGAACTTGTCGATTGCTACCAATACGTGGTTGTAGCTTCTAGGAGCTTTCTTGAATGGCCCGATCATGTCTAGCCCCCAGCATTCAAAGGGCTAGGAGATTGGTATGTTCTGGAGCTCAGATGCTGGGAGGTGCTGATGCCTTGCGAAGAACTGGCATCCTTCACAAGTTCTGACTATAGCTTTTGCATCTTGCTTACCTAATGGCTAGTAGAACCTAGCTCTAGATGCCTTGCCCACAATGGTTCTTGATAACCAATGGTTTGCACAAACCCCTATGTCAATTTCGTGCAGCAGCTAGATGCCTTCTGATTGTGGTATGCATTTCATAGGGACACCTGAGGATGGTGCCTGCTTGTAAAGCTAGTCCCTTATGAGCGTATAGATTTTGCTTTGTCTGTGTACCCTATCACCACCTAATTTGAGTTCTAGGAGTTGCCCAATCTTGAGACACTCAATTATCTCTACTCGCCAGTCTAGCTCGATCACAAGGACTTCTATCGGCTTGGTTGGATCTGGCTGGGCCTCAGAGTCTGCGTCTTCTGAGATTGTAGGGTGGTCGAGTACTTGGACAAATATCCTAGGTGGTACTTCAGCTCTTTTGGATCCTAACTTGGATAATACGGCAGCCGCGATATTTTCATCTCATACAACGTGGCGGAATTCTATCCCCTAGAATTTTCCCTCTAGTTTTCTTACTTCTACACAATAAGCCGACATCTTCTTGTAGGTACAGCTCCAGTCCTTGTTGACCTAATTGATTACCACCAGGGAGTCACCGTCGAGTAGTAGTCTGTTGATGGCCAGAGACTCGGCTACCCACATCCCGTGGATCAACGCTTTGTATATTCCCCCATTGTTGGATAGCTTGAAACCTATTTGGTGGACGTATTTCAACTGCTTGGCCTTGGGAGATATGAATAGGACCCTAGCCCCAATGCCTCTAGGTTTAAGGAACCATCAAAGTACATGACCTAGTGCTCAGGCTGGTCTAGGCTGGTGGGTACTTGCTGCTCCATCCAATCAGCTACGAAATTTGGCAGGGCTTGGGATTTAATTATTGTTCTGGGCTTGAAATCAATGTCGTAAGTGCCCAGCTCGCACGCCCATTTTGCTATTCTGCTGGTAGCCTCTCTGTTTCTTAGAATGTTGTCGATTGGGAATACAGTGATGACCAACACTCGGTGCTCTTCAAAATAATAATGCAGGTTCTGCGAGGTAATGAGGATTGCGTAGAGTAGCTTATGTACTTGAGGGTACCTGACTTTACCTTGGCTCAGATCCTCGCTAATGAAGTAGACTGGGTGCTGTCTCTTGAAGATGTGGGCATCATCGGTCCTCTGGGCGATGAGTACTGTGCTCACCACGTGGGTGGTGCATGCTCGATAAAGATACAACTCTGTAGCTGGTTTGCGTACCTGAGCTCTAATTGGGGCAATCAGCACCGGAGGGGAGGAGAGGAAAACTTTCTATTCATTCAAGGCCCTTTGTGCATCTTCTGTCAATTTTAATGTGTTGAGTTTCTATAGTAGCTTGAAGAATGAGAGTCCTCTTTCATCGAACCTTGATATGATGTGGCTGAGTGCCGCCATGCACTCGATGAGCTTTTGTGCGTGCTTCTGAGATGTTGGCAGATTCATGCTGGTGATGGCTGATATCTTCTCTGGGTTGGCTTCGATCCCGTGATTGCTGACAACAAACCTTAGTAGGTTCCCGGATGGCACACCAAAATACACACTTCTTTAGGTTTAGCTTCCATCTGTATATGTGTAGGCTGTTGAAGGTTTCCTCTAGGTCCTGGATGAAGTCGATAGGATCTTTGGTCTTGATCACAATGTCGTCTACGTAAGCTTCGATGTTCCTGCTCCATTGTTTTGCCAGGCAAGATTGGATGCTTTGCTGGTAAGTGGCCCCATCATTCTTCAGACTGAATGACATGGTCTTGTAGCAGTAAGCCCATACGGGGTGATGAAGGATGTCTTCTCTTGGTCTTCTGGAGCTTGGGCTGTCTAATGGTAGCCCGAGTAGCAATCTAAGAACGAGAGCAGGGCACAGCTTGCCATGGAATCTATGACCTGGTCTATCCTAGGTAGCCCAAAGAGATCCTCTAGGCAGTGCTTGTTAGGCTTTATATAATCAATGCACATCCTCCACTCGCTAGCCATTCAGGCTGGAACACTTCTCTAATAAAACCGGCTACTAATAGTCATGCTACTTCTGCTCTAACGGCCTTCTTCTTTTCATTGGAGAATCATTGTAGCATCTACTTCATAGGCTTCACACCCGAGTAGATCTTCAGTTTGTGCTTAGCCAACTCCTTAGAGACACCTGGCATGTCAGATGGCTACAAGGCGAACATGTCCCAGTTTCGGCGCAGGAGTTGGATGAGCGCATCTTCCTATTTGGGGTCGAGGTCGGCCCTAATGATCGCCGTCTTAGATGGGTCATTGAGGCTGAGGCTCACACACTTCGTCTACACCACCGAAAGCATGGCGTTGCAAGGGGGTCAGTGGTGGGGATGGTCGGTTGTAGATTGACCACTATCTTCTTCATTTCTTCTCGAGTGGCTTCGCACTCGAGGTCTTCCACATGGACGAGGGTTGCATGGTCACACTCGTGGAAGGTCTTGAAGTCACCTCTGATGGAGAGTACGCCATGGGGCCTAGGCATCATGAGTAGCATGTACGAATTGTGAGGGATCTCCATAAACTTGGCGAGTGCTGGTCTTCCGAGTATGGCATTGTAGGATGAATCGATCTGCGCCACCTTAAATTTGATGTACTCATTGCGCTAGTTGGTTTCATCGCCGAATATGATAGGCAGGGTTATGTGCCCGAGTGGTTGCATGCCTCGCCCAGGCACTATGCTATAGAAGGGCATATCCATCTCTTCCAATTCTTTCACGCAGAGTCCCAGGGCGTGGAGGGTCTTCTCAAAGAGGATGTTCAGGCGCTCCCACCATTGAGCAGCATATTGTGCATCAGTGAAGAGTGCACGCTAGGGATGATGACCTATGGGTAACTACCTAACTCATCGAAGTCACACCAGTGGTCCTCTCTACTAAAGCTGATTGGTTGCTTCGACCACTATTAGAAATTCGGCATGGAAGTCTGCGCCATCATAACCTATTGGTTGGTGAGCTTCTATCGGCGCTTGCTATCCTTTGCACCATGCCACCGTGGATTACTGCCACCTCATTGTTGATGATGGGGAAGCCGCTTCCTCTGCCGCCGCTGCCACTGTCTGTGGCAGAACCACCAATTTAATCTGAGCTAAGCACACCTGCCACCTCATGGCTCGCAGTGCACTTAGACCGAACTAAATGCTCGGTCATCCATCGATAGTCATTCGGCTCTCAATATTACCATATCCCAGAGGAACTGACATCATACACATCCAACCCTCGATGGAGCCATAACAGCTACATCATCACAGGTAGTTGAATACAGCATAAGTAGATTTAGTTTACAAACCAGTTCGAAAAAAATACGTGTCTCAACATACAGCCATCGCAAGGCAAGTTCAAAAGTATCTCACAGCAGAAATTAAAGTTCAAAGTTCATGACATTATTCAAAAGACTTGCATTAAATGAAACAACATCGGGTGGCGGAACCGCCAATTTAATCTGAGCTAAGCACACCTGCCACCTCATGTCTCACAGTACACTAAGACCGAATTAAATCCGGTCATCTGTCGAGAGTCATTTGGCTCTCGATATTACCCTATCCTAGAGGAACCAGCAACATACACATCCAACCCTCAATGGAGCTACAACAGTTACATCATCACAGGCAGTTGAATATAGCATAAGTAGAATTAGTTTACAAACCAGTTCAAAATAAAATACATGCTCCAACATAGAGCCATCGCAAGGCAAGTTCAAAAGTATCTCGCAGCAAAAATTAAAGTTCGAAGTTCATGACATCATTCAAAAGACTTGCATTAAATGAAACAACATCGAGCCCACCGATGTTGCTCCCATGCCACATGTGAAGAATCTCATCCTTGATGGAGGCACGCACCCCCTCCAACACAGGTGCACACAAGGGACTCCATACCTGCGCTCAAAATGTGGGGGCAAACCCTGAGTACTAATTACTCAATAGGACTTAATGGAATAGCTTACGGATGATGCAAAGCTTGCTTACTAACAAGTGGATGCTTAGTCATTGATTTTAAACAGAGGGATAACAACATAAAGGAACAAGCTTCATCATTTGCATGTGACATCACCATAATAATAAATTGCAGGAAAGTAAGCAATACAGTACAAGCATGTGATATTTGAAAACATTAGTAATAATACAATATATTCAAGTAGTTACTACGTTGCCCATGTGCAATATCAGCATTCTCACACCTTGTGAGCATCAGCGATTTGAATTGATTTTAATTCCTAGGAATAACTATCATGCCAGGAGTATATGCTTACTAGCCTTCGCGTTCCCACAGATAGTCCTGATGTTAACCTGTCTCGTCCCAAGTTTGATTCACTCCTGCCTAGCCCCCGGGTTGTGCCCCCATAGCAAGCCTACTGACATCTTGGTCTCCCCGCCATGAGTACAAAGCTCCCCCAGGCCACCTTCCTCTCAACCTGTGGGTAGGAACATGTCTCTGTGCTTTGGACGAGCCCAGGAAAGACTTTACTGGTCCTATGTCTCGGACAAGCATTCTAGCAATGTTATGCCGACTAGCAGGCGAACAGCGGACGGGCCTTATACGACTCTGGTGGAGTCCATAGTGTGGCATCATGAAAGGTAAGTACAGAAATAAAACCTCTGCCAAGTCTCCATTTAATCATGAGCATAAGTAATAATTGCCACAATAGTAATATCTTTGTGATTTTGAAATCACCTACGTGACGAGTGACTCCATTCACCTGTGTCTACTTGTACCTAGCGAATTCTAGGCATACTGATCATATGGACTCTAAATATAGGTGCTAGGGCTGAGGCGGCTAGGGAATCTAATGCAATTGTTTTAAGTCAACTCCTAATGCAGATGCATAATCATCAAGAAATCAGCATTATATTAGCTGGGAGAGTTATTGTCCTGCCTACCTTCCTCACTCGGGTCAGTAGCGGCGTCTGAAACAAAGTCGGGGATGGACTGCTGATCTCCCTGCTAATGGTCCATTGCCTCCTGGGGCAGGAGCTCGTCATTTGGCTCCTCGATCGCTGGCTACTCCTGCGTGGGTCCTTCGTTCACGGGGTCTATATGCATGATATGTTATGCAAATAAGTCCAAAAGAATGCATCAACTATACATTTTCTTGTTCAGTTTTGACCATTACTAAGAAATCGTACAAACCATCACCTTGTCTTGGTCAATCCTTCATCTATGTCAACATAAAGAACTTGCAGCTGAGAGCCAATGGACTGGCTCCATTCCCTCTGGAGTGATGTGTGATTGTCAACGGAAGCCAAGACCCAGAAGGACTTGGGCATAAGACCACTGATGGACCGGAGGCCCTCTAATGGACTGGAGGTAGATGAAAGTCCTCCGAAGGACAGGAGGCATGCTCGGCATCGGTCGGCCATGGGAGTTCGGTACACGGAGGAGCGGCACGGCGATGGCAAGTATAAGACCTCCGAAGGGATGCCGGGTGCCACAGCGTTGCTCGAACCAGAGTACATGGCGCGAAGATGGGCGAGGGCATTAGTAAATTTGCTCAAATCCGCCACCCTACGACCAAGTTACCAAGACTCAGTGAATGGGCTCATTTCTCGCCAAGATAGAGTGGGTCATTCTAAGCCCAGGTAGAGACTTCCTAAAGTTTCCCAGTTTCTGACATGAAAACTGGGTGTTGATCTTGGATTGGACTAATGGCCACATGGAGAACATCTGAGGATTGCGTGGAACTTACGTAGATCAAGACTTCATCGTGGTCCTCCATCCCGAAATATCTTGTACTCTTTTGTTTTAGCCCCTCAGGGCATTTCTTGTTGTAGGGACCTAAGCACAAAACTATCTAAACAGCACTAGGGTATAAATAGGCTAAGGGCTGGTCATTAGAACCTCTCTTGGCTGCTAGAGTTAGTCTTTTGCCTTGTGATTTTCGTCCTCAAGCCTAGAGCTTCATTTCTAGAGAGGTTGGAGTAGGATTTAGCCTCCAAATCTTGAGGGAAGGTGAGGGTGGTTGCTTGGGACGAATTCCTTTGGTTGTAATCTGATCTAGACCCTTGTTTGGGCGTTAAATTGAAGGTGGTTTCTCCTGTAAGCTGGTGTTCCTTGTCCCTACTCTTCTCCCTTGTGTTTCGGTCTTGATTCTTGATCTTTTGTGTGTTTGTCTTTGATTAAGGTCAAGGGCTGTCTTTTGAAGGTGTTTTGCCTTGCTATGATGTGGTTAATCTCTCTAGACATGAGCGAGATCCTTGGAACCACGAGCAAAGGGTTGTTCTTCTCGTTCTTGGTTTTTCGGTCTCTCTTTCCCATCTTTGCGAGATCTGTGATTCCCGTGCTACCCTTGATATTTTGGAGTAGATCTTTTGGGGTTAGCTTTGGGATGGCTCCAGGATGGCCTATGCAAAATTTCATGATGTTTGGTTAAGATTTGAACTAGTTTCGATCGAGTTTTTTGTGGGTTCACGGGCTGTTTTCTCTGTTCCAGGTTTGGGCTGTTTGGTCTGCATAGACTGGACAATCCGAAGGTTTGTGCGGTCTGCATAATCGGATTGTCTGGACTGTGGGCGGAGATCTCAAGGCTCGGCCACAGTTTGGGGATTTCTCATGTAGTTTTGTCTGTGAGTTTGTTCGGTCTGTGAAACTGGATTGTCCGCTCTCTGGTTGTGCGGCCGCAGAGGCGCACCCCATCTCAATTTGTCAGGTCCGTTCTCAAGAGGTGGGCTTAGACTGTCTGGTCAGGGTTTCTACTCCAAGTTCTTCCTATAGTTTCTTCAGTCCGTAGCTCTGTCCGGTCTATTAGGTTCAGACTGTCCCGTCAGTGCCTGCTGCCTGTGTTTGGCTCGTTTTGTGTCATTTTCGATCGATGTTTGAGCAGGTGCTTTCGTGTGCTTCCGCTCGCTTGGTGTGTACCCTTTCAGTGGGCGACATCAAGTGTTTGCTAGATACGTATCTATTCAGTGGACGGTATCTAGCGTTTCACCTTGCACCAAGTTTGGTGGTTGTGATTTTGAGTTTTTAAGTGCTCCTATTCACCCCCTTCTAGTCGCATGTCTCGGTCCTATAATTGGTATCAGAGGCAGTTAGGTTTCTTCATACCTTTACCGGTGAGAAACCAGTAGCGACTATGGCGCACTCAACGAAGGTTCCGGTTCTTGGCTCGGATGGCTATCACAACTGGAAGGGTAGGATGAAAGCTTTCTTGCTTAGCCAGAGCTAGGATATATGGAATGCTACCCAGAGTACGACTTTTGTGGTGCTTTCCATTGCCGAGCGTATCACACTAGCGCTTGTTGTTCAGCACGAGGCAAACTACAAGGCGGTGAACTTTCTCTTCTCTGGACATGGTCCAGCAGACTATGAGAGGGTGAACCACCTTGATACTGCCCATGAGATCTGGTCCCTGCTAAGTGCACACCAAGAGGGAACGGTGACAGTTAAGGGTTGGCTTGTGGAGACTTACTAGCGTGGATATGAGAATTTCGCCTAGAAGCCGGGAGAATCTATGGATGCCTTGTTTGGTCATTTTCAGTCAATCATTAACAAGCTCCGTGTCAACTCTGCCCCCGCTGCTCTTCCATACACTGACCATCGGTAGGCTGTCAAGCTGCTGTATTCCTTGGATAGGAAAGTGTGGGAGATCAAGAAGAACTCCATTCTTGAGTCGGCATGGTATGACACCTTGGGAGTAGAGGAGCTTTATAGCAAGCTCAAGGCCATAGAGGTTGATTTCCAGATGACAGATATTCTCGATGGTACTGGCTCTAAGAGCATGGCCCTAGCTTCTAACTCCAAGGAAGGTGCTGCTAACCCCCCACTTCTTGGTTTTTGTTCTCTTCTTTGATGTCTGTGACAGAGGAGCGGTTGGTGTCACATGGGGATGATGAGCTTTGTCTTGTGTCTAGTCGCTTTCAGTGCGCCTATGACAACCGGATGAGCAAGAGGCCCAAATGCTTCGAGTGCTAAGAGGTTGGCCACTTCATCACCGAGTGCCCGAACAAACAGAACGACTACTACAAGAAGGGCAAGAGCTACTCCTACGACTCCAACAAGCACCGCTCGAGCAAGCACGACTACGGCAAGCGCGACCATGCCAAGCACTGCTTTGGCAAGATCAAGAACTTCAGGTAGGCTTTGAAGAGCTACTAGAAGGACAACCGGAAGGGGGACAAGGCCTTCTTTTCTAAGCTTGGTGGTCTTAGTAGCAGATCCTCCTCCTCCTCATCTTCGTCAAGCTCAAGCGATGAGGAGATTGTCACCAAGCGGGACAAGAGGAGAGATCAAGGCGGTACAGCTGGCCTTTGCTTTGTCTCCACCAAGTCCAAGCGCAAGCACAAGGTGAACCGAAGATCATTCTGCTCCATGGTGCTTGAGGACGAGGATGACAAGGGCAACAACAACGACTATTCCGATGAAGAGGTAACTCCTAAGCAAGATGAGATCCTTGATATGCTAGAGAGGAATAGTCATGAGTTGAGAGCCCATGATAAGTTGTTGGAGAAGGCAGGTAAGAAGCTACAGAAGTAGAAAACCAAGCTTGCTGTTGCTTTGGCTAAGATTGAGAGGCTGAAGAGTGTGCAAGCCTAGCCTACTGAGTTTGAGTGCCCTACTTGTGAGTCCCACATTAGTGACCTTTGTGAGCAGAAGAGCAAGTATGCTCATCAGGTAGAGGAGATGGATAGGCTAAAGGTTGAGTTAGGCAAGCTCTAGTCTAAATTGGATGAGCCTACTTTGAGTGAAGTGCCTGAGTGTGAGTCTTACCTCCACCTAGTTGTTGACATAGCTGAGCTGAAGGTGAAGTGCGAGGGGCAGCTCAAGGAGTTGGAGGAGCTTAGGGCTAGACCCATGCTTTTGGGTGCGTGCATGGTCTATTCTACCTTGAGGTGTGAGCTTGACCAGGTTAGAGCTGACCTTGAGGTGCTTTCAACACCCCTTGACACGTGTGAGAACTGTCTCACTTTGAGGTTGCAGTTGGTGGAGAAGGATGGCACCATTAGGAAACTTATGAAGTCTGTTCCCGTGATTCCCTCTCTAGACCGTCATACTTGTACTGCCCAAACTTTGATTTTGGAAGAACTGAGAGAGGAGAAGTTGATCCTTGAAGAGGACAACTGTCGGTTGAGGGAGGTGCTGAGCTGGATGTATGCCAGGGAACATTAGCTTAGGATGAGCATAGAGGCGAGCAAGCATGGTGAGGGTGACACTAGTGGACTTGGGTTGGGAGAGTGCAGTACCTCGGTTGAGAAGAAGAGTGCCCCGTTCAAGCCTAACACTGCCTCTACCCAGCCTGGTTCTACTGTTGATGGGATTTACCATGAGCCTCCCAAGGCTGCCCAAGGAAGTCAAACTGGACACCCAAGCCACCTCAAGCCAAGCTGGACAAGATTGTAGAAGAAGTGCTTAAGCCTTTAGGGAAGAAGCAAGTCCAGCAGGCAGCATCACCTAAGGCTTCACCACCACACCAGAAGTCTAAGGTTTAGCCCCAACCTATGCCCAAGAGACATGTCTACCACTGCGAGTTTTGCCAGTGGAATGGACTTGGAGGAGTTTTGCTTCAGGAGGAAGCGAGTTGAGAGGCAGGAGAGAGCCTGGGGGAACTAGCATTAGTTCTACCAGGGTAGTAGGCAGGATCCTTCCCGTCACGGTGAGATGAGAGACCGCTTTGCTCAAGGTGAGAGAGCCTTTGCCGACCGAGCTCCTATTCATTTTCAGCGTGGCTATGGACCTCGTGACCGAGGCTTTGGTAGAGGACTTGTAAGCTCATGCTTTGGAGGTCGTGGGTACCCAGATCGTCATGATGCTTACTTTGACTGTGCTTTCCCCACCTTTGAGCAGATGGCTCTGTGGTACCCCATATTTTTTAAATCCAAGATTAAATACATTAAGCATGTCATCATATCCACATCTTGATTTGAACAATGGAAAGGAAAATGCATCATTTAAACATGTTTAACACTTTTCCAAAGATGAGAATGAATTTTTCTTCTTTTTAATCTTTATTCCAATTAAAAGGAAATTAAAAGTAAATTTTGAATTTCAAACACTTCAAATTATATGTATTTATTATTAAAGGTGTGAAGTTATTATTTGAATTTCACTCCTTTATTTTAAATTCTGAATTATTTATTTTGGAATTGATTTAAAGGGTATTTAGATACTTAATAAATAAAAATAAAAAAAAGAGAAAAGGGAAAACAGGTGGAGCCAGCGACCCACCCCTGTCTCCCAATAGTCCACAGAGCCATCCGCCACCGTCGTCTTCTACCTCGGGCAAGGGGGGATTTTTTTCCCACCACCCCCAATCGGCGCTGCCCCTACTTCTCGCAGCGCCCGCCGCTTCGGTCAAGCCATGGGTTGGCACTAGCCATACCTGAGGGCGCCATCGAGCCAAGCCCGGTCCGCACTGCCTTGCCCATCGTCTTCTCTTGCGGCCGGATAATGCCACCGCCATAACCGAACTCATCCCCGCCGCCGATTACCTCCCTCCGCCGCTTTTCGTGCCTATAAATGCCCCCTCCAAGCACTCCCTTGACCAAGTCAACTCAAGCTATCATCTATCTTCGCCTCCCAATCCCTCTTCTACCCTTCCACCGTTCATCCCCTCGCCGCTGTCCATCTCACCGCTGAGCACTCCCTCCACCGCCTTTTCTAGCCAATTAACGGTGAGACCTTGTATTCTTCAGTCCCTTCTATCTATTCCACTTACTTTCATTGGGGATTGGGCATCAACCGAGCATAATCGAGCTCATGGCTCGCCATGGCACTGATGACGCTCGCCGTATCGCCGCAAGCAGAGAAAAAGAGGGGGAGAAAGGAAAGACAGCAAAGAGAGGGAGAGAAGGGTTGTACCGTGCGCCGCCGCTCACTTTGGTCACCGTCGGCATTGCTTAGCGTGCACCGGTGCTTGGTGAGGCCACCGGCGTCACCGCGGACGTGTGTTAGTTCACGCGACGCGAGCGAGCCGTGCGTGCTCCGAGCAGTGCCCTTGCTTGGGCCGTGCCCTGAGCAAAGGCTAGGCAGGCCGAGCTCATGCGTCGGGCCAAGCAGGCCGAGCTTTCAGGCTGGGGAGGCCGAGTTTGTAGGCTAGACCAAGCGGGCCGACTTGGCTTCCAAGCTGGGCCGAGCCAATTTATAGGAAGGGGGGATTTAAACTAAAGGATTTGTTTAGGGAGTAAAATAGGACTTAAATAAAAAGAATTTTGTGGGCATTGAGCTTCTTTGAAATTCTAATTTTCAAAATTTATACTTTCTTTATTTTCTTATTATAATTCGAATTTAGATTTCAAAAGAAATTATGTATTTCTTTTATTAATTAAATATAATAATAATTTAATTTTGATTTTGATTTTAATATTATAAATATTTAAAAACTTATAGAAATTTATTTAAAAACATTATAATTATTGTTTTATTCTTTAAGAATTTCAATAAATATTTTATTCACTCTTAATTTAATTAATAATTATTCCAACCTTATAGAAATATTTTAAAATGTTTAAAAATTATCTAAAAACCAAGAAAAATTATTTCTTTATATTTTAGGAACTTTTATAGTTCTTTTATTTCAAGTTAATCATCCTCATCCTAACTAGTGATTGAAGCGCGCCCATGCACGCAAAGCAACCCGTGTTACCAAAACGATACATACATATACCAATATTCAAATTAGCAAATAGGATATTCTTCATAAACTTTAACACGTTGGGTAAGATGTCCATAATTCACCACATAGGGTGATCAGTACATAGCACACCCAGTCCCAGTACATAGGTGCTTGAGAAAGCATCGCATCAGGCAGGATTATACACATGATACATCAAACTACATAAACAATAGGTTCTGGTCACACCAATAACGTATATATGCAGTTCGTAATGCTGGTAGGAAGCACACTAAGATAACCTAGCAGAGCACTGACACTGAGAATGATAGGAGCAGCTTCCTGGCAAAGAACTAGAGCGAGAGCAACAACGTTGATTATTGAAGGTTCCAGCTTCGATCAGACTCCCAACCTTGTGAACCATGAAGGTCTGTAAAAAAACACGTGTAAATTATTTGATAGGAATATTGAAATAAAAGGGTATTTCTTCGTGTGTGAATGATTTACCTATGTCATAGCCACCTATCTCAATTTCATAATCAATCGGAGGCAGCCAACCCTATGTTACTTCTATGTAATTGTAATCATGTCTGCAGAGCAGCTGTATAGAGACTCATATCACTGTTGTTAGCAAAGGTAGACTTCACTAAACATGCTGATCCACTTAGAACATAGGTAACAAATAACGGTAATTGCAGATTATTAGTGCATACGTAAGAATGCTAAGGATAAAATCCGGCAACAGACACATGACTCTTGCATTTCTATAATTTGGTACCATGTTGAATAATTTTAGATAATCACACGGTAAATCAACGTACTTAGATGTTTAACAGGACAATCCACTAAGCATTGGCCTAGATAGATGGCAAGATGGAATAGAATTCAAAATGACATGAGGGATGCATCACTAAGAGTATGAGAGTTAGAGACATAGGAGTATGATTGTAATAGTGATTAGACAATATTACAGTCTCATATAATCCATACATACAAACCAGGTGGAGTACTCATATAATCCTTACATCCAAATTTAATCTGAACTACTTGTCGCTGCAAAGCATAACAAATCCAATCCATCTATATACGACATTCAAAGCCTCGCGGCATGAACATGAACCATCACAGCATGAACATGAACCAATGACACAGAAAAAACAGAACTTAAATGATTATGTTGAAGCCAAAACTATATGTCGCTGTAAAGCACAACAAATTGAATCCTACTATATATTATAGCCATAGGTCTCCTAAATCAAACATCATGCTTATTGTCTGAGGGCATAAACCAATGACCCAACACTCACATATATGCATGGCACTCAAATTTGGAAACAAAACACCAGAGGGAAGAGGCAATCCTTTTTTACCCACATAATTGCTATAAATCGCCATGAAGTCACTAATCAAGGGGGAAACGGTACCTTTAAAATAATTTCATGGAAAATAAGCAAATCTGATAAAACTAAATTCAGTTGTGTAGTAACAGCCAGATGTATACAAAATCTACAGATGAGAAATCATATAAATCTTAGCTTCCAAAAATCATTGCATACATGTAAAGAGTGAATGATATAGAGAGACGAATTGAAATCATGCGAAGTGCATCCGCAAAATCGATAAACAAATTTCTAACCAAAAATGAACATGACCTAAGAATCCTCAAACTCCTTAATGTAGGCCTCAAGTGTTTGCAATGATGTGCAAGGCACAATGATAGCACACGCATATTGCCAAATATAATAATTAGCAAGGCACAATAAGGCAGCCCTTTTATTAGACAGCTTACAATAGTAAGTTATACAAACTCCGCAGGCATTATGTGAAATTGTAAAGGCTAGAACTGTGTCATTTTTTAGAAGATTTGAACGGCGGCATTGGAATGCTAACCTTTGTTAATACAGATGGCAGTACTGAAATGCCAACATTTGTTAGTTCAAAATTCGATCACTGCTTTAACCTGTGAATTTAGAGGCCAATCTTGTTAGTACCATGGCAACTACAGTTAAAAAAAGAACTGCATTACAAGAATGAACTGTTAAATAGCTTTACTTTACACATGTCTATAAGCTGATGCGAAGAGGAATTATTCCATTGTATAGTCACTCCACTGGACCACATTCATAAACATAGATATGGGCATCCTAGGATCAACAAAAGTTAACCCCAAACTATGCTTCAGAACTATAGTTGTAGAAAAAACTTTTCAGAAGATCTTTGTTTACAATAAATGGGTAGATCTAGAAAAAATACGGGGGCTCTATTCTTCACATACATGCACCGCGAGAAATGGAAGCAAAACCGAATTTAGCACTATAGGGGCACTCGATGTGTAAGGATGAAGAAATAGGCTTACTTTGGCAGTCATAAAAACTCCAAGCAAACAGTAATGGAATATCTTAGGAAAGTAACCCTGTAACAACCAAAAGAAGCAGGTACATGACTCGCCACCCAAGCACGGTGGTGCTCATTGCCAGCACTCCGTTTCCGTTGTGCCTGGGCCATAAACACACCAGTAATGAAACAAAAACCAGTTAGCTGGAAGCAGGCGAAGACCATCATCTATTTTTAAGAAGCGTGTTGAGTAGATCTAGAAAAAAGTAATCTCTTAATGCTTATATAATATTACAGGAAGGAAATGAAGTTATCCAGCATCTCAATAAACTATTAGTTTATACAAAAATATGGATTTTTTTATCCAACGTGCACGCTCGAAGCGTCCAAAATGCCACATTTTACCACCAATATAACACATCTTGATCTATGATTCTATATGTTTTATCTCAACTTGATTCAAATCCAAAACCAGGGCATTTTTGAGTAGTTACCCCCCCAAAAAACACATCTTTCATTCCCCAAATTATTATTTAGACCCATCATTTAGCATGTGTTTATATAGTTAATTCAGGCACCACCCAAGTAATTAATCTTACCTTGTTAGCACCAGGCACCAATCCTTGCAGCATTCTCATGTTGCCAAGCCTAACAAAAATTGATGGAGTAAAATATAACTAAACTAAATTGTATACCGCTGTGACCTTTATTTAGGCATACAAGGATCTCGTAACACTCAAAATCCACCTGAAGCAAAAATCAAAACAACAGCACCCTAGAATATAGTAGACTCTAAATATGTATCCTATTAGTCAATGAATCTTGCAACGAACACAGGCAGCAAGGTGAACACTCACTTGGCCTTGCAGGCGGATGGCGTACCCTGCAGTCTTCCACCTCGTACTCCTTCATTTTGAGCTTTTCCTGCAACCAGAGGAATGCCAGCAGTCCCTGAAGACCAAGAACGAGCAAACCAAGAACCAAGGAGGAAGAAGGACCCTCTAGATCCGCGCTGCCCCTCCCTGTACAGGTGCAATCCCTACGGGGCAGGTAGCAAATCCGGCAAGGCGGTGGTCCAAGAGCAGATCCAGTCATGTTAGGGTATGGAGGAATATGAAGAGACGGGAGGAAGAGAATGAGACCAAGAGCCGCACCGCTAGCTGCTGTCCCCACTGTCGGCATCGACAAGGCGTTGTGCCGAGGGAGTGGCGCGAGGAGGCACGGCATCGGGGGTGAAGAGGGGCAGCGCCGAGACGGGCGAGGGAGCGGGCAGCACCGGGGGCCCAGCCGAGCGGGGCGGGGAAGGGCCGGCGTCGGTGCGGGCAGGGGGCGCCGAGGAGGCGTGGTGTCAGGATGAGGCAGGCCCGCGCCGGGTGGATGGGCCGCGCCGAGTGGAGTAGGGCGAGGTGGGCATGGGGGCGGTAGCTGGTGCGGAGCGGAGAGGGAGCGGATGAGCTAGGGTTTGGCGGACAAATATTTACATGAGCTTAGTTGGTGTGTTGGTAAAACGAGAGCCCTTCGTTTACCATCTAAAGGTATGAAAATTTTTCACCGACGTGGACAGGCTGGCTGCCCACGACGGCGCGCGGTTCTCATACTTGGAATTCTTGCATATCATGTATCTAGGTGCGTTAACTCCTACAAATCTTGTGGGAGAAACTTCTGAAGCTGCCATTTCTGAGATCTCTGAAGTAGAAGCTCAAGAACCACATGTGGTTCCCGAAGAAGGACCTTTTGAAGCTTCTTTTGATCCTAGTACTTTAAATACACGCAAGCTCCGGTGCATTCACTCCTTCTAAATTTCAAGTTTTAATTATGTGTATGATTGTGCATTAGAGTTAGGATTTGATTGAAACCTTAGTGCATATTGAATTCTTATCCCAGCATTATGAATCCTATTCACATGAGATTAGAATGCTTAGTCAAAGCTTAATTATAAGCATGTTACTTTGAGAGGAATCCACAATAGAACTTGTTACTTTGAGAGGATTCCAAGAAAGCTTCTTGAGATATTAATTGGAGACACTGGATGGGATCAATTATGTTTTTGAGAAATGATAGATATGAAAGGTCTAATGAATGAACATGATTGAGATCCTAATCCTGTCTACATTGTATAAGGCCGTACGATGTTGAGCCTTGTTTTCGGTTTTAAAACGCGCCTCTTTCACTTATCGTCCTCGTCATGGGCTCCGGTAAGCCTCTCATCCTTTGTACCTAGGGTTGAACTATGGTGAGACCAACTAGATGGTGGTAGACAGGCAGATGTCGGAGTACACTCGGGTTTGGTAAGGGCAGTTCAGACTAGGTGGCAACGAGGATGTTAGGTTGTCATATGTGGGGTCATCGTACACACATATGACTAGTGTTTGAGTATTATTCTCAAGAGTATAAAATCGATTCGAATCGCTGGGCTTACCAGGTGTTAGAGCTGAATCTTGATAAACATCGTAGTTAAAAAGATTAATGTTTTTATTAAATAATAATCTTGCAAAGTGTTTGTTTATTTGGCATTAGAATAGGTATAATATAGTATAGATAGGAATAACTAAAAGAAGTGAACACCTTAAAAGCTAACGACTCAATTATAGGCTTGCCGCGTGTGAGTTGACCTTTTAAAACTCTTCTATAAATTTAGGTTAGATCCATTAGTCGGGTAAGTCTTGCTGAGTATTTTTACTCAAGTCTCTTCCTATCTTTCTAGGTACTGTACATATCCTATTCGAGTATGACCCTTCTCCTTTTTCTCCATAGAACTCTTGAAGTGTAGAAACTACATCATTGGGCATGATCTAAAGTTTCATAAATAAATTCTGTGGATGTTTTCAAGAAATAAACTTTGTAGTACAAGTTTAAAACTGGTTTGTAATAACTCTTACTTGTTCTGTAATATATTTGTTTTTAAATTATGAAATGTTGTAATCTATGGACTCCTTCGACCATCACCCCTTAAGCTCGATCCAAAAGAGAAGGCTTATTAAGATTTTAAATCTTAATAAACAACTTAAGTTAACTAGTTCCGCCATAGGCTCGGCACTAGTTCAGCAGTTTCACTAACCCCAGTGATGGACCATTTGCTCACTCTCGGTTTCCTTGATTTTGCAAGATTGAGGCATGGAGGACATATGGATCATGGACTCTAGCTGTCTAGGCGCATGATAAGGCACCGCAGATGGTTCTCTAGCCTCAACCACGTGAGCACCAAGAAGTACATCACATTTGGGGATAATGGTCAAGGTAAAGTGTTCGGTGTTGGTTTTGTTGCACTTTCTAGAAAGCTTGCCCTGAGAGAAGTTGCTTTGGTGAGGAGTTTGGGGTTCAATTTGGTTTCTGTCTCGCAACTTCTCAAGGAAGGGTTTGAGGTTCTCTTTAAGGAGGGTTCTTCTTGTGTGCTTGATGCTAAGGAAAACCTTGTTTATCGGATTTTTCCCTATTGGCACGTTTTTAAGGTTGACCTTGCATCTATTTCTAGCCCTCCTCGGTGTTTGGTAGCTGGTCCTTCTACTGATATCTGGATGTGGCATAGGAGGCTAGGCCATTTGATTTTTGATCTGCCAGCCAGGTTGAGCTCGATGGGTCTGATCCGAGGATTGCCCAATTTGAAAGCAGAAAAGGACTTAGTGTGCCACCCTTACCATCATGGCAAGATGGTTGCCGCTTCTCATGCACCTGTTAATTAGGTGATGACCTCTTACCTAGGTGAGCTGCTGCATATGGACATGGTTGGTCCTGCTCGGGTATAGTCAGTCAGTGGGAAGTGATATGTGCTTGTCGTTGTGGACGACTTTTCTCATTTTTCATGGGTGTTCTTCATGGAGTTCAAAGATGAGGCTTTCGGTTTTGTTCGGGATCTAGTCTTGAGGTTAAGAAACGAGAGTCATAAGGCCATGAGGGCTATCTGCATCGACAATGGTAGAGAATTTCGTAACTCTCATTTCGAAACCTTTTGTCATGACCTAGGTCTTGAACACCAATTCCCGTCTCCTTACACCCCACCTTAGAATGGTGTCATGGAATGCAAGAACCGTACACTTGTTTTGATGGCGTGGACGATGCTTGATGAGCATTGGACTCTGCGACTCTTTTGGGGTAAGGCAATGAATACGACCTGTTACATTGCCAATCGCATCTTCCTACGAGTTTCCTTAGGGAAGACTTTGTATGAGCTACAGTTTGGTAGGCAACCCAGCGTTAAGCACCTGCGCACATTTGGCTACAAATGCTTTGTGCTCAAAAAGGGGGGGCATTTGGACAAATTTGACTCTCGCTACTTGGATAGCATTTTCCTTCGGTACGCCTCTAGCTCTAGAGCATATAGAGTGTGGATCCTTGATACCAAACATGTGGTAGAGACCTATGAGGTTTCCTTCGATGAATCTATGCCTTGCACAACCCCTACATTTGAGCTTTTATTTGATGATGAAGAAGGAACACCCATCTTTGAAGATGAGGAAGGACAAGTAGATGCTGGTGATGCAGGAGCCACTACACCAGTTGCAGCTCCTGCCCCCTCTGCTACGAGCTCTGAAGACGAAGGAGGACGCTTACCGACAGCCTCCTCTTTGCTCCTCCGACTGCAAGCTCAAGCAGAGGTTGGCTGTGGCGGAACCGCCGATTTAATCCGAACTAATCACACCTGCCACCCATGGCTCGCAGTGTGATTAGGCCGAACTAAACCCGGTCGTCCGTCGAGAGTCTAAATGACTCCCGATATTACCTTTTCCCAGAGGAACCGACATCACACACATCCAGCCCTCGATGGAGCCACAACAGTTACATCATCACAGGCAGTTTATAGTAGAAAATAAGTTTAAGTGCTTACAAACCAAATATAGGTAGTCGAATACCTATTCATATACAAAGCGGAAGCGTTGTTCAAAATAAATCTCACAGCGGAAACATATTACTTTAAGAAGAAGTCTTCAGGCAATAAAGAATGAGGCGAGAAGCACCGAGCCCACCGGTACTGCTCTCCTCCAAGCTAGTGTCCAAAAGACATCATTACCTGCTCAAAAAGTGGGGGCAAACCCTGAGTACTAATTACTCAGTAGGACTTAATGGAAGAGCTTACTGCTGACGCAAAGCTGGCAACTAACAGTTGATCCTTAGCCATTCTTTTTATAGTAATTAAAAGTTAATATGTAATTATCAGCATCATCAAAATATTCATCATCATAATATAACTGGCAGGAATGTAAACATACATATACGAACATGTGGTATTGAAAACAAAACATATATAGTCATAAATACAATTCGATTGTTACTACGTTGCCCGTGTGTGACCTTGGCATTCTCACACCTGGTGAGCATCAGCGATTCGAATCGATTTTTAATTCCCGGGAATAACTATCATGCCAGGGGTATATGCTTACTAGCCATCGCGTTCCCACATATAGCCCCCATCTCCACTCGTCCCATCCCAAGTTTGATTCAATCCCGCCATTCCCCTGGGTTTTGCCCTCTCAGGAGCGATACCACGGCCGCACCGGGTCAGCCCTCCCTCGAGTACAAGCTCCCCCAGGCCTAACTCCCTCCAACAAGAATGGTAGGAACCTGTCTCTGTTCTTCGGATGGCACGAGTAAGACTTTCACCGGTCCATTATCCCGGATAAGCACTCTAGCAATATTATGCCGATCAGCAGGCGAACAGCGAATCGGGCCTTAAACGACTCGGGCGGAGTCCACCAAACCATCCACATCATTTTTCATCATAATATACCCAAATCTCCGCCCGGCCTCAATTTAGTTTCATGACAACCATGTTTAAAGTTTCCCATGTATTTTGAAAGCCTTTCCTTTGAAAACACCTATACGACGAGTGACTCCAATTCACTCGTGTCTACTCGCACCTAGCATTTCTAGGCATACTCGTCCTACGTACTCTATTGTAGGTGCTAGGGCCAGGGCGGCCAAGAAGTCTAATGCAATTGTTTTCAAACAACTCCTAATGCGGATGTCTAAACATCATTCAATATCATATTTGCTGGGAATTTATGATCCTGCCTACCTTCCTCACTAGGGTTAGTAGCTGCTTCCTGAGCGAAGTCGGGCTCCTGCGGCTGGTCTTCCGGCTCCTGATGCAGTTCCTTCTGGTGCTCTTCTACGATCGGTTGGCCCGGCGGATATCCTTCGCTCGCGGGATCTATATGCATGACATGGTGCAATCGGAGCACGTATTAGTGCAATGCTTTGCTTCATGATGTGAGTGCAATGCAAGGAATCATGATTTAGGGGCTAAAGTGATGCATTTCGTGATTAAACTGGTTTAGTATTAAGAAATCGTACAAGCCATCACCTACGGTAACTTAGCTTATCGCATATAACAACGTGGGGTGTGTGGCGAGGTAACACCGTTTTATGCGGAGGCAACCGAAGTTTACTTAAATAAGCATTTTGCCTGCTATTTCCAAAATAGGGTCAATCTTACATGCACAGTACCCTATTTCAACCATGAGCTATTTATACCACAGGGAGCATAATAAAAGGTGTAAAACCCTTTTTAGAGCAAAATTTTTAATATGGTTACCTTTTCCTTATTTCTTTTTATGCTAAAATCATATGTAGGGGTAAAATAGTAATTAAAAATGAGCACTTGAGCTACCAAAAATCACAATGAGTCTATATACCCTAATAACACTGCTGATCAAGTTTGGCAATTTTTGGAGACCATTTAGCCCATATTTCCTAATTATATTGATTTATCAAGCACACATAATATCAGGGGCAAAAAGGTCTTTTCCTGCTCAACCAACATACCCATTCTGTAGATTTACCTAAAAGGAGTACAATGCAACAAGTTTTGTATTTTTCTGATTTTTATTTGATTTATTATGGATTTTCAAAGTTTCAGCCGAATTAATAATTATTTAGAGGAAAAACCACAGATCTAGGGTTCTTTTCGTTATTACTGTAAACTACAGGGGCTGGTTTGCGAAATATTCCAAGACTCATTGAGCAGTACTTGGACGAAAACGCGAAAAGGGAACACCGCAGGGGCTAAGTCGCAAAGCGAGCATCTTCAACCTCTGTTCTTCTTCCTCCTACCGACAGGGAGGGGAAAAATGGAGGAGGCGCGCGGAACCCGGCCATGCAGGGCCCGAAGCTCGACTCCGGCGACCAGGAGAGGGAAGGGAGGATGGGAAACGCTTACCCCCCTACCTGATTCGTGGGGAAAAATCACGGATGGGGCCGGCGACGGAGCTTTGGATGCATGGAACTTCGGCGGCGAACTGCGTCGCGGAGGAGTGGAATCGGCGGCCTAGGCTCGGGGAATCGGCGGAGCCGAGGTAGGTGAGGGCCGGCGCGGCGATAGGGAGGAGCGGAACGGCCGGAATTTGTGCGACCTCGAGCTCCCTGCTTGCTCCAATGGCGGACGGCGTGGAACGAAAGGAAAACAGAAGGTAGAGTGAGAGGAGAGGTCACTCGACCTCGCCTTTTGGCCAGGCGCGGGCAGGGCGCCAGGACGCGTGGCCGGCAGGGCGACGCGGCGTGCGGTTGGACGCCGGCGGCCGCGTGGCAGCCCTGCTTCGCCCGCCGTGGGGGCACGTCGCGCGCCGGGTGGAGGGAGGAGAGAGGAGGAAGAAAGGGGCGCGCCGTGGACTCGGTCCATGGACCCGAGGTCGATGACAAGTGGGGCCGCGGGAAGGAACTAAACTTGACATGTATGGACCGGGTGCACGGGTGCGATGGTCTGGTGGGGCCCACAACTGAAGCCGTCCACGCCCGGTGTCCAAAGCCTGACGGGTGGGTCCCACGCGTCATACACACAAAAGGGAAAATAAAACTCGAAAAAGGAAAAAGGCTATTTGACCAGGATGACATAGTTCTGAATTTCACATTTTTGAATATCTTAGAGGCCGAATTAGACCAAACTTAAAATATAGAAGTTATTGTAAACTTGATGATCTACAACTTTGTCAAAAGGAGTAATACCAGATTCCAAGTTTAACTATGATTTAAATTGAGTTTAATCTGCTGACCCCAGTTTGACCAACAAAATTTTCCAATTTAAAAATTCTACAAGTCATATTTTTATGCATTTTCATGAAAAATGTTATATACCAATGTTGTTCAGTTGCTCAGGCACTACAACTTTTATATACAAAGTTTTTCAAAATGTTGACTTTTGTTTCACAAAAATTTGAAATCTCTATTTAAATCACATTTGGACAGATTTCTCAATTTTACCGAAAATGACCTAAAACTCTATTCAAACCTTTATGCATGTCATGACACCAAATACCAAAGTTGTTCATTAAGAAATTGTCTACAAGTTTGGTATGTATAGTTTTATCAAATTCACCACAGTATTAAGGTTACCGGGCAAATGAAAATGCAGTTTGCAGAAAAATCGGTTTTAACTCGCTTCAAAGGACTTAACCCACTCATGCCCCTAATATGAAATGTTCATTTAATGATGCAATTTAGCTAATGATTCTGACGTAATACGCTTGAGATGCCTGGGGCATCACAGCCCACCCCCCTTAAATAAATCTCGTCCCGAGATTTTTGATGGGACGTGGGTGGTATAAGTTACGAGAGAGAAGGAAAGTACATTGTGTGTGAATTTCAAATTTAAACTTCAAGGTACTTGCGACGTACCCCTTTTGAGTTGACGGAAGAAAATTAGGATAATGAGTGCGCAAATATTCTTCTTGCTCCCAAGTTGCCTCCTCTTCGGATTGGTTACTCCATTGAACTTTGTAGAAATTGATTCTTGTTTTCCGGGTTACCCTTTGTTTTTGATCAAGCACTCGGATGGGATGTTCTTGGTATGTGAGGTCAGGTTCAATATGAATGTTTGAGGTATCTACAATCTGGTCTGGCACGCGAAGACACTTTTTGAGTTGTGAGACATGAAATACATCATGCACTGCTGCAAGGTTTGGTGGTAACTTCAACCGGTAAGCAACTGACCCACACTGCTCTATAATCTGGAATGGACCAACATAACGTGGTGCTAACTTTCCCTTTACTCCAAATCGATGCACTCCCTTCATTGGTGACACCCGAAGGTACACATGATCGCCCTTTTCAAAGGCTAGCGGTCTCCTCCTTTTATCTGAGTAGCTTTTCTGTCTAGATTGTGCTCTTTTCAAATTGCCTTGAATGAATCGCACCTGCTCTTCCGCATCTTTCACAAGATCAGGACCAAAGATCACACGCTCTCCTGGTTCAGACCAGTTTAAAGGTGTTCTACATTTTTTACCGTATAGGGCTTCGAAGGGTGCCATTTCCAAGCTTTTCTGATAACTGTTGTTGTACGCAAACTCAGCCAAGGATAAACATTCATCCCACTTAGTAGTGTAAGTTAGCGCACATGCCCTTAACATATCCTCAAGTACTTGATTTAACCTTTCCACTTGCCCACTTGTTTGGGGATGGTATGCTGAACTACGAATTAATGTTGTACTCAATGCTGATTGTAAATGTTCCCAAAAATGGGATACAAATAAAGAGCCCCGATCAGAGGTGATGGTTTTTGGAACCCCATGCAAGGACACAACACGGTCAATATAGATTTCCGCATACTTCTTTGCTCTATAAGTGGTTTTTACTGGAATGAAATGAGCTGACTTGGTGAACCGATCGATGATCACCCATATGGAGTCATAGCCTTTTTGGGTACGAGGCAAACCTACGATAAAATCCATGTGGATATCTTCCCACTTCCATGCTGGAACTTCTAGTGGTTGGAGCATACCGGCAGGCTTCAAATGATCAGCCTTCACTCTCTGACATACATCACATTCAGACACATACTTGGCAATTTCTCGTTTCATACGAGTCCACCAAAATTTTTGCTTCAGATCTTGGTACATTTTGTTGCTCCCAGGGTGCATAGCAAGCAAGGAGTTGTGGGCTTCATCTAGTATTTTCTTCCTTAGACCCATGTCTTTTGGTACTACTAAGCGATTTTTGAACCATAGGACTCCCTCTTCATCAAGCTTGTAACAAGCCTTCTTCCTTTCATTGATCCCATCTCGAATATGTGCCATACCCTTATCTTTCTTTTGTGCCTCTATGATTAGATCTTTTATAGTGGGTTCAATGATGAGATTGTAAAGTTCAGCTCGTTGCCCTATGGGTGTTTCTATCTCTGCAATCTCACAACATAACACTCTTACTGTTGGCCGAGCCTCAATGAAATTGCAATGAGCTTTACGGCTTAAGGCATCTGCTACCACATTAGCTTTTCCAGGATGATAGTGAATTTCCATGTCATAGTCCTTGATCAATTCTAACCAACGACGTTGCCTCATGTTTATTTCTGGCTGGGTGAAGATATATTTTAAGCTCTTATGATCAGTGTATATGTGGCATGTGTTGCCCAACAAGTAATGTCTCCATATCTTCAGGGCATGAACAACTGCAAGTAGTTCCAGATCATGAGTTGGATAATTCACCTCATGTTTCCTAAGCTGGCGGGATGCATAGGCAATCACCTTTCCTTCTTGCATTAAGACACAACCGAGGCCAATACCACAGGCATCACAATAAACATCAAATGGCCTGGTGACGTCCGGTTGAGCAAGAACAGGTGCTGAAGTTAGGAGTTTCTTCAATGTTTGGAATGACTCTTCACATTTTGTGCTCCACACAAACTTTGCATTCTTTTGGGTCAATGCTGTCATTGGTTTTGCAATTTTGGAGAAGTCCTTGATGAAGCGGCGGTAGTAGCCCGCTAAACCAAGAAAACTCCGTATCTCTGTCACTGTTTGTGGTTGTTTCCATTCTAGCACATCTTTCACCTTCCTAGGATCAACAGCCACACCCTTCTCTGACAAAATATGGCCTAGGAATGCCACTTCCTTCAGCCAAAAAGCACATTTGCTGAACTTGGCATAGAGTTTATGCTCTCTAAGCCGAGATAGCACTACTCGCAAGTGCTCTTCATGCTCCTTCGCATCCTTGGAATAAACCAAGATGTCATCAATGAATACTATCACGAACTTGTCAAGCTCATTCATGAATACCGAGTTCATCATGTACATGAAGAAAGCCGGTGCATTTGTCAATCCGAAAGACATGACAAGGTACTCATACAGCCCATACCGCGTTGAGAAAGCGGTCTTTGGTATGTCTTCCTCTCGGATTTTCATTTGATGGTACCCGGACCTAAGATCAATCTTGGAGAAAACTGAGGCTCCCGCAAGTTGATCAAATAAGATATCAATGTGTGGCAGTGGGTACTTGTTCTTGACTGTGACAGCATTCAGTGGTCGATAGTCCACACATAACCTCTTACCACCAGGTTCTTTCTTCTCAACAAAAAGGGCCGGGCAACCCCATGGCGATGAGCTAGGGCGAATGAAACCTTTGTGAAGCTGTTCTTGCAGCTGCACTTTCAATTCCTTCAACTCATCCGGCGCCATTCTATATGGTCTTCTTGAGACAGGTGCTGTACCAGGCATAAGCTCAATGGAAAACTCGACATCTCTATCCGGTGGGAGTCCGGGAAGCTCTTCTGGAAACACATCTGGATAGTCACAAACCACCGGTATCTTCTTGATTTGCTGGAGTTCTGTGGTATTTACTGTGTGTGACAACTGCTTATGAGTTGGCAAATGAATGTGCATGATCTTCCCATTCTGGCTAGACTTTATCTGAACTATCCTGCTAGTAATATCCAACATGACGTTATGCTCTTTCATCCAATCCATCCCTAAGATAATGTCAATCCCCTGGTTAGGAAGTACCACAGGGTCAACATAAAATTCCTCGGCGTCTATGCGCAGGCGTAAGTGCCTCACAATCTGATTTGTGTCAATTTGTGATCCCGGGGCTATGATGTGATATTTTGTCCTCATATCATCAATGTGGTACCCATGTTTTGTTGCATAGGACCTACTGATAAAGGTATTTGATGCTCCGGAATCAAACAAAACCACTGTGGGGTGCTCATTGACAAGGAATGTGCTTGCCAACACTGGTTCACCTTCTGGAATTTGATCTAAGTGGGTATAGTGCACCTGACCCTTTCTTAGGGGTAGCTCTGGCTTGGATCCCTTCCTCTTGTTTAGCTGTTGGCTGCCCTTAACAAACACTGCCCCCTGATTTCGTCGAGGGGCACGACAGTTTCTACTGAGGTGATTTGTTTTCCCACAGTTGTAGCAAGCACCCACAAAAGGAGTGGCCAAGGCACGCACTGTGGGGAGCTGGAATGGAGCACGATTGGCTGGAACTTGTGGCCATGTCCCAATGTGTTGAAGCTGTTGAGGTTGAGGGCCCCATTCAAGTTGTTGCGACCGACTGACCTGACATGTGTGCAGTAATGGTTGGTGCACAACTCGTTGCCGCAGTGAGGAAGTCAACGGCGGGGTACCTGCAAATCTTTTCCTCCGCTGGTCCTCTTGGGCCTCGCGGAGGCGCCGTTCCATGTCGATGGCGGCGTCCACCAACTCAATGAAGCTATCGTAGCGGCGCCCCAAGTGAGTCAGCAGAGTGGGGTCAAACCCATCCAACAGACAGGCAGCCCTACGTGAGTCAGTGTCGACATCCTTAGGGGAGTACTGAGACAGGCGAATGAAGGCCTGTACGTACTCGAGTACTGACATGTTCCCTTGACGAAGGGCACGGAATTCCCGCTGCTTGAGTTCAATAAGGCTAGCCGGGAGATAGTGAGCTCGGAAAGCCACACAGAACTCGTCCCATGTGACCTGGTGCCCGGTAGGTTGCATTGCCAGGAATGTAGCATACCAGGCCCCCGAGGGACCGTGTAGACATTGCCCTGCGAAGCAAGTCTTCTGTTGTTCAGTGAGTTGGGGCAATAGACTGAGCTTGGATTCTATGACTCGAAGCCAGTCATTTGCTTCAAGTGGATCCGTAGCAGTGGTGAAGATGGGCGGTTGTAGGGCCGCAAAGTCGGCATAACCAATCTCTTGCGGGTAACGCCTTTGTTGCTCTTGAGCTATCAGATTGATGAGCTGACCCTGCTGAGTGACCAGAGTGGCCAACTCAGGAGGAGGTGGTGCTCCGTAAGTAGCCCCTCGAGCTGACGTCTCAGGTGTGGTGACCATCTGCAGGAATAAGGCCAATGGCGTTTAGTCTAGCAACCCTAGCGCAATCGATGCGGTGATAAAAAGGTCATAGCGTCATAGATACCGCATAGATACATGAAAGCGTGGATGTCATGATGCATGATTCGTCCTATTCGTTCTCACATCTCACACCCTATATTCAATATATAACTACCGATATTTTTGGTGACACATATGCACGACACTCTCTAATGCAACTAGTCGTCACTACTCGGTCTTAGTTTCGTGCGTAGTTAGTGTACATGCAGAAAAATGCATGCTCATACCAACATCACCATCATTATACATTACCACTCTAACCCTAAAAGTGGCATCCACGAATTTCTTTAAGCTACGTCTGGTGGACGACGTAGTGGCGCCATTTCTCCCAACGCACCCAACGTCCCTCCAGTATTGGGGAATTGCTGGGGAGAGAAACGGTGGCCAACAAGATCTAGCTATAATTTTGGTCGAAGGAGAAGTGGTCACGAAACACTCTAACGGCGTGACCGCCCCCCTTAAAGAGTTCTGCCCTATCAGCATGAATGCAGGGTTCGCAACAGTCCGCAAATCCCAATAGCGCTCCACCAGTACTGGGGATAACTATGGCCGAAATGTTGCTTCCCAAAGCGCCGAATATGCATATGAGTTCTATCTAAGTTAAGATGTTAGCGATGTCACCTGATAATACACTAACATCCTTAATATGGGCATATCGATACTCTCATTTTCCAAATACTTCGAAAAGGTTTTCGAAAATAGGTTTGCAAACCAAAACTGGATGATATGACTGTTGTCTGTGTATGATCGGCTCTGATACCAGCTGTGGCGGAACCGCCGATTTAATCCGAACTAATCACACCTGCCACCCATGGCTCGCAGTGTGATTAGGCCGAACTAAACCCGGTCGTCCGTCGAGAGTCTAAATGACTCCCGATATTACCTTTTCCCAGAGGAACCGACATCACACACATCCAGCTCTCGATGGAGCCACAACAGTTACATCATCACAGGCAGTTTATAGTAGAAAATAAGTTTAAGTGCTTACAAACCAAATATAGGTAGTCGAATAC
Organism: Paspalum vaginatum; assembly: GCA_030272315.1. Taxonomy (NCBI): domain Eukaryota; kingdom Viridiplantae; phylum Streptophyta; class Magnoliopsida; order Poales; family Poaceae; genus Paspalum; species Paspalum vaginatum. The sequence goes on along the minus strand of CM059019.1, from coordinate 12,374,127 downwards.
CTATTCATATACAAAGCGGAAGCGTTGTTCAAAATAAATCTCACAGCGGAAACATATTACTTTAAGAAGAAGTCTTCAGGCAATAAAGAATGAGGCGAGAAGCACCGAGCCCACCGGTACTGCTCTCCTCCAAGCTAGTGTCCAAAAGACATCATTACCTGCTCAAAAAGTGGGGGCAAACCCTGAGTACTAATTACTCAGTAGGACTTAATGGAAGAGCTTACTGCTGACGCAAAGCTGGCAACTAACAGTTGATCCTTAGCCATTCTTTTTATAGTAATTAAAAGTTAATATGTAATTATCAGCATCATCAAAATATTCATCATCATAATATAACTGGCAGGAATGTAAACATACATATACGAACATGTGGTATTGAAAACAAAACATATATAGTCATAAATACAATTCGATTGTTACTACGTTGCCCGTGTGTGACCTTGGCATTCTCACACCTGGTGAGCATCAGCGATTCGAATCGATTTTTAATTCCCGGGAATAACTATCATGCCAGGGGTATATGCTTACTAGCCATCGCGTTCCCACATATAGCCCCCATCTCCACTCGTCCCATCCCAAGTTTGATTCAATCCCGCCATTCCCCTGGGTTTTGCCCTCTCAGGAGCGATACCACGGCCGCACCGGGTCAGCCCTCCCTCGAGTACAAGCTCCCCCAGGCCTAACTCCCTCCAGCAAGAATGGTAGGAACCTGTCTCTGTTCTTCAGATGGCACGAGTAAGACTTTCACCGGTCCATTATCCCGGATAAGCACTCTAGCAATATTATGCCGATCAGCAGGCGAACAGCGAATCGGGCCTTAAACGACTCGGGCGGAGTCCACCAAACCATCCACATCATTTTTCATCATAATATACCCAAATCTCCGCCCGGCCTCAATTTAGTTTCATGACAACCATGTTTAAAGTTTCCCATGTATTTTGAAAGCCTTTCCTTTGAAAACACCTATACGACGAGTGACTCCAATTCACTCGTGTCTACTCGCACCTAGCATTTCTAGGCATACTCGTCCTACGTACTCTATTGTAGGTGCTAGGGCCAGGGCGGCCAAGAAGTCTAATGCAATTGTTTTCAAACAACTCCTAATGCGGATGTCTAAACATCATTCAATATCATATTTGCTGGGAATTTATGATCCTGCCTACCTTCCTCACTAGGGTTAGTAGCTGCTTCCTGAGCGAAGTCGGGCTCCTGCGGCTGGTCTTCCGGCTCCTGATGCAGTTCCTTCTGGTGCTCTTCTACGATCGGTTGGCCCGGCGGATATCGTTCGCTCGCGGGATCTATATGCATGACATGGTGCAATCGGAGCACGTATTAGTGCAATGCTTTGCTTCATGATGTGAGTGCAATGCAAGGAATCATGATTTAGGGGCTAAAGTGATGCATTTCGTGATTAAACTGGTTTAGTATTAAGAAATCGTACAAGCCATCACCTACGGTAACTTAGCTTATCGCATATAACAACGTGGGGTGTGTGGCGAGGTAACACCGTTTTATGCGGAGGCAACCGAAGTTTACTTAAATAAGCATTTTGCCTGCTATTTCCAAAATAGGGTCAATCTTACATGCACAGTACCCTATTTCAACCATGAGCTATTTATACCACAGGGAGCATAATAAAAGGTGTAAAACCCTTTTTAGAGCAAAATTTTTAATATGGTTACCTTTTCCTTATTTCTTTTTATGCTAAAATCATATGTAGGGGTAAAATAGTAATTAAAAATGAGCACTTGAGCTACCAAAAATCACAATGAGTCTATATACCCTAATAACACTGCTGATCAAGTTTGGCAATTTTTGGAGACCATTTAGCCCATATTTCCTAATTATATTGATTTATCAAGCACACATAATATCAGGGGCAAAAAGGTCTTTTCCTGCTCAACCAACATACCCATTCTGTAGATTTACCTAAAAGGAGTACAATGCAACAAGTTTTGTATTTTTCTGATTTTTATTTGATTTATTATGGATTTTCAAAGTTTCAGCCGAATTAATAATTATTTAGAGGAAAAACCACAGATCTAGGGTTCTTTTCGTTATTACTGTAAACTACAGGGGCTGGTTTGCGAAATATTCCAAGACTCATTGAGCAGTACTTGGACGAAAACGCGAAAAGGGAACACCGCAGGGGCTAAGTCGCAAAGCGAGCATCTTCAACCTCTGTTCTTCTTCCTCCTACCGACAGGGAGGGGAAAAATGGAGGAGGCGCGCGGAACCCGGCCATGCAGGGCCCGAAGCTCGACTCCGGCGACCAGGAGAGGGAAGGGAGGATGGGAAACGCTTACCCCCCTACCTGATTCGTGGGGAAAAATCACGGATGGGGCCGGCGACGGAGCTTTGGATGCATGGAACTTCGGCGGCGAACTGCGTCGCGGAGGAGTGGAATCGGCGGCCTAGGCTCGGGGAATCGGCGGAGCCGAGGTAGGTGAGGGCCGGCGCGGCGATAGGGAGGAGCGGAACGGCCGGAATTTGTGCGACCTCGAGCTCCCTGCTTGCTCCAATGGTGGACGGCGTGGAACGAAAGGAAAACAGAAGGTAGAGTGAGAGGAGAGGTCACTCGACCTCGCCTTTTGGCCAGGCGCGGGCAGGGCGCCAGGACGCGTGGCCGGCAGGGCGACGCGGCGTGTGGTTGGACGCCGGCGGCCGCGTGGCAGCCCTGCTTCGCCCGCCGTGGGGGCACGTCGCGCGCCGGGTGGAGGGAGGAGAGAGGAGGAAGAAAGGGGCGCGCCGTGGACTCGGTCCATGGACCCGAGGTCGATGACAAGTGGGGCCGCGGGAAGGAACTAAACTTGACATGTATGGACCGGGTGCACGGGTGGGATGGTCTGGTGGGGCCCACAACTGAAGCCGTCCACGCCCGGTGTCCAAAGCCTGACGGGTGGGTCCCACGCGTCATACACACAAAAGGGAAAATAAAACTCGAAAAAGGAAAAAGGCTATTTGACCAGGATGACATAGTTCTGAATTTCACATTTTTGAATATCTTAGACGCCGAATTAGACCAAACTTAAAATAGAGAAGTTATTGTAAACTTGATGATCTACAACTTTGTCGAAAGGAGTAATACCAGATTCCAAGTTTAACTATGATTTAAATTGAGTTTAATCTGCTGACCCCAGTTTGACCAACAAAATTTTCCAATTTAAAAATTCTACAAGTCATATTTTTATGCATTTTCATGAAAAATGTTATATACCAATGTTGTTCAGTTGCTCAGGCACTACAACTTTGATATACAAAGTTTTTCAAAATGTTGACTTTTGTTTCACAAAAATTTGAAATCTCTATTTAAATCAGATTTGGACAGATTTCTCAATTTTCCGAAAATGACCTAAAACTCTATTCAAACCTTTATGCATGTCATGACACCAAATACCAAAGTTGTTCATTAAGAAATTGTCTACAAGTTTGGTATGTATAGTTTTATCAAATTCACCACAGTATTAAGGTTACCGGGCAAATGAAAATGCAGTTTGCAGAAAAATCGGTTTTAACTCGCTTCAAAGGACTTAACCCACTCATGCCCCTAATATGAAATGTTCATTTAATGATGCAATTTAGCTAATGATTCTGACGTAATACGCTTGAGATGCCTGGGGCATCACATTGGCCCCATTGAGGACGCAGGTGAGGTGACGTTCGAGATTGTTCCATCTCGGCAGGTCCAGCAGGATCACCTTATGTGATCATTGGTGATTTGCATACGAGGATCTTGTGGTCCCAGTCAGGTTCTATCGTTTTCTTTGGTCACGCTGCATTTGTTGCCTCTTTCGAGCCGAAGGATGTTGGACACACTCTTTCTGATGGTAATTGGGTTAATGCCATGCATGAGTTAGAAAAATTTGAGAGGAATGAGATTTGGGTTTTGGTAGGGCCACCGCCATAATGCAATCCTATTGGTACAAAATGGGTTTTCAAAAATAAGCAAGGGGAGGATGGCATTGTAGTGCGGTGCAAGGCTAGACTTGTGGCTAAGGGTTTTTGTCAAAAGGAGGGGATAGACTATGAGGAAATGTTTGCTCCAGTGGAATGCCTGGAAGCTATACGTATTCTCTTAGCCTTTGCAGCTTCCATGGGTTTTAAGCTTTTTCAAATGGTTGTGAAGTCTGCTTTTCTAAATGGTATCATTCAAGAAGAAGTTTATGTCAAACAACCCCCCGGATTTGAAAATGCTAAACAACCTAACCATGTTTACAAATTGCAAAAAGCCTTGTATGGTTTGAAACAAGCCCCTAGAGCCTGGTATAATAGATTGAAAACCTTTTTTGTCAAACTAGGGTTTCAAAATGGGGAGTGTTGATAAGACCTTGTTTCTCCTCAAGCATGGTAGTTGTTGACAGTCGTTATTGCACTATATACGACCATAAAGTATCCAAGAATATGATCGGAAATATATCAAAGTATGGACAAACCTTTGCTATTAACATATCTCCACGAGTTGTGTTGAAATATTTGAATGCAAGTGACAAAACATACTCAAACATGGTAAAATGGAGCCAAACCAGGAGGTGACTGGCCACATGGCTATGTCCCCAGGCCGCCCGGCCACACCGGAGGCCGCCCAACCTCCTACTAGGCCGCCCAGCCTGCCACCTATCCCTTAACCGCCTTACCTACCCTATAAATACCCCCCACTCACTTGGTGACTATAAATACCACCGAGCTCTCATTTGTAAAGTGTGGAAGTGGAGTGAAACACACCATTATCTAGTTTAGTAGCACTAGGATAGTCCTAGGAGTTAGAGTAGAGTCTGAGTCTTTGCCTCAGGGATTCCAAAGTTAGCCTCAAGTCTGGTAAAGCTCTTGTATCTTTCTATCTTTATACTCTTGCTACTTCAGTATAATATACTTTGTTGCTCTATCCTTTGAGTTATACTTTACTTTATTTCTTACACTTGCCTAGTGTGGTGTACCTTATTGCATACTAGATAAAGGCTTAGGTTTGTGTTGTTCTTGAGTTATCTAAATCTTGCTAGACATGCCGGTGCTATAGGCTTTCCTTAGGCTCTGATCTAAGGCTAAGTCAGTCCTTACCCTTTGCTCAAGGACGGACTTTAGTGATCAAGTTCCCACTTGATCACTAGTTTAGCATGCCATCTTACCCACACAGATCTGGTTGATAGCCCCTCTTGGTGATAGCATTAGGAAGCCTCTGTAATCTAACCCCATCGTTCGGTAAGCCCGTAGGCGTTAGCTAGTTGCCGTTCGATTGGCCAACTATCTACCCCCACGCCTCCTTGGTGTAGTCTGGAAGTTCGCTCGACGCAAGACCCTAGTTCATGTTTGTTTAACTCAGTTCAACCGCGAATACTCCTATGCAGTAGATAAGGAATAGAGTTTGGATATCTCAATCTCACTCATTGTCCTCCCAGGCAACTACCTAGTTGTTTACAGCTTTGGTCCCTATTTACTCTTCCCACCATACACTATCTTGTTTATCTCACCCCCGTTGCAAGAATAGATGGTGTTTATCGAAGTTATAGTACTGTTTGAAGTTCGATCATATCATTCCACCTATTAGCCCTTGCTTCCGTGTGAGTTTTTACGATACCTGGAATACACTGGGTGAAAAAGCTACAGCGAATCTCCGTGCGCTTGCGGAGTAAAATCTGTTACGCTAAGAGACATCAACAAGCTTTTTCTAGTGCCGTTGCCGGGGAAGCAATTGGCAATAGAAGTTTGATTTGTTCAAACCTAGGTACTTATAACTTGATAACATACCGCTATTTCTTAGCGGGCTTATTTGCCTCTGTCTATTTTATTGTTGGGTTGACAGAGGAGTGTATGACCGGTTTCAACCTACCGGCAAACTTTCCAACAATCCGGAGTCGTTGCTCAGAAGGAGAGTCCATCAAAAGACAATCCACAGGCAGAGGCATATGCCATCAACACTGGAGTTTGGATCCACAAGCACAAAGGAACAGACACCAACAATGGCTGTGCCCGAGAAGACCATCCGTGACTTTTCCTTCCTATCCAGCAATAACATCACCACTAGGCCAGAGGTTGCAGTTGGAGAAGGTTTCGAGCTCAAGCTAGGTGTCATTCATATGGTCCAAGCTAGTCCATTCTGTGGATTAGCGTCAGAGGATGCAAACAGCCATCTCTAGCAATTCCTGGAGATATGTAGTACATTCACTATCAAGGGTGCAACTACCGATGCTGTTCGACTGCGCCTTTTTCCGTTCTCACTGGTCAGGAAGGCAAAACAGTGGTTCTATCTGAATCGCAACAACTTGGCAACTTGGGAGGCATGCTCAAATGCTTTCCTTGCAAAGTACTTTCCTTTGGGAAAGACAAGCTCACCGAGGAACCGAATCTTGAGCTTTCAACAGCTCGCTGATGAGACAGTGGCGGAGGCATCGGAAAGACTTCAAGAGTACATCGCCGCCTGCCCCCACCATGGTATGGAAGAGTGGCTGATCATCCAGAGCTTCTTCCACAGTCTACACTGTACCGCGCAAGAACACCTCAATGCAGCCACCGGAAGATCCATTTTATCCTTGAGCGTTGCTGCTGTACGCACTGTCATAGAGAACATGGCAAGCAACCAACGATGGAGACAGGTGAGGGTGAACAATAAGCCCCGCGGAGTCCACCATATTGACAGCACCGACATGTTCGCTGCCAAGTTGGACCTCTTGCTAAAGAAGGTAGAGGATACTCCTAAAGGTGTGCCGGTCCAGGCACTGAATTCTCAAAAGACTTGGGAGCATTGGGGGAATACCGGCCACACGGGGAACAACTGCCTCGAAAATGGATCAGGGGACGTTAACTTCATCAATAACAACAGCTTCAACAACGGGCCTCGTCCTCAACCAGGTTGGAACTCGCAACCACACCTACCTTTCTCTGGTCAAGGTACGTCTTCTTGCAGTTCTCAGCAGTTCACAAAAAATCCTTTCGATCAAAAAGCTGTGAAAAATAGTATAAGTAAGAAATTCCACGCGAACGATAGAATTCTGGAAAACCTGTCGCTTCAAATGGAAACTCTTAATAGCGCCATGAAGAACCAGCTGAGTTTTAATAAAATACTAGAAACTCAGATAGCTCCGCTTGCTACCACTCTGCCTAGACCAACTTTAGGTAAGCTCCTAGGTCAGCCCGAGGGACCCTCGAAGGAACATATCAATGCTGTAACAACTAGGGGTGGAAGGTTTACACAAGACCCCCCACATCCTAGGAATGCAGGGAAGGAACAGGAGAAGCCAGTGGAATCAGAAAAGGAATATCAAGTGGCCGATCCACAACCGGTTAAGGAAGCACCAAAGTTGGATCCGCACGAGTTCTACGACACCGTGCTCCCTTTTCCTCAAAGGTAGAAAAAGACTACTTTTGATGACCAGTTCGGCAAGTTTGTGGAGGTAATTAAGAAATTATATGTCAATATCCCATTGCTAGATGCGATGTAGGTACCCACGTACGCTAAATACCTGAAGGACATCCTCAACAACAAAAAGCCGCTGCCGTCCACAGAAGTAATACACCTCACAGAAGAGTGTAGCGCTGCTATACTCAACCAGCCGCCCCAGAAGAAGAAGGATCCAAGGAATCCAACCATCTCATGCTCAATCGGGACCCAGCATTTTGATCAAGCTCTCTGCGATCTGGGAGCAAGTGTGAGCGTCATGCCAAAGGTAGTCTTTTATGAACTCACGCATGCTTCACTTGCCCCTACTGCTATGTGCCTGCAACTAGTGGATCAGTCGATTCGCTACCCCGACAGAATCGCTGAAGACATTTAGGTCAAAATCTGGAACTTCATTGTCCCGGTGGATTTTGTGGTGCTCGACATGGAGATTGATAGCAAAACTCCGCTCATCCTTGGGCGACCGTTCTTAAGCACCGCTGAGGCCACTTTTGACGTTGGAGCTGGACAAGTCCACCTCAACATCAACGGCAGACGGGAGACGTTCGCCTTCAAGCCAAATGTAGAACAGTGCCGACAGGTAAAAACATTTAAACTTAAGTGTCAGGCACCCATGGAGACGCCTAGAGAGAAGATCGACCTTTCGCCAAGTCAGTTGAAAGTGTACTCTTTCATCCTAACAATGGAGAAGATCTTATTGGATGGAGAAGCCCGAAAGCTCAAAGCTGATCGCAGAGCCGAGTCACAAAGGCGCCTCAATGGCTAAGCCACTGACAAAGGAAGCAGGAGGCAAGACTCCTGTGACGATGGTCGCCACCACAACAACGAACACACCCAAAGAGTGGCGGAAGAAAGAAGATGAATCACGAAAAGCCAAGTCAGAAAAGACCCAGAATAAAACTCAGAAACAAAAGGCTGTGGCAACCAAGAAGGTATGGCAAGCAATAGTTGTAGAACAGACGACCGCTAAGTCTCCGTCAAGTGCTGACTCCGAGCAAAAGGTATGACTTGCCCTCGCCAGGAGGTAAACTCGCATTATCCTTTGCTGCATATTTAATTTCCGCGCAAGTATTTTTCATTATACCACTGCATGTTTAAATTTAAAAGTTTTGCATTAGTTTAAATTTTTTTCCCTTTGCATAAATTATTTATTTTCATCTCTTATATCAAAAAAATGAAATTTTTGTGTCCACCCAGCCCCACCTGGGCCCGGTCGACCCCCCACTGTGCACCAGTCCAGGCCACCCGGCCCTGCTTCAGGCCGCCTGGCCCCCCTGGTGCTCTCTGCTCCCATGCATGCAAAGGCACTAATCACAAATGTCCAAGGGAACAGGCCACCCGGCCCCTACACGCCATCACTGCCTAGCTCCCTTGCACCATTGCTGTCCCATCTGTACCTGCGCGCACCCACCACACTACGGGCATAGCCCCCTAGGCCGCCCGGCCTACCCTGCTGGCCGCCCGGCTCTAGCCAGGCCGCCCGGCCCCTACCTGCGCCGCTCGGCCTGTCTCTCATGCATGCATGCTTCCTCTCACGCCTATAAATACCCATGCATGCAACGCTCAATCCTCGCACCAATCGGCAGCGAAATCTCTCTCTCTCTTTCTCTCCCTCTAAACACTCTCTCAGCACTAGTTGGGCACTTAGTTTAAATTCCAGCACTTAGTCAAAATTCTGCCCAATAAAATAAGTGCTACACCTTCGCTTTCTGAACGGTTTGTGGAGGCTCTGCCCCGCAAGGACGACTAACCTTCTGGACGACTAACTGCTAACGCTAATATCTTTAATTGTTGTTCTTTGTGTGTTCTTTTTTCTCTTAGTATTTTTTGCAGGATGTCTTCATTCATCAGGAAAGCCAAGAGAACCCTGAGCAACACAAGAAAGGGACTGCACCTCAAGTTCCCATCCTCGTCAGGATCACGCTTTTACTCGCAGAGTGGGAGTTCTAGGACTCCAGCGCCATCCGACATGATGTCGATCAGTGGTGCCAGAAGCCACCAGGAGCAGGAGCGGATGAAGGAATGTCATCATAGCCACCGCGCCATCTTCTCACCTTGCAGGACATTAACATCCAGAGAGACAAGGAAGCACAGAAGTTGCAAGTCCTCACCACCAAGACTTTTGGGCGAATGAGGTACTTCGACGCCTTCTTCCTCGTCACTATAGGTAAGTTGGAGTCATTCACGTAGGCATTCGACAACATGGGATGGCTAGAGTTCTCAAACATCATGGAAGAAGGATCTGTCCTTCTCACATAAGAATTCCTGATGACTCTCCGCTTGGATAGACGCTCAATAGGTATGACCATTTCCTTCCGTCTGTTCAATACGGAGTTCACTGTTCGTCCAAGGAGGTTTGCCGACCTCCTAGGTTTCGTCTCCAACTGTTCAGTAGGAGATGAACCCACGGGCTACAGCATGAAAATAGTTTGGACAGAAATTTTCGGAGAACATGTTAAGGGGAAACATAGCACTACCGAAATCCACAACCCTACTCTGAAACTTCTGGCTCACTGGGTCTCACTCGTGGTCTTTCCACGTAGTGAAGTATGTTGTGCACCCAACGAATTCCTTAAGTGCCTGTATGCCATATGCAAGAAGAAACCCTCTGCACCAGTCCTAGACATAGTCCGTCATTGGGCAGATATGCCGAGAACCAATACCCCCATAAACATCACTTCTTTTGTCACACGGATTGCATCCAAGCTGGGCCTCCTGGAGAACGCCCAGATTGAATACATTCTGAATGACTCATCACAGATCATTGGGGAACAACACTTTATCCAGACACATTTTATGAAGAGGGATGGCCAGAACTTAGTCATGACATGGTTTGGGCATAATCTCGAGCTGCCGCTTCCCACGCCGCAGTTCGATATATACAGAGTTAGAAAACTAACCATGCAGCTCGACGTGGAGGCACCCCACCAAAGCATCAGCGACGTCATGACTAGGGTCCAGCGTTGACAAGCAGAACAGCGCCAAAGGGCACAACAGGAAGCCGAAGAAGAAGAAGCAGACCACTCGTGGGCACCCTATACGGCAACCCTGTCGGGCACAGACTCAGAGTTATCCTGACTCCAACGCTATGCCCAACCGGAGCCATGGTACAACAGTAGCATGGATGGAGGTGGTTCATACCACCAACCGCCATATGCTCCTGAGTACTATGGGGCAGGTACGTCACATGGCCTTGACAGGAGTGCAGGTCCATCTGCATCAGCCTGGTTCAACACCGACAACATGGCCGGCCTCAACGTCACCATAGAAGGGATGAACATAGGCCGGTACAACCAGAGGCTGTACCAGTAGGTGGACGACATCCCCCGACGTACCAGGGCGATGAGCCAATAGCTCCAGGAGAACAACACCATGCTTCAGAACCCGAACGAAATGGTGGAAGCCAGCTTCATCAATGCTCAGGACTTCCACAGCTATTACTACCAAAACTCCTAGCTTCATTGAAGCTTGGGGGATGGTAGTACAACATGAGCATGCTTCTTCGGGCCCAGACCTCAGAGTAAGGCCCACATTCCTCGTCCTTGTCCTCTCCTGTACAGCAGCACCCGTCGAGCAGTACCCGTCTCACCAGCAGCAGCAACAACAATCGTCCGACCGAGAGTAAGCATTAATAACTCCTTATTTTGTTTCTTTATCTAAAAAAAAGAGAGAGAGAGAAGAAAATAAAAAATATATATAAAAATAATAATAATAAAAACAAAAATAAAAGTGAGTCAAATAAAATAAACTCCCAACTTTGATATATTACCTTCATATATGGAAATGATGAATAGTTGCTCTATCATGTTCTTGTTTAGTTATCTATGCACAAACTATGCTTAGCTTAATTTCGAGCTTGTGTGTATAAAGTGAGAGCCTGACCTATAATTTGTGGATGCCATTTGCATAAACCTTGTCTAAGTTGTTGTGAGAAATGATACGACTAAGTACTAGGCCAGCTCTACATTTTGTTAGTAAGATGAACATCTCAGGTTATTTTCTTGAAAAATGAAAATAAAGTTCCCTCGTTGGTTTTGAAACACCTACCAGAGCCAAATACACTGAAATATCTGAGTCTAGCTTGTTTAAAGCTACTTAGTGTTGTTTTGAGCTTTGTCCAATTTTGAGTCTCATTGAATGGAATCATCACTATCTTGTGAATTATTGGAGCAAAATACCACCCCCACATGTGCACTCACCTACCCTGGGTATGCATCCATATATCTCCAAATCAATACCTTTGACCTTACTCCTTCCAAAGCAAAATGAGGTAGGGTATGGAGCCATCAAAAAGAAAATAAAGCATGCTAGTCAAGCATGACAAAATTATGAAAAAGAAAAGCATGCTAGTCAAGCATGGGAAAAAGAGAGAAAAATACAAAAAAGGCTCCACATTCATACCTAGTATACAATAGAAGGAGAAGGAAAGGAAACAAGGAGATCCATCCATCCACAACCACCAAATAAGCTCCAATGATGAACATGGTTAGCTGATGTAGTACATTTCTTTGGTTCAATCTTTGGCTTTGCAAAATAAACAACCTAAGTAAGCTAAGTTCTGCCACACCCTGAGCTCCACATAAGCTTTAGTCTAGGAAGTTCTTGGCCGTGCTCTTGGCCTTAAAAGGTGAGGAAACACTTATGAGCGATCAAGAGTACCTATGGGGAAACTTGTTTTATTTTGAAAATCTGCAAAAATACCTGAGATGGGAGTCCCGAAAGAAGTGTTTTCAGGTGAGCCTGCAACTGAGTCGTTCCTTCTCTCAACCACCCAAGACATGGTGAGTCAAAAGATGCACCACAGGCATGGAAAAGGTAGTCATTGCATACACTAAGGTTTGAAATCAGAGTATGAGTGTCGGTTATGCATAGTTTCTATTCTCGAACACTGATATTTGCAGCAACTCCTGATCCATAACCCATCTTGGCTTTACTGGAGGACGAGCAAAGGTCTAAGCTTGGGGGGGTGTTGATGGTCGTTTTGCATTATCTATGACCATCAACTATCCAAGAATATGAAGGGAAATACATCAAAATATTTACAAACCTTTGCTACTAACATATCTCCACGAGTTGTGTTGAAATATTTGAATGCAGGTGACAAAACATACTCAAACATGGTAAAATGGAGCCAAACAAGGAGGTGATTGGCCACATGGCTAAGTCCCTAGGCCGCCTGGCCTCACCGGAGGCTGCCCAGCCCCACCTCCAGGCCCAATTGGCACCAACTTCGACCTGCATGCACATACATGCCATGTCAACGCATCTCCAAGGTGGAATCCATGAAAGTCGCATGCAGACAACCGGAAGGCCTTGCCACATCATCGTTCTAACCCCTGGATTGGTGAAGTCAGTAATCCTCAGCACTTCAATCCTGCGGCTAAGGAAGAAACACAAGTGAGATCCAATGGTTCGGGAGAAAACACAAAGATAACCGCCTTAGCCACCATGCAACCGACTTGGGGAGTGAAGATGGACCACAAGATGCAATATGGCGGTGGATCCGACGGCTGGCCAGGCCACCCGGCCTAAGGTGGGGCCGCCCGGCCTCCCCTCCAGGCTACCTGGCCTCCCTACTAGGCCGCCTGGCCTACCACCTATCCCTTAACCACCTTACCTACCCTATAAATACCCCCACTCACTTGGTGACTATAAATACCCCCCGAGCTCTCATTTGTAACGTGTGGAAGTGGAGTGAAACACACCATTGTCTAGTTTAGTAGCACTAGGATAGTCCTAGGAGTTAGAGTTGAGTCTGAGTCTTTGCCTCAGGGATTCAGAGTTAGCTTCGAGTCTGGTAAAGCTCTTGTATCTTTCTATCTTTCTACTCTTGCTACTTCAGTATAATATACTTTGTGGCTCTATCCTTTGAGTTAAACTTTACTTTATTTCTTAAGCTTGCCTAGTGTGGTGTACCTTATTGCATACTAGACCAAGGCTTAGGTTTGTGTTGTTCTTGAGTTATCTAAATCTTGCTAGACATGCTGGTGCTATAGGCTTTCCTTAGACTCTGATGTAAGGCTAAGTCAGTCCTAACCCTCTGATCAAGGATGTACTTTAGTGATCAAGTTCCCACTTGATCACTAGTTTAGCGTGCCATCTTACCCACGCAGATCTGGTTGGTAGCCCCACTTGGTGACAGCATTAGGGAGCCTCTGTAATCTGACACCGTCGTTGGGTAAGCCCATAGGCGTTAGCTAGTTGCCGTTTGGTTGGCTAACTATCTACCCCCGCGCCTCCTCGGTGTAGTCTGGAATTTTGCTCGATGCAAGACCCTAGTTCATGTTTGTTTAACTCAGTTCAACCGCGAATACTCCTATGCAATAGTTAAGGAATAGAGTTTGGATGTCTTAATCTCACTCGTTATCCTCCCAGGCAACTACCTAGTTGTTTACAGCTTTGGTCCTTGTTTACTCTTCCCACCATACAATATCTTATTTATCTTACACCCGTTGTAAGAATAGGTGGTGTTTATCTAAGTTATAGTACAATTTGAAGTTCGAACATATCATTCCACCTATTAGCCCTTGCTTCCCTGTGGATTTTTACGATACCTGGAATACTTTGTGTGAAAAAGCTACAGCGAATCTTCGTGCGCTTGCGGAGTAAAATCTGTTACGCTAAGAGATGTCAACAAGCTTTTTCTGGCGCCGTTGCCGGGCAACCAATTGGCAATAGAAGTTTGATTTGTTTGAACCTAGGTACTTATAACTTGATAACATACCCCTATTTCTTCGTGGGCTCATTTGCCTCTGTCTATTTTATTGTTGGGTTCACAGAGAGGTGTATGACCGGTTCTGACGTACCCACAAACTTTCACAACCATCCGGAGTAGCTGCTCAGAAGGACAGTCTGTCAAAAGATAATCCACGGGCAGAAGCATGTGCCCCCAACACTGGAGTTTGGATCCACAAGCACAAAGCAACTGACACCAACAATGGCTGTGCCCGAGAAGACCATCTGTGACTTTTCCATCCCATCTAGCAACAACATCCCCACTGGGCCAGAGGTAGCTGTTGGAGAAGGTTTGGAGCTCAAACCCGGTGTCATTCATATGGTCCAAGCTCGTCGGAGGATGTAAACAGGCATCTCCAGCAATTCCTGGAGATATGCAGTACATTTACTATCAAGGGTGCAACTGCTGATGCTGTTCGACTGTGCGTTTTTCCGTTCTCACTGATCGGGAAGATAAAACAGTGGTTCTATCTGAATCGCAACAACTTGGCAACTTGGGAGGCATGCTCAAATGGTTTCCTTGCAAAGTACTTTCCCTTGGGAAAGACAAGCTCATTGAGGAACCGAATCTCGAGCTTTCAACAGCTCACTGATGAGACGGCGCCGGAGGCATGGGAAAGACTTCAATAGTACATCTCTGCTTGCCCCCACCATGGTCTGGAAGAGTGGCTGTTCATCCAGAGCTTCTTCCATGGTCTACACCGTACCGCGCAAGAACACCTCGATGCATCCACTGGAGGATCCTTTTTATCCTTGATCGTTGCTGCTACACGTACTCTCATAAAGAACATGGCAAGCAACCAAGGATGGAGACAGGAGAGGGCGAACAATAAGCCCCGCGGAGTCCACCATATTGACAGCACCGACACGTTGGCTGCCAAGATGAACCTCTTGCTAAAGAAGCTAGAGGATACTCCTAAAGCTGTGCTGGTCTAGGCACTGGATTCTCGAATGACTTGCGAGTATTCTGGGAATACCAGCCACACGGGGAACAGCTACCTCGGAAATGGTTCAGAGGACGTTAACTTCATCAATAACAATAGCTTCTACTACCGGCCTCATCCTCAACTAGGTTGGAACTCGCGACCACACCTACCTTTCTCTGGTCAAGGTACGTTTTCTGCCAGTTCTCAGCAGTTCAATAAAAATCCTTTCGATCAAAAAGCTATGAACGATAGTATAAGTAAGAAATTCCACAAGAACGATAGAATTCTAGAAAACATGTCGCTTCAAATGGAAACTCTTAATAGCGCCATGAAGAACGAGCTGAGCTTTAATAAAATGCTAGAAACTCAGATAGCTCAGCTTGTTGCTGCTCTCCCTAGTCCAACTTCAGGTAAGCTCCCGGGTCAGCCTGAGGCACCCCCGAAGGAACATATCAATGCTGTAACAGCTAGGGCTGGACGGTCTACACAAGACCTCCCACATCTGAGGAATGTAGGGAAGGAATAGGAGAAGCCAACCGAACCTGAAAAGGAAGATCAAGTGGCCGAACCACAACCGGTTAAGGAAGCACCAAAGTCGGCTCCGCACGAGTTCTACGACACCACCGTGCTCCCATTTCCTCAAAGGTAGAAAAAGACTACTGTCGATGACTAGCTCGGCATGTTTGTGGAGGTAATTAAGAAATTATATGTGAATACCCGATTGCTAGATGCGATGCAGGTACCCACGTACGCTAAGTACCTGAAACACATCCTCAACAACAAAAAGCTGCTGCCATCCATAGAAGTCATACACCTCACAGAAGAGTGTAGCGCTGTTATACTCAACCAGCCACCCCAGAAGAAGAAGGATCCAGGGAATCCAACCATCTCATGTTCAACCGGGACCCAGCATTTTGATCAAGCTCTCTGCGATCTGGGAGCAAGTGTGAGCGTCATGCGAATGGTAGTCTTTGATAAACTCACGCATGCTACACTTGCCCCTACTACTATGTGCCTACAACTAGCGAATCAGTCGATTCGCTATCTCGACGGAATCACTGAAGACATTCCGGTCAAAATCTAGAACTTCATTGTCCCGGTGGATATTGTGGTGCTCGACATGGAGATTGATAGCAAAACGCCGCTCATCCTTGGGCGACCGTTCTTAAGCACCGCTGAGGCCACTATTGACATTGGAGCTGGACAAGTCCACCTCAACATCAATGGTAGACGGGAGACGTTCGCCTTCAAGCCGAAGGTAGAACAGTGCCGACAGGTAAAAACATTTAAACTTAAGTGTCAGGCACCCCGAGAGACGCCTAGAGAGAAGATCGAGCTTTCGCCAAGTCAGTCGAAAGTGGACTCTCTCATCCTAACAATGGAAAAGATCCTATTGGATGGAGAAGCCCGAAAGCTCAAAGCTGATCGCAGAGCCAAGTCACAAAGACGTGCCTCAATGGACAAGCCGCCGACGAAGGTTGCTGCCACAACAACAAACACACCCAAAGAGTGGCAGAAGAGAGAAGATGAATCGCCAAAAGCCAAGCCAGAAAAGACCCAGAATAAAACTCAGAAACAAAAGGCTGTGGCAACCAAGAAGGTATGGCGAACAAAAGTTGCAGCATAGACAACCGCTGAGTCTCCGTCAAGTGCTGACTCCGAGCAACAGTTATGACTTGCCCTCGCCAGGAGGTAAACTGGCATATCCTTTGCTGCATATTTAATTTCCGCACAAGTATTTTTCGTTATACCACTGCATGTTTAAATTTAAAAGTTTTGTATTAGTTTAATTTTTTTTCGCTTTGCATAAGTTATTTATTTTCATCCCTTATCTCAAAAAAAAATGAAATTTTTAAGGCCCTCTGGCCATACCTGGGGCTGGCCGATCCCCTTCTGTGCGCCAGTCTAGGCCGCCCGGCCCTCGCAGTTTGCCTTTGTGCGCAATTTTATGCCTCACCGAGGACATCACATCGTCAAGCGGTGAAGCGCATCTTCAGGTATCTGAAATACACTCCTGGCTTGGTCGTTGATTCTCTTCAGCTTCGACACTCTCTCTCAGAGGGTATTCGGATGCTGACTTTGTAGGTTGTCAACTAGAGCGCAAGTCTACTTCCGGCACCTGCCAGTTTCTCAGTTCTTCTCTTGTCTCTTGGTCCTCACGCAAGCAATATAGCGTAGCCACCTCCACCACAGAAGCTGAATATGTTGCTGCTGCTAGTTGTTGCTCCCAGCTGCTTTGGATGAGAGCTACCTTGAGTGACTTTGGCCTAAGCTTTTGGAAGATCCCTCTCCTAGTATACTCTACTTCTGCTATTTCTGTAGCTAGAAACCCCATCTTGCACTCCAGAACCAAACACGTAGACCTGAGGTTTCACTTTCTGAAAGATCACTATGAGAAGGGAGATATGGACTTGATCCATGTCGATACCGAGAACTAGTTGGCCGATATCTTCACCGAGCCCTTAGATCTTAGCATGTTTGCTCGCTTGCATGGGGAGCTTGGTGTTTGTTACCCCTTTTAGCTTAGGATAGCTTTGCTGTAGTGTAGGTTTTTGATTGCTTCTTCTTTGCTTTTCTGTATTTTCCTTGCATTTTGTTATAGGGATACGGGGTAGGCTACCAAAGCATGAAAATGATTTTCTACTACCGCATAAGACATAGGAACACTAACAAGCAAGAGATCATAGATCATTACCACCAAATGCGCAGAGCAGTGGAAAACGAGTCGATGCAGCCGAGTGCTGAGTCAAGGCAGTCGGGTGCCGAGTCAAGCGGCCAAGTCAATGTGCGGGAAGAACCAATGCTGAGTCACCCAGCCAAACTCGATCAGAAACCACTCGGCCGGCCTTGAGATCAGTCTGTTGATCAAGCGTAGCAGTCATTGCAATGTCTCTACGGTATCCACACGTTGGGGAAGGCGACGCCGAGTTCTGGCGTACTAGCACCACGAAATTGGTAAAGGATCTTGAGAGATTAGACTAGGGTACAACTAAGGTTTCACATAAACCTTTTCTTTGATGGCTCATGTGCACGCCCGGTACCCTAAGCCATGCCCTTTCATGCATATATATAGTCTCCAATAATTGGATTTATCCACGTAAAGGCCCATCAGGATCCTAATTGCATGCGGATCAGGTATCCGAGTCCCGATAGAGGTCTAACTACGCATACCATATGCGAGCATCCGAGTCAAACCCGATGGGTCGAGTCCCGATTGGACTCAGCATCGGCTCATACCAGATCTGATACGACTTAGAGTCAGACCTGGAAATTGCCATGCGTGCACATCTCCAAGAATCCCCAACTTGCTAAGAGGCAATATCCTAGTGTCACTATCCCTTAATTGTGTGACCCTGTAGGTTCTCATGCAGTCGGCCATGGCGAAAAACCCTTTCTCAAGTCAATTAATCAACAGCGGCGCCTAGTAGCACACGTTGTCCCTTGAAAGTACAACGATCATATCAATCGAACCTTGATATAGAACTTGTCCTATATCCTTTTACCACACGATGCCAGTCAGACCCAAGGCAAGATTTGTGCCACCCTTATTGAATAATCCGACTTATTTCACTCGTCAATGGTGGATTACTGGACTAACCATTAGTCCAAATGTGATTAACCATTAATCGCATAGCACGGCCATGCATTTTCTAATCCAGCCACCTCGACGGGCCTATTGGCAATCTCTCCCATTATGTAGGAGGGGCGAATTCCATCTTGATCCACTCACATCCCAATCCATGTTTCGCAATGCACCCAAAAGTTACTTTTATGACTACCCAGTTACGAAGTAGCGTTTGGTAACCCCTAAGTACACCACTACGCATAGTGAGAAACAATGGTGATCTCAGGTCAAAGGATTTAGTGGGTATATCACTCGAGAGCACTTGACGGCACATATAAGCATAACAATCCCACCAATGTCTCGGAGTGAGTCAATCTGACACCATGTTCTCTAACATTTGTCCACATCATTGATTCAATATCCAATATCTATGACTCATGAAACATGATCATCAATCAATCTATGTGCTAGCACTTGAATCATTACTGTTCCATCAAAAGATTTTAGGCTAGGGACCATTCAGAACACGGCATTTAAACAAGAGTCTCACGAACAAGTCATGCACTCGTTGATCCATTGTTTATAGCAGCATGTTCATGGAACAAGTATGAATAACATTTATCCGAAATAAAACATAACAAATTCTCATCCCACATACACTAGAGTGAACTCAGGTATCCAATACCCATTGCTTTCGTGTGGGTCTCAAACTTGGATTGTGGGACAGGCTTTGTTAACGGATCAGCTACATTTAGATCCGTGTGCACTTTATATATCTTCACATCACATCTGTGGCAGAATCGCCGGAATTAACACAAGTTTAATACCTAAGTATCAATCTTGAATTAATTTCGGTGGATTGTCAAGATTTACCAGCCTTGACAAGCCTTCCCATGAAATTGAACATCAAGATGACTCTCGAAGGAGTCTTCAGATTACAATACAAAAAATATTTACAAAACCTCATAAGTTTGATACAATACACTTGTTTATACAAAGTAGAGCAGACCTTTTTATTACAGCAAAAAGATGGTCTACTCTTAATAAAACATTTTTAAAAGTAGTTTGCATCATGCCCAAGATGCTCATTTACTGAGGAGTCAAGGAAGAAGAATCATATTTGAAGAGAATGTATTCTGAACCTGAATAAAGTAGAGAAGAACAATTAAGTAAAATTTAGTTAGCAAGTCTTACCCGTCCACAAAACTTAACCTAATTTCTATCCTAAGGTTGATTTGATAAGGTCAACACAGACGCAAAAAGCCTAAAAGTAGATCTAAGTTTTTAGGGTGTTAACTTCTTTTAGTTTCTAGTTTGGATCTAAGTTTAACTTATTCTATTATCAAGCAAAACAAACACTTATGAAATTATTTCTAGATAAAACATCGCTCTTTCTTAACTACGATGTCGGTGATGATTCAGTTCTTACACCTGGTAAGCCCAGCGATTCGAATCGATTTTATACACCCGGGAATAAATACTCAAACACCAGTCATATGTGTGTACGACGACCCCACATGTCACACCCCAAAATTTCTAATTTTGGGATGTGAATAGATAACAATAAATAAAATGAAGGATTTCTTACATTTCTAAAATTTTCAAACTTGTAAGTTTTGTTGGATTGAGAGCAAAGTATGCTTTTAAAAGTTTTTCCAGATAGAATTCGTTTGTTTGTTGCATTCATGCCGAAGTGCATTGTGTTTATGTGTGTAAAATGAGGTTTCAAAATATTTCAAAACCAGCTAGGTTTCGAGTCCATCTCAATCCATATCTCTAAAATCCTTGTCCTTTTTCTCGCCAACTCAAACCCAACCTCTAAAACCCTTGGACCAATCTCTAAAGTTTCAGGTTGACTCAGACCCTAATCCAATCATGTTGACCATTCTCTATACCATGTCCATTATTTCTGTTGATCCAAGTCAAAATTCTCAAAAACCTTAGATGAACTCACCCGGTCCTCACAATCTTTCTATCTTTTGAAGTCAATATCTTCGACATCACGTCACCATGTTTAACTTTTCATCATTTCTTTCCATTGAGAACATTCTCTCTTTATGTAATAACTCAATTGTTCTCATTCTCAAGATCAATATCAAGTCCAACTAACAATGCCTTCCCTCTCTCTATCCATAGACCCGAGAATACCCTAATCTAGGTTAAACTCATGTCATCCATATTTCATTATTATTCTCCCACATGCACCCACCCTTTCTTCATTAATGGGTCAAGCCCCCAAGGTTCTTATCCTTTTCGGCATGGACATGAGCCCGACATTCCCCTCATTTTGACCTTGCACAAAGACCCGGAATCCGTTATTCTTTTCCCCACCTTTTAGCATAGCTTGGGCCAGCCCTAAACCTCCACAAAACAGCCCAAAACAGCCCCTTCCTTCCCCTCCTCCTCTCCCCCTTTTACCCAGGTCGCCCCAGACCCTTTACTAGTCGATCTCTCCTTTCTCCTCATGAAGAAACAGCAAGGGCACCTCTCATGGTCGCCCCTTCCCCTTCCTGGTCGCCCCCTCTTCTCTCCCTTCGCCTCCCCCTTTTAACTGCTCTTAATTCCGTGCCATCACTCCCTCCCTTAACTCTCCTTTTATCATTTTCAGTTTTCCCTCATCAACATGAATAAACAAGGGTCTCCCCTTCTGCTACCTTCCTGCCAAGGCTGACCTCTCCACCTTCTTCCCTCTCCCTCATCTTCACCAAATTGGAGTGCCCCTGCCATGGAGAATCAATCCAACCACTGCATTCAAGTTCTGGGCATCGGTGTCGTCGATCCCTTTGCTGTGCTGCAAGTCTCGTCCAAGGGTGAGCTGCACCCCTCCCTATTCTTCCCTCTCTTGTCCATCTCTCTCACCCTTCTCGCTGTGTAGAATATGGAACATGCTGTCCCGATCATCCTCGATGCTGAGACAAGGCCGCAGCCCTGCCACACAGGCACAGCACACACCATCGCTGCCGGAATCGCTCTCCGACCATCGCCGTTCATCATGGCTGTGACCAAACAATTGATGTGAGGACCACCATAGTTATATCCCTACTTTTACTTACATGTTCATCACTGCGATCATATGCCAAATGTCAATTTCCGTCGAGTTCCGATATTGTTTAACAGTTGAACGACTTGTTGCCCGTGCGGACAGCCGCTCTGCCACCACTTGGCATGTGCGTTCCCCAATGATCTGAGGATCCAAATACCAAATAATTAAACCATCACATGCTATATATACTTGGGAATGTCCCTGCAAATCAGTTTTTCGATTGGTGCAGCAAAGTGAGAGTGATGGCCATCGCCGTGCTCGCTGCTCCTGCTGCAGAACAGCTGCGGTGCCACTGAACTCAACCTATGTTCCCCGCTGATCTGGCAGTCTAGGGTCCATGCGCTTTCCCCAAATCGTGCCTTGCATCCTAGTACATGTCTCTGTAAAAGGAATTGTCCATAGGCACAGCAATGCGAGAGTTATAGCTCTTGCCATGCTCATTGCCGCTGCTGTCCAGACAGCAATGCTGCTCTGAATGTGATCGTCGTTCTCCAAAGATCTATCAAACCAAATGCCAAACCCTTTAACTACAGCATAGCTCATGCAATTGCACATGACTTTGCAAATTTTGGTTACCATTGGATCATCGTAGACCAGGTTTGGATGGTCTTTCCAATGGTTATCTGGCTGCCCACTGTTTTCAGCTCATGCACCAGTTAACAAATCCTTGTTTCCTGTTGAACTAGCAGCCCTCTTGATGTATCCTCTGGTTAAACTATATAGGTTCCCAAGATACCTCCACAATATACCAAATGATCACAATCGTAAACATTACCCCTGACCATAGCACGAAGAATTCATTTGACACCTCCATTGACAACCACCCCTGATCCGTTGTCCTTGGAAAGTTTTAGCAAGTATACCCAACTGCTGCTCAGAAGATGGAGGCCTAAAGGAGTACAAATGAAGGTTCAAGGAGGTCTAGGCGAGCGACCCCTAGTCGGCTTCACTGTGGAACGGCTCGGAGTTATAGTTACACTTCCGCTACTGTGTTAAAGACTTGATGTCTTAATGTAAATCTTGCTTAAATGGTATGTAATAAAGCATTGTCTATGATATCACTGTTAATTGTCTCTATATGTGTGAGATTAGATCCTGGCACACATATGGTTTTTGCTCTGGTTTTGTGTTGAAAATCAGGGTGTGACACCACATATGACAACCCAACATCCCCGTTGCCACCTAGTCTGAACTGCCCTCACCGAACCCGAGTATACTCCGACACTCCCTTGTCTCCCACCATCCAGTTGGTCTCACCATAGTTCAACCCTAGGTACAAAGGATGAGAGGCTTATCAGAGCCCGCTAAGGACGACAAGTGAAAAAGGCGCGTTCGAAAGCCGAAAACATGGCCAAACACCGGACTGCCGTATATGACATAGACAAGATCAGGATCTCAATCATGTTCATTTATAAAACCTTTTATATTCACCATTTCTGAAAAGCATAACTGATCCCGTCCAATGTCTTCAATTAATTAACTCAGGAAACTGTCTTTGAATTCCTCTCAAAGTAACAAAGATTAAGATGAATTCTTTTCAAAGAGAACATAACCTATCATTAAGCTTAACTAAGCATCTAATCTAATATGTACAGGATTTATTATGCTCGAATCAGGAATTCCTAACTCTAATGCACACTCATAACTCGTTTGATTAAGACTCAAAATAAATAGGGTGAATGCACCGGGGCTTGCATGGCTTTAAGGTATTTGGATCAAAAGAGACTTCAAAAAATTCTTCTTCTGGGGCTGGAGCGGTTTCCTAGGCTCCTACTTCAAAGGCCTCAGATGTGAGGGCTTTTGAAAGTTCTTCGGTGAAAGACAAAGGATTTATCGCACCTAGATGCATAATATGCATGAATTTAAGTATGAGGATGATCAACCTATGAATTAAAGAATTTTAAAAGTTTCTAAAAGGAAGGGGTGAGTATAGATTTCAATTTTAAAGTCTCTTTCCCATTAAAAACTATTTTTTAGGTTGAAATAAAGTTTTAGGGTTTTAAATAAATTTTCTAAGATTTGAAAAGAATTTAAAAGTAAAAGTTGAGACTTTAAAGTAGAAATTGAGATTTTAAAAATTAGAAAACTAATTATTAAGATTTATTTAATTTTAGGAGAATATTTTAATTTAATAAATAAATCTCAAAATAAATTATTTAATTAATATTATCATTTATTTGAAAGGATGAAAAAAAATAAAATTTGATTAGTTAAATTAAATATAGGTAAACATAATATAAATAAATTTGAATTAAAGAATTTGGAATAGGAAAGAATAGATTCAGAAATTCGAAAAAGCCCAAGGCCCAAAAAGTTATTCCTACTAAAGTTCTATTTCACCCCTTGAATAACTAAATCGGTTTAGTTTCTATCCTTGTTTAAATTCAGCCCAGAAACCTTTTATTTTGGCCCAACGGCCTGGCTCAAATGGCCATCGGGCCTACCTCCTTTTTCAACTTTGGCCCACGGATCTGGCCTGCCTCGAGAAGACGCCGTGGCCGACGCCGTTGGTTGTGGGCCCGCCTGATAGTGACTCAAAAGGGTGACGGCGTCATGGGGTTGAAACGGCTGTCGGTTTGCGGCTGAACCGGCAGGTTTGGGCGGACCACCGTCGAGGCAAGGTCGAGGGCACGGTTCTTCACCACTGGGCCGGTTCCGGTGGCAAGGTCGAGGGCACGGGGGCTAGATCATGGTGGTAAATGCGGTGGTGAGGTTGGGAGGGTGAGTCGGTGACCGGAGATAGCTCTCCTATGGCGGTCAGGGAGGTGACGCCATGGTTGGGCAAGGAAAGCTCGAGGGAAGCTTGGTTCCGGTGTGGAAAAGAGGAGAAATGATCTCATAGGAGGTAGAGAGGGGCTTAACAAGGCCGGCACTTACCGGAATTAGAAGGGGAGGCAGTAGAGGCGGCAGATTTAGGTGGCGGCTTAGCTCACCAGAGTTGAGCGAAGTGGGAGTGGGAGGGAGCTGTGGTGGCTAAGGGTAGTGGTTCGAGTGACGAAGGAGATGCTCTGCGGAGGCTTAAATAGTACTCACGGGCAGTGGATGGGCGATGGCGGATGAGGTTGGGGCGACGGCGATGAGCTTATCCCTCCTCGTCCTGAGGAGGAAGATGGTGGGCGGAGAAAGGCGGCTTCAATGGACCAGCCCAGGTGGCAGCCTTGCGCGAGGCTAGCACCAGCGTCGGGGAGGGGAATGCGGTGGTGGGCACGGCGAGAAGTAGGGGCGAGAGCGAGTGGCGAGGTAGTACCCGGTGGGGACTAATCTCCCCCCCTTCACCCAAGGTTAAAGTAGACCGCGGCGTGGCTCTATGGGCCGAGAAACATGGGTGGGCCGCCGTACCTTTGGGCCGCCGGCTCCCCCTGTTTTCCATTCCCCCTTTTTTTTATTTTCCTTTTTCTTTTCTATTCCCCCCTTTTTATATATCTATGAATATATACTCAATTCAAACCTCTAATTAAAAATGATTTACTTCAAGTTCTGAAATGAATATTTGAATTGAAGTGTACACTTAAGTCCCCTTTAAAAGATTTAAGAAAAAAATCGTTCTTATTTTGGGAAAAATAAAAAAATAAATAGTAAATGACACATTTTCCTTTCCATTAATAGAAGTATGCATATGATGACATGCTTAATTAGGGTTTAGGATACGGAGTAACACAACCCTTCCCCCTTAAAGAAATCTCATCCCGAGATTTAGAGGGGTTAAAATTAAGACGAAGATTGTAAAAGTTTTAAAGATTTTGAAAATTATAAAGGGCTTACTAATGGTGCTTTCTTGAATCTTCTCCCAAAATTTCGGATATTTAGTTTGTAAGAAGTGTTCCGACTCTCAGGTGGCTTCCTCAGGAGTATGGTTCTTCCATTGAATCTTGTAGAACTTAATAGTTTTTGTTCGAGTTACCCTATCTTTGACATCCAGCAATTTGCTTGGGCACTCTTTATAGATCAAATCAGGTTGGAGTTGGATCTTGATTTGATCTAATTCTTCTGTTGATACTCAAAGATATTTCTTGAGTTGAGATACATGAAATTCATCATGTACCGTAGATGAATGAGGAGGTAGTTTTAGCCGATAGGCTACTTGACCAAAACGTTCAACAAGTGGAAAAGGGCCAACATATCGAGGGGCTAGTTTGCCAGACACACCCAAACGATGGGTTCCTTTCATTGGGGATACTTTGAAGTAAATTGAATCTCTGATTTGAAAAGATAGGGGTCTTCTTCGTTGGTTAGCATAGCTTTGTTGTCGATCTTGTGCAATCTTTAAATTGGCTCGAATAAAACGAACTTGTTCTTCGGCAGTTGTTACTAATTCTGGGCCAAAGGTTACCCATTCTCCGGGTTCAGACCAACTTAATGGGGTTCGACAACGTCGACCATATAGGGCTTCAAATGGAGCCATTCTTAGACTTTTCTGACAACTGTTATTGTAAGTGAATTCAGCTAAAGGCAAACAAGTCTCCCAATTCTCATTATAGACCAAAATACAGGCCCGAAGTAAGTCTTCTAGTATTTGATTGATCCTTTCAACTTGACCACTTATCTGAGGGTGATATACAGAGCTATGTATGAGAGTAGTACCTAAACTTGTATGTAATTGTTCCCAAAAGCGAGCGATAAATTGAGGTCCGCGATCAGAAATAATAGTTTTAGGTATTCCATGTAGAGCAACTATTCGTTGTATGGATAGCTCGGCATATTTTTGTATACGGTAATTGGTTCTGACTGGAATAAAATGGGCAGTTTTAGTTAACCTATCAACAATTACCCAAATGGAATCATTGCCCTTAGGAGTTCGCAGTAACCCAACAATGAAATCCATATGAATGTCTTCCCATTTCCAACTGGGAATACAAAGGGGTTGTAGTAGTCCTGCGGGCTTTAAATGGTCAGCTTTTATTCTTTGACAAACAAACATTCTGACACAAATTTCCCAATTTCTCTTTTCATTCTGGTCCACCAGAATCGTTGTTTGAGGTCTTGGTACATTTTGGTACTTTCTGGGTGTATAGTAAACCGGGATGTATGAGCCTCTTCCTTAATTTTTCTTCGAAGTTCATGATTTTTAGGGACTACTAACCGATTTCCGAACCATAACACATTATTTTCATCCAAATGGAAAGGCAGCTTTTCACCCTCAAATAATCTTCTTTTAAGATGTTTTATTCCTTTATCAACTCCTTGAGCTTGAATAATTTCCTCTCGTATACACATATCTAATTGTAAGGCCATGATAGTTCCTTGATGCACTATCTGTAAATTTAACTTCTCCATTTCATTAAAAAGTGATTCTTCATAAGGATGTAAGGTAGTACAGTTGCAATGAGATTTTTTGCTCAATGCATCTGCCACTACATTTGGTTTTCTAGGATGATAGTGAATTTCTAGATCAAAATCTTTGATCAATTCTTACCACCTTCTTTGTCTCATGTTTAATTCACTCTGGGTGAAAATATATTTTAAACTTTTGTGGTCAGAATAAATGTGGCAAGTATTGCCCAACAAGTAATGGCGCCAAATTTTTAAGCCATGTACCACTGCCGCTAATTTCAAATCATGAGTAGGATAGTGTTCTTCATGTTTCTTTAGTTGACGAGAAGCATATGCTATCACTTTCCTTTCTTGCTTGAGAACATAACCTATTACAATGCCTGAGGCATCACAATATATATAAAAAGGTTTTGATATATCTGGCTGAACTAGAATTGGTGTAGTGGTAAGTAACTTCTTCAGGGTTTGAAATGCTTGATCACAATTAGAATTCCAACTGAAGTTGACATTCTTTTGAAGTAGTTTGGTCATGGGTTTAAAGATCCTAGAGAAGTTTTGAATAAACCGTCCATGATATCCAGCTAAACCTAGAAAACTTGTGACTTATGTAACTGTTTTTGGTACTTCCCATTCTAAAACTTCTTGTACTTTTTCTGGATCTACTTCTATTCCATTAGCAGAGATAACATGACCTAGAAAAGATATCTTCTCTAACCAAAATGCACATTTACTAAACTTAGCGTATAGTTTATGTTCTCGTAATCGAGATAATACTATACATAGGTGTTCTTCATGTTCTGCTATTGTCTTTGAATAAACCAAGATATCATCAATGAAAACCACTACAAATTTGTCCAATTCAGGCATGAATATTGAATTCAACAAATACATAAAGAAGGATGGAGCATTAGTATGTCCAGAAGACATCACCAAATACTCATAAAGTCCATATCTCGTAGTAAAGGCAGTTTTGGGTATATCTTCCTCTCTGATCTTTATTTGGTGGTATCCTGATCAAAGGTCAAGTTTAGAAAAGACTTTTGCTCCCAGTAACTGATCAAATAAGAAATCAATCCTTGGTAAAGGATACTTATTCTTGATAGTTACAGCATTAAGTGGTCTATAGTCAACACACATTCTCAAGGATTTATCTTTCTTCTTTTCCACAAAAGTAACAGGACAGCCCAAAGGAGAAGAGCTGGGATGATAAGTCCTTTACTCAATAATTCCTCAATTTGTTTCTTCATCTCAGCCATTTCCCTCGGAGCAATTTTATATGGCTTCTGATAAATAGGTGCTGTACCAGGCATTAATTCAATAGAGAATTCCCCTTACTCTATCAGGTGGTAGTCCTGGAAGTTGTTCTGGAAAGACATCTGGAAATTCACATACTACTGGAATGGATTCTAATTCAGTCATTTCAAGAGAATTTATTATAGGGGTGTCTTTAATGGCTTGAGGAAGGAATACTTGTATTTTGGTACCGTCCTTCGAGGTTACCTGAATAGTACAAGCATTTATATCCATGACCACTTCATGATCACTCATCTAATTCATTCCAAGAATAAGTGGAATTTTTCCCCCAGGTAAGACTAAAGGTTGAACTAGGAATAATTTATTACCAATAGTCAAATGCAAATCTGAAACTATATGATTGGTTAAAATCTTTGTTCTAGGGGCGGTTATAAGATAACCTATTTTTATCTTTGTGAGGGAAAGTTTTCTATTAAGAACATGCTTTTCACCAATAAAAGTATGAGAAGCTCCCAAATCAAATAAAACAAGGGTAGATTGGTCATTGACTGAAAACATACCCATCATTACTTCTTCACCCTCAGGAAGTTCCTCCATTTACATATAATGAACTTTACCCATCTTAGGGGTAGGTCCCTTTTTCTTGAGTGGATAAGATTGACTTCCTCCAGTAACTTTGTTTCGGTTGTGGATAGTCTTTAGCAAAGTGACCTGCCTGTCCGCAATTGAAACAAGTATAAGGAGTTGGAGCTCGGAAGTTCTGAATAGGCGATGTTGGAGGACAATATCTAGGCTGTTGAGGCCTTAAAATCCATCTTCGGGGATTTTGATTTACTCGAGAGATTGGACGTGCCATCCAAGGTGGGCGAGTAGTAGAGGAAGTGTATTTAAACGGCTGTTGATAAGTCATTTTAGAACGTGAGGAAGAACTTTCCGCTACTCACTTTCTCTTCTTTTCTTCACTACAAATTTTCAGTCTTTCTTCAAGTTGCACAGTATCATTCACAATTTGATGAAAACTTGAATAACTCATATTCATTTTAGCTCTCAATTTTGCAGATAAACCTCGAGAGAAATACATCTGCTTGGATTCATCTGAAGCCATTTGCGTTGGAGCATATTGAGCTAAATCATTCCAGGCTTCCAAATATTCTAACACCGTTTTACCACCTTGTTGTAGATTAAGGAATTCTTGTAATTTCATCACCATTAAACCCTCAGGAATATATTGTATTTCGAAAACTTTCTTAAATTCAATCCATGATAATCGTTGACCATCCTTCAATGAGGCCTGATGGGTGATCCACCAGGATCCTGATGGTCCTTGAAGTTTGTTATATGCAAATAACACTTTTTGGTGATCAGAAATATTTGGTAGAAGATCAAAGATTCCTTCAATAGCCCATATCCAATGTTTTGCACTCATTGGATCTGAAGCACTTTGAAATATATCAGGGTGGAGGGCCTCAAAATCAAGATATGTTGCATCAGAATTCCTATGAGAAGAGTGGTGATGTGCATCTTGCCATTGTTGAAGTTGATTCTGAGTAAGAAGCTCAATCAACTTATCCTGTCTCCCCAGGATATCCGTCATAGAAGGATAAGGAGGAGGAGGCGGAAGAGGTGATCCTGAATTCCCATTGATAAGATCGCCAGCCATTTATATATGGATTTATATTGATAAAAAGATCACTTAGCATATAGTAGGAGGTCTTTCAAACTCACACCGAACTTACAAAGATTAAAGCAAAATTACTAAATATTTTACAGATTTTATTTTACATATTACTCTGATCCACTGAATATTTTCCTTCAGATTCCTCAAGATTGAAAAACGGATCATGAATAGGAGTAGAAGGTGGGCCTATTGATCCAGAATAGACTCCAGAGGGTCCTTGAGTAGATCCTGATTCTTCAGGAACTAATTCAATTGGATCTTCTTCTTCAAGCATTTCGTCTTGAAGCTGATCTATTTGTAGTTGCATGGCTGCTGTTTAGTCATTTAGATTTTCGATAGTTTGATGATTTTGTGTAATAAGATAGGCCGGGTTTTCTATAGTAGTATTGGCAGTGTGAAGCTGGTTTCTAAATTCACATAAAACACGTTATTCCTTATGATGACGAAGACCAAGATCAATAATTTCATTGTTATCCTAATGATGCTGCTGCCTAAGATGGCTATTCTGTTCAAATACCTCTAGGACATTATCACGAGCATCTAAGTATGACTCATGATGTTGCTCATACAAAGAAGCTAGATCAGTGGCAAAATGAACCTCTTCTTTCATCTGACGTCCACGAACACCTCTTGCAGTACGGTTGAGTCGCTCAATCCTCCGATCGCACTCAGACTGAGTACGATCAGAAGGAGGAAAGAACATTATATCAGTTCCTTCTAATTCATATGAATGTAGAGTGCAGAGCCTTGCCAAAGCTCTACCAGCTGCATCAGATACTATTTCTTGTTCGGTAGCTCTAGCACCTTCTATTTCCAAAAAAATTATCCTCTAATAGATTCGGGTGTTACGGCATAAGAAGTTTCACCTTAAAGAGAATATCAAAATAAAGGTTTACGGTACTAATAATGTATCTTGGACAAGAACGATTTCCTAATTCCATAAGACGATTACGAAGATTCATAGCAAAAGGACATTCCTCGGGACATTCTATGATGCCCCAGGCATCTCAAGCATATTACATTAGAATCATTAGCTAAATTGCATCATTAAATGAACATTTCATATTAGGGGCATGAGTGGGTTAAGTCTTTTGAAGCGAGTTAAAAACCGATTTTTCTGCAACTGCATTTGCATTTGCCCTGTAACTTTAATACTGTTGTGAATTTGACAAAACTATACATAACAAACTTGTAGACAATTTCATAATGAACAACTTTGGTATTTTGTGTCATGACATGCATACAGGTTTGAATAGAGTTTTAGGTCATTTTCTGTAAAACTGAGAAATCTGTCCAAATTTGATCTGAATAGAGATTTCAAATTTTTGTGAAACAAAAGTCAACATTTTGAATAACTTTGTATATCAAAGTTGTATTTCCTGAGCAACTGAACAACATTGGTATATAACATTTACCATGAAAATGCATAAAAATATTACTTGTAGAATTTTTAAGTTGGAAGATTTTGTTGGTCAAACTGGGGTCAGCAGGTTAAACTCAATTTAAATCATATTTATACTTCGAATCTGGTATTACTCCTTTTGACAAAGTTGTATATTATCAAGTTTAAAATAACTTTTCTATTTTAAGTTTGGTCTAATTCGGCCTCTAAGATATTCAAAAATGTGAAATTCAGAACCCTATCATCCTGGTCAAATAGCCATTTTTCCATTTTCGAGTTTTATTTCCCTTTTGTGTGTATGACGCGTGGGACCCACCCGTCAGGCTTTGGATCCGGGCGGGGACGGCTTCAGTTGTGGGCCCCACTAGGCCATCCCACAGCTCCACGCTCTCCCGCACCCGGTCCATAGACCATCTCCATTTTATTTCGCCTTGGCCCCACCAGTCAGTGACTCCGGTTCACCGGACCCAGTCCACGCTGGCAGCTCTCTCTTCTTTCTCCCTCCCTCGCGTGCGTCAGTGCGCCACGCCACGGCCACGCGCCGCCCTGCCCGTGCCCCGGCCTGCCGTCTGGAAGGAGCAAGGCGTGGCTCTTCGATCCCGCATGCGCGCCCGCTGTCATCCCAGCGTCCTCTCCGGTTTCTTGCCGTCGCCATTGCCGAGCCAAGCTCGAGCTTGGGTATCCGCCTCCGCCTTTCCCTGGCGCTTCTCCTCGCCTCCTCGACTCCGCCACCAGACTCCCCACCTCGCTGCGCCTCTCACGCGCCCTCCCGCTGCGCCGCTCCCTACCTCCCCGATCGGATTCCGTGCAACGCGGCCCCGAGCGCCGTGCGCCACCACACCATCAGTTCACCGGCGTTCCTCGCGCGCTACGGCCTCCCCGTGCGACGCCGCCTTGGAGGAAAGAGACCCCGTCGCCGGGAACACGTCCCGGGACCGACGCGGCTCCAAGTCCCCGCCTCCACGCACCGGCGACGCCGCCGGAACGCGAGGCCGCGCCGTGCCCCCTCCCTGTCCAGAGGTAGAAGAAGGGGCTGGTAACTTTTAGATCCAGCCCCTCAGCTTTTTGTTTTTATGTTTAAGTCCAGGGAACTGTGGTATGAGTCTTGGGTTATTTCGCAAACTAGCCCCTGTAGTTTACAGTTAATCACGAAAAGGACCCTAAATCTGTGGTTTTTCATCTAAATAATTATTAATTAGGCTGAAACTTTGAAAATTCATAATAAATCAAATAAAAATCAGAAAAATACAAACCTTGTTGCATTGTACTCCTCTTATGTAAATCTACAGAATGGGTAGGATGGTTGGGCATGAACAGATAGTTTTGCCCCTGTTTTGTGCATGCTTGATAAATCAATATAATTGGGAAATGTGGACTAAATGGTCTCCAAAAATTGCCAAACTTGGTCAGCAGTGTTGTTAGGGTATATAGGCTCATTGTGATTTTTGGTAGCTCAAGTGCTCACTTTTAATTACTATTTTACCCCTGCATGTGATTTTAGCATAAAAAGAAATAGGGAAAAGGTATCCATATTAAAAATTATGCTCTAAAGGGTTTTACACATTTTATTTGTGCTCCCTGTGGTATAAATAGCTCACTGTGAAATGGGGTACTGTGCATGTAAGGTTTGACCCTATTTTGAAAATGGTAGGCATAATGCTTCTTTAAGTAAACTTCGGTTGCCTTGCATAAAACGATGTTACCTCGTCACACACCCCACGTTGTTATATGTGATAAGCTGAGTTACCGTAGGTGATGACTTGTACGATTTCTTAATACTAAACCAGTTTCATCACAAAAATGCATCACTTTAGCCCCTAAATCATGATTCCTTGCATCACACTCACACCATGAAGCAAAGCATTGCACTAATACATACTCCGATTGCACCATGTCATGCATATAGATCCCGCGAGCGAAGGATATCCGCCGGGCCAACCGATCGTAGAAGAGCACGAGAAGGAGCTGCACCAGGAGCCGGAAGACCAGCAGCAGGAGCCCGACTTCGCTCAGGAAGCAGCTACTAACCCTAGTGAGGAAGGTAGGCAGGACCATGATTTCTCCCAGCTAATATGATAATTGATTGTTTCATTACGCATCCGCATTAGGAGTTGATTGAAAACAATTGCATTAGATCTCCTGGCCGCCCTGGCCCTAGCACCTATAATAGAGTTCGTAGGACGAGTATGCCTAGAAATGCTAGGTGCGAGTAGACACGAGTGAAATGGAGTCACTCGTCGTATAGGTGATTTCAAAATATCAAATTAGTAAAGTGAACATGATATTTATGCTTGTGATTTAAATGGAGACCGAGCGGAGATTTGATGAGTTATTTACCGTTTATGTTGTGCTGCAATGGACTCCGCCCGAGTCGTGTAAGGCCTGTTCGCTGTTCGCCTGCTGATCGGCATAACATTGCTAGAGTGCTTAACCGGGACATGGGACCGGTGAAAGTCTTACTTGAACCATCTGAGGAACAGAGACTTCGTCCTACCATGGGGCCTAGGGGCGGTTGACTCATGGGAGGGCTGACCCGGGATGCCGTGGTATCGCTCCATGGGGGCTAAACCTAGGGAATGGCGGGTTGGAATCGAACTTAGGATGGAACAAGTGGAGATGGGGGCAATATGTGGGAACGCGATGGCTAGTAAGCATATACCCCTGGCATGATAGTTATTCCTGGGAATTAAAATCGATTCGAATCGCTGAT
This sequence comes from Paspalum vaginatum, assembly GCA_030272315.1. Taxonomy (NCBI): domain Eukaryota; kingdom Viridiplantae; phylum Streptophyta; class Magnoliopsida; order Poales; family Poaceae; genus Paspalum; species Paspalum vaginatum. The sequence goes on along the minus strand of CM059019.1, from coordinate 12,340,153 downwards.
GCCCACCAGGAGTGGGAATGCTGATAATGCACACGGGCAACGTAGTAACTACTTGAATACATTATATCTGTTACTCATGTTTTCAAATACTACATGTATGTATTGTATTGCTTACATTTCTGCAAGTTATTATCATGAAGTTATATGCAAAAGATGAATCTTGATACTCTATGTTGATATACCACTGTTTAAAATCAATGGCTAAGGATCCACATGCTAGTAAGCAAGCTTTGCGTCAGCCGTAAGCCAATCCATTAAGCCCTACTGAGTAATTAGTACTCAGGGTTTGCCCCCACCTTTTGGGAACAGGTACCGGCGACATCTGGACAACTACGTGGAGGAGGGTAGTACCGGTGGGCTCGGTGCTGCTCGCTTTGATCATCGATGCATGAAGTCTTCTAAAGTATTTTGTTTCTGGGGTGAGATGTTTTCGAAATTCGCTTCCGCTATCTGATTCAAACCTGCCTATGGTATGGCATTATGTTGAAACCTATAACTTATTTCGAACTGGTTTGTAAAACAAGTGTTTATGTACTATATTTAACTGGCTGAGATGATGTATCTGTTGTGGCTCCACTGTGGGCTGGATGTGTATGATGTCGGTTCCTCTGGGAAAAGGTAATATCGGGAGTCGAATGACTCTCGACGGACGACCGGGTTTAGTTCGGTCTAATCGCACTGCAAGCCAGAGGTGGCAGGTGTGCTTAGCCCGGATTAAATCGGCGGTTCCGCCACAGCTGGTATCAGAGCCGATCATACACAGACAACAGACATATCATCCAGTTTTGATTGCAAACCTATTTTCGAAAACCCTTTTCGAAGTATTTAAAAAAAATGAGAGTATCGATATGCCCATATTAAGGATGTTAGTGAAATACGAGGTGACATCGCTAACATTTTAACCTAGATAGAACTCATATGCACATTCGGCGCTTTGGGAAGCAACATTTCGGCCATAGCTATCCCCAGTACTGGTGGAGCACTATTGGGATTTGCGGACTGTTGCGAACCCTGCATTCATGCTGATAGGGCAGAACTCTTTAAGGGGGGTGGTCACGCCATTGGTGTGTTTCGTGACCGCTTTTCCTTCAACCAAAATTATAGCTAGATCTTGTTGGCCACCGTTTCTCTCCCCAGCAATTCCCTAGTACTGGAGGAACGTTGGGTGTGTTGAGAGAAATGGCGCCACTACGTCGTCCACCAGACGTAGCTTAAAGAAATTCGTGGATGCCACTTTTAGGGTTAGAGTGGTAATGTATGATAATGGTGATAATGGTATGAGCATGCATTTTTCTGCAGGTACACTAACTACGCGTGAAACTAGATCGAGTAGAGACGACTAGATGCATTAGAGAGTGCCGTGCATATGTGTCACCGAAATATCGCTAGCTATGTATGCATATCTAGTGTGGGATGAGAGAACGAATTGGACGAATCATGCATCATGACATCCATGTTTTTCTCGTTCTATGTCTTAAGTTTGCTTTTCTATCGATTATGTTCTTTAAAAGCCTCAAGAGAAATCGAATAAGAATAAAAATACCATTCCTCACCATCTACCCATCCAATTAGAAACTTGCACACTCTCATTAACTTAAAGTATATAAAGTCATTCCTCTCCACATGTTAATGCACCAGTACCAAGTAAGGATGAAAGAAGGTGACAAATACTGTATTGCCATACACGTGAGGGAGCGGTCGCACATAGTAGCACACCTTACACTATAAAACTCTATAAGTCTTGACCACTATAAATTCGTGACGGGTTAGTATCAACACTTTGGGTGTAACTTGATGGTTTCTTGTATTACATGCTTTCATGTATTTGGAGGCCATCTATGGTGCCAAGACCTTTTTATCATCGCATCGATTGCACTAGGGTTGTTAGACTAAACACCATTGGCCTCGTACTTGCAGATGGTCACTCCACCTGAGACATCTGCACAAGGGGCTGCTCACGATGCACCACCTCCTTCTGAGTTGGCCACTCAAGTCGCTCAGCAGCTCATCAACTTGTTGACTCAAGAGCAACAACGGCGTGATCCACAAGAACTCAGCTACACTGACTTTGCGGCGCTACAACCGCCGATCTTCACCACTGCTGTGGATCCATTGGACGCAGATGACTGGCTTCGAATCATTGAATCCAAGTTCAGTCTGCTGCACCGCCTCACTGAGCAACAGAAGGCTTGTTTTGCGGCGCAGTGTCTACATGGTCCCTCTGGGGCCTGGTGTGCTTCTTTCATAGCCATGCAACCCGCTGGGCACCAGGTCACATGGGATGAGTTCCGTGTGGCTTTCCGGGCTCACTATCTCCCGCCTAGCCTCATCGAGCTCAAGCGGCGAGAGTTCCGTGCACTTCGTCAAGGGGATATGTCAGTACTCGAGTACGTCCAGGCCTTCATCCGCTTGTCCCAGTACTCCCCTAGAGATGTCGACACCGACCCGCGTAGGGCTGCGTGTCTGTTGGAGGGGTTCGATCCCACTCTATTAACTCACTTGGGGCGCCGCTACGACAGCTTTACCGAATTGGTGGATGTTGCCATTGACATGGAGCAGCGTCTCCGTGCGTCCCAGGAGGACCAGCGGAGGAAAAGAATTGCAAGCACACCTCCGTTGAGTTCATCCCAGCGGCAACGAGTTGTGCATCATGCACAGCTGCAAACATGTTACATTGTTGAACCCCAATGGCAGGAGCAATACAGCGAAGAACAACTACACTCATCGCCCTATAGTGCACCTCCCCATCCACCTGCTACAGTGCCACCCGTCAAATCAAATGTTGGCTATCCCTATTTCAAATGCTGAAAAGCTGGACATTATAGTCGCAGCTGTCGCACATATCAACATACTCAAGGGCCAGTGTCAACAAGAGGAGAGAAGGGATTAGCCCCAAAAATGGGCCTATTGCACTACAGTCAGTTTGAGCAAGTTCCTCAGGGTGAACCGGTTCTAGCAGGCACATTCCTGGTCAACAATCACCCTACGGTTGTATTGTTTGATTCTGGGGCATCCTTCACTTTTATCAGCAAGGCATATGCATTGAAACATGGGTATGAACTTGCTGAGTTGAAACAGAGATACCACATTACAGCTGCAGGATCATCAATAGTTACAAATCACATAGTGAGGGACTTGTGTTTGCAAGTAGGAAAGGAAAGTTTATTCTTCAACCCTCTAGTACTCCCACAACTAGGGATTGATATTATTCTTGGGATGGAATGGCTAAAGCAACACAATGCAATGATAGATGTTGGGAGTAGAACTATTCAGTTACGCTCAAACAGTGGGATAGACATGGTTATCCATGTGCCACTTCATAAACATATGCCTCATGCAGTCAATGTCGCAGAAACACAAGGGGAGGCACAAGCACTTGGGAAGATCCCAGTAGTTTGTGACTACCCAGATGTGTTTCCGGAAGAGCTTCCCGGACTTCCACCGAATAGGAATGTTGAATTCTCCATCGAGCTTTTACCTGGCACAGCACCTGTCTCTCGAAGGCCATATAGAATGGCACCCAATGAGTTGAAAGAATTGAAAGTGCAGCTACAAGAACAGCTGGATAAAGGCTTTATTCGCCCAAGCTCATCACCATGGGGTTGCCCAACCCTCTTTGTTGAGAAGAAGAACCATGGTGGTAAAAGATTATGTGTGGATTATCGGCCTTTGAATGCTGTCACCATTAAGAACAAGTATCCATTACCACATATTGATATCCTATTTGATCAACATGGGATTGACTCGGTATTCTCCAAGATCGATCTTAGATCCGGGTACCATCAAATCAAGATCTGAGAGGAAGACATACCAAAGACCGCTTTCTCAACGCAGTATGGGCTTTATGAGTATCTTGTCATGTCTTTCGGGTTGACAAATGCGCCGGCTTTCTTCATGTACATGATGAACTCGGTGTTCATGAGTGAACTTGACAAATTCGTGATAGTATTCATTGATGACATCTTGGTTTATTCCAAGAATGAGAGGGAGCACGAAGAACACTTGCGAATAGTGTTGTCTCGCCTTAGAGAACATAAACTCTATGCTAAGTTCAGCAAGTGCGCTTTTTGGCTAAAGGAAGTGGCATTCCTAGGCCATATTTTGTCTGCAAAGGGTGTGGCTGTTGATCCTAGCAAGGTGGAAGATGTGCTGAATTGGAAGCAGCCATAGACTGTGACAGAAATACGGAGTTTCCTTGGTTTAGCAGGTTACTACCGTCGCTTCATCAAGGACTTCTCAAAAATTGCCAAGACAATGACAGCATTGACCCAGAAAAATGCAAAGTTTGTGTGGAGCCCAAAATGCGAAGAGGCATTTCAAACACTGAAGAAACTCCTCACTTCAGCACCTATTCTTGCCCAACCAGACATCACCAAGCCTTTTGATGTGTATTGTGATGCCTCTGGTAGTGGCCTCGGATGTGTTCTAATGCAAGAAGGAAGAGTGATTGCCTATGCATCTTGCCAACTGAGGAAACATGAGGTAAATTATCCAACTCATGATCTTGAGCTACTTGTTGTTGTCCATGCACTGAAGAAATGGAGACATTACTTGTTGGGCAACACTTGCCACATATACACTGATCACAAGAGCTTGAAATACATCTTCACTCAACCAGAAATAAATATGAGGCAACGTCGTTGGTTAGAATTGATCAAGGACTATGATTTGGAAGTTCACTATCACCCTGGGAAAGCTAATGTGGTAGCAGATGCATTGAGCCGTAAGGCTCATTGCAACTTTATTGAGGCTCGACCAACAGTGAGAGTGATATGTTGTGAAATTGGAGATGTTGACACACTGATAGAGCAGCATGTTGAACTTTACAATCTCATCATTGAACCAACAATAAAAGATCAGATCATAGAGGCACAAAAGAAAGATAAGGGTATGGCACACATTAGAGATGGGATCAATGAGAAGAAGAAGGTTTGTTTCAAGCTTGACGAAGAAGGAGTTCTATGGTTCAAGGATCGCTTAGTGGTACCAAAAGACTTGGAACTAAGGAAGAAAATCCTAGATGAAGCTCACACCTCCATGTTCACTATGCACCCAGGAAGCAATAAAATTTACCAAGATCTGAAACAAAAGTTTTGGTGGACTCGTATGAAACGAGAAATTGCCAAATATGTGTCCGAGTGCGACGTGTGTCAAAGAGTGAAAGTTGACCACCTAAAGCCTGCTGGTATGCTCCAACCATTGCAAGTCCCAACTTGGAAGTGGGAAAACGTGCACATGGATTTCATTGTGGGTTTGCCTCGCACTCAGAAGGGATACGATTCCATATGGGTGATTATTGATCGGCTCACCAAATCTGCCCATTTTATTCCTGTCAAAACCACCTATCGAGCAAAGCAGTATGCTGAATTATACATTTCTCGGATTGTGTCCTTGCACGGTATTCCTCAAACCATCACTTCAGATCGAGGTTCTTTGTTTGTGTCTCGCTTCTGGGAGCAGTTGCAAATGGCTCTTGGGACCAATTTGATCCAAAGTTCAGCATATCACCCTCAAACGAGTGGCCAAGTGGAGAGAGTGAATCAAATCCTAGAGGATATGTTGAGGGCATGTGCTTTGACGTATTCCACCAAGTGGGATGAATGCCTTCCATTGGCGGAGTTTGCTTACAATAACAGCTACCAGAAAAGCTTAGAAATGGCCCCTTTCGAAGCTTTATATGGTAGAAGGTGCAGGACACCACTCAACTGGTTGGAGCCCGGTGAACGTGTCACATTCGGTCCTGATTTGGTAACACAAGCAGAGGAGCAAGTGAAATTCATACACAACAACTTGAAAAAAGCTCAATCCAGGCAGAAAAGCTATTCTGATAAGAGGAGGAGACCGTTAGTCTTTAAAAAGGGTGATCATGTGTACCTTCGGGTGTCACCAATGAAGGGAGTGCATCGGTTTGGAGTGAAGGGAAAGTTAGCACCACGGTATGTTGGTCCATTCCAGATCATAGAGCAATGTGGGTCAGTTGCTTACCGGTTAGAGTTACCACCACACCTTGCCGCAGTACATGATATCTTTCATGTTTCACAACTTAAGAAATGCCTTCGAGTGCCAGAGAAAGTGATTGACACATCTCAAATTCAAATTGAACCTGACCTCACATACCAAGAACATCCCATCCGAGTGCTTGATCAAAAACAAAGGGTAACCCGGAAAACAAGAATCAATTTCTACAAAGTTCAATGGAGTAACCAATCCGAAGAAGAGGCAACTTGGGAGCAAGAAGAATATTTGCGCACCCATTATCCTAATTTTCTTCCATCAACTCAAAAGGGGTACGTCGTAAGTACCTTGAAGTCTAAATTTGAAATTCACACACAATGCACTTTCCTTCTCTCTCTTAACTTATACCACCCACGTCACATCAAAAATCTCGGGACGAGATTTATTTAAGGGGGGTGGGCTGTGATGCCCCAGGCATCTCAAGCATATTACATTAGAATCATTAGCTAAATTGCATCATTAAATGAACATTTCATATTAGGGGCATGAGTGGGTTAAGTCTTTTGAAGCGAGTTAAAAACCGATTTTTCTGCAACTGCATTTGCATTTGCCCTGTAACTTTAATACTGTTGTGAATTTGACAAAAATATACATAACAAACTTGTAGACAATTTCACAATGAACAACTTTGGTATTTTGTGTCATGACATGCATATAACATTTACCATAAAAATGCATAAAAATATTACTTGTAGAATTTTTAAGTTGGAAGATTTTGTTGGTCAAACTGGGGTCAGCAGGTTAAACTCAATTTAAATCATATTTATACTTCGAATCTGGTATTACTCCTTTTGACAAAGTTGTATATTATCAAGTTTAAAATAACTTTTCTATTTTAAGTTTGGTCTAATTCGGCCTCTAAGATATTCAAAAATGTGAAATTCAGAACCCTGTCATCCTGGTCAAATAGCCATTTTTCCATTTTTGACTTTTATTTCCCTTTCGTGTGTATGACGCGTGGGACCCACCCGTCAGGCTTTGGATCCGAGCGGGGACGGCTTCAGTTGTGGGCCCCACCAGGCCATCCCACAGCTCCACGCTCTCCCGCACCCGGTCCATAGACCATCTCCATTTTATTTCGCCTTGGCCCCACCAGTCAGTGACTTCGGTTCACCGGACCCGGTCCACGCTGGCCGCTCTCTCTTCTTTCACCCTCCCTCACGTGCACGCGGCAGCGCACGCCGCGTCGCGAGCGTCAGCGCGCCACGCCACGGCCACGCGCCGCCCTGCCCGTGCCCCGGCCTGCCGTCTGGGAGGAGCAAGGCGCGGCTCTTCGATCCCGTATGCGCGCCCGCTGTCATCCCAGCGTCCTCTCCGCCACTCTCTCGCCCGAGCCTCTCGCACTCTCCGGTTTCTTGCCGTCGCCATTGCCGAGCCAAGCTCGAGCTTGGGTATCTGCCTCCGCCTTTCCCTGGCGCTTCCCCTCGCCTCCTCGACTCCGCCACCAGACTCCCCACCTCGCCGCGCCTCTCACGCGCCCTCCCGCTGCGCCGCTCCCTGCCTCCCCGACCGGATTCCGTGCAACGCGGCCCCGAGCGCCGTGCGCCACCACACCATCAGTTCACCGGCGTTCCTCGCGCGCTCCGGCCTCCCCGTGCGACGCCGCCTTGGGGGAAAGAGACCCCGTCGCCGGGAACACGTCCCGGGACCGACGCGGCTCCAAGTCCCCGCCTCCACGCACCGGCGACGCCGCAGGAACGCGAGGCCGCGCCGTGCCCCCTCCCTGTCCAGAGGTAGAAGAAGGGGCTAGTAACTTTTAGATCCAGCCCCTCAGCTTTTTGTTTTTATGTTTAAGTCCAGCGAACTGTGGTATGAGTCTTGGGTTATTTCGCAAACTAGCCCCTGTAGTTTACAGTTAATCACGAAAAGGACCCTAAATCTGTGGTTTTTCATCTAAATAATTATTAATTAGGCTGAAACTTTGAAAATTCATAATAAATCAAATAAAAATCAGAAAAATACAAACCTTGTTGCATTGTACTCCTCTTATGTAAATCTACAGAATGGGTAGGATGGTTGGGCATGAAAAGACAGTTTTGCCCCTGTTTTGTGCATGCTTGATAAATCAATATAATTGGGAAATGTGGACTAAATGGTCTCCAAAAACTGCCAAACTTGGTCAGCAGTGTTGTTAGGGTATATAGGCTCATTGTGATTTTTGGTAGCTCAAGTGCTCACTTTTAATTACTATTTTACCCCTGCATGTGATTTTAGCATAAAAAGAAATAGGGAAAAGGTATCCATATTAAAAATTATGCTCTAAAGGGTTTTACACATTTTATTTGTGCTCCCTGTGGTATAAATAGCTCACTGTGAAATGGGGTACTGTGCATGTAAGGTTTGACCCTATTTTGAAAATGGTAGGCATAATGCTTCTTTAAGTAAACTTCGGTTGCCTCGCATAAAACGATGTTACCTCGTCACACACCCCACGTTGTTATATGTGATAAGCTGAGTTACCGTAGGTGATGACTTGTACGATTTCTTAATACTAAACCAGTTTCATCACGAAAATGCATCACTTTAGCCCCTAAATCATGATTCCTTGCATCACACTCACACCATGAAGCAAAGCATTGCACTAATACATACTCCGATTGCACCATGTCATGCATATAGATCCCGCGAGCGAAGGATATCCGCCGGGCCAACCGATCGTAGAAGAGCACGAGAAGGAGCTGCATTAGGAGCCGGAAGACCAGCAGCAGGAGCCCGACTTCGCTCAGGAAGGAGCTACTAACCCTAGTGAGGAAGGTAGGCAGGACCATGATTTCTCCCAGCTAATATGATAATTGATTGTTTCATTACGCATCCGCATTAGGAGTTGATTGAAAACAATTGCATTAGATCTCCTGGCCGCCCTGGCCCTAGCTCCTATAATAAAGTTCGTAGGACGAGTATGCCTAGAAATGCGAGGTGCGAGTAGACACGAGTGAAATGGAGTCACTCGTCGTATAGGTGATTTCAAAATATCAAATTATTAAAGTGAACATGATATTTATGCTTGTGATTTAAATGGAGACCGGGCGGAGATTTGATGAGTTATTTACCGTTTATGATGTGCTGCAATGGACTCCGCCCGAGTCGTGTAAGGCCCATTCGCTGTTCGCCTGCTGATCGGCATAACATTGCTAGAGGGCTTAACCGGGACATGGGACCGGTGAAAGTCTTACTTGAACCATCTGAAGAACAGAGACTTGGTCCTACCATGGGGCCTAGGGGCGCTTGACTCATGGGAGGGCTGACCCGGGATGCCGTGGTATCGCTCCATGGGGGCGAAACCTAGGGAATGGCGGGTTGGAATCGAACTTGGGATGGAACAAGTGGAGATGGGGGCTATATGTGGGAACGCGATGGCTAGTAAGCATATACCCCTGGCATGACAGTTATTCCTGGGAATTAAAATCGATTCGAATCGCTGATGCCCACCAGGTGTGGGAATGCTGATAATGCACACGGGCAACGTAGTAACTACTTGAATACATTATATCTGTTACTCATGTTTTCAAATACTACATGTATGTATTGTATTGCTTACATTTCTGCAAGTTATTATCATGAAGTTATATGCAAAAGATGAATCTTGATACTCTATGTTGATATACCACTGTTTAAAATCAATGGCTAAGGATCCACATGCTAGTAAGCAAGCTTTGCGTTAGCCGTAAGCCAATCCATTAAGCCCTACTGAGTAATTAGTACTCAGGGTTTGCCCCCACCTTTTGGGAACAGGTACCGGCGACATCTGGACAACTACGTGGAGGAGGGTAGTACCGGTGGGCTCGGTGCTGCTCGCTTTGATCATCGATGCATGAAGTCTTCTAAAGTATTTTGTTTCTGGGGTGAGATGTTTTCGAAATTTGCTTCCGCTATCTGATTCAAACCTGCTTATGGTATGGCATTATGTTGAAACCTATAACTTATTTCGAACTGGTTTGTAAAACAAGTGTTTATGTACTATATTTAACTGGCTGAGATGATGTATCTGTTGTGACTCCACTGTCGGCTGGATGTGTATGATGTCGGTTCCTCTGGGAAAAGGTAATATCGGGAGTCGAATGACTCTCGACGGACGACCGGGTTTAGTTCGGTCTAATCGCACTGCAAGCCAGAGGTGGCAGGTGTGCTTAGCCCGGATTAAATCGGCGGTTCCGCCACACATTCAGTATGCCAGTCACCGCTGGAGTCCCTCTAGGGAACGAAAGAGTGCAGCATCTGATCAAAATAGAAAAATTTATTAAAATACTTGAAATTACATAACCATTTGGTTAATAGGGATCTAATGCAATAATGATGCATGAGAATTTATTATAATACATTAATTTACTATCGATCATTAAAAGATAATTAATCAATCTTTAGATTTAAAGAAATGGTAAATTCAAAATGGGCATATAATATATGTTTTTGAAAATGTAGTAATCCCATCCTGAAGTTCGGCTCTGATACCAGCTGTGGCAGAAATGCCGAAATTAACACAAGTTTAATACCTAAGTATCAATCTTGAATTAATTTCGGTGGATTGTCAAGATTTACTAGTCTTGACAAGACTTCCCAAGAAATCGAACTTCAAGACGACTCTCGAAGGAGTCTTCAGATTACAATACGGAAAATATTTACAAAACCTCATAAGTTTGATACAATACTCTTGCTTATACAAAGTAGAGCAAACCTTTTTATTACAGCAAAAGGATGGTCTACTCTTAATAAAACATTTTTAGAAGTAGTTTGCATCATGCCCAAGATGCTCATTTACTGAGGAGTCGAGGAAGAAGAATCATATTCATAGAGAATGTATTCTGAACCTGAATAAAGTAGAGAAGAACAATTAAGTAAAATTTACTTAGCAAGTCTTACCCGTCCACAAAACTTAACCTAATTTCTAACCTAGGGTTGATTTGATAAGGTCAACACACACGCAAAAAGCCTAAAAGTAGATCTTCAACTTTTTAGGGTGTTAATTTCTTTTAGTTTCTAGTTAGGATCTAAGTTTAACCTATTCTATTATCAAGCAAAACAAACACTTATAAAATTAATTCTAGATAAAACATTGCTCTTTCTTAACTACGATGTTGGTGATGATTCAGCTCTTACACCTGGTAAGCCTAGCGATTCAAATCGATGTTATACTCCCAGGAATAAATACTCAAACACCAGTCATATGTGTGTACGATGACCCCACATATGACAACCCAACATCCTTGTTGCCACCTAGTCTGAACTACCCTCACCGAACCCGAGTGTACTCCGACACTCGCCTATCTCCCACCATCCAGTTGGTCTCACCACAGTTGAACCCTAGGTACAAAGGATGAGAGACTTATTGGAGCCCGCTAAGGACGACAAGTGAAAAGGCGCATTCGAAAGCCGAAAACATGGCCAAACATTGGATGGCCTTATACGGCATAGACAAGATCAGGATCTCAATCATGTTCATTTATTAAACCTTTTATATTCACCATTTCTTAAAAGCATAACTGATCCCGTCCAATGTTTTCAATTAATTAACTCAGGAAACTGTCTTGGATTTCTCTCAAAGTAACAAAGATTAAGATGAATTCTTTTCAAAGAGAACATAACCTATCATTAAGCTTAACAAAGCATCTAATCTAATATGTATAGGATTTATTATGCTCGAATCAGGAATCCATTATGCACTAGGGTTTCAAGCAATTCCTAACTCTAATGCACACTCTTAAATCATTAATTAAGACTCAAAATAAAAAGGGTGAATGCACCGGGGCTTGCCTGGATTTAAAGTATTTGGATCAAAAGAGACTTCAAAAGATTCTTCTTCTGGGCCTGGAGCGGTTTCCTGGGCTCCTACTTCAAAGGCCTCAGATGTGGGGGCTTCTAAAAGTTCTTCAGTGAAAGACGAAGGATTTATCGCACCAAGATGCATACTATGCATGAATTTAAGTATGAGGAAGATCAACTTGTGAATTAACAAATTTTAAAAGTTTCTAAAAGGTAGGGGTGAGTATAGATTTAAATTTTAAAGTCTCTTTCCCATTAAAAATTATTTTTTTATGATTGAAATAAAGTTTTAGGGTTTTAAATAAAGTTTCTATGATTTTAAAAGAATTTAAAAGTAAAAGTTGAGATTTTAAAGTAGAAATTGAGATTTTAAATATTAGAAAACTAATTATTAAGATTTATTTAATTTTAGGAGAATATTTTAATTTAATAAATAAATCTCAAAATAAATTATTTAATTAATATTATCATTTATTTGAAAGGATGAAAAAAATAGAATTTGATTAATTAAATTAAATAAAGGTAAACTTAATTTAAATAAATTTGAATTAAAGAATTTGGAATAGGAAAGAATAGATTCAGAAATTCGAAAAAGCCCAAGGCCCAAAATGTTATTCTTACTAAAGTTCTATTTTACCCCTTGAATAACTAAATCGGTTTAGTTTCTATCCTTGTTTAAATTTAGCCCAGAAACCTTTTATTTTGGCCCAACGGCCTGGGCCAAATGACCATCGGGCCTGCGACCTTTTTCAATTTCGGCCCATGGATTCGGCCTGCCTAGAGAAGACGGCGTGGCCGACGCCGTTGCTTGCGGGCCCGCCTGACAGTGACGGCATCATGGGGTGGAAATGACGGTCAGATTTCAGCTGAACCGGCAGGGTAGGGCGGACCGCCGACGATGGGCAGCTGCGGTTCTTCACCGCCAGGCCGGTTCTGGTGGCAAGGTCGAGGTCACGAGGGCTAGATCATGGTGGTGAACACGGTGGTGAGGTTGGGAGGGTGAGTCAGTGACCGGAGATAGCTCTCCAATGGCGGTCTAGGAGGTGACGCCATGGCTGGGCAAGGAAAGCTCGAGGGAAGCTTGGTTCCGGTGCGGAAAATAGGAGAAATGAGCTCACAGGAGGTAGAGAGGGGCTTAACGAGGCCGGCACTTACCGGAATTAGAAGGGGAGGCAGTAGAGGTGGTGGATTTAGGTGGCGGCTTAGCTCATTGGAGCTGAGCAGAGTGGGAGTGGGAGAGAGCTGTGGTGGCTAAGGGTAGTGGTTCCAGTGACGAAGGAGATGCTCTTCGGAGGCTTAAATAGTGCTCACGGGCAGTGGAAGGGCGGTGGCGGATGAGGTTGGGGCGACGGCGATGAGCTTATCCCTCCTTGTCCTGAGGATGAAGACGGTGGGCAGAGAAAGACGGCTTCAATGGACTGGCCTAGGTGGCAGCCTTGCACGAGGCCAGCACCGGCGTCGGGGAGGGGAATGCGGCGGTGGGCACGGCTAGAAGCAGGGCCGGGAGTGAACGGTGAGGTAGTAGGCGGTGAGGACTAATCTCCCCCCCCCCCTTCGCCCAAGGTTGAAGAAGACCACGGTGTGGCTCTATGGGCTGAGAAACATGGGTGGGCCGCCGTAACTTTGGGCCGCCGGCTCCCCCTGTTTTCCATTCCCCCTTTTTTTATTTTTCCTGTTTCTTTTCTATTCCCCCCCCCCTTTAGATATATGAATATATACTCAATTCAAACCTCTAATTAAAAAGGATTTACTTCAAGGTCTGAAAGGAATATTTGAACTGAACTTTACACTTAAGTCACCTTTAAAAGATTTAAGAAAAGAAATCCTTCTTATTTTGGGAAAAAAGTAAATAGTAAATGACACATTTTCCTTTCCATTAATAGAAGTATGCATATGATGACATGCTTAATTAGGGTTTAGGATACTGAGTATCACAACCTCTATCAATAATCTCTCTGATCAGGTGATATCTCTTGAGTATGTGATTGGATTTTTGGTGTGACCTAGGTTCCTTAGCTTGTGCAATGGCACCAATATTATCACAGTAAAGGTTCAATGGCCACGAAGCTCTCGAAACAACACCTAGCTCAGAAACAAACTTTTTGATCCACACCGCCTCCTTTGTAGCTTCCGAAGCTGCAATGTACTCGGCTTCTATTGCATAATTGGCTACCGTATCTTGCTTCGAACTCTTCCAACTAACCGCTCCACCACTGAGGCGGAATACGAATCCGACTTGCGATCTACTATCGTCTTTGTCTGTTTGGAAACCGGCATCGGTGTAACCCTTTACAACGAGCTCTTCCTCACCTCCAAATACTAGGAACGCATCCTTAGTCCTTCTCTAGTACTTAGCTATACTCTTTACAACAATCCAGTGACCTTCATTTGGACATGCTTGGTATCGGCTCGTGACACTAAAAGCAAAGGAAATATCCGGCTGAGTACATATCATGGCATACATGATGGATCCGATTGCGGAGGCATATGGGATCTCACTCATTCTCTTTTGCTCATCAGTAGTCAACGGACACTGAGTCTTGCTCAAGATCGTGCCAGGAGACATAGGCAAAAAACCTTTCTTGGAATCATGCAAGTTGAACCGTTTCAACACGTTGTCAATATATGTACTTTGGCTTAATCCAATTAAGCACTTGGATCTATCTCTATAGAGCTTTCTGCCCAAGATGTAAGCTACTTCTCCCAAGTCCTTCATCGAGAAACATTTTCTCAATGAGTCCTTCACAGCTTCCAACATAGGAATGTCATTTTCGATCAATAATACATCATCTACATATAAGACCAGAAAGACTAGTGTGCTCCCATTAACCTTCTTGTATACACAAGGTTCTTCTACATTTTTTATGAAACTAAACCCTTTGACCACTCAATCAAAACATAGATTCCAACTCCAAGATGCTTGCTTGAGTCCATAAATAGACTTCAAAAGCTTGCATACCTTCCCGGCATTCTCTAGATCGACAAAACCTTCAGGCTATGTCATGTACACATCCTCACTTAGGTTTCCGTTAAGGAAAGTTGTTTTGACATCCATTTGCCACACCTCATAGTCATCATATGTGGCAACCACTAGGAGGATCCGGATAGACTTTCGCATGGCTACTGGTTAAAATGCTTCATCATAATCAACACCTTGAATCGGACGAAACCCTTTTGCCACAAGCCATGCCTTATAGATGTGGACATTTCCATCAGCATTTATCTTTTTCTTGGAAACCCACTTGCACTCGATATGTCGCACCTCATCAAGTGGCTCAACCTAGTTCAAAACATGATTGTCAGCCATGGATTTCAACTTGGATCTCATGGCCTCCAGCCATTTCTCAGAGTTGGGTCCCATCACAGCATCTTTGTAAGTCTTAGGCTCATTGTTGTCGAACAACAAAACATCATGTCGACCCATGGTGAGGAACATGTATTGGTCGGGTGCCCGATGTACCCTTTGTGACCTATGTGGGGCTAATAGTGTTTCAACAGAGTGCTCAACGCTTGACTCATCATGTTGGAAATCAGTCGGATCAGAAACATTCTCCAGTGTTTCTCGAACCTCTTCGAGTTGCACCTGGTTCCGATTGGTTTTATCTTTCAAGAGAAACTCTTTATCTAAAAAGACACCATTCCGGGCAGCAAACACTTTTGCTTCCTCCTAGTTATAAAAATAATATCCTTTGGTTTCCCTAGGATAGCCCACAAAGTAGCATTTGCCCGATTTTGGATGAAGCTTGTCAGACGTCAAACATTTGACATAAGCCTCACAGCCCCAAATCTTAAAGAAAGACAACCTGGGACTCTTCCCAGTCCATATCTCATATGGTGTATTCTCCACAGACTTTGATGGAACTCGGTTCAGTGTAAACGCAGCAGTTTCTAGAGCGTAACCCCGAAAGGACAACGGAAGATCAGTCTGACTCATCATCGACCTCACCATTTCCAACAAGGTTCGGTTCCTCCTCTCGGACACACCATTCCATTGTGGCGTTCTGGGTGGAGTCAGCTGTGGAAGGATTCCACAACTTTTCAGATGGTCATTAAACTCTTGGCTCAAATATTCTCCACCATGATCCGATCGTAGGAATTTTATCATCTTGCCCGAGTGATTATGTACTTCATTCTGAAACTGTTTGAACCTTCCAAACAACTCATACTTATGTCTCATTAAGTATATATAGCCATACCTACTAAAGTCATCAGCAAAAGTAATGAAATATTGAAAACTGCCTCTCGCCACTGAGCTCATTGGACCGCACACATCAGTATGTACAAGGGCCAATTAACTCAGACGCCCTCTCACCCTAACCATGGAAGGGTGCTTTTGTCATCTTGCCAAGTAAACAATACTCACATGTCTCAAATGATTCATAATCAAATGAGTCGAGTATTCCATCTTTATGGAACTTCTCTACACATTTCTTGTTAATATGGCCAAGGCAACAATGCCAGACATAGGCAGGGTTCAAACCACTTGGCTTGCGTCATTTAGCATTAATGTTAAGAATTGGCTCATCCTCAAGATCAAGAACATACAATCCATTCACTAATGGATAATGTGCATAGAGCATGTTATCCAAATAAATAGAAGAACACTTGTTCTTTACTATTATCTTATAACCACCACCCCCCTCTAAACATGAAGCGGATATAATGTTTTTGCTCAATGCTGGAATAAAATAACAATTATTTGACTCCATTACTAATCCTGAGGGAAGCGACAAGTGATATGTGCTGACTGCCAACATAGCAACCTTTGCTCCATTGCCGACGCGCACATCCAACTCGCCCTTCGCAAAACTTCTAGTCTGTTTTAGTCCTAGCAATGATTTGCAGGTATGAATCATCGACCCGGTATCAAATACCCATGATTCACTAGAAGAAGTTGCGAGATTAATTTTAATGACATTAATACCTGAAGTGGAAGTCTCACTTCCCTTCTTCTTCTTCTTCTCTTCCAAGTACTTCTGGCAGTTCCTCGACCAATGCCCATTGTACCCATAGTGGAAGCACTTGTCTGAGGGAGAGGGACTAACCTTAGGCTTAGCATCAGTCTTAGGCTTTTGGATCCTATCCTTAGCCTTACGTTTGCCCTTGCCCTTCCACTTCTTGCTATCCCTTTGGATCATCATCACATGAGTTGCGGTCTTTTTGATGCTATCCTTGGCAGTTTTAAGCATCCCATGCAACTCGGTCAGATTCTTATCCAAACTATTCATATGATAATTCATAATGAACGGCTTGAAACTAGAAGGCAGAGGTTGGAGGATCACATCTATCGCAAGCTCTGGCTCAAGCTCATTACTAAGTCTGTCGAGTGCCTCAATGTGACCAATCATCTTGATCACATGAGGGCTGACCGGACTCCCTTCAGCTAGCTTACTACCAAACAAGGCCTTCGAGGTGTTATACCTCTCGACCCTTGCTTGGCTCTGATACAGGCCACAAAGCCTTCAATCATATTGAAGGCATCAGAGTCCTCATATTGCTTCTGAAGCTCAGGGGACATGGGGGCAAGCATGAGACAGCCAATGTCAAGTGAGTCATTGCAGTGCTTCTCATGAGCCCTGCGTTCAGCAGCAGTAGCACCAGCCGCAAGATCCACAGGATAGGGCTGCTCAATAACATATTCCTTTTTCTCTTGGTTGAGAACAATTCTCAAGTTTTGATACCAGTTTGTAAAGTTTGTTCCAGATAACTTCTCTTTATCAAGAATAGATCGCAAACTAAAGCTAGAACTCAGAGCGGGATTAGTGGCCATGATCAACTACAACAGGAAGTAAATATGCAAAGTTTCAGCACAATGTTTTATGTAGATCTTTTTTTAAACAATTTAACAAAAGATACTCCCACTGTATGTTTGCAATCGTATTCCCTTTCACGACACATAGTGGACAAGATCCACATTTATCTAAGTTCTAGTGAGCTTTGGCATCACTACTAGAAACTTAGCGAAAACTGTAGACATTTGTTGGGCGACATCACATGTCATGACATCCAACATCATGCCCAAGGTCCAAATCCGATTTGATAATCTTGTCAAGCGAACCAACCCCGTATGTGCGGATGTCTGACATCCACCCTATTTGATTAAGATAGTTGATGGCACCCTACTTTGGCAGACCCACCAAACAATGATCGAAATCCTTATAGGTGTAGCGGTTGGAAGGGTATCAAGAATTCTTGAATTTTTCCAAGGGAATCTGTAGGACCGAGACGTGCGACTAGGGGGGGGGTGAATAGGAGCACTTGAAATCTCAAAAAACACAACCCCTCAAGAAAATGCTCCACAAAGCTCAACAGAATAGAACTAAGCACTGTCCACTGAACAGATACGTGCCTAGTAGTGCAAGGGTGCCGTCCACTGAAAGGATACGCACCAATGCAATAAAACTCAAGATCCGACCAAGAATGGCACACCGACAATGAGACTTTGCAACAAACCGCCACACGACACTCACCACACCGAGGTGTGTCTCACTCACTCACAGCAAGCAAAGAGAATGGTCTAACAGTGGGGAATGCAAAAATCCAGAGCAGAAACACAGCGGAAAAATCAAACTGGGAAGAATGCAGCAACTCCCTGGCAGGACTGGACTATCCGATGGCCAGCACCGGACTGTCTAGTGGTACCGGACTATCCGGTGATTGCTGTCGGATTGTTCGGTGGCACGGCCCGCACAGAGCTCACACCAGACTATCCGGTGGGTGCTGCCGGACTATCCGGTGGAACCGGACTGTCCGGTGGCCTCTGCCGGATTGTCCAGTAGAGTCACTGAAAGGGTGTTTTCAAAACTAAACCTGACCAAACCTTGTCCAAACTTCACGAAATTTTGCACAGGCTATCTGGATCCTATTCCAAAGCTTTTCCCAAAAGATCAACACAAAGTGACCATGGAATCAGTAGGAATTTCAGATCTCGTGAAATGGCAATCTTTGGGCAAGAAAGGGGAAAACACAAAGGATGCTTGCTCGTGGCAATCCAGTAGGATTGAGATGAACTAAATCGTGATCTCCACGTCCTAGCAAGTCTAGAACATTAGCAAGGAAAGGGATTCAAGCTTGGCCAACACAAACACCCAAAAAGCCAAGAATTGAACCCAAAAACCAAAGAGAGAGGGGGAGGAGAAGAACACAAGGTTGCTGCACGAATTTGCTTCGATTAAGTGCCCAAGATGGGTCTAAAGATTCAGCATACTAGCAGAAATTCGTCCCAAGCAACAACCCTCACCTTCCCCCATGATTAGGAAGCTAAATCCTACTCTAACCTCCCTAACAATGGGTCTCAAGGCTTGAGGACAAAAATCACAAGACTAACCCTAATCCTAGCAGCCAAGAGCTGTACTAATGACCTGCCTTGGACCTATTTATACCCGAGTGCTGTTTAGACAGTTTTGCACTTAGGTCCCTACAACTAGACAAATACTAAGGACTCAAATGAAAGATTACAGGATGTTTCGGGACGGACGACCACGATGAAGTCTTGATCTTCATAAGTTCCACGCAATCCTTGGATTTTCTCCACGTGGCCAGTAGTCCAATCTGTCATCCGCCCTCGGTTTTGAAGTCAGAAACCTGGAAACTTTAGGAAGTCTCCGCTGGGCCGGATTTGGCCCATCTTCTCTATCTTGGCGGGTCAAGGCCCAACTCACTAAGGCTTGGGTAACTTGGTTGACGGTTTTGAGCAGAAGCCGCCAAAGCATCCCTCGCACGTCTTCGCGCCACGCACTCGGATTGGAGCACCGCGATGGCACCCGGCATCCCTTGTCCATCGGGGCAGCCTCGCAGTCCTTCAGAGGACTTACTCCTACCGTCGCAGTGTCGCTCCTCCGTGTACCAAACTCCCATGGCCGACAGATGCTGAGCATGCCTCTAGTCCTTCGGAGGACATTCCTCTCCATTTACCTCCAGTCCATCGGGGGGCCTCCTATCCAACAGAGGTCTTGTGCCTAAGTCCTTCTGGGTCTTGCTACTGTTGACAATCACTCATCACTCTAGAGGCAATGGAGCCGGTCCATTGGCTCTTAATCTCCCCCTTGATGAGTGCATTGTGAACACCTTCAACCTGGAGTGCTCAAACTCCCCCTCAACTAGATCTCTACAGAGTTCTCCCCCTTGGTCCATCTCTCCCCTTAAAGGTCAACATCTATACTCTGCCCCTTGTTGACAATGGACACATCAAGGGTTCATAGAACTCAACTCCCCCTGAAATGGACAACTCCCCCTCAAAATATGCTATGAAATGCAGGAAGTGTACCAAGAAGAGCTCAGCAGGGATGAAAAGCTAGTAAATACTAGTTCTAGAATACAGAGCACGTGAGGGCAAGGAAGCATGCAAACAAGCTCAATGGAATCTATCTTATACAGATCAGGAGCATGTTTTTCAGGGTTGTTGAAAAGAAAGCATCACCAACATGAATAGCATCGAGCAAGATAGGCATGAACAGCAAGATGCTAGCAAGACATTCAAGGTGTGCTACTCTCAACCAAAGCATATACAACAGGCCATAAGCAATTTAGAGACTTGCAGATTTCAGATTTAGCCATTTTTTAATTTCAAGCAAATCAGATCATGTGCCAGTGGTTATTCACTTGTCTCTACCACTTCTTACCAACCAATACCAAGCCTAGGTTCAGAAAACCATCGGAAGCTTAAGACAAGGTTTTGGTCATACACCGCCTAGTACAAGTTCATGCTAAAGTGCAAAGGCAATCTATCTCAGACTAGATCAGTGTGACAAGTGAACCTACCTGGATCTTTTCAATTTAGCTCATAGGACACCACTCGTAAGCAATATTAATTCAGATTTGAGATTTAGGCAAGGTGTCATAAATGCTTAGGCATCAACTTAACAAAGGCATACGACTAGCATATCCAAGCATCAAAAGATAGCATAGCACTCAACATTCCTACACATGCTAGGTAGCCAAGTCAAGTGGTGATCATGGTTTTGGATTTTCAAGAAACAAAAGTGACTTAGTTCACAGATGATATTAGACAGGTTCAAGGAGCTTAGCCAACCATGATCATGCAAGCAACTGTACAATCTACAATCTAGCACAAGCAAGTACTAACTCGTCATACCAGAAGAGCTCTAGTGCTAGTGTAAGTGAAAATGCATATGTTACAATGCAATGCATGGTATGATACAAAATGCAAGAAAAACAAGGAAAAGCAAAGAAAAAGCAAACCAAAACCCTAAACTACAACAAAGTTACCCCAACCAAAAGGGGTAACAAACACCAAGGTCCCCATGCAAGCGAGCAAATGCGCTAAGCTCTAAGGGCTTGGTAAAGATATCTGCCAACTGGTTCTCAGTCTCCACATGGATCAAGTCTATGTCTCCCTTCTCATAGTGATCTCTCAGAAAGTGAAACCTCACGTCTATGTGTTTGGTTCTAGAGTGCAAGACGGGGTTCTTAGCTACAAAAAGAGCAGAAGTGGAGTCTACTAGGAGAGGGATCTTCTTAAAACTGAGACCAAAGTCACTCAAGGTGGACTTCATCCAAAGCAGCTGGGAGCAGCAACTAGCAGCAGCAATGTATTTAGCTTCTGTGGTGGAAGTGGCTACGCTAGATTGCTTGCGTGAGGACCAAGAGACAAGAGAAGAACCGAGAAACTGGCAGGTGCCGAAAGTAGACTTGCGCTCCAGCCGATAACCCGCAAAGTCAGCATCCGAATACCATCTGAGAGAGAGCAACGAAGCCGAAAAGAACCAAAGACCAAGCTCAGAAGTGTATTCTAGGTACCTGAAGATGCGCTTCAATGCTTGATGGTGTGATGTCCTCGGTGACGCCTGAAAACGCGCACAGAGGCAAACCGCAAACTAAATGTCTGGCCTGGTCATCGTCAGGTACAGAAGTGAGCCGATCATCCCTCGGTACTCTCTTTGGTCCACCACCTCCCCTTCTTCATCAGCATCAAGTGCTATCTGTGTTGACATAGGAGTCGCCATGGGCCTGAAATCTTCCTTGTCAAACTTTCTCAGAATGTCCTTCGTGTACTTGGCTTGATGGATGAAGATTCCTTCTAGGCCTTGCTTGATCTGAAGCCCCAGAAAGAACTGAAGCTCAGTCATGAGACTCATCTCGAACTCACTGCTCATCTGTTCAGCAAACTTAGACACCAAAGCATGAGATGAACCACCAAAGATAATGTCATCAACATATATCTGAACTAGAAGGGTGTCACCGCCACGACTCAATAAAAACAAGGTCTTGTCTAATGAACCCATCACAAACCCAGACTTAAGCAGAAAAGCTTTCAACCTAGCATACCAAGCTCTTGGAGCTTGCTTCGGACCATAAAGGGCTTTTCTCAACTTATACACCCAGTCTGGAAACTTAGCACTCTCAAAGCCTGGAGGTTGTCTCACATATACCTCCTCCTCTATGTAACTATTTAGAAAGGCTAACTTGACATCCATCTGCTGCAGTTTGAAGCCTTTAGAGGTAGCAAAGGCAAGCAGAATCCTAGTGGCCTCTAAACGAGCTATAGGAGCAAAGGTTTCCTCATAATCTATCCCCTCCTTCTGACAGAAAACCTGGGCAACCAATATCGCTTTGTTCCTCACAACCATCCCGTCCTCACCCTGTTTATTCTTGAAGACCCACTTGGTTCCTATAGGGTGGCAATTTGGTGGAGGTTCAACTAAATCCCAAACATGGTTTCTCTCAAAGTTTTCCAACTCCTCATGCATATCGTTCACCCAACTAGGATCAGATAATGCATGTGACACATCCTGGGGTTTGAAAGAAGAAACAAATGCGGAGTGGCCGAAAAAGGCTAGAGAGTTAACTAAACAGCGTGTGACACGCTGGTGTAGATCTCCAATCATCCTATCTGGAGGATGATCCCGCTGGACCTGCCGAGATGGAATAATCTCGGAGGTCACCTCCCTAGTGTCCTCAGCGGGGCCAGCCTCTGCTCGAGCTTGCGGTCGGGGGAGTGAGGAGGAGGCCGTCGGCAAGGGTCCTCCTTCATCTTCAGAGCTCGTAGCAGAGGAGGCAAGAGCTGCAGCCGGTGCAGTGGCTCCTGCATCACCAGCATCTACTTCGCCTTCCTCATCTTCAAAGATGGGAGCGCCCTCTTCATCATAACCTGAAAGCTCAAATGCAGGGGTTGTGCAAGGCATAGATTCATCAAAGGAAACTTCACAGATCTCAACCACTTGTTTGGTATCAAGGATCCACACTCTATATGCCCTAGAGCTAGAGGCATACCCAAGGAAAATACCATCCAAGCAGCGAGATTCAAATTTGTCCAAATGCCTTCCCTTTTTTAGCACAAAGCATCTGCAACCAAATGCTCGCAGGTGCTTGACGCGAGGTTGCCTACCAAACTGTAGCTCGTACGATGTCTTCCCTAAGAAAACTCATAGGAAGATGCGGTTGGCAATGTAACAGGCTGTATTCATAGCCTCCGCCCAAAAGCATCGCGGAGTCCTATGCTCATCAAGCATCGTCCGCGCCATCTCAACAAGTGTGCGGTTCTTTCGTTCCACAACACCGTTCTGAGGTAGGGTATAAGGAGACGAGAATTGGTGATCAAGACCTAGGTCACGACAAAAGGTTTCGAAACGAGAGTTACGAAATTCTCCGCCATTGTCACTGCAGATAGCCCTCATGGCCTTATGACTCTCATTCCTTAACCTCAAGACCAGATCCCGAACAAAACCAAAAGCCTCATCTTTGAATTCCATGAAGAACACCCACGAAAAGTGAGAAAACCCGTCTACTACCACAAGCACATACCACTTCCCACTGACCGACTGTACCCGAGCAGGACCAACCATGGCCATATGTAGTAGCTCACCCGTGTAGGAGGTCATCACCTGATTAAAAGGTGCATGAGAAGCAGCAACCATGTTGCCATGACGACAGGGGTGGCACACTAAGTCCATTTCTGCTTTCAAATTGGGTAATCCTCGGATCAGTCCCATCAAGCTCAACCTGGCTAGCAGATCAAAATTCAAATGGCCAAGCCTCCTATGCCACTTCAAAATATCAGCAGAAGGACTAGCCACCAAACACCGAGGAGGGCCAGAAACAGATGCAAGGTCAACCTTAAAAACCTACCCATAGGGCAAAATCCGACAAACAAGGTTTTTCTTAGCATCAAGCTCACAAGAAGAACCCTCCATAAAATGAACCTCAAACCCTTCCTTGAGAAGTTGTGAGACAGAAACCAAATTGAACCCCAAATTTCTCACCAAAGCAACTTCTCTCAGGGCAAGCTTGCCAGAAACAGCAACTGAACCAACACCCAACACTTTACCTTGACCATTGTCCCCGAATGTGACGTACTCCTTGGTGATCACGGGGTTGTGCCTGGAGAACCATCTATGGTGCCCTGTCATGTGCCTAGAGCAGCCAGAGTCCATGATCCATATGTCCTCCAGGCCTCGATCCTGCAAAATCAAGGAAAGCGAGAGTGAGCAAATGGTCCGGCACTGGGGTTAGTGAAACTGCTGAACCAGTGCCGAGCCATCTGCTCCAGAGTAGGGTAAACAGGGTCAAAGTAAACATTACGTCTATCTGGGTACCCACGACCTCCAAAGCGTGAGCTCTCAAAACCTCTACCTCCAAAGCCTCGGTCACGAGCTCCATAGCCGTGCTGAAAATGAGTAGAAGCTCGGCTGGCGAAGCGTCTCTTACCACCAGGAGCACAGGCCTGAAAGCTGCCTCCTCTCTCACCACGAACAAAGCTGTCTCTAATCTCACCGCGGATGAGGATCCTACCAACCACCTTGGTAGAACTGATCCTGATTCCCCCAGGCTCTCTCCTGCCTCTCAACTCGCTTCCTCCTAAAGCAAAACTCCTCCAAGTGGCCATTCCGCTGGTAAAAAGTCACAGTGGTAAACTTTGGCGGAACCGCCGATTTAATCCGGGCTAATACACCTGCCACCTTTGGCTTGCAGTGTATTTAGACCAAATCAAACCCGTCGTCCGTCGAGAGTCATTCGGCTCTCGATATTACCTTTTTCCTAGAGGAACCGACATCACACACATTCAGCCCTCGATGGAGCCACAACAGTTACATCATCACATGCAGTTAATAGTAGAAAATAAGTTAAAGTGCTTAAAAACCAAATATAGGAAGTCAAATACATATTTAAATACAAAGCGGAAGCGTTGTTCAAAATAAACCTCACAGCGGAAACATAATACTTGATGAAGTAGTCTTCATGCAATGATGAATGAGACGAAAAGCACTAAGCCCACCGGTACTACTCTCCTCCAAGCAATTGTCCAAAAGTTATCAGTACCTGCGCTCAAAGTGTGGGGGCAAACCCTGAGTACTAATTACTCAATAGGACTTAATGGAAAGGCTTACGACTAACGCAAAGCTTGCAACTAATAGTTGATCCTTAGCCATTCTTTTTATAGCAATTAAAAGTTAACATGTAGTTATCATCGTCATAAAAAATGTACATCATCATAGTATAACTTGGAGGAATGTAAACATGCAAGTACAACCATGTTGTATTGAAAACAAACCATGTATAATATAGATATATTTAAATTGTTACTACGTTGCCCGTGTGTGACATTGGCATTCTCACACCTAGTGAGCATCAGCGATTCGAATCGAATTGTAATTCCCAGGAATAACTATCATACCAGGGGTATATGGTTACTAGCCATTGCGTTGCCGCATATATCCCCCATCTCCGCTCGTCCCATCCCAAGTTCGATTCAATCCCGCCATTCCCCCGGCTTTTGCCGACTCAAGAGCGATACCACGGCGTACCGGGTTAGCCCTCCCTCGAGTACAAGCTCCCCCAGGCCTAACTCCCTCCAACAAGAATGGTAGGAACCTATCTCTTTTCTTCGGATGGCACAAGTAAGACTTTCACCGGTCCATTATCCCGGATAAGCACTCTAACAATGTTATGACGATCAGCAGGGGAACAGCGAATCAGGCCTTAAACGGCTCGGGCGGAGTCCACCAAACCATCCACATCATTTTTCATCATAATATACCCAAATCTCCGCCCGGCCTCAATTTAGTTCCATCACAATCATGTTTAAAGTTTTCCATATATTTTGAAAACCTTTCTTTTGAAAACACCTATACGACGAGTGACTCCAATTCACTCGTGTCTACTCGCACCTAGCATTACTAAGCATACTCATCCTACGTACTCTATTGTAGGTGCTAGGGCCAGGGCAGCCAAGAAGTCTAATGCAATTGTTTTCAAACAACTCCTAATGCGGATGTCTAAACATCATTCAATATCATATTTGCTGGGAATTCATGGTTCTGCCTACCTTTGCTTATTTTCAACCAAACCAACAAACTAAGCTAATGTTTGTTTGCCGGGTAGTGGGGTTTTGCCCCAGGCAACCCCTTGATCACTTGGACTGCTCCTCCTTCCAAACACGACTGATGGGCCCTCCAGGTCGTGAGTGGGTCTTAGTTGGTCTTTTGGACACCGTGGCTCGATGTACCTCTTTGCAGCATCTCCTCGATCACGTTACTACAATAAGCGTCACTATATGAATTATATGCATGATATAATGAACTAAGTACAAACGAATGGAAATGAACGTGTATGGTGCCGGTGCAAAGTGAATAGTAGCATGCAGCAAGCAACTTGACCAACATTATCATACACAAAAATCGGCAAAACAATAAACTTAATTTGATAGCATTTCCATTTTTCCCTGTTTATATGAACTCATTTTTAGATGCAAGATAACAGCAATAATAAAATCACTAAAAATACTTTATGGAACCTAAACTTAACCATTAAGCACCATGATTTTTCTCAGAATTTATTTTGCAAAATAAAGTCACTTTTTCCTATTATCCAATTTAACAAGCAATTATTTGTCTATTTCAAAACAGTAACCAAAACTAACATGCAGACCTTGAAACTTTAAAAATGGACTAAACATGCAACATAGAGCCTTTTCACTCTTGTAAAATGCTCAAAATTCATGCATGTGGGCAAAACAGTAATTTAATAGTATATGCTAGGGTTTCCAAAAATCAAACACAGCCTAAACAACATGTTAAAGCTACTATCCAAGTTTCATAATTTTTGGAGTTCATTTACACCTATTTTGCTCTTTCTTTTGTTTAAACTTGCATGCAACAAACCAAGGGCAAAATAGTCAATTCACAGATCTACATCATACCTAGCCTGTAGATCTAGTAAATAGGAGCACAATGCAACAGATCTTGCATTTTTAGCATTTTCTTTGATTTTATATGGATTTTGAAAGTTTCAGATCTAGAAAATGCCCAAAAATCGAAAAATCATCATTGACAGGACTTAAACGCTATTATTCCTAAAGTTCAGGGGCTAGCATGAAAGATCCTCATGACTCAATGAATAGCGCGTGAGATGGAAACGTAAAACCAGCAGAGTATAGGGGCTAAATCAAAAAAAACTGTCAGGGTCTTCTTCTACCTCCAGACAGGGGCGACCTGCGCGCAGGGAGGGGAAAAATGGAGCTGTGCCGACGCGTAGGGGCGCGGACTTGGAGCCGAGGAGCTCCGGGAAGGTGTTCCCGGCGATGGGCTATCGTTTCCCCTTGATTTCGATGCGTGAACCGGTGCTGTCCGCAGTGCACGTGCTTGGCGATGTTGGGCTCGATCTGTCGATGGAGACCAGGAGAGGCACCCCAAAGGATCCCACGGGCTGTGCGGTGATGCCGCGAACCCAGCAGAGGTGGTTTGGTGGTGCAGGGAGAGGAGGAAACGGCCGCGCCGCGAGCTTCAAGCTCGAACAGCATGGTGGCCACGATGGCACGCGTGGGGAGGGTGGAGGACGCTGCGATGTCCAGTAAGGAATGGCGCGTGATGTGGAGGAGGTGTGCGCGACGCCGGGGCATGCAGTGGCTGGGCGCAAGGAGGCCGGAGGAGGTGGGCTTTTGAAGCTCGCTGCATCGGTTCCAATGGCCGCTGCACGGCGACGACACTCGCGTGCAGGAGGCCAGGGAGAGTGGGAGAGGACGAGTGAACCGGAGAGAATGAGAGAGGGAGGAGTCGGGCTCGCTACGCTTGAAGGCGAGGGCGTTGGGCAGGCCGGGCAGTGCCATTGAAGCCCATCGGCCGTGTGGCGGCCATTATGACATTGTCTACAAGTTTGGTATGTATAGTTTTATCTAATTCATAACAGTATTTAAGTTACTGGGCAAATGTAAATGCAGTTTCAGAAAAACTGGGTTTAACTCGTTTCAAATGACTTAACCCATTCACGCCCATAATATGAAATGTTCATATAACGATGCAATTAAGCTAATGATGTTAGTGTAATGCACTTGTGAGGCCAGGGGCATCACAACCCACCGCCCTTAAATAAATCTCGTCCCGAGATTTGAGATGTGATGTGGATGGTATAAGTTAAAAGAGAGAAGAAAGGTGCATTGTGTGTGTATTTTCAAATTTAGACTGAAAGTACTTGCGACGTACCCATTTTGAGTAGATGGAAGAAAATCAGGATAATGAGTGCGCAAGTATTCTTCTTGCTCCCAAGTTGCCTCTTCTTCGGATTGGTTACTCCATTGAACTTTGTAGAAATTGATTCTTGTTCTCCTGGTTACTCTTTGTTTCTGATCAAGCACTCGGATGGGATGTTCTTGGTATGTGAGGTCAGGTTCAATATGAATATTTGAGGTATCTACAATCTGGTCTGGCACACAAAGACACTTTTTGAGTTGTGAGACATGAAATACATCATGCACTGCTGCAAGGTTTGGTGGTAACTCTAACCGGTAAGCAACTGACCCACACTGCTCTACGATCTGGAATGGACCAACATACCATGGTGCTAACTTTCCCTTTACTCCAAACCGATGCACACCCTTCATTAGTGACACTCGAAGGTACACATGATCACCCTTTTCAAAGGCTAGCGGTCTCCTTTTCTTATCTGAGTAGATTTTCTGCCTGGACTGTGCTCTTTTCAAATTGCCTTGAATGAATCGCACTTGCTCTTCTGAATCCTTCACAAGATTAGGACCAAAGATCACACGCTCTCCTGGTTCAGACCAGTTTAAAGGTGTTCTACATCTTTTACCATATAGGGCTTCGAAGGGTGCCATTTCAAAGCTTTTCTGGTAACTGTTGTTGTACGCAAACTCAGCCAAGGGTAAACATTCATCCCACTTAGTAGTGTAAGTTAGAGCACACGCCCTCAACATATCCTCAAGTACTTGATTTATCCTTTCCACTTGCCCACTTGTTTGGGGATGGTATGCTGAACTATGAACCAAGGTTGTACTCAATGTTGATTGTAAATGCTCCCAAAAATGGGATACAAATAAACAACCCCGATCAGAAGTGATGGTTTTCGGAACTCCATGCAAGGACACAACACGGTCAATATAGACTTCTGCATACTTCTTCGCTCTATAAGTGGTCTTTACTGGAATGAAATGAGCTGACTTGGTGAACCGATCGATGATCACCCATATGGAGTCATAGCCTTTCTGGGTACGAGGCAAACCTATAATAAAATCCATGTGGATATCTTCCTACTTCCATGCTGGAACTTCTAGTGGTTGGAGCATACCGGCAGGTTTCAAGTGGTCGGCCTTCACTCTCTGGCATACATCACATTCAGACACATACTTGGCAATCTCTCGTTTCATACGAGTCCACCAAAACTTTTGCTTCAGATCTTGGTACATTTTGTTGCTTCCAGGGTGCATAGCCAGCAAGGAGTTGTGGGCTTCATCTAGTATTTTTTTCCTTAGATCCATGTCCTTTGGTACTACTAAGCGATTTTTGAACCATAGGACTCCCTCTTCATCAAGCTTGAAACAAGCCTTCTTCTTTTCATTTATCCCATCTCGAATATGTGGCATACCCTTATCTTTCTTTTCCGCCTCTATGATTAGATCTTTTATAGTAGGTTCAATGATGAGATTGTAAAGTGTAGCTTGTTGCAGTATTGGTGTTTCTATCTCTCCAATCTCACAACATAGCACTATTACTGTTGGACGAGCCTTAATAAAATTGCAATGAGCTTTACGGCTTAATGCATCAGCTACCACATTAGCTTTTCCACGATGATAGTGAACTTCCAAATCGTAGTCCTGATCAATTCTAACCAACGATGTTACCTCATGCTTATTCTAGCTAGGTGAAGATGTATTTTAAGCTCTTATGATCAGTGTATATGTGGCAAGTGTTGCCCAACAAGTAATGTCTCCATATCTTCAGTGCATGAACAACTGCAAGTAGCTCAAGATCATGAGTTGGATAATTCACCTCTTGTTTCCTCAGTTGGCGAGATGCATAGGCAATCACCTTTCCTTCTTGCATCAGAACACAACCGAGGCCAATACCACAGGCATCACAATAAACATCAAATGGCTTGGTGATGTCCGGTTGAGCAAGAACATGTGCTGAAGTTAGGAGTTTCTTCAATGTTTGAAATGACTCTTCACATTTGGGGCTCCACACAAACTTTGCATTTTTCTGGGTTAATGCTGTCATTGGCTTGTCAATTTTGGAGAAGTCCTTGATGAAGCAGCAGTAGTAGCCCGCTAAACCAAGAAAACTTCGTATCTCTGTCACTGTTTGTGGTTGTTTCCATTCCAGCACATCTTTCACCTTCCTAGGATCAACAGCCACACCCTTCTTTGACAAGATATGGCCTAGGAATGCCACTTCCTTTAGCCAAAAAGCACACTTGCTGAACTTGGCATAGAGTTTATGCTCCCTAAGCCGAGATAGCACTATTCGAAAGTGCTCTTCATGCTCTTTCTCATTCTTGGAATAAACCAAGATATCATCAATGAATACTATCACGAACTTGTCAAGCTCATTCATGAACACTGAGTTCATCATGTACATGAAGAAAGCCAGTGCATTAGTCAATCCGAAGGACATGACAAGATACTCATAAAGACCATACCGCGTTGAGAAAGCGGTCTTTGGTATGTCTTCCTCTCAGATTTTTATTTGATGGTACCCGGACCTAAGATCAATCTTGGAGAAAACTGAGGCTCCCGCAAGTTGATCGAATAGGATATCAATATGCGGCAGTGGGTACTTGTTCTTGACTGTGACATCATTCAGTGGTCGGTAGTCCACACATAACCTCTTACCACCAGGTTCTTTCTTCTCAACAAAGAGGGCTGGGCAACCCCATGGCGATGAGCTAGGGCGAATGAAACCTTTGTCAAGCTATTCTTGCAGCTGCACTTTCAATTCTTTCAACTCATCAGGTGCCATTCTATATGGTCTCCTTGAGACAGGTGCTGTACCAGGCACAAGCTCAATGGAAAACTCGACATCTCTATCTGGTGAGAGTCCGGGAAGCTCTTCTGGAAACACATCCGGATAGTCACAAACCACTGGTATCTTCTTGATTTGTGGAACTTCTGTGGCATTTGCTGTGTGTGACAACTGCTTATGAGTTGGCAAATG
Source organism: Paspalum vaginatum (assembly GCA_030272315.1). Classification (NCBI taxonomy): domain Eukaryota; kingdom Viridiplantae; phylum Streptophyta; class Magnoliopsida; order Poales; family Poaceae; genus Paspalum; species Paspalum vaginatum. The sequence goes on along the minus strand of CM059019.1, from coordinate 12,308,978 downwards.
AATGTGCATGATCTTCCCACTCTAGCTAGACTTCATCTGAACTATCCTGCTAGTAATATCCAACATGACGATATGCTCTTTCATCCAATCCATCCCTAAGATAATGTCAATCCCGTGGTTAGGAAGTACCACAGGGTCAACATAGAATTCCTCGATGCCTATGCGGAGGCGTAAGTGCCTCACAATCTGATTTGTGTTAATTTTTGATCCCGGGGCTTTGATGTGATATTTTGTCCTCATATCATCAATGTGGTACCCATGTTTTGTTGCATAGGACCTACTGATGAAGGTATTTGATGCTCCGGAATCAAACAAAACCACTGTGGGGTTCTCATTGACAAGAAATGTGCTTGCCAACACTGGTTCATCCTCTAGAATCTGATCCAAGTGGGTATAGTGCACCTGACCCTTTCTTAGGGACAGCTCTGGCTTTGATCCCTTCTTCTTGTTTTATTGTTGGCTGCCCTTAACAAGCACCTCCCCCTGATTTCGTCGAGGGGCACGACAGTTCCTGCTGAGGTGATTAGTCTTCCCACAGTTGTAGCAAGCACCCACAAAAGGAGTGGCTGGGGCACGTACTGTGGGGAGCTGGAGTGGAGCACGGTTGGCTGGACCTTGTGGCCGTGTCCCAATGTATTGAAGCTGTTGAGGTTGAGGGCCCCATTCATGTTGTTGCGGCCGACTAACGTGACATGCGTGCAGTAGTGGGTGGTGCACAACTCGTTGCCGCAGTGAAGAAGTCGACGGCGGTGTGCTTGCAAGTCTATTCCTCCGCTGGACCTCTTGAGACTCGTGGAGGCGCCGTTCCATGTCGATGGCGGCGTCCACCAACTCAGTGAAGCTATCGTAGAGGCGCCCCAAGTGAGTCAGTAGAGTGGGGTCGAACCCATCCAACAGACAGGCAGCCCTACGCGAGTCGGTGTCGACATCCTTAGGGGAGTACTGAGACAGGTGAATGAAGGCCTGTATGTACTCGAGTACTGACATGTTCCCTTGATGAAGGGCACGGAATTCCCGCCGCTTGAGCTCAATGAGGCTAGCCGGGAGATAGTGAGCCCGGAAAGCCACACAGAACTCATGCCATGTGACCTGGTGCCCGGCAGGTTGCATTGCTAGGAATGTAGCATACCAGGCCCCCGACGGACCGTGTAGACACTGCGCTGCGAAGCGAACCTTCTGTTGCGCAGTGAGTTGGGGCAGTAGACTGAGCTTGGATTCTATGACTCGAACCCAGTCATTTGCATCAAGTGGATCTATGGCGGTGGTGAAGATGGGCGGTTGTAGTGCCGCAAAGTCGGTATAACCAATCTCTTGCGTGTAACGCCTTTGTTGCTCTTGAGCCATCAAGTTGATGAGCTGACCCTGCTGAGCGACCAGAGTGGCCAACTCAGGAGGAGGTGGTGCTCCGTGAGCAGCCCCTTGAGCTGACGTCTCAGGTGTGGTGACCATCTGCAGGAATGAGGCCAATGGTGTTTAGTCTAACAACTCTAGTGCAATCGATGCGGTGATAAAAAGGTCATAGCATCATAGATATCGTATAAATACAGGAAAGCATGTGAAACGAAATCATAATGGATTGGAGGTAGAGTGTTAGTCCACTTCTTGAAATTTTGTCAGCAATATAACATCGATGTTCGGCAAGATGCTGTTACAATATCGAGGCAGCACCTTTGAATTTTGATCCTAGGACAGCCAAGTTTCGATCCTGGGACTTGTGGGTCATGGGCCCATTAGCAACCATAGTCAACCTAGATAGGGTTTAGCACAACCACTTTAAGTGGAACCTAGATGCATTGATAAAAGACTAAAGCATCATAGATAGCCTCCAAATACATGAAACCATGTAATACAAGAAACCATCAAGTTACACCCAAAGTGTTGAAACTAATACATCATGAAATTTGTAGTGGTCAAGACTTATAGAGTTTTGTAGTGTAAGCTGTGCTACTAAGTGCGATCGTTCCGTCACGTGTATGGTAGCACACTATCTGTCACCTTCTTTCATCCTCACTTGGTATTTGTGCATTAATATGTGGAGAGAAATGACTTCATATACTTTAAGTTAATGAGAGTGTGAAAGTTTCTAATTTGATGGGTAGATCATGAGGAATGACATTTTTATTCTTATTCGATTTCTCTTGAGACTTTTAAAGAACATGATCGATAGAAAAGCAAACTTAAGACATAGAATGAGAAAAGCATGGATGTCATGATGCATGATTCGTCCTATTCGTTCTCACATCCCACATCCTATATCCAGTATATATAACTACCGATATTTTGGTGACACATATGCACGGCACTCTCTAATGCAACTAGTCATCTCTACTCGGTCTTAGTTTCGTGCGTAGTTAGGGTACCTGCAGAAAAATGCATGCTCATACCACATCATCACCATCATCATATATTACCACTCTAATTCTAAAAGTGGCATCAACGAATTTCTTTAAGCTACGTCTGGTGGACGCCGTAGTGGGGCCATTTCTCTCAACGCACCCAACGTTCCTCCAGTACTCGGGAATTGCTGGGGAGAGGAGCGATGGCCAACAAGATCTAATTATAATTTTGGTCGAAGGGAAAAGTGGTCACAAAACACTCCAATGGCGTGACCACCCCCCTTAAAGAGTTCTGCCCTATCAACATGAATGCAGGGTTCGCAACAGTCCGCAAATCACAATAGCGTTCTGCCAGTACTGGGGATAGCTTTGGCCGAAATGTTGCTTCCCAAAGCGCCGAATATGCATATGAGTTCTATCTAGGTCAAAATGTTAGCGATGTCACCTGGTAATATACTAACATCCTTAATATGGGCATATCGGGTACTCTCATTTTTCAATTACATGAAAAGGGGTTTTCGAAAATAGGTTTATAAATCAAAACCGGATGATATAACTGTTGTCTGTGTATGATCGGCTCTGATACCAACTGTGGCGGAACCACCGATTTAATCCGAGCTAAGTACACCTACCACCTTTGGCTTGCAGTGTATTTAGACCAAATCAAACCTGGTCGTCCGTCGAGAGTCATTCGGCTCTCGATATTACCTTTTTCCTAGAGGAACCGACATCAGACACATTCAGCCCTCGATGGAGCCACAACAGTTACATCATCACATGCAGTTAATAGTAGAAAATAAGTTAAAGTGCTTAAAAACCAAATATAGGAAGTCAAATACATATTTAAATACAAAGCGGAAGCGTTGTTCAAAATAAACCTCGCAGCGGAAACATAATACTTAATGAAGTAGTCTTCATGCAATGATGAATGAGACGAAAAGCATCGAGCCCACCGGTACTACTCTCCTCCAAGCAATTGTCCAAAAGTTATCAGTACCTGCGCTCAAAGTGTGGGGGCAAACCCTGAGTACTAATTACTCAGTAGGACTTAATGGAATGGCTTACGACTGACGCAAAGCTTGCAACTCATAGTTGATCCTTAGCCATTCTTTTTATAGCAAATAAAAGTTAACATGTAGTTATCATCATCATAAAAAATGTACAACATCATAGTATAACTTGGAGGAATATAAACATACAAGTACAAGCATGTTGTATTGAAAACAAACCATGTACAAAAATAGATATATTTAGATTGTTACTACGTTGTTCGTGTGTGACACTGGCATTCTCACACCTGGTGAGCATCAGCGATTCGAATCGATTTGTAATTCCCGGGAATAACTATCATACCAGGGGTATATGGTTACTAGCCATCGCGTTGCCGCATATATCCCCCATCTCCACTCGTCCCATCCCAAGTTCGATTCAATCCCGCCATTCCCTCGAGTTTTGCCCCCTCAGGAGCGATACCACGGCGTACCGGGTCAGCCCTCCCTCGAGTACAAGCTCCCCCAGGCCTAACTCCCTCCAACAAGAATGGTAGGAACCTGTCTCTTTTCTTCGGATAGCACAAGTAAGACTTTCACCGGTCCATTATCCCGGATAAGCACTCTAACAATGTTATGCCGATCTGCAGGCGAACAGCGAATCAGGCCTTAAACGGCTCGGGCGGAGTCAACCAAACCATCCACATCATTTTTCATCATAATATACCCAAATCTCCACCCAACCTCAATTTAGTTCCATCACAATCATGTTTAAAGTTTTCCATATATTTTGAAAACCTTTCTTTTGAAAACACCTATACGACGAGTGACTCCAATTCACACGTGTCTACTTGCACCTAGCATTACTAAGCATACTTGTCCTACGTACTCTATTGTAGGTGCTAGGGCCAGGGCGGCCAAGAACAACTCCTAATTCGGATGTCTAAACATATCATATTTGCTGGGAATTCATGGTCCTGCCTACCTTTGCTTATTTTCAACCAAACCAACAAACTAAGCTAATGTTAGTTTGCCAGGTTGTGGGGCTTTGCCCTAGGCGACCCATTGATCACTTGGACTGCTCCTCCTTCCAAACACGACTAATGGGCCCTCCAGGTCGTGAGTGGGTCTTAGTTGGTCTTTTGGACACCGTGGCTCGATGTAGCTCTTTGCGGCGTCTCCCCGATGACGTTACTCCAATAAGCGTCACTATATGAATGATATGCATGATATAATGAAATGAGTGCAAACGAATGCAAATGAACGTGTATGGTGCCGGTGCAAAGTGAATAGTAGCATGCAGCAAGCAACTTGACCAACATTATCATACACAAAAATCGGCAAAACAATAAACTTAATTTGATAGCATTTCCATTTTTCCCTGTTTATTTCAACTCATTTTTATATGCAAGACAACAGCAATAATAAAATCACTAAAAATACTTTATGGAACCAAAAATTAACCATTAAGCACCACGATTTTTCTCAGAATTTATTTTGCAAAATAAAGTCACTTTTTCCTATTATTCATTTTAACATGCAATTAATTGTCTATTTCAAAACAGCAACCAAAACTTATATGCAGACCTTGAAACTTTAAAAATGGACTAAATATGCAATATAGAGCATCTACAAATTTCAGTGGAAAATTTTGAGCACTTTTTATGTAGCAAGTATTTTCACTCTTTTAAAATGCTCAAAATTCATGCATAAGGGAAAAACAGTAATTTAATAGTGTATGCTTGGGTTTCCAAACATCACAAACATCCTAAACAACATGTTAAAGCTATTATTTAAGTTTCATAATTCTTGGAGTTCATTTACACCTATTTTGCTATTTCTTTTGTTTAAACTTGCATGCAACAAACCAAGGGTAAAATAGTCAATACACAGATCTACATCATACCTAGCCTGTAGATCTAGTAAATAGGAGCACAATGCAATAGATCTTGCATTTTTAGCATTTTTCTTTGATTTTATATGGATTTTGAAAGTTTCAGATCTAGAAAATGCCCAAAAATCGAAAAATCATCATTGACAGGACTTAAACGCTATTATTCATAAAGTTCAGGGGCTAGCATGCAAGATCCTCATGACTCAATGAATAGCGCGTGAGATGGAAACGTAAAACCAGCAGAGTATAGGGGCTAAATCGAAAAAAACTGCAAGGGTCTTCTTCTACCTCCAGACAGGGGCGACTTGCGCGCAGGGAGGGGGAAAATGGAGTTGCGCCGGCGCGTAGGGGCGCGGACTTGGAGCCGAGGAGCTCCAGGAAGGTTTTCCCGGCGATGGGCTACCGTTCCCCCTTGATTTCGACACGTGGGAAGGCCCGAATCGACGAGGAGCGCACCGTGAACCGGCGCTGTCCGCAGTGCACGTGCTTGGCGATGTTGGGCTCGATCTGTCGATGGAGACCGGGAGAGGCACCCCAAAGGATCCCACGGGCTGCACGGTGATGCCGCGAACCCAGCGGAGGCGGTCTGGTGGTGCGGTGAGAGGAGGAAACGGTGGCGCCGCGAGCTTCAAGCTCGAACAGCCATGGTGGCGACGATGGCACGCGTGGGGACGGTGGAGGACGATGCGATGTCCTGTAAGGAATGGCGCGTGACGTGGAGGAGGAGTGCGCGACGCCGGGGCACGCAGCGGCTGGGCACAAGGAGGCCGGAGGATGTGGGCTTTTGGAGCTCGCTGAGTCGGCTCCAATGGCCGGTGCGCGGCGACGACACTCGCGTGCAGGAGGCCAGGGAGAGTGGGAGAGGACGAGTGAACCGGAGAGAATGAGAGAGGGAGGAGCCAAACTCACTCCGCTTGAAGGCGAGGGCGCCGGGCAGGCCGGGCAGTGCCATCGGAGCCCATCGGCCGCGTGGCGTCCATGGTCTGAGCTCGGCCGGCGTCCGTCCCGCGTGGGTCCAGCTCGTTAGTGCCTCAGGGAGAAAAAGAAAATGCGAAATTGAAAATTCCCGGTTTGACTCCTCAAGCCTCTGTTTGAAATCCGAGTTTTTGAGTAACCTATTGGCCGAATTAGACCAAACTTAAAATACAAAAGTTGTTGTAAATTTGATAATCTACGACTCTTCTATAAACTTTGGTGCCATGTTCTATATGAATTTTTGGGGATAATTTGAATTTAAATTGCTGTCCAGTGTTTGACCCACTTAATATTCCAACTTAAAAATTCTAGAACTCCATTTTTTGTTCAATTTCATACATAATTTATTATACCAATGTTGTTCACCTATTCATCACCTACAACTTTTATATACAAAGTTTTGAGAGATAATGACTTTTGTTCCACAAAAATTTGAAATCTCTATTCAGATCAAATTTGGACAGATTTCTCAGTTTTACAGAAAATGACCTAAAACTCTATTCAAACCTTTATGCATGTCATGACACAAATACCAAAGTTGTCCATTATGAGATTGTCTACAAGTTTGGTATGTATAGTTTTATCTAATTCATAACAGTATTTAAGTTACAGGGCAAATGTAAATGCAGTTTCAGAAAAACTGGGTTTAACTCGTTTCAAATGACTTAACCCATTCACGCCCATAATATGAAATGTTCATATAATGATGCAATTAAGCTAATGATGTTAGTGTAATGCACTTGAGATGCCAGGAGCATCACATAGACAGGCCTCTTGGGAGTGGGGTTAGGCTGAGCCTTGGGCTTAGGTGGAGTAGCCTTGGGTGGAACATGCTGCCGGATTTTCCCCTTGCTCATTGGAGGCTTGAGAATCTCAGTCACTACTCTGTCCAGCTTAGCCTGTGGGGGCTTGGGTGTCCAGAACTGCTTCTTTGGGGCAGCCTTGGAAGGCTCGTGGTAAACCCCATCAACAGTAGGGTTAGGCTGAGGAGAGGCAGTCTTAAGCTTAATTGGGGAACTCTTCTTCTCACCCAAAGTACTGCGCTCTCCTAACCCAAATCCACTCGTATCACCCTCAGCTCTCTTGCTGCTCTCCAAGATCATCCTAAGTTGGGGCTCTCTCGCATACATCCAACTGAGCACCGCTCTCAACCGGTTGTTCTCATCAACCAAGGTCTATTTCTCCTCTCTCAGATCCTCCAGAACTAAAGTCTGGGCAGCACAAGTGCTGCAGTCTAGAGAGGGAATAGAGGAAGCAAACTTCTCTAACTTCTTAATGGTGGCATCCCTATCCCCATCCCTATCCACCAACATCAACCTCAAGGTGAGACAGTTCTCACAAGTGTCAGGGGGTGCTAAAAGCACCTCAAAGTCAGCTCTCAACCACTCAAGCTCACTCTCCAAGGTAGGACAGACCATGCACGCACCAAAAGGCATAGGTCTAGCCCTAAGCTCCTCCAACTCCTTGAGCTGTCCCTCACACCTCACTTTCAGCTCCGTGATGTCATCAGCTAGGTGAAGACACATCTCACACTCAGGCTCATCACTCAAAATAGGCTCATCCAGTTTAGACTGGAGCTTGGCTAACTCTACCTTCAGCCTATCCATCTCCTCTACCTGATGAGCGTACTTGCTCTTCTGCTCATAGAGATCTCTCATCAAAGTCTCACAGGTAGGGCACTCAAGCTCACTAGGCTGGGCTGGCACACTCTTCAGCCTCTCTATCTCAGCTAAAGCATCAGCCAACTTGGCTTTCTGCTTGTACAGCTTCTTGGCTGCCTTCTCCAACAACCTATCCTGGGCTTTCAACTCACGACTATTTGCCTCCAACATCTCAAGAATTTCAGCTTGCTTAGGAGTTACGTCTTCATCGGAGGAGTCATTGTCATTGCCCTTGTCGTCCTTGTCCTCAAGCACCATGGAGCAAAAGGATCTCTGGTGCATCTTGTGCTTGCGCTTGGACTTGGTGGAGATGAAGAAGAGTCCAGCTGGACCGCCTTGGTCCCTCCTCTTGTCCCGCTTGGTGACGACCTCCTCATCGCTTGAGCTTGACGAAGACAAGGAGGAGAAGGACGATCCGCCGCACAGACCACCAAGCTCGGCGAAGAAAGCCTTGTCCCGCTTCCGATTGTCCTTCTGGTAGCTCTTGAAAGCCTTCCTGAAGTTCTTGATCTTGCCGGAGCAGTGCTTGGTGTGGTCACGCTTGTTGTAGTCGTGCTTGCCGGAGTGGTACTTGTTAGAGTCGCGGGAGTGGCTGTTGCCCTTCTTGTAGTAGTCATTCTGCTTATTCGGGCATTCGGCGATGAAGTGGCTGACCTCTCCGTACTCGAAGCACTTGGGCCTCTCACCCCTCTTCTTGCTCATCCTATTGTCATAGACGCGCTGAAAGTGGCTAGACATCAGGCAAAGCTCATCATCCCTAAGTGATGCCAACTGCTCCTCTGTAACAGACATAAGAGGAGAAAACGAAAAGTTGTGAAGCTGGGGGTTAGTAGCAGCCTCACTGGAGGGAGAAGCCAAGGCCAGGCTCTTGGAGCCAGTAAAAGCAAGAGAATCTCTCAAATTGTAATCCACCTCTGTGGCCTTGAGCTTGCTGTAAAGAGTCTCCACTCCAATCGTGTCATAAGCCTCAGACTCGATGATCGAGTTAACCATGATCTCCCATACTTTCCTATCCAACACATACAGTAATTTGACAGCCTGCTGATGGTCGGTGTATGGGATCATCTCAGGGCTGGAGTTAATGCGCAACTTGTTGATGATCGATTGAAAACGACCAAACAAGTCATCGATGGACTCACCAGGCTTCTGAACGAAATTCTCATATTCGCGCCTGTAAGTCTCAATGAGACGCCCCTTCATAGTAGCTGTGCCCTCATGGTGTGCACTCAGCAGGGACCAGATCAGATGGGCAGTCTCAAGGTGGCTGACTCTCTCATAATCAACTGGACCAAGTCCTAAGAAGAGAAAGTTAACAGCTTTGGCTTTCGCCTCATGCTGAGCCACAATCGTTGGGGTAGTACGCTGAGCAACTGGAAGCACCACAAAGTTCGCACTCTGAGTAGCATCCCATATGTCCTGGCCCTAGCTACGCAAGAATGCTCTCATCCTACCCTTCCAGTAGGAGTAGCCATCGAAACCAAGGACCGAAATCTTCCTAGAGTGAGTCATAGTCGCTACTGGTTTCTCACCGGTAAAGGTATGAAGAAACCTAACCGACTCTGATACCAATTGTAGGACCAAGACGTAAGACTAGAGGGGGGGTGAATAGGAGCACTTGAAATCTCAAAAACACAACCCCTCAAGAAAATGCTCTGCAAAGCTCAAGAGAACAGAACTAAGCACCGTCCACTGAATAGATACGTGCCTATCAGTGCAAGGGTGCCGTCCACTGAAAGGATACACACCAATGCAATCAAACTCAAGATCCGACCAAGAATGGCACACCGGTAACGAGACTTTGCATCAAACCGCCACACGACACTCACCACACCGAGGTGTGTCTCACTGACTCACAACAAGCAAAGAGAATGGTCTAACAGTGGAGAATGCAAAAATCCAGAGCAGAAACACAGCGGAAAAATCAAACTAGGAAGAATACAGCAACTCCCTTGCAGGATCGGACTATCCGATGGCCAACACCTGACTGTCCGGTGGTACCGGACTATCCAGTGACTGCTGTTGGATTGTCCGGTGGCACGGCCCAGACAAAGCTCACACCAGACTATCCGGTGGGCGTTGCCGGACTATCCGGTGGAACCGGACTGTCCGGTGGCCTCTGCCGGATTGTCCGGTAGAGTCTTTGAAAGGGTGTTTTCAAAACCAAACCTGACCAAACCTTGTCCAAACTTCACAAAATTTTGCACAGGCTATCTGGATCCTATTCCAAAGCTTTTCCCAAAAGATCAACACAAAGTGACCATAAAATCAGCGGGAATTTCAGATCTCGTGAAATGGCAATATTTGGGAAAGAAAGGGGAAAACACAAAGGATGCTTGCTCGTGGCAATCCAGCAGGATTGAGATGAACTAAGTCCTGATCTCCACATCCTAGCAAGTCCAGAACATCAGCAAGGAAAGGGATTCAAGCTTGGCCAACACAAACACCCAAAAAGCCAAGAATTGAACCCAAAAACCAAAGAGAGAGGGGGAGGAGAAGAACACAAGGTTGCTGCACGAATTTGCTTCGATTGAGTGCCCAAGATGGGTCTAAAGATTCAGCATACAAGCAGAAATTCATCCCAAGCAACCACCCTCACCTTCCCTCATGATCAGGAAGCTAAATCCTACTCTAACCACCCTAACAATGGAGCTCAAGGCTTGAGGATGAAAATCACAAGACTAAACCTAATCCTAGCAGCCAAGAGCTGTACTACTGACCTACCTTGGACCTATTTATACCCGAATGCTGTTTAAACAGTTTTGCACTTAGGTCCCTACAACTAGACAAACCCTAAGGACTCAAACGAAAGATTACAAGATATTTCGGGACGGACGACCATGATGAAGTCTTGATCTTCGTAAGTTCCACGCGATCCTTGGATGTTCTCCACGTGGCCAGTAGTCCAATCCTTGATCCGCGCCCGATTTTGAAGTCAGAAACTGGGAAACTTTAGGAAGTCTCCGCTGGACCGGATTTGGCCCATCTTCTCTATCTTGGCGAGTCAAGGGCCAATCACCAAGGCTTGGATAACTTGGTTGACGGTTTTGAGCTGAAGCCGCCAAAGCCTCCCTCGCACGTCTTCACGCCACACACTCGGATTGGAGCATCGTGCTGGTGTGGCGGAACCGCCGATTTAATCCGGACTAAGCACACCTGCCACCTCTGGCTTGCAGTGCGATTAGACCGAACTAAACCCGGTCGTCCGTCGAGAGTCATTCGACCCCCGATATTACCTTTTCCCAGAGGAACCGACATCATACACATCTGACCCACGATGGAGCCACAACAGATACATCATCACAGGCAGTTGAATAGCATAAAGTTAGACTTAGTTACAAACCAGTTTTTACATAAAATACAAGTCCAACATAAAGTTATAAGGTAGCAAGTTCGAAAGTTTCTCGCAACGGAAATATAAGTTTATAGGTCACCATGATACCACCAAAAGATTTGCACTAGAGGTAACAACATCAAGCCCACCGATGTTGCCCTCGTGCCACTTATGTCATCTCATCCTAAATGAGGGCATGCCCCGCCTCCAACACAAGTGCACACCATGAACTCCATACCTGCGCTCAAAAGGTGGGGGCAAACCCTGAGTACTAATTACTCAGTAGGTCTTAATGGATTTGGCTTACGGCTGACGCGAAGCGGCTTACTAGCAAGTGGATCCTTAGCCTTTAGTTCTAAACAGTAGCATGTGTAACATAAATAGTAAGTTTTCATCATTTATAGAACCTTCAACACAACTGTAACTTGCAGTAATGTAAACAATTCAATTCAATCATGTGGTATTCCAAAAACCATGAGTATTAAACACCAAGAATTTAAGTAATTACTACGTTGAACGTCAAAGGCATTGGCATTCCCACACCTGGTGGGCATCAGGGATTCGAATCGATTTTAATTCCCGGGAATAACTATCATGCCAGGGGTATATGCTTACTAGCCATCGCGTTCCCACATATAGCCCCGATCTTAACCTGCCTCGTCCCAAGTTCGATTCACTCCCGCCTAGCCCCCGGGTTGTGCCCCCATGACGAGCCTGCCGACATCTCGGTCTCCACGTCATGAGTACCAAGCTCCCCCGGGCCACCTTCCTCTCAACCAGCGGCTAGGAACGTGTCTCTGTGCTTCGGACGAGCCCAAGAAAGACTTTACCGGTCCCATTTCCCGGTTAAGCATTCTAGCAATGTTATGCCGACCAATAGGCGAACAGCGGACGGGCCTTATGCGACTCGGGCGGAGTCCAAAGTGCAACCTTATGACATGCATATACTGAAATAAATCTCCGCCCGGTCTCCATTTAATTATATGAGCAACAATAACAAATGATATGACTGTAAGCTTTTGTAACTTTGAAAACACCTACGAGACGAGTTCACACACTCGTGTCTACTCGTACCTAGCAATTTCTAGGCATACTCGTCCTACGAACTCTATGTATAGGTGCTAGGGCCAGGGTGGCCAGGAAGTCTAATGCAATTGGTTCCAAGCAACTCCTAATGCATATGCGTAAGCACCAGGTATAAATTATTTGCTGGGTTGAGTATGGTCCTGCCTACCTTCCTCGTTAGAGTCAATAGCTGCCTCCTGAGCGAAGTCGGGCTCTTGTTGTTGGTCCTCGGGCTCTGGGTGCAGCTCCTCCTCGGGCTCCTCCGCGACGGGTTGGTTCGGCGGTGGTTCTTCGTTCACGGACTCTATATGCATGACGTGATGCAATTGGAGCATGTATTAGTGCAATGCAAGAAATCAAGGGTTATGGAATAGTATTATGTATTTTCATGATAAAGCTTGTTTAACTTTAAGAAATCGTACAAGCCATCACCTAAGATAGCTTAGCTTGTCACATATGACTACGTGGGGGTGTGTGACTGAAAAGCATCGATTTATGCGAAGAGTCCGGTGTTTACTATTATTTAGAACTCTTTTTCATTGTTACTATATGCTTAATTACTAGGTAAGGGTAATATAGAAAATATACAGCAAGCATTTAAGCTACCAAACTCTTATACTAAGCCTAGGTCATACTAGCAATGTTACTGCCCTAAATTCAGAAGTTTTGACTTCCATTTAACCTATATTTTCTATTTATTAATTTAAACATGCATGAACTTATCCATTTCAAAACACTAACTATTTTTGACATGCATGGTATCCCATTTCAACAGCGAGCTCTTTATGCTATAGGAAGCACAAATAAAATATATACAACTATTTAGAGCCTAATTTCTATATAAACAACATTTCCTCATTTATTTCTATGCTAAAATCACATGTAGGGGCAAAATGGTAATTAACAGTGAACATTTGAGCTACCAAAATTTATACAGAGCCTACACAGAATAATAAGGCCTCTGCCCAAATTTCACAATTTTTGGAGTTCATTTTACCAATATTCCTTTTTATCAAGGTTTTTCATGCTTGCACAAAAACAGGGGCAAAACTGTCTTTTACTACTCAACCATCATATTCCCTAGACAGATCTATTCAAAAGGATTTCAATGCAACTGATTTGGTATTTTTCTGATTTTTATTGAATTTTCTAGGATTTTTCAAAGGTTTCTGTCGAAATAATCAATTTAAAATGAAAAACAACAGAACCAGGGGCTAGATTGTGATTATTTCGGAACCCCAGGGGCTAGTACGCAAGATTTACAAGACTCAGCGTACAGCGCGGTGGACTGATTCGCAAATAAGGGGAAAAGCAGCGGCCGGATCTAAAATTTGCCCGGCCCCCTTCTTCTTCCTCGCGACGGCCGCGGCCGCGCGGGAGGGCGCGCGCGCGCCGGCGAGCCGGAGCTCGCCGCGGCCGCGACACGGGTTGGGGAAGGTGTTCCCCGTGCGAGGCTTCTACCTTGGGGTGGCGGTGACGGCGGAGACGGCGTGGATGAGGCGGGCGGCGGAGATGAACCGAGGGTGAACCGGCGCGGCGCGACGTCGAGGCGAGGTCGAACCTCGGCGTCCGGGCGGGGAACGGCGATGAGGTCTAGGGCGCGAGGTGCGCGGGAGCGAGGCGAAGGTCGCGGGGTAGGTGGGAAGGCACGGGGAGCGACGGAGGGAGCGGCGCGAGCTCGAGCTCGGAGCTCGCCGTCAATGGCGGCGTGAACTGGCGGCGGGGAAAAACAGAGACGCCGAGCGGAGGGAGTTCAGGGGGGGCGAGCGAATGGGCTCGGGGAAGGAGGCCGAGGCCTCGCCCTCGCCTTGGTGGCGCGCCGTGCGCGCTGTCCGCGCAAGGCAGCGGCGCGTGGCCGCGGCGGCCGGGGAGGCCGGCGCGTGGCCACGGCGCTCAGCGGCCAGCGCCGCGTGGGCGCGCTCGGGCGAAGAGGGAAGAGGGCGCGCGCGGGTGAGCTGGGTCCATGGACCGGTGAGGCTGACAGGTGGGGCCAAGGACGGGGATGAAGATCAGGGTGCATGGACCGGGTGCATGGAGCGAGGGAGCCGGTGGGGCCCACCGCGACGGGTGTCGGGCGGAAACCCGCCGTTCTGACAAGTGGGACCCGGCTGTCATAGGCTCGCGAGGAAAAGAAAAATCCGAAAAATGAAAAAAAAGAGTTGACCACTGACCAGGTTTTTGATTTTCGCAAATTTGACCAATTTACTGCCGAATTTGAAAAGGACCCAATTTAATGAAATGTTGTACCCTTTGTGATCTACAACTTTGTCAAAAGCACCAAATTCAAATTCTGGCTCTAAGTTTGATTTAAATTTGAGTTTAACTGTCAGCCCTCAGTTTGGACTGAGAACTATTTTCCTTAGATAATTCAAATGTCCTATTTCTAGCCATTTTCTCCCAAAAGTCTTTTTGACAAAGTTGTTCAAGATTTCATACCCTAAAACTTTCCCAATTGGACCTTTGCATGAAAAGGACTCTAGGTTATAGAAAAATGAAGAATTCTAAATAAGTCAGATTTGGAGTGTGTTTGTTGGTTAACACCAAAAGTTCCTTTTCACTAAGTTAAGCCCACTTTCCATCCCAGCTCTAATTGACAAAGTTGTTTACCACCTTAAGACCTACAAGTTTGGTATAAGAAGTTCTACCTAAATCTCCCTAGGATTTAAGTTATGCTCACATTTATAGCATCATTTTTACGAAACTAAATGCATCACTTAGCTATTTTCACCATGTTTACTCAGATGCACATTAGTATGAGATGAAATGATGCTTATGAGAAATAATTAAACAAAGTATGCACTTGATAATGCTCAGGAGATTCCTAGGGCATCACAACCCACCCCCCTTAAAGAAATCTCATCCCGAGATTTTTGAAGTGACGTGGGTGGTTTAGTTGGTTGTAGTTAGTGTTGGGTGCATGTATTGAGTTTAGACCCTGAAGCTAAGCTGTTTTAACATACCGAGTTGAGGTGGATGGTAGAAAACCAGGATACTTAGTGTGTAGGTATTCTTCTTGCTCCCAAGTGGCTTCTTCTTCGGAGTGATTACTCCATTGAACTTTGTAAAAGTTGATTGTTTTCCGACGGGTTGATCTTTGCTTTTGATCGAGGATTTTTATGGGATGTTCTTCGTATGTGAGATCTGGTTTGATCTGAATTTGAGAGGTATCTACCACTTTTTCCGGCACCCTTAAGCACTTCTTTAGTTGTGAGACGTGAAACACATCGTGAACCGCAGCCAGATGCGGTGGTAATTCTAACCGGTAAGCGACGGCTCCACATTTCTCAATGATTTTGAATGGACCGATGTACCTTGGTGCTAACTTCCCTTTCACCCCAAACCGTTGTATCCCTTTCATCGGAGATACTTTGAGATACACATGATCCCCCTCATCAAAGACTAGTGGCATCCTCCTTTTATCCGAGTAACTTTTCTGTCTGGACTGTGCTCTTTTGAGATGGTGGTGTATGAGTTTCACTTGTTCTTCGGCTTCTATCACTAAATCAGGGTCAAAGGTAACACACTCTCCTGGTTCGGACCAGTTTAGTGGTGTTCTGCATCTCTTACCATAAAGAGCCTCGAAAGGAGCCATTTCTAAGCTCTTTTGGTAACTATTGTTATAAGCAAACTCTGCCAAGGGTAGACACTCATCCCACTTGGTGGAGTAAGTTAGTGCACAGGCCCTTAACATGTCTTCTAGGACTTGATTTACTCTTTCTACTTGACCACTTGTTTGAGGATGGTAAGCGGAACTGCATACAAGAGTAGTGTCCAAGGCAGTCTGCAGTTGCTCCCAGAAGCGGGAAACGAACAGAGAACCCCTATCTGAGGTGATAGTTCACGGGACCCCGTGTAAGGATAGGATCTTGGAAAGGTACAACTCAGCGTACTACTTTGCTCGATAGGTGGTCTTGACTGGAATGAAGTGCACATGTGTTGGAGGCGGAGCATGCCCTCATTTAGGATGAGATGACATGAGTGGCACGAGGGCAACATCGGTGGGCTCGATGTTGTACCTCTAATGCAAATCTTTTGGTGATAATATGGTGACCCCTAAACTTATATTTCCGCTGCGAGAAACTTTCAAACTTGCTACCTTATAACATTATGTTGAACTTGTATTTTATGTAAAAGCTGGTTTGTAACTAAGTCTAATTTTACGCTATTCAACTGCCTGTGATGATGTTTCTGTTGTGGCTCCATCGTGGGTCAGATGTGTATGATGTCGGTTCCTCTGGGGAAAGGTAATATCGGGAGTCGAATGACTCTCGACGGACGACCGGGTTTAGTTCGGTCTAATCGCACTGCAAGCCAGAGGTGGCAGGTGTGCTTAGCCCGGATTAAATCGGCGGTTCCGTCACAGCTGGCGCCCGGCATCCCTTGTCCATCGAGGCAGCCTCGCAGTCCTTCAGAGGACTTACTCCTGCCGTCGCCGTGCTGCTCCTCCGTGTACCAAACTCCCATGGCCGACAGGTGCCGAGCATGCCTCCAGTCCTTCGGAGGACTTTCCTCTCCATCTACCTCCAGTCCATCGGAGGGCCTCCTATCCATCGGAGGTCTTGTGCCCAAGTCCTTCTGGGTCTTGCTACTGTTGACAATCACTCATCACTCCAGAGGCAATGGAGCCGGTCCATTGGCTCTCAGAATCTACTCTAACTCATCAAATGCAAGAAAGAACAGGCAGTGATAACAAAACTATGGACCATTGAGCCAATCTATGAAAACTCATCGGGTTGATCCAATCAAGCCGAGTGAAAGTTTCATCCATGTGTATTGCATCGGCTCATCCAATGAACCAGTGCAGATAGCCTGTAACAAATCCAATCTGCTACCACCAATCCATCCAAAGAATCAATGCATAGAACCTATAACAGATCCAATCTATTATCATAGAGCCACAGTAGATCTAATCTACTACGATAATAGATCCTATCTATTACAGCGATCTAGATCATAAAGCTACGTACGATCAACTCTGATACCACTGTAGGGATACGGGGTAGGCTACCATAGGATGAAAACGATTTTCTACTACCGCGTAAGACATGGGAACATGTACAAGCAAGAGATCATAGATCATTACCACTAAACACGCATAACAGGGGAAGACGAGTCGATGCAGCGGAGTGCCAAGTCAAGGCAGTCGGGTGCCGAGTCAAGTGCGCCGAATCGATGTGCATGAAGAACTGATGCCGAGTCACCTAGCCAAACTAGATCAGGAACCACTCGGTCGGGCTTGAGATCAGTCGGTTGATCAAGCGTAGCAGTCGTAGCAATGCCTCTACAGTATCCACACGTATGGGAAGGTGATGCCAAGTTCTGGCGTGCTAGCACCATGAACTTGGCAGAGGATCTTGAGAGATTGGACTAGGGTATAGCTAGGGTTTCGCAGAAACCTTTTCTGCGATGGCTCACGTGCACGCCTGGTACCCTAAACCATGCCCTTTCATGGATATATATAGTCTCCACTAATGGGCTTTAGCCACATAAAGGCCCATCAAGATCCTAATTGCTTGCGGATCAAGTATCCGAGTCTCGATAGAGGTCCTCCACATACCATATGCGAGGGTCTGAGTCAGACCCAATGGGTCGAGTCCCGATTGGACTCAGCTGTGATGCCTCTGGAATCTCAAAAGCCTTGACACATAATTAGATTAATGTTAATCATGGATTTCGACTTAATCATGCTAAGAGAGGGCTGAAAACTAGGTAGAGAAATCACTAAGTTAAAATTTTCTATTTGAGTACGCAGAACGTTGTGCTGTTGAGTTGAAGTAGTTCAAAATCTATACGCTTTCATGCGAAACAACAAATACAAAAGTTTTGGTTTAATGTACTCCCTTTAAATTTGGTATTTAGATCTTTCTAAAAATCAGATGTTAAGGAGCTCAAAAGCTCAAACCAAATTAAATCAGCCTACACTCAGGAAATTTTGCTAAGCCTGGGTTGACACTTTTTTTTTCCAAATTTCGTTCTGAAATCACTTTCAATTTTACTGTACAACTTCAAAATATTCCTTTCTATGAAATGAAATTGGATTCATTACCGTTGAAATGCATCAGACCTTGAATTAATTGGACTTCATTTGGTAGTTCAAAAAATTGGAAACCAAATTGAAACTGCAGTTTTACCAAACCTTTGAATATAATTGTGCTTG
Source organism: Paspalum vaginatum (assembly GCA_030272315.1). Classification (NCBI taxonomy): domain Eukaryota; kingdom Viridiplantae; phylum Streptophyta; class Magnoliopsida; order Poales; family Poaceae; genus Paspalum; species Paspalum vaginatum. The sequence goes on along the minus strand of CM059019.1, from coordinate 12,290,570 downwards.
TAGTTCAAAATATAACATGATCTAGCCAAAACTTTGTATACCAAACTTGTAGACAATTTGATGAGGAACATCTTTGGTATTTTGTATGTTGACATCGATAAAGGTTTGCATAGTGTTTTGGGTTGATTTTTGTTAAACTAATAAATCTATCAATGTTTGACCTGCTGGGTAAATTCAAATTTTTTTGAAACAAAAATCTTTATCATAAAAAATTTCATATAGGAAAGTTGTAGATCATGAAAGTTTGAACAGCATTGGTATATAAATCTTTATATTGAAATGGACCTAAGATGGATTTATGGAATTTTCAAATTGGAAGGTGTTCTTGGTCAAACTGGGGTCACAGCTTTTGAATTCAAATTTCTCCTAAAATTTGAATATAACATGGTGCCACAAATTAAAACAAAGTTGTAGATCATGAAGTTTAGATCACTTCTTGTATTTTGAGTTTTGACTAGTTCGGCCGTTAAATGCTTCAAAAATGAGATATCCAAACAAGGGGTATGGCAATCAAACATCAATTTTCTATTTTTTTCGAATTTCCTTTTCTCGCTGTCTCTATGACAAGCGGGCTCCACTTGTCGGGTCCTCGGATCCACACGGGGACGTCAATGTAGTGGGGCCCAGCAACTCCATTTCTCCACAGACCCGGTCCATTGGACCTTGGTATTCCTCTCTCCCACGGTCCACATGTTGGTGTCTTTTGGTCCATGGACCCAGTGCATAGTACGTAGTGCATAACTAAACAAACAACATTACTATATTGACTTTGTTACAAAGATGCATGTAGGGATGCTCTAAGATCACTTTAAGATGAAATTTCAAATCTAGATAGCAAATGCTAAGCTCGCAAATTGAAGTCCTGGACATGATCTAAATAGAACTAGTTAAAGCACATCATACCAAAATTGTAGTACACAAAGTTTGCAACAGGTTTTCTATTTTGACCATAGCTTGAAAAGGCTTCTTACTGTACCAAACACTTAGAACTAAAACAGGATCCAAATCTGGACAGATTTTCCGAAGCTCGCAAATTTGGGTACTTGAACTGTTTCAAAATAGAAACAACTGAAACTTTCTATACCAACGAGGTAGAGTATAGATTTTTGCACGACTATCATATCCTGAGTTCTATAGACTCCATTGATCGACCCTCAGAAGTCTAGCTGTAAGCTACACATGCTAGAAAAGAACTATATATCCTTGTGCCATCATCTTGCGATAAGATCACTTATCGGCATATTTTCTGAGCACGTAAACACGAAATACACTATGACCACAATAAGTTTTCAAAACCCTTGGATTTATGGAAGCCTTGTTTCTCCTGCTATAGATGCCGCAGCCCTTTGACTTATGCCCTGATCACCCCGAGCTCACGAAGGCTAAAACAACAGCACCAGAAGGTCACGAGAAGAAGAGAAAAGCGGGAGAATCTTCCACTGACGCGGCTTCAGTTCAACATCTGTGACCTGGGATGGTTCTATTCAAGGGATTCATCAAGCCTGAAGATCAAGTCAAGATAATTCGTGCATGTCGACAACTAGGTATTGGTCCAGGAGGATTCTATAGGCCTAGTTTCAAAAACGGAGCCAAGATGAAGCTATGGACGATGTGTCTAGGAAAGAATTAGGATCCAACTACAGGGTTCTACGGGCCAACATGCCCATGCGATGATGCATGAGTTCCTGTGATACCAGAAGCTTTCAAGACAATTGCTCAAACTGCAAATTCAACGGCAAGCGAATTTCCTCAAATCAATCCTGACATATGCATCATCAACTACGACAACAACGTCGGGAAGCTCGGACTCCATCAAGACAAGGATGAATCAAGAAGAAGCGTCAACCATGGTCTACCTGTCATCTCAATTTCCGTAGGCGACACTGCAGAGTTCCTGTTTGGTGATACTCGAGACAAGGATAGAGCAACTAAGATCAACCTCAAATTCGACGATGTTCTTATACTCAGTGGATGATCAAGACTACTATTCCGTGGCATCTCCCACGTGAAGCCTAACACTGCACCGACATGGCTGAAGGAACAGATCGGCATTCGACCTAGACGTTTCAATCTTACGTTTAGGCAGTACTAACTGAGTGCCAATTGGTTTGGTAATGATCGAGTTAGACTTTTGTAATACGGGAACCTGATTTTCGTAGATCAAGCAGACCTCATGTATCCAGTTCTGTAAAATTTACTAGTGTCTCATTTTCATGGTTAATGTACTCCTAGTCTTACTGCAGTAGCACCTCGAACTTTGGTAATTCCCATGTCTGGAAACTTTTGCCGTTCATGCACTTCAATCTTTTGTAATCAGTGCAGCCCTAATTTATTTGCATTGTATTTCAATGTTCATGATTTCTTTGCTCTGAACCTTTGCAAATCGAGGATTCCTCACCTCTTTGATTCATATAATTCATACATTGAGATTATGTGTTATAAGCTCATGTATTGTATACGTGCCTCATTACTCATTACCTTGCCATGATCAAGTATTATTCGTGTCACCTTGGGTTGGATGGTTATTCCGCTCTTGAAATGCTGTTTACCTAAGCAGTATATGGTGCCACGACGGAACCTAGAGTCCTGTGTGTACGGCCATCACATGGTTGCGCTACTAGGTGTGCGCAGGTATCAAGACATGCAAAGGCATAACATCACTTCAATCGTGGGACATTCATATCCAGTTTCATCCCTTTTTGTTGATCTTGCTACTTGTGGTTCGTAGAGAAGGTCGATTCCGTTTCCACTACCTTGTTTACGTCCTGTCATTGCCTTGTTTCACCTTGCCTTTCTTGAGTTGTGCGAGTAGCCAACCTCCACACACTGCTTATTCACACATTTTCATTGCTTCTGTGGAAGTGATCAGTCTCATTTCCACCATCTCATCACATCTTTCCATTGCCTTATTTCACCTTGCCTTCTTGACCAGTGGGAATGATCTGCCTCAATCCCACGACTCGTTCATATTAATTCATATCCTTGTTTGACCTTGCCTTCGATGATTGGTGGGAATAGTCAACTTCGTTCTCACTGTCTCCGTCGATATTTTCTATTCATTCGTTGAACCTTATTCTTCGAGGGTGCAATCCACAAACATCCTCCACAATAGCTTTTCATTCTCGGCTAGTGCTCTTGCCATATCGTCATTTCCCTATGAGTTGTTTTCTTCCTCTTAGAAATTACCCAAAAAGGGAGCTTACTAACATTCCCAATTGTTTCGTTAGTAAGAACACGTCAACTACTTGTATTTTCTTGGTCAGTCCTGACCAACGCTAAGAAATCGTATAAACCATCACCTTGTCTAGGCGAATACAGCCTATCTTCTCCCTGTTGTGCCTTTCTTGTCACGACGAGTAGGATGTGCTATGCTTCATCACATCTTACTCTTTGAAGACATGTTGACTTGGTATTTTATATGTGGACACAGTCCCTATCAAATAAAATGAATGTGTCTCTCAAAAACACATCCAATGACATTCCCTTGAATCACGAGATCCTGCCTTGTTCAATTTCCGACTGTGTACACTTTGCTTTCATTGTATGGATAAATCAGGTACCTATCATGTTTCTAATTTTGGTATCAAAGTCAAGAAGTAACTCTTTTCCCTTGCTTATATCATTGTGACTCACTCACTGACCACATGCTCTTCATGGTTTGTTCATTCGCTCTTATATATGGCACGACTTGTCGAGAATATTTGGAAGACCACCCTATCCTTACCAGATGGCGCTTTGTGACTACTTGTGTTAAAGAGGAACTAACCATTCACAAGCTAGTCAACAAAGCCAATAGGTAAAAGTTTTAGATGTTGCCATGTGCATTCGAAAAGACACGAACTACGATGACCATAACCTTTGCAATACATGATAGGTTATACAGCCGTACCTCATCCAAATCTTCGGACGAGATTTTTTTAAGGGGGGTGGGCTGTGATGCCTCCGGCATCTCAAAAACCTTGACACACAATTAGATTAATGTTAATCATGGATTTCGACTTAATCATGCTAAGAGAGGACTGAAAACTAGGTGAAGAAATCACTAAGTCAAAATTTCCTAGTTGAGTATGCAGAACGTTGTGCGGTTGAGTTGAAGTAGTTCAAAATCTATACGCTTTCATGTGAAACATCAAATACAAAAGTTTTAGTTTAATGTATTGCCTTTAAATTTGGTATTTAGATCTTTCTAAAAATTAAATGTTAAGGAGCTCAAAAGTTCAAACCAAACTAAATCAACCTACACTCAGGAAATTTTGCTAAGCCTAGGGTTGACACTTTTTTTTCCAAATTTCGTTCTGAAATTACTTTCAATTTCACTGTGCAACTTCAAAATATTCCTTTCTATGAAATGAAACTGGATTCATTACCGTTCAAATGCATCAGACCTTGAATTAATTGGAGTTCATTTGGTAGTTCAAAAAATTGGAAACAAGAAATACTCCACATAAAATGAAACTGCAGTTTTACCAAACCTTTGAATACAATTGTGCCTGTAGTTCAAAATTTGACATGATCTAACCAAAACTTTCTATACCAAACTTGTAGAAATTTGATGAGGAACAACTTTGGTATTTTGTATGTTGACATGCATAAAGGTTTGCATAGTGTTTTGGGTTGATTTTTGTTAAACTAATGAATCTGCCAGTGTTTGACCTGCTGGGTAAATTCAAATTTTTGTGAAACAGAAATCTTTATCATACAAAACTTCATATAGTAAAGTTGTAGATCACGAAATTATGAACAACATTGGTATATAAAACCTTATGTGAAAGTGGACCTAAAATGGACTTATGGAATTTTCAAATTGGAAGGTGTTGTTGGTCAAACTGGGGTCACAGCATTTGAATTCAAATTTCTCCTAAAATTTGAATATAACATGGTGTCACAAATTAAAACAAAGTTGTAGATCATGAAGCTTAGATCACTTCTTGTATTTTGAGTTTTCACTAATTCGGCCACTAAATGCTTCAAAAATTAGCTATTCCGACAAGGGGTATGGCAGTCAAACATCAATTTTCTTTTTTTTTAATTTCCTTTTCTCGCTGTCTCTGTGACAAGCGGGCCCCACTTGTCGGGTCCTCGGATCCGCGTGGGGACGTCAGCGCAGTGGGGCCCAACAACTCCATTTCTCCGCAGACCCGGTCCATTGGACCTTGGTGTTCCTCTTTCCCACGGTCCCACATGTCGGTGTCTTTTGGTCAGTCGCGCCCACTCCCTCATCTCCCCTAACTAGCGGCCAACGCCACCTGTGCCGCTCGCCACTTGGCCGCCAGCCACCGGTGCCTCCCCACTCCCCCAACTGGTGCCTTGGCCTCAAAACGGAGGAGCCCCTCCTCCTCTGTGCTCCCTCTGCCTTCACTCCCTCTCACCCGAGCCCCTCTCCCTCTGTCTCCAATCCCCGCCACCATTAGCGAGCTCGGGAGCTCGAGCTCCTTGCCATTCCGGTTGCCCACGCTCCCTCCAACCACCACGCCGGTCCTCCCTTCCCCACCCTTGGTCCTTCCCCCGGGGTCTAGATCTCCGCACTCCCTCCACCGGAGCACAGCAGGCCGCCGAACCCCGCTGCATGTGCACCCCCGTTGCCGCACTATCTCTGCCCACCTCCAGCGACCAAGGTAAAGGGGTAAGGTCCCCCATCACCTCCTCTCTCTCCTTGACCCCGCTGGCAAGCCTGGGGATCCCACAGGGCGCGTGGTTGAAGAAGCACAAGGAGGAAGATGATGTTTTGTCAGTTTAGCCCTCAGAGTTTTGCGGTTTTACATTTCAATTTGAAGCACTGTTGATTGAGTCAAATGGATCTTGCGTGCTAGTCCCTAAGATCAAGGGTTAATTGCGCTTAGGTCCCTAATTTGTTGATTTTCGAAGTAATTACATTTTTATGGTCTGAGAACTTTAAAATTCCATTATAAATCAAGGAAAAATCGTAAAAATGCAAACTCAGTTTTTTTTGCTTGTTGTGAGTAGATCTACATAATACATATGATGGTTATGTAGGAAATGACTGTTTTACCCTTGGATCTTGCATGTTTGTTAAAACAAAATAAATGCAAAAATGGGGTCAAATGGACTCCTAAAATGTTGCTTGAACGTGTAATGAGTCTCTATGTTGCTTTATGAACATCTGATTGTATGAGTGTACATTTGCTCCTTATTCACAAAAGTACTTTCATTTAAGAAGTTTATCAATCACCTTTCTGCATATCCATAAAATGATTGTCCAAACGTGTGCTTGACAATCATGCATCCCATTCACTGCATCGTGCATGGCATTCATATAGTGACGCTTAATGCAGATACGTGACCAAGAAGCAAGTGCAGGAAACTACTTCAAGCAATGGAATCCAAAATACCAACTAAGACCCAAATACTACCTGGAGGGCCCATCAGTCGAGTTTGGATGGAGTTGTCCAAGTGATCAGGGGGTTGCTTGGGGCAAAGCCCCACAATCCGGCAAACTAACATTAGCTTAGCTTGTCGGTTTTGAGAAATAATAAGCAAAGGTAGGCAGGACCATGATACTCCTAGCTAATATAATCTTGATTGGTTGATGATTACCCATCCGCATTAGGAGTTGGTTCAAAACCATTGCATTAGACTTCTTGGCCGCCCTGGCCCTAGCACCTATACCTAGAGTTCATAGGATGAGTTGCCTAGAATTGGTAAGTGCGAGTAGACAAGAGTGTAAGGAGTCACTCATCACATAGGTGATTTCAAAATCACAGAAATCTTATCATTATGGAAATTGGTATTATGCTGATGATTTAAATGGAGACCGGGCAGAGATTTATTTTCAGTATTTACTTTTCATGATGTCACACATTGGACTTCGCCCGAGTCATTTAAGGCCCATCCGCTGTTCGTTTGCTGATCGGCATAACATTGCTAGAGTGATTATCCGGGATATGGGATCGGTAATGTCTTTCCTGGGGTCGTCCAAAGCACAAAGACACATTCCTACCCGCTGGTTGAGAGGAAGGTGGCCTGGGGGAGCTTTGTACCCACTGCGGTGAGACCGAGATGTCGGCAGGCTCGCTATAGGGGCACAACCCAGGGGCTAGGCGGGAGTGAATCGAACTTGGGATGAGACAGATTAAGAATGGGGCTATATGTGGGAACGCAATGGCTAGTAAGCATATACCGCTGGCACGATAGTTATTCCTAGGAATTAAAATTGATTCAAATCGCTAATGCCCACCAGGTGTGGGAATGCCAATATCACTGTCGGGCAACGTAGTAACTACTTAAAGATATTATATCTATTACTCATGTTTTCAAATACTACTTTCTTGTGTTGTATTGCTTACATTTCTGCAAGTTATTGTTATGGTGTTATATGCAAATGTTGAAACTTGGTACTCTATGTTGATATACCACTGCTTAAAAATCAATGGCTAAGGACCCACTTGCTAGTAAGCAAGCTTCGCGTCAGCCGTAAGCCATTCCATTAAGTCCTACTGAGTAATTAGTACTCAAGGTTTGCCCCCACCTTTTGAGTACAGGTACCGATGACATCTGGACAAGTGCTTAAAGGAGCGTAGTACTGGTGGGCTCGGTGCTGCTCGCCTCATTCATCATTGCAAGAAGACTACTAACGTATTTGGTTTCCACTGTGAGATGTTTTTGAAATCGCTTCCGCTATCTGATTCGAACTTGCCTTTCGTATGGCATTATGTTGAAACTTGTATTTTATTTCAAATGGGTTTGTAAAGTAAATCTACTTATACTCTATTTCAACTGCGTGTGATGATGTAACTGTTGTGGCTCCATCGAGGGCTGGATGTGTACGATGTCGGTTTCTCTGGGATTTGGTAATATCGAGAGCCGAATGTCTCTCGACGGACGACTGGGTTTAGTTCGGTCTAAGTGCACTGTGAGCCAGAGGTGGCAGGTGTTCTTAGGTCGGATTAAATCAGTGGTTCCTCCACATCGGCATCGGCTCATACCAGAGTTGATACGACTCGGAGTCAGACCTGGAAATTGCCGCGTAGACATATCTCCATAGTTTTTATCATATCATGCATTGCATTGTATCATATGCATTTTCACTTCACTAGCACTAGAGCTCTTCTAGAATGACTAGTTAGTACTTGCGTGTGCTAGATTGTACAGTTGCTTGCATGATCGTGGTTGGCTAAGCTCCTTGAATATGTCTAATATCTTTTGTGAGCTAAGTCACATTTATTTCTTAAAAGTGAAAAACCATAATCACCACTTGACTTGGCTACCTAGCATTGGTAGGAATGTTGAATGCTATGCTATCTTTTCATGCTTGGATATGCTAGTCGTATGCCTTTGTTAAGTTTATGACTAAGAATTTATGACACCTTGCCTAAACCTGAAATCTGAACTAAAAAATGTATACAAGTTGTGTCTTATGAGCTGAATTGAAAAGATCCAGGTGGGTTCGCTTGTCACGCTGATCTAGTTTGAGATAGCTTACTTTTGCACTTTGGCATGAACTTGGACTAGGCTGTGTATGACCAAAATCTTGTCTTAAGCTTCTGATAGTTTTCTGAACCTAGGCTTGGCATTGGTTGGTAAGAAGTGGCCAAGGCAAGTGAATAATTCTTGGCACATGATCTACCATGCATGAAGCTACAAGTTCCTACAATTTGAAATCTGCAAGTCTCTAAATTGCTTATGCCCTATCGTATATGCTTTGGTTGAGAGTAGCACACCTTGTATGTTTTGCTAGCATCTTGTTGTTCATGCCTATCTTGCTAGATGCTATTCATGTTGGTGATGCTTTTTTTCAACAACCCTGAAAAACATGTTCCTGGTAGATTCAAATGAGCTTGTTTGCATGTTTCCTTGCCCTCACCTCCTCTGTATACTAGAACTCATGTTTACTAGCTTTTCATCCCTGCTGAGCTCTTCATGGTACACTTCTTGCATTTCATGGCATATTTTGAGGGGTAGTTGTCTAGTTCAGGGGGAGTCGGATTCTATGAACGCTTGATATGTCCATTGTCAACAAGGGGGAAAGTTGTTGACTTACGGGAGAGATTGTTGCTCCCAGGGGGAGTTCATGGACCAAAGGGGAGAATTCTAGAGAGAACTAGTTGAGGGGGAGCTGTGCATTCATCTTGCATTTGTAAGGATGCATTTTAGGGGGAGTTTGAGCTTTTAGCATGCTCTTGCCTCTTTCTGGAGGAGCTGATGCTTTGCCTAAGCATGACTGTATTGAGCCGGTTTGCCTCTTTATTGAGGGGTCATGCTTTAGTTTGATCGACTGCGTTGGGCGGTTTCCCTTGTCTTAGGGGGTCTATTTTTGGTTTTGTTTTCATTGCCTCAATTTGCCCTTCTTAGCTTGTGTTTGGTTTTTGGGCATCTTGAACAACTTTCTTCTTTTCTTCTTTCTTTTCGGTTTTACGTTTGTTTTTCTTGTCTTTCTTCTATTTCAGGTTACAGGTTGAAGGTGTTGACAATGCACTTGTCAAGTGGGAAATTGAGAGTTAATGTTCTTGATCCATTGCCTCTGGAGTGATGAGTGATTGTCAATGGAAGCCAAGACCCTGAAGGACTTGGGCACAAGACCTCCGATGGACAGGAGGCCCTCCGATGGACTGGAGGTAGATGAATGTCCTCCAAAGGATATGAGGCATGCTCAGCATTGGTCGGCCATGGGAGTTCGGTACACGGAGGAGTGGCACGGCGACGACAAGTGTAATACCTCCGAAGGACTGTGAGGTGACCCCGATGGATAGGGGATGTCGGGTGCCACCACGGTGCTCCAACCCGAATACATGGCACGAAGTCGGGTGAGGGCGTTGGCGGATTCGTTCAAATCCACAACCCTACCACCAAGTTACCAAGCCTCGGTGAATGGGCTCATTTCTCACTGAGATAGAGTGGACTGGTGATGAGAAAAGGGGGTTCCCAATCTTCCATCAGGTGGAGGGTAAGTCGATTTGGTGGCACGAGACACACACGATCAGGCTCCCGATTGGCACGATCAAGCCCCTACAGTGGCAGCACCATGCGTCCTCTGGTTATCAACCGTGCGTTGTCGGTTGACCTCGCCATGAAGGCTAACCCTGCTAGTGAATCGAGAACACGAGCAAGAACAAGAAAGATTGAAACTAAACTTGCAGATGAATGATTAATCTCACAAAGTTAGGGATTCACAAACCGGAGTGTTCTCTATGGCGAAACTGTTCTAAGACAGAATATCTCTAAGCAAATCCCAAGCCCTAACCTAATGACGGCTACTGAATATATACTCTAGGGGGAGGTCAAGGGGGTGACCAAGTAACCCTAGGGCGTACAAGACCAGTAGGCACAAAAACTGGTCCAGCAGCATCATGGCTGATTGTGGATGTCATTTTGTTTCAGCGATTCCCTTTAACTCCGTAGTCCAAATGATATGAAACTAGTTGGGTTAGAAAGCTTATCTCCTTAGTTTTCCACTGATATGTAGAATGTTCCAAATGGAGCCTGTATGTGGTCTAGGCGTCCGTTTTCATGGGGCCTACTCCAGCAGTCCGATCCGAACTCGCGAATAAATTGTACTTCAACGTGGATTGGGCTTTAAATTCCATCTTTGCTTGGACCTTGGTCGTATATGTATTGGTCATGTCGTCATCAAGTGGGCCATTTCAGGCCTAGGTGGAGACTTCCTAAAGTTTTCTGGTTTCTGACTTCAAAACCGAGGGCGGATCGCGGATTGGACTACTGGCCACGTGGAGAACATCGGAGGATTGCATGGAACTTACGAAGATCGAGACTTCATCGTGGTCGTCCGTTCCAAAATATCTTGTACCCTTTCATTTTAAACCATCAGGGCATTTCTTGTTATAGGGACTAAGTGCAAAACTGTCTAAACAGCACTAGGGTATAAATAGGCTAAGGGCTGGTCATTAGAATCTCTCTTGGCTACTAGGGTTAGTCTTTCGCCTTGTGATTTTCAATCTCAAGCCTAGAGCTTCATTTCTAGAGAGGTTAGAGTAGCATTCAGCCTCCAAATCTTGAGGGAAGGTGAGGGTGGTGGCTTGGGATGAATTCCTATGGTTGAAATCTAATCTAGACCCTTGTTTGAGCATTTAATCGAAGGTGGTTTCTGCTGCAAGCTGGTGTTCCTTGTCCCTCCGCTTCTCCCTTGTGTTTTGTTCTTGATTCTTGATCTTTTGTGTGTTTGGCTTTGATCAACATCAAGGGTTCTCTTTTGCCGGTGTTTTGCCTTGCCTTGGCGTGGTTAATCTTTCAAGACATGAGCTAGATCCTTGGAACCACGAGCAAAGGGCTATTCTTCTTGTTCTTCGTTTTTCGTTCTCTCCTTCCCATCTTCGCGATATCTGTGATTCCCGTGCGACCCTTGATATTTTGGAGTAGATCTTTTGGGTTTAATTTTGAGATGGCTCCAGGATAGCCTATGCAAAATTTTGTGATGTTTGGTTAAGGTTAGAACCAGTTTCGATCGAGTTTTTTGTGGGTTCGCGGGCTGTTTTCTCTGTTCCAGGCTTGAGCTGTTTGGTCTGCATAGATCGCATAATCCGAAGGTTTGTTGAATCTGCATAAGCGGATTGTCCAGTCTGTGGGCGGAGATCTCGAGGCTCAGCCCCTTATGGGGATTTCTCAGGTAGGTTTGTCCATGGGTTTGTCCGGTCTGTGAAACCAGATTGTCCGGTCATTGGTTGTGCGGCCGTAGAGGTGCACCCCTTCTCAATTTGTCCGGTCAGTTCTCGAGAGGTGGGTTCGGACTATCCGGTCACGCTTTCTGCTCTGTGTGCTTCCTACAGTTTCTTCAGTCCATAGCTTTGTCTGGTCTGTCAGGTTCAGATTGTCCAATCAGTGTCTGCAGGCAGTGTTTGGCTCGTTTTGCGTTATTTTCGATTGACGTTTGAGCGAGTGCTTTCATGTGCTTCCGCTCGCTTGGTGTGTACCCTTTCAGTGGGCGACATCAAGTGTTCGCTAGATACGTATCTATTCAGTGGATGGTATCTAGCGTTTCACCTTGCACCAAGTTTGGGAGTTGTGATTTTGAGTTTTTAAGTGTTCCTATTCACCCCCCCCCCTCTAGTCACACGTCTCGATCCTATAGCAGGAAGTGAACAAATCCTAATTATGCAACATTATGCATACATAGAAAATCTACCCTATCACATGTTTGCAATGGGTTTATTTATTTCTTTAACCCTTCCATGTTGAGTTTAGGTCGCTAAATAGTCCTAATTCAGTGCAAATATTTATGATAGGCAGATAAATATTATATAATGTTGTCAGCCAAATTTCAGCAACAAAAGCTTTAATGTTATCTTGCATTAGAGAACACAAACTCTATGCTAACTTTAGCAAGTGTTCTTTTTGGCTAAAGGAAGAGGCATTCATAGGCCATATCTTGTCAGAAAAGGGACTAGTTGTTGATCCAAGCAAGGTGGAAGATGTGCTGAACTGGAAACAACCATAGACAATGATAGAAGCGCAAAGTCTTCTTGGTTTAGCTAGTTACTACCGTCGCTTCATCAAGGACTTCTCCAAAATTGCAAAAGCAATGATGTCATTGACCAAGAAAAATGCAATGTTTATGTGGAGCCCAAAGTGTGAAGTGTCAATCCAAACACTGAAGAAACTCTTAACCTCAGCACCTATTCCTGCTCAACTGGACACAATAACCAAACCATTTGATGTCTATTGTGATGCCTCTGGTAGTGGCCTCGATTGTGTTCTAATGCAAGAAGTAAGAGTGATTGCCTATGCATCCCACCAATTGAGGAAACTTGAGGTGAATTATCCAACACATGATCTTGAGCTAGCTGCAGCTGTTCATGCATTGAAGATTTGGAGACATTACATGTTGGCCAACATTTGTCACATATACACTGACCACAAGTGCTTAAAATACATCTTCACACAACCATGAACCAATATGAGGAAACATCATTGGTTAGAATTGATAAAGGACTATGATTTAGAAGTCCACCATCACCCTAGGAAAGGTAATGTGGTAGCAGATGTGTTGAGCCGTAAAGCTCATTGCATCTTCATTGAGGCTCGTCCAACAGTGAGAGTGGTATGTTGTGAGATGGGGAAATAGAAGCACCAACAATGCCGCATGCTCAACTTTTCAACATCATTGTCAAACCAACTATAAAAGCCCAGATCATGGAGGCACAAAAGAAACATAAGGGTGTGGCACACATTTGAGATGGAATAACCGTAAAGAATGCTTGTTTCAAGCTTGATGATGGAGTCCTATGGTTCAAAAATCGCTTAGTGGTACCAAAGACATGGAACTATGGAGGAAAAGACTCAACGAACCTCACACCTCTATGATCACTACGCACATAGGAAGTAATAAAATGTACAAAGATCTAATGCAAAAGTTTTGGTGGACTCTTATGAAATGAGAGATCACCAAGTATTTGTCTAAGTGCGATGTATGCCAGAGAGTGAACACTGATCACTTAAAACCTGCTAGTATGTTTCAACCACTTGAAGTTCCAGCTTGGAAATGGGTGGATGTTCACATGGATTTCATTATAGATTCACATTGGACTCAGAAGGGATATGATTCCATATGGGTGATTATTGAGCGGCTCACAAAATCCGCTCATTTCATTCCGATCAAAACCATCTACCGAGTAAAGCAATATGTTGAATTATGCATAACCCAGATTGTGTCCTTGCATGGTGTTCCTCAAACCATCACTTTGGATCGAGGCTGGCTATTTGTGTGCTTTTGGGAGAACTTTCAAGCCACTCCTGGGACCTAATTGATACGGAGTTCAGCATATCATCCTTAGACAAGTGGAAAAGTTGAGAGAGTAAATCAAATCCTAGAAGACATGTTGAGAGCACTAGGATTTGAGAAGGGTGACCATGTGTATCTTCGAGTGTCACTAATGAAAGGAGTGCACCAGTTTGGAGTGAAAGGAATGTTAGATCTGCGATATGTGGGTCCATTTCAGATCACAAAACAATGTGGGCCAGTGGCTTATCGGTTAGAGTTGCCACCAAACCTTGCCATGGTACATGATGTCTTCCATGTTTCACAACTCAAGAAATGTCTTCGCGTGCTAGAAAAAGTGATTGATACATCTCATATTCTGACTGAACCTGACCACACATATCAAGAGCACCCAATAGAGATACTAGACCAAAATCTAAGAACAACAGGCCTAAGGGCTATCAACTTTTACAAAGTGCAATGGAGTAATCACTCCAAAGAAGAGGCAACTGGGAATAAGAAGAATATCTACATTAAAAATATCCTGACTTTATTCCATCCAATCAAAATGGGTATGTCGCAATAGTTTTACTTTCAAATTTAATTTGAAATTCATACACAATGCATTTTCTTTCTCTTTAACTTAACCACCGCCATCACACTAAAATCTCAGGATGAGATTTATTTAAGGGGGGTGGGTTGTGATGCCCTAGCATCTCAAGTGCATTACATCAGCATCATTTCATGAACATTTCATATTGAATGCATGGGTGAACTATGTAATTTGAATTAAGGCAACTTAGTTATCCTGAATAGGCCTCTGAACATGTCACTACAACAAGAAAATCTTTTGTGATCTAGTCAAAAATCTCTACACCAAACTTGTAGAAAATTTTATGCGGGACAACTTTGGCATTGCGTGTTGTAACATGCATAATGGTATGAATAGAGTTTCGGGTCATTTTCTGTCAACATATGAAATTCGCCAAAACTTCACCTGTCAAGTAAATTCAAATTTGTGTGAAACAAAATCATTATCATGCAGAACTTTATATATGATAGTTATAGGTATTATAAAATTTAATAACTTTTATATAGAACATTTCCCATGAAAATGCCCCCAAATATGACTTTTGTAATTTGTAATTTGAAGGGTTCAGCTTGGTCAAACTAGAATTCCCATATGAATTCAAATTTTGATTCAAAATTTCAATAGAACCTTGCATTAAAGTTTATAACAAAGTGGTAGAGTACAAAATTTATAACAATTTTTGTATTTTGAGTTTGTTCAAATAAGGCCTCTAAGTTATTTAAAAACTCCGATTTTAAATGAGTGGTTCTGTAGTCAACTAGGGTTTAGGATTTTCATAGTATATTTTTCCTATTTGAGTCACTCACGAGTGGGTCCCACCCCGACCAAGCGCAGAGGATGCCGGCCACAAGGCCGCTGGTGTACGAGCAACACATAGGGTGTGCCCCGACCAACCACTCCCCCTTGGCTTCAAGAGGAGAGCACCCTCCATTTCACTCTCCCTCTCACGCACCACACTGAGCCGCTCCCTCACAGTTTCTCTCAATTTTTTCATTGCCGCCGCCATTGTAGGGAGCTTGCAGCTCAAACTCTATCACCTCCACTAGTTCATGTGCCTTTCAACCAGCACGGCTCTCCTTGCTGCCCCTACTCTGCCAAATCCTCTAGGTCTAGCTAGCCATCACCCTAGCACCAAGCCGCGTCATCTCGCTAAAGCTCCCCATTCGCTACACACAATCGCCGGACCTCCTCCACTCAGCATTACTAGAGGTAGCATGTAAGTCTACCCTAGCACCCTTCCCTCTCTCTGACCATCATGGGCGAGCCCTAGGCCTTGCACAGCAGGGCACCACGAGCGCGGTCGCCGGCCTCTCTCCCTGGTGGGAGGTTGAAGAAGGAGACGGTCATCTTTTGTTTTTTCGAATGGATTTTAGAACTTTCATGCTTTAATCCCAAAAGCCATACACTGTGTGTGGGGGATATATATCCTCTGGGTCCTCATGAAGCGCATTCTCTACATGGGCTGTCAGAGGGCCCAATCCAGGAGCTGGTCGACTAACTCAGGCCTGAGGTGCAGAACAACTTGGCACGCAAGACAAGGACTCCATAGGAAAGATATGGATCACGGATTCCATGTAACCTCTTGTAATCTAAACCGTCAATGAGACATAGAAGGAAACCGACTTGTAACCCAAGCCATACCGGATTATATAAGGCGGGCTAGGGACCCCTCTCAGCCAAGGGAACTCATAGCAGATCTGATTAGATATCTCCCAGACTTCATTAGAGCACTCAATTCTCCACGCCCTCATGCATCAATACAATCCACCACACACAGGATGTAGTGCATTGTGCGATTTGGCTAGCATGAACCTATATTAATCGTGTTCTTCCCTATGTTCTATGTGACCATCGAGGTACGTGTTGATCCAGACGCCCACAAAAGCATCTCGTGGTACATCCTGTGGTGTATTACCGGTACAAAACACCGCCAGTTGTCGAGGTTTGATACCGACAGTGCACCACGGGATACGTCACAAGGTGCTTTTGGAGCTGGCGAAATCGGCATAGCTCGATGGTTCGCTTGCAAAGTGACAGAACACGAGGGTTTATACAGGTTCGGGCCGCAAGATGCATAATACCCTATGTCATGTTGTGGCGAGTTGTATTGATCTGTGGTCAAGGTTACAATGAGAGCTAGGGCTCTGGTGCGCGAGGTAGTGGTTTGGTGGTATGAGATGCGTTAGAATTCTACGTAGGATCCCCTCACCTGCCTTATATAAGCGATGAGTTCTTGGGTTACATGTTAGGTCCCTTCTATATCTCCTAGTTGGTTTACATTACAAGAGATCAAATAAAATCCTTGGCTGTATCTTTCCTCCTCCAAATCCCGTGAATCCAAGACCTCGAGTCGGAGTCAAGTATCCTTCCGTGCTTCTCCCTGGATCACGACATCCTTGCCCCGATCTCCAAGCTTGCTCGACCATCTTTGGGCTTGAGTTGGGCAGCTAGCCCACGAAATCAGCCGTCTGCCCTTCTCAGGCCCTCCAACAGTCTTGAGTTCACGCCATGAGGAGCTAGGGGATATCTATCCCCCACAAGCCCCTAAGGCTTGAGTCAATTCTAAAGACAATTAACACGAGACTCCAAAGAAATCCACAGTTCCGAATGTGAAATATCACCGAGTCAATTAACCCAGCCTCTCAATGGTTGCACCAACCAGGTGCACCCATTGGGTGTAGCCCCCGAGCTTCAAGTTGACTTGAGTAACAATCAGCTTGAAGATCCAAAAGACTAAAGACTTTATATAAAAATGCCTTCGAACCAATCAGTACCTCCTTCCATTTTTTGCACTAACTAGGTGCACCCAATGGGTATAGCCCCTAAGCTTAAAGTTGACTTGAATAACAATCAACTTGAAGATCCAAAGGACCCGGAGATCCAAAATATAGATTCCTCCGAGTCATTCCCATGTCCCCTTAATGAGGGTAATTTTCCCACCTCTCCTGAGTCATTGATGCCCGACTGAAATCCCTTGGATTTACTAATCAACATTTTGAAAGAAAAATTTCCCACCCATTGGGTGTGAGCGGGGAATTGCTGGGAATACAAAGCGTCCCTCCCCATAGTACAGTCATTGTCTCAAAAATATAACCGCCAACAGACCCTGCTTTATTGAACTGTCTCCCGTTTAGATCATTGACACGTGCCCATCCAGAATACCAAGCGCCTTCCTTCTGCACGTACTCCCTAGAAGGCGAAATGATGCCCTACCCATTATATAACCAGGGCACGAGTCCTTTCAGCAACCATACCTCCATTGCCTTACGCGCACACCACAACCTTGCCATAAGCATCCTCCCACTCCCCACCAAGCACAATGGCTGCTGGCAAGGCGAAGAAGCACCTGGCGTTCTCTGACAAGGAGGATGAGATCCTCTTTGTTGGGTTTAGCGATGAGTACCTACCCAGCGACCCTAACACCAGTGATGACGAAGAAGAGGGCAACGTCGACAGTGAGGAGGGAGAGGAGGATGAAGATCTCTCCTCCACCAACTCTAAGCAATACAACTAGAAGGCGAAGGCCATGATCTGGGGCCTCAACTACCCTAGACTTGGGGGTCCGAAGGATGACGATGACGACGAGGAGGAGGACGACGATGATGGCGATGATGACATCGACAATGATGACGACAATGACAGCAGCGACGACGACGATGCCCTGCCTCCCAAGAACGCCGCCGCATCACCAAGTAGATGGCAGTAGTGATTAGGCCCCCTAGTAGCCCACGAGTAGGTTGAAGTCCAATGTATCTGCCTCAGTAATGATGCAATGAACTATCTTCATCAAACCCTGTGGGTTTGTATTTGATCATTTATGATATGTGCCTACTGCCATTGGCATATGGATGTTCTAATTATCTCTAACACGACCACGCAAACCGCTTTAGACAATTGATGGCCACCCTACTTTTAAGAATTTCTGGAAGCATAATCCATCTGAGCGGATGAAAAGCAATGGATGACAGAATCCATACGTAAAAATGACCACCACTGAATAACATTACTCTGACTAAACAAAAACCGACTGAACTTCAACCCGTCCTAATGCTCAAAAACTCTAATAACCATTTGTGCCGACTGAAGTCTCTATGACTCAATGCTCTAGGAGCGGTTTGTAATGCTCGACTCAAGAGGGACCTTTAACGGCGTTACCATCGCCATCCTAGACAAAACTTCAAAACTTGACACCGTTACGGATAAAAGGAAAGCAAATGTCCTAAGGATTCCTTCCCTTTCAGTTCCTCATTCCCTTTCACTATAGCCGCCAGCCCTCAAGGTTTTGAAATCCTCCATTGACATCTTTCGCAAACTTCCTTGTTGATCATGGCCCCAAATAAGAAAACCATCAGCGAGCGCGGGAACACTAGCGAAGGGCTCCCACATGACGAGAACCGGCAGATTCCTTTGCCGTTCCTTGCCTTTCATATGTCCACTACCTCTGTGTCTGACCTTCTTCATCTTGTAGAGATGGGAGTTCTTCCTCCCATGGAGTTGGGTGGGTAGAGGAGTTGCGAGGGGGAAAAGGTTCCCACAGAAGATACTCATGAATCTCTAGCCTTTGCTTCATTCTTTGTGGGTGGATTAGTACTACTCATCTGTTCTTTTGTATGAGGTCTCCTCAATTTCTATTCCATTGACCTCTCGCATTTGAATCCCAATTCCATTCTTCAAATCTCAATCTTTATTCACTTCTGCGAAGCGTATCTTAGAATCGTTCCCCATTTCGGTTTGTGGAAACATTTGTACCACTACAAGCTCAGCACCTGGGACAGGGTCTTGCAGGTAGTATGGGTGACAACCTTGAACTCCGTAGGGGCCGATAGTCATCATATCTTGATATTCCCCTTAAAACAGCAACAGGGGATGGCATTTCGAGTGGTTCTACATCAGTAATCATGGAAATTCTTTGCCAGCTCAGTCGGGGCGACAGCCCAACACAAAGCTAGAAAGTTAGGAAGAGGCACCAATAGTAGAAGAGAGCGCCGAGGTAGAAATTTTGCTGAAAGACATTGCAGATTTGAAGGAACACATCCTAACTGCCCAGGCCGTGGTGATTGATTTTGTTTTCCGCAGCATCCAGCATCTGAAGGATCGAGTTTATCTGGCATATCTATATGTTGGAGCGAGTGACCCCACCCAAGAGACCACCTGAGTGATCACTAAACAAGACATCAAGACCCATGTTGGACTGATGCTAAGAGTTGATGTCTACAACGAGCAGACTCCGCAGCCTTATTTAGCTTGGCGTCCAACTCCTTCTGTAAGTATTACCTTTACCGAACTAACTCCATTGAGAAGCTTAATGACACATGCTGAACTAAATACACCTTCTGACTTGAACTTGCAGAGTAACATTTCCAAGTCTTTGTCTGGTCCTCCTCAACAAGGTGCAGACAAAGTGCTGAAGCGAGAGTCCAAGTTAACGTCGGAAGAAATGGAGGATGTTGTCATTGCCACCCATGGTGAAGGCAATAATGAGGCGAATACATTCATAGTGATATCCCGACCAGCCGAGGGATCTAGCGATGCAACAGAGGCCGACACTCAAGAGGGGCAAGCCCCCGAGCATGAAGGTACTGATACGGCCGACCAAGCCCCCGAGCATTCACCCATTCCAAAGGGGAATGTACAATCATAAGCCATGCCCAAGCGATTGCGCACCAAAGTGTCAGCCATGAGGACTGAAATCCCTCGCAGGAAGAGAACCAGCAAGGAACAAACCGCAGCCCAAAGGTCAACTGTGATTATACCTGACCCACCATCACCAACTAGGAGGCCGAGTAAAAAACCCAAGCTACAGCATAGTGAATTCTTCATCGCGCATTGATTGGAGCAATATAATAGACAAAGAAGAAGAAGAGATTCCCCTCAGTCGCCGTGAGAGAAGGTAGAAGAAGCTTTGAGATTTTGGGGTCTCTTCCTCTCCGCCGACGCTATGACAACAACTAGCTGATTCTGAAGCTGCTCGTGCTAGTGACCCTGCTGGTATGTGACTATTCTCTGACTTTGGTTATGAGTTTAATTGAGTTCCTTTCTTTCTTGCGCTTGATATCTGCCGCCTAGAAGCTACCGCCAAAAGGATTGCAGATCTGGAGAATGCTGCAGTTCAGCATGATACCGCATATCGTAATGCCATACTTGAGCATGACGAGGCCCAAGACACTACTGAGACTTTGCAAAAGAAGCATGAACTGCAGAAGAAAGGGCATGAGATAACCTGCCAAGAAACCCAGTTTGCATATTCTTTACTTACAGAAGCCTATAAGTTGCACCGATCCGCAGGATGAGACACTGTAGTTGAAGAAGGAGATACAAGAACTCCTAGAATCTCGAGATGGCTTTGAAAAATCATTCAGTAATGCATCAAGCGCCTTGGCCGTGCTCGAAACAAGCCACAAGTTGACTCGAGAGGACCTTGTGAAGAAGACTTCTGAGTTAATTAAGGCCAACCAAATTCGTGTTGAGATTCAGAGCAAAACAGAGATCTAGATAAGATCTTGAAGTCCACAAAGCAGGCGCTCAATGAATCACAACAACAGGTTGAGAGGCATCGTGGTTGAGAGCCAATGGACTGGCTCCATTGCCTCTGGAGTGATGAGTGATTGTCAACAGTAGCAAGACCCAGAAGGACTTGGGCACAAGACCTCCGATGGACAGGAGGCCCTCCGATGGACTGGAGGTAGAGGAAAGTCCTCCGAAGGACTGGAGGCACACTCGGCGTCTGTCGGCTATGGGAGTTCGGTATACGGAGGGGCGGCATGGCGACGGTAGGAGTAAGTCCTCCGAAGGACTGCGAGGCTGCGCCGATGGACAGGGGATGACGGGCGCCACCACGGTGCTCCAACCCGAATGCGTGGCACGAAGGCGTGTGAGGGAGGCTGTGGTGGCTTCGGCTCAAAACAGTCACCCAAAGTTACCCAAGCCTTGGTGAGTTGGGCCACGACTCGCCAAGATAGAGAAGATGGGCCAAATCTGGCCCAAGCGGAGACTTCCTAAAGTTTTTCGGTTTCTGACTTCAAAACAGGGGGCGGATCGTGGATTGGACTACTGGCCATGTGGAGAGCATCTGAGGATTGCGTGGAACTTACGAAGATCAAGACTTCATCGTGGTCGTCCGTCCCGAAATATCCTGTAATCTTTTGTTTGAACACTTAGGGTTTGTCTAGCTGTAGGGACCTAAGTGCAAAACTGTCTAAATAGCACTCGGGTATAAATAAGTCCAAGGCAGGTCATTAGAGTGACTCTTGGCTGCTAGGATTAGTCTTCACTTAGTGATTTTTGTCCTTAAGCTTTGAGCTCCATTGTTAGGGAGGTTAGAGTAGGATCTTGCCTCCTAATCTTGAGGGAAGGTGAGGGTGGTTGCTTGAGACAAATTTCTGCTTGCATGCTGAATCTTTAGACCCATTTTGGGCACTTAATCGAAGCAACTTCGTGCAGCAACCTTGTGTTCTTCTCCTCCCCCTCTCTCTTTAGTTTTTGGGTTCAATCCTTGCTTTTTGGGTGTTTTTGTTGGGCAAGCTTGAATCCCTTTCTTTGCTGATGTTCTGGACTTGCTAGGACGTGGAGATCATGACTTAGTTCATCTCAATCCTGCTGGATTGCCATGAGCAAGCATTTTTGTGTTTTCCCCTTCCTTTCCTAAGGATGGTCATTTCACAAGATCTGAAATTCCCGCTGATTCCGCGGTTACCTTGAGTTGATCTTTTAGGAATAACTTTGAAATAGGGTCCAGATAACCTGTGCAAAATCTCGTGAAGTTTGGACAAGGTTTGATCAAGTTTGCTTTGAAAACGTCTTCTCTGCCACCCTACCGGACCATTCGGCAGCGGCCACCGGACAGTCCGGTTCCACCGGATAGTCCGGCAGTGCCCACCGGACAGTCCTGCTTGAGCCACTATCCAGGCAGTGCCACCAGATAGTCTGGCACCAGGAACCGGGTAGTCCGGTCCCACCGGACAATCCGGTGTTGCCCACCGGATAGTCCGGTCCTGCCAAGAAGCTGCTCTGTTCTTCCCAGTTTGGTTTTTCCGCTGTGATTTTGCTACGGATTTTCGCATTCCTCCTTCAAGACCATTCTCTTTGCTTACTGTGAGTCAGTGAGACACACCTCGGTGCGGTGAGTATCTTGTGGCGGTTGTTGCAAAATCCGTTGCTCCGCTGTCATTCTTGCTCGGATCTTGAGCTTTCTTGCCTTGGTGCAGATCCTCACAGTGGACGGCACCCTTGCGCTGCTAGGCACGTATCTGTTTAGTGGACGGTGCTTAGTTTCGGTTACCACTTGGGGGTTTGTGATTTTGTGATTTCAAGTGCTCCTATTCACCCCCCATCTAGTCACACGTCTCGGTCCTACAATTGGTATCGGAGCCGGTTAGGTTTCTTCATACCTTTACCGGTGAGAAACCAGTAGCGACTATGACTCACTCTGGGAAGATTCCGGTGCTTGGTTCCGATGGCTACTCCTACTGGAAGGGTAGGATGAGAGCCTTCTTGCTTAGCCAGGGCCAGGACATATGGGATGCTACTCAGAGTGCAAACTTTGTTGTGCTTCCAGTTGCCCAGCGCACCACCCCAGCGATTGTGGCTCAGTATGAGGCGAACGCCAAAGCTGTTAACTTTCTCTTCTCAGGACTTGGTCCAATTGATTATGAGAAAGTGAGCCATCTGGAGATTGCCCGTCAGATCTGGTCCCTGCTGAGTGCACACCATGAGGGCACTGCTACTATCAAGGGGCGTCTCGTTGAGACTTACAGGCGCGAATATGAAAATTTCGTTCAAAAGCCTGGTGAGTCCATCGATGACTTGTTTGGTCGTTTTTAATCGATCATCAACAAGTTGCGCGTTAACTCCAGCCCTGAGAGCATCCCATACACCGACCATCAGCAGGCTCTCAAGTTACTGTATGCGTTGGATAGGAAGGTATGGGAGATCAAGGTTAACTCGATCATTGAGTCTGAGGCCTATGACACAATTGGAGTGGAGACTCTTTACAGCAAGCTCAAGGCCACAGAGGTGGATTACAAGTTGAGAGATACTCTCGCTTGTACTGGCTCCAAGAGCCTAGCCTTGGCTTCTCCCTCCAGTGAGGCCGTTTCTAACCCCCAGCTTCACAACTTTTCGTTTCCTGCTCTTATGTTTGTTACAGAGGAGCAGTTGGCGTCTCTTGGGGATGATGAGCTTTGTCTGGTGTCTAGCCGCTTTCAGCGCACCTATGACAACCAGATGAGCAAGAAGAGGGGCGAGAGGCCCAAGTGCTTCGAGTGCGGAGAGGTCGGCCACTTCATTGCCGAATGCGAAAACAAGCAGAACGACTACTACAAGAAGGGCAAGAGCCACTCCCGCGACTCCAACAAGTACCACTCCGGCAAGCGCAACCACACCAAGCACCGCTCCATTAAGATCAAGAACTTCCGGAAGGCTTTCAAGAGCTATCAGAAGGACAACCGAAAGCGGGACAAGGCCTTCTTCGCCGAGCTTGGTGGTTTGTGTGGCGAATCGTCTTCCTCCCCCTCAGTCTTCGTCAAGCTCAAGCGATGAGGAGATCGTCATCAAGCGGGACAAGAGGAGGGACCAAGGCAGTCCAGCTGGACTCTGCTTCGTCTCCACCAAGTCCAAGTGCAAGCACAAGATGCACCGGAGATCCTTTTGCTCCATGGCGCTTGAGGACAAGGACGACAAGGGCAACGACAATGACTCCTCCGATGAAGAGGTTACTCCTGAGCAAGCTAAAATTCTTGAGATGTTGGAGTCAAATAGTCGTGAGTTGAAAGCCCAGGATAGGTTGTTGGAGAAGGCAGCCAAGAAGCTGCAGAAGCAGAAAGCCAAGTTGGCTGACGCTTTAGCTGAGATAGAGAGGCTGAAGAGTGTGTCAGCCCAGCCTAGTGAGTTTGAGTGTCCTACCTGTGAGACTTTGATGAGAGATCTCTATGAGTAGAAGAGCAAGTATGCTCATCAGGTAGAGGAGATGGATAGGCTGAAGGTAGAGTTTGGCAAGCTCCAGTCTAAACTGGATGAGCCTATTTTGAGTGATGTGACTGAGTGTGAGATGTGTTCCCACCTCACTGTTGACATAGCTGAGCTGAAGGTGAAGTGTGAGGGAGAGCTCAAGGAGTTGGAGGAGCTTAGGGCTAGACCCACGCTTTTGGGTGCGTGCATGGTCTGTCCTACCTTGGAGAGTGAGCTTGTGCAGTTGAGAGCTAACCTTGAGATGCTTTTAGCATCCCCTGACACTTGTGAGAACTGTCTCACTCTGAGGTTGATGTTGGTGGATAGGGATGCCACCATTAAGAAGTTAGAGAAGTCTGCTTTCCCTATTCCCTCTCTAGGCTGCCCAACTTGTGCTGACCAGACTTTAGTTCTGAAGGATCTGAGAGAGGAGAAACAGACTTTGGTTAGATGAGAACAACCGTTTGAGAGAGGTGCTCAGTTGGATGTATGCTAGAGAGCCACAACTTAGGATGATCTTGGAGAGCACCAAGAGAGCTGAGGGTGATATAAGTGGACTTGGGTTAGGAGAGTGGAGTACTTCGGGTGAGAAGAAGAGTTTCCCAATTAAGCTTAAGACTGCCTCTCCTCAGCCTAGCCCTACTGTTGATGGGGTTTACCATGAGCCTCTTAAGGCTACCCCAAAGAAGCAGTTCTGGACACCCAAGCCCTCACAGGCTAAGCTGGACAGAGTAGTGGCTGAGATTCTCAAGCCTCTAGTGAGCAAGGAGAGAGTCCAGCAGCCTGTTCCACCCAAGGTTACTCGACCTACGCCCAAGGCTCAGCCTAAACCCACTCCCAAGAGGCCTGTCTACCACTGTGACTTTTGCCAGCGGAATGGCCACTTGGAGGAGTTTTGCTTCAGGAGGAAGCGAGTTGAGAGGTAGGAGAGAGCCTGGGGGAACCAGGATCAGTTCTACCAGGGTGGTAGGCAGGATCCTCCTCGTCACGGTGAGATGAGAGACCGCTTTGCTAGTGAGAGAGGAGGCGGCTTTCAGGCCCGTGTTCCTAGTGGAGAGAGACGCTTTCCCGGTCGAGCTCCTAATCGTTTTCAGCGCGGCTATGGGTCTTCTGACCGAGGCTTTGGAGGTAGAGGTTTTGAGAGCTCACGCTTTAGAGGTCGTGGGTACCCAGGTGGACGTGATGCTTACTTCGACTATGTTTACCCCACTTTTGAGCAGATGGCTCGGCACTAGTTCAGCAGTTACACTAACCCCAGTGCCGGACCATTTGCTCACTCTCGCTTTCCTTGATTTTGCAGGATCGAGGCCTGGAGGACATATGGATCATGGACTCCGGCTGCTCTAGGCACATGACAGGGCACCGCAGATGGTTCTCCAGCCTCAACCCCGTGAGCACCAAGGAGTACATCACATTCGGGGATAATGGTCAAGGTAAAGTGTTGGGTGTTGGTTCTGTTCCTCTTTCTAGCAAGCTTTCCCTGAGAGAAGTTGCTTTGGTGAGAAATTTGGGGTTCAATTTGGTTTCTGTCTCGCAACTTCTCAAGGAAGGGTTTGAGGTTCGTTTTAAGGAGGGTTCTTCTTGTGTGCTTGATGCTAAGGAAAACCTTGTTTGTCAGATTTTGCCCCATGGGCAGGTTTTTAAGGTTGACCTTGCATCTATTTCTGGCCCTCCTCGGTGTTTGGTTGCTAGTCCTTCTGCTGATATTTGGAAGTGGCATAGGAGCCTTGGCCATTTGAGTTTTGATCTGCTAGTCAGGTTGAGCTCGATGGATCTGATCCGAGGATTGCCCAATTTGAAAGCAGAAAAGGACTTAGTATGCCACCCCTGTCGTCATGGCAAGATGGTTGCCGCTTCTCATGCACCTGTCAATCAGGTGATGACCTCTTACTCAGGTGAGCTGCTACATATGGACACGGTTGGTCCTGCTCGAGTACAGTCGGTCAGTAGGAAGTGGTATGCGCTTGTAGTTGTGGATGACTTTTCTCGCTATTCGTGGGTGTTCTTCATGGAATTCAAAGATGAAGCTTTTGGTTTCGTTCGGGATCTGGTCTTGAGGTTAAGGAATGGAGTCATAAGGCCATGAGGGTTATCCGCAGCGACAATGGCGGAGAATTTCGTAACTCTCGTTTCGAAACCTTCTGTCGTGACCTTGGTCCTGATCACCAATTCTCATCTCCTTATACCCCACCACAGAACGGTGTTGTGGAACGAAAGAACCGCACACATGTAGAGATGGCACTTAGACCTGAGCATATTTGCTCACTTGCGTGGGGAGCTTGGTGTTTGTTACCCCTTTTAGGTTGGGGTAACTTTGATATAGTTTAGGTTTTGCTTTGCCTTTTCTTTCTTTGCTTCTCTTTGCTTTTCTTGCATTTTGTCTCATACCATGCATTGCATTGTAACATATGCATTTTCACTTTCACTAGCACTAGAGCTCTTCTGGTATGACAAGTTAGTACTTGCTTGTGCTAGATTGTACAGTTGCTTGCATGATCATGGTTGGCTAAGCTCCTTGAATCTGTCTAATATCTTTTGTGAGCTCAGTCACTTTTGTTTCTTCAAAATCAAAAACCATGATCACCACTTGACTTGGCTACCTAGCATGTGTAGGAATATTTAATGCTATGCTATCTTTTCATGCTTGGATATGCTAGTCGTATGCCTGTGTTACACTGATGCCTAAGCATTTATGGCACCTTGTTCTAATCTAAAATCTGAATAAATGTGGCTTACAATTGGTGTCCTATGAGCTAAATTGAAAAGATCCAGGAGGGTTCACTTGTCACACTGATCTAGTTTGAGATAGCTTGCCTTTGCACCTTGGCTTGAACTTGGACTAGGCTGTGTATGACCAAAACCTTGTCTTAAGCTTCTGATGGTTTTCTGAACCTAGGCTTGGCATTGGTTGGTAAGAAGTGGCAACGGCAAGTGAATAACCCCTGGCACATGATCCGTTTTGCTTGAAGTTCAAAATTGCTAAATTTGAAATCTGCAAGTCTCTAATCTGCTTATGGCCTGTTGTAGATGCCTTGGTTGAGAGTAGCACAGCTTGTATGTTTTGCTAGCATCTTGCTGTTCATGCCTATCTTGCTAGATGATATTCATGTTGGTGATGCTTTCTTTTCAACAACCCTGTAAAACATGCTCCTGATCTGTATAAGATAGATTCAATTGAGCTTGTTTGCATGCTTCCTTGCCCTCACTTGCTATGTGTGCTAGAACTTGTATTTAGTAGCTTTTCATTCCTGCTGAGCTCTTCATGGTACACTTCCTGCATTTCATGGCATATTTTGAGGGGGAGTTGTCCATTTCAGAGGGAGTTGAGTTCTATGAACCCTTGATGTGTCCATTGTCAACAAGGGGGAGAGATGTTGGACCAAGGGGGAGGACTCTGTAGAGATCTAGTTGAGGGGGAGTTTGAGCTTTTAGCATGCTCTTGCATCGGTGCGTAGAGCCTTTTGCCTCTTTCTGGAGGAGCCGATGTTTTGCCTTAGCATGACTGTGTTGAGCCAGTTTGCCTCTTTCTTGAGGGGTCATGCTTTAGTTTGATCGACTGCGTTGAGCGGTTTCCCTTGTCTTAGGGGGTCGATCTTTGACTTTGTTTTTGTTGTCTCAAACTGCCCTTTTCTGCTAGTATTCGGTTTTTGGGCATCTTGAGCAACTTCTTCTTTTTCTTCTTTCTTTTCAGTTCTACGCTTTTTCTTTTGTCTTTGTTCTATTTCAGGTTACAGGTTGAAGGTGTTGACAATGCCCTCATCAAGGGGGAGATTGAGAGCCAATGGACCGGCTCCATTGCCTCTGGAGTGATGAGTGATTGTCAACAGTAGCAAGACCTAGAAGGACTTGGGCACAAGACCTCCGATGGACAGGAGGCCCTCCGATGGACTGGAGGTAGAGGAAAGTCCTCCGAAGGACAGGAGGCACACTCGGCGTCTATCGGCTATGGGAGTTCGGTATACAGAGGGGCGGCATGGCGACGGCAGGAGTAAGTCCTCCGAAGGACTGCGAGGCTGCCCCGACAAATAGGGGATGCCGGGCGCCACCGCGGTGCTCCAACCCGAATGCGTGGCGCGAAGGCGTGCGAGGGAGGCTTTGGCGGCTTCGGCTCAAAACCGTCACCCAAAGTTACCTAACCCTTTGTGAGTTGGGCCACGACTCGCCAAGATAGAGAAGATGGGCCAAATCCGGCCCAGGCGGAGACTTCCTAAAGTTTTCCGGTTTCTGACTTCAAAACCGGGGGCGGATCGCAGATTGGACTACTGGCCACGTGGAGAGCATCCGAGGATTGCATGGAACTTAGGAAGATCAAGACTTCATCGTGGTCATCCGTCCCAAAATATCCTGTAATCTTTCGTTTGAGTCCTTAGGGTTTGTCTAGCTGTAGGGACCTAAGTGCAAAACTGTCTAAATAGCACTCGGGTATTAATAGGTCCAAGGCAGGTCATTAGAGTGACTCTTGGCTGCTAGGATTAGTCTTCACTTGGTGATTTTCGTCCTTAAGCTTTGAGCTCCATTGTTAGGGAGGTTAGAGTCGGATTTAGCCTCCTAATCTTGAGGGAAGGTGAGGGTGGTTGCTTGGAACGAATTTCTGCTTGTATGCTGAATCTTTAGACAAATTTTGGGCACTTAATCGAAGCAAATTCGTGCAGCAACCTTGTGTTCTTCTCCTCCCCCTCTCTCTTTGGTTTTTGGGTTCAATCCATGCTTTTTGGGTGTTTTTGTTGGGCAAGCTTGAATCCCTTTCTTTGCTGATGTTCTGGACTTGCTAGGACGTGGAGATCATGACTTAGTTCATCTCAATCCTGCTGGATTGCCACGAGCAAGCCTCTTTTGTGTTTTCCCCTTCCTTGCCTAAGGATGGTCATTTCACAAGATCTGAAATTCCCGCTGATTCCGCGGTTACCTTGAGTTGATCTTTTGGGAATAACTTTTAAATAGGGTCTAGATAACCTGTGCAAAATCTCGTGAAGTTTGGACAAGGTTTGATCATGTTTGGTTTGAAAACATCTTCTATGCGACCCTACCGGACCATCCGGCAGTGGCCACCGGACAATCCGGTTCCACCGGATAGTCCGGCAGTGCCCACCGGACAGTCCGGCTTGAGCCGCTGTCCAGGCAGTGCAACCGGACAGTCCGGCACCAGGAACCAGATAGTCCGGTCCCACCGCACAATCCGGTGTTGCCCACCGGACAGTCCGGTCTTGCCAGGAAGCTGTTGTGTTCTTCCCAGTTTGGTTTTTCCGCTGTGATTTTGCTACGGATTTTCGCATTCCTCCTTCAAGACCATTCTCTTTGCTTACTGTGAGTCAGTGAGACGCACCTCGGTGCGGTGAGTATCTTGTGGCGGTTATTGCAAAATCCATTGCTCCGCTGTCATTCTTGCTCGGATCTTGAGCTTTCTTGCATTGGTGCGGATCCTCACAGTGGACTGCACCCTTGCGCTGCTAGGCATGTATCTGTTCAGTGGACGGTGCTTAGTTTCGGTTACCACTTGGGGGTTTGTGATTTTGTGATTTCAAGTGCTCCTATTCACCCCCCTCTAGTCGCACGTCTCGGTCCTATAGTGGGGAGCTGGATCTCCAAGAAGAACTATGAGAAACTGAAGGCTGCCTATGATAAATCAAAGGATCTGATGTGGTCCGCGACAACTGCTATGACAACCATGCTGAACATATGCTCTCCTATTACAGGGATCCCTCGACCCATAGAGGACCGAGTGTGAACTCTGGTCGAAGGTATCAAGAATCATCTCTGGGGAAGACTGAAATCAGTCCTTTAGCATGTTTTACTGATGCTCAAGATAACAAAACCCGATATGAACTTATCTGATTTAACAAGGAAGGTTGCCATTGATCCCAGTGATTCTGTAAAAGATGGATATGCCGGAGAGGTTCGAGCTGTAGGTGAAAAGCTTGCTACGGAGTTTGACCCGTAGATGAATACAATTGCTACTGAACTTCTGTAGATCATATCATGCCTTATAAATGAATGAGGCCTGTTGCTGAGTGCTTATGCTGCAAAAAACGAGATTAGTATTGAAGTTATTCTAAGATCGAATTAGATGTTTTCCTGATATAATGATATGTGATGTTTAATCCTTTGGTCGGCCCTGTGACTCAAGGTTTTCACTGGCCATATAGGGTATGTGCTCGTTATTTGGAGGATGAGTGCATGCGTGTGACATCAAGACTAGACCGCCTCATTGACTCGGGATGGGTACCCATAACTCGCAAGGAGGGCCAGATCGCGCCCTATTTTGAAGATAATCAGGCATGTAACACCAGCCGTCGGTCTACAATCTAGGCTGATTGCCCCGTAAGGAGGGCCAGATTGCACCCTATTATGAGTAAGCATAGGCATGTAACACTAGCTGTCGTTCTATGACCTAGGTTGATTGCCCCGTAAAGAGAGCCAGATTGCACCCTGTTATAAGTACACGAAGGCATGTAACACTAGCTGTCGGTCTACTACCTAGGCGGATTGCCCCGTAATTAGGGTCGAACTGCAGCCAATCCTAAGTAAGCGTAGGCATGTAACACCACCTATCGGTGTACGACCTAGGTTGATTGCCTTGTTATGAAGAACGGGTACAAGACGTCAGTACAAGATACCTCATATAGTTACTTCGGAAAGAAAGACATGTGCACAGAGGTCATGTATTCTTTATTACTTGAGTACAACCAACTGAGTATGAGCGAGGACGAATCGCCTCGAGGTTGTGACAAGCCACGATATCGATCATGAGTACAGATGAGGACACAATACTTTGAGGGTTGCAGTGACTTTATGCGTAGAACTCGCGAAGATGTTCAATATTCCTAGAGTCTCCAACTGGAGTGCCATCCATCTCAAAGAAGCGATAAGACCCCGGCCGAGTGACTTCTGTGATGATATATGGTCCCTCCCAGGGAAGGGATAACTTGTGATGCCATGCCACCTTGAGGACTCTACGGAGGACCAGCTCTTCGATTGAAAAGGCACGAGGACACATGTTGCGCTCGTGGTAATGCAGCAAAGTCTGCTGATATCATGCCGACTAAATCACCGAGGTGAGTCGCTCTTCTTCAAGTAGGTCAATTTCCTCTAGCCGAGTGGTCTCTGCCTTGGTGATATCTTTGAATGAGAGCCAAGGTGCTCCATATGCTAAGTCAGCGGGGAGCACTGCTTTTGAGCCGTAGACCATAAAGAAGGGCGTATTGCCGTTGAGCGCTTTACTGGGCTGAGTTCTAAGACTCCAAACTATGTACGGGAGCTCCTTGTTCCATTTGCCTGCAAGCTTTTCGTCTTTGTCGAAGACCTTCTTTTTTTAAGGCATCAAGAATCATCCCATTGTCGCGCTAGACCTGACCATTGGCACTGGGATGCGCTACTATGACATATTTGACAAGTATGCACATTTTACTGTAGAAATCGAAGAACTCTAAGCCTGTGAAGTTGGAGCCCATGTCCGTGATGATGCTGTTTGGAACCCCAAAGCGGAATATAATCTCTTGGATGAACTCTACAACCTTTGCCGAGGTTAGAGATACGATCGGCTTGACCTCGATCTACTTGGTAAACTTATCGATGGCCACCAGCACATGAGTGTATCCACCTTGAGCCTTCTTGAGTGGCCCAATCATGTAGAGCCCCCAGTATGCAAACGGCCATGAGATAGGAATGTTCTGCATATGCTGTGCAAGGAGGTGATGTTGATTTGCAAAGAACTGACAAGCATCACAGTGTTTGAACAGTTCCGCAGTGTCTTGCTTTGCTGTTGGCCAGTAGAAACCGGCCCTGAAGGCCTTCTCGACTAGCGTCCTAGAGGTAGCGTGATTGCTGCACTACTCAGCATGAATCTCTATCAGCAAACTCCTACCATGAGGAATGTTGATGCACTTTAAGTGGATGCCGGCCACGCCGCACATAAACAGATCGCCGCCGATCAATGTGTAGCTGGCCGCATGCCGGACAAGTCGCTTGGCTTCTGCTTTATCATCTAGGCCGTCCCCATTTTTTGATGTATCTGATGATTGGGACCAGCCAGTCAAACAGAGATTCCTCCAAGCTTAGGACATACTACCCTGGGTGTTCCCACCCTCGATCGATGGATGGGCAAGACAATTCTTGGACGAAGACCACTGGAGGTATTTTGGCTCGAGAGGAGCCGAGCATTGACTATAGATCAGCATCTGCGTTGTTGTTTCGATATACATGATGAATGTTGAGCCCATCGAATTTATGCTCCAATTTGTGAACCTCCGCGCAGTACTTGTCCATTACCTCCCTGGAGCAGTCCCAATCTTTGTTGACCTGACTGATTGCCACCAAAGAATCCCCGTAGACCATTAGGCGCTTGATTCCGAGTGAGATCACAATGCGCAACCCGTGTAGCATAGCTTCATATTCTGCTGCATTGTTGGACACCGTAAAAAGAATCTACAGTACATACATGAGCTTCTCGGCTTTTGGGGAAGTTAGAACGACTCCTGCCCCTGCTCCTTCTATTTTCTAGGATCCATCAAAGTACATCTTCCAAAATTCTAGAGGCTCTGGGTTCTCTGGTACTTGATTCTCTGTCCACCCGGAGACAAAGTCAACCAGCGCCTGCTTCTTGATAGTGGTGCGTAGGCAGAATTCAATGTCATGTGCTCCCAGCTCACACGCCCATTTGGCAATCCTTCTAGTGGCTTCTCTATTGTGCAAGACCTCACTGATGGGGAACAAGGTGACCTCCACTACTTTGTGTTCTTCAAAATAGTGACGCAGCTTGCGGGCAGTAATAAGGACCGCATACAGTAATTTTTGAACCTGAGGGTACCTTATTTTAGACGGGCTGAGTACCTCGCCGATGAAGGAAACCGGGTGTTGAGTTGGCTGAACGTGCCCTTCCTCTAGCCTCTCGACTACCAATGCAGTGCTCAACACATAGGTCATGCAGGAGATGAACAGAAGTAGGTCCTCGGCTGTGTGATCTGGCATGGCTCGGTTCGGTGATTTGAGTACCTGAGGAGCCGTCAAGAATCTTTTGAGAGCTTCAAGCGCTTCGTGGACTTCTGGTGTCCATTGGAATCTATCCACCTTCTTGAGCAGCTTGTAAAATGGCATGCCGTGCTCCCCCAGCCATGAGATGAATTGGCTTAGGGCTTCCATGCACCCAGTGAGCTTCTGGACCTTCTTCTGTGACCTGGGAGGCTCCATCTGATGAATTGCGTCGATCTTCTCTGGATTGGCTTTGATTCCTCTCTTGCTGACGACAAACCCGATAGTTGCCCGACTAGGACCTTAAACACACACTTGGTGGGGTTAAGCTTCCAGCATAACCTTCTTAAGCTATTGAAGACTTACTATAGATCATCAATGAAGTCCTTTGGATGCTTTGTTTTGATCACCACGTCGTTGACATAAGCCTCAATGCGCTTTCCCTAGTGCTTGGCCAAGAACATCTGGATGGCGTGCTGGTATGTCACCCCAGCGTTTTTTAGCCCGAACGACATAGAGGTGTAACAGAATGCTCCAAAGGGCGTGATGAATGTTGTCTTCTCCTGATCTTCCTTTGCTAGGCTAATCTGGTGGTAGCACAATGAACAATCTAGGAGGCAGAGCAGGGAGAATCCTGTCGTAGAGTCTACAACTTGATCTATCCTAGGCATCCCAAAGGGGTCCTTCGGGCAGTGCTTATCGAGATCATTATAATCAACACATATCCACTAGTCTATTATGTTCTTTTTGAGCACAAGTACGGGGTTTGCAAGCCACTCGGGATGCATGACTTCTCTAATAAACCCGGTAGCTTGGAGTCATGCGAGCTCTACGTAGATCACTTCCCTCTTATCTAGAGTGAATTGGCGCAGCCTCTGCTTGATTGGTTTTGCATTGGGGAAAACCTTGAGCTTGTGCTCGGCCAACTCTCTTGGAACTCTGGGCATATTCGTGGGCTTCCATACAAACATGTCCCAGTTGTCCCTTAAGAACCGGATGAGTGTATCTTCCTATTTGGGAGGAAGGATGGCACTGATGGTCACCGTCTTGGATGCGTCGGGAAGGTTGAGGCTCACTTCCTTGGTCACCACGGTTGCCTGTATGGCTGAGCTGGGGGCTGACTCTTGAGTCGGGATTGGCAGGTCGTCCCTCGAGAATTGAGTCATGTCGGCCACGAGCAAGCGCTGAGCCGCTACGATAGTTGCGGTGAGGGCCATCTAGAATGCTTCCTGAGTGCAGCTTGCTCAGCCCTTGAAGTCCGCTTGCACAAAGAGAACACCGTGTGGGGCCAGTATCTTTAAGACCAGGTACGAGTAATGAGGGATGGCCATGAACTTGGCCAGCCCCGGCCACCCGATGATGGCATTGTAAGCGGAGTCGAAGGTCGCCACTTCAAAACGGAGAGTCTCAGTACGGTAGTTGTCCTCCATTCCAAAGGTGATGGGCAGGCTAATGTGCCCCAATGGATATTCTCCCTCGCCGGGCATAATCCTGAAGAACGAGTTGTCCGACTCTTGTAAATCATTGATAGAGAGCCTGAGAGATAGCAGAGTCTTGGAGAACATCACATTGATGCTACTTCCCCCATCGATCAGCATCCTCATGAGTGGGCTTTCATGGACCATTGCGCTCATGAGCAGAGGGTACTTGCCCGGGTGGTCGAAGTTGAGCCAATGATCCACCCGACTGAAGGAGATAGTCATGTCCGACCAATTGTATGGCGTCGAAGGCTCCTGGGTGGCCGCCATGACTCAGCGGTCAGTTAGCTTTTGCTGTCTCTTATTTTCTTGGGACCTATGCCCCCCGAAGATGAAGATGACCTGCCTATTGATGTTGGGGAAGCCGGCACCATTGGCCCCATTATGCTGAGGTGACAGCCCCTGGTTTCGTGGCAGAGGTGGCGGCGGAGGCAGCGGTATGAAGGGTCGGCCGTTAGCGATGGAGGCCCTGAAATCCCAGCAGTCGCATAAGGAGTGGTGCATCTCCTTGTGATAAGGGCACAATGCGTCAAGGCATTGGTCGAGCGAGCGTTCGCCTCCTGCGTGAGGAGGAGCCCGGGGGCTCACGGATGGTGGCCCCACCGCTTGGACCTCCTCCCGAGGTCTCTTGTCCCAGCGGCACTCCTGCCGCGCGGGATCTTCGCGCTTGTCTTTGCCCCGGTCCCCTTGACGTGCGTCAAATAGGTCCCGAGCCTGTTCATCCGCGGTAATGTATTGATCGGCGGCACAGAAGAGCTGTTCCGAAGTGACTAGGGCCATGTGCAGGATGCTTTTCACAAAAGCCTCATCGTTGGAGCAGCGAAAGAAATCTTCAATCACCTCCACGTGAGCGATGTTAGGGATGCGATTCTGCATCGACTGGAACCGCTTCAGGTACGACCAGAGACTCTCGTTGTCCTTGCGCTTGATGGACTTGAGGTCCCACGGCTGCACCGGCTTGTCGGAGAGAAACTGGAAGTTGGCGATGAATCGGCAGCAAAAGTCATCCCAGCCATCGATGCAGTCGCGCCGGAGGTGGCGGAGCCATTGAAGCGCATCTTGTCCTAACACAATCAGGACATAGGTTGTCATCACATCCTCGCTCACGCCAGCGGTGCTGCCACGGTAGAATATACGTCCAGCCAACCGCTCAGGTCGTGCTTCATCTCATACTTGTCGACGTTGAAGATCTTGAAATTTTGAGGCCATGCCACATCGCGAAGTCGTTTGGTGAAGGCTGGGATACCGACCACGCCGCGATGGGCTGTTTCACCTCAATCTCCATCTTGGACACCTTATTGATGACACCGCAGGGACTAGGGGCGGCCATTCCCTAACCGGTCGTGAACTGAGCGGCGTGCTATCGGGCTGTTAACAGAGTCCCTGCTAGAGTAGGCCCTGCCTCCCTCGTCATGGTGGGGAGAGCCATAGTCTCGATCATATTCGTTGTGGTGCCGAGTCTACCTCATGCCGGTCTGCATGTGATCTCTCAATGCTGTGGCGTGCGTCGCGCCCATTGTTGATGACGTGGCGAACGTCGCTAGGCCGAAGATGCTTGGCTGCTCGAGTGAAGATCTGGCGGTAGAGTTCCCCGTCCTGCGTGTGAGGGACAACATTTGTGAGTCTCGCTCGCACTCCTCCTGCTTAACTCAGAGTTCCCATGGTGGCGATGAACACCGGTAGCAAATTGCGCCTTGGGACCAGCACCGCGTGAGGCTAAACGCGGTTGTCTCCATCACGTCCCTACCCGCAGTCGCAGTTGTGCGGTTGAGCCTATGCATGCTGGCATTCTTGACGTCAACCGTTCCTTTGACGATGTGACTCGGCCTCCTCCGATGCCTCCCCAAGTTCGGTCGCCTCGTCTTGGGAAAAAGGAAGAGTCAGGTCTTGGTTCGCCGCATGGTAGTGGCGGCGGATGTTTCGGCGCCTCTTGTGCTGCTGCTGACTTTAAGGATCTACCCGACTCGAGGTCCGAGATTCTCTAGAAGATGCGCTATCGGAGGGCCCAATCCAAGAGCTGGTCGACTAACTCGGGTCCGAGGTGCAGAACAATTTGGCGTGCAAGACAAAGACTCTCTAGGAAAGATATGGATCGCGGATTCTATGTAACCTCTTGTGATCTAAACCGTCTAGGAGACGTAGATGGAAACCGACTTGTAATCTAAACCACGCCGGATTATATAAGGCAGGCTAGGGACCCCTCCCAGGCAAAGGAACTCATCGCAGATCCGATCAAATATCTCTCAGACTTCATTAGGGCACTCAATTCTCTACGCCCTCGTGCATCAATACAATCCACTACACACAGGACACAGAGCATCGTGCGATTTGTATATATCGTGTTCTTCTGTGTGTTCTGCGTGACCATCGAGCTACGTGTGATATGGATGGCCACGTGCAACAGCAAGAGACTGGGAGTCACACCTCTACAGATCGATCAA
Organism: Paspalum vaginatum; assembly: GCA_030272315.1. Classification (NCBI taxonomy): domain Eukaryota; kingdom Viridiplantae; phylum Streptophyta; class Magnoliopsida; order Poales; family Poaceae; genus Paspalum; species Paspalum vaginatum. The sequence continues at coordinate 12,253,484 of CM059019.1, read as the reverse complement.
GAACAGCGGCAGCCCGATGCTATTTCCGAGAGTGCTTTGACATGGACAGCACAACTTTAATCCGTCCTGGACTTCAAAGCATAGCCGAGACCTCATCGGATCTAGTGCTAATCAGGGAAAATACGCAATGAAATTACCTTCTTTGTTACTGCGCGTGCGAGGGGCACAGTATGCGAGAGCATGCATGCATGCCCATGTGCATGTTAGTCACGTGCAAGAGCTGGTTGCTCCAGATTCAACATCACCTAAATGGATTCTCAGCCAATTGCTTACAACATGCAGTCGGAGGCTATCGGTTACTACTCAAACTCAGACTTCGTCTCAAATCAGTCGCCGTACTCCAAACAGCTAAGTTGTTTTAATTTTTAAATTATACGTTTAAATATGCAATTAATTTTTCGTCTACCCGACTTGTTCAATCTATTCACTTGAATATTATTTACACCTGAATATTAATTTTTCGCAAACAATACTACTAGTATTGTTTTTCTGATTATTATTTTAGGAAAATAGTTCATGTTGGCATAAATGTTCACAATGTGCCGAAGCAAATTTCCGCCATAAATAAAGCAAGTCTTCTGCTAGCGAAGGGCTCTATTGGATCACAATTCAATTTTCGCTGAAATATCCGAGCTATCGGATCGTGATTGAATTATTCCTGGAATATCCAAATTATTGGAATAACTGGATTACTTCTGAATCATTCGGATTGTTTGATATTCTTTATGGATCACTCAGATTATTTATATTATTTTTTGGATCATCTGGGCATTCGGATCACTTGGACTATTTTAGGATCACTCATACTGTTTCTAGATCATTCACTATTTCAGGATCACTCATATTATTTCAGGTCATTCATATTTATTTTAAATCATTATTTTTAGATCAGTCATATTATTTCAGGATCATTGTTTTTAGATTATTTATATCATTTCAGTATCACTCGACTGCTCATATTATTTTAGCATCGTTATTTTTGGATCAGTGATGTTACTTCAGATCACTCAGATTATTACTGTATCACTAGAGTTTCGTATTACTCAGATTATTTCTGGTCATTCAAACTGTGCATTATGCACCTCGGTAAGCTAAAACATTTTCTACATCGTGTGTTTTCTCGAGTTATTTTCTAGCACATTGTGTGCCTTGACAAGCTTTTCTATTACATCTCGCGTTTCGCCGACACAACTCTTTTCTGTCGCATTTCGTGTTTCGCCGAGACAACTTTTTTATGTCGCATCTCGTGTTTTGCCGAACAAAATATTTTCCGTCGCATCTCGTGTTTTGATAAGTCTCAATGTTTTCCAGCGAAATCTGTTCATACAACAGCAGGGTAACTCTAGACCCTACATATCGGGCAATCGGTATAGTGTATCGGTGTTACATGTCTCGCTTACTCATAACTTGGTGTCCTCTATCCCTCTACACGGGGCAATCAGCCTAGGTCGTAGACCGACGGCTGGTGTTACATATCTACGTAGTTTCATAATAGGGTGCAATCTGGCCCTCCAAATGGGCAATCAGCCAAAGTCGTAGACCGACAGTTGGTGTTACATGTCTACACAGTTTCATTAAAAGATGTCATCTATCCCTTCGTACGGGCAATCAGCCTTAGGTCCTGACCCAACATATGGCTGGTGTTACATGCTCATGGAGTTTCATTAAAAGGGTGTACTCTATCCCTCCGTATGGGGCAATCAGCTTAGGTCGTGATCTGACCTACTACTGGTGTTACATGCATATGCTAATTCATTAAAAGATTACCTCTAAACCCTTCATACGGGGCAGTCGGTCTGGCCCACCGACACTCAGTGCCTTCGCTATATTTGAAATTCAAACGGGGAGTTCACTTTACGCTACACCATTGACTAGAGGGCAGGGCAGTTGTCCTCCTCGCCGACTCGCTACTTCGTCGACTCGAGGGCTAGGCTGTTGTTTGTCTCACCGACTCGCTACTTCGTCGACTCGGGGGCTGGACACTTATCCACCTCACTGACTCGCTACTTCGTCGACTCGGGGGCTGGACAGTTGTCCACCTCGCCGACTCGCTACTTTGTCGACTCGGGGGCTGGACTGTCGTCCGCCTCGTCGACTCGCTAATTGCTTGACTCGGGGGCTTGGCTGTTGTCCGCCTCGCCGACTCACTGCTTCGTCAGCTCGGGGGCTGTGGTGCCTCACACCTCGCTAACTCGCTACTTCATCAGCTCGGGGGCTACGCTACCGCGTGCTTCGCTGACTCGCTACTTCATCAGCTCGGGAGCTGTGCTGCCGCGCGCCTCACTGACTCACTGCTTCGTCAACTTAGGGACTGTGCCACTGTGTGCCTCGGTGACTCACTGCTTCGTCAACTCGGAGGCTGTGCTGCCGTGCGCCTTGCCGACTCATTACTTCGTCGACTCGAGCGGCTATGCCTCCAAGCGCCTCGCCGACTCACTACTTCGTTAGCTCGGGGGGTGTGCTATCGCCTGCCTCGCTGATTCACTACTTCATCGAGTCGGGTGGCTAGGCTGCTGTCTACCTCGCCGACTTGCTACTTCATCGACTCGAGAGGCTACGCCACTTTACTCACCGACTCGGGAGGCTACGCTACCATACTCACTGACTCAGGAGGCTACGTCACCGTCTCTGCTTCACCAAGATCACTCGGAGGAATAAGTTGCTTGATCCTCAACCTGATTATGCTAATCGGCTTGAGGCTCGGGGGCTGCGTGGAGGATACCATCAGAAAATTTTTGAAGACTACAATGCAAGACATTCAGAAAGCAGAATTTCCATCTTCAAGCTAATTGTCTTCAAGTCAACTTGATGCTCGGGGGCTTAGATCCTCATGAAGCGTATTCTCAACATGGGCTGTCAGAGGGCCCAATCCAGGACCTGGTCGATTGACACAGGCCCGAGGTGCAGAACAACTTGGCGTGCAAGACAAGGACTCTCTAGGAAAGTTATGGATCGCAGATTCTATGTAACCTCTTTAATCTAAACTATCTAGGAGACATAGAAGTAAACCGACTTGTAACCCAAGCTACGCTGGATTATATAAGGTGGGCTAGGGACCCCTCCCAGGCAAGGAAAATCATAGCAGATCCAATCAGATATCTCCCAGACTTTATTAGGGCACTCAATTCTCCACGCCATCATGCATCAATACAAAGCACGGCACATAGGATGTAGGGCATTGTGCAATTTGGCTGGCCCGAACCTATATTGATCGTGTTCTTCCCTGTGTTCTATGTGACCATCGAGCTATGTATTGATCCAGACGCCCACAAAAGCATCTCGTGGTACATCCCATGGTGCATTGCCGGTACAAAACACCGACACTGTGCCTTCTAAATATTATGATCTAGACCCTGGAAGTTAGGGTTATTCACGTATGAGCCACTGGACCGTGTAGATCTTGGTTTAAATGAAATTCCTTGAATATAAACTTTGAAAATCCATAGTAAATCACATAAAACTCCTAAAAATGCAAACTCAATGTTTGTGGGAGTCATATGCCAACGGGTGCCCCATGATGACTAATTGATCATCCTGACAGGTGGGCTGAGTGGTTTGCCCCGGCACAAGGTGGCAAATGGTGTGGCACCCAAGTAATCCGCTTGGGTTAGACGAGGATCATATCTGTTAGGATCTTTTTCTATAAATTCAGCATGTAATTTAAGTACTAGTCGGCAGGCAATCTCGGCATATATTAGGGGAGCTAGGGCATCAAGAAAACTCTCTCGACTCTCTCAAATCCCCTACAATACAATCCACCAAACCCCAATAGGATGTAGGATATTACGCCTCATGGTGGCCTGAACCTGCATACATCGCTGTGTCCCTGCGTACTATTCACCATTAGCGATCCCCTTTGTGGCGGAACCGCCGATTTAATCCGGGCTAAGCACACCTGCCACCTCTGGCTTGCAGTGCGATTAGACCGAACTAAACCCGGTCGTCCGTCGAGAGTCATTCGGCTCCCGATATTACCTTTTCCCAGAGGAACCGACATCATACACATCCGACTCACGATGGAGCCACAACAGAAACATCATCACAGGCAGTTAAATAGCATAAAAGTAGATTTATTTACAAACCAGTTTTTACATAAAATACCAGTCCAACAGAATATTATACGGTAGCAAGTTTGAAAGTTTCTCGCAGCGGAAAATATAAGTTTAGGTCACCATGTTATCACCAAAAGTTTTGCATTGGAGGTACAACATCGAGCCCACCGATGTTGTCCTCGTGCCACTTAGTCACTTCATCCTACATGAGGGCATGCCCCGCCTCCGACACAGGTGCACACCATGAATTCCATACCTGCGCTCAAAATGTGGGGGCAAACCCTGAGTACTAATTACTCAGTAGGTCTTAGTGGATTTGGCTTACGGCTGACGCGAAGCAGCTTACTAACAAGTAGATCCTTAGCTTTTAGTTGTTAACAGCAACTTAATTAACATAAATAACAAGTTTCATTGTCTCTATGATTGCCAACATAGCAGTAAGTCTTTGCAAGATAACAACTCAGCTCAAACATGTAGTATTTCTAAAACCATGAGTATTAAGGTACCGAGAGGTTAAGTAATTACTACGTTGCCCGACAGTGATATTGGCATTCCCACACCTGGTGGGCATCAGCGATTCGAATCGATTTTAATTCCCGGGAATAACTATCATGGCAGGGGTATATGTTTACTAGCCATCGCGTTCCCACATATAGCCCCCATCTCCACCTGCCTTGTCCCAAGATTCAAAGCGCCCTCACCTAACCCCCGGGTTGTGCCCCCTCAGGAGCGATACCACGGCCGCACCAGGTCAGCCCTTCCTTAGGAGCGATACCATGGTCGCACCGGGTCAGCCCTCCCTCGAGTACAAGCGCCCCCGGGCCCATCGGCCTCCAGCAAGTGGATGAGCGGAGCCTTGAAAACTTCAGACAAACCCAGGTAAGACTTCACCGGTCCCATTTCCCGATTAAGCACTCTAGCAATGTTATGCCGATCAGCAGACGAACAGCGGACGGGCCTTAAACGACTCGGGCGGAGTCCGGGTGCGACATCGTAAATACTGAAATAAATCTCCGCCCGGCCTCCATTTAATTTCATGAGCAATAATAATAAAGGATATGACTGTAAGCTTTTGTAACTTTGAAAACACCTACGTGACGAGTACACACACTCGTGTCTACTCGTACCTAGAAATTTCTAGGCATACTCGCCCTACGAACTCTATGTATAGGTGCTAGGGCTAGGGCGGCCAGGAAGTCTAATGCAATTGGTTTCAAAACAACTCCTAATGCATATGCGTAATCATCAAGTATAATTTATTTGCTGGGTAGAGTATGATCCTGCCTACCTTCTTCACTAGGGTCAGTAGCTTCCTCCGGAGCTTAGTCGGGTTCCTGCTGCTGGTCCTCTGGCTCTGGGTGCAGTTCCTCTTCTGGCTCCGTCACGATCGGTTGGTCCAGTGGTGGTTCTTCGTTCGTGGAATCTATATGTATGACATGATGCAGTTAAAGCATGTATTAGTGCAATGCTTGCTTCATTATGCGGGTGTAATGCAGTAGATCAGTGAACTTATGATTCGTGGTACAGAGTTATGCATATTGAGGTGAAAGTCGTTTCATACTAAGAAATCGTACAAGCCATCACCTATGACAGCTTAGCTTGTCACATAAAATAACGTGGGGGTGTGCGTAGCGAGGTAGCATCGCTTCATATGAAGTGACCGAAGCTTTCATAAAAACGCATTATTTCTACCAGCTTTCACCTGGAGCCAAAACCTTACAGGTATCATCTCCAATTCTAGCAAGTTACTTCATAACCATAGCTTATATCAAACTTAAAGTCATTTTGAAACATTATTCACCAAATTACTCTTTTTCTTAAGTTTAATATGTACTTAGTGCAAGACAAGGGCAAAATAGTAATTCAACAGCAAGTGCTAGGGCCAACAATTTTTATACAGAACCTATACATGATAACAAAGGTCCTGCTCAAATTTGGCTATTTTTGGAGATCATTTAGTCCTTATTTCCTATTTATTAGGGTTTTACATGTTTGAGTAAAAACAGGGGCAAAACTGTCCTTTCCTACTCAACCATCATTCTCATTCTGTAGATCTATTTATTAGGAACAAAATGCAACAAAGTTTGCTATTTTTGGATTTTTATACACTTTACTATGGTTTTTCAAAGTTTCAGCTTTTTTTAAAAGCATTTTAATCGAAATTAAACAGATCCAGGACCTATCTGTAAATATCTATAGCTTCGGAGGGTTCCTGTGCAAGATTTACAAGACTCAGTACACAGTGCCCGGTATGGAAACATAAAACTGATAAACCCGGAGGGCGATAGCACAAAATGTCCGTCTTCCTCCTCCCGTCGTCTTCCTCCTCGCGACGGGAGGGGGAGCTCCGGCGGCGCGCGGTCAATCCCGGCCCTGCGGGGCTCGGGAGCTCGCCGCGGAGTGCCGGGGAGAGAGAGGAGAAGACGGGGAGCTTTACCCACTACCTCAGACGGCGGGGGAGATCGCAGGGAGGGTCGGCGACGAGTGCCCCTGGCCGGCGAGGTCCGGCGGTGCAATACGCCGAAGTGGGAGGGTCTCGGGCGACGCGGTCTAGGCGGGAAGGTAGAGTCGAGGGCGGCGAAGGTCGGCGCAGGTGACGGTTGAGCTCGGGAGCGGACGGAAGTGGCTGGGGGCGAGCTTGCGGTACTCCGGCAATGGCGACCGCGCGAGAATGAAAGGAGAAGAAAACCAGAGAGCGCGGGCGCGGGGAGGAGGGCTCGAGAAATAGGCTCGGCCTCGCCCTCGCCCCGGTGGCGCGCCGTGCGCGCTGTCCGCGCGCGGCAGTGGCGCGTGGCCGCGGCGGCCGGGACGGCCGGCGCGTGGCCACGGCCGCTCGGCGCGCAGCGCCGCGTGGGCGCGCGCGGGCGGCGAGAGAGGGGGAAGGCGCATGGGTGAACCTGGTCTATGGACCCCCCGTGGCTGACAGGTGGGGCCATTCCCGGGAACAGAGAGTACGGTGTATAGACTCAGTGCATCGAGCGAGGGAGCGGGTCCGTGCGCTGGCGCGGGCGGCTGACAGGTGGGTCCCGCTGGTCATAGAGACGAGAAAAATAAAAGAAAATCGAAAAAGATAAAACCCCCTTTGACCAGCTGACATGGTTTCTGAATTTCGCAAATTTGACCAATTTAGGAGCCGAATTTGAAAAAGACCCAATTGAATGAAATGTTTTACATTTTGAAATCTACAACTTTGTCAAAAGGACATATACCAGATTCCAAATACAAAATGATTTAAATTTGAAAATAACTTGCTGACTCCTGTTTGACCAATTAAAACCCCCAAATTGGAAATTATAAAAGTCCATTTTAGGTACATTTTCATGAAAGGTGAAATATACCAATGTTGCATAGAATCTCATGATCTACAACTTTGGTATTCATGACATGGCAAGATTTTGAATTTTGTTTCACAAAATTTTGAATTTACCAAACAGGGCTGAATTTTGCAAAAGTCACATTTTCACATAAAATGACCCAAAACTAGATTTCAACAATCATGCATGCCAAAACACAAAATACCAAAGTCATTCCTTATGGAGTTGCCTACAAGTTTGGTATGTAAGGTTTTATAAAAATCACAATGGTATTAAAGTTATATCCACAATACAAACACAGCTTTTTCTGAAAACTAGGTTTAGTTGCTCAATTGACCTAGTTTATGCATGCTTTTCAAGATAAAAGGCCTCTGAAAAGATATCATTATGCTAATGTTTTTAGTGTAATGCATTTGAGATGCCTAGGGCATCACAACCCACCCCCCTTAAAGAAATCTCGTCCCGAGATTTTTGAAGTGTCGTGGGTGGTTAAACTGGTTGTAGTTAGTGTTGGGTGTACGTATTGAGTTTAGACCCAGAAGCTAAGCTGTTATAACGTACCGAGTTGAGGTGGATGGCAGAAAACCAGGGTACTTAGTGTGTAGGTATTCTTCTTGCTCCCAGGTGGCTTCTTCTTCGGAATGATTACTCCATTGAACTTTGTAAAAGTTGATTGTTTTCCGACGGGTCGATCTTTGTTTTTGATCGAGGATTTTTATGGGACGTTCTTCGTATGTGAGATCTGGTTCAATCTGAATTTGAGAGGTATCTACCACTTTCTCCGGTACTCTTAAACACTTCTTTAGTTGTGAGACATGAAACACATCATGAACTGCAGCCAGATGTGGTGGTAGTTCTAACCGATAAGCGACGGCTCCGCACTTTTCAATGATCTTGAATGGACCGACGTACCTTGGTGCTAACTTTCCTTTCACCCCAAACCGTTGTACCCCTTTCATCGGAGATACTTTGAGATACACATGATCCCCCTCATCAAAGACTAATGGCCTCCTCCTTTTATCCGAGTAACTTTTCTGTCTGGATTGTGCTCTTTTGAGATGGTGGTGTATGAGTTTCACTTGTTCTTCGGCTTCTACCACTAAATCGGGGCCAAAGGTAACACGTTCACCTGGTTCGGACCAGTTTAGTGGTGTTCTGCATCTCCTACCATAAAGAGCTTCGAAAGGAGCCATTTCTAAGCTCTTTTGGTAGCTATTGTTGTAAGCAAACTCTGCCCAGGGTAGACACTCATCCCACTTGGTGGAGTAAGTTAGTGCACAGGCCCTTAACATGTCCTCTAGGATTTGATTTATTCTTTCTACTTGACCACTGGTTTGAGGGTGATATGCTGAACTTCGAATCACAGTGGTTCCGAGAGCGGATTGTAAATGTTCCCAAAAGCGGGACACAAATATCGAACCTCGATCGGAAGTGATGGTCTTGGGTACCCCATGTAGGGAAATAACCCGTGCAATATATAGCTCTGCATAGGTGGCGGCAGTATAATGAGTCTTGACGGGTAAGAAGTGTGCCGACTTGGTGAGCCGATCGACAATTACCCATATGGAATCATATCCTTTTTGGGTACGAGGCAAACCCACCACAAAATCCATGTGTATATCCTCCCATTTCCATGCTGGAATATCCAGCGGCTGAAGCATTCCAGCGGATTTTAAGTGATCAGCTTTTACTTTCTTGCACACGTCGCACTCAGACACATACTTGGCGATTTCTCGTTTCATACGGGTCCACCAAAACTTTTGCTTCAAGTCTTGGTACATCTTATTGCTGCCTGGATGTATCGTGAGTATTGAAGTGTGCGCTTCGTCCAGTATCTTCTTTCTCAACTCCATGTCCTTGGGTACCACTAGACGATTCTTGAACCACAGGACGCCTTGGTCATCAAGCGTGAAACACGCCTTCTTCTCTTCGCTAATACCTTCACGGATATGTGCCATACCCTTATCTTGCTTCTGAGCTTCTATGACTTGTGCCTTGATTGTGGGCTCAATAATGATACTATAGAGTTCTGCAGGCTGTCCTGGAGGTGTTTCAATGTCACTCATTTCACAGCAGATTACTCTTGCTGTAGGTCGGACCTCTATCACATTGCAATGAGCTTTTCGGCTTAGTGCATCTGCTACCACATTGGCCTTGCCTGGGTGGTAGTGTATCTCTAGATCATAATCTTTTATCAACTCTAACCATCGCCTCTGCCTCATATTGATTTCAGGTTGAGTGAAAATATATTTGAGACTCTTATGGTCAGTGTAAATGTGACATGTGTTGCCTAACAGATAGTGTCTCCATATTTTTAGTGCATGAACGACTGCAGCTAGCTCAAGGTCATGTGTCGGATAGTTGGCTTCATGTTTTCTCAGTTGGCGGGAGGCATAAGCAATTACTCTTCCTTCTTGCATCAAGACACAACCAAGTCCATTACCGGAGGCATCACAGTACACCTCAAAAGGCTTGGTAATATCTGGTTGAGCTAGCACTGGTGCTGAGGTTAACAATTTCTTCAAGGTTTGGAAAGCTTCTTCACATTTCGGATTCCAAATGAACTTGGCATTTTTCTTGGTCAAAGAGGTCATAGGTTTGGCAATTTTGGAGAAATCTTTGATAAAGCGGCGGTAGTAGCCCGCTAAACCAAGAAAACTCCGGATTTCAGTCACGGTCTCTGGTTGTTTCCAATTTAGCACATCTTCTACTTTGTTAGGGTCAACTGCGACTCCCTTTTCAGATAGCACATGGCCCAAGAAACTTACTTCTTTTGGCCAGAAAGCACACTTGCTAAACTTGGCATAAAGCTTATGCTCTCTGAGCCGAGTAAGCACGATCCTCAAGTGTTCTTCATGTTCTTTTTCATTTTTGGAGTAAATTAGTATGTCATCTATGAATACCACCACGAACTTATCGAGTTCATTCATAAACACCGAGTTCATCATATACATGAAGAAAGCCGGTGCGTTGGTTAACCCAAATGACATGACCAAGTACTCATATAAACCATATCTGGTAGAGAATGCTGTCTTGGGTACGTCCTCTTCTCTAATCTTCATCTGATAGTAGCCAGACCTTAGGTCAATTTTAGAAAAGACCTTAGCCCCAGCTAACTGATCAAATAGAATGTCGATGTGTGGCAGTGGGTATTTGTTTTTGACGGTCACTGCATTCAGTGGCCGATAGTCAACGCACAATCTTTTCCCACCATGATCCTTTTTCTCAACAAAGAGAGCTGGACAACCCCACGGTGATGAACTAGGCCTAATGAACCCTTTGTCTAATTATTCTTGTAGCTGTACTTTCAATTCCTTCAAATCATCAGGTGGCATCCTGTATGGTCTTTTTGACACAGGTGCCGTACCTGGAACGAGCTCAATGACAAATTCTACATCCCGTTTTGGTGGTAGTCCCGGAAGTTCTTCTGGAAACACGTCCGGGAATTCACACACTACTGGTATCTTTTTAACCTCTTGTAGTTCAGTCGCATTGACCGTGGGGGTCATGTGTTTTTGGTTTGGCAAGTGTATCCGTAGAATCTTGCCGCTGACACTAGACCTTAACTGCACTGTCCTGCTGCCAATATCCAGGACTGCATTGTTTTCTGTCATCCAATTCATCCCTAAGATGATATCAATCCCCCGGTGTGGCAGCACCACAGGATTGATTATGAAATCTTCCTTTCCTATACTCAGCCTTAACCCTTTTACTATCATATTTGTATTTATCGGGTTCCCAGGCGCGGTGATTTGATATTTCTCTTTTATACGTGAAGTCTCTACCCTGTGCTTGGATGTATATGACTGACTAATGAAAGTATGAGTAGCTCCTGAATCAAATAACACGACGGTCGGCTGACCGTTGACCAGGAACGTACCGGCGAGAACAGGCTCTCCTGCAGGGATCTGCTCCATGTGCACATAGTGCACTCGACCTGTCTTGGGTACGAATCCCTTCGGCTTGCTCTGTTGGTTTCCACCCGCAGGAACAGGACCTTGGATCCTGCGAGGCGCTCTGCAGTCCTTAATGAAATGGCCGATCTTACCGCAGTTGTAACAAGGAGCGCCCGGCCCCGGAACAATGGGAGCACGGGGAGTTGGCAACTGTGCGGGTGCTCGATAAATGGGGTACTGTTGCTGCGGTGCCGCCCGATGAATCCACCTTGGTTGGTTGGGTCGGACCACATAGCGAGACTGCTGATAATTTTGCTGTTGAGGTCTATACACGGTCTTCTGCTTCTGTGAAGGGCCAGTCGTTGAGATGTTGGCTATCCTTTTGCGCTTCTGATCCTCATTAGCAGCACGGAGACGATTCTCCATGTCGAGAGCAGTATCTACCAGCTCAGTGAAGCTCTGGTAACGCCGTGCCAAGTGAGTCCGGAGGGTAGGGTCAAGGCCCTCTAGGAGTCTTTCGGCCCGCTCCGGCTCAGTAGCAACATCTCTTGGAGCATACTGTGAGAGGTGGATAAAGGTCTGCACATATTGCATCACGGTTCTGTTGCCCTGCCTGAGGTCTCGGAACTCGCGACGCTTTTGTTCCATCAAACTTGCCGGAATGTAGTGGGCCCAGAAAGCTTGACGGAACTCCTCCCATGTGGGCTCATGGCCCTCTTCCTGCATGGCGAGGAAAGTGGCGTACCACGCTCCCGCAGGCCCATGAAGAAGCTGAGCAGCAAATCGAGCCTTCTCTCGCTCATTGATCCCTGGCAGAAGGGTAAACTTGGACTGGACAGTGCGAAGCCAGTCGTCTGCCGCCAGTGGCTCTGGGCAGTTGGTGAAGACCGGGGGTCGCAGCCCCTCGAAGTCCTGGTAAGTAATGCCACGTGGCCTGTACTCCCGCGGCTGTTGTTGCCCCCGGGCTTGACGATCTTCTGCTAATAGCCGAATCAGCTCAGCTTGTTGGACCACCAAAGTGGCCAGCTCCGGCGGGGGTGGAGCGCCTTGCGCTGACTGCCCTGATGACTGCCCCGTGCGAGTGTTCACCATCTGCAAAATGGAATCATATGGGTTCAGCCCAATAGCCCATGTGCAGAAATACGGTGACAGCAAGATCATAGGACTATAGGCAATTTGTGAGCACAGGTAAACTTGTCACAAAGCAGTTAGACTTTATCTCTCAAGGCCAAGCTTAACGACATCGCATCATTCACATTATCCATGCGCACTCAACAGTTACTTCAACCATACTTATAAAGTCTTAAAAACTAAGGGTTTACTAATACACACATGGGCCATCTCATCCATCACATCGGAACACTAACTTCAGGTTCTACATCGGGTTACATGACGTACATAAGTGAGTTCTCTCGACCTCACCATTGTTTAGTACAGTCATGGCAAACTGCACGGAGCGATATAGTACAAAACATCGCTCACAACGTGCACCATCTACAAAAGGCTTCATCACACAATGCCATTGCCAAACTCTCTAACGCCCGGTACGTGCGTCAGACACCATGCTGCCCTCATCCTCCACCATAGGGGCAACTAAAGGATCCGGCTCGTACTGCGCCAGGCGCTGCTGTGCCTCAGCCAACTCTGCCTCCAGCTCCTCAATACGGTCCTGTGCATACATGTGCTGGTCACGGTAGTGGGCGACACGATCCTCAGCACGGAGGTACATCCCGTGCACGCTATGAGCAAACTGCATGACCGCAGCATAGGGCCTGGTGTCAATCCGCTCCTCCAGCATGTTGTGACGACGGAGCCACTCGTCGTCGTAACCGTCGGTGGGGAGGTAGCGCAGCACCGACATCCCTGCTGCTCCCGACGAGCTGAGCGAGGTGATGGCTGCTAGGGTGACCTTGTCGTAAGCGTCCTCCTCATTGGCCCCGTAGACGGTAATCGTCTGCCGGACCGCGGTGTGGCTCGAAGGAAGGACAACACTGGCCATGCAGTGTCCCTCCGCGTGCACCGTCTGCACTGAGAAGAAAGGGCACGGCCTGCGCCTCATCTCACGCAGAGCCCGACAAAGGATCTGCGCAAGGCCGTTCTCCTCACGGCAACGGGTGTGAACCATCCCATTCTCAAGCTGAGGAGGGGTGTGGGTCACTGGTGGGAGGGGAGCAGCCCTTCCCTCCTGTACGCGGAGTCCCCTCGCACTGGTGGCCTTACGAGCGGTTTGCTTGGTCCTGGCCATCTGTTTTTAAATAAGAGACCTTAATCAGTGATGAGCATAGGTTGCATATAAGTTTAATGGTTAAGTGGGTGATGGGTGCGGAAAACATCATTGGGCTTTCATTTTACTTATTTATCTTTTAGCGATAAACCCTCCAAGTATGAACAAATAAGAATAAACATGATGCATGACTCGTCCTATTCGATCTCACACCACACACCTTAAGCATAATTTATATATCTAGCGAGTATCCGGTGACATATTTGCACGACACTCTCTAATGCAACTAGTCGTTCTCTACTCGTTCTTAATTTCGCACGTGGTTAGTGTACCTGCAGAAAAATGCATGCTCATATCATCATCATTACCATGACCAATCATTACCACTCTAACTCTAGAAGTGGCACCCACGAATTTCTTTAAGCTACGTCTGGTGGACGACGTAGTGGCGCCATTTCTCTCAACACACCCAGTCTTCCTCCAGTACTGGGGAATTGCTGGGGAGAGAAACGGTGGCCAACAAGATCTAGCTATAATTTTGGTTGAAGGAAAAGTGGTCACGAAATACTTCAATGGCGTGACCACCCCCCTTAAAGAGTTCTGCCCTATCAGCATGAATGCAGGGTTCGCAACAGTCCGCAAATCCCAATAGCGCTCCACCAGTACTGGGGATGGCTATGGCCGAAATGTTGCTTCCCAAAGCACCGAATATGCATATGAGTTCTATCTAGGTCAGAATGTTAGCGATGTCACCTGGTATTTCACTAACATCCTTAATAGGGGCATATCGATACTCTCACTTTTCAAATACTTCGAAAAGGGTTTTCGAAAATAGGTTTGCAAATTAAAACTGGATGATATGTCTGTTGTCTGTGTATGATCGGCTCTGATACCAGCTGTGGCGGAACCGCCGATTTAATCCGGGCTAAGCACACCTGCCACCTCTGGCTTGCAGTGCGATTAGACCGAACTAAACCCGGTCGTCCGTCGAGAGTCATTCGGCTCCCGATATTACCTTTTCCCAGAGGAACCGACATCATACACATCCGACTCACGATGGAGCCACAACAGAAACATCATCACAGGCAGTTAAATAGCATAAAAGTAGATTTATTTACAAACCAGTTTTTACATAAAATACCAGTCCAACAGAATATTATACGGTAGCAAGTTTGAAAGTTTCTCGCAGCGGAAAATATAAGTTTAGGTCACCATGTTATCACCAAAAGTTTTGCATTGGAGGTACAACATCGAGCCCACCGATGTTGTCCTCGTGCCACTTAGTCACTTCATCCTACATGAGGGCATGCCCCGCCTCCGACACAGGTGCACACCATGAATTCCATACCTGCGCTCAAAATGTGGGGGCAAACCCTGAGTACTAATTACTCAGTAGGTCTTAGTGGATTTGGCTTACGGCTGACGCGAAGCAGCTTACTAACAAGTAGATCCTTAGCTTTTAGTTGTTAACAGCAACTTAATTAACATAAATAACAAGTTTCATTGTCTCTATGATTGCCAACATAGCAGTAAGTCTTTGCAAGATAACAACTCAGCTCAAACATGTAGTATTTCTAAAACCATGAGTATTAAGGTACCGAGAGGTTAAGTAATTACTACGTTGCCCGACAGTGATATTGGCATTCCCACACCTGGTGGGCATCAGCGATTCGAATCGATTTTAATTCCCGGGAATAACTATCATGCCAGGGGTATATGTTTACTAGCCATCGCGTTCCCACATATAGCCCCCATCTCCACCTGCCTTGTCCCAAGATTCAAAGCGCCCTCACCTAACCCCCGGGTTGTGCCCCCTCAGGAGCGATACCACGGCCGCACCAGGTCAGCCCTCCCTTAGGAGCGATACCATGGTCGCACCGGGTCAGCCCTCCCTCGAGTACAAGCGCCCCCGGGCCCATCGGCCTCCAGCAAGTGGATGAGCGGAGCCTTGAAAACTTCAGACAAACCCAGGTAAGACTTCACCGGTCCCATTTCCCGGTTAAGCACTCTAGCAATGTTATGCCGATCAGCAGACGAACAGCGGACGGGCCTTAAACGACTCGGGCGGAGTCCGGGTGCGACATCGTAAATACTGAAATAAATCTCCGCCCGGCCTCCATTTAATTTCATGAGCAATAATAATAAAGGATATGACTGTAAGCTTTTGTAACTTTGAAAACACCTACGTGACGAGTACACACACTCGTGTCTACTCGTACCTAGAAATTTCTAGGCATACTCGCCCTACGAACTCTATGTATAGGTGCTAGGGCCAGGGCGGCCAGGAAGTCTAATGCAATTGGTTTCAAAACAACTCCTAATGCATATGCGTAATCATCAAGTATAATTTATTTGCTGGGTAGAGTATGATCCTGCCTACCTTCTTCACTAGGGTCAGTAGCTTCCTCCGGAGCGTAGTCGGGTTCCTGCTGCTGGTCCTCTGGCTCTGGGTGCAGTTCCTCTTCTGGCTCCGTCACGATCGGTTGGTCCAGTGGTGGTTCTTCGTTCGTGGAATCTATATGTATGACATGATGCAGTTAAAGCATGTATTAGTGCAATGCTTGCTTCATTATGCGGGTGTAATGCAGTAGATCAGTGAACTTATGATTCGTGGTACAGAGTTATGCATATTGAGGTGAAAGTCGTTTCATACTAAGAAATCGTACAAGCCATCACCTATGACAGCTTAGCTTGTCACATAAAATAACGTGGGGGTGTGCGTAGCGAGGTAGCATCGCTTCATATGAAGTGACCGAAGCTTTCATAAAAACGCATTATTTCTACCAGCTTTCACCTGGAGCCAAAACCTTACAGGTATCATCTCCAATTCTAGCAAGTTACTTCATAACCATAGCTTATATCAAACTTAAAGTCATTTTGAAACATTATTCACCAAATTACTCTTTTTCTTAAGTTTAATATGTACTTAGTGCAAGACAAGGGCAAAATAGTAATTCAACAGCAAGTGCTAGGGCCAACAATTTTTATACAGAACCTATACATGATAACAAAGGTCCTGCTCAAATTTGGCTATTTTTGGAGATCATTTAGTCCTTATTTCCTATTTATTAGGGTTTTACATGTTTGAGTAAAAACAGGGGCAAAACTGTCCTTTCCTACTCAACCATCATTCTCATTCTGTAGATCTATTTATTAGGAACAAAATGCAACAAAGTTTGCTATTTTTGGATTTTTATACACTTTACTATGGTTTTTCAAAGTTTCAGCTTTTTTTAAAAGCATTTTAATCGAAATTAAACAGATCCAGGACCTATCTGTAAATATCTATAGCTTCGGAGGGTTCCTGTGCAAGATTTACAAGACTCAGTACACAGTGCCCGGTATGGAAACATAAAACTGATAAACCCGGAGGGCGATAGCACAAAATGTCCGTCTTCCTCCTCCCGTCGTCTTCCTCCTCGCGACGGGAGGGGGAGCTCCGGCGGCGCGCGGTCAATCCCGGCCCTGCGGGGCTCGGGAGCTCGCCGCGGAGTGCCGGGGAGAGAGAGGAGAAGACGGGGAGCTTTACCCACTACCTCAGACGGCGGGGGAGATCGCAGGGAGGGTCGGCGACGAGTGCCCCTGGCCGGCGAGGTCCGGCGGTGCAATACGCCGAAGTGGGAGGGTCTCGGGCGACGCGGTCTAGGCGGGAAGGTAGAGTCGAGGGCGGCGAAGGTCGGCGCGGTGACGGTTGAGCTCGGGAGCGGACGGAAGTGGCTGGGGGCGAGCTTGCGGTACTCCGGCAATGGCGACCGCGCGAGAATGAAAGGAGAAGAAAACCAGAGAGCGCGGGCGCGGGGAGGAGGGCTCGAGAAATAGGCTCGGCCTCGCCCTCGCCCCGGTGGCGCGCCGTGCGCGCTGTCCGCGCGCGGCAGTGGCGCGTGGCCGCGGCGGCCGGGACGGCCGGCGCGTGGCCACGGCCGCTCGGCGCGCAGCGCCGCGTGGGCGCGCGCGGGCGGCGAGAGAGGGGGAAGGCGCATGGGTGAACCTGGTCTATGGACCCCCCGTGGCTGACAGGTGGGGCCATTCCCGGGAACAGAGAGTACGGTGTATAGACTCAGTGCATCGAGCGTGGGAGCGGGTCCGTGCGCTGGCGTGGGCGGCTGACAGGTGGGTCCCGCTGGTCATAGAGACGAGAAAAATAAAAGAAAATCGAAAAAGATAAAACCCCCTTTGACCAGCTGACATGGTTTCTGAATTTCGCAAATTTGACCAATTTAGGAGCCGAATTTGAAAAAGACCCAATTGAATGAAATGTTGTACATTTTGAAATCTACAACTTTGTCTAAAGGACCTATACCAGATTCCAAATACAAAATGATTTAAATTTGAAAATAACTTGCTGACTCCTGTTTGACCAATTAAAACCCCCAACTTGGAAATTATAAAAGTCCATTTTAGGTACATTTTGATGAAAGGTGAAATATACCAATGTTGCATAGAATCTCATGATCTACAACTTTGGTATTCATGACATGGCAAGATTTTGAATTTTGTTTCACAAAATTTTGAATTTACCAAACAGGGCTGAATTTTGCAAAAGTCACATTTTCACATAAAATGACCCAAAACTAGATTTCAACAATCATGCATGCCAAAACACAAAATACCAAAGTCATTCCTTATGGAGTTGCCTACAAGTTTGGTATGTAAGGTTTTATAAAAATCACAATGGTATTAAAGTTATATCCACAATACAAACACAGCTTTTTCTGAAAACTAGGTTTAGTTGCTCAATTGACCTAGTTTATGCATGCTTTTCAAGATAAAAGGCCTCTGAAAAGATATCATTATGCTAATGTTTTTAGTGTAATGCATTTGAGATGCCTAGGGCATCACACCCTTGTCCTCCCTCCGATCATAAAACCATTGCAGGTCCAACACTGTGGTGGCCTGCAGGTACTGAACACCAATAGTTGGTGTGCTAGGTAGGGGCTGGTGTGCGAGATCATGAGATAGCAATGGGAGTAACTCTCCACATTCAAGCCAAGTTTCAGTCAGGGGAGATCTTCTCCTTCGGTGCCTTCACCTCTATTGTCGACAAATTTGGCAACATGCGCGTTGTCCTCAATCTGCCAACTACATTGTCTACTTAGCCCTTGTTTGAGGGAGAGCAAATCCGATTTGCGGCAAGGAGTGCATCTGCTCTGACTGCATTGACACACCTTCAACACGAGTCGAAACGGACTCCAACAAGGACCGGCTCCACCCCGGCTCCTCCAGTGCATCTGTGACCCACACCATAGCAGATCGAGTCTACGGAACGCTCAGCCATCCTAGCCAATCTGCTCCCGGGCTCGATCAGGATCTAGGAGGGAACTAGCAAACTATCCGGTCGAAGCGCTCGGTAACAAGATCCCGGGTTCTGCACAGCCGCCCGACAACGGCTCCTTTGACAAACCACTCGGCGCGTGGCCAACTCCGACGTCCGAGTGGTCCTTGTCCGATTCCATCGGCGATTGACTTGGCATCTGGGGCGCACTCTCCTCCATGCGCCCACTGCCCATCGCCAAACGCTCACCCAGCACTACGAACGGACCTCCAGTCTGGAGCAAAGCAGGCGCTGCCCGCCCCATGCGGTGATCTGATTCCAATTGCCCCGGCAGGCCTCCACCTCCCGACAGCGGGCCAGTCGACTTCAACACTTGGCGCTGCGGCTCCCTACAGGCTATAGAATGCAGCCACCGCCTACTCTGACATCTTGGCATCGGCGCTTCGTCAACAATCATCCTCACTGGTTGATGAAGCCACCTTCTACGCCAAAGACGTGCCGATGCCCCTCACCGGCCTCCGGCTAGGGCTCACCATCGACTCCACCACAGTCGGTAGGACGGCACGCTAGCACGGCTCTCGATTGAGGGGGGCTGCAACATCTCCCCCGGCACACAACCCCCTATGAGTGGTCTTCATGGCTGAAATCAATGAGCGGGAAGTTCTGATGAGCGGGAAGTTCTGATACCTCCTGACTCCGCCTTCTTCGACAGAGAAATGCCGGGGGCTGCTGAGGATCGCTATGCACGCAATGTCAACAAACAACAGGTAATGGACCATAGAGCACGTGAGCTAGAGCTCCTTCGACCAGTGTCCGCAGATGAGGCCTCTAGGGTGGGACCCCCAATAAGTGCAACACTCGTATCTGGCACAACCTCGACCACTACCGCCGCCGTAAGCAGAAGGCTACTACCAACGACCAAGCGTGCATGATCCAAGAAGCTATAGATTGGTGGAGACGCATGGGCCTAGCCGCTGACTCCAGCTGCTATCTCCAAGACGACTTAGAGGAGGCCGCATCCTCCTACGACTTTTCCAGCAGGGAGTGTTGCATCGTGGTGATGGGCACGATCATCATGGAATTACCTCCATCGGCGCACAAGGAAAAGTTGCAGCAGCTTGCCCTTAAAGGGCTTAAGCTCAACGACAACGGTGCCCCTTTCTCCCATGCTCCAATCTACCGCAAGGGGGCACCGACGACTTGAAAAAGCTCATCAAGGGGCAGAAAGACCTCTGCCACCGCATCAACGGCAGGCAACTCTAACCATGGGAAGCCAAGCATAGGCGGCATAAGGATGGGAGAATGAACATGGGTCTCTGTTCAGGGAACCGTCACCACCTCCAGGAACACGAAGGAACGTGGGTAGGGGCAACGAGGGCCAGTGTGGCGACAGCCCCAGACCCAACGTGGCATTCATCAAATACCGCCGCTACAACCCGCTTTGTGATGACCTAGGGCTCGACAACTACGATGGAATATGTGCCTTCACCCTAAGAATCAAGTCGGTCTTGTGGTCGGCCACTTTCAGGCTCATTAACATAGACAGATGTGACCCGAAGAAGAACCTAGAGGAGTGGACGCGTCTCTATGCGCTCGGTGAAGAAGGATGTGCATGGAGACAACGACGTCGCGTTGGCCTACGTTCCCACCATGTTGGGCACTCAAGCGCTCTGCTAGATCCAGAACCTACCGCCGAGCGCCATCAGCAGTTGGTCTCAGTTCTGCAAGAGATTCATCGCCAACTTTTGCAACACCTACCAACGGCCTATGATGGTGCGTGAACTGACCTGCATACGCCAACGATGCCATGGGATGCTCAAGGAGTACGTCCGGCGCTTCTTCGAGCTCTGGAACTATGTTGCGGATGTCCCCGACCAGACCGTCATTAGCATGTTCAAGGAGGGCCCCCAGGATGAGAGACTCCTTGAGTAGGTGGCGAGAAAACTTCCCACCAACATTGAAATGCTCTTAAACATCGCCAACAAGTACGCTTACGCTTAGAAGGAAATCCACAATATCCTGTCATGCAACAAATCCGACCAGGAACCAAGGCAAGACTCCGACGACCGGTGCAATCGCCGCCGTGACAACGACGATCGGCGCCGCGACAATGACGACTGACACCACAACAACAGCGGCAAGCGCCGCGACGACGACAGGCACCCATGGAAGCAAAGCCACGAAAACACCGTCAACGCGGCAGGGTACTCCAGCAAGCGACCAAGGCAAACGATCGAAGAGCTGCTCGACAAGCCATGCCCAATACACCCGAGCATGTGTCACCTATACCCTGACTGCCGAAGTCTACAGTTCCTTCTACGACAAGGCTCCGTCCCCTCGCATAAAAGAGAAAGCCACAACGACAAGGACAAGCAGAAGCAGGGCAACAATAAGAAGCCCGACAGTGTGATGCCCCTAGCATCTCAAGTGCATTACATGGGCATCGTTAAACTAATTACATCATTTCATGAACATTTCACATTTAGGGCATGAGTGGATTAAGTCATTTGAAGTGAATTAAACCTAGTTTTTCTGAAACTGCATTTACATTTGCCACTATAACCTTAATACTGATGTGAATTAGATGAAGCTTTATATAGCAAACTTGTAGACAATTTCATGAATAATAAATTTGGAAGTCTTTGTGTTGACATGCATAATGGTTTGAATGGTGTTTTGGGTCTTTTTCCGTCAACCTATGATTTCTGTCCAAAACAGGCCTGCCTAGTAAATTCAAATTTCACCAAAACAAAATTCTCTGTCGTGCCAACCTTTATATAAGACAGTTGTAGTTCATGAAATTCTAAACAACTTTGGTATATTTTACCTCCCACGAAACTGAACACAAAGTAGGGTTTTAAAATTTCTAACATTGTGAGTCAGTTGGTCAAACTCGCATCCGGCACATAAATTCCTTTCCAACTTTCAAATTTGAATAGAGTTTGATGTCAATGTTTTTGACAAGGTTGTAGATCTTAAAGGGGGAAGCACTTCATCTAATTTGAGTTTTCCCAAATTTTGCCTTAAAATTGGTCAAAAATGCGAATTTCTGAGAGCTAGAAAACCAGTCAAAATGTGTTTTCTCTTTTTCCTCTATTTTCCCCCTTTTTGTCTCTCTGTCAGGTGGGCCCCATGATCCGGGCAGGACGGCTCCGCTGAGCCACGGCGCGCCATGTGGCCGCCAGTGTATGGCGCCTCCCCCTCCCTCCGCGCACCGCGGATCGCCCCCTCCCTCCGGCCGGGCCCTTAAGAGGAGGACGATGCACTCACTCTCCCCTTTCTCTCCCTCTCAAGCCCACTCTCTGCTCTCTCCGACGCCATTGCCAGAAGCTCGGAGGCGAGCTCACACCAATGTCCCTGCTCGTCCCTGCGCCATCCCACCACCACGTCACTCCTCCCTGACCTCCACTCCACCATTCCCTGCAGCTCGAGGCCGCCGCAACTACGCCACTGAGCCGCATTTTGCCGCCAAACCCCGGGGCCTCTGCCTCACTGTCGTCGGCCCACCCCACCACTCTCTCCGTCGATTAAGGTGGTGGGTAAGGCTCCCCACCTACTTCCCTCTCTCCCCCGACCTCCTGCGTTGAGCCACCGCACTCCGCTAGGGCGGTTCCGGCTGCGCGCTGTGTGGCGGAACCGCCGATTTAATCCGGGCTAAGCACACCTGCCACCTCTGGCTTGCAGTGCGATTAGGCCGAACTAAACCCGGTCGTCCGTCGAGAGTCATTCGACTCCCGATATTAACTTTTCCCAGAGGAACCGACATCATACACATCTGACTCGCGATGGAGCCACAACAGAAACATCATCACAGGCAGTTGAATAGCATAAACATTAGACTTAATTACAAACCAGTTTTTACATAAAATACAAGTCCAACATAATGTTATACGGTAACAAGTTTGAAAGTTTCTCGCAGCAGAAAATATAAGTTTAGATCACCATGTTATCACCAAAAGTTTTGCATTGGAGGTACAACATCGAGCCCACCGATGTTGCCCTCGTGCCACTCAGTCATCTCATCCTAGGTGAGGGCATGCCCCGCCTCCAACACAAGTGCACACCATAAACTCCATACCTGCGCTCAAAATGTGGGGGCAAACCCTGAGTACTAATTACTCAGTAGGTCTTAATGGATTTGGCTTACGGCTGACGCGAAGCAGCTTACTAGCAAGTGGATCCTTAGCTTTTAGTTTTTAACAGCAACTTAATTAACATAAACAATAAGTTTCATTGTCTGTATGATTGCCAACATAGCAGTAAATTTCCATAATGTAACAACTCAGTTCAAACATGTAGTATTCCAAAAACCATGAGTATTAAACATCGAGAGTTTAAGTAATTACTACGTTGCCCGTGTGCAATATCAGCATTCCCACACCTGGTGGGCATCAGCGATTCGAATCGATTTTAATTCCCGGGAATAACTATCATGCCAGGGGTATATGCTTACTAGCCATCGCGTTCCCACATATAGCCCCAATCTTAGCCTGCCTCGTCCCAAGTTCGATTCACTCCCGCCTAGCCCCCGGGTTGTGCCCCCATGACGAGCCTGCCGACATCTCGGTCTCCCCGTCATGAGTACCAAGCTCCCCCGGACCACCTTCCTCTCAACCAGCGGGTAGGAACGTGTCTCTGTACTTCGGACGAGCCCAGGAAAGACTTTTCCGGTCCCATATCCCGGATAAGCACTCTAGCAATGTTATGCCGAACAGCAGGCGAACAGCGAACGGGCCTTATGCGACTCGGGCGGAGTCAAAGTGCACCCTTATGAAAAGCTCATACTAAAATAAATCTCCGCCCGGTCTCCATTTAATTCATGAGTAACAACAATAAATGATTTAACTGTAAGCTTTTGTAACTTTGAAAACACCTACGTGACGAGTCCACACACTTGTGTCTACTCGTACCTAGCAATTTCTAGGCATACTCGTCCTACGGACTCTATGCATAGGTGTTAGGGCCATGGCGGCCAGGAAGTCTAATGCAATTGGTTCCAAGCAACTCCTAATGCATATGCGTAATCATCAAGTATAATTTATTTGCTGGGTATAGTATGGTCCTGCCTACCTTCTTCACTAGGGTCAGTAGCTTCCTCCGGAGCGTAGTCGGGTTCCTGCTGCTGGCCCTCTGGTTCCTGGTGCAACTCCTCTTCTGGTTCCTCCGCGACGGGTTGGTTCGGCGGTAGTTCTTCGTTCGTGGAATCTATATGTATGACATGATGCAATTGGAGCATGTATTAGTGCAATGCTTGCTTTATGATGTGAGCGTAATGCAGTAAATCAGTGAACTTATGATTCATGGTATAGAGTTATGCATATTGAGGCGAAAGTTGTTTCGTACTAAGAAATCGTACAAGCCATCATCTACGACAGCTTAGCTTGTCACATAAAATAACGTGGGGTGTGCGTGGCGAGGTAGCATCGCTTCATGTGAAGCGACCGAAGCTTTCATAAATGCGCATTATTTCTACCAGTTTTCAATTAGAGCCAAAACCTTACATGCATCATCTCCAATTCTAGCAAGTTACTTCATAACCATAGCTCATATCAAACTTAAAGTCATTTTGAAACATTATTCACCATATTAATCTTTTTCTTAAGTTTAATATGTACTTAGTGCAAGACAAGGGCAAAATAGTAATTCAACAGTAAGTGTTAGGGCCAACAAAATTTATACAGAAACTACACATGATAACAAAGGCCCTGCTCAAATTTGGCTATTTTTGGAGATCATTTAGTCCTTATTTCCTATTTATTAGGGTTTTATATGTTTGAATAAAAACAGGGGCAAAACTATCCTTTACTACTCAACCATCATACCCATTCTGTAGATCTATTTATTAGGAACACAGTGCAACAAAGTTTGCTATTTTTGGATTTTTATCCACTTTACTATGATTTTTCAAAGTTTCAGCATTTTTAAAAGCATTTTAAACGAAATTAAACAGATCCAGGACCTATCTGTAATTATCCATAGCTTCTGAGGGTTCCCGTGCAAGATTTACAAGACTCAGTACACAGTGCTCGGTATGGAAACATAAAACTGTTAAACTCGGAGGGCGATAGCGCAAAATGTTCGTCTTCCTCCTCCCGTCGTCTTCCTCCTCGCGACGGGAGGGGAAGCTCCGGTGGCGCGCGGCCAATCCCGGCCCTGCGGGGCACGGGAGCGGGCGGAAGTGGCCGGGGGCGAGCTCGCGGTGCTCCGGCAAAGGCGGACGCGCGAGAGTGAAAGGGGAAAAACAGAGAGCTCGAGCGCGTGGAGGAGAACTCGAGAAATAGGGTCGGCCTCGCCCTCGCCCCGGTGGCGCGCCGTGCGCGCTGTCCGCGCGCGGCAGTGGCGCGTGGCCGCGGCGGCCGGGAAGGCCGGCGCGTGGCCACGGCCGCTCGGCGCGCAGCGCCGCGTGGGCGCGCGCGGGCGGGTAGAGAAGAGGGAGGTGCGCGGGTGAACCGGGTCTATGGACCACTGTGGCTGACAGGTGGGGCCAATCCAAGGAATAGAGAGTACGGTGTATGGACTCGGTGCATCGGGCGAGAGAGCGGGGAAATCCATCCGTGCGCTGGCGCGGGCGGGCCTGACAGGTGGGTCCCGCTTGTCATAGAGACGAGAAAATAAAAGAAAAAACGAAAAAGATAAACCCCCTTTGACCAGCTGATCAGGTTTCTGAATTTCGCAAATTTGACCAATTTAGGAGCCGAATTTGAAAAAGACCCAATTGAATGAAATGTTGTACTGTTTGAAATCTACAACTTTGTAAAAAGGACTTATAGCAGATTCCAAATATAAAATGATTTAAATTTGAAATTAACTTGCTGACTCCTGTTTGACCATTTGAAACCCCCAACTTGGAAATTATAAAAGTCCATTTTAGGTACATTTTCATGAAAGGTGAAATATACCAATGTTGCATAGAATCTCATGATCTACAACTTTGGTATTCATGACATGGCAAGATTTTGAATTTTGTTTCATAAAATTTTGAATTTACCAAACAGGGCTGAATTTGGCAGAAGTCACATTTTCACATAAAATGACCCAAAACTAGATTTCAACATTCATGCATGCCAAAACACAAAATACCAAAGTCATTCCTTATGGGATTGCCTACAAGTTTGGTATGTAAGGTTTTATAAAAATCACAATTGTATTAAAGTTATATCCGCAATACAAACACAGCTTTTCCGAAAACCAAGTTTAGTTGCTCAATTGACCTAATTTATGCATGCTTTTCAAGATAAAATGCCTTTGAAAAGATGTCATTATGCTAATGATTTTAGTGTAATGCACTTGAGATGCCTAGGGCATCACAACCCACCCCCCTTAAAGAAATCTCGTCCCGAGATTTTTGATGTGACGTGGGTGGTGAAGTTGGTTGTAAACAATGTTGTGTGCATGTATTGAGTTTAGATCCTAAAGTTAAACTGTTGTAACATACCGATTTGAAGTGGATGGTAGAAAACCAGGATACTTAGTGTGTAGGTATTCTTCTTGCTCCCAAGTGGCTTCTTCTTCGGAGTGATTACTCCATTGAACTTTGTAAAAGTTGATTGTTTTCCGACGGGTTGATCTTTGTTTTTGATCGAGGATTTTTATAGGATGTTCTTCGTATGTGAGATCTGGTTCAATTTGAATTTGAGAGGTATCTACCACTTTCTCAGGCACTCTTAAGCACTTCTTTAGTTGCGAAACGTGAAACACATCGTGAACCGCAGCCAGATGTGGTGGTAGTTCTAACCGGTAAGCGACGGCTCCACACTTTTCATTGATCTTGAATGGACCGACGTACCTTGGTGCTAACTTTCCTTTCACCCCAAACCGTTGTATCCCTTTCATCGGAGATACTTTGAGATACACATGATCCCCCTCATCAAAGACTAGTGGCCTCCTCCTTTTATCCGAGTAACTTTTCTGTCTGGACTGTGCTCTTTTGAGATGGTGGTGTATGAGTTTCACTTGTTCTTCGGCTTCCATCACTAAATCAGGGCCAAAGGTAACACGCTCTCCTGGTTCGGACCAGTTTAGTGGTGTTCTGCATCTCCTACCATAAAGAGCCTCGAAAGGAGCCATTTCTAAGCTCTTTTGGTAACTATTGTTATAAGCAAACTCTGCCAAGGGTAGAAACTCATCCCACTTGGTGGAGTAAGTTAGTGCACAGGCCCTTAACATGTCTTCTAGGACTTGATTTACTCTTTCCACTTGACCACTGGTTTAGGGATGGTAAGCGGAACTGCGTACAAGAGTAGTGTCCAAGGCAGTCTGCAGTTGCTCCCAGAAGCGGGAAACAAATAGAGAACCCCTATCTGAGGTGATAGTTCGCGGGACCCCGTGTAAGGATAGGATCTTAGAAAGGTATAACTCGGCGTATTGCTTTGCTCGATAGGTGGTCTTTACTGGAATGAAATGAGCAGACTTCGTGAGTCTATCGATAATTACCCATATGGAGTCATATCCTTTTTGGGTACGAGGTAAACCTACAACAAAATCCATGTGTATATCCTCCCATTTCCATGCTGGAACATCAAGCGGTTGAAGCATTCCAGCGGGCCTTAGGTGATCAGCTTTTCCTTTCTTACACACATCGCACTCCAATACGTATCTGGCGATCTCCCGCTTCATGCGGGTCCACCAAAACTTTTGCTTCAAGTCTTGGTACATCTTATTGCTGCCCGGATGTATCGTGAGTATTGAAGTGTGCGCTTCGTCCAGTATTCTCTTCCTCAACTCCATGTCCTTGGGTACCACTAGACGATTCTTGAACCACAGGACGCCTTGGTCATCAAGTGTGAAACACGCCTTCTTCTCTTCACTAATACCTTCACGGATATATGCCATACCCTTATCTTGCTTCTGAGCTTCTATGATTTGTGCCTTTATTGTGGGCTCAATAATGATATTATAGAGTTCTGCATGCTGTCCCGGAGGTGTTTCAATGTCACTCATCTCACAGCAGATTACTCTTGCTGTAGGTCGGACTTCTATCACATTGCAATGGGCTTTTCGGCTTAGTGCATCTGCTACCACATTGGCCTTGCCTGGGTGGTAGTGTATCTCCAGATCATAATCTTTTATCAACTCTAACCACCGCCTCAGCCTCATATTAATTTCGGGTTGTGTGAAAATGTATTTGAGACTCTTATGATCAGTGTAGATGTGACATGTGTTGCCTAACAGATAATGTCTCCATATTTTTAGTGCATGAACGACTGCAGCTAACTCAAGGTCATGTGTTGGATAGTTGGCTTCATGTTTCCTCAATTGACGGGAGGCATAAGCAATTACTCTTCCTTCTTGCATCAAGACACAGCCAAGCCCATTACCGGAGTTATCACAGTACACCTCAAAAGGCTTGGTAATATCTGGTTGAGCTAGCACTGGTGCTGAGGTTAACAATTTCTTCAAGGTTTGGAAAGCTTCTTCACAATTCGGATTCCAAATGAACTTGGCATTTTTCTTGGTCAATGAGGTCATGGGTTTTGCAATTTTGGAGAAATCTTTGATAAAGCGGCGGTAGTAGCCCGCTAAACCAAGAAAACTCCGGATTTCAGTCACGGTCTCTGGTTGCTTCCAATTTAGCACATCTTCTACTTTGTTAGGGTCAACTGCGACTCCCTTTTCAGATAGCACATGACCCAAGAAACTCACTTCTTTCAGCCAGAATGCACACTTGCTAAACTTGGCATAAAGCTTATGCTCTCTGAGCCGAGTGAGCACGATTCTTAAATGTTCTTCATGTTCTTTTTCATTTTTGGAGTAAATTAGTATGTCATCTATGAATACCACCACGAACTTATCGAGTTCATTCATAAACACCGAGTTCATCATATACATGAAGAAAGCCGGTGCGTTGGTTAGTCCAAACGACATGACCAAGTACTCATACAAACCGTATCTGGTAGAGAATGCTGTCTTGGGTATATCCTCTTCTCTAATCTTTATCTGATAGTAGCCAGACCTTAGGTCAATTTTAGAAAAGACCTTAGCCCCAGCTAACTGATCAAATAGAATATCGATGTGTGGCAGTGGGTATTTGTTTTTGACGGTCACTGCATTCAGTGGCCGATAGTCCACACACAGCCTTTTTCCACCATGATCCTTTTTCTCAACAAAAAGAGCTGGACAACCCCACGGTGATGAACTAGGCCTAATGAACCCTTTGTCTAATTGTTCTTGTAGCTGTGTTTTCAATTCCTTCAAATCATCAGGTGGCATCCTGTATGGTCTTTTTGACACAGGTGCCGTACCTGGAACGAGTTCAATGGCAAATTCTACATCCCGTTTTGGTGGTAGTCCCGGAAGTTCTTCCGGAAACACGTCCGGGAATTCACACACTACCGGTATCTTTTTAACCTCTTGTAGTTCAGTCGCATTGACTGTGGGGGTCATGAGTTTTTGGTTTGGCATGTGTATTTGCATAGCCTTGCCACTCACGACTGACTTTAATTGTATTGTCCTGCTGCCAACATCCAGGACTGCATCATGTTCCTTCATCCAATTCATACCTAAAATAATATCAATCCCCTGGTGTGGTAGTACCACGGGGTTGATGATAAAATTTTCTGTGCCAATGCTCAACTTAAGTTGTCTAACCCCCAAACTGGTTTCAATAGGTGATCCCGGTGCTGTAATTTGATAGTTTTCTTTCAACTTGTACATTTTTATTCCATGCCTCAATGCATATGTTTTACTGATTAAAGTATGTGTGGCCCCAGAATCAAATAACACGACGGTCGGTTGACCGTTGATCATGAACGTACCAGCAAGCACCGGTTCTCCGGCAGAAATCTGATCCATGTGCACATAGTGCACACGACCCATCTTGGGCATGGGTCCCTTCGACTTGCTTTGTTGACTTCCACCAGCTGGGGTAGGACCCTGTATCTTGCGGGGTGCCCTACAGTCACGACTGAAGTGACCTATCTTGCCGCAGTTAAAGCACGGAGCACCCGGCCCCGGAACAATGGGAGCACGGGGAGCTGGCAACTGTGTGAGTGCTCGATAGATGGGGTACTGTTGCTGCGGTGCTGCCCGATGGATCCACCTTGGTTGGTTGGGTCGGACCACATAACGAGGCTGCTGATAATTTTGCTGTTGAGGTTTGTATGCGGTCTTCTGCTTCTGTGAAGGGCCAGTCGCTGATGTGTTGGTTAGCCTTTTGCGCTTCTGATCCTCGTTAGCAGCACGGAGACGATTCTCCATGTCGAGAGCAGTGTCTACCAGCTCAGTGAAGCTCTGGTAGCGTCGTGCCAGGTGAGTCCGGAGGGTAGGGTCAAGGCCCTCTAGGAGTCTCTCGGCCCGCTCCGGCTCAGTAGCAACATCTCTCGGAGCATACTGAGAGAGGTGGATAAAGGTCTGCACATACTGCATAACGGTCCTGTTTCCCTGCCTGAGATCTCGGAACTCACGTCGCTTTTGTTCCATCAAACTTGCCGGGATGTAGTGGGCCCGGAAAGCCTGACGGAACTCCTCCCATGTGGGCTCATGGCCCTCCTCCTTCATGGCGAGGAAAGTGGCGTACCATGCCCCCGCAGGTCCATGAAGAAGCTGAGCAGCAAATCGAGCCTTCTCTTGCTCATTGATCCCTGGCAGAAGGGTGAACTTGGACTGGACGGTACGAAGCCAGTCATCTGCCGCCAGTGGCTCGGGGCAGTTGGTGAAAACTGGGGGTCGCAGCCCCTCGAAGTCCTGGTAAGTGATGCCACGTGGCCGGTACTCCCGCGGCTGTTGTTGCCCACGGGCCTGACGGTCTTCTGCTAGTAAACGGATCAACTCAGCTTGTTGGACCACCAAGGTGGCCAGCTCTGGCGGGGGTGGAGTGCCTTGCGCTGACTGCCCCGATGACTGACCAGTGCGAGTGTTCACCATCTGCAAAATGGAATCATATGGGTTCAGCCCAATAGCCCTTGCGCAGAAATACGGTGACAGCAAGATCATAGGACTATAGGCAATTTGTGAGTACAAGTAAACTTGTCATAAAACAGTTAGACTCTATCTCGCAAGGCCAAGCTTAACGACATCGCATCATTCACATTGTCCATGCGCATTCAGCAGTTACTACAACCATACTTATAGAGTCTTAATAAACTAAGGGTTTACTTAGTACACACGTGGGCCATCTCGTCCATCACGTCGAAACACTAGTTTAAGGTTCTACATCGGGTTACATGACGTACATAAGTGAGTTCTCTCGACCTCACCATTGTTTAGTACAGTCATAGCAAATTGCACGGAGCGGTATAATACAAAACATCGCTCATAACGTGCACCATTTACAAAAAGCTCGACCACACAGTTCTATCATCAAACTCTCTCTAACGCCCGTTACGCGCGTCAGACACCATGCTGTCCTCATCCTCCACCACAGGAGCAACTGAAGGGTCCTGCTCGTACTGTGCCAGGCGCTGCTGTGCCTCGGCCAACTCTGCCTCCAGCTCCTCAATACGGTCCTGTGCATACATGTGCTGGTCGCGGTAGTGGGAGACACGGTCCTCGGCACGGAGGTACATCCCGTGTACGCTGTGAGCAAACTGCATGGTCACAGCATAGGGCCTGGTGTCAATCCGCTCCTCCAGCATGTTGTGACGACGGAGCCACTCGTCGTCGTAGCCGTCGGTGGGGAGGTAGCGCAGCACTGACATCCCTGCTGCACCCGAGGAGCTGAGTGAGGTGATGGCTGCTAGGGTGACCTTGTCATAAGCGTCCTCCTCATTGGCCCCGTAGACGGTAATCGTCTGCCGGACCGTGGTGTGGCTCGAAGGAAGGACAACACTGGCCATGCAGTGTCCCTCCGCGTGCACTGTCTGCACGGAGAAGAAGGGGCACGGTCTGCGCCTCATCTCACGCAGAGCCCGACAAAGGATTTGCGCAAGGCCGTTCTCCTCACGGCAACGGGTGTGGACCATCCCATTCTCAAGCTGAGGAGGGGTGTGGGTCACTGGTGGGAGGGGAGCAGCCCTTCCCTCCTGTACGCGGAGTCCCCTCGCGCTGGTGGCTTTGCGGGCGGTTTGCTTGGTCCTGGCCATCTGTTTTTAAATAAGAGACTTTAATCAGTGATAAGCTTAGGTCGCATATAATTTTAACGGTTAAGTGGGTGATGGGTGCGGAAAACATCATTGGACTTTCATTTTACTTATTTGACTTTTAGCAATAAACCCCCAAGTATAAACAAGTAAGAATAAACATGATGCATGACTCGTCCTATTCGATCTCACATCATACACCTTATGTATAATTTATATATCTAGCGAGTATCTGGTGACATATATGCACGGCACTCTCTAATGCAACCAGTCGTTCTCTACTCGTTCTTAATTTCGCACGTGGTTAGTGTACCTGCAGAAAAATGCATGCTCATACCAACATCATTACCATCATCATACATTACCATTCCAACTCTAAAAATGGTATCCACGAATTTCTTTAAGCTACGTCTGGTGGACGACGTAGTGGCGCCATTTCTCCCAACACACCCAGTCTTCCTCCAGTACTGGGGAATCACTGGGGAGAGAAACGATGGCCAACAAGATCTAGCTATAATTTTGGTTGAAGGAAAAGTGGTCACGAAACACTCCAATGGCGTGACCACCCCCCTTAAAGAGTTCTGCCCTATCAGCATGAATGCAGGGTTCGCAACAGTCCGCAAATCCCAATAGCGCTCCGCCAGTACTGGGGATAGCTATGGCCGAAATCTTGCTTCCCAAAGCGCCGAATATGCACATGAGTTCTATCTAGGTCAGAATGTTAGCGATGTCACCTGGTATTTCACTAACATCCTTAATAGGGGCATATCGATACTCTCATTTTTCAAATATTTCGAAAAGGGTTTTTGAAAATAGGTTTGCAAATCAAAACTGGATGATATGTCTGTTGTCTGTGTATGATCGGCTCTGATACCAGCTGTGGCGGAACCACCGATTTAATCCGGGCTAAGCACACCTGCCACCTCTGGCTTGCAGTGCGATTAGGCCGAACTAAACCCGGTCGTCCGTCGAGAGTCATTCGACTCCCGATATTACCTTTTCCCAGAGGAACCGACATCATACACATCTGACTCGCGATGGAGCCACAACAGAAACATCATCACAGGCAGTTGAATAGCATAAACATTAGACTTAATTACAAACCAGTTTTTACATAAAATACAAGTCCAACATAATGTTATACGGTAACAAGTTTGAAAGTTTCTCGCAGCGGAAAATATAAGTTTAGATCACCATGTTATCACCAAAAGTTTTGCATTGGAGGTACAACATCGAGCCCACCGATGTTGCCCTCGTGCCACTCAGTCATCTCATCCTAGGTGAGGGCATGCCCCGCCTCCAACACAAGTGCACACCATAAACTCCATACCTGCGCTCAAAATGTGGGGGCAAACCCTGAGTACTAATTACTCAGTAGGTCTTAATGGATTTGGCTTACGGCTGACGCGAAGCAGCTTACTAGCAAGTGGATCCTTAGCTTTTAGTTTTTAACAGCAACTTAATTAACATAAACAATAAGTTTCATTGACTGTATGATTGCCAACATAGCAGTAAATTTCCGTAATGTAACAACTCAGTTCAAACATGTAGTATTCCAAAAACCATGAGTATTAAACATCGAGAGTTTAAGTAATTACTACGTTGCCCGTGTGCAATATCAGCATTCCCACACCTGGTGGGCATCAGCGATTCGAATCGATTTTAATTCCCGGGAATAACTATCATGCCAGGGGTATATGCTTACTAGCCATCGCGTTCCCACATATAGCCCCAATCTTAGCCTGCCTCGTCCCAAGTTCGATTCACTCCCGCCTAGCCCCCGGGTTGTGCCCCCATGACGAGCCTGCCGACATCTCGGTCTCCCCGTCATGAGTACCAAGCTCCCCCGGGCCACCTTCCTCTCAACCAGCGGGTAGGAACGTGTCTCTGTACTTCGGACGAGCCCAGGAAAGACTTTTCCGGTCCCATATCCCGGATAAGCACTCTAGCAATGTTATGCCGAACAGCAGGCGAACAGCGAACGGGCCTTATGCGACTCGGGCGGAGTCAAAGTGCACCCTTATGAAAAGCTCATACTAAAATAAATCTCCGCCCGGTCTCCATTTAATTCATGAGTAACAACAATAAATGATTTAACGGTAAGCTTTTGTAACTTTGAAAACACCTACGTGACGAGTCCACACACTCGTGTCTACTCGTACCTAGCAATTTCTAGGCATACTCGTCCTACGAACTCTATGCATAGGTGTTAGGGCCATGGCGGCCAGGAAGTCTAATGCAATTGGTTCCAAGCAACTCCTAATGCATATGCGTAATCATCAAGTATAATTTATTTGCTGGGTATAGTATGGTCCTGCCTACCTTCTTCACTAGGGTCAGTAGCTTCCTCCGGAGCGTAGTCGGGTTCCTGCTGCTGGCCCTCTGGTTCCTGGTGCAACTCCTCTTCTGGTTCCTCCGCGACGGGTTGGTTCGGCGGTAGTTCTTCGTTCGTGGAATCTATATGTATGACATGATGCAATTGGAGCATGTATTAGTGCAATGCTTGCTTTATGATGTGAGCGTAATGCAGTAAATCAGTGAACTTATGATTCATGGTATAGAGTTATGCATATTGAGGCGAAAGTTGTTTCGTACTAAGAAATCGTACAAGCCATCATCTACGACAGCTTAGCTTGTCACATAAAATAACGTGGGGTGTGCGTGGCGAGGTAGCATCGCTTCATGTGAAGCGACCGAAGCTTTCATAAATGCGCATTATTTCTACCAGTTTTCAATTAGAGCCAAAACCTTACATGCATCATCTCCAATTCTAGCAAGTTACTTCATAACCATAGCTCATATCAACCTTAAAGTCATTTTGAAACATTATTCACCATATTAATCTTTTTCTTAAGTTTAATATGTACTTAGTGCAAGACAAGGGCAAAATAGTAATTCAACAGTAAGTGTTAGGGCCAACAAAATTTATACAGAACCTACACATGATAACAAAGGCCCTGCTCAAATTTGGCTATTTTTGGAGATCATTTAGTCCTTATTTCCTATTTATTAGGGTTTTATATGTTTGAATAAAAACAGGGGCAAAACTGTCCTTTACTACTCAACCATCATACCCATTCTGTAGATCTATTTATTAGGAACACAGTGCAACAAAGTTTGCTATTTTTGGATTTTTATCCACTTTACTATGATTTTTCAAAGTTTCAGCATTTTTAAAAGCATTTTAAACGAAATTAAACAGATCCAGGACCTATCTGTAATTATCCATAGCTTCTGAGGGTTCCCGTGCAAGATTTACAAGACTCAGTACACAGTGCTCGGTATGGAAACATAAAACTGTTAAACTCGGAGGGCGATAGCGCAAAATGTTCGTCTTCCTCCTCCCGTCGTCTTCCTCCTCGCGACGGGAGGGGAAGCTCCGGTGGCGCGCGGCCAATCCCGGCCCTGCGGGGCTCGGGAGCGGGCGGAAGTGGCCAGGGGCAAGCTCGCGGTGCTCCGGCAATGGCGGACGCGCGAGAGTGAAAGGGGAAAAACAGAGAGCTCGAGCGCGTGGAGGAGAACTCGAGAAATAGGGTCGGCCTCGCCCTCGCCCCGGTGGCGCGCCGTGCGCGCTGTCCGCGCGCGGCAGTGGCGCGTGGCCGCGGCGGCCGGGAAGGCCGGCGCGTGGCCACGGCCGCTCGGCGCGCAGCGCCGCGTGGGCGCGCGCGGGCGGGGAGAGAAGAGGGAGGTGCGCGGGTGAACCAGGTCTATGGACCACTGTGGCTGACAGGTGGGGCCAATCCCAGGAATAGAGAGTACGGTGTATGGACTCGGTGCATCGGGCGAGAGAGCAGGGAAATCCATCCGTGCGCTGGCGCGGGCGGGCCTGACAGGTGGGTCCCGCTTGTCATAGAGACGAGAAAATAAAAGAAAAAACGAAAAAGATAAACCCCCTTTGACCAGCTGATCAGGTTTCTGAATTTCGCAAATTTGACCAATTTAGGAGCCGAATTTGAAAAAGACCCAATTGAATGAAATGTTGTACTTTTTGAAATCTACAACTTTGTAAAAAGGACTTATAGCAGATTCCAAATATAAAATGATTTAAATTTGAAATTAACTTGCTGACTCCTGTTTGACCATTTGAAACCCCCAACTTGGAAATTATAAAAGTCCATTTTAGGTACATTTTCATGAAAGGTGAAATATACCAATGTTGCATAGAATCTCATGAACTACAACTTTGGTATTCATGACATGGCAAGATTTTGAATTTTGTTTCATAAAATTTTGAATTTACCAAATAGGGCTGAATTTGGCAGAAGTCACATTTTCACATAAAATGACCCAAAACTAGATTTCAACATTCATGCATGCCAAAACACAAAATACCAAAGTCATTCCTTATGGGATTGCCTACAAGTTTGGTATGTAAGGTTTTATAAAAATCACAATTGTATTAAAGTTATATCCGCAATACAAACACAGCTTTTCCGAAAACCAAGTTTAGTTGCTCAATTGACCTAATTTATGCATGCTTTTCAAGATAAAATGCCTTTGAAAAGATGTCATTATGCTAATGATTTTAGTGTAATGCACTTGAGATGCCTAGGGCATCACACGCTGCTGCGGGTTTCTTCCCTGGCGGGAAGAAGAAGAAGACCCCGGGGGTTTGCGTTTTAGCCCCCGGGTTTTACCGTTTTTCTGCTGTTATCCCGACGACTGTACACTAGGTCTTGTGAAACTTACGTGTTAGCCCCTGAAGTCTATGAATAATTATGTATAGGTCCTGTATCTACTGGTTTTCAACTTAAATCTATTTACTTCGACTGAGAACTTTGGAAAATCATAATAAATCAAATAAAAATCATAAAAATGCAAACCCAGTTTCCTTGGACTCCTCTCTTGTCGATCTACAGGATGGGTATGATGTAGAGCTATGAAAGTACCATTTTGCCTTTGGTTTTGTGCATGCATGTTTAAATGGTTAAATAAACAAAAGTGGGATAAATGAGTTATAAAAATCTTGAAGCTTCGACAGTAGCCTTATCATGATATTTAGGCTCTGTGTGATTTTTGGTAGCCCTAGCACTTGCTGTTTTATTACTGTTTTGCCCCTATACGTGTAATATGTGTGTATTATGAACATGAAAATGTTTTCTACACAAAAAGTGGTCAAAAATAACCTCATGAAATTTGTATGCATCCTGTATTACATATGTATCTCATTGATAAAATATGGGACTATGCATATCAAGTTTTGATGGTGATTTAAAAATGACAACGTAATGTTTGTTAAAGTAAATAATAGAAAAAAGTGACATTATGATGTAAAATAAAATCTATGAAAAATCATGGAACTTTATAGTTAACTTTAGGTTCCAGAAAACATTTTTGTGAATTTTATTGCTACTGTTTTGAGCTGCTTGCAAAATAAGCTAGAATAAATAGATGTCCTATCAAACTTTAGTTATTTTGCTTGCTGGATTTTATGCATGTTGAACAAGATATGATAGGCTTGCTGTTAAAATTTCGTAGTCAGAAACCATTTCTATGATTTATGATAAATCAGGGAAAATTAAATGATAGATAACTTGTGGGAATTTCCAAGGATGAGTTGTTCTTTGTGCTCTTTCACATTCTTGGAGTAAACCATGATGTTGTCGATGAATACTATCTTGAACATGTTGAGCTTATTCATCAACATCGAGTTCATCATGTACATGAAGAAAGCCAGTGCATTGGTCAAGGCGAAGGAGCTGATAAGGTACCCATATAGCCCATACTGCTTTGAGAAAGTGGTCTTTGGTATGTCTTCCTCTTGGATCATAATTTGAGGGTACTTGGACCTAAGATCATTCTTGAAGAAAATTGAGGCTCCCCCAAGCTAATGATATAGGATATCAATATGTGGCAATGGGTACTTATTCTTGACAGTGACATCATTCAATGGTCTTCATTCACAACAAAGCGGGCCAAGAAACTGTGATGCCCCTTGCATCTAAAGTGCATCACATTAGCATCATTGGCTCAATTACATCATTTCATGAGCATTTTATGTAGGGTGCATGAATGGACTAAGTTATTTGAATCAATTAAACTCAGTTTTAATTATTGCCTTTGTATTTGCTATTATAACTTTGAATCTGTTGTGAATTAGATGAAACTTTTTATACCAGACTTGTAGACATTTTGATGAGGGACAACTTTTGAATTGTGTGTGGTGACATGCATAAAGGTTTGTATAGTGTTTTGGGTTGATTTCTGATAAACTATCAAATCTGCCAATGTTTGACCTGCTTAGTAAATTCAATTTTTTGTGAAACAAAAGTCCTTATCATACAAATTTTATTTATAAAAATTGTAAATCATGGAATTATGAACAATATTGGTATAAAACTCCTTGTATGAAAGTGGCCATAAAATTGACTTTTAAAATTTCTAAACTGCTAGATTCTGTTGGTCAAACTAAGCTCAAACTTTTGAATTCAAATTTTATAACAAAGTTTATAACGAAGTTATAGAACACAAAGTTTTATACATTTCTTTTATTTTGAATTTTTGCAAATTTGGCCTCTATAATGTTCAAGAACACGAAATACAAACAGAGGTTCCGCAATCAAAATGGCATTTAATATTTTCGATTTTTCTTTTTCCCTGTTGTGTCACTAACTGGCGGGGCCCACCTGGACGACGGCTGCCACGTCCTAGCCATGCGTCGCTCATCATCCAACCCCCTCAACCTTATCCCCGCTGCACTGTTAAGTGCAGAGCGCACCCTCCTCCATTCTCCCTCTATCACTCATCCCCGAATGCCTCCGTCCTTTCCTCTCTGTTTCTTCACCACCGCCACCTTTGGCGAGCTCGGGGCTGAGCTCGTGCCACAATATCTGCTTGCTCCTGTGCCACCATAGCACCACGCTGGCCATCTCCGCCCTCCCCTCCACCACCTCAACGAATCTTGGCCACCGGAACCTCTCCATCAAGCAGCATTCCATCACCGAAGTTCCGCGCATCCTAAGCTCCGTCGCCGACCTCCCTCCACCCATATCCATCACTGCAGGTAGGGGATAAGAGTCCTCGGCCTCCCCTCTCTCTCCCTAGCCATCTGTAGTGGGCTCCCGCGCCGCGTGCTGCAGAATTTGGCCGTGCCACCACCGGCCTCTCCTCTGGTCGAGAGGTTGAAGACGACGAGAGGAAGGAGACAGTGCTTTTTCGTGCTAGCCCCCGGATTTTTGAGATTGCACGTTTACATCTCGTGCGCTGTTCATTGTGTATGCGAAATCTTGTGAACTAGCCCCCTAAGACTATGAATAATCACAAGTAGGTCCCTACGCAGTGAGATCTAGGATTTAAATGTATTTTGACGAGCTGAAATTTTGAAATCTTGTGAACTAGCCCCTTAATACTATGAGTAGATCTACGGAATGTACATGATGTAGATGTGGAAAGTGACCACTTTGCCCTTGGATCTTGCTTGAAGGATAAAAATAAATAAATGCCAAAAGTAGCATAAATGGATTCCGAAAAATGTGAAACTTGTAAAACAGCTTTATTTTCGAATCTAGGCTCTGTGTTATTTTTGGTAGCCATGCCCCTACTGTCAAAATACCACATCTGACCTTATACTTGATTTTTGAGATAAAAAGGAGTTGGAAAATACTTGCTGAATGAAATGTGCTCCAAATAATCTACCATAAATTGCACATGGTCTTGGACATATATGTAGCCTACTGTAAATAAGGGAAGCTCTGCATGTCATGCTTTGTGGTTGATTTGAAATTGGCAATCATTTGCATGATAAAATGAATAATAGGAAAAAGTGACTTTATTTTGCAAAATAAATTCTGAGAAAAATCATGGGGCTTACTAGATAAGTTTAGGTCTCAAAAAGTATTTTTGAGAATTTTCTTGTCACAGTTTTGAACTGCATGCGAAATAGGATAAAATAAATATATGGAAAATGGATGTGCTACCAAACCTTAGCTATTTTGCTTGCTAGATTTTATCATTGATGATCATGAAATGTTAGGGTTGTTGTTAAAATCTCATAGTCAGAAACATTCTCTACAATTTATAATAAATCTCAGAACATAAATGCCAAGTAATCTTGCTAGAATTTCTATAATTATTCTATAGCTCCGTTACTGCTCAAATTTGGGTGTTCGCATTTCAAAGTATGTATCTACATGACATAAATATTTGAGCTCATCTGGAAATGCTTAACAACTTGAACTCATCGCGGGTGGTTCAATGCAACAAATAAACATAACGCATAATATGATTTGGGTTATTTTGATATGAGTGCATAATTTTGCATATTACAACTTGTTTACTTGCTGCATGATATTCCATATATTTCACCTACACCTCATGCATGCATTTGCATTCTTTTGCACTCATTTGCATTATATCATGCATATAGACCCCACGAGCGAAGGACCACCACCGGAGCAACCGCTGATCGAGGAGCCGGGCGATGAGCTCCCACAACAGGACTAGGTGGACAAGCAGCAGGAGGACACGCAGCCAGCACCCGACTTCGCACTGGAGGCACCCACTGACCCTAGTGAGGAAGGTAGGCAGGACCATGATTTTCTCCCAGCTAATATAAACTCGCTTGTTTCAAGATTACGTATCAGCATTAGGAGTTGATTGAAAACATTTGCATTAGTCCCCTTGGCCGCTCTGGCCCTAGCACTTAGAGTTCCTAGGACGTGTTGCCTAGAATTTGCTTGTTAAACCCAGTTTCCAACGAACAAAACCGTGCAAATATATATGCGTCAGGATCAAGTCTCGCATATACATGACAAATTACAAGATACCAAAGACACATGTCAACGATAAAAGCGGACATGACATTTAATATCTTTATTACATAGTGACATCATGTCTTTAACAAATAGTTATAACGTTGCGAAAGCGTAAAACATAAAAGATAACTAGTGCGCCACAGGAACATCGACTAGTGAACAAAGCGCCTAGTACTGGTCGTAGTCTTGCACATAATCTTCAGCATCTCCATCAACTGAGCAGTGGTTGGAATTTTCCTCCAACAAGAAATAAATATAATGAAGTAAGCATGAGTACGGCAACTCGTACTCAACAAATATAACATAAACCATGAGGCTCTAAGGTTAGCTGACAGACTGCATGAGGTTTTAATTAAACAAACTTTATTAAAGCCTAATTACTATTGTTGCTTAAAGAAACCATTAACCTAGAGATAATGCTTAAAGGATTAAATAACATTAAATAGATATAACCATCACCATAACCAAAACCAAGGTAACCCACTAATCACTAGGAAGGGTCTGGGCCACTCATAACCGTGAGCATGGCTGACATGCCAGTTTTACACTCACGAGAGGTGGTGCACCTTTACCCAGAAGTCATGAACTACACTAGGAGTTCACCTCATTACCATAGATGAGATGACTAGCAAGCACATTACAAAGCCTTTACAAAGATCGCGTTGGTAAGGTGTAACCGCTAAGGATTCAGGTTCCACAATGGTGGAACAAGCCTTAAGGGGAGAAGCACATACATCACGTAAAGCACACGCAACCCAAGTAGCACCAGTGGCACAGAAGCTCACCTCCCCTCTTGCCCTGCAGGTAAGTTACTCCCAAACCAAAACAACCTAATTAATCAGCTATGTCCGTCCTAATCCAGCCTTGCAGTAGAACTATTGTCCCAGGTGGTCGCTTTGTGAACTAGTCCTTAAGGAGAGAAGCCAAAAAAGCACACGAGCACACTGCTCAGGCATCCTTAAACCATGTTGCTAAAAAGCAGATTATTAAAAGGGACACGAACCGCTTGATGGTCAAGCCCAACAATTAAGTTACATAGAACCATTAGTCAAGATTAAATTACTAAAAGGACATGTGTTCACGCAGCACCTAGCACAACGTAACTATATGCATTCCCAAAAGGTAAATGTCAGGAAAAATGTAGCTAAGGTAATATCCTTATAGGCATTCCAAAATTAAATGCACATGGAGTGATTAAAAGTTATTGGGTGTTGTTTATGTTATATTGCATTCTTCAAAGTTTCCTTGCTGCTGCTCAGAGGCTTTGGGAGGCTGTTCTTCGAACTCAACAGGCGGATCAACATCTACGCATCGATTGCAATGCCAAACAAGCATCCAAATACACGTATACATGCAAACAAAGGCAAAACTATAACAAATAGTACACCAATACATTGAAACAGAACACAAAACATTTTTAAAACCATTCTACACATTTCTACAATGACGTGAGCGCAAGAATTATCGAAAACGGATTTAAAACGGTGAAGTTATAAGCTTTTGAATGCAGCTAGGACCTGATTGCAAATACATTTCGAAAGCTAGGGTTTAAAACAGGTCCCTATCATGAATTGAGTGGACTGCTGGTGAATTCAGACTAAGCAGGGGGGTTCTTTAGGGAAATTGCGGGGCTGACCGGTGGTTGACTGGAGTTGACCGGTCACCGGTGGCTGTGGGGCATCGGATCGAGATCCTGCAGCACAAGTTGAAGGGGAATGGGGTGCCAGTGATGACCACGGGAGGCGGCGGAGTCCCTTCTAGACCCAGCGGCACACCGCCGGAGCACAATGCAAAGGTGCTCCCATGCACGAAATGGGGCAAAAACCGCCGGGGAGGAAGAGTAGGGCACAGCGAACCTTACCTAGGCTTGGAGACGGCTGCAGAGTACCAAAGAGGGCCGGCGACGGAGCAGGGCGTACGACTGTAGCAGGCGCTCAAGAATGACTTCGAAAGGAGGCTCCAGGCATCTGAAAACCTACGGAAAGAGCTTGACTAGGACCTGCAAGTGTGAAGCAGGGGTCAATTGGACAAAGGGAGGTCCACCACGGTGGAATCGAGTAGTGGCTGAGCTCACCTGCGAGCTATGGTGATGGAAATTGGAGATGAACGTGGGTGCTAGGGCAAGGGCAATGAAGAGGTGGTGAAAAGGGTCACGGCGGTGGGATTGGCAAACCCTTTTATAGGGCAGCGAACTAGGGCGGGGGCTTGGAATCGAGTCCAACTCGATTTCCCAGGTTGAGGGGGGAAAGCGGCATGAGTCTGCCTAGACTTGGGTCTATGTCGAGGACGCAGAGACAGGGCAATGGCGACTAGCTCATGGGCCACACGCATGGGCAGGCGAGGCTTGGGGCCATGGGTAGAGGGAGACAAAGAGCGGATGGTGTCGATGGCCCATGGGCAGTGGCGCCGAGAAGGAGAAGAAGATGGCCCTAGCAGGGTTGGCCCACCCATTAGTGGCACTAAGTCTACAGGGCCACCAAGCAGAGTGGCAGAGTGAATGTACTCAAGACAGAGAAAACGAGAGAGGGAGAGGGAGCTGGGCTGTCTGCTCGTCTTGGCCGGCTTGCTACTAGCTAGAGGAAGGGGAAGGAGGTGATGACTGGGCCCTACTTGCCATAGGCTCAAGATAGCAAGAAAGCAGGTCGTCTGCCCCTCCTTTCTCCCCTTTTCTCAACAGAACCAAGGCCCAAAACCCAAACTGAAAATTCAAAAAAATAGAAATCCAAATTTTAGTTCATTCAAACAACAAAATCAATGCCCCAGCATGAATTCACAAACAAGGTTGGCCTATGATAAATTCATTTTCTTGTAACAAAACAAATGGTGAAATGCAAGTCTAAGCATATAAAACCTAGGAAACTTAAATAAAGCATGTTATATTTATTGTAAATTGCTCAAAGTAAAATTTAAGGTGTTACAAACCTACCCCCCTTAATAAGAATCTTGCCCTGAGATTCACATAGGCTGGTTAGCAAAGAGATCGGGGTATGCTGCCTTTAACTCATCCTCTCATTCCCATGTTGCCTTGGCCTCTGTATGGTGACTCCATTGTATCGGTATATCTTGGTCCTCTTGTTCGTAGTAACTCTTTCTGATGTGCCTTGAATTTTCGCAAGATGCTCCGTGTAAGTCAAATCCTCCTGTACCTCAAATCCCTCTAGTGGTGCATGTTCCTCAAGCACCCTCAAACACTTCTTGAACTGAGAGACATGGAACACATCATGCACACCTGACGGACTGGGAAGCAACTCCAAGCAGTAAGCTACCTCACCTTTCTTCTCTAATATTTTAAATGGCCCGATGTGTCTTGGCACTAGCTTCCCTGTCATATATTGAATCTGTGGATCCCTCTCATCGGTGACACCTTCAA
Organism: Paspalum vaginatum; assembly: GCA_030272315.1. NCBI lineage: Eukaryota > Viridiplantae > Streptophyta > Magnoliopsida > Poales > Poaceae > Paspalum > Paspalum vaginatum. The sequence goes on along the minus strand of CM059019.1, from coordinate 12,209,587 downwards.
GTACACGTGGTCATCCACCTTGAAAATCAGATCCCTCTTGCAAACATTGGCACAGCTTCTCTGCCTAGATTGAGTGATTCTCAAATTCTCCCAGACAATCCACACTTGTTGTTCACCATCCTGGATTATTTCATGTCCAAATATTTGCTTCTCACCGGTCTGGTTCTAGAATAATGGAGTTCTACACCTCTTGCTATATAGTTCTTCAAACGATGATTTCTTTAGACTGGCTTGATAGCTGTTATTATAAGAGAACTCAACATACGGCAAGCTCTTGTCCCAACTGGTACCACACTATATTGCACACGCTCTTAGCATATCTTCGAGTATCTGATTTGTTCTTTCTATCTATCTATCCGTCTGTGGATGGTAAGCTGTGCTGAACCGAAGCTTCGTGTCAAAAGAATTATGCAACTGCTCCCAAAAGCGAGAAGTAAACTGTGAACTGCGGTCAGATATGATCCTCTTGGGCACACCATGTAGGCACACAATTCTAGAAATATACAATTCTTCCAACTTTGCACCGGAATAAGTAGTGTTAACTGGTATGAAGTGAGCTACTTTGGTGAAACGATCCACTAATACCCATATTGAATTATAACCCTTCTGTGTCTGAGGACCCACAATGAAGTCCATTGTGATTTTTTCCCACTTCCACTCTGGAACCTTCAATGGCTGCAATAAGCCTGCGGGTCTGTGATGATTGGCCTTCAAACACTGGTAGGTATCATAAATAGCCACGTACTCAGCCACTGCACGCTTCATTCTGTACCACCAGAATTTCTCATTAAGATCATAAGACATCTTTGTGCTTTTAGGATGGATATTATTAGACCGTATCGCGTGACTCACTCAAAATCAACTTCCTAATTCTATCCACATTTGGCACACAAATCTGATTTTTTAGCATAGAGTTCCTTCTTCATCTTGGCTGAAGAGGGGGTACCTTGCCCACTTTGACTAACTCCTGAATTTTCTTTCCGGTGTTTCCTTATCTCCCGTTCTTCTAAGGTTGGCTCGGCTTCCAAAGCTGCACGTATGATATCTCTGACTCTTATAAAAATTCGTAAGCTTCCAACGCCCCTGTTTCCGTCAGCCCCGCGGTCCGTCGACCGCCCCCTCCGCGCGCGTCTACCCTTCCATCGACGACTGTCTCGCGCCCGCACGCACGTGCCGCCTCTGCCCGCACCGCCTCTCAGCCGCCGCCCCCACCCCTACCGCCTTCACACACGCTCCGTGGGGAGAGGCAGGGAGGAGACTGGTGGTGGCCGGCTCGGAGGGGAGAGAGGCAACCGGCGGGCTGTCCCTGCCCCGCGCCGTCCCCACCGCCGGCGGCGCCCTCCCCTCGCGAGCTTCTTGACTTCACCTCACCCTGCACTCCGTCACCTGCCTCGCGCACCGCTCCCCTCTCTCTGCTCGTCCAGAGAGGTGAAGTCAGCTCGCACATGGCCTCTTCCTCATCCGGTGGTAGATCTGCCATCTCCGGGATGCCCAGATCCACCGCCACAACCTCCTCCTCGACGCTGCCAAAATCCACTGGCACCGACGCCACTGCCTGCCTCCTCCTCGATGCTAAGAAAGGCCCAGATGCGTCCGCCGTTGCGACTGCTCCCGGATGCGCTCCTCCACCGCAGGGGAGGTGCCGCCGCAGCCGCTCCCGCTCCCGCTCCCGTACCCCCTCGGCCCTCCTCTTCCTCTGCCACTACGTCCACACGGCCGCGGCGCGGGGACTGGAGGAATCTTGCCATTGATCCAGCCATGGCGTGCACCGATCTCGTCAACCGTGCTCAGGGAGCATGCCGACGCACTTCGCCAAGCTGCACCTGGAAGCCCGAAATCTCTCTGCCTCTCCTCTATAAGACTGTACCTCCACGGCCAGCACCCCTCAATCCCGCATCTCCAAGACGACGAGGTAGAGGTGCGCCGTTTTTTCTTGCCTCTGATTGCCAGAAGCGATGGCTTAGATTTGCCTACTAGGAGTAATTCCAGGTCATATTTTTTACTGCAGCATGTATCGATGGGGAGGGGAAAGGGGAGGTCTTGGAGTGAGAGATTTTGGAGGTGTAGTTAGCATGCTGATTTAGAGAGAGCTACTGGTTCATACTACCACTTGGTGTAGAAAATGTGTGCTGGACTGCTGGTTATTTTATCTGTTACTTATTCCGCTATCTATGCATGTTCTGTAGGGGTAGATTTTGTATGAATCTATCCGTCTCCAATCCTCAAATCAAAGTCTGACGAACCCTGCACAGTTGAGAAAATAATCTGTAGGCTCAAACCAACTAATGAATTTTTCTATGAATATTGACAGAGGGAACGTTCACTGGTGGAATAAAAAGTATTTTGTTTTATTCTGAATCAGGGCATTCAGTGATAAGCCCAAATTCCATTGCTAGCCACCACAACAACATCCTAGGTTAAGGAAGCAGATCTTGGTGTACTAGTCATAGACACATTAAAGTGACAGCAGAGATGATGTACATGGTATTCTGGTTCTAACCATTATTTGGTAGGGATGGAACTTTAACATGTGTATCCAACAAGCTATGGACATTCAATGCAATGCATTCATTCAATGTCAAATCTGATTGCACGTTGACAATAATCTTCCTAGGATCTTTTAGTACCCAGTTCATCTCCTTTAGTTCACTAATATATAATCAATGTCTCATCGTCAGCCATAAAATTTTGTAATCTGAAATAGTTTCGAAAACAATACATAGTAGAGCTAAGTTTCAGATTGTTTTTGTTAGTATCCAGTTTACCTCCTTCGATTTATTTCATAGTATCCAGTTTATCTCCTTTGATTCATTTCAAATCGGTTAACAATTGTACAGAATAGGACCTTTTCAAGTTTTCATAGATTGATTCAATGCTTTTTATATTCAGACATTGATTCTAAAGCTTTTAAGCTCTACAACTCTATGCTGGATGCATGCATTCTTCCCTAAGCTCCACCTTGTTGTCATCAGTCCTCTGTGATGATATCAGCCAGACACCGAGCATCACAATGTATGATGGGCAAGTTGAGTGAAGTTTGGTGACAAGCCTCGGCCTTTATGGTTGGTGATCGAGTTCAACCACAGTCAGAGGGCATCACAACAAAGTGTGTTTAGTTACCGATCCTGCTTAGGGTAAGAAAAGGTGAATAAATACGTATGGTTAATTAACGGTATTCGGCTTACTGATATGTATCAAATCAGATTAGTCAGCTTAAGGTTCTGCTTTTCAAAAGGATTTTTAAGCTTTGCTAACAAAAAGCTCATGAGCTTTTTTTTTCCTGTTGCAACCATATTCAGGCGAGGAGCAGAGCAGAGTGTTCACACATGTGGTTTGCAGGTTTCCATAGCTGGCGTTTCTATGGAAGTTCTGAAAGGTTGCAATTTGCAAGACTCTCAGTAAGGATCCTGACCTGAAAAATCCTTTGGATGGCAAAGAAGAGAGGTCAATTTAAGTTTTGAACTTCTAATCCGAGTCTGTATTACTTTGCCAAAAAACGTTATACTTATCTTGAATAGAAAAGTTTAAACCAAAAGAATTATATGGTACTTTGTGTCTCTCCAACTTATGTTGGGGATGGGATTGGTGAGAGGGTAATATATGAAAGGAGAACCAGAATTAGACCTTTATTATGCTGGCTTCACAGACAAAACAGTGACTGCAGTCCATATCAATTTTCCTCTTTTAATTGTAGCTGTCTTCTACATAATTTTTTGGGTTTTCCAATCACTGACATAAATTTACATATATTTTCTTTCTACAAGGTAACCTTGATGCTATGCAGTCTGTAGTTTGAGACAATCTATGGTGGGTTCCTCAGGTTTGAGACAATTATGGATGTCAGATAGAATTACAAGCAGTGCGACCACTATTGATCAAACTTATAAGATTCTCAGTGATCGTGTTGTAGTTTTCCACCTTGTAAGAAGTTTGAGATACTCTTCATGGGTACCTAATAAGTATTTTGTTCTTGACATAGAGGCAAAAGGTGGAGTTCCCTTTGAAGAGGTGCATTCTAAAGAATTCTCACATATCTTATTCAATAGAAATGACTTGTACATTTGGAGAAGTGCGTTTGATGCTTCCAGTGTAGACCCTTCTAAGCTGGATAGCGTTGCATTTGCTTAGCTACATAGTATGTGTTACAAATCGAAGTGGCGGGTCTGGTTACATGCACAACATCCGCTACTTGGAGTTCATTTACTTTGCCTTGTTTCATGATTACTCCTGCATTGCCTACAAAATTTGCAGCATTATTTTTTGTGCAATTTGTTTGTCAGCAATAAAAGGTAAAAACATTGGTGCGTGATTGGATAACGAATCTTTCCATGTTTCAAGTTCAAGATATTATGTGTTTTTGGACAACACTATGAATAATACAATCACAATTACAATATTATTATTTTATTTAATTTTTTTATCTCCACACGGGCCATTGACTAGTGACATATGAAACCTAGACTCAGACTTTCAAACTCTTTACATAACCTCACGGCATCTGGAAACCTAAAGCCAAGTTAGCATAACTCTTTCGATTCAAAGCATCTGCCACCACATTAGCCTTGCCAAGATCATAATGAATCTCCATATCATAATCCTTGATTAATTCTAGCCATCTTTGCTGCCGCATATTCAACTCATTCTGAGTGAAGATGTATTTGAGGCTCTTATGATCTGTGTATATCTCACAACGTTGTCTGGATAGACAGTGTCTCCAAATTTTTAAAGCATGTACCATTGCTGCAAGTTCGTCATGTGTCGGATAATTCACCTCATGTTCTAGGTCATGTGTCGGATAATTCACATTTCAGACCTTCCTCGATGCATCGCAATACATTGTGAATTTCTTATGTTGGTCAGGCAATGTCAACACTTGCGACGTAGTCAGTCTCTTCTTCAACTCATCAAAGGCGACCTGTTGGGCATCTATCCATTTAAATTCGGCATCCTTCTCAAGCAGAGTAGTCATTGATTTTGCAATTTTTGAGAAGTTTTTGATGAATCTCTGATAATGGCCAGCTAAACCTAGAAATCCACAAACCTCCTTCGGTGTCTGCATCGTCTTCCAGTCCAACACGTCACTGACCTTTCTTGGATCCACTGTAATTCCACCCTTAGAGATGATGTGACGAAGGAAAGGCACTTCATCAATCCAGAATTCACATTTACTCGGCTTGGCGTATAACTTTTGTTCCCTCAATCTCTGAAGAACTAGCCTCAAGTGTTCCTCATGTTCTGCTTCTACTTTGGAGTAAATCAGAATGTCATCAATGAAAACCACCACAAACTTGTCCAGATAATCCACAAACACCTTGTTCATCAGATGCATAAAGTAGGCGGGAGCATTGGTCAGACCAAAGGACATTACTGTATACTTATACAAGCCATATTTAGTGGTGAAGGCAGTCTTAGGAATATCTAAGGGACGGATCTTTAACTGATGATAACCAGACCTCAAATCAATTTGGAGAAAACATAAGCACCTTGGAGCTGATCAAACAAGTCATCAGTGCAGTGAAGCGGGTACTTGTTCTTAATGGTTACTTTATTTAGAGCCTGGTAATCCACACATGTCCGCTTGACATTGGTATTTCTTCTGAACTAGCAAAACTGGGATAGCCCAAGGAAGAAACTGGGACGAATATATCCTTTAGCTAACAACTTGTCTATACTTTTTTTTAACTTTATCTTGTTCTATAGGTGCCATCCTATACTGCCTCATTGCTATGGGTGTAGTGCCATGTAAAAGCTCTATTAAAAACTCAATATCCCGGTCAGGTGGCATACCTAGCAATTCATCTGGAAAAACATCTGGATAATCACACACTACCCAAATACTATCTGTAGGCCTAGACTCCATCACATACAAATATCCAAAAGGACTTGATGCACTGATAACTACTTTTCATTGTCTGAAGCTTTCAGATGAATGGTCCGACTGGCACAATCTATCTTGACACCCCATTTAGTATGAGTTTCCATACCCAAGATGACATCAATGGCCGCAGAATCTATGACTATTAGTCCCGTGCAGAATTTTATCCCCCTTATATTAATACAAACCATAGAACAGATAGAACTGGTATTTATCTTCCTCCCTAGAGATGATATTATCATGGGTCTTTTTATGGCACTTATGTGTATGTTATGTTGCTCAGCATATGACTTGGTGATAAATGAATGAATAGCACCCGTATCAAATAGTACTGTAGCAGGCTGAGAGTTGACTAGGAACATACCGAGAATGACATTGGGAGCTTCTGCTACAGTTTCTGCCATCACTTGGTTCACCTTGCTCTGCCATGGCGCCTTGGTCTGCTGGTTCCCATTGGGCCACCCCTGTTGCTGTTGCTGTGGGGGGTTCTGCCTGGTGACCTACTGGTTAGGTTGTGGCTTTTGGGGGCTATTGTTGGTGTCGTGCTTGCACCCGCCACACTTGAATCAATTGCGGACCACTAGAACAGTTGCTTGATTAGGGGCTGGGAAGCTGGATGGAACCTATCAGATAGCTGCGTAGGTAGAGTGAGGCTGGTGATTCTGAGTCTGATAGCGCTGACCCTAACGCATCTGCGCTACTGACGCTGTTGGTAACCCTACTGCTGAGTGTACTGCTGCTGCTCTGGGTAGTGGGGACGAGTGTTGCTGTTGGAGGGAGCATGGTTGAGCATCCTTTTCTGTCATCAATCTCCTTGCGCTTTTGTTCCGTGAGTAAGGCACGATCTACTAGGTGGTTGAAGTTGTTGTTCATCAGCTGTAACTAAAGGTTGTCATTAAGGCCCTCCAGGAAGTGCTCCTATCTGTCATTGTCTTCTGCAACTTCTGTGGGAGCATAATGAGCAAGCAGCAGAAATTTGTCACGATATTCTGTCACTGTCATGTTCCCCTATTTCAAAGAGAGGAACTCCATCGTCTTCATCTTCATTATACCTACAGGCACATGGTGACTCCTGAACCTATAATAGAACTAAGCCCGGGTGAGGCGTTCCCTATCCTGCTATCTATAGGACTGCCACCGGTCCAAAGCAGCACCACGACGATGCCTGCGGCATATAAGACCCTTTCTTGATCATTGCAGTGCACAATCTCCAGCTACTGCTCCACTGCACATAGCTAGTCATCAGCCTGTAGCGGATCAGTAGAATGGGATATGGTAGACGGGTGTCCCTTCATGAAGTCTCCTCATCTGTCCCTCTACTGCTGCGGTGGGTTGGCATGAGCTTGTTGCAAAGCCTGAACAGTGTTGTTGACTATCTCCATCAGCTGCATCTGAAGTTGATAGAACTATTATGTGGTCAACTGTGGAGGATTGGACAGCTTCTGGCATTAGCCAGATTGCTGTCCTCCGATCCATTGCCTCAGTTCCTGGTGTTAACTATCTATTTGCAAAAGTTGAGACAGCATGAGTAAACAGTTGTTGCACATATCCAAGGTGATAAACATAACTGACAGATAAAGTAGAGAGAGACAGCAATAGAGTAGATGGCTGCATATACTCCAAACGATCTAACTTTATTAACTAATTTAATCTTCATAGTTGTTTATACTGTGGACATTCCCCACAGCTAGACCAGCACTCAACCAAAGAACCAAATAAAGAATAATTCACCATGACAAGCGTTCACACACCAAACTTTAACTCAAATTTAACACATCTGACAGAACTTGACTCAAAACGACCAGACAAGATGCACTAACAATATAATGTAAAGGTAGCCTAATCCTCACTAGGGAGGATCCTAGTAGAACCATCCGGGTTGCCTCAACAGGTTCTCTTGCAGGGAGGCGACTGAGCTAGATCCACTATTGCCGCCTTAGGATTGGGGCCTAGCACTCCATCCTGCAGAGCATGGAGGTCGAACACGTCCTTGTCCTTGCGATGAAGCTCATCAGCGGTTCTGTCGAGGAGGGAGAAAATGGCAGCCACGTACTCGAGAAGGATCTCCAATAGCGGGTTAATGCTTGGAATTGTTTCTTGCCCTATTGCCCCGGATCGGCAACGCGGAAGGTGGCCGTACTCGGACTGGTGAAGGTATTTGCGGATGTCATGGCAGATGACTCCCAACGTCTGACGTGTAGCATCTTCAATGGCGAACTCCATCGTCTCATGGGCTGCTATGCACCGGTGTTGACGCACCATGATTCCTCCTCCATGGTTGGGGTTGGGCTTTAAAATCTTCACATAGGAAGTCCACATAGGGCTGGCAACAGGATGCAGAACCTCTCGGCACTCGTACTTGATGTCGTATGTCGAGAAGTCCAGATGGTTGAGACACTTGCATAGAAGTGTGGGAAACTTCAGATTGGCACCGTCATGATCATGGTACTTGTCCATCCAGGCGGGGATCATCTTCATCTCTCCAGCAGGACCAACAGGGATGTCAACATAGAATGGCCACTCAAGAATCACAAGCGGTGGTGTAGGAGTTAGCGTAGGCGTAGGAACATTGTCGTCGTCTGAGCTGATGTAGGGGATAAGCTCCTTTGGGTCTTCCTCATCCAAGTCATCACTCAGGTCGATCACCTCCTGAGCCTGTGGAGCCGGAGCTAGCGCCAACTGGTGGACGAGAGGCTGCTGCTGGGGTGCCTTCTCTTCAAGCTGGAGCTCAGGTTGCTGGGGCGGCTGTGGATGTGTTCGCTGGGAACTGGTGGTACAAAGCGGCGGAGGCTGCTCCTGGTCATCATCGGCATCTTCTACAGAGATGACAACGAAGAGGCCAAGAGCAGATCTATATGACAAAAGGAATAAACAAAACTTTTCAACATAGAGTGAGCAATTAATCAGCAAAATAAAATAAAGACAGTTTTAAAAGTCAGTAGGCAAGACAAGAGGAAGTGAAATCCTTAACATGACCAGTTCTATCTATGCCCTTGTCCTACAGTCAACACGGCTCTGGTACCAAATTTGTCACACCCGGTTTCCAATGAACAAAACAGTGCAAATATATATGCGCCAGGATCAAGTCTCGCATATACATGACAAATTACAAGGTACCACAGACATATGTCAAAGATAAAAATGGACATAACATTTAATATCTTTATTACATAGTGACATATGTCTTTAACACAGAGTTATAATGTTGCGGAAGTGTAAAACATAAAAGATAACTAGGGTGCCACAGGGACATCGACTGGTGAATGAAGTGCCTAATACTCGTCATAGTCTTGCTCATAATCTTCAGCATCTCCATCAACTGAGCAGCGGTTGGAATTTTCTCCCCAATAAGGAATAAATATAAAGAAGCAAGCGTGAGTACTATAACTCATACTCAACAAATATAACATAAACCATGAGGATCTAAGATTAGCCAACAGACCACACGAGCTTTTAATTAAACAAACTTTATTAAAGCCTAATTACTATTGTTGCTTAAAGAAACCATTAACCCAGAGATAATGCATAAAGGATTAAATAACATTAAATAGATATAACCATCACCATAACCAAAACCAAGGTAACCCACCTAATCATTGGGAAGGGTCTGGGCCACTCATAACCATGAGCACGGCTGACATGTCAGTTTTACACTCTCGAGAGGTGGCGCATCTTTGCCCACAAGTCGTGAGCTACGCTAGGAGTTCACGCAATTACCTTAGATGAGATGACTAGCAAGCACACTATGAAGCCTTTACAAAGATCATGTTGGTAAGGTGTAACTGCTAAGGATTCAGGTTCCGCAATGGTGGATCAAGCCTCAAGGGGAGAAGCACATACATCACATAAAGCACACTCAACCCAAGTAGCCCAAGTGCCATAGAAGCTCACCTCATCTCTTGCTTCGCGGGTAATTTACTCTCAAACCAAAACAACCTAATTAATCAGCTAAGTCCGTCCTATTCTAGCCCTCTGGTAGCACTATTGTCCAGGTGGTCACTTTGTGAACCGGTCCATTAGGAGAGAAGCCGCAAAAGCACATGAGCACACTACTCAGGCATCCCTAAACCAGGTTGCTAAAAAGCATATTATTAAAAGGGACATGAACCGCTTAATGGTCAAGCCCAATAATTAAGTTACATAGAACCATTAGTCAAGATTAAATTAACAAAAGGACATGTGTTCACACAACACCTAGCACAACGTAACCATATGCATTGCTAAAAGGTAAATATCCGGATAAATGTAGCTAAGGCAATATCCTTATAAGCATTCCAAAATTAAATGCACATGCAGTGATTCAAAGTTATTGGGTGTTGTTTATGTTATACTTTCCTTCTTCAAAGTTTCCTTGCTACTGCTCAGAGGCGTTGGGACGCTGTTCTTCAAACTCAACTGGCGGATCAACGTCTACACATTGATTGCAACGCCACACAAGCATCCAAATACACATATACATGCAAACAAAGGAAAAACCATAAGAAATAGTATACCAGTACATGGAAACAAAACCCATAACATGTTTAAAACCGTTCTACACATATCTAGAATCACGTGCGCACAAGAATCGTCCAAAACTGATTTAAAACGGTGAAGTTATAAGCTTTTGATTGCAGCTAGGACCTGATTGCAAATACATTTCAAAAGCTAGGGTTTAAAACATTAAAACAGGGCCCTATTATAAACTGGGTGGACTGCGGGTGAATTTGGACAAAGCAGGGGGGTTCTTTAGCAAAACTGCAGGGCTGACCGGTGGTTGACTGGAATTGACCAGTCGCCGTTGGCTGTGGGGCGTCGGATTGAGATCCTGCGGTGTGGGTTGAAGGGGGAAGCGGTGCCAGGCATGACCAATGGAGGCGGCAGAGTCCGCTCTAGACCCAGTGGCGCACAGCCAGAGCGCCGGCACAGATGTGCTCCCGTGCACGAAACGGGGCAATAACCGACCGAGGAGGCATTGTAGGGCAAGACAGACCTTACCCTGGCCTTGAAGATGACTGTAGAGCAACAGAGAGGGCCGGTGACGGAGGAGGGCGGACGGTGGCAGTAGGCGCTCGAGGACAACTTCGGGAGGTGGCTCCAAGCGTCCAAAAACCCATGGAAAGTGCTCGACTGGGACCTGCGAGTGTGGAGTAGGGGTCAATTGGACAGAGGGAGGTCCACCACGGTGGAATCGAGCGGTGGCTAAGCTCACCTGCGAGCTCTGGTGATGTAAATTGGAGACGAACGCGAGTGCTAGGGCTAGGGTAGCGAAGAGGTGGTGAAAGGGTCGCGGCAGTGGGATTGGCAAACCCTTTTATAGGCCAGCAAACTAGGGTGGGGGCTCAAAATCGAGTCTAACTCAATTTCCAGTTCGAGCGGGGAAAGCGATGCTAGTCCGCTTAAACTCGGGTCCGTGTCGAGGACGCAGAGGCGGGGCGATGGTGGATGGCGCGTGGGTAGAGGGAAACAAAGAGCGGGCGGCATCGGCGGTCTATAGGCAGTGGCGCCGGGAAGAAGAAGAAGATGGCCCTAGCGGGGTTGGCCCACCCGTCAGTGGCACGAAGGCCGCAAAGCCACCAAGCAGAGAGGCAGAGCGAATGCACTCATGATAGAGAAAACGATAGAGGGAGAGAGAGCTGGGCTGCCTGCTCAACTTGGACGGCACAAACAATGTTGGCATATGATAAATTCATTTTCTTGTAACAAAATAAATGGTGAAATGCAAGTCTAAGCATATAAAACCTAGGAAACTTAAATAAAGCATGTTATATTTATAGTAAAATGCTGAAAGTAAAATTTAGGGTGTTATATTGCTAGGTACGAGTAGATAGGAGCGAATGGAGTGACTCATCGCATAGGTGATTTCAAAAGCACAGAAATCTTACTATTATGGAAGTAATTATTATTATTATGCTTATGATTTAAATGGAGACATGGCGGAGATTTTATTTCAGTATTTACTTTTCATGATGTCGCACTATGGACTCCGTCTGAGTCGCATATGGCCCATCTGCTTTTTGCCTGGGATCGGCATAACATTGCTAGAATGCTTATCCAGGCCATGGGACCAGTGAAAATCTTTCCTGGCTCATCCGAAGTTTTTGAGGTGCCGCCCATCCACTTGTAGGAGGCCGATGGGCCCGGCGGCGCTTGTACTCGAGGGAGAGGTGACCCGGTATGTCGTGGTATCGCTCCTTTGGGGGCACAATCTGGGGGTTAGGTGGGGGCACTTTGAATCTTAGGATGAGATAGGTTAAGATGGGGGATATATGTTGCAACGCTATGGTTAGTAAGCATATACCCCAGCAATCATAGTTATTCCTAGGAATTAAAAATCGATTCGAATCGCTGACGCTCACCAGGTGTGAGAATTAAAAATCGATTCGAATCGCTGGGATGAGATAGGTTAAGATGGGGGATATATGTTGCAACGCTATGGTTAGTAAGCATATACCCCTGCAATCATAGTTATTCCTAGGAATTAAAAATCGATTTGAATCGCTGAAGCTCATTAGGTGTGAGAATGCCAGTATCACTGCCGAGCAACGTAGTAACTACTTGAATATGTTGTATCTATTACTCATGTTTTCAAATATTACATGCTTGTATTGTATGTTACATTTCTGCAATCTATTATTATGATGATATATGCAACTATTTAATCTTTTTACCTATTGCTACCACTATATAAAATCAATGGCTAAGGATCCACTTGTTAGTAAGCAAGCTTCGCGTTTACTGACTAATTAGTACTCAGGGTTTGCCCCCACATTTTGAGCACAGGTATGGAGTTCTTCGCTTGCACTTGTGTTGGTGGAGGTGCATGCCTCCATCTTGTTCGAGGGTCAGCATGTGTGGCACTAGAGGAACATCAGTGGGCTCGATGTTGTTTCATTTGATGCATGTCTTTTGAATGTTATTATGAACTTCATACTTTAATTTCCGCTGCGAGATACTTATTTGAAAATGGTTTGTAAACTAAGTCTATTTATACTCTATTTCAACTGCCTGTGATGATATAACTATTGTGGCTCCATCATGGCTAGATGTGTGTGATGTCGGTTCCTCTGGATTTGGTGTTATCGAGAGCTGAAGGACTCTCAAAGGACTACCAGATTTAGTTCAATCTAAGTACGTTGTGAGCCAGAGGTGGCAGGCGTGCTTAGCTTGGATTAAATTGGCGGTTCCGCCACAGCTGGTATCAAAGTCAATCATACACAGACAACACTCATATCATCGGGTTTTGACTTACAAATCTATTTTCGAAAACCCCTTTTCAAGTAATTGAAAAGTAAGAGTATACGATATGCCCATATTATACTAGGTAACATCGCTAACATTCTGACCCAGATAGAACTCATATGCAAATTCGGCGCTTTGGGAAGCAACATTTCGGCCATAGCTATCCCTAGTATTGTTGGAATGCTATTGGGATTTGCGGACTATTGCGAACACTGCATTCATGCTGGTAGGATAGTTCTATTTAAGGGGGGTTGTCATGCCATTAGAGTGTTTCGTGATCATTTTTCCTCCGAGAAAAATCACAATTAGATCTTGTTGGCCACTATTTCTCTCCCGAGAAATTCCCTAGTAACGGAGGAACATTGTGTGTTTGGGAGAAATGGCACCAGTATGTCATCTACCAGATGTAGCTTAAAGAAATTCATGGATGCCACTTTTTTGTTTAGAGTGGTAATGTATGATGATGAGGATGATGATGGTTACGTGAGCATGCATTTTTCTGCAAGTACACTAACCACGTGCGAAATTAAGAACGAATAGAGAACGGCTAGTTGCATTAGTGAGAGACGTGCATATATGTCACCGAAATATCGCCATTTACATATATGGTGTATAGGATGTGTGTTGTGAGACCGAATAGAACAAATCATGTATCATCCATTTTGTTCTAATTCATTCTGGGATATCATTAAATGTCAAACAAAATAAGTTGTAAGCTTTAAATATGTTTCCTATACGCCTCACAAGTTCACCCATGACGATTATATGATATCAATACAACTCACTGATTAAAAGTCTTTTATTTAAAACAGATGGCTAGGACAAAGCAGACTGCATGCAAGACCACTGGTAGGAGGGATCCCCACCGACAGGTTGGGCACAAGACAGTTCCCCTCCCGCCACCGGTTCACACTCCCCCTCACGTGGAGGATGGGTGGCTTCACACCCGCTGCCGTGATGAGTGCGGCCTCTCGCAGATCCTATGCAGGGCTCTGCAAGAGAAGAGGCACCAACCCTATCCCTTGTACTCTATGCAGATAGTGCACGAGGAGGGGAGTTGCTTGGCCCACATCGTCATTCCTCGGGGCCATTTTTCGTGGGAGCAGAGGCTCTCCATCTACGGGACAAATGAGGAGGAGGCTCTTCACAAGGTAGCCTTGGCGGCTACCACCGAGCTTAGTGGCTCAAGTACGGCAGGTGACTCAGTGGTGTGCTACCTCCCCACCGACGACTACGACGATGAGTAGGTTCGTCTTCACGAGTTGTTGCAGGAGCAGATCGACACCAGGCCGCACGCTGCGACTATGCAGTTCTCCCGTAATGTGTATACGATGTAGATTCGCTCTGAGAACCGTGCCCAGCACTACCTTGACTTGCACCTTGAGTCATAGGCTCGTGTTCAGGCATTGGAGCAGCAGCTGGCTGCCCATGCAGCCAAGGACGAGGAGCGTCAGCACGCTCTTGTTTAGACTCAGCAACAGGATGTGCTGGCACACCAAGCATACCTTCACGAGCTCCAGGGCTTGTTGGAGGCTGCAGCACAGTTCACTGGTCAGCTGTAGCAGCGCATTGCGGAGCTTGAGCAGCATCACCCTCCCCTTGGGCAGCACCCTTAGGTCATGCTCCCTGCGTCACAGGTTGGGGACGCTCCAGTTCCTGACTCCCACTCTGTGGCTTAGAGTGGTTGAGGTGGCATGAGATGTGTGATGACAGTTTTTTTTGTATATGTGGCATGTTTGAGAGCGATGTTTTGTAATGTGCTGCTCCGTGCTTTGCTATGGCTGTACTAAAACAATGGTGAGATCGAGAGAACTTATTTGTGTACGCCCTCTAAGTAGTTTGATCGAACACTATGTGATGTGTCGTTTAAATGGTTGGTTGATGAACTCGGCTTTCCCTAATGTAATAGGAAGACTCTAGTGTTGTTAAGAACCTTCTAATATGCATCTGGAATGTATTACCTGATGAAATGCAATCTGAGATGCATGCTTGGGGCATCGAAATTGAAGTTGCACTTCAAACTTGCTTCCAGCTTGCAGTCTGAAATTTTGTACAGCTGCAACTAAATCAGGGTATATCTTGAAATCTGGAAGGAAATGGGTCAAACTTTGTATACCAATCTTGTTGACCACTTCTGGTTTCACAACTTTGATAATTGGAGTTTCTTTTAAATGTGCTCTGTTTCAAAGTTATGGTCAGGTTATTTTGAACCTGAATTCTGAATTTGAACATCACTTGAGGGAGAAATGCATAATTCACCCCATTAGAGAAGGATTTGATCTGGGGTTTATATACCAAACTTGTAGTGTGCAATATGTAGAACAACTTTGCTATATAAAGGTTCTTCTAAAAGTGTTTCTTTTAAGAGATATAGTCAAAAACAGTTAAATTCAGAATTTGGGCAGATTCGATATAACTGGCCGACAGAGGGATATGACCAAATTGCAAAAGGAATTGATCAAAACTTTATATAACAAAGTTATAGAGCACAAGAAATGGAAAAAATTTTCTATGGGTGTCATAGTGTGAAAATGCACGGAATGTAAACAGTTCAGTTTTTAAACTGATCGTTGTCCCAAATTTGGGCTGAAAACCTGAGAGCAGTTACTAAATTGAATTTTTCTTCATTGTCCCGATCTGATCTTTCAAAATGGGTTATAAGAAAGATGTAGAAAACTAAATTTTGAACAGCTTTTGTATTCTGACTTTCACCCAGATCAATCGTTTAGACACTCATATCGTTGAAATTCAGAGACTCATTCTGCACATCAAAACTGCACATTTACTTTTGGCTACAATATGCGATTGTCCAACTTTGTGAGATGAAGGCTAACACTTTATGTACGATTAAGTGATTCCATTGTATTACATGTTTTCATGTAGTCATAATGTGTCTTTGATGATATGATCTTTTTATCACCGCATCTAATGCACTAAAGATTTTGGACTAAACACTATTTAGTCTCATTATTGCAGATGGCGAACACTCGCCATAGTGAGTCGTCGGGGCAGCAGCCACATGATGCCCCACCTCCGCTAGAGTTAGCCACCCGTGTTGTGCAGCAGGCTGAGTTGATCCGCATGCTTGCGGAGGAGCGTCAAGCTCATGGGCAATAGCAGCCACGGGAGCATCAGCACCGTGGCATGTCCTATCAGGACTTCGAGGGGTTACGGCCTCTCGTCTTCACGACATGTCCCGAGACACTTGCTGCGGATGATTGGCTCCGCATCATTGAGTCAAAGTTCACACTTCTTCCAGGCCTTACCAAGCGAGAAAAGGCTCAGTTCGCTGCACAACTGCTGCATGGACCGGCAGGAGCATGGCATGCAGCCGCAAGGGCATGAGCCCACCTGGGAGGAGTTCCGTCAAGCTTTTCGGGCCCACTACACCCCGGCGAACTTGATGGAGCAGAAGCAGTGAGAATTCTGGGACCTCAAGCAGGGAAACAAGACCGTGATGCAGTATATGCAATCTTTTATTCACCTGTCCCAGTACTCGCCAGAGGATCTCACTACTGATCCTCATCAAGCAGCTAGGCTCTTGGATGGCTTTGACCCCACCCTTCGTACACACTTGGGACGCCGTTATGAGAGCTTCACTGACTTGGTGGACACGGCGCTTGACATGGAGAATCGCCTCCGTGCCGCCAACGAGGACTAGAAGAGCAAGAGGTTGGCCAACACTGCACCGGCTAGCTCTTCTCAGAAGGAGAAGGCACCCTACAGGCCTCCACCGCAGCAGTATTACAAGCAGCCTCGCTTTGTGATCCGGCCCAATCAGTCGGGTTGGATTCACCGGGCACCACAACAGCAGCAGCAGTACCCCTCATATAGAGCACTAGCACAACTTCCAGCACACCGCCCTCCGACCGCTTCAGGGGCTGGGTGTGGCGGAACCGCCGATTTAATCCGGGCTAAGCACACCTGCCACCTCTGGCTTGCAGTGCGATTAGACCGAACTAAACCCGGTCGTCCGTCGACAGTCATTCGACTCCCGATATTACCTTTTCCCAGAGGAACCGACATCATACACATCTGACTCACGATGGAGCCACAACAGAAACATCATCACAGGCAGTTGAATAGCATAAAATTAGACTTAGTTACAAACCAGTTTTTACATAAAATACAAGTCCAACATAATGTTATACGGTAGCAAGTTTGAAAGTTTCTCGCAGCGGAAATATAAGTTTAGGGGTCACCATGTTATCACCAAAAGATTTGCATTAGAGGTACAACATCGAGCCCACCGATGTTGCCCTCGTGCCACTCAGTCACCTCATCCTAAATGAGGGCATGCCCCGCCTCCAACACATGTGCACACCATGAACTCCATACCTGCGCTCAAAATATGGGGCAAACCCTGAGTACTAATTACTCAGTAGGTCTTAATGGATTTGGCTTACCGTTGACGCAAAGCGGCTTACTAGCAAGTGGATCCTTAGCCTTTAGTTTTAAACAGTAACATGTGTAACATAAATAGTAAGTTTTCATCATTTATAGAACCTTCAACACAACTGTAACTTGCAGAAAGGTAAACAGTCCAATTCAATCATGTGGTATTCCAAAACCATGAGTATTAAACACCGAGAGTTTAAGTAGTTACTACGTTGCCCGTGTGCATTATCAGCATTCCCACACCTGGTGGGCATCAGCGATTTGAATCGATTTTAATTCCCAGGAATAACTATCATGCCAGGGGTATATGCTTACTAGCCATCGCGTTCCCACATATAGCCCCAATCTTAACCTGCCTCGTCCCAAGTTCGATTCACTCCCGCCTAGCCCCCGGGTTGTGCCCCCATGACGAGCCTGCCAACATCTCGGTCTCCCCGTCATGAGTACCAAGCTCCCCCGGGCCACCTTCCTCTCAACCAGCGGGTAGGAACGTGTCTCTGTGCTTCGGACGAGCCCAGGAAAGACTTCTCCGGTCCCATATCCCGGATAAGCATTCTAGCAATGTTATGCCGAACAGCAGGCGAACAGCGAACGGGCCTTATGTGACTCGGGCGGAGTCCGAAGTGCAACCTTATGAAAAACATATACTGAAATAAATCTCCGCCCGGTCTCCATTTAATTTCAAGAGCAACAACAACAATAAGAAATGATATGACTGTAAGCTTTTGTAACTTTGAAAACACCTACGTGACGAGTCCACACACTCGTGTCTACTCGTACCTAGCAATTTTCTAGGCATACTCGTCCTACGAACTCTAAGTATAGGTGCTAGGGCCAGGGCGGCCAGGGAGTCTAATGCAATTGGTTCCAAGCAATTCCTAATGCAAATGCGTAATCATCAAATATAATTTGTTTGCTGGGTAGGGTATGGTCCTGCCTACCTTCCTCGTTAGAGTCAGTAGCTGCCTCCTGAGCGAAGTCGGGCTCTTGTTGTTGGTCCTCTGGCTCGGGGTGCAGCTCCTCCTCGGGCTCCTCCGCGACGGGTTGGTTCGGCGGTGGTTCTTCGTTCGCGGAATCTATATGCATGACATGATGCAATTGGAGCATGTATTAGTGCAATGCAAGAAATCAAGGGTTATGGAATAATATTATGTATTTTCGTGATAAAGCTTGTTTAACTTTAAGAAATCGTACAAGCCATCACCTATGATAGTTTAGCTTGTCACATATGACTATGTGGGTGTGTGACTGAATAGCATCGATTTATGCGAAAAGACCGGTGCTTTCTATTATCTAGAATTCTTTCTCATTGTTGACTATATGCTTAAATGCTAGGCAGGGTAAAATAGTAAATATGCAGCAAGCATTTAAGCTATCAACTTCTTATACTAAGCCTAGGCATACTAGCAATGTTGTTGCCCTAGTTTCAGGAGCTTTGACTTCGATTTAACCTATATTTTCTATTTATTAAATTAAACATGCATGAACTTATCCATTTCAAAACACTAACTGTTCTTGACAGTGCATAGAATCCCATTTCAACAGTGAGTTCTTTATGCTATAGGGAGCACAAATAAAATATATACAACTATTTAGAGCCTAATTTCTATATAAACAACATTTCCTCATTTATTTTCATGCTAAAATCACATGTAGGGGCAAAATGGTAATTAACAGTGAACATTTGAGCTACCAAAATTTATACAGAGCCTACACAGAATAATAAGGCCTCTGCCCAAATTTCACAATATTTGGAGTTCATTTTACCCATATTTTCTATTTATCAAGGTTTTTCATGTTTGCACAAAAACAGGGGCAAAACTGTCTTTTCCTACTCAACCATCATATCTATTCTGTAGATCTACTTAATAGGAGTACAATGCAACAAAGTTTGCTATTTTTGGATTTTTATTCACTTTACTATGATTTTTCAAAGTTTCAGCATTTTTTAAAACATTTTAAATCGAAACTAGACAGATCCAGGACCTATACATAAATATCCTTAGCTTCTGAGGGTTAACATGCAAGATTGTCAAGACTCGGTGCACAGTGCTCTGCATGGAAACATAAAACTGTTAAAGTGGGAGGGCGATAGCGCAAAAAGACCGTCTTCCTCCTCCCGTCGTCTTCCTCCTCGCGACAGGAGGAGGATCTCCGGTGGCGCGCGGCCAATCCGGCCCTACGGGGCACGGGAGCTCGCCGCGAGGTGCCGGGGAGAGAGAGGGGAGTACGGGGAATCTTACCCCCTACTTTAATCGACGGAAAAGGGCGCGAGGAGGCGTGACGACGATGAGCAGAGGCGACGAGCTCCGGCGGCGCGGTGGGCGGCGTCGAGGTGGAACCCGTGGCCTAGACCGGTGCGGAAGGGTGGAGTCGAGGGCTGCGAAGCTCGGCGTGGTGATGGTTGAGCTCGGGACAGGGCGGAAGGGGCTGGGGGACGAGCTCGGGTGAGCTCTGTCAATGGCGAACGGCGCGAGGACGAGCAGGGAGAGCGGGGAGGTCGAGCGCGTGTGTGAGGCTTCGGGGAAGGAGGTCGGGACCTCGTCCCGGCCTTGAAGGCGTGCCGGGCGTGCTGTCGACGGGCGGCAGCGGCACGTGGCCACGGCGGTCAGGGAGGCCGGCGCGTGGCCACGGCGTCCAGCGACCGGCGCCGCGTGGGCGCGCCCGGGCGGGGAGAGAAGAGAGAGGTGCGCGGGTGGGCTGGGTCTATGGACCGGTACGGCTGACAGGTGGGGTCAATCCCGGGAATAGAGTGTACGGTGTATGGACTCGGTGCATTAAGCGAGGGAGCCGTGGAATCCACCCGTGCGCTGGCGGGCGGACCTGACAGGCGGGCCCCGCTTGGCATAGAGACGAAAAAAGAAAAGAAATTCGGAAAAAGGAAAAACCCCTTTGACCAGCTGATCAGGTTTCTGAATTTTGCCAAATTTACCAAATTAGGAGATGAATTTGAAAAAGACCCAATTGAATGAAATGTTTTACCTTTTGAAATATACAACTTTGTCAAAAGGACCTATACCAGATTCCAAGAATAAAAGTGATTTAAACTGACTTTAACCTGCTGACTCCTGTTTGACCACTTGAAACCCCCAACTTGGAAATTATAAAGGTCTATTTTAGGTGCATTTTCAAGAAAGGTAAATTATACCAATGTTGCATAGAATCTCATGAAATTCAACTTTGGTATTCAAGTCATGGTAAGATTTTGAATTTTGTTTCACCAAATTTTGAATTTACTAAACAGGACTGAGTTTGGCCAAAAACACAGGTTCACATAAAATGACCCAAAACTAGGTTTCAACATTCATGCATGTCATGACACAAAATACCAAAGTCATTCCTTATGAAATTTCCTACAAGTTTGGTATGTAAAGTTTTATAAAATTCACAACTGTATTAAAGTTATAACGGCAATACAAACACAGCTTTTCTGTAAACTGAGTTTAGTTGCTCAGTTGACCTACCTATGCATGCTCTCAAGATAAAATGCCTTTAAAAAGGTGTCATTATGCTAATGATATAAGTGTAATGCACTTGAAATGCCTGGGCATCACAGCCCACCCCCCTTAAAGAAATCTCGTCCCGTGATTTTTAATGTGACGTGGTTGGTTAAGTTGGTTGTAGTTAGTGTTGTGTGCATGCATTGAGTTTAGATCCTAAGGCTAAGCTGTGGTAACATACCGAGTTGAGGTGGATGGTAGAAAACCAGGATACTTAGTGTGTAGGTATTCTTCTTGCTCCCAAGTGGCTTCTTCTTCAGAGTGATTATTCCATTGAACTTTGTAAAAGTTGATTGTTTTCCGACGGGTTGATCTTTGCTTTTGATCGAGGATTTTTATGGGATGTTCTTCGTAGGTGAGATCTGGTTCAATCTGAATTTGAGAGGTATCTACCACTTTTTCCGGCACTCTTAAGCATTTCTTTAGTTGTGAGACGTGAAACACATTGTGAACCGCAGCCAGATGTGGTGGTAATTCTAACCGGTAAGCGACGGCTCCGCATTTCTCAATGATTTTGAATGGACTGACGTACCTTGGTGCTAACTTCCCTTTCACCCCAAACCGTTGTATCCCTTTTAGCGGAGATACTTTGAGATAGACATGATCCCCCTCATCAAAGACTAGTGGCCTCCTCCTTTTATCCGAGTAACTTTTCTGTCTGGACTGTGCTCTTTTGAGATGGTGGTGTATGAGTTTCACTTGTTCTTCGGCTTCTATCACTAAATCAGGGCCAAAGGTAACACGCTCTCCTGGTTCGGACCAGTTTAGTGGTGTTCTGCATCTCTTACCATAAAGAGCCTCGAAAGGAGCCATTTCTAAGCTCTTTTGGTAACTATTGTTATAAGCAAACTCTGCCAAGGGTAGACACTCATCCCACTTGGTGGAGTAAGTTAGTGCATAGGCCCTTAACATGTCTTCTAGGACTTGATTTACTCTTTCTACTTGACCACTGGTTTGAGGATGGTAAGCGGAACTGCGTACAAGAGTAGTGTCCAAGGCAGTCTGCAGTTGCTCCCAGAAGCGGGAAACGAACAGAGAACCCCTATCTGAGGTGATAGTTCGTGGGACCCCGTGTAAGGATAGGATCTTGGAAAGGTACAACTCAGCGTACTGCTTTGCTCGATAGGTGGTCTTGACTGGAATGAAATGAGCAGATTTCTTGAGCCTATCGATAATTACCCATATGGAGTCATATCCTTTTTGGGTACGAGGTAAACCCACAACAAAATCCATGTGTATATCCTCCCATTTCGACGCTGGATCATCAAACGGTTGAAGCATTCCAGCGGGCCTTAGGTGATCAGCTTTTACTTTCTTACACACGTCGCACTCAGATACGTATCTGGCGATCTCCCGCTTCATGCGGGTCTACCAAAACTTTTGCTTTAAGTCTTGATACATCTTATTGCTGCCCGGATGTATTGTGAACATTGAGGTGTGCGCTTCTTCTAGTATTTTCTTCCTCAACTCTAGGTCCTTAGGTACCACTAGACGATTCTTGAACCACAGGACGCCTTGGTCATCAAGTGTGAAACACGCCTTCTTCTCTTCACTAATACCCTCACGAATATATGCCATACCCTTATCTTGCTTCTGAGCTTCTATGATTTGTGCCTTGATAGAGGGTTCAATAATGATATTATAAAGTTCTGCATGCTGTCCCGGAGGTGTTTCAATGTCATTCATCTCACAGCAGATCACTCTTGCTGTAGGTCGGACTTCTATTACATTGCAATGGGCTTTTCGGCTTAGTGCATCTGCTACCACATTGGCCTTGCCTGGGTGGTAGTGTATCTCTAGATCATAATCTTTTATCAACTCTAACCATCGTCTCTGCCTCATATTGATTTCGGGTTGTGTGAAAATGTATTTGAGACTCTTATGATCAGTGTAGATGTGACATGGGTTGCCTAACAGATAGTGTCTCCATATTTTTAGTGCATGAACGACTGCAGCTAACTCAAGGTCATGTGTCGGATAGTTTGCTTCATGTTTTCTCAATTGACGGGAGGCATAAGCAATTACTCTTCCTTCTTGCATCAAGACACAGCCAAGTCCATTACTGGAGGCATCACAGTATACCTCAAATGGCTTGGTAATGTCCGGTTGAGCTAGCACTGGTGCTGAGGTTAACAATTTCTTCAATGTTTGAAAAGCTTCTTCACAATTCGGATTCCAAATGAATTTTGCATTTTTCTTGGTCAACGAGGTCATGGGTTTTGCAATTTTGGAGAAATCTTTGATAAAGCGGCGGTAGTAGCCCGCTAAACCAAGAAAACTCCGGATTTCAGTCACGGTCTCTGGTTGCTTCCAATTTAGCACATCTTCTACTTTGTTAGGGTCAACTGCGACTCCCTTTTCAGATAGTATGTGACCCAAGAAACCCACTTCTTTCAGCCAGAACGCACACTTGCTAAACTTGGCATAAAGCTTATGCTCTCTGAGCCGAGTGAGCACGATCCTTAAATGTTCTTCATGTTCTTTTTCATTTTTGGAGTAGATCAGTATGTCATCTATGAATACCACCACGAACTTATCGAGTTCATTCATGAACTCCGAGTTCATCATATACATGAAGAAAGCCGGTGCGTTGGTTAGCCCAAATGACATGACCAAGTACTCATACAAGCCGTATCTGGTATAGAATGCTGTCTTGGGTATATCCTCCTCTCTAATCTTTATCTGATAGTAGCCAGACCTTAGGTCAATTTTAGAAAAGACCTTAGCCCCCGCTAACTGATCAAATAGAATATCGATGTGTGGCAGTGGGTATTTGTTTTTGACGGTCACTGCATTCAGTGGCCGATAGTCAACACACAACCTCTTCCCACCATGATCCTTTTTCTCAACAAAGAGAGCTGGACAACCCCATGGTGACGAACTAGGCCTAATGAACCCTTTGTCTAATTGTTCTTGTAGCTGTGTTTTTAATTCCTTCAGATCATCAGGTGGCATCCTGTATGGTCTTTTTGACACAGGTGCCGTGCCTGGAACGAGTTCAATGGCAAACTCTACATCCCGTTTTGGTGGTAGTCCAGGAAGTTCTTTCGGAAACACGTCCGGGAATTCACACACTACCGGTATCTTTTTAACCTCTTGTAGTTCAATCGCATTAACCGTGGGGGTCATGTGTTTTTGATTTGGCATGTGTATCTGCATAGCCTTGCCACTCACGCCTGACTTTAATTGTATTGTCCTGCTGCCAACGTCCAGGACTGCATCGTGTTCTTTCATCCAATTCATACCTAAAATAATATCAATCCCTTGGTGTGGCAGTACCACGGGGTTGATGATAAAACTTTCTGTGCCAATGCTCAGCTTAAGTTGTCTAACCCCCAAACTGGTTTCAATAGGTGATCCCGGTGCTGTAATTTGATAGTTTTCTTTCAACTTGTACATTTTTATCCCATGCCTCAATGCATATGTTTTACTGATAAAAGTGTGTGTGGCCCTAGAATCAAATAACACGACAGTCGGTTGACCGTTGATCATGAACGTACCAGCAAGCACCGGTTCTCCGGCGGAAATCTGCTCCATGTGCACATAGTGCACACGACCCATCTTGGGCATGGGTCCCTTCGGCTTGCTTTGCTGACTTCCACCTGCTGGGGTAGGACCCTGTATCTTGCGGGGTGCCCTACAGTCACGACTGAAGTGACCTATCTTGCCGCAGTTGAAGCACGGAGCACCCGGCCCCGGAACAATAGGAGCACGGGGAGCTGGCAACTGTGCGGGTGCTCGATAGATGGGGTACTGTTGCTGCGGTGCCGTCCGATGGATCCATCTTGGTTGGTTGGGTCGGACCACATAGCGAGGCTGCTGATAATTTTGCTATTGAGGCTTGTATGCGGTCTTCTGCTTCTGTGAAGGGCTAGTCGCTGATGTGTTGGCTAGCCTTTTGCGCTTCTGATCCTCGTTAGCGGCACGGAGACGATTCTCCATGTCGAGAGCAGTGTCTACCAGCTCAGTGAAGCTCTGGTAGCGTCATGCCAGGTGAGTCCGGAGGGTAGGGTCAAGGCCCTCTAGGAGTCTCTCGGCCCGCTCAGGCTCAGTAGCAACATCTATTGGAGCATACTGAGAGAGATGGATAAAGGTCTGCACATATTGCATGACGGTCCTGTTGCCTTGCCTGAGGTCTCGGAACTCGCGACGCTTTTGTTCCATCAAACTTGCCGGGATGTAGTGAGCCCGGAAAGCCTGACGGAACTCCTCCCATGTGGGCTCGTGGCCCTCCTCCTGCATGGCGAGGAAAGTGGCGTACCATGCCCCCGCAGGCCCATGAAGGAGCTGAGCAGCAAATCGAGCCTTCTCTTGCTCGTTGATCCCTGGCAAAAGGGTGAACTTGGACTGGATGGTGCGAAGCCAGTCGTCTGCCGCCAGTGGTTTGGGGCAGTTGGTGAAAACTGGGGGTCGCAGCCCCTCGAAATCTTGGTAGGTGATGCCACATGGCCGGTACTCCCGCGGCTGCTGTTGCCCACGGGCCTGGCGGTCTTCTGCTAATAACCGAATCAGGTCAGCCTGCTGGACCACCAGAGTGGCCAACTCCGGCGGGGGTGGAGCGCCTTGCGCTGACTGCCCCGATGATTGACCATTGCGAGTGTTCACCATCTGCAAAATGGAGCCATTTAGGTTCAGTCCAATAGCCCTTGCGCAGAAATACGGTGATAGCAAGATCATAGGACTATAGGCAATTTGTGAGTACAGGTAAACTTGTAATAAAACAGTTAGATTCTATCTCGCAAGGCCAAGCAATAGCACGTTGTCACCGGGTCGTGCAGTTTCGCGTGATGTAAACAGTAGCTTCTGACTTTTAACAAATTTGATTACCAAAACGACCGGCTAGGTCTTATCATCATTAGAAAAGTTGTCCTAAATTCTTAGGCTTTGCACAATAGAAGCTGCTGGACTCCGAGTTCCAAATTCAACCACGCCATTTTCCAAGCTTAAAGGCATTGCATCATTCCACATTGTCCATGCGCATCCAGCAGTTACTACAACCATACTTATAGAGTCTTAACAAACTAAGGGTTTACTTAGTACATATGTGGTCCATCTCGTCCATCACATCGAAACACTAGCTTAAGGTTCTACATCGGGTTACATGACGTACATAAATGAGTTCTCTCGACCTCACCATTGTTTAGTACAGTCATGGCAAATTGCACGGAGCAATATAATACAAAACATCGCTCATAACGTGCACCATTTACAAAAGGCTTCACCACACATTGCTACCATCCAACTCTCTAACGCTTGTTACGCGCGTCAGACACCATGCTGTCCTCATCCTCCACCACAGGGGCAACTGAAGGGTCCTACTCGTACTGTGCCAGGCGCTGCTGTGCCTCGGCCAACTCTGCCTCCAGCTCCTCAATACGGTCCTGTGCATACATGTGCTGGTCGCGGTAGTGAGAGACACGGTCCTCGGCACGGAGGTACATCCCGTGTACGCTGTGAGCAAACTGCATGGTCGTAGCATAGGGCCTGGTGTCAATCCGCTCCTCCAGCATGTTGTGACGACGGAGCCACTCATCGTCGTAGCCGTCGGTGGGGAGGTAGCGCAGCACTGACATCCCTGCTGCACCCAAGGAGCTGAGTGAGGTGATGGCTGCCAAGGTGACCTTGTCGTAAGCGTCCTCCTCATTGGCCCCGTAGACGGTGATCGTCTGCCGGACCGCGGTGTGGCTCGAAGGAAGGACAACACTGGCCATGCAGTGTCCCTCCGCGTGCACTGTCTGCACGGAGAAGAAGGGGCACGGTCTGCGCCTCATCTCACGCAGAGCCCGACAAAGGATCTGCGCGAGGCCGTTCTCCTCACAGCAACGGGTGTGGACCATCCCGTTCTCAAGCTGAGGAGGGGTGTGGGTCACTGGTGGAAGGGGAGCAGCCCTTCCCTCCTGTACGCGGAGTCCCCTCGCACTGGTGGCCTTGCGGGCGGTTTGCTTGGTCGTGGCCATCTGTTTTTAAATAAGAGACTTTAATCAGTGATAGGCATAGGTTGCATATAATTTCAACGGTTAAGTGGGTGATGTGTGCAGAAGACATCTTTGAACTTTCATTTTACTTATTTGACTTTTAGCAATAACCCCCCCCCCAAGTATGAACAAGTAAAAGTAAACATGATGCATGACTCGTCCTATTTGATCTCACATCACACAGCTTATGTATAATTTATATATCTAGCGAGTATCCGGTGACATATATGCACGGCACTCCCTAATGCAACTAGTCGTTCTCTACTCGTTCTTAATTTCACACGTGGTTAGTGTACCTGCAGAAAAATGCATGCTCATACCAACATCATCACCATCATTATACATTACCACTCTAACCTTAAAAGTGGTATCCACGAATTTCTTTAAGCTACGTCTGGTGGACGACGTAGTGGCTCCATTTCTCCCAACACACCCAGTGTTCCTCCAGTACTGGGGAATTACTGGGGAGAGAAACGGTGGCCAACAAGATCTAGATATAATTTTAGTTGAAGGAAAAGTGGTCACGAAACACTCCAATGGCGTGACCACCCCCCTTAAAGAGTTCTGCCCTATCAGCATGAATGCAGGGTTCGCAACAGTCCGCAAATCCCAATAGCGCTCCGCTAGTACTGGGGATAGCTATGGCCGAAATGTTGCTTCCCAAAGCGCCGAATATGCATATGAGTTCTATCTAGGTCAGAATGTTAGCGATGTCACCTGGTATTTCACTAACATCCTTAATATGGGCATATCGATACTCTCATTTTTCAAATACTTCGAAAAGGGTTTTAAAAAATAGGTTTGCAAATCATGACTGGATGATATGTCTGTTGTCTGTGTATGATTGGCTCTGATACCAGCTGTGGCGGAACCGCCGATTTAATCCGGGCTAAGCACACCTGCCACCTCTGGCTTGCAGTGCGATTAGACCGAACTAAACTCGGTCGTCCGTCGAGAGTCATTCGACTCCCGATATTACCTTTTCCCAGAGGAACCGACATCATACACATCTGACTCACGATGGAGCCACAACAGAAACATCATCACAGGCAGTTGAATAGCATAAAATTAGACTTAGTTACAAACCAGTTTTTACATAAAATACAAGTCCAACATAATGTTATACGGTAGCAAGTTTGAAAGTTTCTCGCAGCGGAAATATAAGTTTAGGGGTCACCATGTTATCACCAAAAGATTTGCATTAGAGGTACAACATCGAGCCCACCGATGTTGCCCTCGTGCCACTCAGTCACCTCATCCTAAATGAGGGCATGCCCCGCCTCCAACACATGTGCACACCATGAACTCCATACCTGCGCTCAAAATATGGGGCAAACCCTGAGTACTAATTACTCAGTAGGTCTTAATGGATTTGGCTTACGGTTGACGCAAAGCGGCTTACTAGCAAGTGGATCCTTAGCCTTTAGTTTTAAACAGTAACATGTGTAACATAAATAGTACGTTTTCATCATTTATAGAACCTTCAACACAACTGTAACTTGCAGAAAGGTAAACTGTCCAATTCAATCATGTGGTATTCCAAAACCATGAGTATTAAACACCGAGAGTTTAAGTAGTTACTACGTTGCCCGTGTGCATTATCAGCATTCCCACACCTGGTGGGC
Source organism: Paspalum vaginatum (assembly GCA_030272315.1). Lineage (NCBI taxonomy): Eukaryota > Viridiplantae > Streptophyta > Magnoliopsida > Poales > Poaceae > Paspalum > Paspalum vaginatum. The sequence continues at coordinate 12,180,993 of CM059019.1, read as the reverse complement.
ATCAGCGATTCGAATCGATTTTAATTCCCGGGAATAACTATCATGCCAGGGGTATATGCTTACTAGCCATCGCGTTCCCACATATAGCCCCAATCTTAACCTGCCTCGTCCCAAGTTCGATTCACTCCCGCCTAGCCCCCGGGTTGTGCCCCCATGACGAGCCTGCCGACATCTCGGTCTCCCCGTCATGAGTACCAAGCTCCCCCGGGCCACCTTCCTCTCAACCAGCGGGTAGGAACGTGTCTCTGTGCTTCGGACGAGCCCAGGAAAGACTTCTCCGGTCCCATATCCCGGATAAGCATTCTAGCAATGTTATGCCGAACAGCAGGCGAACAGTGAACGGGCCTTATGTGACTCGGGCGGAGTTCGAAGTGCAACCTTATGAAAAACATATACTGAAATAAATCTCCGCCCGGTCTCCATTTAATTTCAAGAGCAACAACAACAATAAGAAATGATATGACTATAAGCTTTTGTAACTTTGAAAACACCTACGTGACGAGTCCACACACTCGTGTCTACTCGTACCTAGCAATTTTCTAGGCATACTCGTCCTACGAACTCTAAGTATCGGTGCTAGGGCCAGGGCGGCCAGGGACTCTAATGCAATTGGTTCCAAGCAATTCCTACTGCAAATGCGTAATCATCAAATATAATTTGTTTGCTGGGTAGAGTATGGTCCTGCCTACCTTCCTCGTTAGAGTCAGTAGCTGCCTCCTTAGCGAAGTCGGGCTCTTGTTGTTGGTCCTCTGGCTCTGGGTGCAGCTCCTCCGCGACGGGTTGGTTCGGCGGTGGTTCTTCGTTCGCGGAATCTATATGCATGACATGATGCAATTGGAGCATGTATTAGTGCAATGCAAGAAATCAAGGGTTATGGAATAATATTATGTATTTTCGTGATAAAGCTTGTTTAACTTTAAGAAATCGTACAAGCCTTCACCTATGATAGTTTAGCTTGTCACATATGACTATGTGGGTGTGTGACTGAATAGCATCGATTTATGCGAAAAGACCAGTGCTTTCTATTATCTAGAATTCTTTCTCATTGTTGACTATATGCTTAAATGCTAGGCAGGGTAAAATAGTAAATATACAGCAAGCATTTAAGCTATCAACTTCTTATACTAAGCCTAGGCATACTAGCAATGTTGTTGCCCTAGTTTCAGGAGCTTTGACTTCCATTTAACCTATATTTTCTATTTATTAAATTAAACATGCATGAACTTATCCATTTCAAAACACTTACTGTTCTTGACATGCATAGAATCCCATTTCAACAGTGAGTTCTTTATGCTATAGGGAGCACAAATAAAATATATACAACTATTTAGAGCCTAATTTCTATATAAACAACATTTCCTCATTTATTTTCATGCTAAAATCACATGTAGGGGCAAAATGGTAATTAACAGTGAACATTTGAGCTACCAAAATTTATACAGAGCCTACACAGAATAATAAGGCCTCTGCCCAAATTTCACAATTTTTGGAGTTCATTTTACCCATATTTTCTATTTATCAAGGTTTTTCATGCTTGCACAAAAGCAGGGGCAAAACTGTCTTTTCCTACTCAACCATCATATCTATTCTGTAGATCTACTTAATAGGAGTACAATGCAACAAAGTTTGCTATTTTTGGATTTTTATTCACTTTACTACGATTTTTCAAAGTTTCAGCATTTTTTAAAACATTTTAAATCGAAACTAGACAGATCCAGGACCTATACATAAATATCCTTAGCTTCTGAGGGTTAACATGCAAGATTGTCAAGACTCGGTGCACAGTGCTCTGCATGGAAACATAAAACTGTTAAAGTGGGAGGGCGATAGCGCAAAAAGACCGTCTTCCTCCTCCCGTCGTCTTCCTCCTCGCGACAGGAGGAGGATCTCCGGTGGCGCGCGGCCAATCCGGCCCTACGGGGCACGAGAGCTCGCCGCGAGGTGCCGGGGAGAGAGAGGGCAGTACGGGGAATCTTACCCCCTACTTTAATCAACGGAAAAGGGCGCGAGGAGGCGTGACGACGATGAGCAGAGGCGACGAGCTCCGGCGGCGCGGTGGGCGGCGTCGAGGTGGAACCCGTGGCCTAGACCGGTGCGGAAGGGTGGAGTCGAGGGCGGCGAAGCTCGGCGTGGTGATGGTTGAGCTCGGGAGAGGGCGGAAGGGGCTGGGGGACGAGCTCGGGTGAGCTCTGTCAATGGCGAACGGCGCGAGTTCGAGCAGGGAGAGCGGGGAGGTCGAGCGCGTGTGTGAGGCTTCGGGGAAGGAGGTCGGGACCTCGTCCCGGCCTTGAAGGCGTGCCGGGCGTGCTGTCGACGGGCGGCAGCGGCGCGTGGCCATGGCGGTCGGGGAGGCCGGCGCGTGGCCACGGCGTCCAGCGACCGGCGCCGCGTGGGCGCGCCCGGCGGGGAGAGAAGAGAGAGGTGCGCGGGTGGGCTGGGTCTATGGACCGGTACGGCTGACAGGTGGGGTCAATCCCGGGACTAGAGTGTACGGTGTATGGACTCGGTGCATTAAGCAAGGGAGCCGTGGAATCCACCCGTGCGCTGGCGGGCGGACCTGACAGGCGGGCCCCGCTTGGCATAGAGACGAAAAAAGAAAAGAAATTCGGAAAAAGGAAAAACCCCTTTGACCACCTGATCAGGTTTCTGAATTTTGCCAAATTTACCAAATTAGGAGCCGAATTTGAAAAAGACCCAATTGAATGAAATGTTTTATCTTTTGAAATATACAACTTTGTCAAAAGGACCTATACCAGATTCCAAGTATAAAAGTGATTTAAACTGACTTTAACCTGCTGACTCCTGTTTGACCACTTGAAACCCCGAACTTGGAAATTATAAAGGTCTATTTTAGGTGCATTTTCAAGAAAGGTGAATTATACCAATGTTGCATAGAATCTCATGAACTTCAACTTTGGTATTCAAGTCATGGTAAGATTTTGAATTTTTTTTCACAAAATTTTGAATTTACTAAACAGGACTGAGTTTGGCCAAAAACACAGGTTCACATAAAATGACCCAAAACTAGGTTTCAACATTCATGCATGTCATGACACAAAATACCAAAGTCATTCCTTATGAAATTGCCTACAAGTTTGGTATGTAAAGTTTTATAAAATTCACAACTGTATTAAAGTTATAACAGCAATACAAACACAGCTTTTCTGTAAACTGAGTTTAGTTGCTCAGTTGACCTACCTATGCATGCTCTCAAGAGAAAATGCCTTTAAAAAGGTGTCATTATGCTAATGATATAAGTGTAATGCACTTGAAATGCCTGGGCATCACACTGGGTTTCCCTGCTACAATTGTGGCAAGATTGGCCATTTCAGCAAGGACTGTAGGGCACCTCGTAGGATCCAAGGTCCAACCTCTGCAGGTGGTAGTCAGCAGGGTGAACAGAGAGGACCCGCACCCAATTAGGGTCATGTGCACTACGTTCACATGGAGTAGATCCCCACTGGAGAGCCAGTACCTGCTGGTATGTTCACGCTCAACGGTCACCCGACTATTGTGCTATTTGATTCAGGAGCCACTCATACATTTATTAGTTAGTCATATGCATCTAGACATGGGATAAAAGCTTCCTACATAAAACAGAGATATCATATCATTGCACCAGGGAATCCAATTAATACGAATTTGATAGTGAAGAGGCTGCACTTGAGTATATGAGAGGAAGATTTTACTATCAACCCAGTGGTGTTGCCACACTAGGGGATTGATGTCATCTTAGGTATGAATTGGATGACAGAAAACAATGCAGTCCAGGATATTGGCAGCACGATAGTGCAGTTGAGATCTAGTGTCACAGTAATAAGGTTATGAGAATACATATGGCAAATCAAAAGCACATGTCACCCACAGTCAATGCAACTGAATTGCAAGAGATTAAAAAGATACCTATAGTGTGAGAATTCCTGGATGTGTTTCTGGAGGAGCTCCTAGGTCTTCCACTAGATAGGAATGCGGAGTTTGCCATTGAGCTTATTCCAGGTACAACACCTGTATCTAGGACGCTGTACAGAATTCCACCTGATGAATCGAAAAAACTAAAAACACAGTTACAAGAATAGTTAGACAAGGGGTTCATCCGACCTAGCTCGTCACCATGGGGTTGTCCAGCCCTCTTCGTTGAGAAGAAGGACCATGGTGGTAAAAGGCTATGTGTTGATTATTGGCCGCTAAATGCAATGATCGTAAAAAACAAATACACATTGACATTCTGTTTGATCAGTTAGCTGGATCTAAAGTCTTCTCCAATATTGACCTAAGGTCTGGCTACTATCAAATAAAAATCAGAGAAGAAGATATGCCAAATACAACATTCTCTACCAGATACGGCTTATATGAGTATTTGGTCATGTCTTTTGGGTGAACCAATGCACCGGCTTTCTTCATGTATACGATGAATTCGGTGTTCATGAATGAACTTGACAAATTTCTGGTAGTATTCATTGATGACATACTAATCTACTCCAAAAAATGAGAAGGAACATGAAGAGCACTTAAGGATTGTACTCATCCAGCTTAGAGAACACAAGCTCTATGCTATGTTCAGCAAATGTGCATTTTGGCTGAAAGGAGTGGGTTTCTTGGGTCACATTCTATCTGAAAAGGGAGTAGCAGTTGACCCTAGCAAAGTAGAAGATGTTCTAAATTGGAATCAACCCAAAACGGTGACTGGGATTTGGAGTTTCCTTGGTTTAGCAAGTTACTACCGCCGCTTCATCAAGGACTTCTCCAAGATTGCAAAGCCAATGACGTCATTGACCTAGCAAAATGCAAAGTTTGTATGCGGTCTGAGGTGTGAGCAAGCCTTTCAAACAATGAGGAAATTGTTGACCTCTGCATTGGTGTTAGCACAACTGGACATCACTAAACCATTTGATATGTATTGTGATGCCTCTAGTAATTGGCTTGGCTGTGTTTTGATGCAAGAAAGGAGAGCGATTGCTTATGCTTCCCACCAACTGAGAAAGCATGAAGTAAACTACCCAACGCATGATCTAGAGCTAGCAGCAGTTGTACACGCACTGAAGAAATGGAGACACTATCTAGTAGGCAACACTTATCACATCTACACTGACCACGAGAGCCTCAAATACATCTTCACACAACCTGAAATTTACATGAGGCAAAGACGAGGGATAGAGTTGATAAAAGATTATGATTTGGAGATTCATTACCATCCTGGCAAGGCAAATGTAGTAGCTGATGCATTAAGCCATAAGGGCTCATTGCAACGTGATTGAAGCCCGACCTACGTCAAGAGTGATATGATGTGAGATGGATGAAATCGAAATGCCTATGGAGCATCAAGCTGAACTCTATAATCTCATCATTGATCCAACAATAAAAGAACAAATCATTGCAGCACAGAAGCAAGATAAGGGCATTGCACATATTCTGGAGGGTTTAGATGTGGAGGAAAAGGCATTTTTCACACTTGATGATCAGGGTGTCTTGTGGTTTAAAAATCATTTGGTGGTACCTAAGGACATGGAGTTTGAGGAAGAAAATAATTAATGAGGCACACACTTCCATGTTCACTATGCACCCGGGTAGCAAAAAAATGTACCAAGACCTGAAACAAAAATTCTGGTGGACTCGTATGAAATGAGAGATCGCAAAGTATGTGTCTGAGAGTGATGTTTGTCAAAGAGTGAAGGTTGATGACCTGAAGCCTGTCGGTATGCTTCAGCCACTGGAAGTTCCGGCATGGAAATGGGAGGATGTACACATGGATTTCATTGTGGGTCTGCCTCGCACTAAGGGGTATGACTCAATTTAGGTTATCGTCGATCGCTTGATCAAATCTACGCACTGCATTCCAGTGAAGAACCGATATCACGCCCAGACCTATGCAGAGATTTACATTTCTCAGATTGTGTCCTTGCACGATGTTCCTCAAACCATCACTTCGGATAGAGGCTCACTGTTTGTGTCCTGCTTTTGGAATCAATTGCAAGCTGCTCTTGGGACCATTTCGATTCATAGTTTAGCATATCACCCTCAGACAAGTGGCCAAGTAGAAAGGGTGAATCAAATTCTAGAAGACATGTTGAGAGCTTGTGCACTCACCTACTATAACAAGTGGGATGAATGCCTACCCTTGGCGGAGTTTGCTTGCAACAACAGCTACCAGAAGAGCTTAGAAATGGCTCATTTCAAAGCTCTATTTGGTCGATGGTGCAGGATGCCACTTAATTGGTCTGAACTAGGAGAGTGTGTCACATTTGGTCCTAACTTGGTAACACAAGCTGAAGAAAAGGTAAAATTCATACACAGTAAATTGAAAAGAGCACATTCGAGGCAGAAAAGATTCTCAGATAAGAGAAGGAGACCATTTGCATTTGAAGAGGAAGATCACATGTATCTCTGAGTTTCACCGATGAAGGGAGTACAATAGTTTGGAGTGAAAGGGAAGTTAGCACCACGGTATGTTTGTCCATTTAAAATTACAGAAAGATGTGGGGCAGTTGCATACCGGATAGAGATGCCACCACACCTTACTGCGGTTCATGACGTGTTTCATCTCTCACAACTCAAGAAATGCTTAAGAGTGCTAGAGAAAGTTGTTGACATGTCTCAAATTCAGATTGTACTAGACCCCACATATCAGGAACATCCCATAAAAATTCTTGACCAAATGCAAAGATCAACACGCCGGAGAGCTATCAACTTTTCCAAAGTGCAATGGAGTAATCACTCCAAGGACAAAGCAACTTGGGAAGAAGAGGAATACTTACACACTAATTATCCTGATTGTCTTCCATCCACTTCGAATGGTTATGTCACAACAGTTATAATTTTCAGATTTTAACTTGACCATCCACATCACATCAAAATCTCAGGATGATATTTATTTAAGGGATTGTGATGCCCCTGGCATCTAATGTGCATCACATTAGCATCATTGGCTCAATTACATCATTTCATGAGCATCTTTATATTGGGTGCATGAATGGACTAAGTCATTTGAATCAATTAAACTCAGTTTTACTGAAACTGCCTTTATATTTGATGTTGTAACTTTGAATTTGTTGTGAATTAGATGAAACATTTTAACTTGTAGACAATTTGATGAGGGACAACTTCGGTATTGTGTGTAGTGACATGCATAAAGGTTTGCATAGTGTTTTAGGTTGATTTTTGATAAACTAGCAAATGTTCCAATGTTTGACCTGCTAAGTAAATTTAAATTTTTGTGAAACAAAAGGCCTTATCATACCAAACATTATATATGAAAGTTGTAGATCATGAAATTATGAACAATATTTGTATAAAACTTCTTGTATGAAAGCAGTCAGAAAATGGACTTTTAGAATTTCTAAACTGCTAGGTTCTGTTGGTCAAACTGAGGTCAGACTTTTGAATTCAAATTTTCTCCTCAAATTTCAATAGAACCTGGTATCGAAGTTTATAATAAAGTTGTAGATCCCAAAGTTTTATACATTTTTTGTATTTTGAATTTTTCAAATTCAGCCTCTATAATGTTCAAGAACACGAAATACAAACAGAGGTTCTGCAGTCCAACTAGGATTTAATATTTTCGATTTTTCTTTTTCCCTACTGTGTCAATGACGGGCGGGGCCCACCTCAACGACGGCCGCCGGGCGGCAGAGCTTGGTCGAGAGGTTGAAGATGACCAGAGGAAGGAGACGATACTTTCTCGTGCGAGCCCCCAGATTTTAGTGATTTCACGATTGCATCTCATGTGCTGTTCATTGTGTCTGTGAAATATTGTGAACTAGCCCCCTAAGTCTATGAATAATCATGAGTAGATCCATGCACAGTGAGATCTTCAATTAAAACGTATTTTGGCGAGCTGAAACTTTGAAATTCCATTATAAATCACACAAAAATCCAAAAAATGCAAACTCGGTGTCTAAGGATTCTGTAGGACCAAGACGTGCGACTAGAGGGGGGGGTGAATAGGAGCACTTTAAAACTCAAATTCACAACTTCCTGAAACTGGTGCTTATGAGAAAAACTAGACACCGTCCACCGAACAGATATGTATCTAGTAGCATAAGGTGTCATCCACTAAGAGGATACGCACCAAGCAAGCAGAAGCACTCAACTCAACGATCACAAAGATTGCAAGCCAAGCGGAGCAACAACTCACGCCAAAGTGTCTCGCCAGCCACTTAACGCACCTAGATGCGTCTCACTGATACACAACAAGCAAAAGAGTATAGACATACAACGAGAACCACGAAAGCGAGGTGGAGGCAAAAACACGGAAGCAAACGAACACAAACAAACCAAAATGAACACACCTAGTGATCACCAAGATCACTTAACAAATGAGGTGCTAAACACCTTAGGAATGATCCTAGGAACCCCCAAACCCACCTAGAACAAGCCACAAACCTTAGGAACAACTTAAACCAAATCCGGGGGCAAAACCATAGCTGCCACTGGACTGTCCGACATGCCCTACCGAACAGTCTGACAGGGAATTTTCAGACAGATAGGGCTGCAAAGAAAATTGCCAAAACCTAACCAAACGGGCTCCAAAAATCATGAAATTTTAACCACAGGCTGAGGAAAACATGTGGAACAACATACAAAAAATTCAGCCCATTTTGGGACTGTTCGGTCCACCGGTCTATCCAGTGAATGCACCAGACTGTCCGGTGTGCCCAAAAAACAGCCTCGGGCTTTGAGTTTGCAAACCTTAAACTTGAGCAAATCTTCTCGGATCTTCACGAAATTTTGCACATGCTATCCTAGTACTATTCCAAATCTATTTCGCAAAAGATCTACTCAAAAAGATCAAGGGATTAGCGGGAATTTCAGATCTCGTGAAGAGGGGAAAATTTGGGCAAGAAAGGGAAAAACTCAAGATTGACTTGCTCGTGGAAATCCAGCAGGATAGAGATGTTGTAAGACATATTCGCCACATCCTAGCAGTTCAAAGGAGCCAAAAGAAAATGATTAACTCATGGGCAAAGCACATCTCCAAAAGCCTTTGAGTTTCATCCAAAAACCAACTATAAAGGGGGAAAGGAGATGGCTGCACACATGAGCACGAATTGAGGACGAATCTTGCCTTGATTAGATGAGGAAATCAGTTCTTACAAGGCTCAACTCAGCCTACCACCCTTCATCCTCTGACTAATGCAAAGTACTAGCCTAGGGGACTCTCAAATCCTAAGCTAAGCACTCGATTTGCTCTCTAAGCACTTGGCTGGTTGAAGACTATGCCTAGGGTTTCTAGAGGTGGAAGAGTCACCTAAAAGACCTGCCACTTAGGTATTTATAGCCCTGGCCTAATCGACACATTTTACACTACGATCCCTACAATACAGAAACGCCCGTAGGGGCCAAAACGGAAAAGACTCGACTTTCTTGAGGACGGACGACCGCGATGGAGTCTTGATCTTCTTCGCCTGCAAGCCAACTCCCGGATGACGTCCACGTGGCTAGTAGTCCAAATCCGCCGATCGACCCCTAGTTTTGAAGTCAGAAACCGGGAAACTTTATGGTTTCCTTCCTGGTCCTGGAACGGCCCACTCCACTTTATGTCGACAAGAATGAGCCCATTCGCCGAGTCTAGTAACTTGGTGGTAGGGTGACGAATTTGAGGGAATCCGCCAATGCCCCTGCCCGTCTTCATGCCATGTACTCGGGTTGGAGCACCGCGGTGGCACCCGGCCTCCCCTGTCCATTAGGGTCGCCTTGCAGTCCTTCTGAGGTCTTACTCCTGCCGTCGCCGTGACGCTCCTCCGTGTACCAAACTCCCATGGCCGACCGACGTCGAGCATGCCTCTAGTCCTTCGGAGGGCTTCCATCCACCTCCAGTCCATCGGAGGGCCTCTTGTCCATCGGAGGTCTTGTGCCCAAGTCCTTCTAGGTTTTTGGCTTCTATTGACAATCACTCATCACTCAAGAGGCATTGGAGCCAGTCCATTGGCTCTCAATCTCCCCCTTGATGAGTGCATTGTCAACACCTTCTGCCTATAACCTAATATAATACAAAGACAAGAAAAACAAGCATAAAACTGAAAAGAAAGAGAAAAAGAAGAAACTTGATCAAAATGCCCAAAAACCAAACACAAGCTAAGAAGGGCAAATTGAGGCAATAAAAAGAAAACCAAAGATTGACCCCCTAAGACAAGGGAAACCACTCAACCTAGTCGATCAAACTAAAGCATGACCCCTCAAGAAAGAGGCAAACCGGCTCAACACAGCCATGCTTAGGCAAAACATTGGCTCCTTCAGAGAGAGGCAAAAGGCTCAACGCACCGATGCAAGAGCATGCTAAAAGCTCAAACTCCCTGAATGCATAGCTCCCCCTCAACTAATCCTCTAGAATTCTACCACTTGGTCCATCAACACACCTATGGGTCAACATATCTCCCCCTTGTTGACAATGGACACATCAAGGGTTCATAGAATCGCACTCCCCTTGAACTAGACAACTCCCCCTCAAAATATGCCATGAAATGCAGGAAGTGTACCATGATGGGCTCAGCAGGGATGAAAAGCTAGTAAGTACAAGTTCTAGCATACAGAGCAAGTGACGGCAAGGAAGCATGCAACAAGCTCAATTGAATCTATCTTATACAGATCAGGAGCATGTTTTTTAGGGTTTTGGAAAAGAAAGCATCACCAACATGAATAGCATCTAGCAAGATAGGCATGAACGGCAAAATACTAGCAAAACATACAAGGTGTGCTATTCTCAACCAAGGCATATACAATAGCCATAAGCAATTTAGAGACATGCAGATTTCAGATTTAGCAATTTTGTAACTTCATGCAAATCAGATCATGTGCCAGGGGTTATTTACTTGTTTGTGCCACTTCTTACCAACCAATGCCAAGCCTAGGTTCAGAAAACCATCAGAAGCTTAAGACAAGGTTTTGGTCATACACAGCCCAGTCCAAGTTCATGCCAAAGTGCAAAGGCAAGCTATCTCAACCTAGAACAGTGTCACAAGCGAACCCATCTAGATCTTTTCATTTCAGCTCATAAGACACACATATACTCAGTTTTAATTTAGATTTCAGGTTTAGGCAAGGTGTCATAAATGCTTAGGCATAAACTCAACAAAGGCATACGACTAGCATATCCAAGCATAAGAAGATAGCCAAGCATTCAATGGTCCTACAAATGCTAGGTAGCCAAGTCAAGTGGTGATCTTGGTTTTGATGTTTAGGAAATAAAAGTGACTTAGCTCACAAATGATATTAGACAGATCCAAGGAGCTTAGCCAACCATGATAAAGCAAGCAACTGTACAATCTAGCACAAGAAAGTACTAACTGAGAGCCAATGGACTGGCTCCATTGCCTCTAGAGTGATGAGTGATTGTCAACAGAAGCCAAAGACCTAGATGGACTTGGGCACAAGACCTCTGATGGACAGGAGGCCCTCCGATGAACTAGAGGTAGATGGAGAAGAAAGTCCTCCGAAGGACTGGAGGCATGCTCAGCGTCTATCGGCCATGGGAGTTTGGTACACGGAGGAGCGGCATGGCAAAGGTAGGAGTAAGTCCTCTGAAGGACTGCGAGGCTGCCCCGATGGACAGGGGATGCCGGGCGCCACCGCGGTGCTCCAATCCGAGTGAGAGGTGTGAAGACGTGCGAGGGAACCAAGCTACCCTAGCCTTGGTGAGTTGGGCCTTGACTCGCCAAGATAGAGAAGATGGGCCAAATCCGACCCAGGTGCAGACTTCCAAAAGTTTCCCGGTTTTTGACTTCAAAACCGGGGGCGGATCGCGGATTTGACTACTGGCCACTTGGAGAACATCCGAGGATTGCATGGAACTTACGAAGATCAAGACTTCATCGTGGTCGTCTATCCCGAAATATCCTGTAATCTTTCATTCGAGTCCTTAGGGTTTGTCTAGTTGTAGGGACCAAAGTGCAAAACTGTCTAAACAGCACTCGGGTATAAATAGGTCCAAGGCAGGTCATTAGGATGACTCTTGGCTGCTAGGATTAGGTTTTGCTCTGTGATTTTTGTCCTTAAGCGTTGAGCTCCATTGTTAGGGAGGTTAGAGTAGGATTTAGCCTCCTAATCTTGAGGGAAGCTGAGGGTGGTTGCTTGGGATGAATTTCTGCTTGTATGCTCAATCTTTAGACCCATCTTGGGCACTTAATCGAAGCAAATTCGTGCAGCAACCTTGTGTTCTTCTCCTCCCCCTCTCTCTTTGGGTTTAGGGTTCAATCCTTGGCTTTTGGGTGTTTGTGTTGGCCAAGCTTGAATCCCATCCCTTGCTGATGATTTGGACTTACTAGGACGTGGACATCATGACTTAGTTTATCTCAATCCTGCTGGATTGCCACGAGCAAGCCTCCTTTGTGTTTTCCCCTTTCTTGCCCAAAGATTGCCATCTCACGAGATCTGAAATTCCCGCTGATTCCTTGGTCACTTCGCATTGATCTTTTGGGAAAAGCTTTGGAATAGGGTCCAGATAGCCTGTGCAAAAATTTGGGAAGATTGGACAAGATTTGGTCTGGTTTAGGTTGGAAAACCCCCTGGCTGTGACTCTACCGGACAATCCGGTAGAGGCCACTGGACAATCCGGTTCCACCGGATAGTCCGGTAGCGCCCATCGGATAGTCCGATGCGTGGCGCTGTCCAAGCCGTGCCACCGGACAGTCCGGCAGCAGGCATCGGATAGTGCGACGTTGGTCACTGGACATTCTGGTCCTGCCAGGGAGCTGATGTGCTTTTGCTTTGGTATTTCCGCTGTGTTTCTGCTTCAGATCTTTGCATTCCCCACTGTAAGACTATTTTATTTGCTTGCTGTAAGTCAGTGAGACGCACCTCGGTGTGGTGAGTGTTGTGTGGCGGTTTTTGCAAAGTTTGTTGCCTCGGTGCCATTCTTGATCGGATCTTGAGTTTTCTTGCATTGATGCGTATCCTTTCAGTGGACGCCACCCTTGCGTTGCTAGGCACATATCTGTTCAGTGGACGGTGCCTAGTTCTATCTTTCTTGAGCTTTGCAGAGCACCTGCTTGGGGGTTTGTGATTTTGAGTTTTAAGTGCTCCTATTCAACCCCCCTCTAGTCACACGTCTCGGTCCTACAATTGGTATCAGAGCCGGTTAGATTTCTTCATACCTTTGCCTGTGAGAAACCAGTAGCGACTATGACTCACTTCGGGAAGATTCCGGTCCTTGGCTCTGATGGCTACTCCTACTGGAAGGGTAGGATGAGAGCATTCTTGCTTAACCAGGGCCAGGACATATGGGATGCTACTTAGAGTGCGAACTTTGTGGTGATCCCAGTTGCTCAGCGCACTACGCCAGCGATTGTGGCTCAGCATGAGGCGAATGCCAAAGCTATTAACTTTCTCCTCTCAGGACTTGGTCCGGTTGATTATGAGAGAGTGATCCACCTCAAGATTGCCCGTCAGATCTGGTCCCTGCTGGGTGCACACCATGAGGGCACTGCTAGTATCAAGGGGCGTCTCCTTGAGACTTACAGGCGCGAATATGAGAATTTCGTTCAGAAGCCTGGTGAGTCCATCGATGACTTGTTTGGTCGTTTTCTATCGATCATCAACAAGTTGCGCATTAACTCCAGCCCTGAGAGGATCCCATACACCGACCATCAGCAGGCTGTCAAATTGCTGTATGCGTTGGACAGGAAGATATGGGAGATCAATGTTAACTCGATCATCGAGTCTGAGGCCTATGACACGATTGGAGTGGAGGCTCTTTACAGCAAGCTCAAGGCCACAGAGGTGGATTACAAGTTGAGAGATTCTCTCACTTGTGCTAGCTCCAAGAGCCTAGCCTTGGCTTCTCCCTCCAGTGAGGCCGCAACTAACCCCCAGCTTCACAACTTTTCGTTTTCTGCTCTTATGTCTGTTACATAGGAGCAGTTAGCGTCACTTGGGGATGATGAGCTTTGCCTCGTGTCTAGCCACTTTTAGCACGCCTATGACAACCGAATGAGCAAGAAGAGGGGTGAGAGGCCCAAGTGCTTTGAGTTCGGAGAGGTCGGCCACTTCATCGCCGAATGCCCAAACAAGCAGAACGACTACTACAAGAAGGCAAGAGCCACTCCCGTGACTCCAACAAGTACCACTCCGGCAAGCACGACTACGGCAAGTGTGACCACACCAAGCACCGCTCCGGCAAGATTAGGAACTTCAGAAAGGCTTTCAAGAATTACCAGAAGGACAACCGAAAGCAGGACAAGGCTTTCTTCACCGAGCATGGTGGTCTGTGCGGCGGATCGTCCTCCTCCTCCTCATCTTCGTCAAGCTCAAGCAATGAGGAGATTGTCAGCAAGCGGGACAAGAGGAGGGATCAAGGCGGTCCAGCTAGACTCTGCTTCATCTGCACCAAGTCCAAGCACAAGCACAAGATGCGCCTGAGATCCTTTTGCTCCATGGCGCTTGAGGACAAGGACGACAAGGGCAACAACAACGACTCCTCCAATGAAGAGGTAACTCCTGAGCAAGCTTAAATCCTTGAGATGTTGGAGGCAAATAGTTGTGAGTTGAAGGCCCAAGATAAGATGTTGGAGATGGCAGCCAAGAAGCTACAAAAGCAGAAAGCCAAGTTGGCTGATGCTTTATCTGAGATAGAGAGGCTGAAGAGTGCCAGCCTAGCCTAGTGAGTCTGAGTGACCTACCTGTGAGACTTTGATGAGAGATCTCTGTGAGCAGAAGAGCAAGTATGCTCATCAGGTAGAGGAGATGGATAGGCTTAAGGAAGAGTTAGGCAAGCTCCATTCTAAACTAGATGAGCCTATTTTGAGTGATGAGCCTGAGTGTGAGATGTGCCCCCACCTTGCTATTTACATAGCTGAGCTGAAAGTGAGGTGTGAGGGAAAGCTCAAGGAGTTGGAGGAGCTTAGGGCTAGACCCACGCTTTTTGGTGTGTGCATGGTCTGTCCTACCTTGGAGAGTGAGCTTGAGCAATTGAGGCCTGACTTTGAGGTGCTTTCAGCACCCCCTGACACTTGTGAGAACTGTCTCACTTTGAGATTGATGTTGGTGGATAGGGATGCCACCATTAAGAAGTTAGGGAAGTCTGCTCCCTCTATTCCCTCTCTAGATTGCCCCACTTGTGCTGCCCAGACTTTAGTTCTGGAGGATCTGAGAGAGGAGAAACAGACTTCACCACCCTGTGGCGGAACTGCCGATTTAATTCGGGCTAAACACACCTGCCACCTCTGGCTTGCAATGTAATTAGACCGAACTAAACCCGGTCGTCCGTCGAGAGTCAAAAAGGCTCCTGATATGACCTTTTCCTAGAGGAACCGACATCATACACATCCAGCCCGCGATGGAGCCACAACAGTTACATCATCATAGGTAGTTGAAATAGAGTACAAGTAGATTTACTTTACAAACCGGTTCAAAATAAAATACAAGTTTCAACATAATGCCATACGAAAGGCAAGTTCGAATCAGATAGCGGAAGCGATTCCACAAACATCTCGCAGCGGAAACAAAAGACTTTCATAGTCTTCATGCAATGGTGATCAAGGTGAGCAGCACTGAGCCCACCGGTACTACCTTTCTCCAAGCACTTTTCCAGATGTCGACGGTACTTGTACTCAAAAGGTGGGGGCAAACCCTGAGTGCTAAATACTCAGTAGGACTTAATGGAATGGCTTACGGCTGACGCGAAGCTTGCTTACTAACAAGTGGGTCCTTAGCCATTGATTTTAAACAGAGGCATAACATCATAAAATAACAAGTCTCAACATTTACATATAACTCCATAATAATAATAACTTGCAGAAATGTAAGAGCAAGCAATACAATACAAACATGTACTATTTGAAAACATGAGTAACAGATATAATATATTCAAGTAGTTACTATGATGAACGTCAATGGTATTGGCATTCCCACACCTAGTGGGCATCAGCGATTCGAATCGATTTTAATTCTCGGGAAGAACTATCATGCCAGGAGTATATGCTTACTAGCTATCGCGTTCCCACATATAGTCCCCATCTCCACCTGTCTTCTCCCAAGATTCAAAGTGCCCCCACTAAACCCCCGAGGTTGTGCCCCAATAGCGAGCCTACCAACATCTCGGTCTCCCCGCAATGAGTACAAAGCTCCCCTAGGCCTTCTGCCTCCATCTAGTGGATGGGCGGCACCTCAAAAACTCCGGACAAGCCTAGGTAAGACTTCACCGGTCCCATTTTCTGGTTAAGCACTCTAGCAATGTTATGCCGACCAATAGGCGAACAATGGATGGGCCTTCAATGACTCGGGCGGAGCCAAATGATACAACAACTCACACCACAAAATAAAATTATTCTCCGCCCGGTCTCCATTTAAATCATGAGCATAATATTACTTTTCCAATAGTAAAAGTTTTGAAATTTTTGAAACCACCTACGCGACGAGTGACTCCATTCACTCGTGTCTACTTGCACTTAGCAATTCTAGGCAACTCGTCCTATGAACTCTAGGTATAGGTGCTAGGGCCAGGGCGGCCAGGGAGTCTAATGCAAGGGTTTTCAATCAACTCCTAATGCGGATGTGTAATCATCAATCAATTATTATATTAGCTAGGAGAAATCATGGTCTTGCCTACCTTTGCTTATGTTTCCAACCAAACCAACAAACTAAGGTAATGTTAGTTTGCCGGGTTGTGAGGCTTTGCTACAGGCAACCTCTTGATCACTTGGACTGCTCCTCCTTCCAAATACCACTTCAAGGGCCTCCAGGTGGTATTTGGGGTCTTCGCAACCTCTTGATCACTTGGACTGCTCCTCCTTCCAAATACCACTTCAAGGGCCTCCAGGTGGTATTTGGGGTCTTCGTTGGTCTTTTGGACACCGCTGCTTGAAGTAGTCCCACGCACTTGCTTCCTGATGATGTACCTGCATTAAGCATCACTACATGAATGCCATGCATGATGCAGCAAATGGGATGCATGAATATCAAGCACACATTTGGACAATCATTTTATGGATAGGCAGAAAGGTGATTGATAAACTACTTAAATAGGAATTACTTTTGTGCCTAGGGCAAACTTACGTTAGGCACTGAATTGTTTGACCACCCAACTAGATTTAAGCAGAAGTGTATGTTTCGTTGTGTTATAACATTTCCACTGCGCCGAGTATAGTATAGAAGACAAATCATGAGCCTAACTGAGCACATTAACCTTCCCCTTTTATTTTCTTTACTTCTGAGACCTATCTAATTTGCAATGTTAGACTTCTCATGTAACACAAGCCATAAATTTATGTTAGAGTCGCATAAGCATGTATACACACTAATATGGCTGTAAGAAGCTGGGTGGGATTTTTGGAGCCTATTAAACCCTACTTTTCTATTTTATTATGTTCAATTGCATAGCCTTAATTATTTTCAAATCACTCAGCAAACAGCAACTAATGCACATGAAACTTTATTTCTGGTCTATACTAGACTAAATGAGTTCAACATATCTTCTAAGGAGTTATTTGGAGCAAAATTCATAAAGCATGCATTTTATTATTCAATAATTATCTAAAAGTGGACCCTAGGGGTAGATCTATCATTTTCTAGTAATAACTAGGGCTACCAAAAATATATGTAGCAATACTTGATATAAGTAGCACTCAATCCAAGTTTCATGATTTTTGGAGGTTCTTTACCCTACTTTTATCATTTAATTATTTTTAGCATGAATACACAAAGCAGGGGCAAATGAGTCATTTCATGGGTCACCCTCTTTTCCATTTTGTAGATCTATCATAAGGAACACAATGCAACCAATTCTGTATTTTTATGATTTTTATTTGATTTATTACGAATTTCTGAAGTTTCAGCTCAAGAAAATACATTTAAAAATGAAAACCCTAGATCAGAGGTCTTGTACGCAAATAATCGTAGATCCAGGGGCTACCACGTAAGTTCTGCGAGACACATACAACAGTGCATAAAATAGAACCGCAAAAATACAAATCGGTAGGGACTAAATTGCAAAGTGGGCTGAGTCGTCTTCTACCTTCAGCCCGGGACGAACCGCGCGCGGGAAAAGGGAAAGACGGCGCTCTACCGGCGGCGTGGGGGCCGGACATGGAGCCGAGCCACCCCAGGGATGTGTTCCCGGTGAAGGGCTTCCCTTCCCTCAAGACGGCGTCGCGCGAGGAGCTCGGAACGGGCGGCGAACGCCGGTGAACCGGACGTGGAGCCGGGCGACGCGGAGGACGGGGCGGCGGCTCGATCTGGTGAAGGAGTGGGGGAACTGCGCGGCAAGGGGCACGTGAGATGCGCGGCGAGGTGGGGTGTCTGGCGATGGAGTTGAGGAGGTGAGGGGAAGCTCCAGGGGTGGCCGTCCACGGTGATCTCGAGCTCGGGCCGATGGTAATGGCGGCGGCGTGTGGAGGGGGTGATGGGAGGGGGTCTCGGCGGACTAGGACTCCCAGGAGAGATGGAGCGGGCAGAGGCTGAGCTCACGCACGCCCTGCTTGTAGGAAGGAGGTGGGGAGCGGTGGGTGAGTGAGCTCAAACTCCGCGGAGGCCATGGCGTCCGGTGCACTAAGCGCAAGAGAGCGAGGGGAGGGAGCAGGGAGCTGGGGTGAAACGAGTGAGGAGCAGAGGGAGGCGAGCGCCGGGGTGGCTTCCTCTTGAAGCCGAGCAACGCCAGGGGCCGGGTGGCCTCGGCTGGTTGGCCGACGTGCAGCGCAGCAGTCGCCGTTCGCAGCGTGGGCGCGGATGAGTGGGGAGGAGGAAGGAGAGGGCGAGGGTAAAGTAAGTCCATGGACCCGGTAACACTGATAGATGGGGCTAGGTTAGGAGAAGAGGAAAAATGTCCATTAGACTGAGTCTACAAATCATGCTATGGTGGGGCCCACTAGACGCTGTCCGCCCCTCCCTGCAGTGGGAATCCGAGGCCGCTGACGTCATCCGGTCCCACTCCTCAGTGACTCAACAGAAAATGAAAAATAGCAAAAATGATAAGGCAGGGTTTGACTGGTCAGACTCACATTTGTAATTCATCGATTTGAGCTACTTAGAGGGAGATTTAGGGGCAAGTAAAAATACAAGAAATGTTTAAAATTTGCTTCTCTACAACTCTTATATAAACTTTCATACCAAGTTCTGTATAAGTTATTGGGTTAAATTTGAATTTGAGTAACATACTCCAGTTTGACCAAAATAGTCCACCAGTTTAGAAATTATGAAAGTCTATTTTAGGTCCATTTTCGCATAAAGATTTATATACCAATATTGTCCATAATTTCGTTATCTTAAAATTTCCTATATAGAGTTTTGCATGATCATGACTTTTGTTTCACAAAAAATTGAATTCACTAAACAGGTCTGTTTTTGACAGATTTCACACTTTGGTGAAAATAGCCCAAAACAATATGCAAACCTTACAGCATGTCAAAACTCCAACTACCAAAGTTGTTCAGCATGAAATTGTTTACAAGTTTGGTATATAAAGTTTCTTCCAATTCACCACAAATTTTAAAATATAAGGCCAAACATATTCAGAGGTTTGGTAAAACAGCAAGTTTGCTTCATGTGGAGTCTTTCTTGTTTTGAAGCTTTGGGATATCAAATGAAGTCCAATGAGATCAAGGCCTAGTGCATTTGAAAAGTGATGAGTTTAATTTCATTTCATACAAAGGAAGATTTTGAAGTTGTATAGTCAAATCGAAAGTAATTTCAGAATGAAATTTGGGAAAGAGTGTCTACTCTAGACTTAGCAAAATTTCCTGAGTGTAGGCTAACTGGGTTTAGTTTGAACTTTTGAGCCCCTTAACACCTGATTTTGAAATTGGTCAAAACAGTAATTTGAAGGTAACTTCCTGAACTAAAACTTTTCTATTTGTTGTCTTGCTTAAAAATGTATAAATGTCTAACTACTCAACCAAGCAATGGAGAGTTTTGCATAACCAACTTGAAAATTTTTGACTTAGTGGTTTTCTGGCCTAGTTGTTGTTCTTCTCCAAGCATGAGTAAGTCCAAATCCATGATTAACATTAATCCAATTGCGTCTCAAGGCTTTTGAGATGCCGAGGGCATCACACACCCAAGCCTACGGCCCAGCCTAACCCCAGTGCCAAGAGGCCTGTCTACCACTTTGGCTTTTGCCAGCGGAATGGCCACCTGGAGGAGTTTTGCTTCAGGAGGAAGGGAGCTGAGAGGCATGAGAGAGCCTGGGAGAACCAGGATTAGTTCTAATATGGTGGTAGGCAGGATCCTCCCCATCGCGGTGAGATGATAGACCGCTTTGTTCATGGTGAGAGAGGAGGCGGCTTTCAGGCCCGTGCTCCTGGTGGTGAGAGACGCTTTACCGGTCGAGCTCCTAGTCGCTTTCAGCACGGCTATGGACCTCGTGACCGAGGCTTTGGAGGTAGAGGGTTTGAGAGCTCACGCTTTAGATGTCATGGGTACCCAGATAGTCGTGATGCTTACCTTGACTGTGCTTTTCCCACTTTTGAGCAGATGGCTCGCCACTGGTTCAGCAGTTTTACTAACCCCAGTGTTGGACCATTTGCTCACTCTCGCTTTCCTTGATTTTGCAGGATAAAGGCCTGGAGGACATATGGATCATGGACTCCGGATGCTCTAGGCACATGACAGGGCACCGCAGATGGTTCTCCAGCCTCAACCCCATGAGCACCAAGGAGTACATCACATTCATGGATAATGGTCAAGGTAAAGTGTTGGGTGTTGGTTTTGTTGCGCTTTCTAGCAAGCTTTCCCTGAGAGAAGTTGGTTTGGTGAGGAATTTGGGGTTCAATTTGGTTTCTGTCTCGCAACTTCTCAAGGAAGGGTTTGAGGTTCGCTTTAAGGAGGGTTTTTCTTGTGTGCTTGATGCTAAGGAAAACCTTGTTTGTCGGATTTTGCCCTATGGGCAGGTTTTTAAGGTTGACCTTGCAACTGTTTCTGGCCCTCCTCGGTGTTTGGTAGCTGGTCCTTCTGCTGATATTTGGAAGTGGCATAGGAGGCTTGGCCATTTGAGTTTTAATCTACTAGCCGGGTTGAGCTGATGGGTCTGATCCGAGGATTGCCCAATTTCAAAGCAGAAAAGGACTTAGTGTGCCACCCCTATCGTCATGGCAAGATGGTTGCCACTTCTCATGCTTCTCATGCACCTATCAATCAGGTAATGACCTCTTACCCGGGTGAGCTACAGCATATGGACACGGTTGGTCCTGCTCGAGTACAGTCAGTCAGTGGGAAGTGCTATGTGCCTGTGGTAGTAGATGACTTTTCTCGCTTTTCGTGGGTGTTCTTCATGGAATTCAAAGATGAGGCTTTCGGTTTTGTTCAGGATCTGGTCTTGAGGTTAAGGAATGAGGGTGAAAAGGCCATGAGGGCTATCCGTAGCGACAATGGCGGAGAATTTCGTAACTCTTGTTTCTAAACATTTTGTCATGACCTAGGTCTTGATCACCAATTCTCGTCTCCTTATACCCCCACCTCAAAACAGTGTCGTCGAACGAAAGAACCGCACACTTGTTGAGATGGCGCAGACGATGCTTGATGAGCATAGGACTCTGCGATGCTTTTGGGCTGAGGCTATGAATACGGCTTGTTACATTGCCAATCGCATCTTCCTACGAGCTTTCTTAGGGAAGACTTCATACGAGCTATGGTTTGGTAGGCAGCCTAGCGTCAAGCACCTGCATGCATTTGGCTCCAGATGCTTTGTGCTAAAAAAGGGGAGGCATTTGGACAAATTTGAATCTCGCTGCTTGGATGGCATTTTCCTTGAGTACGCCTCTAGGTCTAGGGCATATAGAGTGTGGATCCTTGATACCAAACAAGTGGTTGAGACCTGTGAAGTTTCCTTTGATGAATCTATGCCTTGCACCACCCCTGCATTTGAGCTTTTAGGTGATGATGAAGAAGGCGGACATCATTGAAGATGAGGATGGCGAAGTAGATGCTGGTGATGCACGAGCCACTGCACCGGCTGCAGCTCCTGCCCCCTTTGCTACAAGCTCTGAAGATGAAGGACATCCCTTGCCTACGACTTCCTCCTCACTCTCCCAATTGAAAGCTCGAGCAGAGGCTGGCCCTGCTGAGGACGCAGGGGAGGTGACCTCTGAGATTGTTCCATCTCGGCAGGTCCAGCGGGATCACCCTCCTGATTGGATGATTGGAGATTTACACCAGCGTGTCACACGCTCTTCGATTAACTCTCTAGCCTACTTCTGCCACTCCGCATTTGTTGCTTCTTTCGAACCCTGGGATGTGTCACATGCATTATCTGATCCTAGTTGGGTAAACGCCATGCATGAGGAGTTGGAGAACTTTGAGAGAAACCATGTCTGGGATTTAGTTGAACCTCCACCAAACTGCCACCCTATAGGAACCAAGTGGGTCTTCAAGAACAAACAGGGTGAGGATGGGATGGTTGTGAGGAACAAAGCGAGATTGGTTGTCCACGGTTTCTATGAGATCGAGGGGATAGATTATGAGGAGACCTTTGCTCCTGTAGCTCGTTTAGTAGCCATTAGGATTCTGCTTGCCTTTGCTGCCTCTAAAGGCTTCAAACTGCAGTAGATGGATGTCAAGTCAGCTTTCCTAAACGGTTACATAGAGGAGGAGGTATATGTGAAACAACCTCCTGGTTTTGAGAGTGCCAAGTTTCCAGACCGGGTGTATAAGTTGAGAAAAGCCCTTTATAGTCTGAAGCAAGCTCCTAGAGCTTGGTATGCTAGGTTGAAAGCTTTCCTGCTCAAGTCTGGGTTTGTGATGGGTTCAATAGACAAGACCTTGTTTCTGTTGAGTCATGGCGGTGACACCCTTCTAGTTCAGATATATGCTGATGACATTATCTTTGGTGGTTTATCTCACGCTTTGGTGTCTAAGTTTCCTGAACAAATGAGCAGTGAGTCCGAGATGAGTCTCATGGGTGAGCTTCAGTTCTTCCTCGGGCTACAGATCAAGCAAGGCCTAGAAGGAACCTTCGTCCATCAAGCCAATTACACGAAGGACATTCTGAGAAAGTTTGACAAGGGAGATCTCAAGCCCATGGCGACTCCCATGTCAACACAGATGGCGCTTGATGCAGGTGAAGAACGGGAGGTGGTGGACCAAAGAGAGTACCGAGGGAGGATCGGCTCACTTCTATACCTAAAGGCGACCAGGCCGGACATTCAGTTCGCGGTCTGCCTCTGTGCACGTTTTCAGGCCTCACCAAGGACATCACATTGTCAAGCGGTGAAGCGCATCTTCAGGTACTTGAAATACACTCCTGAGCTTGGTCTTTGGTTCTCTTTAGCTTCGATGCTCTCTCTCAGAGGGTATCTTGATGCTGATTTTGCGGGTTGTCGGCTGGAGCGCAAGTCTACTTCCGGCACCTGCCAGTTTCTCGGTTCTTCTCTTGTCTCTTGGTCCTCATGCAAGCAATCTAGCGTAGCCACTTCCACCACAGAAGCTGAATACATTGCTGTTGCTAGGTGCTGCTCCCAGCTGCTTTGGATGAAGTCCACTTTGAGTGACTTTGGTCTCAGTTTTAAGAAGATCCCTCACCTAGTAGACTCTACTTCTGCTATTTCTGTAGCTAAGAATCCCGTCTTGCACTCTAGAACCAAACACATAGACGTGAGGTTTCACATCTTGAGAGATCACTATGAGAAGGGAGATATAGACTTGATCCATGTAGAAACTGAGAATCAGTTGGCTGATTTCTTCACCAAGCCCTTAGATCTTAGCGTGTTTGCACGCTTGCGTGGGGAGCTTGGTGTTTGTTACCCCTTTTAGGTTGGGGTAACTTTGTTGTAGTTTAGGGTTTTGGTTTGCTTTTTCTTTGCTTTTCCTTGTTTTTATTGCATTTTGGATCATACTACGCATTGCATTGTAACATATGCATTTTCACTTACACTGGCACTAGAGCTCTTCTGATGTGACGAGTTAGTACTTGCTTGTGGTAGATTGTACAGTTGCTTGCATGATCATGGTTGGCTAAGCTCCTTGAATCTGTCTAACATCTTTTGTGAGCTAAGTCACTTTTGTTTCTTGAAAATCAAAAACCATGATCACTACTTGAGTTGGCTACCTAGCATGTGTAGGAATGTTGAATGCTATGCTATCTTCTCATGCTTGGACATGCTAATCATCTGCCTTTGTTAAGTTGATGCCTAAGCATTTAAGACACATTGCCTCAATCTGAATTCTGAATTAATTTTGTTTACTAAGTGGTGTCCTATGAGCTAAATTGAAAAGATCTAGGTGGGTTCACTTGTCACACTGATCTAGTTTGAGATAGCTTGCCTTTGCACTTTGGCATGAACTTGGACTAGGCTGTGTATGACCAAAACCTTGTCTTAAGCTTCAAATGGTTTTCTGAACCTAGGCTTGGCATTGGTTGGTAAGAAGTGGCAGAGACAAGTGAATAACCCCTGGCATATGATCTGATTTGCTTGAAGTTAAAAATTGCTAAATCTGAAATCTGCAAGTCTCAAAATTGCTTATGGCATGTTGAATATGCTTTGGTTGAGAGTAGCACACCTTGTATGTTTTGCTAGCATCTTGCTGTTCATGCCTATCTTGCTAGATGCTATTCATGTTGGTGATGCCTATCTTGCTGTTCATGCCTATCTATGAACCCTTGATGTCTCCATTGTCAACAGGGGGGAGAGAATAGATGTTGACCCTTGGGGGAAGAGATGTTCCCAAGGGAAATTCATGGACCAAGGGGGAGAACTTTGTAGAGATCTAGTTGAGGGGGAGTTTGAGCTTTTAGCATGCTCTTGCATTGGTGCGTTGAGCCTTTTGCCTCTTTCTGGAGGAGCCAATGCTTTGCCTAAGCATGACTGTGTTGAGCCAGTTTGCCTCTTTCTTGAGGGGTCATGCTTTAGTTTGATCAACTGCGTTGAGCGGTTTCCCTTGTCTTAGGGGGTCGATCTTTGGCTTTGTTTCTGTTGTCTCAATTTGCCCTATTATGCTTGTGTTTGGCTTTTGGGCATCTTGAGCAACTTCTTCTTTTCTTCTTTCTTTTCAGTTGTACGCTTTTTTTCTTGTCATTGATCTATTTCAGGTTATAGGTAGAAGGTGTCGACAATGCACTCATCAAGGGAGAGATTGATATCCAATGGACTGGCTCCATTGCCTCTGGAATCATGACTGATTGTCAACAGAAGCCAAAGACCCAGATGGACTTGGGCACAAGACCTCCGATGGACTAGAGGTAGATGGAGAAGAAAGTCCTCCGAAGGACTAGAGGCATGCTCGGCGTCTGTCGGCAATGGGAGTTCGGTACACGGAGGAGCGGCATGGCGACAGGAGGAGTAAGTCCTTCGAAGGACTGCGAGGCTGTCCCAATGGACAGGGGATGCCGGGCGCCACCGCGGTGCTCCAATCAGAGTGCATGGCGCGAAGACGTGCGAGGGAGGCTTTGGTAGCTTCAGCTCAAAACCGTCAACCAAGCTACCCTAGCCTTGGTGAGTTGAGCCTTGACTCGCCAAGATAGAGAAGATGGGCCAAATCCGGCCCAGGCGGAGACTTCCTAAAGTTTCCCAGTTTCTGACTTCTAAACCAGGGGTGGATCGCGGATTGGGCTATTGGCCACGTGGAGAACATCCGAGGATTGCGTAGAACTTATGAAGATCAGGACTTCATCGTGGTCGTCTGTCCCGAAATATCCTATAAGCTTTCATTTGAGTCCTTAGGGTTTGTCTAGTTGTAGGGACCTAAGTGCAAAACTGTCTAAATAGCACTCGGGTATAAATAGGTCCAAGGCAGGTCTTTAGGATGACTCTTGGCTGCTAGGATTAGGTTTTGCTTTATGATTTTTGTCCTTAAGCCTTGAGCTCCATTGTTAGGGAGGTTAGAGTAGGATTTAGCCTCCTAATCTTGGGGGAAGGTGAGGGTGGTTGCTTGGGACGAATTTCTGCTTGTATGCTAAATCTTCCCCCAAGCAACCACCCTCACCTTCCCCCAAGATTAGGAGGCTAAATCCTACTCTAACCTCCCTAACAATGGAGCTCAACGCTTAAGGATGAAAATCACCAAGTAAAGACTAATCCTAGCAGCAAAGAGTCATTCTAATGACCTGCCTTGGACCTATTTATATGCGAGTGCTATTTAGATAGTTTTGCACTTAGGTCCCTACAGCTAGACAAACCCTAAGGACTCAAACGAAAGATTACACGATATTTCGGGATGGACGACGATGATGAAGTCTTGATATTCGTAAGTTCCACGCAATCCTCGGATGTTCTCCACGTGGCCAGAAGTCCAATCCGCGATACGCCCCCAGTTTTGAAGTTAGAAACCGGGAAACTTTAGCAAGTCTCCGCTTGGGCTGGATTTGGCCCATCTTCTCTATCTTGGCGAGTCGTGGCCCAACTCACCAAGGTTGGGTAGCTTGGGTGGCGGTGTTGAGCCAAAGCCGCCAAAGCCTCTCTCGCATGCCTTCGCGCCACGCATTCGGGTTGGAGCACCGCGGTGGCGCCCGACATCACCTGTCCATCGGGGCAGCCTCACAATCCTTCGGAGGACTTACTCCTGCCGTCGCCGTGCCGCTCCTCCGTATACCGAATCCCATGGCCGACAGACGCTGAGCATGCCTCCAGTCCTTCGGGGGACTTTCCTCTACCTCCAGTCCATCGGAGGTCTTGTGCCCAATTCCTTCTGGGTCTTGCTACTGTTGACAATCACTCATCACTCCAGAGGCAATGGAGCCGGTCCATTGGCTCTCAATCTCCCCCTTGATGAGTGCATTGTCAACACCTTCAACCTGTAACCTGAAATTGAACAAAGACAAAAGGAAAAGCGTAAAACCGAAAGGAAGGAAGAAAAAGAAGAAGTTGCTCAAGATGCCCAAAAGCCAAATACTAGCAGAAAAGGGCGAATTGAGACAACAAAAACAAAGCCAAAGATCGACCCCCTAAGACAAGGGAAACCGCTCAACGCAGTCGATCAAAACTAAAGCATGACCCCTCAGGAAAGAGGCAAACTGGCTCAACACAGTCATGCTAAGGCAAAACATCGGCTCCTCCAGAAAGAGGCAAAAGGCTCAACGCACTGATGCAAGAGCATGCTAAAAGCTCAAACTCCCCCTCAACTAGATCTCTACAGAGTCCTCCTCCTTGGTCCAACATCTCTCTCTTCTCAAGGGTCAACCCCTCTCCCCCTTGTTGACAATGGACACATCAAGGGTTCATAGAACTCAACTCCACCTGAAATGGACAACTCCCCCTCAAAATATGCCATGAAATGCAGGAAGTGTACCATGAAGAGCTCAGCAGGGATGAAAAGCTAGTAAATACAAGTTCTAGCATACAGAGCAAGTGAGGGCAAGGAAGCATGCAAACAAGCTCAAATGAATCTATCTTATACAAATCAGGAGCATGTTTTACAGGGTTGTTGAAAAGAAATAATCACCAACATGAATAGCATCTAGCAAGATAGGCATGAACAGCAAGATGCTAGCAAAACATACAAGGTGTGCTACTCTCAACCAAGGCATCTACAACAGGCCATAAGCAAATTAGAGACTTGCAGATTTCAGATTTAGCAATTTTGAACTTCAAGCAAATCAGATCATGTGCCAGGGGTTATTCACTTGTCTCTGCCACTTCTTACCAACCAATGCCAAGCCTAGGTTTAGAAAACCATCAGAAGCTTAAGACAAGGTTTTGATCATACACAGCCTAGTCCAAGTTCATGCCAAAGTGCAAAGGCAAGCTATCTCAAACTAGATCAGTGTGACATGTGAACCCACCTGGATCTTTTCAATTTAGCTCATAGGACACCACTTGTAAACAACATTCATTCAGATTTCAGATTTCGACCAGGTGCCATAAATGCTTAGGCATCAGTGTAACAAAGCCATACGACTATCATATCTAAGCATGAAAAGATAGCATGGCATTCAACATTCCTACACATGCTAGGTAGCCAATTCAAGTGGTGATCATGGTTTTTGATTTTCAATAAAAGTGACTGAGCTCACAAAAGATATTAGACAGATTCAAGGAGCTTAGCCAACCATGATCATGCAAGCAACTGTACAATCTAGCACAAGCTAGTACTAACTCGTCATACCAGAAGAGCTCTAGTGCCAGTGTAAGTGAAAATGCATATGTTACAATGCAATGCATGGTATGATACAAAATGCAAGAAAAACAAAGAAAAGCAAAGAAAAAGCAAAACAAAATCCTAAACTACACCAAAGTTACCCCAACCTAAAAGGGGTAACAAACACCAAGCTCCCCACGGAAGCGAGCAAAGACGCTAAGGTCTAAGGGCTTGGTGAAGATATCGGCCAACTGGTTCTCAGTCTCTACATGGATCAAGTCTATATCTCCCTTCTCATAGTGATCTCTCAAGAAGTGAAACCTCACGTCTATGTGTTTGGTTCTGGAGTGCAGGACGGGGTTCTTAGCTACAGAAATAGCAGAAGTAGAGTCTACTAGGAGAGGGATCTTCATAAAACTGAGACCAAAGTCGCTCAAGGTGAACTTCATCCAAAGCAGCTAGGAGCAGCAACTAGCAGCAGCAATGTATTCAGCTTCTGTGGTGGATGTGGCTACGCTAGATTGCTTGCGTGAGGACCAAGAGACAAGAGAAGAACCGAGAAATTGGGAGGTGCTGGAAGTAGACTTGCGCTCCAACCGACAACCCACAAAGTCAGCATCCAAATACCCTCTGAGAGAGAGCAACGAAGCTGAAAAGAACCAAAGACCAAGCTCATGAGTGTATTTCAGGTACCTGAAGATGCGCTTCACCGCTTGACGATGTGATAGCCTTGGTGAGGCATGAAAACGCGCACAAAGGCAGACCGCGAACTGAATGTCCGGCCTGGTCACCGTTAGGTACAGAAGTGAGCCGATCATCCCTCGGTACTCTCTTTGGCCCAGCACCTCCCATTCTTCATCAGCATCAAGAGCCGTCTGTGTTGACATGGGAGTCGCCATGGGCTTGAGATCTCCCTTGTCAAACTTCCACAGAATGTCCTTCCTGTACTTGGTAAGATGGATGAAGGTTCCTTCTAGGCCTTGCTTGATCTGAAGCCCGAGAAAGAACTGAAGCTCACCCATGAGACTCATCTCGAATTCACTGCTCCTCTGTTCAGCAAACTTAGACACCAAAGCGTGAGATGAACCACCAAAGATAATGTCATCAACATATATCTGAACTAGAAGGGTGTCACCGCCATGACTCAACAGAAACAAGGTCTTGTCTACTGAACCCATCACAAAACTAGACTTTAGCAGAAAGGCTTTCAACCTAGCATACCAAGCTCTTGGAGCTTGCTTGAGACCATACAGGGCTTTTCTCAACTTATACATCCGGTCTGGAAACTTGGCACTCTCAAAGCCAGGAGGTTGTCTCACATATACCTCCTCCTCTATGTAACCGTTTAGAAAGGCTGACTTGACATCCATCTGCTGCAATTTGAAGCCTTTAGAGGCAGCAAAGGCAAGCAGAATCCTAATAGCAACTAAACGAGCTATAGGAGCAAAGGTTTCCTCATAATCTATCCCCTCCTTCTGACAGAAACCCTAGGCTACCAATCTCACTTTGTTCCTCACAACCATCCCATCCTCACCCTGTTTGTTCTTGAAAACCCACTTGGTTCCTATTGGGTGGCAGTTTGTTTGAGGTTCAACTAAATCCCAGACATGGTTTCTCTCAAAGTTCTCCAACTCCTCATGCATGGCATTCACCCAACTAGGATCAGATAATGCATGTGACACATCCTGGGGTTCGAAAGAAGCAACAAATGCGGAGTGACAGAAAAAGGCTAGAGAGTTAACCGAAGAGCGTGTGACACGCTGGTGTAGATCTCCAATCATCCTGTCTGGAGGGTGATCCCGCTGGACCTGCCGAGATGGAACAATCTCGGAGGTCACCTCAGTTGACGGCACTTAAGCACGCCAAACCTTATACTGCAAGCGACAGTATCGGTGTAGCCTTTCCCTTAGGATGAGTATCTATGGTTTTGTCAATCCGTGAAAAACTAGGTTTAAACTACTATTAATCAAGGATTAATCAATTACTAACTAGTTTAATAGATCTATAAACTAAAGGATAAAAGAGAGTCTAATTACTGACTAATATATATCTAAACTAAACTAAAGGATGATAAACGATGTTCTAATCACAAACTAGATATAAAACTAACTATAGCATAAACTAGATCAAGAACAAGAGATTAACAAGATCAACTAAGCAAGATCGATCAAGAAGCTAATACGGCTAAGGATTAGCAAGAGATATGAGACAAACTTCTTATAAACTATGAACCACCCTAAGCATGGATCTAACGTGAAACATAGAATAAACAAAATCATGAATGTCATAGACTTGCTCAAACCTTTCCCCGGGCTCTACTGTCACTAGTAACCAGGTAATCGACGAACTAGCAAACCTAAACCATCTCTAAGCATGAGCAGATTCAATCAACTAATTAAAGTAAAAAGATCTACTAAAAGACATGTGGTTTAAACAACCCCGGCCAGGTCACATGCAGAGATGAAGCATTGCAAAGATATAGATCATAGATCATGTATAAACAAAGAACTAGTAGCAAAGAGACTATTTCATTGATCGAACTCAAGGTTTATCACAGTAAAATAAGAAGAACAAAGAGTTACTCGAGATACATCATGAACTTGAAGAACATAGTTGTCGAATTCGGCGAGACGAACAACATACTCGAAGACGAACTCGAGACTCCCCGGGAACAGGGGTGGTCGGCCGACCCTGGGGGGGGGTCGGTCGGCCGACCCCCTCCTTTCCTGCCTCCTCTCGCTGCCTCCTTTCGCTGAGATCTCCTTCTCGATGAGTCTTGCGAAGATGGACCCTAAACCCTAACTTTGGAGCTCAGGTTTACAATGAATTCGATGGAATTGGATACCTCTCCCTCTAGGGGGCCCTATATTTATACTCCGTAGAGTCCCCTATACATGGAATCTAATAGGTCGGTTCTAAGAGTCCTAAGACACCTAAAACACCTATTTCTATGTATATAAAAGTTTTTAGAAGAGTCCCGGTCGTCCATATACTTCCTTGTTTGGAGATGAAGTCATTGTCCTAGTCCTTCCCGAAATCAGCTTTCCATATTCTGCATCCTTTAGTATTTCGACCATAACTCCCTCATCCGAAGTCCAAATAAGGTAAACTCAGACTCAAAATCGTAGAGATCGAAGAGATCTACAACTTTGGTACTCAAACTTTCTTCATTTGATGTCGTTAATGTCTCCGAATTTAGCCAGCAAGGTGCTGCTGTCCTGGAATCCGAGAATATCTCGAGATTTAATTGGAGTTGGGATTGGACTCTTGATAAATCTTCCTTATCTTCATATTCTTCATACTCAAGCAATCCTTAGTCACCGGAACCTTCTCCATAATGGGCTTGGGCCATCTTTTGGGCTTCAATTGTCCTTCTTTTATTAATTATCTCTCCTCCTTGGACTAGTAGCATTAATCCATCAACGAGAAGCCTTCTCAATTATTGCAATTATTCACCAATTATTTGCCATTTTCCTGCAATATTTAATAATGTGCAAAAACAAAGAGCATTCTCGAAAACGGGGTTATTTGTTAGCAAAACAAAACTAAATCATAAGATTAACCTCTGAAAAAGCATAAAATTATGTAAAAATATAGCATAAATTTAGTTCATATCTTGCGTCAACAACCTCCCCTGCGTACTCAGCGGGGCCAACCTCTGCTCGAGCTTGCGGTCGGGAGAGTGAGTAGGAAGCCGTAGGCAAGGGTCCTCCTTCATCTTCAGAGCTCGTAGCAGAGGGGCAGGAGCTGCAGCCGGTGCAGTGGCTCCTGCATCACCCCTATCTACATTGCCTTCCTCGTCTTCAAAGATGGGAGCGCCTTCTTCATCATCACCTGAAAGCTCAAATGCAGGGGTTGTGAAAGGCATAGATTCATCAAAGGAAACTTCACAGGTCTCAACCACTTGTCTAGTATTAAGGATCCACACTCTATATGCCCTAGAGCTAGAGGCGTACCCAAGAAAAATACCATCCAAGCAGTGAAATTCAAATTTGTCCAAATGTCCCCCCTGTTTTAGCACAAAGCATCTGCAGCCAAATGCATGCAGGTGCTTGACGCTAGGCTGCCTACCAAACTGTAGCTCATACGAAGTCTTTACCAACAAAGCTCGTAGGAAAATGCTGTTGGCGATGTAACAGGCCGTATTCATAGCCTCAGCCCAAAAGCGTCGCAGAGTCCTATGCTCATCAAGCATCGTCCGCGCCATCTCTACAAGTGTGCGGTTCTTTCGTTGCGGTTCTTTCGTTCCACAACACCGTTCTGCGGTGGGGTATAAGGAGATGAGAATTGGTGATCAAGACCAAGGTCACGACAAAAGGTTTCGAAACGAGAGTTACGAAATTCTCTGCCATTGTCGCTGCGGATAGCCCTCATGGCTTTATGACTCTCATTCCTTAACCTCAAGACCAGATCCCGAACAAAACCAAAAGCTTCATCTTTGAATTCCATAAAGAACACCGACGAATAGCGAGAAAAATCGTCCACAACTACAAGCACATACCACTTCCCACTGACCGACTGTACCCGAGCAGGACCAACCGTGTCCATATGTAGCAGCTCACCTGGGTAAAAGGTCATCACCTAATTGACAGGTGCATGAGAAGTGGCAACCATCTTGCCATGACGACAGGGATGGCATACTAAGTCCTTTTCTGCTTTCAAATTGGGCAATCCCCGGATCAGTCCCATCGAGCTCAACCTGGCTAGCAGATCAAAACTCAAATGGCCAAGCCTCCTATGCCACTTCCAAATATCAGCAGGAGGACTAGCAACCAAACACCGAGGAGGGCCAAAAACAGATGCAAGGTCAACCTTAAAAACCTGCCCATTCGGCAAAATCCGACAAACAAGGTTTTCCTTAGCATCAAGCACACAAGAAGAACCCTCCTTAAAATGAACCTCAAACCCTTCCTTGAGAAATTGCAAGACAGAAACCAAATTGAACCCCAAATTTCTCACCAAAGCAACTTCTCTCAGGGAAAGCTTGCCAGAAAGAGCAACAGAACCAACACCCAACACTTTACCTTGACCATTATCACCGAATGTGATGTACTCCTTGGTGCTCACGGGGTTGAGGCTGGAGAACGATCTGCGGTGCCCTGTCATGTGCCTAGAGCAGCCGGAGTCCATGATCCATATGTCCTCCAGGCCTTGATCCTGCAAAATCAAGGAAAGCGAGAGTGAGAAAATGGTCCGGCACTGGGGTTAGTGTAACTGCCGAACCAGTGCCGAGCCACCTGCTCAAAAGTGGGGTAAGCACAGTCAAAGTAAGCATCACGTCTACCTGGGTACCCACGACCTCTAAAGTGTGAGCTCTCAAACCCTCTACCTCCAAAGCCTCGGTCAGAAGATCCATAGCCGCACTAAAAACAACTAGCAGCTCGACTGGGAAAGCGACTCTCTCCACTAGGAGCACGGGCCTGAAAGCTGCCTCCTCTCTCACCAGCAAAGCGGTCTCTCGTCTCACCACGACGGGGAGGATCCTGCCTACCATTCAGATAGAACTGATCTTGGTTCCCCCAGGCTCTCTCCTGCCTCTCAACTCGCTTTCTCCTGAAGCAAAACTCCTCCAAGTGGCCATTCCGCTGGCAAAAGTCACAATGGTAGACAGGCCTCTTGGGAGTGGGGTTAGGCTAAGCCTTGGGCTTAGGTGGAGTAGCCTTGGGTGGAACAAGCTGCTGGACTCTCTCCTTGCTCACTAGACGCTTGAGAATCTCAGTCACTACTCTATCCATCTTAGCCTGTGAGGGCTTGGGTGTCCAGAACTGCTTCTTTGGGGCAGCCTTGAGAGGCTCATGGTAAACCCCATCAACAGTAGGGCTAGGCTGAGGAGAGGCAGTCTTAAGCTTAATTGGGGAACTCTTCTTCTCCCCCGAAGTACTGCACTCTCCTAACCCAAGTCCACTCATGTCACCCTCAGCTCTCTTGGTGCCCTCCAAGATCATCCTAAGTTGGGGCTCTCTAGCATACATCCAACTGAGCACCTCTCTCAACCGGTTGTTCTCATCAACCAAAGTCTGTTTCTTCTCTCTCAGATCCTCCAGAACTAAAGTCTGGGCAGCACAAGTGGGGCAGTCTAGAGAAGGAATAGGGGAAGCAGACTTCTCTAACTTCTTAATGGTGGCATCCGTATCCACCAACATCAACCTCAGAGTGAGACAGTTCTCACAAGTGTCAGGGGGTGCTGAAAGCACCTCAAGGTCAGCTCTCAACTACACAAGCTCACTCTCCAAGGTAGGACAGACCATGCACGCACCCAAAAGCGTGGGTCTAGCCCCAAGCTCCTCCAACTCCTTAAGCTGTCCCTCACACCTCACTTTCAGCTCAGCTATGTCAACAGCTAGGTGGGGGCACATCTCACATTCAGGCACATCACTCAAAATAGGCTCATCCAGTTTAGACTAGAGCTTGCCTAACTCTACCTTCAGCCTATCCATCTCCTCTACTGGATGAGCATACTTGCTCTTCTGCTCACAGAGATCTCTCATCAAAGTCTCACAGTTAGGGCACTCAAGCTCACTAGGCTGGGCTGGCACACTCTTTAGCCTCTCTATCTCAGCTAAAGCATCAGCCAACTTGGCTTTCTGCTTCTGCAGCTTCTTGGCTGCCTTCTCCAAGAACCTATCCTGGGCTTTCAACTCACGACTATTTGCCTCCAACATCTCAAGAATTTTAGCTTGCTCAGGAGTTACCTCTTCATCGGAGGAGTCGTTGTCGTTGCCCTTGTCGTCCTTGTCCTCAAGCGCCATGGAGCAAAAGGATCTCCAGTGCATCTTGTGCTTGCGCTGGGACTTGGTGGAGATGAAGCAGAGTCCAGCAGGACCGCCTTGGTCCCTCCTCTTTTCCCACTTGGTGACGATCTC
This sequence comes from Paspalum vaginatum, assembly GCA_030272315.1. Lineage (NCBI taxonomy): Eukaryota > Viridiplantae > Streptophyta > Magnoliopsida > Poales > Poaceae > Paspalum > Paspalum vaginatum. Next base: position 12,146,203 of record CM059019.1, on the reverse strand, counting down.
CTCATCGCTTGAGCTTGACGAAGACGAGGAGGAGGAAGACGATCTGCCGCACAGACCACCAAGCTCGGCGATGAAGGCCTTGTCCCACTTTCGATTGTCCTTCTGGTAGCTCTTGAAAGCCTTCTGGAAGTTCTTGATCTCGCCAGAGCGGTGCTTGGTGTGGTCATGCTTGCCGTAGTCGTGCTTGCCGGAGTGGTACTTGTTGGAGTCGCAGGAGTGGTTCTTGCCCTTCTTGTAGTAGTCGTTCTGCTTGTTCAGGCATTCGGCGATGAAGTGGCCGACCTCTCCGCACTCGAAGCACTTAGGCCTCTCGCCCCTTTTCTTGCTCATCCGGTTGTCAGGCACACTAAAAGTGGCTAGACACCAGGCAAAGCTCATCATCCCCAAGTGACGCCAACTGCTCCTCTGTAACAAACATAAGAGCAGAAAACGAAAAGTTGTGAAGCTGGGGGTTAGGAACTGCTTCACTGGAGGGAGAACCCAAGGCTAGGCTCTTGGAGCCAGTACAAGCGAGAGAATCTCTCAACTTGTAATCCACCTCTGTGGCCTTGAGCTTGCTATAAAGAGTCTCCACTCCAATTGTGTCATAGGCCTCAGACTCAATGATCGAGTTAACCTTGATCTCCCATACCTTCCTGTCCAACGCATACAGCAACTTGACAGCTTGCTAATGGTCGGTGTATGGGATCCTCTCAGGGCTGGAGTTAACGCGCAACTTGTTGATGATCGATTGAAAATGACCAAACAAGTCATCGATGGACTCACTAGGCTTCTAAACGAAATTTTCATATTCGCGCCTGTAAGTCTCAGGACTTGTTGATGACCTCATGGTGTGCACTCAGCAGGGACCAGATCTGACGGGCAGTCTCAAGGTGGCTCACTTTCTCATAATCAACTGGACCAAGTCCTGAGAAGAGAAAGTTAATAGCTTTGGAGTTCGCCTCATGCTGAGCCACAATCACTGGGGTAGTGCGCTGAGCAACTGGAAGCACCACAAAGTTCGCACTCTGAGTAGCATCCCATATGTCTTGGCCCTGGCTAAGCAAGAAAGCTCTCATCCTACCCTTCTAGTAGGAGTAGCCATCGGAACCAAAGACCGGAATCTTCCCGGAGTGAGTCATAGTCGCTACTGGTTTCTCACCGGTAAAGGTAAGAAGAAACCTAACCGGCTCTGATACCAATTGTAGGACCGAGACGTGCGACTAGAGGGGGGGTGAATAGGAGCACTTGAAATCTCAAAATCACAATCCCCAATTGGATGCTCTGCAAAGCTCAATAGAAACCGAAACTAGGCACCGTCCACTAAACAGATTCGTGCCTAGCAGTGCAAGGGTGCTGTCCACTGTGAGGATACGCACAAATGCAAGAAAACTCAAGATCCGACCAAGAATGACAACGGGGCAACGAATTTTGCAACAACCGCCACAAGACACTCACCGCACCGAGGTGCATCTCACTGACTCACAGCAAGCAAAGAGAATGGTCTTAAAGGGGGAATGCAAAAATCCAAAGCAAAAACACAGCGGAAAAACCAAACTGGGAAGAACACAGCAGCTTCCTGGCAGGACCGGACTGTCCGGTGGCCAACACCGGATTGTCTGGTGGGACCGAACTATCCGGTGCCTGCTGCCGGACTGTCCGGTGGGCGCTGCCGGACTATCCGGTGGAACCGGACTGTCCGGTGGCCTCTGCCGGATTGTCCGGTAGAGTCACAGAAAGGGCGTTTTCAAACCCAAACTTGATCAAACCTTATCCAAACATCATGAAATTTTGCACAAGTTATCTGGACCCAATTCCAAAGCTTTTCCCAAAAGATCAACTCAAACTGAAGACGGAATCAGCGGGAATTTCAGATCTCGTGAAATGGCAATCCTTGGGCAAGAAAGGGGAAAACACAAAAGAGGCTTGCTCGTGGCAATCCAGCTGGATTGAGATGAACTAAGTCATGATCTCCACGTCCTAGCAAGTACAGAACATCAGCAAGGAAAGGGATTCAAGCTTGGTCAACAAAAACACCCAAAAGCCAAGGATTGAACCCAAAAACCAAAGAGCGAGGGGGAGGAGAAGAACACAAGGTTGCTGCACGAATTTGCTTCGATTAAGTGCCCAAGATGGGTCTAAAGATTCAGCATACAAGCAGAAATTTGTCCCAAGCAACCACCCTCACCTTCCCTCAAGATTAGGAGGCTAAATCCTACTTAACCTCCCTAACAATGGAGCTCAAAGCTTAAGGACGAAAATCACCATGTAAAGACTAATCCTAACAGCCAAGAGTACTTCTAATGACCTGCCTTGGACCTATTTAGACCTGAGTGCTATTTAGACAGTTTTGCACTTAGGTCCCTATAGCTAGACAAACCCTGAGGACTCAAACGAAAGATTACAGGATATTTCGGGACGGATGACCACGATGAAGTCTTGATCTTCGTAAGTTCCACGCAATCCTCGGATGTTCTCCACGTGGCCAGTAGTCCAATCCGCAATCCGCCCCCGGTTTTGAAGTCAGAAACCGGGAAACTTTAGGAAGTCTCCGCCTAGGCCTGATTTGGCACATCTTCTCTATCTTGGCGAGTCGTGGCCCAACTCACCAAGGCTTGGGTAGCTTGGGTGGCTTTTTTGAGCCGAAGCCGCCAAAGCCTCCCTCGCACGCCATCGCGCCACGCATTCGGGTTGGAGCACCACGGTGGCACCCGGCATCCCTGTCCATCGGGCAACCTCACAGTCCTTCGGAGGACTTACTCCTGCCGTCGCCGTGCCGCTCCTCCGTATACTGAAGTCCCATGGCCGACAGACGCCGAGCATGCCTCCAGTCCTTCGGAGGACTTTCCTCTACCTCCAGTCCATCGGAGGGCCTCCTGTCCATCAGAGGTCTTGTGCCCAAGTCCTTCTGGGACTTGCTACTATTGACAATCACTCATCACTTCAGATGCAATGGAGCCGGTCCATTGGCTCTCACACATGAGCACAAATTGAGGACAAATCTTGCATTGATTAGATGAGGAAACCAATTCTTACAACGCTCAACTCAGCCTACCACCCTTCATCCTCCCACTAATGCAAAGTACTAGCCTAGGGGACTCTCAAATCCTATGTAAGCACTCGATTTGCTTTGGCTGGTTGGAGACTTAGCCTAGGGTTTCTAGAGGTGGAAGAGTCACCTAAATGACTAGCCACTTAGGTATTTATAGCCTTAGCCTAATCGACACATTTTACACTAAGACCCCTATATTACAGAAACGCCCGTAGAGGCCAAAATAGAGTCTTGATCTTCTTCGCCTGTAAGCTAACTCCCAGATGACGTCCATGCACTACAAGAATTTCGTTGAGACACAAAGGTTCGCTTTCATCACAGAACGGTGAAAAACCATCACAGGCAAACATCTATGACATACTAAAATTCTGTCATGTATTGAGCGTCATATATTGTTTGGCTCACTGGAACCGTCACAGATCAACAAAATCAATCCGTCATAAATCAATTGGATGGCCATTACTGCACCTCCGTTAGCTCTACCCATAGTGAGAAAAAATGAAACGTCATAGATTACCATATTATCGAAATATTATCCGAAATTGTTTCCGCTTACTCTTTAGCACCAATGCATTAACATTCATCGCAAGATACAATAATAATACAAATATATATTTATTTATTCATGTATTGGGATCAACCATTGTCACATAAATCATATTACAAATCGGCCTAAGTATGGGCAAACATAAAAATCAGTTCACAATTCTAACCACAGGGAATTCAGATCCAAGGTCCTAACTACAGAGGAATCAAACTATATCTAGGCTCCTAATACAAACCATGAACTACATACTAACTGATCCAATGACATGTCGATCCTAACTTGGAACTATCATCTTCAAGAATTCTTAGAGGAATTCTTCACACGAGATTCCATCCTCAAGTCATCTTCAAGATATCCTCGAGTCATCTTCAAGATTGCTAGTAAGACAAGGTGAGGCCTGAAATATACCAAATCAAATCATTATCCACTACATTATAGCAACTTTGAAACTACATATATCTACTGCAAGTAGTACTTCCTTTAAATAGAGCAGGCTCCTTGCTAGCAACTATGCGCTAGGAAATATGAGGACCATGAGATTGAAAAGAGTTTGCAAAATACCAAATTATACTAAGGACCAAAGGAGAGCTTAACTGCAGTTTGATATACTTATAACACTACTAACAAAAGAGCAATGATAATACAATAGTAAATATGGTGCTTGCTGCTGTACTCCTACTCCGGAAAGGTACCAAGTTACCCATGGAGAACTGGCACACTAGAATTTATATTTTTCAGTTCCACTATTTCAGTATTAGCTAGGCAATAAACCAATGATGGTACTGTCTAGACTGAAGATGAGAGTGTTTACAGTACCGTCTTCTATTATACCATATTCAACAACCTGGGGTGTTGGAGATGATTGGACTCACCTTAATAGTTGGGGATTCGGATTATTGGGGCAAGGAGGTCGGAGGGGAAGCCGAGCCTGTGCTGCACAAGCAATAGTCTAAATAGTTCCTCTCAAAAGGGGATATCACTAGGTACAGAACTGAAAGAACGCACAACCAAAAAAGCAAGTATTAACTCCAATGATTAGTACTGGATACTCATGACTATGATAGTAACTAATAAAATTTAGGTTTTCATCCAATGAAATGGGTAACAATGGAAACTGCAAGAAAATGACATTTGATTTCTTTCATTTATCAAAAATTATTGATCTCTACTTGAATTTCAACCTTTTGTCCAGACTAATCCTATATATTGTCTAGTATCATGGATGGCACAAACCTACTGGCACTAATTTTAGATCAACAGAATGATAAAACAAAAGATATCTATAGATACTTCCCAACATTGTTAACCAAATCGATTCGAATGAAAGAAATGTTGAATACAATTATGATCTGAATACAATTGGTGCACCAAACTCACATATTGATTAAGCAAAAAAGGGCATGGGGGCTATACCTGGGACAGAAGGGAGGGTTCTGTATGGAGACAATCAAAGTGCAGACATCATGCAGCATCCTCCTCCAGATGCACTAGCCACCTCCCTTCTACTCACCTCCCCTAGACCTGAACAACACAACTGAAGGGAGTGAAATGCTCTATGGAAATCCAGCACCAATCGGAAGATGGTAGTGCAGATTGGATAGAGAAGCCAAACGATGGGGTTGTGATCCGGGGGCATTGAAACATTACCTAAGCACTCTGTAGATAGTAAGGTGTAGTAAGATACTAGTGGAATTCAGGAGCTCAACGCAAGAGTGTCAACAATGCTAGCCTCCATCCTGACATTACAAATCAACAATGTACCATTCTAGGTTACGATGTCAGATGGAAAGATAGCAAACGAAATCTCCTAAAATGGATAGATTGACGATAGTCTTAGCCTAGATTTTGCACATATATCAAACATAATATGATGGAGGCCAGCTCCGGGATCCCAAATCCCCTAAAGTTATTTCTACCATAACCCTAACCATAGGCGCAGGCATTTACCTGTAGTGCTAGGGCCATTGCCGGCCGCCACTCCCACGCCATCCGCTGCCCAACTACTCCCAGATCCCTCCGCAAGATGGCGTCCCCTGCCATTTGCCCGTGCCACCGTCACCACATCCCCCCGCTGCCGCTGTGCTGCCTTTGTCCACTTGCGCCACCGTGGAAGGAGTGGAAGGCGTCCCAGGTGCCACAGCCGCTGCAGCCCGATGACTAGGGAAGTTAGGGAAGGAGGGGATCGAGGAGTGGACAGGGAGGAGGGAGGGGAATCTGGATCTGGAGCGGTTCTCACATTGGGTCTCCCTCCAATGTGCCGACGGCCGCGTAGTACGGCCGTTCGGGGCCACACCTCCGCGTCGGATGCGCCGACGGCAGTGCGGAGCAGGTGCCTCCTTCTCTGTTGCTACTCCTTGCGCGGAGGGGTGCCCGGGCGGGGAGGGCTAGGCGCAGGCGACAGCGAGGCAGGGCGGGGCCGGGGGTGCACCGGTGCGACGGGGAGGCGAAGCGGCGCCGTGGCTGGGAGCGAGGTGTGGCGCAGCGAGCCGGGGCCGGAGAATGGCGGCGGCAGGTGTGGATCGGAACGGGGCAAGTGAAGAGAAGACAGCTAGGGTTAGGAGCGCGCCTGCGGAAAGGCTGACGGAGCAGTGCGTCTAAGGACCGGTGGGGTGAATGTATTACGTTCATTGACAAGCTTCCACCTGGGCGATAAGATTTATGACGTTCAAATTGATCGACCAATGATGGTATTTATAAAATACGTCATAGAATACAATTTGAAATAGAGAAATAGATTCTATACAAATTATGATATTTTTTTAAAACGTCACGTGAAATTTGTCATATATTAACAAAATTCTTGTAGTGACGTGGCTAGTAGACCAAGGCCGCCGATCGACCCCCGGTATTGAAGTAAGAAACCGGAAAACTTTAGGGTTCCCTTTCTAGGCCTGGCTCCACTCTATCTCGGCGAGAATGAGTCCATTCGCCGAGTTTGGTAACATGGTGGTAGGGTGATGGATTTGAGCGAATCCACCAATGCCCTCACCCGCCTTCGCGCCATATACTCAGGTTGGAGCACCGCCGAGGCACTCGGCCTCTCCTGTCCATCAAGGCCACCTCGCAGTCCTTCGGAGGTCTTACTCCTGCCGTCGCCGTGCTGCTCCTCCATGTACCAAACTCCCATGGCCGACCAACGTCGAGCATGCCTCCAGTCCTTCCGAGGGCTTCCATCCACCTCCAGTCCATCGGAGGGCCTCCTATCCATTAGAGGTCTTGTGACAAGTTCTTCTAGGTCTTTGGCTTCTATTGACAATCATTCATGACTTCAAAGGCAATGGAGCCAGTCCATTGGCTCTCAGACTCCTCTTGAGTAGATCTACGGAATGTACATGATGTAGACGTGGAGATTGACCACTTTGCTCTTGGATCTTGCACAAAGGATAAAACAAAATAAATGCGAAAAGTAGTTTAATGAACTCTAAAAATTGTGAAACTTGCACAGTAGCTTATTGTGACATCTAGGCTCTGTGGTATTTTTGGTAGCCATGGCATTGCTGTTAAAATACTAGATCTGCCCTTGTACTTGATTTTTGAGCTAAAAAGGAGTTGGAAAATACTTGCTGAATGAATTATGCTCCAAATAATCTACCATAAATTGTAAATGGTCTTGGACATATATGTAGCCTACTGTAAGTAAGGGAAGCTCTGCATGTCATGTTTTGTAGATGATTCGAAATAGGCAATCATTTGCTTGATAAAATTAATAATAGGAAAAGTGACTTATTTTGCAATATAAATTTTGAAAAAAATCATGGTGCTTACTAGTTAAGTTTAGGTCTCAAAAAGTATTTTTGGAAGTTTTCTTGTCACTGTTTTGAACTGCATGTGAAATAGGTTAAAATAATATATGGAAAATAGATGTTCTACCAAACCTTAGTTATTTTGCTTGCTGGATTTTATACATGATGATCATGACATGTTAGGGTTGCTGTTAAAATCTCATAGTCAGAAACATTATCTACAATTTATAATAAATCTGAGAACATTAATGACAAGTAATCTTGTTGGAATTTCTAAAATTATTCTATAGCTCCATTACTGCTCAAATTTGGGTGTTGGCATTTCACAGTACTTATCTACATGACATAAATATTTGAGCTCATCTGGAACTGCTTAACAACTTGAACTCATCGCGGGTGGTTTAATGCAACAAATAAACATATTGCGTAATATGATTTGTGTTATTTTGCTATGAGTGCATAATTTTGCATGTTACAACTTGTTTACTTGCTGCATCATATTCCATATATTTCACCTACACCTCATGCATGCATTTGTTTTCTTTTAGACTCATGCATTATATCATGCATATAGACCCTGCGAGCGAAGGACCACCACCAGAGCAATCGTTGATCGAGGAGCCGGACGACGAGCTCCCACACCAGGACCAGGTGGACTAGTAGCAGGAGGACCCACAGCCAGCACCCGACTTCACACTGGAGGCACCCACTGACCCTAGTGAGGAAGGTAGGTAGGACAATGATTTTCTCCCAGCTAATATAAACTCGCTTGATTGATGATTACGCATCCGCATTAGGAGTTGGTTGAAAACATTTGCATTAGTCCCCTTGGCCACCCTAGCCCTAGCACCTGTGTATATACAGTTCATAGGATGAGTTGCCTAGAGTTTGCTAGGTAGGAGTAGATACGAGTGAATGGAGTCACTTGTCGCATATGTGATTTTAAAAGCACAGAAATCTTACTATTATGGAAGTTATTATTATGCTTATGATTTAAATGGAGACCGGGCAGAGATTTTTTTCAGTATTTACTTTTCATGATGTCGCACTATGGACTCTGCCTGAGTTGCATAAGGCCTATCCGCTATTCTCTTCGGATTGGCATAACATGCTAGAATGCTTATCCGGGCCATGGGACCGGCTAAAGTCTTTTCTGGGCTCGTCCGAAGTTTTCGAGGTGCCACCCATCCACTTGTAGGAGGCCGATGGGCCTGGGGGCACTTATACTCAAGGGAGAGCTGACCCGATATACCGTGGTATCACTCATGAGGGGGCACAACCCCAGGGATTAGGTGGGGGCCCTTTGAATCTTGGGACGAGACATGTTAATATGGGGATATATGTGGGAATGCTACGGTTAGTAAGCATATAACCCTGGCATTGTAGTTATTCCCGAGAATTAAAAATCGTTTCGAATTGCTGATGCTCACCTAGTGTGAGAATGCCAGTATCACTGCCGGGCAACGTAACTACTTGAATATGTTGTATCTATTACTCATATTTTCAAAAACTACATGCTTGTATTGTATATTACATTTCTGCAATCTATTACTATGATGATATATGCAATTGTTTAATCTTGTTACATTATGTTAATATGTTGCAATAAGTACGTTGCGGGCCAGAGGTGGCAGGCATGCTTAGCTCGGATTAAATTGGTGGTTCCGCCACAGAAATCCCATGGTGTTGAGCTTGGGTGAATAAACCCTTTATCAAAAGGTTCTTGTAGCTGCACTTTCAATTCTTTGAACTCATTAGGTGCCATTCTGTATGGCCTTCGAGAGACAAGTGCTATGCTAGGTACAAGCCCAATGGCAAACACAACATCTCTATCTAGTGGAAGTCTAGGAAGCTCTTTCGGAAATACATCTAGACAGTCGCAAGCTATGGTTACCTTTGCAAGTACTTGAGCCATAGCTTGAGCTTCTGCCACATTGACCGTGTGAGACACATGCTTATGAAATGGCACATGAATAACCACGTCTGTCCCACCACTTGAGTGTAATTGAACTATTCTACTCCCAACATCTATTATCACATTGTATTGTTTCAGCCACTCCATCCCAAGAACAACATCAATCCCTAATTGTGGGAGTACTAGAGGGCTGATGAACAAACTTTACTTTCCTACTTGCAAACACAAGTCCCTCACTATGTGATTTGTTACTATAGATGATCCTACAACTGTGATGTGGTATCTTTGTTTCAACTCGGCCATTTCATATTCATAGGGACTTGTAGGGTGGTCAAACAGCACAACCGTAGGGTGGTCATTGACCAGAAACATGCCTGTGAGGACTCACCCTCTGGTCAAGCTGACTGTAGTGCAATTGGCCCATCTTTGGGGCAGATCTCTTCTTTATACTTGTAGGCACTGGTCCCTAATACTTTTGGTGCTTGCGACATTTGAGAATGAAATGTCTAGCCTTCTCGCATTTGAAGCAAGCGTAGCCGATTCTTGGAGTGGCTAGTGGCACTAAAGCAGGTGGATGAAGCAGTGCATGGCAAGATGAGGGATGGTGTTGGGCCTCACAATGTTGCTTCCATTGTTGGGGTCTATCGATGTAACATGTGTGCTGTGGTGGGTGATGCATAACCCGTTGTCGCTGAGATGAGCTCGATGGAGGTGTGCTCACAAGTCTTTTCCTCCACTAGTCCTCATGGCTATCACGGAGACGCTACTCCAAGCCAATGGCGACGTCCGCCAACTCAGTGAAGTTGTCGTAGCGGCACCCCAAGTGAGTACGTAGAGTGGGGTCGAACCCACCCAATAGATGGGCAGCCATACATGGGTTGGTGTCAACATCTTTAGGGGAGTACTGGGATAGGTGGTTGAAGGCCTATATGTACTCAAGTACGAACATATCCTCTTGATGAAGTGCATAGAAGTCTCACTACTTCAGATCGATGAGGCTAGGCAAGAAGTAGTGTGGCTAAAAAGCTACATGGAACTCATCCCACATGACCTGGTGTCCAGTGGGTTGCATTGCCAAGAAAGTATCACACCAGGTCCCTAAGGGACCATGCAGGCACTGCGCTAGGAAGCGAGCCTTCTATTGCAAAGTGAGGCAGAGGGCAGCAGAATGAAATTGAATTCAATTATTTGAAGCCAGTCATCTACCTTCAGTGGATCCATGGTGATGGTGAAGATTGGTGGTTGTAGCTCTTCAAAGTCGATGTAACCCATCTCAGACAATGCTGTTGTTGCTTCAATGAGCTAGCCTTGTTGAGCGGCCAGAGGGGCTAACTCAAGAGGAGGTGGTGCTCCATGAGCAGCCCTCTGTGCAAACGTCTCAGGTGGGGTGACCATCTACAGGAATGAGGATAACCCGTGTTTTAGTCCAAGAACTTTATCGCAATAGATGCGGTGATAAAAAGATCATAGAATCATAGATATCGCATAAATTCATGAAAACATGTGAAACGAAATCACATACAATTGCAGGTAAAGTGTTAGTCCACTTCTCGCAGTTGCTAACACCATGAAATATGACCGCAAGGTTTAAGTGCACTCTCACAATGAGCCAAAGCACAGAACTGCTGAAATTTGAAGATTTGTGTGCCGATATGGCCGATCAGGGTGAAAGATAGAAAACAAAAGTTGTTCAAATTTTAGTTTCCTACTCCTTTGGTATATATCAGTTTTATAGTTTCAGTTAGGAAGATTACCGAACTTCAAGTTGTTAACTATAATCAGAGTTGTGCAGCAAAACCTACACATTTTAAATAGTCTGTAGATTTAGTTATGTGCATTTTTATTACATTGCTTCTATAGCGGAGATATTCTACATTTTACATACTAGAAGTTTGGTATGTAACACCCAGACCCAATCCTTTACTAGTTGGGTGAAATACTCATTGTTCTCTCTGAGTGTGGTTCTAGTTCAGAATGCAAGTTAGAAGTTATCTTATCATAACTTTGGAACCAAGCACATTCAGATGAAACTCAATATAACAAATTAGTGCACCTTGAAATACTCGACAAGTCTATTATAAAGAGTTTTAACAAAATCCATCTGCAAATTCAATGAATTGAGTAGTTTATCATTGGTTGCTGGTTTAGCCTAGATTTTGAATTCAATTGATTCCGCCCATAACACAAAAATGAGGCACTTCCAAAATAAACTTTATATAGAAAATTGAAACAAAGGAATACAATGTTCTTTAAGTTTGTTATACAATGTTTCACCGAGAAATCCCTAGATTTTGAGTTATACTGGGATTTACTTGCAGCAACCTAGAATTTTCAGCAAGCCTACAATGATCCAAATTTGAGCATGCTTTTCAGATTCGTTACTCATGTCATCCATCTCCAATTGCCCGTGACAAAGAAATATTTTTATTTTTGAAATGCACATTAGAGGGTTCTAATCATACCTAAGGTCATTCTGATTCATTACATTCACATCCACGATTTTAACTTTTGATAATCAAGAAATAGAAAATGATAATGTGAAAAAATATATTTAAAATTCACAATTTATCTTGTTTAGCTTTTAATACAACACAACATGAATGGGGATAGAAAAGCCCTGATGCCCGGTTCATCCTATTCAGCTTCACCTCACACACCCTATGTATAATATATATAGATCTAAGAATATTTCGGTGACATATATGCATGTCTTCTCGCTACATGCAACTAATCGTTCTCTATTCGTTCTTCATTTCACGCGTTTCGTAGTTAATGTACCTACAGAAAAAAGCATGCTCATACATTAACAACTAGTATGGTATTCACACGAATTTTCATGTTGCATGGACAACATTGAGTGGGCCTCTGTACTTTTTCCTCAACCTGAATGTCGAGAAAATATGGGTCCCAAACCGAATGTACGTGTGGTGGGCATGAAATCTCCAAAGCATGCCCACCACGCTTAAAAAGCGATACTTAGGCAACATGAATGCAAGGTTCACAACAGTTTGCATATCCCAATAGCGTTCTACTAGTACTAGGTACAACTATGGCTGAAACGTTGCTTCCCAAAGCACCAAATATGCATATGAGCTTCTATCTAGGTTAGGATGTTAGTGATGCTCAGAATGTTAGTGATGTCACCTAATACACACTAACATCCTTAATGTGGGCACATCATATACTCTCATTTTTTGAATGACTTTAAATGGGTTTTCGAAAATAGGTTTGTAAAACAAAATATGATGATATGACTATTGTCTATGTATGATCGGCTCTGATACCAGCTGTGGCAGAACTACTGATTTAATCTGAACCAAGCACACCTGCCACCACATGGCTCTCAGTGTAGTTAGACCGAATCAAACCCGGTCATCTGTTAAGCTACCCCAGAGGGCACTTGATATAACCATCGCCCAAGGATACCGACATCACAGACATCCAGACCTTGATGGAGCCACAAGAGTTACATAATCACATGTGGTTAATAGTATAAAATAAGTTATAGTGCTTACAAACCAAATACACATAGTCGAATACATGTTCAAATCAGAAGCGGAAACACAATCAAAATATCTCGCATCTAAAACATAATGCTTGAAGTAGTCTTCATGCAATGATGATCAAGGCGAGCAGCAGCGAGCCCTCCGGTAGTACCCTCCTCCAAGCATTTGTCCAAGTGTCATCGGTACCTACCCTCAAAATGTGGGTAGCGAACCCTAAGTATTAGTTACTCAGGTAGGACTTGATCCGTTAAACAGACCTTAGGCTTATGGCTAATGCAAAACATGCATACTATTAGTTGATCATTAGCCATTCTTTTTAGAGCAGTTATAAATTAACAGGTGATTAATCATCATCATCAACTGTGTGTATCATGATAATATAACTTGAAAGAATGTAAACATACATATCCAAGCTCGTGGAATTTAGGTACATGAATAATGGATATAACATATTTAGATAGTTACTGCATCGCCCCTATATGGCATTCTCACACCTAATGAGCATCAGTGATTCAAATTGATTTTAATTCCTAGGAATAACTATCATGCCAATGGTATTTGCTTACTAGTCATCGCGTTCCTACATATATCCCCCATTTCTACATGTTTGTGAATATCTTCCCACTTCCATGCTGGCAATTCGGTAGCGTAGTGTAGCTTGGTGGTGGAGTTCCGGTGGCTTAGACCTAGGGGTTCGGTGGAGTCAGTGATGGGGAAGACAGGTGTGGTGACAGGGAGGCACAGAGGTGGATGAAGGCGACCAGAGCTTAAGCTTGGTGCTTGCTCCAATGGCAGCGGTGACGGAAATAGAGAACAAAATGGAGAGGAGCTCAGGTGAAATGGCTAGTGAGAGGGAGAGAAGAGTGAGTCGAGGAGGGGGCTCTCTGCTTTATGGCGAGGCCAGTCAAGAGAGGGTGGCATGCCCGACAATTGGACGCCAAATTATGACAACCTCAAAATACAAGAATTGTTCTAAACTTTCTCCTCAACAACTTTTTTATAAACTTTGATGCAATGTTTTCTTGAAATTTTGAGTCAAAATTTGAATTCAAACAGGAAGTGTAGTTTGGCCAAGCTAAACCCTTCAACTTAAAATTCCAAAAGCCATATTTAGGGGCATTTTCATGAGAAATGTTATATACTAAAGTTGTTAAGTTTTGTATTACCTAAAACATTTATGTATAAAGGTTTGCATGATAGTGATTTGGTTTCACAAAAAATTGAATTTACATGACAGGTCAAGTTTTGGCAGATTTCACATGTTGATAGAACATGACACAAAATGCTATTCAAACTTTTATGCATTTCACAACAACATACCAAAGTTGTCCAATATGAAATTGTCTACATGTTTGTTATAGATAGTTTTTCCTAGATCACAACATATTTCAAGTTACAGGTTCAGAGGCCTATTAAGGAAAACTGAGTTGGCTTGATTCAAATTTTCTAGTCCACTCATGCATTCAATATGGAATGTCATGAAATGCTGCAATTGAGTCAAATGATGTTGATGTAATGTACTTGAGATCCTAGGGCATCATAGCATCAGCCCGACATATTTGAGAGGATGCAAGGTTTTTTTGTGCACTTGACGCTAACCATCATATGCTTACTAAGACCGAGTCCTTACTTTCATGTTTCATTCATTTTTAAAGCATAAGCTTAATTGATCCAACATAATTATCATCTTGATCGATAATCATATATCTTGATATTTCAACACATATATCAACATAAAGTAACATGCAAGAATGTAAATGTACAAGTATAAGCATGTAATATTGAAAAACATGATCAAACAACTTACGTATTTAAGTTGTTACTGTGTTGCATGTGTGCTATATCAGCATTCTAACGCCTGGTGAGCATCAGCGATTCGAATCAATTTTAATTTCTGGGAATAACTACAATATCAGGGGTATATGCTTACTAGCCATCGCGTTCAGTCCTAATCTTAACCAGTCTCGTCCCAAGATTCAAAGTGTCCTCATCTGAACCATGTGTTGTGCTCATATGACAAGCCTGCTGACATCTTGGTCTCCCCGTTGTGAGATCAAAGCTCCTTGGGGCTAACCGCCACCTACCAGTGAATGGTTGTTCAGTTTATGTTGTGTTGAAGTACATTATAGCAAGGTTTTCTGTATATTACAAAGTATATGTTCTATTTTCATACAAAGTACATCATAGCAAGGTTGTTCAATTTTTCATGACCTTCAACTTTTATATATAAAGAGTCTGTATGATAAAGACTTTTGTTTCAGCAAAATTTAAATTTATTAGACAGCTCATGATTAGGCAGATTCACTAGTTTAACTGAAAATCACCGAAAAAACTCTATTTGAACCTTTATGGATGTAACAACACAAAATAACAAAATTGTTCATGACCAAACACTCTACAAGTTTTGTATATGAATTTTTCTTTGATTCAAGCTATATTTTGAAATATAAGCATAAATATGTGGAGGGGTCAGGTCAAACTGCAGTTTCAGTTTTAGTATCTTTGTTTCAAACTTTTGGGAGGCCAAATGGTGTCTAATCACTTCAAAATTTGGTGAAAGGTGATAGGTTTAATTTTATTTTATAGTCAGGTAGATTTTTTGAGTTGTATATTTAAGAATCAAATTTGTGGGGAAGTTAAAAATCTAGACTTAGAAATTATTCCAAGTATGGCTAGATTTCACCTATTCAACCAAGGTTTAGGTCAATATTCAGATAGCCGTGTCATTCGAAACATGCTCGGCGTAAAAAAAGTGTAGTTTATGGTTTGTACAACAATTTTGGTATTGAATCAAAGCTCAGGTGCTTAACAAATTTGAAAGTATTATTAGGGATCAAATTTGACCAAGAACACCTTTTCAAAAGAAACATTGTTTTAGCTATGCTCGATTCAAACTTTTGAACATCCTATCAATTGAATTTTGAAGATGGTGACAACACCAAAGTTGAAGGCCACATTTTAAACTAAAACTTTTGTGTTTGGCATGAAAACTAGTCGATCTTGGACTACTCAACCAAACAGCGCAACGTTTTGCATTTGAATAGAAAATTTTTGACTTAGTGATTTCTCCACCTCGTTCTCTTTCCTTTCTAAGTAGGACTAAGTTATAAGTCATCATTATCATGTGTCAAAATCATGTGTTAGGGTCTTTCAAATGCAACGGCATCACACATGTTAACATGAAAAAATGATCTTACTTGCCTGCAACATGTTAACTTGCTGCATGGTACATTTATATCACATCAGCATGATATGCATTCATTTGCACTGTATCATGCATATAGACCCCACACTCGTTGAACTGGTACAGGAGCAGCCACTGTGGAGGAGCCGGACGACGAACCGAGCTAGGATCAAGTGAACCAGCAGCCAGAAGACCCACGGCCAGGTCCTGACTTTGCTCCAGAGGAAGCTAGCCCCTAGCGAAGAAGGTAGGCAGCGCATAAAAAGGCCATTTAGATGGAAGGATGTGTTGAAAATATTGAAAGAAACTAATAAACCAATTTGACACATAGGGCTAACATTTTGGTGGTTGATGTATTATGG
This sequence comes from Paspalum vaginatum, assembly GCA_030272315.1. Lineage (NCBI taxonomy): Eukaryota > Viridiplantae > Streptophyta > Magnoliopsida > Poales > Poaceae > Paspalum > Paspalum vaginatum. The sequence continues at coordinate 12,129,915 of CM059019.1, read as the reverse complement.
CATGAACATTATCAACTTTTTTAAAAAAAAATCTATGACAAATAAAAAACTCATAAATCAATGGTGTTTTTGATATGGCGTTTCATGACAAATTAGTATCCGTCGTAATATGGCACCATACATTTGTTGACGATTTCAAACTGTATTTAGTGACAATGCCATAATTTCCGTCACTAAACGTTTTCATTGTATAAAACATCGTAAAGTAGTGACAAACTATCTATCGTCATGAGAAATTCATCAAAAAATGGTATATCTCTTGTAGTGACACATCAAACCTGATGATCTCACCCAAGCATGACCCTGCTATGATCTTTACGTGCAAGGTCTGTGGGACCAACTCGATGAAGATGGCCAGCCAGGACTCTTAAGAGAACGAATAGTAGTCGTGGTTGCGCAGTGTGGTTGTTGCAATAACCTCCACCTCATTGCAGATACGCTTGACTGGTTCGGGGAGGAGGCGAAGAAAGGTTCAACGATACTCTCAGCTTCACTCTAGATGACTTGCTTGGATCTCAGCTCAGTTACAGGGGCCTTCTAAGCAAAGTTACGTTTCTTCCTAATAACATGCTAGTTTTTGCTCTAGCAAGTATCTGTAGAAACATACCTTAATTATTGCTCCACAAGTTTTGCTGAATTTCAGGGCTTCTCACTTGTCGCTCACATGTCCACCAAGACATGGGTTGTGATTCTATTGCAGTGTAGCTCGTTAACCAAAAACTGCCTCCAGGGGCCTAAAGCCAAGTCCAGCGGACCGTCTAAATAGTTGTCCACAATATAAAAATGACACTGTACATACATTGTAGACAAAAGTGAAGTTTGAATATGGATAATGGGATATATGATCTATTGGACGCACATGAGTCGACAATGGCTTACATATAGCTGTTTTGAACATTTCAGAGTTTCATACGTCGAAATCTTTTATTGTTACTTAAACTATTTTGAAAGCTAAAAATTCTCTTTTTTTTTCAAGTGAAGAGCTACAAATTTCATAGTTTGTTGTCATACTCTTACATACACTGAATTTGCATGTCAAATTCACATTGTTGATAAACACGATAACTTTGATGTTTCAGCTACTCGTTAAATGACCAACACCTCCGTAACTTAGACACCTCTGACATTTGCTTGCTATTCAATAATCTCTCCTCATCTACATCTGAGACTGTACAAATTGGGACTCTAATCTGAAATCCTATTACACTTGAATTGATCAAACAAATCTGCTATATGGACAGAGAATGATTATAGGTCTTACATTCCTTGCCTTAGTGCTTCTGGAAGGTGACCATGCAGAAGAATGCTACGCATCGGAAGACTATTCCATTAGCAATGAGGACCACTATGCAGAGAACCTCGTGCTGGATGCTGTAGCCGCTCCTGACCAGTGAGCCACACCGTGTAATAAGCCACACCCCGGAATAGCTGCAACCACAGACAAAGCAGAACGGTGTGTGTTATAAGGTTGCGGTGGTGACGTGGTGTTGCTATGGCCAGCTGATTTGAATCTGTGTATGCTGACAGACAGGATGAGCCACACATACTTCTGAGCATTTGCAATGACAAACGCTTCTAGAGCCCACTTGGTGTAGCACAAATCGGCAAAGATGGTGTTCTTCTGTTGAGTTGCTATCAGCGTCAGAACAACGGGAAGCAATGCAGACCACTGCAAGCACATCATATTTTCTTGTTAAGCCTGGCTCTAAGTGAACCCTGGAGACACATCGAGTAAGCATACATGATTACTCACCAGCTGTGCAGAGCTTGGCTGGAAGAAGATGGCAAAGGTGTAGCCGATGCCAGTGACACAGTAGACGAGCGCGAGGAGGACGACGTAGTTCTCCCATATAGAAGACCTGGGGTTGTTGAAGAAGTAAAACATGGATAGGTAGACGATGGGCTTGACAATGGTGTTGAAGTGATCTATGGTGTCCTTGGAGAGGAAGTAGGCCAGGGAGCTCATCCCGGAAGCTCTCTCCCTCCAGTAGTTTATCCTGTCAAGCGTGAATGACCGCAGGGCTCCAATTTTGCAGAGCAGTGCTGCAACCACATCATGCATCACTGAGTGTGCTATCAGAAGAACAGGGTTCTTGAGAAGAGAGCATTTCATACTTACAGACAGCAATGACGGTGTATGTGTATCCCAGCGCCCCAAACGTCTCGTCACTCACTTTGGCCAGTGTTCCTAGGCATATACCGGCAAGACAAAGAATCAGGTAGTCAACTCCTTGTATTCTCGCTTCACGAAGCCTTTGCTTGCCGCACCTGAAGAATAAGACTTATAAGTCATAGACGTCAATCTAGCTTGAACTTTAACTCGATAAATTTGACAAAATTGCTCAAAATTTTGAACACAAGAGGCCTTACCTTCCTAGGAAATACCTGTACTGTCTGAGAATGCCAGGAGTATTGCGATTAGACAAATCCTCTGAAGTTTTGTTGTAATCATACTCATCCTTCTTCTGCCCGAGGATATCCTTAAAATTGCCCCAGAGTACTGAGAAAATGGACGGCCCTGCATCGTTGTGGCTCGAAGCATGATCGGCGGCTCCTCTAGACGATGTCTCTGAATCTGAAGAACTCTGAAGCATATCCCGAGGGACATCATACCCGTTATGCACCATCCATCTGATCGGTAGGTCTTTCACGCTGACACCTGGGTTTTGGTTGGGCTTCACAATACCCTCCAGGATGTCAATGTAATAGTCCGGTGGGTTCACCCTCTCTGGCACGATGATGCCCAGCCCAGCAAAGTACTCCTCCACTTTCTTTACTGGCCCATGGTATACTGTCATGCCCCCTTTGGCTAGAAGTATCAGATCATCAAACATTCTGTAAAGCGTATAACTGAAATAACACAGACATTGATTCATCAGCCACTGAATAGTGTTCATGACTGCACCAGCCGACCAACATGTTGAGTCTAGAGGCAAACCTGGGCTGATGAACAACCATGGAGATGTTGACGCCTTCAAGTGCTTCACGACGTAGGGCACGGAGCAGAAGCAAGGAGGATGCACTGTCCAAACCAGATGTTGGCTCATCCAAGATCAGCACCGATGGCTCCATCACCATCTCCAGGCCAACATTCACTCTCTTGCGCTGGCCACCGGAGATGCCACGCTGCTCAACTGTCCCAACTAAAGAATCTCGAACTGGCTGGAGCCCCAAGGACTCGATGACCCTTTCGACGACAAGGACCTTATCAGCCTTCGACATGTCTGCTGAAAGCCTGAAATGCATCAGTGCTTGTGTAAGTTCGCCAGCTAACAACGGCATAAAAAGGTGAGAATTCGTCAAAGGAAACTAATCTGAATTCCAGTACGTACCTGCATCTTGCATTAAACCAGAGGTTTTCTTCAACGGTTAGGTTCCCATGGACGATATCATCTTGGGGAACAAAGCCAATGATCCTCTTGTACCCACGAATTGGTTCTATTTTACCATTTATTAGTACCAGACCAGATGTTTCACACCCGGTTGCCTTACCGGCAATAGCACTCAAAAATGTGGTTTTCCCTGCACCGGAAGGTCCCATGACGGCAGCTACACGTCCAGGTGAAAGTTTCCCTGTCACTGATCTCAAGAGCTTCTTCTTGCTACCTTTCAATGTTAGAGTCAGGTCCTTGAAGGCGATCTCGATTGCCAGTCTCGTGCTGACATCATGGTCTTTGGCCATTGATATCACACCTGAGAAGGTCATGTTATGGTTCTCCTGTTGCATGGCCTTTTCTTTCTCGATCTGACCATACGCATACTTGAAAATCTGGCTCCGAGTGTGCATCTGTTTCCCTCTAGGCTTTTTCAGGTTCTTATCTCCTACCTCCACGTTGAATCCTTCATCGTAGTCTGGGTTCTCATCAAGCGAGCGTATCATGTCAGTGAGATTGTTCTTTTTTCCACCTGCATCTCCTACTTTGGACGGTCCGGGCTGCGCCTGGCCATCCTTCTTATTACGCGAGAAGGTGCGAGACAACTGTGACTGCAGACCCACGCCCGCCTTCTTGGCTACATCTTTAGCTAATTTCCACCTCTCTCGAGCTTGCACAGTCTCTCTCGCATGCCTAGCAGCAGCCTCTCGTGATTTCGCTTGCCTCTTCTCGCGGTTGGTCAGAATTTGGCCGGAGAAGTTGTAGATGATCAGAAGGACTAAACAGGAAGCAACCTTCAGCACAGAAAAGGACAATAGTGGTGAGTTAGTTCAATCAGCGAGAGATTGCAGCAACTCGGGACGACAAGAGATATCATCGTCACGCAAGTGATGGTATGTATGTACCACAAGCAATCCGCCAAATATTGTGATGTCCTGAGTAGAAGAGTTTGGTGGGCAAGAGCTCTTCTTGTAGCATCCTGCAGTAAGAAGAGCAAACAGAATTTATATAGAGCTGGTATGGCTGGAAAACAAAAATGACATCAAATGATGATCATCGTTCGAATTCTCGTGAACAAGACTGGGCTTACTAGTTTGTGTGGTTGACCCCTTCCTACAATAGAATCTGCCAAAAATGCATCTTACACTGTCAGCATTTATTCAGCCAAAGGAATAACAAAGCGACGCATGTCAAATGAAGAATCAGTGAGATCACCTAAGAATAATTGTTTCTAGAGGGACGCACTTGAAAGGTAACTGAAACATTAGATAGATAGGATTACCCACTACTACAAGGGAGCTTCTGTATAGTGCTTGGGCAGTAGAATCCAGGTGGACAGAAAATATCATCAGTTGTCACCACATCTGCCCAAAGGTCAGCAGCGCCGCAGGTATGATTCGGGTTCCCCGGGGGCGGTTGATAGTTGTACCTATCAGAGTGGATATTGTGAGTTAAAAAGAGTGGGGACACACATACGCGATACTCTTCATGCACTCTGGGCTCAAGCGCTAACGATTGCTGATAGACTTACGGGTCACAAATGCCTGTAGAAATGTTCAAGCTGGAGCGTGGACAGTATGCACCAAGAGGGCAAGCTGAACGTAGCAACAGAGAGCGAATCGATCACTAGAATGCATCTAGCTTTCGTCAGAATGAAAAGGCTGACGAAGGTAGCTGTGAGAAGGGATGGCACTTACGGATCATGCAAGTAAGGCCATGGGGGCAGAAGAAGCCCGGGCAGCAGGACTGGCACTTGAGGGGCCTGTAAGGGATAACCTTTGCGTTCTGCAGGTCGATCTTTTGGTCCTCGCCGGCCCTGCACGCCCACCCGGGCTCGCAGCCGTCGATCCACGAGGAGCGGTTGCAGTTGATGTTGGGCTTCACGTAGTTGGTCTCCCCGTTGTCACCGCCGTCGAGCAAGCTGTCGAAGTAGAATTTCATCTCAGCGGCCGTGCAGATGCGCAACTGAAGGTCGCCTGTTCAAGCATTGAGTCGTATCATATCCATACAGTGTCATTAATTTTACATTGGGGCATGCATGTTGATTATCGATTATTAATTTATTATTGCTGCTGAGTGCTTTGAATTAAATAATGGAATGGATGCTAACAATTCTGTTTTCATCAAAATGTGCATTCAGAATGATGCAGATATATGAGCTAGGTGACTAGCTAGCTGGGGCTAGCTCACCCTTGGTCTCCTTCATGCAATTGGTGAGGAAGGTGGTGTCCTTGGAGAAATCGAAGGCCGCATTCCACTCCGTCTCCCTGAAGAGCATATATATGCAAGATTAGTGTTATATGAAATCGGAATTCCCCTGCCTCAGCTCAGCATCCGGGAACAGAGCAGAACAGAACAGCACGTACGTGTCCTTGATGCAGTAGTCGAGATGGGGCCCGATGGTGGCGGCGAAGGAGGACGTGATCTCCTTGAGCCGATTGTTCATGGCCCCGGCCACGATGGGGCTCCCCGCGATGACCTGTGCCCCCTTCTCCCCGGCGCCCCCGGTGCCTTCGTCGTCGTAGTCGCCGGCAGCGTTGGAGGCGTCCTGTGCGAGGGAGAGGCGTGGGGGCATCATGTCGACGCTGGAGAAGGCGGTGGCGCGCGCAGCGGCCGCAGCGGAGGCTAGCAGCAGCAGCAGGTTCATGGCCGCCACCCAGCAGGCAATGGTTGGCGAGGTCGGTCGAGGCGTGTGGGGGGGACGGAGCGGAGCATCGGTGCTCGTGCTACGCCATGCCCGTGCTCGCGCGGAGACGCGTGAGGATCGGAGCGGAGCTGGATGCCAAAAACCGTGGCCGGTATCATTCGCGCGCGGTGCTGTGCGGCGAGGAGGAATAGGCGGGAGACGGGATAAATATTGCCTACCAATACATGGGACCGTACAGCCTAACGACGCACGGCGATTGGTCGCATGCATGGACATCATACTCCTTTTCAGTTTGATGAAATATTACCCGCTTCATTGATTTAATCCTTTTCACAGACAGTGTGGAGTTTGACATTCTCCAGTGTCCCTTACTGTCCATGATTAACCATTAGTACCTACCAGCATCTTTCAATATTGGCAAATATTATTCCTGAAAGCATTACTCACCATATATTTCCATTTGCATTCCTTTTTTTTTTGTCTCGGCAGTACGTACCAACCTGTCAACGTAGTAAACTGAAATGCATCAAAACTATATGTAGTTATTATGGAACTTGATAGATTCGAAGTCTTTACCATCAATTAATATACGTGTTTATTTGTATTTTACCATAGTCAATTCCTCGACTGTATCTTTTTCCTTCTCAAACCCTTGACCTTTTTCTTCATTCCATTTGTTGCTCCTTGTTGCATTTCCCTCTTACCCACATAGTATGCTTAAATGTGGTATGTTTAGATTAAGTTGACCAGCACAACCAATAGACGACAACTCTAATGACCAGGGGCTCGCATTCCACCTAGCTTCTGTGCACGTACAACATCGGTTGCAGTGGCCCCCTTGCCTCGTGCACTGAGGAGAAGGTTTACATCTACACATAGAGGTGGCATGGCATTTCGATGGAATAGATTTCACCTTGAGCACTTGGAAAGGCCTGCTGAGCAAAACATGTCGGTCATGGGACCACATTTCTTGTATATATATGAGAATGCGGCCTTAGAACACTGCCACGCGCTCCAGTGATAAGGACATCTCTTATATTTATGCAAGGTCCTGTTACAAGAGCACGTGCATGACAATTGAATCAACACATGGGTTCGTTTCTAAGTGTCCATACATATACATATGATGACGGTATTTTACCTAATGATGTCATTGGTTATATTATACTTAAGAACTTAGGAGTGGAATATGAAAGCTTTGGAAACCAGCTTGGACCAGGAGGAGGGCAAGGAGGGCGAGTCAATTTGAAGGCTCAATTCAACTCGGAGTAGACTTCCTCGGCCTTGAGGACCAGTCTGCACTAAATCGTCGTAAAAGCCACAAACTGGCTCTGATTTCGACAATCCACATATGCCTGAAAAGCTAAGAAGATAATCTTTCCAATGCCACAAGTTTCAGGTCATTTGGCATTCGGAGTCAATGGAAATTCATGTTGCAAGTTGGCGGATAGAATCTGTCCAGGGCACTGTGCCGTCCCGATGGGCTGTTGGCCCATGTATCGTGTTGGAGTCCATCACGGACGCATCTAAGGATTGTTGGTCGACCATATGTCCTATATAAACAGTAGCCGCTGCCCAAATTAGGGTTTGGGTTTTGCTTAGGTTAGTCTGTCATCGAACTATTTCGCCGTTATTGGTTTGTGAAACCCCAACTTGTGCAATTCAGTTTGTGATTGTGTTTCCTCATTCTTGCTTGTGTTCTCATGGTTGCATTGGCAGGGATGATTGTTGTCATACCCTGGTTTTCAACACAAAACCAGAGCAAAACCATATGTGTGCCAGGATCTAATCTCACACATATAGAGACAATTAACAATGATATCATAGACAATGCTTTATTACATACCGTTTAAGCAAGATTTACATTAAGACATCTAGTCTTTAACACAGAGTAGCGGAAGCGTAACTATAACTCCAAGCCATTCCACAGGGAAACCGAGTGGGGGTCGCTCTCCTAGACCTCCTTGAACCTTCATTTGTACTCCTTTAGGCCTCCATCTTCTGAGCAGCAGTTGGGTATCCACCCAACAAAAAGAAAATTTAAAGGAACAAGCGTGAGTACCCAACTGTACTCAACAAGCATAACATGAACCATGAGGCTCTAAGGTTGGCTGACACAAAAGCATTTGCTTTTAGTTGGTCAAGTTTTATTATCATCTATTTACTAAGGTGAGTAGATAAACCATTAGCCCAAAAGATATTGCATAAAGAATTAATCAACATTATTAGAAACATAACCAACTCCCAAACCAAACCAAGAACCACTAATCAGCATAAAGGATATGGGCCGCTCATAACCGTGAGCACAGCTGACATGTCAGTTTTACACTATCGAGAGGTTGCACATCTTTACCCACAAGTCGTGAGCTACGCTAGAAGTTCATCACATTGCCTTAGATGAGATGACTAGCAAGCCACACTACGAAGCCTTTACAAAGATCACGTTGGTAAGGTGTAACTGCTGAGGTTTCAAGCTCCGCGAGATGGGGCCCTACTCTAAGGGGTGAAGCACACAGCACACACAACCCAAAGCAGATCCGAGGCCCATCCCGGCTCACTTCCCCTCTTGCCCCGCAGGTAAGTTACTCCCAAACCAAGGCAATCTAATTAATCAGCTAAGACCATCCCATTCCAGTCTCATGGTAGCGCTGTTGTCCCAGGTTGTCGCTTTGCGAACCGGTCCTTATGGAGAGTGGCTATGAGCAAAACCACTAAGCACATTGCTCATGCCCCCTAAACCATGTTGCTAAAAAGCCAAATTTTAAAGAGCCATGAACCACTCAAGAACCTCAGCACAGAGGGTCACGCTCACAAAATATTGCATAGATCCATTAACAAGATTATTAACAAAAGAACATGTGTTTGCGCAGCAACTAGCAAAACTTATCCAACATGCATTCCCATAGGTAAAACATAGGGTAAAGAGGCTAATGTATAGTCCTTATAGGCATACAAGTTAGACACATGCATATGAGGTGATTTAAGGTTATTAGGTGTTGTCCATGTTATACTTGCCTTCCTCAAAGTACTCTCGGTGCTACTGCTCATACACGTTGATCCTCAGCGCAAATAGCTGAAACAACAAACAAGGGAAACTAAGAACAATACACCATACAAACAAATGATTTTATAAAAAAACATAAAAACAACAATGGTCGTTATTAATAACATGGGAGCACAACAAAACGACTAACAAGGAGATAAAGATGGTTAGAAAAGGAAGGGACTGAAAGAACAGTACCACATTGAGGGATTTGATGGTAGAAGAAAGGATATGGTAGTGTATGCAAAACATGAAGAGCTTGATGTGAGTTTGTGATGAATTTGATTTATCGAATGGCCGATGAGTGTAATTCATGGGTTAAGGAACAAAGACTTGCAGCAAGGCTTTGGTAAGGAGGTCAAACTTCTGGAGTAAAACATGTCATGACCGGGATGGAGGCAGTGGGTATACTCGCTGAAACTTTACAAGGACAACGGATCAGGGGTGGTTGTCAATGGAGGTGTCAAATGAATTCTTCGTGCTATGGTCATGGGTAAGGTTTATGATTGTGTTCTTTTGGTATATTGTGGAGGTATCTTGGGAACATATATAGTTTAACCAGAGGATACATCAAGAGGGTTGCTAGTTCAACAGGAATAAGGATTTGTTAACTGGTGCATGTGCTGAAAACAGCGGGCAGCCGGATAACCATCGGAAGGACCATCCAAACCTGGTCTACGATGATCCAATGGTCACCACAATTTACAAAGTCATGTGCAAGTGCATGAGCTATGCTATGGTTAAAGGGTTTGGCATTTGGTTTGATAGATCTTTGGAGAACGATGATCACATTCAGAGCAGCATTGCTGTCTGGACAGCAGCAGCAATGAGCATGGCAAGAGCTATAACTCTCGCATTGCTATGGCTATGGACAATTCCTTTTACAGAGACATGTTCTAGGATGCAAGGCACGATCTGGTGAAAGGGCATGGATCCTAGACTGCCAGATCAGCGGGGAACGCAGGTTGAGTTCAGTGGCACCGCAGCAGTTCTGCAGCAGGAGCAGTGGGCACGGCGATGGCCATCACTCTCGCTTTGCTGCACCAATCGAAAAACTGATTTGCAGGGACATTCCCAAGTATATATAGCATGTCATGGTTTAATTATTTGGTATTTGGATCCTCAGATCATTGGGGAACGCACGTGCCAAGTGGTGGCAGCGCGGCTGTCCGCACGGGCAACAAGTCGTTCAACGGTTAAACAATATCGGAACTCGACGGAAATTGACATTTGGCATATGATCGCAGTGAGGAACATGAAAGTAAAAGTAGGGATATAACTATGGCGGTTCTCACATCAATTGTTTGGTCACAGCCATGATGAACGGTGATGATCGGAGAGCGATGCCGGCAGCGATGGTGCGTGCTGTGCCCATGTGGCAGGGCTGAGGCCTTGTCTCAGCATCTAGGATGATCGGGACAGCATGTTCCATATTCTGCACAGCGAGGAGGGTGAGAGAGCTGGACAAGAGAGGGAAGAATAGGGAGGGGCACAGCTCACCCATGGATGAGACTTGCAGCACAGCGAAGGGGTCGACGACACCGATGTCCAGAACTTTGAACGCAGTGGTAGGATTGATTCTCCATGGCAGGGGCACTCCAATTTGGTGAAGATGAGGGAGAGGGAAGAAGGTGGAGAGGGCAGCCTTGGCAGGAAGGTAGCAGAAGGGGAGACCCTTGTTTATTCATGTTGATGAGGGAAAACTGAAAATGATAAAAGGGGAGTTAAGGGAGGGAGTGATGGCAGGGAATTAAGAGCAGTTAGAAGGGGGAGGTGAAGGGAGAGAGGAGGGGGCGACCAGGAAGGGGAAGGGACGACCATGAGAGGTGCCCTTGCTGTTTCTTCATGAGGAGAAAGGAGAGATCGATCAGTAAAGGGGCTGGGGCGACCTGGGTAAAAGGGGGAGAGGAGGAGGGGAAGGAAGGGGCTGTTTTGGGCTGTTTTTGGAGGTTTAGGGCTGGCCCAAGCTGTGGTGAAAGGTGGGGAAAAGAATAACAGATTCCGGGCCTTTGTGCAAGGTCAAAATGATTGAAATGTCGGGCTCATGTCCATGCCAAAAAGGATAAGAACGTTGGGGCTTGACCCATTAATGGAGAAAGGGTGGGTCCTGTATTTGTCGTGCATGTGGGAGAATAGATATGAAATATGGATGACATGAGCTTAACCAAATCAGAATTTTCTCTGGCCTATGGAATGGGAGAGTGTTGACTTGAGAGTCAATATTGATTTGAGCTTGAGAATGAAACTGAGTTTTTACATAAAGAGAGAATAATGTCAATGGAAAAAAATGATAAAAAGATAAACATGGAGACGAGGTGTTTAAGATGTTGACTTTAAAAGAGGCAAGGAGAGTGAGGTTCGGATGAGTTCATCTAAGGTTTTTGAGAATTTTGACTTGGATCAACATAAATAATGGACATGGTATAGAGAATGGTCAACATGATTGGATTCGGGTTTTGAGTCAACCTGAAACTTTAGAGATTGATCGAAGGGTTCCATGGTTGAGTTTGAGTTGGCAAGAAAGAGAAGGACTAGGATTTTAGAGACATGGATTGAGAAGGACTCGAAACCTAGCTGGTTTTGAAATATTTTGAAACCTCATTTTACACACATAAAAACTATGCACTTCGGCATGAATGCAACAAACAAATGAATTGAAATTGAGAAAACTTTTTAAAAGCATACCCTTCTTTAAATCCAACAAAACTTACAAGTTCGAAAATTTTAGAAAAAAAAAAGAAAACCTTTGCTTTATTCATTGTTATCTATTCACATCCCAAAATTAGAAATTTTGGGGTGTGACAATTGTTGTCGCGGGAATCCGGCTGGCGGTCGTCCGGCAGCCAAACACACGAGGAGCTGAGAGATCTCGCTGCTGCTGGGGTCGTCTCTCCTGGGGCGGCTCCGATCGACTCTAGGTGGAGTCGATCAGTGGTGGTTTGGGCGTGCCACCTGGCTTGACCTTCCAGCCGAGGAGGTTGTGGTGGTAGAAGGATCACTCTGCAGATACACAGACAAGCAAATAGGTCTAAAATCTTAGCCGATCATGCGGATTGACTCAAGGCCTCCGAGTGAATCAGCTCATATGAGCCGATCGCCTCCTTGCTATCAAGTGGGTTAATACATTAATAAAGCGATGTAAGAAGATAAACCCTACTTACAGCATGATCTAGATGATGCGACTAACCTAGTTTGATTGTGCTATGCATCTAACCAGTTGAAAACATTGATTACATGCATGAACATAGATCTGAACTCCCCAAAGCGATTCATCTAGAAATAGAAGATACAAACTAGAACATGTAAAGCAAGGTGCCAAGCGTATATCGATCTCTCGTGTTGCCACGTGCACATGTTGTGGCGCATGTCGTGGGATGTAGCAATTGAATGAGCTATATATGCTTGGCCGCACGGTACCGATCTATAACATGAAGCAAAAACAAAATAGTAGATCGATATCATGTGAAATAACTGATAGATCTTGCGCTAAGCAAAGTTTGGTATGACATTCATCAAGGTAACTAGCGAATCTCGCAATCTACGAAGCTTAGTATGAGACTCACTGAGGTAACTAGCAGACCTTGCCATCAAAAACGCTTCAGTACAAGGTCTGCCATGGTTTCGATAAGCGCTTCATTGCCCTAGCCGACCCAGACGACTCCACTGGGGCAGCGTGATGTTTAACTGGAGAGAATAGCCCTAAGAAGGGGTGGCGATACGCCGAGAGTTGTATTGATCATGTGGATGATGATTTACATGATATGTTTGGTTACATATTTATAGTCAAGACGACTTGACTCCCTAGGAACACACTTTCTTAGACTCAAACTCTTTTCTAAACTAATATATTACAAGTAAATCTAGGACTCTATTACTAGGTAATATGATCTAGACTCTCCCTTGCATCGATCCGGATCCTCATGAAGCTTCCAAATATCATCTGAAACACGGCATATAATCGTTGTAGATTCTGGGTGCCACATTATCTCAGCTATTCCTGTCGACTCCGACGTTATATGGATATGATTCTTGTGGCATTGGAAAGCTTATCTCCTTAGCTTTCCATCCATATGTGGAACACACAAAACGGAGTGCGTATGTGGCTTGGCACCTGTTATCGTGTGGCCTACTCCTGCAGTCCGAACTAGTTTCACGAATAAATTGGGCTTCAAATTGGATTAGGCCTATGATTTCATCTTGACTTGAGCCTCGGGCACACAATTATCATCATATTTGTCCAAACTTATGATATAAGCCTCCATCACCGTGGGCTTCTTCTGGCATTTTGGCCTACTAGTCCTAGTCAAAATCCAACAGCAACAATGATAGTCTACTTGGCGAGGTTGATTTTGTGCGTCACGCGGTTGATAACTATCAGGGCAGTGGTGTAGTGATTGCAAGGATTCGAACTTTTGCTCAGAGCCTTCTTCACCAACGTCAAGTTCTCCACCCCTAAACTGACTTATCTATGGGAAGATTGGGCATACACCTATCATTAGGAAACCCTGACGCCTCAACATCGCCGCTCAGATTGGATGGGAAGTAACCCTGTACGGTGAACTCCACGGTCAGGGTAGTCGCATGGCTGCACAGGAGGGATGGGACAGTGTAGTAGGGGCAACGGAGGCATAGCCTACCCACATAGATATAGTTGTAGAAGATTATTCAGACCTATTAGGTCAATTTTTTTGAAATAGATGGTTGTTGTCGTTTGAAATTGATGGGCAGTAGTCCGGCGGCCAAACACATGAGGAACCAGTAGATCACGCTGCCACTGCAATCATCTCTCCTAGTACGATTCCGATCGGCTCTATGTGGATTCGATCTACTAAGGTTCGGCCATACCACCCGGCTTAACCTTCCAGCCGGGGAGGTTGCAGTGGTTGGAGGATTAAATGGGCATAAAATCCTAGCCGATCACGTGGATCAGCCTCAGGCCTTCTAGTGGATCGGCTCATACGAGCCAATTGCCTTCTTGCTGTTAGTTGGGTTAGTATGTCAATAAAGCAAAAGCAAGAAGATAAACCCTACTTAAAGCATGATCTAGATGATGCAACTCCCCTAGTTTGGCATCCGCTATGCGCATAACTAGATAGATCTAACCACATGTATAACATTGGTCAGAACCCCCAAGGGGGTTCACCTAAGAAACAAGATACAATCTAAGACATGTAAAGCAGGGTGCTAAGCGCACATTGATCTCTCGAGTTGCCGCATGCACATGTTGCGGCACATGTTAAGGAATGTAGCTACCGAACAAGCTATGTACGCTTGACCACAGGTTACTAATCTAATGACATGAAAAACAAGATAATAGATCGATAACATGCAAGATAACTAATGGATCCCGCACCAAGTAGACCTTATCACAAGATTCATTGAGATAACTAGCAAATCTCGCAACCTGCAAAGCTACGAGACTCGCCGAGGAAACTAGCAAACTTGCAATCGAAAATGCTTTAGTACAAGGTTCGCCATGGTTCCGGTAAGCGCTTCGCTACCCTAGCCGACCCGGACGACTCCGCTGGGGCAACGTGACACTTAACAGGATAGAATAAACCTTAGAAGGGGTGGCGATGCACCGAAAGTTGTATTGATCATGGTTTATAGTCCAGAGATGACTTGACTCTCTAGGCACACCCTTTCTTTCCTAAACTAATAGATTACAACATAATAAGGACTTAAGATTAGATAACATGATCTGGACTCTTCCTTCCACCGGTCTGAATCTTCATGAAGCTTCCAAGTATTAGCTGAAACATGTCTTATAATCCTAGTAGATTCTGGTCGTCTTATTGTTTCAGAAATTCCCATTGACTCCTAGCGTATTTGAACATGATTGATGCGGCATTGGAAATCGTATCTCCTTAGCTTCCATCCATATGTGGAATGCCCCAAACGGAGTATGTATGTGGCCGGGGTACCTATTTTTGTGCGGCCTATTCTTGCAGTTGGAACCAGTCCCGCGAATAAGTTGGGCTTCAACATTGATTAGGCCTCTGACATCATCTTGGCATGGGTCTTAGGCTCACAATTATCATCATATTTGGCCAAACTTGTGATATAAGCCAGGCCAACTGGGTTCCTTCGTCATGGTCTTTTGTTGGTATTTTGGCCCAATTAGATATGGTCAAAATCCGGCGACAACATATGCCCCCCAAGTTTGGCCAAATATGACATAATCTTCCAAACATCAGCTACAAACCACACAAGAAACACCAGCTCTTTAGCTTGTATTATGCTTATGATCCTTGCCTCCAAGTCATGGATCAGCTCTTCATAGCTGACATCATCGGTCTTGAACCTGAACACTTATGATTCATTTTTTATGGCCAATTGCTCGAACCGGCCTCACTCCTTTTTTGATCTACCGACTCATTGCTCGGACCAACCTTAACCTGCTATTGTAGACTAGACTCGAGCCTCCTTTTCCGATATCAGTGCTAACTTATGGGATCACTCTCACGCTTCATCAGCTCAACATTTTTAAGGCCGATTGCTTGAACCGGCCTCAACCTTATTCTTTGCTTCAAGGTTGGCCGATGACTCATATGATTCTTGTATGGCAGTCATACAGATCGCAGTACTTCATGCTTTTCAGCCGATGGTAGTCTTTCTAATAGGTAGTAGCTGACCATGATTGGCTGATCGGCCAAACCTGCATACCGGCCTCCCTTGCCTGACACGAAAAAGTTGATGAAGACAACCATTAGCTTGCAGGACAACTTGGTTGACCCTAGTTGGACCGAATGAGAACGTGGACTCTGTGGCTGCCCTGCAAAACATTTGGTTGCCGGGACCGGCACTACCAAAAAAACTGTGAATCGGCTAAAAGTCGATGGATCATATTTGGTTCGACAAAAAGTCGACATAAGCCAAACCAACAAGAAGGATAAAAAACATCTCCCCCACAAAATATGCTATGTCATGCAAAGGGTGGATGTGAAAACTTCCATGCGTGTCTAAAAGCATTTATGATTGCTAGCATGTATATATAGTAAGGGTTTAGCATGAAGTCGCCGCATAAAAAAGCTTAAGAGAATATATCTATATTAGAACATGAGCAAATAGTTTTAGGATTTTCAAAATAAAAGCATCACCACTTAGCCCAGCCAACTAGCATGATAAAGCATGATAAGCAAAAGCTAGCAAGTATCTACACAAGTGAGCTTTCCAAAACAAGGATCTTTAGCAAACTTGATTGCTCATGCCGCCCGCTAGGTTTTGCAGGTTAAATATATTAGATTTGAATTTCAAGCAAGCCTTTCGTTATGTGACAGGGGTTATTTGCTTGTCTGGCCACTTCCTACCAACCAATGCCAAGCCTAGGTCAATATAAGAATTAGAAGCTTAAAGCAAGGTTTTGGTCATTCACAGCCTAGTCCAAGTTCTTGCCAAAGTGCAAAAGCAAGCAGTCTCGAACTAGATCTGTGAGACAAAGCAAATCCACCTAGATCTTTTCATTTAAGCGTGCCATGGACATCTTTGTAATTTTAATTCAAATTAGTACAAGATTACCATGTAAGCATTAAGACTCAAGTTGCATAGTTGATTCCAAAGTAAAGGACTTAGCTACCAAGCATGTACAAGATAGCCAAAGCAAATAGCCCACACATACTAGTAGCCAGGTAAAGCGGTGACCATGTTTTGGATTTTCAAAGGATAAAAACCATGCTCAACATCAGGTGTTCAACATATTCAAATGATCTTAACTACACATGGTCAACAATATCCACACCTCAAAGCACATACACGAAGCATAAGTAAAAGCTACTAACCATACAGTGAAGCTGGTGCAATTGGCCAGTGTATATGGTGCATGATAATGAAATTGCAGGTTTGAGTATTACCTGTCGAATCGGCTATTGATGAGCCGATAGCAAAAATTTCATATGGTCAACTGACTCACCAGGATGAAGCCGATATGAAATCCAACCAGTCGTACCAGGGAACTCTTCAAATGTCCTAGCGTGGGAGCTAGAGTAGCCGATGATGATGGCACCGTAGGAGCATGCCGGTCGAATCGACCAACTGAGGCGATGGACGCTCTGGTGCAAAAACCAAAGTAGACAACGTCGATGGTGTCATCAGAGTAGGTGGTTGGGTTGATCTGGTGCTTCTGTGCAAGAGTCCAAGCAGTTGATGTTGATGACATTATTGTAAGGACACTAGTAATTGGACTGGCTGATGTGATGAATGCTCCAGTGTGGGATCCAGAGTAGTTGATGATGATGACGCCATAGGAGCACCGACGGCTAGGTCAACTAGCTGTAGTGATGGCGTTGTGGTCGTGTTTCTTAAAGACGATGGCTAGACATCAGCACACCCTCTTCACAATACTCATGTCCTTCTGATGTTGGGTGCATAGCCGGAAGCCTTATGCCAACCGTCACACATAGCGATCAAATCGGCTATTGATAAGACGACAGTAGCTACCTCATCTGACCTGCGCTCGCCATAATGCAATCTCATCAGAACTATCGGTTGTTGGGAAGCCAAACACCTATAGCCTACAATAGATCTATGAAGCATATAATGGAAACAATACATGCTAACCTTAGGATGAAGTCAGTCTGAAATCTAATCAGCAGATTGTAGTTCGTGGGGTTCCTCAAATGCTTTGTCCAAGGTGCCAAAGTAGCTGATCATGATGGCACCAAAGGAGCACGGTGGTTGAATCTATCAGCTGGTGTGATGGATGCTCCAGCATGGGAGCCGAAGTAGTAGATGGTGATGACATTGTAGGAGGACGGGTGGCTAGGTGGACCTTGCTGTAGTGATAGTGTTAGAGACACGATGACATCATGGTCTTTTGCATCATGGTCCGGCTTCCTGAAGCCGATGGTGAAACACTGGCACTGTTGCATGCACTACACCATCTTTATAATAGTTGTGCCCTTCTGATGCATAGTCGATAGCAATGTGCTAGCCGTTCCTCCATTTTCCTTATTTTCTTGAGTCAGTCTCCACGTCCGTCCGAGCGCAAATGATGGCACAACAATCACCAGCTCTAAACTCTTGATGCAGCCAAGAGATGTGCACTCCACCGCCAGCCGATCACTTGTAGACCGGCCTAAGCTCCCCCCATATGAACGTTGCTTGACCTTGTACCTATCAAGAGCCAATGGTCTCAATCGGCTATCTCTTCAACATTCAAGCATTGCCTGCACACCTAGCGAGGATGGACTGATGAAATAATATCTAAATATCAGCTGATGCCCGACGTAGCAGGTTCTGGATGCCCCACTATTTTAGCAATGACTCTAAGCATATTAGGACATAATTCTTATTGGGTTGGAAAGTTTATCTCCTTAGCTTTCCATCCATATGTAGAACGCCCAAAACGGAGTCCGAATGTGGCCTTGGTGTCCGTTTTCGTGTAGCCCATCCTTGCAGTCTGAAATGGCTTCGCAAATAAGTTGGTCTTCAATGTGAGTTGGGTTTGCGACTCCATCTTCACTTTGGCAGAGATACACAATGCTTTGGCTGCTCATTAGCCTAATTGTGCTATGGTCTTTCTTCAAAAATTACTTGAGGGACTCAATTGTACGGAGTTTGGTCTTTCATCCTGGCTGTGATGAGCGCTTGTCAACACTGAAGACTTGCTGAAGGATGAGTGAGTAGAAGCCCACCTAAGTGTGACCTAGCGGCAGGGCTAGGGTGGACTTGGCATGACAAAATACCTACCAAGTGGATTGGCAGGTGGCTTTGTCTGTGATCGAGGTTAGGCTCAACCCATAAGTGTGACCATGGGTGGGGGACGGTGTCGTGAGCCGTAAAATCATCGAACATCAAAACCGGGGTTCAAGACCGTTTCCTGGTTCCACCATTAAAACTAGGGCTGGTTGCCAGTATCACCAAAACAGAAGCCTACCCCAAGGGATGAGCTACTGGACACATGGAGGGCATTAGGACAAGGCGGAGAAACCAAAGTTGCAAGGACTCCATCATGGCCGTTCATCCGAGTTATTACGGTCTTTTCTAGCCCCTACGGGCCTTCTTAGTGTAAGAGTCTGTATCTTAGAGGGTCTAGCTGCAAAACTACCTTAGGGTTTAGTCTGTAGTATAAATAAGGAGGTGGTTGCCATTAGCCACTTCTCTTGGCTAGTTTAGGGTTTGCTTAGGCTTAGGTTTAGGCAATCATTTTTGTTTCCAAGCAAGAGCATCAAGTTTAGAGGGTCTTACAGTGATCTAGCCCCATTGTAGGAGGGTAGGAAGTGGGAGGCAGCTTGGTGAATGAATTCCACCACTTGTACTCAGATCTTGTGACCAATTTGGTGAAGAAATAGATGGATTTCGTGGCTGAAGCTCGAGTGTTCCTTTTCTCCCCCTTCCCTTTGGTTTTTGGGTGAGACCTCAAGGGCTTTTGGTGTTTAGGTTTACCTAAGAGATTTCCCCTTCTCTTTTTCTGTTTTGGACTTGAAAGGACATGGAGATTATGTCTTAGAACATCTCAATCTCGAAAGAGTGCCACGAGCAAGTCATTCTTGAGTTTTCCCCTTTCTTGCCCAATTATTCCCCACTTCACAAGATCTTAAATTCCCGTTAATCCCGTGATGTGTTCCAATAGATCTTTTGGGAATGGCTTTGGAATAGTGTTATGATAGCCTTTGCCAAATTTTGTGAAGTTTGGAGAATATTTGGTTAATATTTGTCTTTGGGAGCTCAATTTCTACAACTTTGTCGGACAGTCCGTCGTGTTACTGGACAATCCGGTGCGTGTTACCGGATAGTCCGATAGGTGCTACCGGATAGTCCAGTGGGTGGCTGCACAGGCAGTTCTTCCGGATAGTCCAGCGTGCTACACTGGATAGTCCAGCGTGCTACCGGACAGTCCGTTGTGTGCTACCAGACAGTCCGGTGTTACCCTAGATGCTGCCTTCTTTGGCTCTTCTGGCTTGGGTGTTTCGTCTGCGGCTTTGGTTTGCGACTCTCTTCTGCATGCCCACACATGGACTCATTAGTTCATCCAGTGAAGCACTTGATTGTGTAGAGTGGATGGTGAAGCTCGCTTCCATGTTTCATACCTCAATCACTTTCGTCTATCCCGTGGATGCTTGAGTGATTTTTTCTGCTATTCTGCATCCTCTTTGAGTCCTAGGGTCAGTAGCACTCAGTTGCTAGTGATCTTGCTTAGAAGAGAAGAGTGAGTTTTTGGGGTTGCAAGTTTTAGGTGTCGGCCTATTCACCCCCCTCTAGGTCGCTCTTTTGGTCCTCTATTGGTATCAAAGCCAAGTTAGGGTCTTCTATACCTTAACCGGTTCTAGATCCACAGAGAGGCGACCATGGATGTTGGCAAGATTCCAAGGTTCGTTGGCTCAGACTATGCGTATTGGAAGAGCATGTCTTCTTTCTTGCAGAGCTAACATTCGTCCATCTAGGATATTTGCTAGAGAGCTGATTACCAAGTGCTTGATGAGCATGTGACCCAACTGCAATAGTGGGAACCCGAGACGAACAACAAAGCTAGGAATTTCTTGCTTAAAGCCTTGAGCCGCTCTGAGTTCAATTGAGTGAGTCACTTGTAGACGGCTCATGAGATCTTGACTACCCTTGCAAACTTCCATGTGGGGACAAGTTAGGTCAAGGCTAGGTTGTTCGAGACCTACAAGATGGAGTATGAGAACTTCTCCTAGTCGCCTGGTGAGAGCATAGATGACTTGTTCAGTCGATTGCTCACAAGATTCGTGCGAATGCTAAGAATGGGGCAATACCATACGACAACCATGAGCAGGCTTGCAAGCTTCTCTCTGCCTTGGATCGTAGTATTTGGCAATTGAAGAAGGAGTCCATAGTCGAGTCTGCTGGCTATGAGACCCTCGCCACAGATGAGCTCTATAGTAAGCTGAAGGCTCCAAAGGTTGACTCTCAGGCTCATGCCAAAATGAGTGGCCAACTCCCAAGAGCCTAGCTCTTATCTCTGGCCCAGCTGTGTTGGTGCTACTAACCCTAACCCTTCTGTTGGCTATGTTTTGTCTTTGATTTTAGCTATGGTGGAGGAGCTTGAAGGACTAGATGATGAGAAATTGTGCCTACTGTCCAACAAGTTCTAGCGCCTCTACTCTAATAGGATGAGCCGTAGAAGAAGTGACAAGCTCTAGTGCAATGAATGCAGGAAGACAGACCCTTCATTGCCGACTGCCCTAGAGGAGAGCTCAGGAGAAGTACTCTGCCAACAAGCACAAGGGCCAGCATACCTCCGACAAGAAGAAGGGCAGTACAAGGGCAACAAGAAGAAGAAATCGTTCTTCAACAAGATGGAGTTCGTCAAGCACTACTAGAAGCACGCCGAGGAGTGTGACTGTGCTTTCCTCGCTAGCCTCACTGACTGTGGCGATGACTCCAGTGACTCTATCTCTGATAGTGATGGGGATGATGAGAAGAAGATCGTTGGGCACGCTGGAATTTGCTTCTTTAGCGATAAGATTGGCTACTGCACCATGGCGCTTGCAGGAGATCAAGCCAGCTCCACCGACTCAGATGTCTGCAACAAGTCCAATGCCGAGCTTCAGGTGAGTGGTGATGAGGAGGAGGCTATGTTCACTGCTTTGAAGAACCAGGATCGCTTGCCTAGAGTAGCTGCTAAGGATCTTATTCTTGCAAATGCTAAGCTTGCTACTCTAGAGGCTGAGCTTGAGACTTTCAAGTCTAAACATGCTTGTGCTTTGAATGATCTTGATGTTGCTAAGGAAGCATGTGTTGTAGCTAATGAGATTGAATGCACTGATTGTCAGGTTCAAGCTGTTGAATTGACTGAGTTATGCTCCAAGCATGCTAGTAATGTATATTTACATTTTTCTACTACTGTAGCGTTAGAGGAGTTGAAGGCTAGGCCGACTTTTCTTGGTGCTTGTGCTGTTTGTCCCACTCTTAGGAAGGAGTTGGAAGAGGCTAGGGCTGCTTTGAGGAAGTCTGAAAAGACTGCTAGCCCTATTGTTGCTGATTCTCCTAAGTGTGATGGCCTTAGAGGTAGGCTTGATGATTTGGCCATTGAGACGGTCCAGCTAGAAGATGAGAATACCTATCTTAGGACCATTCTCAGTTGGATTTTGGCTAAGTAGCCGGAGTTTGGCATGATTGTTTCCTCTTTCAAGTTGAGTGACAAGTTGGGGGTTGGCTACCACTACACACATGCTGATTTTAATAAGTTGTATGAGAAGTTCCTTGTTACCCATGAAAAGCACTACTTTGAGCATAGAAATCCTAAGGATGCTGTGTGGGTAGGGAAGCCAAGGGAGCCACCCAAGAAACAAGTGTGGACTCCCAAGCCCAACTTCATCAAGAACCCACTTGACACTCTACCTATGAGGAATTCAGTTGACTCATCTTCTGAGAGCCCTAAGCAAGGGGCTAAGAGGAATGCTCTCCCCAAGCCCACTCCACAGCCTAAGGGACAGCCCAAGAACCAAAGTCAACCCAAGGGTGCTCCACCCAAGAGGTACATGTGTGACTATTGCCATAGGGAAGGTCACTTAGTGGAGTTTTGCTACCGCAGGTTGAGGGCTGAGCAAAGAGAGATGGAGTGGAAGAACCAAGACTGGTTCTATCAGGGTGATAGACCTGAGGTTCCACCTCGACGTGGGGATAGCCGAGACCGCTTGCCACATCATGTAGGTGGAGGTGGAGGAGACCGTTTTCCTCGCAGTGCTCCAGGTGGTAGACGCTTTGCTGGCAAGGCACCGGGTCGTGAGCAGTACAACTTTGATCCTCCTCGCCGAGGCTTTGAGAGCTATGACGGACCACGCTTTCCTAGACGTGGTGATCGATAGTTTCAGTTTGCGCTAGATAGGGTTTGGGATGTTTGATTGTGATTTTGCTAACCCTTCTTTTGAGCAAATGGCTCGACACTGGTTTGCTTCTTTTTAGACTAACCCAAGTGTCAGACCATATGCTCATCCCATGAACCACTATTGATGCAGGATGGAGGCCTCGAGAACATATGGCTCATGGATTCCTATTGTTCGTGCCACATGACCGGTAATCATAGATGGTTCTACAGTCTCACCCTAGTGAGCTCCAGCGACCACATAATTTTTGGGGATAAAGGCACAGGTAAGGTTAAGGGCGTTGGCGTTGTTCCGGTTTCTAAGCATATTATTCTAAGGGATGTTGCTTTGGTTGCTAACCTTGGTTACAACCTTGTCTTTGTTTCGCAACTTCTCAATGAAGATTATGAGGTTCATTTCAAAAAAGGTTGTTTGCCAAAAGAATGGAAGCAAACCCAACAAAGCAGCACCAAAAACACAAAGCATCGGACAGTCGGATGTGCACGGGAGACTGTCTGCCATTTAACCGCGGACTGTCCGCCATTTAACCATCAGACGGTCCGATGGTTGCATGGCAGTGAGGCCTCGAAATCTCCGTCTTCGTCTTTGAACTACGGACTATCTGCAGGTCACTAGCGGACTGTACACATTGTACCATCAGACGGTTCGATGGTCCAAAATCAGCCTTTTCAGGACGCAGAAAACAGCCCACAAATCTGCCCAAAACTTGTCCAAAACTTTATTAAACAAGCTCTAAACTTCACGAAACTTTGAGGGAAGCTTGTCTAAGACAAGAATAAACTTTCCCAAAAGATTAGATCAAAAAGATCCAGGATTCTTTGCGAATTAGACTCCTCAAGAAGTGAAGCACGTTTTCAAGAAAAAGCTACCGGGGGCTGCTCGTGGTTCCAACGGATTTGGCACTTGAGAGCACAAATCCACCACATCCTAGCAAGCCAAAATGCAGCAAAAGAAGCACTCAAACTTGGCTAAAGCACAAACACTGAAAAGCCAAGATTTGAGCCCAAAAACCATCTAACAAGGGGGAAGGAACAAGCATTCAGGGGCTGCATGAAATTCCATCTATGAATGCCACAAAGAGGTCTCAAGATCTAATTACAAGATGAGGATTCGATCACCCAAGCAGCTACCTACTTGCTACCCTCTAAAAGTAGAGACTAGATCACTCAAACCTCACTAATCTTGTTGCTCTTTTCTTGGTGACAAAAATAGAGCTCTAACCCTAGCCCTAAACAAGTCTAACCAGCCAAGAGAGGTGGCTTAGAGCAGCCAGCCTCTTATTTATACTACATCTCTATTTCCCTAAGGCAGTTTGCACCTAACGCCCTATATTACAGACATGTTACACTAAAATGCCTGTAGAGGCTAGAAAAGACCACAATAACTCGGATGAACAACCACGTTAGAGTCCTCGACGTCTTTGGTTTCTCTGCCGTCGCTTGATGTCCTCCACGTGTCTTGTAGCTCATCCCTCGCAGGTAACTCCGGTTTCTGGGATACCCGCAACCTTCCCATGGTTTTGCCGATAGAACCAGAAAACTGTTTTGGTCCCTGGTTTTGACACTCGAACCAGAAAACGATAGTTGGGCCTGGTTTTGTCGCTCGAACCGGTAAACGCTTGATGGGCCTCCAGTCTTGAGTGCTTTTACGGCTCACGACACCGCCCCGCGCCCAAGGTCACTCTTATGGACCGAGCCTAACTTGGGCCGCAACGCAAGCCACCTGTTGGTCCGCTCAGCAGGGATTTTGTCACGCCACGATAGCACTCGGGTGCCGCCACTAGGTCACGCTTAGGTGGACTTCCGTCCAGGTCACACTTAGGAGGTGCTTGCTCATCCTTCAGCAAGTCTTCGGTATTGACAAGTGCTCATCATAACTAGGATGAAAGACCAAACTCGGTACACTTGAGTCCCTCAATCTACCCCTTGATGAGTGCCTTGTCAACACCCTCACCAACCACCTAGAAATCATAGACAAAGAAAATAAAAGCATAACAAAGAACAACAGAAGAAAGGAAAACAAAGAAAATCCACTCAAGTGCACAAAAGCCAAAGAATGGCAGAAACAAGAGCGCTAGAAGTGAACAAAAGCGTGAACAAAAGCAAAGCCAAAAGATTGGCTCCCTAAGGTTATGGTAACTGCTCAACGTAGCCGATCAACAAAGCATGGCCCCTAAAGAAAAAGGCAGAGCTCAACACAGTCATACTAGAAGCAAAGGACTAGCTCCTCCCGAAAGAGGCAAAAGGCTCGACACAACTGGTCAATAGAGCATGGCTTAAAACTCCAACTCCCCCTGCATTTCAGCCCATTTCACAATGCAAGCTCTCCCCTAGAATGATACATTCTCAACTCTCCAAGAGGAGAGGTTACCTTTACCCCTCAGTTGGTGACTCCGCTCCCCCCTTGTTGACAATGCACACATAAAGTCCCCCCAAGAAAAATGTTGTGCAAATGCAACTAGGTGAAACAAGGAGCTCAAAAGTGATGGAAAGCTAGCAGATACAAGTTCTAGCATACAGAGCATGTGAGGGCAACAGTGGCATGCAACAAGCTCAAGAGAACCTATCTACTCAGGTCAAAAGCAAAGCACAATTTTTAGTTTTAGTTCAAAAAAAAGCATCAGCAACATGAACAGCATCTAACAAGATAGGCATGAACAGCAAAATACTAGCAATACATATAAGGTGTGCTAATCCTAACATGGGCATATCCAATAAGCCATAAGCAATTCAAGCAACTTCAGATTTAGCATTTTCATTTCAAGCAAGTTCTAAACATGTGCCAGGCGCTATTTGCTTGCCATGCCCAACAGGGCACTCGATGAAACCATCGCCCAAGAATACCGATATCACACACATTGAGCCCTCGATGGAGCCATAACAGTTACATCATCACAGGAAGTTAATAGTAATAATAAGATAAAGTTCTTACAAACCATGTTGAATTCAAATACAAGTTCAAATCAGATAGCGGAAGCGATTTCAAAAAATCTCGCAGTGGAATCAAAGTACTTAAGTAGTCTTCATTCATGCAATGATGAGCAAGGCGAGCAGCACCGAGCGCACCGGTACTACCCTGCTCCAAACAACTATCCAAATGTCATCGGTACCTGCACATAAAATGTGGAGGCAAACCCTGAGTACTAATTTCTCAGTAGGGCTTAATGGAATGGCCTACGACTGACGCAAAGCTTGCTTACTAGCATTGGATCCTTAACCTTTGATTTTAAACAGGGATGTATTGACATAAAATAAATAGTTCCATCACCAGCATATATCATCATAAAAATGGTAACTTGCAGGAATGTAAGCATACAAGTACAAGTACGTGGAATTTGAAAAGATGAATTATAATGTAACATGGTTAGATAGTTGTTGGCGTCTCTTAGCCTTTACAGGTTTTACTCCGCAAGCGCACGGAGACCGCTGTAGCCTTTCACTCAGAGTATTCCGAGTATCATAAAATTCCACAGGGAAGCGGTAGGCTCAAGAGTGTAATTGAATATACTCAAATCGAATAAACTGTAAACTTAGATAAATTATACCAACTAGCAGTACACAGGGGTAAACGTGATACAGTCAGCTGTATTGGTGGAGAGGTAAGTTTATCAAAGCTTTCCATAGGAAGTTATAGTTGCCTAGGAGGACAACGAGTGAGATAAAGTCACCAAACTCTAATCTAATCGGCTGCTAAGGTTATCCGTGTCTAAACAAGATATTCAAATAAACAAGTCAGGGTCTTGCGTCGAGCGAAATTCTAGAGTCTCGAGGGTACCAGGGGAAGATAGTTGGTCCCGAAGGAGAGTCTAGCTAACACCTATGGGCCTCCCGAACGACGGGCTTGGACTACACAGGCACACCACACGCTGTCACCGAGTGGGGCTACCAAGCAAAGCTGCGTGGAGAGGATGGCACGCTATAAATGTGTTCAAGCGGAGCTTGAACAACGATAGATCGTCCTTGATCAGAGGAGAGGATCTAGCCAGAGCCTAGCGTCTAAATCTAGGGTTGAGTTATAGCACCGGCAAGAATAAAAAGAATTGAATAACTGAATAAAACACAACCTAAGCCTAGCAAGTGTGCAAAGGAAGGTACACCACACTTGCACGAGATAGTTAGAGTAAAATATAACTGAAATTATATTGAAGATAATTTGAATCCAAAGACACCAGGCTTTACCGCAGACTCGAAGATAAATCCGGAGACTCCGAGGCAAAGATCGACTCAACTCTAACTCCTAGGACTATCCTAACTACTAAGACAATAGTGTAGCGCTCTAAGATAGAACTTGAACTCAACTCTACTCCAAACTTTACAAATGAGCTCTCGGGGTCTATTTAGAGCCTAGCAAGTGAGGGAGGTATTTGTAGTTGTGCTAGGTCGGCAAAGGGGGTAGGTCGGTGGCCGGGCGGCCACCCTACATGGTCGGGCGGCCACTTGATACACCGCCTTTGATGATCCAACGCTTGATATTGCTCCCCTAGGTCGGTTGGCAGTTGAAACGGTTATTGCACATGAAAAATGCTCCGAGGGATGGCTGGGCGGCCACAGCACATGGCCGGGCGGCCATGTGTCTTTCACCAATTTGATGCATGTTGTTCCCCTCGGATCCTTGACATCATCAATCCTTGTGCTAGCATGTTTTGACCCTTGGATATATTGGATGCTCTCATGTATGGTTGGACTTTCACCACTTTGTGTTTGTTTGTACGTAGGATCGATGATGTGGCAACCTGGGCAGTGAGGAGGCCAGACCACACGGTGAGGTGGCTCTGCATGGCTGAGGGGTGGCCGGGTGGCCACACCCTATGGCCGGGCGGCCACCCTACATGGCCGGGCGGCCATGTCATTGCACTAATGTTGCTCATCCTTGGTTTTTGCTGTATTTCCAACCATTTTGTGTGCATTTCAGTACCTGCATCCATACATTCATGTACATCTTGTGGAACTCATTAGTAGCAAGGTTAGTCCATCATTATTCACTTGTTTTGCTTCATTTGGTGGATAATTGACGGTTGATATCATGAGATTACGACCGTCAACACCCCCCAAGCTTAAACTTTTGCTCGTCCTTGAGCAAAGCTAAGACTGAAAGTGGATCAGGAGTTGCTGCAATATCGAAGATGAAGGAAAATTCTTATATGCATCTCAATACTCAAACTTTTGCCCCAAGTAATGAAATAATTAAAGTTTACCTCATGTCATACCTGTGGTGCATCTTTTTGCTTACCTTACCTTGGGCGGTTGAGAGATAGAACAACTTTCTTGCAGGAGTGACTCGAACTTGTTCTTTTTGGATGGTTTTCTCAGGTGTTTTCAACATTTTCAAAACAAAAGAAGCTTCCCTAAGGATACTCTCGATCGCTCAGAAGTGTTTCCTTATCAAGGGCCATGGTCTCGGCCAAAACTTTGCTACACTAAGGCCTTTGTGGAGCTTTAGGTGGGAGAGAATGTGGCATACTTAGAATGTTTATTTTGCTAAGTCAAAGATTGGACCAAAGAGTATACTTTATCATTTCTTCTGTTTGAACACTGGAGTATGAGTGGTGGTACAGAGTGTCTCCTTCTCTTGATTTTCATCCTTTGTAGCCTTTTGTGGATTTGGAGCCTTTATTTATTTTTGCCATGCTTGAACTTGCATGCTTTTCATTTTGCCGTGCATTTGCACGCATTTTACTTTTTGCCATGTTTTTGCATGCATATTTTCTGGCTCCATACCCTTTGCTCCTTGAATTTTGAAGGCTTAAGGAATTTGAGGAGTATTTGGAGACTTTTTGCTGGATGCAAAGTCTGGAATGGATCACTTGCATTTTTGTACTCCAGATATCAATAGAGGATGATATTTCTACTCAAAGAGACTCAAAATTTGATAAAGCTCAAAACATTTCTAAGCAGCTCTATGTAGCGGGTTTGGAACATTAGAAGCATATTTGGCTCTGGTAGGAATTTTAGACCAAGGGGAGCTTTATTTTTCCATTTTCAAAATAAAATCCTGAGATAGTCATCTTACTAGGAACATGAAAGAATCATCCAACATTTAAGTCATGTCATATCTCTCAACAACTTAGGCTAGTTATCACAAATGGCATCCACAGAGTAAAACTTTGGTTCACTTCTTTTTATTCACCATCATGAGACTAAGCTAAGCATAAGTTGTCATGCAAGAATCAAACATTCACTTGATAGAGAAACTATTCATCATTTACAAAATGAAGCTAGCAAGTGAATTTAACAGTTAAGCATGGGAGTTATTAGGATACAAACAAATTTTTTTTCGAAAGTGCAGAATTTTCAGGAAAATAGCCTAAATGCAAAATTTAACTGAACCAAAATTAAACGTGCAGTGGAACACGGGAATTAAAATTTGGCGAGGAAATTAAATATGCCATCGATGGGTAGTGTGCCAATTTACCTTTTGGCGAGGGGAGCCCAAGTCTTGCCCTTCGGGGTTTCATAGAAACTGTAGCTAGGGGCTGCCTTCCATTGTGTTCTATTTCCTCTGCGTCGCCTTGGGTTAGTCACATTATCCTCGACGCCGACCTTGTTCTCGGGTGCTGGTTGAGTTGGCCACTTTGGCGTAGTCAATTTGCTTTCAGCACCGTATCTCTTCTCAGGAGCTTTGCCTCCTGGTGCAGTTCTGGGCCTATAGTACCTCGTCTCTTGGCTTCTCGATCTTTTGCTTTGCACTGCCCTCTCATACTCCATTTGTTGAATCTCAGTCTCGATTTTCAATTTCTTCAGCATAAATGCCACGAGACTGTCTTCTTTTGAATTTGACTGATTGGTCCTGGTCTTGACCTTGGGTTTATCTTTCTTGGCCTGGCACTTGAAAGTTTTCACCTTGTTGCATTGTTCCACTTTTGGTTTGAAGGCAAATGTTTCCTTCTTGCCATTAATGTTCAGGTGAACCTTTCCTGCTCCGATGTCGATTGTTGCATCGGCGGTGCTCAAAAATGGTCGCCGAAGGATGAGCGGGGTTTTTGAGTCAATCTCCATATCCAGTACCACAATGTCTACTGGTATGAGAAAATTCCGGATTCTCACCGGAACGTTCTCTTCCACTCCTTCAGGGTAACGGACGGATTGATCCGCAAGCTGTAAACACATAGCTGTGGGAGCAAGTGCATCATGATTCAGCTTGTCGAAGATGACCTTCGGCATTACACTGACATTGGCTCCAAGGTCGCACAACACTTGATCGAAGTGCTAAGTACCAATCGAGCATGAGATGGTAGGGCTTCTGGGGTCCTTTTTCTTGAGTATAGCTGCGCTACACTCTTCCGTTAAGTGCACAATTTCCGTTGACGGTAGGGGTTTCTTGTTGTTAAGGATATTCTTTAAGTACTTGGCATATGTCGGTACCTGCATAGCATCTAGCAGGGGTATGTTGACATATAACTTCTTAATGATCTCAACGAACTTACTGTATTGTTCGTCAGCGGGAGCCTTCATGTTTCTTGGAGGAAATGGTAGCACCGTTGTGTCATAGAATTCATGGGGTAGATGTTTCGATGCTGGTTTCTCCTCCTTCCCAGGTGTATCTTCCTCTGCGACCTTATCTTCGGACTCGGCTGTTTCCTCTTGCTCTTTACCTAAATGATAAGGGGCTGGAGGGTCCTGTATGGACTTTCCTCCCCTAGTGGTTACTGCAATTATGTGCTCCTTGGGAGGAGCTTCAGGTTGCCCTGGCAGCTTACCCATATTTGGGTTAGGTAAAGCAGCAGCCAACTGAGCTATTTGAGTTTTAAGCATTTTATTGAAGCTAAGTTGGTTTTTCATAGCACTATTCAAAGTTTCCATTTGCAGCGAAATAGATTCAAACATTCTATCATTGGCATGGAACATTTTACTAATGCTATCATTCACAGCTTTCTGATCAAAATTATAATTACTTTTTGGAAACTGCTGTGAACTACCTGAAGAGTTACCTTGTCCGGAGAAAGGGAGATGTGGTCGTAAATTCCATCCTGGCTGAGGACGATTCCTGTAGAAGCCGTTGGTACTGTTACCGATGAAGTTCGCATCTTCGGGTTGCGTCTCAGGGCAGCTGTTCCTTGAGTGTCCTGTATTCCCACAGACTTCGCAAGTCATATGAGAGTCAAGGGCTTGCACCGGAGCGGCTTCTGGAGCGTCGTTTAGCTTCTTCAGCAGCAAGTCCATCTTCGCGGCGAGCATATCAGTGCTCTCAATCTGATGGACGCCATGGGAACGGGTACTAGACCTCTCTTCTCTCCATCCCTGATTGGTGCCCATCTTCTCAATGAGATTCTTGGCCGTCGAAATGCTCAACGAGAGGAAGGATCCTCCAGCAGCTGCATCCAGGTGTTCTTGTGCTGAGCGGTTGAGCCCATGGAAGAAACTCTGAATGATCAGCCACTCTTGCATGCCGTGGTGGGGGCAGGCTGCGATGTACTCCTGGAGTCTTTCCCAGGCCTCCGCCACGGTTTCATCAGTGAGCTGTTGAAAGCTCGATATCTTGTTCCTCAACGCGTTGGTCTTCCCTGATGGGAAATACTGCCAGAAATGCATCGGAACATGTGTTCTAAGTTGTGAGTGTTGCTCGGTTGAGGTAGAACCACTGTTTTGCTTTCCCAACAAGAGAGAAGGGAAAGAGACGAAGCTTGACAGCATCGAGTGATGCTCCTTTCATGTTGAATGTGCTGCAGATCTCTAAGAATTGCTGCTGATGATTATTGGCATCTTCCGTGGCCAGTCCGCAGAAAGGGATAGCTTGAACCATATGGATCACTCCCAGCTTGAGTTCGAAGTTCTCCCCCACTTGAACTTCAGGTCCCGTAGGGATGTTGTTACTCGAGGAGATAGAGAACTCACGGATAGTCTTTTCAGCCATAGTGGTAACTGGAGTGCTGGTTGAAATGCTTGGTTCTAGATCCCTTGGTACAGGTCTCTGCCCGTGAATAGTCTTTAGACGGACTCTCCTGAGCAGTGACTCTGGGTTATTGTGGTAATTTTTCGGCAGGTCGAAACTGGTCATACACCTCTTTGTTGCAACCACAACAAAACATCAGAGCAAAGTGAGCCTGTTAACAACTAGTGGTAAAACTTATCAAGTATAAAGGTTCGAAATGAGGTATCAATTATCTCTTGGCCAATTGCTTCCTCGGAAACGGCGCCAGAAAAGCTTGTTGGTATCTCTTAGCCTTTACAGGTTTTACTCCGCAAGCGCACGGAGACCGCTGAAGCCTTTCACTCAGAGTATTCCGAGTATCGTAAATTTCCACAGGGAAGTGGTAGGCTCAAGAGTGTAATTGAATATACTCAAATAGAATAAACTATAAACTTAGATAAATTATACCAACTAGCAGTACACAAGGGTAAACGTGATACAGTCAGGTGTATTGGTGGAGAGGTAAGTTTATCAAAGCTTTCCGTAGGAAGTTATAGTTGCCTAGGAGGACAACGAGTGAGATAAAGTCACCAAACTCTAATCTAATTGGCAGCTAAGGTTATCCGTGTCTAAACAAGATATTAAAATAAACAAGTCAGGGTCTTGCATCGAGCGTAATTCCAGAGTCTTGAAGGTACTAGGGGAAGATAGTTGGTCACGAAGGAGAGTATAGCTAACACCTACGGGCCTCCCGAACGACGGGCTTGGACTACACAGGCACACCACACGCTGTCACCGAGTGAGGCTACCAAGCAAAGCTATGTGGAGAGGATGGCACGCTATAAACGTGTTCAAGCGGAGCTTGAACAATGATAGATCGTCCTTGATCATAGGAGAGGATCTAGCCAGAGCCTAGCGTCTAAATCTAGGGTTGAGTTATAGCACCGGCAAGAATAAGAAGAATTGAATAACTGAATAAAACACAACCTAAGCCTAGCAAGTGTGCAAAGGAAGGTACACCACACTTGCAAGAGGTAGTTAGAGTAAAATATAGCTGAAATTATATTGAAGATAATCTGAATCCAAAGATACAAGGCTTTACCGCAGACTCGAAGATAACTCTGAAGACTCCGAGGCAAAGCTCAACTCAACTCTAACTCACAGGATTATCGTAACTACTAAGAGAATAGTGTAGCACTCTAAGATAGAACTTGAACTCAACTCCACTCCACACTTTACAAATGAGCTCTCGGGGTCTATTTATAGCCTAGAAAGTGAGGGGGGTATTTGTAGGTGTGCTAGGTCGGCAAAGGGGGTAGGTCGGTGGCCGGGCGGCCACCCTACATGGCCGGGCGGCCACTTGATATACCGCCTTTGATGATCCAACGCTAGATATTGCTCCCCTAGGTCGGTTGGTAGTTGAAACGGTTATTGCACGTGAAAAATGCTCCGAGGGATGGCCGGGCGGCCACGACACATGGCCGGGCGGCCACGTGCCTTTCACCAATTTGATGCATGTTGTTCTCCTCGGATCCGTGACATCATCAATCCTTGTGCTAACATGTTTTGACCCTTGTATATATTGGATGCTCTCACGTATGGTTGGACTTTCACCACTTTGTGTTTGTTTGTACGTAGGATCGATGATGTGGCAACCTGGGCAGTTAGGAGGCCAGACCACACGGTGAGGTGGCTCTGCATGGCTGAGGGGTGGCCGGGCGACCACACCCTATAGCCGGGCGGCCACCCTACATGGCCGGGTAGCCATGCCATTGCACTAATGTTGCTCATGCTTGGTTTTTGCTGTATTTCCAACCATTTTTGTGCATTTTAGTACCTACATCCAAATATTCATGTACATCTTGTGAAACTCATTAGTAGCAAGGTTAGTCCATCATTATTCACTTGTTTTGCTTCATTTGGTGGATAATTGACGGTTGATATCGTGAGATTACGACCGTCAACAATAGTTACTACATTTCCCGTGTGCAATATCTAGCATTCTCACACCTGGTGAGCATCAGCGATCCGAATTTATTTTTAATTCCCGTGAATAACTATCATGTCAGGGGCATATGGTTAATAGCCACCACGTTCCCACATATACTCTCATCCCCATCGATTCCAACCCGCCATATCCCAGGTTGTGCCCCCTAAGGAGCGATACCTCGGCGTATTGGGTCAGCCCTCCCTAAGTACAAGTTCCCCTGTGCCTAACTCCCTCCAGCAACATGGTAGGAATAAATCTCTGTTCTTCGGATGGCACAAGTAAAACTTTCACCAGTCCCACGTCCTAGGTAAGCACTTTAGCAATGTTATGCCAATCAACAGGCGAACAGCGGACGTGCCTTAAATGACTCGAAAGGAATCCATTGCATAATATCATAAACAATAAATAAGTCATAAAAATCTCCAACCGATCTCCATTTAAATCACAAGCATATATAAACATTTCGATTTAGCAATTTGATATTTTAAAAATCACTTATATGACGAGTGACTCCATTTCTCTCATGTCTACTCGCACCTAGCATTACTCAAACTCGGCCTACATACTATATTGTAGGTGCTAGGGTCAAGGCAGCCAAGAAATCTAATGCAATTGTTTTCCATCAACTCCTAATGCAGATGCGTAATCATCAATCGATAAACTTCATTTTCATATTAGCTAGGAAAATCATGGTCCTGCCTGCATTTACTTATTTTAACACAACCAACAAACTAAATTATGTTAGTTTGCCGAGTTGTAGGGTTTTGCCCTAGGCAACCTCTTGATCACTTGGACTGCTCCACCTTCCAAACACGACTGATGTGCCCTCCAAGTCGTGAGTGGGTCTTAGTTGGTCTTTTGGACACTGTTGCTTGACGTAGTTCCTTGCGGCAAATCTTCGATCACGTTTCTACGATAAGCGTCACTATATGAATGATCAAGTGCAAAAATGAGTGCAAAGAATGCACGCCATTATTATGCCGAATGAAAATGTCATGCTTATGCCAAAGGATAATGAAGTACAACAAGATATGCCATTGATATACAAGATGATGCAAAAACAAAGGGAACAAGATTAATCATTTTTTCAATGGGTTGCCTAATATTAAAAGGGCCACCGTATGATTAACATAAGTTTCATTTTTAAATTCATCTAGGCATGGAGATAAGTAGACATTTTTCCGGTCTGCAATTAGCTCTTAGAGGACCTAATTTAACTTAACAGGTTGTTTAGGTATGGAGACATCATAACTAATGGGGTTGTCATTTGGATGTACAGCCATATGGAAATAATAGATTCAACTAGTAGTGTTTTGTCCTTTAAGAACCAGGAGCTGAAACTAGACGTTTTACGTTGAGAATTACCTTCCACTAGAAAAATAGCATGTTTGCATACTACAGTAGCAGTTCAACCATTCCAAATCAAAAGACTACTTTAGTACCCCTTTAACTGAGCGAGAGAATAATATTAAATTTTGTAGCATCAACTCATCATGTATACTGTTTGATCTTTACTTATCTCCCTAACAGGAAAAATCACTCCAGTATCCTTTAGTTTAATAGAAGTAAAGTATCTATTTTTGGGCCACAGATTTATCTTTAAGATTTGGGTTGATACCCTTATGACAGAGAGTTTGCCTGATATAGCTACCAATGAGTTTTAGAAGTTGGGACCTAGTATTATTCCTGCATGAGTTTCACTTAATATGGGATGAGCAAGTACAAGTATAATTTAGTTTGCTAACTGTTCACAGTTCACATTCCCACAAGCCCCGCACAGCAAGCAGCAGCAACCTCTTAGGCATTGGTCATATACACAACAGCAATCACATCAAAAGGAGTGGCACTTAGGCAGGTTTACAGAAACCGAACCAAGCCACTACATTGGCCCAAAAATTACGGTAAACACAGTTTACTAAATGTTAATGAAGAAGGCCTAACATGATCTTACAAGAACAATACATTTCTTCCCAGCAAGCATGCAAAACAAACATTGTTGTTTCACAACTAGTGCATAAATCATGGATAGATAAGCATCGCTTGGATTTCAGCTCACAATTTCTTAAGAGCAGTAATTCTTACTAACTTGAGAATTAAACAAGACCTAACCTGTTTGGTTAAAACCACCGTTTCAACACCTAAGGCAGCCATACTAACACCCTTTGTCTGAAAGGCAGATCATGAAAAATAAATCAAAACGTAGTTAATCAGATTTCTAAAAGATTTCATCATATGGCAGCCATACTGACATCCTAAGGCAGCTTTACTAACATACTTCTAAAGCTCAACTTAGTTTCTAAAAGATTTCATCATATGACTAAATGCACAGGTACAAACATAAATGTAGTTAATCAGATTATGCAATTCATCAATCTGCTATCCACCAAACAAGAGCAAGGAGGAGAACCACCTTCAACTTGCCAACAGGGAGGAGCAGCAAGGCTAACCAGAGTAAAGGGGGAACCGGTGTCCTGGTCACCCTTTGAAAGATCAAGTTGCTGGTACTGCTCATGATGCAGGCTTCCTATCAAACATAGGGTGGGCAGTGGCATCCATGGGGCAAGGAAGATGAGGTAGCAGGCTGGAGCAAGGGGGTTGACCAGATCAGAGGGAGTAGAGGCCAGCGGCGACCTGGGGCTCAGCTGCTGCTCGCCCACTAGGGCCTTGGTCTTGCTGCAGCAGGAACACAAGGCAGGGAGGCGTTTAGGAGGAAAAAAAAAGCGAGCAGGATATCGAGGGGGAAAGAAGGAGCAGGACAGGGTGCTGCTTGTGCTGCTGACCTGCTGTTGTCTCCACAAGGCTGGTGATT
Source organism: Paspalum vaginatum (assembly GCA_030272315.1). Classification (NCBI taxonomy): domain Eukaryota; kingdom Viridiplantae; phylum Streptophyta; class Magnoliopsida; order Poales; family Poaceae; genus Paspalum; species Paspalum vaginatum. Next base: position 12,093,418 of record CM059019.1, on the reverse strand, counting down.
TCTGCGGCAAGGAGGGCAGAGGGAAGCTGCTGCTGCTACGTGCTGCAGCTTTGCCCGAAGAGAAAATGAGAGAGCGAGAGGAAGAAGAGAGGCCGGTGACAGAACGGCGGCTTTGCTTCTATAGGCGAAGGAGGGGCTGGGGCGCGGGGTGGCATGGCCGACCGGCGGCAGGCGGCCATGGCCGCGTGGCCGTCACTCTCTGCGCGCGGTCGGAAAGGGGCCCACCTGTCGGCGACTTAAAGAAGGAAAAGAAATTCGAAATTGAGAAACCCTAGTTTGACTCCTTAGATACTCGTTTTAAATCTCCATTTTTAACCTCTTCTTAGCCGAATTTGACCAAACCCAAAATACAAGAAATATTGTAAAGTTTGTGCTCTACAATTCTCTATAAACTTTTATACTATGTTCTATTGGAATTTGAGGAGAAAATTTGAATTCAAAATTATGACCAAGGTTTGACCGACAGAATACTCGAGTTTAAAGATTCCTATAGATCAATTTGTGGACATTTTCATGAGAAGTGAAATATACCATTGTTGTTAATAATTTTATGATCTACAACTTTTATATATAAAGTTTTGCATGTTAAGGACTTCTGTTTCACAGGAATTTGAATTTACTAAACAGACCTATATTTGGCAGATTTGACAATTTGAGAGAAAATGACCCAAAACACCATGTAAACCTTTATGCATATCAAAACTGCAACCACAAGTACAACGGCATATGCTGAAAACTAAGTTTAAAATGCAGCATTCCAATCGAGTTTGTACATGAGGTTCAAATGCTTGCCATTATATGATGAAATACTGCATGTATGATGAAATTAAGCAAATGATGCCAATGTAATGCACTTGAGATGCCAGGGGCATCACAATCCACACCCCTTAAATAAATCTCATCCCGAGATTTTGATGTGATGTGGGTGGTTCAGTTTGAACAAGAAGGAAAGTGCATAGGTGTGTAAGTTCATAGTGTTTTCGAAAGTAAAGATAGTTTGAGTTCATACATGATCCTTGCTGCAATGAGAGAAAATCTAGGAATTTATTTTGAAGGTACTCTTCTCGTTCCCATGTTGCCTCTTCTTCGGAGTGATTACTCCATTGCACCTTGTAAAAGTTAATTGCCCTTCAAAGTATTGCTCTTTGCTTTTGGTCAAGGATTTTTATGGGATGCTCCTGATATGTGAGGTTGGTCTCAATCTGAATTTGAGAGGTAGCACATCTTAAGTTGTGAAACATGGAAGACATCATATACCGCGGTAAGGTGTGGTGGCAACTCTAACCGATAAGCCACTGACCCATGCTGTTCTGTGATCTAAAATGGGCCGACATAACGTGGTGCTAACTTCCCTTTCACACCAAATCGATGTACACCTTTCATTTGTGATACTCGAAGATACACATGATCGCCCTTCTCAAAGACTAACGGTCTTCTCTTATCAGAGTAGCTTTTCTACCTAGACTGTGCTCTTTTCATATTGTTGTGTTTGAATTTTACTTGCTCTTCAGTTTCCTTCACCAAGTCAGGGCCAAAGATCACACGCTCTTCTAGTTTGGACCAGTTCAAAGGTGTTCTACATCTCCTACCATATAGGGCTTCGAAAGGTGCCATTTCACGGACTCTTTTGGTAGCTATTGTTGTAGGCAAACTCTGCCAAGGGGAGGCACTCATACCACTTGGTGGAATAAGTCAAAGCACATGCCATCAACATATTTTCTAGGATATAGGTCTGCATCAGTTGGCAAGATGCATATGCAATCACTCTTCCTTCTTGCATCAGAACACAACCGAGGCCACTACCAGAGGCATCACAATACACATCAAATAGCTTGGTGATGTCCGGTTGAGCAAGAACAGGTGTTGAAGTTAGGAGTCTCTTCAATGTTTGAAATGCCTCTTCACATTTTGGGCTCCAGACAAACTTTGCATTTTTCTGGATCAACGCGGTCATTGGATTTGCAATTTTGGAGAAGTCTTTGATGAACTGATGGTAGTAACCTGCTAAACCAATAAAACTCTGTATCTCTGTCAGTGTCTGTGGTTGTTTCCAATTCAGTACATCTTCCACCTTGCTATGGCCAACTGCCACTCCTTTCTCTAACAGAATGTGACCCAAGAATCCCACTTCTTTCATCTAGAATGTGCACTTACTGAACTTGGCATAAAATTTATGTTCCCTAAGTCGAGTGAGCACAATCCGCAAATGTTCTTAATGTTCTTTATCATTTTTTGGAGTAGATCAATATGTCATCAATGCACACCACCACAAACTTGTCAAGTTCATTCATGAACACCGATTCATCATGTACATGAAGAAAGCCGATGCATTGGTTAACCCAAAAGATATGACCAAATACTCATACAAGCCATATCTGGTCAAGAAAGTTGTCTTTGGTATATCTTTTTCTCTGACTTCTATTTGATAGTAGCTAGACCTTAGATCAATTTTTGAAAAGACATTAGCCCCAGCTAGTTGATCGAACAAAATGTCAATGTGTGGCAATGGTATTTATTTTTGACTGTGACTACATTCAATGAATGATAATCCACACATACTCTTTTACCACCATGGTCCTTCTCCACAAAGAGGGCTGGGCAACCCCATGGTGATGAGCTTAGGCGAATGAACCCTTTGTCCAGCTATTCTTGTAACTGCACTTTCAATTCTTTCAACTCATCGGGTGCCATTCTGTGTAGCCTCTAAGAGACAGGTGTCGTGCCAGGTACAAGATCGATAGAAAACTCAACATCTCTATTCGGTGGGAGTCCGAGAAGCTCCTCCAGAAACACATCTAGATAATCACGGACTACTAGCATCTTTGCTTGTGCCTGAGAGCCAATGGAATGGCTCCATTGCCTCTGGAGTGATGAGTGATTGTCAACAGTAGCAAGACCCAGAAGGACTTGGGCACAAGCCCTCCGATGGACAGGAGGCCCTCCGATGGACTGGAGGTAGAGGAAAGTCCTTCAAAGGACTGGAGGCATGCCCAGCATCTGTCAGCCATGGGAGTTCGGTATACGGAGGAGCGGCATGGCGACGGCAGGAGTAAGTCCTCCGAAGGACTGCGAGGCTGCCCCGATGGACAGGGGATGCCGGGCGCCACCGCGGTGCTCCAACCCGAATGCGTGGTGCGCAGGCGTGTGAGGGAGGCTTTGGCGGCTTCGGCTCGAAACCGCCACCCAAGCTACCCAAGCCTTGGTGTGTTGGGCCATGACTCGCTAAGATAGAGAAGATGGGCCAAATCCGGCCCAGGCGGAGACTTCCTAAAGTTTCCCAGTTTCTGACTTCAAAACCGGGGGCGGATCGCGGATTAGACTACTGGCCACGTGGAGAACATCTGAGGATTCCGTCAAACTTACGAAGATCAAGACTTCATCGTGGTCGTCCGTCCCGAAATATCTTGTAATCTTTCGTTTGAGTCCTTAGGGTTTGTCTAGCTGTAGGGACCTAAGTGCAAAACTGTCTAAATAGCACTCGGATATAAATAGGTTCAAGGCAGGTCATTTGTGGTGACTCTTGGCTGCTAGGATTAGTCTTCACTTGGTGATTTTCGTCCTTAAGCTTTGAGCGCTATTGTTAGGGAGGTTAGAGTAGGATTTAGCCTCCTAATCTTGAGGGAAGGTGAGGGTGGTTGCTTGGGACGAACTTCCGCTTGTATGCTAAATCTTTAGACCCTTCTTGGGCACTTAATCGAAGCAAATTCATGCAGCAACCTTGTGTTCTTCTCCTCCCCCTCTCTCTTTGGTTTTTGGGTTCAATCCTTGGCTTTTTGGGTGTTTGCTTTGGCTAAGCTTGGATCCTTTCGTTCGCTGATGTTTTAGACCTGCTAGGACATGAAGATCATGACTTAGTTCATCTCAATCCTGCTGGATTGCCACGCGCAATCCTCTTTTGTGTTTTCCCCTTTCTTGCCCAAAGATTGCCATTTCACGAGATCTGAAATTCCCACTGATTCCATGGTCACTTTGTGTTGATCTTTTGGGAAAAGCTTTGGAATAGGGTCCAGATAGCCTGTGCAAAATTTCGTGAAGATTGGACAAGATTTGGTCTGGTTTGGGTTGGAAAACTGCCTGTGTGTGACTCTACCGGACAATCCGGCAGAGGCCACCGGACAGTCCGGTTCCACCGGATAGTCCGGCAGCACCCACCGGACAGTCCAGTGTGAGGCTCTGCCTGGGCCGTGCCACTGAATAGTCCGGCAGAAGGCACCGGACAGTCCGGTCCCACCGGACATTCCGGTCCCACCGGATAGTCCGGTTCTGCCAGGAAGCTGCAGTGTTTTCCCATTTTGGTTTTTCCGCTGTGTTTTTGCTTTGGATTTTTGCATTCCCCCTTTAAGACTATTTTCTTTGCTTGCTGTGAGTCAGTGAGACGCACCTCGGTGCGGTGAGTGTCTTGTGGCGGTTTTTGCAAAGTTCATTGCCCCGGTGTCATTCTTGGTCGGATCTTGAGTTTTTCTTGCATTGGTGCGTATCCTCACAGTGGACGGCACCCTTGCACTGCTAGGCACGTATCTGTTCAGTGGACGGTGCCTAGTTTCAGTTTCTCTTGAGCTTTGTAGAGCATCCACTTGAGGGTTGTGTTTTTGAGTTTTAAGGTGCTCCTATTCACCCCCCTCTTGTCGCACGTCTCGGTCCTACAATTGGTATCAGAGCCAGTTAGGTTTCTTCATACCTTTACGGGTGAGAAACCAGTAGTGACTATGACTCACTCCGGGAAGATTCAGGTCCTTGGTTCTGATGACTACTCCTACTGGAAAGGTAGGATGAGAACTTTCTTTTCTTAGCCAGGGCCAGGACATATGGGATGGTACTCAGAGTGCGAACTTTGTGGTGCTTCCAGTTGCTCAGCGCTCCTATTCACCCCCCCTCTTGTCGCACGTCTCGGTCCTATAGTGCCTCCACTTGAGCTTCTACCACATTGATCGTGTGAGGCTCGTTCTTATGAAGTGGAACATGAATAGTTATGTCTAATCCACTATTGCAGCGCAACTGAACTATTCCACTCCCAACATCTATCATTGCATGGTGTTGCTTCAGCCAATCCATCCCAAGAACAATATCAATCCCCATCTGTGGAAGTACCATAGGACTAATTGTAAGGAAAATGGGCCCTAAGCCTTGTGCTTAGTTCCCTAACGTGATTTTGGTGATTGAGTTGACAACACATACCATTTGGGACTAATCTATGTGCAAGTGTTTTTGTTTAAGTCCTAGGGTGCAAGAGATGGACTTGGGGTACAAACACCACAAGAGAAGTCCCCAAGTTGCTATCAAGTCGCATTCGTGTGTACGACATGGCGGTCCCGCTGACCAGTCAGCGGGCTGATTTTTTGGAGCATTAAGTGGTCCGGAGAAGCCCCATCGAGCGATTTGGCAAGGAGAAGAAGCCCCAAGATGAGGACTCAAGAGCCTGTGCGAATTACATGCATTGTATGGTCCGATGGTCACGCAGAGAAGAAAATAAGGCTCCCAACGGCTATTTTTGAGGCTTGGGCTATAAATACCCCCTTGGCCGGCCTCCACATTGGGGTTGGAAACTCCTGAGCTAACACAAGTGTTGAGGCACCCATTTAATCCACCCAAAGAGCCACATACACTCATTTGTGAGCCCAACCACCATAAGAGCAAATAGACACATCCCGGCATAGCGAGAGCTTCCATAGCATCTTGGCTTAGGCCTATTTCTCTAGTTCACGTGCCTGCGTGCACATCTATCCTTTGTAAGAGTGAGGCTTGTAAGTCTTCCGAGACCCTCTGAAGTGTGGAGTAGCCGCCACCTTACTTGTGAGAGGGAGGAAGGCCCTTGTCGTTTTGGCCAAAAGCTTCCCCTAGTGGAGACGGCAGGGTAGCTCCACGAGAAGGACTTGGAAGACCCCAATGGCTCGGACAATCCTATACCCTTGCCTAGGTGAGGCCGTAGTCACAGACTACGCAAGAGAAGGGCTCGTGTGGGCTTGTACCGGGGATATCCAGACTTCCCCAGAAGTTACTTTGCCATCCTCGACCCTTGCGTGTGTAGGACTGAGACGTGCGACTAGAGGGGGGTGAATAGGAGCACTTGAAAAACTCAGAATCACAACCCCCAAGCAGGTGCACTGTAAAGCTCAAGAGAAACAGAACTAGGCACCGTCCACTGAATAGATACGTGCCTAGCAGCGCAAGGGTGCCGTCCACTGAGAGGATACTCACCAATGCAAGAAAAATCAAGATCCGACCAAGAATGGCACCGAGGCAACAAATTTTGCAAAAACTGCCACACGACACTCACCGCACCAAGGTGCGTCTCACTGACTCATAGCAAGCAAGGAAAATAGTCTGGAAGTGGGGAATAAAAAAAATCCGAAGTAGAAACACAGCGGAAAAACCAAAAAGGAAAAATCACCGCAGCTCCCCAGTAGGACCGCATTGTCCGGTGGCTAACACCGGACTGTCCAGTGAGACCGGACTGTCCGGTGCCTGCTGCCGAACTATCCGGTGGCACTAGCCAGGCAAAGCCACACACTGGACTATCCAGTGGGCACTGCCGGACTATCCGGTGGAACCAGATTGTCCGGTGGCTTGTGCCGTATTGTCCGATAGAGTCGCAGATAGGGGGTTTTCCAACCCAAACCAGAACAAATCTTGTTCAATCATCACGAAATTTTGCACAGGCTATCTGGACCGTATTCCAAAGCTTTTCCAAAAGATCAACTCAAGGTGACCAAGGGATTAGCGGAAAATTCAAATTTCGTGAGATGGCAATCTTTGGACAAGAAAGGGGAAAACACAAAGGAAGCTTGCTCATGGCAATCCAGCAGGATTGAGATGAACTAAGTCATCATCTCCACGTCCTAGCAAGTCCAAAACATCAGCAAGAGAAGGGATTCCAATCTTGGCCAAAACAAACACCCAAAAGCCAAGGATTGGAGCCAAAATCCAAAGAGAGAGGGGGAGGAGAAGAACACAAGGTTGATGCACGAATTCATTTCGATTAGATGCCCAAGAAGGGTCTAAAAATTCAGCATACAAGTAGGAATTCAACCTAAGCAACCACCCTCACCTTTCCTCAAGATTAGGAGGCTAAATCCTACTCTAACCTCCCTAACAATGGAGCTTATGGCTTGAGGATGAAAATCACCAAGCAAAACCTAATCCTAGCAGCCAAGTGTAACTCTAATGACCTGCCTTAGACCTATTTATACCCAAGTGCTGTTTAGACAGTTTTGCACTTAGGTCCCTACATCTAGACAAACCCTAAGGACTCAAACAAAAGATTACAGGATATTTTTGGACAGACGACCGTGATGAAATCTTGATCTTCGTAAGTTGCACGCAATCCTCGGATGTTCTCCACGTGGCCAGTAGTCCAATTCGCGATCCGCCCTCGGTTTTGAAGTCAGAAACTGGGAAACTTTAGGAAGTCTCCGTCTGGGCCAGATTTGGCCCATCTTCTCTGTCTTGGCGAGTCAAGGCCCAACTCACCAAGGCTTGTGTAGCTCGGTTGACGGTTTTGAGCTGAAGCTGCCAAAGCCTCCCTCGCACGTCTTCGCGCCACGCACTCGGGTTGGAGCACCGTGGTGGCGCCCGGCATCCCCTGTCCATCGGGGTAGCCTCGTAGTCCTTTGGAGGACTTACTCCTGCTGTCGCCGTGCCACTCCTCCGTGTACCAAAATCCCATGGCCGATAGACGCCGAGCTTGCCTCCAGTCCTTCGGAGGACTTTCCTCTACATTTACCTCCAGTCCATCGGAGGGCTTCCTGTCCATCGGAGGTGTTGTGCCCAAGTCCTTCTGGGTCTTGCTACTGTTGACAATCACTCATCACTCCAGAGGCAATGGAGCCGGTCCATTGGCTCTCAATCTCCTCCTTGATGAGTGCATTGTCAACACCTTCAACCTGTAACCTGAAATAGAGCAAAGACAAGAAGAAAAGCGTAAACCCGAAAAGAAAGAAGAAAAGAAGAAGTTGCTCAAGATGCCCAAAAGCCAAATACAAGCAGAAAAGGGCAAATTGAGACAACAAAAACAAAGCCAAAGATTGACCCCCTAAGACAAGGGAAACCGCTCAACGCAGTTGATCAAACTAAAGCAAGACCCCCCCAAGAAAGAGGCAAGCCGGCTCAACACAGTCATGCTAAGGCAAAGCATCGGTTCCTCCAGAAAGAGGCAAAAGGCTCAACGCACCGATGCAAGAGCATGCTAAAAGCTCAAACTCCCCCTCAACTAGATCTCTACAGAGTTCTCCCCCTTGGTCCATGAATTCCCCCTAGAAACATCTCTACCCCAAAGGTCAACATATCTCCTCCTTGTTGACAATGGATACATCAAGGGTTCATAGAACTCAACTCCCCCTGAACTAGACAACTCCCCCTCAAAATATGCCATGAAATGCAGGAAGTGTACCATGAAGAGCTCAGCAGGGATAAAAAGCTTGTAAATACAAGTTCTAGCATACAGAGCAAGTGAGGGCAAGGAAGCATGCAAACAAGCTCAATTGAATCTATCTTATACAGATCAGGAGCATGTTTTTCAGAGTTGTTGAAAAGAAAGCATCACCAACAGGAATAGCATCTAGCAAGATAGGCATGAACAGCAAGATGCTAGCAAAACATACAAGGTGTCCTACTCTCAACCAGAGCATCTACATCAGGCCATAAGCAATTTAGAGACTTGCAGATTTCAGATTTAGCAATTATTTAACTTTAAGCAAATCACATCGTGTGCCAAGGGTTATTCACTTGTCTTTGCCACTTCTTACCAACCAATACCAAGCCTAGGTTCAGAAAACCATTAGAAGCTTAAGACAAGGTTTTGGTCATACACAGCCTAGTCCAAATTCGTGCCAAAGTGCAAAGGCAAGCTATCTCAAACTAGATCATTGTGACAAGTGAACCCACCTGGACCTTTTCAATTTAGCTCATATGACACCACTTTGTAAGCAAATTTAATTCAAAATTCAGATTTAGGCATCACCTTAACAAAGGCATACGATTAGCATATCCAAGCATGAGAAGATAGCGTAGCATTCAACATTCCTACACATGCTAGGTAGCCAACTCAAGTGGTGATCATGATTTTTGATTTTCAAGAAACAAAAGTGACTGAGCTCACAAAAGATATTAGACAGATTCAAGGAGCTTAGCCAACCATGATCATGCAAGCAACGGTACAATCTAGCACAAGCAAGTACTAACTCGTCATACCAGAAGAGCTCTAGTGCTAGTGTAAGTGAAAATGCATATGTTGCAATGCAATGCATGGTATGATACAAAATGCAAGAAAAACAAGGAAAAGCAAAGAAAAAGCAAACCAAAACCCTAAACAACAACAAAGTTACCCCAACCTAAAAGGGGTAACAAACACTAAGCTCCCCACGCAAGCGAGCAAACACACTAAGATCTAAGGGCTTGGTGAAGATATCGGCCAACTGGTTCTCAATTTCCACATGGATCAAGTCTATATCTCCCTTCTCATAGTGATCTCTCAAGAAGTGAAACCTCACGTCTATGTGTTTGGTTCTGGAGTGCAAGACGGGGTTCTTAGCTATAGAAATAGTAGAAGTAGAGTCCACTAGGAGAGGGATCTTCTTAAAACTCAGACCAAAGTCACTCAATATGGACTTCATCCAAAGCAGCTGGGAGCAGCAACTATCAGCAGCAATATATTCGGCTTCTGTGGTGGAAGTGGCTACGCAAGATTGCTTGCGTGAGGACCAGGAGACAAGAGAAGAACCGAGAAACTAGCAAGTGCCGGAAGTAGACTTGCGCTCCAGCCGATCACCCGCAAAGTCTGCATCAGAATACCCTCTGAGAGAGAGCATCGAAGCTGAAGAGAACCAAAGACCAAGCTCAGGAGTGTATTTCAGGTACCTGAAGATGCGCTTCACCACTTGACGATGTGATGTCCTTGGTGAGGCCTGAAAACGCACACAGAGGCAGACCGCGAACTGAATGTCCGGCCTGGTCGCCGTCAGGTACAGAAGTGAGTCAATCATTGTTGACGGCACTTAAGCACGCCAAACCTTATACTGCAAGCAACAGTATCGGTGTAGCCTTTCCCTTAGGATGAGTATCTAAGGTTTTGTCAATCCGTGGAAAACTAGGTTTAAACTACTATTAATAAAGGATTAATCAATTACTAACTAGTTCTAATAGATCTATAAACTAAAGGATAAAAGAGAGTCTAATTACTGACTAATATATATCTAAACTAAACTAAAGGATGATAAACGATGTTCTAATCACAAACTAGATATAAAACTAACTATAGCATAAACTAGATCATGGACAAGAGATTAACAAGATCAACTAAGCAAGATCGATCAAGAAGCTAATACGGCTAAGGATTAGCAAGAGATACGAGACAAACTTCTTATAAACTATGAACCACCCTAAGCATGGATCTAACGTGAAACATAGAATAAATATGATCATGAATGTCATAGACTTGCTCGAACCTTTCCCTGGGCTCTACTATCACTAGTAACCAGGTAATCGACGAAATAGCAAAACTAAACCATCTCTAAGCATGAGCAGATTCAATCAACTAATTAAAGTAAAAAGATCTACTAAAAGACATGTGGTTTAAACAACCCTGGCCAGGTCACATCTAGAGATGAAGCATTGCAAAGATATGGATCATAGATCATGTATAAACAAAGAACTAGTAGCAAAGAGACTATTTCATTGATCGAACTCAAGGTTTATCATAGTAAAATAAGAAGAACAGAGAGTTACTCGAGATACATCATGAACTTGAAGCACATAGTTGTCAAATTCGGCGAGACGAACAACATACTCGAAGACGAACTCGAGACTCCCCGGGAACAGGGGTGGTCGGCCGACCCTGGGGGTAAGGTCGGTCGACCCCCTCCTTTCCTGCCTTCGCTCGTTGCCTCCTTTCTCTGAGATCTCCTTCTCGACGAGTCTTGCGAAGATGGACCCTAAACCCTAACTTTGGAGCTCAGGTTTACAATGAATTCGATGGAATTGGATACCTCTCCCTCTAGGGGGGCCCTATATTTATACTCCGGAGAGTCCCCTATACATGGAATCTAATAGATCGGTTCTAAGAGTCCTAAGACACCTATTTCTATGTATATACAAGTTTCTAGAAGAGTCCCGGTCATCCATGTACTTCCTTGCTTGGAGATGAAGTCATTGTCCTAGTCCTTCCCGAAATCAGCTTTCCATATTCTGTAATCTTTAGTATTTCGACCATAACTGCCTCATCCAAAGTCCAAATAAGGTAAACTCGGACTCTAAATAATAGAGCTCGAAGAGATCTACAACTTTCGTATTCAAACATTCTTCATTTGACGTCGTTAAGTTCTCCGAATTTGGGCAGCAAGGTGCTGCTATCTTGGAATCCGAGAATATCTCGAGATTTAATTGGAGTTGGGATTGGACTCTTGATAAATCTTCCTTATCTTCATATTCTTCATACTCAAACAATCTTTAGTCACCGGAACCTTCTCCATAATGGGCTTGGGTCATCTTTTGGGCTTCAATTGCTCTTCTTTTACTAATCATTTCATCTCCCTAGACTTGTAGCATTGATCCATCAACGAGTAGTCTTCTCAATTGTTGCAATTATTTGCTATTTTCCTGCAATATTTAATAATGTGCAAAAACAAAGAGCATTATCGAAAACGGGGTTATTTGTTAGCAAAACAAGACTAAATCATAAGATTAACCTTTGAAAAAGCATAAAATTATGTAAAAATAGAGCATAAATTTAGTTCTTATCTTGCGTCAACAATCATCCCTCGGTACTATCTTTGGTCCACCACCTCCCCTTCTTCCTCTGCATCAAGTGCCGTCTGTGTTGACATGGGAGTCGCCATGGGCTTGAGATCTCCCTTGTCAAACTTTCTCAGAATGTCCTTCGTGTACTTGGCTTGATGGACGAAGGTTCCTTCTGGGCCTTGCTTGATCTGTAGCCTGAGGATGAATTGAAGCCCAACCATGAGACTCATCTCGAACTCACTGCTCATCTGTTCAGAAAACTTAGACACCAAAGTGTGAGATGAACCACCAAAGATAATGTCATCAACATATATCTGAACTAGAAGGGTGTCACCGCCACAACTCAATAGAAACAAGGTCTTGTCTACTGAACCCATCAGAAACCCAAACTTGAGCAGGAAAGCTTTCAACCTAGCATACCAAGCTCTTGGAGCTTGCTTCAGACCATAAAAGGCTTTTCTCAGCTTATACACCCGGTCTGGAAACTTGGCACTCTCAAAGCCAGGAGGTTGTTTCACATATACCTCCTCCTCTATGTAACCATTTAGGAAGGCTGACTTGATGTCCATCTGCTGCAGTTTGAAGCCTTCAGAGGCAGCAAAGGCAAGCAGAATCCTAATGGCTTCTAAACGAGCTACAGGAGCAAAAGTCTCCTCATAATCTATCCTCTCCTTCTGACAGAAACCCTGGGCAACCAATCTTGCTTTGTTCCTCACAACCGTCCCATCCTCACCATGTTTGTTCTTGAAGATCCACTTGGTTCCTATAGGGTGGCAGTTTGGTGTAGGTTCAACTAAATCCCAGACATGGTTTCTCTCATAGTTCTCCAACTCCTCATGCATGGAGTTCACCCAACTAGGATTAGATAATGCATGTGACACATCCCGGGGTTCGAAAGAAGCAACAAATGCGGAGTGGCAGAAGAAGGCTAGAGAGTTAACCGAATAGCGTGTGAACATGCTAGTGTAGATCTCCAATCATCCTGTCAGGAGGGTGATCCCGCTGTACCTGCCAAGATGGAACAATCTCAGAGGTCCCCTCCCATGCGCCCTCAGCGGGGTTAGGCTCTGCTCGAGCTTGTAATCAGGAGAGCGAGGAGGAAGCCGTAGGCAAAGGTCCTCCTTCATCTTCAGAGCTCATAGCAGAGGGGGCAGGAGTTGCAGCCGATGTAGAGGCTCGTGCATCACCAGCATCTACTTCGCCTTCCTCATCTTCAAAGATGGGAGCGCCTTCTTCATCATCACCTGAAAGCTCAAATGCAGGCGTTGTGCAAGGCATAGATTCATCAAAGGAAACTTCACAGGTCTCAACCACTTGTTTGGTATTAAGGATCCACACTCTATATGCCCTAGAGCTAGAGGCGTACTCAAGGAAAATGCCATCCAAGCAGCGAGATTCAAATTTGTCCAAATGCCTCCCCTTTTTGAGCACAAAGCATCTGCAGCCAAATGCATTGTCACGCCCAGTTCTCAACCAACGGAACCAGGACAACATATATGTGCTAGGAACAAGTCTCACATATATTATGACAATAGTGACATCACAGAACGTGCATAAAAGGGAATTAACGAATACAAAGCGTATTGTCACTTTATTACATCAAGACACAAGTCTTTATAACAGAGTCATAAGCGGAAGCGTAACAAAAACATAATGAGCCGCCACAGGGAAGTCGACTGGGAGACTGATATGCCTAGAACTCTTCATAAACTTGAGCGTACTCTTCTGTACCTTCCTCAACTGAACATCAGTTGGGTCCACCCAACAAAAGAAAGAAAACAACAAGCATGAGTACACAATCGTACTCAACAAGCATAACATGAACCATGAGGCTCTAAGGTTGGCTGAGACGTATGCATGAGCTTTTAGTTGATCATGTTTTATTAAGCAACTAATTACAACGAGTGAGTTTTAAAGCCATTAAGCCCAAGATATTGCATAAGGAATTAATCAACATTATTAGAAACATAACAAACTCCCGAACCAACCCAAACACCACTAATCAGCATAAAGGATCTGGGCCGCTCATAACCGTGAGCACGGCTGACATGTCAGTTTTACACTCTCGAGAGGTTGCACATCTTTACCCACAAGTCGTGAGCTATGCTAGAAGTTCATCACATTGCCTTAGATGAGACGACTAGCAAGCCACACTATGAAGCCTTTACAAAGATCACGTTGGTAAGCTGTAACTGCTGAGGTTTCAAGCTCCGCGGAGATGGGGCCCTACTCTAAGGGGTGAAGCACACAACACACACAACCGAAAGCAGATCCGAGGCCCATCCCGGCTCACTTCCCCCCTTGCCCCGCAGGTAAGTTACTCCCAAACCAAGGCAATCTAATTAATCAGCTAAGACCGTCCCATTCCAGTCTCATGGTAGCGCTGTTGTCCCAGGTTGTCGCTTTGCGAACCGGTCCTTATGGAGAGTGGCTATGAGCAAAACCACTAAGCACATTGCTCATGCCCCCTAAACCATGTTGCTAAAAAGCCAAATTATTAAGGAGACATGAACCACTCAAGCCTCGGCACAGAGGGTCAAGCTCACATTTATATTGCATAGATCCATTAACAAGATTATTAACAAAAGAACATGTGTTTGCGCAGCAACTAGCAAAACTTATCCAACATGCATTCCCATAGGTAAAACATAGGGTAAAGAGGCTAATGTACAGTCCTCATAGGCATACAAGATTAAATGCACATGCAAATGAGTAAGGGTTATTAGGTGTTGTTCATGTTATACTTGCCTTCCTCAAAAAGCTCTTGTGGCTGCTGTCCAAAACTTGCAACCTGCTGTTCTTCTTCACCTACGAACGGTTCACCGTCTAAACACGTTCACGGCAACATACAAACATTCCCATACACGCATACATGCAAACAAATAACAAAGGATAAGCAACAGTACACCACATCATAAAAAGAACAGAAGATAAAGCTGTTATAAAAACATTCTATGCATTTCTAAGGACACGTGAGCGCAAGAATCACCCAAGTCGGAGCTAAAATGTGAAAGTTATGCATAAAACAGGCTCCTGAGGGCAAAACTGTGATAATTAAACTAAACCAGGGGCTGTTTTATGAAAAACGAGGACCTAAACGTAATTAAACATAGCCGCCGAGGGTTTTAGAGCGAAACCACCAGAGCCTGGACTGCGGGTTCAAATCCCGGAGAGCTCAGGGGCTAAACTGAAGAAAACAGGACTAAAACATAAATACTTTTCAACGAAGTCGGACTTCGGGTTGATTCTAGGGAAACGCGGGGTCTCAAGCGCTAAACTCCCCGGTTGACCGGGTCTGCGCTGACGCGTACGGTGAGGTGGCAGCCACGTCACTGCTGATAGGCGGACCCGACACTGACTGGGTTAAGTGGGGGCGACGTGTCACTCTGTGATTGGCCCGCAAAGGGGTACGGGACGTCTTAATCGTGGTCGTTGGCGATGGATCTGACGGTTGCAGAGGCAAGGGGCACAGGGGCAACGATGGTGACCAAACTCCATGGCGGAGTTCGGCCCGCGCGGCGATAGCTAACCGGTTGCGCGCGCATTGAGACCTAGGGGTGCTCCCGCTACCCTAGGGCTAGCTCGGGAGAGAGAGGGGACAACGGCGAAGCTCACCGAGGTGATGTGGACGTCGGGGAGGCGGTGGAGTGAGCTCGCGACGAGGACCGGCGGGCGAAGATGGTTGGTGCACGCGGACAAGGGTAGAGGAGCGGCGTTCCCACACCCAAAACCCGCAGAACACCTTCGCGGCGGTCCTGCGAAGAAGGAAACGAAAAGATGAGGGTCGGGGGTAGTCCAACGACGATGAATTTTGCGGTGACGCGGCTTACCGTGGGTGAGGTCCGGTGGCGGATTGAGCTCTTGGTGGCGCAAGGGAGTGAAATTGGAGTGGCGTAGAGGCAAAAGGATGCGAGTGCGAAGCTCGGGGTTAGGTTTTATAGGGCTCGGGTGAGTCGTAACGACGCGGGTGTAGGAGTGGAGTCTGGCGGCTTTAGAGCTCGTCATGGCAGTGAAGGAAGGGGAGGAAGAAGGGGAAACCGAAGCGAGAAAAGGGGAGATTGATTGCGGGACGATTATGGCAGGAGAATGGGGCTCGGATGCGGTAGGTTCCTCACCCTCGGGCGCCGACGTGGCCGAGCAGAGTGAAAGGGGGCGCGCGGGGTTTGCGGCGAGAGGAGGAAGAAGCGGCTGACAGGTGGGGCCGGCCTGGCAGTGAGGGTAAGGGCGCGGCCCACCCGTCAGTGGCGCGCGAGAAAGGAAGAAGGGGAAGATGCGGTTGGGCCGTTACTTGGGCTGGCTCGCGGCCCAGGTGGGTGAGGGAGGCGGGCTGGTTTGGGTTGTTGGCTGGGCCGGTTGGCCTGGCTGCCTCTCCATTTCTTTTCTTTTTTTTTTCTTTTCTCTTTTGAATTCTTTTGAATCAGAAGGCAAATGATCTACATATTCAAATAAATTTGAATATGCACCCTTAATTCATACAAACAATAAAATAATGCACCAGCATGTATGCACAAAAAGGGTTGATCCTATGGTTGCTTTCATGCATCTTTTAATTTAAATAAATCATGATAAATGCAAACTAAGCACATAAGCCTTAGAAAAAAAATTGTTTGATTTTTATTATGAAGTACTGAAATTAAAACTAGGGTGTTACAAACCTACCCCCCTTAACAAGAATCTCGCCCCGAGATTCTTATAGGTGGCTAGCAAAGAGACCAGGATAAGCTGCTCTCATGTCCTCCTCTCGTTCCCATGTAGCCTCATCCTCTGTGTGATGCTTCCACTGCACTCTGCACATTTTGATCCTCTTGTTTCTGGTTACTCTTTCTGACGTTTCAAGAATCTTCACCGGATGTTCCGTATATGATAAATCCTCTTGTACATCCAAACCCTCTAGTGGTGCTTGTTCCTCTGGCACTCTCAGGCACTTCTTTAATTGGGAAACATGGAACACATCATGTATACCAGATAGGTTAGATGGCAATTCTAGTCTATAAGCCACTTCACCTTTCCTTTCTACCACCTTGAATGGACCAATATATCTCGGCGCCAGCTTTCCTTTTATATTAAACCTGCAGATCCCTCTCATGGGTGACACTTGTAAGTACACGAAGTCGTCAACCTTAAAGGTCAGATCCCTGCGTCGCACATCTGCATAACTTTTCTGTCTAGACTGAGCCACTCTCAAATTTTCCCGTACCATTTTTACTTGTTGTTCAGCATCTTTGATGATGTCTGGCCCAAACACTTGCTTCTCTCCCGTTTGATTCCAAAACAATGGAGTCCTGCACCTCCTACCATACAGTGCCTCAAACGGTGACTTCTTCAAGCTGGCCTGGTAACTGTTGTTATAAGAGAATTCAGCATATGGTAGACTCTTATTCCAACTAGTACCATACTGGATAGCACATGCCCGCAACATATCCTCTAGAATTTGATTTGTCCTTTCTGTCTGGCCATCTGTCTGTGGATGGTAGGCTGTACTGAACCGGAGCTTCGTATCCAACGAATCATGCAATTGCTCCCAAAAACGAGATGTGAACTGTGAACCTCTGTCAGATATAATCCGCTTTGGCACACCGTGCAAGCAAATAATTCTAGAGATGTATAACTCTGCTAACCTTGCACCTGAATAGGTAGTATTCACAGGGATGAAGTGAGCTACCTTAGTCAAACGGTCCACAACTACCCAAATAGAATTATATCCTTTCTGAGTCCTTGGTAACCCCACATGAAATCCATGCTTATTTCTTCCCATTTCCATTCTGGAACCTTCAGTGGTTGCAACAAACCTGCAGGTCTCTGGTATTCTGCCTTTACACGTTGACATGTATCACAAACTGCAACATATTCAGCCACTGCTCGTTTCATACCATACCACCAGAATCTCTCTTTCAAATCGTAATACATCTTTGTACTTCCAGGATGAATAGAATAAGCTGTATCATGAGCTTCACTGAGTATCAACTTCCTTATACTATCCACATCTGGCACACAGATACGGTTCTTATACCATACGGTACCTCGTTCATCCTCACGAAAGGGTGGTGCCTTACCCACTTTGATCTGCTCACGGATCTCCTGAATTTTCTCATCAGTCTTCTGATGCTCTCTTATCTCTTGCTCAAGGGTAGGTTCTGCCTCGAAGGTTGCTGCCGTGGTGTGATGTGCAAAACCCAAACTCAGGCTCTCAAATTCTTCACACAACTCTAGTGGCATTTGGAAAGCGACCGCCATGTTAACATAACTCTTTCTGCTCAGAGCATTTGCCACTACATTAGCTTTTCCAGGATCATAGTGGATTTCTAGATCATAATCCTTGATCAACTCCAACCATCTTCTCTGCCTCATATTCAACTCATTCTGGGTGAAAATATACTTAAGACTCTTATGATCCGTGTATATCTCACATCGATTCCCAAACAAATAATGCCTCCAGATTTTCAAAGCATGCACAACAGCTGCCAACTCCAAATCATGAGTAGGATAATTCAACTCATGTTTCCTTAACTGACGTGAAGCATAGGCGATCACTTTTCCTTCTTGCATCAATACACATCCCAGACCTTCTTTAGAAGCATCACAATACACCGTGAAACTTTTTGTTAGATCAGGTAGAGTAAGCACTGGAGCTGTAGTAAGTCTCTTCTTTAATTCATCAAACGAGGCTTGCCTCGCTTTGGTCCAAATAAATTCAGCACCCTTTTCAAGCAATGATGTCATCGGTTTGGCCGTCCTAGAAAAACCTTCAATGAATCTTCTATAGTATCCCGCCAAACCTAAGAATCCACGAACCTCTTTCACAGTTTCTGGTTGCTTCCAATCCAATACACTGCTGACCTTGCTTGGATCCACCATGATTCCACCTTTTGAAACAATGTGTCTCAAGAAAGGTACTTGATCAATCCAAAACTCACACTTGCTCAGCTTTGCATACAACTTATGTTCTCGCAGTTTCTGCAAAACTAGTCTCAAGTGTACTTCATGTTCTTCTTCTGTCTTGGAATAGATCAAAATATCGTCAATAAACACAACCACAAACTTGTCGAGATACTCCATAAACACTTTGTTCATAAGATTCATGAAATAAGCAGGAGCATTTGTCAAACCAAAAGACATCACTGTATACTCAAATAACCCAAATCTAGTAATGAAAGCAGTCTTTGGAATATCAGAAGGTCGAATCTTCATTTGATGGTAACCAGACCTTAAGTCAACCTTTGAGAACACACAAGCACCTTGCAACTGATCAAACAAATCATCTATCCGGGGTAGAGGATATTTATTCTTAATGGTGACATCATTCAAAGCTCGATAATCCACACACATTCTCCTTGACCCATCCTTTTTATCAGCAAATAAAACTGGAAAGGCCCAAGGTGAAGAACTAGGTCGGATATACCCTTTTTCTAACAACTCATCTATATTTTTCTTTATTAACTCTTGTTCTTTAGGTGCCACTCTATACTGCCTTTTTGCTATTGGTGCTGTACCAGGTAAAAGGTCTATTAAAAATTCAACTTCTCGGTTAGGTGGCATACCTGGCAACTCATCAGGGAAGACATCTGGGTAATCACTCACTACTCGAATCCCATCAGTAGGCCTGGCTGTGATCTGGTTCAATTGACCATATTCCTTCCTTGGTTCATTTACCATAATTTCCACATTTTCCCCATCTGAAGCTGTCAAGAGAATTTCCCGCTTGGAGCAGTCAATTTTGGCTCCCCATTTGGTTAGTGTTTCCATGCCCAAAATGACATCTATTCCCTCTGATTCTAAAACAATTAAATTTGTGCAGAATTCTACCCCCCTTATGTCAAAACTAACTCAAAGACAGATAGAATTAGTTCTCATCTGCCCCCCAGGTGAGGAGACTAACAACATCCTTTTCATGGCACTTATAGGTATGTTATGTCGAATGGCATATGACTTGCTAATGAAGGAATGAGTTGCACCGGTATCAAAAAGTACAGTAGCAGTATGGGAGTTGACCAAGAACGTACCGAGCACGACGTTCGGAGCCTCCATTGCAGTCTCGGTGGTCACATGATTCACCTTTCCTTGCCACTGTCCCTTGGGCAATTGATTTGCGCGTCCCTGCTGCTGTTGTGGAGGGTTTTGCCTCTGGCTCTGCTGCTGACCCTGTTGATTGGTTGGCATCTTATGAGGGCAGACATTAGCATAATGCCCCTGCTCACCACACTTATAGCAGCTTCTACCAGCGGGAACTGGAGCTTGATTTGTTGTAGGGAGGTTGTTTTGCACTTGACGCTGAACTTGATGAACAGGACGAGTAGGTTGAGTCTAATAGCGCTGTCCCTGGCTCATCTGTTGGCCCTGACTACGCTGCTGCTGGTACCCCTGCTGTCCCTGGGTACGCTGTTGATACCCAGCTTGCTGAGAACTTTGAACTTGGGGGTAACGAGGACGAGTGTTGCTGCCTGATGAGAAGTTGTTGAACTTCCTCTTCCTTTCTTCTATGTCCTGGCGCTTTCTTTCAGTGAAAAGCGCCCTGTCCACCAAATGATGAAAGGAAGGGAAAGTATGATTCATCAATTAATACTGGAGTTCATCATTCAAACCTTCCATGAAATACTCCTGTTTCTCTCTGTCATCGGCCACCTCTGCAGTAGCATATCGTGCAAGTTGAAGGAACTTATCCCGGTATTCGGTCACTGACATGTTGCCCTGCTTTAAAGAAAGGAATTCCTTCTTCTTCATTTTCATCAACCCTACAGGCACGTGATGGTTGCGGAAGTTCTCCCTGAACTGTGCCCAAGTGAAAGTATCCCTGTCCTCTGGCCTGTAGGACTCCCACCAATCCAGAGCTGCACCCCTCAACTGTCCAGAGCCATACAAGACCCTCTCCCTATCGTTACACTGTGCAATCTCCAACTGGCGTTCAATAGCACGAAGCCAGTCATCAGCCTGTAGTGGCTCTGTAGCATGTGAGAAAGTGGGAGGATGTCCTTTCATGAAATCTCCACCCCTGTCTCTAGGTAGGGGTGGTGGTTGAGCTTGTGCTTGTTGGAGAGTTTGCATTGCAGTATTCACCGTGGTTAACACTTGTGCCATTAGCTGCTCCATGGTGATGGGTGGTGGGTTGGGAAGTTGATTGCTTCCTCTCTGGTGTTCCTGGTTGTTACCACCAGCACCACCACCTCTCCTTGTGTTAACCATCTGATTGCAGCATATAATTCATAAGCATATGATAGATATAGTGATGCACAAGAGTGAAAGCGTGACGATAAAGTAGAAAGAGCAATAGAGTAGATATCCTTAACCCAATGAGCTAACTTCATTTTAATATTGGTAACACTAAACTTGTTCACGCTGTAGACAATCCCCACAGCTGGATATAACATTCAACCAAAGATCCAAATCAACCATAGTTCATAAAGCAACCATCAAAACATCCAAAAGTAACCAAGTTCCACCCAAAAAAGAAAGGACTCAAAAGACTCAAATTGATAAACGGCGAGGCTGTCTAGTTGTCGTGAGGAAGCACGGTGGTGGCGCCACTAGGCTCGCTGTAGCGCGGCTTCTTGCGCGGAGGAGACTGTGCTGGCTCTATATGCGTCACGTGCGTCGCCTTCAGCAGCTGAGCTCGAAGAAACTCACACTCTAGGTGTAAGCTGCGGTGCGCACCCAACAGAGCATCGTGCTCGGTGCTCAAGGCGGCGGTAAACTCCACCAGTGAGGCCAATTGATTGTTGTCCTCGTGCTCCAAGGAAGAGATCTGGTGTTTTGTCTCACCACTCTTGCGGCAGGGAAGGTAATGCCGAGCAGACTGGCTAAAAGTTGTACGGTGGTCCTCACAGAAGACCCCATAAGCCTGTCGAGCTGCGTCGTTGATGGCCGCATCCTGGTCAGAGTGATACGACACCGAGTAGTGCTCCTCAGCCAGGGTGGAACCCCCGTGCTCGGTGTTATCCACCATAAAGCACGCGGATGCACAGAACCTGGGAGGAAACTCGGGGTGTACACTCTCCACCACCTTGTAGCTGATCTCCAGGTTGTTGTAACCCAACTCCTGGATAGCGCCATTGAGCATCCTAGGGAAACTCAAGTGCAAGCCGTTGTGGAAATGCTTCACGTCTATCCACTGCAACGGAGGCGTGCCACCACCTTCGGCACCCTCGGTGCCAGCAGAGGCGTCTCCAGTGTCATCGCCCTCCTCAGCTTCAGGCTTGTCATCTGATATCACCACCACCTCGGGCTCCGGCTGAGGGGGTGGAAGTATCTCCACCACCTCGTCGTCCTCCAGATCCTCCTGCGATGCCTGCTCCTCAGGCTGCAGAGGGTCCTCCTCCTCGGACTCCACCTCAGACCCCTCCTCGGACTCCACCTCAGACCCCTCTTCGGACTCCTCGGTCTCCACCTCAGGCTGTACCTCAGGCTCGGGCTGTGGTGGAACGAACGGTCCAAAGCGTCGGGCTGCACCGGTACTCTTGCGGGCAGTCCTGAGGGTGCGGGCCATCTACAAGGAGGATAGAATAAGTTTAAGATTAATTCTATATGATAGAATGAATAAAATAAAATTTTCAACATAATGTGAACATAATTTTTTTTATAGTATACTTGGAGAGAGTAAATTTTATAAAACAGCAGATAAGACAAAGGAAGTGAAATCCTTAAATGCGTCCATTTCTATCTAGGCTATCGTCCTACAGTCAACACGGCTCTGATACCACTCTGTCACGCCCAGTTCTCAACCAACGGAACCAGGACAACATATATGTGCCAGGAACAAGTCTCACATATATTATGACAATAGTGACATCACAGAACGTGCATAAAAGGGAATTAACGAATACATAGCGTATTGTCACTTTATTACATCAAGACACAAGTCTTTATAACAGAGTCATAAGCGGAAGCATAACAAAAACATAACGAGCCGCCATAGGGAAGTCGACTGGGAGACTGATATGCCTAGAACTCTTCATAACCTTGAGCGTACTCTTCTGTACCTTCCTCAACTGAACAGCAGTTGGGTCCACCCAACAAAAGAAAGAAAACAACAAGCATGAGTACACAATCGTACTCAACAAGCATAACATGAACCATGAGGCTCTAAGGTTGGCTGAGACGTATGCATGAGCTTTTAGTTGATCAAGTTTTATTAAGCAACTAATTACAACGAGTGAGTTTTAAAGCCATTAAGCCCAAGATATTGCATAAGGAATTAATCAACATTATTAGAAACATAACTAACTCCCGAACCAACCCAAACACCACTAATCAGCATAAAGGATCTGGGCCGCTCATAACCGTGAGCACGGCTAACATGTCAGTTTTACACTCTCGAGAGGTTGCACATCTTTACCCACAAGTCGTGAGCTACGCTAGAAGTTCATCACATTGCCTTAGATGAGACGACTAGCAAGCCACACTACGAAGCCTTTACAAAGATCACGTTGGTAAGGTGTAACTGCTGAGGTTTCAAGCTCCGCGGAGATGGGGCCCTACTCTAAGGGGTGAAGCACACAGCACACACAACCCAAAGCAGATCCGAGGCCCATCCCGGCTCACTTCCCCCCTTGCCCCACAGGTAAGTTACTCCCAAACCAAGGCAATCTAATTAATCTGCTAAGACCGTCCCATTCCAGTCTCATGGTAGCGCTGTTGTCCCAGGTTGTCGCTTTGCGAACCGGTCCTTATGGAGAGTGGCTATGAGCAAAACCACTAAGCACATTGCTCATGCCCCCTAAACCATGTTGCTAAAAAGCCAAATTATTAAGGAGACATGAACCACTCAAGCCTCGGCACAGAGGGTCAAGCTCACATTTATATTGCATAGATCCATTAACAAGATTATTAACAAAAGAACATGTGTTTGCGCAGCAACTAGCAAAACTTATCCAACATGCATTCCCATAGGTAAAACATAGGGTAAAGAGGCTAATGTACAGTCCTCATAGGCATACAAGATTAAATGCACATGCAAATGAGTAAGGGTTATTAGGTGTTGTTCATGTTATACTTGCCTTCCTCAAAAAGCTCTTGTGGCTGCTGTCCAAAACTTGCAACCTGCTGTTCTTCTTCACCTACGAACGGTTCACCGTCTAAACACGTTCACGGCAACATACAAATATTCCCATACACGCATACATGCAAACAAATAACAAAGGATAAGCAACAGTACACCACATCATAAAAAGAACAGAAGATAAAGCTGTTATAAAAACATTCTACGCATTTCTAAGGACACGTGAGCGCAAGAATCACCCAAGTCGGAACTAAAATGTGAAAGTTAGGCATAAAACAGGCTCCTGAGGGCAAAACTGTGATAATTAAACTAAACCAGGGGCTGTTTTATGAAAAACGAGGACCTAAACGTAATTAAACATAGCCGCCGAGGGTTTTAGAGCGAAACCACCAGAGCCTGGACTGCGGGTTCAAATCCCGGAGAGCTCAGGGGCTAAACTGAAGAAAACAGGACTAAAACATAAATACTTTTCAACGAAGTCGGACTGCGGGTTGATTCTAGGGAAACGCGGGGTCTCAAGCGCTAAACTCCCCGGTTGACCGGGTCTGCGCTGACGCGTACGGTGAGGTGGCAGCCACGTCACTGCTGACAGGCGGACCCGACGCTGACTGGGTTAAGTGGGGGCGACGTGTCACTCTGTGATTGGCCCGCAAAGGGGTACGGGACGTCTTAATCGTGGTCGTTGGCGATGGATCTGACGGTTGCAGAGGCATGGGGCACAGGGGCAACGACGGTGACCAAACTCCACGGCGGAGTTCGGCCCGCGCGGCGGTAGCTCGCCGGTTGCGCGCGCGCTGAGACCTAGGGGTGCTCCCGCTGCCCTAGGGCTAGCTCGGGAGAGAGAGGGGACAACGGCGAAGCTCACCGAGGTGATGTGGACGTCGGGGAGGCGGTGGAGTGAGCTCGCGACGAGGACCGGCGGGCGAAGATGGTTGGTGCACGCGGACAAGGGTAGAGGAGCGGCGTTCCCACACCCAAAACCCGCAGAACACCTTCGCGGCGGTCCTGCGAAGAAGGAAACGAAAAGATGAGGGTCGGGGGTAGTCCAACGGCGATGAATTTTGCGGTGACGCGGCTTACCGTGGGTGAGGTCCGGTGGCGGATTGAGCTCTTGGTGGCGCAAGGGACTGAAATTGGAGTGGCGTAGAGGCAAAAGGATGTTAGTGCGAAGCTCGGGGTCGGGTTTTATAGGGCTCGAGTGAGTCGTAACGACGCGGGCGTAGGAGTGGAGTCCGGCGGCTTTAGAGCTTGTCATGGCAGTGAAGGAAGGGGAGGAAGAAGGGGAAACCAGCGCGAGAAAAGGGGAGATTGATTGCGGGACAATTATGGCAGGAGAATGGGGCTCGGATGCGGTAGGTTCCTCACCCTCGGGCGCCGACGTGGCCGAGCAGAGTGAAAGGGGGTGCGCGGGGTTTGCGACGAGAGGAGGAAGAAGCGGCTGACAGGTGGGGCTGGCCTGGCAGTGAGGGTAAGGGCGCGGCCCACCTGTTAGTGGCGCGCGAGAAAGGGAGAAGGGGAAGATGCGGTTGGGCCGTTACTTGGGCTGGCTCGCGGCCTAGGTGGGTGAGGGAGGCGGGCTGGTTTGGGTTGTTGGCTGGGCCGGTTGGCCTGGCTGCCTCTCCATTTCTTTTCTTTTTTTTTTCTTTTCTCTTTTGAATTCTTTTGAATAAGAAGGCAAATGATCTACATATTCAAATAAATTTGAATATGAACCCTTAATTCATACAAACAATAAAATAATGCACCAGCATGTATGCACAAAAAGGGTTGATCCTATGGTTGCTTTCATGCATCTTTTAATTTAAATAAATCATGATAAATGCAAACTAAGCACATAAGCCTTAGAAAAAAAAATTGTTTGATTTTTATTATGAAGTACTGAAATTAAAACTAGGGTGTTACATGCATGCAGGTGCTTGACGCTAGGCTGCCTACCAAACCATAGCTCGTATGAAGTCTTCCCTAAGAAAGCTCGTAGGATGATGCGGTTGGCAATGTAACAAGCCGTATGCATAGCCTCAGCCCAAAAGCATCGCGGAGTCCTATGGTCATCAAGCATCGTCCGCGCCATCTCAACAAGTGTGCGGTTCTTTCGTTCGACGACACTGTTTTGAGGTGGGGGTATAAGGAGACGAGAATTGGTGATCATGACCTTGGTCATGACAAAATGTTTAGAAACAAGAGTTAAGAAATTCTCCGCCATTGTCGCTGCGGATAGCCCTCATGGCCTTTTGACTCTCATTCCTTAACCTCAAGACCAGATCCCGAACAAAACCGAAAGCCTCATCTTTGAATGCCATGAAGAACACCCACGAAAAGCGAGAAAAGTCATCTACTACCACAAGCACATAGCACTTCCCACTGATTGACTGTACCCGAGCAGGACCAACCGTGTCCATATGCAGCAGCTCACCCGGGTAAGAGGTCATCACCTGATTGATAGGTGCATGAGAAGCATGAGAAGCGGCAACCATCTTGCCATGACGATAGGGGTGGCACACTAAGTCCTTTTCTGCTTTCAAATTGGGCAATCCTCGGATCAGACCCATCAAGCTCAACCCGGCTGGTAGATTAAAACTCAAATGGCCAAGCCTCCTATGCCACTTCCAAATATCAGCAGAAGGACCAGCTACCAAACACCGAGGAGGGAGAGAAATAGTTGCAAGGTCAACCTTAAAAACCTGCCCATAGGGCGAAATCCGACAAACAAGGTTTTCCTTAGCATCAAGCACACAAGAAAAACCCTCCTTAAAGCGAACCTCAAACCCTTCCTTGAGAAGTTGCGAGACAGAAACCAAATTGAACCCCAAATTCCTCACCAAACCAACTTCTCTCAGGGAAAGCTTGCTAGAAAGCGCAAGAGAACCAACACCCAATACTTTACCTTGACCATTATCCCCGAATGTGATGTACTCCTTGCTGCTCATAGGGTTGAGGCTGGAGAACCATCTGTGGTGCCCTATCATGTGCCTAGAGCAGCCGGAGTCCATGATCCATATGTCATCCAGGCCTTGAGAGCCAATGGACCGGCTCCATTGCCTCTAGAGTGATGAGTGATTGTCAACCTTAGCAAGACCCAGTTGGACTTGGGCACAAGACCTCCGATGGACAGGAGGCCCTCCAATGGACTGGAGGTAGATTGAGAGGAATGTCCTCTGAAGGACTGGAGGCATGCTCGGCGTTTGTCGGCCATGGAAGTTCGTTACACAGAGGAGCGGCACGGCGATGGCAGGAGTAAGTCCTCCGAAGGACTGCGATGCTACCCCGATGGACAGGGGATGCTGGGCGCCACCGCGGTGCTCCAAACCGAGTGTGTGGCATGAAGGCGTGCGAGGGAGGCTTTGGCGCTTCGGCTCAAAACTGCAACCCAAGCTACCCAAGCCTTGGTGAGTTGGGCCACGACTCGCCAAGATAGAGAAGATGGGCCAAATTCGGCCCAGGCAGAGACTTCCTAAAGTTTCTTGGTTTCTGACTTCAAAACCGGGGGCGGACCGCGGATTGGACTACTGGCCACGTGGAGAACATCCGAGGATTGCGTGGAACTTACGAAGATCAAGAATTCATCGTGGTCGTCCATCCCGAAACATCCTGTAATCTTTCGTTTGAGTCCTTTGGGTTTGTCTAGTTGTAGGGACCTAAGTGCAAAACTATCTAAACAGCACTCGGGTATAAATAGGTCCAAGGCAGGTCATTAGAGGCATGCTTGGCTGCCTAGATTTGGTTTTCCTTGGTGTTTTTCATCCTCAAGCCTTGAGCTTCATTGTTAGGGAGGTTAGAGTAGGATTTAGCCTCCTAATCATGAGGGAAGGTGAGGGTGGTTGCTTGGGACAAATTTCTGCTTGTATGCTGAATCTATAGACCCATCTTGGGCACTTAATCGAAGCAAATTCGTGCAGCAACCTTGTGTTCTTCTCCTCCTCCTCTCTCTTTTGTTTTTGGGTTCAATCCTTGGCTTTTGAGTGTTTGTGTTGGCCAAGCTTGAATCCCTTCTCTTGCTGACATTTTGGACTTACTAGGATGTGGAGATCATGACCTAGTTCATCTCAATCCTGCTGGATTGTCACGAGCGAGTTTCCTTTGTCTTTTCCCCTTTCTTGCCCAAAGATTGCCATCTCACAAAATCTGAAATTCCCGCTAATCCCTTGATCATTTTGCATTGATCTTTTGGGAAAAGCTTTTGAATAGGGTCCAGATAGCCTGTGCAAAATTTCTTGAAGATTGGACAAGATTTGGTCTGGTTTGGGTTGGAAAACCTTGTGTCTACGACTCTATCGGACAATCCGGTAGAGGCCACCGGACAATCCGGTTCCACCGGATAGTCCAGCAGCGCTCACCGGATAGTCCGATTGGTGGCTCTACCTAGGCCATGCCACTGGATAGTCTAGTAATAGGCACCGGATAGTCTGGTTCTACCGGACAGTCCGGTGTTGGCCACCAGATAATCCGGTCCTGCCAGAGAGCTGCGGTGATTTTTCTATCTTATTTTTTTCGCTGTGTTTCTGCTTCGGATTGTTGCATCCCCCACTTTCAGACTATTTTCTTTGCTTGCTGTCAGTCAGTGAGACACACCTTGGTAAGGTGAGTGTTGTGTGGGGTTTTGCAAAATTCGTTGCCTCGGTGCCATTCTTGGTTGGATCTTGATCGTTTTTGCATTGGTGCGTATCCTCTCAGTGGATGGCACCCTTGCACTGCTAGGCACGTATCTGTTCAGTGGACAGTGCCTAGTTCTATTTCCCTTGAGCTTTGTAGAGCACTTTCTTGGGGGTTGTGATTTTGAGTTTTTAAGTGCTCCTATTCACTTCCCCTTTAGTCGCATGTCTCGGTCCTACAGGCCTCGATCCTGCAAAATCAAGGAAAGCGAGAGTGAGAAAATGGTCCGGCACTGGGATAGTAAAATTGCTGAACCAGTGCCGAGCCATCTGCTCAAAAGTGGGAAAAGCACAGTCAAGGTAAGCATCACGACTATCTGGGTGCCCACGACCTCCAAAGGTTGAGCTCTCAAACCCTCTACCAAAGCCTCGGTCATGAGGTCCATAGCCGCACTGAAAACGACCAGGAGCTCAACCGAAAAAGCGTCTCTCACCACTAGGAGCACAGGCCTGAAAGCCGCCTCCTTTCTCACCACGAACAAAGCGGTCTCTCATCTCACCGCGATGGGGAGGATCCTGCCTACCACCATGGTAGAACTGATCCTGGTTCCCCCAAGCTCTCTCCTGCCTCTCAGCTCACTTCCTCCTGAAGCAAAACTCCTCCAAGTAGCCATTCCGCTGGCAAAAGTCACAGTGGTAGACAGGCCTCTTGGGAGTGGGGTTAGGCTGGGCCTTAGGCCTGGGTGGAGTAACCTTGTGTGGAGCAGGCTGCTGCCCTCTATCCTTGCTCACTGGAGGCTTGAGGATCTCAGTCACTACACTATCCAACTTAGCCTGTGAGGGCTTGGGTATCCAGGATTGCTTCTTTGGGGCAGCCTTGGGAGGTTCATGGTAAACCCCATCAACAGTAGGATTAGGTTGAGGAGAGGCAGTCTTAAGCTTA
Organism: Paspalum vaginatum; assembly: GCA_030272315.1. Lineage (NCBI taxonomy): Eukaryota > Viridiplantae > Streptophyta > Magnoliopsida > Poales > Poaceae > Paspalum > Paspalum vaginatum. Next base: position 12,064,167 of record CM059019.1, on the reverse strand, counting down.
GTTGGGGAACTCTTCTTCTCACTCGAAGTGCTACACTCTCCTAACCCAAGTTCACTCATATCACCCTCATATCTTTTGGTGCTCTCTAAAATCATCCTTAGTTGGGGCTCTCTAGCATACATCCAACTGAGCACCTCTCTCAAACGGTTGTTCTCATCAACCAAAGTTTGTTTCTCCTCTCTCAGATCCTCCAGAACTAAAGTCTAGGTAACACAAGTGGGGCAGTCTAGAGAGGGAATAGAGGGAGCAGACTTCTCTAACTTCTTAATGGTGGCATCCCTATCCACCAACACCAACCTCAAAGTGAGACAGTTCTCACAAGTGTCAAGGGGTGCTGAAATCACGTCAAAGTCAGCTCTCAACTGCTCAAGCTCACTCCTCAAGGTAGGACAGACCATGCACGCACCCAAGAGCATGGGTCTAGCCCTAAGCTCCTCCAACTCCTTGAGCTGTCCCTCTCACCTCACTTTCAACTCAGCTATGTCAACAGCTAGGTGGGGGCACATCTTACACTCAGGCTCATCACTCAAAATAGGCTCATCCAGTTTAGACTAGAGCTTGCCTAACTTTACCTTCAGCCTATCCATCTCCTCTACCTGATGAGCATACTTGCTCTTCTGCTCACAGAGATCTCTCATCAAAGTCTCACAGGTAAGGCACTCAAGCTCACTAGGCTGGGCTGGCACACTCTTCAGCCTCTCAATCTCAGCTAAAGCATCAGCAAGCTTAGCTTTCTGCTTCTGCAGCTTCTTGGATACCTTCTCCAACATCTTATCCTAGGCTTTCAACTCACGACTGTTTGCCTCCAACATCTCATGAATTTTAGCTTGCTCAGGAGTTACCTCTTCATCGGAGGAGTTGTTGTCGTTGCCCTTGTCGTCCTTGTCCTTAAGCGCCATGGAGCAAAAGGATCTCCGGTGCATCTTGTGCTTGCGCTTGGACTTGGTTGAGATGAAGCAGAGTCCAGCTGGACCACCTTGGTCCCTTGTCTTGTCCCGCTTGGTGACGATCTCCTCATTGCCAGGCTCTTGGAGCTCGTACAAGCGAGAGAATCTCTCAACTTGTAATCCACCTCTATGGCCTTGAGCTTGCTGTAAAGAGCCTTCACTCCAATTGTGTCATATGCCTCAGAATCGATGATCGAGTTAACCTTGATCTCCTATATCTTCCTGTCCAATGCATACAGCAATTTGACAGCCTACAGATGGTCAGTGTATGGGATCCTCTCAGGGCTGGAGTTAACGTGCAACTTGTTGATGATCAATTGAAAACGACAAAACAAGTCATCGATGGACTCACCAGGCTTCTGAATGAAATTCTCATATTCGTGCTTGTAAGTCTCAACGAGACGCCCCTTGATCGTTGCAGTGCCCTCATGGTGTGCACTCAACAGGGACAAGATCTGACGGGCAGTATCGAGGTGGCTCACTCTCTCATAATCAACCGGACCAAGTCCTGAGAAGAGAAAGTTAACAGCTTTGGCATTCACCTCATGCTGAGCAACTGGAAGCACCACAAAGTTCGCACTCTGGGTAGCATCCGATATGTCCTAGCCCTAGCTAAGCAAGAATGCTCTCATCCTACCCTTCCAGTAGGAGTAGCCATCGGAGCCAAGGACCGAAATCTTCCCGGAGTGAGTCATAGACGCTACTGGTTTCTCATCGGTAAAGGTATGAAGAAACCTAACTGGCTCTGATACCAATTGTAGAATCGAGACGTGCGACTAGAGGGGGGGTGAATAGGAACACTTAAAAAACTCAGAATCACAACCCCTAAGCAGGTGCACTACAAAGCTCAAGAGAAACATAACTAGGCACCGTCCACTGAACAGATACGTGCCTAGCAGCGCAAGGGTGCCGTCCACTGAGAGGATACGCACCAATGCAAGAAAAATCAAGATCCGACCCAGAATGGCATCGAGCCAACAAATTTTGCAAAAACCGCCACACGACACTCACCGCACCAAGGTGCATCTCACTAACTCACAGCAAGCAAGGAAAATAGTCTCGAAGTGGCGAATAAAAAAATCTGAAGTAGAAACATAGCGGAAAAACCAAAAAGGGAAAATCACCACTGCTCCCTAGCAGGACCGGATTGTCCGGTGGCCAACACCGGACTATCTTGTGAGACCGGACTGTCCAGTGCCTGCTGCCGGACTATCCGATGGCACTGGCCGGGCAGAGCCACACATCGGACTATCCGGTGGATGCTGCCGGACTATCCGGTGGAACCAGATTGTCCGGTGGCCTCTGTCGTATTGTCCGAAAGAGCCGCAGACAGGGGCTTTACCAACCCAAACCAGAACAAATCTTGTTCAATCTTCATGGAATTTTGCACAGGCTATCTAGACCCTATTCCAAAGCTTTTCCCAAAAGATCAATGCAAGGTGACCAAAGGGAAAATCACCGCAGCACCCTGGCAGGTGTTGACGTCTCTTAGCGTAACAAATTTAATCCGCAAGCGCACGGAGATTCGTTGTAGCCTTTTAACTCGGAGTATTCCGAGTATCATAAAATCCACAGGGAAGCGGTAGGCCAGAGAGTGTAATTGAATTTACTCAAGTCGAGATTATTGTAAACTTGGATAAATTATACAAGCTAGTAGTAACAGGGGTAAACTTGATAAAGATAGGTGTATGGTGGGAGAGGTAAGTCTATCAAAGATATCCGTAGAAAAGGTATAGTTGCCTGGGAAGACAACGAGTGAGATAAAGTCATCAAACTCTAATTCTAATCGGATGCAAAGGCTATCCGTGAATAACTCAGAAACTCAATTAACAAGCCAGGGTCTTGCGTCGAGCGAAATTCTAGAGTCTCGAGGGTACCAGGGGTAGATAGTAGGTCCTGAAGGAGAGTCCAGCTAACACCTACGGGCCTCCCGAACGACGGGCTTGGACTACACAGGCACACCATACGCTGTCACCGAGTGGGGCTACCAAGCAAAGCTGCGTGGAGAGGATGGCACGCTATAAACGTGTTCAAGTGGAGCTTGAACAACGATAGACCATCCTTGATCAGAGGAGAGGATCTAGCCAGAGCCTAGCGTCTAAGTCTAGGGTTGAGTTATAGCACCGGCAAGAATAACAAGAATTGAATAACAAAGTTAAACACAACCTATGCCTAGCAAGTGTGCAAAGAAAGGTACACCACACTAGCAGGAGATAGACTTAGAGTAAAATATAACTGAAATTATACTGAAGGTAATCTGAATCCAAAAGATACAAGAGTTTTACCACAGACTCGAAGATAACTCCGGAGACTCTGAGGCAAAGCTCGACTCAACTCTAACTTCCATGACTATCCTAACTACTAAGAGAATAGTGTAGCATTCTAAGATAGAACTTGAACTCAACTCCACACCTCTACAAATGAGCTCTCGGGGTCTATTTATAGCCTAGAAAGTGAGGGGGGTATTTATAGACATACTAGGTCGGTAAAGGGGGTAAGTCGGTGGCCGGGCGGCCATAGGATTCACCGACCTAGATGATCCGACGCTTGATCTTGCTCCCTCATGTCGGTTGGCGGTTGAAACAGTAGACGCACGTGAAAAGTGTTGCCGAGGGGTGGCCTGGCGGCCACGGCATGTGGCCGGGCGGCCACATGTTTTACCCCGGTTGGCTGCATGTTGGTTCCCTCGGATCCTTGACATCACCAATCCTTGTTCCAATACCGTTTGACCCTTGGATATATTGGATGCTCTCTTGCATGGTTGGATCTTCACCATTTTGTGTTTGTTTACATGTTGGATCGAAGTCGTGGCAAGTAAGGTGGTTAGGAGGTCGTGCCACCTGGTCGGGGACTGTTTGTGCACTGGAGGGTGGCCGGGCGGCCACACCCCCTAGCTAGGTGGCCATGGCATATGGCCGGGCGGCCATGGTGTTTTCACCATTGTTTTCCATCTTTGATATTTGATCTGTTTTCAACCATTTTGTGAGTATTTTGGTACCTGCATCCAAATATTCATGTACATCTTGTGGAACTCTTTAGTTGTAGGGGTTAGTCCAGATATTTCACATGTTTCGCTTCATTTGGTGGATAATTGACGGTTGATATCATGAGATTACGACCATCAACACCCCCCCAAGCTTAGACCTTTGCTCGTCCCTAACCAAAGATAAGACTGACAGCGGATCAGGAGTTGCTACAATATCGAAGATGAAGGAAAGTTCTTATATGCAACTCAACACTCAAACTTTTGCCCCAAGTAGTGAAATGATTGAAGTTTACCTTGTGTACTACCTGTGGTGCATCTTTTTGCTTACCTTGCCTTGGGCGGTTGGGAGACAGAACAACTTTATTGCAAGAGTGATTCTAACTCATTCTTTTCGGATGTCCTTCTCAGGTGTTTTCTAGATTTTCCAAACAAAGAAGCTTCCCCAAGGTACTCTCGATCTCTCAGACGTGTTTCCTCACCAAGGGCCATGATCTCGGCCAACATTTTCTTATACTAAGGCCTTTGTGGAGCTTTAGGTGGGGAAGAATGTGGCACACTTAGAATGTCTATTTTGCTAAGCCAAAGATTGGACCAAAGAGTATACTCTATCATTTCTTCTGTTTGATCACTGGAGTATGTGTGGTGGCACAAGGGTGTCTCCTTCTCTTGATTTTCATCCCTTTGTAGCCTTTTATGGATATGGAGAGAGTATGGAGCTTTTATTTATTTTTGCCATGCTTGAACTTGCATGCTTTTCTTTTTATCGTGCACTTGCACGCAATTTTTTTTGCCATGCTTTTGCATGCTTTTCTTTTTATCTCCATACCCTTACTCCTTGAGATTTGAAGGCTAGGGGACTATGAGAAGTATTTGGAGACTTTTTGGTGGATGCAAGGTCCGGAATGGAGCACTTGCATTTGGTTTTTCTACTCCAGCTATCAACAGAAGATGATATTTCTACTCAATGAGACTCAAAATTTGACAAAGCTCAAAACATGTCTAAGAAGCTCTTTGTAGTAGTTAAAACATATGAAGCATTTTTGGCACTGGTAGGAATTTTATCCAGGGGGAGCTTAATTTTGTCATTTTCAAAATAAAAACCTGAGATATTCATCTTACTAGGAACATGAAAGAATCATCCCCCATTTAAGTCATATCATGTCTCTCAACAACTTAGGCTTGTTATCACAAATGACATCCACAAGGTAGGACCTTTGGTTTGCTTCTTTTTATTTACCAACATGGGACTAAGCTAAGCATAAGTTGTCATGCAAGAATTAAACCGTTCACTTGATAGAGCAACTATTCATCATTTCCGAAATGAAGCTTAGTATGTGAATTTGTCGTTTAAGCATGGGAGTTATTTGACACTTTTTTTTGAGAGTGCAAAAAAAAAATTAAGAGGAGAAACTATGCATGACGAAAATTAAATATGCAGGGGGGAATTCGAATTTTGAGCTATGGTGGAAAATTAAATATGCCGTCGAAGGGTAATGCCAATTTACCTATTGGCAAGGGGAGCCCATTTCTTGCCCTTTGGGATTTTATCAGCCTTTAAGCTGGGGGTTGCCTTTTCTTGGTGCTCTGTTTCCTCTACGCCGCCTTGGTGTAGTCGAATTATCCTCGGCGTCGACCTTGTTTTCAGGGGCCGTATTTACTTGCCCCTTCGGCATAGTCGATCTGCTCTCGGCATCGACTTCGTTTTCGGGGGCCTTCTTTAACTGCCCTTTGGCCGTGGTCAAGTTGTTCTTGGCCGTGTTCACAGGAGCTTTGCCTCCTGGTGCGGGGCTAGGCTTGCCATGACTGGTCTCATGTCTTCTCGATCTTCTGCTTTGCATTGCCTTCTCATACTCTTTTTGTAGGATCTCAGCCTCAATTTTCAATTTCTTCTTCATGAATGTGATGAGGCTGTCATCCTTAGACTTTGTGTTGCTGGTCCCGGCCTTGACCTCGGGCGCATTCTTTTGAGCCTGGCACTTGAAAGTATGCACCTTGTTGCATTGTTCCATTTTTGTCTTGAAGGCGAATGTCTCCTTCTTGCCATTTATGTTCAGGTGGACCTTTCCTGCTCCGACGTCGATATTCGCTTCAGCGGTGTTCAAAAATGGGTGCCCAAGGATGAGCGGGGTTTTTGAGTTAATCTCCATATCCAGCACCACGAAGTCCACCGGAATAAGGAAATTCTGGATTCTCACCGGAACATTTTCCGCGACTCCTTCGGGGTATCGGATAGATTGATCCGCGAGCTGTAAGCACATAGCTATGGGAGCAAGTGCAGTATGATTCAGCTTGTCGAAGATGACCTTGGGCATTACGCTGACACTGACTCCAAGATCGCACAACGCTTGGTCGAAATGCTGGGTTCCAATCGAGCATGAGATGGTTGGGCTTCCAGGGTCCTTTTTCTTGAGTATAGCTGCACTACACTCTTCTGTCAAGTGCACAATTGCCGTTGACGGTAGGGGTTTCTTGTTGTTGAGGATGTTTTTTAAGTACTTTGCATATGTCGGTACCTGTATAGCATCTAGCAGGGGTATGCTGACATATAACTTCTTAATGATCTCAACAAATTTACTGTATTGTTCGTCAGCGGCAGCCTTCTTGTTCTGTGGACGGAATGGTAGCGCCGTTGTATCATGGAAATCGTGGGGTAAATGTTTCGGTGCTGGCTTCTCCTCCTTCCCAGGTGTATCTTCCTCTGCGACCTTATCTTCGGACTCGGCTGTTTCCTCCTCCTCTTTACCTGCACGATTAGGGGCTGGAGGGTCCTGTGTGGACTTTCCTCCCCTAGTGGTTACTGCATTTATGTGCTCCTTGGGAGGAGCTTCAGGTTGCCCAGGCAGCTTACCCGCATTTGGGTTAGGTAAAATAGCAGCCAATCGAGCTATTTGAGTTTCAAGAATTTTATTGAAGCTAAGTTGGTTTTTCATAGCACTATTCAAAGTTTCCATTTGCAACGAAATAGATTCAAACATTCTATCATTGGCATGGAACTTTTTACTAATGCTATCATTCACAGCTTTTTGATCAAAATTATAATTATTTTTTGGAAACTGCTGTGAACTACCTGAAGAGTTACGTTGTCCATCATGACTGAGGATGATTCCCGTTGTTGAAGTTATTACTTCCGATGAAGTTCGCATCTTTAGGTCGCGTCTCGGGGTAGCTGTTCCCCGAGTGTCCAGTATTCCCACAAACTTCGCAAGTCATATGAGAATCAAGAGCTTAGACTGAAGTGGTTTCTGGTGTGTCATTGAGCTTCTTCAACAGTAGGTCCATCCTTGCGGTGAGAATGCCAGTGCTCTCGATCTGATGGACGCCACGCGATCGGGTGCTAGACCTCTCTTCTCTCCATTCTTGATTGGTGGCCATCTTCTAAATTTAGTTTTTGGCTGCCGAAATGCTAAAGGAGAGGAAGGATCCTCCAGCGACTGCATCCAGGTGTTTTTGTGCTGAGCGGTGAAATCCATGAAAGAAACTCTGAATAATGAGCCACTCTTATGGGGGATAGATATCCCCGGGGTCCTCATAGCACGGATTCACTACATGGGCCGTCGGAGGGCCCAACCCAGAAGACGTGAGGCATGATGACTCGGACTCAAGCTCCGGACTCGGCGGGAGGCTAACGAAGGAAATATATGATCGTAGATTCTATGTACTCTTTTGTATTCCCAGCCGAGTAGGACTTGTAGATAGAAACCGACTTGTAACCTAAGTTATGCCAAACTATATAAGGCGGGTGAGAGACCCCTACGTAGGGAATCAACTCATCAGCCTATGAACTCACGCACCAGCTACCAGAAGCCCTAGCTTTCATTGTAACCTCGAGAGCAAAAGCAATTCAACTCGCCGCAAACAGGACGTAGGCGGTTACGCTTTCCGCGGCCCGAACCTGTATAAACCTTGTGTTTTATAGCATCTCCACGCGAACCATGGAGCTACGCCGATTTCACCACCCCAAAAGCACTACGTGAGATATCCCGTTGGGCATTGCCGGATTAAAACCCCGTTGGCGTGCCACATAGAGGGAGGTGACATCGACATCACCGCTAGCTCCTTGGTTACCGTCTTCAACATTGACTTTTCCAGCCGGAGAAGATTTTCACTTTCGGCGGCACCGCCTCCGTCACCGACAAATTTGATGATCATCACGTCGTTCTCAACTGAGGTACGTTGAGTCTGGAGCAATCCACCTGTTCGAACTCGGCAAAATCAAACCGAGGCAGATCCGATCTACTCTGTGCACTCGGGCTGTCTGCATCCACGTCAAGCACCGTCGCTGCTCATGTATATTAGAGCCGATCGATCTGCTACGAGCCGACCAAGTAGGCTGTTGGTCCGACATACGTCAAGTGATCAAGTCCAAGAAGATGAAGCAGGCACGAGAAAGAAAAAAAAATCGTCTCTGGCAAGCTACGCGCAGATATGGAAATTCTAGAATCTGGAATTGGAAGCCAAGTCGATATCAGAGTCGGAGATCCTTTCTTAAACGGAATAAATCACCACCCCCGGAAAGCTACTTGATGTTAGCACGTGCATGTGCCGAATCATGGATAATCGTTAGTACTCATACTCAGTCCCAGTTAAACCAGTTGGAGGCGCTTGCATATATTTTTGGCTGACTGCCAGCGGCATGCACACAGAAGTTAATTTACCGGCGGTGTACCTTAATCAGCTAAGTCGTTTTATTATTATTTAATTATGCACATTATTTTTTCATCTATCCAACTCCCGTTCGGTCTAGTCGCTCAAATATTATTTATATTTGAATATTTTCTTTGCAAACCATACTACTCATATTGTTCTTTGATTATTGTTTCAGAAAAATACATCTCAGCACAAAAATATACAGAAAAATACATTTCATGTCCGCACAAAAATATACAACGCGTTAAGACAGATGACTTGCGCTATCATTGGATATCTCTAATTACCGTCATATGTGGTGAAGTGCAGTAAGTCATCAGCTGTCTGCAGTGAGCCCTCCAATCCAAGTGGTCTACTATTATTGTTTATATTATTTTTTAATCATCCGGGTTGTGGATCTATTGAATTATTTCTGGAATATCCGAGCTATCGGATCACAATTAAATTATTTCTGGATAACTCGGATTATATTATTTCTAGATCACTCGGGATGTCGGATTACTCATTATTTCTGGATCAACTTTCTGGATCACCGGGAATTTTAGATCACTGGGATTATCTCTTAATCGGCTTTCTGGATTACTCACGTTACTTCGGATCGTTCGTATTAATTTCGGGATCACTATTTCTAGATTATTCATATTATCTCAGGATAACTCGACTGCTCATATTATTTCAGCATCATTATTTCTGAATCAGTCATGTTACTTTAGTTTACTTAGATTATTTCCGGATCACTCGGGGTTTCATATTATTCAGATTATTTTTGGTCATTCAAACCGCGCATTATGCACATCGGTAAGCTGAAACATTTTCTATCTCGCGTGTTTTCTCGAATTATTTTCTAGCACATTGTGTGTCTTGGGCAAGCTTTTCTGTTACATCTCATGTTTCTCTGAGTTAATTCTTTTCAGTTGCATCTCATGTTTCTCTTAATCGAACTCTTTTCCATCGCATCTCGTGTTTCGCCGAGTCAAATGTTTTCCGTCACATCTCGTGTTTTGCTGAGTCAAATCTTTTCTATTGTATCTCATGTTTCGCCGAGTAAACTCTTTTCTATCGCATCTCGTGTTTCGCTAAGAGAACTCTATTTTGTCATGTCTCGTGCTTCGCTGAGCCGTGCATTTTCTATCATATTTCATAACATGTTTTCTATTTCGTCTCGTGTCTCGCTGAGCCAAACGTATTTTTGACACTTTCTGGTGCATCGAGCATTTTCTGGCACATCAGATACTTTCGGGCATTTTTTTGTACTCATACTCGGAACTCATACTCAGAACTCAAACTCGGAACTCGTACTCGGTGTGACTCGGAACTCGTACTCGGTGTGACTCGGAACTCGTACTAAGTGTGGTTCAGGACTCATACTCGGTCCTCATACGTATAGGGCAATAGGCCTAGGTCGGATGACCGACGGCGCGGTGTTACATGCCCACTCCTACTCATGACGGGGATACCTCCGGCCCCACCCACGAAAGCAATCGGCCTAGGTTGTATAACCGACAGCACGGTGTTATATGCCTTTTGCAAAACTCATGTTAGGGTGCATTTTGGCCCTCTACTCAGGTCGTTACCTGACCTACAATAGGAGTTACATGCTCTCGCTTGTTTATACGGGGCAGTTGGTCTGGCCTACCGACACTTAGTGCCTTTGCTATACTCAGAATTCAAACAGGAAGTTCAATCTATCTCCGTCAGCTAAGTTGCTTCTATATTTATTTATGCATGCACATAAGCTGCTTATTCAATTGGTTTGCACTGTCGCTTCGGTATTATTTGATTATATTTTCTCTCCGAACAATACTACTCGGGTTGCCTCTTGATTATTGTTTCAGGCCTCGCCAACCCACTACTTCGATAGCTCGGGGGCTGGGCTATTGCCCGCCTTGCCGACTCACTACTTCATCGATTCGGGGGGCTGGGCTGTTGTCCGCCTTGCCAACTCACTGCTTTGTCGACTCAGGGGCTGGGCTATTGCCCGCCTTGCCGACTCACTGCTTCGTCGACTCAGAGGCTGGGCTGTTGTCCGCCTTGCCGACTCACTACTTTGTCGATTCAAGGGGTTGGGCTGTTGTCCGCCTCGCTGGCTCGCTACTTAGTCGACTCGGGGGCTGGGCTGTTGCCCGCCTTGCCGACTCACTGCTTCGTCGACTCGGAGGCACTACTTCGTCGATTCGGGGCCTGTGCTGCTGCGCGGCTCGCCGATTCACTACTTCGTCCACCTCGCCGACTCACTACGTCGCCGACTCCGGGGCTGCGCTGCCGCGCGCCTTGCCAACTTACTACTTCGTTGACTCGGGAGGCTCCGCCACCGTCTCATCGACTCGGGAGGTTACACCATCGTCTACACCACGTATTACCATCAGGACTACTCGGATGAATAAGCTACTTGATCCTCAACCTGATTATGCTAATCAGCTTAAGGCTCGGGGGCTGCATGGGGGATACCATCAGAATTTTTTATAAAACTGCAAAGCAAGATACTCGGAAGACTATGGAGCAAGACATTTAGAAAGCAGAATTTGGACCTTCAAGCTGATTGCTAGTCAAGTCAACTTGAAACTCGGGGGCTACTCCATATGGAGTGCATCTGGCGATGCATCCGTAATTTTCAGAATGCTAAAGACTAGTTGTTCGGATGTTACGATAATTGCGTATTGATTCAGACCTTCAAGCTGATTGATTCTCAGGTCAACTTGAAGCTCGGGGGCTTGTGGGGGATAGATATCCCTGGGGCCCTCATAGCATGGATTCGCTACATGGGCCGTCGGAGGGCCCAACCTAGAAGACGTGAGGCATGATGACTCGGACTCAAGCTCCGGACTCGGCGGGAGGCTAACGAAGGAAAGATATGATCGTAGATTCTATGTACTCTTTTGTATTCCCAGCCGAGTAGGACTTGTAGATAGAAATCGACTTGTAACCCAAGCCATGCTAGACTATATATGGCGGGTGAGGGACCCCTACGTAGGGAATCAACTCATCAGCCTACGAACTCACGCACCAGCTACCAGAAGCCCTAGCTTTCATTGTAACCTCGAGAGCAAAGGCAATACAACTCGCCACAAACAGGACATAGGGTGTTACACATTTCGCGACCCGAACCTATATAAACCCTGTGTTTTATCGCATCTCCACGTGAACCATCGAGCTACGCCGATTTCGCCACCCCAAAAGCACTACGTGAGACATCCCGTAGGGCATTGCCGGATTAAAACCCCGACAACTCTTGCATTCCGTGGTGGGGGCAGGCTGCGATGTACTCCTAGAGTCTTTCCCAGGCCTCCACCACGGTTGCATCAGTGAGCTGTTGAAAGCTTGATATCTTGTTCCTCAATGCGTTAGTTTTTCCCAGCTAGAAATACTTCGCAAGAAATGCATCGGAACATGCATTCCACGATGTCAGTGATGCACGGTTTAGGTAGAACCACTTTTTTGCTTTCCCAACAAGAGAGAATGGGAAGAGACAAAGTTTGACGGCGTCCGGTGATGCTCCTTTCATGTTGAACGTGCTGCAGATCTCTAGAAATTGTTGCAAGTGGTTGTTGGCATCTTCTGTGGCCAGTCCACAGAAAGGGATAGCTTGAACCATATGGATCACTCCCGACATGAGTTTGAAGTTCTCCCCCACTTGAACTTCAGGTCCCGTAGGGATGTTGTTGCTCGAGGGGATGGAGAACTCGCGGATAGTCTTTTCAGCCATAGTGGTAACTGGAGTGCTGGTTGAAATGCCTGGTTCTAGATCCCTTGGTACAGGTCTCTGCCTGTGAATAGTCTTTAGACGGACTCTCCTGAGCATTGACTCTGGGTTATTGTGGTAGTTTTCCGGCAGGTCGAAACCGGTCATACACCTCTCTATAGCAACCACAACAAAACAACAGAGCAAAGCGAGCCTGTTAATAACTAGCGGTAAAACTTATCAAGTTTACAGGTTTGAAATGAGGTCTCAATTATCTCTCGGCCAATTGCCTCCCCGACAACGGTGCAAAAAAAAGCTTGTTGACGTCTCTTAGCATAACAGATTTTACTCCGCAAGCGCACAGAGATTCGCTGTAGCCTTTTCACTCAGAGTATTCCGAGTATCGTAAAATCCACAGGGAAGCGGTAGGCCAGAGAGTGTAATTGAATATACTCAAGTCGAAATTATTGTAAACTTGGGTAAACGTGATAAAGATAGGTGTGTGGTGGAAGAGGTAAGTCTATCAAAGATATCCGTAGAAAAGGTATATTTGCCTGGGAGGACAACGAGTGAGATAAAGTCATCAAACTGTAATTCTAATCGACTGCACAGGCTATCCCTTAATAACTCAGAAACTCAGATAACAAGCCAAGGTCTTGCGTCAAGCGAAATTCTAGAGTCTCGAGGGTACCAGCGGTAGATAGTTAGTCCCGAAGGAGAGTCTAGCTAACACCTACTTGTCTCCCGAACGACGGGCTTGGACTACAAATGCACACCACACGCTGTCACCGAGTGGGGCTACCAAGCAAAACTGCGTGGAGAGGATGGCATGCTATAAACGTGTTCAAACGGAGCTTGAACAACGATAGATCATCCTTGATCAGAGGAGAGGATCTAGCCAGAGCCTAGCGTCTAAGTCTAGGGTTGAGTTATAGCACCGGCAAGAATATCAAGAATTGAATAACAAAGTTAAACACAACCTATGCCTAGCAAGTGTGCAAAGAAAGGTACACCACACTCGCAGGAGATAGACTTAGAGTAAAATATAACTGAAATTATATTGAAGGTAATCTGAATCCAAAAGATACAAGAGTTTTACCACAGACTCGAAGATAACTCCGGAGACTCCGAGGCAAAGCTCGACTCAACTCTAACTCCCAGGACTATCCTAACTACTAAGAGAATAGTGTAGCACTCTAAGATATAACTTGAATTCAACTCCACACCTCTACAAATGAGCTCTCGGGGTCTATTTATAGCCTAGAAAGTGAGGGGGGTATTTATAGACACACTAGGTTGGTAAAGGGGGTAAGTCGGGGGCCGGGCGGCCAAGATCGGTGGCCGGGCGGCCACCCCCTATGGCCGGGCGGCCATAGGATTCACCGACCTAGGTGATCCGACGCTTGATCTTGCTCCCTCGTGTCAGTTGGTGGTTGAAACAGTTGACGCACGTGAAAAGTGTTGCCGAGGGGTGGCCGGGCGGCCACATGTTTTTCCCCGATTGGCTGCATGTTGGTTCCCTTGGATCCTTGACATTACCAATCCTTGTTCCAATACTGTTTGACCCTTGGAAATATTGGATGCTCTCTTGCATGGTTGGATCTTCACCATTTTGTGTTTGTTTGCACGTTGGATCGAAGTCGTGGCAACTGAGGTGCTTAGGAGGTCATGCCACCTGGTCGGGGACTGTTTGTGCACTGGAGGGTGGCCGAGCGGCCACACCCCCTGGTCGAGCGGCCATGGCATATGGCCGGGCGACCATGGTGTTTTCACCATTGTTGCCCATCTTTGATATGTGATCTGTTTTCAACCATTTTGTGAGTATTTTGGTACTTGCATCCAAATATTCATGTACATCTTGTGGAACTCATTAGTTGTAGGGGTTAGTCCAGATATTTCACATGTTTTGCTTCATTTGGTGGATAATTGACGGTTGATGTCATGAGATTACGACCGTCAACAGCAGGACCGGATTGTCCGTCGGAAAAACCAAAAAGGGAAAATCATCGGGAGTTTGCATTCTTTACCTATCTCTTTAGCTTCCGCATTTACATTCTTGCAATTGTGTGCTTACATTCCTAGCTTAGCTTGATAGGTTAGTTTCTAGGTGGAAATTGGTTGCAACACTTGGCCACGGTAGAGTTAGCAACACTTAGCAAAACCGTAGTGCACATAGCTAAATTTATATTGCATAGGTTTTGCTTAGTAGTGGTAGTTTTTAGGGAGCCATAGTTTTAGAAATCCTAATTCACCCCCCTCTTAGGCATCGATCTGATCCTTCAATGTTATCAGAGCCAGGCCACTCAATCTAGTCCATTTCATTGTCATTAGAGCTCACAACTCATATTTGGACTTTTGGCTTCACCGCCACATTGAGTGCTAGAGACGTCATAGAGGGGGAGGATGAGTACCGGTAGCGCTCCTCACTTTGACAGCACAAACTATCCCTATTGGTGTGTTAGAATGGCTAGTTATCTAGAGGTCGTAGGGTTCGATGTTTGGCGAGTGACGAAGGAAGGAACGAAACCCCTATCTTGGCCGGAATAACCGACAAAAGCCGATGAGAAAGAAATACATCTCAATGCCATTGCTCGTGACGTTTTGTTCGGGTCTTTGAGCATTGATGTATTTAATAGAGTACATAGCCTCTCAAGCGCTCATGAGATTTGGCAAATGCTCCAAGCACTCCATGACGGCACTAGTGACGTCAAGGAGCAAAATCTTGGCTTGGTTAGAAGAGCTTTAAATTCTTTTACTATGCTTCCTAATGAATTGGCTAATGACATGTACTTACACCTAAATGTTATTATCAATGAGTTCAATTCAATAGGTGACACCAAGTTAAGCGATGCCGATGTCTCAAGGAAGATCATCGAGGTGCTTCCAATAGGAAAATATGCAAGCATCATCACCTATCTTCTCAATCAAGATATGAGCAACATGGCGCCCACAAAGGTTCTTAGCAAGGTCATAGCTTTTGACCACTACAAAGGGATCAGCCAAGATACCTTTTCATCCAAGTCCCATGCTCTCACCATTCATGGTGAAAAGAAGAAGATGAAGAAGGGCAAGAGCAAGAAACAAGCAAGCTCAAGCTAAAGTGAAGAACAAGAAGAAGATAGTGATGAAGATGATCAATCCCAATGCTCCTCCTCCAATGAAGATGAAGAGATTGTAATATTGATCTAGAGGATGGACAAAGCATTGAAAAAGCTCAACTCCAAGGGCGTCCCCTTCACCATTAAGAACATTGAGTACAACCACCAAAGGATGAAGGAAAGGAAAAGTGGTTGTTTCAAATGTGGTGAGAAGGATCACTTTGCGGACTCATGTACCATTCTTGCCAAGAAGGAAAAGAAGAAGAGGCTCAAGCTCAAGAAGAAAGAAAAAGAAAGAAGAGATAAGCACAAGGTGCTCACAAGCATCGGCAAGTGGGTAGATGTGTGAAGCAATGAAGATCATCACAAGAAGCACTCCCACAAGCCTACTTCTCGAAAAGCATCCTCTACATCGCACAAGTGCCTCATGGCCAAAGGAAAAAATGAAAGCGATGTAAGTGATGATGGTGCCCCCTCCTATAATGAGCTTGAAAAACTGGTAGCTAAATTAATTTGCAAAAACAAGAGTCTTAAAGCTCAATTGGACATCTCATCAACCAATTATGAAGAATTGGTGATTGAATTTGATATGGTTTTAGACCATAATGATGAGTTAACAAAGAAAGTGTTGCATCCACATTCTCTTTTGAAAAATCTAAAATGGATGCTTCCACCTCTTGTGATTCAATTGTTAAACCTCACTCACCCCTTTGCAAGCCGTTTGTTAGTTGTTATGAAGAAACTTGCAGAAAGGAGGTTGCCATTGAAAACGAGGTACTTAAGCAAGAGGTGGATCAGCTCATGAAGGATCTGGCAAGGATACAAGATCAAAGGGAGCAAACCCGATCTCCTCAAGATAACCGCCCCAAGGTGGTGAAGAAGCTTGAGGAGAGTCAAACCGTGGTGTGCTTCCTTTGTAATAAAGAAGGCCACAGGTCCTACATGTGTAGGTCGAAGCAAAAAGGAGAGGCCAAGAAGAGAGAGGGAAAACAAAAGAAGAACGTCACTCCCAAGGCACCGTAGAGCCACAAGGGCTAAAAAATACTTGGAGATTTGGCAACATTTGGATACAAGGTCTTAAGTGAGAAAGCCAAGTGATGAAGATCATCTCGTACCCAAGTCCTCCACGTATGTGGTAACTAGGATTGTTTTCTTTTGGTATTTCCCTTAAGCATCTAGTTGCTACACTTGCCTAGGCTTGCATGAGCATATTTAAATTCAAGTAATGCATGCCTCAGCTATCCCATGAGAAACCTACATGGTTTCTTAGTTTAGGTAGTTGGCACTAGTTTTATTTCCTATCTCTTGTGCCAAAGTCCAAATCATAGGGTGAGCTCCTATATTAGACTTGAATGTTTAGTGCATGTCTCTCACAAGCAATTCAAAGCTTGTATGCACACTTTTAGGGGGAGCCTATCCTATGGTTTGTGTTACTTTGAGACTAACAATTCTTTCAAGTTTATCATGTGTATAGTCTCACCTACGTCCCCAGAGGTACGCATAAAGTTAAAGGAAAATGGGCTTCAAATTAGTAACACCTTCCTAGGTGTATATTTTTCAATTGGTATCTTATATAGCTACCTCCTTGCATGATATAGTTTAAGCTTCCCTTTGTATTAATTGGCTCAATGTGCATATGGTTCGTCTACCATCTAATGTGTGCACACTTTTAGGGGAGCTTAGCCTATGTTATGCGAGTCTCATATATTGTGATCCATTTATCTTCCATATGTTAAGGATCATAGTATGTGGGACTCTCCCTTGTGCTGTTAATGCTTTCCTTTTCGGTGTTTGATTCCAAAGGGGGAGAAATTGTGGACCCAAGCAAGCTAACAAGGAGTTGCACATGAACTGGAAGGGAAGATCAAAGAGGACCAAAAGGGGGTTGCCGCAAAATCAAGAACAACCGGGGAGAAATGAAGATCAAGATCAAGACAATGGTTGACTAAAGAAAGGGAAGTGGCATTAGAATAAGGGGAAGCCTTATGTACATTGACCACAAGAGGGGACAAGATCATGGCAATGGCAAGACATGAGCAAATTCTTCCAATCTTTTTGGAATGAAAGTTTTTTTTGCTTCAATTGGTATCATTGCATATTTCAATTAGCATCCTTTGATCTTGCCTTTGCATTGCATCCTAGCAAGTCATATGTTTATGTCCTTCATTTGGTATCTTTTTATTGCTTGCTTGGTCGTGTTGTCATCAATCACCAACAAGGGGGAGATTGTAAGGAAAATGAGCCCTAAGCCTTGTGCTTAGTTCCCTAATGTGATTTTGGTGATTGAGTTGACAACACGTACCATTTGGGACTAATGTGTGTGCAAGTGTTTTTGTTTAAGTCCCAGGGTGCAAGAGATGGACTTAGGGTACAAACACCTTAAGAGACCTCCCCAAGTTGCTATCAAGTCGCATCCATGTGTACGACACGGCGGTCCCACTGACCGGTCAGTGGGCCGATTTTTTGGAGCATTAAGAGGTCTGGAGAAGCCCCATCGAGTGATACGACAAGAAGACGAAGCCCCAAGATGAAGAGTTAAGAGCCGGTGCGAATTACACGCATCGGACGGTCTGATGGTCACGTAGAGAAGAGAAGAAGGCTCCCAACAGCTATTTTTGAGGCTTGGGCTATAAATACCCCCTTGACTAGCCTCTACATTGGGGTTGGAGACTCTTGAGCTAACACAAGTGTTGAGGCACCTATTTCATCCACCCAAAGAGCCACATACACTCATTTGTGAGCCCAACCACCATAAGAGCAAATAGACACATCCCGGCATAGTGAGAGCTTCCATAACATCTTGGCTTAGTCCTATTTGTCTAGTTCCCGTGCCTCCAGAGTGGGGCTTGTAAATCTTGTGAGACCCTCCGGAGTGTGGAGTGGCCGCTACCTTACTTGTGAGAGGGAGAAAGGCCCTCGGCATTTTGGCCAAAAGCTTCCCATAGTGGAGACGGTGGGGTAGTTTCGCGAGAAGGACTCGAAAGCCCCCAACGGCCCCGACAATCCTCTACCCTTGCGTGCGCGAGGCCATAGTCACAGACTACGCGAGACAAGGGCTCATGTGGGCGTGTACTGGGGATATCCAAAGACCAGACTGTGACTGCTTCACTTCCGTGGAAGTCACTTTGCCATCCTCCACCATTGCGTGGGCGAGGCCGCAATCCTTTGAGGATTGTGAGAGAGCAAAGCCTGCGGGGGTGCCAAATGAGGAGTAGGGGTAGAGGCACATTGGCCTCCCCAAACCTCGGGAAAAAATCTCCATGTCTCAATCGTGTGCCATCACCGACATCGTCATCGAGAGTTTGCATTCTTTACCTATCTCTTTAGCTTCCGCATTTACATTCTTGCAATTGTGTGCTTACATTCCTAGACTAGCTTGATAGGTGAGTTTCTAGGTGGAACAAGGTTGCAAGACTTGGCCACGGTGGAGTTAGCAACACTTAGCAAAACCAAAGTGCACATTAGCTAAATTTATATTGCATAGGTTTTGCTTAGTAGTTATAGTTTTTAGGGAGCCATAATTTTAGAAATCCTTTTTCACCCCCTCCTCTTAAGCGTCGGTCTGATCCTTCACTGATGAACAAACTTCCCCTTCCTACTTGCAAGCATAAGTCCCTCACTATGTGATTTGTAGTAATAGATGATCCTGCAACAGTGATTTGATATCCCTGATTCAACTCAACAATTTCATATCCATGTCTCACTGCATATGCTTTGCTAATGAAGGTGTTCGATGCTCCAGAATCAAACAAAACAATTGTAGGGCAATCATTGATAAGAAATGCACCTGCCAAGACTGGTTCACCCTCCGAAACTTGCTCCAGTTTGGTGTAGAGCAACTGGCCCATCTCTAGGGCAGATCGTTTATCTCTGCCCATAGGTACTGGTCCTTGAATCTTTCGACGCTTGAGGCAGTGGCGACTGAAATGTCCGGTCTTCCCACATTTGAAGCAGGGGTAGCTGTGATGCCCCTGGCATCTCAAGTGCATTTCATTGGTATCACTTACTTAATTTGATCATGCATGCAACATTTCATCATATAATGGCAAGCATTTGAACCCCATGTGGAAATTTGATTGAAGTTGAGCATTTTGAACTCAGTTTTCAGTAATATGATGTTAAACTTATGGTTCTAGATTTAGATATGTTGTGAATTAGATGAAACTTTATATAAAAAACTTGTGGAAAAATTCATGTTGAATAACTTTGGTATTTTGTGCTTTGACAAGCATGAGGGTTTGCGTATTGTTTTGGGCTATTTTCGCCAAAGTGTGAAATCTGTCAAAAACAGACCTGTTTAGTAAATTCAAATTTTAGTGAAATAAAAATCATGATCATGCAAAACTCTATATAGGAAAGTTGTAGATCATGGAATTATGAACAATATTGGTATATAAATCTTTTTGTAAGTGGAACTAAAATGGACTTATAGAATTTTTAAATTGGTAGGTAATGTTGGTCAAACTGGGGTCACAGTTTTTGAATTCAAATTTCTCCTTAAATTTGAATATAACATGGTGTCAAAGTTTATAACAAAATTGTAGATCATCAAGTTTAGAACACTTCTTGTATTTTGAGTTTTCATTAATTAGGTCTCTAGATCCCAGAAAGATTGGAAATTTAAACTGTGGTCTAAGAAGTCAACAGGGATTTCCATTTTCGGATTTTCCTTTTCATTTTTCTTTTTCGCCGGAGGCACCGACCGGTGGGGCCCGGCCGACCGGACGCACCTGCGCCCAGGCCATGGCCGCCACACGGCTGGCGACCACCAAGCAACAGGGGTGGCAGCCTCCCCGACCGGCCGCGCTCCGCCTTTAATTGGAGGCGCGCCCCCGGCTCCGCTCCTTGCTGTTGCTAGCTGAGAGCCAATGGACCGCCTCCATTGCCTCTGGAGTGATGAGTGATTGTCAATAGTAGCAAAACCCAGAAGGCACAAGACCTCCGATGGACAGGAGGCCCTCCAATGGACTGGAGGTAGAGGGAAGTCCTCCGAAGGACTGGAGGCACACTCGGCGTCTGTCGGCTATGGGAGTTCGGTATATGGAGGAGCGGCATGGCGACGGCAGGAGTAAGTGCTCCGAAGGACTGCGAGGCTGCCCCGATGGACAGGGGATGCCGGGCGCCACCGCGGTGCTCCAACCCGAATGCGTGGCACGAAGGCGTGCGATGGAGGCTTTGGCGGCTTCGGCTCAAAACCGTCACCCAAGCTACCCAAGCCTTGGTGAGTTGGGCCACGACTCGCCAAGACAGAGAAGATGGGCCAAATCCGGCCCAGGCGGAGACTTCCTAAAGTTTCCCGGTTTCTGACTTCAAAACTGGGGGCGGATCGCGGATTGGACTACTAGCCACGTGGAGAGCATCCGAGGATTGCGTGGAACTTACAAAGATCAAGACTTCATCATGGTCATCCGTCCCGAAATATCCTGTAATCTTTCGTTTGAGTCCTTAGGGTTTGTCTAGCTGTAGGGACCTAAGTGCAAAACTGTCTAAATTGCACTCGTGTATAAATTGGTCCAAGGTAGGTCATTAGAGGTCCTCTTGGCTGCTAGGATTAGTCTTCACTTGGTGATTTTCGTCCTTAAGCTTTGAGCTCCATTGTTGGGGAGGTTAGAGTAGGATTTAGCCTCCTAATCTTGAGGGAAGGTGAGGATGGTTGCTTGGGACGAATTTCTACTTGTATGCTGAATCTTTAGACCCATCTTGGGCACTTAATCGAAGCAAATTCATGCAGCAACCTTGTGTTGTTCTCCTCCCCCTCTCTCTTTGGTTTTTGGGTTCAATCCTTGCTTTTTGGGTGTTTTTGTTGGGCAAGCTTAAATCCTTTTCTTTGTTGATGTTCTGGACTTGCCAGGACGTGGAGATCATGACTTAGTTCATCTCAATCCTGCTGGATTGCCACGAGCAGGCCTTTTTTTTTGTGTTTTCCCCTTTCTTGCCCAAGGATGGCCATTTCACAAGATCTGAAATTCCCGCTGATTTCTCGGTTACCTTGAGTTGATCTTTTGGGAATAACTTTGAAATAGGGTCCAGATAAACTGTGCAAAATTTTGTGAAGTTTGGACAAGGTTTGATCAAGTTTGGTTTGGAAACGTCTTTTGTGCGACCCTACCGGACCATCCAGCAGAGGCCACCGGACAGTCCGGTTCCACCGGAAAGTCCGACAGTGCCCACCGGACAGTCTAGCGTGAGGCACTGTCCAGGCAGTGCCACCAGACAGTCCGGCACCAGGCACCGGATAGTCCGGTCCCACCTGACAATCCGGTGTTGGCCACCGGACAGTCCGGTCCTGCCAGGGAGCTGCTGTGTTCTTCCCAGTTTGGTTTTTCCGCTGTGATTTTGCTATGGATTTTTGCATTCCTCCTTTAAGACCATTCTCT
The DNA here is from genome assembly GCA_030272315.1 of Paspalum vaginatum. NCBI lineage: Eukaryota > Viridiplantae > Streptophyta > Magnoliopsida > Poales > Poaceae > Paspalum > Paspalum vaginatum. The sequence continues at coordinate 12,042,433 of CM059019.1, read as the reverse complement.
TTGCTCACTGTGAGTCAGTGAGACACACCTCGATGCGGTGAGTGTCTTGTGGCGGTTATTGCAAAATCCGTTGCTCCGCTGTCATTCTTGTTCGGATCTTGAGCTTTCTTGCATTGGTGTGTATCCTCACAGTGGACGGCACCCTTGCGCTGCTAGGCACGTATCTGTTCAGTGGACGGTGCTTAGTTTCGGTTTCCACTTGGGGGTTTGTGATTTTGTGATTTCAAGTGCTCCTATTCAACCCCCCCTCTAGACGCACGTCTCGGTCCTACAATTGGTATCAGAGCCGGTTAGGTTTCTTCATACCTTTACCGGTGAGAAACCAGTAGCGACTATGACTCACTCTAGGAAGATTCCGGTCCTTGGTTCCGATGGCTACTCCTACTTGAACGGTAGGATGAGAGTTTTCTTGCTTAGACAGGGCCAGGATATATGGGATGCTACTCAGAGTGCGAACTTTGTGGTGCTTCCAGTTGCCCAGCGTACCACCCCAGCGATTGTGGCTCAGCATGAGGCGAACGCCAAAGCTGTTAACTTTCTCTTCTCAGGACTTGGTCCAGTTGATTATGAGAAAGTGAGCCACCTTGAGACTACCCGTCAGATCTGGTCCCTGCTGAGTGCACACCATGAGGGCACTGTTACCATCAAGGGGCGTCTCGTTGAGACTTACAGGCACGAGTATGAAAATTTCGTTCAGAAGCCTGGTGAGTCCATCGATGACTTGTTTGGTCATTTTCAATCGATCATCAACAAGTTGCGCGTTAACTCTAGCCCTGAGAGGATCCCATACACCGACCATCAGTAGGCTGTCAAGTTGCTGTATGCGTTGGACAGGAAGGTATGGGAGATCAAGGTTAACTCGATCATCGAGTCTGAGGCCTATGACACAATTGGAGTGGAGACTCTTTACAGCAAGCTCAAGGCCACAGAGGTGGATTATAAGTTGAGAGATTCTCTTGCTTGTACTGGCCCCAAGAGCCTGGCCTTAGCTTCTCCCTCCTGTGAGGCCGTTTCTAACCCCCAGCTTCACAACTCTTCATTTTCTGCTCTTATGTCTATTACAGAGGAGCAGTTGGCGTCACTTGGGGATGATGAGCTTTGTCTGGTGTCTAGCCGCTTTCAGCGCGCCTATGACAACCGGATGAGCAAGAAGAGGGGCGAGAGGCCCAAGAGCTTCGAGTGCGGAGAGGTCGGCCACTTCATTTCCGAATGCCTAAACAAGCAGAACGACTACTACCAGAAGGGCAAGAACCACTCCCGCGACCCCAACAAGTACCACTCCGGCAAGCGTGACCACACCAAGCACCGCTTCGGCAAGATCAAGAACTTCCAAAAGGCTTTCAAGAGCTACTAGAAGGACAACCGGAAGCGGGATGAGACCTTCTTCACCGAGCTTGGTGGTCTGTGTGGCGGATCGTCTTCCTCCTCCTCGTCTTCGTCGAGCTCAAGCGATGAGGAGATCGTCACCAAGCGGGACAAGAGGAGGGACCAAGGCGGTCCAGCTGGACTCTGCTTCGTCTGCACCAAGTCCAAGCGCAAGCACAAGATGCACCGGAGATCCTTTTGCTCCATGGCTCTTGAGGACAAGGATGACAAGGGCAACGGCAATGACTCCTCCGATGAAGAGGTAACTCCTGAGCAAGCTGAAATTCTTGAGATGCTGGAGTCAAATAGTCATGAGTTGAAAGCCCAGGATAGGTTGTTGGAGAAGGCAGCCAAGAAGCTGCAGAAGCAGAAAGCCAAGTTGGCTGATGCTTTAGCTGAGATAGAGAGGCTGAAGAGTGTGTCAGCCCAGCCTAGTGAGACTGAGTGTCCTGCCTGTGAGACCTTGATGAGAGATCTCTGGGAGCAGAAGAGCAAGTATGCTCATTGTGATGCCCCAGGCATCTCAAGCGTATTACGTTAGAATCATTAGCTAAATTGCATCATTAAATGAACATTTCATATTAGGGGCATGAGCGGGTTAAGTCTTTAGAAGCGAGTTAAAAACCGATTTTTCTACAACTGCATTTGCATTTGCCCCGTAACTTTAATACTGTCGTGAATTTGACAAAATTATACATAACACACTTGTATACAATTTCATAATGAACAACTTTGGTATTTGGTGTCATGACATGCATAAAGGTTTGAATAGAGTTTTAGGTCATTTTCGGAAAAATTGAGAAATCTGTCCAAATGTGATTTAAATAGAGATTTCAAAATTTTGTGAAATAAAAGCCAACATTTTGAAAAACTTTGTATATCAAAGTTGTAGTGCCTGAGCAACTGAACAACATTGGTATATAACATTTACCATGAAAATGCATAAAAATATGACTTGTAGAATTTTTAATTTGGAAGATTTTGTTGGTCAAACTGGGGTCAGCAGATTAAACTCAATTTAAATCATACTTATAATTGGAATCTGGTATTATTCCTTTTGACAAAGTTGTAGATTATCAAGTTTACAATAACTTTTCTATTTTAAGTTTGGTCTAATTCGGCCTCCAAGATCTTCAAAAATAACGAAAACAAACATGGCTTTCTGCAGTCAAACAGCATTTTCCAATTTTCCGATTTTTGCTTTTTCTTTATGAGCCACTGACGAGTGGGCCCCGCTGGGACTGGACGACCGGCCATGGACAGAGCTCGCTCGCCACGTCCCTGAGCATGCGTCGCTCGCCGTTGGCGCCGGCCGGCCGACCGCCACCTCTCCCTCCCTTCGCTCACCTTCAAGGGGAAGCGAGACCCCTGCTCCCTCCATTCTCATGCAGCTCTCCATGCCTCTCCTGCGCCGTTTTTCCCCAACAGAGCCGCCCCAAGCCATCTCCGTCTCCACCAGCCACCATTGACGGGAGTTCGGAGCTCGCGTTCCGAAGCCGCTCGGCCTTCCCGCGCCCTCCAATCACCACGCCGGCTTTTCCCCACCCACCGCTCCGCCGTTTCCCTTGTCCTCAGCCGCCGGAGCTGCTCCATCGCGCCGCAATCCCGCACCGAAGTCCTCGCGTCCAAGCGCTCCGTCGCCGCGCAGTTCCTGCCTCCCCGCGCCAAACCGAGGTAGTGGAGCATGTTTCCCAGACTCCTCTCCCCCTCCTAGGCTGCTCCCGGTGGGCTGCCGCGCCCCCGCAGGGCCGGCGCGGCCAAGAGCCGCCGCGTTTCCCCTCCCTGCGCAAGGAAGAAGGAAGCAGGGAGGAAGATGGAGTTTTGCGCGCCAGCCCCCGATGTTTTCGGTTTTTGCATTTCAATCCCGCGCACTGTTTCACATGTCTTGCGGATCTAACACCCTAGCCCCTGGAAACTAGGTATAATCACAGACAGGTCCCAGATCGGTGGGTTTTCAATTTGAAATGCATTTAAGCTAGCTGAGATTTTCAAAAATCATTATAAATCACATAAAAATGGTAAAAATAGAAAACCAGTTGCATTGTATTCCTATTAAGTAGATCTATAGAATGGATATGGTGGTCGAGTAGGAAAAGACCTTTTTGCCCCTGATATTATGTATGCTTAATAAATCAATATAATTGGGAAATATGGACTAAATGGTCTCCAAAAATTGCCAAACTTGATCAGCAGTGTTATTAGGGTATATAGACTCATTGTGATTTTTGGTAGCTCAAGTGCTCACTTTTAATTACTATTTTACCCTACATGTGATTTTAGCATAAAAAGAAATAAGGAAAAGGTAACCATATTGAAAATTATGCTCTAAAAAGGGTTTTACACCTTTTATTATGCTCCCTGTGGTATAAATAGCTCATTGTTGAAATAGGGTACGGTGCATGTAAGGTTGACCCTATTTTTGAAAATGGTAGGCATAATGCTTATTTAAGTAAACTTCGGTTGCCTCGCATAAAACGATGTTACCTCGTCACACACCCCACGTTGTTATATGCGATAAGCTAAGTTACCGTAGGTGATGGCTTGTACGATTTCTTAATACTAAACCAGTTTCATCACGAAAATGCATCACTTTAGTCCCTAAATCATGATTCCTTGCATTGCACTCACACCATGAAGCCAAGCATTGCACTAATACCTGCTCCGATTGCACCATGTCATGCATATAGATCCCGTGAGCAAAGGATATTCGCCGGGCCAACCGATCGTAGAAGAGCACGAGAAGGAGCTACATCAGGAGCCAGAAGACCAGCAACAGGAGCCCGACTTCGCTCAGGAAGCAGCTACTAACCCTAGTGAGGAAGGTAGGCAGGACCATAAATTCCCAGCAAATATGATATTGAATGATGTTTAGACATCCGCATTAGGAGTTGTTTGAAAACAATTGCATTAGACTTCTTGGCCGCCCTGGCCCTAGCACCTACAATAGAGTACGTAGGACGAGTATGCTTAGAAATGCTAGGTGCGAGTAGACACGAGTGAATTGGAGTCACTCGTCGTATAGGTGTTTTCAAAGGAAAGGCTTTCAAGATATATGGAAAACTTTAAACATGATTGTGATGGAACTAAATTGAGGCCGGGCGGAGATTTGGGTATATTATGATGAAAACTGATGTGGATGGTTTGGTGGACTCCGCCCGAGTCGTTTAAGGCCCGATTCGCTGTTCGCGTGCTGATCGGCATAATATTGCTAGAGTGCTTATCCGGGATAATGGACCGGTGAAAGTCTTACTCGTGCCATCCGAAGAACAGAGACAGGTTCCTACCATTCTTGTTGGAGGGAGTTAGGCCTGGGGGAGCTTGTACTCGAAGGAGGGCTGACCCGGTGCGGCCGTGGTATCGCTCCTGAGAGGGCAAAACCCAGGGGAATGGCGGGATTGAATCGAACTTGGGATGGGACGAGTGAAGATTGGGGCTATATGTGGGAACGCGATGGCTAGTAAGCATATACCCCTGGCATGATAGTTATTCCCGGGAATTAAAAATCGATTCGAATCGCTGATGCTCACCAGGTGTGAGAATGCCAAGGTCACACACGGGCAACGTAGTAACAATCGAATTGTATTTATGACTATATATGTTTTGTTTTCAATACCACATGTTCGTATCTGTATGTTTACATTCCTGCCAGTTATATTATGATGATGAATATTTTGATGATGCTGATAATTACATATTAACTTTTAATTACTATAAAAAGAATGGCTAAGGATCAACTGTTAGTTGCCAGCTTTGCGTCAGCCGTAAGCTCTTCCATTAAGTCCTACTGAGTAATTAGTACTCAGGGTTTGCCCCCACTTTTTGAGCAGGTAATGATGTCTTTTGGACACTAGCTTGGAGGAGAGCAGTACCGGTGGGCTCGGTGCTTCTCGCCTCATTCTTTATTGCCTGAAGACTTCTTCTTAAAGTAATATGTTTCCGCTGTGAGATTTATTTTGAACAACGCTTCCGCTTTGTATATGAATAGGTATTTGACTACCTATATTTGGTTTGTAAGCACTTAAACTTATTTTCTACTATAAACTGCCTGTGATGATGTAACTGTTGTGGCTCCATCGAGGGCTGGATGTGTGTGATGTCGGTTCCTCTGGGAAAAGGTAATATCGGGAGTCATTTTGACTCTCGACGGACGACCGGGTTTAGTTCGGCCTAATCACACTGCGAGCCATGGGTGGCAGGTGTGATTAGTTCGGATTAAATCGGCGGTTCCGCCACAGCTGGTATCAGAGCCGATCATACACAGACAACAGTCATATCATCCAGTTTTGGTTTGCAAACCTATTTTCGAAAACCTTTTCGAAGTATTTGGAAAATGAGAGTATCGATATGCCCATATTAAGGATGTTAGTGTATTATCAGGTGACATCGCTAACATCTTAACCTAGATAGAACTCATATGCATATTCGGCGCTTTGGGAAGCAACATTTCGGCCATAGTTATCCCCAGTACTGGTGGAGCGCTATTGGGATTTGCGGACTGTTGCGAACCCTGCATTCATGCTGATAGGGCAGAACTCTTTAAGGGGGGCGGTCACGCCGTTGGAGTGTTTCGTGACCACTCTTCCTTCGACCAAAATTATAGCTAGATCTTGTTGGCCACCGTTTCTCTCCCCAGCAATTCCCCAGTACTGGAGGGACGTTGGGTGCGTTGGGAGAAATGGCGCCACTACGTCGTCCACCAGACGTAGCTTAAAGAAATTCGTGGATGCCACTTTTAGGGTTAGAGTGGTAATGTATGATGATGGTGATGTTGGTATGAGCATGCATTTTTCTGCAGGTACACTAACTACGCACGAAACTAAGATCGAGTAGTGACGACGAATTGCATTAGAGAGTGTCGTGCATTTGTGTCACCAAAAATATCGGTAGTTATATATTGAATATAGGGTGTGAGATGTGAGAACGAATAGGACGAATCATGCATCATGACATCCACGCTTTCATGTATCTATGCGGTATCTATGACGCTACGACCTTTTTATCACCGCATCGATTGCGCTAGGGTTGCTAGACTAAACGCCATTGGCCTTATTCCTGCAGATGGTCACCACACCTGAGACGTCAGCTCGAGGGGCTACTCACAGAGCACCACCTCCTCCTGAGTTGGCCACTCTGATCACTCAGCAGGGTCAGCTCATCAATTTGATAGCTCAAGAGCAACAAAGGCGTTACCCGCAAGAGATTGGTTATGCCGACTTTGCGGCCCTACAACCGCCCATCTTCACCACTGCCACGGATCCACTTGAAGCAAATGACTGGCTTCGAGTCATAGAATCCAAGCTCAGTCTACTGCCCCAACTCACTGAACAACAGAAGACTTGCTTTGCAGGGCAATGTCTACACGGTCCCTCGGGGGCCTGGTATGCTACATTCCTGGCAATGCAACCTACCGGGCACCAGGTCACATGGGACGAGTTCTGTGTGGCTTTCCGAGCTCACTATCTCCCGGCTAGCCTTATTGAACTCAAGCAGCGGGAATTCCGTGCCCTTCGTCAAGGGAACATGTCAGTACTCGAGTACGTACAGGCCTTCATTCGCCTGTCTCAGTACTCCCCTAAGGATGTCGACACTGACTCACGTAGGGCTGCCTGTCTGTTGGATGGGTTTGACCCCACTCTGCTGACTCACTTGGGGCGCCGCTACGATAGCTTCATTGAGTTGGTGGACGCCGCCATCGACATGGAACGGCGCCTCCGCGAGGCCCAAGAGGACCAGCGGAGGAAAAGACTTGTAGGCACCCCGCCGTTGACTTCCTCACTGCGGCAACGAGTTGTGCACCACCCACTACTGTCCACATGTCATGTCAGTCGGTCGCAACAACTTGAATGGGGCCCTCAACCTCAACAGCTTCAACACATTGGGACATGGCCGCAAGTTCCAGCCAATCGTGCTCCATTCCAGCTCCCCACAGTGCGTACCTTAGCCACTCCTTTTGTGGGTGCTTGCTACAACTGTGGGAAAATGAATCACCTCAGCAGAAACTGTCGTGCCCCTCGACGAAATCAGGGGGCAGTGCTTGTTAAGGGCAGCCAACAGCAAAACAAGAGGAAGGGATCAAAGCCAGAGCTATCCCGGAAAAGGGGTCATGTGCACTATACCCACTTGGATCAGATTCCAGAAGGTGAACCAGTGTTGGCAAGCACATTCCTTGTCAATGAGCACCCCACAGTGGTTTTGTTTGATTCCGGAGCATCAAATACCTTCATCAGTAGGTCCTATGCAACAAAACATGGGTACCACATTGATGATATGAGGACAAAATATCACATCATAGCCCCGGGATCACAAATTGACACAAATCAGATTGTGAGGCACTTACGCCTGCGCATAGACGCCGAGGAATTTTATGTTGACCCTGTGGTACTTCCTAACCAGGGGATTGACATTATCTTAGGGATGGATTGGATGAAAGAGCATAACGTCATGTTGGATATTACTAGCAGGATAGTTCAGATAAAGTCTAGCCAGAATGGGAAGATTATGCACATTCATTTGCCAACTCATAAGCAGTTGTCACACACAGTAAATGCCACAGAACTCCAGCAAATCAAGAAGATACCGGTGGTTTGTGACTATCCAGATGTGTTTCCAGAAGAGCTTCCCGGACTCCCACCGGATAGAGATGTCGAGTTTTCCATTGAGCTTATGCCCGGTACAGCACCTGTCTCAAGAAGACCATATAGAATGGCGCCGGATGAGTTGAAGGAATTGAAAGTGCAGCTGCAAGAACAGCTTCACAAAGGTTTCATTCGCCCTAGCTCATCGCCATGGGGTTGCCCGGCCCTCTTTGTTGAGAAGAAAGAACCTGGTGGTAAGAGGTTATGTGTGGACTATCGACCACTGAATGCTGTCACAGTCAAGAACAAGTACCCACTGCCACACAATGATATCTTATTTGATCAACTTGCGGGAGCCTCAGTTTTCTCCAAGATTGATCTTAGGTCCGGGTACCATCAAATGAAAATCCGAGAGGAAGACATACCAAAGACCGCTTTCTCAACGCGGTATGGGCTGTATGAGTACCTTGTCATGTCTTTCGGATTGACAAATGCACCGGCTTTCTTCATGTACATGATGAACTCGGTATTCATGAATGAGCTTGACAAGTTCGTGATAGTATTCATTGATGACATCTTGGTTTATTCCAAGGATGCGAAGGAGCATGAAGAGCACTTGCGAGTAGTGCTATCTCGGCTTAGAGAGCATAAACTCTATGCCAAGTTCAGCAAATGTGCTTTTTGGCTGAAGGAAGTGGCATTCCTAGGCCATATTTTGTCAGAGAAGGGTGTGGCTGTTGATCCTAGGAAGGTGAAAGATGTGCTAGAATGGAAACAACCACAAACAGTGACAGAGATACGGAGTTTTCTTGGTTTAGCGGGCTACTACCGCCGCTTCATCAAGGACTTCTCCAAAATTGCAAAACCAATGACAGCATTGACCCAAAAGAATGCAAAGTTTGTGTGGAGCACAAAATGTGAAGAGTCATTCCAAACATTGAAGAAACTCCTAACTTCAGCACCTGTTCTTGCTCAACCGGACGTCACCAAGCCATTTGATGTTTATTGTGATGCCTGTGGTATTGGCCTCGGTTGTGTCTTAATGCAAGAAGGAAAGGTGATTGCCTATGCATCCCGCCAGCTTAGGAAACATGAGGTGAATTATCCAACTCATGATCTGGAACTACTTGCAGTTGTTCATGCCCTGAAGATATGGAGACATTACTTGTTGGGCAACACATGCCACATATACACTGATCATAAGAGCTTAAAATATATCTTCACCCAGCCAGAAATAAACATGAGGCAACGTCGTTGGTTAGAATTGATCAAGGACTATGACTTGGAAATTCACTATCATCCTGGAAAAGCTAATGTGGTAGCAGATGCATTAAGCCGTAAAGCTCATTGCAATTTCATTGAGGCTCGACCAACAGTAAGAGTGCTATGTTGTGAGATTGCAGAGATAGAAACACCCATAGGGCAACGAGCGGAACTTTACAATCTCATCATTGAACCCACTATAAAAGATCTAATCATAGAGGCACAAAAGAAAGATAAGGGTATGGCACATATTCGAGATGGGATCAATGAAAGGAAGAAGGCTTGTTTCAAGCTTGATGAAGAGGGAGTCCTATGGTTCAAAAATCGCTTAGTGGTACCAAAAGACATGGGTCTAAGGAAGAAAATACTAGATGAAGCCCACAACTCCTTGCTTGCTATGCACCCTGGGAGCAACAAAATGTATCAAGATCTGAAGCAAAAATTTTGGTGGACTCGTATGAAACGAGAAATTGCCAAGTATGTGTCTGAATGTGATGTATGTCAGAGAGTGAAGGCTGATCATTTGAAGCCTGCCGGTATGCTCCAACCACTAGAAGTTCCAGCATGGAAGTGGGAAGATATCCACATGGATTTTATCGTAGGTTTGCCTCGTACCCAAAAAGGCTATGACTCCATATGGGTGATCATTGATCGGTTCACCAAGTCAGCTCATTTCATTCCAGTAAAGACCACTTATAGAGCAAAGAAGTATGCGGAAATCTATATTGACCGTGTTGTGTCCTTGTATGGGGTTCCAAAAACCATCACCTCTGATCGGGGCTCTTTATTTGTATCCCATTTTTGGGAGCATTTACAATCAGCATTGAGTACAACATTAATTCGTAGTTCAGCATACCATCCCCAAACAAGTGGGCAAGTGGAAAGGATAAATCAAGTACTTGAGGATATGTTAAGGGCATGTGCGCTAACTTACACTACTAAGTGGGATGAATGTTTACCCTTGGCTGAGTTTGCGTACAACAACAGTTATCAGAAAAGCTTGGAAATGGCACCCTTCGAAGCCCTATACGGTAAAAGATGTAGAACACCTTTAAACTGGTCTGAACCAGGAGAGCGTGTGATCTTTGGTCCTGATCTTGTGAAGGATGCGGAAGAGCAGGTGCGATTCATTCAAGGCAATTTGAAAAGAGCACAATCTAGACAGAAAAGCTACTCAGATAAAAGGAGGAGACCGCTAGCCTTTGAAAAGGGCGATCATGTGTACCTTCGGGTGTCACCAATGAAGGGAGTGCATCGATTTGGAGTAAAGGGAAAGTTAGCACCACGTTATGTTGGTCCATTCCAGATCATAGAGCAGTGTGGGTCAGTTGCTTACCGGTTGGAGTTACCACCAAACCTTGCAGCAGTGCATGATGTATTTCATGTCTCACAACTCAAAAAGTGTCTTCGCGTGCCAGACCAGATTGTAGATACCTCAAACATTCATATTGAACCTGACCTCACATACCAAGAACATCCCATCCGAGTGCTTGATCAAAAACAAAGGGTAACCCGGAAAACAAGAATCAATTTCTACAAAGTTCAATGGAGTAACCAATCCGAAGAGGAGGCAACTTGGGAGCAAGAAGAATATTTGCGCACTCATTATCCTAATTTTCTTCCGTCAACTCAAAAGGGGTACGTCACAAGTACCTTGAAGTTTAAATTTGAAATTCACACACAATGCGCTTTCCTTCTCTCTCGTAACTTATACCACCCACGTCACATCAAAAATCTCGGGACGAGATTTATTTAAGGGGGGTGGGCTGTGATGCCCCAGGCATCTCAAGCGTATTACGTTAGAATCATTAGCTAAATTGCATCATTAAATGAACATTTCATATTAGGGGCATGAGCGGGTTAAGTCTTTAGAAGCGAGTTAAAAACCGATTTTTCTACAACTGCATTTGCATTTGCCCCGTAACTTTAATACTGTCGTGAATTTGACAAAATTATACATAACACACTTGTAGACAATTTCATAATGAACAACTTTGGTATTTGGTGTCATGACATGCATAAAGGTTTGAATAGAGTTTTAGGTCATTTTCGGAAAAATTGAGAAATCTGTCCAAATGTGATTTAAATAGAGATTTCAAAATTTTGTGAAATAAAAGCCAACATTTTGAAAAACTTTGTATATCAAAGTTGTAGTGCCTGAGCAACTGAACAACATTGGTATATAACATTTACCATGAAAATGCATAAAAATATGACTTGTAGAATTTTTAATTTGGAAGATTTTGTTGGTCAAACTGGGGTCAGCAGATTAAACTCAATTTAAATCATACTTATAATTGGAATCTGGTATTATTCCTTTTTACAAAGTTGTAGATTATCAAGTTTACAATAACTTTTCTATTTTAAGTTTGGTCTAATTCGGCCTCCAAGATCTTCAAAAATAACGAAAACAAACATGGCTTTCTGCAGTCAAACAGCATTTTCCAATTTTCCGATTTTTGCTTTTTCTTTATGAGCCACTGACGAGTGGGCCCCGCTGGGACTGGACGACCGGCCATGGACAGAGCTCGCTCGCCACGTCCCCGAGCACGCGTCGCTCGCCGTTGGCGCCGGCCGGCCGACCGCCACCTCTCCCTCCCTTCGCTCACCTTCAAGGGGAAGCGAGACCCCTGCTCCCTCCATTCTCATGCAGCTCTCCATGCCTCTCCTGCGCCGTTTTTCCCCAACAGAGCCGCCCCAAGCCATCTCCGTCTCCACCAGCCACCATTGACGGGAGTTCGGAGCTCGCGTTCCGAAGCCGCTCGGCCTTCCCGCGCCCTCCAATCACCACGCCGGCTTTTCCCCACCCACCGCTCCGCCGTTTCCCTTGTCCTCAGCCGCCGGAGCTGCTCCATCGCGCCGCAATCCCGCACCGAAGTCCTCGCGTCCAAGCGCTCCGTCGCCGCGCAGTTCCTGCCTCCCCGCGCCAAACCGAGGTAGTGGAGCATGTTTCCCAGACTCCTCTCCCCCTCCTAGGCTGCTCCCGGTGGGCTGCCGCGCCCCCGCAGGGCCGGCGCGGCCAAGAGCCGCCGCGTTTCCCCTCCCTGCGCAAGGAAGAAGGAAGCAGGGAGGAAGATGGAGTTTTGCGCGCCAGCCCCCGATGTTTTCGGTTTTTGCATTTCAATCCCGCGCACTGTTTCACATGTCTTGCGGATCTAACACCCTAGCCCCTGGAAACTAGGTATAATCACAGACAGGTCCCAGATCGGTGGGTTTTCAATTTGAAATGCATTTAAGCTAGCTGAGATTTTCAAAAATCATTATAAATCACATAAAAATGGTAAAAATAGAAAACCAGTTGCATTGTATTCCTATTAAGTAGATCTATAGAATGGATATGGTGGTCGAGTAGGAAAAGACCTTTTTGCCCCTGATATTATGTATGCTTAATAAATCAATATAATTGGGAAATATGGACTAAATGGTCTCCAAAAATTGCCAAACTTGATCAGCAGTGTTATTAGGGTATATAGACTCATTGTGATTTTTGGTAGCTCAAGTGCTCACTTTTAATTACTATTTTACCCTACATGTGATTTTAGCATAAAAAGAAATAAGGAAAAGGTAACCATATTGAAAATTATGCTCTAAAAAGGGTTTTACACCTTTTATTATGCTCCCTGTGGTACAAATAGCTCATTGTTGAAATAGGGTACGGTGCATGTAAGGTTGACCCTATTTTTGAAAATGGTAGGCATAATGCTTATTTAAGTAAACTTCGGTTGCCTCGCATAAAACGATGTTACCTCGTCACACACCCCACGTTGTTATATGCGATAAGCTAAGTTACCGTAGGTGATGGCTTGTACGATTTCTTAATACTAAACCAGTTTCATCACGAAAATGCATCACTTTAGTCCCTAAATCATGATTCCTTGCATTGCACTCACACCATGAAGCCAAGCATTGCACTAATACCTGCTCCGATTGCACCATGTCATGCATATAGATCCCGTGAGCAAAGGATATTCGCCGGGCCAACCGATCGTAGAAGAGCACGAGAAGGAGCTACATCAGGAGCCAGAAGACCAGCAACAGGAGCCCGACTTCGCTCAGGAAGCAACTACTAACCCTAGTGAGGAAGGTAGGCAGGACCATAAATTCCCAGCAAATATGATATTGAATGATGTTTAGACATCCGCATTAGGAGTTGTTTGAAAACAATTGCATTAGACTTCTTGGCCGCCCTGGCCCTAGCACCTACAATAGAGTACGTAGGACGAGTATGCTTAGAAATGCTAGGTGCGAGTAGACACGAGTGAATTGGAGTCACTCGTCGTATAGGTGTTTTCAAAGGAAAGGCTTTCAAGATATATGGAAAACTTTAAACATGATTGTGATGGAACTAAATTGAGGCCGGGCGGAGATTTGGGTATATTATGACGAAAACTGATGTGGATGGTTTGGTGGACTCCGCCCGAGTCGTTTAAGGCCCGATTCGCTGTTCGCGTGCTGATCGGCATAATATTGCTAGAGTGCTTATCCGGGATAATGGACCGGTGAAAGTCTTACTCGTGCCATCCGAAGAACAGAGACAGGTTCCTACCATTCTTGTTGGAGGGAGTTAGGCCTGGGGGAGCTTGTACTCGAAGGAGGGCTGACCCGGTGCGGCCGTGGTATCGCTCCTGAGAGGGCAAAACCCAGGGGAATGGCGGGATTGAATCGAACTTGGGATGGGACGAGTGAAGATTGGGGCTATATGTGGGAACGCGATGGCTAGTAAGCATATACCCCTGGCATGATAGTTATTCCCGAGAATTAAAAATCGATTCGAATCGCTGATGCTCACCAGGTGTGAGAATGCCAAGGTCACACACGGGCAACGTAGTAACAATCGAATTGTATTTATGACTATATATGTTTTGTTTTCAATACCACATGTTCGTATCTGTATGTTTACATTCCTGCCAGTTATATTATGATGATGAATATTTTGATGATGCTGATAATTACATATTAACTTTTAATTACTATAAAAAGAATGGCTAAGGATCAACTGTTAGTTGCCAGCTTTGCGTCAGCCGTAAGCTCTTCCATTAAGTCCTACTGAGTAATTAGTACTCAGGGTTTGCCCCCACTTTTTGAGCAGGTAATGATGTCTTTTGGACACTAGCTTGGAGGAGAGCAGTACCGGTGGGCTCGGTGCTTCTCGCCTCATTCTTTATTGCCTGAAGACTTCTTCTTAAAGTAATATGTTTCCGCTGTGAGATTTATTTTGAACAACGCTTCCGCTTTGTATATGAATAGGTATTTGACTACCTATATTTGGTTTGTAAGCACTTAAACTTATTTTCTACTATAAACTGCCTGTGATGATGTAACTGTTGTGGCTCCATCGAGGGCTGGATGTGTGTGATGTCGGTTCCTCTGGGAAAAGGTAATATCGGGAGTCATTTTGACTCTCGACGGACGACCGGGTTTAGTTCGGCCTAATCACACTGCGAGCCATGGGTGGCAGGTGTGATTAGTTCGGATTAAATCGGCGGTTCCGCCACACTCATCAGGTAGAGGAGATGGATAGGCTGAAGGTAGAGTTAGGCAAGCTCCAGTCTAAATTGGATGAGCCTATTTTGAGTGATGTGACTGAGTGTGAGATGTGTCCCCACCTCGCTGTTGACATCGCTGAGCTGAAAGTGAAGTGTGAGGGACACCTCAAAGAGTTGGAAGAGCTTAGGGCTAGACCCACGCTTTTGGGTGCGTGCATGGTCTGTCCTACTTTGGAGAGTGAGCTTGTGCAGTTGAGAGCTGACCTTGAGATGCTTTTAGCATCCCCTGACACTTGTGAGAACTGTCTCACTCTGAGGTTGATGTTGGTGGATAGGGATGCCACCATTAAGAAGTTAGAGAAGTCTGCTTTCCCTATTCCCTATCTAGACTGCCCTACTTGTGCTGAGCAGACTTTAGTTCTGAAGGATCTGAGAGAGGAGAAACAGACTTTGGTTGATGAGAACAACCGGTTGAGAGAGGTGCTCAGTTGGATGTATGCTAGAGAGCCCCAACTTAGGATGATCTTGGAGAGCACCAAGAGAGCTGAGGGTGATATGAGTGGACTTGGGTTAGGAGAGAGCAGTACTTCGGGTGAGAAGAAGAGTTCCCCAATTAAGCTTAAGACTGCCTCTCCTCAGTCTACCCCTACTGTTGATGGGGTTTACCATGTGCCTCTTAAGGCTGCCCCAAAGAAGCAGTTCTGGACACCCAAGCCCTCACAGGCTAAGCTGGACAGAGTAGTGACTGAGATTCTCAAGCCTCCAGTGAGCAAGGAGAGAGTCCAGCAGCCTGTTCCACCCAAGGATACTCCACCTAAGTCCAAGGCTCAGCCTAAACCCACTCCCAAGATTCCTGTCTACCACTGTGACTTTTGCCAGCGGAATGGCCACTTGGAGGAGTTTTGCTACAGGAGGAAGCGAGTTGAGAGGCAGGAGAGAGCCTAGGGGAACCAGGATCAGTTCTACCAGGGTGGTAGGCAGGATCCTCCCCGTCGCGGTGAGATGAGAGACCGCTTTGCTGGTGAGAGAGGAGGCGGCTTTCAGGTTTGTGTTCGTAGTGGAGAGAGGCGCTTTCCCGGTCGAGCTCCTAGTCGTTTTCAGCGCGGCCATGGATCTACTGACCGAGGCTTTGGAGGTAGAGGGTTTGAGAGCTCCCGCTTTAGAGGTCGTGGGTACCCAGGTAGACGTGATGCTTACTTTGACTGTGTTGACCCCACTTTTGAGCAGATGGCTCGGCACTGGTTCAGCAGTTACACTAACCCCAGTGCCGGACCATTTGCTCACTCTCGCTTTCCTTGATTGTGCAGGATCGAGGCCTGGAGGACATATGGATCATGGACTCCGGTTCCTCTAGGCACATGAGAGGGCACCGCAGATGGTTCTCTAGCCTCAACCCCGTGAGCACCAAGGAGTACATCACATTCGAGGATAATGGTCAAGGTAAAGTGTTGGGTGTTGGTTCTGTTGCTCTTTCTGGCAAGCTTTCCCTGAGAGAAGTTGCTTTGGTGAGGAATTTGGGGTTCAATTTGGTTTCTGTCTCGCAACTTCTCAAGGAAGGGTTTGAGGTTCGTTTTAAGGAGGGTTCTTCTTGTGTGCTTGATGCTAAGGAAAACCTTGTTTGTCGGATTTTGCGCTATGGGCAGGTTTTTAGGGTTGACCTTGCATCTATTTCTGGCCCTCCTCGGTGTTTGGTTGCTAGTCCTTCTGCTGATATTTGTAAGTGGCATAGGAGGCTTGGCCATTTGAGTTTTGATCTGCTAGTCAGGTTGAGCTCAATGGATCTGATCCGAGGATTGCCCAATTTGAAAGCAGAAAAAGACTTAGTATGCCACCCCTGTCGTCATGGCAAGATGGTTTCCGCTTCTCATGCACCTGTCAATCAGGTGATGACCTCTTACTCGGGTGAGCTGCTACATATGGACACGGTTGGTCCTGCTTGGGTGCAGTCGGTCTGTGGGAAGTGGTATGTGCTTGTAGTTGTGGATGACTTTTCTCGCTATTCATGGGTGTTCTTCGTGGAATTCAAAGATGAGGCTTTTGGTTTTGTTCGGGATCTGATCTTGAGGTTAAGGAATGAGAGTCATAAAGCCATGAGGGCGTTCCCCAGCGACAATGGCGGAGAATTTCGTAACTCTCATTTCGAAACCTTTTGTCGTGACCTTGGTCTTGATCACCAATTCTCATCTCCTTATACCCCACCGCAGAACGGTGTTGTGGAAGGAAAGAACCGCACACTTGTAGAGATGGCGCGGACGATGCTTGATGAGCATAGGACTCCGCGACGCTTTTGGGCTGAGGCTATGAATACGGCCTGTTACATTGCCAACCGTATTTTCCTACGGGCTTTCTTGGGAAAGACTTCGTACGAGCTACGGTTTGGTAGGCAGCCTAGCGTCAAGCACCTGCGTGCATTTGGCTGCAGATGCTTTGTGCTCAAAAAGGGGGGGCATTTGGACAAATTTGAATCTCGCTGCTTGGATGGTATTTTTCTTGGTTACCCATCTAGCTCAAGGGCATATAGAGTGTGGATCCTTGATACTAGACAATTGGTTGAGACCTGTGAAGTTTCCTTTGATGAATCTATGCATTGCACAACCCCTGCATTTGAGCTTTCGGGTGATGATGTAGAAGGCGCTCCCGTCTTTTAAGATGAGGAAGGCGAAGTAGATGCTGGTGATGCAGGAGCCACTGCACCGGCTGCAGCTCCTGCCCCCTCTGCTATGAGCTCTGATGATGAAGGAGGACCCTTGCCTACAGCTTCCTCCTCACTTCCCCGACCACAAGCTCGAGCAGAGGTTGGCCCCGCTGAGGATGCAGGGGAGGTGACATCTGAGATTGTTCCATCTCGACAGGTCCAGTGGGATCACCCTCTAGACAGGATGATTGGAGATCTACACCAGCGTGTCACACGCTCTTCGGTTAACTCTCTAGCCTTTTTCTGTCACTCCGCATTTGTTGCTTCTTTTGAACCCGGGATGTGTCACATGCATTATCTGATCCTAGTTGGGTGAACGCCATGTATGAGGAGTTGGAGAACTTTGAGAGAAACCATGTCTGGGATTTAGTTGAACCTCCACCAAAATGCCACCCTATAGGAACCAAGTGGGTTTTCAAGAACAAATAGGGTGAGGATGGGATGGTTGTGAGGAACAAAGTGAGATTGGTAGCCCAGGGTTTCTGTCAGAAGGAGGGGATAGATTATGAGGAAACCTTTGCTCCTGTAGCTCGTTTAGAGGCTATTAGGATTTTGCTTGCCTTTGCTGCCTCTAAAGGCTTCAAATTGCAGCAGATGGATGTCAAGTCAGCCTTTCTAAACGGTTACATAGAGGAGGAGGTTTATGTGAGACAACCTCCTGGCTTTGAGAGTGCCAAGTTTCCAGACCGGGTGTATAAGTTGAGAAAAGCCCTGTATGGTCTGAAGCAAGCTCCAAGAGCTTGGTATGCTAGGTTGAAAGCCTTTATGCTCAAGTCTGGATTTGTGATGGGTTCAGTAGACAAGACCTTGTTTCTGTTGAGTCGTGGCGGTGACACCCTTCTAGTTCAGATATATGTTGATGACATTATCTTTGGTGGTTCATCTCATGCTTTGGTGTCTAAGTTTGCTGAACAGATGAGCAGTGAATTCGAGATGAGTTTCATGGGTGAGCTTCAGTTCTTTCTCGGGCTTTAGATGAAGCAAGGCCTAGAAGGAACCTTCGTCCATCAAGCCAAGTACACGAAGGACATTCTGAGGAAGTTTGACAAGGGAGATCTCAAGCTCATGGCGACTCCCATGTCAACACAGACGGCTCTTGATGCGGATGAAGAAGGGGAGGTGGTGGACCAAAGAGAGTACCGAGGGATGATCGGCTCACTTCTGTACCTGATGGCGACCAGGCCGGACATTCCGTTTGCGGTCTGCCTCCGTGTGCGTTTTCAGGCCTCACCAAGGCTATCACATCATCAAGCGGTGAAGCGCATCTTCACGTACCTGAAATACACTGCTGAGCTTGGACTTTGGTTCTCTTCAGCTTCGTTGCTCTCTCTTAGAGGATATTCGGATGCTGACTTTGTGGGTTGTCGGCTGGAGCGCAAGTCTACCTCTGGCACCTGCTAGTTTCTCGGTTCTTCTCTTGTCTCTTGGTCCTCACGCAAGCAATCTAGCGTAGCCACTTCCACCACAGAAGCTGAATACATTGCTGCTGCTAGTTGCTGCTCCCAGCTGCTTTGGATGAAGTCCACTTTGAGTGACTTTGGTCTCAGTTTTAGGAAGATCCCTCTCCTAGTAGACTCTACTTCTGCTATTTCTATAGCTAAGAACCCCGTCTTGCACTCCAGAACCAAACACATAGACGTGAGGTTTCACTTCTTGAGAGATCACTATGAGAAAGGAGATATAGACTTGATCCTTGTAGAGACTGAGAGCCAGTTGGCCGATATCTTCACCAAGCCCTTAGACCTGAGCATTTTTGCTCACTTGCGTGGGGAGCTTGGTGTTTGTTACCCCTTTTAGGTTGGGGTAACTTTGGTATAGTTTAGGTTTTGCTTAGCTTTTTCTTTCTTTTCTTTCTTTGCTTTTCTTGCATTTTGTCTCATATCATGCACTGCATTGTACCATATGCATTTTGACTTTTACTAGCAGTAGAGCTCTTCTGGTATGACAAGTTAGTACTTGCTTGTGCTAGATTGTACAGTTGCTTGCTTGATCATGGTTGGCTAAGCTCCTTGAATCTGTCTAATATCTTTTGTGAGCTCAGTCACTTTTATTTCTTCAAAATCAAAAACCATAATCACCACTTGACTTGGCTACCTAGCTTGTGTAGGAATGTTGAATGCTATGCTATCTTTTCATGCTTGCATATGCTAGTCGTATGCCTGTGTTACACTGATGCCTAAGCATTTATGGCACCTTGTTATAATCTAAAATTTGAATGAATATGGCTTACAAGTGGTGTCCTATGAGCTAAATTGAAAAGACCCAGGAGGGTTTACTTGTCACACTGATCTAGTATGAGATAGCTTGCCTTTGCACTTTGGCTTGAACTTGGACTAGGCTGTGTATGACCAAAACCTTGTCTTAAGCTTCTGATGGTTTTCTGAACCTAGGCTTGGCATTGGTTGGTATGAAGTGGCAACGACAACTGAATAACCCCTGGCACATGATCTGTTTTGCTTGAAGTTCAAAATTGCTAAATCTGAAATCTGCAAGTCTCTAATCTGCTTATGGCCTGTTGTAGATGCCTTGGTTGAGAGTAGCTCACCTTGTATGTTTTGCTAGCATCTTGCTGTTCATGCCTATCTTGCTAGATGCTATTCATGTTGGTGATGCTTTCTTTTCAACAACCCTGTAAAACATGCTCCTGATTTGTATAAGATAGATTCAATTGAGCTTGATTGCATGATTCCTTGCCCTCACTTGCTCTGTATGCTAGAACTTGTATTTACTAGCTTTTCATCCCTGCTGAGCTCTTCATGGTACACTTCCTGCATTTCATGGCATATTTTGAGGGGGAGTTGTCCATTTCAGGGGGAGTTGAGTTCTATGAACCCTTAATGTGTCCATTGTCAACAAGGGGGAGAGATGACCCTTGAGGACAGAGAGATGTTGGACCAAAGGGGAGGACTCTGTAGAGATCTAGTTGAGGGGGAGTTTGAGCTTTTAGCATGCTCTTGCATCGGTGTGTTGAGCCTTTTGCCTCTTTCTGGAGGAGCCGATGTTTTGCCACTAGCATGGTCGTGTTGAGCCAGTTTGCCTCTTTCTTGAGGGGTCATGCTTTAGTTTTGATCGACTGCATTGAGCGGTTTCCCTTGTCTTAGGGGGTCGATCTTTGACCTTGTTTTTGTTGTCTCAACTTGCCATTCTGCCAGTATTCGGCCTTTGGGCAGCTTGAGCAACTTCTTCTTTTTCTTCTTTCTTTTCGGTTTTATGCCTTTTCTTTTGTCTTTGTTCTATTTCAGGTTACAGGTTGAAGGTGTTGACAATGCACTCATCAAGGAGGAGATTGAGAGCCAATGGACCGGCTCCATTGCCTCTGGAGTGATGAGTGATTGTCAACAGTAGCAAGACCCAGAAGGACTTGGGCACAAGACCTCCGATGGACAGGAGGCCCTCCGATGGACTGGAGGTAGACGGAAGTCCTCCGAAGGACTGCAGGCACACTCGGCGTCTGTCGGCTATGGGAGTTCGGTATACGGAGGAGCGGCATGGCGACGGCAGGAGTAAGTCCTCCGAAGGACTGCGAGGCTGCCCCGATGGACAGGGGATGCCGGGCGCCACCGCGGTGCTCCAACTCGAATGCGTGGCGCGAAGGCGTGCGAGGGAGGCTTTGGCGGCTTCGGCTCAAAACCATCACCCAAGCTACCCAAGCCTTGGTGAGTTGGGCCACGACTCGCCAATATAGAGAAGATGGGCCAAATTCGGCCCAGGCGGAGACTTGCTCAAGTTTCCCAGTTTCTGACTTCAAAATCGGGGGCGTATCGTGGATTGGATTACTGGCCACGTGGAGAGCATTCGAGGATTGCGTGGAACTTACGAAGATCAAGACTTCATCATGGTCGTCTGTCTCGAAATATCCTGTAATATTTCGTTTGAGTCCTTAGGGTTTGTCTAGTTGTAGGGACCTAAGTGCAAAACTGTCTAAATAGCACTCGGGTATAAATAGGTCCAAGGCAGGTCATTAGAGATCCTCTTGGCTGATAGGATTAGTCTTCATTTGGTGATTTTCGTCCTTAAGCTTTGAGCTCCATTGTTGGGGAGGTTAGAGTAGGATTTAGCCTCCTAATCTTGAGGGAAGGTGAGGGTGGTTGCTTGGGACGAATTTCTGCTTGTATGCTGAATCTTGAGACCCATCTTGGGTACTTAATCGAAGCAAATTCGTGCAGCAACCTTGTGTTCTTCTCCTCCCCCTCTCTCTTTGGTTTTTGGGTTCAATCCTTGCTTTTTGGGTGTTTT
Source organism: Paspalum vaginatum (assembly GCA_030272315.1). Classification (NCBI taxonomy): domain Eukaryota; kingdom Viridiplantae; phylum Streptophyta; class Magnoliopsida; order Poales; family Poaceae; genus Paspalum; species Paspalum vaginatum. Next base: position 12,020,813 of record CM059019.1, on the reverse strand, counting down.
TTTGTTGGGCAAGCTTGAATCCCCTTCCTTGCTGATGTTCTGGACTTGCTAGGACGTGGAGATCATGACTTAGTTCATCTCATTCCCGCTGGATTGCCACGAGCAAGTCTCCTTTGTGTTTTCCCCTTTCTTGCCGAAGAATGGCTATTTCACAAGATCTGAAATTCCCGTTGATTCCGCAGTTACCTTGAGTTGATCTGTTGGGAATAACTTTGAAATAGGGTCCAGATAACCTATGCTAAATTTTGTGAAGTTTGGGCAAGGTCTGATCAAGTTAGGATTTGAAATCATCTTTTCTGCGACCCTACCGGACCATCCGGCAGAGGCCACCGGACAGTCCAGTTCCACCGGATAGTCCGGCAGTGCCCACCGGAAAGTTCGGTGCGAGGCACTGTCCAGGCCGTGCCACCGGATAGTCCGGCGTCAGTCACCGGATAGTCCGGTCCCGTTGGATAATCCGGTGTTGGCCACCGGACAGTCCGGTCCTGTGAGGAAGCTGCTGTGTTCTTCCCAGTATGGTTTTTCCACTGTGATTTTGCTACGGATTTTCATATTCCTCCCTTAAGACCATTCTCTTTGCTTACTGTGAGTCTGTGAGATGCACCTAGGTGCGGTGAGTGTCTTGTGGCGGTTATTGCAAAATCCGTTGCTCCGCTGTCATTCTTGTTCGGATCTTGAGCTTTCTTGCATTGGTGCGTATCCTCATAGTGGACGGCACCCTTGCGCAGCTAGGCACGTATCTGTTCAGTGGACGGTGCTTAGTTTCGGTTTCCACTTGGGGGTTTGTGATTTTGTGATTTCAAGTGCTCCTATTCACCCCCCCTCTAGTCGCACATCTCGGTCCTACACTAGCTTGTTCCACCGAGCAGCTCCTCGCTTTTTCCTCACAGCCACCACACGCCGCCGCCATTGGAGCTCGAGGCGAGCTCGCTTCCCTGTCGCTACGCTCGCCGTCCAACCACCCGATGCCACGCCGCTCTTCTTTGGCATCCCCTCCACCGCCGTGACCTGGTCCTCGTCGCCATCTCCGCTCCGTGCCCCCACAGTCCGCCGCAGGAAGCTCCCGCCCAACCTCCCCGTCGCGATCCCTCCGCCGGCCTCCGCATCGTCGCTGACCGTGGGGTTAAGGCTCCCCGTCGTGCCCTCTCCCTCCCTGACCCTCCGCGGTGAGGCGCTGAGCCCCATAGGGCCGGCCTAGCCACGTGCCGCCATGCCACCTCGCTCCCTGCTCGAGGTAGAAGAAAGCAGGGAGGAAGACGATGAATTTTGCACGCTAGCCCCCGACTTTTCCCATTTTTATGTTTCAATCCCGCGCACTATTCCATGAGTCTTGCAGATCTATCGATCTAGCCCCAAGAAACTACGCATAATTACAGGCAGGTCCAAGATCTATTGTTTTTCGATTTAAAATCTATTTATTCTAGCTGAGACTTTGAAAAATCACTAAAAATCCTACAAAAATGCTAAAAATGCAAAATCAGTTGCATTGTACTCCTATTATGTAGATTTATCAGATGGGCATGTTGGTGAGGTGATGAATGATAGATTTGCCCCTAGAAGGTTGCATGCATGCTAAAACTAAATAAATAGTAAAAGTGGTTAAATGGACTCAAAAAATCATGAAATCTTGTTGGTAGAACATATGTGATATGTGGATCTCTTGACGAATTTTTGTAGCCAGAGTTGAATTTTTGCAATAAAAATGCATGGGAAATACTTACCACATGAAACTTGCTCTAAAAATTATTTTGGATTTTATGGAAATACTTTGTGGTATATGTTGTTGGTAGAAAAAGTTTGGGTGTCTGCATGTAAGGTTTGAGATGTGATTTGGAATTTACAAGTTAATGCCTATTTAAATAGATAATAGAAAAAGTGGCCTTAAACTGCAAAATAAATTCTAGGAAAAATCATGGTGCTTTGTAGTTAATTTTAGGTTCAAGAAAACATTTTTAAGAATTTTATTGCTACCGTTTGCTGATGTAAGCTAAATAAGCTATAATAAATAATAGGGAAAATAGATGTCCTATCAAATCTCAAAAATTTTGCTTGCTGATTTTTGTACATGAAGTTTAGGCCCTATTATGCTTACTGTTAAAATGGGAAGGTCAGAATCATTTCTTGCCAATTATTACAATTTTGATAATTTAATTGCTAAGGAAAATTTCTGAAATTCTGGTAATTTATACACAACACCTTTGTAGCTGAAATTTGGCCAGTGGTAGTGATCAGTGATTATCTTCAGGTCATAATTATTTAAGATCAGTTCAAACTGTTTAGTAATCTGAACTCACATAGGTAGCTTAAGGGATAAATAAACAAATTGTTTAGGTATAATAAAATATACTCACTGTGTAATCATAATGTTGCTTAGTTAGAAGCTGTCCATGTGCTGTGAGTCCTTGAGTTGTCACATGTGATGTGTTAACCTATATTAGGTGATGATTTATACGATTTCTTAGTATTGAATAAGATTTGACATGAAAATGCATAAGTCAACTTGGTTGTTTGCTGCTTACAGTTGATTACGTTTCCATCTACAACATATGCATACATTTGCATTCCCTTGCACTCATATGGCATTACATCACGCATATTGATCCTGCGAACATGGAGCACCAGCGGGAGCAGCTGATCGTAGAGGAACCAGAGGAGGAGCAGAACCAGGAGCCAGAGGACCTGCAGCCAGCTGTTGACTTCGCCCCTGAGGCTACTGACCCGAGTGAGGAAGGTAGGCAGGACCATGATTCACCCAGCTAACACAATGTTAATTGCTTGATATTTATGCATCCGCATTAGGACTTGACTAAAAACACTTGCATTAGATTTTCTGGCCACCCTGGCCCAAGCACCTAGACTTAGGGTTCATAGGATGAGTCTGTCTAGAATTTGCTAGGTGCAAGTAGACACGGGTGAATGGAGTCACTCGTCGCATAGGTGATTTCAAAGTGACAAAGATATTACTTTTATGGCAATTATAACTTATGCTTATGATTAAATGGAGACCGAGCGGAGATTTTATTTCAGTATTTACTTTTCATGATGTCGCACTATGGACTCCGCCTGAGTCATTTAAGGCCCATCCGCTGTTCGCCTGCTAGTCGGCATAACATTGTTAGAGTGCTTATCCGGGTCGTGGGACCGGTGAAAGTCTTACCTGGGCTCGTCTGGAGTTTTTGAGGTGCCGCCCATCCACTAGATAGAGGCAGAAGGCCTGGGGGAGCTTTATACTCACTGTGGGGAGACCGAGATGTCGGCAGGCTCGCTATGGGGGCACAACCTAGGGGTTTGGTGGGTGCGCTTTGAGTCTTGGGATGAGACAGGTGGAGATGGGGGCTATATGTGGGAACACGATGGCTAGTGAGCATATAGCCCTAGCATGATTGTTATTCCCGGGAATTAAAATCGATTCGAATCGCTGATGCCCACCAGGTGTGGGAATGCTGATATTGCACACGGGCAATGTAGTAACTACTTGAATACATTGTATCTATTACTCATGATTTCGATTACCACATGCTTGTACTGTACTGCTTACATTCCTGCAATTATTATTATGATGATGTTACATGCAAATGATGGAACTTGTTACTTTATGTTGTTATATCACTATGTAAAATCAATGGCTAAGGATCCACTTGATAGTAAGCAAGCTTTGCGTCTGCCATAAGCCAATCCATTAAGCCCTACTGAGTAATTAGTACTCAGGGTTTGCCCCCACATTTTGAGCGCAGGTATGGAGTTCCTTGTATGCACCTGCATTGGAGGCGGTGCATGCCCCCATCTGGGATGAGGTCTTCATGTGTGGCACAAGAGCAACATCGGTGGGCTCGATGTTGTCTCATTTGATGCAAGTCTTTTGAGATATTAACCATGACTTTTGAACTTTAAGTTTCCGCTGCGAGATACTTTTAAACTTGCCATGCGATGGCCCTATGTTGGAACTTGTATTTTATTTTGAATTGGTTTGTAAACTAAATCTACCTATGCTATATTTCAACTGCCTGTGATGATGTAACTGTTGTGGCTCCATCGAGGGCTAGATGTGTGTGATGTCGGTTCCTCTAGGTTATGGTAATATCGGTAGCCTTTTTCACTCTCGATGGACGACTGGGTTTAGTTTGGTCTAATCACACTGCAAGCCAGAAGTGGCAGGTGTGCTTAGCTCGGATTAAATCGGCGGTTCTGCCATATGGGAGTCGCCATTGGCTTTGGTTGTGGGGTTCCTTTGATGTAGAATGGCTGTGGTCGGTGGGTGATGCACAACCCGTTGCTGCTGAGATGAACTCGATGGAGGTGTGCTTGCTAGTCTCTTCTTCTATTAGTCCTCATGGGACTCATGGAGGCATTGCTCCGTGTCGATGGTAGCATCCACCAACTCGGTAAAGCTGTTGTAGTGGCGCCCCAAGTGAGTAAGTAGAGTGGGATCGAACCAACCCAACAGACGTGCAACCCTACGTAGGTCAGTGTTGACATCTTCAGGTGAGTACTATTATAGGCGGCCGAAGGCCTGTACATACTCTAGGACCGACATATTCCCTTGACGAAGTGCATGGAACTCTCGCTACTTGAGCTCGATGAGGCTAGGTGGGAGGTAGTGAGCCTGGAAAGCCACACAGAACTCATCCCACATGACCTGGTGCCCGGTAGGTTGCATAGCCATGAAAGAAGCACACTAGGCCCCTAAGGGACCACGTAGACACTGCGCCGCGAAGCGAGCCTTCTGTTGCTTAGTGAGGTGGGGCAATAGAGTGAACTTAGACTCAATGATTCGAAGCCAGCCATCAGCATCCAAGGGATCCATGGCAGTTGTGAAGATGGGCCGTTGTAGTGCCACAAAGTCAGTGCAACTGATCTCTTGCAGATCAAGCTATTGTTGTTCTTGTTGGCCTCAGAATTTAGTTGACCCAGGTTAATGGACCAAGATCGGCTTGGAGCAAAAAGTTGGGCTATCCAAGGGAGCGATAGCGTGTATCTTGCCTTTTGGGCCAAGTGCCCGTGTATCTTAGGAAAAATAGTTTGTTTGGTAGAGAGTCCGATCAGGACACCAGTTTAGTTAAGATTTAGAGATAAATTAGGAAGAGATAGACTTGCTATTCCATCTATGGATTATAAATATGTACCCGTACCTATGGAATAAACAAAGACTACTCACGTTCGTCAACAGCAGTTGTCTCCACATCCTCTCGGCGCATCGCCACCCCTAAGCAATTAGGGTTTCAAGGTATATCGCCATGCTGCTCTATTGACTTATTTCGTAGATGTTGATAGGGCATTACGGCGTTCTGCCTATGGTAGATCTTGTACTAAGCATTGTTGTTGGCAAGATCTGCTAGTTATCACATGCATTGACCCGATCTACTTATTCTCTGAGCTTGATGACATAGATCGGATCGTGCACAATTTACTATCATGCTATCCTTCGATGTTATTATCTTTTGCAATATATGCTGCGTCAAGCCACCACCATATTTTGTTAGATTTGCATGATACAAGAGGCTTACTTAGGTTGATGTTGGTTTATTTGTTTAAATCCCATACTTTTTTGCATCTCGATCGGTTCCTAGCTAGAGATAATACTCTGTTTATTTATTACGCTAGTTTCTATTAAAGAGCCGATCTGGGTAAGCAGATCACTTTATTTCTGTGCATCTTCTATACATCGCCTAAGCAGCGTCGGATTGGCTCGTGGAGTATCGATGTAGGTTTGCCGATGTCAAGACCCGATACGGGAGAGCCGATCCAAGTGATCTGGCTAGTATTTAACGTTTACCCTGTTTTGTTGGTTCATGCAGAGAGAACAGGAGTCGACCACCATCACCACCACCACCTTCCTAGCTGTAAGGTCAAGCCAGGTGGCACGCCCAACCACCACTGTAGCCAGCAGTCGGCTAACCATTTAGCAGACTAGGAGCCGCAGCAAGGAGGAGCGACCTCCATGTCCACATACACCTCCCGGCTCGCATTGTGTTGACCCGTTGGTACATTGCCCACCGGTTTCCCGCAGCAACACATTTTTGGCACTCCCGGTGGGACACGATCGTCATGGCTGGAGGCAAGAGAGTTGAAAATGATGACGGAGTCATGCCCATCGATAGGGTGGATGACATGCCCAAGAATCACCAAAAGCATTACGCCTCGATCATCGAGGATCTCAAGAAAAAGGTGCTTGCCATGTATGGACGCACTCGTCACGACTCCATCAGGATGCAAGGATTTCCCGAGTCGCTCCTGGACAAGGTCAATCTCATGACACCATCGCAGCAGTGCACTGAAGCACTCCGTGAAGAAATTTAGAGGATCACGGCTCACGCCCTCATACGGCAATCAGAGGCGACCATAAACCGCATGGACAACAATGTGGTCAGGACCGTCAGAGCTGCCTTGGACGGTGAACCACTGCATATCACCGGCCCTGAGTTGAACGGCCATGTCAGAGAAGCCATGTTCTACTCTAGGCCACTCACCCTCATTCATATTGAGGTTCAGGGGGATAACATCGCCGAATTCGTCATGCACCCTCCACGTGACGGCATTCCCCTAGAGCCTCATGCTTACTCTACACCACCACTGGTCATCCCTGAGGGATACTTCTGCTAGCTCAGGTACTAACAGCTGGAAGAAGGGGAGCGACCTCCCTACCCCTATCCCAATCCGATAGTTGTCAACAAGCAACCAGCTCAAGCGCAAGGTACACTGGAGGCTCAACCACGCCAAAAGCCGACGAAATCAGCCGATCAGGAGATGATTGAATGGCAGCATGCCTACGGAACCGGGCCGATCCAACTCGACCAAGCTGGATATACTCGTGCAGGTGATCTCAATGGTATTGTGTAGGATATCTTGAAGAATCAGTATGGGATGGCACCCAAACGGGGGGCGATCACTTATGCCAAACCTTACCCGGAGGCGTACGATCTCCTAGAACCCCCTCCAAAATTCAAGATCCCAGATTTCACCAAATTCAGCGGCAACGATGGCGCTAGTAGCATTGAGCATGTCAGTCGGTATTTGGCACAGCTAGGCGTCACCTCTCGAGCTGAGCACATGAAGATTCAGTTCTTCTCCTTGTCGCTTACGGGGCCAACGTTTGGGTGGTACACCACGTTGGCCTCGGTATCAATTACTACATGGAAGCAACTAGAAGAAAAATTCCATTCCTAGTTCTTTTCTGATTCTAATGAGGCAACTTTGACCGAACTGGCTATCATCTACCAATATCCAGGAGAATCGGTCCAGCAATACATCCAGCGGTTCCATGAATTGAGGAATAGGTGTTACTCTCTCCACCTACCGAAGAGGTCATTAGCAGAGCTGGCTTTCAGGGGCATGAAAAAGGCCGTCAAAGCAGTTTACGGGCCGACTGATTTTGAATCTGTCGGCCACTTGTTGTCCAAAGTTTTGGCCTATGAACGCAGTCACCCTGAGATCCTCCAGGAGAAACACAAGAGGAACATCGGCTACATTCAAACCGATGATGATGACGCATTGGATGACGCAGATACATACCTCGTCCAATGGTTGAGGAAGTGCCAGCTTCTGCATTGTCAGTGGGTAAAGCAGCCCGAACCCACTCTTGGGTTTGACTTCGACGTGTCCAAGATTAAGTAGATCTTCGATCTACTGCTCAAAGAGAAGCACTAGGTACCACTAGCCAGGCATCAAACACCATCGGCCGAAGAAGTACGTTGCCGCAAGTACTGCAAATGGAACTACAAGCTCGATGGTCATAATACCAATGACTGCAGGGTCTTGAGGACCGAAATCCAGAGGGCCATCGAGCAGGGAAGGCTAGTTTTTGCCCGTCCTCCAATGAAGATTGAGACAAAGCCTTTCCTGGTCAACTCGATACACACAGTCCTGCCACCCTGGGAACGGGAAGATTCGCCGATCGGCTCAACTGAATCAGCTTTTGGCGCTCGAGTGCAGGGAGCGATCGCCGTGGGTAGAGTCTTTCGCCGTACCATAGAACAGCCTAGGCCTGGGCCATCCATATCAATCAACACGATCTGGGCCACTACAGAAGAGAAGGGGAAGGCCAAGGCCAAGGCTGACTCGCGCGATGACTTACCTCTTGAGTTTAGGGCTGAAGAGCACACTTTGGCCAAAACAATCGAAAGAAATTGATGATTTTGCCGAAACTCTGGGGCGTTGATGGGATTGTACTCATGGCATCACCAGTGTAACAAGGAGTGCCATCGCGAGGAAGAAGCGTACTACCACGAGCGGCGCCGGCGTCGTGAGGAGCATCATCGGGAGTACCTACGCTCACCCAGGCATGACGCACGACGATGGGAGAGCCCGTCGGAGTGCAACAAGTGCCTCAACCTTGCCAACCATAGGGAGCACTAGAGCTGCTCGTACTTCTACTACTGCTAGAGCCAAGGCATGAGCAGGCTCCCAACCCCTGATGAATGCCCAGAGTGTTCTGCCCGCAGGACTAGGCACGACAGGCCGTCAGTGTTCAAGCGCTTGGGGCGCATGCCCTCATCGCTGCATGCCTTCACCGCGGCACGGACGCAGCCCCTCTCCACCACCACTATGACCTGAGTCCCCGTCGAAGAGGCGACAAGCATCCCCACTTCCAAGGCTGGTGCCACCTCCTCTGCAGCAGCGTGGACCGCCGATCCAGGAGGCCAATGACGGTCAATGTCGCAAGGAATGCCACATGCATAGATGGTGTCCAGAGGGCCTATCCAGGTCACAAAAGCACAGGGTTCAACATCTGCGTTGCATGGAACAAGCCGAAGAGGAGTACCTTGGGCAGCTGAAAAAGTTTGGTGGCATCTTTGACATTCCAAGCTTGCGTCCAGAGTGCAACTTCGTGTGGAAGTGCAAATTGTAGTCTGACGTGACCGAGGCGCCAGCCAAACCAGCTGTGGCCAGCTCATCAAAGGTGAACGAAAAGGATGGCACCTTGGACATGGACAGCGATAGTTAATCGAACCACGGGGACGACTTTGAAGAGGAAGTCAGCGCAGTTTTAAAGAAGGCCGCGGTGGATGTCAACATGGTCTTCTAGTTGCCAGATGATTTCCGACCCCCCAGCGAAGAGCAGATGGCCGAGTCTATAGCACAGCATAGCCTCAGCCCCGCAGCTGCTATTTTTGAGAAGTCGATCGACAAAAAATATCAGCACCTTAAGCCATTACATGTAAAAGGGTTCGTCAATGGCAAGCCCATCAGTAGGATGCTCGTTGATACAGGTGCGACCATTAACATCATGCCATATTCCTTGTGTCGCAAGCTTGGCAGGTCTACGGAGGATCTTGTTGATACGAATGTCATGCTGAAAGATTTCAAAGGGAACCCGTCAAAGGTCAAAGGGGTTCTCAATGCTGAACTGACGGTTGGTAGGAAGACCATGAACACTTTGTTCTTTGTCATTGACGATCACGGCCCTTTCTCTATCTTGCTTTGCCAAGATTGGATCCATGCCAACTGCTGGATTCCGTCTTCCATGCATCAATGCCTGATTCAGTGGAACGGCTACGAGATCGAAGTAGTCCTTGCTGACGAGTCCTGCGATGTCACAATGTCCAAGGCACAGTTTTGGATAGAAGAAACAGAGTGCCTCTCAGGTCGGCAAGATTCGGACTGGTGCTTTGTCGACCTAGCAGAAAATGGAATCATGCCGGTTCATGCAACCATCGACCAACATTAGATGACCAAATAGCTAGTGTATCCGCTGATCTCTCTGATTGGCTCACTACTTGGTATAAACTTTCTATGAAAAAATTTGTAATCATATTTTGTGTAAGACTTCTGTATCGGCCGAGCTGTGTGATCGGCTCCAAAGCATTAATGTAATACATGTTTTTTCTAATAAGGATGTTCTTTCTTGCGATGGTCAATCAACCCCTGATGACGAAGGGTCAGAAGTTGCATGCTCTCATCCCTCTCTGGCGTCATCAGGATCCACGCAGGAATTCGCGGAAGAGGGCAAGCTCATTTTTGGCTTCATGCCATCCGACGAGCTTGAACAGGTCGACATCGGCTCAGGGGATCGATCAAGGCCGACATGGATCAGTAAAAAGCTCGACTCGGAGTTCAAAGCCAAGTTGATCGAGCTGCTTAGGGAGTTCCCAGTTGCTTTGCCTGGGACTACCACGAGATGCTAGGTCTTGATTGGTCTATTGTTGAACATCGGCTATCGATCAAGCCCGATTTTCGACCATTTGCTCCACATCCCAGGAAAATCGATGCGAAAATCATTGATACAGTCAAAGAAGAGATAGAGAAGATGATTTGCGCTGGGTTTATCCACCCTTGCCAATATGCCACTTGGATATCAAGCATTGTTCCTGTTTGGAAGAAAAACGGTAAGCTCAGGATATGCATCGACTTCGGGGATCTAACCAGAGCTACCCCATAGGAAAAAATGCTCGATGCCTATTGCAGAGTCGCCCATTGATGCTGCAGCTGGTCACAAGCTGATGAGCTTCCTTGATGGCAATGCCGGGTATAATCAAATCTTTATGGCCGAAGAAGATGTTTACAAGATAACTTTTCGTTGCCCACAAGGTTTGTTTGAGTTTGTAGTCATGACCTTTGGCTTACGCAATGTTGGAGCAACTTACCAACGGGCCATGAACTACATCTTCCATGATCTCATCGGCCGGCTCGTGGAAGTATACATTCATGATGTGGTGGTTAAGTCAGTGTTGCAGGAAAACCACTTAGCCGATCTGCGTCAAGTCCTCGAGCGTACTTGTAAACATGGCATGTGGATGAATCCCGACAAATGTGCGTCCGGCGTCACTGCTGGACAATTCCTTAGGTTTATGATCCACGAACGAGGTATAGAGATCGGCTTGAAGAGTTAGGATGCCATTGAGACAATGACACCACCAATGACCAAAAAGGAGCTTTAGTAGCTGGTCGGCAAGATTAACTACATTAGGAGGTTCATCCCTAACCTTTTAGCAAAACTTGAAGCATTCATGCCGTTAGTCAGGACACAGCGTAGCAGCGAGTTCGTGTGGGGCCCTGATCAACAATTGGCGTTCGACAACCTGAAAAAGTACCTGACGGCACCACCAATGATGGCCCCAACTCGACTCGATCTCCCATTCCTTGTCTATAGGGATGAAAACCATAACCGAAAATCTCGTTTACCGCGCCTCGTTATCGTATCATTTTTGTAAAGGTGATTCCTGTAACCAACCATTACCGTACTTGAAGTTAGATTTTCTAATTTGCATCAGCATCGTAATATAGTCGCCAATATGTACTTTAAAAGTGAAACCGGGTGAATTTCCGATCGTAATCGAAAATACCGAAAACCGGGGTAGTCGTTTTCGCATCGAAAATATCGTTACCGACCGTTTCCGATCGTTTTCATCCCTAATTATCTACCTTTTAGCTGATGAAGTTTCCATCGGCTCTGTCCTGATTCAAGAAGTCGACGGCAAGGAGCGTGTCGTTTACTATCTCAGCTGACGATTACTCAATGCGGAGACCAGGTATTCCGAGATGGAACGCTTATGTTTATGCTTATATTTTACATGCACCAAACTGCGGCATTACCTACTCGACGCCGAGGTGCTGATCGTCTACAAAGCCGATGTCATCAAGCATATGTTGTCAGCCCCGATCCTCAAAGGGAGGCTCGGCAAATGGATGTTTGGTTTGTCAGAATTTGACGTCAAGTTCCGACCTACGAAAGCCATCAAAGGCTAGGTGTTAGCCGATCTTATTACAGAGCGATCGGCTCCACAGTCCCATTTCATCGGCATATCATCCTGGGCTTTGTTCTTTGACGGGTCTGCGTGCGACACTGGTTGTGGCATTGGGCTTTTCATCATCTCCCCTCGGGGGGCACAATATGAATTCACCTTTCGCCTCAAGGAGCGTCATACCAACAACCAGACAGAGTATGAAGCTTTGTGCAAAGGCCTTGAGCTGTTACTGGACACAGGCGTCGAAGCAGTCAAAGTCTTTGGTGATTCGAAAGTCGCCACTAACCAGTCAACGTAGGACTTCAATTGTGCAAGTGATTTGCTGTATCCATATCTCCTCCGATGTCAAGAGTTGATTGCAAAGTTCCGTTAAGTTCAGTTCAAGTGGATACCAAGGGACGACAATGCCAAAGCTAACAAACTCGCGCAAATAGCTACTGGCTATGCAGAGCAAGTCGAGGACGTCTGTGTCAACACATTGAAACTTACATCAGCCGATTGGAGAGCCCATCTCCTCAATTACTTGAGGGGTCCGGCTCGAGGGGCAGATAAGAAGACAAGACAGCGAGCTTTGAAGCATGTGCTCATTGGTGAAGAACTCTATTTCAGAACCATTGAAGGTTGTTAAAATGGCTAGGCCCAACAGAAGCGCTCAAAATCATGCACGATGTACACGAAGGGACTTCCGGTACTCATCAATCGGGATGATGTGGTTGATCAGAAGGTCTGGCTATTATTGGCCGACTATGTTGGAGGATTGATTCAAATATTATAAAGGTTGCCAAGAGTGTCAAAAGATTTGGGGCCGTACAGATAGCTCCGGCTGGACTGTTAAATCCTATTATCAAGCTGTGGCGATTCAGAGGCGGGGCATGGACATGATTGGACAAATTAACCCTCCAACTAGCAAGGGCCACAAATGGATTTTGGCTGCAACCGATTATTTCACCAAATGGGTGGAGGCTGTACCGATGAAAAATGTTACGTCCAAGGATGTGATAAATTTTGTCAACACACACAACATTCATCGGTTTGGGATACCACAGACCATCAACCCAGATCAGGGGTCTATCTTTTTGGTAGAAGAATTCAAAAAATTTGCTAAAGAGATGGGCGTCACCTTGATACAGTCTTCACCATACTATGCTCAGGCTAATGGTCTGGCCGAGGCATCAAATAAAAGTCTCATCAAGCTGATCAAGCGAAAGATTGACGAATATCCCAAGCAATGGCATGATCGGCTGGCTGAAGCATTGTGGGCATATCGAATGTCGTGTCATGGGGCTACCAAATGCACTCCCTATCAATTGGTCTACGGCAAGAGGCCGTTATGCCTTGGGAGATCAACATCGGCTCTCGATGGGTTCAGTTTCAAAATGACCTAACAGCCGATGAATATTCAATGCTCATGAATATCAACACGGATGATCTGATGGAATTTCAGCTCTGGGCTCTTGAAAAGATCAAGGAAAACAAGGCCAAGGTAGCAAGAGCTCATAACAAAAAAGTTAAGCCGAAGAATTTTCAAGTTGGAGATCTTGTGTGGGAGCTGGTTTTGATAGTTGGAACAAAGGACCCAGCATATGGAAAATGGTCACCTAATTAGCACGGGCCATATCGTATAGTAGAAACCGCTCCATGAAACTCCTACAGGATGAAAACACTGGAAGGAGTACGGTTTAGCAGGAACATCAATGGCAAGTACTTGAAAAAGTACTATCCTAGCTTATGGATCAAAACCTGATCTATTTCATACAAGGTCGATGCGAGGCCATCTGGACCTGACAGAGCTGGTGTGTTAACATCGCCTTGAGAGAAAAATATAATAATAATAAAAGAAAGGTTACAAAAGTGTGGGCTGATGTATGCCATTGGCCACGATTAGAGCCGATGCGAATTATGCGTCGTCTTTAGAATAAGAAGCATTTAACAAAGATTCTGTCCATTGTCAAATATGCTCTGGGGGCATGCCGAATAGAGGCATGCCAGGTAAGATGAAGGTCCTAGTTACGAGTTCATTATACAGACGATGGAACAGAAAGTTTATGAATAAACTGGCGGACTGCAACAAGAGCCTTCAATCGAACCTCGTCGACTGAATTGATGATTTGACGATCCGGTTCTTCAGAGCCGACGATCAAACTCTTGTTCCGTGAACGGATGCGCGCCAGGTTTGTCTTGAGCGTTGTGGACAATTGTTGCTTTTCACTTGCAATCTTTTCCTTGTTCACATCATTGGCTATGGTGGCTGCTTCAACCTCGGATAATTCTTGTTGGCGGCATTTGATTTCTTCATTGGGTTTAACCTTCTTTGCGTCAAGCTCTTCCCTGGTTGACAGCAGTCGTTCATTGACACTTTAATCAAGAGCCGCCTTGAGTAGGTTTGCTGCTGCACATTCCCTGGTGATTTCTTCCTTAAAAGATGGCTATCTAGCACGAGAAGCGATGCGTGTGGTGGCCGCCAGAACATCCTCACGGAGGAAGCCCAGATGGGCCATAGGCCAAAGCGCCCGCTTCAAGTCTGAAGGAAGAGTATCGGCAATTGACTCAAAGACCAATTGGATCTCATCACAGTCAACAACCAGTTGTTCGATTGGGACATCCAAGTGCTTCACAATGTCCTCAAGTTTGGCAACCATGTGTGCAGCAGATGAAGGTGACACAGGCGGGCTATCGGTCATCAATGTTTCACCAATGGTGGAAGGATCAAAGTTTAACAGATTTGCCACATTAAAAGTCTGACAAGGAAGGGGCAGTAAAATCAGACAATCTTGAGGTGAAAATAGCATGATGAAGGTATGTGGTGGTCTTACTTCAAGCAAACTAGCCTCTACTTCGGCTCCTGCATGGCCGGATGTGTCTTCAGGTGGAGCATCACAACATTCGAGCAAAGCTCCTCCTACATTGGCTTCATGCTCCCTACTGTGGGTATGATCATCCTGCATTGTACATGGAGTTCTTTGAATTAATGCAGATGGTGGCAGAAAATCCAGGGAAGCAGGAGAGAATTAACTGGTGAATCGGGAGGTAATGGAGCCGAGGGAGCAACTGGCTTCTTGACGGATGCCTTTTTAAATCTTGGCTGACTAGGCCCTCTCCCTTCTCGTTGCCATTTCAAGCCAGGAGCAGCAAAGATGACTTCATCGAGAGAAGGTGCACTGGCTTGATAAACCGGCACTGGAGCCATTTGCAGATACTTAAATGGCTGGCCTGATTCATTGGTTGGGCTTAGACCTTCTTGTAACTGAGTAGAAGAAAACTCGGTTAGATTCTAGAATATTGGAAGAAGGGAAAGAATCAAGGCCGAAGTGAACATACCTCTTCTAGTCTGGCTTGGTATTCTAAGTTGATTGCCACAAGAGCTGATGCAACTACGCCCTAAAAGAGGTGGGGTCTCTAGTAATCCCACCAAGAGTTGAAGCCAACAGAAGTATGTATGAACTCCAGATCACTAGGCACTTGTAGCTTCAAGTCAGAAAAGATGGCGTAGGCTTTGCAAGCTACCAGTGAGTTGGTCAGCTCAGCTTGGCTCTGAATTCTCTCATGGATGATCAGACGTGCGAAAGTCTGATTTAAGCCAAACTGACGAGTAGCTAAGACGGGTTGGTATGATTCATACGCTGGCTTGTTGATCCTATTGTTAGTACTCATACTGACTGGGACAAGGCACGGAGTGATCGTGATGCTGAATATAGCACGGGATTCCTCATCAGTGGGGAAACTGTCTAGTCTGAAGAAAGGTGGGTTTTTGAAAGCCATTTCTACAGCATCGGTATCGGTTATAGGTAGCTGATGCAGGGCTTGGCCAAATGAAGTACAGCTTATAGACCTACCAGAAGAATCTGGTGAGAGCCAATGGACCGGCTCCATTGCCTCTGGAGTGATGAGTGATTGTCAACAGAAGCCAACGACCCAGATGGACTTGGGCACAAGACCTCCGATGGACAGGAGGCCCTTCGATGGACTGGAGGTAGATGAAGAAGAAAGCCCTCCGAAGGACTAGAGGCATGCTCGGCGTCTGTCGGCCATGGGATTTCGGTACACGGAGGACTGGCATGGCGACGGCAGGGGTAAGTCCTCCGAAGGACTGCGAGGCTGCCCCGATGGACAGGGGATGCCGGGCGCCACCGCGGTGCTCTAATCCGAGTGTGTGGTGCGAAGACGTGCGAGGGAGGCTTTGGCGGCTTTAGCTCAAAACCGTCAACCAAGCTACCCAAGCCTTGGTGAGTTGGGCCTTGACTCGCCAAGATAGAGAAGATGGGCCAAATCCGGCCCAGGTGGAGACTTCCTAAAGTTTCCCGGTTTCTGACTTCAAAACCGGAGGCGAATCGCGGATTGGACTACTAGCCACGTGGAGAACATCCGACGATTGCGTGGAACTTACGAAGATCAAGACTTCATCGTGGTCGTCCGTCCCGAAATATCCTGTAATCTTTCATTTGAGTCCTTAGGGTTTGCCTAGTTGTAGGGACCTAAGTGCAAAACTGTCTAAACAGCACTCGGGTATAAATAGGTCCAAGGCAGGTCATTAGAGTGACTCTTGGCTGGTAGGATTAGGTTTTTCTTTGTGATTTTCGTCCTTAAGCCTTGAGCTCCATTGTTAGGGAGGTTAGAGTAGGATTTAGCCTCCTAATCTTGAGGGAAGGTGAGGGTGGTTGCTTGGGACGAATTCCTGCTTGTATGCTGAATCTTTAGACCCTTCTTGGGCATCTAATCGAAATGAATTCGTGCAGCAACCTTGTGTTCTTCTCCTCCCTCTCTCTCTTTGGTTTTTGGGTCCAATCCTTAGCTTTTGGGTGTTTGTTTTGGCCAAGGTTGGAATCCCTTCTCTTGGTGATGTTTTGTACTTGCTAGGACGTGAAGATCATGACTTAGTTCATCTCAATCCTGCTGGATTACCACGAGCAAGCTTCCTTTGTGTTTTCCTCTTTCTTGCCCAAAGATTGCCATCTCACGGAATTTGAAATTTCCGCAGATCCCTTGGTCACCTTGAATTGATTTTTTTCGGAAAAGCTTTGGAATAAGGTCCAGATAGCCTGTGCACAATTTCGTGAAGATTGGACAAGGTTTGGTCTGGTATAGGTTGGAAAACCCCCTATCTGCGACTCTACTGGACAATCCGGCTGAGGCCACCGGACACTCCGGTTCCACCAGATAGTCCGGCAGCGCCCACTGGATAGTCCAGTGTGTGGCTCTGCATGGGCCGTGCCACCGGATAGTCTGGCAGTAGGCACCGGATTGTCCGGATCCACCAGATAGTTCGGTGTTCGCCACCGGACAATCCAGTCCTGCCAGGGAGCTGCGGTGATTTTCCTTTCTTGGTTTTTCCACTGCGTTTCTGCTTCGGATAGTTGCATTCCCCACTTTCAGACTATTCTCTTTGCTTGCTGTGAGTCAGTGAGACGCACCTCGATGCGGTGAGTGTCGTGTGGCGGCTTTTGCAAAGTTCGTTGCCTCGGTGCCATTCTTGGTCGGATCTTGATCGTTCTTGCATTGGTGCGTATCCTCTCAGTGGACGGCACCCTTGCACTGCTAGGCACATATCTGTTCAGTGGATGGTGCCTAGTTCTGTTCCTCTTGAGCTTTGGAGAGCACCTTCTTGGGGGTTGTGATTTTGAGTTTCTAAGTGCTCCTATTCACCCCCCCTAGTTGCACGTCTCGTTCCTACAATTGGTATCAGAGCCGGTTAGGTTTATTCATACCTTTACCGGTGAGAAACCAGTAGCGACTATGACTCACTAAGGGAAGATTCCGGTCCTTGGCTCTGATGGCTACTCCTAATGGAAGGGTAGGATGAGAGCATTCTTGCTTAGCCTAGGCCAAGACATATGGGATGCTACTCAGAGTGCGAACTTTGTGGTGCTTCCAGTTGCTCAGCGCACTACCCCAGCGATTGTGGCTCAGCATGAGGCGAATGCCAAAGCTGTTAACGTTTTCTTCTCAGGACTTGGTCCAGTTGATTATGAGAGAGTGAGCCACCTCGAGACTACCCATCAGATCTGGTCCCTGCTGAGTGCACACCATGAGGGCACTGCTACTATCAAGGGGCGTCTCGTTGAGACTTACAAGCGCGAATATGAGAATTTCGTTCAGAAGCCTGGTGAGTCCATCGATGACTTGTTTGGTCCTTTTCAATCGATCATCAACAAGTTGCACATTAACTCCTGCCCTGAGAGGATCACATACACCGACCATCAGCTGGCTGTCAAATTGCTGTATGTGTTGGATAGGAAGATATGGGAGATCAAGGATAACTCGATCATCGAGTCTGAGGCCTATGACATTATTGGAATGGAGGCTCTTTACAGCAAGCTCAAGGCCACAGAGGTGGATTACAAGTTGAGAGATTCTCTCGCATGTACTGCTCCAACAGCCTCGGCTTCTCCCTCCAATGAGGCCGCTACTAACCCCCAGCTTCACAACTTTTCGTTTTCTGCTCTTATGTCTGTTATAGAGGAGCAGTTAGCGTCACTTGGGGATGATGAGCTTTGCCTGGTGTCTAGCCGCTTTCAGCGCGCCTATGACAATCGGATGAGCAAGAAGAGGGGTGAGAGGCCTAAGTGCTTTGAGTGCGGAGAGGTCGGCCACTTAATCGCCGAATGCCCAAACAAGCAGAACGACTACTACAAGAAGGGCAAGAGCCACTCCCATGACTCCAACAAATACCACTGCGGCAAGCACAACTACGGCAAGCGTGACCGCACCAAGCACTGCTCCAGCAAGATCAGGAACTTCAGGAAGGCATTCAAAAGCTACCAGAAGTACAACCGGAAGCGGGACAAGGCCTTCTTCGCCTAGCTTGGTGGTTTGTGTGGCGGATCGTCCTCCTCCTCCTCGTCTTCGTCAAGCTCAAGCCATGAGGAGATCGTCACCAAGCAGGACAAGACAAGGGACCAAGGCGGTCTAGCTGGACTCTGCTTCATCTCCACCAAGTCCAAGCGCAAGCACAAGACGCACCGAAGATCCTTTTGCTTCATGGCGCTTGAGGACAAGGACGACAAGGGCAACGACAACGACTCCTCTGATGAAGAGGTAACTCCTGAGCAAGCTGAAATTCTTGAGATGTTGGAGGCAAACAGTCATGAGTTGAAAGCCCAGGATAAGATGTTGGAGAAGGTAGCCAAGATGCTGCAGAAGCAGAAAGCTAAGCTTGCTGATGCTTTAGCTGAGATTGATAGGCTGAAGTGTGTGCCAGCCCAGCCTAGTCAGCTTGAGTGCCCTACCTGTAAGACTTTGATGAGAGATCTCTGTGAGCAGAAGAGCAAGTACGCTCATCAGGTAGAGGAGAAGGATAGGCCGAAGGTAGAGTCCAGCAAGCTCCAGTCTAAACTGGATAAGCCTATTTTGAGTGATGAGCCTGAGTGTGAGATGTGCGCCCACCTAGCTGTTGACTTAGTTGAGCTAAAAGTGAGGTGTGACGGATAGCTCAAGGAGTTGGAGGAGCTTAGGGCTAGACCCATGCTTTTGGGTGCGTGCATGGTCTGTCCTACCTTGAGGAGTGAGCTTGAGTAGTTGAGAGCTGACTTTGAGGTGATTTCAGCACCCCCTGACACTTGTGAGAACTGTCTCATGTTGAGGTTGATGTTGGTGGATAGGGATGCCACCATTAAGAAGTTAGAGAAGTCTGCTCCCTCTATGCCATCTCTAGACTGCCCCACTTTGCTACCTAGACTTTAGTTCTGGAGGATCTGAGAGAGGAGAAACAGATTTTGGTTGATGAGAACAACCATTTGAGAGAGATGCTCAGTTGGATGTATGCTAGAGAGCCCCAACTAAGGATGATTTTAGAGAGCACCAAGAGAGCTGAGGGTGATATGAGTGGACTTGGGTTAGGAGAGTGCAGTACTTCGGGCGAGAAGAAGAGTTCCTCAGCCTAATCCAACTGTTGATGTGGTTTATCATGAGCCTCCCAAGGCTGCCCCAAAGAAGCAATTCTGGACACCCAAGCCCTCACAGGCTAAGCTGGACTGTGTAGTGACTGAGATCCTCAAGCCTCCAGCGAGCAAAGAGAGAGTCCAGCAGCCTGCTCCACCCAAGATTACTCCACCTAGGCCTAAGGCCCAGCCTCACCCCACTCCCAAGAGGCCTATCTACCACTGTGACTTTTGCCAGCTGAATGGCCACTTAGAGGAGTTTTGCTTCAGGAGGAAGCGAGCTGAGAGTGTAGGACCGAGACGTGCGACTAGAGGGGGGGTGAATAGGAGCACTTGAAATCACAAAATCACAAACCCCCAAGTGGTAACCAAAACTAAGCACCGTCCACTGAACAGATATGTGCCTAGGAGCGCAAGGGTGCCGTCCACTGTGAGGATACGCACCAATGCAAGAAAGCTCAAGATCCGAACAAGAATGACAGCGGAGCAACAGATTTTGCAATAACCGCCACAAGACACTCACCGCACCGAGGTGCGTCACACTGACTCACAGTGAGCAAAGAGAATGGTCTTAAAGGAGGAATGCAAAAATCCATAGCAAAATCACAGCGGAAAAACCAAACTGGGAAGAATACAGCAGCTCCCTGGCAGGACCGGACTGTCCGGTGGCCAACACCGGATTGTCAGGTGGGACCGAACTATCCGGTGCCTGGTGCCAGACTGACCGGTGTCACTGCCTGGACAGTGCCTCACGCCGGACTGTCCGGTGGGCGCTGCAGGACTTTCCGGTGGAACCGGACTGTCCGGTGGCCTCTGCCGGATGGTCCGGTAGGGTCGCACAAAAGACGTTTTCAAACCAAACTTGATCAAACCTTGTCCAAACTTCACGAAATTTTGCACAGGTTATCTGGACCCTATTTCAAAGTTATTCCCAAAAGATCAACTCAAGGTAACCGCGAAATCAGCGGGAATTTTAGATCTTGTGAAATGGCCATCCATGGGCAAGAAAGGGGAAAACACAAAAGAAAGGCTTGCTTGTGGCAATCCAGCAGGATTGAGATGAACTAAGTCATGATCTCCACATCCTAGCAAGTCCAGAACATCAGCAAAGAAAGGGATTCAAGCTTGCCCAACAAAAACACCCAAAAAGCAAGGATTGAACCCAAAAACCAAAGAGAGAGGGGGAGGAGAAGAACACAAGGTTGCTGCACGAATTTGCTTCGATTAAGTGCCCAAGATGGGTCTAAAGATTCAGCATACAAGCAGAAATTCGTCCCAAGCAACCACCCTCACCTTCTCTCAATATTAGGAGGCTAAATCCTACTCTAACCTCCCTAACAATGGAGCTCAAAGCTTAAGGACGAAAATCACCAAGTGAAGACTAATCCTAGCAGCCAAGAGGGCTTCTAATGACCTTCCTTAGACCTATTTATACCCGAGTGCTATTTAGATAGTTTTGCACTTAGGTCATTACAGCTAGACAAACTCTAAGGACTCAAAAGAAAGATTACAGGATATTTCGGGATGGACGACCACGATGAAGTCTTGATCTTCGTAAGTTCCACGCAATCCTTGGATGCTCTCCATGTGGCCAGTAGTCCAATCCGTGATCCGCCCTCGGTTTTGAAGTCAGAAATCGGGAAAGTTTAGGAAGTCTCTGCCTGGGCCGGATTTGGCCCATCTTCTCTATCTTGGCGAGTCGTGGCCCAACTCACCAATGCTTGGGTAGCTTTGGGTGATGGTTTTGAGCAGAAGCCGCCAAAGCCTCCCTCGCACGCGTTCGCTGCCACGCATTTTGGTTGGAGCACCGCGGGGGCGCCCGGCATCCCCTGTCCATCGGGGCAGCCTCGCAGTCCTTCGGAGGACTTACTCCTGCCGTCGCCATGCCGCTCCTCCGTATATTGAACTCCCATAGCCGACAGACGTTGAGTGTGCCTCCAGTCCTTCGGAGGACTTTCCTCTACCTCCAGTCCATCAGAGGTCTTGTGCCCAAGTCCTTCTGGGTCTTACTACTGTTGACAATCACTCATCACTCCAGAGGCAATGGAGCCAGTCCATTGGCTCTCAATCTCCCCCCTTGATGAGTGCATTGTCAACACCTTCAACCTGTAACCTGAAATAGAATAGAGACAAAAGAAAAGCGTAAACGGTTTTGAGCCGAAGCCGCCAAAGCCTCCCTCGCACGCCTTCGCGCGACGCATTCAGGTTGGAGCACTGCGGTGGCGCCCGGCATCCCCTGTCCATCGGGGGAGCCTCGCAGTCCTTCGGAGGACTTACTCCTGCTGTCGCCATGCCGCTCCTCCATATATCGAACTCCCATAGCCGACAGACGCTGAGTGTGCCTCCAGTCCTTTAGAGGACTTTCCTCTACCTCCAGTCCATCGGAGGGCCTCCTGTCCATCGGAGGGCTTGTGCCCAAGTCCTTCTGGGTCTTACTACTGTTGACAATCACTCATCACTCCAAAGGCAATGCTGCCGGTCCATTGGCTCTTAGAGAGGTATGAGAGAGCCTGGGGGAACCAGGATCAGTTCTACCATGGTGGTAGGCAGGATCCTCCCCATCGCGGTGAGATGAGAGACCACTTTGTTCGTGGTGTGAGAGAAGGCGGCTTTCAGGCCCGTGCTCCTGGTGGTGAGAGATGCTTTGCCGATCGAGCTCCTAGTCGCTTTCTGCGTGGCTATGGACCTCGTGGCCAAGGCTTTGGAGGTAGAGGGTTTGAGAGCTCATGCTTTGGAGGTCATGGGTACCTAGATAGTCGTGATGCTTACCTTGACTGTGCTTTTCCCACTTTTGAGTATATGGCTCAGCACTGGTTCAGCAGTTTTACTAACCCCAGTGCCAGACCATTTGCTCACTCTCACTTTCCTTGATTTTGTAGGATCGAGGCCTGGAGGACATATGGATCATGGACTCCAGATGCTCTAGGCACATGGCAGGGCACCGCAGATGGTTCTCCAGCCTCAACCCCATGAGCACCAAGGAGTACATCACATTCGGGGATAATGGTCAAGGTAAAGTGTTGGGTGTTGGTTCTGTTGCGCTTTCTAGCAAGCTTTCCATGAGAGAAGTTGCTTTGGTGAGGAATTTGGGGTTCAATTTGGTTTCTGTCTCGCAACTTCTCAAGGAAGGGTTTGAGGTTCGCTTTAAGGAGGGTTCTTCTTGTGTGCTTGATGCTAAGGAAAACCTTGTTTGTCGGATTTTGTCCTATGGGCAGGTTTTTATGGTTAACCTTGTATCTGTTTCTGGCCCTCCTCATTGTTTAGTAGCTGGTCCTTCTGCTGATATTTGGAAGTGGCATAGGAGGCTTGGCCATTTGAGTTTTGATCTGCTAGCCAGGTGGAGCTCGATGGGTCTGATCCAAGGATTGCCCAATTTGAAAGGAAAAAAGGACTTAGTGTGCCACCCCTATCGTCATGGCAAGATGGTTGCCGCTTCTCATGCACCTGTCAATCAGGTGATGACCTCTTACCCGGGTGAGATGCTGCATATGCACACCGTTGTTCCTGCTCGGGTACAGTCGGTCTGTGGGAAGTGGTATGTGCTTGCGGTAGTAAATGACTTTTCTCGCTTTTCAAGGGTGTTCTTCATGGAATTCAAAGATGAGGCTTTCAGTTTTGTTCAGGATCTGGTCTTGAGGTTAAGGAATGAGAGTCATAAGGCCATGAGGGCTATCTGCAGCGACAATGGGAGAGAATTTCGTAACTCTTGTTTCGAAACATTTTGTCGTGACCTAGGTCTTGATCACCAATTCTCGTCTCCTTATACCCTACCTCAGAGCGGTGTCATGGAACGAAAGAATCACACACTTGTTGAGATGGCGCGGATGGTGCTTGATGAGCATAGGACTCCGCGTCGCTTTTGGGCTGAGGCTATGAATACGACCTGTTACATTGCCAACCGCATCTTCCTATGAGCTTTCTTAGGGAAGACTTCGTACAAGCTATGGCTTGGTAGGCAACCTAGCGTCAAGCACCTGCGTGCATTTGGCTGCAGATGCTTTGTCCTTAAAAAGGGGGGGCATTTGGACAAATTTGAACCTCGCTGCTTGGATGGCATTTTCCTTGGGTACGCCTGTAGCACTAGGGCATATAGAGTGTGGATTCCTGTTACCAAAGAAGTGGTTGAGACCTGTGAAGTTTCCTTTGATGAATCTATGCCTTGTACATCCCTTGCATTTAAGCTTTCAGGTGATGATGGAGAAGGCGCTCCCATCTTTGAAGATGAGGAAGGCAAAGTAGATGCTGGTGATGCAGGAGCCACTGCACCGGCTGCAGCTCTGGCCGCCTCTGCTATGAGCTCTGAAGACGAAGGAGGACCCTTGCCGACGGCTTCCTCCTCACTCCCCCGACCTCAAGCTCGAGCAGGAATTTAAAGATGAGGCTTTCGATTTTGTTTGGGATCTGATCTTGAGGTTAAGGAATGAGAGTCATAAGGCCATGAGGGCTATCCGCAGCGACAATGGCGGAGAATTTCGTAACTGTCATTTCAAAACCTTTTGTCGTGACCTAGGTCTTGATCACCAATTCTTGTCTCCTTATACCCTACCTCAGAACGGTGTCGTGGAACGAAAGAACCGCACACTTGTTGAGATGGCGCGGACGGTGCTTGATGATTATAGGACTCCGCGACGCTTTTGGGCTGAGACTATGAATACGGCCTGTTACATTGCTAACCGTATCTTCCTATGAACTTTCTTAGGGTAGACTTCGTGCGAGCTATAGCTTGGTAGGTAGCCTAGCATCAAGCACCTGCATGCATTTGGCTGCAGATGCTTTGTAAGAAAAAAGGGAAGGCATTTGGACAAATTTGAACCTCGCTGCTTGGATGATATTTTCCTTGGGTACGCCTCTAGCTCTAGAGCATATAGAGTGTGGATCCTTGATACCAAACAAGTGGTAGAGACCTGTGAGGTTTCCTTTGATGAATCTATGCCTTGCACAACCCCTGCATTTGAGCTTTCAGGTGATGATGAAGAAGGAACTCCCATCTTTGAAGATGAGGAAGGACAAATAGATGCTGGTGATGTAGGAGCCAGTGCACGGGCTGCAGCTCCTGCCCCCTCTGCTATGAGCTTTGAAGACGAAGGAGGACCCTTGCTGACAGCTTCCTCCTCACTCCCCCAACTGCAAGCTCGACCAGAGGCTGGCCCTGCTGACGACAGAGGGGAGGTGACCTCTGAGATTTTTCCATCTCGGTAGGTCCAGCGGGATCACCCTCCACATGGGATCATTGGTGATTTGCATGCGAGGATCCTGAGGTCCCTAACAAGTTCTAACGCCTTCTTGGATCATGTTGGATTTGTTGCCATCTTTGATCCCAAGGATGTTGGACATGCTCTTTTTGACGGTAATTGGGTTAATGCCATGCATTATGAGTTAGAAAACATTGAGAGGAATGAGGTTTGGGTTTTGGTAGAGACACCACCACAATGAAATCCTATTGGTACAAAAATGGTTTTCAAAAATAAGTTAGGGGAGGATGGCATTGTTGTGCAGAACAAGGCTAGACTTGTGGCTAAGGGTTTTTGTCAAAAAAGGGGGGATAGACTATGAGGAAACATTTGCTCCAATTGCACGCCTAGAAGCTATATGTACTCTCTTAGCCTTTGTAGCTTCCATGGGTTTTAAGCTTTTTCAAATGGATTTGAAGTCTGCTTTTCTAAATGGTTTCATTCAAGAAGAATTTAATGTCAAGCAACCCCCTAGATTTGAAAATGCTAAACACGATAACCATGTTTACAAATTGCAAAAAGCCTTGTATGGTTTGAAACAAGCCCCTAGAGCCTAGTATGATAGATTGAAAACCTTTGTGCTAAACCAGTGTTTCAAAATGGGGAGTGTTGATAAGACCTTATTTCTCCTCAAGCATGGTAGTGATCTTCTTATTGTCCAGATATACGTGGATGATATCATCTTTGGTCGCTCGTCTCACTCTCTTGTTACCAAGTTCTCTGAGCAAACGTCGAAGGAGTTTGAGATGAGCATGATGGGAGATTTGCAATTTTTCCTTGGACTGCAAATCAAGCAAGAGCATGAAGGAACCTTCATCCATCAAGCCAAGTACATGAAGGACATTCTGAGGAAGTTTGATACGGGAGACTCCAAGCCAATGGCGACTCCCATGTGGCGGAACCGCCGATTTAATCCGGGCTAAGCACACATGCCACCTCTGGCTTGCAGTGTGATTAGACCAAACTAAACCCGGTCATCCATCGAGAGTCAAAAGGCTGCAGATATTACCTTTTACTAGAGGAACCGACATCACACACATCCAGCCCTCGATAGAACCACAACAGTTACATCATCACAGGCTGTTGAAATATAGCATAAGTAGACTTAGTTTACAAACCAATTTGAATTAAAATACAAGTTCCAAGATAGAGCCATCACATGGCAAGTCTAAAAGTATCTCACAATGGAAATTTAAAGTTCGGAATTCATGATAACATCCAAAAGACTTGCATTAAAAGAAACAACATCGAGCCCACTGATGTTGCTCTTATGCCACACATGAGTACTGTCAACCCTGATGCATGCATGCACCGCCACCAACACAAGTGCACACGAGAAACTCCATACATGTGCTCAAAATGTGAGGGCAAACCCTGAGTACTAATTACTTAGTAGGACTTAATGGATTGGCTTACGGCTGACGCAAAGCTTGCTTACTATCAGGTGGATCCTTAGCCGTTGATTTTAAGCAGTGACATATCATCATAAAGTAACAAGTTTTCATCATTTGCATATAATGATCAACATAATAATAAATTGTAGAATGTAAGCAGTACAATACAAATATGTGATATTTGA
This sequence comes from Paspalum vaginatum, assembly GCA_030272315.1. Lineage (NCBI taxonomy): Eukaryota > Viridiplantae > Streptophyta > Magnoliopsida > Poales > Poaceae > Paspalum > Paspalum vaginatum. The sequence goes on along the minus strand of CM059019.1, from coordinate 11,994,448 downwards.
AAACATGAGTATAGATATATCATATTCAAGTAGTTACTATGTTGCCCGTGTGCAATATCAGCATTCCCACACCTGGTGGGCATCAGCGATTCGAATCGATTTTATTTCCTGGCATAACTATCATGCCAGGGGTATATGCTTACTAGCCTTCGTGTTCCCACATATAGCCCCAATCTTAACTCACCTTGTCCCAAGTTTGATTCACTCCCGCCTAGTCCCCGGGTTCTGCCCCCATAGCAAGCCTGCCGACATCTCGGTCTCCCCACAGTGGGTACAAAGCTCCGCCGGGCCACCTTCCTTTCAACCAGCGGGTAGGGACATGTCTTTGTGCTTCGGACGAGCCCAAAAAAGACTTTACCGGTCCCATATCCTGTATAAGCACTCAAGCAATGATATGCCGACTAGCAGGCGAACAACGGACGTGCCTTAAATGACTGGAGTGGAGTCCATAGTGCGACATCATGAAAAGTAAATACTGAAATAAAATCTCCGCCTAGTCTCCATTTAATCATGAGCATAAGTAATAATTGACATAATAATAATATCTTTGTGACTTTGAAATCAACTACGCAACAAGTGACTCCATTCACCCGTGTCTTCCCATACCTAGCAAATTCTAGGCAGACTCATCCTCTGAACCCTAAGTATAGGTGCTAGGGCCAGGGCGGCCAGGGAATCTAAGGCAAGTGTTTTCAGTCAATTCCTAATTCGGATGCGTAAATATCAAGCAATTAACATTGTATTAGCTGGGTGATTTATAGTCCTGCCTACCTTTGCTTATATTTATCAAAACCAACAAACTAAACTAGGTTAGTTTGTCGGGTTGTGGGGCTTTGCCCCAAGCAACCCCTTGATCACTTGGACAACTCCTCCTTCCAAATACCACTTCAAGGGCCTCCAGGTGGTATTTGGGTCTTAGTTGGTCTTTTGGACACCGTTGCTTGAAGTAGCCCCACACATTTGCTTCTCGATCACGTATCTGCAATATGCACCACTATATGAATGCTATGCATGATGCAGGGAATGAGATGCATGAATATGAAGCACACATGTGAACAATCATTTTATGGACAGACTGAAAGGAGATTGATATGCTAATTAAACTTGGAGCACTTTCATGAACATAGAGCAAGCACACAATTACTAAACCGTACATATACAATTATCAAGTTACGGATTGTACAACAACATGTTAACATGTGACCCGATAAAACGAGCCATAGTTATCTAGTTACTTCGATTACTAAGAAATATGTGGTGTTGTCTATTTTCATTCAGTAACAAGTCGAAATCATGTAAACTTCACTTTGTTCTAGGAGGCACACAATAATTTCACTATGCATATGTTTATTTAATAATATAGTCACTCATTTTGATTTCAGGTTGCTAGACAATGTCAAATGAGCGAAATAAACTTTGATATGTGGATATGTACTAGATAATGCTACCAACCAAATTGCAGCAATAAAAGAGCTATAAATTAATTATAGTGATCCCGTCAATTTATTTAACATCTAGCTTCTCAGATTTATCATAATTCATAGAAATGATTTCTGGACATGAAATATTTACAGCTACAACAACTTGTCATGGGCACCACGCATACAAATCAGCAAGCCCATTAGAGTTGTTTGGTATTTAAACTTAACCCACCAATTCAATCTATACCTATTTCAAATATCAATCAAAACAGTGGAAATAAAATCTACAAAAATACTTTCTGGATCCTGCACATGACCAAGATATTCCTAGATTTTTCATAGAATTTATTGACCAAGTTAAGCTCACTTTTTCCTATTAACTATTTAAACAAGCATTATCTTATAAATTCCGAATCACACCTCAAACCTTACATGCAGACTCTCAAACTTTTTCTACCAGCTAAATATACCACAAAGTGTTCCCATAAAATCCAGCATAATTTTTAGAGCAAGTTTCATATGGTAAGTATTTCCCATGCATTTTTATTGCTCAAATTCAACCCTAGGGGTAGATCTAGCATTTGGCAGCAAGTGGTAGGGCTACCAAAATTCCTCAACAGATCCACATGTCATATATGTACTACCAACAAAATTTCATAATTTTTCGAATCCATATAACCTACTTTTGCTATTTATCTAGTCTTAGCATGCATGCAACATTCCAGGGCCAAAACTATCATTTACCACCTCACCATCATACTGCTATGATAGATCTACTCAATAGGAGTACTATGCAACTGATTTTCCATTTTTAGCATTTTTGTGTAATTTTTACTGAATTTTCAAAGTCTCCGATGGAATAAATAGATTTTAAATCGATAAACAACAGATCTAGGACTGATTTGTAATTATTCGTAGTTTCCAGGGGCCTGCATGCATGATTTCAATGACTCAATGTATAGTATTAAACGGTGTACAAAAATACAAGAAAATTCCGAGGCTTATTCGCAAATCTCTCCCACCTTCTTCTACCTCTCGACAGGGGCAAGAGGCGCGCGGCAGGCTGGCTTCTCGCGCGTGTGCTGGCGCGTGGGTGGCCAGACTTGGAGCCGAGTCACCCCAGAGACGTGTTCCCAGCAAAGGGCTTCGAGATCCACTTGGTCTTGGTCTGTGGGGAGAATGACACAGTCCGGCGTGGGGGGTGAACTGGTGGGGGCGAGGAGGTCCGTGGGGTGACGACGTGAGCTCGATCCGTCGACGGGGAGTGGGCGTGGCGGCTTTGAGAGGCACACGAGCTACACGAGGATGTGGGGAGCTAGGAGGACGGGGTCAGAGGTGCAGGAAGGCACTGGATGGTGGGTGCCCGCGAGGAGGTGCGGCCGCGGCGATGGTGACCGTGGCGGTGAGGCACATGGGGAAAGGTAAAAGAGGCGGCGAGGAACGAGCTAAGAGTTGGGCAAACGATGGAGTAGGGCAGGGCGGAGCTTGTGCTCGTGCTAGATTGAGGGGATGAGGCCGGAGTTGGTGGGGCATGTGAGCTCGAGCTCGGCTCCCATGGCGGACCGGCGTGCAGAGCTTGGGTATGGAGAGCGGGGAAGCCAGGGAGGGAGCCCGGCTCGGCTCTCTTAGGGGCGAAGGGAGCGGGGCGTGGCAGATGGCTGTTCGGGCCCTCGATCTATGGCCGTGGGAGGCTGCCTGCACGCCGACGGCCATGCGGCGTGCGTCTGCTCGCCATGGGCGCGGCCATGATATTGCGGGGCCCACTGTCAGCGAGAGAAAAAGAAAAGAAAATGGAAAAATGAAGAAACACAATGAGTTTGGTTTTTCTCCCTTTTGAAAATCGCATAAATGACCAAGTTGGAGGCCGAATTTGACAAAGTCCCAATAGGAAGAATTGTTGTGCTCTTTAAGATCTACAACTTTGTCAAAAGACTTGGTACCCAGTTCTAGGTGGAAATATGATTTAAATTTGAATTTTACTTACTAGCTCCAGCTTGGCCAGTAGATCCTTTCAGTTTAAAAATTCCAAAAGTCCATTTTGGGACTACTTTCATAGAAAGAGTGCTATACCAACTTTGTTCAGAATTTCATTATCCATAACTTCCTCAAATAAAGTTTTGTATGAAAATGGCTGTAGATCAAAGAAAAGTTGAATTTAATAAGCAGGTCGGGTTTGGACAGATTTCATATGCTGACAGAAAAAGACCCAAAGAACCATTCAAACCTTAATGTATGACAGAGCACCAATTAACAAAGTTGTTTTTCATGAAATTATTTACAAGTTTGGTATATAAAGTTTTATCTATATCTCAACAAATTTTGAAATACAAACACAAATGTGTTCAAAGGTTTGGTCAAACAGCAAGTTTACTTTGTGTAGAGCATTTCGTGTTTCCAACTTTTGAAGTATCAAACAAACTCCATTTAATTCAAGGTTTGATGCATTTGAAAGGTAATGAACCCAATTTCATTTCATAATTTTGAAGTTGTATAGTGAAATTGAAAGTAATTTCAGAATGAAATTTGGGGACAAGCTGAAAATCTAGACTTAGGAATTATTCCAAGTATGGACTAGCTTGAGCTGATTTCAAGAGATGTTTTGGCCAAATTTAAAATAGTTTATGGAAAATTTTTGAGCTACGTTCAGTGTAACAAAAGTGTAGTCCACGGGGTGTACAACAACTTTGATAATGAGGCTGAGCTCAGGAGCTTAATGGATTTGAATGTTGTATTAAGGCTCAAATTTGGTCAAGGTCACCTTTACCACATTTCAAATAGAAGGTTGGCTGGATCCAATTCAAACTTTTGAACCTTCTATCAATTTATTTTGAGGATGGTCACAATAGCAAAGGAGAAGATTATTTCCTGAACTAGGACTAGAACTTCTATCATTGTATTTGGTGTTTTGCACAAAAACTTGTGGGTGTTGACTGATTCAACGAAGTAATGAGCGATTTTGTATTTTGAATAGAAAAATTTTGAATTAGTGATTTCTCCACCTAGTCCTCATTACTCTCTAAGCATGATTAAGTCCTAATTCGTCATTAGCTTGGGTTTAACTATGTGTTAAAGCTTTTGAGATGCTAGGGGCATCACATCCCATGTCAACACAAACGGCGCTTGATGCAGATGAAGAAGGGGAGGTGGTGGACCTAAGAGAGTACTGAGGGATGATTGGCTCACTTCTGTACTTGACAGCGACTAGGCCAGACATCTAGTTCATAGTTTGCCTTTGTGCATGATTTCAGCCCTCACCGAGAACATCACATCGTCAAGCGGTGAAGTGCATCTTCAGGTTTTTGAAATACACTCCTGAGGTTGGTCTTTGGTTCTCTTTAGCTTCGACTCTCTCTCTCAGAGGGTATTCGGATGCTGACTTTGTGGGTTGTCGGCTGGAGCGCAAGTCTACTTCTGGGACCTACTAGTTTCTTGGTTCATCTCTTGTTTCTTGGTCCTTAGGCAAGCAATCTAGTGTAGCCACTTCCCCCACAGAAGCAGAATACGTTGTTGCTGCTAGTTGCTGCTCCCAGCTGCTTTGGATGAGAGCTACCTTAAGTGACCTTGGCCTAAGCTTGAGGAAGATCCCTCTCTCATAGACTCTACTTCTGCTATTTCTATAGCTTCGAACCCTGTCTTGCACTCCAGAACGAAACACATAGACGTGAGGTTCCACTTCCTGAGAGATCAGTATGAGAAGGGAGATATAGACTTGATCCATGTGGACACCGAGAACCAGTGAGCCGATATCTTCACCAAGCCCTTAGAGGTTAGCGCGTTTGCTCGCTTGCGTGGGGAGCATGATGTTTGTTACCCCTTTTAGGTTGGGATAACTTTGTTTTAGTTTAGGTATTTGATTTGCCTTTTCTTTGCTTTTCTTTGTTTTCCTTGCATTTTGTATCATATCATGAATATAGCCTTGTATCATATACATTTTCACTTCACTAGCACTAGAACTCTTCTAGAATGACTAGTTATTGCTTGCTTGTGGTAGATTGTACAGTGCTCGCATGATCATGGTTGGCTAAGCTCCTTGAATCTGTCTAATATCATTTGTGAGCTAAGTCACTATTGTTTCTTGAAAATTAAAAACCATGATCACCACTTGGGTAGCTAGCATGTGTAGGGATGTTGAATATTATGCTATTTTTTCATGCTTGGATATGCTAGTCGTATGCCTTTGTTAAGTTGTTGCCTAAGCATTTATGACACCTTGCTTAATTCTGAGTTCTGACCTAAAACTGTATACAACCTGTGTCTTATGAGCTGAATTGAAAAGATCCAGGTGGGTTCATTGTCACACTGATCTAGTTTGTGATAGCTTGCTTTTGCACTTTGGCTTGAACTTGGACTAGGCTGTGTATGACAAAAATCTTGTCTTAAGCTTCTGATGGTTTTCTAAACCTAGGCTTGGCATTGGTTGGTAAAAAGTGGCTAAGGCAAGTCAATAACCCCAGGCACATGATCTAACTTGCATGAAGTTACAAATTGCTAAATCTGAAATTTCAAAGTCTCTGAATTGCTTGTGGTCTGTTGTATATGCTTTGGTTGAGAGTAGCCCACCTTGTATGCATTGCTAGCATCTTGCTATTCATGGCTACACTACTAGATTCTATTCATATTGGTGATGCTTTCATTTCAACAACCCTGAAAAACATGCTCCTGTTCTATATAAGATAGATTCAATTGAGCTTGTTTGCATGCTTCCTTGCCCTCACTTGCTTTGTTTGCTAGAACTCTTACTAGCTTTTCATCCCTACTGAGCTCTTCATTGTATACTTCCGGCATTTCATGGAATATTTTGAGGGGGAGTTGTCTAGTTCAGGGGGAGTTGAGTTCTATGAACCCTTGATGTGTCCATTGTCGACAAGGGGGAGAGATGTTGACTTATGGGAGATATTGTTGCTCCCAGGGGGCGTTCATGGACCAAGGACGAGAATTTTGGAGAGATCTAGTTGAGGGGGATCTGTGCATTCATCCTGCATTTGTGAGGATGCATTTCAAGGGGAGTTTGAGCTTTGAGCATGCTCTTGCATCAGTGCGTTGAGCCTTTTGCCTCATTCTAGAGGAGCCGATGCTTTGCCTAAGCATGACTTTGTTGAGTCAGTTTGCCTCTTTCTTGAGGAATCATGCTTTAGTCTGATCGACTGCGTTGAGCAGTTTCCCTTGTCTTAGGGGGTCGATTTTTGGTTTTGTTTTTGTTGCCTCAATTTACCCTTCTTAGCTTGTGTTTGGTTTTTGGGCATCATAAGCAACTTTCTTCTTTTCTTCTTTCTTTTCGGTTTTATGCTAGTTTTTCTTATCTTTGTTCTATTTTAGGTTACAAGTTGAAGGTGTTGCCAATGCACTCATCAAGGGGGGAGATTGAGAGCCAATGGACTGGCTCCATTATCTCTAGAGTGATGAGTGATTGTCAACAAAAGCCAAAGACCCAGAAGGACTTGGGCACAAGACCTCTGATGGACAGGAGGCCCTCCGATGGATGAGAGGTAGATGAAAGTCCTCCGAAGGACATGAGGCATGCTCGGCATCGGTCGCCCATGGGAGTTCGGTACACGGAGGGGCGGCACGGTGACGGCAAGTGTAAGACCTCCGAAGGATTACGAGGCGACCCCGATGGATAGGGAATGCCAGGTGCCACCGCGATGCTCCAACCCAGGTACTTGGTGGGAAAACGTGCGAGGGCATTAGCGGATTCGCTCAAATCCGCCACCCTACCACCAAGTTACCAAGACTCAGCGAATAGGCTCATTTCTCGCCGAGATAGAGTGGAGTGGGCCATCCCAGGCCCAAGTGGAGACTTCCTAACGTTTCCCAGTTCTCGACTTCAAAATTGGGGGTGGATAGCGGATTGGACTACTGGCCATGTGGAGAACATCCGAGGATTGCGTGGAACTTACGAAGATCAAGACTTCATCGTGGTCGTCTGTCCCAAAATATCTTGTACTCTTTCGTTTCAGCCCCTTAGGGCATTTCTCGTTGTAAGGACCTAAGACCAAAACTATCTAAACAACACTACGGTATAAATAGGCTAAGGGCTGGTCATTAGAACCTCTCATGGCTAGTAGGGTTAGTCCTTGTCTTGTTATTTTTGTCCTCAAGCCTTGAGCTCCATTGCGGGAGAGGTTTAGAGTAGGATCTTGCCTCTAATCTAGTTGGAACGTGAGGGTGGTAGCTTGAGTTCAAATTCTTTCAGTTGTAATTGTTGATGGCACTTAAGCACGCCAAACCTTATACTACAAGCGACAGTATCGATGTAGCCATTCCCTTAGGATGAGTATCTAAGGTTTTGTCAATCCGTGGAAAACTAGGTTTAAACTACTATTAATCAAGGATTAATCAATTACTAACTAGTTCTAATAGATCTATAAACTAAAGGATAAAAGAGATTCTAATTACTGACTAATATATATCTAAACTAAACTAAAGGATGATGAACGATGTTCTAATCACAAACTAGATATAAAACTAACTATAGCATAAACTAGATCAAGAACAAGAGATTAACAAGATCAACTAAGCAAGATCGATCAAGAAGCTAATACGGCTAAGGATTAACATGAGATATGAGACAAACTTCTTATAAACTATGAACCACCGTAAGCATGGATCTAACGTGAAACATAGAATAAACATGATCATGAATGTCATAGACTTGCTCGAACCTTTCCCCGGGCTCTACTGTCACTAGTAACTAGGTAATCGACGAACTAGCAAACCTAAACCATCTCTAAGCATGAGCAGATTCAATCAACTAATTAAAGTAAAAAGATCTACTAAAAGACATGTGGTTTAAACAACCCCGGCCAGGTCACATGTAGAGATGAAGCATTGCAAAGATATAGATCATAGATCATGTATAAACAAAGAACTAGTAGCAAAGAGACTATTTCATTGATCGAACTCAAGGTTTATCATAGTAAAATAAGAAGAACAGAGAGTTACTCGAGATACATCATGAACTTGAAGCACATAGTTGTCGAATTCGGCGAGATGAACAACATACTCCCATTAAAGAACTCGAGAATCCCCGGGAACAGGGGTGGTCGGTCGACCCTGGGGGGGTAGGTCGGCCGACCCCCTCCTTTCCTGCCTCCTCTCGCTGCCTCCTTTCGCCATGATCTCCTTCTTGATGAGTCTTGCGAAGATGGACCCTAAACCCTAACTTTGGAGCTCTGATTTACAATGAATTCGATAGAATTGGATACCTCTCCCTCTAGGGGGCCATATATTTATACTCCGGAGAGTCCCCTATACATGGAATCTAATAGGTCGGTTCTAAGAGTCCTTAGACACCTAAAACACCTATTTCTATGTATATACAAGTTTCTAGAAGAGTCCCGGTCGTCCATATACTCCCTTCCTTGGAGATGAAGTCATTGTCCTAGTCCCTCCCGAAATCAGCCTTCCATATTATGTAGCCTTTAGTATTTTGACGATAACTCCCTCATCCGAAGTCCAAATAAGGTAAACTCGGACTCTAAATCGTAGAGCTCGAAGATATCTACAACTTTGGTACTCAAACTTTCTTCATTTGACGTCGTTAATGTCTCCGAATTTGTCCAGCCAGATGCTGCTGTCCTGGAATCCGAGAATATCTCGAGATTTAATTGGAGTTGGGATTGGACTCTTGGTAAATCTTCCTTATCTTCGTACTCAATCAATTCTTAGCCACCGGAACCTTCTCCATAATGGGCTTGGGCCATCTTTTGAGCTTCAATTGTCCTTCTTTTATTAATTATCTCTCCTCCTTGGACTAGTAGCATTAATCCATCAACGAGAAGCCTTCTCAATTATTGCAATTATTCACCAATTATTTGCTATTTTCCTGCAATATTTAATAATGTGCAAAAACAAAGAGCATTCTCGAAAACAGGGTTATTTGTTAGCAAAACAAAACTAAATCATAAGATTAACCTCTGAAAAAGTATAAAATTATGTAAAAATAGAGCATAAATTTAGTTCATATCTTGCGTCAACAATATCCCCACACTTAGATCTTGCTAGTCCTCGAGCAAAGAAATCGATCAAAAACTCAACTAAACTTAAACAAATAACTTAACTAAATATAAACTCAACTAAATTTAAGCTAGTTCTAAACAATCACTTCTCAAATTAAAAAAGTTCAGAAATCAATTCAATCTCAACATGGGCATTTTAATCAACTTTCATGCATAGAGATCCCCACAGAAATTTTTGAAATCAAACGAATCATAGCTAAACCAAAACTTCCTTTAGAATTAAAATGGAGGGGTTTTTGTATATATATAAAAAAAACAATCTCTATAGATGAAGAAATTACATCGGTCCTTTTTTGTCAAGCTCACAAGTAGGCACTCATATTTTGTGGCTATCCTATTTATAAAATCACTCTTTCTCATATCTCACAAGAGTTTAAGAGGAGCTTGGTAAAGGCTAGCAAAGTTAACTCAACTTATTGTTCAGCTAAGATATCTCCCTAATGATCATCTAAACACCTTGAATTAATTTGGTCATCGGAAATAAAAAATAAATATGTATAAATAGAGAGAAGAAAAAAGAAGATATAGATAGTGGTCATGTGCAATATTGAATAAATGAAGTGGGATAATTCCCGGAAATTGCACATGGTTGGAAAAGTGAAAGCTTTTGCTCATTACACTGATAAACACTAAGCCTCTCTTTCCCTTTTCCAAAATTTTCCTAATTCTACTTTTTTTTTCTTTCTCCCCCTTTCTCCTTTACCTAATTCTACTTTTTTTATTCGACCACTTGGTCCTTTTTTCTCCTCTCTTTTTTTTATTTATTTTTACTTGGGCACCACCTCTCCCTTTTTTTCTCTTTTTTTTTTCACCCTCTGTCTCTTTTTTCTCTCTTTTTTTTAACCTCTATTTCGTTTTACTCTATTGATTTGCTAGATCAAGATAACTATAGAACTTTCCCTCGTGATTAGCAAAAGAGCAAAAACGTCACTATATAGGCAATGAGTGTCGAAAAGTTCAAAGGATTTAAAGGATATGGAATTCGGCAAATGCTAGTGTTCCAGTGTAGAACAACCCTACTGAATATATATGTGGAGGCTAGCAATCAAGAGATAAAAATAGATGACCAAATTTTTCAAGAGATCAAATTTTTAAAGGAATCAACCTTAACCAAACTCATTTGAGATAACTAGCTTATAAACTGTGTTTTCAACTAGGCTCTAATAGTATTTATCCTCTCTCTTGACAAAGGGATGGAACACTTGATCATAAGAGTTTTTTGTAAGTAATAAATCATCCTCCAAATATTTTTCTAAAGAAGCTTAGCAAAGCTATAAAACATTATATCTCTAATCAAATCATGGGTTACGCACTACTAATCTATCATTTAAGCACCGCAATAAACATATTATGAATTTGAACAAGATTAATCTTTAAAGTAATCATAAAAAAACAAACTTAAATCAAGTGAGAAATTTTATTTCTAACATAAACTAAGACTCACATGAAAACAAAATTTATTTTATAAACAAAGAAAAAAACACATTTGATGATACACCTCCCCACACTTAAACAATGCAATATTTATTGTTACTCACTCAAAGCATAAGATATAACCATCAAATAGATAAATGAAAGCATAATGGCAGGTATATAATGAATGTAAAGAGGAGGATTAAGAAAATGTTACCGTTCGTATGATGAAGTGTAGCCAAATCCCACTTGTGGCTTCACCAAATATAGAAAGTGTTGATGTAGCTGACTTGAATCCTCTTCATGTTGTTCAGGTTGCTTCTCTTAAGGCATCTTCAAATATTGCACCACCTTCTTGAATGTCTAACTTATGGAATAGTTTGAAATAACTATGATCCTCTGAATTGGCTCATGAGTCTTCTATGTAAGCATTGCCCATCCTTTCTTCCTTGTCCTTGCCATCATCTCCCTCCTCTAGTCATCACCATTGTCACTGACCTGCTCTTCTTTGTGGAATATCTCCTTGATCTCGAACAGAACATGCCTTCAATAATAGATTTATTGGATAGCTCTTGAAATTACCATTCCAACGAGTACTCATGCACCAAAATTCGATTCTGAATGAAGGAATTATGCCAACTTTACTCCAGAGACTTTGTGCTGTCAGAACTGTTTCCAGCTCGAGTCATGTCCAATGTTTTGGCCATAAATCCTTGTAGAGAATTCCAAATGAAGCTCTGCTTGATCTGTTGGAAAGCTAACTTGATGGGGCTTCCAAATATAAGAAAATATTCTGCTTTTATCTGATGGAGTTGACCCAAAACTTGACGACATCTTTAGGTTTCAGATTTGAGCTTCAGAGATGTTGACAATTCTCAATCCTTCAATCCTTGGGCACCATGGTGGCATATGTGTTGATTCTTGAAACACTTCCTCTCATTGTTCTCCTTCATCTTCATCACAAAAGGTTCATTCATTCTTTTATAAATTCTCTCTATAACCTGCAAAACAAATTGAGCGTACAAATCTACTCCCGGGATGATAATCGGGAAGTAGATAGAATCTACCTTCATCTAACACATCCAATGATTCCTAACTTGTAGCTTAATTACTCTAGTTAAATAGGGATTAGTAAAACCTATATGGGTGTATGAATGTGAAAATACAAATGCATGCATGAGATAAGCATATAAACAAAGACAATGATTAAATCAAGTTCTAAACACCACGTTTACAACATGATTGCTAAGTCTCTCTATAGCCATCAAGATTTAACTAACCAAGATTAAAACACCATGTTTTATCAAGATTATCAACTCATAACAGCATAAGAAAAACAAAGCGCATTGCAAAGGTTATAAACTAATCAACGAAATCATGGATAATTAGCAAGGTTAAATTGAACTTCATCATAATGATCAACAATCTAATCTAAGCATCATGCTTACACAAAATTGTTACGGAAAAACGCTGATCAGGCATTTAACATAAACATAAAAGCATATATCATGAAGTTAATTAATCAACCAAGCCAATCATAATGCAAACATCCAATTTTTAATCTAAATGCAACATGGTGATAAATGAAAAATCCAATCTAGATGAAACATGAGATATGATATGAATGCAATCTAATCCAAATTTTTCAAGGTAAATAGCCACAAATTAATCATCAAAGGGAGGTGTTTAAGCTTTCTAACTATCACACAAAACTAAAATTAAAACTAACTATGAACGGGTTGCCTCCTGAAAAGCGCTTAATTTAAAGTCTAGAGCTAGACTAAATACTATCACAAGAATATAAACGGGATTTACAAAATTTGTGATAAACATAAGCATCCATAACCACAATTATGATCAAATTACAAAAACAAAGCAAGTTGTGGTTAACTAGAGCGAGGATCATATATTTAGCATTAAGCTTTTTCTCTACCTTTGGTTTATTAGGCATAAAATTATCAAAGTTGAAATTAATAGCCTCATTTTCATTTTGAAGAGAATCTAGCCAATAAACATGATTATTATCAGAATAAGGCTTAGCATCATGATTTGACTTACTCAAATTGAAAAACTCAACAAAACAAATAGAATTTTGAGAAAGATTTGTGTACCATGGGTTGGATTTTCAAAGAGCTCGCCCCCCGGCGTCTCAATGTGAATTTGAACCTTGACATCTTGAAATGATTCCTTATTGCTTTGATGATCTTCAATTTCACCACTGAGTTGTCCTTCTAAATCTTCAGTCTTGAGCATGGTTGATGTTGAATCAGTCTCTTCATCTTCCAGCTTTGTCACATACTGATTCTCTGGAGTGAAACCTTGAGCAGCACATACAGTGTTGACAACTGGGGAAGTAACTGAGTATCTGGAGTCTTCCTTGAGTGAGCTACTACAAGTTGAGTGACTCCAATCTGATTGATAGCATGTCTCCCACTCATCATCACTCCAATCTACATCAAATCCCCTTGTTTTTCTCTCAAATGACATGCCATAGAATTCATCTACCAGCAATCCGGATGATTCCTGGCTTCAACTCGTAGGATCCTAATTCTGGCTTCTTGTTTGATCTTTGAAACTTCAAATCTGCAGCTTTTGGAGTTAAGTACTCCGCAAGTAGCAGATCTTTGCGTACTGAATTTATACCTGACACAAACAAAAAAACAAAACACAAAATGAAAATTCTATGACAGCAAAGTTGCTGGGTTAGTTTGAATTAAGAACGAACACAATAATGAACGAAGAACAGAAAAACTAGATTAGAAAAAACAAGAGTGTAATTAGATAACTTTAAAGTAATTAGAACTAAAATTAGAAAACACTAGACAATTAGAAACTAAGATTAGAGAACACTAAACACAAACTAGAAAATTAGAACACGCTAACTAATTAGAACACAATTAGAAAACTATTAGCAACCAATTAAAACAAGACTATCACACGATTAAAACTAAACTAGCACAAAATTAGAACTAGATAAACACACAATTACCAAATACGAACTAACTATCAGAACTAGTAGTAAAAGGCTAATACAAGATTAATAATAACTTAAACGATAGTTTTCCCCGGCAACGGCACCAGAAAAGCTTGTTGACGGCACTTAATCACGCCAAACCTTATACTGCAAGTGACAGTATCGGTGTAGCCTTTCCCTTAGGATGAGTATCTAAGGTTTTGTCAATCCGTGGAAAACTAGGTTTAAACTACTATTAATCAAGGATTAATCAATTACTAACTAGTTCTAATACATCTATAAACTAAAGGATAAAAGAGAGTGTAATTACTGACTAATATATATCTAAACTAAACTAAAGGATGATAAACGATGTTCTAATCACAAACTAGATATAAAACTAACTATAGCATAATCTAGATCAAGAACAAGAGATTAACAAGATCAACTAAGCAAGATCGATCAAGAAGCTAATACGGATAATGATTAGCAAGAGATATGAGACAAACTTCTTATAAACTATGAACCACCCTAAGAATGGATCTAACGTGAAACATAGAGTAAACATGATCACGAATGTCATAGACTTCCTCGAACCTTTCCTCGGGTTCTACTGTCACTAGTAACCAGGTAATCGACGAACTAGCAAACCTAAACCATCTCTAAGCATGAGCAGATTCAATCAACTAATTAAAGTAAAAAGATCTACTAAAAGACATGTGGTTTAAACAACTCCGGTCAGGTCACATGTAGAGATCAAGCATTGCAAAGATATAGATCATAGATCATGTATAAACAAAGAACTAGTAGCAAAGAGACTATTTCATTGATTGAACTCAAGGTTTATCATAGTAAAATAAGAAGAACAGAGAGTTACTAGAGATACATCATGAACTTGAAGCACATAGTTGTCGAATTCGGCGAGACAAACAACATACTTGAAGACGAACTCGATAATCCCCAGGAACAGGGGTGGTCGGTAGGTCGGCCGACCCCCTCCTCTCCTGCCTCCTCTCGCTGCCTTCTTTCACCGAGATCTCCTTCTCGACGAGTCTTGCGAAGATGGACCCTAAACCCTAGCTTTGGAGCTCTGGTTTATAATGAATTCGATGGAATTGGATACCTCTCCCTCTAGGGGGGCTATATATTTATACTCCGGAGAGTCCCCTATACATGGAATCTAATAGGTCGGTTCTAAGAGTCCTTAGACACCTAAAACACCTATTTCTATGTATATACAATTTTCTAGAAGAGTCCCGGTCGTCCATATATTTCCTTCCTCGGAGATGAAGTCATTGTCCTAGTCCTTCCCGAAATCAGCCTTCCACATTCTGCAGCCTTTAGTATTTCGACCATAACTCCCTCATCCGAAGTCCAAATAAGGTAAAATCGGAATCTAAATCATAGAGCTCGAAGAGATCTACAACTTTGGTATTCAAATTTTCTTCATTTGACGTCGTTAAAGTCTCCGAATTTTGCTAGCAAGGTGCTGCTGTCTTGGAATCCGAGAATATTTTGAGATTTAATTGGAGTTGGGATTGGACTCTTGATAAATCTTCGTTATCTTCATACTCAAGCAATCCTTAGCCACCGGAACCTTCTCCATAATCGGCTTGGGCCGTCTTTTAGGCTTTAATTGTCCTTCTTTTATTAATTATCTCTCCTCCTTGGACTAGTAGCATTAATCCATCAACGAGAAGCCTTCTCAATTATTGCAATTATTCACCAATTATTTGCCATTTTCCTGCAATATTTAGTAATGTGCAAAAACAAAGAGCATTCTCGAAAATGTGGTTATTTGTTAGCAAAACAAAACTAAATCATAAGATTAACCTCTGAAAAAGCATAAAATTATGTAAAAATAGAGCATAAATTTAGTTCGTATCTTGCGTCAACAGTAATCTAATCCAGACCCTTGTTGGGTGTTTAATCGAAGGAAGTTTCAACTGCAAGCTGTGTCCCTTGTTCCTGCTCTTCACTTTTGTGTTTTGGTCTTGATTCTTGATCTTTTGTGTGTTTGGCTTTAATCAAGGTCAAGGGCTGTCTTTTGCTGGTGTTTTTGCCTTGCTAGGACATGGTTAATCTCTCTAGACATGATCTAGATCCTTGGAACCATGAGCAAATGGCTATTCTTCTTGTTCTTGGTTTTTAGCTTTGGGATGGCTCCAGGATAGCCTACAAAATTTTGTGAAGGTTGGTAAAGGTTTGAACCGGTTTCGATCGAGTTTTCGGTGGGTTCGCGGGCTATTTTCTCTGTTCCAGACTTGGGCTGAATAGCCTGTATAGACTGGACAATCCGAGGGTTTGTTCGGTCTGCATAAGTGGATTGTCCAGTCTGTGGGCGGAGATCTTGAGGCTCGGCCACTGTTTGGGGGTTTCTTAGATTGGTTTGTCCGAGGGTCTATCCGGTCTGTGAAACCGGATTGTCCGGTCCATGGTTGTGTGGCCACAATGGCACCCTCCATCTCTGTTTGTCCGGTCAGTTCTCCAGGGTAGATTCGGACTGTTAGGTTAAGCCTTCTTTCTTGTTCTTCCTGCTGTTCTTTCTATCCGTTGCTTTGTCCGGTCAGTTTGGTTCGGATTGTCCGGTTAGTGTCTGTCGGCTGTGTTTGGCTCGTTTTGCATCGTTTTGAATCGATGTTTGAGCGAGTGTTGTCGTGTGCTTCCGCATGCTTGGTGTGTACCCTTTCAGTGGGTGACATCAAGTGCTTGCAAGATACATATCTGTTCTGTGGACGGTATCTTGCATTTCTCCTTCCACCAAGTTTAGGGGTTATGTTTTTGAGTTTTTATGTGCTCCTATTCACCCCTCTCTAGGTGCACATCTCGGTCCTACAACCATGAGGGTACTGCTACTATCAAGGGCTATCTCGTTGAGACTTACAGGCACGAATATGAGAATTTCATTCAGAAGCCTGGTGAGTCCATCGATGACTTGTTTGGCCATTTCTAATCGATCATCAACAAGTTACGTGTCAACTCTAGCCCTCATGCGATCCCCTACTTTGTCCATCAGTAGAACATTAAGTTCCTGTATGCATTGGATAGGAAGATATGGGAGATCAAGGCTAACTTGACCATTGAGTTAGAGGCCTATGACACGATCGGAGTGGAGGATCTTTACAACAAGCTCAAGGCCGCAAAAGTGGATTACAAGTTGAGAGAATCTCTCACTTGTACTGGCTCCAATAGCCTAGCCTTGGCTACTCCCTCTAGTGAGGCCGCCACTAACCCCCCGCTTCTTAACTTCTCATTTTCTAATGTCTGTTACAGAGGAGCAGTTAGCGTCAATTGGGGATGAAGAGCCTTGCCTAGTGTCAGTTGCTTTCAGCGTGCCTATGACAACCGTATGAGCAAGAAGAGGGGCGAGAGGCCCAAATGCTTCGAGTGCGGAGAGGTCAGCAACTTCATCGCCGAGTGACCCAACAAGAACACGGACTACAAGAAGGGCAAGAACCACTCCTGTGACTCCAACAAGTACCACTCCGGCAAGCACGACTACAACAAGTGTGACCACTCCAAGTACCGCTCCAGCAAGATCAAGAACTTTAGGAAGCCTTTCAAGAGCTACCAAAAGGACAACCAAAAGTGGTACAAGGCCTTCTTCATGGAGCTTGGTGGTTTTTGCAGCGGAACGTCCTCTTCTTCCTCATCCTCGTCAATCTCAAGCGATGAGGAGATTGTCACCGAGCGGGACAAGAGGAGGGATCAAAGCGGTCCAGCTGTGCTTTGCTTCATCTCCACCAAGTCCAAGGGCAAGTACAAGATAGATCCGAGATCATTTTGATCCATGGCGCTTGAGGACAAGCACGACAAGGGCAATGACAATGACTCTTTCGATGATGAGGTAACTCCTGAGTAAGCTAAGATTCTTGAGATGTTGGAGAAGAATAATCGTGAGCTGAAAGCCTTGGATAAGATGTTGGAGAAGGCAACCAAGAAGCTGCAGAACCGGAAAGCCAAGCTTGCTAATGCTTTGGCTGAGATTGAGAGGTTGAAGAGTGTGCAAGTCTAGCCTAGTGAGAATGAGTGCCCTGTGAGGCCTTGATGACTAATCTTTGTGAGAAAAAGAACAAGTATGCTCATTAGGTAGAGGAGATGGATAGGCTGAAGGTTGTGACAGGCAAGCTCCAGTCTAAACTGGATGAGCCTACTTTAAGTGAGGAGCCCGAGTGTGAGTCTTGCCCCTACCTAGCTATTTGAAGTGTGAGGGGTAGCTCAAAGAGTTAGAGGAGCTTAGGGCTAGACCTATGCTTTTTGGTGTATGCATGGTCTGTCCTACTTTAAGGAGCAAGCTTGAGTAGTTTGTAGCTAACCTTAAGGTGCTTTGAGCACCCCTTGACATGTGTGAGAACTGTCTCACTTTGTGGTTGTTGTTGGTAGAGAAGGATGCCACCATTAAGAAGCTAGAGAAGTCTACTCCCCTAATTCTCTCTCTAGATGGTGACACTTGAGCTGCCCAGACCTAGGTTCTAGAGGACCTGAGAGAGGAGAATTTGATCCTTGAAGAGAACAACTGTAGGTTGAAAGAGGTGCTGAGTTGGATGTATGCCTGAGAATCTCAGCTTAGGATGATCATAGAGGGAAACAAGCATGGTGAAGATGACACGAGCGGACTTGGGATAGGTGAGTGCCGTACTTCGGGTTAAGACTGCCTCTCCCCATCCTACTGCTGATGGGGTTTTTCACAAGCCACCTAGGGCTGCCCCAAAGAAGCAGTTTTGGACACCCAAGCCATCCTTGGACAAGGTGGAAAAGATAGTGGAAGAAGTGCTTAAGCCTTCAGGTAAGAAGCAAGTCCAGTAGCCTACACCACCTAAGGCCACACCACTATGCTAGAAGCCCAAGACACAACCCCAGCCTATGCCCAATTGACCTATCTACCACTGTGAGTTTTGCCAGCGGAATGGTCACTTGGAGGAGTTTTGCTTCAGAAGGAAGTGGGTTGAGAGGCAGGAGAGAGCGTGGGGGAACCAGGAACAGTTCTACTAGGGTGGTAGGTAGGATCTTCCCCATCGTAGTGAGATGAGAAACCCCTTTGCTGGTGGTTAGAGAGGAGGCGGCTTTCAAGCCCGTGCTCCTAGTGGTGAGAGACGCTTTGCTGCCCGAGCTCCTAGTCATTTTTAGCGTGGCTATGGACCTCGTGACCGAGGCTTTGGAGGTAGAGGGTTTGTGTGTCCATGCTTTGGAGGTCGTGGTTACCCAGATCGTCGTGATGTTTACTTTGACTATGCTTACCTGACCTTTGAGTAGATCGCTCGGCACTAGTTCAACAATTTTACTAACCCTAGTGCTGGACCGTTTGCTCACTCTCGCTTTCATTGATTTTGTAGGATCGAGGCCTAGAGGACATATGGATCATGGACTCCGGCTGCTCTAGGAACATGACAAGGCACCATAGATGGTTCTCTAGCCTCAACCCCGTGAGCACCAAGGAGTACATGACATTCAGGGATAATGGTCAAGGTAAAGTGTTGGGTGTTGGTGGTGTCACTTTCTGCCAAGTTTTCCCTGAGAGAAGTTGCTGTTGTGAGGAGTTTAGGCTTCAATTTGGTTTCTGTCTTGCAACTGCTCAAGGAAAGGTTCGAGGTTCGCATTGAGGAGGGTTCTTCTTATGTACTTGATGCTAAGGAAAACCTTGTTTTTTGGATTTTGCCCTATGGGCAGGTTTTTAAGGTTGACCTTGCTTCTATTTCTAGCCCTCCTTGGTGTTTGGTAGCTAGTCCTTCTACTGATATCTAGAAGTGGCATAAGAGGATAAGCCATTTGAGTTTTGATCTACTAGTTAGGTTGAGCTCAATGGGTCTGATCCAAGGATTGCCCAATTTGTAAGCAGAAAAGGACTTAGTGTGCCACCGTTGTCATCATGGCAAGATGGTTGCCGCTTCTCATGCTCCTATTAATCAGGTTATGACCCCTTACCTGGGTGAGTTATTGCATATGGACACAGTTGATCCTGCTCGTGTACAGTCGGTCAGTGGCTAGTGGTATGTGCTTGTTGTAGTAGACGACTTTTCTCGCTATTCGTCGGTGTTCTTCATGGAGTTCAAAGATGAGGCTTTTGTTTTTGTTTGGGATCTGGTGTTGAGGTTGAGAAATGAGAGTTATAAGGCCATGAGGGCTATCCCCAGTGACAATGGTGGAGAATTTCATGATTCTTGATTCAAAACCTTATGTCGTGACCTAGGTCTCGAACACCAATTCTCTTCTCCTTATACCCCACCATAGAACCTGGAACGCAAGAACCGCACACTCGTTGAGATGGCTTGGACAATGCTCGATGAGCATAGGACTCCGCGATGCATTTGGGCTGAGGCTTTGAATATAGCTTGTTACATTGCCAACCACATTTTCCTACGAGCTTTCTTCGGGAAGGCTTCGTACGAGCTACAGTTTGGTAGGCAACCCAGCATCAAGCACCTACATGCATTTGGCTGCAGATGCTTTGTGATAAAAAAGGGGGCATTTGGACATATTTGAATCTTGCTGCTTGGATGGTGTTTTCCTTGGGTACGCCTCTAGCTCTAGAGCATATAGAGTGTGGATCCTTGATACAAAACAAGTGGTAGAGACCTAGGAGGTTTCCTTTGATGAATCTATGCCTTGCACAACCCTTGCATTTGAGCTTTCAGATGATGAGGAAGAAGGAACTCCCATCTTTGAAGATGAGGAAGGACAAGTAGATGCTGGTAATGCAGGAGCCACTACACTGGCTGCAGCTCCTGCCCCCTCTGCTACGAGCACTGAAGATGAAGGAGGACCCTTACTGATAGCTTCCTCCTCGCTCCCCAGACTACAAGCTCGAGCAGAGGCTGGCCCTGCTGAGGACAGAGGGGAGGTGGCCTCCGAGATTGTTTCATCTTGGCAGGCCTAGTGGGATCACCCTCCACATGGGAACATTGGTGATTTGCATGCGAGGACCTATAGGTCCCTAACAAGTTCTATCACCTTCTTGGCTCATGCCGCATTTGTTGCCTCCTTTGAGCCCAAGGATATTGGACACGCTCTTTCTGATGGTAATTAGGTTAATGCCATGCATTAGGAGTTAGAAAACTTTGAGAGGAATGAGGTTTAGATTTTAGTAGAGCCACCGCCACAATGCAATCCTATTGGTACAAAATGGGTTTTCAAAAATAAGCTAGGGGAGGATGGCATTGTTCTGCGGAACAAGGCTGGACTTATGGCTAAGGGTTTTTGTCAAAAAGAGACGATAGACTATGAGGAAACGTTTGCTCCAGTTGCACGCTTGGAAGCTACACGTATTCTCTTAGCCTTTGCAGCTTCCATGGATTTTAAGGTTTTTCAAATGGATGTGAAGTCTGCTTTTCTAAATGCTTTCATTCAAGAAGAATTTAATGTCAAGCAACCCCGTAGATTTGAAAATGCTAAACACAATAACCATCTTTACAAATTGCAAAATGCCTTGTATAGTTTGAAACAAGCCCCTAGAGCCTGGTCTGATTGATTGAAAACCTTTTTGCTAAACCAGGATTTCAAAATGAGGAGTGTTGATAAGACTTTGTTTCTCCTCAAGCATGGTAGTGATCTTCTTATTGTCCAGATATACGTGGATGATATCATCTTTGGTGGCTCGTCTAACTCTCTTATTACCAAGTTTTCTGAGCAGATATCAAAGGAGTTTGAGATGAGGATGATGGGAGAGTTGCAGTTTTTCATTGGACTGCAAATCAAGCAATGCCCTGAAGCAACCTTCATCCATGAAGCTAAGTAAACGAAGGACATTGTGAAGAAGTTTGATATGAGAGACTCCAAGCCTATGTCGACTCCCATGTCAACACAAATGGCGCTTGATGCAAATGAAGAAGGGGAGGTGGTGGACCAAAGGGAGTACCGAGGGATGATTGGCTCACATCTATACCTGACGACTCTTTGTCTTTGTACGCGGTGTCAGGCCTCACCGAGGACATCACATCGCCAAATGGTGAAGCGCATCTTTAGGTACCTGAAATACACTCCTGAGCTTGGTCTTTGGTTCTCTTCAGCTTCGATGCTCTCTCTTAGAGGGTTTTCGAATGCTGACTTTGTGGGTTGTCAGTTGGAGTGCAAGTCTACTTCCGGGACTTGCCAGTTCCTTGATTCTTCTCTTGTCTCTTGGTCCTCAAGCAAGCAATCTTCCGTAGTCACTTCCACCACAGAAGCCGAATACGTTGCTGCTACTAGTTGCTGCACGTAGCTACTTTGGATGAAGGCTACCCTGAGTGACTTTGGCCTAAGCTTTGGGAAGATCACTCTCCTAGTAAGCTCCACTTCCACTATTTCTATAGCTAATAGCCCCATCTTGCACTCCAGAACTAAACACATAGACGTGAGGTTTCACTTCCTGAGAGATCACTATGAGAAGGGAGATATAGATTTGATCCATGTGGAAACCAAGAACCAGTTGGCCGATATCTTCACTAAGCCCTTAGAGCTTAGCGCATTTGCTTGCTTGCGTGGGGAGCTTGTTGTTTGTTACCCCTTTTAGTTTGGGGTAGCTTTGATGTAGTTTAGGTTTTTTTTATTTTCTTTCTCTTTGCTTTTCTATGTTTTTCCCTTGGATTCTGTATCATAGAATGCATTGCATTGTATCAGATGCATTTTCACTTCACTAGCACTAGAGCATGTTGGTATGACCTGTTAGTATTTGCTTGTGCTAGATTGTACAGTGCTTGCATGGTGATGGTTGGCTAAACTCCTTGAATCTGTCTAATATCATTTGTGGGCTAAGTCACTTTTATTTCTTGCAAATCAAAAACCATAATCACCACTTGATTTGGCTACCTAGTATGTGTAGGAATGTACAATACTATGCTATCTTTTCATACTTGGATATGCTAGTCGTATGCCTTTGTTAAGTTGATGCCTAAGCCTTTATGACACCTTGCCTAAATCTGAAATCTGAACTAAAATTGTTTATAAGGGCTGTCTTATGAGCTGAATTGGAAACATCCAAGTGGGTTTACTTGTCACACTGATCTAGTTTGAGATAGCTTGCCTTTCCACCTTAGCATGAACTTGGACTAGGCTGTGTATGACCAAAACCTTGTATTAAGCTTCTGACGGTTCTCTGAACCTAGGCTTGGCATTTGTTGGTAAGAAGTGGCTAAGACAAGTGAATAACCCCTAGCACATGATCTAACTTGCATGAAGTTAGAAGTTGCTAATTCTGAAATCTGCAAGTCTCTAAATTGCTTATGGCCTGTTCAAATGCTCTGGTTGAGAGTAGCACACCTTGTATGTTTTGCTAGCATCTTGTTGTTCATGCCTACTTTGCAATATGCTATTCATGTTGGTGATGCTTTCTTTTAAACAACCCTAAAAAACATGCTCCTGATCAGTATAAGATAGATACATTTGAGCATGTTTGCATGCTTCCACACCCTCACTTGCTTTGTATGCTAGAACTTGTGACTACTAGCTTTTCATCCCTGTTGAGCTCTTATTGGTACACTTCCTATATTTCATAGCATATTTTGAGGGGGTGTTGCTAAATTCAGGGGGAGTTGGGTTCTATGAACCCTTGATGTGTCCATTATCAATAAGGGGAAGAGATTGTTGCTCCCACGGGGAGTTCATGGACCGAAGTGGAGAATTCTAGAGAGAACAAGTTGAGGGGGAGCTATGCATTTCAGGGGGAGTTTGAGCTTTGAATGATCTTGCATCAGTGCGTTGAGCCTTTTGCCTCTTTCTGGAGGAGCCGATGCTCTTGCATCAGTGTGTTCAGCCATTTGCCTATTTCTGGTGTAGCCGATGCTTTGCCTAAGCATGATTGTGTTGAGCTGGTTTGCCTCTTTCTTGAGGGGTCATGCTTTAGTTTGATCGACTGTGTTGACCGGTTTCCCTTGTCTTAGGGGTCGATCTTTGGCTTTGTTTTTGTTGTCTCAATTTGCCCTTCTCTGCTTGTGGTTGGCTTTTGGGCATCTTGAACAACTTCTTCTTTTCTTCTTTCTTTTCAGTTTTACCCTTTTCTTCTTGTCTTTGTTCTATTTTAGGTTACATGTTGAAGGTGGTGACAATGCAGTCATCAAGGGAGAGATTGAGAGCCAATGGACCGGCTCCATTGCCTCTAGAGTGATTAGCGATTGTCCATAGAAGTCAAGACCTAAAAGGACTTGAGCACAAGCCCTCCGATGGACTAGAGGTAGATGGAGAAGAAAGTCCTCTAAAGGATATGAGGCATGCTCGGCATGGGTCGGCATTACGAGTTCGGTACACGGAGGAGCGGCACGGCGACGGCAAGTGTAAGACCTCCGAAGGACTGAAAGGTGACCCCGATGGATAGGGAATGCCGAGTGCCACCACGGTGCTCCAACCCGAGTGCATGGCATGAAGATGTGCGAAGGCGATGGCGGATTTGCTCAAATCCGCCACCCTACCACCAAGTTACCAAGACTCGGCGAATGGGCACAATTCTCACCGAGATAGAGTGGAGTGGGCTATTCCAGGCCTAGGAAGGAAACCCTTAAGTTTCCCGGTTTCTGACTTCAAAATTGGGGGTCGATCGACGGATTTGAACTATTGGCCATGTGGACGTCATCCAGAATATTGTGTGCAACTAAAGAAGATCAAGACTCCATCGCGGTCGTCCGTCCCCGAGAAAGTTGGATCTTTTCCAGTTTAGCCCCTATGGGCATTTCTATATTAAAGGGGTCTTAGTGTAAACTGAGTCAGTTAGGCCTGGCCTATATATATATGTGTGGCTGGTCATTTAGGTGACTCTTCCACCTCTAGAAACCCTAGGCTTAGCTTTCCAACCAGCCAAGTGCTTAGAGTGAAAACCGGGTGCTAATATAGGATTTGGAGTCCCCTAGAGCAAGTACTTTGCATTAGTGGGAGGATGAAGGGTGGTAGGCTATGAGGAACCTTGTAATAACTATTTTCCCTCTCTAATACATGGAAGATTCATCCCCAATTCGAGTTCATGTGTGCAGCCATCTCCTTCCTCCCTTTCTAGTTTGGATTTTAGATGAAACTCAAGGGCTTTTGGTGATTTGCTTTGCCCACGAGTCAATCCTATTCTTTTGGCTCTTTTGGACTTGCTAGGACATGGAGATTATGACTTAGTTCATCTCAATCCCGCTGGATTGCCACGTGCAAGTTGTTCCTGAGTTTTCCCCTTTCTTGCCCAAAGATTGCCTTCTCACGAGATTTGAAATTCCTGCAAATCTCCTAATCATTTTGTGTTGATCTTTTGTGAATAGCTTTGGAATAGAGTCCATATAGCCTGTGCAAAATCTCGTGATAATTGGAAAAGATTCGGACAAGTTTTGGATTTGAAAACTCAATTTCTGCAACTGTACTAGACTATCCGATACAGCCACCAGACTATCCAGTCCCACTGGACAGTCCGGTAGCTAGTACCGGAGAGTCAGGCGAAGGGACTGCCCCGAGAGTTCTACTGGACAGTCTGGCAACCGCTAGCAGACTATCCGGTGTCACCGAACAGTCTAGCCCCTTGCACCGGACAGTCTGGTGTGGCCAGGGCTGCTGTCTCGTTTCCTCTATCTCGTTCTTCTGCTGCGTTTTTGCAATGGATTTGCTTTTCCCGCTATCTGACCATACTCTTTGCTTGTTGTGTTCCAGTAAGTCGCATTTCGGTGCGGTGAGTGTCGAATGGTGAAGTTGCAAGTTTTGGTGCTTGCGGTGACTTGCGATCTTTATGGTCATTGAGTTGCTAGCTCTTTTTCACCTGGAGCGTATCCTTTCAGTGGACGGCACCTTGAGCTTGCTAGATACGTATCTATTTAGTGGACAGTGTTTAATCTGGGTTCTTCTAAGGTTTTGGTGCACCAAGTTTGCGGGTCATGATTTTGAGTTTTCAAGTGCTCCAATTTACCCTCCTCTAGTCGCACGTCTCGGCCCTACACTCATCTCGAACCCCTTCCTCATCTGCTAACTTGCTCACAAGTGCATGAGAAGAGCCACAAAAGATGATATCATCCATATATATCTGAACAATCAAAAGGTCATTGCCATGCATTTGCAAAAACAGAGTCTTGTCCACACTCCCCATCTCGAAACCCTAGGCAACTAGGAATTTCCTAAGTCTCTCATACCAAGCCCTGGGAGCTTGCTTCAGGCCATACAAAGCCTTCTGCAACTTGAACACTCGGTTAGGATATTTGGGATGCTCAAAGCCTTGGGGTTACCTCACACAGAGGTTGGAGCGACGCCTAAGAGGGGGGTGAATTAGGATTTCTAAGGCTATGGCTCTCTAAAAACTACTACTACTAAGCAAAACCTGATGGGAACGGGTGATCCCGATCTTCCATCAGGTGGATGGTAAGTCGATTTGGCGGCATGAGACACTCACGATCTGGCTCCCGATGGGCACGATCAAGCCCCTGCAATCGTAGCACCAAGCATCGTCTGGTTATCAACCATGCATTGCCTGGTTGACCTCACCACGATGGCTAATCCCTGCTAGTGAGTCGAGAACAAGAGCAAGAACAAGAAAGATTGCAACTAAACTTGCAGATGCAGGATTAAACTCACGAAGTTGGTGATTCACAAACCGGAGTGTTCTCAAATGGCGAAACTATTCAACGACAGAGTAATCTAAGTAAATCCCCCATCTATCCTAATGGTGGCTGCTGCGTATATAGAAGACAGAGGCTAGGAGGCGGCCAAGGGGGTGGTCGGGCAACCCTAGGGAGTACAAGGCCTTCAGGCCCAAAAACACGTGTTGGACAGATTCTGGTCATCAAATTGATTCGACAATTTATGTTGACTCGGGGGGTATTTTGGCATGGGACCACCTGGGTTGGAAAGCTTATCCTCCTTAGCTTTCCGTCGATATGTAGAACGTCCAAAACGGAGCCCTTATGTGGCCGGTGCATCCATTTTCGTAAGGCCTTCTCCTGTAGTCCGAACCAACCTCGCGAATAAATTGGACATCAACTTGGATTGGGCTCAAACTCCATGTTCGCTTGGGCCTTGGTCATATGCATATTGGGCATGTCCTCATCAAAACCTATGCAATATAAATCTAGCTATATGCACTAAAGTTTTGCTAAGTGTTGCTAATTCTCCCGTGGCCAAGTCTTGCAAACTAGTTCCACTTAGAATCTAACCTATCAAGCTAGTCTAGAAATGTAAGCTCACAATTGCAAAAAAGTAAATGCGGAAGCTAAAAAGATAGGTAGAGAATGCAAACTCCTGGTGACGATGTTGGCGATGGGACACGATAGAGACACGTAGATTTTTTCCCGAGGTTCGGGAAGACTCCTCATTGGTGCTCCACAAAGGGATTTGCTCTCACGCAGTCCTCGCAAGGGTAGAGGATGGGAAAGTGACACTCCATAGAGGTCAAGCCACCCGGTCAGGTCTCTGGATATCCCCGGTACACTCCTACCCGAGCCTATCTCTCATGTAGTCCTCCACGGACTATGGCCTTGCCCATGCAAAGGTAGAGGATGGATAAGGCCGTTGGGGTCTTCTGAGTCTTTCTCGCAGAGCTACCCCACCGTCTCCACTATCGGAAGCTTTGGCCAACTAGCCGAGGGCCTTCCTCTCTCTCACAAGTAAGGTGGTGGCCACTGCACACTCCGGAGGGTCTCGCAAGACTTACAAGCCCCACACTTATAAAGGATAGACGTGCACGCAGGCACAGATACTAGACAAATAGGCCTAAGCCAAGATGCTATGGAAGCTCCCGCTATGCCAAGCTGTGTCTATTTGCTCATATGGTGGTTGGGCTAACAAATGAGTGTATGTGGCTCTTTGGATGGATCAAATGGGTGCCTCAACACTTGCGTTAGCTCAGGAGTCTCCAACCACAATGTCGAGGCCGGCCATGGGGGTATATATAGCCCAAGCCTGACAACTAGCCCTTGGGAGCCTTCTTCTCTTTTCTGCATGACCATCAGACCGTCCGATGGTTGCGTACTCCCAACTAGCCGTTGGAGTCGACTGTGGAGTCTCCTGCCGACCGTTGAGACCATCGGACCGTCCGATGGTGGCACCATAGGACCGTCCGATGCGAGGAATGCCTGAGGTCTTGAGTTGGTTGATCATTCTATCCAGATTGTCCGATGGACCATCGGACCATTCGATGCTTGAAACACCAGAACTTGATCTTCTCTTTCCTCGCTGCCCAGATGGTGTGATGCACCATCAGACGGTCCGATGGTAACGCCATTGGACCGTCCTATACGTGTAATTTGCACCGGCTCTTGAGTCTTCGTCTTGGGGCTTCTTCTTCATCTTACCGGGTCATTCAATGGGGCTTCTCCGGACCTCTTAATGCTCCAAGAAATCGGCCCGCTGACCGGTCAGTGGGACCGCCGTGTCGTACACATGGATGCGACTTGATAGTGGCTTGGGGACTTCACTTGAGTCTTTTAAGTTCTTCTTTGAGGTGTTTGTACCCCAAGTCCACCTTTTGCACCCTAGGACTTAAACAAAAGCACTTGCACACACATTAGTCCCAAATGGTACGTGTTGTCAACTCAACCACCAAAATCACATTAGGGAACTAAGCACAAGGCTTATGGTCCATTTTTCTTACAAACATCATCCTCTGTATAGACATGCAGGAATGCACTCTTCACATCCATTTGCAATAGATTGAACCCTTTCAAAGCTGCAAATGCTAAGAGAATGTGAATGGCTTCTAATCTGGCTATAGGGGCAAAAGTCTCTTTATGATCTATCCCCTCTTTCTAGCAAAAACCCTGAGCAACTAGTCTAGCCTTGTTTCTCACCACAACTCCATCCTCTCCCGGCTTGTTCTTAAACACCGACTTGGTACCTATAGGATTGCAGTGTGGTAGAGGCTTGACTAAAACACAAACTCGGTTCCTTTCAAATTTTTCTAGCACCTCATGCATGGCATTGACCCAATTCGGATCAGACATAGCATGTCCAACATTATGGGGCTCGAAAGAAGCAACAGAAGCAGAGTGTGCAAAGACAGCAAGAGAAGTGTATCTAGATCTTGTCACTCTCTCATTCAAGCCACCAATTATGTTCGTCGAAGGGTGATCCCGCTGGACCTACCGAGACACCTGTGGCTCGGAGGTCGCCTCCCTGCATCCTCACCAGGCCCTGCTGCATGTACTGGTGGACCTTCTAGAGGTAGCTCCCAAGTAGTTGATGGAGAAGGTACTGCCTCCTCATCCTCTGAAAGTGAAGCAATTGGTTCCAGAGTTGTGCCACATGCAGTATCACTTGAAACAGCTTCATCCTCTTCATTATCTTCCTTGAAGATGGTAGTACCTAATTCAGCATTGTGGGGGATAGATATCCTCTAGGTACTCATGAAACATATTCTCTACATAAGCTCTTGGAGGGCCCAATTCAGGAGCCGACCGACTGAATTGACATAAAAGATAAGGACTCTATCTTATGTAATCTAAACCGTCTAGGAGAT
This sequence comes from Paspalum vaginatum, assembly GCA_030272315.1. NCBI lineage: Eukaryota > Viridiplantae > Streptophyta > Magnoliopsida > Poales > Poaceae > Paspalum > Paspalum vaginatum. The sequence continues at coordinate 11,965,270 of CM059019.1, read as the reverse complement.
ATAGAAGAAAACCGACTCGTAACCCAAGCCACGATGGACTATATAAGGCGGCTAGGGACCCCTCCTAAAGGTATCTCTTTCGACCTCAGTCAGATCCTACAACTTCTCAGTCCTCACACATACTCGAAGCAATACAATAACGGGACGTAGGGTATTATGCTTTCCGCGACCCAAACCTGTATAAATCTTGTGTTCTTATCTCTTGTCGCATTACACGTGAACGATGGAGCTACGTGTTGATCCACACGCAAAAAAAAGCATCCCGTGGTATATCCCGTAGGGCATTGTAGGTACTAAACACCGACAGTTGGTGCGCCAAATAGGAGTGTCTGCTTCAACAACATCGCTAGCTCTATAACCTATAACCGTCATCTTCAACAACAAGTTCAAAGTTCAAGATCGAGACGAAGCAGATCTAACACGCAACTCGGACCGTTCGCCTCAGAATTCTTCACCAAAGATTCGGATCTACTGTTTGGTCCCACACTGTCTCGGATTTGTCCTGTCAGGCCAAGTTCGGGTCCGCCGCCCATCTATAGCATTGAAGGAGGAAGCATAAGTAATCCCGTACAGTTCAATATACGCCGAAGAAGCTGAAGGCCACCTCTTGCATCTGCTCACCCATCAATGCTGCAGACACGATCACGGGCATGATTGTTATGGAGGCAATCAACAACGGTGACATATATGTGTGGGACAGCGGAAAAGCGCCGAACAACAACCAGAAATTATCATGTCATCGGTCGCTGCATACTCTATCTGGACTCGGGATCAGAACGGCAGTATCACCCGCTCGGACTGGGCCAAAAGCCAATCGGCGGCGTTCTAAAATCATCTTATACAGCTAAGTCGCTTTACTATCTGGGTTACGCACTTAAATATGCTAATTATTTTTTTTATCTGATATTATTTATATTCAAGTATTCTCTGCATGCAAACGATACTACTCGCATTGTTTTCCTCATTATTATTTCATGAAACTATTTCATGTCGATACAAATATTCGCAAATACCTGCGTTGTCATTGACTATATCTAATTTCTACCATTTGTGGCGAAGGGCAATGAGCTATCAGCCGACCGCAGTAAATTCTCCAACCCAAGTGGTTTGCTATATTTTTTCTTAATCATCTCGGCTGTAGATCTACTGAATTATTTCTGGAATATCCGAGCTATTGGATCACAATTGAATTATTTCTGAAATATCTTATTGGATCCATTGAATTATTCATGGATCGCTCGGATTATATTATTTCTAAGTCACTTGGATTATCTCTGGATTACCCGAATTATCTCTGGATTACCCGGATCATCTCTGGATTATTCATACTAGCTCTGATCGCTCATACTAGATCACTTGAGATTACTCGGATCAACTTTGGATTACTCACGTTATTTCAGATCATTCATATTAATTTCAAGATAATTATTTCGGGATCGTTCGTATTATTTCATTGTCATTATTTTAGAATCGTTCTTATTATTTCAGCATCATTATCTCTAGATTACTCACATTACTGCAGGATCATTATCTTCGGATTACTCATATTATTTCTGGATCAACTGGGCAATAGATTATTCATATTATTCTTGGATCACTGAGTCTATGGTATTACTTCTAGATCACTCGAGCATTGAATCTCTCAAATTATTTTTGTCACTCAAACCGTGCTTTATGCATCTCTTTTTTCTGTCGCATCTTGTGTTTTGCCGAGTTAATTCTTTTCAGTTGCATCTTGTGTTCCGTTGAGTCTATTCTTTTCTGTCGCGTCTCGTGTTTCGTCGGGCCAAATATTTTCCGTCACATCTTGCGTTTCGCCGAGCCAAATATTTTCAAATATTTTCTATCGCATTTCGTGCTTCGACAAGTCTCAATGTTTTCCTGCAGAATCTGTGCGTGCAACGATAGGGTAATTCTACACCCTCCATACGAGACAATCGGTCTAGCCTACCGGTGTTACATGCCTGCGTGTACTCATAACAGAGTGCAATCTGGCCCTCTTTACGGGGCAATCAGCCTAGGTCGTAAACCAACAGCTGGTGTTACATGCCTTCGCTTACTCATAATAGGGTGCAATCTGGCCCTACATATAGGGCAATCAGTCTAGATCATAGACCGACAGCTGGTGTTACATGCCTATGCAGTTTTCGTCTCAGGGTGCAATCTGGCCCTTCGCACAGGGCAATTAGCTTAGGTCGTAGGCCTACAGTTGGTGTTACATGCCTACGCATACTCATTTAAGGGATACCTCTTGCCCTTTGTACGGGATAGTCGGTCTAGCCCACCAACACTCTTTGCCTTCGCTATACTCAGAATTCAAGTGGGGAGTTCACTTTACACTAATTCGTCAACTCAGGGGCTACGCCACTGCGCGCCTCGCCGACTTGCTACTCCGTCGACTCAGGGGCTGCGTTGCTACGCGCCTCATCGACTCACTACTTCGTCGACTCAGGGGGCTACAGTCTATCTCGCCGACTCGCTACTTCATCGAGTTGTGGGGCTGGGTTGCTACTCGCCTTGCTGACTCGCTATTTCGTCGACTCGGGAGGCTATGCCACTGTACTCGCCGACTCGGGGGGGGGCTACGCCACCGTACTTGTTGACTCAGGAGGCTTCGTCACCGTCCCCACTCCACCAAGATCACTCGGAGGAATAAGTTGCCTGATCAGCTTGAGGATCGGGGGCTGCATAGAGGATACCATCAGAAAATTATTGAAGACTACAAGACAAGACATTCAGAAAGCTGATTTTGGATCTTGAAGCTAATTGTTTCTCAAGTCAACTTGAAGCTCGGGGGCTTGTGGAGGATAGATATCCTCTGAGTCCTCATGAAGCATATTCTCTACATAGGCTGTTGGAGGGCCCAATTTAGGAACCGACCAACTGACTTGACGCACAAGACAAGGACTCTATCTTTTGTAATCTAAACCATCTAGGAGACAAAGAAGGAAACCGACTTGTAACCCAAGCCACGCCGGACTATATAAGGCGAGCTAGGGACACCTCCTAAAGACATCTCTCTCGATCTCAGGCAGATCCTACAACCTCTCAGCCCTCATACATAATCCAAGCAATACAATCGGCCACAAACAGGACGTAGGGTATTACGCTTTCTGTGGCTCGAACCTATATAAATCTTGTGTTTTTGTATCTTGTCGCGTTACACGCGAACCATGGAGCTATGTGTTGATCCAGATGCCCAAAAACACTTCCCGTGGTACATCCCATGGGGCATTGCCGGTACTAAACACCGACAAGCATCACCTGCAAGCTCAAAGCTATGGGTTGTGTGAGGCATGGTTTCATCAAAGGTATGCACGCGAATATGTGGCATTGCAAAGAAAAACTCGATCAGAACTGCAAGGTTCGAATTTTTCCAAGTTCTCCTGCTTGAGCACAAAACACCTACACCCGAATACCAGTAGGTGGCTCACTTTTGGCTACCACCCAAACCACAACTCATAATACGTCTTATGAAGAAGTGCTCGGATAAAAATGCTGTTGGAAATATAGCACGTGGTGTTAATCGCATCGGCCCAGAATTTCCTAGCTAGGAGTCCTTTGCTCATCGAGCATCATCCTAGCCATCTCAACAAGGGTCCGATTCTTGCCTTTAACCACACCGTTCTGCTCGGGACATATGGGGATGAAAACTGGTGTTCAAGACCTTCGCTATGGCAAAAGGCTTTGAAATGGTCATTCTTAAATTCCGAGCCATTGTCACTGCGTATTGTTCTCATGGCATGATTGGATTCATTACTTAATCTCAAAACCAAATCATAAACAAACTCAAAAGCCTCATGCTTTGATTCCATGAAGTGCACCCAAGACTAGCGAGAAAAGTCATCCACGATCACAAGAACGTACCACTTCCCACCAACAGACCTCACCCGAGCAGGACCAACTGCGTCCATATGAAGAAGATATATGGGGTGAGTCATCATCACCTGGTTCACAGGTGTGTGGAAAGAGGCAACCATGTTCCCGTGGCGACAAGGATGGCAAACAAGGTCACTCTCACTCTTCAACTTGGGCAATCCTCAGATCAAGTCAAGTGAGCTAAGCTTTGCAAACAAATCAAAGCTCAAATGGCCTAGCCTTCTATGCCACTTCCACAAATCAGAGGCGGAACTAGCCACCAAACAACAAGAAGGACTGGGGGAGCTCGAGAAATAAACACGAAAAACCTTTCCAAAAGGCAAAATAGGGCAAACAAGATCTTCTTGAGCATCCAAAACTTGCGAACAACCTTTCTTGAAATGAACCTCATAGTTTTCATCAAGAAGTTATGAAATAGAAAGAAGGTTGTAACCAAGGTTAGGAACCAAAGTAACATCCCTCAAAACAAAATTCTCAGAAACAGGAACATCGCCAACACCTTTCACCTTACATGTACCTTTATCCCCAAAAATGAGGTGCTCACTGGAGCTCATTGGCGTGAGACTGGAGACCATCTGTAATTGTTGGTCATGTGGCGCGAACAACCGGAATCCATGAGCCATATCTTCTTTAGGCCTCCATCCTGCAACAATAGCGGTTCATGAGGTTACCATATGGTTCGACAATGGGGTTAGTTGGAAATGAAGCAAACCAGTGTCAAGCCATCTACTCTGGAGAGGGGTTTTCAATATCACAATCAAACATACCGAAACCCCTGTCTCGCACAAACCGAGACTGCCGATCACCACATCTAGCAAAATGTGGTCCATCCTAGCTCTCAAAGCCTCGGCAAGGAGGACTAAAGTTGTACTACTCATGAACCAGTACCTTGCCAGCAAAGCATCCACCATCTGGAGCACCGCGAGGAAAACGGTCTCCTCTACCTCCACCTACATGATGTGGCCAGCGGTCTCTCCTATGCCCATGCTGAGGTACCACATTAGGCCTACCACCAGGGTAGTGCCTATCCTCGTTCCTCCACTCAACATCTCTATGCTCGGCCCTCAACCTACGGTAGCAAAACTCCACCAAGTGACCCTTCCTATGGCAGTAGTCACACACGTACCTCTTGGGTGGAGCACCCTTAGGTTGGCTCTGGTTCTTAGGTTTGCTATTTGGCTGAGGAGTGGGCTTAGGAGGAGCATTCCTCTTAGCCTCTTGCCTGGAGCTCTCAGGAGGTGAGGCACCTACATTCCTCACAGCTAGAGTGTCAAGTGGGTTCCTAACAAACTGGGGCTTGGGAGTCCACACTTGTTTCTTAGGTGGCTCCCTTGGTTTTTCTACCGACATACCATCCTTAGGATTTCCATGTTCAAAGTAGGACTTATCTTAGGTGATTGGAAACGTTTCACTAATGGGAACCCCACTCAAGTCACCAATCTTCCCACACAATCAATCAAAATTAGTCTAGGTGTAGTGGCAGCTGTTGGAGTTTCTTAGCCTACTGAATAAATCCGCGAGCGCACGGAAACACATTGTAGCCTTTAACCCAAGTGTATTCCAGGGTATCAAAATCTACGAGGAACGAGGAGTAACTCAACATAGAACAGATAGAACCGAATAGTAAAACCAGCAATTATAAAGATATATAACAAAGTAGAGTAGGATCGCTACTTTAAATAAAACAACTTAACTTTACTAAACAAACCAGAATCTGCTTAACAGGTTTACTTGGACACCGAGACTTTAGAACCACTTTCGGGCACCAGAGTGCTAATTACCCAGACGAGAAAGGCGGGTGCTACAGGACTCAGCTATGCGTCTATGACTACTTATCCAAACGGTGGGGTTGGACTACACAGGACACACACCCGCTATCACCAGGCCAACCAAAACTACGTGGGACAAGACACCTTCCAATGTAAACTCTAGTCTAGACACCACGTCTACATGAACGAGTTTACTACTACACTGGTTCGAAGCGAGAGAGCAAGCACAACTGAATAGTTAAACTAAATAGAGCACACTTGGCACCAGTAAACTACTAAGCAGAGACTGAGTATGTAAATAAAGTAAGTATGAAATAAATAAAACAAGGAGCAAGGAACTTTACATAATCCTAGAAATAAAGTAATAATTCCTCTGAGAATAAGAGCTTGGAATTAGAATACCAAGAGAATTTCAACTCCACTCTATACTCATTACTCACTCTTGAAGTGTAGGTGGCTCTCTTTACAATGCTAAGGGTGGCTTCACTACTATACTCTAGACAACTACACAACCACACTATTCATCTATTGATCCCCCACACTCTACAAGTGACCTCCTGGGGGTATTTATAGCTTGGAGGCTAGGGGGTACTTGTAGGTGTGCTAGGTCGGTAGTTGAGGCAAGTCGGTGCCTAGGCGGCCATGTTGAAAGCTGGGCAACCATATAGGTGGCGGAGCGGCCAAGGGGGCGGCTGGGTGGCCATCTGATTCAATACCTTGCTTGATCCGTCGGTTGATTTTGCTTCCCCAAGGTCGCTGGCGATTACTTGAGTCAGTGCACATGCAAAACAGTTAAAACATGTGGCCGAGTGGCCACGTGTTTCTCCCATATTGGCTGCAATGTTGATTTCTCGGATTGTGATCCTTGTGTCATGGCCTTCTGACTCATGGATTCATTGTATTCTTGGTTGCACGGTTGGATTTGACTTCATTTGTGTTACATTGCATGCAGGTTGAAGGACGTGTCAAAATGGCTCCGTGGCAAGGCTGGGCGGCCATCACTTTTGGGCTGCAAGACTGCTTGGGCCCCTGGGATGTTGGGCTTGGCCGGGGGGCCACCAATTATGGCCGGGCGGCCATGGAATTCTGGCCCTATGTCTCTGGTGGCTGGGCGGCCATGGTAGGTGGCCAGGCAGCCATGCAACATGGTCGAGCGGCCATGTAGTTTTGCATGGCTACTGATGAGGACATGTCCAATATGCATATGACCAAGGCCCAAGCGAATATGGAGTTTGAAGCCGAATCCGAGTTGATATCCAATTTATTCGTGTGGTTGGTTCGGACTGCAGGAGAATGCCTTAAGAAAACGGATGTCCTGGCCATATACAGGCTCCGTTTTGGACGTTCTACATATCGACGGAAAGCTAAGGAGATAAGCTTTCTAACCCAGGTGGTCCCATTCCAAAATACTCTTCGAGTCGACACAAATCGTCGAATCAAGTTGATAACCAGAATCTGTCCAACACCTGTTTTTGGGCCTGAAGGCCTTGTACTCCCTAGGGTTGCCCGGCCACCGCCTTGGTTGCCTCCTAGCCTCTCTCTTCTATATACGCAGCAGCCACCATTAGGATAGATGGGGGATTTGCTTAGATTACTCTGTCGCTGAACAGTTTCGCCATTTGAGAACACTCCGGTTTGTGAGTCCCCAACTTTGTGAGTTTAATCCTTCATTTGCAAGTTTAGTTGCAATCTTTCTTGTTCTTGCTCGTATTCTCGATTCACTGACAGCGCACGGTCAACCGGGCAGCGCACGGTTGATAACCAGAGGACGCGTGGTGCTGCGATTGCAGGGGCTTGATCGTGCCGATCAAGAGCTGGATCGTGAGTGTCTCGTGCCGCCAAATCGACTTACCATCCTCCTGACGGAAGATCGGGTTCACCCATTCCCATCAAGTGGTATCAGAGCTAGGTTTACCGTCAGGTTTGCTTGCCATTATCCTTAGTAGATTAGTTTTGTTTCATCCCAAAGTCCACAAAAAGCCGTATAAAAAGTTAGGGTTTGTAGTTCATCGTATCCCATAGCCAAGTTTAGCCTTTCCACTTTTTTATTTTGGAGTCCGCATCATTCAGTTTGTGTCCATAGTCATGGTCTTGTTACTGGTTTAGATATTGTTCTTAGATTGGTTTTAGTTTTGCACCTTGTTACCGTGTCCTTTTCCATCCCGAAATCCCGTCCTCCTCAGATTAGTTTCTGTTTAGTTTGGTATTCTGACCATAACTCCAACATACGAACTTGGATTTTAATGTTCTAGTACTTTATGGAAAGATTGTGAAATTATCTATAACTTTGTCAATAGCGAGTCTTTCAGAAAAGCTATTATTAGGGCCTAATTCTAGTTTGGAGAAAATCTGTTTGTGTTCCAGAATTTTCTAAATAGTTTGTATTTTGGGGTCAATATCTTCTGTTTTCTTTATCCAAATGAGGTGTTCCATATATTGAAAAGAAAGAGAAAAAGTAGATCTACAATTTTGGTATTATAAGTTTTCACATTTGAGGTCAATAAAAGTGCGAAATCGTCTGTGCAAGTTTGGATAGAAAATATGTGATTTACAGACGAGAGTTTTGTGATAGTGTGGAGTTGTATCTTGATCTTGCGGCACCTTTATAAGAAAAAGAAAAAAAGGCAAGTGCAAAAAAAAAATCCGCACAAAAAAAAAGAAATAAAGAAAAAAAAAATCAGAAGTGCTTGCATTCTTTGTGTCCTTTATGCTTCGGTGTCTTTCTTGCAAGCTTGAACTTGTTATAGGAACACGTTTAGGCTAGCAACTTAGACTAGTACTTCGGATACTTATTCAATTTTGCTATCTAATTTTGAATCGTGCTAATCCTTGCTACTATATAGCCTCCCAAAACTCCACATACATATACTTCTGATCAGTACAGGTTCAACCTTTGCAATCGCATCGCTCACGACCTCACGGTATCACGAACCAACCACTGGTTGTATCGTCCATTGATTTGCATTGGTAAGAACACTTGTAAGAGCTTGGTAAGATGCTTGAGAGTGTCTGACTTTATTCCTCTGCCACATCCAAGTAGATAATAGGGAAATATACATTTGCGCGTTTGCTTGTTTTCTACTAATAATGGCAGAGCATAACACTGTTCGGAAGGGTAATGCAAAGGCATTTGAGAGATGCACCGCATTCCAAACATCCATATCAAACAATTCAAGTATCAATTGAGAAACAAAGTTTGATCATTTATATCGTGAAATGTCCCTGAGTAGATTGAAACACCTAAAACAACGAGATAGAACTGTCATGTCATATTATAAGAAATTCAAACTATATTGTTGTCTTGTGATTTAGATGAATCTAATAAAGCCACTGAAATACATTTCTTAAATGGTCTTAATAAGAAAATTCAAGACATTCTCGTTGATATGGAATATAATTCTCTACTTGATTTAATTTATTTTGCTTGTTGAGAATCAAATTAAGAATGATATATGTCTTGCTGAAATTAAACATCATGACATACATATCGTGGAGTCTTCGTCTAGTACTAACCTTACACAGGATGTTGAGATCAAGGATGAGAAAGACCACATACCGAAGGAGAATGAATATGAGTTGGCTTCTTTTCCATGCATTTCACAGTGCACCAATCATGTAAACAAAGGTAATGATATGGGTGTAAAGATCACACAAGGTGAGAAAATTTTTAATGCACCAAATATGTTCTCAGTTTATGCTGGTGTAGAGCAATCCATAGAAGATTCTTATGGTAAGTTTCTTTTGTCACAAGATAATTGTGCTACTGTTCCTTGTGATAAAGAATAGTTGTGTGATGATATTTCTGTTATTTCTATGCCACAACTTGTGCATAAATATGATATTAATGCTACTGAAAAAATCGAATGTACTGAAAATATTATTTTTCTCCCTATTACTAGTTTGCATGATGAGCTGAAATTGTTATCTTCATTGAATACTTTGTGTTATATTGAATTGGATGTTCTATGTAATCTAAATAATTTGAAGGAGAAACATTCTTTTAGTGCTGATTTGCCATGGTTATCTACTTATACATATCATGTCATTGGGCAATATAATCACAAAAAAGAATATATGGTGCATCATGTTTACATCTCATCAAATTTGAAGTCTCTTCTTGTTGGTAAATGTGATCAGTTAGAGGGCTGCACTAACGTTAATCATATAATGTCAAGTTCTCCTTGTTCTTTGTTTGTTGTGTTACAATAGGATAAATTTCAAGAAGGGGAGCAATGTTGGATAATATCAGGTATGTCAACTACTTTCGCAAGCATCAATAACTTTGAGTCAGGGACGACTCAAAACAAAAAATGGGAGATTGATGAGGACATGCCCAATATGCATATGACCAAGGCCCTAGTGAATATGGAGTTTGACACCCAATCTGAGTTGATGTCCAATTTATTCACGAGGTCGGTTCGGATTGCAAGAGAAGGCCTTACAAAAATGGATGCCCCGGCCACATACGAGATCTGTTTTGGACGTTCTACATATCAACCGAAAGCTAAGGAGATAAGCTTTCACCTCAAGGCCTTGTACTCCCTGGGGTTGCTCGGCCACCCCCTTCGTCGCCTCCTAACCTTTCTCTTCTATATACGCAGCAGCCGCCATTAGGATATATGGGAGATTTTCTTAGATTACTCTGTCGTTGAACAGTTTCGCTTTTTGAGAATACTCCAATTTGTGAGTCCCTAACTTTGTGAGTTTAATCCTTCATCTGCTGAAGGATTAAACTCACAAAGATGGGGACTCACAAACCGGAGTGTTCTCAAATGGTGAAACTGTTCAACAACAGAGTAATCTAGGCAAATCCCCCATCTGTCCTAATGGCGGCTGCTGCGTATATAGAAGAGAGAGGCTAGGCGGCGGCCAAGGGGCTGGCCGGGCAACCCTAGGGAGTACAAGGCCTTCAGGCCCAAAATCAGATGTTGGACAGATTCTGGTCATTAACTTGATTCGACAATTTATGTTGGCTAAGTGCGTATTTTGGCATGGGACCACCTGGGCCGGAAAGCTTATCTCCTTTGCTTTTCGACGATATGTAGAACGTCCAAAACGGAGCCCGTATGTGGCCGGGCATCCATTTTCGTAAGGCCTTCTCCTGCAGTCCGAATCAACCTCGCGAATAAATTGGACATCAACTCGGATTGGGCTTCAAACTCCATATTCGCTTGGGCCTTGGTCATATGCATATTGGGCATGTCCTCATCAGCTGCCTTTCCCTCGCCACTTTGCCTCTATTTTGGCCATTCCTTTGATATTTTGGATGTGACAAGCTCTTGCACCATCTTTTGTACACAACTCGTCGAACCAATTAGTAATACATGAAAACTGTCGGGGTTTGGTATTGGCAGTGCACCATGGGACATGTCACGTGGAGCTTTTGTGGCTCGACGGGATCGACGTAGCTCGATGGTTCGCTAGAAAAGAGACAGGGACACGAGGATTTAGACAGGTTCAGGCCACGAGATGCGTAAAACCCTACATCATGTGTGCAGCTGATTGTATTGCGTCGAGTTCTCAGGGTTACAATGAAGGCTGTGGCTAGATTGCGATGAGAGTTGATGTTCTACGTATGGATCCCTCATCCGCCTTATATAACCTAACGGCGTCTTGGGTTACAAGTTGATTTCCTTCTATATCACCTAGTCGGTTTAGATTACATGAGATCAAACAAAATCTAAGTTTCCATCGTATCTTCGTCAGTCTCATCAAATCTCAGAACCAGAATCTGAGCTAAGCTTCCTTGTTTGTTCTCCAGATCACGTCGTTGTTGCCTCGAGCTCCAAGTCATCACGACCGTATTTGGGCCTGAGTTAAGCGTTTGGCCCATGAAATCAGCCGTTTGCCCAACTCAGGCCCACTGTTGGCCCATGTCCTAGATCCATGCCATGAGGAGCAAGGGGATATCTATCCCCCACAAGCCCCCGAGGCTCGAGTCAATTCAGAAATCAATTAACTCGAGACTCCCACATTCAACCGTAGCTCCGAGTGAAATGTCTAGCTGAATCAATTTTCATATCTCTCCAATGGTTGCACCCACTAGGTGCACCCATTGGGTGTAGCCCTGAGCTTTAAGCTGACTTGAGCAACAATCAGCTTAAAGGTCCAAAAAGAAACAACTGTCTTTGACAACTCCATCTCCAGATCATTCGTCTTCTCAAATCATTGGTTGCACCGACTAGGTGCACCCAATGGGTATAGCCCTCGAGCTTCAAGTTGACTTGAGTAACAATCATCTTGAAGGTCCAAATAATCTAAAATTTTGAAAGTTCACATTTCTTCCCGAGTCAATTACTGCGTTGTTTTGATGGTTGCACCGACGAGGTACACCCATTTGGTGTAGCCCCCGTGCTTCAAGTTGACTTGAGTATCAATCAGCTTGAAGGTCCAAAGAGCTCTCCCGACTCATCATCACCCGACTGAAGTCTTCAGGCCTTTGTCTCAATCAGAAAAACTTACAGAAAAAATTCCCCACCCATTGGGTGTAAACCGGGAAACTGTCGATAATATGAAGAGCCATTCCTTTCTTTGTCTCATACGCTTTCCCTCGAAAACCCAACCGCTCATGGATCCAACTCCCTTGAACCATCTCGCATATGGATCACCGACGCATGTCCATCCAAATACCAAATGCCATCATTATATGCGGACTTGTAGAAATCGAAGCGGCGCTTTGCCAGCTATATAACTGAAGCTAGAGCACGTCCATCAATCACACTCCATTGCCTCGCATACGCATAAGATTCCATTGTGCCAAACCCTTTTTCTCGCAAACACCATGGCTGGCCCTCGCAAGAACCGCCCTGAGTTCTCCGATTTGGAGGACGAAATCTTCGCCGGCGGTCTCAGTGAAGAGGACCCTCCCAGCGACGCCGAGCCCTTTAGTGACAGCGACGACAGCGGTGACGTCAAAGGGAAGGTGCTGCCGGAGGAGGCGAATGAAGACTCCGACTCCGACTTCGACCAGTACAACTGGAAGGAGAAGGCAATGCTCCTGGGCCTGAACCACCCCGGCCTCGGTGGTCCTGATGATGAGGACAATGACGAGGAGGAGGAGAACGGCGATGACGACGACAACGACGATGATGACGGCGACGACAACGGCGACAATGGAGACGATGGCGGCAGCGACGACGATGGCAGCAACAGCGATGAGGATGCTACTCTGCCCCCCAAGAAGCGCCGCCGTATCGGCTATTAGGCTAGGATTCAATCTAATTAGCAATGTAGTACCGTAGGAGAATCTTATGTATCCGTAGGTTTATATTTGTAATGAATCTCGCCCTTTTAATGAATGCTTTAAGTTTCATCTTGTCTATGAATTCAGCCTTACATAATGAAATCCATCCCTTCTATAAACAACCTCTGTCATATTCCTTAAAAATAGTTTAATCATTGAAATCCAGACCACCGAATGAAAACCGTGAGCCCTCGAGCCAAACGAATCATCTGGAATATAACTGCCACCAAGCATCGACAAATTGATAATAACCGAGTCAAATTATCCGACTGAACGATGTCCGACTGAATTCCAGGTGATGCAGGAAAGATCCTTGCAGACTGAAGTCATGCCGACTGAACTACTTAAGAAATCTGCTATCCCGTCAGAGTCACAAAGAGGACGTTGATGCCGTGAGTTTCCTTAAAGAAAACAGAACTCCCCAACTTAACATCGTCGAGTATTAAAGAAGACCAATGCCCTAATGGTTCCTTCCACTTGAGTCCTCATTCTCAACAACTGCATTTACTCTGCCTCCAGTGCCACTAGATTCGAAATCATTGTCCCAAAACTTCCAACTGAGCGCCAAAATCCTTCGCGCCCATGGCTCCGAAGAAGAAGACGATCAGCGAACGTGGAAACACTAGCGAAGGGCTTCCACACGACGAAGACCGGCCAAACCTGTCACCATTTCTGGCATTCCGTATGTCATCTATCTCCGAATCTCACCTGAATCATCTTGTGAGAATGGGAGTTCTTCCTCCCAAGGAGTTGGGTGGGTGGAGAGATTGTGAGGGTGAAAAAGTCCCCACAGAAGATACCCATGAATCCTTAGTCTTCGCCCCTTTCTTTATCCGTGGCTTAGGACTACCCCTCTGCTTTTTTGCCAGCGGCTTACTGAACTTCTATTGCATTGATCTATCTCACCTGAATCCCAATTCGATTCTCCAAATTTCAATCTTTATTCACTTGTGCGAGGCTTTCCTCGGGATTGCTCCCCATTTTGGTGTTTGGACATATCTGTACCATTGTAAACCCGGCACCTGAGACAAAGTTCTGCAAGTAGTTAGAGGAGCTAGCCTAGAATTACGTAGAGGACGCAAATCAGTGTACCTAGATATTCCTCTCAAGGATAGCAACAGAGGATGGCCCTCCGAGTGGTTCTACATGACCAACCACGCCAACTCTTTGCCAGCCCGATCAGGACGCCAACTGAACTCCAAGCTCGGCAGTTGGGAAGAGGCACCAACCACAGAAGAAATGGCGGAGGTAGAAATTCAGTTTAATGACATCTCAGATTTGAAGGACAGCGGCTTGACTGCTCATGCCATAGTTATAGACTTTATCTTCCAAAGCATTCAACCGATGAAGGATCAAGTGTATCCAGCTTATCTGTATGTCGGAGCCAGCGATCCCACTCGAGAGATTAGCCGACCCATTACTGCAGAAGAAATCAAGGCCTGAGTTGCCCTGATGCTAAGAGGTGATGTGCACAACGAAGGATCACCACAGCCTTATTCTGCATGGCATCCTACGCCAACTGTAAGTATTGTAGCTCGCCGACCAACTCACTAATGTATTCTGATAATGTATTCAATACTGAACAGATTTGCTGACTTTATCTTTGTAGAGCAATATTGCTAAGTTTCTATCCGACCCTCCTCCACACAATGCAGACAAGATGTTGAAGCGGGAGTCCCAGTTGACTACTGAGGAGATGGAAGCCGTAGTTGCAGTGACATAAGGGGAAGACAATAATGAAGCTGCAACATTTATCATCATCCCACGTCCGACTGACAACGCAGATGCCGAAGAAGACGCTAGAGCTCAAGAGGAACAAGCCCCCGAGCATGCAATAGGCTCAAGGGAAGGCGATGCCACCTCCAGGGTGTCAAGACGTACCCGAGCTAAGGCGTCGACAAAACAAATCGATGTTCCTCGGAAAAAGAGGACCACCAGGGAACAAGTCATCACCCAGAAGACCTCTACTGCCAAGTCTGATCCAATGTCCCCATCCAAGAGACTGAGCAAGAAATCCAGAGTGTAGGAGACGACTGACAATAGTGGAGGCTCATCTCTTGGTGTTATTGACTGGAGTTCTCTGATTGACGAGGAGGAAGAGGAAGAGGAAGAAGAAATCCCACTACAACGTCGCGAAAGGAGGTCCAAACGAGCACAAGATCTTGAAGTCACAGCCTTCCCTCCGACTCAACCAGATTTGCCAGTAGAGGAGGAATTGGATTTATCAGACATTGACCCAGAGCTAGCATAGTTCATGAAGTCATTCCCTCTCCCAAGTGACAGCAGCTTCACACCACCATGGTACGATTGAATACTTTAACCATCGTTTCTTCATTTCTGTTTTCCAACATCTTAATTGAATCAAATTTCTATGCAGACCTTCTGCAGAACAAAGCACAGTGCCTCTTGAGTCCGATGCTGACCCAAAGGAAGCCCCCGGGCTTGAGACGAATGAAGCCAGAGCCCCCGAGCTCGGGACTGAAGCGATTGGAGCCCCCAACCTTAGGTCTGGTGCAACTGAAGCCCCCAAGCTTGAGGTTTCAGAATGTATGACTGAAACACCTGAGCGTGAGGCCCCAGAGCGATCGACTGAAATAGAGCTGAAGAATACAGAGGATCATCAAGGTGATACCAGCACGAGGCCCCTGTTCAACTAGCACGATGCGCTCAGCAACCCTGAAGGAAGAGGCACTTCAAGCCGCCAAGAGCATGCCATGGGTGAACATGGCCCACAGCATGAGAACGATGCAATTACTAGTAATGAGACAATCAACGCCGAAGATGTTTCAGAGATCAATGTACCAGAGCCAAGCCCCTGAGATGAAGGTCCCAAATTGACAAATGATGCAGTCATGACTGAAGAAGCAACTTCACTCGACCTGGTGACCCCAGATCTACAACTTGCCGTAGGCCGGACTGAAACAAGGCCGTTCGCAGCTTTTGAGGTAACTCGCTATTCTGATTACAATGATTTTTGAAATCAACATCAGTATCACTAATGCGCTGAATCTTTTACTGTAGAACTGGCTTGATCAGGCTGCGCGGTGGCGTAAACAGCTTGCTCCAGTGATTAGGGGCGATATAATCACGCTGCGCCAACAACTGGCCGAGTTAGAAGCCAACCGTGCTGCTGAGAGTGCTGGTGAGTGCCTATTATCTTGGTTGCCCATATAACCTAGCATCCGTCATATCCTGATATACTCATGCCTTGACATGCAGCTGCGGCTAAAAAGATTGTTGATCTGGAAACTGCCTTAGCTCAGCGCAATGCTTCACACTGTAACATTGTTCTCGAGCGTGATGAAGCTCGAGACAACGCTCAGAATCTGCAGTGCAAACTTGAACTGCAGCGAAAACAGCATGAGGTAACTTATCAGGAAACCCAGTTAGCATATTCTTTACTTACACAGGCCTATAAGTTGAATCGGTCCACAGGATGAGGCACTGCGGCTCAAGAGAGAAATCCAGGAGCTTCGAGAATCACGAGATGGATTTGAGAAGTCATTCCAGAACACGTCCAGAGCCTTGAAAGTACTTCCGACCAGCGACCAGCTGACTCGAATAGAGCTCGAACGGAAGACAACCGAGCTGATGGAAGCTGATAAGATCCGAGTCGAAATCCAAAGCAAAAACAGAGACTTGGACAAGGTGCTGAAATCAACGAAGCAAGCTCTCAAGGAATCCTGGCAGCTATCAGAGAGACAAAAGCATGACTTGGAACTCTCAGTGCGAAACTATGAAGTTGTCAAGAAGAACTGCGACAAACTGAAGGTGGCTTATGAAAAGACCAAGGAGCTGATGAAGTCCGCAACGACTGCACTGAACACCATGCTGAACATATGCGCCCTAGAGGTTGGCTTGTCGAGACCAATACCAGACTAGGTGACAACCCTAATTGAAGATACCAAGAAACATCTCCGAGGATGACTGAAATCAATTCTCCAACACGTGCTGCTAATGATGAAGATAGCTTGGCCAGAGCTAGACTTAGCCGAGCTCATAGCCAAAGTTGGAGCTGACCCGAGTGATGCCACCATTGACCAATACACCACAGAGATTCAGTCCATAGCAGAGAAGCTGATTGCCCCATAAGGAGGGTCAGATTGCACCCTTTTCTGAGTAAGCGCAGGCATGTAACACCAACTGTCGGTCATACGACCTAGACTGATTGCCCCGTGATTAGGTTCAGACTACACCCTAGCTTGAGTAGGAGTAGGCATGTAACACCAGCCATGAGTTGGGTCCGGACTCATGATTGATTGCCTGATTATCTGAAGATGAGGACATGATTACCAGAAGTCATATGTACTCATACTACGAGAAGAAAGGACATGCACAGAGATCATGCATTCATTCTGAGTACATCCGACTGAACATAACTGAGGATGAGTCTACTTGGAATTAGGACTAGGCACGAGTACAGATGAGTACATGACTGCCGAGGTCGCAAGATGCTTAAGGGTAGAACTTGCGCGGATGCTCGATGTTCCACGAATTCCCGATCGGAGTGCCATCCATCTCAGATAAGCGATAGGATCCTAGCCGAGTGACCTCTGTGACGATGTAAGGCCCCTCCCAAGGGGGGGATAGCTTGTGGCGCCCGACCCCCTTGAGGACCCTCCGAAGGACCAGATCCCCACTGAGAAAAGCATGAGGATGCATGTTACTCTCATGATAACGGCGTAGAGTCTGCTGATATCATGCCGGCTGAATCACTGACTTAAGCCGCTCTTCTTCCAATAGATCGACCTCCTCAAGCCGCGTGCTTTCCACCTTTGCGATATCCTTGAATGCCAACTGCGGTGCCCCATGTGCCAAATCAGCAGGTAACACCGCCTCCGAGCCATATACCATGAAGAAGGGTGTGTTCCCGTTGAGAGCTTTACTCAGCTGTGTTCTAAGGCTCCAGACGATGTATGGGAGTTCTCTGATCTACTTGCGTGCCAATCTTTCATCCTTATTGAAGACTCTCTTCTTCAGGGCATCCAGAATCATCCCGTTAGCTCGCTCAAACTGGCCATTAGCACGAGGGTGCCACACCGATACGTACTTGATGACTATAGACTTCTCGCTGCAAAAGTCGAAGAATTCCGAGCCTATGAAGTTGGAGCTCAAATCTGTGATGATGCTGTTCGGAATCCCAAAGCAGAATATAATCTCTAGAATGAAATCCACTGCTTTGCTAAAGTAAGAGATGCGATAGGCTTGACCTCGATCCACTTGGTGAACTTGTCAATAGCCACCAAGACATGAGTGTAACCACCTTGAGCCCTCTTGAGTGGACCGATCATGTCGAGCCCCCAGCATGCAAAGGGCCATGAGATAGGAATGTTCTGCAACTGTTGAGCTGGCAAATGATGTTGATTTGCGAAGAACTGGCATGCCTCGCACCGCTTAACAATCCCGTAGCATCTTGCTTGGCTGTTGGCCAGTAGAATCCGGCCCTGAATGCCTTCCCGACCAGCATCCTGGATGCAGCGTGATTACTGCACTGCTCGGTATGGATCTCCATCAGTAGACTTCTGTCTCGAGACTCATCGATGCATTTTAACAGAACTCCAGCTGCACCGTGCTTAAACAGATCGTTGCCAATCAATGTATAGCTGGCCTTACGCCGGATGAGTCGCTCGCCTTCTGCTTTGTTTTCAAGCTCATCGCCATCCCTGATGTACCTGATGATTGGAACCCGCCAGTCAGCCGGAGCATCCTTTAAGCTCAGAACGTGCAACTCTGGGGGTTCTAGGTCGCGATCAATGGACGGACGAGATAGCTCCTGGATGAACACTCCTGGGGGAAGTTTGGCCCGAGATGAACCAAGCTTGGACAGTAAGTCGGCGTTAGTGTTACCTTTGTGATCCACATGATGAAATTCTAGCCCGCCGAACTTGTCTTCCAGCTTCCGAACTTCAGCACAGTATTTGTCCATGACTTCCGTGGTGCAATCCCAGTCCTTGTTGACCTGACTGGTCGCCACTAGAGAGTCCCTGTAGACCATGAGGCGCCTGATGCCGAGTGAAATCACGATGCGCAGGCCGTGTAGCATAGCTTCGTATTCCGCCGCATTGTTGGAAACTGTGAACGGAATCTGAAGCACGTACTTGAGTTTTTCGCCTTTTGGGGAGGTTAGGACGACACCTGACCTAGCTCTATCTATCTTCAGCAACCCATCAAAATACATCTTCCAAAATTCTAGAGGCTCTGGGTTATTAGGCACCTGGTTCTCTGTCCACTCGGCGATGAAATCAGCCAACGCTTGGGTCTTGATAGTGGTGCGTCAGTGGAACTCGATGTCATGTGCTCCCAGCTCACACGCCCACTTAACGATTCTTCTTGTAGCCTCTCTATTCCGTAGGATCTTACCAATGGGGAATGAAGTGACCACCACCACCTTGTGCTCTTCAAAGTAATGACAGAGCTTGCGAGCTGTGTTGAGAACCACATATAGTAACTTCTGAACCTAAGGATACCTGATCTTGGACGGGCTGAGCACCTCGCTGATGAAGTAGATCAGGTGTTAAGTCGGCTAAACATGCCCTTCTTCCACCCTTTCAACCATTAATGCAGAGCTGACCACATGAGTCATGCAAGAGAGGTACAACAACAGATCCTCAGCGGGGGTGTCCACCATGGCTCAGTTTGGCGACTTCAATACTGGAGGATTCGTCAAGAACTTCTTAAGGGCCTCAAGTGCTTCCTGAGCTTCTAGTGTCCACTGAAACATGTCCACCTTCTTCAAGAGCTTGTAGAATGGCATGCCACACTCGCCCAGCTGTGAGATGAATCGGCTCAGCGCTGCCATGCACCTAGTGAGCTTCTAGACCTTCTTCTGTGACTTGGGAGGCTGCATCCTGATAATCGCATCGATCTTCTTGGGATTAGCCTCAATCCCCCGTTTGCTGATGACAAACTCGAGTAGTTGTCCAGCTGGAACCCCGAATACGCATTTAGTCAGGTTAAGCTTCCAGCGGAACCTTCTCAGGCTGTTGAAGACCTACTGGATGTCGTCGATGAAGTCTTCTGAGTTCTTCGTCTTGATCACCACATCGTCGATGTAGGATTCAACATGCTTGCCCCAGTGTTCAGCCAAGCATGCCTGGATCGCGCACTGGTACGTGGCCCCGGTGTTCTTCAACCCGAAAGGCATAGTTGTGTAGCAGAGTGTCCTGAACGGCGTGATGAAGGCAGTCTTCTCTTGATCCTCCAAAGCCAAGCTGATCTGATGATAGCCCAAGTAACAATCGAGGAAGCACAGGAGAGAGCATCTGGTCGTAGAGTCAACTACTTGATCTATCCTAGGCAACCCAAAGGGATCCTTCGGGCAATGTTTGTTGAGATCAGTATAATCAACACACATCCGCTAGTCTACTTTATTCTTTTTCAAAACGAGTACAGGGTTTGCAAGCCACTCGGGATGCATGGCTTCTCTAATAAACTCGGCAGCTTAGAGCTGGGTTAACTCTGCATGGATCGCCTCCCTCTTGTCCGAAGTAGAGCGATGCAACCTCTGCCTGATCAGCTTGGCGTTGGGGAACACTTTGAATTTGTGCTCGACCAATTCTCTCAGGACTCCAGGCATATCAGTGGGCTTCTAGGCGAACATGTCCTAGTTGTCCATCAAGAACTGGACGAGCGCGCTTTCCTATTTGGGAGGTAGGATGGCACTGATGGTCACCGTCTTCGAGGCGTCGGGGAGGTCAAGGCTCACTTCCTTGGTCGCCACGGTCGCCTGGATCGCCATGGTAGGAATCGGCTCGTGAGTCAGGATCACCTGGTCTTCCTTCGGGAGCTTGTTCGCATCGTCAATGAGTCGGCACTGAGCCGCCGCAATGGTCGTGGCGTAGGCCATCTAAAAAGCCTCCCATGCGAAAAGAGCAGAGGCCTTGAAGTCTGCCCGCACGGAGATAACTCCACGTGGGGCTGCCATCTTCAGGACAAGGTATGAGTAGAGGGGGACAGCTATGAACTTGGCTAACCCGGGCCACCCAATGATGGCATTGTAGGTGGAGTCGAAGGTAGCCACCTCGAAGCGCTAGGTCTCGGTGTGGAAGTTTTCCTTCGTTCCAAAGGTGACGGGCAGGCTGATATGCCCCAGCGGGTACTCCCCATCGCCAGGCATGATTTCGTAGAATGGACTATCCAACTCCTCCAGATCGTCGATGGAGAGGTCGAGAGACAGCAAGGTCTTCGTGAACATGATGTGGATGCTGCTCCCGCCGTCGATAAGGGTCCTCATGAGTCGGCTCTTGTGGACCATTGGGCTTACTGTTGATGCCACTTAAGCACGCCAAACCTTATACTGCAAGCAACAGTATCATGGTAGCTTTTTCCCAGGATGAGTATCATGGGTTTTGTCAATTCATGGAAACAACTAATAGAGAATGAACTAACAAGAGTTTAAGGTAAACTAAGATGATTAGGTGATATCTAATCTACATCTAATCTACCCCTAATCTAAGTCTAAACTACGTCAGAGTTAGAAGATAAACAAATAGAATATAATTAGAACATCGAATAGGAGGAACTAAACAACGTCTAATCAGACCCTAATTGGATCCAAAACAAGCATAATATGAACACCATAAATAGATTATAGCACTCAAGATAACTAAGCATTCAAGGCAAATATAAGTATGATCAAGGATGCACTTCATAGCATGATTAAACCAAGGTCATTAACCTAACCCCCTTAATCAAGCTTAACCTTTCTCCAGCCCTACTGTCACTAGAACAAATTAATCGATGAGAAGCTCTCATAAGGCATACACTTACGCATAGTCTAATAACATAATAAACATAACTAGACTTCTAATCACCATGATCACAAGAACTAGCTACGCAACCATATCACTAGTAAGCAAGATCAAAGACCAAAATCGCTAGAAGAACATAACCTTTAAGAACATGATCAAATTAACATGCATCTAGAACTAAAGCTAATTAGAGCAAGAACATGCATAATTAGAGCAAGAACATGATAATTAGAGCAAGATCAATACTTCATGAGAGATCATATCAAAGTTACAACCATGATCATACCTCCCACGATGATATGAAGAGCCTCTATGAACTAGGTAATTAGAGCTCCATGCAAGGCCTCTAATTACCCAAAGGAACTAGAAGAACCTCTAATCCCTAGCCTAGAACTCGACCCTCAGCTCTCCTCTAGTCGATGTCCCTCTTCTCTACATTTTGTCGCTTTGATAATGAATTGGATGCCTAGGGGGTCTCATGGGGGTTTGTATTTATACTCCGGAGGTGCCGTGGGGCACCATCCACCTTCCTCTTCCTTCGAGTTGGAGTAGGACTCTTGTTTGCCCCGAAATCGGACTTTCCTGTTTTCTGCACCTTTGGTATTTCAGCCATATCTCTGTCATCCGGACTCCAAATAAGGCAAACTCGGACTCTAAATTGTAGATCTCGAAGAGATCTACAACTTTGGTCTTCAAACATCCTTCATTTGACGTCGTTAAGGTCTCCAAATTGGGCCAGCAAGGTGGTGCTGTCCTGAAATCCGAGAATATCTCGATATTTAATTTGGCCTTGGATGGATCTCGTGATAAACCTTTCTTATCTTCAATTCTTTGATACCCAAGTAATCCTTATCTCGTTGGAATCTTCTGGAAGAGGCATGGTAGAAAGGAGGACACGAGATGACACCGGAAGGGGGCGGTCGGCCGACCACAGGGCCTAGGGTCGGCCGACCCAGCCCTTTCCTTCGGCCGTTTCCTTCCATTGTTCGTGGGGTCGTTGTTTGTTGCCTAAGAAATATAATTGCGAGGGTTCTCGGACTCTTGGGGTTCTGGAATCCTCGATATTCTCCGAGAATTGATGAAATCTTCTAGTTTCGGATATAATTGAAATACTTTTCCCCCATATTATTCCATGAACTTGTAGCACTTGATGTCTTCTGGAAGTTTCTGGTCAGAAAGCCTTGATTGATTAACTCAGAGGAGCAGCATATGTCAACCAAGCCTTTCTTGATCATCATCTTCATAAAATGACATCTCAGAGGTCTTTTCTTGCTCGACGTAGATTAAGGTGAATTTCGCGAAAAATTGGTCAAAAAACTATAAAAATCACATATAGCAATTTTCTAAGACAATTTTGCAAAATTCACAAAAATTAGTGATAATTGACAGTAAAAGATAAAGTTGACACATAAAATCAGTGAAAAACCATATAAAATGATATAAAATATTCGTTCAAATGTCGTGTCAACAACATCCTCACTCTTAAACCTTGCTCGTCCTCGAGTAAGTCAAGAATCAACGTTGCCCTACATTAACTTTTTCATACTCTAATCTTAGTAAATCAAAATAACGAGCTTTCTCAAAATTTTAGTGTGAGCCAACAAATTATGAAAGAAAAGATATTCAGCTAAGCTCATCCCACAACAAAGGAATTAGCAAGAGTTTAAATTTATCAATGACACATCTCCTTATTTTAGCAATATGTTTTTGAAATAGATAATCAAAACTATAGAGATAATTTCTTGCAAAGCCAAAGGAATACACTCAACTCTCCGGTCTCTCAATATCTAAATGGTATTCAATATATATATATATATATGAAGGTGGAAGCTTATCTGGAACATGGTATGAATCCTAATCAAAACTTGTTTTCAAAATATTGTCAAACCAAGAAATAAATCTATTGGTTTTACTGAGACTTGTCAAAAAGGTCATGGAATAAAAATAATGTCAAGAGAGAAAGGATGGAACAGGCACATTTAGAAGAGTGGAAATGTGCAAGTATCAATGGATGATCTCAAGGTACAAATGAAGTGCTTACTAGCCCTTACTAATGCTGCACATGAAGTCCTGCACATGGTTAGAAAATTTTCTGAAGTATATATAAACAGGATATCCCTTACTAATACTAAAGAAAAACTATATATAAAACTCTTAAAAATACTTAGAAGATTATCGAGGGGCATATATATATATATATATTCCATTAGTTGCAGGAAGCCCCAGCCAGGGGGCCGGACCAGTCAGGGGTGCGGTTCGCGAGCGTGCATGGCGGGGGGCGCTGGTTGGGTTCGGGCCCGTTTAGCGTAAAACCGTAGCAAAAGTAGCGTAAAATTGTATATAAATGAGCGTAAACTTCGGCTTCTGTTGTATCGGAAGGGACCGACTCTGACACATTCTGCCCAACTGACGCATGCATGCTTTAATCCATTCCATCGCACTATTTTTTTACGATAATTTTTTATTCAAACATCCAATTCACAAACGGTTTTCACCATTAGAATGCCCACATTTTTACGCACGTTTTGACATCCACTGTGACTATATTGTTTGGAAATTTTTTAAAGTCATAAATTTACGCTTTTAGCGTCATTCATTTATTCATCCATGCATTTAAAAAGGTTCTAAACTGGTAGCTATTAGTGTCGTTCGCAGCTATTAGTGTCTATATTTGTTTGCTATAACATCCGATTGACAAATGGTTTTTGTGATCACGGAAACATGTTCTCATGATTGAAAGCTTAACTCAATGGAGAATAGTAAAACGCAGTGGAATGTATCATAAATTTCAGATTAAGTTTATAAATCACGATGATCTTGTTGGTTTATGATATCTAGCATGGTCTGTAAGTATATGTGCCGATTGAAGCATAGAAACAACTATGTAATAGCATAGGATCTCCATTCTAGGTGTATAAACATACTAGAACTATGACGCATCTGCATAGAATCTCCATTTTTTTCATAATTGAAGCGTAAAATTAACTTTATGATAGCATAAAATCTGAATCACAGTGAGCAAATATGAACAGTGAGGGAGGTGTGGAACCTTTTATGCATGTAGCCAAAAAGCATAGAAACCTAGTGGTACATTCTAAACTACAAACTCAACTCAGCAAACATGGTACATTATAAAAAAATGTCATGCGATGCGAAGCCAAAATATTCACCGGTGACAGCATAGAAAATATAGTTCCTTGCTTTCACATGTAAAATTTAGTCCAATGAATTCATGTGGCTAAATTGAAGATGTCCTCATCATAAGATATTACATTGATTCTGTATAACAACTAACATAGACATGCGTAAAATTACAAGGTAACGACCTTTTCCCTATCTAGATGATGATATATTTCAGACCTAATAAACATAAATGTTCTTTGATAAATAAAATAATGCATAGAAGGCTTGAATCCAAACGGCATAATGGCAACTCTGCTGCACGCTGGTCACCATGGATCATATTTTGTACTCCAACCTCGTCAGACAGCAAGAACCACACCACAATGAGAAAGCTGATAGAGAAATCATCAGTACTGATAGCATCATATAATCTAGAAAGAAAAATATATATAGCCATAGTGGATCGTTGACTCAAAGGATATTTTGCATAAATAGAGGTTGCTAGGTGTAAATTTTGAATCGATCACAAAAGCACTGTACCAGCAACCCTGTAAACAATTAGATTCCAAAAGCGTTGATAGGCACAACTATAGCAATATATGCATAAATGGGGCATGGTATGCATAAATAGTGCAACATTGATCATAGATGATCAATGGTAGACATAGATAGTGTTGTGATATGCATAAATAAGTCAATGGTAGATATGAATAGTGCACATGTTGGCATAAATAGTGCAACAATAATCATAAAAAGTGAAATGGTAAACATAACTAGTGGTGAAGAGATTGGCATAAATATTGCAATGATGTGCATAATTAAATCAAATTGGCAGTGAGGCTGCAAACAAATCAAAAGCATAAATATTGGCCTGGCTGGGCATAATCAGCAACACGTGTATCCGTAAAAATTGCATCTGTGTGCATAAATAGTGAAATGATGGGCGTAAATGATACAATGATATGCGTAAGTACAGCAGATTGGTGTAGAGACTAGGAAGGGCAATCATAGAAAATGGAGATCCTACGTAGTCAAATCAATTTGAATATGTATGCATCAATTTGAATCGGTGAGAAATGAATTGAAGGCATCAGAAATAAAAATAAAAAGGCATAAAAACAACAGTTCAGAGGCATAAAGTTCCAGATCATAGAAACTGTAGCGGCAGCCGTTACTGAATAATGGCGATGTACAGAATAATGCCATAGCTCAACAGCAATGGAGGAGGCAGCCATGATGGTCGGACCCAAGAAGAACACATCGAGTTTGTTCATACAGGCAACAATCCGCAGCTGCAATTCCAAGAACAAACCTGAAAGGGCAGCAATTTGTTGAGTTCTCACAGGCGAAGATTCTCATGTACAAGATCCGACCTGCCGACAAGCACAAGATTCACAATGCATAAGAACCATTCTCGTGTAGGTATAAAAAAATCAAAATCAATAAAATCCAAAATAACCTACCCTGCTGAGAGAAGTAGTGGCACGGAGGCATAATCTTCCTAAATCGACTAGTTTGTGCTCCTCAATTCACGTGGATTTGAATCTCATATGGCCCTCAGCCTTGATCTGCAATAGAGAAAAATAATGATTTTTTGCCTGCAAGATTGAAACAACCACAAATATCTGGAACTAACCTGTACTGGCTCCAATTGTTGGGTTGGTGCCTGGATCTCAAATGAATGCCCAGAGTGTAGAGGAATGAAAGCCAGTCGATACACTAATCAAGTTGTTGCTATGCTATCATTGCTTGGAGAAGATGCCAGCAGCCATGGGGAAAACTTATTTTTTACTGCAAGGAAACACAGGAATAAATGAAAATCATAGAGCATTCTAGAAGCGAAGCAGAGTAGCATCAACATTGATAGGAATGACAAAATAACCACCAAATTTAGGGGATTCTTCATAGATATAGCCTGAATGGGCGCTGACACATTACTTGGAAAGGAACAAGATTTCTATGATCCAAAGGAAAATAGAGAAGTAAAAGCTTTGATTTCTATGCCAAAACCAAAGGAGAATATAGAGCTCCTTTTTTCTACACAGATAGATTCATTCAACAGGCTCCTATGCTCACAAAAAGATAAAAAAATAAAGGAACAAATCCACTGCTAGCTTCAAGGTCGTTCATGATGATCTCGTGTAACTCCTAAACCATGTATCTCAGCTCCTCAATTTGGATATGCATGAAACTGATTTTTTTCAGAAAGTGCAGATGAGAAGCATCGTGCCTATAAGGACCTATGCACAGCAGACTACTGCACAAGGGAATTTTGGGTAGGAAGAAAAGCAAACCATTGACATCGAGGTGCTCTGACCAGATTAGGGAAGGAATCGTTCGCGCCTGAACTTGCTGGCTGTGCTTGTCACATTGGGAGGCAGGGCAGTGTGGACGTTGATGTAGTGGACTACTGTGCTGAATCAAGAACACATCTTGTGAGATCGGCTGCCGTGAATCAAGAACATTCCAGACAGAGACGAGCTCCTACAAACCTTCTCGTGTGGCCCAGCGAACATTGAGGGGGATGGGAAGGAACCAGCGAGGTGGCCAGCTCGCCGGTGCAGAGGTGGCCGGATCCGCTCACCGGCAGCTGTGGGGCCTAGCGGCCTGATCCGCATAGAGGCATAGAGGCGCGGCGGCCAAATCTGCAGGGTATGCAGCGACGTGCAGTAGTAGTGGAGGGATGGAGGAGGCGGCACCCAGCAGCAGGAGGACGGCGAGCGCCGGCGTTAGCACCATCACTGCCGGATCTGTCAGCCACGTCGCCTGATCCGGTCGCCACAGGCAGCGCGACGCCGTCCACGGCCTCCTCGCCCTTGACCCAATGCGTGCCTCTGCTGGCCATCTCGCCCGCCGCCATGGCTACCTCGCGCTGGCAACGGCGACGCCGGATAGGGTTGGGGCGGCGGCAGCGGAACCGTCGAAAGGTATAGGGTTGGGGAAGACGTGGTGTGAGTGGACCGGGGGTGGCAACCTGAACTAGCAGCGGAACGGTTTGCGGTTCAGTCAAGAACGATTGGGGTCAGTTCGCTCTGGGAGGATTGGGGTGGTGCGGTTGGACCGGAAGGCACCGTTGGATCAGGGCTTCCTCTGCTTGTTAGGAGCCCAGGGCTCAAAAAAAAAAATATATATTTTGTATATATTTTTTTCCAAGCGACCACTTGGCCCCTTTTTCTTGCCGACCACTAGGTCTTTCTTTTTTTTTCTTTTTTTAAGCCTCCTCAAAAATCTCAATACAAAAATCCCTTAATAATAAAATGGCAGCTCTCCATTCCCACTCTTGAATAATACTCACCCTCGACCTTGAGTATATATCTATAAAACAATTAACTTAGAGGATAGAGCTGTCTAATTGAAATAATAATAATTGAACCCTTAAATACTCCAGAAAATAATAGGTTATGGTCAAGGAGGATACAGAAAAAGATAATCTTGGTTTAAGGATGGATATCCAGCGAAATTTGTACTCTCTCCAATGTAGACAGACACAATGCAAGGATAGAAAAGGTTAGCAAACAAAAGATACGCGAATGAATGATCAGCTTCTAAGTCTCATACCCTAGATCAAAGACTTGATCCAACTCATTTAAAAACAAATCTGATAAATTTAAGGTTTTAAAATATATATGGCTCTGGTGAGAATGACTATTGCGAGATAATCTCATAAAATTGATCATGGCATTTATAAGCAGTAAAAATAAACAAGGAGATGATCGTGATAAAGATTAAACCTTGCAAAAATTAAATTATATGGGTCTTTATGAACAATCATAATCAAGCACAAATTTGCTGGCTAGTACAATTAAACATTTTTATGAGAGCCTGGTAAATTTGACAAATCAAAATTTAAGCACAATAAAGATAAAGCGACAACTTTCATCATTTTCTTTAAAACAATGTTATCATTAATTAATTAAGCATAGATCATGGTTGTAGCATTAATCACACTATAAATCTAAACTAACACACTAAAAACAAGAGAAATACAAAGGGAACACCAAATTGATAGATATAGGTAAATATTTGCAGAATTCAAAATGAAAAGAGAAGGCTTTAGAAATATATTACCGTAGATTCCTTTGTTTTTTTGTCATTAAATAATTTCCTGCAAAATAATTCAAGTGCACATTCTACTCTCGAGGTAACGGTCGAGAGTAGAAACAATTTACTGTAATCTAAAATATATTTCTACTGACTTTTAACTTGTGGCTTAATTAATCTTAATAAAAGAAAAACAAAACTAATGGGTGTATGTGAGTGCGAGTATGCAAGAGATAAGCATATAAACAAAGACAATGATTAAATCAAGTTCTGAACATCATGTTTACAACATGATTGCTGAGTCTCTCCATAGTCATAAAAATTTTTAATTAATCAAGATTAAAACACCATGTTTTATCTAGATCATGAACTCATAACAGCACAAGGAAATCAAATCACATTGCAAAGCTTATAAACTAATCAAATAAAATTATGGATAACTAACAAAGTGAATTAACTTCATCATGATGATCAACAAATTAATCTAAGCACCATGCTTACACAAAATTTCCTAAAGAAAAACATCATATCCAATGTTATCATGAACATAAAAACACACATCATGAAGTTAATTAAACAACCAAGCCAATTATAATGCAAACATGCAACTTTAATCTAAATGCAAAAGTGTGGTTTGTGCATGAATGGTAGAAACCAAACTTAAAAAAAGTTTACACCTAATCACTAAGAAACAAAGCGCTTTAATTAATTTAGAAAATTAATCATGTTAACCTAGCAAAGATAGAAAGCTTATCCATAAGAGATATGATTAGCAAGAAACTTTCGATTGAACTTAATGAAGATCGTCTCAAATTAAATCTAAACACCATATTTATACTTAATTTACCAAGAAGAAAATTCGGCCGAGAATCAACATAGAAATAAAGCATCCATTATTAAGTTTCATGAAAATTTCAAAATTAATAAAACAAGTGTGGAAAAACAAATGATAATGCAAGGCGGAAATAAAATATAATTTGATATGAAGGTGATTATCTAAAACAAATGTTAGACTAAGTTAACTAGCTACAAGCTAAAGATTCAAAGGGTGATGTCATGCTTCCCATTTCTCTATTAAAAGATTCTAAAACTCTTAACACTAAAATAAATGTTTAAACGGGTTGCATCCCGAAAAACGCTTAATTTAAAGTCATAGAGCTAGACTTCTTACTTACATCCGTTGAAGTGAAGCCATGGTCATTGAAGTAAGAATCCAAATTGTGCATGCAGCTTGATAACTTGATTGTGCAGCTTCATCTTATCTTGATCATAGCATCACTTGTGTGCACAATCCTCTAGTTGTGTGTTCTTGTGCCAATGTCTTTGAACCTCCTCGCAACTGAACTTAATCATGAAAATCCTATGGAAGCATTGCACAAACTTTCTTCATCATTGTTGCCATCATCTTCCTCAATTAGACATCACCATTGTTGCTGCCACCTCATTCTTCGTGGTATATCTCATTGGTCTCGAAGAGAACATACCTTAAACAATAGATCCATTGGATAGCCTCTGAAATTATCTTTCCAACGAGTACATATGCGTCAAAATCCGATTCCATATGAAGGAGGTATGCCCTTTTGAGGCACTGCATTCTGTCCAGACATCAACTCAGCCCGCGCAGCCTTCAATGATTTGCACATTGCTCCTTGTAAAAATCTCCAAATTGAGTTATTCTTGTTCCGTTGGAAAGAGGATTTCATGGGCTTTCCAAATATAAGAAAATATTCTGTTTTTGCCTCTGAGGTCGAGCTCCACATTGGTGACATTTTCAGCTCTCCGATGTTGACAATCTTCAGCCTTTTGTACTTGTGTCGTTGTGGAAATTGTTTAGAGTCCACCATTGTTGATCTTGAAGCTTCATAGGCTTGATTCTTGTCTTCAATTCCTCCTCCATTTAGTCCACTCACTCTTAAACTTGAAACACAACCAAACATTTGCAAATTCTGATGATATCTTCAAATCCTTGTCAAATCCTTCTATCAATCATCATGAATTTGTCTTGTACTCTTTCACCAAATTGATCTCATTGTTTCAAATGAAGTGTGAATTTTTCTGCAGGGTTAGCTCATAGCGCACACATATATATAATATAATAACATCAGGGCATTGACAAAAGTAGAGTCACATGGTTGATTGGGGTTTAAACAAACATTTGATTCAAGAATCAAAGACAACTATAAATCACTAAAGCATATATAATTCATAGATAAACTTGATTCATAAAATCAAACGTGGGATAAACAAGACGATGGGTTTCTAATGATTTTGGCTAAATTAGAGAGATGATTTTGAAAGAAATAAAATAAAATTGGGTTTAGATAAAATTCTAACAAGGGTTCTTTTTTAGAGAGACCAAACGTTTTGAAATTTTAAATTTTCAAAGATAATATTGTGCACATACAATAGTGAAAAAAAACATGCACATGTTCATGTTTAAAAATTCAAAAGCAGTTTGCTCATAAAAGTAAACCTGGACCGAACCACTCAACGGGGGATTTGGTGGTCAGTCCCCTCTACTTTTACACAAACCTTGGCTCTCAAATTTTATTTATTTATATCGAACCTTAAACCTTAAACCTGAGAATCGACCAACTAGCAAACCTTAACCATCCCTATGCATGAGTAGATTCAATCAACTAATTAAAGTAAAAAGATCTACTAAAAGAACATGAAAACGTTTAAACTCTGGCCAGGTAAACATGTTGAAATTAAGCACTACAAAGCTATGGATCAAGAAGCTAGTCTGAAGACAAACTTTATTAATTAAATCTCATGGTATGTATTAAGGGAACAAAGGTTTAAAAAACATGAAAAACAAAACATAAGCAGGGATATGATCACAATCAACCAACTAACATGTTAATGATCATTATGAAGCATCTCTAATTAAATTCAAGCTATCTATAATTATATTTATGATTAAAACGAGAATTACCTTAATCCTGAAGAAGTGAAGTTCCAATCTCATCATTGACTCCACGGTAGCTTCATCTTATTCCTTAGAATACCAAGATTGCATACACCATCGAGTGTTGGAGAAGAATACTTCCTGTGTTTCTCGAAATTCAGCTTCCCTTGTTCTGCACCTTTAATATTTCGACCATAACTTCCTCATTTCATTTGACGTTGTTAAGGTCTTCGAATCGGCCCCACAAGGTGTTGCTGTCCTGAATTCCAAGAATATCTCGAGATTAGGTTGGAGCTTGGATTTGGTCTTGAGATGAACCTTCTGTGTCCACATCTTCCTTGTACTCAAGCAATCCTTAGCTTCAGGAACCTTCTCGGCTAATCATCTTTGCCTCCATTATCTGAAGCTTAGAACAAACAAGCTCCAAAGAATATTAGTCTTAAAAATTAATTGACACAGCAGACATACCTTTAACACCATAGTTACTCCTTCGTGATAGCGTAATACTAGTCAAAGAAATATATATATAGGAGCAACTATATTCTATTAGAGTTTATAAAAGAAGAACTAATAATAGATCTAAACTTATTCTAAACAAAGCTATCTAATTATAAAATTAAATGCAAGAAAGTAAATAAACTAAACTAAACTAAAATAAAATAAAAGGCACAAAACTAAAAATAAAAGGCTAAATTATGAAAAGACAAAATTAAATATATACATAAACTCAAGTTAATTAAGACTCGACTAATTAGTTCCCCGGCAACGGCGCCAGAAAAGCTTGTTAACGGCACTTAAGCACGCCAAACCTTATACTGCAAGCGAGAGTATCGTGGTACCTTTTCCCCAGGATGAGTATCATGGGTTTTGTGAATCCGTGGAAACAACTAATAGAGAATGAACTAACAAAAGCTTAAGGTAAACTAAGATGATTAGGTGATATCTAATCTACATCTAATCTACCCAGAATCTAACTTTAAACTACGTCAGAGTTCGAAGATAAACAATTAGAATATAATTAGAACATGGAATAGGAGGAGCTAAACATCGTCTAAGCACACCCTAATTGGATCCAAAACAAGCATAATATGGGCACCACAAATAGATTAGAGCACTCAAGATAACTAAGCATTCAAGCCAAATATAAGTATGATCAAGCCTGCACTTCATAGCATAATTAAACGAATGTCATTAACCTAACCCCCTCCATCAAGCTTAACCTTTCTCCTGCCCTACTGTTACTAGAACTAGTTAATCGATGAGAAGCTCTCATAAGGCATACACTTACGCATAGTCTAATAATATAATAAACATAACTAGACTTCTAATCACCATGATCACAAGAACTAGCTACGCAACCATATCACTAGTAAGCAAGATCAAAGACCAAGATCGCTAGAAGAACATAACTTTAAGAACATGATCAAATTAACATGCATCTAGAACTAAAGCTAATTAGAGCAAGAACATGCATAATTAGAGCAAGAACATCATAATTAGAGCAAGATCAATACTTCATTAGATATCATATCAAAGTTACAACCATGATCATACCTCCCACGATGATATGAAGAGCCTCTGTGAACTAGGTAATTAGAGAGCCATGCAAGGCCTCCAATTACCCATAGGAACTAGAAGAACCTCTAATCCCTAGCCTAGAACTCGACCATCAGCTCTCTTCTAGTTGATGTCCCTCTTCTCATGGGGGTTTGTATTTATACTCCAAAGGTGCCTTGGGGCGCCCTCCACCTTCCTCTTGCTCGGAGTTGGAGTAGGACTCTTGCTTGCCCCGAAATCAAACTTTCCTGTTTTCTGCACCTTTCGTATTTTGACCATATCTCTGTTATCCGGACTCAAAATAAGGCAAACTCAGACTCTAAATTGTAGAGTTCGAAGATATCTACAACTTTGGTATTCAAACTTCCTTCATTTGATGTCGTTAAGGTCTCCAAATTGGGCACGCAAGGTGCTGCTGTCCTGGAATCCGAGAATATCTCGAGATTTAATTTGGGCTTGGATGGATCTCATGATAAACCTTCCTTATCTTCAATTCCTTGATACCCAAGTAATCCTTATCTCCTTGGAATCTTCTGGAAGAGGCGTGGTAGAAAGGAGGACACGAGACAGCACTGGAAGGGGGGCAGTCGGCCGACCAAAGGGCCTAGGGTTGGCCGACCCAGCCCTTTCCTTCGGTCATTTCCTTCTATCTTTCGCGGGATCGTTGCTCGAGGGTTCTCGGACTCTTGGGGTTCTGGAATCTTCGACATTCTCCGAGAATTGAAGAAATCTTCTAGTTTCGGATATAATTGAAATACTTTTCAAGCATATTCTTCCATGAACTTGTACCACTTGATGTCTTCCGGAAGTTTCTGGTTAGAAAGCCTTGATTAATTTAGAGGAGGAGCATAAGTCAACCAAGCCTTCATTGATCATCATCTTCATAAAATGACATCTCACAGGTCTTTTCTTGCTTGACGTAGATTAAGGTGAATTTCGCGAAAAATTGGTCAAAAACATGTAAAAATCATATATAGCAATTTTCCAAGACAATATTGCAAAACCCACAAAAATCGGTGATAATTGATAGTAAAATATAAAGTTGACGCATAAAATCAGTGAAAAACCATATAAAATGATATAAAATATTCATTCAAATGTCGCGTCAACACTTACCAGCAGGGTGTACTTGCCCAGGTGATCGTACTTGAGCCAATGGTCCGCTTGACTGAAGGAGATCATCACATCCGACCAGCTGTATGGCTCCG
Organism: Paspalum vaginatum; assembly: GCA_030272315.1. NCBI lineage: Eukaryota > Viridiplantae > Streptophyta > Magnoliopsida > Poales > Poaceae > Paspalum > Paspalum vaginatum. The sequence goes on along the minus strand of CM059019.1, from coordinate 11,930,789 downwards.
GAGGTTCCTTGGTGGCCGCCAAGACTTGGCGGTCGTCGAGCTTCTGCTGCCGCTTGCTCTGCAGGGATCCATGCCCCCCGATGATGACGTTGATGTGCCGCTTAACGTTGGGGAAGCTGGCAAAGGTCCCAGATCGCACGACAGTGGCTGTGGAGGAGGTAGAGCCATGAAAGGCCTGCCGTGGGCGATCGAAGCCTTGAAGTCCCTGCAGTCGCGCAGGGTGTGGTGCATCTCCTTATGGTAGGGACACAGCGCGTCGAGGAGCTGGTCGAGTGACCTCTACCCCCCTTGCCGTGGCGGAATGCGCGGGTGTGTGGGCGATGGCTCCACAGTCTGGACTTCCTCCCGAGGTCTCTTCTCCCAACGGCGATCTTGCTGCCAGCACTCTTCACACTTCCCCCATTCTTCTCGTTGTACGTCGACCAAGTCCCGAGCTCATTCGTCCACGGTTATGTATCGGTCAGCATCGCGGATGAGCTGCTCGGACATGATTAGGACTTTTGCAGGAGGGCCTTCACGAAAGCCTCGTCCTTGGACCCTCGGAAGAAGTCGTCGATTACTGCCGCATCAGCGATGTTGGGAATTCTATTCCGCATCGACTGAAACCGCTTGAGGTATGAGCGGAGACCCTCACCGTCCTTGCGCTTGATAGACTTGAGGTCCCAAGGCTGTGCCGGCTTGTCCGACAATGACTTGAAATTGGTGATGAAGCGCTGACAGAATTTATCCCAGTTATCGATGCAGTTGTGCCAGAGGTGACGCAGCCATTATAGCGCATCCTGTCCCAGGACGATCGGAATGTAGGCAGTCATCACGTCTTCACTCGCACCGACCGCACCAGCTGCTATCGAGTACACAGCCAGCCAGCCAGTGGGGTCGAGCTTCGCCTCGTACTTGTCGATGTTGGAGACCTTGAAGTTCTGTGGCCACGCTACTCCGCGAAGCCGAGTGGTGAAAGCCGGGATTTTGACCACGCCACGATGGGCTGGTTTGTACTGACCACCGCCTTGAGCTGCTGCGTCATGGCATTGACAGGACCGAGGGCGATTCCCCCCTAACCGGTCGTGGACTGACTGTCGAGCCATCGGATTGTTGACGGACGCCCCGACTAAGTTAGCTTTGCCCCGGTCTTCTTGTTGTGGCGCCCTGAAGTCATGGTCGTAGTCATTACGACGTCAGAGATCCTCTGCGTGCCATTCTACACGCGATCTTTTGATGTTGTTGTGGTCATCCCGCCTCCCATTGATGGCTTGATGGGCGTCGGGGGCTGCAGGAGGGTTAGCCAGAAGGAGGTGATGAGCTGCTTGTGCGAAGATCCGCAAGTACGCTTCCCCCTGCGGAGTCTGAGGGAGTGTGTCCGCCAGCCGCGCTAGGACTCCCCCCACTTGACTCCGGGTGCCCATGGCCGCAGCGAAGTCGGGCAGCAGGTTACGCCCTGCTGGTGGAGGCAGTCGGGGTTGAACGTGGTTCTCTGCATCGCGCACCCCTCCCCCGTGATCCCACTGGTACTGCTGGGCCTGCATGTGCTGACGGTCATGCCGCTGACTGTTTCTCTGACGATGGAACTCAGCTAGCTCAGGTGTCTCGCCTGAGTCGGTCGTCTCATCCTACGAGATGGGTAGGGTTAGGTCTTGATTCCTCGCGTTGTGGAGACAATGGATATTGTGGCGCCGGTTGCGACACCGTCGCTGCTCGCACTAATGAGGTGATTCTCCGTTGATGGAAGGCTCATCACCGAAGACAGGGTCATCCTCCATCGGTATGTCAATGATGAGTACCTGGGAGAAGTAAGTTGGCACCCTCGAGCTTGCCCGATCGTCGAGGAGGGTCGGTAACACCTCCGAGTGAAGTGTGAATCCCGATGCCGTAGTTGTCTGAGGTTGCCTACTTCCGAGCTCGGAGGGAGACTCCAGGTTGCAGGCTATCTCGATGCAGGCAGGCTCATCGCCCTCTTGAGGGAGAGGTGGCCGAGTAAACTGTTGTGGAGGCTTTGGAGGCGCGATCTCTTACTTCGCCATCGCGCGCACTGCGCGACGTGGCGGTCCTATCGGTCGGGGTAGAGTTGATGCCGAGGCCCATGCAGAATCCAGTCACTAATTCCTCGATCGCGTGATAGATGTCGTCATCCACGAGTGGTGTGGACGTTGACCCTGATGAAGGTCTGGTCGCCTTTTCCCTGCCTCCCTCCTTGAGTTGTGGTGGCTGAGGCTGCAGTTGATGATGAGGGCTGGCGGTCTCCCATCGCACATCCTCATCGTGTTTGAGGAGAACCGTGGCATGAGGAATGAACCGTAGATGCGATGAAGTCGATTGACGAGTCGCTACGGCATTGCAGGGGCCGCGGTGAAGCTTGGAGTGAGCCCGATCTTGTCCGTGATCTATGGCTTTGCTGCTTCAGCCATCAGTCGGGAGCAAAATCGAGGTCTTCTGGTTGGTGGGGTCGCCGGCGTGGGAGTTGAGGACGTGCGGCGAGCCTCCGGTCGCTGCGGTTTCTTCTCCCGACTGATCTGAGTCTAGATCCGAGTTGGGAAAGTGGAGAGCGTGGTGCGTCGAGTCGGCGAAGACGGGGTCACCGATTGGGGTAGAGGAGTGGGTGCAAATCTGCGCCTGACACCTCGACCGCCTGTCGTGGTCCCGACCGAGATTGAATCAGGGAGCGACTCGGCGCCTTGCACTAAGGTGGGACAAACCAAGGCCGAGTGGCCCTGGTAGGCTGGTGCGTCAACGCTCAAGGACGAGCTGGCTCGACGCTGGTGGTGGCTGGTCGGTGTCCTGCCACCCGCTGAGCAGATCCAGGCACCGGTGAGGTTGAAGGAAGCTTCGGAGTTGGCAATGGTGCTTTGCAGCTACGCGCCTCCCCGGTGGCACCGATGAGACGGTGCAAATTGCTGGATTGGTTGGCGACGAATGAGATGGATCCGAAGTAGATCATCGTGCCTGGAGCGAACTTGCTGACGTTGTTGATAAGGTTGGCCGAGCCCCTACCTGGTGCACCAACTGTTGGGGTTTAGTACCGGTAGTGCACCATGGGACGGGTCACATGGAGCTTTTGTGGCTCGGTGGGATCGACGTAGGTCCATGGTTCGCCGAAAAAGAGACAGGGACACGAGGATTTTGATAGGTTCGTGCCGCGAGATGCATAAAACCCTACGTCCTATGTGCGGGCTGATTGTATTGCGTCGAGTTCTCAGGGTTACAATGAAGGCTCTGGCTAGATTGCGATGGGAGTTGATGTTCTACGTAGGGGTCCCTCATCCGCCTTATATAACCTGACGGAGTCTTGGGTTACAAGTTGGTTTCCTTCTATATCTCCTAGTCCGTTTAGCTTACATGAGATCAAACAGAATCTAAGTTTCCATCGTATCTTCGTCAATCTCCTCAAATCTCGGAACTAGAATCCGAGCTAAGCTTCCTTGTTTGTTCTCTAGATCACGTCGTTGTTACCTCGAGCTCCAAGTCATCATGACCATATTTTGGCCTGAGTTAAGTGTTCGGCCCATGAAATCAGCCATTCGCCTGACTCAGGCCCACTGTTGGCCCATGTCTTGGATCCGTGCCATGAGGAGCCAGGGGATATCTATCCATCACAAAAACATGATAAATTATGCCCTCGAACATGAAATGTTGGTGGTCTAAATGGGTTTTATCGACCACCAACACCCCCCACACTTAAACCTTTGAGAGGAGAGTTAAGTACAATTGGGACAGGCATAACATCCACCATAGTAGGCCCCGGATCACTTCCAACTATTTCACCTTGCCTAAGATTTTAAAAGTGTCTACACTTTGGTTTTGGAATGTTGGAACATGGAACAAGAATATCAGAGTTAACTTTTGGTTCCCACAACACATGAGTAAAGAGGTTTTTGGAATTCTCAAAAGCAGGGCATGCCACTCTTTTGATCTTAAGACCAAGTCTGGATCACACAAAGGACAAGGTGTTCTTGCCAAAAGCTTGCATTCCTCACATCCTATACTACCAAGGCTTTTTGTGGAGCTAAGGTGGTTGGGACAATGAAGTTCTTCCATCATGTTTATATTGTCAAATCAAATCAAGTGTCAAGAAAGAATCCACAATCAAGTGAGATTTGACCAAGTGCAAGTGTAAGGATTTGTCTCTTTGTAGGTGCTTTGCTTGAATTCCATGTTTGAGTACAGGGCATGGATTTCTCCTTTCTTTTCTTTTCATATTTCCTCATACTTTCTCTTTTTTTTGAATCTCCATGCCTCTCTTTCTTACAAACAAGGCTTGAATGGGATCATTGACATTTCACTGCACACCTTTTTAGGAGACTTTATTCCATGGAACGTGCGTCGGAAGGCCAAAATTCTCAATTGATTTGAAATCTTTGATGGCACAAGACTTGATGAGACTCAAAACAATCAAGGAAACACGAATGTGCAAGTTCTTTTTTTCGTATGTGGCACTGGTGGGACAAAGGATAGGTACTTGAGATCATCCAAGATGGGGCCCTCATTTTATTTTGCAAACAAAACTCTTACTTATGTGGGAAGGTTCCATTAGTTTTCTCCAATTATCTCATATGACATGAAACAACAAATTAAACCAAAGCGGATCCCTAATCATGATAGTATCCAAAGGTAAGATTACTTTAGCATAGGAAATAAAATGGTGCAAAGCCCAAGTTAAATGTGACATTATGAACTTGTAGAGCATGATTTAATCAAGTTCATGTGTAAAGTGGAGAATTTGTGGTGTACAGAATGTAAACAGGCATTTCTAACCTCCAAGTGCGGGCTCGAGATGAAGATGGGCCCACCAGCCCAAACACATGGCTGGGCGGCTAGGGGTTTGTCCGGGCGGCCAGCCTGGTGGGCGGGTGGCTAGGCTTATGGCTTGGCGGCCACTTTTTTTGTGCGTTCTACCTGTACGCTTGTTTATTTCTATTGTAGGAGCCTCAGGGGGACATGATAGTGCTGCGCGACCTGTTTTTGTAAAAAATGATGGCCTGGCGGCCATGAGTTTTCACCAAACCACCTGAAAATTTCTGAGTAGTGTGGTAGTGCCATGTTCGTCATGTTTCTCGTGTGTATTCTGCAGGGTCAGTGACAGGAGGACGAATGGCTTTGCCCATTCCAACCAAACTCATTATTAGAAGGGATACTATCCTACCTTTATTGAATAAAATTATAGGCGCTTGATATAGAAGGAAAATTAAACAAAGCAAACTATTCAACCTAAGAATTAAAACCTAAAACTAAAATGCCTAGGATAACTAGAAGCAATGGGCGTCTATGGCATGGGTGGATCATAGAGCTCGGGATGCCCCATTGCTTCTACAAGGCAGCGGACTTTGGCAGACATCCCTTTCCTATGGACATCAACTTCATCATCTATTTCCATCTGCCAAAGTTCGCATTTAGCTTAGCGCTCTTCTAAGTTCTGAAGTTTTGCCATAAGCACTGCTATCTCCCCCTAAAGGGCTGCCACCATTTCCTTCTCTTCATTGGAGGAATCTTCAAAGTGTCCCAGTGGTCCTCTAATTGGAGGTGATTTGGACAACCGGTTCACCATCCTCCTTGGTGGTGTTGAGTCAATAGACTCATCTATGGAGGCATCCAGTATGAGGGCCCTAGGTACGAGCACCATTCCATACCCTATGGTCGTTTTCACCCCACAGAGGGATTGAGGAGTTGCCCCTAGGATGTCTGGGTCGCTAGATGGCTCAGAGCCCTCCTCTTGGAAGAGGCTCCTCACACACTTCACCGAGGCGAGAACTCCGGCGGTCGGGTGAGGAGATGGGCGTGCCACCTTCTTTGCGATTGCCCTCATAGGAGAGAGACCACGTGCCAGCCTTTCCACACTCTATGAACAGTGAGGGGAGGTTGGGCGACCATCGCGTATGGCCGAGCGGCCACGGGGAGTGGTCAGGCAGCCATTTGGTATGGCTGGCATGGCCGGGTGGCTAGCAGAGGTGGCCGGGCAGCCATCAGCCATGGCCGGGTGGCCATGGGACCGGGCCCCTTTGGCCAAGGCAACCTCTGGATGAGTCTCTTGGGGCTCTCCTCCGTGGGTAAGGACTGAAAGGGACATGGGGAGCCCTCGAACGCCAGAGTGTAGGTGGCGGTAGTACCAGAAGTGATAGAGATGATAGCCTTGCCATTGTTGTTGGGAGAGGGAGGTACCATGGCTTGATCTCAGGTTAAAGATGAGAAATGAGAGTGTTTTGGTTATGAAGAAGGCTATCTCCTTGTATAAATGACGAAAGCTCTCGAATCATCTATTCAATAGCATCAAGGAAGTTGGATCGAGCCTCCAAACTTCGAATTTCGATTTTTGGCAGCTAAGCGGCGTCAGAGGGTGGCCGAGCAGCCAACACACTGGCCAGGCGGCCAGCCCCTTGGCCGAGCAGCCACACCCAGGGCTGGGTGGCCATGCTAACATGGGCTGGATTAGACGCACATTGGGGTTGCCCTCGTAGGTGAGTTGTGGGTCCATTTTTCGTAGGTGGGACGTTGGTTTTATTGAGATTTTCAGCAATGTAGGACCGAGACGTATGACTAGAGGGGGGGTGAATGGGAGCACTTTAAAACTCAAATTCACAACTCTCTGAAACTGGTTCTTGAAAGAAGAACTAGACACCATCCACTGAACAGATATGTGTCTAGCAGCGCAAGAGTGCTGTCCTCTGAGAGGATAAGCACTAAGCGAGAAAAACCGCAAGCCAACTCAACAAGGGCACCGAGGCAACGAACCTTGCAAAATCTGCCACACGACACTCACCGCACCTAATTGCATCTCATTGACTCACAACAAGAAAAGAGAATAGTCTAGAAGTGGGGAATGCAAAATCTGAAGCAAAAACACAATGGAAGAAGCAAAAAGCTAATCAAAGCTACAATCCTGGCAGAACTGGACTGTCCGGTGGCACCGGATAGTCTGGTCACCTCTGTTGGACTGTCTGGTGGGAAGTCCCAGACAGTCCCCAACATCGGACAGTTTGGTGGCTTTGGTGGACTGCCCGGTGGAACCGGATTGTCTAGTGGCCTTTGCCGGACTGTCTGGTAGAGTCACAGACAAAGGGTTTTCACACCCAAAACTGAACAAATCTTGTTCAATCTTCACAAGATTTTGTACAGGCTATCAGGACCCTATTCCAAAGCTTTCACCAAAAGATCAATGCAAAATGACCAAAGGATCAGTGGGAATTTCAAATCTCATGAGATGGCAATCTTTGGGCAAGAAAGGGGAAAACTCAAGAGAGGCTTGCTCGTGGCAATCCAGCACGATTGAGATGAACTAAGTCATAATCTCCATGTCCTAGCAAGTCCAAAAGAGCCGATAGAATAGGATTAACTTGTGGGCAAAGCAAATCACCAAAAGCCCTAGAGTTTCACATAAAAACCAACTAGAAAGGGGGGAGGGAGATGGTTGCACACATCAGCATGAATTGGGGACGAATCTTGCCTTGATTAGATGTGGAAATTAGTAATTACAAATGCCTAGGGGACTCTCAAATCCTAATGTAAGCACCCGATTGAATCTCTAAGCTCTTGGCTGTTTGGAAAGTATGCCTAGGGTTTCTAGAGGTGGAAGAGTCACCTAAATGACCAGCCACTTAGGTATTTATATCCCAAGCCTAATTGACACATTTTACACTAAGAACCCTTTGTTACAGAAATGCCCATAGGGGCCAAAACGGAAAAGACTCGACTTTCTTCGGGACGGACGACCGTGATGGAGTCTTGATCTTCTTCGCCTGCAAGCTATCTCCTGGATGATGTCCACGTGGCTAGTAGTCCAAATCCACTGATCGACCCTCGGTTTTGAAGTCAAAAACCGAGAAACTTTAGGGTTTCCTTCCTGGGCCTGGAGCGGTCCAATCCACTCTATCTCTGTGAGAAAGAGCCCATTTGCCGAGTCTGGTAACTTGGTGGTAGGGTGGCAGATTTGAATGAATCTTCCAATGCCCTCGCCCGTCTTCGCGCCATGTACCCGGGCTGGAGCACCGTGGTGGCACCCGGCATCCCCAGTCCATCGGGCTTGCCTCGCAGTCCTTCGGAGGTCTTACACCTACCATTGCCATGCCGCTCCTCCATGTACCGAACACCCATGGCCAACTAACATTGAGCATGCCTCCAGTCCTTCGGAGGGCTTCCTTCTACCTCCCGTCCATCGGAGGGCCTCCTATCCATCGGAGGTCTTGTGTCCAAGTCCTTCTGGGTCTTTAGCTTCTGTTGGAAATCACTCATCATTCCAGAGGCAATGGAGACGGTCTATTGGCTCTCAAGCAAAAGGTGAGATTAGTTAGAATTTTAAGGGAGAAAAGAGATAGTGTACATGGCTTCTTTTAAGGTCTGAGCTCGACCATGGATGAGAAATCAAACTACCTCATTGTTGGTGGTTCTTAGCCTAACAGATTTTACTCCGCAAGCGTATGGAGACCGCTGTAGCTTTCACCCGGGAATATTCCAAAGTATTGTATTTATCCACAGGGAAGCATTTATATAGAGATATTAACTTATCAAACATCTTGTTGTTTTAGTCTTTCATTCTAAACGATAAAAGAAAGGATAATGGCACACTGACACACTCCACATAGATACATAGCTCAATGAGAAGCTAGAAGGTCAATGAGATGGATCGGGTTCCTGCTGAGATCTTCCTTTCCTAAGGTCAAGCCAAAAGACAAAGCTAGCTCCAGCTGTCACTCTACTAAGGTCGTGACACGACTGAGGTTATGGTTTAGTCTAGACATATTTACCGCATCAGACATCGTAGCTATGGAATCACTGCCGGGCACCACAGTGCTAATTACCCAGTTGAAGTTATGGTTTAGTTTAGACTGGAGCTTGCCTAACTCATCCTTTAGTCTATCCATATCCTCTACTTGATTAGCAAACTTGCTCTTCTTCTCACAAAGGTCACTCATGAGGGACTCACAAGTAGGGCACTCAAACTCACTACGCTAGGCTTGCACACTCTTTAATCTCTCAATCTCCGCCAAAACATCAGCAAGCTTGGCTTTCTGCTTCTGCAGCTTCTTGGCTGCCTTCTCCAACATCTTGTCCTGGGATTTCAACTCACCATTATTCTTCTCCAGCATCTCAAGAATCTTAGCTTGCTCAGGAGTTACCTCTTCATTAGAGGAGTCATTGTCGTTGCCATTGTCGTCCTTGTCCTCAAGTGCCATGGAGCAGAAGGATGTCCAGTTCATCTTATGCTTCCAGATGGACTTGGTGGAGACGAATCAGAGGCTAGCTGGACCACCTAGTTCTCTCCTCTTGTCCCACTTGGTGATGATCTCCTCATCGCTTGAGCTTGACCAAGATGAGGAGGAAGAGGATGCTCAGCTGCAAAGACCAGCAAGCTCGGCGTAGAAGGCCATGTGCCGCTTTTGGTTGTCCTTCTGGTAGCTCTTGAAAGCCTTCCAAAAGTTCTTGATCTTGCCGGAGTGGTGCTTGGCGTGGTCGCGCTTGCCGAAGTCATGCTTGCTGGAACGGTACTTGTTGGAGTCATAGGAGTGGCTCTTGCCCTTTTTGTAGTAGTCGTTCTGATTGTTTGGTGAAACACCCCAATTTCCATAATGGGACTAAAATGTGCTTTATTACCATCATAGGGTTTGGTAATCACAATCTTACATCATAGTGATACAGATCAGTCATAACGGGTCAGACCACCAAGGGGCGTAGCCCTAAAAATCTAAGCAGCGGAATATAAAACGTAGGCCCGTCTTCCTCACGCCACAGTTGGGAAGCAGGTCGTAACCCTTGCTCGTTCTCGGACCAATATATGTCCATAGCACTGAGAAAAACAACAACAAAGCAAGGGTGAGTACATACGTACTCAGCAGCCCACCTTCCGCCAAAGGAATTTGGGGAGGGCTAAAACAATACGCAAGGATATATCTAGAGTTTGGGGAAGGTTTTTCATAAAAGTAGTTTGTATGCATGGTTTGAGATAGTTGCCAAGTTTTAATCTATCTGAAATTTGAGTTTTTCGCAAAAGGGGTCGCCATTGGACTTTCCGGTCCAACATGGCTCATGGCATCCCTGCCAACACACTTTTCCTTGTATCCAGTATCCACTGCACCACCAAAACCATTTTATCCAGTCCCAAACCAATTCCATTTTATTTTATGAAAACTGCTAACTGAAGAACCAAGCCGTAACTCTTCCATACCAGTGGACATGGACTATTCAAAGAGGTTTTACTTTGATTAGAGGTTGTATAATTCCCACAAGTTGGACTCAGCGGCACATTACCGTTGTAACTTCCCGAATTCCGAACCACACCGTTGCCTTCGTTTCATCACCTAGCAGAACTTTAGGGGTTCTGGCATCCGAGTCACTCCAGTACCCTGCGGTACTTCCATTGACACCCACCCATTCCTTAGTCCCATGTGCACCAGCACATAAGCTACTAGGCTATCCACTCCGGCTTGGGCCTAGCCAATGCCTCATACAGAGCGAGTGGTTGTACTAAAAGAGCTAGGCAAGATGAAAATCATAACGGTCCTTACGGAGAGCTCAGGTGGAACCATTCCCACTTTTCAATACTCGACACCACAAGCAACCATCTACCCGGTCTTCTCCAGGAATACCGGGACATGGGGTAACCGCGAGTCGCCAAGTTACCCATTCATACCCTACCCTTATGGCTGTTTAAGCGCGTAGCCGTATTTCGACAAGGTCGGTTGCTGGGGCTCTTCCCCATTTTATTTCAAAACCACACCACACATCCACTTTCCCATACCCATCATATTCCACATCCATAACATGAAGATTATGATAGATAATTAAATGAGCGATCCCACCTATGCGCGCTATATCTAAAATAGGCTTAGGTCGTTATATATTTTGCTGTGTTACCTTAGTAATCAAAACATGCAAGTTTTTATGTGATTAACAGGCCAAGGGTTGTGTTTGCGAAACAAAGGTAATTTATGCATCAAGTGGGGATTCCAGTGGGCTTGCCTTTCACTTTATTGAGGTGGTTGATATAACAGTTGCCAGATGTATTGGGCGCAGACCATCACGTAGCATACCGCGAGGGGTAGGCCGAATGGACTCTCCGGTAGGGCCTAGTGCACAAACAAGGAATGCACAAATCGAGGCATAATATGAGCTCAATGGGTTTGGTTGTGTAGAGCTTGGATTGCGGAGATGAGAGTCTGTTGGGTTCTTACTGGTGGTATTACTGCAAGTGGTTGGGGAGTAGAGAGTTTTCGAGCTAGTTGGTGGGCTCTGTAACGACAGTTATGGAGACGCCAAGGTAGGGGTGGTGGACGCAAGATGCGGGGTCGACAGCGCCGAAGGGGTGGCGGTCGCATGTTGGTATTTTGTAGAAGATCCTTTTGTGTAGTGGTGGAGAGAGCAATGATGTTCAGATGATTTTCGGTATCGTCATCATTTGAATTCAGGACTTGGATAGACTAAGACTAGAACCTTTCGGATTTATGTGGAATAGGAGATCAACGGTATCGATCACCAGGCTCACAATGTGTGTGCAACCAGTGCGAAGCACTGATTGGGTGTAAGAAGGCGTCATGTTGGCATGACGGCGGTTTCCGGCCAGAACAAAAGATTACGTGGAGTGTATGGGTTGGTAGAGCTTGATTTTAGATGAATTTAGGCGAAAAAGTCACCCAAATCGGAGTTGGAACGGAGACGATATTAATTTTGTATATTCGGAAAAAGGAAAGGAAAAAGGAATATTCCTAGAATATTCCAAAATCCGAATATTTGAAAACTGGAGAATAAAATCATATTTTTGGATTCTAAGGGAACAAAAAATATTTCTAGACTGCTTGTTAGCAAAGTTTCCGGCTGGTGTCAATGGTCCACGCCTACAGTATCGAACGTGGCACCGTCTTGTAGGCGGGCCCTGGAAGCTTCTAAAATAATGACATTAATTCGGGTGGTAGATATAGATTTTAGATGAATTTAGAAAGAAGAATTAGCAGAATCAGACCTTGAATGGTCGAGACATTAATTCGGGAATAAATGGATAGGAGGAAAAGAATGGTACACAGCTTGCTTGTGTCGCTAACTGGTGACTCTTGGGTAGGAGGTTCTTGTGTTTGAGCTAATCATGTTTTGGATTGGTTGGTGCTTTTGCGTGTGCATCACATGGGTGCGCGTGGTATAAGGCTGAGCGGGAAGTGGAAAATAATAGAGACAATAGCAAAGCGGAGCTAGGCCAGAGACACAGCAACGGTGCTGCTGCTCGGTTTCTCACTTCGCGCCGTCGCAAGAACAGAGGCGGCTTGCTGGTGCTTGCCGTAATGGGGTTCCCAGCCACCATTCTTCGATTTGAGCATACTAGGAGAAACAGGAGGATGAGGGGGTTCAGCTCTGGTGGTTGTCAGCGTGGTGGAGGTGGTGGACGCGGAGGTGCTCGCCGCAGGCAGCCATTGGTGACGGCCTAGGAGCTCATGGGGAGCTCGATACAGGCAGGGAGAAGGGGGGTGGCTTAGGGGACGTGGAGGGAGGTGGTGAGGTGCTCACGGTCGGAGTAATCGAGCTATGGCAGCCGGTCGGCGGGGAATTTGGTGGCTGTGGTGGTGAACACGAAGGAGGAGCAGAGAGCTACGCGTGCGCAGGAGGGTGAAGGCAGAGAGGAGGCGTCCGCGGTGCGCAACGCCCAGGTGAGCTGAGTGGCTGGTCACGGCGGTGGTGAGCTCAGTGTGGATGGAGGCATGGGGGTGGGGGGCTATTGATAGCCAGTGGAGGAGGGCTTGTCATGACCTATCGCGGAGATAGAGGGTTAAAATGGCGCAGAGATGGGGGGTGCAAATGGCGAGGAGATGGAGGGTCCAAGTGGTGCAGAAATGGAGGGTCCAAGTGTCGCGGAGATGGAGGGTCCAAATGGCGCGAGGATTTTGGAATTGAATTTTTGAAAGGAATTTTGGAAAGAATTTTGATGGAGAGTATTTGCGATATTTGGAATTTTGTTGAGCTCATATTAACACACTCAAAACAAATAAGCAACATCCAAAGTTTTTGAAAATTTGATTTTGAATTAGGGAGAGATTAGAAGAAAATTCCGGGTACTAAATTTTGGGGCGTTACAAATCTTCCGCAATTAAAATGAATCTCGTCCTAGAGATTCGGCTTAGATGGTTACAAGGGTAGCTTTACTTCAGCCAGCTACTTCTAATTTCAACAGTACCTTGATTCTTCACACGGAATGGTAGGTGGAACTTTAATAACAACTACATATCCAACTTGATTCCTTTTTGCCTTCATTTATCTTTTCTTCTTCGTTGGGGCTCTTCGTACAAGCCTTCCACATATGAGCTGGATCATCCACTTCATGAACTTGGAGGGTTGATTCATTGCCTGGCAGCTTCAGGCACGGGCTTTTCTAGAGAGCGGCAGAAATTCAGCAAGGCACTTTCTGCTCTCTAGATGGTGGCATAATTCAGGCGGTTTGTCCAAAGGGATGGATCGGTCAACCTATGGGGTCCGGATTATCCTGTACCAGCGCCAACAGAAGGTAGGCTACCCCACTTAAAAGAGGTAGGATACCCCTACTTGATTAGGGTAGGCACTCTTCTAGAAGCGGGGAGCTGCTGCGTTTTCTAGCTGTTGTTGTCATATCACAGGCTAGAGAAGAAACAGCTATCTAGGATAGCCTTCTTCCCGTCACACTTCTTGTTGCCCCAAGCACTTCTTCTTCTATCTTCTTGCCTGTCTTCTCACCTGCTTTTGGCTTCTTGATCTGGGCACAGCTTTTCTAGCAGGAAGCATCTTCTAGCTTCTGCTCCGCCCATGGGAGGGTAATCAACCGATGGAGGATTAGGAGGCATAGGAGTAGGATTTCAGCAAAGAACATGTAGCGAAGTGGGATACAGACTTTGGGTTCTAGGCCCATGGGCTGGTGGGGTGGTGTGCTGGCTTTTTAGTTCAGCTTGCAGATCTCACAAATGATTCCTCATTTTGCAAGATGGATGAGGACTTTTAGGATTTTGGCTTTGAATACACACTCGACACGGATGAGGAGGAAGATTGCTAGGTTTATCATCTGGTGGTGAAATTGGCGGGTGGTTTGGGTGGGTTTCTGAGTCTTTCTTCCCAGGGGAGAGGGCAGTGGATTTTCTAGAGAAAAAGGAGACAAAGTGGGAGTGTGACGGCGGCAATAGTGTAGTAACTTAGGAGGAACTATCCTACGCAAGAATCATAGAACATGGGAGTAGTTGTAGCTAGTTTAGCTAGTGGGAGAGGAGCGGTGGTAGGTTTGCTCTGTGGGGTGACCGAGGAACTGAGCTCAAGGGAGGGGGGTTTTATCGACACGCGAGGGTGGTGGTTGGAGTGCGGTGTGCTATGCACCGAGGTAACACAAGCGATGGAGGTGAAGTGGGAGCATGCGGCGGCATGTGAGTGAGGGTGGAGTGGGGGACCGGGCATCCCTGGATGGCGGATGTGGGGGCACGTGGCGGCCGGTGGTGGATGGTGGTGTAGTGGCTAGCTTTGGCCGACAGCGGGTGTGTGGGTGCGCTGCCGAAGGCAACGGGTGGTGCCAGGTGGTGTGCGCACGCGGCGGTAGGGGTGAGTGGGTGGGGGGGCCGGGGCATCGGATGCGGCGGGTGTGGCGGAAAAGGCAGGAGCGGTGGAGAGATGTGAGTGGCGAGGAACTATGGTGGATACTGTTTGTAGGGGGACTATGGTGCGGGATGTTTCCTCCGATCTTATCCCTTCTCCTAGGGCACTATTTCCTTTAGCTGTGCTTTCCTTGGGTAGAGCTTTGTTAGCTACTGATCGTCCTTTATTTTGACTAGAGCTTGCTCTGGTCGCTTCTTTTAGAAGGCACTTCTTCAACCGATGAGCTTTAAGGTGAGAAAGAGATAGCAGAGGTGAGGGCTAGTTCTAATGGCGATTTTATTAGCACTCAAACAAGGTAATGTTTGCTTTTTGCTTAATACAGCAAAAGACAAACCACAATTAACAAACACAAGAACCACAAACACACAAAACTATGACACAGAAATGAACACACTAGCGCCCCTGCTCAAACACAACTGACTTCAACTTCAACTGCCGGAGGCTTCTCTCCATGATGGTTGCTGGACACTGGATCCTTCTCCTAGAAGCGAGAGTGTTAGTAGGTGCCCAGGCTTTCTCTATCTTCCTCTTGGTGGATGGTTACTGGGGCTACTCCCTGATTTTGTTGTTGCTTGGTGACTTGGCTCCAGTTGCCTTGGAAGGTTTGATATTCCTCCTAGTAGGGGGTACTGCATTCCCAATGGTGATGGGTAACGGAGGTCAAACAAACTCCATGCGGTCGCGCCACTTGGATAAGGGTTGGTTTCTTCCCTTTGGCGCAGCAATCTAGCTCTATACTAGGATAGAAGGTCTTCTGTTATTTGATTGCGAGCTTCAAACCTATCTTGCCTGAGGCTTTGTTTGTCGTACTCATCATCCAGGGCTTGTAGATGTTGAGCAAGGTAGGCTACGATGGGATCCTCGATTTCCTTCATTATCTTCAATACTTCAACTTTTCTAGCCCTATGATAGGTTGAGCACAACTTTCTTATTGTGTCATGAGCTGTAATGTGACATGCATCCATAAATCGATGACTGGTAGCTGTGGAATGCCTTCCTTCGAGGACACGGTTGTCCTTGTTGTACAGCAAGACCATCCATTTCTATTCTCCACTCTCGTGATTTCTCTGCCCCGGTACTCAGGGTATCTTGAAATCCAGAGGTACTTTATGGTATCCCTGAGGAGCTTTGGAAAACCTTTTATATCCTCACATAGGTTGACACGTTCGGCAGTTGCCATCTGAATGAGACTCGCAGGACTCAGTCCTAGACCAAAACTACTAACAACACACAAACAAGCAAGACAGCGTCTACAACGCACACGATCTATATGGGTAACTCTTACAAGGGCGCTAACCAAACTTCACTACCCAAGTGCAAGAGGGACACTGGACACAGCTGGCTTCAGACCATGTGACTTCATTCCATGCCAGGCTTGGAGACCTCATTCTGAGTCATCTGAGCTAATGTTGATGACGTCCTCTGGCAGTGGCTGAGTTGCAATGACTGGGTCATCTTCCTTGGTTAGTCCCCTAGGTGAGGCAATGCTCGAGGGTTCTAGCCTTGCTTCTATTGGCGCGGTTGTTAGTGGAGCCTTTGGCTTGCTCAAGGAGACAGGAATTGGAGGTGGGGTTCTGGGTAGCTGTTCTTCCAGGCACCTGAGATCTAGTATGGGGATCCTTCCCAATGTGGGGCATTCGTTTAGCTCAGGTGGAGGATTTGGGAGGGGCTTTGGAGGCTTTGGCAGGCTCTCAGGCTCGGGGAAGGTAACTGCTATGCCTTCCAATATTGGGACTTCCACTGAGAGGTCTAGGCGCCTTTTCTTTTTAAGGAGCACGGGGCGACCGTCTAGGATGGGCTTATCTTCCGCCATTGCTGCTTTGCAATGGAGCGGTCCCAGGTCCTTTGAGTCCTAGGGCGGTGCCCTTTAAATAACTTGGTCAGCTCATCCCTTCGGTGGTAGTGCCTCGCGTCCTTGGTGCCACGTGGCGCAGGGTTGCTGATGCATTATTCCAAGGAGGGGCCTCTTTTTACCTGTGTTGTACCACTTGGCCAATTTAAGCGAGACAGCAAGGTCATGTCCTTTCTTTCCGTATTGTATGCCGCACGCTTTCTGGTTATCCATCGGGTCATGCGTTTGACCACGGTGGTCCATATCTTGAGGTAGAGCGATGTGTCTTTGTGATGGTGATGTGTCTTTCGGTGGGCACTAGTTCCTTCAACATCGACCCATCGCATCTGTCCATCATATCCTGACTTTGTTGGTGTGTTCCACAAGCCACCAGTTTTCTGCTACTAGAAACTTGAATCCTTGATGATGGCTGTTGGCGTGAGAAAGGGACAAAACTTTTTGAAATAGAGTAAGATGAGGACCAGAGGTTTTTTTTTTTCTGAAATGGTTTTGGACCTAAATATGATTTTTCCAGCCTAAGGATTACGTCCTACGGCCAACTATGGCTCTGATACCATCTGAAGCACCCCAATTTCCATAATGGGACTAAAATATGCTTTATTACCATCCCACCGTTTGGTAATCACATTCTTACATCAGAGTGATACAGACCGCCCTAACAGGTCAGACCACCAAGGGGCGCAGCCCTGAAAATCTAAGCGGTGGAATATAAAACGTAGCCCATCTTCCTCACGCCACAGTTGGGAAGCAAGTCATAACCCTTACTCGTTCTCAGACCAATATATGTCTATAGCACTGAGAAAAACAACAACAAAGCAAGGGTGAGTACATATGTACTCAGCAGCCCACCTTCGTCCAAAGTAATTTGGGAAGGGCTAAAACTATATGCAAGGATATATCAAGAGTTTGGGGAAAGTTTTGCATAAAAGTAGTTTGTATGCAGGGTTTGAGAAAGTTGCCAAGTTTTAATCGTTCTGAAATCTGAGTTTTTCCCAAATGGGGTTGCCACTGGACTTTCCGGTCCAACATGGCTCATGGCATTCCTGCCAACACACTTTTCCTTGGATCCAGCAGCCACTGCTGAAACAAAACCATTTTATTCAGTCCCAAACCAATTCCATTTTATTTTATGAAAACTGCTAACTGAAGAACCAAGCCGTAACTCATCCGTGCAGTGGATACGAACTATTCAAATAGGTTTTACTTTGATCAGAGGTTGTACTAATACCCACAAGTTGGACTCGGTGGCATATTACCGTCTTAATTGCTCGAATTCCAAACCAAGCCATTGCCTTCGTTTCATCACCTAGCAGAACTTTTGGGGTTTGGGCATCTGAGTCACTCCAGTACCCCGCAATACTTCCATTGACACCCACCCATTCCTTAGTCCCTTGTGCACCAGCAAAGAAGCTACTAGGCTATCCACTCCGGCTCGGGCCTGGCCAATGCCTCATATAGAGCGAGTGGTTGTACTAAAAGAGTTAGGCAAGATGAAAATCATAACGGTCCCTATGGAGAGCTCAGGTAGAACCATTCCCACTTTCCAATGCTCGACACTGCGAGCAACCATCTACCCTGTCTTCTTCACGAATACCGGGACATGGCGTAACTGCGAGTCACTACGTTACCCATTCATACCCTGCCCTTATGGCTGTTTCGGCACGTAGCCATATTCCGACAAGGTCGGTTGCCGGGGTTCTTCCCCATTTTATTTCAAAACCACACCACACATCCACTTTCTCATACCCATCATATTCCACAAACATAACATCAAGATTATGATAGATAATTAAATGAGCAATCCCACCTATGCGCGCTATATCTAAAATAGGCTTAGGTGGCTGTATATTTTTCTGGGTTACCTTAGCAAGCAAAACATGCAAGTTTTTATGTGATTAACAGGCCAAGGGTTGTGTTTGCAAAACATAAGAAATTTATGCATCAAGTGGCGATTTCAGTGGGCTTGCCTTTCACTTTGTTGAGGCGGTTGATATAACAGTTGCTGGACGTATTAAGCGCAAACCATCGCGTAGCATACCGCGAGGGGTATGCGGAACGGACTCTCCGGTAAGGCCTAGTGCACAAACAAGGAATACACAAATCGAGGCATAATATGAGCTCAACGGGTTTGGTGGTGTAGAGCTTGGATTGTAGAGATGAGAGTCTGCTGGGTTCTTACTGGTGGTATTACTACAAGTGGTTGGGGTGTAGTGAGTTTTCGGGCGAGTTGGCACGCTCGGTAATGATAGCTACAGAGACTCCAAGGTAGGGGTGCTGGACGTGAGATGCGTGGTTGACAATGCCGAAGGGGTGGCGGTCGCATGTTAGTATTTTTGGAGAAGATCTTTTTGTGGAGTAGTGGAGAGAGCAATGATGTTCAGAACAAAAGATTGTATGGAGTGTACGACGGCGTCATGGTGGCATGACAGCAGCTTCTGGCTAGAACAAAAGATTATGGGGAGTGTATGGGTTGGTGGAGCTTCATTTTAGATGAATTTAGGCGAAGGAGTCACCCAAATCGGAGTTGGAACGGAGAAGATATGAATTTTGTATATTCGGAAAAAGGAAAGGGAAAAGGAATATTCCAAAATTTGAATATTTGGAAACTGGAGAATAAAATCGTATTTTTGCATTCTAGGGGAACAGAAAATATTTCTAGCCTGCTTGTGAGCAGAATTTCCGTCTGGTGTCAACGGTCCACGCCTACGGTATCGAATGTGGTACTGGCTGGTAGGCGCACCCTGAAAGCTTCTAAAATCATGACATTAATTCACTGGTAGATATAGATTTTAGATGAATTTATAAAGAAGAATTAGCAGAATCAGAGCTTGTATTGTCGAGAGATAAATTCAGGAATAAATGGATAGGAGGAAAAAAATGGTACACAGCTTGCTTGTGTCGCTACCTGTGACTCTTGGGTTTGAGCTTTATGTGTTTAAGCGAATCATGTTTTGGACTGGCTGGTGCTTTTGCGTGTGTAGCACATGGGTGTGCATAGTGTAAGGCTAAGCGGGAGGTGGAAAATAATAGAGAGAGAAGCAAAGCGGAGCTAGGCCAGAGACAGCAGCGGTGCTGCTGCTCGGTTTCTCACCTCGCGCTGCCGCAAGAATAGAGGCGGCTTGACGGAATGGGGTTCCCAGCCACCGTTCTTCGATTTGAGCATACCGGGAGAAAGAGGGGAACAAGGGGATTCGGCTCTGGTGGTTGTCAGCGTGGTGGAGGTGGTGGATGCGGAGGTGCTCGCCGCGGGCAGCCATTGGTGGTGGCCTAGGAGCTCGCGGGGAGCTCGATATTGGCTGGATGAAGGAGGGTGCGGCTTAGGGGAGGTGGAGGGAGGTGGCGAGGTGCTCACAGTCGGAGCAATCGAGCTATGGCAGCCGGTAGGCAGGGTATTTGGTGGCTGTGGTGGTGAACACGAAGGAGGAGCAGAGAGCTGTACGTGCGCATGAGGGGGAAGGCAGAGAGGAGGCGTGCGCGGCGGGCAATGCCCGGCGGAGCCGGGGGCTGGTCGTAGCAGTGGTGAGCTCAGTGTGGATGGAGGCATGGGGGTGGGGGGCTATTTATAGCCAGTGGAAGAGGGCTTGTAATGATGTGTCACGGAGATGGAGGGTCCCAATGGCGCAGAGATGGAGGGTCCAAGTGGCGTAAAGATGGAGGGTTCAAATGGTGTGGAGACGGAGGGTCCAAATTGCGCGAGGATTTTGGAATTGAATTTTGGAAAGGAATTTTGGAAAGAATTTTGGTGGAGAGTATTTACGATATTTGGAATTTTGTTGAGCTCATATTAACACACTCAAAACAAATAAGCAACATACAAAGTTTTTGAAAATTTGATTTTGAATTAGGGAGAGATTAGAGGAAAATTCCGGGTGCTAAATTTTGGGGCGTTAAATTCGGGCACCGGCGATGAAGTGGCTGACCTCTCTGCACTCGAAGCTTTTGGGCCTCTCACCCCTCTTCTTCCCGTAACACCTTAATTTTAATTTTAGCATTTTATAATAAATTCTAGGCAATTTATTTAATTTTCTAAGGCTTATTTGTTTAGTATGCACTTATCATGATTTATCTAAATTAAACAAAAGAATAAAAGGAAATATAAGTCTAACTATCCAGTGCATACATCCTGGTGCATTATTTCTTGTTTGTATGAAGTAAGGATTCAATTTCAAATTTATTTGAATTCATAGAACTAATGCTCTCTCATTCAAAAGAATTATAAACCAGAAAAGAAAAAGAAAAAAAGGGGAAGAGCAGCCCAAGCCGCCAGCCCAAACCAGCAGCCCAACCCAGCTCACTCCACCCTCACCCGCCTAGGTGGAAGGCCGGCCTAGCCAGCCCAAACTGCATAGCCCTCTCTCTCTGACTGGTGGGACCCGCATGTCAGTGGTGTCTCCTACCTCCCGCTGGGGATCCCGAGCGCCTTCCCATGTCTGTTCGTCCATGTTGGCAACCCAGGGGATGGAAACTCTCCCCGAATCTTCACCTCACGTCCCCTACCTTAAACCCTCCATCAATCCCTGGACACTTGCGGCTCTTCCTCCCTTCCTTCACTGCGACAATGGGAGCTTTCAAAGCCGCAGCCACCTCCTCCACGTTCGCGATGTTCTAGCTCTCACAAACCCTATAAAACCAGACCCCGAGGCTCACCTCCACACCCTTTGCCACTCCATCGCTTCAATTGCTCTCTAGTTCATCATTGCTTCAAATCTGCCACCCTACCACCAAGTTACCAGACTCGGCGAATAGGTTCATTCTCACCGAGATATAGTGGAGTGGGTCATTCTAGGCCCAAGAAGGAAACCCTAAAGTTTCCTGGTTTCTGACTTCAAAACCGTGGGTCGATTAGCGGATTTGGACTACTGGCCACATGGACGTCATCTGGGAGATAGCTTGCAGACGAAGAAGATCAAGACTCCATTGCGGTCATCCGTCCCTGAGAAAGTCGAGTCTTTTCCAGTTTGGCCCCTACGGGCGTTTCTGTAATATAATGGGTCTTAGTGTAAAATGGGTCGATTAGGCCTGGGATATAAATACCTAAGTGGCTGGTCATTTAGATGACTCTTCCACCCCTAGAAACCCTAGGCTTAGTTTCCAACCAGCGAAGAGCTTAGAGTGAAAACTGGGTGCTAGTCTAGGATTTGGAGTCCCCTAGGGCAACTACTTTGCATTAGTGGGAGCATGAAGGGTGGTAGGCTATGAGGAACCTTGTAAGCACTGATTTCCACTTCTAATCAAGGCAAGATTCCTCCCCATTTCGTGCTCATGTGTGCAGCCATCTCCTTCCCCCTTCTTTAGTTGGATTTTGGATAAAACTCAAAGGCTTTTGGTGATTTGCTTTGCCCATGAGTTAATCCTATTCTTTTGGCTCTTTTGGACTTGCTAGGACGTGGAGATCATGACCTAGATCATCTCAATCCTTCAGGATTGCCACGAGCAAGTTCTCCTTGAGTTTTCCCCTTTCTTGCCCAAATTTTCCCTTCTTCACGAGATCTGAAATTCCCGCTACTCCCTAATATTTTTGAGTAGATATTTTGGGAATAGCTTTGGAATAGTACTAGGATAGCCTGTGCAAAATTTCGTAAAGATCTAAGAAGATTTGGTCAAGTTTAAGTTTTGCAACCTCAAAATCCAAGGCTGTTTTCTGGGCACACCGGACAGTCCGGTGGACCTAACAATCTCCAAATGTGCTGAATTTTTAGTATATTGTTCCCCATGTTTTCCTCAGCCTGTGGTTAAAATTTCATGATTTTTAGAGGTCGTTCCATTAGGTTTTGGCAATTTTCTTTGCAGCCCTATCTATCTAAAAATTCCCTGTCGGACTGTCCGGTAGGGCATGTCGGACAGTCCGGTGGCAGCAGTGGTTTTCCCTCTAGATTTGGTTTAAGTGGTTCCTAAGGTTTGTGGCTTGTTCTAGGTGGGTTTGGGGGTGCCTAGGATCGTTCCTAAGGTATTTAGCACCTTATTTGCTAAGAGATCTTGGTGATCACTAGGCGGGTTCCTTTTGGTTGGTTCGTTTGCTTCTGTGCTTTTGCTTCAACCTCGCTTTGGTGGTTCTTGTTGTATGCCTATACTCTTTGCTTGCTTTGTATCAGTGAGACACATCTAGGTGCGTTGAGTGGCTGGCGAGACACTTCGGCGTGAGTTGTTGCTACGCTTGGCTTGCGGTCTTTTAGCTCATTGAGTTGAGAGCTTTCGCTTGCTTGGTGCGTATCCTCTCAGTGGACGGCACCTTGCACTACTAGACACGTATCTGTTCAGTGGACGGTGTCTAGTTCTTTTCTCAAGCACCAGTGTTGGGGTTTGTGAATTTGAGTTTTCAAGTGCTCCTATTTACCTCGCCCTCTAGTTGCACGTCTCGGTCCTACATCCGCTAAGCCCCACCTTCTCTTTCGCAGGGTCCTCGCGAGTTCTTTCCGCAGGTTCTGGGCAAAACAACATGCCCTTGATGCTCTATCCATGAGCACCAGCCATCTCCATCCATCAGTTCATGTCGCCAAGCACCGCCGACCATCTTTCGTCTCCCACAAGCCCCTGGTGAGCTCCGCCGTTACCTCCTCTCCCTTCTGAGCTAGCCCTAGGGCACCAGGACTGAACCTAGGCTCCGGCGTTCAGGCGTCTGGTGAGGCACCACAGCTCTGGGCGGACTCTGCCGTGGAAGAAGGTCACCTTTAGCCCCCTTTTTGCCCCTTTCACCCATGACCGTTTGATCTGTGATGCACGGTCATGATTAAAATGTGAGCATACCACTACTTTGGCCAATCGCAGCGCACCACGTGTATGACTTAACACA
This sequence comes from Paspalum vaginatum, assembly GCA_030272315.1. Classification (NCBI taxonomy): domain Eukaryota; kingdom Viridiplantae; phylum Streptophyta; class Magnoliopsida; order Poales; family Poaceae; genus Paspalum; species Paspalum vaginatum. Next base: position 11,907,579 of record CM059019.1, on the reverse strand, counting down.
GTGAGCACCGGCCCCACATGCCAGGGTGACGTGGCCAACCACGTGTGTGCCACGTCAGCGACGCGTCAGTGCTGACCAAGTCCACCACGGGACTTTTGTAGAAGAACCCCGCGTTTCTCTGTTATCAACCTGCAATCTGTCGCCTTTGAGAAATAATTAGATTTAGGCCCTGTTTTTATCGGTTTAGCCCCTGAGCTTTCCGGGATTTGAACCCACAGTCCAAGCACTGGAGTTTTTGCCCTAAAATCCTCGGCGACTAGGTTTAAGTATGTTTAGGCCCTCGGTTTTTCAAAACTAGCCCCTGGTTTAGTTTATTTATCACAGTTTTGCCCTTAGGAGCCCGTTTTATGCATAACTTTCACGTTTTAGCTCCATTTTGTGTGATTCTTATGCTCACGTGATCGTAGCAATGCATAGAATGTTTTTGGCATAGTGTTGTCTTTTGTTTTTATGATATGATGTACTGTTTCTCATCTTTTGTTATTTGTTTGCATGCATGTGTGATTGTGAATGCTTGTATGTTGCCGTGAACGTGTTTAGATGGTGAACCATTCATTGGACTCGAGGAGCAGCAGTTTGAAGGTTTTGAGCAGCAGTCACAAGATGAGTTTGAGGAAGGCAAGTATATCATGGACAACCTAATAACCTTTAATCACCACATGTGCATGTGTCTAATTTGTATGCCCATAAGGATTATACGTTAGCTACTCTTTAATCGATGTTTTACGTATGGGGATGCATGTTGGTTAAGTTTTGCTAGTTGCTGCGCTAACACATGTATCTTTTGTTAATAATTTGATTAATGGACTTATAATTTAGTTGTGAGCTTGACCTTCTGTGCTGAAGCTTGAGTGGTTCATGTCTCCTTAATAACTTGGTTTCTTTAGCAACTTGGTTTAGGGGGCATAAGCAATGTGCTTAATGTTTTGCTCATAGCCACTCTCCATAAGGACTGATTCGCAAAGCAACAGCCTGGAATAATAGTGCTACCACAAGCCTGGGAAGGTGACTTACCTATGGGGCAAGAGGGGAGGTGAGCTTCGGTGGTCCTCACGCTACCTTAGCTTGAGTGTGATGCTGTTCTTCTCCCTTTGTGAGGTAGGCCCCACAGTTGCGAAACCTGAATCCTTAGCGATTACACCTTACCAACGTGATCTTTGTAAAGGCCTCATAATGTGCTTGCTAGTGATCTCATCTAAGGCAATGTGATGAACTCCTAGCATAGCTCATGACTTGTGGGTAAAGATGTACAACCTCTCGAGAGTGTAAAACTGACATGTCAGCCATGCTCACAGTTATGAGTTGCCCAAATCCTTTATGCTGATTAGTGGTTCTTGGTTTGGTTTGGAAGTTGGTTTTGTTGCTAATAATGTTGACTAATGTCTTATGCAATATCTTCTGGGATAATGGTTTTGAACTCACTTGTAGTAATTAGTTGTTAAATAAAACTTGACCAATTAAAATCTTGTCCATTGAGGTCAGCCAACCATAGAGCCTCATGCTTTATGTTATGCTTGTTGAATACGGTTGTGTACTCACGCTTGTTGTTTTTTTTTCTTTTGTTGGGTGGATACCCAACCACTGTTCAGTTGATGAAGGTGATGAGGAGTATGTTGGGGCATATGATGAGTTCTAGGCTTGCCAGTCTTCTAGTTGACCTCCCTGTGGCGGCTCATTTTGTTATCGTTTACACTTCCGCTATATGACTCTGTTATAAAGACTTGTGGTCTTGATGTAGTAATGTGATGATAAGCTATGTAACTTTTTTTTATTTTACCTTTATGCACGTTCTATGATGTCACTCTTGTCATAATATATGTGAGACATGTTCAAGGCACACATATGTTGTTCCGGTTCCGTTGGTTGAGAACTAGGCATGACACTTGCTCATCCGGTTGTCACAGGTGTGCTGAAAGCGACTAGACACTAGACAAAGCTCATCATCCCCAAGTGACGCCAACTGCTCCTCTGTCACAGACATCAAAGCAGGGAACAAAAAACCATGAAGTGGGGGGTTAGTAGCAACTTCCTTGGAGCTAGAAGCCAAGGCCAGGCTTTTTGAGCCTGTACCATTGGGAATATCTGTCATCTGGTAATCAACCTCTATGGCCTTGAGCTTGCTATAAAGCTCCTCTACTCCCAAGGTGTCATACCCTGCCGACTCAAGAATGGAGTTCTTCTTGATCTCCCACACTTTCCTATCCTAGGAAAGTACCAGCTTGACAGCCTACTGATGGTCAGTGTATGGGAGAGCAGCAGGGGCAGAGTTGACACGGAGCATGTTGATGATCGACTAAAAACAACCAAATAAGGCATCCACAGACTCTCCTGACTTCTGGGCGAAATTCTCATATTCATGCTAGTAAGTCTCCACAAGTTGACCCTTAACTATCACCTTCCCCTCATGGTGTGCACTAAGCAGGTACCAGATCTCACGGGCGGTATCAAGGTGGCTCACCATCTCATAGTTCGCCGGACCAAGTCCAGAGAAGAGAAAGTTCATTGCCTTGTAGTTCGCCTCGTGCTGAGCAAACAGTGGCAGTGTGGTACGCTCGGCAATAGGGAGCACCGTAAAAGTCGTACTCTGAGCAGCATCCATATGTCCTCGCTCTGGCTAAGAAAAAAAACTCTCATGCTACCCTTCCAGTAGGGATAGCCATCCGAGACGAGAACAAGAACCTTTCCTGAGTGCGCCATAGTTGCTACTGGTTTCTCACCGGTAAAGGTCTGAAGAAACCTAACCGGCTCTGATACCACTTGTAGGACCGAGACGTGCGACTATAGGGAGTGAATAGGAGCACTTGAAAAACTCAAAATCACAATCCCCAAACTTGGTGAAAGGAGAAACGCGAGATACCGTCCACTATACAGATACATATCTAGCAAGCACTTGATGTCACCCATTGAAAGGGTGCACACCAAATGAGTAGAAGCACACGACACACTGAGCAAGAGAATGCAAGACAAAGCAAGTAACGCCTCCCACAACGAGGAACCCACATAGCCACTCTACACCTATGTGCGTCTTACTAAAGAAAAGCAAGCGATGAGTATGGGCCAGAGGTGAGAAACACTCATACATGGCGACGGATCAAAAACCACAACACCAAAACACCAAAGAAATCAAGAGGAAAGAGCCAAGGAAGAGGCAGAGCAAAAATACGAGAAAACAGCCCCAAAAACACAAGACCGGACAATCCTAACCCTCTCCAAATCAACTGACTGGACTAACCCAAAGAAGGGGATGAAACAACCAAAAAAGACTACAGACCGGGCAGTCCGAGGTCTACATACCGGACAATCCTAAGTGTATGGACCGGACAAACATATTGTCCTGTTAGTTCTTCTTATTTCAGCTTAAAACTGGATGCAGAAAACAGCCCGGGACCTCTCCAAAAATCTATCGAAACCGGTACAAATCTCAACCAAACTTCACCAAAATTTGCATGGACAATACTAAGGACATTCCCAAGCATACCCCAAAATATTCATTCCAAAAGATCAAGCGTTGGACAGGAATCACAGATCTTGTGAGGAAGGTGAGTTGAAACCGAAAAACCGAAATTTGTCAAGAACAGCCCTTGCTCGTGGTTCAACGATCCTAGCACTTGACTAATGAGATTCTCCACATCCTATCAAGGCAAACCACCCACAAAAGAAGGGTTCCAACCTTGGTTAAACTAAAACAAACCAAAACCAAAGATTGGACCCAAAAACCAAAGGGAGAAGGGGAGGAATAAGGCACATAAGCTTGCAACCAAAATCACTTCAATTAGAAGCATCAAGAGAGGTCTTAGATCATATCACAACAAAGGATTTCATCCCAAGCAACCAACATGACCTTCCCTCAAGATTTGGAGGCTAAATCCTACGCTAACCTCTCTAGAAATGGAGCTCAAGGCTTGGGACGAAAATCACAAGACAAAGACTAACCCTAGCAGCCAAGACAGGTTCTAATGACCAGCCCTTAGCCTATTTATACCCTAGTGCTAATTAGTTTTGCATTTAGGTCCCTACAACGAGCAATGCCCTGAGGAGCCGAAACGAAAGAGTACAAGATATTTCTGGACGGACGACCACGATGAAGTCTTGATCTTCTTAAGTTCCACGCTATCCTCAGATGTTCTCCACATGGCTAGTAGTCCAATCCGCGATACACCTCAGGTTTTTTAGTCAGAAACTGAGAAACTTTAGGAAGTCTCCACCTAGGCCTGGAACGGTTGACTCCACTCTATCTCAGCAAGAAATGAGCCCATTTGCCGAGTCTTGGTAACTTGGTGGTAGGGTGGCAGATTTGAGTGAATCCGCCAATGCCCTCGATCATATTTGCGCCATGTACTTAGGTTGGAGCACCGCAGTGGCACCCGGCATCCCCTGTCCATCGAGGTTGCCCCACAGTCCTTCAAAGGTCTTATACTTGCCGTTGTCATGCCACTCCTCCGTGTACCAAACTCCCATGGCCAACCGACTCTAAGCATGCCTCATGTCCTTCGGAGGACTTTCATTACCTCCAGTCCATCGGAGGGCCTCCTGTCCATCAGAGGTCTTATACCCAAGTCCTTCTAGGTCTTGGCTTCCATTGACAATCACTCATCACTCCAGAGGCAATGGAGCCGATCCATTGTCTCTCACATAGAACTTTATCTATACCCCAATTTATTCACCGAGGAATTGGCGGTCGAAATAGTGAAATAGCAACTACCAACACGCCCCCAAGCTTGAACCTTTGCTCGTCCTCGAGCAAAGCTAAGACTTAGGCTCGGCGGATTGGGAGTTGCATCAATGTCAATATCATGCAAGTATTAAGTGCACGACCGAACACTCTACCATCAATGAATTGATCAAATTGGCACAAGTGTATCCCAACCTTTTTATTCATGACTGAAGTCTATCATGAATTGACTTCTTTCCTTGTCTTGGGTGGTTGAGAGACGGAATAACCATAGTGGAATCTTACCCAATGCAATCTCTTTTCTGGTTTCATACTCAGAGGTTTTGAAAATTTTGCAATTAAAGCACGAAGTTCCTTAGATGGTACTCTAGAATCACTCAAGTGGTGTTGAAATTCCTCCCTAGGGCCTAAGGCCATTCATTTACCCTACATATATAGGCTTATGTGGAGCTCATGGTGGGGATAAAAGAAGGCTTACCTATGTTGTGTATGTTGTCGAGTCAAAAGCTAGTCCTAGCAAAGTATGTGACACCTCTCATTCCATTCAGTGGAGAAATGGATGATGTTCATGGTCGTGAAAAAGATGAACACAAGTAGAAGAGTATATGGAAATGAGTCCAACATACTCGACATTGTGTTTATTATGGAAATATGATCTTGGATAAGAACTCCTTACATGATGGATCCCCTTGTTTGAAACTTTGAAACCATTGAGCACATGGAACTACCACCAAAGAAACGCCCATGGACCTATACGTAGTTCTTCTTGGCTTCCAGGGCCTGCACGAAAATGAGCATAGACTCAATGTACTGTACGTTGGACTTAAACACAAAAACAGAAAATCCAGGGGCTAGATCTAAAGAAGATTAGGGTCTTCTTCTACCTCTGGACAGGGGCACGACGCACGCGGACAGCCAGGGTTCTCGCACGCGGTGGGTCACATGGGGATGCGCACTTGGAGCCGTGTTGGCTCCGAGACGTGTTCCCGGCACCGGGGTAGCATTTCCCCAAGGCGATGTCGCACGAGACGGCCGGAGCTGCCAGGGAACGCGCGTGAACTGCAGGGCTCAGCACGCGGACGAGCTTGATGGAGGCGGCTCGATCTCTCTGCTCCGGTGGGGCAGGTGGCTGTGCGAGGTTGATTAGAGGCTAGAGGAAGCAGAGTGGAGGCACGGGGATGGCCCTAAGAGGGCTACCCACGGGGTGGTCAAGCTCGCCATGGTGGCCATGGAGGGCAGCGTGGTTGGGGACCGACTAGAGGCGATGGGGGCGGCCGGAGAGTGTCTGGGAGGGTGGAGTGGGACACGAGAGCACTGCGCGCGTGGCGTAATGGAGAGGAAAGGAACCCAGCGGCCAGCGCATGAGCTCTAGCTCGGTGCAGCCATGGCAGCCGATGCACTAAAGACGCGCAAAGAGGGCGATCAGGGAGGGGTAGAGCAGCGCGGAGTGGGTGAACGGGGTCGCGTTCGCGTCTAGATAAGGAGAGCGCGGCGTGGGGCAGGGAACGCGCAGCGCACCGGTGACCGGCGGCCAAGTGGCGTTCGCCGGCTTGCCATGGGCGAGCTGCCCGGATCGCGGGGCCCGCTGTTAGTGAGACGGAGGGAGGAAAAATAGAGGAAAAGAAGAAACACACTTGAGTTGGTTTTCGATACCTCTGAAAATCGACTATTTGGCAAATTTAGAGGACGAATTGGGAAAAACTCCAATTATAAGAATTGTTGTACACTTTGGGGTCTACAACTTTGTAGAAAGGCTTAATACCAGATTCCATGCACAAATATGATTTACATTTGGATTTTGCTCGGTGACTTCTGTTTGATCCACTCAGCCCTCTGCAAAGTAAATTCTAAAAGTTCTATTTAGGATCATTTTCGCCCATTATGTTCTATAACAAAGTTTCTCATAACTTTAGGTTCTACAATTTCTTAAATTAAGGTTTTGCATGAAAATGATTGTAGGTCAAATAAAAAGTGAGATTTCTAAACAGCTTAGGTTTTGACAGTTTTTATATGCTGACAGTATAAGCCCTAAAACTCTAGTCAAACCTCACTGCATACCAATGCACCAATTATCAAAGTTGTTCACCATGGAATCCTCTACAGGTTTGGTATAAAAAGTTTAGCTTGAACACAATAGATTTTGAATTACAAGCACAAACATATTTAGAGGTTTTGTAAAACAGCACGTTTACTTCATGTAGAGTCTTTCTTGTTTTCAAGTTTCGGAGTGCCAAATGAAGTCCAATCAAAACAAGGTCCAGCGCATTTGAAAGATGATGAGTTTAATTTTATTTCATAGAAAGGAAGATTTTGAAGTTCTATAGTGAAATCAAAACTAATTTTTACATGAAGTTTGGGGAAGGGCTGAAAATCTAGACTTAGGAATTCTTCTCTAAGCATGATTAAGTCCAATACATGATTATCATTAATCTAATTGTGTGTCAAGGCTTTTGAGATGCCGGAGGCATCACACTACGACACCCGCCTTTTTCGTCTGGGTTATCCGCACTCTGGTACTCGGAAGTGGTTAGAAGGCTCGGTGGCTAAGTAAGTATCCTAGACAATTAGATAAGTCATTACCTCCGTCAGAGCAACATGTTTGGTCTAGCTTAGTCTGTCTGGCTCACCTTAGTATAGAAAGTCCTCATCAGGAATCTGAGCTCTTGCCTTGTTGTCCTCATAGCTTTACCTGCTTTCTTGCCAACGGTGCTTGGCTTGTATCCCATGGTGTTTGGTGTGAATCGTTCTTAGCTATCGATTGACGTGAATGAGTAGTAACAACTGGATGAATGATAGTTTGACATCTCTATCTCAATGCTTCGATACCTTGGAATACTCCCAGGTGAAAGGCTACAATGGTGTTAGTGCACTTGCGGAGTAAAATCCAGTAGGTTGAGAGCCACCAACAGTCGGGCAACTTGGTCTTGTGGCCTTCCAGCCCTTAGATGCACTGGCCTTGCTTTTCATAGTTAGATCTTCCGTCTTTGAGATGGTGAAGGTTATTTTGGTTAAAGCACGTGCTGTAGAAGCCCTAAGTCCAAGGCTGGGTGGCCAAGGACTTATCCTTTGGTTGTCACTTGGATGTTCCTCATTGGTTGGCGAGTGTGTCTCATGGATCCATCCATCATGCACACCTTTGGTTCTTCGATCAACGGTTGATTTCAGTCCAAGTTGTGCTTCTTAGCATGCATGTGTTGTAGGAAGGCCGAGTGAGTGAGATGGAGGTTGGGCAGCCAAAGTATCAGTCCAGGTGGCTTAAGTACTGGGCCGAGCGGCCAGCCTCTCCTAACTTAGTCATTTCTTGGTCCATATGGTGGCCTTCCAACCTTTGTCTTGACTTGGGCTTGATCCCGTACATGTATATGGGTCCTTGATTCCAATGTAGATTTAGGCATTTGGAGGAGGTGCTCGGTTGGCTGGCCTCCCCTTAGGCAGCTCGGCCATTGCCCTCGCTGCCGGAGTTGATGAACTTGCAACTGCCATAACTTCACATCCAAACTCCAAATTGAGTGAACCAAAACTCCATTTTGATTATTTCGCCGAGATCTTTGCAATGGTTTGGTTCTTAAGGGCATTTGAGATACTTCATAATGATGTTATTTGTAATCCAATATCAAGTCCTTTTGTGCACCTTCTGTGCTTACTCCAAATGATGTTCTTTTGCATGGGATTTGAGCATCTCCCTATGATACATCAAAAACCACCAAAACTCATGGAATTTGTTAGGTCAAGGTAAATAATGCATAAAACTTTATCTATATCCCCATTTATTCACTGAGGAATTGGCATTCGAAATAGTGAAATAACAACCGCCAACATGCCCCCAAGCTTGAACCATTGCTTGTCCTCGAGCAAAGCTAAGGCTCAGGCTCAGCAGATCAGGAGTTGCATCAATGTCAATATCTTGCATGTATTAAGTGCACAACCGGACACTCTACCATTCATGAATTGAATAAACTGGCACAACTGTATCCCAACCTTTTTATCCATACCTATGGGGCTTCTTGACTTCTTACTTTCTCTTTGGCGGTTGAGAGACAGAATAAACCCAATGCAATCTGTTTTCAAGTTTCATACTAAGAGGTTTTGAAACTTTTGCAATTAAAGCACGAAGTTCCTTAGATGATACTCTCGAATTGCTCAAGTGGTGTTGAAATTCCTCACTAGGGCCTAAGGCCATTCTTTTTCCTGACATACTATAAGCTTATGTGGAGCTCAAGGTGGGGATAAAAGAAGGCTTACCTATGTTGTGTATGTTGTTGAGTCAAAAGTTGGTCCTAGCAAAGTATGTGATACATCTAATTTTGTTCAATGGTGAAATGGATGATGTTTATGGTGGTGAAAAAGATGAACACAACTAGAAGAGTATATGGAAATGAGTCCAACATACTCGACATTGTGTTTATTATGGAAATACGATCTTGGATAAGAACTCCTTACATGATGGATCCCCTTGTTTGAAACTTTGAAACCTTTGAGCACATGGAACAACCACCTCCTTTCTCTTCTTCTCTTCTTCTATTTTTTTCATATCTCTTTTTTTTCATAGCTCTATGTCTCATTTTGAAAGGCAACATGGGGATATTTGAGGAATATGTCTGGAGTATTTATTTGGAAGACCATATTTGTGGATGAGTATGTGGATGATGGAAAAGGTGGTTGTATGGTGGTGGAATATCTAGTGAATGTGAATGCTTGAATTCAATGTGAACTTAAACATAACCAGATATAGGAAAGCTAGCAAATGAAAGTGGATATGAAGGGGAAATTGATCGGGATTTGAGGTGTCACTACTTCATAAGGACTCAAAGTTTGACAAAACTCAACGCTACAATAAGTAGCATATGTAGAGGTCTGATCATGTAAGCATTTGGCTTTGGATAGGTACTTCAAACCACTAAGGAATGTGCTTCAGTTTTATTTTGAAAAAGAAAGCTCCGAGAATTCAGCTTACTAATATCATGATGGGTGCAACTCAAACTTTGGTTATATCACATTCTCACAACAACTTAGACTTGGTTTGAAAATACTTGCTCCCACAAGGGTGAACATTAGAGAAAGGATCACAACTTATGCCAATAAGCTCAAATTTTTTGGAGACTGTAAAGTTGTATATGAAATACTTAGAAAGAATTAACAGAGCAACTATTCATTATTTCCTTTTAGTAGAGGGTATAAACAAAACTTTAGTATTATTGGTACGAGTTAGTTTATTCATGGTTTTAAGCAAACCTTTTTGGTATTTTAGATTATGCAAATTTTTATAGTATTTTTCTTTATTGGGTTTAGAAAAGGAATAAAAAGCTTGTTTTTGGTGTCATGGCAGATAGGATTAAAGATATGATCATGAAATGCATGACATTCGGTGCGGGGTACATACCTGGTGTGGCATTTCCCCCAAGCTTACATCTTGCAACTGAATGCAAACCTAAAGCTTGTGCTTGCTTGGCATATCTCCCCTAGTGTCCATTGCATATTGTAGGGTGCCTGACAAATCCTCCCCCAAGCTTGTACTATTGTACGTTTGAAGCGCTCTATTTTCCATAATGGTACTAAAATGTGCTTTATTACCATCCCAAGGTTCGGTAATTACATTCTTACATCAGAGTGATACAGATCTGCCCAAAATGGGTTAGACAGCAAGGGGCGCAGCCCTGAAAATCTAAACTGCGGAATATAAAACGCAGGACCATCTTCCTCACGCCACAGTTGAGAAGCAGGTCGTAACCCTTACTCGTTCTCGGACCAATATATATCCATAGCACTGAGAAAAACAACAACAAAGCAAGGGTAAGTACATAAATACTCAGCAGCCCACCTTCCTCCAAAGGAATTTTGGGGAGGCTAACACTATATGCAAGGATATATCTGGAGCTTAAGATAGTTTTGCAGAAAAGTATTTGTATGCAGGATTTGAGATAGTTGTCATGTTTTAATCTTTCTGAAAACTGAGTTTTTCCCAAAAAGGTTTGCCACTAGACTTTCCGGTCCGAAGTGGCCCATGGCTTTCCAGCCAACACATTTTCCATACATCCAGCATCCGCTACTGAACCAAAAACCATTTTTATCCGATCCCAAACTAATTCCATTTTTTTTTATGAAAACTACTAACTGAAGAACCAAGCCGTAACTCATCCATACCAGTGTACACGGACTATTCAAATAGGTTTTACTCTGATCAAAGGTTGTACTAATTCCCACAAGTTGGACTCAGTGGCACGTTACCATCGTAACTGCCCGAATTCCAAACCAATCCGTTACCTTTGTTTCATCACCTAGCAGAACTTTAGGGCTACGGGCATCCGAGCCACTCCAGTACCCCACGGTACTCCCATTGGCACACCACCCATCCCATAGCCCCTTGTGCGCCAGCACAGAAGCTACTTGGCTATCCACTTCGGCTCGGTTCTAGCCAATGTCTCATACAGAGCGAGTGGATGTACTAAAGGAGTTAGGCAAGATGAAAATTATAACGATCCGTATGGAGAGCTCAGGTAGAACCATTCCAACTTTTCAATGCTCGATAGCGCGAGCAATCCACCTACCCGGTATTCTCCACGAATCCCGGGACAAGGGGTAACCATAGGTAGCTAAGTTACCCATTCATACCCTGCCCTTATGGCTGTTTCAGCACGTAGCCGTATTCTGACAAATCGGTTGCCAGGGTTCTTCCCCATTTTATTTCAAAACCACACACACATCCACTTTCCCATACCCTTCATATTCCACATTATTAGCATCAAGATTATGATAGATAATTAAATGAGCGATCCCACCTATGCGCGCTAATTCGAAAATAGGCATAGGTGGCTATATATTTTGCTAGGTCACCAACGTGAAAGTTTTTATGTGATTATTAGGCCAAGGGTTGTGTTTGTAAAACATGCATCAAGTGGGGATTCCAGTGGGCTTGCCTTACAACTCGAAGGGTGAGGGGCTGACGTATGATCAGTATGCTTCCTCTGGTTTCCTGGTTGAATGTCTAAGAGATTGGACTGCTTGGCCTCTCTGGGGCCTACTACGTGCACAAACAAGAAACATTCAAATCGAGGCTTAATATGAGCTCAATGGGTCTTGGTCATGTAGAGCTTGAGTTGAGGTGATATGGACCTTTGGGGTTCTTGCTGGCGGTATCTCTATAAGCGACTGAGGTGTAGCAAGACTTCGGGCAAGTTGGCGGGCTCGGTAATGACAGTTACAGAGACGCCAAGGCATGTGTGGTGGACGCGAGATGCGGGGTCAGTGACACCAAAGGGGTGGCGGTCGCAAGTTGATGTTTTTGGAGAAGATCTATTTGTGGGGTGGTTGAGGGAGCAAAGAGGTTCAGATGATTTTCGGTATCATCATAATTTGAACTCAAAGCCCAGAAAGACCAAGGCAGGAATGTCTAAGGTTTATGAAGATTAGAGGGTCAACGACATCGATCACTAGGCTCACAATACTTGTGCGACCGATGCGAAGCACTGACTGAGCGTAGGATGGCGTCTTTTGGACAGAGGAACGGACTATGTGGAGTGTACGAATAGGTAGGGCTTGAATTTTAGATGAATTTAGGCGAAAGAATTACCCAAATCGGAGTTGAAACAGAGGAGATATGAAATGTTTAGTGTAGAAGGGGTAGTAATAGACTTTCTGGAAAGTTTAGGGCTGCAAATTGGACTTTTTTCGGCGAACTTTGTGGATTTGGCCCGCGGTGTGGCAAACCTGAGCCGGGGTGGAATTCGGCCTGTGTGGCCCACTGGCGCGCTCGGGTAGCGCGGCCTGCTCGGCCCACGGACGGCGCGGGCGAGGGAGCGGGCACCCAGTTGGGCCAGCCCATAGGGTGGGGATGACGGCAGTGATGGTGTTTGGCATGGGTCCCACGTGGCAGCGGCACGGGGAGGTGACGGTGTCAGGGGGGGCGACGGCAGTTGGTTCTACCGGACCTGAGGTGGACCGGGGCGGCTCACCGGTGGTTCTCACTGCTGGTGCCGGTTCTGACGACGACTGTTTATAGCCAGAGGTAGGAGGGAGGCCGGGGTCCAATGCGGTGGAGGGGAAGCTAGGTGGCGGAGCGGTGCGCATGTGCGTGCCGTGGCGTGGCGTAATAGTAGGACCCGGCGTGGTGCGGTAGCGGCAGGGATAGTGAGAGCTAGGCAAGGTCGCCAGTGGTGCGGAGGGGCTGAGTGCGGGGTATCCGGGGTTGGGAGCAACGCAGTGGGGTTGAGGGGTGTCGTGGAGATGCAGCGGTGCGATGAGGCAGGGCAGGGGCGCGGCGCCCGGTGCGGAGGCAGGCATCCGGGGTAGCGGGCCCGGGGCGTGGGCTCACCGGCACCGGTGCTGTGTCCAGACGGATGTGGAAGTGGACAAGGAGGGGGAGGTGCCGATAGGTGGGGTCACGCGTCAGTGAGAGGGGGCGCGGGCCCGGGGTGGCAGAGGGAGAGGCGGGGGAGGTGATGGTTGGGCTGCCGTGGGCCGAAAGAGGAGGGGGGTGGTGGTCGGCTGGGCTAACCATTCGGCCCAGGTGGAGGGGAGCCGGGGTGCGCAGAGCGGGAAGAGGGGTGGAAGATGGGGGTTGGGTCGGTTTTGGCCCTAGTGGGGGGGAGGGTAGAGTGTTTTTCTTCTTTTTCTGATTTTGTGAATTTGAATTTTGGACGGAATTTGTGGTATTTTTGTGGAGACTTGGTGGGGGAAATATTTTGAGAATATTTGGATATCTTGTTAAGCTCATATTAACATGCTCAAAACAAGCAACGACCAAGGTTTTAAAATTCTGATCTTTGAATTAGGGAGAGATTTAGATGAAATTTTTCCGGCGCAAATTTTTGGGGTGTTACAACGTTACTCTTAACTTGCTCCCTAGGGTGACGACGATGCAGCTTACTTTCTGTTATGCTCACCTATGTTAGGTGAATTACCTTCTCTACCCTTATTTTGCTTACTCATCTCTTTCAATTAAATGTTAAGGGCTATCCATCGTATCTCTAATGCTGCTACTTAGACCTTCTAATGGTGTCGAGAGTTTTTGATTTGTAGGCAACTCAGTCTGGGTATTCTACTCCCTTTGGTTGAATGTCTCCTTGTAGTTGATGTCGGGTTCCACCCAGCTCCAACATCATATTTGCCTTCAGCTGACATTCTTTTCCCAATGACACTTCTGTGGTCGCGATGTTTCATCCTTCTATGAAATGGAAGAACATCGGGTTCTCTTCTCAAGTAGAGTGTCAAGAATGGATTCATCTCATGGCAGGTTGCGTTTCCACCTTTCTCCCATTCCTTGGCCAGCGGTGACATCTCACTTAGACCGTGTAGTTGAAGTAAGGCTTGATCTTGAATCTTATTCTGACGTTTAGAAGACTTCCAAGAGACAACTATGGCTTGCACAGACCACTTGTTTTCTTTCCCAAACAAATTGAGTGGGATGAACGGAGACAGATGTTGTTGGATTTGACTCCATTGTCATTTGCATCTGCCACCAAACTCTAGTTGATGGGTGTTTGCATCTGACGGGTAGAGTAGCTCAACCCTAGCATCTGGTTGGCTTGTGGCTCAACTGGCAAGGCAGAAGGAAATTAAGGAATGCTCTTTATTTGCATTCCTCCATACTTGGGTGATGTCTCTTCATATATTTCATATGATCCACTGGTATTGTTTGCCTCTTGCAATGTAGTGAACCAATGATCCACTAGCTGCGAACTCATAGCATAGTGTGCTATATTCAACTTCATGAAAAATACCTTTACATGACTTCTGACACCTGGTCTTGTGAGGACAGCCACTCGAGATGACAGATGTCTGCATGTTTTTTTCTGTGTCATGCCGTTGACATTCGCTTCCCTAGTGATGCTGTACATGGTCGAAGTCCCTCAGAGATCAACCATGATAGATTGGACATCTGGTCCTTCCTCTCAAGGGGGTTTAGAGGATAAATGCCTCCTGCAACAGGTTAGTGGACAACATATACAAGGGCCTATGTGTAAAGAGTATTAACACTGGGCCCGTTGTACACAATGTGCTAAAAAATTGGCTTTTTAAGAGGCTTAGAAACACAAAACCATGTTGTACTGCCATGATCATTACCATCTTAGAAAATTACTCAATCTAAGGTCATGACATATGGAAAAGAGATTATCCAGGACATTGATTTTTGTCTCCATGGAAACTTGAGAAAGTCTACTAGCATCCGATTCTATAATTAGCGACGGTAGACATTTCACAACCAAAATCTACTCATAGCTCATTGATCAACGTTGTCGAATTGACCAAAGTAGACCCTTAACCTAAGCACCATGCTTACTTTAGGAGGCCTACGAGCACACATTGGATTCTGGCCCTAAACTATACTGCAGCAGCAAATTAAGGATGCATGAACAAAGCATGCCAAGATTTATTCTCATGGATAGAGCAAAATGAAGTATGGGGTTTTCAATTTTATCATTTTTTTGGTTTTCTTATAAGATAGAAAGAAAGGGTAACAACAACAAGTCGAATAACAAATTAACATTCTAACTCACCGCTTGCCTGGGAATAGCACCGCAAGGCTTGTTGGCGGTTATTAGCTTAACAGATTTTACTCCGCAAGCGTACGGAGACCGCTGTAGCTTTCACACGGGAGTATTCCAAGGTATCGTATTTATCCATAGAGAAGCATTGAGATAGAGATATTAACTTATCAAACATCTTGTTATTTTACTCTTTCATTCTAAACGGTAAAAGAAAGGATAATGACACAATGACACACTCCACACAGATACATAGCTCAACGAGAAGCTAGGAGGACAATGAGATGGATCTGGTTCGTGATGAGATCTTCCTTTACTAGGGTCAAGCCAAAAGATAGAGCTAGCTCCAACTGTCACTCTACTAAGGTCGTGAC
The DNA here is from genome assembly GCA_030272315.1 of Paspalum vaginatum. Lineage (NCBI taxonomy): Eukaryota > Viridiplantae > Streptophyta > Magnoliopsida > Poales > Poaceae > Paspalum > Paspalum vaginatum. The sequence goes on along the minus strand of CM059019.1, from coordinate 11,892,052 downwards.
ACGACTGAGATTATGTTTTAGTCTAGACATATTTACTACATCGGACATCGTGGCTATAGAACCACTGCCAGGCACTAGAGTGCTAATTACCTAGCCGATAAAGATGGGTTCTAGGGAGCCCGACTATTCATCTACATACATGTTGGAACACAACCTAGCGCCAGCCCGGACAATGGGTGTGGAATATTGAGATGCCCTAGTGTTGTCACCAAAAGGGGCTACCTAAAGCCTGTGCATGAAATGTGTACGGTACTCACGAGGCACCTAGAGCTGCATGGGGCTAGTTGCAAACCAAGGTGAACTTCTAGAGTAAACTCCAGTTACTCAAGCATCCACTTGTTGGGCAAGTGAAAGCATCACAACTGCTACGACTTAACTAACAGCGTGAACAAGGAACCCACAAGTAAAAATACTAGATTAACCATAACCTCATAGCGCAATGCTAACTATAGTCTAACAACATCCTTATACTACAATCATTACCATTGGCAGGAATGTAAATGTTTGACAAAGTAAAGGAATATATTAAATAAACTCAAAGTCTTACAGGAAAAGAAAGATACTAGGGCTCATACCAAACTCTTGAAGATGACTTTGGAACAAGCAGAGCCCGACTCTAACTCCCACCAAAACATTGAACTAGAAGGGGTAGTGCCACCCGAAGGGGCACCTCCCTAAGGGAGAGAGTGTACAATGATGCCAATGGCACCCAGAAGGTACAAATTTGGAGTGGGGGAGTGACCCTCTATTTATAGGGGGCTGTAGGTCAGTGAAATGGCTAAGACTGTAGGCCTGGCAGCTTGGTGGCAGGCCAAGCGGCCAAGTAGTAGGTCGGTGTTGACGGTCGTTATTTTACGGTTTCGACCATCAGTTCCTCAGTGAATAAATGGGGTAAACATAAAGGTCTATGCATCATTTACCTTACACTGACGAATTCCACGAGTTTTGGTGGTTTTCGGTCTATCACAGGGAGATGCTCAAATTCCATTCAAAAGTATGTCATATGGAGCAAGAGAGAATTCATGCACAAAGGGCTTGAGAATGAATTTCAAATGACATCACTATGAAGTATCTCAAATGCCCACATGGACCAAATTATTGGAAAGATCTCATCGAAATAATCGAAATGGAGTTTTGGTTCACCAAATTTGGATTCCAGATGCAAAAGTTATGGCTGTCGCAAGAATTGACAACGCAGGGAGGGATGGTCCATGGCCGCCTAGCCATCGTATATGGTCAGCCGGCCATCCCCATGGTCGCCCAACGACTTCCAAGGTCGGCCGACCTCACCCCTAGATCGCTTGACCATCAGGAGGGATGATGGGCCAAACCTACAAGGTTGGCCGACCACCTCCAGGGTCGGCCGACCGCTTGCAAGGTCGGCCGACCTCGCCCCTGGGTCGCCTGACCATTAGGAGTGATGGGTAGCCCAACAGGCAGCCTAGGCTCAGGAGGCATGGTCGCCCGACCATAGCCCATGGCCGCCCGACCCTACGACGGCACCAATCATGGACCTGCAAGCAAAGAAAGACAAAACACATCGAATAAAACCATTGGATCAAGTATCTAATGCATCCAAGCATCGGACGGCCATCATACAAAAGATTGATGACGTCAGCAATCTGAGGAGAACAATATGCAGCCAATCAGGTGGCAGCCTGACCATTCCCCATGGTCGGCTGACCATGCACTGACCTTTTTTTGCACGTGTAACAACCACTCCAACCACCAACCAACTTGGAGAAGCATTCTTAGTCGTTGGATGCACTAAGTCGGTAAATCATGCGGTCAGCCGACCATGTGACTTGGTCGGCAGACCATGTGACTTAACGGTTTTACATGCAAACCGACTTGGGCAACCACCAATCGACGTCAGGAGTCAAGACCAGCCGTTGGATGGCCAAAGGCGGTTCATCCGTCGGTCGCCCGACCATCCCAAAGGTCAGCCGACCTCCCTTAGGGTCGGCCGGCCACCGCCTTGGTCGACCGACCACTCACAACCAACCTTGCCACTCCTATAAATAGAGGGGCAATCCCCCACTCCAAAAATGTACCATTCCCATGTGAACTCTCTCTCTCTCCCTCTCTAGGAGGCGCCCTACGGGTGGTGCCTCCACTCTAAAAGTAATGTTTGGTTTGGAGTTAGAGGTAGGGCTCCGTCGTTCTAGAGCCGTCTTCAGGAGTTCGGTATGAGTTCTTCTTGTATCTTTATTTTCCTATAAGACTTGAGATATTTAATGCATTATCTTTCTTTACTTTTGTGAGCATTTACTTTACTCTTGCTTTCGGTATTATTCATGCCTTAGCATAGTAATGTCTTTTAGACTATAGTTAGAGTTGCTCTGGCAGGTGATGAATATTTAGTTTGTCTTGCTTATAGACTCCTTGTATGCTCTTTATAGCATTTGACTATACGGTTGTGTATACTTCTACCTGATAGCCTCAGTAGAAGTAGTGCCTGCAAATGTAGACGTGGTGTCTACAATTGCGGTCACCTTAGTTTCGCAAGTGATTAGACCCCACGCAGTTTTGGGTAGTCGGTGTGCATGTATACTAGGCGCACTCAACTTTGGTAGGTCCTCCTGGTGACCGCAGGAGTGTACCCTGTGTAGTCCACCCCCGTGGTTCGGGTCGCTTGTAGCCGCATAGCTGAGTTACTGCGACACCCGCCTTTCTCGTCTAGGTTATCAGCACTCTGGTACCTAGAAGTGGTTAGCAGGCTCGGTGGCTAAGTAAGTATCCTAGACAACTAGATAAGTCATTACATCCGTCAGAGAACATGTTTGGTCTAGCTTAGTCTGTCTGGCTCACCTTAGTATAGAAAGTATTCATCAGTAATCTGAGCTCTCACCTCGTTGTCCTCCTAGCTTTACATGCTTTCTTGCCAACGGTGCTTCGCTTGTATCCCATGGTGTTTGGTGTCAATCGTTCTTAGCTATCGATTGATGTCAATGAGTAGTAACAACTGGATGAATGATAGTTTGACATCTCTATCTCTATGCTTCCTTGTGGATAAATACGATACCTTGGAATACTCCAGGGTGAAAGGCTATAGCGGTCTCCATGCGCTTGCAGAGTAAAATCCGGTAGGCTAAGAGCCGCCAACAAGCTTTTCTGGCACCATTGCCGGGGACGCGCTGAGTTAGAATATCATTCTGTTGTTCATCCTTTTGTTGTTGCTCTTTCATTTTATTTGAAAATTCAAAAAAAATTATAAAAAAAAATCCATTTTTCTTCAACGATGCTCTATCCGTTGTATAATTCTTGATCATGTGTGACTTTTGAGAATCTTTTTCGTGCTACCCAAATCATGGGATGCCAATGCAAATAGGCTATTCATGTCGGAACATAGCTTGGGCCAGATCCTAACACGTGCCCGGAGGCTAATTTCCAAATTAAGCATGGTGCTTAGGTTGGAATTAGTCGCTATCTATCAAACTAGATGCAATGTCGAGTTTGGTAGATAAGCTATGGATGATTTTTGTTAGTGATGTTCCGTTGTTAGTTCATGAGCCGCCACTCTTGAACTAGCTGGATCTCTCAAGTTTCAATGGAGACACCAAATCCCAGTGATGTTTCGAAAATGTACCCGTTTTTTTAGATCGTGGATTTGAGCAAAAGTTGAAGAGATGGAAGTCATGGTTTAGCAACATGGTTTATGCTATGTTTTGATTGAGAATATTTTGCTAGCACTCAGTGAACAATGGGCCCCGTGGTTGATACTTTATATATATATTGGACCCTTGTATTTGTTGTACACTAACCTGTTGCAGGTAGCATTCAATCCCCACACGAGAGGAAAGGCCTCGTGGCCGACATTCTCGTGCTCAACCACTTGCGGATTATCCAGTACCTTTTTGGGAAATGACAACATCGTGATATGGGTATCAAAGTAAGTGGTGCTGGTGAGCAATGGAGAAGTCTTGACAATTTCCGCACTACAAGAACACACCATACCAATAACATTCAAGGGCATATCACATTATCCTATCGTCCGTGCTTAAATTTGCAAGCTAGTAGACCACTGGTCTACTGCCCCACGGGAAAGGTGCGTGCCCGATGGAGTTCTGGTGTAGATCCCAAAAGCGGCCGACATAGACGTCTCTCATTGCGGCGGAGCTCCGTCTTAAGCACCACAAAGGCAAACACAAATCAATGTCCACAAGCATGGTGGGAACGTCGATGCCATGATGTGCAGTCAATGGCTGTGTGGCACATGGATAGACAATGACTGGTGGCACAAGTTATGCACGACAAGTACCAAGCCCAGGAAGGCAAATTAAACATGATAGGTGAGAGCCAATGGACCGGCTCCATTGCCTCTGGAGTGATTTGTGATTGTCAACAGTAGCAAGACCCAGAAGAACTTGGGCACAAGACCTCTGATGGACAGGAGGCCCTCCGTTGGACTGGAGGTAGAGGAAAGTCCTCCGAAGGATTGGAGGCACACTCGGCGTCTGTCAGCTATGGGAGTTTGGTATATGGAGAAGCGGCATGGCGACGGCAAGACTAAGTCCTCCGAAGGACTGCGAGGCTGCCCCGGTGGACAGGGAATGCCGGGCGCCACTGCGGTGCTCCGACCCGAATGCGTGGCGCGAAGGCGTGCAAGGGAGGCTTTGGCGGCTTCGGCTCAAAACCGTCACGCAAAGCTACCCAATCCTTGGTGAGTTGGGCCACGACTCGCCAAGATAGAGAAGATGGGCCAAATTCGGCCCATGCGGAGACTTCCTAAAGTTTCCCGGTCTCTGACTTCAAAACCGGGGGCGGATCGTGGATTGGACTACTGGCCACGTGGAGAGCATCCGAGGATTGCGTGGAACTTACGAAGATCTAGACTTCATCGTGGTTGTCCGTCCCGAAATATCCTGTAATCTTTCATTTGAGTCCTTAGGGTTTGTCTAGCTGTAGGGACCTAAGTGCAAAACTGTCTAAATAGCACTGGGGTATAAATAGGTCTAAGGCAGGTCATTAGAATAGCTCTTGGCTGCTAGGATTAGTCTTCACTTGGTGATTTTCGTCCTTAAGCTTTGAGCTCCATTGTTAGGGAGGTTAGAGTAGGATTTAGCCTCCTAATCTTGAGGGAAGGTGAGGGTGGTTACTTGGGACGAATTTCTGCTTGTATACTAAATCTTTAGACACATCTTGGGCACTTAATCGAAGCAAATTCGTGCAGCAACCTTGTGTTCTTCTCCTCCCCCTCTCTCTTTGGTTTTTGGGTTCAATCCTTGCTTTTTGGGTGTTTTTGTTGGGCAAGCTTGAATCCCTTTCTTTGCTGATGTTCTGGACTTGCTAGGACATGGAGATGATGACTTAGTTCATCTCAATCCTGCTGGATTGCCACGAGCAAGCCTTTTTTGTGTTTTCCCCTTTCTTGCCCAAGGATGGCCATTTCACAAGATCTGAAATTCCTGCTGATTCCGCGGTTACCTTGAGTTGATCTTTTGGGAATAACTTTGAAATAGGGTCCAGATAACCTGTGCAAAATTTCGTGAAGTTTGGACAAGGTTTGATCAAGTTTGGTTTGAAAACGTCTTTTCTGCGACCCTACCGGACCATCCGGCAGAGGCCACCGGACAGTCCGGTTCCACCGGATAGTCCGGCAGCGCCCACCGGATAGTCCGGCATGAGGAACTGTCCAGGCAGTGCCACCGGACAGTCCAGCACCAAGCACTGGATAGTCCGGTCCCACCTGACAATCCGGTGTTGTCCACCGGACAGTCCGGTCCTGCCAGGGAGCTCCTGTGTTCTTCCCAGTTTGATTTTTCCAATGTGATTTTGCTATGGATTTTCGCATTCCTCCTTTAAGACCATTCTCTTTGCTCACTGTGAGTCAATGAGACACACCTCGGTGCGGTGAGTGTCTTGTGGCGGTTATTGGAAAATCCGTTGCTCCACTGTCATTCTTGTTCGGATCTTGAGCTTTCTTGCATTGGTGCGTATCCTCACAGTGGACGGCACCCTTGCACTACTAGGCACGTATATGTTCAGTGGACGGTGCTTAGTTTCGGTTACCACTTGGGGGTTTGTGATTTTATGATTTCAAATGCTCGTATTCACCCCCCCTCTAGTCGCACGTCTTGGTCCTACAATTGGTATCAGAGCCGGTTAGGTTTCTTCATACCTTTACCGGTGAGAAACCAGTAGCGATTATGACTCACTCTAGGAAGATTTCGGTCCTTGGTTCCGATGGCTACTCCTACTGGAAGGGTAGGATGAGAGCTTTCTTGCTTAGCCAGGCCCAGGACATATGGGATGCTACTCCGAGTGCGAACTTTGTGGTGCTTCCAGTTGCCCAGCGCACCACCCCAGCGATTGTGGCTCAGCATGAGGCGAAGCCAAAGCTGTTAACTTTCTCTTCTCAGGACTGGGTCCAGTTGATTATGAGAAAGTGAGCCATCTTGAGACTGCCCGTCAGATCTGGTCCCTGCTGAGTGCACACCATGAGGGCACTGCTACTATCAAGGGGCGTCTCGTTGAGACTTAGAGGCGTGAATATGAAAATTTCGTTCAGAAGCCTGGTGAGTCCATCGATGACTTGTTTGGTCGTTTTCAATCGATCATCAACAAGTTGCGTGTTAACTCCAGCCCTAAGAGGATCCCATACACCGACCATCAGCAGGCTGTCAAGTTGCTGTATGCATTGGACAGGAAGGTATGGGAGATCATGGTTAACTCGATCATCGAGTCTGAGGCCTATGACACAATTGGAGTGGAGACTCTTTACAGCAAGCTCAAGGCCACAGAGGTGGATTACAAGTTGAGAGATTCTCTCGCTTGTACTGGCTCCAAGAGCCTGGCCTTGGCTTCTCCCTCCAGTGAGGCCATTTCTAACCCCCAGCTTCACAACTTTTCGTTTTTTGCTCTTATGTCTGTTACAGAGGAGCAGTTGGCGTCACTTGGGGATGATGAACTTTTTCTGGTGTCTAGCCGCTTTCAGCGCACCTATGACAACCGGATGAGCAAGAAGAGGGGCGAGAGGCCCAAGTGCTTCGAGTGCGGAGAGGTCAGCCACTTCATTGCCGAATGCCCAAACAAGCAGAATGGCTACTACAAGATGGGCAAGAGCCACTCCCGCGACTCCAACAAGTACCACTCTGGCAAGCATGAACACACCAAGCACCGATCCGGCAAGATCAAGAACTTCCGGAAGGCTTTCAAGAGCTACCAGAAGGACAACCGAAAGCGGGACAAGGCCTTCTTCACCGAGCTTGGTTGTTTGTGTGGTGGATCGTCTTCCTCCTCCTCGTCTTTGTCAAGCTCAAGCGATGAGGAGATCGTCACCAAGCGGGACAAGAGGAGGGACCAAGGTGGTCCAGCTGGACTCTGCTTCGTCTCCACCAAGTCCAAGCGTAAGCACAAGATGCACTGGAGATCCTTTTGCTCCATGGCACTTGAGGACAAGGATGACAAGGGCAACGACAATGACTCCTCGATGAAGAGGTAACTCCTGAACAAGCTGAAATTCTTGAGATGTTGGAGTCAAATAGTCGTGAGTTGAAAGCCCAGGATAGGTTGTTGGAGAAGGCAGCCAAGAAGCTGCAGAAGCAGAAAGCCAAGTTGGCTGATGCTTTAGCTGAGATAGAGAGGCTGAAGAGTGTGTCAGCCCAGCCTAGTGAGTCTGAGTGTCCTACCTGTGAGACTTTGATGAGAGATCTCTGTGAGCAAAAGAGGAAGTATGCTCATCAGGTAGAGGAGATGGATAGGTTGAACGTAGAGTCACGCAAGCTCCAGTCTAAACTGGATGAGCCTATTTTGAGTGAGGTGACTGAGTGTGAGATGTGCCCCCACCTAGCTGTTGACAGAGCTGAGCTGAAAGTGAAGTGTGAGGGACAGCTCAAGGAGTCGGAGGAGCTTAGGGCTAGACCCACGCTTTTGGGAGCATGCATGGTCTGTCCTACCTTGGAGAGTGAGCTTGTGCAGTTGAGAGCTGACCTTGAGATGCTTTTAGCATCCCCTGACACTTGTGAGAACTGTCTCACTCTAAGGTTGATGTTGATGGATAGGGATGCCACCATTAAGAAGTTAGAGAAGTCTGCTTTCCCTATTTATTCTCTAGACTGCCCTACTTGTGCTGACCAGACTTTAGTTCTGAAGGATCTAAGAGAGGAGAAACAGACTTTGGTTGATGAGAACAACCGTTTGAGAGAGGTGCTCAGTTGGATGTATGCTAGAGAGCCCCAACTTAGGATGATCTTGGAGAGCACCAAGAGAGCTGAGGGTGATATGAGTGGACTTGGGTTAGGAGAGTGTAGTACTTCAGGTGAGAAGAAGAGTTCCAAAATTAAGCTTAAGACTGCCTCTCCTCAGCCTAGCCCTACTGTTGATGGGGTTTACCATGAGCCTCTTAAGGCTACCCCAAAGAAGCAGTTTTGGACACCCAAGCCCTCACAGGCTAAGCTGGACAAAGTAGTGACTGAGATTCTCAAGCCTCTAGTGAGCAAGGACAGAGTCTAGCAGCCTGTTCCATCCAAGGCTACTCCACCTAAGCCCAAGGCTCGGCCTAAATCCACTCCCAAGAGGCCTGTCTACCACTGTGACTTTTGCCAGCGGAATGGCCACTTGGAGGAGTTTTGCTTTAGGAGGAAGCGAGTTGAGAGGCAGGAGAGAGCTTGGGGGAACCAGGATCAGTTCTTCCATGGCGGTAGGCAGGATCCTCCCCATCGCGGTGAGATGAGAGACTGCTTTGCTGGTGAGAGAGGAGGCGGGTTTCAGGCCCGTGCTTCTGGTGGAGAGAGACGCTTTTCCGGTCGAGCTCCTAGTCATTTTCAGTGCGTCCATGGATCTTCTGACCGAGGCTTTGGAGGTAGAGGGTTTGAGAGCTCATGCTTTAGAGGTCGTGGGTACCCAGGTAGACGTGATGCTTACTTTGACTGTGTTTACCCCACTTTTGAGCAGATGGCTCGGCACTGGTTCAGCAGTTACACTAACCCCAGTGCCGGACCATTTGCTCACTCTCGTTTTCCTTGATTTTGCAGGATCGAGGCCTGGAGGACATATGGATCATGGACTCCGGCTGCTCTAGGCACATGACAGGGCACCGCAGATGGTTCTCCAGCCTCAACATCGTGAGCACCAAGGAGTACATCACATTCAGGGATAATGGTCAAGGTAAAGTGTTGGGTGTTGGTTCTGTTGCTCTTTCTGGCAAGCTTTCCCTGAGAGAAGTTGCTTTGGTGAGGAATTTGGGGTTCAATTTGGTTTCTGTCTCGCAACTTCTCAAGGAAGGGTTTGAGGTTCGTTTTAAGCAGGTTCTTCTTGTGTGCTTGATGCTAAGGAAAACCTTGTTTGTCGGATTTTGCCCTATGGGCAGGTTTTTAAGATTGACCTTGCATCTGTTTTTGGCCCTCCTCGGTGTTTGGTTGCTAGTCCTTCTGCTGATATTTGGAAGTGGCATAGGAGGCTTGGCCATTTGAGTTTTAATCTGCTAGTCAGGTTGAGCTCGATGGATCTGATCCGAGGATTGCCAAATTTGAAAGCAGAAAAGGACTTAATATGCCACCCCTGTCGTCATGGCAAGATGGTTGCCGCTTCTCATGCACCTGTCAATCAGGTGATGACCTCTTACTCGGGTGAGCTGCTACATATGGACACAGTTGGTCCTGCTCAGGTACAGTCGGTCAGTGGGAAGTGGTATGTGCTTGTAGTTGTGGATGACTTTTCTCGCTATTCGTGGGTGTTTTTCATGAAATTCAAAGATGAAGCTTCTGGTTTTGTTCGAGATCTGGTCTTGAGGTTGAGGAATGAGAGTCATAAAGCCATGAGGGCTGTCCACAGCGACAATGGCGAAGAATTTCGTAACTCTCGTTTTGAAACCTTTTGTCGTGACCTTGATCTTGATCACCAATTCTCATCTCCTTATACCCCACCGCAGAACGGTGTTGTGGAACGAAAGGACCGCACACTTGTAGAGATGGCGCGGACGATGCTTGATGAGCATAGGACCCCGCGGCGCTTTTGGGCTGAGGCTATGAATACGGCCTGTTACATTGCCAACCGTATTTTCCTACGAGCTTTCTTGGGAAAGACTTCGTACGAGCTACGGTTTGGTAGGCAGCCTAGCGTCAAGCACCTGCGTGCATTTGGCTGTAGATGCTTTGTGCTCAAAAAGGGGGAGGCATTTGGACAAATTTGAATCTCGCTGCTTGGATGGTATTTTTCTTGGGTATGCCTCTAGCTCTAGGGCATATAGAGTGTGGATCCTTGATACTAGACAAGTGGTTGAGACCTTTGTAGTTTCCTTTGATGAGTCTATGCCTTGCACAACCCCTGCATTTGAGCTTTCAGGAGATGATGAAGAAGGCGCTCCCATCTTTGAAGATGAGGAAGGCGAAGTAGATGCTGGTGATGTAGGAGCCACTGCACCGGCTGCAGCTCCTGCCCCCTCTGCTATGAGCTCTGAAGATGAAGGAGGACCCTTGCCTACGGCTTCTTCCTCACTCCCCCGACCACAAGCTCGAGCAGAAATTGGCCCCGCTGAGGACGCAGGGGAGGTGACCTCCGAGATTGTTCCATCTCGGCAGGTCCAGCGGGATCACCCTCCAGACAGGATGATTGGAGATCTACACCAGCGTGTCACACGCTCTTCGGTTAGCTCTCTAGCCTTTTTCTATCACTCCGCATTTGTTGCTTCTTTCGAACCCCGGGATGTGTCACATGCATTATCTGATCCTAGTTGGGTGAACGCCATGCATGAGGAGTTGGAGAACTTTGAGAGAAACCATGTCTAGGATTTAGTTGAACCTCCACCAAACTGCCACCCTATAGGAACCAAGTGGGTTTTCAAGACCAAACAGTGTGAGGATGGGATGGTTGTGAGGAACAAAGCGACATTGGTCGCCCAGGGGTTCTGTCAGAAGGAGGGGATAGATTATGAGGAAACCTTTGCTCCAGTAGCTCGTTTACAGGCTATTAGGATTCTGCTTGCCTTTGCTGCATCTAAAGGCTTCAAATTGTAGCAGATGGATGTCAAGTCAGCCTTTCTAAATGGTTACATAGAGGAGGAGGTACATGTGAGACAACCTCCTGGCTTTGAGAGTGCCAAGTTTCCAGACCGGGTGTATAAGTTGAGAAAAGCCCTGTATCGTCTGAAGCAAGCTCCAAGAGCTTGGTATGCTAGGTTGAAAGCCTTTCTGCTCAAGTCTGGTTTTGTGATGGGTTCAGTAGACAAGACCTTGTTTCTGTTGAGTCGTGGCGGTGACACCCTTCTAGTTTAGATATATGTTGATGACATTATCTTTGGTGGTTCATCTCACGCTTTGGTGTCTAAGTTTGCTGAACAGATGAGCAGTGAATTCGAGATGAGTCTCATGGGTGAGCTTTAGTTTTTCTCGGGCTTCAGATCAAGCAAGGCCCAGAAGGAACCTTTGTCCATCAAGCCAAGTACACGAAGGACATTCTAAGGAAGTTTGACAAGGGAGATCTCAAGCCAATGGCGACTCCCATGTCAACACAGATGGCTCTTGATGCGGATGAAGAAGGGGAGGTGGTGGACCAAAGAGAATACCGAGGGATGATCGGCTCACTTCTGTACATGACGGCGACCAGGCCGGACATTCAGTTCACGGTCTGCCTCTGTGCGCGTTTTCAGGCCTCACCAAGGCTATCACATCGTCAAGCGGTGAAGCACATCTTCAGGTACCTGAAATACACTCCTGAGCTTAGACTTTGGTTCTCTTCAGCTTCGTTGCTCTCTCTTAGAGGGTATTCGGATGCTGACTTTGCGGGTTGTCAGCTGGAGCGCAAGTCTACTTCCGGCACCTGCCAGTTTCTCGGTTCTTCTCTTGTCTCTTGGTCCTAACGCAAGCAATCTAGCGTAGGCACTTCCACCACAGAAGCTGAATACATTGCTGCTGCTAGTTGCTGTTCACAGCTGCTTTGGATGAAGTCCACCTTGAGCGACTTTGGTCTCTACTTCTGCTATTTCTGTAGCTAAGAACCCCGTCCTGCACTCCAGAACCAAACACATAGACGTGAGGTTTCACTTCTTGAGAGATCACTATGAGAAGGGAGATATAGACTTGATCCATGTGGAGACTGAGAACCAGTTGGCCGATATCTTCACCAAGCCCTTAGACCTGAGCATATTTGCTCACTTGCGTGGGGAGCTTGGTGTTTGTTACCCCTTTTAGGTTGGGGTACCTTTGGTATAGTTTAGGTTTTGCTTTGCCTTTTTTCTTTCCTTGCTTCTCTTTGCTTCTCTTGCATTTTGTCTCATACCATGCATTGCATTGTAACATATACATTTTTACTTTCACTAGCACTAGAGCTCTTCTGGTATGACAAGTTAGTACTTGCTTGTGCTAGATTGTACAGTTGCTTGCATGATCATGGTTGGCTAAGCTCCTTGAATCTGTCTAATATCTTTTGTGAGCTCAGTCACTTTTATTTCTTCAAAATCAAAAACCATGATCACCACTTGACTTGCCTACCTAGCATGTGTAGGAATGTTGAATGCTATGCTATCTTTTCATGCTTGGATATGCTAGTCGTATGCCTGTGTTACATTGATGCCTAAGCATTTATGGCACCTTGTTCAAATCTAAAATCTGAATGAATGTGGTTTACAAGTGGTGCCCTATGAGCTAAATTGAAAAGATCCAGGTGGGTTCACTTGTCACACTTATCTAGTTTGAGATAGCTTGACTTTGCACTTTGGCTTTAACTTGGACTAGGCTGTGTATGACCAAAACCTTGTCTTAAGCTTCTGATGGTTTTCTGAACCTAGGCTTGGCATTGGTTGGTAAGAAGTGGCAACAACCAGTGAATAACCCCTGGCACATGATCTGATTTGCTTGAAGTTCAAAATTGCTAAATCTGAAATCTGCAAGTCTCTAAAATGCTTATGGCCTGTTGTAGATGCCTTGGTTGAGAGTAGCACATCTTGTATGTTTTGCTAGCATCTTGCTGTTCATGCCTATCTTGCTAGATGCTATTCATGTTGGTGATGCTCTATTTTCAACAACACTGAAAAACATGCTCCTGATCTATATAAGATAGATTCAATTGAGCTTGTTTGCATGCTACCTTGCCCTCACTTGCTCTGTATGCTAGAACTTGTATTTACCAGTTTTTCATCCCTGCTGAGCTCGTCATGGTACACTTCATGCATTTCATGCCAAGCTTTGAGGGGGAGTTGTCCATTTGAGGGGGAGTTGTCCATTTCAGGGGGAGTTGAGTTCTATGAACCCTTGATGTGTCCATTGTCAACAAGGGGAAGAGATGTTGACTCTTGAGGAGAGAGAGATGTTGGACAAAGGGGGAGGGCTCTGTAGAGATCTAGTTGAGGGGGAGTTTGAGTTTTTAGCATGCTCTTGCATCGGTGTGTTGAGCCTTTTGCCTCTTTCTGGAGGAGCTGATGTTTTGCCTTAGCATGACTGTGTTGAGCCAGTTTGCCTCTTTCTTGAGGGATCATGCTTTAGTTTGATCAACTGCGTTGAGCGGTTTCCCTTGTCTTAGGGGGTCGATCTTTGGATTTGTTTTTGTTGTCTCAATTTGCCCTTTTCTGCCAGTATTTGGCCTTTGGGCATCTTGAGCAATTTCTTCCTTTTCTTCTTTCTTTTCGGTTTTACGTTTTTTCTCTTGTCTTTGTACTATTTCAGGTTACAGGTTGAAGGTGTTGACAATGCACTCATCAAGGGGGAGATTGAGAGCCAATGGACCGGCTCCATTGCCTCTGGAGGGATGAGTGATTGTCAACAGTAGCAAGACCCAGAAGGACTTGGGCACAAGACCTCCAATGGATAGGAGGCCCTCCGTTGGACTGGAGGTAGAGGAAAGTCCTCCGAAGGACTGGAGGCACAATCGGCATCTGTCGGCTATGGGAGTTCGGTATACGGAGGAGCGGCATGGCGACGGCAGGAGTAAGTCCTCCGAAGGACTACAAGGCTGCCCTGATGGACAGGGGATGCCGGGCGCCACCGCGGCGCTCCAACCCGAATGCGTGGCGCGAAGGCGTGCGAAGGAGGCTTTGGCGGCTTCGGCTCAAAACCGTCACCCAAAGCTACCCAAGCCTTGGTGAGTTGGGCCACGACTCGCCAAGATAGAGAAGATGGGCCAAATCCGGCCCAGGCGGAGACTTCCTAAAGTTTCTCGGTTTCTAACTTCAAAACCGGGGGCGGATCGCGGATTGGACTTCTGGCCACGTGGAGAGCATCCGAGGATTGTGTGGAACTTACGAAGATCAAGACTTTATCGTGGTCGTCCGTCCCGAAATATCATGTAATCTTTCATTTGAGTCCTTAGGGTTTGTCTAGCTGTAGGGACCTAAGTGCAAAACTGTCTAAATAGCACTCGGGTATAAATAGGTCTAAGGCAGGTCATTAGAATAGCTCTTGGCTACTAGGATTAGTCTTCACTTGGTGATTTTCGTCCTTAAGCTTTGAGCTCCATTGTTAGGGAGGTTAGAGTAGGATTTAGCCTCCTAATCTTGAGGGAAGGTGAGGGTGGTTGCTTGGGACGAATTTCTGCTTGTATGCTGAATCTTTAGACCCATCTTGGGCACTTAATCGAAGCAAATTCGTGCAGCAACCTTGTGTTCTTCTCCTCCCCCTCTCTCTTTGGTTTTTGGGTTCAATCCTTGCTTTTTGGGTGTTTTGTTGGGCAACCTTGAATCCCTTTCTTTGCTGATGTTCTGGACTTGCTAGGACGTGGGGATCATGACTTAGTTCACCTCAATCCTGCTGGATTGCCACGAGCAAGCCTTTTTTGTGTTTTCTCCTTTCTTCCCCAAGGATGGCCATTTCACAAGATCTGAAATTCCCGCTGATTTCGCCGTTACCTTGAGTTGATCTTTTGGGAATAACTTTGAAATAGGGTCCAGATAACCTGTGGAAAATTTCGTGAAGTTTGGACAAGGTTTGATCAAGTTTGGTTTGAAAACGTCTTTTCTACGACCCTACCGGACCATCCGGCAGAGGCCACCGGACAGTCTGGTTCCACCGGGTCGTCCTGCAGCGCCCACCGGATAGTCCGGCGTGAGGCACTGTCCAGCACCAGGCGCCAGATAGTCCGGTCCCACCTGACAATCCGGTGTTGTCCACCGGCCAGTCCGGTCCTGCCAGGGAGCTGCTGTGTTCTTCCCAGTTTGGTTTTTCCGCTGTGATTTTGCTATGGATTTTCACATTCCTCCTTTAAGACCATTCTCTTTGCTCACTGTGAGTTAGTGAGCCGCACCTCGGTGCGGTGAGTGTCTTGTGGCGGTTATTGCAAAATCCATTGCTCCGCTGTCATTCTTGTTCGTATCTTGAGCTTTCTTGCATTGGTGCGTATCCTCACAGTGGACGGCACCCTTGCGCTACTAGGCACGTATCTGTTCAGTGGACGGTGCTTAGTTTCGGTTACCACTTGGGGGTTTGTGATTTTGTGATTTCAAGTGCTCCTATTCACCCCCCCTCCCTCTAGTCACACATCTCGGTCCTACAATAGGGAGCAAGTTTGGAATCAGCATTCACTACAGAATCCAAGGTTGAGGGAGAAAAAAATTGTCTGGCATTTGACAAGCAAGTTTGTGGCAATGAGAAGCAACCAAAATTTCCATGCCAACGAAGCAGAGCTTAAAGGATGTCCGCTACATTGACATTCCATTGACCAACCATGGAGCAAGAACCCGATGTACCTATCGTCAGTTGGGATGGAAAATTAGCATCAAGATTTCCTTTATCATGAAGGAAGAATGAAAAGGCCATCACAAAGGAACCATTCTCAACATTTGGGGGTCTCTCATTACACTGTGATTGGAAAACGCCCTCCACTGGAATCAAAATGAAGGACAAGGCGAAACACGAAAACTTTGAACAAAAGGGTTGTTTCACCACACCACAAGAATCAAGCTTAGGGGAGGATACACCAAGTAAAATCACACATCCTCCAACCCAACCCTTGAGAGGAAGGACCTCGATATTCAACCAACATGGTTGACCGCTGAAAGATATTGACCATGCTCTGCATCACTTGGGAAGTGAACGTAAAGGCCATCTCCCAACCTGAGAGTACATATCCAAGAACACAAGACCAGATGTCTCTATAGAAAGAGGTTGCAACTAGCATAAGATATATGTAGAGACATCACCCAAGTATGGAGGAACGCTACAAGTGATCATTCCTTAATTCCCTTCCCCTTACTGTACATACAACAAGACAAAGCGATTTATCAGAGGTTAGGTTGATCTACTCTACTCATGAATCAATGTGCCAATGAGCCACCTACGACATCACAAACATGGCTCAACATGAGTCAACACGCCAATGAGCCACCTACTACATCACAAGTATGGCGAACAACCATCAACTAGGGTTGGTGGCAAACTGCCAAGGATGCAAAGGAGTCAACTCCAACAAACATCCACCTCTATCATTCTACTCAGTCTGTTTGGGAATAAAGAACTAGCCATGACCAAGATTGTGTCACTTGGGAGGATGTCAGACTTAAGACAAACATGATGTTGGAGCGGGAGATCCAGCAAGAGACATTCACCCACGGGAGTAGTATCATCAAATCAGATGTGTCTAATCAAAGCTCCCAAGACTTTGCAAATGGTCCAAACAGAAGCACGAGAGAAACAACTGCTCATCAAACAGTCATTTCAGAAATAGAGGAGGCAAAACAAGAGTAGAGAGAGAAGGTAATTCGCCTAACATAGGTGAGCAACACAAGCAGCATCGCCGTCACCCAGGGAACAAGCAAGCTTGCGCGAGGCAATGCCAGGTAATATCGAAGCTCAGTTTCTTAGCAATCACTTGCAAGAACAAAGCTTGGGGGAAGATCACCAGGTGAGTACCCCGAATGCTCTGTACTGAATTGAATATCTTAAATCCTGAAAATTGCCGTGACACCAAAAATATTTCCTTCTTGTTATCCCAAATAAAAGAAAAGTTATAAAAATTTGCATAATTTGAAAACTACAAAAAGATTTGCTTTTACCATTAATAAACTAACTCCTATAATGCTAGAACTATGTCTATACCCATGCTTAAAAGAAATGATGAATAGTTGCTCTGTTAATTCCTTGTAAGTATTTTGTATACAACTTGACACTCTCCTAAAAATTTGAACTTATTGGCATTTGTCGTGATCCTACCCTTAATCTTTAACCTTGTGGGAGCAAGTGCTTTTAAACCATGTCTAAGTTGTTGTGAGATGTGATATAATCCAAGTTTGAGTTTAACCCATCTTGATCCTAGTAAGGTGAGTTCTCGGAGTTTTCTTTTTGAAAATTAAAATGAGAAGTTCCTTGGTGGTTTGAAATACCTATCCAGAGCCAAATGCTTTACATGCTAAACCTCTACATATGCTACCTATTGTTATGTTGAGTTTTGTCAAATTTTGAGTTCTTATGAAGTAGCGGCACTTCAAGTCCCGATCAAAGTCCCTTGCACCCACCTTCATTTGCTAACCTTTCTTTGTCTGGTCATGCTTAAATCTACACTGGATTCAAGCATCCATCTACACCAAATATTTCTCCACCATATCCATCATCCACTTACCCATCCACAAATATGGTCTCCAAATAAATACTCTAGTCATATTCTAGAAACATCCCCAAAGTTCTCATACAAGGAGACATAAAGCTATCGAAAAAAAGAAGAAAAGAGAAGAAAAAAAAGAAGAAAAAGGAAAGGAAAAGAAAATGATTGGGATTCATCAAATAAGGAGTTTTTCATCCATAGACCATATCCATCATTCCATCCACAAAACCTATCCATTCTCCTATGATTGGGACGAGAAGTATCACAAACTTGGCTAGGACCAATCTTTGACTTAGCAATATACATAACATAGGTAAGCCAACTTTATCCCTACCTTGAGCTCCACATAAGCCTTTTTAGTTGATAGGGAAAAGTTTGGCCAATGGACTAGTGAGGAAATATACAACAACTTGAGTGATCGAGGGTATCATTTGAGGAATTTTATGCTTTCATTTCAAAAATTTTCAAAACCCTCCGAGCAAGAAACCAAAAAGGAGATAGAGTTGGTGATACTCTACTAAGATTGTTCCATTTCTCAACCGCCGAAGACATGGTAGGAAAAGCCAGAAGCCCCACAGGTAAGGAAAAAAAGGTTGGGTACACTTATGCTAGTTCGTCCAATCATAAAGGAATAGTGTTGGTTTGTACACTTAATACTTGCAGGACATTGACATCGATTCAACTCCTGATCCACCGAGCCTAAGTCTTAGCTTTGCTTGAGGATGAGCAAAAGTTCAAGCTTGGGGCGGTGTTGATGGTCATTATTTCACGGTTTCGACCGTCAGTTCCTCGGTGAATAACTGGGATATACATCAAGTTATGTGCATTGTTTACCTAACACTGACGAATTCCATGAGTTTTGGTGGTTTCTGGTGCATCACAGGGAGATGCTCAATTTCCATGCAAAAGTATATCATATGGAGCAAGAGAGAATTCATGCACAAAGGGCTTGAGAATGAATTGCAAATGACATCACAATGAAGTATCTCAAATGCCCACATGGACCAAATTATTGCAATGATGTCATCAAAATAATCAAAATGGAGTTTTGGTTCACCCAATTTGGAGTCCGGATGCAAAAGTTATGGCCGTCGCAAAAATTGACAACACTGGGAGGGATGGTCCTTGGCCGCCCGGCCATCGTACAAGGTCGGCCGGCCATCCCCATGGTCGACCGACCTCACCCTTGGGTTGCCTGACCATTAGGAGGGATGAGGACCAAACCTACAGGGTTGGCCGACCACCTCCAGGGTCGGCCGACCGCTTCCAAGGTCAGCCGACCTCGCTCCTGGGTCGCCCGACCATCAGGAGGGATGGGCAGCCCACCAGGCAGCCTAGGCCCTATAGGCATGGTCGCCCAACCATAGCCCGTGGCCTCCCGACCCTACGACACCACCAATCTTGGACCTGCATGCAAAGAAACACACAACACAACGAATACAACCGTTGGATCAAGTATCTAATGCATCCAAGCATCGGAAGGCCATCATACAAAGGATTGATGACGTCAGCAATCCGAGGAGAACAACATGCAGGCAATCAGGTGGCCGCCTGACCATTCCCCATGGTCGGCTGATCATGCAGCGACCTTGTTTTGCACATGCAACAACCACTCCAACCGCCAACCGACTTGGAGAAGCATTCTCAATCATCGGATGCACTAAGTCAGTAAATCATGCGGTCGGCTGACCTTGTGACTTGGTTGGCTGACAATGTGACTTAACCGTTTTACATGCAAACCGACATGGGCAACCACCAACCGAAGTCAGGAGTCAAGATCAGCCGTTGGATGACCAAAGGTGGTTCATTCGACGATCGCCCGACCATCCCAAAGGTCGGCCGACCTCCCTTAGGGTCGGCCGGCCACCGCCTTGCTTGGCCGACCACCCACAACCGACCTCGCCACTCCTATAAATAAAGGGGCAATGCCCCACTCCAAAAATGTACCATTCCCATGTGAACTCTCTCTCCCTCTCTAGGAGGCGCCCTACGGGTGGTGCCTCCATTCTAAAAGTAGTGTTTGGTTAGGAGTTAGAGGTAGGGCTTTGTCGTTCCGGAGCCATCTTCAGGAGTTCGGTATGAGTTCTTCTTGTATCTTTATTTTCCTGTAAGACTTAAAGATATTTAATGCATTATCTTTCTTTACTTTTGTGAGCATTTACTTTACTCTTGCTTTTGGTACTATTCATGCCTCAACAAAGTAATGTCTTTTAGACTATATTTCGAGTTGCTCTAGCAGGTGATGAATATTTAGTTTGTCTTGCTTATAGATTCCTCGTATGCTCTTTATAGCATTTGACTATATGGTTGTGTATACTTCTACGTGATAGCCTCAGTAGAAGTAGTGCCTGCAAACGTAGATGTGGTGTCTACAATTGCGGTCACCTTGGTTTCGCAAGTGATTAGACCCCATGCAGTTTTGGGTAGTCGGTGTGCATGTAGACTAGACTCACTCGGCTTTGGTAGGTCCTCTTGGTGACAGCAAGAGTGTACCCTGTGTAGTCTACCCCCGTCGTTCGGGTCACTTGTAGCCGCATAGCTGAGTTACTGCATGTGGCGGAATTGCCGATTTAATCCGGGGTATGCACACATGCCACCTTTGGCTCACAGTGCCCTTAGGCCAAACTAAACCCGATCGTCCGTCGAGAGTCATTCGGCTCCCGATATTACCCTTTCCAAGAGGATCTGACATCATACACATCCAGCCCACGATGGAGCCACAACAGTTACATCATCACAGGCGAATTGAAATAGAGTATAAGTAGATTTACTTTACAAATCGGTTCGAAATAAAATACAAGTTTCAACATAATGCCATACGAAAGGCAAGTTCAAATCAGATAACGAAAGCGATTTCAAAAACATCTCGCAGCGGAAATGAAATACTTTAGTAGTCTTCATGCAATGATGATCGAGGCGAGCAGTACCGAGCCCATCGGTACCACCCACCTCCAAGCACTTGTCCAGATGTCGTCGGTACCTATACTCAAAAGGAGGGGGCAAACCCTGAGTACTAATTACTCAGTAGGACCTAATGGAGTGGTTTACGGCTGACGCGAAGCTTGCTTACTAACAAGTGGGACCTTAGCCATTGATTTTTAAACAGTGATATATCAACATAAAGTAACAATTTCAACATTTGCATATAACATCATAGTAATATCTTGCAGAAATGTAAACAATACAATGCAAGCATGTAGTATTTAAAAACATGAGTAACAGCTATAATATGTTTAAGTAGTTACTACATTGCCCGTGTGCATTATCAGCATTCCCACACCTGGTGGGCATCAGCGATTCGAATCGATTTTTAATTCCCGGGAATAACTATCATGCCAGGGTATCTGCTTACTGGCCATCGCGTTCCCACATATAGCCCCCATCTCCACCTGTCTTGTCCCAAGGTTCATAGCGCCCCCACCTAACCCTCGGGTTGTGCCCCCTTAGGAGCGTTACCACAGCGCACTGGGTCAGCCCTCCCTCGAGTACAAGTGCCCCTGGGCCCAACGACCTCCATCAAGTGGATAGGCGGCACCTCAAAAACTCCAGACAAGCCCAGGTAAAACTTCACCGGTCCCATATCCCGGTTAAGCAATCTAGCAATGTTATGCCGAACAGCAGGCGAACAGCGGACATGCCTTAAACGACTCAGGCGGAGCCAAATAGTACAACAACACACACCCCAAAATAAAATTATTCTGCACCCGGTCTCCATTTAAATCATGAGCATAATATTACTTTCTCAATAGTAAAAATTTCTGGGATTTTTGAAACCACCTACGGGACGAGTAACTCTATTCACTCGTATCAACTCGTACCTAGCACAGCCTAGGCAACTCGTCCTACGAACTCTATATATAGGTGCTAGGGCCAGGGCGGCCAGGGAGTCTAATGCAAAGGTTTTCAATCAACTCCTAATGCGGATGCGTAATCATACAATCAATTATTATATTAGCTGGGAGAAATCATGGTCCTGCCAACCTTTGCTTATTTTTACTAAAACCAACAAACTAAACTATGTTAGTTTGCCGGGTTGTGGGGCTTTGCCCCAGGCATCCCCTTGTTCACTTGGACAACTCCTCCTTCCAAATACCACTTCAGAGGCCTCCAGGTTGTATTTGGGTCTTAGTTGGTCTTTTGGACATCGTTGCTTGAAGTAGTTCCATGCTCTTGCTTCTTGATCACGTATCTGCATTAAGCGTCACTATATGAATGATATGCATGATGCAGTGGATGAGATGCCTAAATATCAAGCACACGTATGAACAACCATTTCAGGGACGAATAGAAAGTTGATTGATGGACTACTTAAACAGGAAGTACTTTTATAGGCATGGTAAGTTTGTAGTTCTACAATCAACTAAGCGCAGGTCAAGGCATGCTAGGAGTATAGGGACAAGCTTGAAATATATGAACAAGCATCAAGAGGTTACGATTCCTCCTTTCACATACAAGCAAAGCATAGATCAAGTGTAATATTTAGTTACGTAATGAACTACCAGTTGTGAATAATATATAGTTAGCACTGTTGTTGACAGTAGTGTTGCTTTAGGGATTAAGGTTTAGTGGCCCATAGACGTAAGAAAAACACGTTTTTATTATTTGCTTAGTATTAATTGCTTTATGGTTCCGACCACAACATACATGCACATGGTGTGAGGCTCATCTATACATGAGTTTGCACATATCGAGTATATTAGACAGGAGAAACCACAGACTAAAATCATGCATGCCCACTACATTCCCTTTTTATTTTCCTCATTTTTTAGCTTATTAAAACAACTATTAATGGGCCCCTTAAGTAACAGCAACCAAAATTCATGAAAATGCAAACAAGCATACATACACAGTAACATAACTACAAGAATTTTTCGTTAAATATTTGGAACAAAATGAATGCTACTTTCCTATTCTATTATTTAAATCATTATAGCATTTGTCATTTTCAAATGACATAGCAAACAGCAAGCAAATCATATGAAACTTTATTTCTAGGCAACACTGGAACAAATGAGCGCAATTTAATTTCTATGGATTTTTCTAGACAAGTTTTATGTAGCAATCATTTCCATATTCACATAATGCACAAAATACATGTGGGAGGCTAAAATAGTAAACAACCAGAGAAGACTTGGGATACCAAAATTCTCATAGTGTCTATATGCTCTAATAAAGATACTGTCCAAGTTTCATCGCATTCGGACTCCATTTAGCCCACTTTTGCCATTTATCTAGTTTCATTATGCATGCACTAAAACAGGGATAAAATGGTCATTTCACACATTTACATCATATCATTCCTGTAGAAAAACTCATGAGGAGTTCAATGCAACTGAGTTTGTATTTTTACCATTTTTATTTGATTTACTATGAATTTCCAAAGTTCCTATAATAATCAGCAAATTACTTTGAAAAATAAAAACGCCCGTGGACCTATACGTAGTTCTTCTTGGCTTCCAGGGCCTGCACGGAAATGAGCATAGACTCAGTGTACTGTACGTTGGACTTAAACACAAAAACAGAAAATCCAGGGGCTAGATCTAAAGAAGACTAGGGTCTTCTTCTACCTCTGGACAGGGGCACGACGCACGCGGACAGCCGGGGTTCTCGCGCGCGGTGCGTCGCATGGGGATGCGCACTTGGAGCCGTGTTGGCTCCGAGACGTGTTCCCGGCACCGGGGTAGCATTTCCCCAAGGCGGTGTCGCACGAGACGGCCGGAGCTGCCAGGGAACGCGCGTGAACTGCAGGGCTCAGCACGCGGACGAGCTTGATGGAGGCGGCTCGATCTCTCTGCTCTGGTGGGGCAGGTGGCTGTGCGAGGTTGATTAGAGGCTAGAGGAAGCAGAGTGGAGGCACGGGGATGGCCCTAAGAGGGCTACCCACGGGGTGGTCAAGCTCGCCATGGTGGCCATGGAGGGCAGCGTGGTTGGGGACCGATTAGAGGCGATGGGGGCGGCCGGAGAGTGTCTGGGAGGGTGGAGTGGGACACGAGAGCACTGCGCGCGTGGCGTAATGGAGAGGAACGGAACCCAGCGGCCAGCGCGTGAGCTCTAGCTCGGTGCAGCCATGGCGGCCGATGCACTAAAGACGCGCAAAGAGGGAGATCAGGGAGGGGTAGAGCAGCGCGGAGTGGGTGAACGGGGTTGCGTTCGCGTCTAGATAAGGAGAGCGCGGCGTGGGGCAGGGAACGCGCAGCGCGCCGGTGACCGGCGGCCACGTGGCGTTCGCCGGCTTGCCATGGGCGAGCTGCCCGGATCGCGGGGCCCGCTGTCAGTGAGACGGAGGGAGGAAAAATAGAGGAAAAGAAGAAACACACTTGAGTTGGTTTTCGATACGTCTGAAAATCGACTATTTGGCAAATTTAGAGGACGAATTAGGAAAAACTCCAATTATAAGAATTGTTGTACACTTTGGGGTCTACAACTTTGTAAAAAGGCTTAATACCAGATTCCATGCACAAATATGATTTACATTTGGATTTTGCTCGGTGACTTCTGTTTGATCCACTCAGCCCTCTGCAAAGTAAATTCTAAAAGTTCTATTTAGGATCATTTTCGCCCATTATGTTCTATAACAAAGTTTCTCATAACTTTAGGTTCTACAATTTCTTAAATTAAGGTTTTGCATGAAAATTATTGTAGGTCAAATAAAAAGTGACATTTCTAAACAGCTTAGGTTTTGACAGTTTTTATATGCTGACAGTATAAGCCCTAAAACTCTAGTCAAACCTCACTGCATACCAATGCACCAATTATCAAAGTTGTTCACCATGGAATCCTCTACAGGTTTGGTATAAAAAGTTTAGCTTGAACACAATAGATTTTGAATTACAAGCACAAACATATTTAGAGGTTTTGTAAAACAGCACGTTTACTTCATGTAGAGTCTTTCTTGTTTTCAAGTTTCGGAGTGCCAAATGAAGTCCAATCAAAACAAGGTCCAGTGCATTTGAAAGATGACGAGTTTAATTTTATTTCATAGAAAGGAAGATTTTGAAGTTCTATAGTGAAATCAAAACTAATTTTTACATGAAGTTTGGGGAAGGGCTGAAAATCTAGACTTAGGAATTCTTCTCTAAGCATGATTAAGTCCAATCCATGATTATCATTAATCTAATTGTGTGTCAAGGCTTTTGAGATGCCGGAGGCATCACACTACGACACCCGCCTTTTTCGTCTGGGTTATCCGCACTCTGGTACTCGGAAGTGGTTAGAAGGCTCGGTGGCTAAGTAAGTATCCTAGACAATTAGATAAGTCATTACCTCCGTCAGAGCAACATGTTTGGTCTAGCTTAGTCTGTCTGGCTCACCTTAGTATAGAAAGTCCTCATCAGGAATCTGAGCTCTCACCTTGTTGTCCTCATAGCTTTACCTGCTTTCTTGCCAACGGTGCTTGGCTTGTATCCCATGGTGTTTGGTGTGAATCGTTCTTAGCTATCGATTGACGTGAATGAGTAGTAACAACTGGATGAATGATAGTTTGACATCTCTATCTCAATGCTTCGATACCTTGGAATACTCCCAGGTGAAAGGCTACAATGGTGTTAGTGCACTTGCGGAGTAAAATCCAGTAGGTTGAGAGCCACCAACAGTCGGGCAACTTGGTCTTGTGGCCTTCCAGCCCTTAGATGCACTGGCCTTGCTTTTCATAGTTAGATCTTCCGTCTTTGAGATGGTGAAGGTTATTTTGGTTAAAGCACGTGCTGTAGAAGCCCTAAGTCCAAGGCTGGGTGGCCAAGGACTTATCCTTTGGTTGTCACTTGGATGTTCCTCATTGGTTGGCGAGTGTGTCTCATGGATCCATCCATCATGCACACCTTTGGTTCTTCGATCAACGGTTGATTTCAGTCCAAGTTGTGCTTCTTAGCATGCATGTGTTGTAGGAAGGCCGAGTGAGTGAGATGGAGGTTGGGCAGCCAAAGTATCAGTCCAGGTGGCTTAAGTATTGGGCCGAGCGGCCAGCCTCTCCTAACTTAGTCATTTCTTGGTCCATATGGTGGCCTTCCAACCTTTGTCTTGACTTGGGCTTGATCCCGTACATGTATATGGGTCCTTGATTCCAATGTAGATTTAGGCATTTGGAGGAGGTGCTCGGTTGGCTGGCCTCCCCTTAGGCAGCTCGGCCATTGCCCTCGCTGCCGGAGTTGATGAACTTGCAACTGCCATAACTTCACATCCAAACTCCAAATTGAGTGAACCAAAACTCCATTTTGATTATTTCGCCGAGATCTTTGCAATGGTTTGGTTCTTAAGGGCATTTGAGATACTTCATAATGATGTTATTTGTAATCCAATATCAAGTCCTTTTGTGCACCTTCTGTGCTTACTCCAAATGATGTTCTTTTGCATGGGATTTGAGCATCTCCCTATGATACATCAAAAACCACCAAAACTCATGGAATTTGTTAGGTCAAGGTAAATAATGCATAAAACTTTATCTATATCCCCATTTATTCACTGAGGAATTGGCATTCGAAATAGTGAAATAACAACCGCCAACATGCCCCCAAGCTTGAACCATTGCTTGTCCTCGAGCAAAGCTAAGGCTCAGGCTAAGCGGATCAGGAGTTGCATCAATGTCAATATCTTGCATGTATTAAGTGCACAACCGGACACTCTACCATTCATGAATTGAATAAACTGGCACAACTGTATCCCAACCTTTTTATCCATACCTATGGGGCTTCTTGACTTCTTACTTTCTCTTTGGCGGTTGAGAGACAGAATAAACCCAATGCAATCTGTTTTCAAGTTTCATACTAAGAGGTTTTGAAACTTTTGCAATTAAAGCACGAAGTTCCTTAGATGATACTCTCGAATTGCTCAAGTGGTGTTGAAATTCCTCACTAGGGCCTAAGGCCATTCTTTTTCCCGACATACTATAAGCTTATGTGGAGCTCAAGGTGGGGATAAAAGAAGGCTTACCTATGTTGTGTATGTTGTTGAGTCAAAAGTTGGTCCTAGCAAAGTATGTGATACATCTAATTTTGTTCAATGGAGAAATGGATGATGTTTATGGTGGTGAAAAAGATGAACACAACTAGAAGAGTATATGGAAATGAGTCCAACATACTCGACATTGTGTTTATTATGGAAATACGATCTTGGATAAGAACTCCTTACATGATGGATCCCCTTGTTTGAAACTTTGAAACCTTTGAGCACATGGAACAACCACCTCTTTTCTCTTCTTCTCTTCTTCTATTTTTTTCATATCTCTTTTTTTTCATAGCTCCATGTCTCATTTTGAAAGGCAACATGGGGATATTTGAGGAATATGTCTGGAGTATTTATTTGGAAGACCATATTTGTGGATGAGTATGTGGATGATGGATATGGTGGTTGTATGGTGGCGGAATATCTAGTGAATGTGAATGCTTGAATTCAATGTGAACTTAAACATAACCAGATATAGGAAAGCTAGCAAATGAAAGTGGATATGAAGGGGAAATTGATCGGGATTTGAGGTGTCACTACTTCATAAGGACTCAAAGTTTGACAAAACTCAACGCTACAATAAGTAGCATATGTAGAGGTCTGATCATGTAAGCATTTGGCTTTGGATAGGTACTTCAAACCACTAAGGAATGTGCTTCAGTTTTATTTTTAAAAAGAAAGCTCTGAGAATTCAGCTTACTAATATCATGATGGGTGCAACTCAAACTTTGGTTATATCACATTCTCACAACAACTTAGACATGGTTCGAAAGTACTTGCTCCCACAAGGTTGAACATTAGAGAAAGGATCACAACTTATGCCAATAAGCTCAAATTTTGTTGGAGAGTGTAAAGTTGTATATGAAATACTTAGAAAGAATTAACAAAGCAACTATTCATCATTTCGTTTAAGCACATGGTATAAACAAAACTCTAGCATTATGTCTAGGTGTTAGTTTATTCATGGTTTTATCAAATCTTTTTGGTATTTTAGATTATGCAAATTTCTATAGTAGTTTTGTTTATTGGGTTTAGAAAATGAATAAAACAAACTTGTTTTCCGTGTCATGGCAGATAGGATAAAAGACATGATCATGAAATGCATGACATTCGGTGTGGGGCACATACCTAGTGCGGTGTTCCCCCCAAGCTTAGTTCTTGCAATGGAATGCAAACCTAAAGCTTGTGCTTGCTTGGCATATCTCCCCCAGTGTCCATTGCATCATGTAGGTTGCCTGACAAATCCTCCCCCAAGCTCGTACTGTTGTACGTTACTCTTTAGCTTGCTCCCTAGGGTGACGACGATGCTACTTACTTTCTGCTATGCTCACCTATGTTAGGTGAATTCCCTTCTCTACCCTTGTTTGGCCTCCTCATCTTTTTCAATTAAATGTTATGGGCTATCCGTCATATCTCTGAAGCTGCTGCTTAGACCTTCTAATGGTGTCGAGAGTTTTTGATTTGTAGGCAATTCATGTAGGACCGAGACGTGCAACTAGAGGGGGGGTGAATAGGAGCACTTTAAAACCCAAATTCACAACTCCCAAAACTAGTGCTTGAGAAAAGAACTAGACACCGTCCACTGAACAGAGACGTATCTAGCAGCGCAAAGGTGCCATCCACTGAGAGGATACGCACCAAGCGAGAAAAACCGCGAGCCAAACCAACAAGAGCAACGAGGCAACAAATCTTGCAAAAACCACCACACAACACTCACCGCACCGAGGAGCGTCTCACTGATTCACAGTAAGCAAATAGAATAGTCTGGAAGTGGGGAGTGCAAATATCTGAAGTAAAAACACAGCGGAAGAACAAACAACAAGAGAAGCAACCGCAACCGTGGTAGAGCTGGACTGTCCGGTGGCACCGGATAGTCTGGTGACCTCTGTCGGACTGTCCGGTGGGAAGCCACGGGCAAACCCCCACACCGGACTATCCGGTGGGCTCTACTGCACTGTCCGGTGGAACCGGATTGTCTGGTGGAGTCACAGACAAGGGGTTTTCACACCCAAAACTGCCCAAATCTTGTCCAATCTTCATGAAATTTTGCACAGGCTATCTGGACCCTATTCCAAAGCTTTTCCCAAAAGATCAACGCAAAATTACCAAGGGATCAGTGGGAATTTCAGATCTCGTGAGACGGCAATCTTTGGGCAATAGAGGGGAAAACTCAAGGGGGACTAGCTCGTGGCAATCCGGCAAGATTGAGATGATCTAAGTCATAATCTCCAAAGGAGCCAAAAGAGCCAAAAGAATAGGATTAACTCGTGGGCAAAGCAAATCACCAAAGGCCCTTGAGATTCATTCAAAAACCAACTAGAAAGGGGGGAGAGAGATGGCTGCACACATGAGCACAAATTAGGGATGAATCTTGTCTTGATTAGATGTGGAAATCAGTGTTTACAAGGTTTAGCTCACCCTACCACCCTTCATCCTCCCACTAATGCAAAGTACTAGCCTAAGGGACTCTCAAATCCTAAGCTAAGCACCCGATTTGATCTCTAAGCTCTTGGCTGTTTGGAAACTAAGCCTAGGGTTTCTTGAGGTGGAAGAGTCACCCAAAAGACTAGCCACTAAGGCATATATAGCCCAGACCTAATCGACACATTTTACACTAAGACCTCTATATTACAGAAACGCCCGTAGGGGCCAAAACGGAAAAGACTCGACTTTCTCGGGGACGAACGACCGCGATGGAGTCTTGATCTTCTTTGAATGCACGCAAACTCCCGGATGATGTCCACGTGGCCAGTAGTCCAAATCCACCAATCGACCTCCGGTTTTGAAGTCAGAAACTGAGAAACTTTAGGGTTTCCTTCCTGGGCCTGGAACGGCCTACTCCACTCTATCTCGGCGAGAATGAGCCCATTCGCCGAGTCTGGAAACTTGGTGTTAGGGTGGCGGATTTGAGCGAATCTATCAATGCCCTCGCCTGTCTTCGCACCATGTATTCGTGGTGGAGCACCGCTGTGGCACCCGGCATCCCCAGTCCATTGGGGTTGCCTCGTAGTCCTTCGGAGGTCTTACCCTGCCGTCACCCTGCCACTCCTTCGTGTACGGAACTCCCATGGCCGACCGATGTCGAGCATGCCTCCAGTCCTTCGGAGGGCTTCCATCTACTCCCGTCCATCGGAGGGCCTCCTGTCCATCAGAGGACTTGTGCCCAAGTCCTTCTGGGTCTTTGGCTTCAGTTGACAATCACTCATCACTCCAGAGGCAATGGAGCCGGTCCATTAGCTCTCAATCTCCCCATAATCAGTGCATTGTCAGCACCTTCTACGTGTAACCTAAAATAGAACAAAAACAAGAAAAACAAGCGTAAAACTAAAAAGAAAGAAGAAAAGAAGAAAGTTGCTCAAAATGCCCAAAAGCCAAACACAAGCAAAGAACGGCAGATTGAGGCAACAAAAACAAAGTCAAAGATCGACCCCCTAAGACAAGGGAAACCGCTCAATGCAGTCGATCAAACTAAAGCATGACCCCTCAAGAAAGAGGCAAACCAGCTCAACACAGTCATGCTTAGGCAAAGCATCGGCTCCTCCAGAAAGAGGCAAAAGGCTCAACACACCGATCCAAGAGCATGCTAAAAGCTTATTCTCATTGAATGCACAACTCCCCCTCAACTAGATCTCTCTAGAATTCTGCCCCTTGGTCCATGAACACTCTTATAGGTCAACATCTCTCCCCCTTGTTGACAATGGATACATCAAGGGTTCATAGAATCTGACTCCCCCTGAATTAGACAACTCCCCCTCAAAATTTGCGATGAAGTGCAGGAAGTACCATGAAGAGCTCAACGGGAATGAAAAGCTAGTAAATACAAGTTCTAGCATAGAGACCAAGTGAGAGCAAGGAAGCATGCAACAAGCTCAATTGAATCTATCTTATACAGATCAGGAGCATGTTTTTTAGGGTTATTGAAAAGAAAGCGTCCCAACATGAATAGCATCTAGCATGATAGGTATGAATAGCAAGATGCTAGCAAAACATACAAGGTGTGCTACTCTCAACCAAAGTATATACAACAGGCCATAAGCAATTTAGAGACTTGCAGATTTCAAATTCAGCAATTTGTAACTTTATGCATATCAGATCATATGCTAGGGGTTATTCACTTGTTTGTGCCATTTCTTACCAACCAATGCCAAGCCTAGGTTCAAAAAACCATCAGAAGCTTAAGACAAGGTTTTGGTCATACATAGCCTAGTCCAAGTTCATGCCAAAGTGCAAAGGCAAGCTATCTCAAACTAGAACAGTGCGACAAGCGAACCCACCTGGACCTTTTCAATTCTGCTCTTAAGACACACAAAGTTGACATATTTAATTCAGATTTCAGGTTTAGGCAAGGTGTCACAAATGCATAGGCATAAACTCAACCAAGGTATACGACTAGCATATCCAAGCATGAGAAGATAGCATAGCATTCAACATTCCTACACATGCTAGGTAGACAAGTCAAGTGGTGATCATGGTTTTTGATTTTCAAGAAATAAAAGTGACTTAGCTCACAAAATAGATTAGACACATTCAAGGAGCTCAGCCAACCATGATCATGCAAGCAATTGTACAATCTAGCACAAGCAAGTACTAACTAGTCACTCCAGAAGAGCTCTAGTGTTAGTGAAGTGAAAATGCATATGATACAATGCAATGCATGATATGATACAAAATGCAAAGAAAACAAAGAAAGGCAATGAAAAGGCAAAACAAAACCATAAACTACAACAAAGTTACCCCAACCTAGAAGGGGTAACAAACACCAAGCTCCCCACGCAAGTGAGCAAACGCGCTAAGCTCTAAGGGCTTGGTGAAGATATCTGCCAACTGGTTCTCAGTCTCCACATGGATCAAGTCTATATCTCCCTTGTCATAGTGATCTCTTAGAAAGGGAAACCTCACATCTATGTGTTTGGTTCTAGAGTGCAAGACGGGGTTCTTAGCTATAGAAACAGCAGAAGTAGAGTCTACTAGGAGAGGGATCTCCCTAAAGCTGAGGCCAAAGTCAGTCAAGGTATTTCTCATCCAAAGCAGCTAGGAGCAGCAACTAGCAGCAGTAATGTATTCGGCTTCTGTTGTGCAAGTGGCTACGCTAGATTGCTTGCGTGAGGACCAAGAGATAAGAGAAGAATCGAGAAACTAGAAGGTGCCGGAAGTAGACTTGTGCTCCAACCGACAACCCACAATGTCAGCATCTGAATACCCTCTGAGAGAGAGTGTCGAAGCTGAAGAGAACCATTGACCAAGCTCAGGAGTGTATTTCAGGTACCTGAAGATGTGTTTCGCCGCTTGACGGTGTGATGTCGTCATTGAGGCCTGAAAGTGTGCACAAAGACAAACCGTGAATTGGATGTCCAGCCTAGTTGCCGTCAGGTACAGAAGTGAGCCGATCATCCCTCAGTACTCTCTTTGGTCCACCACCTACCCTTCTTCATCTGCATCAAGCGCCATTGGTGTTGACATGGGAGTCACCATGGGCTTGAGGTCTCCCTTATCAAATTTCCTCATAATGTCTTTCATGTACTTGGCTTGATGGATGAAAGTCCCTTCACGCCCTTACTTGATTTGCAGTCCAAGGAAAAACTGCAACTCTCCCATCAAGCTCATCTCAAACTCCTTCGACATCTGCTCAGAAAACTTAGTAACAAGAGAGTGAGATGAGCCACCAAAGATGATATCATCAACGTATATCTGGACAATAAGAAGATCACTACCATGCTTGAGGAGAAATAAGGTCTTATCCACACTCCCCATTTTGAAACCTTGGTTTAGTAAAGACGTTTTCAATCACTCATACCAGGCTCTAGGGGCTTGTTTCAAACCATACAAGGCTTTTTGCAATTTGTAAACATGGTTAGGGTATTTAGCATTTTCAAATCCTAGGGTTTGTTTGACATAAACTTCTTCTTGAATGAAACCATTTAGAAAAGCACACTTCACAACCATTTGAAAAAGCTTGAAACCCATGGAAGCTGCAAAGGCTAAGAGAACGTATAGCTTTCAAGCGTGCAACTGGAGCAAACATTTCCTCATAGTCTATCCCCTCTTTTTGACAAAAATCCTTAGCCATAAGTCTAGCCTTGTTCCGCACGACAATGCCATCCTCCCCTTGCTTATTTTTGAAAACCATTTTGTACCAATAAGATTGCATTGTGGCAGTGGCTCTACCAAAACCCAAACCTCATTTCTCTCAAAATTTTCTAACTCCTCATGCATGGCATTCACCCAATTATCATCAGAAAGTGCGTGTCCAATATCCTTGGGCTCAAAGGAGGCAACAAATGCAGCATAAGGAAAGAAGGCGATAGAACCTATCTGGGACCTCGAAGTCCTCGCATGCAAATCACCAATGATCCCATGTGGAGGTTGATCCCGCTGGACCTACCAAGATGGAACAATCGAGGTCACCTCCCCTGTGTCCTCAACGGGGCCAGCCTCTGCTCGAGCTTGTAGTCGAGGGAGCAAGGAGGAAGCCATCAGCAAGGGTCCTCCTTCATCTTTAGAGCTCGTAGTAGAGGGGGCAGGAGCTGTAGCCTAGATTCAAGGGTGCAGTGGCTCCTGCATCACCAGCATCTACCTGAACTTCCTCATCTTCAAAGATGGGAGTTCCTTCTTTATCATCACCTGAAAGCTCAAATGCAGGGGTTGTGCAATGCATAGATTCATCAAAGAAAACTTCACAGGTCACAACCACTTGTTTGGTATCGAGTATCCACACTCTATATGCCCTAGAGGTAGAGGCATACCCAAGGAAAATACCATCCAAGCAGCGAGATTCAAATTTGTCCAAATGCGCCCCTTTTTTTAGCACAAAGCATCTACAGCCAATTGCACGTTGCTGCTTGATGCTGGGCTGCCTACCAAACCATAGCTCATATCGAGTCTTCCCTAAGAAAGCTCGTAGGAAGATGCGGTTGGCAATGTAACAGGCCGTATTCATAGCCTCAGCCCAAAAGTGTCGCGGAGTCCTATGCTCATCAAGCATCGTCCGCGCCATCTCTACATGTGTACAGTTCTTTTGCTCCACAACACCGTTTTGAGGTGGGGTATAAGCAGACAAGAATTGGTGATCAAGACCGAGGTGACGCCAGAAGGTTTTGAAACGAAAGTTATGAAATTCACCGCCATTGTCGCTGCAGATAGCCCTTATGGCTTTATGATTCTCATTTCGTAACCTCAAGACCAGATCCTGAACAAAACCAAAAGCTGCATCTTTGAATTCCATGAAGAACACCCACGAAAAGCGAGAAAAGTCATCTACAACGACAAGCACATACCACTTCCCACTGACTGACTGTACCCGAGCAAGACTAACAGTGTCCATATGTAGCAGCTCACCTAGATAAGAGGTCATTACCTGATTGATAGGTGCTTGTGAAGCGGCAACCATCTTGCCATGACGACAGGGGTGGCATACTAAGTCCTTTTTTGCTTTCAAATTGGGCAATCCTCGGATCAGACCCATCGAGCTCAACCTGACAATAAGCAGATCAAAACTCAAATGGCCTAGCCTCCTATGCCACTTCCAAATATTAGCAGAAGGACCAGCTACCAAACACCAAAGAGGGCCAGAAACAGATGCAAGGTCAACCTTAATAACCTGCCCATAAGGCAAAATCCGACAAACAAGGTTTTCCTTAGCATCAAGCACGCAAGACGAACCCTCCTTAAAGCGAACATCATACCCTTCCTTGAGAAGTTGCAAGACAGAAACCAAATTGAGCCCTAAATTCCTCACCAAAGCAACTTCTCTCAGGGAAAGCTTGCCAAAAGGCGTAACAGAACCAACACCGAACACTTTTCCCCGAATGTGATGTATTCCTTGGTGCCCACGGGGTTGAGGCTGGAGGACTATCTATGGTTGTGATGCCCCCAGCATCTCAAAAGCCTTGACACAAGATTAGATTAATGATAATCGTGGTTTTGGACTTAATCAAGCTTTGAGAAGAACAATAACTAGGTGAATAAACCACTAAGTCAAAACTTTCAAATTGAATGTGCAAAACTTTGCGTTGCTTTGTTGAGTAGTTAAACATTTATATATTTTCATGCAAGACATCAAATACAAAAGTTTTAGTTCAAGATGTTGCCCTCAAATATGCTATTTTGACCATTTTCAAAATCAGATGTTAAGCGGCCCAAAAGTTCAAACCAAACCCAGTTAGCCTACACTCAGGAAATTTTGCTAAGTTTAGGGTCGACATTCTTTCCCAAATTTCATTTTGAAATTATTTTCGATTTGACTATACAACTCCAAAATCTTCCTTTGTATAAAATGAAATTAAACCTATTACCTTTAAAATGCATCAAACCGTGAATCAATTGGACTTCAATTGGTACTTAAAAGATGGGAATAAGAAAGGCTCTACAATCAGTGAAGATGCTGCCTTGCGAAATCTCTGAATATGTTTGAACTGGTATTTCAAAATTTGGTGTAAATTCGAAGAAACATTATATACCAAACTTGTAGATGATCTCATGATGAACAACTTTGGTAATTGGAGGTTTAACATGCACAAAGGTTTGCTTAGGGATTTAGGGCTTTTACTATCAGCATACAAACATAATCAAAATCTGAACTGTTTAGAAATTCCACTTTTTCCATAATCTACATTCATTTTCATAGGAAACTCTAATTGAGAAAGTTGTAGGTCTAGAAATTTTGAACAAAGTTGGTATAAAACATTTCAGGTGATTTTGGCTACATGTAGGACTTTTAGAATTTCCTTTGCAAGTGGCTGTGTAGGTCAATTCTGAAACCCTGAGACAAATTCAAATTTAAATCATATTTTGACTTAGAATTTGATCTTGAGCCTTTTGACAAAGTTGTAGATTAAAAAGATTAAAACAATTCTTCTAATTGGAATGTTTAGAAATTCAACATGTAAGTTGGTCAAATAGGCGAAATTCAAAAGGGTAGAAAACCAGTCAAACTGTGTTTCTTATTTTCTCTAATTTTGCCCTCCCTTCGAGCCACTGACCGGAGGGCCCGTGATCCGGGGGCGCAGCCATAGCCGAGCCAGCGCGGGCCACGTGGCCGCTGGCATATGGGCATTGTGCCGCAGCCACAGATCGGCCTCCCTGGGCGCGTCCCTAAGTCGAGGGCGCCTCCCTCGCTCCGTTCTTCTTTTTCCCCCTCCATTCCGGGCACCCGAGCGCCTCCCTTTCTCTTCCTCAGTTCGCGGCCGCCATTGGCAGCTTGAGCTTGAGCTCTACCACCG
Source organism: Paspalum vaginatum (assembly GCA_030272315.1). Lineage (NCBI taxonomy): Eukaryota > Viridiplantae > Streptophyta > Magnoliopsida > Poales > Poaceae > Paspalum > Paspalum vaginatum. The sequence continues at coordinate 11,856,434 of CM059019.1, read as the reverse complement.
CCATTCACCGCTCCCCGCACCTCCAAACACCACCACGGGCCTTGCAGCAAGCTCGCACATCCCGCGTGCGAGGTCCCGTCTCCGTTCCCCTCCCCGAACGCCGAAACCGAGCGCCGCCACCACGTACGTGATGCTCGGTTCATCGCCGGTTCACCGCCCTAGTTCTGCTCCTCTTCTTCACCATCAACGATGAGATCTTCGGGGTAAGACTCATGAGGCCCGGGAACATCTTCCCCGAGCGCCATCGCGCGTTCCGAGGGCCGGAGCTCGCCGACGTGCGTGTGCCGTTGAGCGCGGTCGGTCTGCGGCCGCGAGGAAGAAGATGGGGCTAGCAATCTTTAGATCCAGCCCCTCAGTTCCTCGTTTTTTCATTTCCGTCCTTAGCGCTGTGCATTGAGTCTTGTCAATATTGTACGCTAGCCCCTGGAAATTAGGTTTAATCGCGTTTGAGTCCGTGGATCTATAGATTTTCGTTTTTATTTTTTTATTTTAAGCTGAAATTTTGAAAATCCATATAAATTCAAATAAAAATCATAAAAAGACAAACTCAGTGGCTCTAGATTTCACTTGAGTAGACCTATAGCATGGGTATGATGTGGACATGTGAATTGACTGTTTTACCCTTGAACTTGTGCATGCATGTTTAAATGACTAAATGGAAAATGTGGGTTAAATGAACTCTAAAAATCTTGAAACTTGGATAGTTGCTTTGTCAGGGTATCTAGACACCGTGTGATTTTTGGTATCCCTAGCATTGATCGTATGGTTACTGTTTTACCCTTGTGTATATATTTTATGTATTTTTGTTAGTGTGAGAATGGTTGCCACATGAAATATGCTCTAAATGCCTTACTAGAATGTATATATGCTCTATTTGGTATAATTAACTCACTGATTAAATAAGAAACCAATGCATGTTTAGTTTTGATTCTGAATTGAAAATAACAAGAAAATGCTTGTTTAACTAAGTAATAGGAAAAAGTGGTTCTACCCTGCTTAATTAATTCTGAGAAAAATCATAGTGCATCTTAGTGAAGGCTTAGGTCCCAGAAACTATTTTGTGGATTTTATTGCTACTGCTTTGTGATGCATGTGAAATATGATAAATTAAATGCAATGGAACTAGATGTGCTACAAACCCTAATATCTTTGTTTACTAGATTTTATGTAAGCTTCCCATGACATATATTGCTTCCTATTAAAATATCAAAACTAGAAACCTCTTCGTTGATTTATAATAAATCTGAGAACTAAAATGCCAAATAAACCTGCTAGAAATTCTATAATTATTTATAACTCTTTTGCTGCTCAAATTTGGGTGGTAGCAGGTTACAATACTTATCTTCATGTCATAAATAGTGGAGCGCATTTGGAACTGTGAAACATCTTGAACTTAACATGAGTAGCTTAATACAAGAAATAAGCATATTCGCACTATGTGGTATAAGCATATTTCTTGTAGATGCATCATGTTGCTTATTCAACCTTATTTGCTTGCTGCATACTGTTAATTACATATTACCTGCACCATATGACATGCTGCTGCACTCAATGCTCTTCCTAAGTAATCAGTAACTTGATATGTACACATGTGATTGTAGTGTATGATTGCCTAAGTGAATCCTTGCTCTAGGTGCATAAAAGTACTGTTATCACTAGTACTAAGAGTGTTGTCCGATAATCCAAAACATGAGTAATTGTGTGCTTGTGTGATGTTGACGTGCATGTGGTATGAAAAAGAACAACTTAACTTAGCACTTGATTATGTAACAAATTCTATATTGCTTTATGAATGATTGAATGCATGGTTTTATATTTGTCCTAGAGGCATAAAAGCACTTCTTGTTACAATAGTTGTCAATCACTTTTTGTCCATCCATGAAATGGTTACGCACGTGTGTGCTTAATACTTGTGCATATTTCAACTGCATCATGCATATCATTCATATAGTGACGTTATCGCAGATATGTGATCAAGAAGCAAGTGCGTGGAGAGCAACGGTGTCCAGAAGACCAACTAGGACCCAAATACCACCTGGAGGCCCCTAAAGTGGTATTTGGAAGGAGGAGATGTCCAAGTGATCAAGGGGTTGCTTGGGGCAAAGCCCCACAACCCGGCAAACTAACATTAGCTTAGTTTGTTGGTTTGGTTGAAAAGAAGCAAAGGTAGGCAGGACCATACTATTCCCAGCTAATACAGTGAAATTAATGTTACGCATATGCATTAGGAGTTGTTTGTAACCTATTGCATTAGACTCCATGGCCACCCTGGCCCTAGCACCTATGAATAGAGTTCGTAGGACGAGTATGCCTAGATGATGCTAGGTATGAGTAGTCACGATTGTGTGGACTCTTCACGTAGGTGTTTCCAAAGAAATCTTACTATTATGGAAAATGGTATTATGTTGATGAGTTAAATGGAGACCGGGCAGGGATTTATTTTCAGTATTTACTTTTATGATGTCGCACATTGGACTCCGCTTGAGTTGCATAAGGCCCATCCACTGTTTGCCTGCTGGTCGGCATAATATTGCTACAGTGCTTATCCGGGCCATGGGACCGGTGAAACCTTACTTGTGCCATCCAAGAACAGAGACACGTTCCTACCCACTGGTTGAGTGGAAGGTGGCCCAAGGGAGCTTGTAGTCGAGGAAGGGCTAACCCAACGCACGTGGTTTCGCTCCTAAGACAGCACAACCCGGGGGTCAGGTGGGAGTGAATCGAACTTGGGATGGGACGAGTGGAGGAGGGGGCAGTATGCGCGGAGGCTAGTAAGCATATGCCCCTAGCACGTTTAGTTATTCCCGGGAATTATAAATCGATTTGAATCGCTGATGCCCACTAGGTGAGGGAATGCCAATACCATTGACATTCAACGTAGTAACTACTTGAATACGCTATTGATTATTGTTCATGTTTTCAAATACTACCATGATTGTATTACACTATTTACATTCCTACTATTTATTATGATAAGGATATATGCAAATGATGGAACATGTTACCTTATGATGATACAATGCTATTAAAATAAATGGCTAAGGATTCACTAGTTAGTAAGCTGCTTTGCGTCAGCTGTAAGCCTTTTCCATTAAGTCCTACTGAGTAATTAGTACTCAGGGTTTGCCCCCATGTTTGTGAGCTGCAGGTATGGAGTTCCTAGTCTGTACCCATGTTGGAGGTGGTGCATGTCTGCACCAGGGCTAAGCTATGTCATGTGTGGCTTCGGAGCAACATCGGTGGGCTCGATGTTGTTTCATCGTTGCAAGTCTCTTGGTTTATCATGAACTTCGAACTTTAAATTCTGCTGCGAGATACTTTTGAACTTGCCTTGCGAAGGCTCTATTTGGAACTTGTACATTTATTTTGAACTGGTTTGTAACTTAATTCTACTTATTATCCTATTTCAACTGCTTGTGATGATGTAACTGTTTTGGCTCCATCGAGAGCTAGATGTGTGTGATGTCGGTTCCTCTAGGAAAGGGTAATATCGGGAGCCAAATGACTCTCGACGGACGACCGGGTTTAGTTTGGTCTAAGCACACTGCGAGCCAAAGGTGGCAGGTGTGTTTAGCTCAGATGAAATCGGCGGTTACGCCACAGTGGTGCCCCGTCATGTGCCTAGAGTAGTTGGAGTCCATGATCCATATGTCCTCCAGGCCTCAATCCTGCAAAATGTAGGAAAGTGAGAGTGAGCAAATGGTCGGCACTGGGGTTAGTGAAACTGCTGAACCAGTGCCGAGCCATCTGCTAAAAGGTAGGAAAAGCACAGTCAAAGTAAGCATCACGATGATCTGGGTACCCACGACCTCCAAAGCATGAGCTCTCAAACCCTCTACCAAAGACTCGGTCACAAGGTCCATATTGGCGCTGAAAATGACTAGGAGTTCGGTTGGCAAAGCGTCTCTCACCACCTGGAGCATGGGCCCGAAAGCCGCCTCCTCTCTCACCACTAGCAAAGCTGTCTCTCATCTCACCACGACGGGGAGGATCTTGCCTACCACCCAAGTAGAACTGATACTGGTTTCCCCAGGCTCTCTCTTGCCTCTTAGCCCGCTTCCTCCTAAAGCAGAACTCCTCCAAGTTACCATTCTGCTGGCAAAAGTCACAGCGGTAGACAGGTCTCTTGGGCATAGGCTGGGGCTGGGTCTTGGGCTTCAGGTGAGGTGGTGAAGCCTTGGGTGGTGCTGGCTACTGGACTTGCTTATTGCCAGAAGGCTTAAGCACTTCTTCTACTATCTTGTCCAGATTGGCTTGTGGCGGCTTGGGTGTCCAATATGACTTCCTTGGGGCAGCCTTGGGAGGCTCATGGTAAACCCCATCAACAGTAGAGTCTGGCTCAGGAGAGGTAGTGCTAGGCTTGATCGGGGCACTGTTCTTCTTACCCGAGGTACTACACTCTACTAACCCAAGTCCACTGGTGTTACCCTCTCCACGCTTCTTAGCATGTATGATCATCCTAAGCTAAGGTTTCCTGGCATACATCTAGCTCAGCACCTCCCTCAACCTACAGTTATCCTCTTCAAGGATCAACTTCTCCTCTCTTAGCTCCTCCAGAATCAAAGTCTAGGCAGCACAAGTGGGACAGTCTAGAGAGGGAATCACAGGAGCAGACTTTTGAAGCCTCCTAATGGTGGCATCTTTCTGCACCAACTGTAGCCTCAAAGTGAGACAGTTCTCACATGTATCAGGGGGTGCTGAAAGCACCTCAAGATTAGCTCTCACCTGGTCAAGCTCACTCCTCAAGGTAGGACAGACCGTGCACGCACCCTAAAGCGTAGGTCTAGCCTTAAGCTCCTCCAACTCCTTGAGCTGCCCCTCACACTTCACCTTTAGCTCAACTATGTCAAAAGCTAGGTGGAGGCAAGACTCGCACTCAGGCACCTCACTCAAGGTAGGCTCATCTAGTTTAGACTGGAGCTTGCAAACCCAACCTTCAGCCTATCTATCTCCTCTACTTGATGAGCATACTTGCTCTTCTGCTCACAAAGGTCACTCATGAGGGACTCACAAGTAGGGCACTCAAACTCACTAGGCTGGGCTTGCACACTCTTCAGCCTCTCAATTTCAGCCAAAGCATCAGCAAGCTTGGCTTTCTGCTTCTGTAGTTTCTTGGCTGCCTTCTCCAACAACTTATCCTAGGCTTTCAACCGATGACTATTCCTCTCCAGGATATCAAGGATCTCAGCTTCCTTAGGAGTTACCTCTTCATCGGAGCAGTCATTGTCGTTGCCCTTGTCGTCCTTCTCCTCAAGCGCCATGGAGCAGCAAAATGATCTCTAGTTCATCTTGTGCTTGCGCTTGGACTTAGTGGAGATGAAGCAGAGGCCAGCTGGACTTCCTTGATCCCTCCTCTTGTCCCGCTTGGTGACAATCTCCTTATCGCTTGAGCTTGATAAAGACAAGGAGGTGGAGGAGGACGATCCGCTACAAAGACCACCAAGCTCGGCGAAGAAGGCCTTGTCCTGCTTCTGGTTGTCCTTCTGGTAGCTCTTGAAAGCCTCCTGACATTCTTCATCTTGCCAGAGCGATGCTTGGTGTCGTCGCGCTTGCGGTAGTCATGCTTGCCGGAGCGGTATTTGCTGAAGTCGCGGGAGTGGTTCTTGCCCTTCCTGTAGTAGTTGTTCTACTTGTTCGGGCACTCGGCGATGAAGTGGCTAACCTCTCCGCACTCAAAGCACCTGGGCTTCTCACCCCTCTTCTTGCTCATCCGGTTATCATAGGCACGCTGGAAGCGACTAGACACCAGACAAAGCTCATTATCCCCAAGTGACGGTAACTGCTCCTCTGTCACAGACATCAAAGTAGAGAACGAAAAACCGTGAAGTGGGGAGGTTAGTAGCAACTTCCTTGGAGTTGGAAGCCAAGGCCAAGCTCTTGGAGCTGGTACCATTGAGCATAACTATCATCTGGTAATCAACCTATGTGACCTTGAGCTTACTGTAAAGCTCCTCAACTCCTAAGGTGTCATACCCTGCCAACTCAAGAATGGGGTTCTTCTTAATCTCCCACACATTCCTGTCCAAGGAATACAACAGATTGATAGCCTACTGATGGTCAGTGTATGGGAGAGCAGCGGGGCCAGAGTTGACACGGAGCTTGTTGATGATCAACTAAAAATGACCAAACAAGGCATCCATAGACTCTCCCCGCTTCTGAACAAAGTTCTCATACTTGCGCCGGTAAGTCTCAACAAGCCGACCCTTAACTATCACTGTCCCCTCATGGTGTGCACTGAGCAGGGATGAGATCTCAAGGGGGTATCAAGGTGGCTCACCCTCTCATAGTCCGCCAATCCAAGTCCAGAGAATAGAAAGTTCACCACCTTGTAGTTCGCCTCGTGCTGAGCAACGAGCGCCGGTGTGGTACGCTCGGCAATGGGGAGCACCGTGAAAGTCATACTCTGTGTAGCATTCCATCTGTCCTCACTCTGGCTAAGCAAGAAAGCTTTCATCCTACCTTTCCAATAGGGATAGCCATCTGAGCTGAGAACCTAAACCTTCCCAAAGTGCACCATAGTCACTACTGCTTTCTCACCGGTAAAGGTATGAAGAAACCTAACCGGCTCTAATACCAATTGTAGGACCCAGACGTGCGACTAGAGGGGGGTGAATAGGAGCACTTTAAAACCATGAGCCATCCACTGAGAGGATACGCACCAAGCAAGAAAAACCGTGAGCCAAACCAACAAGAGCACCGAGGCAACGGATCTTGCAAAAACCGCCACACGACACTCACCGCATCGAGGTGCGTATCACTGACTCACAGCAAGCAAAGAGGATAGTCTGGAAGTGGGGAGTGCAAAAATTTGAAGCAAAAACAAAGCGGAAGAACAAACAGCAAGAGGAGCAACTACAACCCTGGCAGAGCCGGATTGTCTGGTGGCAGGAGCCGGACCATCCGGAGGCACCGGATAGTCCGGTGACCTCTCCTGGACTGTCCGATGGGAAGCCATGGGCAGAACCCCACACCGGACTATCCGGTGGGCTCTGCTGGACTGTCCGGTGGAACCGGATTGTCCAGTGGCCTCTGGCGGACTGTCCGGTAGAATCGCAAACAAGGGATTTTCACACCCAAAATTGACCAAATCTTGTCCAATCTTCATGAAATTTTGCACAAGCTATGTGTACCCTATTCCAAGGCTTTTCCCAAAAGATCAAGATAAAATGACCAAGGGATCAGCGAGAATTTCAGATCTCGTGAGATGGCAATCTTTGGGCAAAAGAGGGGAAAACTCATGGGGACTAGCTCATGGCAATCTAGCAGGACTAGGATGATGTAAGTCATAATCTCCACATCCTAGCAAGTCCAAAAGAGTCAAAAGAACAGGATTAACTCGTGGGCAAAGCAAATCACCAAAGGCCCTTGAGATTCATCCAAAAACCAAATAGAAAGGGGGGAGGCAGATGGCTGCATACATGAGCATGAATTGGGGACAAATCTTGCCTTGATTAGATGTGGAAATCAGTGTTTACAAGGTTCAACTCAGCCTACCACCCTTCATCCTCCCACTAATGCATGGTATTGGCCTAGGGGACTCTCAAATCCTAAGCTAAGCACCCGATTTGATCTCTAAGCTCTTGGCTGGTTGGAAACTAAGCCTAGGGTTTCTTAAGGTGGAAGAGTCACCTAAAAGACCAGCCACTTAGGTATATATTACCAAGACCTAATCGACACATTTTACACTAAGACCCCTATATTACAGAAACACTCGTAGGGGTCAAAACGGAAAAGACTCGACTTTCTCTGTGACGAACGGCCATGATCGAGTCTTGATCTTCTTCAAATGCACGCAAACTCCCAGATGACATCGACCTGGCCAGTAGCCCAAATCCACTGATAGACCACCGGTTTTGAAGTCAGAAACCGGGAAACTTTAGGGTTTCCTGCCTGGGCCTGGAACGGCCCACTCCACTCTATCACAGCGAGAATGAGCCCATTTGCTGAGTCTGGTAACTTGGTGGTAGTGTGGGGGAATTGAGCGAATCGACCAATGCCCTTGCCCGTCTTCGCGCCATGTACTCAGGGTGGAGCACCGCGGTGGCACCCGGCATCTCCAGTCCATCGGGGTCACCTCGCAGTCCTTCGGAGGTCTTACTCTTGCCGTCATCCTGCCACTCCTCTGTGTACTGAACTCCCAAGGCTGACCGACGTCGGGCATGCCTCTAGTCCTTCGGAGGGCTTCCATCTACCTCCCGTCCATGAGAGGGCCTCCTGTCCATCGGAGGGCTTGTGCCCAAGTCCTTCTAGGTCTTTGGCTTTAATTGACGATCACTCATCACTCCAGAGGCAATGGAGCCAGTCCATTGGCTCTCAACTCAGTCTCGGTATTCTACTCCCTTTGGTTGAATGTGTCCTTGCAGTTGATGTCAGGTTCCTCCTAGCTCCAACATCATATTTGCCATCAGTTGACATTCTTTTCCCAAGTGACACTTGTGTGGCCGCGATGTTTCATCCTTCTATGAAATGGAAGAACAATGAGTTCTCTTCTCAAGTAGAGTGTCAAGAATGGATTCATCCCTTGGTAGGTTGCGTTTCCACCTTTCTCGCGTTCCATGGCCAGCGGTGACGTCGCACTTGGCCTGTGTAGTTGAAGTAGGGGTTGATCTTGAATCTTGTTCTGACATTGAGTAGACTTCCAAGTGATAACTATGTCTTGCACAGGCCACTTGTTCTCCTTCCCAAACAAATTGAGTGGGAAGAACGGAGACGTATGTTGTTATATTTGACTACATTGTCATTTGCATCTATCACCAAACTCGAGTTGATGGGTGTTCGTATCCGATTGGTAGAGTAGCTCAGCACTAGCGTCTGGTTGGGTTGTGGCTCAACTAGCCATGCAGAAGGGAATTAAGGAATGGTCTCTATTCACATTCCTCCATACTTGGGTGATGTCTCTTCATATACCTCATATGATCCAATGCTATTGTTTGCCTCTGGTAATGTAGTAAACCAATGATCCACTAGTTGCGAACTCATAGCATAGCGTGGTATATTCAACATCATGAAAAATACCTTTGCATGACTTCTGACACCTGGTCTTGTGAGAACAACCTCTCGAGATGAGTGATATCTACGTGTTCTTTTCTGTGTCATGCCGCTGACATTCGCTTCCCAAGTGATGCTGAGCATGGTCGAAGTCCCACAGAGATCAACCATGATAGGTTGGACATCAGGTCCTTCCTCTCAGGGGGGTTTAGAGGATGAATGCCTCCTGCAACAAGTTAGTGGACAACATATACATGGGCCTATGTGTAAAGAGTATTAACACTGGGCCCGTTGTACACAATGTGCTAAAAATTGGCTTTTTAAGAGGCTCAGGAGCACAAAACCATGTTGTATTGCCATGATCGTTAACATCTTCAAAAATTACTCAAATCTAAGGTCCTGACATATGGAAAACAGATTATCCAGGACATTGATTTTTGTCTCTGTGGAAACTTGAGAAAGTCTACCAGCACTCGATTCTATCATTAGCGACGGTAGACATTTCAGAACCAAAATCTACTCATAGCTCATTGATCAACGTTGTCGAATTGACCAAAGGAGACCCATAACCTAAGCACCACACTTAATTTAGGAGGCCTACGAGCACACATTGGATTCTAGCCCCAAACTATGCTGCTGCAGCAGAAGCATGTCAAGATGTATTCTCATGGATAGAGCAAAACAAAGCATGGGGTTTTCAATTTTATCATTTTTTTGTTTTTTATAAGATAGAAAGAAAGGGTAACAACAAGTCGAATAACAAATTAACATTCTAACTCGCCGCTTCCCTGCCAACGGCGCCAGAATGCTTGTTGGCAGTTCTTAGCCTAATAGATTTTGCTCCGCAAGCGTACGGAGACCATTGTAGCTTTCACCCGGGAGTATTCCAAGGTATCATATTTATCCATAGGGAACCATTGAGATAGAGATATTAATTTATCAAACACCTTTTTATTTTACTCTTTCATTCTAAACTGTAAAAGAAAGGATAACGGCACACTGACACACTCCACACAGATACATAGCTCAACAAGAAGCTAGGATGACAACGAGACGGTCCTGGTTCCTAATGAGATCTTGCTTTACTAAGGTCAAGCCAAAAGACAAAGCTGGCTCCAACTGTCACTCTACTAAGGTCGTGAAACAACTAAGGTTATGGTTTAGTCTAGACATATTTACTGCATCGGACATCAGACATATTTACTGCATCGGACAACTATAGTGGGGGAGTGACCCTCTATTTATAGGAGGCTATAGGTCGGTGAAATGGCTAAGTCTACAAGCCGAGCGGCCAGGTGGTAGGTCGGACGGCCAAGTAGGAGGCTGGGTGGCCTAGTCTTGTGGCCTTCTAGGCCTTATATGCACCGACCTTGCTTTTCACAGCTAGATCTTCCATCGTTGAGGTGGTGGCAGTTGTTTTAGTTAAAGCACATGCTGGAAGGCCTAAGTCCAAGGCCTAGCGGCCAGGTTACTTGGCCCGGTGGACAAGGTAGCCTCTGGTTGCCACTTGGATGTTCCTCATTGGTTGGCGAGTGTGTCTCATGGATCCATCCATAATGCACACCTTTGGTTCTTCGATCGATGGTTCATTTTAGTCCAAGTTGTGCTTCTTAGCATGCATGTTTTGTAGGAAGGCTGAGTGATTGAGAGGGAGGTCAGGCGGCCAAAGTATCAGGCCAAGTGGCCTAGGTACTTGGCCGGGCAGCCTAAGTACTAGGCCGAGTGGCCAGCCTCTCCTGACTTAGTCATTTCTTGGTCCATATGGTGGCCTTTCAACCTTTGTCTTGACTTGGGCTTGACCCCGTACATGTATATGGGTCCTTGGTGAGTAACTTGGTTCATTCCAATGAAGATTGAGTTATTTGGAGGAGATGCTTGGATGGCCGGCCTCCCCTTAGGCCGCTTGGCCTAAGTGGTCGCCCCCCGGCCACTGCCCTCACAGCCGGAGTTGATGAACTTGTAACTGCCATAACTTTCACATCCGGACTCCAAATTGAGTGAACCAAAACTCCATTTAGATTATTTTGCCATGACCTTTGCAATGGATTGGTTCTTGAGCGCATTTGAGATACTTCATAATGATATACTCGTGCTTGCTCTGTGCTTGCTCCAAATAATGTTCTTTTGCATGGGATTTGAGCATCTCCTTGTGATACATAAAAAACCAACAAAATTCATGGAATTCATTAGCTCAAGGAAAATAATGCATAGAACATTATCTATACCCCCATTTATTCACCGAGGATTGGCGATCAAAATAGTGAAAGAACAACTGCCAACACTCGTGCAGCTCGAAGACATCCATTTCTTCGAGCGGAGACATTTCATGCTCTAGAAAGACTTTAAGACCCTGTCCATTTGCCTTGAAAGTCCTTTCGTCAACATCCTGGAGGGTGACGGCACCATGATCGGCAGCATCAAGAACAGTGAAAGGTCTTTCCCACTTACTTCTAAGCTTCCGATGACCAAATAAACAAATGTGGGAATTAAAGAGTAATACCTTATCTCGCGGTTTGAATGTCTTGATCTTGAATCGCTTATCGTGCCATCTTTTGCTGTGCTCCTTGTATAGCTTAACACTGTGGTATGCATTCTCCCTCCATTCCTCTTGCTCAGCCAGTTGAATTTGTCTTCTGACACCCGCCGACTGGAGATCCATGTTGCACCTCTTCACTGCCCAATGAGATTTGAATTCAAGTTCCACTAGAAGATGACAAGTCTTGTCGTACACAATCTAGTATGGTGTCATGCTAATGGGAGTCTTGTATGCTGTATGATATGCCTAGAGAGCATCGGGTAGCTTAGATACCCATTCTTTTCCCATAGCCTTGACAGTCTTTTACAATATGTTCTTGATTTGTTTATTTGACATCTCAGCTTGGCCACTTGTCTGCGCGGATGGTAAGAAGTGGCAACATAGTGGTCTACATCAAGTTCAGTGAGACACTTCTTGAAGCACTTGTCAATGAAGTGTGCACCCCCATCACTGATGATGACCTGTGGTACTCTAAAATGAGGAAAGATGGTTTCCGAGAACATCTTGATGGAGTGTTTCGAGTCCGCTGCAGGACATGGTATTGCCTCTACCCATTTTGACACATAATCCACTGCGACGAGAATGTACTCCTTGTCTCCGTTCTTGGGAAAAGGCCCCATGAAATCTGTGCCCCACATGTCGAATATGTCGAGTTGAAGATTGTTCATGAGTGGCACAGCATCTCTTGGATTTATGTTCCCTTGCCTCAAGCACCTTAGACACCGTCGCATGAACTCTTTTGCATCGTCATACATAATGCGCCAGTAAAACTATAACACCCTGAATTTTACTTTTAGTAGTTTAAATAAAATTAATATGCTTTATTTAATTTTCTAAGGATTATGCCAAGCCTTGCATGTTATGATTTATTTTATTTGGGCAAGTGATTAAAATATATCATAGGACAACCTTGTTGATGCATTCATGCCGACATGCATATTTTTATTTGGGTGTGAAAAACTCTTCTAAATGCGTTTAGTTATCGTCGAGTTGTTTCTGGGAATTTTTCCGGATTTATCTGGAGGCTTTTCCCATTTTGCCTAAGCAAAATCCATTCATTAGAGTCTCTTCTGATCCTTTTCATGAGCTCTAAATATTTTATTTGAGTTCATTGGGTGCCAAAGCATTTCTAGGATTTTTTCTAGAATTTTTGAAGCCACCGTAGTATTTTTCGGGACATGAATAACAATTCTAGATTTTCTAGAATTATTTTATTCCCCGAAATTGAATATTTCGAAAATAAGTCGAATTCAATTCGGCCCAAACCGGTGCATATATATATTCACCAGAATCCTCTCGTCACGCTCTTTTCCATACCAGTCTCCGTTTTTCCATCCCGAAACCCTAGCTCCCTAGATCTAAGGAAGAAGTTCGGAAGGTGCTCCAACTCCGGTGAATGTTCGGTAAGGATTTTCTCCGCGAACGGGCATCTCTAGCGAAATCTGAGGGTACCACGATGTTCGTCTCATCGAGCTCTTCGTCGTGGTGGTCTCCGTTTCGCGAGGGCATCTCCGGTTTCTCCTACGTCTAAGTTTCTTCGTTGACTCCGGTGAGAAACAACGACTCCGATGAGGTCTTTTTTCCTTCCTTGCCTGTCTCGTTACCTGTACTAGCGTGTAGGCCCTATTTCCCAACGTTTCCTACTGTCCAGCTTCCATACATGCGGTGCGCAGCATAGCAGCTGGTCCCCAGTGTGGACCCCACCGCCCGAGCTACTCTCTGCCACCCGCCTGCTGCACATGCGCCTGCACCCGCACGTCCCTGTATGCCCCCTCTAGCGCACAGCCAGCACAGCGCAGCATCGCCCTCCCTGCTGTTCCCAGCCGCAAGGTGTCGCCCAATTAGTGGCCGACCTTGCCGCTATGCGTTCCACCTCCCCGCAACAGATCCATACCCAGCGACACAAGATCCCGGGGATCCTCTGCCGCCACAACTTTGCAGGCCACCACGTGACACCCAATCTAGCCAATCAGACCATGCCACATCGCCACAGCTAGCCTGCTTTTGCAGAAAGGCCCTTGCAATTTTGGAAAATTAATGCGCAGTCCATCCTAGTGAAGAGCGGGCCCTGTTTTTGGCGTTTTAGCCTAGGTTTTTGAAAATTAATTGCAAACAGGTCCTATCAGTAGTTAAAAAGCCATATCTTCACCGTTTTAAATCCGTTTTCGATGATTCTTGCGCTCACGAGTTCATAGCGACATGTGGGATAATTTTATAACTGTTTTATATTCTGTTTCATGTAATGGTGTACTGTTTCTTATCGTTTCGCCTTTGTTTGCTTGCATGTGTGATTATGTGGATGCTTGTATGGCGCTATGATCATGCGTTGACGTTGATCCCCCTTTTGAGCTTGAAGAACCGCCTCCAGAAGCCTCTGAGCAGTAGTAAGGAAATTTTGAAGAAGGCAAGTATAACATAAACAACACCCAATAACTCTTTTTAATCACTGCATGTGCATTTAATTTTGGATGACTATAAGGATATTACCATAGCTACTTTTATCCTCATATTCACCCTCAGGAATACATTTGGTTATGATTGTGCTAGGTGCAAGCGCGAACTCGTGTCCTTTTGGTTAATTAATTTTGACTAATGTTTCTATGCACCTAATTATTGGGCTTGACCATGAAGCGGTTCTTGTCTATTTTAATAATCTGCTTTTTAGCAACACGGTTTAGGCATGCCTGAACAATGTGCTTGTGTGCTTTTGCGGCTTCTCTCCTTAAGGACCGGTTCACAAAGCTACCACCTAGGACAACAGTGCTACCATAAGGCCGGAATGAGACGGACTTAGCTGATTAATTAGATTGTTTTAGTTTGTTGTAACTTACATGCTGGGCAAAAGGGGAGGTTAACTTCTGTGGTCGCTGCTCTGCCTTAGGTTGAGTGTGCTTTACGTGATGTATGTGCTTCTTCCTTTGACAGGTGAACACCACCGTTGCGACCCTGAATCCTTAGCGGCTACATCTTACTAAAATGATCTTTGTAAAGGCTTCGTAGTGTGCTTGCTAGTCATCTCACCTAAGGTGTGTGATGAACCCCTAGCATAGCGCATGACTTGTGGGTAAAGATGTACAACCTCTCGAGAGTGTAAAACTGACATGTCAGCCGTGCTCACGGTTATGAGCGGCCCAGACCCTTCCCAGTGATTAGCGGTGTTCAAAGGTTTTGGTTATGGTGATGGTTATATCAACTAAATGTTATTTACTTCTTTATGCAATACCTTTGGGTTAATTGTTCTTTAATCAATAATAGTAAACATGCTTTAAATAAAGATGTTCAATTTAAAAGCTCATGCAGTCTGTCAGCTAAACCTAGAGCCTCATGGTTCATGTTATATTTGTTGAGTATGGGTTGCTGTACTCACGCTTGCTTCTTTATATTTATTCCTTGTTGGGGGGAAAAATCCAACCGCTACTTAGTTGATGGAGATGCTGAAGATTATGTGCAAGACTACGATGAGTATTAGGCGCTTCGTTCACCGGTCAACGTCCCTGTGGCGCCCTAGTTATATTTTGTTTTACGCTTCCGCAATGCTACGCTATACTCTGAGTTAAAGACTTGTGTTATAGTGTAATAATGAAATATTTAAATGTTATATACGCTTTTATCTTTGACATGTGTCTGCGATACCTATGTAATTTGTCATGTATATGCGAGATTTGATCCTGGCGCATATATATTTTGCACGGTTTTGTTCATTGGAAACCGGGCGTGACAAATTTTGGTACCAGAGCAATGTTTACTGTAGTACAAGAGCCTAGTTAGAACTAGTCGTGTTTCAGTATTTCACTTCTTCTTGTCTTGCCAGCTGATTTTAAAAGCTTTGTCTTTATTTTATCTTACTGATTAATTGCTAACCCTATGTTAAAAATTCTTGTTTATTCCTTTTGTCATATAGAACTGCTCTTAACCTCTGCTGTCGTCTCGGTAGAAGATGCCGATGGTAACCAGGAGCAGCCTTCGCCGTATCGCGCTGCCCGTTCTGCAGCGTGCTTCTGCATCCCTACCGCCATCGCAGCCTAAGCACCGGCCTGAAAACCAGGCATCCCAGCAGCAGCCTCTCGTACATCAGCCGGCGCTAACACCACCTTCCTAGGACCACGAAGTGATTATCCTGAGTGATGACTCTAATGAGGAAGACCCAGAGGAGTGCATCTACTACACTAGCTCGGCCGACGACGATGCTCCTGCGCCCATGTCAGCTCGTAAACCACCACCCGAGGTTCCCGAGTGGCCGTATCAAGTACCTATTCCTTTGGGACAGACTCTCGCGGGTGCTGCCGTTGAGACAAGGATGGTTCCCACTGTGATGCCCCAAGCATCTCAAGTGCATTACATTAGCATCACTAGCTTAATTGCATCATTATATGAACATTTCATATTAGGGGCACGAGTGGATTAAGTCTTTTGAAGCGAGTTAAACCCGGTTTTTCTGCAACTGCATTTGCATTTGCCCTGTAAATTTAATACTGTTGTGAATTTGATAAAACTATATATACCAAACTTGTAGAAAATTTCATATTGAACAACTTTGGTATTTTGTGTCATGACATGCATAAAGGTTTGAATAGAGTTTTAGGTCATTTTCTGTAAAACTGAGAAATCTGTCCAAATTTGATCTGAACAGAGATGCAAAATTTTTGTGAAACAAAAGTCATTATCTTGCAAAACTTGGTATATAAAAGTTGTAGGTCATGAGCAACTGAAGAACATTGGTATATAACATTTACCATGAAAATGCATAAAAATATGACTTGTGGAATTTTTAATTTGGATGATTCACTTGGTCAAACACTGGTCAGCAATTTGAATTCAAATTATCACCCAAAATTCATATAGAACATGGCATCAAAGTTTATATTGAAGTTGTAGAGTATCAAGTTTACAACATTTCTTGTATTTTAAGTTTTATTAAATTCGGCTATCTGGTTGCCCAAAAACATGAAATTGGAATAGATGTCTCAGCAGTCAAACAACATTTTTCTATTTTTCCAAATTTCTTTTCATTTTGTCTCACTGACCACTGGGGCCGACCTGGGCGTGGACTCGACAGCGCCCAGGCCGAGCTCGCCACACGGCCATGGCGGCCTA
The DNA here is from genome assembly GCA_030272315.1 of Paspalum vaginatum. Lineage (NCBI taxonomy): Eukaryota > Viridiplantae > Streptophyta > Magnoliopsida > Poales > Poaceae > Paspalum > Paspalum vaginatum. Next base: position 11,839,816 of record CM059019.1, on the reverse strand, counting down.
TCCAGGGCGGGCACGCAGTGCCCTTGCCCCTACCCGGCTGGCTCTACCTTTGACCCGAAGGAAGTGAGCACGCCTTCCTGCTCTTGTCCGCTCAATCTCTCCGGTTCCGCTCTGCCTCTCTTCTTCCTCGCTCACGCGCCCAGGGAGCCATCCACCATAGGAGCTCGCGGAAAGCTCCAAGCCGCCGCCCCTCCAGTCCCCCTCCCTTGAATCCGAGGGGCGCACTAGCCTCGCCGCACCCCTTTCCACCTATCCCGACGGCTCTTGGAGCTCCTCGCTACCTCCCTTGTCCTCCCCATGTGCATCGCCAAGTGTCGTCCGTGCCACCACCGGGCACGCTGCAGAGGACCACCTCAAGCCCATCCTCGCGCCACCACTCCACCATAGTCGAGTTCCTCATCGACCGGGGCAGCTCTCGCGCCCATCAGAGCCACCGCTCCTGCTCCCAGTCGCCGGATCGAGCCGTGGCCGCCGAGGTCTGTGTGCTGCGGCTGTCGTCGGTTCACGGCGCGTTCCCCGTTGACTCGGGCCTCCCCAAGCGATGAAAACAAGGGGGAATGATAGCTCATTGCCGGGAACATCTTGCTGGAGCAACATAGCTCCAAGTCCACTCCCCTACACGCGGATCCGAGCCGTCAAAACGCGGGCCACCGTGCAGCTCGTCCCCTGTCTGGAGGTAGAAGAAGGGGCCGGCCGTTTTGCGCTGTAGCCCCTGGCTTTTTGTGTTTTTGCATTTCCATCATATGCACTGCACAATGTGTCTAGAGAAAATTATGCGCTAGCCCCTGGAATTGCGAATAATAGCAGATAGGTCCCAGGTCTAGTTGTTTTCGAATTAAATGCCTTTTCTCTAAATCTGAAACTTTCAAAATCCATATAAAATAAAAGAAAAATGATAAAAATGCAAGATCAGTTGCATTGTGTTCCTATTTACTAGATCTACAGGCTAGGTATGATGTAGATCTGTGAATTGACTATTTTGCCCTTGGTTTGTTGCATGCAAGTTTAAACAAAAGAAATAGCAAAATAGGTGTAAATGAACTCCAAAAATTCTGAAACTTGGTCAGTAGCCTTATCATGTTATTTAGGATTTTGTGGGATTTTGGTGACACTAATATATATTGTTAAATTACTGTTTTCCCCTCATGCATGAATTTTGGGTATTTTATAAAAGTGAAAATACTTGCTACATGAAAAGTACTCCAAATATTCCACTGAAATTTGTAGATGCTCTATGTTGTATACTTAGTCCATTTTTTAAGTTTCAAGGTCTGCATGTATGTTTTGTTTGCTGTTTTGAAATAGACAAATAATTTCATGTTAAAATGAATAATAGGAAAAAGTGACGTTATTTTGCAAAATAATTTCTGAGAAAACTCATGGTGCTTAATGGTTAAGTTTAGGTTCCATAAAGTATTTTTAGTGATTTTATTATTGCTGTTGTCTTGCATCTAAAAATGAGTTCAAATAAACAGGGAAAAATGGAAATACTATCAAATTAAGTTAATTGCTTTGCCGATTTTTGTGTATGATAATGTTGGTCAAGTTACTTGTTGAATGCTACTATTCACCTTGCACTGGCACCATACACGTTCATTTGCTTTCGTTTGCACTCATTTCATTATATCGTGCATATCATTCATATAGTGACGCTTATTGTAGTAATGTGATCGAGGAGACGCCGCAAAGAGCTACACCGAGCAACGGTGTCCAAAAGACCAACTAAGACCCAATCACGACTTGGAGGGCCCATCAGTCATGTTTGGAAGGAGGAGCAATCCAAGTGATCAAGGGGTTGCTTGGGGCAAAGCCCCACAACCCGGCAAACTAACATTAGCTTAGTTTGTTGGTTTGGTTGAAAATAAGCAAAGGTAGGCAGGACCATGAATTCCCAGCAAATATGATATTGAGTGATGTTTAGACATCCGCATTAGGAGTTGTTTGGAAACAATTGCATTATACTTCTTGGCCGCCCTGGCCCTAGCACCTACAATAGAGTATGTAGGACGAGTATGCCTAGTAATGCTAGGTGCGAGTAGACATGAGTGAATTGGAGTCACTCGTCGTATAGGTGTTTTCAAAAGAAAGGTTTTCAAAATATATGGAAAACTTTAAACATGATTGTGATGGAAATAAATTGAGGCCGGGCGGAGATTTGATTATATTATGATGAAAGATGATGTGGATGGTTTGGTGGACTCCGCCCGAGCCGTTTAAGGCCTGATTCGCTGTTCACTTCCTGATCGGCATGATTTGCTAGAGTGCTTATCCGGGACGTGGGACCGGTGAAAGTCTTACTTGTGCCATCCGAAGAACAGAGATAGGTTCCTACCATTCTTGTCGGAGGGAGTTTGTCCTGGGGGAGCTTGTACTCGAGGGAGGGCTGACCCGGTATTACGTGGTATCGCTCCTGAGGGGGCAAAACCTAGGGGAATGGCGGGATTGAATCGAAACTTGGGATTGGACGAGTGGAGATGGGGGCTATATGTGGGAACGTGATGGCTAGTAAGCATATACCCCTGGCATGATAGTTATTCCAGGGAATTGAAATCGATTCGAATCGCTGATGCTCACCAGGTGTGAGAATGCCAATGTTACACACGAGCAACGTAGTAACAATCTAATTGTATTTATGATTATATATGTTTTGTTTTCAATACCACATGTTTGTACTTGTATGTTTATATTCCTGCAAGCTATATTATGATGATGTACATTTTGATGATGATGCTAATTATATGTTAACTTTTAATTACTATAAAAAGAATGGCTAAGGATCAACTGTTAGTTGCAAGCTTTGCGTCAGCCGTAAGCCCTTCCATTAAGTCCTACTGAATAATTAGTACCCAGGGTTTGCCCCCACATTTTGAGTAGGTACTGATGACTTTTGGACACTTGCTTGGAGGAGAGAAGTACCGGTGGGCTCGGTGCTTCTCGTCTCATTCATCATTGCATGAAGACTACTTCATTAAGTATTATGTTTCTGCTGCGAGGTTTACTTTGAATAACGCTTCCGCTTTGGATTTGAATATGTATTTGACTTCCTATATTTGGTTTGTAAGCACTTTAACTTATTTTCTACTATTAACTGCCTGTGATGATGTATCTGTTGTGGCTCCATCGAGGGCTGGATGTGTGTGATGTCGGCATCCTTAGGCAACGGTTTCATCAAGTTCCCTATTGTTGGGTAGCTCGACGGACGACCGGGTTTAGTTCAGTCGAATTACACTATAAGCCAGAGGTGGCAGGTATGCTTAGTCCAGATTAAATCTGTGGTTCCGCCACACCCGCCTGGATGGACAAGACCCATGAGAATGATGGTGCTGGACTGAAGTTCCCCGTGCTCCTACGCAAGTGCATTGACTATCTGGACTTTCCCACCTACAACATCATGTACGAGTGCCGCGAGGGTGTACATCCTGTAGCCAGCTCTATGTGGACTGCCCGCGCGAAGATCTTGAAGCCCAACCCCAACCATGGAGGAGGAACCGTGGTACGTCAACATCAGTGCATAGCAGCCCATCACACGATGGAGTTCGCCATTGAAGATGCTGCACGTCAGGCTTTGGGAGTCATCTGCCACGACTTCCACGACTATCTTCACCATTCTGGCTACCACAACCTTCCACAATGCTGATCTGGGGAGACAGGACAGAGCATAACTCCAAGCGTTAACCTGCTATTAGAGACACTTCTCGAGTACATGGCTACCAGTTGCTCCCTCCTCGACAGAACCGCCGACGAGCTTCATCGCCGGAACAAGAACGTGTTCGAGCTCCAGGTGCGGCTAGATGGGGTGCCAGGCCATAACCCCAACGCACCCATAGTAGATTCAACCCAGTCACCTCCCCGCAAGAGGACCCGTGCAGGTGATCCAAGTGGTTCTACTAGTGTTTCCCCTAATGAGGATTAGACAACCTTTGTGAGATATCATTGGTGAGTCTTGTCTCGTCGTTTGGAGTCGAGTTATGTCTGGTGTGTTAAACTTGAGTTAAAGTTTGGTGTGTGAATGCTTGTCATGGTGAATTATGCTTGATTTGGTACTTTGGTTGAGTGCTAGTCTAGCTGTGGGGAATGTCCACAGTATGAACAACTATGAAGATTAAATTAATTAATAAAGTTAGATCATTGGGATATATGCAGCCATCTACTCTTTTGTTCCCTCTACTTTATCTGTCAGCTCTGTTTATCATCTTGGGTATGCAATAACTATTGACTCATGTTGTCTCAACTTCTGCAAACAAATGGTTAACACCAGGAACCGAGGTAATGGACCGGAGGACAACAATCAGCCTAATGGTGCTCAGTTGCCCAACCCTCCGCAGTGGACTGCAGAACAATTCTACAACCAACAGATGCAGATGATGGCTACTCTCAACAATACTGCTCAAGCTTTGCAGCACGTCCGTGCCAACGCACTGCAGCAGCAGAGGGATAGACGTGGGGACTTTCTGAAGGGACACCCACCTACTTTCTCTCATTCTGCAGATCCACTTCAGGCAGATGATTGGCTCCGTACAGTGGAGCGGCAGCTGGACATCGCTCAGTGCAATGATCAAGATAGGGTCCTGTATGCCGCGGGACAGCTTCGTGGTGCTGCCCTGGATTGGTGGGAGTCTTATAGGCAACAGGACAGAGAACGTCTCACCTTTGCTCAGTTCCATGAGAGGTTCAGGAGTCACCATGTGCCTGCGGGCATAATGAAGATGAAGGAGTTCCTCCCTCTCAAACAGGGGAACATGACAGTGACAGAGTACCGTGATAAGTTCTTACAGCTTCCCCGCTATGCTCCTACAGAAGTTGCAGAGGACAGTGATAAGCAGGAGCACTTCTTGGAGGGCCTTAATGACACACTCCAGTTGCAGCTGATGAACAACACCTTCAATAATTTCAATCATCTGGTGGATAGTGCTTTACTCACTGAGCAGAAGCACAAGGAGATTGAAGATAGAAAAAGGAAGCTCAACCCTGCTGCATCTAACAGCAACACTCATCGCCGCTACCCCCAGCAGCAGCAGTACTTTTAGCAGCAAGGTTACCAGTAGCGTCAGCAACAGTAGACAAGTCAGGGATAGCGCTATCAGACTCAGAATCAAAATCAACGCTCTACCTACCCAGCTATAAGACAGGGGCCATCCAACTCCCTTGCCCCAAATCAGTCAACTGTTCCAGTGGTTGATAACTATTTCAAGTGTGACGAGAGCGGGCACTAAGCCAACAACTACCCCCAGAAGCACAATCCAACAAGCAGGGCGCCAAGCAGAACCCTCCACAGCAGCAGCAGGGGTGCCCCAATGGGAACTAGCAGACCAAGGCGCCATGGCAGGGCAAGGTGAATCACGTGACAGTAGAGACTGCAGCAGAAGCTCCCAATGTCATTCTCGATACGTTCACAGTCAATTCCAATTCTGCTACTGTGCTTTTTGATACTGGTGCTACACATTCGTTCATTACAAGATCATATGCTGAATAATACAACATACCTATAATTCCTATGAAAAGACCCATGGTAATTGCATCACCGGGAGGGAAGATAACCACCAATTCCATTTGTTCCAGAGTGGGTATAAAAATAAGGGGGTAGAATTCAGTACCAAGTTGATAGTTATAGACTCTATCAGTATTGATATTATCTTGGGTATGGAGACCCTTACCAACTGGGGAGTCTGGATTGATTGTGCTAGCCGAACAGTTCATTTGACAGCATCAGATGGCAAGAAAGTAGAAATTAGTGCATCAAGTCCTTCTGGGTATTTACATCACATCGAAGCTAGCCCTACAAATGGTATTCGAGTAGTATGTGATTATCCAGATGTTTTTCTAGACGAGTTGCCGGGTATGCCACCTGACCGGGATATTGAGTTTATAATAGAGCTTTTACCTGGTACTGCACCCATAGCAATGAGGCAATATAGGATGGCACCTATAGAACAAGATGAGGTTAAAAACAATATAGATGAGTTGCTAGCTAAAGGATTTATTCGTCCCAGTTCCTCTCCTTGGGTTTTTCCAGTCTTACTTGTTGAGAAGGAGGACACGAAGGCCAAGCAAATGTGTGTGGATTACCGAGCTTTGAGCAAAGCCACCGTCAAGAACAAGTACCCACTTCCCCGCATTGATGACTTGTTTGACCTGCTTCAAGGTGCTTGTGTTTTCTCTAAAATTGAGTTGAGATCTGGTTATCATCAGTTAAAAATTCGTCCCTTGGATATTCCCAAGACTGCCTTCACCACTAAATACGGCTTGTATGAGTATACAATGATGTCTTTTGGTCTGACCAACCCTCCTGCCTACTTTATTCATTTGATGAAGAAGGTGTTTATGGATTATCTGGACAAGTTCGTGGTGGTTTTTATTGATGACATGCTGATTTATTCCAAGACTGAGGCAAAACATGAGGAACATTTGAAGCTAGTTCTTCAGAGATTGAGAGAACACAAACTGTATGCCAAGCTGAGCAAGTGTGAATTCTGGATTGATGAGGTGCTGTTTCTTGGTCACATCATCTCCAAAGGAGGAATTGCAGTGGATCCAAGCAAGGTCGTGGCTGTAACTGAATGGAAGGTGCCGCAAACATAGAAAGTGGTCCGTGGATTCTTGGCTTTAGCCGAATATTATCGGAGATTCATTGAGGGTTTCCCTAAGGTTGCGAAGCCCATGACAACTTTGCTCGAAAAAGATGCAGAATTTAAATGGACAGACAAGAGGCAAGCAGCTTTTGATGAGTTGAAGAAGAGGCTAACAACAGCACCAGTGTTGACATTGCCTGATCAACAAAAGCCATTCACAGTGTATTGTGATGCTTCGAGAGAAGGTCTATGATGTGTTTTGATGCAGGAAGGAAAGGTAATTGCCTACGGCTTACGACAGTTACGCAAGCATGAGTTGAATTATCCGACACATGATTTGGAATTAGCAGCAGTGGTTCATGCTTTAAAAATCTGGCGACACTATTTATTTGGGTAGCGATGTGAGATATACACCGATCATAAGAGCCTCAACTACATATTTACCCAGAGTGAGTTGAATATGCGGCAGCGCAGATGGTTGGAACTAATCAAGGATTATGACTTGGAAATACACTATCATCCTAGCAAGGCTAATGTGGTGGCAGATGCTTTGAGTCAAAAGGGTTATGCCAATATGGCTTTGGGTTTCCAGATGCCGCAAGAGTTATGTGAAGAATTTGAGAGCCTGAGTCTGGGTTTCCTATGTCATACCATAGGTGCAACATTTGAAGCTAAACCGACCTTGGAACAGGAGATAATAAAGCATCAGAAGAACGATGAGAAATTGCAGGAGATTCGTGAACTGCTCAAAGTGGGCAAGGCACCCCACTTCAGAGAAGACAAACTGGGAACTCTATGGTACATGGATCGGATATGCGTGCTAGATGTGGACAGCATCAAGAAGTTGATTTTCAGCGAGGCACACGATACAGCTTATTCTATTCATCCTGGAAGCACGAAGATGTATTATGATCTGAAGGAGAGATTCTAGTGGTATGGGATGAAGCGTGCCGTGGCCGAGTATGTTGCTATTTGTGACACATGCCAGCGTGTGAAAGTCGAACATCAGAGACCTGCAGGTTTATTGCAGCCGTTAAAAGTTCCAAAGTGGAAGTGGGAAGAAATCACTATGGATTTATTATGGGATTACCGCGTACACAGAAGGGCTATAATTCGATATGGGTAGTAGTGGATCGTTTAACCAAGGTAGCTCACTTCATACCAGTTAACACTACTTATTCTGGTGCAAAGTTGGTAGAGCTGTATATTTCTAGAATTGTATGCTTGCACGGTGCGCCCAAAAGGATTATATCTGACAGAGGCTCACAGTTTACTTCTCGCTTTTGGGAGCAATTGCATGATTTGTTGGACACCAAGCTTAGGTTCAGCACAGCCTATCATCCACAGAACGACGGGCATACAGAATAGACTAATCAGATATTGGAGGATATGTTGAGAGCATGTGCAATACAGTATGGTACTAGTTGGGACAAGTGCTTGAATAATAGCTATTAGGCCAGACTGAAGAAATCACCGTTTGAAGCATTATACGGCAAGAGGTGTAGAACTCCGTTGTTTTGGAATCAGACCAGTGAGAAGCAAGTATTTGGACCTGACATAATCCAGGATGCTGAACAACAAGTACAGATAGTTCGGGACAATTTGAGAATTGCCCAATCCAGACAAAGAAGCTATGCTGATGTCCACCGAAGAGATCTGACTTTTCAAGTAAATGACCATGTGTACTTGAAGGTGTCACTGATGAGAGGAATACATAGATTTAGTATGAAGGGAAAATTAGCACCAAGGTATATTGGGCCATTCAAAATATTGGAGAGGAAAGGTGAGGTCGCTTACCGCCTGGAGTTGCCTTCTAGTTTGGTCGGTGTGCATGACGTGTTCCATGTCTCTCAGTTGAAGAAGTGTTTGAGAGTGCCAGATGAGCAAGCTCTGCTAGAGGGATTAGCCGTACAAGAGGATTTGACTTACACGGAGCATCCTGTGAAAATTCTAGATACATCAGAAAGGGATACTAGGAACAAGAGGACTAAGATGTGCCGAGTGCAATGGAGTCACCATACAGAGGCTGAGGCAACATGGGAACAAGAGGATGAATTAAAGGAGGCTTACCCTGATCTCTTTGCTAACCAGCCTATCTGAATCTCGGGCCGAGATTCTTCTTAAGGGGGGTAGTTTGTAACACCCCGAATTTTACTTTCAGCAGTTTAAATAAAATTAATATGCTTTATTTAATTTTCTAAGGATTATGCCTAGCCTTGCATGTCATGATTTATTTTATTTGGGCAAGTGATTAAAATATATCATACGACAACCTTGTTGATGCATTCATGCTGACATGCATATTTTTATTTGGGTGTGAAAAACTCTTCTAAATGCGTTTAGTTATCGTCGAGTTGTTTCTGGGAATTTTTCCGGATTTATCTGGAGGCTTTTCCCATCTCTTCTGATCCTTTTCTTGAGTTTGAAATATTTTATTTGAGTTCATTGGGTGCCAAAACATTCTTAGGAATGTTTCTGAAATTTTTGGAGCCATCGGAGTATTTTTCGGAACATGGACAATGATTCTAGAGTTTCTGGAATTATTTTATTCCCCGAAATTGAATATTCCGAAAATAGGTCGAATTTAACTCGGACCAACCCAGTGCATATATATATTCATTGGGATCCTCTCGTCGCGCTCTTTCCCAAACTAGTCTATGTTTTTCCATCCCGAAACCCTAGCTCCCTAGATCTAAGGAAGAATTTCGGAAGGTGCTCCAACTCCGACGAACGTTTGGCGAGGATTTTCTCCGTGCACGGGCGTCTCCAGTGAAATCTAAGGGTACCACGACGTTCATCTCGTCGAGCTTTTCACCAGGGTGGTCTCCGTTTTGCGAGAGCATCTCCGGTTGTCCATAGATCTAAGTTTCTTCGTCAACTTTAGTGAAGAACCAAACACCGGTGAGCTTTTCTCATCTCTGTCCGGCGTGTTTCATTTTCCGTGCTCCTCAATGTATTGCATCGTCCTTTTCCCGCCGCTTCCCCGCCTGCACCTAGCGCACCTGGGCCCCACCACCTCGGCCCCCTACGTATGAGCGCAGCACGCCCGCACCTACGTGTTACCCTTCCCAACCGCCCACCTGCGCGCAAGCGGCCGAGCGCCTAAGCTGCTCCCAACCGAGCGAGCGCCCAGCGCCCCCTACCCACTGTTTCCACGTGTCAGCGCCGCATTGGCTCGCGCCGGCATTCCGTGTTCCACCGCCCCACACAGGATCCACTGCCCGCCACACCAGATCCGGCCGATCTTCTGCACCCACTACGCTACAGCCCATCGTGTGTAGCCTAGGTCGACCAATCAGCTAGAGCCATGTAGCCGCTTCCAGTGCGTCTTGCATAAAGCCCCCTACGGTCTTCGGGATTCAACCCGCAATCTGGTCCAATAGTGCAAGGCACCTGTTTTTAATACTTTAAACCTCGGTTTTCGAAAAGTATTCACAACCATGCCCCTACAACCTTCAGAACCCGTATCTTCTCCGTTTGAAATCCGTTTTTGACGATTCTTGCGCTCACGTGTTCGTAGTGATGCGTAGAATAATTTTATAATTGTTTTACACCTTATTTTTATGTAATGGTGTACTGTTTCTTATCTTTTGTTTTGTTCGCTTGCATGTGTGATTATGTGGATGCTTGTATGGTGCTATGATCATGTATAGATGTTGATCCGCCTGTTGAGTTTGAAGAACCACCTCCAGAAGCCTCTGAGCAGCAGCAAGGAAATTTTGAAGAAGGCAAGTATAACATAAACAACACCCAATAACCCTTTTTAATCACTGCATGTGCATTTAATTTTGTATGCCTGTAAGGATATTACCTTAGCTACTTTTATCCTGATATTCACCCTCGGGAATGCATTTGGTAATGTTGTGCTAGGTGCAAGCACGAACTCGTGTCCTTTTGATAATTAATTTTGACTAATGGTTCTATGCAATTAATTGTTGGGCTTGACCACTGAAGCGGTTCATGTCCCTTTTAATAATCTGCTTCTTAGCAACATGGTTTAGGGATGCCTGAGCAATGTGCTCGTGTGCTTTTGTGGCTTCTCTCCTTAAGGACCGGTTCACAAAGGGACCACCTGGGACAACAGTGCTACCATAAGGCCGGAATGGGACGGACTTAGCTGATTAATTAGATTGTTTTAGTTTGTTGTAACTTACCTGCGGGGCAAGAGGGGAGGTTAGCTTCTGTGGTCGCTGCTCTGCCTTAGGTTGACTGTGCTTTACGTGATGTATGTGCTTCTCCCTTTGTCAGGCGGACACCACCGTTGCAACCCTAAAGCCTTAGCGGTTATATCGTACTAAAGTGATCTTTGTAAAGGCTTCGTAGTGTGCTTGCTAGTCATCTCACCTAAGGTGTGTGATGAACCCGTAGCATAGCGCATGACTTGTGGGAAAAGATGTACAACCTCTCGAGAATGTAAAACTGACATGTCAGCCGTGCTCATGGTTATGAGCGGCCCAGACCCTTCCCAGTGATTAGCGGTGTTCAAAGGTTTTGGTTATGATGATGGTTATATCAACCAAATGTTATTTACTTCTTTTTGCGATATCTTTGGGTTAATTGTTCCTTAATCAATAATTGTAGACAGGCTTCAAATAAAGATGTACAATTTAAAAGCTCATGCAGTCTGTCAGCTAAACGTAGAGCCTCATGGTTTATATTATATTTGTTGAGTACAAGTTGCTGTACTCACGCTTGCTTCTTTATATTTATTCCTTGTTGGGGGCAAAAATCCAACCGCTGGTCAGTTGTTGGAGATGCTGAAGATTATGTGCAAGACTATGACGAGTATTAGGCGCTTCGTTCACCAGTCGACGTCCCTGTGGCGCCCTAGTTCTATTTTGTTTTACGCTCCCGCAATGCTACGCTATACTCTGAGTTAAAGACTTGTGTCACTTTGTAATAATGATATATTTAAATGTTATATATGCTTTTATCTTTGGCATGTGTCTGTGGTAATTTGTCATGTATATGCGAGACTTGATCCTGTTGCATATATATTTTGCACGGTATTGTTCGTTGGAAACCGGGAGTGACAGTTCTTCGAGTAAAATCCCTATTCTTCCTATGAGTATGATAAACCCTGAGTTTTGTTGTTGTCTCTTAGTGCAACAGATTTTACTCCACAAGCGCATGGAGATTCACTGTAGCTTTTTCACCCAGAGTATTCCGAGTATCATAAAAATCCACAAGGAAGCAAGGGCGAATAGGTGGAATGATATGTTTGAACTTCAAATAGTACTGTAAGATAATAACTACCAGCTATTCTTACAAGGGGGTAAGGTAAACAAGATAGTGTACAGTGGACAAGTAAATAGGGACCAAAGCTATCCGCAAAACATAGGAAAACTATCTAGGAGGACAACGAGCGAGATTTGGATATCCAAACTCTATCTCTTAACTACTGCAAAGGAGTATTTGCGGTTGAACCAATCGAACATGAACTAGGGTCTTGCGTCAAGTGAAATTCCAGACTTCACCGAGGAGGCACGGGGGTAGATAGTTAGCCAACCGAACGGCAACAGGCTAACACCTGCGGTCTTACCGAATGACGGGGTCGGATTACAAAGGCTCCCTAATGCTGTCACCAATAGGGGCTACCAACCAGATCTGCATGGGTAAGATGGCATGCTAAACTAGTGATCAAGTGAGAACTTAATCACTAAAGCTCTTCCTTGATCAAAGGGTGAGAGCTAACTCAACCTTAGGTCAGAGCCTAAGTCAAGTTTATAGCACCGGAAAGTCTACCAAGATTCAAGTGACTTAAGAACAACACAAACCTAAGCCTTGGTCTACTATGCAAAAAGGTACACCACACTAGGCAAGTGTAAGAAATAAAGTAAAGTTTCACTGAAGGATGGAGCAATGAAGTATATTATATTGGAGTAGTAAGAGTACAAAAGATAGAAAGATGCAAGAGCTTTACCAAGACTCGAAGCTAACTCTGAAATCATTGAGGCAAAAGCTCAGACTCGACTCTAACTCCCAGGACCAACCTAATGCTACAAGACTAAGACAATAGTATGTTCCACTCAACTTCCACACTTCACAAGTGAGACCTAGGAACCTATTTATACCCAAAACTGAGTATGGGGTATTTATACTCGAGGTAGGTCGGTAGGGTGGTTAAGTCAGTGATGGGGTGGACACTTGGCACGCCAGGCAGCCTCCTAGGTGCTGGGCATCTGTTGACGCAAGATATGAACTAAATTTATGCTCTATTTTTACATAATTTTACGCTTTTTCAGAGGTTAATCTTATGATTTAGTTTTGTTTTGCTAACAAATAACCCCGTTTTCAAGAATGCTCTTTGTTTTTGCACATTATTAAATATTGTAGAAAAATGGCAAATAATTGGTGAATAATTGCAATAATTGAGAAGGCTTCTCGTTGATGAATTAATGCTACTAGTCCAAGGAGGAGAGATAATTAATAAAAGAAGGACAATTGAAGCCCAAAAGATGGCCCAAGCCCATTATGGAGAAGGTTCCGGTGACTAAGGATTGCTTGCGTATGAAGAATATGAAGATAAGAAAGATTTATCAAGAGTCCAATCCCAACTCCAATTAAATCTCAAGATATTCTCGGATTCCAGGACAGCAGCAGGTTGTTGGCCAAATTCGGAGACCTTAACGACGTCAAATGAAGAAAGTATGCATACCAAAGTTGTAGATCTCTTCGAGGTCTATGATTTAGAGTCCGATTTTACCTTATTTGGACTTCGGATGAGGGAGTTATGGTCGAAATACTAAAGGCTGCAGAATATGAAAAGCAGATTTCGGGAAGGACTAGGACAATGACTTCATCTCCAAGCAAGGAAGTATATGGACGACCGGGACTCTTCTAGAAACTTGTATATACATAGAAATAGGTGTTTTAGGTGTCTTAGGACTCTTAGAACCGACCTATTAGATTCCATGTATAGGGGACTCTCCGGAGTATAAATATATGGCCCCCCTAGAGGGAGAGGTATCCAATTCCATCGAATTCATTGTAAACCAGAGCTCCAAAGTTAGGGTTTAGGGTCCGTCTTCGCAAGACTCGTCGAGAAGGAGATCTCGGCGAAAGAAGGCAGCGAGAGGAGGCAGGAAAGGAGGGGGTCGGTCGACCTACCCTCCCAGGGTCGGCCGACCACCCCTGTTCCCGGGGAGTCTCGAGTTCGTCTTCGTGTATGTTGTTCGTCTCGCCGAATTCGACAACTATGTGCTTCAAGTTCATGGTGTATCTCAAGTAACTCTCCGTTCTTCTTATTTTACTATGATAAACCTTGAGTTCGATCAATGAAATAGTCTCTTTGCTACTAGTTCTTTGTTTATACATGATCTATGATCCATATCTTTGCAATGCTTCATCTCTACATGTAACCTGGCCGGGGTTGTTTAAACCGCATGTCTTTTAGTAGATCTTTTTACTTTAATTAGTTGATTGAATCTGCTCATGCTTAGAGATGGTTTAGGTTTGCTAGTTCGTCGATTACCTGGTTACTAGTGACAGTAGAGCTCGGGGAAAGGTTCGAGCAAGTCTGTGACATTCATGATCATGTTTATTCTATGTTTCACGTTAGATCCATGCTTAGGGTGGTTCATAGTTTATAAGAAGTTTGTTTCATATTTCTTGCTAATCCTTAGCCGTATTAGCGTCTTGATCGATCTTGCTTAGTTGATCTTGTTAATCTCTTGTTCTTTATCTAGTTTATGCTATAGTTAGTTTTATATCTAGTTTGTGATTAGAACATCGTTTATCATCTTTTAGTTTAGTTTAGATATGTACTAGTGAGTAATTAGACTCTCTTTTATCCTTTAGTTTATAGATCTATTAGAACTAGTTAGTAATTGATTAATCCTAGATTAATAGTAGTTTAAACCTAGTTTTCCACGGATTGACAAAACTTTAGATACTCATCCTAAGGGAAAGGCTACACCGATACTGTCGCTTGCAGTATAAGGTTTGGCGTGCTTAAGTGCCGTCAACAAGCTTTTCTGGCGCCATTGCCGGGGAAAACTATCGTTTAAGTTATTATTAATCTTGTATTAGCCTTTTACTACTAGTTCTGATAGTTAGTTCGTGTTTTCTAATTGTGTGTTTATCTAGTTCGAATTTTGTGCTAGTTTAGTTTTAATCGTGTGATAGTCTTGTTTTAATTGGTTGCTAATAGTTTTCTAATTGTGTTCTAATTAGTTAGCGTGTTCTAATTTTCTAGTTTGTGTTTAGTGTTCTCTAATCTTAGTTTCTAATTGTCTAGTGTTTTCTAATTTTAGTTCTAATTACTTTAAAGTTATCTAATTACATTCTTGTTTTTTATGATCTAGTTTTTCTGTTCTTCGTTCATTATTGTGTTCGTTCTTAATTCAAACTAACCTAGCAACTTTGTTGTCATAGATTTTTCGTTTTGTGTTTGTGTTTGTGTTTGTGTCAGGTATGACTTCAGTACGCAAAGCTCTGCTACTTGCAGTGTACTTAACTCCAAAAGCTGCAAATTTGAAGTTTCAAAGATCAAACAAGAAGCCAGAATCAGTATCCTACGAGCTGAAGCCAGGAATCATCCGGATTGCTGCTAAAAATCAGTTTAGTGGAAAAGATGATGAAAACCCATACAAACATCTGGAGAAGCTCAAGCAAGTGTGCCGCACTTTCTATCAAGACGGAGTCCCAGTGGAGTGGGTGTTGTGGAACCTCTTTCCATTTACCCTTGAGGATAAAGCCAACAAGTGGTACCAAGTTGCCTCAGTAGAAGCTGAAGGAGATTGGGAGACTCTTGAGCAGAAGTTTCTCACAAGGTTCTTTTCTCCACTTAGAGTGCATAAGTTGAGAAAGGAAATTTGGAACTTTGGACAGATAGAGGATGAAGACATTGATGAAGCTTGGGATAGACTTGAGGAAATGAGGACACAAGGACCACCACTTGGGATCACACCAGACATGTTCATATCAATCTTCTACTATAATCTAAAGTCCAAGGACTTTGAGCGGCTAAACACATGCGCAGGAGGATCACTCATGAGCAGGAAGTAGAGTGAAGCCATCAAGATTCTGTCAGATGTCTGCTTAAACTCCAAGACTGAAAGAGATAGGAAAGAGAGTGTAGTGAAGAAGCCAGAGAAGAAGCTCATGGTGCCTACACCTGCCATATTTGAAGACCAGCCACTTGTCAAAAAGACTCCAGTGCCTTATGCATTTGAGGAGGAGGAGTACGAGAGTTTTGCACCTCAAGAGGACAACAAGAGTACATATTATAGTAGTCTTCCTAGTGCGAAGCCTTTGACAGAATTTATGAGCTGGATGCCAGTGGAGTTTGGGGAAACACTCAAGTGTGCAGGACCACTCCCACCAGAAAACTTAGTGGAGGAAGAGGCGTTATTTCCACCAGAAATCCCACTAAGGAAAATCAGTGAAGACAAAGGTACAGGGGAGATGCTGCAGAATTTTGAAGTCAATGAGCAAAGCTATCCTCACTCAGTGGCAGCTGCCACAACTGAAGATGAATTCTATGGCATGTCATTTGAGAGAAAAACAAGGGGATTTGATGTAGATTGGAGTGATGATGAGTGGGAGACATGCTATCAATCAGATTGGAGTCACTCAACTTGTAGTAGCTCACTCAAGGAAGACTCCAGATACTCAGTTACTTTCCCAGTTGTCAACACTGTATGTGCTGCTCAAGATTTCACTCCAGAGAATCAGTATGTGACAAAGCTTGAAGATGAAGAGACTGATTCAACATCAACCATGCTCAAGACTGAAGATTTAGAAGGACAACTCAGTAGTGAAATTGAAGATCATCAAAGCAATAAAGAATCATTTCAAGATGTCAAGGCTCAAATTCACATTGAGACACCGGGGTGCGAGCTCTTTGAAAATCCGAACCCATGGTACACAAATCTTTCTCAAAATTCTATTTGTTTTGTTGAATCTTTCAATTTGAGTAAGTCAAATCTTGATGCTAAGCCTTATTCTGATAATAATCATGTTTATAGGCTAGATTTTCTTGAAAATGAAAATGAGGCTATTAATTTTAACTTTGATAATTTTATGCCTAATAAACCTATGTTAGAGAAAAAGCTTAATGCTAAATATATGATCCATATATGATCCTTGCTCTAGTTAACCACAACTTGCTTTGTTTTTGTAATTTGATCATAATTGTGGTTATGGATGCTTATGTTTATCACAAGTTTTGTAAATCCCGTTTATATTCTTGTGACAATATTTAGTCTAGCTCTAGACTTTAAATTAAGCGCTTTTCGGGAGGCAACCCGTTCATAGTTACTTTTAATTTTAGTTTTGTGCGATAGTTAGAAAGCTTAAACACCTTCATTTGATGATTAATTTGTGGCTATTTACCTAGAAAAATTTTGATTAGATTGCATTCATATCATATCTCATATTTCATCTAGATTGCATTTTGTATTTATCACCCTGTTGCATTTAGATTAAAAATTGCATGTTTACATTATGATTGGCTTGGTTGATGAATTAACTTGATGATATATGCTTTTATGTTAATGTTAAATGCCTGATCAGCGTTTTTCCGTAACAATTTTGTGTAAGCATGATGCTTAGATTAGATTGTTGATCATTATGATGAAGTTCAATTTAACCTTGCTAATTATCCATGATTTCGTTGATTAGTTTATAAGCTTTGCAATGCGCTTTGTTTTTCTTGTGGTGTTATGAGTTCATGATCTTGATAAAACATGGTGTTTTAATCTTGGTTAGTTAAATCTTGATGGCTATAGAGAGACTTAGCAATCATGTTGTAAATGTGGTGTTTAGAACTTGATTTAATCATTGTCTTTGTTTATATGCTTATCTCATGCGTGCATATACTTCTGCACATTCATACATTCATATAGGTTTTACTAATCCATGCTTGACTAGAGTAAATAAGCCACAAGTTAGGAATCATTGGATGTGTTAAATGAAGGTAGATTCTATCTACTTCCCGATTATCACCTTGGGAGTAGATTTGTGCGCTCAATTTGTTTTGCAGGTATAGAGAGAATTTATAAAAGAATGGAGTAACCTTTTGTGATGAAGATGAAGGAGAACATTGAGAGGAAGTGTTTCAAGAATCAACACATATGCCACCATGGTGCCCAAGGATTGAAGGATTGAGAATTGTCAACATCTTTGAAGCTCAAATCTGAAACCTGAAGATGTCGTCAAGTTTTTGGTCAACTCCATCAGATAAAAGCAAAATATTTTCTTATATTTGGAAGCCCCATCAAGCTAGCTTTCCAACGGATCAAGTGGAGCTTCATTTGGAATTCTCTACAAGGATTTATGGCCAAAACATTGGATGTGACTCGAGCTGGAAACAGTTCTGACAGCACAAAGTCTCTGGAGTAAAGTTGGCATAATTCCTTCATTCAGAATCGGATTTTGGTGCATGAGTACTCCTTCGAATGGTAATTTCAAGAGCTATCCAATAGATTTATTATTGAAGGCATGTTCTATTCGAGATCAAGGAGATATTCCACAAAGAAGATGTGGTCAGCGACAATGGTGATGACTAGAGGAGGGAGATGATGGCAAGGACAAGGAAGAAAAGATGGACAATGCTTACATAGAAGACTCATGAGCCAATTCAGAAGATCATAGTTATTTCAAACTATGCCATAAGTTAGACATTTAAGAAGGTGGTGCAATATTTGAAGATGCCTTAAGAGAAGCAACCTAAAAAACATGAAGAGGCGTCAAGTCAGCTACATCAACACTTTCTATATTTGGTGAAGCCACAAGTGATTTGGCTACACTTCATCACACAGACGGTAACATTTTCTTAATCCTCCTCTTTACATTCATTATATACCTGCCATTATGCTTTTATTTATCTATTTAATGGTTATATCTTATGCTTTGAGTGCGTAACAATGAATATTGCATTGTTTAAGTGTGGGGAAGTGTATCATCAAATGTGTTTTTTTTCTATGTTTATAAAATAAATTTTGTTTTCATGTGAGTCTTAGTTTATGTTAGAAATAAAATTTCTCACTTGATTTAAGTTTGTTTTTTATGATTACTTTAAAGATTAATCTTGTTCAGATTTATAATATGTTTATTGTAGTGCTTAAATGATTGATTAGTAGTGCGTAACCCATGATTTGATTAGAGAGATAATGTTTTATAGCTTTGCTAAGCTTCTTTAGGAAAATATTTGGAGGTTGATTTATTTACTTACAAAAAACTCTTATGATCAAGTGTTCCATCCCTTTGTCAAGGGAGAGGATAAATCCTATTAGAGTCTAGTTGAAAACACAGTTTATAAGCTGGTTATCTCAAATGAGTTTGGTTAAGGTTGATTCCTTTAGAAAATTTGATCTCTTGAAAAATTTGGTCATCTATTTTTATCTCTTGATTGCTAGCCTCCACATAGATATTCAGTACTAGTTGTTCTACACTGGAACACTAGCATTTGCTGAATTCCATATCCTTTAAACCTTTTGATCTTTTCGACACTCATTGCCTATATAGTGACGTTTTTGCTCTTTTGCTAATCACGAGGGAAAGTTCTATAGTTATCTTGATCTAGCAAATCAATAGAGTAAAAATGAATAGAGGTTGAAAAAAAGAGAGAAGAGAGAGACAGAGGGTGAAAAAAAAGGAAAAAAAAAGAGAAAAAAAAGAAAAAAAAGGGAGAGGTGGCGCCCAAGTAAAAAAATAAAAAAAAGAGAGGAGAAAAAAGGACCAAGTGGTCGAATAAAAAAAGTAGAATTAGGTAAAGGAGAAAGGGGTAGAAAGAAAAAAAAGTAGAATTAGGAAAATTTTGGAAAAGGGGAAGAGAGGCTTAGTGTTTATCAGTGTAATGAGCAAAAACTTTCACTTTTCCAACCATGTGCAATTTTCGGGAATTATCCCACTTCATTTATTCAATATTGCACATGTCCACTACCTATATCTTCTTTTTCCTTCTCTCTATTTATACATATTTATTTTCTTATTTTCGATGACCAAATTAATTCAAGGTGTTTAGATGATCTTTAGGGAGATATCTTAGTTGAACAATAAGTTGAGTTAACTTTGCTAGCCCTTACCAAGCTCCTCTTAAACTCCTGTGAGATATGAGAAAGAGTGATTTTATAAATAGGATAGCCACAAAATATGAGTGCCTACTTGTGAGCTTGACAAAGAAGGACCGATGTAATTTCTTGATCTATAGAGATTGTTTTTTTTTATATATACAAAAACCCCTCCATTTTAATTCTAAAGGAAGTTTTGGTTTAGCTATTATTCATTTGATTTCAAAAAATTTTGTGGGGATCTCTATGCATTAAAGTTGATTAAAATGCCCATGTTGAGATTGAATTGAATTCTAAACTTGTTTAATTTGAGAAGTGATTGTTTAGAACTAGCTTAAATTTAGTTGAGTTTATATTTAGTTAAGTTATTTGTTTAAGTTTAGTTGAGTTCATGATCGATCTCTTTGCTCGAGGACTAGCAAGATCTAAGTGTGGGGATATTGTTGATGCAAGATATGAACTAAATTTATGCTCTATTTTTACATAATGTTATGCTTTTTCGGAGGTTAATCTCATGATTTAATTTTGTTTTGCTAACAAATAACCCCGTTTTCGAGAATGCTCTTTGTTTTTGCACATTATAAAATATTGCAGGAAAATGGCAAATAATTGGTGAATAATTGCAATAATTGAGAAGGCTTCTCGTTGATGGATTAATGCTACTAGTCCAAGGAGGAGAGATAATTAATAAAAGAAGGACAATTGAAGCCCAAAAGATGGCCCAAGCCCATTATGGAGAATGTTCCGGTGACTAAGGATTGATTGAGTACGAAGAATATGAAGATAAGGAAGATTTATCAAGAGTCCAATCCCAACTCCAATTAAATCTTGAGATATTCTCGGATTCCAGGACAGCAGCACCTTGTTAGCCAAATTCGGAGACCTTAACGACGTTAAATGAAGAAAGTTTGAATAACAAAGTTGTAGATCTCTTCGACCTCTACGAATTAGAGTCTGAGTTTACCTTATTTGGACTACGGATGAGGGAGTTATGCTCGAAATACTAAAGGTTACAGAATATGGAAAGCTGATTTCGGGAAGGACTTGGACAACGACTTCATCTCCAAGCAAGGAAGTATATGGACAACCGGGACTCTTATAGAAACTTGTATATACATAGAAATAGGTGTTTTAGGTGTCTTAGGACTCTTAGAACCGACCTATTAGATTCCATGTATAGAGGACTCTCCGGAGTATAAATATATGGCCCCCCTAGAGGGAGAGGTATCCAATTCCATCGAATTCATTGTAAACCAGAGCTCCAAAGTTAGGGTTTAGGGTCCGTCTTCGCAAGACTCGTCGAGAAGGAGATCTCGGCGAAAGAAGGCAGCGAGAGGAGGCAGGAAAGGAGGGGGTCGGTCGACCTACCCTCCCAGGGTCGGCCGACCACCCCTGTTCCCGGGGAGTCTCGAGTTCGTCTTCGTGTATGTTGTTCGTCTCGCCGAATTCGACAACTATGTGCTTCAAGTTCATGGTGTATCTCAAGTAACTCTCCGTTCTTCTTATTTTACTATGATAAACCTTGAGTTCGATCAATGAAATAGTCTCTTTGCTACTAGTTCTTTGTTTATACATGATCTATGATCCATATCTTTGCAATGCTTCATCTCTACATGTAACCTGTCCGGGGTTGTTTAAACCGCATGTCTTTTAGTAGATCTTTTTACTTTAATTAGTTGATTGAATCTCCTCATGCTTAGAGATGGTTTAGGTTTGCTAGTTCGTCGATTACCTGGTTACTAGTGACAGTAGAGCCCGAGGAAAGGTTCGAGCAAGTCTGTGACATTCATGATCATGTTTATTCTATGTTTCACGTTAGATCCATGCTTAGGGTGGTTCATAGTTTATAAGAAGTTTGTCTCATATTTCTTGCTAATCCTTAGCCGTATTAGCTTCTTGATCGATCTTGCTTAGTTGATCTTGTTAATCTCTTGTTCTTTATCTAGTTTATGCTATAGTTAGTTTATATCTAGTTTGTGATTAGAACATCGTTTATCATCCTTTAGTTTAGTTTAGATATGTCTTAGTCAGTAATTAGACTCTCTTTTATCCTTTAGTTTATAGATCTATTAGAACTAGTTAGTAATTGATTAATCCTAGATTAATAGTAGTTTAAACCTAGTTTTCCACGGATTGACAAAACTTTAGATACTCATCCTAAGGGAAAGGCTACACCGATACTGTCGCTTGCAGTATAAGGTTTGGCGTGCTTAAGTGCCGTCAACAAGCTTTTCTGGCGCCATTGCCGGGGAAAACTATCGTTTAAGTTACTATTAATCTTGTATTAGCCTTTTACTACTAGTTCTGATAGTTAGTTCGTGTTTGTTAATTGTGTGTTTATCTAGTTCGAATTTTGTGCTAGTTTAGTTTTATTCGTGTGATAGTCTTGTTTTAATTGGTTGCTAATAGTTTTCTAATTGTGTTCTAATTAGTTAGCGTGTTCTAATTTTCTAGTTTGTGTTTAGTGTTCTCTAATCTTAGTTTCTAATTGTCTAGTGTTTTCTAATTTTAGTTCTAATTACTTTAAAGTTATCTAATTACATTCTTGTTTTTTATGATCTAGTTTTTCTGTTTTTCGTTCATTATTGTGTTCGTTCTTAATTCAAACTAACCTAGCAACTTTGTTGTCATAGATTTTTCGTTTTGTGTTTGTGTTTGTGTTTGTGTCAGGTATGACTTCAGTACGCAAAGCTCTGCTACTTGCGGAGTACTTAACTCCAAAAGCTGCAAATTTGATGTTTCAAAGATCAAACAAGAAGCCAGAATCAGTAATTGATTAATCCTTGATTAGTAGTAGTTTAAACCTAGTTTTCCACGGATTGACAAAACCTTAGATACTCATCCTAAGGGAAACGCTACACCGATACTGTCGCTTGCAGTATAAGGTTTGGCGTGCTTAAGTGCCGTCAACAGCATCCTGGTCTTGAGGCTGGGTAGCTAGGTGGCAGGCTGGGTAGCCACTTGATCCACCGACTTAGCCATCCAACGCTCCTAGGTGCCTCCCAAAGTCGGTTTGATGTCGGTTTGGCAGTTACGCTTGTGCTATTCTCTAGGACACTGGATCTGCACTTGTGTTTCTTCCTTAGCCGCATGATTGAAGTGCCCTAGATTGCTGACTTCACCAATCCTAGTGCTGGTCTTCCAGCACTATGCATGTTGCTTTCGCGGTTAACACCTTGGAGTTGTGTTGACAAGTCGTTTATGTGCATGCAGGTCGAAGAAGAGGTCATTCGGCCACAAAGAATGGCCGAGCGGCCAAGGCTCTTCTGACTTAGCCATATTTTGCCTGTTTTCAGTTGTTCTTGCACCTGCACTCAAATATTCAACACAACTTGTGGAAATATGTCAGTAGCTAGTGTTAGTTTATACTTTGATGTATTTTCCTTCATCTTACGGATAGTTGGCGGTTGAAGATAGTGCAATAACGACCATCAACACCTCCCCCCCTAAAGCTTAGACCTTTGCTCGTCCTCGAGTAAAGCCAAAATGGGTTATGTATCATGAGTTGCTGCAATATCGATGTTCAAGAGAAGGAGCTATGCATAACCAAAACCCATGCTTTCATCTCGAACCATAGTGCATGCATCGATCACCCTTTTCTCATACCTGTTGTGCATCTTTTTGACTTACCATGTCTTGGGTGGTTGAGAGAAAGACTGACTTCGTTGCAGACTCCAGCTTAAGACATTTCCTTTTGTGATTCTTATCTTAGGTGTTTTTGAAGATTTTCAAAATAAAAGCAAGTTTCCCTTGAGGTACTTTCGATCACTCAGAAGCATATTCTCACCAAAAAAGGGCCAAGAGCATGGCTGGGAATTTCCTATACTAAAGCTTTTGTGGAGCTCAGGGTAGTGGAAAGACGTAGCTTACTTAGGTTGTTTACTTTGCAAAGCCAAAGATTGGAATAAAAAAATGTACTGCATCACGTAATCTTGTTCATCATTGGAGCTTATTTGGTGGTTGGATGGGTGGATCTCCTTGTTTTTCTTCCTTCTCCTTCTTTTGTGATGGGTATCAACATGGAGCCTTTTTGCATTTTTCTCTCTTTTCGCCATGCTTTGACTAGCATGCTTTTCTTTTTTCATACTTTTGCCATGGTTTGACTAGCATGCTTTTATTTTTCTTTTTGATGGCTCCATATCCTCCCTTATTTTGATTTAGAAGGTGTAAGGTTGAAGGTATTTTTGGAGATGTATGGGTGCATACCCAGAGTAGGTAAATGCATGTGTGATGGTGGATTTTTGCTCCAATTACAAGGAAGTGATGATTCCATTAAATGAGACTCGAAATTTGACAAAGCTCAAAACAACACTAAGTAGCTAATAAGCTAGGCTCAGATATTTCATTGTATTTGGCTCTGGTAGGTGTTTAAAACCAAAAGGGGAACTTTATTTTCATTTTTAAAAGGATATCCTGAGATGTTCATCTTACTAGGAAAATGTAGATTGGCCTAGTACAATCACATCATTTCTCACAACAACTTAGACAAAGTTATGCAAATGGCATCGACTAGGTAAAAGGTCGGGTTCTCAAGTTTATACACACAAGCTTGAAGTTAAGCTAAGTATGGTTTGTACATAGACAACTAATCAAGAGCATGATAGGGCAACTATTCATCATTTCCATATGAAGGCAATATTTCAAAGGTGGGAGTTTATTATTGCTTACTTATCTCGTTGGTGGGACCAGTGTTGTTGTACGACTACTACTGGTACTAGTAGGACTGTTGCGACTGCTGGTACTGCTGGGACTGCCAGGACTATTGGTACTGCCGGGATTGTTGGGACTGCTGCAAGGGAGATCAAGGATCGAGGACCTTACTCTGAGACGAGGGCCGAGGGAGCGTCGAGGAAGTGTGCTCACATCACGTTGGTCTACCATCCCCCCTAAGCTTCAACGAAGCTAGGGGTTCTAGTAGTAGTAGCGATTATAGAACTCGTGAGCGTCAATGATGCCGGCCTTCATTTGTTCTCTAGTTTTCTAGAGAACATTCGTGTTGGAATGTAACCGGGTATCCATCTCGGAGGTGCATCGATCGATAGTATCGACCTGCTGGTACAGCCGAGGATCGTACTGACCCTGCAGGTTCATTCCTTCCATGGCAAAATTGAGTCCCGCCATGTTGTCGGTGCTGAACCGGGTTGACGCAGAAGGTCCTACACTCCTGTCCAATCCACAAGACGTACCTGCCGCATAGTACTTAGGAGCCTATGGTGGTTGATGGTATGAACCACCTACACTGCTGTTGTACCATGGCTCTAGGTTGCCGTACTGTCGGAAATCGGATAGTTTTGGATCTGCGCTTGATGGTGTTGCCAAGTGTGGCACCTAGGATGCACCTGTTGCTGCCTCCTCCTTATGTTCTCGATGCCACTGCTCAGCTCTTCGTCGTTGGGCTCTTGTCATACACCTACAAAGCTTTGGCGTGGTTCCTCCATGTCGAGCTCCATGGTTAGGCTAGCTACTTTGTACAAATCGAACTGTGGCGTTGGAAGCGGCACTTTGAAGTTGTGGCCAAAGTAGTTCAGGATCAATCTACCCCCCTCTTTTCGCATAAAAATGCCCTTTGGTAAAGTGTTGCTCACCCACTATGTGTGATAGGTCGTCAGGAATATAAGCAAGCTAGGCATTTTCTAGAATGCCCACTTTTAATGCAATCCTTGTGACCAAGGACGTGATGGTGATTGCGGTGTTGTTTTTCCACCGTTCCATCCAGTGATGGACCATGTCTATGATCAGGGCATAAGGCTTCTTTTTGCACATCGCATGGAGGAATTTGAGGTCCTCGTTAGCGGTGCAACGTGCCTTACTACGTGGAAAGATAACAAGAGAAACCCAATGAGCTAGAAGTCTCAAAATAGGATTGTGGATTTTCATGATACTATGTTTCCCCGTAACATTCTCACCACAAATTTCTCTCCAAAAAGTTCCTTGATCATACCCCTAGGGTGTGTGTGCTATGGTGCAGTGCGAAGAGAAGCCTAGGATGTCGCTAAGCCTTCTCAGGGAGATAGCGAACTCAGAATTGAAGAGGCGAAAATGTATGGTCGTACCTGTGGCGAGTCGCTCCATGCGGAGAATCATCAGGAACTCCTTGGTTAGAAGGATAGAGCTTCCTCCTTGATGTTCGAGAATCCACTCCACCCTGCGTATTCGTACGCTTTCTCGAACAGGTCCAGCATGCCGATGTTGACAAGGAAAAAGGCATCAAAATACCTCATTCTCCCAATTTGCTTTGGGTCGAGGCATTCCAACACTTCAGCCTCCTTGTCGTTACGTGCCACGATGTCACGGATGGGCAGGAGCATGCACTGTGGTTGGGGTTGTGATGTTGTTACCTCGTCCTGGTTCCTACTAGTGCTGATGGACATCCTGTTGGACATCGCCAGGGTCCTAGAGCTTCCGCTCCATGAATGGGACCATGGGCACTCATCCAACGAGGATGGGAATCGGATGTGCTTCCCTGCATTGCGTGGGGCTCTCTTGGTCTTCCTGAAGAATGACGACATCCTAAAAACAATCGCAGAGACCAGTGAAATACCCAATGGATAAAAAGGTTAAGTGTTAGAAGTTAGTTGTCCAGGGGTCAGTCATCCAGATGTTAGTTGTCCTTGCGGGGTAGAGCCTTCACAAACCGTCCAACAAAATGAGAGTGTAGCACAACTTTTATTGAGCAGAATTTTTCTAAGTGCTGAAATTAACTAAGTGCTTAAGCTAATTAAGAGTGATTACAGGGAGAGAGAGATGATCGCGCAGCCGATTGGTGCGAGGAGTGAGCAGGGCCTGCTTGCCTATTTATAGGTGCAAGTGTGCATGCAGGCTGGGGGCAACCAGGGCCGGGTGGCCACTGGCCAAGCCGGGAGGCCAGAGGTAGGGGCCGGATAGCCTAGGGGGCTTTGCCCCTAGCTCGGTTGGTGGCGTGCACACGTGAGGGGACATAAGCAGCGCAATGGCGATGGCCGGACGGCCTCTATGGGTTGTCGGGCGGCACTGATAGGGAGCTGGGTGGCCTGTAGAGCTAAGTGCTCTTGGCACTTAGTGCATGCATGGGTGATTAGGGAGGCAAGGAGTGACCAGTGTCGGGGTTTAGTACCGGCAGTGCACCATGGGATGTATCACGCAGTGCTTTTTGTGGTTAGCGAGATCGACCGTAGCTCGATGGTTCACGTGTAATGCGACAAGAGACAAGAACACAAGATTTATACAGGTTCAGGCCGCAAGATGCGCAATACCGTATGTCCTGTTTGTGGCTGATTGTATTGCTTTGAGTATGTATGAGGCTGAGGTAGAGAGAGATGTCTTTGGGACAGGTCCCTAGCCCGCCTTATATTGTTCGGCATGGCTTGGGTTACAAGTTGGTTCTAGTCCTACTAGGATTGGTTATGTTTCCTACTAGGATTCTTCTTAGATCTTCCTTGTACACGTCGAGTCCTTATCTTGTGCTCCAAGTTATTTGGCACCTCGGGCCCAAGTCAATCGACTAGCTCTTGTATTGGGCCCTCCGATAGCCCATGTAAATAACATGTTTCATGAGGACCTAGGGGATATCTATGCCCCACAAGCCCCCGAGCTTCAAGTTGACTTGGGAAACAATCAACTTGAAGGTCCAAATTCTGTTTTCTGAATGTCTTGCATTGTAGTCTTCAAAAATTTTCTGATGGTATCCTCCATCCATCCTCCGAGCCACAAGCTAATTAGCATAATCAAGTTGATGATCAAGTAACTTATTCCTCCGAGTGATCTTGGTGGAGTGGGGACGGTGACATAGCCTCCAGAGTCAACGAGTATGGTGGCGTAGCCTCCCGAGTCGGTGAGTACAGTGGCGTAGCCTCCCGAGTCGACAAGGCGAGCAGTAGCCTAGCCCCCGAGTCGATAAAGTAGCGGGTCGGCGAAGGTGTTGGCGAGGCGGATAGATGCCCAGCCCCCTGAGTCGACAAAGTAGTGAGTTGACGAAAGAGTTGGAGAGGTGGACAGAAGCCGAGCCCCCGAGTTGACGAAGTAGCGAGTCAGCGAAGGAGTCGGCGAGGCGGACAGAAGCCCAGCCCCCCGAGTCAACAAAGCAGTGAGTCGGCGAAGGAGTCGGCGTGGCAGACAGAAGCCCAGCCCCCCGAGTCAACAAAGCAGTGCGTCGGTGAGGTGCATGGCAGTGCAGCCCCCGAGTTACCAAAACAATGAGTCGGCGAAGGGGTCGGCGAAGGGGTCGGCGAAGCGGACATGAGCCCAGTTCCCCGAGTCGACGAAGCAGTGAGTCGGCGAAGGAGTCGGCAAGGCGGACATAAGCCCAGCCCCCCGAGTCGACGAAGTAGCGAGTCAGTGAGGTGTGCGGCGGCATAGTCCCCGAGCTGACGAAGCAGTGAGTCAGCGAGGCAGGCGGCAGCGCAGCCCCCGAGCGAATGAAGTATTAAGTCGGCGAGGCGCGCGGCAGCGCAGCTCCCCGAATCGACAATGTCATGAGTCGGCGAGGTGCGCGGCGGCACAGCCTCCGAGCTGACGAAGCAGTGGGGCGCCCCCCATGTCGATAGTGCATCATGAAGTAAACTCCCGAGTTGATAGTACATCATAAAGTGTACTCCATGTTTGAATTCCGAGTATAGCGAAGGCATAGAGTGTCGGTGGGCCAGACCGACTGCCCTGTATGAAGGGCAAGAGGTGTCCCTTAAATGAGTATGCATAGGCATGTAACACCAATTGTAGGTCTACGACCTAAGCTGATTGCCTTGTATAAAGAGCCAGATTGCACCCTGAGACGAAAACTACGTAGGCATGTAACACCAGCTATCGGTCTACGACCTAGGCTAACTGCCCCGTGAGGAGGGCCAGATTGCACCTTGTTATGAGTACGCGTAGGCACGTGACATCAGCTGTAGGTCTACGACCTAGACTGATTGCCTTGTAATTAGGGTCGGACTGCACCCTATCTTGAGTAAGAGTGGGCATGAAACACCAGCTGTCGGTTTACGATCTAGGCTGATTGCCCCTTGCCGAGGGTTTAGAGTTGAACCCGTCGAGACTTTGCGTGGATATGTAGCACCGGCAGGCCAAGCTAACTGCCCCCGTGATAACAGTGGTCATATAGAGTTCATGACGCCCCTTGTTACATGCATAGATTTTGCCACAAGAAACTTAGACTTGCCAAAGCATGAGATGTGACACAAAATATTTGACTTGGTGAAACACGAGATGCGACAGAAAAGATTTGATTTGGTGAAACACGACATGCGACAGAAAAGATTTGATTCGGCGAAACACGAGATGCGACAGAAAAGAATTGTCTCGGAGAAACACGAGATGCGACAGAAAAGAATTGTCACGAAGAAACACGAGATGCGACAAGCAAGGTGCGTAAAGCACGATTTGAGTGACCAGAAATAATTTGAGTAATATGAAACCCCGATTGATCCAGAAATAATCTGAGTGATCCGAAGCAATACGACTGATCAGAAATAATGATGCTAAAATAATATGAGTAGTTGAGTGATCCTAAAATAATATAGATGATTCAGAAATAATGATCCTAAAATAATATGAATGGTAAAAAATATTGTGAATAATCTAGAGTTGATCCGAGTAATCCGAATTGATCCAGAACGAATGATCAGAACTAATATGAATAATCCAGAAATGATCCGGGTGATTCAGGAACAATATACATAATCCGAGTGATTCAAAGAAAATCCAATTAATCTAATAACTCAGATATTCCAGAAATAATTTAATTAATCCAATAGCCGGATAATTAAGAGATAATTCAATAGATCCGCATTCCAGGTAATTAAGAGATAATATGAGCAATAATAGCTAACCAATTGGATTGGATGACTCACTGCAGACAGTTGATGACTCATTGTGCTTCGCCTCATATAGCGAAAATTAGAGATAGTCAGCGATAGCGCAGATATGCTGCTTCGGCACGTTATGAATATTTATGTCAAGATAAAATATTTTTTTTAAATAATAATCAGAAAATAATGCGAGCAGTATCGTTTGTAAGATGATACTTGAATATAGATAATATCCAAACGATCGGACAGACCAGATAATTAATTAGCGTAATTAAACGTATAATTAAATATTAAATAACATAGCTGTTTAAGAAGATGTAGCTTATGGCTGATTGCTTCGCGGCTGAATCTGAGTGGGAACAGCATGCACGTGAGGTAGCATTACGAGGATGAGAGTTGTTCGATGCCTTTAGCCCAGCTTGTTCTGGATTCGAGTAGTATACTGGTACGACTCAACATATTTACGCACGTGTCCCGATTGATATGAATGCAGGTGGCCTAACTCTTCAGATTGGATCTTGATTTTTTTTTTCAACAGCGATCTCAATCGGACTTGTGATTTGACATCCTGATCAGGCTGCAGACTGCTGTTACGTTCTCCCCGTGAGAGATTACGGCGATTGGCCTGATGACACATATCTGGAAAGCTTTGTTGCATCTCATCGAGAAAGTTGAAGCTCATGACAGTCGGCGCAGTGCGCCCCCCTGATGATGAAGATGTCGTGGAGTACACACATGATGTCATACGACTCTGCCACGGCAATCAATTCCATGAGGCACTTCCTCTTGTGCTGTTCTCTCGGCGGCTCCTGCTCTCCAACATGATGCGGGCCTAAGCCATGGCCTCGGGGACTTCGACACGTTAGGGGTGGGCCCACTACAGGAAAAGGAACAGTTTTCATGGGTCAAATGTTTTTCGTGGGCCAGCCCGCGAAAAAGACCACGCTTTTTTCTGGGCCACATGGCCGACGAAAAAGAAAGTGCTTTTTCGTCGGCTACGACGGAGGCCCACGAAAAAGAGAAGGTTTTTCGTGGGTCAGTCCAAGGCTGACGAAAAAGGTGGCGCCGTGGCGGCTGCGGGCCCACCCATTTTTTCGTCGGCTGCTGCGGCCCACGAAAAACAGGGTGTTTTTCGTGAGCCATTTCTTCTGGCCCACGAAAAACTCCATGTTTTTCATGGGCCCTTGCTGGCCGACGAAAACCGTCGTCCTCTTTGCCCAGCCGCTGCGCCCTGTCTCTCCCTTTCCAAATCCATTCGAAATCCTCTCTCTCCCTTACCCGCCGCCGCCGCCCACCGCCGCGCCCGCCGCCCCGGATCGTCGCGTCGGCGCCCGCCACTGGCCGCCGCGCTAGCGCCTGCGGCTCCATCGGCGCGCCCGCCGTGCCCTCGTCGCCTGCGGCTCCCGCGGCCCAATCGCCGCCCGACGCCTTGCTCCCGCGCGGCCCGTGGCCTTGCCGCCCCTGGGCGCCGCCAGCCCCCTCGGCGCCCACCGCCCCGGAGCCCTCTGCCACCCAGAGCCCTCTAGCGCCAGGAGAGCGCCGCCCTGGAGCCCTCTGTCGCCAGGAGAGCGCCGCCCCGGAGCCCTCTGCCACCCGGAGCCGTCTGCCGCCAGGAGAGCGCCGCCCCGACGCCCCAGGCCGCCAGCCCCTGGACGCCGCAGGCTACGCCGCCCCGGAGCCCCCTGCCTCCCCGACGCCCCGGCCGCCAGCCCCTGCCTCCTGCCCTTGGACGCCCCCGCTGGCCAACGCCGCTCCGCTGCCCCAGGCCGCGACTGCCGCCTCGGTGCCCCCGCGTAACTCTGTCCGCAACGCTCGCGAAGGTATAATCTTGAAATCAATTTGGCTTGGCGGTGGACTATATATATGATTGTTTGTTGGTATATGCATTGTTTCATCGGCCACTTTTTCGGCCGACGATTATTGTCTAGTGTGATTAGGTTAGGTTATTATAGTATTATTGGTTTTTTCGTCGGCCATGTCCAAAACCGACGAATCTTGATTACAGTTAACGATGTGGTAGGATTGCTAGTAGAGAGTTATATATGTTGATGATTAGATTAGATTTTAAATGAATCAATCTTCCTCAATAATCATTTTATGTGATTTGTAAATTGTGTTTTCACTATTTATTTGTTCATAAATACTAAACTATCTTTTTACTAGTTATGCCGACACATGATTACTGTTTATTTATTTATGCACTAACATGATTAATGTTTATTTATGCACTTTACTTTATTTTTACGCACTTTATTTTCTTGTTACAGTTAATTTCAAGAGTGTAGGGTTTATGCGAAAACCAGTAGTTAACCCTAGGCGTCACTCGTTTCGGATTACTTGTGATATGCGTGGTTCCGGGATTGTCCACGTATTTGGACAGCCGGAGAATAGGGGTGGCCGCATGTGATTCGTGTACGTGTCCGATGATCGGAATGAGATTTCGACAGCATAACCCGGTTGTTCTCCTTCGCACCAGGAATAGGCATGCGTTCTGAGAACAGCGGGGTTATGCTGCCAAAATTTCATTCGGATCATCGGGCACGTCACGAATCGCATGCGGCCGCTTCCATTCTCGGGTGGGTTTAGGGCCTTTCCTAGTAGGGTTCTTTGTTCTCACCTAAGCCACGTGTCGCTACTATATATATGATGAATTTTGGTTGGTGCTTTAGCCACGAAAATGGGCGACAATCGAAAGGCTATGTATGAAGGATGGAGAAAGAATGGGGCACACACTAGGGAATGACAGGTAATCGCAAGAGGATTTTCTTAAGCAAGCATTCAAGGTGGCAAAAGGTCCTATCACGCTATGTCCGTTCCTTGACTGTAAGAACGGGTCGTACAAGACCAGACATGTGATGGATGAACACCTATGTAGATTTGGGTTTATGCCTGACTATCTTGTATGGCGTAAGCATGGAGAGCAAGGTCATCACATCTCAGAGCCGGCTCAGCAGAACCGTGATGGCATGATGGATATACTAAATGGCATTGCTATGGGGTTTGAGTTTGATCCAGAAGAGGACAATCAGCCACCAGTAGAGGTGCAAGAATTCTATCGGCTGCTTGAAGCCGGTGATGAGAAGCTGCATGACCATACCAAGAAGACCGTTCTTGATATGGTATCAAAGCTTATGGCGATTAAATCGGATCACAACATCTCGAACAACTGCTTCAATGACATCACCAAACTGATGTCTGAGGTTCTCCCATCTGATCATAAGCTGCCGAAGAACTTATATTTCACGAAGAAGATGATGGCAGGTCTTGGGATGAAATATGAAAAGATAGATGTCTGTCCTGGCAACTGCATGCTATTTTGGAGGAAGGATGATAAACTGAGTACATGTAGGCACTGTGGGAAGTCTAGGTAAATTGAGGTGACCAATGAGGTAGGGGAGAACGTGGACACGACGGTGCCGGCTTAACAGTTGCGGTATATGCCCATCATCCCTTGTCTGAAGCGGCTATTCCTTTCTATGAAAATAGCTAAGAGTATGAGGTGGCACAAATAACGCAGACATGGAGGCCAGAGTGAGGATGTAATGGTGCATTCGGCAGATGGAAGGCATTCGATGAGTTCGATCCTGAGTTTTTGAGAGACCCAAGGACTGTCCATCTCGGGTTGGCGACAGATGGGTGTTGACGCAAGATTTAGACGAAAATTATGCTTTATTTATATATGATTTTATATCTTTTCAAGAATTTATCTTATGATTTAGTCTTATTTTGCTAACAAATAATCCCGTTTTCGAGAATGCTCTTTGTTTTTCTGCAATATTGATTTTTGCAGGAAAATAGGGAATAATTGATATAATTTTAAAGATTTCTCGGAGATAGGATTTATGCTAATATGAGCAAGCTTTGGAATAAGAGTTAATTGAAGCCCAATTGAAGGATAAAAGCCCAATAATAAGAAGTTTCTAGAAGATGAAGATTTCTTGAAGAACTAAATCTTGAAATATTCTCGGAATTCATGACAGCAGCAACTTGTGGGCCCAATTTGGAGACCTTAACGATGTCAAATGAAGAAAGTTTGAATACCAAAGTTGTAGATCTCTTCGAGCTCTACAATTTAGAGTCCGAGTTTGTCTTATTTGGACTTCGGATGAGGGAGTTATGGTCAAAATACTGCAGGCTGCAGAATATGGAGAATCCTATTTCAGGAAGGACAAGAAAGGAAACTTCATCGCCAAGCAAAGGAGTATATGGACGACCGGGACTCTTCTAGAAGCTTGTATATAGTTGGAAATAGGTGTTTTAGGACTCTTAGAACCGACCTAATAGCTTCCATGTATAGGACTCTCTCTGGAGTATAAATATAGAGCCTCCAAAGGGGAGAGGCAACCATTGTTCTCCACAATTCATTGTAAGTCGAGAGTCTAGGGCAGAGTTCGGGGGCTATGATCAAGTAACTCGGCGAGAAGGACATCTCAGCGAAAGGAGGAAGCAAGAGGAGGCAGGATCCAGGGGGGTCGGGGTCTGGTCAACCGACCCCAGGCATCCTGAGGGTAGATCGAGTTCATCTTTCGAAATGTTCTTCGTCGAGTTTAGCCTGACTACTATGCTTCAAAGTTCTTGATGTATCTCGAGTAAATCCTCGTACTTCTTATGTTACTTTGATAAAACCTTGATGTTAGATCAATAAAGTTTGTCTTTTAGACTTAGCTTCTTGTTTATGCATGTTCTATGATCCATACCTTTGCAATGCTTAATGCCAACATGAATCTACCTAGCCAGGGTTTTAGCGCTTTTATGTTTTTTTAGTAGATCTTTTTACTTTAATTAGTCGATTGAATCTGCTCATGCTTAGAGATGGTTAGGGTTTACTAGTTCATCGATTACCTGGTTACTAGTGACAGTAGAGCCCGGGGAAAGGTTCGAGTAAGTCCTTGACATTCATGTTCATGCTTAATCTATGCTTGTTGATTAGATCTTATATCAAGGTAGTTCTTAGTTCATAAGTTGTTTGTTTCATATCTCTTGTGGATCCTTTTGCCATGTTAATCATATCGTTCTCGTGTTTTAATCTAGTTCTTGATCTATCATTTTATGCTTAGTTTAGACCATAATTAGAGTATAGATTAGAGAGTAGATTAGAGTATAATTAGAGTAGTTCTAATCCCCTTTTAAAGCCTGTTAAGATCTATTAGATTTAGCTAGTAATTAAGTTAATATTAGATTAATAGTAGTTTAAACGTAAGTATCCTTGGATTGACAAAACCCAAGATACTCATCCTGGGGAAAAGCTACCACGATACTGTGCGCTTGCAGTATAAGGTTTGGCGTGCTTAGGTGCCGTCAACAATGGGTTCACACCTTTCAATACTTCTGCAAGCCCATACTCTTGCTATCCAATTTTCATCATGCCATACAATCTTCCACCTGAGATGGTG
The DNA here is from genome assembly GCA_030272315.1 of Paspalum vaginatum. Classification (NCBI taxonomy): domain Eukaryota; kingdom Viridiplantae; phylum Streptophyta; class Magnoliopsida; order Poales; family Poaceae; genus Paspalum; species Paspalum vaginatum. Next base: position 11,805,056 of record CM059019.1, on the reverse strand, counting down.
CTTAAAGATGAATTCATATTTCTTGCGCTCATCATTCCAGGACCTGAGCATCCAAGGAAGAATCTCAATGTCTTCTTACGCTCGTTAATAGAAGAACTCAAACAATTGTGGACAGGGGTGAAGGCGTATGATAGTTATGCTAAGAAAGAATTCACCCTGCGTGCCGCATACCTGTGGTCGGTACATGATCTATTGGCCTATGCCATTTGGGCTGGATGGTCTGTGAATGGCCGTCTTTCTTGTCCCATATGTATGGATGACTCAGATGCATACAGGCTAAAGCATGGTGGAAAATTCACTTTCTTTCATTGCACTCGACGGGAGCTTCCTATCAAGCACAAGTTCAGGTTTTCGACTACTGCATTTCGAAAAGGTGTTAAAGTGACAAAGCTACCATCAAAATGTAAGACTGCAAAGGAGATAATGGCATGACATAGACATCTAAAGGTTGATCCGAAGAATGGCAAAAAGTTTGAAGTTTACGGTGTGCTCCACAACTGGACTCACATTTCCTCACATTGGGAGCTGCCTTATGCTGAGGCTTTGATGCTGCCGCACAATATCTATCTCATGCACCAAGACCGGAAAGTTGACCGGACTGAAGAGTCACGATTACCATATCATCATGGAAAGGCTCCTACCTGTAATGTTTCGTGGTTATTTCAAAGACGACCTTTGGAGGTTGTTAGCTGAGCTCAGTTACTTCTACAGGCACTTGTGTGCTAAGACAGTCTCGAAGAGTTTGATGCATAAGTTTGTGAGGGAGATTCCGGTGCTTGTATGCAAATTGGAAAAAGTGTTTCCTCCTAGTTTCATGAATGTGATGCAGCACGTGTTGATTCACATGCCCTGGGAAGCATTGGTTGGTGGACCTATTCAATGCAGGTGGATGTATCCTATAGAAAGGCAACTTAAAAACATAGGTCTACTGGACGCAACAAGGCTAGGGTTGAGGGGTGTATCGCTGAGGCGTTTGCTCTTAAAGAAATATCGCACTTCACCAAAAAGTATTTCAACAAAAAAGACACTGAAAAACACTCCAAGCGGGTTTCTGTTGTCAATGGGGAACCTCAAAGCGACCTTCAGATTTTCAAGTTCTAGGGTACAACAAGTGGACCTTCGACATTACGCCCTGTGGAGGAATCAGAACTGAACTTGTTCTTGTTGTATATGTTTAGTAACATGAAAGAAATGACCAAATATTTCAAGTATGTCATCTTCTGAGTTTGTTTTGTACTCTTTGATTTATATCTACTGTCATCTCTAAGTATCAAATAATCTCGTCCAAGTAACAAGTCATGTGGAATCGTTGTTTGTAGGTTAGCCTTTGGCACAGGGGTTGTTGACAACAACCGTTCTGTGTCTCGTGTGGGATCATCGAGTACGTCTACATCGACTTCTCGATGGTCTAGGGTTGACGATGCACAAGAGGAGGCTCGCGAAGCTCGAGAGGAGGCTCGCCAGGCGTGAGAGGAGGCTCGCCAAACCCGTGAGCAGAGCCAACAAGCCTTGGCGTACATGCCTTCATTGATGCAGGTAAATACATTGCACTATTGCTATTGTTTCTATTTGATACCGTTTTGTGAATTTAACGTCATTGAATACATTACAGCAACTGTCGGCTTCTCTCGGTCCGGAGGTGAACTTGCCACCATTCCGCCCTCCGGTTTTCACTTCACAGCAAGGCCAACAGGTAAATATGCTTAGTCTATTCGTTACTTTTCTCGACAAGCCCAATACGAATCATATGTTAACTTGATCTCAACATTAGCCACCTCAGGCATGGACGCTACGTCAGGGCCCGCAGGCATGGACGCTACCTCAAGGCCCACTGGGATCTAGGGGGTGGTCGGCAACACAATCCTCGCAGATAGCACCGCAGGGCTCGCAGATGCCACCACTGGGCTTTCAGCCACCTATGGGGTGGATGCAACAGGGTCCTTACTGGGTACCAGGTCTGGGTCCCAACTATGGCCCTTGGATTCAGCCACTTCTGGGTCCGCAGGTACAAGCACTACATCAAGCTAAGTAACTTAAGTAACGCTATTGGACTATATTTCGATATCTGGTCTTGAGTCGAGTAGTTTCATCATATTGATGTAGATAGCATGTTCCATATATTTTTGATATAGTTCACCTGTAGTTTAGCTTAACTTGAAGTACCTTTTAACTCATGACTTGACCTTTTAACTTGAATTGAGTCCTGTTCAATATGAAACGTGTAATTTCAAAATATATTTAGCCAATGTCATCTGTTTCGTTTGGTCTTCAATTTCGTCGTTTCACCATATTGATGTAGATAACATGTTCCATATATTTGTGACTTGACCTTCTTCACATTGCACTATTGACTCTTGTTTCGTTCATTTATTTGCACTTGTGATATATATGACTTACATTGCGCTATTGATATACACTTGTGGCCAATGACATCTGTTTCGTTCATTTGAAGGTATCAGGCTCACATCCCGGCAATGTGACTCCTGAGGCAGAGGTCGACCCCAATGAGTATCTGCGCAATTCAGGCGGAGGATTTGGAAGCGGTCACAACTCCAACAATCCATAATCGTAAGGGCATCAAAAGTGTTAAGAAGCAATAACATTTGGGTGTGTTGGACCTCTATTTCTTTTGTTGGTCATGTATGTTTGAACTATGTTGGACTGGACTATGTTTGTGATGGATTTGAGGAATGATGATGGACTTGTGTGTGACTTGTGTGTGATATTGTTGGAATGACGATGGACTTTATATATTTGAGACGGATGAATGATGGATGTGGTTTGATATATTATGATGTGTGAATCCTGGTGTATTGCGATTTGTACTGTATATTTCTGTTGTATATGTATGTTGTGATTTTTGGATGGAAATGGAAAAAAAAGACCCTGTTTTGAGGGGGGGTATGCTTTTTTGTGGGCCGGCCGATGAAAAAACAGGCCCACGAAAAAGTTTGGCTGGCACGCATGGTTTTTCATCGGTCGGAAGAGGCCCACGAAAAAGAGCTTTTTTCATTGGCTAGAAGATGGCCCACGAAAAAATCTTTTTCGTCAGCTCAGCAGGCCCACGAAAAAGGAGCTTTTTCGTCGGCCGTCAGCAGAGACCACGAAAAAGCTATTTTTTCGTGGGGGTCCACGAAAAAATTCGCACTTTTTTATGGGACTTTTTTTCATAGGTCTTTTTCGTCGGCCGGCTAACGAAAAACTACCTTTTTCGTGGATTTTTTGCCTTTTTCGTGGGTTTTTAGCCCATGAAAAAATACAAGCTTCCTGTAGTGGCCTTGCGCCCCTTCCTCATCCATGAGAACTTCCATGGGCGAGGCCACTCAGCCTTGGCGCCGCCGCCTCTCTCCATCAGGTGAAGCACGCCGTGGAACAGAGGAAACACGCCAGGGAACGTGGGTCCAGGGGATTAGCTGGTGCAGGCGGCGGTGGGCCATGCGAGCGCGACGCTGGCTCCAGGGACAGCCACCACGACGCCGCTGACCACTTCGCCATTGCCGCGCAAGGGATAGCTGAGGCGGGTGAGGATGCTCTGCGTAGCCATCCCCGCCACGGAGGAAGACGACGCTCGCGAGGTGGCCGCAGTGCGTTTATGAACGGGCCTCCACGACGCCACGCGGTGCCTCCCCTGGATGGCCTCCGCGCTGCACGAAACCTCATGCAGGCCGCGTCCGGGGTGCTCGTTGCGCCGCTCCACCTGAGGCCTCCACCGAGTTGCCTCCACCGCGCGTGCCTTGGCAGCAAGGGCGCCGCCTGCACGCTGCTTCTCGCAAGACCTCCCCCCGACAGCATCAGTGGTGCTCATTGCACCGCTCCTCCTGAGATCTCCTGCGGGTTGCCTCCGCCGCACATGCCCTGGCAGCAAGGGTGCTGCATGGTGACCTCCCCGTCCACACCAATCATGCTGCCAAGTTCAACGCGACCGCTGCAGTTGCGTCGACCTCCGCGGCTGTCTTCTCCGCTTGTCACACCTCTCCGTGCCGCCGACACCACGCCATGCTGATTGCTGGATGCCCTCCCGGTGGCCTGGCCCGCAGATGCCGCCGCTGTTTGAAGGAACAGGGTGAGGTGGTGGTGGGTGCTCTGGCAACGTGGGCTTCGAGTGGGGCTCGGACCTTGCAGCCTATGCCACCAATGGACAAGGCAAGGTCTGCTGGCCGTAGAAGGACACCTGCGAGCCTGCGGATAAGGATGGGCACCCAGCCATGATGCGTCTGATGAGCTCAACGCAAAACGTGCCAGCGCAAGAGATTGGCCTCGACACACTGGATCACTCAACTGACACGCCGCGCTGTAGTTTCTAGTCGATGACAACATCAACGCGGTGAAATTCTTTGATAGCGAACGCGCGCTTGAAGCCGAGGCTGAGACAATAGCCGATTAACAGTTCATCTTGCCGCGGCTGGGCTCGATGGGCAGTAGTAGATGCATCTGGGGATTTTCTTTCTCTTATTTCGCTAGAGGTTCCAATCTCCATCACGTTGGAACCTGGCGTAGAGGCAGCATGAGCCGCTGGCTCATAATAGATCGGATTTTTTTTTGTTGATCCTCGACGATGTTGATGCTGATGGCCATAGAGCTAGCGATGTTGTTGATGTCGCCTCCCCTACCCGGCGCGCCAACTGTCCGGGTTTAGTACCGGCAGTGCACCATGGGATGTATCACACAGTGCTTTTTGTGGTTGGCGAGATGGACCGTAGCTCGATGCTTCTCGTGTAACGCGACAAGAGACAAGAATACACCATTTATACAGGTTCGGGCCACAAGATGCGTAATACACGACGTCCTGTTTGTGGCTGATTGTATTGCTTTGAGTATGTATGAGGCTGAGGTCGAGAGAGATGTCTTTGGGAGAGGTCCCTAGCCCGCCTTATGTAGTCCGGCATGACATGGGTTACAAATTGGTTCTAGTCCTACTAGGATTGGTTACGTCTCCTACTAGGATTCTTCTTAGATTTTTCTTGTACACGTTGAGTCCTTGTCTTGTGCACCAAGTTGTTTGGCACCTCGGGCCCGAATCAATCGACCAGCTCTTGGATTGGGCCCTCCGACAGTCCATGTAGAGAATACGCTTCACGAGGACCCAGGGGATATCTATCCCCCACAACTTGAGGGTCGGGCGTCCTATACCTAGGGCCAAGCGGCCTTGGCATTTAGTTTCCTTGGCACATCGCACAGGAAAGGCAGGAGAGGGGGTCCGGCCGGCCTAGGTGGCATCGGGCGGCCTCCAAAAACTCATTTTTTAAAGATAGGAGAAAATATAAATAACTTCATGCAAAAAATTGAAATTTAACATGGAGTGGTGCAATTCAAAAGTTCAGATGCAAACAGGAAGTAATCGCGTGGAAAATTTAAATATGCAGTGGAGGGTAATGCCAGTTTATCTCCTGGCGAGGGCAAGTCATACCTTTTTATTTGGAGTCAGCGTACAATGGTGACTTAACAGCCGTCTGCGCTGCAACTTTTCCACGCCAGATTTTCTTGGTTGCTATAGCCTTCTGGTTAGGAGTTTTACCTGCCTTCTTTTGATTGGGCTTGGCTTTTGGCGTTTCTTCTTTCTTCTACCATTCTTTGGGTGTGTTTGTTGTCTTCGCGGTGACCTTTGCGACAGGAGCTTTGCCTCCTGCTTCCTACGTTGGTAGTTTAGCCATCGAGGCATGTCTTAGTGACTCAGCTTTGTGATTGGCTTTGAGCTTGCGGACTTCTCCATCTAGCAGGATTCTATCCATTGCTAGGATGAGACGATCCACTTTCGACTAGCTTGGCGGGAGGTCAATATTGGGTCTCAATGTGTCCCTAGGTGCCTGACATTTGAATGTCTTCACTTATCGGCATTGTTCAACCTTCGTCCAGAAGGCGAATGTCTCCTTTCTGCCATTGATGTTGAGATGGACTTTTGTAGCTCCGACATCAATGTTCGCCTCAGCAGTGCTTAGGAATGGTTGCCCAAGGATGAGCGGTGTTTTGCCGTCAATTTCTATGTCTGGCACTACGAAGTCCACTGGGATGAAGAAGTTCTGAATTTTGATCAGAATATCCTCGATGATCCCGACGGGGTAGCGAATCGATTTATCAGCTAGCTGTAGGCACATAGCAGTAGGGGCTAGTGTAGCATGCATTAGTTTATCAAAAACTAACTTTGGCACGACTCTCACACTTGCTCCCAGGTCACAGAGAGCTTGATCGAAGTGTTGGGTCCCAATTGAGCATGAGATGCTTGGGTTCTGTTGGCGGTTCTTAGCCTAACAGATTTTACTCCGCAAGCATACAGAGAGCACTGTAGCTTTCACCCGAGAGTATTCCAACGTATCGTATTTATCCACAGGGAAGCATTGAGATACAGATATTAACTTATCAAACATCTTGTCATTTTACTCTTCCATTCTAAATGATAAAAGAAAAGATAATGGCACACCGACACACTCCACACAGATACACAGCTCAACGAGAAGCTAGGAGGACAACGAGATGGGTCTGGTTCCTGATGAGATCTTCCTTTACTAAGCACAAGACAAAAGACAAAGCTAGCTTCAATTGTCACTCTACTAAGGTCGTGACACAACTGTGGTTATGATTTAGTCTAGACATCTTTACTCCATCGGACATCGCAACTATACAACCACTGCCAGGCACTAGAGTGCTGATTACCCAGCCAAGAAAGATGGGTTCTAGGGAGCCCGACTATGCGTCTACATACATGTTGTAATATAACCTGACGCCAGCCAAGACGATGGGGTTGGAATACAGAGGCATCCTAATGCTGTTCACCGAGAGGAGCTATCTAAAGCCTATGCGTAAAATATGTATGGTACACATAAGGCACCCAGAGCTGTGTGGGGCTGGTTGCAATCCAAGGTGAACTTCTAGAGTAACTCTAGTTGCTCACAGGTCCACTTGTTGCGCAAGTTAAAGCATCAGAACTGCTACGACTTAACTAACAGCGTGAACAAGGAACCCGCAAGTAAATAGACTAGATTAACCATAACCTCATAGAACAACGCTAACTATTATCTAACGACATCCCTACCCTATGATCATTAGCCTAGGTAGGAAAGTAAATGCTTGACAAAGTAAAGAAATATATTACAATAACTCAAAGTCTTATAGGAAAGGAAAGATACAAGGGACTCATACCAAACTCCTGAAGACAGCTCCAGAACAGGCAGAGCCCGACTCTAACTCCTACTAAACATTGAACAAGAAGGGGTAGCACCACCTGAAGGGGCACCTGCCCGAGGGAGAGAGTGGAGAGAGTGTACAATGGTGCGAGTTGGGAGTGAGGGACTACCTCTCTATTTATTGGACAAGGTAGTCAGCAAAACAGTTAAGGCGATTGGCCAGGCAACCAGGTGGTAGGCCGGGAGGCCATCCAGGAGATCAGGCGGCCCTTTGATGCACCGACCTTGCTTTGGATGGCTTGATCTTCCATGTTTGAGGTGGTGGCAATTGATTCGGTTGTAGCACGTGCTGGAAGGCCTAAGTCCTTGGTCAGGTGGCCTAGGACTTAGCCTCTAGTTGCCACTTGGATGTTCCTCATTTGTTGGAGATTGTGTCTCGTGGATCCACCCATCATGCATGCCTTTGGTTCTTTGATCAACGGTTGATTTGTGTCTGAGTTGTGCTTCTTTGCATGCATATGTTGTAGGAAGGATGGGTGACCAGGAGGGAGGCCAAAATGCCAAGTAACAAGCCGGGTGGCCAGCCCTTCCAGCACTTAGTCATTTCTTGGTCCATATGGTGGCCTTCTGACCTTTATCTTCAGTTGGGCTTGATTTCCTAGGTGTATATGGGACCTTGACATCTTCCTTGGTTCAATAAGATGAAGCACAACACATTTTGGTCACCTATATGGCCGGCTGGCCAAGTCCTAGGCCGCCCGGCCTAGGGTCTGGCCGCCCGGCTACTCTTGTGTGAGCCAGTAGTGTTGATCATGTAACGGCCATATCTTTTGCATCCAAACTCCTAATTGAATGAACCAAAAGTCCATTTCGATCATCTCGATGAGTTCTTCACATTGGTGAGTCCTTGATGGCATTTGAGATACTTCATAGTGATGTTATTCATAGTTCTATCTCAAGCCCTTCTGTGTGCAAATCCTCTCTTGCTCCAATTGATATTCTTTTGCATGGAATTTGAGCTTCCCCCAGTGAAACATCAAAAACCACCAAAACTCATGGAATTCGTTAGTTCAAAGTAAATAATGCATAGATTTTGGCTTATACCCTATTTATTCACTGATGAATTGGTAGTCAAAATTAGGAAATAACTACCGCCAACACGCCCCCAAGCTTGAACCTTTGCTCGTCCTCGAGCAAAGCTAAGACTTTGGCTCTGCAGATTAGTAGTTGCATCAATGTCAATATCCTGCAAGTATTAAGTGCACAACCGAACACTCTACCATTTATGAATTGAACAAGCTGGCACAAGTGCATCCCAACCCTTTTTTTTATTCATACATGTGGGGCTTCTTGACTTGTCACCTTTTCTTTGGCGATTGAGAGACGGAATGACCTTAGTAGAATCTTACCCAGTACAATCTCTCTTCGGGTTTCATACTCTAAGGTTTTAAAAATTTTGCAATTAAAGCACCAAGTTCCTCAGGTGGTACTCTCGAATCACTCAAGTGGTTATGAAATTCCTCACCAGGGCCTAAGAGGCCATTCTTTTTCCCTACAAACTATAGGCTTATGTGGAGCTCAAGATGCTGATAAAAGAAGGCTTACCTATGTTGTGTATATTGCTAAGTCAAAAGTTGGTCCTAGCAAAGTTAGTGATACCCCTCAATTTGATCAATGGAGAAATGGATAATGTCTTTGCAGTAGTGGAGAAGATGAACACAAGTGGGCAAGTATATGGAAATGATTCCAACATACCAAACATTGTGTTTATGGTGGAATATGGCCTTTGGTAAGAACTCCTTACTTGATGGATACCCTTGTTTGAAACTTTGAAACTTTTGAGCACATGGAGCTATCACTTCTTTTTTTTTGACACTTTTTTTATATTTCTTTCTCTTCCCTTTTTCTCAATAGCTCCATTTATGACAAAATCACTCCTATGTTTATGCAAAGACCTATTACAAGAGCATGTGCATGACAACTTAACCAACAGGTGACCTTGTTCCTAAGTGCCCGTACACATACATGTGATTATAGTATGCTACGTAATATTATTGTTGATTATATTGTACTTAGAAACTATGGAGAGGATCACGAAGGCCTTGGAGAACTGCTCGGACTAGGAGGATGGCAAGGAAGGCGCCCAAGCCAAGGTGGAGGTCAAGTCCAACTCGAGTTCGAGTCCATCTTGGCCTGGAGGAACAACCCGCACCAAATTTGATGCCCAAGATGCATACGGAGTCCGTTTTCGACGTTCTACATATGCATAGAAAGAAAATTTCATAAGATTTCATAAGGCAGCATTTTCACCTCAAAATTCCTTCAGAGTCAATAGGAAAGGTCAAAACATTTGAGCATCCAGAATCTATCAAGGTGCTGCGACACCGTCTTTTGGGCTTTTAGCCCATGTATCGTCAGGGAGCCCATTAGGGGCGCGTCCAGGGGTCTTAGGTCGACCTTAAACCCTTTATAAATAGTATCCACCACCTAAGTTAGTATTTGGGTTTTGCTTAAGAGCATTCTATCATGAACAGTTCGCCGTTCGAGAATCGGTTTGTGATACCCTAACTTTGTGAGCACAAGTTAATTCTTGATTGTGTTTTTCCTCGTTCTTGCTGGTATTCTCTCAGTTGCATTGTAGGAATGATAGAATTCTTGGTGAGGTCAATTGCGCACGTCAAGCAGTCAATAACCATCGGAGAAGTGGTGTAGTGAATGCAAGATTTTGAACCTTTGGCTCAGAGCCTTCTTCATCAACGTCGAGTTCTCCACCCCTAAACTGACACTACCTCACGGAAGATCGGGCTTAAACCTCTCAATTGGTATTAGATTCCAGGTTGCCCATTAGGTACTTCCTTGTATCCCTTTAGATTCATTCTATTTTTTATACCTAGAGTCTAGAAAAAGCCAAATAAAAAGTTTCCGCTATCCCATAACCCTTAGTGCCACAATATTCGTTTTCAGTTTGCTTTGTTGAGTTTTCATCCTCTGTAGTTGAGTTTGTTGTTTGTTGAAGTTTATTCATCATCGTAGTGCCTGGGTTTCCATCACTGTCCATCCATCTCACGTCATCCACACCATGTTTGTCTTTTCCGCCGCCTTTGAAACCCTAATTCGGGGTGTCATCAGTAAAACGGCCATATCTTTCTCATACGGATTAGAAACAGGGCAAACAAGTACATTTCGAAAATCTGCAGAAAGTTTCAAATCTCATTATCCCTTGCTTTGCCTGGTTCGGCAACCGTATTTTTGCGAAATTCAGCCCGAAAAATCGAGTTTTCAGCCCCTAAAGTTACACGCTTGTGTTCGACGTGTTTTTCTCTCTGTTTTGGCTCCATAGGCCACATCTAGTTTCCATTGGTTTAAAATTTTGTGTGGCACTTCTCTACTATGAACAAAAATGAAAAAAAAGAAGTTGCAAAAAAGTGAAAAAAACAGAAAAGAAAAAGAGCAAAGAGTTGTAGCAGCAGCAAGGCTTTTGTGTGGTGTTGTTTCCCCCTCCACCGTTCCACCTTCCACATTGTCATACTGGTTACTTGGGTGCTTTGATTTTGAATAGATTTTGGCTAGCAACAAAGATGTACTTTGGATAATTATTCAGCTTTGCTAATCTGTTATGATATTGTATTTTGCTTAGCCACATATGGAGCCATCCCAAGCTCCACTATATTTTCTCTTGATCAGTACAGGTCGGTCTTGCACTCATCCTACACTCCAGGTGTGTTATCACCTCTTGGCCATTGTCACCTTTCCAGGTAGCATTCGTCATTTGCTTTGCACGGTAAGAACATTTGCAAGCGCTTGCTACACGCTTGAGTGTGAGCGATTCCACCTACCTATTATATAGGGATAATCTTGTGTCATTGTCTCTGTTTTTGTTTTCACTAACCATGGCAGGCGATGAACCCGCACAAGGCTTTAATGACTGTGTTTCAAAGGACGAGCTTAAGAAGCTTATTGCTGCGTAAAACAAGCTTATTGGTGATTTCAGGGCAGAAATTACTCCAGTTGTGACTGAGCTTCGCACTACGGTAAAAAATTTGGCGTTTCGGCTTGACACGGTTGAGAACAAGGTTGCTGCCTCCAATCAAGCTTCTTCTACTTCCAAGGAATCCAAGGTGTTGTCTAATCATGAAGATGAAGACGAAGATGATGTTTATACCGAGCAAGACTAGCATGGTAAAGGTAACAAAGGTAATAAGGGCAAACGACCACCAAGAGCGCCTCCACAACGTGGCCTCAAAGGTAACAAACCTGATAATGATAACCAGTTTGCTATGGTCAAATTTAAAATTCCACCATTTGATGGATCATATGATGTCGATGCTTATTTAGATTGGGAGATGACTGTTGAACAAAAATTTAATGCTCATAAGATTCCAGCTGCTCAACGTGTTCACTATGCTACTAGTGAATTTACTGTTTATGCTATTATATGGTGGAATGGTTTAGTTAAACTTGGTCAAGATCCTAAAATGTTCTATGCGTAATCATTTTATTCTTCCTTCTTACAAACGTGATTTGAAGAAATTTTGATCAAGGCACTCGTTCTGTTTATGAGTACTATAATGATTTGCATGTTGCTATGTTGCGTTGTGATATTGTTGAGGAGGATGAATATACTATGACTCATTTTTATTCTGGTTTGTGCAAAGAAATACAAAATATTGTTGATTATAAAGATTACTCCACCATAGACCAGTTGTTCCATATTGCTATGTTGGTAGAACAAGAAGTGCAAGCAACTTTCGCTCAACACCTTTGGTGTTTCTTCTTCTAGGTTGGCTTCTAGCAAGGGACGTGCCACCCCAACCGACACGGGACGCGCTTTGCCACCACCTGAAGTGAGCAAATCTGCTTTTGTGCCTAACCCAGCGAAGACCAGTGCTGCCCCTGCTACGCCATGATCAAATATTATGTGCCATCGGTGCAAAGTCATGGGAAATATTATGAGAGAGTATCCGAGCAAGCGAGCCTACATTGCTTTAGATGTCGGTGGGTACATCAGCGCTAGTGATGCTGAAGATGATTTGGTATTGCAAGCTAACATTGCAGGTATGACCGAGGATAATGCATATGCTTATGGTGAAGATGATGCAAAGGACTATGTCCACAATGGCACAAATGTTGTCCAACATGTTTTGAGTGTACAGGTGGAATATGAGGACAAGCTTCAGCGGCATAATCTATTTCAGATTTATTTTATCATCAACAAGTGCCGTGTTTGTACTGTCATTGATGGTGGGAGTTGCAATAATTTGATGAGTGCTGATTATGTGAAAAAATTTAGTCTTTCTACGCATGCCCACACTCACCTATATCATATTCAGAGGCTAAACAACAATGGTAAGGCCAAGGTAACACATACTACACGTGTCCATTTTTCTATTGGTACATACCATGACTATGCAGATTGTGATGTTGTTCCTATGCAAGCATGTTCTTTTTTGTTGAGTAGACCTTGGGAATTTGATACTAATGCAACCCACTATGGTAGAATTAATACTGATACATTCATGCATAAAGGCAAGAAAATTACGTTGCTTCCTTTGACCCCTACTGAAATTGTGAAATGTGATAGGGCCATAGCTGAAAATGCAAAACGTGATAAGGCTTTAGCTTCTGAAAATAAGCAAGCATCAAAATCTATTGTGCCCTTTAAAACTGAACATCCATACTATCTGCTAGTTCTCCTGCTATTAAGTTAAATGGTGGTGCTTTGCTTGCTACCAAATCTGATCTTGCTGCTTGTGCTTTCGATGATACTTCTGGCTTTGCTTTATTGTGCATGAGGGTCCTGCTTTCACTTGATGATATGCCTCCCTCATTGCCGCCTGCTGTTGCTAACCTTTTGCAAGAATTTAAGGATGTTTTCTTTGCAGAAATTCCACCGGGACTACCACCATTGCGAGGGATTGAGAATCAAATTGATTTGAGTTTGGGTGCCACTTTGCCCAACCATGCTGCGTATAGGACCAATCCAAAGGAGACTAAGGAGATTCAGAGACAAGTCCAAGAGCTATTGGACCATGGGTACATACGTGAGAGCCTTAGTCCTTGTGCTGTTCCTATTATTTTGGTTCCTAAGAAAAATGGTACGTGGCGTATGTGTGTTGATTGTAGAGCCATTAATAATATAACTTTTCATTATCGTCATCCTATTCCTCGCTTAGATGACATGCTTGATGAATTACGTGGCTCTATCATGTTTACCTAAATTGATTTGCGTAGTGGCTACCATCAAATTCGAATAAAATTAGGCGATGAATGGAAAACTGCTTTCAAAACAAAATTTGGCTTGTATGAGTGGTTAGTCATGCCATTTGGGTTAACTAATGCATCTAGCACTTTCATGCGCTTGGTGAATGAGGTTCTCCATTCTTTTATTGGAAAATTTGTGGTGGTTTATTTCGATGATATTTTGATCTATAGCAAATCTTTCGAGGAACATCTCGATCACCCATGTGATGTTTTTGTTGCGCTATGCAGTGCACGCTTATTTGCTGACCTTGAGAAGTGCACCTTTTGCACCAATCGAGTTGGTTTTCTTGGCTACGTTGTTGCTTGTTGCTCCACAGGGAATTGAAGTGGGTGAGACGAAGATTGACGCCATTAGGAGCTGGCCTACACCGACGACTATCACACAGGTGCACAGTTTTCTTGGTCTTGCAGGTTTTTATCGGTGCTTTGTGAAAGATTTCAGACTATCGCTGCCCCAGTTAATGAGTTGATGAAGAAAGGTGTGACGTTCCATTGGGGTCCAGCACAAGAAAAAGCCTCCAACACGTTGAAAGATAAGTTGACACATGCACCTCTTCTACAACTTTCAGATCTTGGAAAAACTTTTGAGCTTGAATGTGATGCGAGCGGAATTGGGATTGGAGGCGTGCTTCTACAGGAAGGTAAACCTATTGCGTACTTTAATGAAAAATTGAACGAGCTATCTCTTAATTATTCAACTTATCATAAAGAGTTATATGCTTTGGTGTGTGTTTTGGAGACTTGACAGCATTCTCTTTGGCCTAAAGAATTTATTGTCCATTCTGATCATGAATCTTTGAAACATATTAGAAGTCAACCGAAGCTAAATAAATGACATGCTAAATGGATTGAATTTATAGAGTCGTTTCCATACATCATTAAGCACAAGAAAGGAAAAGAAAATGCCATTGCGGATGCTTTATCTCGCCGATCTACTATGTTGTCACAACTTGATCATCGTATCTTTGGTTTAGAGACCATAAAAGGGTAATATGCTGCTGATTTTGATTTTAAAGAGGCTTTTAAAAATTGTAGAGAGGGACGAACATGGAATAAGTTTGTACTGAATGACGGACTTCTTTTTCAGGCTAACAAGTTATGAGTCCCAGATAGCTCTGTTTGTCTTTTGATGAGTCATTTTGGTGTGAAGAAAACGACGGATGTGCTGGCTGCTCATATTTTTGGCCCAAATTGAAGTGGGACGTTGAACGGTTTGTGGCACTTTGCACTACTTGCAATAAAGCTAAATCTTGCCTTAATCCACGTGGTCTTTATTTGCCTGTTTTGGTTGCTAGTGTTCCTTGGGCCGATATTTCTATGGATTTTGTTTTGGGGTTGCCTCGGACTAAGAGGGGGAGAGATAGCATTTTTATTATTGTGGATCAGTTTTTTAAAATGGCACACTTTATACCTTGTCATAAGACAGACAATGCTTGTCACATTGCTGATTTGTTTTTCCATTATATCGTTCGTTTTCATGGGTTGCCAAATACTATTGTTTCAGATCGTGATGCAAAATTTTTGAGTCATTTTTGGAGATGCTTAGCTTATGGAATAAATCGAGGACAAAACTATTGTTTTCTGCTACATATCATCTCCAAACTGATGGTTAAACTGAAGTCGTTAATCGAACTTTGTCTACTATGCTTCGGGCTGTTTTGAAAACGATTTTGAAAATGTGGGAAGCGTGTTTACCTCATGTTGAGTTTCCTTACAACAGATCTGTTCACTCTACCACCAAGCTTAGCCATTTCCAGGTGGTTTATGGTTTTAATCCTTGTGCTCCTATTGATTTAATATCCTTGCCATTCGAGGAACCTTTGCATTTGGATGCGTCACAACGTGCTGATTTTATTAGAAGCCTACATGAAACAACTAAGAATAATATTGAAAACATGAATGAGAAGTACAAACTTGCTGGTAGTAAAGGTAGAAAACAAGTGCTTTTTGAACCAAGAGATTTGGTGTGGTTACACTTGCGCAAAGAACGTTTTTCAGATTTGAGAAATTCCAAATTTATGCCTCGAGCTGCTGTCTTTTTAAAGTGCTTGAAAAGATTAATGATAATGCATATAAGCTTGAGTTGACTGTAGAATTTGGGGTTAGTCCCACATTTAACATTACAGATTTAAAGCCATATTTGGGAGAAGAACATAAGCCATCGAGGACGACTTCGCTTCAAGAGGGGGAGGATGATGAGGACATCACTCCTATGTTTATGGAAGGACCTATTACAAGAGCATGTGCACGACAACTTAACCAACATGTGACCTCGTTCCTAAGTGCACGTGCTGATTTTATTAGAAGCCTACATGAAACAACTAAGAATAATATTGAAAACATGAATGAGAAGTACAAACTTGCTGGTAGTAAAGGTAGAAAACATGTGCTTTTTGAACTAGGAGATTTGGTGTGGTTACACTTGCGCAAAGAATGTTTTCCAGATTTGAGAAAGTCCAAACTTATGCCTCGAGTTGCTGGTCCTTTTAAAGTGCTTGAAAAGATTAATGATAATACATATAAGCTTGAGTTGCGTGCAGAATTTGGGGCTAGTCCCACATTTAACATTGCAGATTTAAAACCATATTTGGGAGAAGAAGATAAGCCGTCGAGGATGACTTCGCTTCAAGAGGGGGAGGATGATGAGGACATCACTCCTATGTTTATGCAAGGACCAATTACAAGAGCATGTGGATGACAACTTAACTAATAGGTGACCTCGTTCCTAAGTACCCGTACACATACATGTGAGGATAGTATGCTACCTAATATTATTGTTGATTATATTGTACTTAAAAATTATATAGAGGATCACTGTTGGGGGCTGTTGTCGAACTATACAATGATAACAGGCCAACATCAAATACGAAGGATCTCCCTCACTGGAGTCCTTTAGTGCAACAATACAAAACTTCAAGGACCTGGATCGGCTTGGGAACTCTTTGCCCAATCGGAAAGCCTAGAGAACGTAGAAGGAAGAACTTAGAACCTTAAGTGCGAATGCAATGCTAATCCACCAGAAAAAGAACATATAAGCATAGTTATTGGAAATACCTTTCGCTTTTAAAGATTAAGGGCTTATGTCACGTTTCATCCCAAGCGTACAAGTGTCAGGGTCGTAAAGCCTGTCCCCTCTGTTGGTTGAACTTCTAGATATTTATAAGGGTCAACCGATAGTCTACTATATTGCGATTTTACATAGTTGCCCTTGCACATACCCTTTGCATTTCTCCTCTTCTATACAATGTACTCGTCCAATTAGTATTTTTACACCCGAAGTCAATTGAAACAGGCCTTGAGCTTCGGCATGTCGTCCCAGCCTTGGCACTTCGAATGGCGTTCGGGCTCTCAGCATCAAAGCGACATGTCTTTGGATCCGTTGCTCGCCGAAACTTCAAACTTCAAAGCCACGCCTGAAGTCAGTTCCCAACACCTTCGGACATCGACATCAGAACCTTCGATCTTCTCCTTTATGACCTGCAACTCAACAACACCAAACTACTCGTCCGAAGCGTAAGGCTCCGGGCCGTCGGCCCAATAGTAGCCCCTCGCTGGTTAGTTCATTTTTCCAAGATGAGCTCAAACCGCGAATGACCGAACATACCAAAGGTACGAACTCACAGTTCAGGTGTCCAGGCCGCTTCCCCCCGATTTGAGATTATTTTGGAAAAAAGGATCCGAAGAAATAAAAACACGCGAAAATGAATGAAGAAGGCCGTGCGCAGAAAAGGACACGCATCGGCGTTTTGTTGGTTTGCATCTGTTCGTTTACTGCCTTTTTGATTCTCCCACCCGAGGGATTATATAAGCCTTGGGGGACCAGCCGCGGACCTCCCCCCCCCACCTTCTTGCCGATGCATAACTACTGCTGCTTTTCGAGCCTACTCTGAAGCTTTGTTGCGATATTCGGCTGTGTATCTTCTGCATTCATTATCATCCCGAACTTCTATTTGCTGGCATTCGCCTGCCCAACTTCGTAAGTCAGGACACTTTTGCATTGTCGCTTCATTCAAACATAGGCCTATATGCACGTTCTAATTTCAACATGCTTAACTTAGACCTTCGATGGAACGCATCCGCACCACGGCCCGTGTGGGGACAGACTCTGAAGCTGTATCCACTGGTGCTACTAGGGAAGAAACTCCTATTAACTTGTCTCCGATGCATACTAACAAGGACCTGGAAGACATCGCTAAAGCCTCCCACGAGGAGGATGACCATGACAAAGATCTCGACGAAGCTGAGAAAGATGAGGAGGACAAGTTGTGGGGGATAGATATCCCTTGGGTCCTCATGAAGTGTATTTTCTACTTAGGCTATCGGAGCATCCAATCCAGGAGCTGATCGACTGACTCGGGCCCAAGGTGCCAAACAACTTAGCGCACAAAACAATGACTCGATGTGTACAAAAAAGATTTAAGAAGAATCCTTAGTAGGAGACGTAACCAATTCTAGTATGAGTAGAACTAATTTGTAACCCAAGTCATGCCAGACTATACAACGTTGACTAGGGAGCCCTCCTACGTAACCTATCAAACCATAACTCATAGCAGATCCTTCTCGACATATCTCTCTACCTTAGGCCGATCCTCTAATCTCTCCAACCCTCATACGTACTGAAAGCAGTACAATCAGCTACAAACAGAACATAGGGTATTACGCATCTTGCGGCCCGAAACTGTATAAATCGTGTGTTCTTGTATTTTGTCACGTTACACGCAAACCATCGAGTTACGGTCGATCTCGTCAACCACAAAAAGCACTGCGTGATACATTCCGTAGTATACTGCCAGTACTAAACCCCGACGGTTAACGTGCCAGGTAGGAGAAGATGACATCGGCAACATCGCTAGCTCCATGGCTATCATCTTTAACAACAACAACAAATTCAAGTTCAAATCGAAGATCTAGATGTACTGCAAAAATCGGCGATACCGTCATCATCATCAACAAGTCAGTCTTCGTCGGCATAATTCCTGGTGGCAACGACCGCTGGACCTCACATCCCTCAAGTCCGATCGGGAGTCGCAAGCAGACACCAAAAAATCCAAAGAGATCTGTTTGCTGAGCGTGGTTGCCCAGGACATCCAGAGCCGAAGTTGACATGGCGAAGCTTCTGCCCTCGTGCGCCGATCGATCAATCGGGGAAGAAAAAGTTCCACCAGCAACCTTCCGGCTCAATCTGGATGTTTCTATCTAATTCCAACCAAAACGCAGTCATCTAGGATCGAACATGTCAACGCGCAAGTCGACTAAAAGCCAACAGCCATCGAGTCAAAATCTTCTTCCAAGCGATCTGTTATTCGTTGCTATCGAGAGGCTGCGGCATCACAGTTCGGTTTGGGAACACGATCTGCTGCCGTAACAGAGTCAAACTCCTACTACTCTGGGCTAGGATGATCCCATCGTCATATGGAAAGCAACGTGTGTGTGCATGGGGAAAATCGATCTACTGTGTGCCTATCCGAAAAGAAGAAAGAAATATTCGTGGACTGCAAGTTTGCAACACGCTGGTCGAGGCATTGGGATTTTGCACATGCACACAGAGGCGTGCTCCTGTCTAACATTAAGTCCACAAGGATTCAGATGGCTAGGAGCTGCGCAGTCTATGATTTGGAAGCTAACAGTCTTTAATAGTCTACATCCAAACAGGGTGTTAGACAAAAAAGCTGTTGGCAAACACTCTGAACCACTTCAATCAGCTAAGTTATTTTATTATGCATGTTAATTCATTTTTCGTCTATTCGACTGGCTCGGTCGCTTCAATATTATTTATATTCGAGTATTCTTTCTATGAACAACACTACTTGCATTGTTCCTCTGATTATTATTTTAGGAGAAAATCTCATGTCGGCACAAATATTCGCAACGTGCAGAAATAGTATATCTGCGTTATCATTGACTATCTTTAATTTCTGCTATATGAGACAAAGCGCAATGAGTCATCAGTCGTCTGTAGCGAGTCCGCCAATCCAAGTGGTCAGCTATTATTGCTCATATTATTTCTTAATTACCCGGGTTGCGGATATATTAAATTATCTCTTAATTATCCGGCTATTGGATCAATTGAATTATTTCTCGAATATTCGAGTTATTGGATTAATTGGATTTTTTATGGATCACTCGGATTATCTACATTATTTCGGGATCACCGGATTATTCTTGTATGACTCAGGCTATGGATATATTCATATTATTTTTGATCACTTGGGCTGTAAATTATTCGTATTACTTCTGGATCACTCGAGCATTTGGTCTCTCAAATTATTTTTGCTCACTCAAACCATGCGTTACACACCTCACTTTTCTATCGCATTTCGTGTTTCGCCGAGTTAATTATTTTCAGTTGTATATTGTGTTCCGCTGAGTCTATTTTTTTCAGTCGCATCTCGTGTTTCACCGAGGCAACTCTTTTCTGTCGCATCTCATGTTTTGCCAAGCCGAATATTTTGTCACATCTCGTACTTTGACAAGTCTTATTGTTTTCCGGCAAAATCTGTGCGTGCAACGACAGAGTTACTCTAGACCCTCCATACCGGGCAATCAGTCTAGCCTAACAGTGTTACATGCCTTCGTGTCCTCATACGAGGGTGCAATCTGGCCCTACTTACGGGGCAATTAGCCTAGGTCGTAGACCTATAGCTGGTGATACATGCCTTCGCTCACTCAGAACGGTGTGCAATCTGTCTCTACTTGTGGGGCAATCAGCCTAGGTCGTAAACCGACAGCTGGTGTTACATGCCTACGTATTTTTTGTCTCAGGGTGCAATCTGGCCCTTCGCACGGAGCAATCAGCTTAGGTCGTAGACCTACAGTTGGTATTACATGCGTACGCATACTCTTTTAAGGGATATCTCTTGCCCTTCGTACGGGCCAGTCGGTCTGCCTCACCGACACTCATTGCCTTCGCTATACTCGGACTTCAAATGAGGAGTTCACTTTACGCTACTTCGTCAGCTCGAGGCTAGGCTTTCGTCTGCCTCGCCGACTCATCGCTTCATCAGCTCGGGCGCTAGGTTGTTGTCCGCCTCGCCAACTCGTTACTTCGTCGACTCAGGGTCTGCGCTGTCGCGCGCCTCACCGACTCACTGCTTCGTCAGCTCAGGGGTTGGGCTATTGTCTACCTCGCCGACTCACTACTTTGTCGACTCGGGGGCTGGGCTATTGTCTACCGCGCCGACTCACTACTTCGTCGACTCGGGGGCTGCCCCGCCGCGCACCTCGCTGACTCACTACTTCGTCGACTCAAGGTGTTGGGCTATTGTCTGCCTTGCCAACTCACTACATCGTCGACTCTGGCGGCTACATCACCGTTGGGCTACAACTCAAGACATTCAGAAAGCAGATTTTGGATCTTCAAGCTGATTGTTTCTCAAGTCAACTTGAACCTCGGGGGATTGTAGGGGATAGATATCCCCTGAGTCCTCATAAAACGTATTCTCTACTTGGGTTGTCGGAGGGCCCAATTCAAGAGCTGATCGACTGACTTGGGCCCAAGGTGCCAAACAACTTGGCGCACAAGAAAAGGACTCGATGTGTACAAGGAAGATCTAAGAAGAATCCTAGTAGGAGATATAACCAATCCTAGTAGGACTAGAACCAACTTGTAACCCAAGTCATGCCGGACTATATAAGACTGACTAGGGATCCCCCCCTACGCAACCTCTCAAACCATAACTCATAGTAGATCCCCCTTGACATATCTCTCTATCTCAGGCCGATACTCCAATCTCTCCAACCCTCATACATACTCAAAGCAATACAATCAGCCACAAATAGGACATAAGGTATTACGCATCTTGCAGCCCGAACCTATATAAATCATGTGTTCTTGTCTCTTGTCACGTTACACGCGAACCATCTAGCTACGGTCAATCTCGCCAACCACAAAAAGCACTGCGTGATACATCCCGTGGTGCACTGCCGGTACTAAACCCCGACACAAGTATCTCGAAGGAGCTGAAAAGGACGGAGATAAGTTGATACTTCACCCTCAAACACAGAGTCACATAGTGTTTGGAGCATCCTGCATTATGGACAAGGACTTTAAGGTATTCCAGAAACTGGACTTTGTGAAGAATCCCAGTCGTTGCCGAAGCCCAGGGGATGAAGAAATTCCTACTCCGGAGCCAGGCGAGATTGTTCTATTTGAAAACCTCTTCGACGCTTGTCTTCGGCTGCCAATGAGCTCGTTTGTGCCTAAGGTTCTTGAGCGCTATGAGATATATTTTCACCAGCTGACCCCTAACGCCTTTGTGCAGTTGGGCATTTATATATGGATGCTGGCCAGCCAAGGCTTGGAGCTGGATGTCGAGCACTTCTGCCATTCTCATGAGCTCCACTAGCAGAGCAAGGCCGACAAGGTGACCGGTCTCTTTCCAATCTTTGGATGCTACAACTTCCGAAGCTGCTCTGACTCACCAGGACCCATGTTAGCTTACCGAAGCAAATGGTACAACGGCTGGATGCAAAAATGGTTTTACTACAGCGTCAACACCCAAAAGAAACCTAAATTCGGTCCGTGCTTGATGAACCCTTTTAAAGTTTCTTTTGGCTTCAAGAGGCCCCTGTTTGCCCAATCCGACAAGGCTGTATCAATGAACATCGCCTACAGGGTCGTATGTTCACAGATCCATAAGCGGTGCATAGCCCAAGAATTTGCAACTTACGGCGTGCTCCCTCTTCGGAACAAGTTTACTATGCCAGCCCCCGATGGTCCGATCGATCCAACCCAGCTTGTTCGGCTGCCATACAAGTTCAAACCCTTTGGAAAATACAAGACTCCGGGGAGAGCTAGAGTTGAGAAGGTTGTATGTGCTATGCTTGGTAACTATACTACTGCCGAAGACAAACGCCTGTATCGCGCTTTTGGCGGCAAAACCAAGCTTCGCCTGAACTGAGTATTCGACGCTTTCGGGGTAGCCTACCCTGACTATGAGCACTTCGATGTTGATGTTTCTGCTCCGAAGCCCAAGACCCTTAAGCGGAAAACCAAAGATACCGCAGAGGCAACTGGCGCCGAAGATACTGGTGCCAGAAAATGAGTGAAGATTTGCCTGAGGAAACCAACACGCCGGTCCTACAAGAAGCCGGCTATGTTTGATCCGGAGACTAGTCCTCCGAAAGCACCCTGCACCGAAGGCATTGGAACAACAGGAGACCAAGACCCCAACGCTTCGGAGGCGGCCCCTTCATACTGAGGGGTTAATTCTGAGGACAATAGAATGATATCTTCGATGATTGGAAGCTTTGGTCCTTCCCGCGCACTGAGCCCCCTTGGGTCACAGATCATGAAGATTGCCCGCAAGACTTCATCCCCCATGGCTTCTGCTCTGGAATCCAAAGGTATCCCCAGGATACCTGATCCATTTGATGTTATGGTCGACAAGGACTCCACCAGTGCGTCACCCAAATACAAAGCACCTGATCATGATCGGGAGAAAAACACTGATGTTGGTACTCCGCCTCCTGAGCCCCAAGTGGCAGCCCAAGCATTAGAGGCTAAAGCAAAGGCTCCCACACCACCTCATGACTTGAAATCCGATACAAAGGAATCTGCTTCTCAAGGGATTGCTCCGACTCTATCGGACCTCCGAAATGCTCTTGTACTCAGCGCCAACTCTGACAGAGGTAAAAGTTCTAAAACTGGGATTGCTTCAGAGGCAATGGACATCGGATTTGTTTGCGTGTATGGCCCTAAAGACATTAGCAGCGAAGAGGTGCTCAGGCTTCGCAGTGTCACCGAAGAGCTTTCTTATGACAAGGATAGAACCATCTTTGGCGGCAAGCACTCGAAGTCTGTGCAGTGCCGGGGATCCAAAAGCGAGATGATCATGGCAGACGGGCTAGGGCGATCGTTCTGCCTTCAGGAAGTTGAGAAAGAACTAATTTCGCTGCCCACTGAGACACTAGCTGGGCAACTTAACACTATTTGTCTGAAGGTACCCTTCGTGTTACTTCTTTGACAACGCTTCCTCTCAGGTTGCCTGCAACGCCTCTTTACTTTTTCTTACATTTTGCAGGGACTTCTTCTTTCTAAGACATTATCAAAGAGGCAACTCTTGGAAACCATGTCGAGGACTACCCAGATTGATGATCTTCCAACCCGTATCGGTGAGATTGCCGCTGAACACAAAGAAAACGAGAAGGCAGAGAAGGAGTCTTACACCAAGATTGTTCAAGGGCTCACCGATGAAGTTGTTCTTCAGCGAACAAATGCCAAGAATCTTGAGGATAAGAATTTGGAATTGATGGCGGAGCTAGAGAAATGACTTCCTGATCTTTCGAAGGCCAACGATCTTTTAGAGCAAGAAAAAAAGGCTTCAGATGTTTTGAATAAGAGTGTTGAATTGCATACATAAGAGCTAACAGAACTTCATACTAACCTCTCTACTAAAGATCAAGAGCTTGCCGAGCTTTGAGCCGAGGTTGATGCTCTCAAATTGAAGAAGGCGGAGGACGATAGGGCTATTTTTGACAAGGTTTTGTCCTGCACCTCCGCTGTTAAATCTGTCGTTTCCCATACTGGTGCCCGCCCACGGACACAGAGGTACAACGAAGGTGACTACCTCAGGGCTCTGAGGTGGATTGAGAAAGAAATATCTGTGATACCGGAATTGACAACCTCATATGGAGGATATTGTGTCATGGCTAGTGCTAATGCCATTTCGTCATCTCTTGAATCAAAAGGCTGCACCCACATCGAGGGAGCCTCCGTACCGAGCTTTGGCCTTTGCTCTGTGATGACATTTTCAAGTGTACCTTGGCATGTGAAAATACTCGATGCCATGTATACGGCCTACTATTGAAACATGGTCTTGAGGCCAAGGTCTTAGAATAGATCTGTGAATACCGAATAGAGGTACACGCTTTATTACTCTCCATTTTATTATTCTTTGAGTTTGCGTTATCTATATATATGACGATTCCCAACTTTAGGTTGAAGAAGCGGCTGCTAAACATGCTGAGAAGCGAGATCCTACATGGATGCTTCAGCACGTACCCAGGCCTAATGATGGTGCTCCAAGTGTTGACGAAGCTAAAGCCCCCACCGATGCTTTGAGACCGTCTGAGTCTACTGAGGCGAAGCATTCCCATGCGCCGAAGCCTTCATCGGATGACCCTCTGAAGACTCAGCCTGATACTTCAGAGGTCTAACCTTTGAACTAGCGACATTGGCTCACGTCACGAAGTACGCTTATTGTTTTTGTTTTGATGGACAGCAGGTGTTATTCGCAGATTCTACCTTCGGCTGCAGTGGAACTCTTTCTATTTGTGTATGTCAAAGCCCTTCTAGATTTGCTCTGAACGTTCTGAGTCGGTTTCAGGCCGACTGCATTTTAGATTCTATTGTGGACAACAGTCTTGATGAGATTGCAATAGATGTAAGGATGTTGAGCGACTAGGGCAAACGCAGCTTGCTTTCGCATATTATCATTGGGTGAGTGTAACCTTTTCTCAAGTGTTATCATTTTTGTGTATATTCATATGGAGCATGTTCAATTTTAATCTTTGTGAGATCCTCAGCTTCGGGATTAAAAATTTTTAGATGAGCACCGTTGCATGAGAACCTTCATTCAAATGAAGTATTTTTGTCACATCGTCTCACATAATACAAAGAAGACACGCACACGAGATTTATAAATGGATTGAAGGAAGCTTCGCGTACATTGGCTCAAATGAAGCCATATACTCCATACAATAGTAATACGACCTTACACTCTAGCTGCACAGCCAGCTTTGTGACACCGAAACGCCGCCAACTCAGTGCGCGTTCACATCTTGCAAACCCGGCGTGCATCAGCTAGAGGGTCACGCATTGACACACTACTGCCAGCGCGTCTAGACGAGGTCACCACCAAAACTTCTGCCACCATGCTTCAGAACAAACCGAGCCCGGTCATTCGAAGGGGTGATGAAGAGACCTTCTAAGAATGCGAAGCGCCCTCTTAGGAGCGTCTCACGCCCTGATCCGATGCCAGGAACATCCTGACAATGGGGGGAACTTAGGAGAATCTCACGGCCTGAGCTTCTTTGTGACAAAACACATAGATAGCAACACGAAGATACGCTTTGGCTTCGGAAGGCTTCGTCTTCTATCTCCTGTCCTAATGAACTACAACAATACTGGCTCTGTGTGCTATGATGTGTGCTAGCTTTAGCTATCTCCCTACACTGAACTTTTTACTTCTATGAACCTTTGTGTAGTTTTGAACTTGTGCTGTGAAGCTCACGAAGTGCGCCGGGCCTGCTATTTATAGCCCCAACCAAGTGGGAAAACCAGGGACTCCAATGCTTACCGCTAATCGTGAACAGTATTATCATTGTTGTTTTCATGGGTGCACAGTTCCTTTAAAGTATCCAATGCTGCAAAGTTGTCAGATGTATATTAAACAATTCGATGCTTTCACAAACAACAAAAATCTGAAAAGCCCTCAATGTCCAGGGAATCCGATGTTATTTTTATATTAATTTTTGCGTGGCCACTGCAACCTTGGTCATCTTTTGTGGCATGTGCTCTGCTGCATTTTTGCACGACAAGAGTCACTTTCATCAGGGCACGACTTTGAATACATGGACGCCGTGTTTGGTGCGCGTGATTTACTTGCTTTATCACATACAACTTCGGCGATATCCTTCATGTTGAGTTGAAAACCCAATATGAAGTTTTGCCATGGTAGAACACCACATCATGGAGAACTTTGCTTCTCATTGATTCGAAGCTTGGTTACATGCGGCTGCCCTGTTAAAAAACCTTACACCCCATTTTGCTTCTGGGGTTTCCCCTATAAGAAAAAAGGGTACAGTGCTTTTTTGCTTTTTCTGATACATAATAGTAAACGAAAAATCAACTCCTACAGGTAATAGCACCGAAGGTCATTTATATTCCACGACCTTGGAGCTTCGTTGCCAAACATATCTTAGAGCCTAAAAGGGCCTGGCCTATTAGACTTTTTTACCAAAAAAGGACCATCCCACTTGCTGTGCAATTTGATTGTTGAATTAGCATTTGCAACTCTTCGAAGCATGAAGTTGCCAGGAGAGATGAACTTAAGTTTAACCTTCCTATCTATCCATTTCCTGGTTTCTTCCTGATACCTTCGAATATTGTCAACTGCTTCCAACCTGACTGATTCAAATGACTCATTTGTAACGGGTTGTTCTTCTTGTTCATCTTCGGATTTTGTCGCCCTTAGGGACTTGTGCTTGATTTCTTCAGGCAATATCACCTCTTCTCCATACAATAGCTTGAATGGCGTGAAGCCTGTTGCTCCGAAAACCGTAGTGTTGTGGCTTCAAACCACACTTGTCAACTCTTCAACCCATTTGCCCTTCAGATGCCCCACCAGCTTCTTCGCTATGCAAGACAATATGACGCCATTTGCTCTTTCAACAACACCGTTGGACTGTGGGTGCCTGACCGAAGCAAAATTGAGGCTAGTGCCAATCTGATAGCAAAACTTTCTGAACAACTTTGCATCAAACTGAGTTCCACTGTCCACTGTTAACGCCCTTGGTACTCCGAAGCGACAGACTATATTTTCCCAGAAGAACCTTTGGACTGTCGCCGAAGTTATTGTTGTGAGAGCCCTTGCTTCGATCCACTTGGTGAAATATTCCACAGCCACTACAACATACCTTAAATTTCCTTGCGCACTTGGCATCGGGCCGACTAAGTCCATACCCCATCTCTGTAGCGGCCACGTTGGTTCCATCAACTGCGCATAAGAGGCAGGCTGATTTTGATGCTTTGACATTTTTTGACAGTTGTCACATGTTCGGACTAAGTCCTCGGCGTGAGCTGGCACCTTCGGCCAGTAGAATCCCATCCTGTATACCTTTCCCAACAGCTTCTTTGAGCCGATGTGAGCTCGACATTTCCCAGAGTGCACTTCCTTCAGGAGCTCTTTGCCTTCATCCCTTGCCATGCACTTCAGAAGCGGTGCACATAGTCCTTCTTTGTATAGTCTACCGTTTATCAACTTGTACTGCCATGCCCTCTGACTCATCCTTCCGAGCCAAGCTTCGTGTTAACGGTCGTAATCTCACGATATCTACCATCAATTATCCACCAAATGAAGCAAAGCATGTGAATAAAATGGACTAACCCCTACTACTAATGAGTTCCACAAGATGTACATGAATATTTGGATGCAGGTACCAAAATACACATAAAACAGCTGAAAACGTGTCAAGGATCAAAGATGGGCACTGCAGGCAAAAGTGGCATGGTCGGCCGACCCTGCCCCTAGCTGCCCGACCTTCCTGCGGAGCTCAAATGCCCAAGTCATCAATCCAAACCTGCAAAGAAACACAAAGGCAGTGTAATCAAACCGTCAAAACAAGCATCCAATGTATCTAAGGGCCGAAGGACCACTAAAGCACTGATCGGTGACGTCACTAATCCAAGAGAGGGGCCATGCAGTAAAGCAGAGCAGGACAACATGGTTGCCCGAGCTCATGCATGGTCGGCCAACCATGCAAGGCCCTCATTTTACACGTGCACCAACCATTTCAACTGCCAACCGACGTGAGGAAGCAAGATCAAGCCGTTGGATGGCCAAGTCGGTGGATCGGGCGGTCGCCCGACCATGGGGCAAGGTCGGCCGACCCCCTACATCATCGGCCGACCACCGCCTTACCCCCAAAACTGACCTTAGCCACCTATAAATACCCCCCTCACTTGTTGGACTATAAATAGGTCCTGAGAGCTCATTTGTAAAAGTGTGGAGAAGTTGAGAGCCACATTCTACCTTAGAGAGTGCCATTTTTCCACACCTTAGTAGTTAGGATAGTCCTGGGAGTTAGAGTGAGTCGAGCTTTGCCTTGGAGTTCTCAAAGATACCTCTGAGTCTATGGTAAAGTTCTTGTATCTTTGTACCCTTATCTTCAGTATAATATATTTATGCTTTACTTTATTTCTATCTCTTGCAAGTGTGGTGTACCTTTCTTTGCATACTTGCTAGGCTTAGGCTGTGGTTATCTTAGTTAGTCAAGTCCTGTTATTCTTGCCGGTGCTATAATCGAACCTGTACGCCAAGTTCTGTTTAGGTCCTCTCCTCTAGTCAAGGACGATCTATTGTCACTCAAGTTTAACTTGAGTGCGTTTATAGCGTGCTGTCCTCTCCACACAGATTTTCTTGGTTGCCACTCTGTGACAGCGTGAGGTGTGCCTCTGTAGTCTAGGCCCATTCATTCAGGAGGCTCATAGGTGATGGCCGGGTTCTCTTTCGGTGGTCAACTATCTACCCCCTGAGCCCTCGAGGGCGTCGGAATTTCGCTCGACGTGAGACCCTGATTTGTTTACTTGAGATTCCTTAGTTAACCACGACATAGTCTTTGCAGCTGAATAGAATAGAGTTTGGGAACTTTGTCTTGCTCATTGTCCTCCCAGGCAACTATACCTCTCTACGTGTATCTTAGGTAGTTTATTTACTTCTTCACCATACACCTATCTTTACTAGACTTACCCATGTCTAGATATTAGTTGGTACATTTATTAAAGTACGGTGACTTCGATTTGAGTTTATCCAATTATACTCTCTCGCCAGCCACTTCCCTGTGGATAAATACGATACTCGGAATACTCTGGGTGAAAGGCTACAGCGGTCTCCGTGTGCTTGCGGAGTAAAACCTGTTAAGGCTAAGAGACGCCAACAAGCTTTTCTGGCACCATTGCTGGGGAAGCAATAGGCAGAGATACAATTGATAACCTCTTTTTGAACCCCGTGTCTTTATAAAAATACCAACTAGTCTTTAGCAGGCTCACTTGTCTCTGTTGTTTTTGTTGTGGATGCAACAGAGGGGTGTATGACTGGCTACCGCTTACCGGTAAACTTCCACAATAATCCAGAAGCCTTGCTCAGAAGAGTCTATTCAAAGACTGTTCACGGGCAGAGACCTATACCGACGGAAGTTGAATAATTTGCGTCAACGAGTCATACTCTATTCACCAACGTCATGGCTGAAAAGACCATCCGTGAGTTCTCCATTCCCTCTAGCAACAACGTTCCTATGGGACCTGAAGTGCAAGCGGGAGAGAACTTTGAGCTCAAACCCAGAGTCATTCACATGGTTCAAGCTATCCCATTCTGCGTACTAGCAACAGAAGATGCCAACAATCATCTGCACCAATTTCTGGAAATCTGCAGCACATTCACAATGAAAGGTGCATCCCCCGATGCTGTCAAGTTACGCCTCTTCCCATTTTCGCAATGGTTCTACCTCAACCGTGCAACATTCAATACATGGGATGCGTGGTCCAACGCATTCCTTGCCAAGTATTTACTGTTGGGAAAGACCAATGCATTGAGGAACAAGATCTTGAGCTTTCAACAGCTCACAGATGAAACAGTTGTAGGACCGAGACGTGCGACTAGAGGGGGGTGAATAGGAGCACTTGAAATCACAAAATCACAAACCCCCAAGTGGTAACCGAAACTAAGCACCGTTCACTGAACAGATACGTGCCTAGCAGCGCAAGGGTGCCGTCCACAGTGAGGATACGCACCAATGCAAGAAAGCTCAAGATCCGAACAAGAATGACAGCGGAGCAACGAATTTTGCAATAGCCGCCACAAGACACTCACCGCACCGAGGTGCGTCTCACTGACTCACAGTAAGCAAAGAGAATGGTCTTAAAGGAGGAATGCAAAAATCCGAAGCAACATCACAGCGGAAAAACCAAACTGGGAAGAACACAGCAGCTCCCTGGCAGGACCGGACTGTCCGGTGAGACCGGACTATCCGGTGCCTGATGCCGGACTGTCCGGTGGCTCGGCCCGGACAGTGCCTCACGCCGGACTGTCCGGTGGGCACTGCCGGACTATCCGGTGGAACCGGACTGTCCGGTGGCCTCTGCCGGATTGTCCGGTAGGGTCGCAGAAAAGACGTTTTCAAATCCAAACTTGATCAAACTTTGCCCAAACTTCACGAAATTTTGTACAGGTTATCTAGACCCTATTTCAAAGTTATTCCCAAAAGATCAACTCAAGGTAACTGCGGAATCAGCGGGAATTTCAGATCTTGTGAAATGGCCATCCTTGGGCAAGAAAGGGGAAAACACAAAAGAGGCTTGCTCGTGGCAATCCGGCAGGATTGAGATGAACTAAGTCATGATCTCCACGTCCTTGCAAGTCCAGAACATTAGCAAAGAAAGGGATTCAAGCTTGCCCAATAAAACACCCAAAAAGCAAGGATTGAACCCAAAAACGAAAGAGAGAGGGGGAGGAGAAGAACACAAGGTTGCTGCACGAATTTGCTTTGATTAAGTGCCCAAGATGGGTCTAAAGATTCAGCATACAAGTAGAAATTCGTCCCAAGCAACCACCCTCACCTTCCCTCAAGATTAGGAGGCTAAATCCTACTCTAACCTCCCTAATAATGGAGGTCAAAGCTTAAGGACGAAAATCACCAAGTAAAGACTAATCCTAGCAGTCGAGAAGCTATCTAATGTCCTGCCTTAGACCTATTTATACCCGAGTGCTATTTAGACAGTTTTGCACTTAGGTCCCTACAGCTAGACAAACCCTAAGGACTCAAATGAAAGATTACAGGATATTTCGGGACGGACGACCATGATGAAGTCTTGATCTTCGTAAGTTCCACGCATTCCTCGGATGCTCTCCACGTGGCCAGTAGTCCAATCCGCGATCCGCCCCCGGTTTTGAAGTCAGAAACCGGGAAACTTTAGGAAGTCTCCGCCTGGGCCGGATTTGGCCCATCTTCTCTATCTTGGCGAGTCGAGGCCCAACTCACCAAGGCTTGGGTAGCTTGGGTGACAGTTTTGAGCCGAAGCTGCCAAAGCCTCCCTCGCACGCCTTCGCGCCACGCATTCGGGTTGGAGCACCACGGTGGCACCCGGCATCCCCTGTCCATCGAGGTAGCCTCACAGTCCTTCAGAGGACTTAATCCTACCGTCGTCGTGCCGCTCCTCCGTATACCAAACTCCCATGGCCGACAGATGCCGAGTGTGCCTCCAGTCCTTCGGAGGACTTTCCTCTACCTCCAGTCCATCGGAGGGCCTCCTGTCCATTGGAGGTCTTGTGCCCAAGTCCTTCTGGGTCTTGCTACTGTTGACAATCACTCATCACTCCAGAGGCAATGGAGCCAGTCCATTGGCTCTCAACAGTGGTGGAGGCCTGGGAACGACTACAAGAATACATCACGGCCTGCCCCCACCATGGAATGGAACAATGGTTTATCATCCAGAGCTTCTTTCATGGATTGAACCGCTCAGCACAAGAGCACCTAGATGCAGTCACTGGAGGGTCCTTCTTATCCCAAAGTGTGAGAGCTACCAAGGATCTCATTGAAAAGATAGCCATAAATTAGGGATGGAAAGAAGAGAGGTCTAGTACCCGATCCTGTGGAGTCCATCACATCGACAGCACTGACATGGTCATAGCCAAGATGGACATGCTCTTAAAGAAGCTAGAAGATAGTCCTAAGACCTTTCCAGTCCAGGCCCTCGACGCTCGCATGATTTGTGAAGTCTGCGGGAATACAGGGCACTCGGGGAACAGCTGCCCCAAAACTCGACCGAAGGATGCCAATTTCATCGGTAACTCTAGCAACTTCAACAAAGGGAGTCGTCCTCAACTATGCTGGAATTGAAGACCGTACATTCCTTTCTCTGGATAAGGTAACTCCTCAGGCAATTCACAGCAATTTAACAAGCCTGGCTCATTTGATCAAAGAGCTGTGAATGATAGCATTAGTAAGAGATTTCATGCTAATGATAGGCTCTTTGAGTCTATCTCTCTTCAAATGGAGACTCTTAATAGTGCTATGAAAAATCAACTGAGTTTTGACAAAATGTTAGAAACACAGATAGCTCAGTTAGCTGCCTCTTTACCTAATGCTAATGCGGGTAAGCTTCCGGGACAACCGGAACCTCCTCCCGAAGAGTACATCAATGCAGTCACTACTAGGGGTGGTAAGTCCACTCAGGACCCTCCACACCCTAGTAGTGCACCACACACTCACAATGCAGGTGAAGGACAGGAGAAGGCCACTAACACAAAGGAGAAGGATGATCATGAGACCAGACCTGAAACAGCGGAGGATAAGGCACTGCCGAAATCACGTCCATAGGAATTCTATGACACAACGGTGCTACCTTTCCCCCAGTGCAACAAGAAGGCTGCCATTGACAAACAATACAGTAAGTTCGTTGTGGTCATTAAGAAATTATATGTCAATATACCCTTGCTAGATGCTATGCAGGTACCAACATATGCCAAGTACTTAAAAGATATCCTCAACAACAAGAAGCCTTTACCATCAGCGGAAATTGTCCACATGACAGAAGAGTGTAGCGCAGCTATACTCAATCAGCCTCCACAGAAGAAAAAGGACCCTGGATGTCCTACCATTCCATGCTCAATTGGGAACTAAGTCTTCAATCAAGCCTTATGTGACCTCGGAGCAAGTGTTAGTGTTATGCCCAAAGTTGTCTTTGACAAACTCAACCACGATGCACTCATTCCTACCGCCATGTGCCTGCAGTTGGTAGACCAATCCATACGTCACCCCGAAGGGATCGCCGAGGACGTTCCAGTGAAGATCCGGAATTTTCTCATCCCAGTGGACTTCGTGGTGTTGGATATGGAAATTGATGCAAAGACACCGCTCATTCTTGTGCCGCCATTTCTGAGTACTGCAGAGGCAAGCATCAATGTTGGAGCTGGAGAAGTCCACCTCAACATCAATGGAATGAGGGAGACATTCTCTTTCAAACCAAAGGTGGAGCAATGCAGCCAAGTGAAGGTATTTAAGTGCCAGAAGTATATACCGAAGCCACCAGTCATCAATGCCTCCAGAAAAGAGATGGATAGTCCCATAGCATTCATGAAACGGAAGTTATCCAACGGGGCTGCCATCCGACAATAGGAAGTAAAGGAATGGGAAAAAGCAAAAGCAACCAAGGCTAGTCCCAAAACCTAGGAAATAGGAGGCAAAGCTCATGTGCAGAAGGTCAGCACCCATGATTCAACCACACCATTCACTCAAGGGCGCAACAAAGATCAACACACCCATGATGGAACCAAGACAAATAATCTGGAGCATGTTGAAAATAAGCGTGCCAAAGCTTCGTCCATGACAAATCCGAAGTGATGCGTGAAAATACAGGTCACCATTAAGAATGTATGCCCATGCGATATCCCAAAGGGTGGTAAATGGTGCACCCTCGCCAAAAGGTAAATTTGGCATTACCCATCGACAGCATATTTGTTTTCCCACCAAATTTGAATTTCCGACACTTCACTGTATGTTTAAATTTTCGCTTTGCATAAATTTAGTTTTCATGCATTTATTTCTTACATTTCTACAATTTTCAAAAAAATAATGATAATGGATGGCCCGCCGACCACCCCCTTGTCCCTCCTTTTTTTTCTCTTTTTACTTTCTTTTCTTTCTGTTTTCAAAAAAAACCCATGGCTGGCCGACCACCCTATGCGCAATGGTAAGGGGGGTAAAATCTGGGTTGGCCGACCAGGCTGCCTGCCGCCCGACCACCTATCTCCTCTTTCTCCTTACTCTCTTTTTCTTTTTCTTTCTCTTTCTCTTTTACTCTCTCCTCTCTCCTTTTGCTTTTCCTTTTTACTTTCTCTTTTCCTTTACTTTTCTTTTTCTTTCACCAAATTTACTTAAAAAAGAAAAGAAAAAAAACTCCCATGCTCGAATGATAGATTCACATGCTAGCTTCATTTTGGAGATGATGAATAGTTGCTCTATCAAGTGAATGATTTAATTCTTGCAAGTGATTTATGCTTAGCTTAGTTTTGAGTTGTGAATAAAAGAAGTAAACCCAAAGTTCTACCTTGTGGATGCCATTTGTGATAACAAGCCTAAGTTGTTGCGAGATGATGAAAATGTGGGATGATCCTTTCATGTTCCTAGTAGGGTGAACATCTCAGGTTTTTATCTTTGAAAATGACAAAATATAGCTCCCCCTCGGTCACAAATGCCTACCAGAGCCAAAAGTACTTCAAATAGTTGAAACCGCGATGAAGAACTACTTAGAGATGTTTTGAGCTTTGTCAAATTTTGAGTCTCTTTGAGTAGAAATATCACCTTCTGTTGATAGCTGGAGTACAAAAGCATAAAATGCTAGTGATCCATTCGAGACTTCGCATCCACCAAAAAGTCTCCAAATACTTCTCATAATCCCTGAGCCTTCAAATCCAAAGGAGTAAGGGTGTGGAGCTAAAAAAAAGGCATGCAAAAGCATGGCAAAATGAAAAGAAAAATGCGTGCAAATGCACGGCAAAATGAAAAGCATGCAAGTTCAAGCATGGCAAAAATAAATAAAAGCTGCATATCCCCTCCAAATTCATAATAGGCTAGAGGACATGCCTACCATTCATACTCCAACAATCAAATAGAAGAAGTGATAGAGTACACTCTTTGGTCCAATCTTTGGCTCAGCAAAATAAACGTCCTAAATCTGCCACATTCTCCCTACCTAAAGCTCCACAAAGGCTTTAGTGTACAAAAATGTTGGCCAACTCATGGCCCTTGGTGAGGAAACACCTTTGAGTGACCGAGAGTACCTTAGGGAAGCTTCTTTGTTTTGAAACTTTAGAAAACACTTGAGAGGGACATCCAAAAAGGGCAAGTCAGAAGTACTCCTGCAATTAAGTCGTTCCGTCTCCCAACCACCCAAGGCGAGGCAAGCAAAAAGATGCACCACAGATATTACACAAGGTGAACTTCAACTATACACTACTTAGAACAAAAGTTTGAGTATTGAGTCATGTACAAGAATTTCTCTTCATCTTTGATATTGCAGCAACTCCTGATCCACTTTCAGTCTTAGCTTTGCTCGATGACGAGCACAAGTTTAAGCTTGGGGGGGGTGTTGACGGTCATAATCTCACGATATCTACCATCAATTATCCACCAAATGAAGCAAAGCATGTGAATAAAGTGGACTAACCCCTAGTACTAATGAGTTCCACAAGATGTACATGAATATTTGAATGCAGGTACCAAATACACATAAAACAGTTGAAAACGTGTCAAGGATCAATGATGGGCACTATAGGTAAAAGTGGCATGGTCGGCTGACCATGGGTCCTAGTCAGCCCACCACCTGATGGGTCTTCCGACCCAGTGGCAGGGTCGGCTGACCCTACCCCTGGCAGCCCAACCTCCCCGCGGAGCCCAAATGCCAAGTCATCGATCCAAACCTGCAAAGAAACACAAAAGTAGTGTAATCCAACTGTCAAAATAAGCATCCAATGTATCCAAGGGCCGAAGGATCAACAAAGCACGGATCGGTGACGTCACTAATCCAAGAGAGGGGCCATGCAGCAAATCAGAGCAGGACACGTGGTTGTCCAAACTCATGCATGGTCGGCCGACCATGGAAGGCCCTCATTTTACACGTGCACCAACCGTTTCAACTCCCAACAGACGCGAGGAAGCAAGATCAAGCCGTTGGATGGCCAAGTCGGTGGATCGGGCAGTCGCCCGACCATGGGGCAAGGTCGGCCGACCCACCGCCTTACCCCCAAAACCGACCTTAGCCACCTATAAATACCTCCCTCATTTGCTGGACTATAAATAGGCCCCGAGAGCTCATTTGTAAAAGTGTGGAGAAGTTGAGAGCTACATTGTACCTTAGAGAGTGCCATTTTTCTACACCTTAGTAGTTAGGATAGTCTTGGGAGTCAGAGTGAGTCGAGCTTTGCCTCGGAGTTCTTAGAGATATCTCTGAGTCTGCTGTAAGGTTCTTGTATCTTTGTACTCTTATCCTCAGTATAATATATTTATGCTTTACTTTATTTCTATCTCTTGCAAGTGTGGTGTACCTTTCTTTGCATACTTGCTCGGCTTAGGCTGTGGTTAGCTTGGTTAGTCAAGTCCTGTTATTCTTGCCAGTGCTATAATCGAACATGTACGCCAGGCTCTTGTTAGATCCTCTCCTCTGATCATGGATGATCTATTGTCACTCAAGTTTAACTTGATTGTGTTTATAGTGTGCCATCCTCTCCATGCAGATTTGCTTGGTAGCCCCACTCGGTGATAGCATGTGGTGTGCCTCTGTAGTCCAAGCCCGTTTGTTCGGGAGGCCCGTAGGTGATAGCCGGGTTCTCTTTCTGTGGTCAACAATGTACCCCCTGACCCCTCGAGGGCACCAGAATTTCGCTCGACGCGAGACCTTGACTTGTTTACTTGAGTTTCCTTAGTTAACCACGACATAGTCTTTGCAGCCGAATAGAATAGAGTTTGGGAACTTTATCTCACTCATTGTCCTCCCAGGCAACTATACCTCTCTACGTGTATCTTAGGTAGTTTATTTACTTCTTCACCATACACCTATCTTTACCAAACTTACCCCTATCTAGATATTAGTTGGTACATTTATTAAAGTATGGTGACTTTGATTTGAGTTTATCCAATTATACTCTCTTGCGTGCCGCTTCCCTGTGGATAAATATGATACTTGGAATACTCTGAGTGAAAGGCTACAGCGGTTTCCATGCGCTTGCGGAGTAAAACCTGTTAAGGCTAAGAGACGCCAACACTTCGTCATCATTTTGATGTGTATTGTTTAGGTAGGATATGATTTTTGATCTCCAATCTTCACTTGCTACCGGCGATATGGATAGCACTGCTCTCTCTTGCAAATCGACTAATGGTGCCTTAAGGATTTCGAAGAACACATTGGGCGGCAACGGTGTTCTTGGCAAAGCTGCTCTGGCCAATGCATCGGCCTCATCATTTTCTCTTCGTCTTATCTTTGATACTATGAACCCTATGAAATAGGATTCAATTCTTCTGATCGTTTGCAAGTACTTTTGTATCCTCTCTTTTTTCACCTTCGAAGTTTTTTCTATGTGCTCCGAAATAACTTGAGAATCCGACATCAAGACGGCTCTTCGTACACCTAAGGATTTGAGTTTCCTCAGCCCCAGCATCACTGCTTCATACTCCGCAACATTATTTGTGCTTAGGAACTCAAGCCGTAACGCAGACGGTGACCTTACCCCTGAAGGTGAGCACAGTATGGCCGCTGCACCAACCCCTGTCGCCATGTATGACCCATCACAGTATACCTGCCAAATCTCCTGTTCAGTTGGCAGCTCAACTTCTTTGTCTGCTGGAGTCCATTCAGCTACAAAATTAGCCAATGCCTGGGACTGGATTGTGCTTCTGTGCACAAAATCTATAAGATACTCGTTTAACTCCGCTACCCATTTTCCAACTCTACCACTGGCTTCCCTGTTTCGAAGCACATCTCTGAGGCGCATGGACAAAGGTACAATGATGTTGTGCACTTGGAAGTAATACCGAAGCTTTTTTTCTTGAGGCCATGACAACAGCATATATTACTTTCTCGATCTCAGAATAGTTCATCTTGGTCGAAGTCAGGCCTTCGGAGACATAATACACCGGCCTTTGCTTTTTCTGCCCATCGACCTCTCTCCTGCATCAACGTAGCACTCACCACTACCAGGGCTGCGATAACATACAACAGCAGTGGGGGTTCCTTGTTCGGGAGAGGATAGTGTTGTAAGATGTACCAAATACTGCTTAAGCTCTTCGAACGCTTTTTGCTACTTTTCTCCCCAACTGAACGGATTGGTTCCACACAAGACTTCAAAGAATGGTAGGCTTCATTCTGCCGATCTAGAGATAAACCTGTTTAGAGATGCCAATCTTCCTGTCAACTTTTGGATGTATTTTCTTGACTTCGGAGGCTCTATCCGAAGTATAGCTTCAATTTTTGTTGGGTTTGCCTCGATGCCGTTTGCTGATACTAGACAGCCCAAAAATTTTCCTTTGAAAATACGAATTGCTTTTATCTGGGTTCAACTTCAACCCTGCTTTTCTGAAGTTAACAAATGTTTCCTTTAGATCAGCGATATGCTCATCTCTTTCGATGCTTCAAACAATGATGTCATCAACATATGTTAGCACATTTTTGCCCAACTGATCCCCAACAACTTTTGTAGTCATTGTATTGAAATTTCCTCTAGCGTTCTTAAGGCCTTCGGGCATTCGTACAAATCAATATGTTCCTGACGGTGTTAAGAAGCTTGTTTTGGGTTCATCCTCTTTTCTAAGCATTTCAAAGTTTGCCACCGCATCGACCAGACTGTCAATGTGAGGTAACGGGAATTCATCCTTCGGATACGCCTTGTTGAGATCTATAAAGTCAATGCACATACGCCATTTGCCACTTAGCGTTTTTACCATGACCACATTTGCCAACCATTTTGGGTATTCGATTAGCCTGATGACACCAGCTTCAAGCAATCTATTTACTTCAGACCTTGCTCCTTCGGCCCTGTCTTCTGACATTTTCTTTAATTTTTGCTTTCTAGGATTTACCAAAGGGTCAAAATTCAGAGCATGTTCGATGATACTACGTTCTATGCTGCATAGGTCTCTGGCTGACCAAGCAAACACATCTTTGTTGGAGCTGAGAAACTATTTCAATTCATACTCCTCTCTTTCTGACAACTGAGAACCCACTTGGACCATCTGGTCTGGTATGTACTTGTCAAGGACAATCTGCTTCGGCTGCTCTGCAGCCCCTAGCTTCTCTCTATCACCACTTTTTCCTGAACTTTGGCTCTGCCTTCCTCTATATTATGAACTTTTCTGTCACCTGGACACCTATTGCCTTCGGCCCTTCAAGCATCCTCCTGACTGCCATATACCACAATTATCCCTTTGTAGGCTAGTATCTTCATTGCTAGGTATGCTAAATGCAAAGCAGCTTCGAACGCATTGAGCGTTCCTCTGCCTAGAATTGCATTATATGGGTAATTGACATCAACAACATCGAAAGTGATAAACTCTGTTCGCGGATTGCTGATCTCTCTAAAGGATACTTGCAAAGTTATTTTTCCCAGAGCATCAACTTTTCTTCCCCCGAAGCCACATAACAGGTTGGTTGCAGGTTCTAATACCAAACCGCCTAAGTTCATCTGCCTAAATGCATTTGCCATCAGATTATCAGCTGAGCTGCCATTGTCCACTAAGACACCATGTATGACATAGCCACCGATATTTCAATTTATAACCACTGCGTCATTATGCGGGTAGTCCGTAAGCCGAAGATCGCTTTGATCAAAAGTGATTAGCACATGCGACCACTTCATCCTTATATGTGGTCCCTGGACTCCAATATGATGGACTCTTCTCTGGTATTCTCTCTTCTGTTTCTTTATCTGAGGTTCACAACTTGAACCTCCCGTTATAGGAAATATGTGCTTCGAAGCAGGCACTATTGTGTTTACTGTTTGTACTTCGGATGTGTCATCATCTTTTCCCTTTTCTAAAAATGACTGCTGCTGCAACGGCATCACTGAGTAACTTTGCGGAGAAACTTGTGATGGATACTGATTCGCCGATGGCCATTGCTGCTGTGGCGGTGGGCCTGGCGGTGGAGGGGGCAAGACTTGCTTCTGGGGATATGTCAGTGCAGGAAAATCGCTCAAAGGTGGCGCCGGCAAGGCCTGCGGATGATTGTATGCCAAAGTTGCTGACGATCCCAAGGGCGGTGCTGGAAGAGCTTGCCTCTGAGTATAAGTTAATGCGTTGATGATTGGTATTGCATAATTGATTGGGCAATATTGCTAAGATTGACATGCTTCCTTTGAAGTAGACTGCGACGAAGACTCGCTCAGCTCTTTCTTCTTCTGGATTGTGATTTCACAGTACTTCGTAGTATGGCCTTTATCCTCTCCACAGGATACATAGAATAGCTTCTTTTGGAACCTTCCCCCATTGTTTTTTCCTCCGAAGTTGCGGCCGCCTCGACCACCCCTATAGGTATGACCTCCTCTGTAAGATTTTGACTCTTTCTTAAGCTTAGATTTTTCGTCTTCAATACTGAACACATTCGATCATCACTACCGAAGTTTGCTCGATTTCTCTTGCCAAACTGCTGATTCATTTCTTTGGACCTCTGCTGCTCTTGCTGCCTGAGTCCAAAGTCGTTGTCTGCCCTGCAAAACTCATTCATTTTCTCATGGAGCTCGGCAACAATCTTCGGAGGCTTCCTTGCAAAATACTGTGCACACTGACCAATTCTAGGTCTGTTTATGCAGCATCAATCACAACTTCATCTGATACCCCTGGTGCCTAAGCTCTAATGTTTAGGAAACTTCGGAAATAGCTTTGCAGAGCTTCTCCTAGTTCCTGCTTGCATGCAAAAAGGGTCTGAGATGTAATAGCTTGAGATTGAAAACCCTAGAAATTTGCCAACAATGATTCTTTTTACTGTTGCCATGAATAGATAGAACCGAGCCTAAGTGAAGAATACCACAGCTGAGCAATCCCTTGGAGTGCCATCACCAACGATTTTGCTAGTATAGCAGTGTTTGCCCAAAAGGAAACGACCGTTGCTTCGTAGCTTACCAAAAACTGCTTCGGGCTTGATTGTCCATCATAACTGGGAAACATAGTGGGCCTATAGCCATTCGGCCAAGGAACTGCCTACAACTCCTGCAAAAGTGGTGATGTAGCATCAAAGATGTAACTTGCTTCTGATCCCTGGCTGATGTACTGCTTTGCCTGGCCACTCTGGTGCTAATCTTTATTTTGATTCCCCTAGATGTAAGTCGAAGCTTCTTCTATCTGAGATTTCAACATATTCAGTCTTGCAATTTTCTGCTTTCTGAATTGCATCTCTTCGTTGATTTGTTCAAGTTCTGCAAGCTCATCTTCATCAATGTCATGCAAGGCTGCTAGCTCTCAAGCTACTTTCTGCTTTTGCTCTGCCAACTGCTGCTTCAATGCCTCTCCATCAATTTGTACCTCTATACCAGCTTCGTTCTCCTTAAATGCTGCCCCATTCCCGGGTGGGTCTTCGGCATTTGGATGTTGTATGGCCGAAACTTGCCCCCTGGGAACTCTCATGGGCTTCGGATGATGTTGCTTAGTCATCCGGTGGTGAAGCTCCACCGCGGGTGGGCGCCAAATGTTGGGGGCTGCTGTCGAACTACACAATGATAACAAGCCAACATCAAATACGAAGGATCTCCCTCACTGGAGTCCTTTAGTGCAACAATACAAAACTAAAAGGACCTGGATCGGCTTGGGAACTCTTTGCCCAATCTGAAAGTCTAGAAAACGTAGAAGAAAGAACTTAGAACCTTAAGTGTGAATGCAATGCTAATCCACCAGAAAAAGAACATATAAGCACAGTTATTGGAAATACCTTTCGCCTTTAAAGATTAAGGGCTTACATCACGTTTCATCCGAAGCGTACAAGTGTCAGGGTCGTAAAGCCTATCCCCCCTGTCAGTTGAACTTCCCGGTATTTATAGGGGTCAACCGATAGTCTACTTTATTGCGATTTTACATAGTTGCCCTTGCACATAGCCTCTGCACTTCTCCTCCTCTATACAATGTACTCGTCCATTTAGTATTTTTACATCCGAAGTCAATTCGAACACGCAACCTCCTTGAGGTTTGGCATGACATCCCAACCTTGGCGCTTCGAATGGCGTTCGGGCTCTCAACTTCGAAGCGACATGTCTTCAGATCCGTTGCTCGCCGAAACTTCGAACTTCCAAGCCACACCTGAAGTTAGTTCCCAACACCTTCGGACATCGACATTGGAACCTTCAGCCTTCTCCTTTATGACCTAAACTCAACAACACCAAACAACTCGTCCGAAGCATGAGGCTCTGGGCCTTTGGCCCAACAATCACAAAGGCCTTAGAGAACCGCTCGGACTAGGAGGATGGCAAGGAAGGTGCCCAAGCCAAGGTGGAGGTCAAGTCCAACTCGAGTTCAAGTCCGTCTCGGCCTCCAGGAACTGCCCACACCAATTTAATGCCCAGGACGCATACAGAGTCTGTTTTCGACGTTCTACATATGCATAGAAGAGAATTTCATAAGCTTTCATAAGGCACCGGTTTCACCTCAAAATTCCTTCAGAGTCAATGGAAAACGTCAAAACAAGTGAGCGTCCAAAATCTGTCAAGGTACTG
The DNA here is from genome assembly GCA_030272315.1 of Paspalum vaginatum. Taxonomy (NCBI): domain Eukaryota; kingdom Viridiplantae; phylum Streptophyta; class Magnoliopsida; order Poales; family Poaceae; genus Paspalum; species Paspalum vaginatum. Next base: position 11,762,713 of record CM059019.1, on the reverse strand, counting down.
CGACACCGTCTTTGGGGCTTTTAGCCCATGTATCGTCAAGGTTCGATTGCGTGCACCACGCGGTCGATAACCATCGGAGCAGTGGTGTAGTGAATGCAAGATTTCGAACCTTTGGCTCGGAGCCTTCTTCATCAACCTCAAGTTCTCCACCCCTAAACCGACACTACCTCGTGGAAGATCAGGCTTAAACCAATCATCCATGTCTCATTTTTGTGGCAGAACCGCCCTCATCTGGACTAAGCACACCTGCCACCTCTGGCTCGCAGTGTAATTAGACTGAACTAAACCCAGTCGTCCGTCGAGCTACCCCAAAGGGCACTTAATGTAACCATCGCCCAAGGATACCGACATCAGACACATCCAGCCCTCGATGGAGCCACAACAGTTACATCATCACATCAGCAGTTAATAGTAGAAAATATATTGAAGGGCTTACAAACCAAATATTAGTAGTCAAATACATGTTCACATCAAAAGAGTAAGCGTTGTTCAAAATAAATATCACAGTGCAAATATAATACTTAATGAAATAGTCTTTATGCAATGATGAATGAGACGAGAAGCACCGAGCCCACCGGTACTACTCTCCTCCAAGCAATTGTTCAAAAGTCATCGGTACCTGCGCTCAAAATGTGGGAGCAAACCCTGAGTACTAATTACTCAGTAGGACTTAATGCAATGGCTTATGGCTGAACCAAAGCTTGCATTCTATTAGTTAATCCTTAGCCATTCTTTCTAGAAAAATTACATGTCTTTAGGTGCTTATTCATCATCATAAACATTATGTAAAATCATCATATAGTTTGCAGGCATGTAAACATACAAGTACATGCATGTTGTATTGAAAAGAAAACATGTATAAGCATAAATACCATTTGATTGTTTCTACGTTGCCCATGTGTGACATTGGTATTCTCACACCTGGTGAGCATCAGCGATTCGAATCGATTTTTAGTTCTCGGGAATAACTATCATGCCAGGGGTATATGCTTACTAGCCATCGTGTTTTCACATATACTCCCCACCTCCTCTTGTCCCATCCCAAGTTCGATTCAATCCCGCCATTCCCCTAGGTTTTGCCCCCTTAGGAGCGATACCACGGCATACCAGGTTAGCCCTCCCTCGAGTACACGCTCCCCTAGGCCTAACTCCCCCTGACAAGAATGGTAGGAACCTGTCTCTGTTCTTCGGATGGCACAAGTAAGACTTTCACCGGTCTCACGTCCCGGATAAGCACTCTAGCAATGTTGTGCCGATCAGCAGGCGAACAGCGAATCAGGCCTTAAATGGCTTGGGCGGAGTCCACCAAACCATCCACATCATTTTTCATCATAATTTACCCAAATCTCCACCGGGCCTCAATTTAGTTCCGACAACAATCATGTTTAAAGCTTTCCACATTTTGAAAACCTTTTTTTTAAAAGACCTATACGACGAGTGACTCCAATTCACTCATGTCTACTCGCACCAAGCATTACTAGGCATACTCGTCCTACGTACTCTATGGTAGGTGCTAATGCCATGGCGGCCAGGAAGTCTAATGCAATTGTTTTCAAACAACTCCTAATGCGGATGTCTAAACATCACTCAATATCATATTTGCTGGGAATTCATGGTCCTGCCTACCTTTGCTTATTTTTAACCAAACCAACAAACTAAGCTAATGTTAGTTTGCCGGGTTGTGGGGATTTGCCCCGGGCAACCCCTTGATCAGTTGGACTGCTCGCCCTTCCAAACACGACTGATGGGCCCTCCAGGTCATCATTGGGTCTTAGTTGTCTTTTGGACACAGTTGCTCGATGTAGTTCTTTACGGCATCCCCTCGATCACGTTACTACAATAAGCGTCACTATATGGATGAGAAAGTGCAAAATGAGTGCAAAGAATGTATGTTATGCTTATGCCGAATGAAAAAGTCATGCCCATGCTAAAGGTGATGTTAAGTACAATAAGATGCATGATATGTGAAGGGTCTAAAAAATGATGGTGCAAACAAGGAAACAATATTAAACATTTACATCAAATTGGTGGTTCAATGTTTAAACTAGTCACTTCATTTCTGGTAGATATACAAACTCTAAGGACGACAAACTTTTCTGACATGAAGCTCTACAGCACACTAGACTACCAGTAACGTTTCACTTCAAACTAAGCTACACAATAATTATTAAAATTCCAACAAGTTATTCAATATTAAACTTCTTGTATTTATCATAATTAAAATACATGGTTTCTGTACTTGATTTTTTTCTACAGTGAACAAATCTTGACAACATAATCATACACAAAAATCAGGAAGGCAAATAACTTAATTTGATAGTACTTCCATTTTCACCTATTTATTTGAACTCATTTCTAGATGCAAGACACAACTACAATAATAAAACCACTAAAAATACTTTCTACAATCTACACACAGCCAACATGCCACCAAATTTTTCATGAAATTTATTATGCATATTAAATCAAACTTTTCCTATTATTTATTTCAGCATGCAATTTATTGCCTATTTCAAATCACAATCAAAACTTAACGTGCAGGGCACTAAACTTTGACAGTGGCTTAAGTATACAACTTAGAGAACCTACAAATTTCAGTGGAATATTTGGAGCATCTTTAATGTAGCAAGTATTTTCATATTCATAAAATGCACAAAACTCATACATAAGGGTAAAACAGTAATTTAACAGTATATACTAGTGTCACCAAAAATCACACATAATCGTAAATAACATGATAAGGCTACTGACCAAGTTTCATAATTTTTGGATGTCATTTAGACCACTTTTGACATTTTATTTGTTATAGGAAACATGCAATAAACTGAGGGCAAAACAGTCTTTTCATGTATGCACATCTAAACCACTATGTAGATCTACCAAATAGGAGCACAATGCAACTGAGTTTGCATTTTTAGCATTTTGCTTTGATTTTACATGGATTTTGAAATTTTCAGATCTAGAAAATGCCCAAAAATCGAAAATCATCACTCACATGACTTAAATGCTATTATTCCTAAAGTTCAGGGGCAAGCGCGTAAAATTTACAAGACACATCGCACAACAATTGAGATCAATACGGAAAAACATGAAAAATCGGGGGAAAATCGAAAAAGTCCGCGTCTCCTTCTACCTCCAGACAGGGGAAGGCTGCGCGCGGCCGACGGCTTCGTCGGCTCGGATCTGCGCGTAGCGGGCGCCTCAGGCACTCAAAGTGGTCGGGGAAGATGTTCCCGGTGATGGGCTACCGTTCTCCCTTGATTTCATCGCTTGGGGAGGCCCGAATCGATAGGGAACGCCCGTGACCAATGACGTCCGCAGTGCACGCAGCTTGGCGACGTCGGGCTCGATCTCACGGCACCGGCGGAGGAGGCGGCTGCCATAGGGCCTGCTGGCTATGCAGGGATGAGGCAAGGCCGGCGATGGTGGTTGGAGATCCAGGGAGGCGCGCAGGAGGTGGCAGCACTTCGAGCTTGAGCTCCCGGCATCAATGGCGTTCGCGCTCAACGCGGTGGAGAAAGGAAAAGGGAAAGTGGAATGGAGTGAATGGCAGAGGGAACGAGATGGGCTCGGCTTCTCCTTGACCGTGGTCAGACCGCCATGGCTGCGTGGCACGCCCGTTCTGTGCGCCGGTCAGGGTAGGTCCCACTTGTATGTGGCTCAGGGAGGAAATAAATTTCGAAAAAATAGAAAATTTGAGTTTTTGGATAACTTAGAGGCCGATTTAAACTAAACTCAAAATACAGGAAATGTTGTAAACTTTCTGATCTACAACTTTGTTACAAACTTTGACACTACATTGTATTGAAATTTAAGAATAAAATTCAAATGTAAAAGTCTGACCCCAGTTTGACCAACTGAATTCTCCAACTTAAAAATTCCACAAGTCATATTTGATACATTTTTATGATAAAGGTTATATACCAATGTTGTTTAGTTTTCCTAGCGTACAACTTTCATATACAAAGTTTTGCATGATCATGACTTTTGTTTCAGTTAAATTTTAATTTACCGAGCAGGTCTAGATTTCACATATTTCACAAGTTGACATAAAATGAGCCAAAACACTATCCAAACATTTATGCATGTTACCACACAAAATGCTAAAGTTGTCTATCATGAAATTTTCAATAAGTTTGGTATATAAAGTTTTATCAAATTCACCACAGCATTAAAGTTACAACAGCAAATGCAAATATAGTTTTCAGTAAACCGAGTTTAATTGCTTCAAATGACCTAACTTATACGTGCACTCAATATAAAATGCTCATAAAATTATGTAATTAAGTTAATGATGCCAATAAAATGCACTTGAGATGCCTGGGGCATCACAATTTTGCAAGGGAACATGAGGATATTTGTGGAATATGAATGGAGTGTTTATTTGCAAGACCATATTTGTGGGTGGTGGATATGAGTATGGTGGTGGAACATCTCATGTGTGGATGTTTGAATTCAATGTGAATTTAAGCATAACCAAATAGAGGAAGGGGAGTTGATCAGGATTTGAGGTGTCACTACTTCATTAGCACTCAAAGTTTGACAAAACTCAACACAACAATAAGTTGCATTTGTAGAGGTTTCATCATGTAAGCATTTAGCTCTGGAGAGGTATTTCAAACCACTAAGGAACTTGCTTCAGTTTTATTTTCAAAAAGAAAATTCTGAGAATTCACCTTACTAGGATCAAGATGGGTACAACTCAAACTTTGGTTATATCACATTCTATCAACAACCTAGACTTGGTTCAAAAGTACATGCTCCCACAAGGTTGAACATTAGAGAAAGGATTACAACTTATGCCAATAAATTCAAATTTTGTTGGAGAGTATCAAGTTGTATACAAAATACTTACAAAAAATTAACAGAGCAACTATTCATCATTTCCTTTAAGCAAAGGGTACAAACAAAACTCTAGCATTATAGGTAGGAGTTAGTTTATTCATGGTTTTAAGCAAATCTTTTTGGTATTTTGGACTATGCAAATTTTTATAGTATTTTTATTTATTGGGATTAGAAAAGGAAACAAAACAAACATGTTTTTGGTATCATGGCAGATTGGATAAAAGATATGATTGTGAAATGTATGACATTCAATTTGCGTTATGTACCTAGTGTGGTGTTCCCTCAAGCTTAGTTCTTGCAACTGAATGCAAACTTAAAGCTTATGCTTGGCGTATCTCCCTCATGCGTCCATTGCATCTTGTGGGGTGCCTAACAATCCTTCCCCAAGCTTGTACTATTGTACGTTACTCTTTAGCTTGCTCCCTGGGGTGACGGCGATGCTACTTACTTTCAGTTATGCCCATCTATGTTATGCAAATTCCCTTCTCTACTCTTAGTTTGCCTCTTATCTCTTTCAATTAAATGTTAGGGGCTATCCGTCATATCTCCGATGTTGCTACTTGGACCTTCTACATGGTGTCAAGAGTTTATGATTTGTAGGCAACTCAGTCTTGGCATTCTACTCCCTTTGGGTAAATGTCTCCTTGTAGTTTATGTTGAGTTCTTCCTAGCTCCAGCATCATATTTGCCTTCAGCCAACATTCTTTTCCCAAGTGACACATGTGTGGTTGCGGTGTTGCATCCTTTTGTGAAATGGAAGAACACTAAGTTCTCTTCTCAAGAAGAGTGTTGAGAATGGATTCATCACATGGCAGGTTGCATTTCCACCTTTCTTCCATTCCATGGCCAGAGGTGATGTCTGACTTGGCCTATGTAGTTGAAGTAAGGGTTGATCTTGAATCCTATTCTGGCATTGAGCAGACTTCCAAGTGATGACTATGGCTCACACAGACCACTTGTTTTATTTCCCAAATGAGTGGAAAACGGAGAAGGATGGTGCTAGATTTGACTCCATTGTCATTTGCATCTGCCACCAACCTTTGGTTGATGGGTGTTCGCATCTGACGGGTAGAGTGGCTCAGGCCTGACGTCTGGTTGTCTTGTTTGCTCAACTGGCCTGGCAAAAAGGAATTAAGGAAGGCTCTCTATTCGCATTCCTGCATACTTGGGTGATGTCTCTTCATATATCTCGTGTGATCCAATGCCATTGTTTGCCTCCCGAAATGTAGTGAACCAAGGGTCCACTAGCTGCAAACTCATAGGATAGCATGGTATATTCAACTTCATGAATAATACCTTTGCACGACTTCTGACACATGGTCTTGTCAGGATAGCCTCTTAGGGCGAGAGATGCCTGCGCATTCTTTTCTTTGACATGCCGCTGACATTCATTTCCTAAGGATGCAGAGCATGGTCGAAGTCTCGCAGAGATCAACCATGATGGGTTGGACATTGGGTCCTTCCTCACAGGGGGGTTTAGAGGACGAATGCCTCCTACAACAGGTTAGTGGACAACATATACAAGGGCCTACGTATAAAGAGTATTAACACTAGGCCCGTTGTACACAATGTGCTAAAAAAATTGGCACTTTAAGAAGCTTATAAGCACAGAACCGTGTTGTTATGCCATGATTGTTACCATCTTTCAAAAATTTACTCAAATCTAAGGTCACGACATATGGAAAAAAATTATTCAGGACCTTGATTTTTGTCTCCATGGAAACTTGAGAAAATCGACAGGCACCCGATTCTATAGTTAGCTGTAGGACCGAGATGTGCGACTAGAGGGAGGTGAATAGGAGCACTTGAAAACTCAAAATCGTGACCCCACAAACTTGATGCAAAGAAGAACTCACAAGAACCGACGCTAGACACCATCCGCTGAACAGATAAGTGTCTAGCAAGCACAAGGTGTCGTCCACTGAAAGGATATGGACCAGGCACGAAAGAGCAAGCGATTCAACAATCACAAGGATCGCAAGTCACCGCAATCACCGAAACTTGCAAGTTCACCACTCGACATTCACCGCACCAAAATGCGACTTACTGGAATACAGCAAGCAAAGAGTATGGTCAGACAGTGGGATACAAAAACATAGCCGAAGAACAAAATATCAAAAATGGGGCAGCAGCCCTGGCCTCACCGGACTATCCGGTGCTAGGGGCCAGACTGTCCGGTGACACCGGATAGTCCGATGGTGGCTGCCGGACTGTTCAGTGGTACTCACCAGTCAGACTCGATGCTGGACTATCTAGTATGAGCTACTGGACTGTCCAGCAGGATCGGATAGTCATGTGGCTGTATCGGATAGTCCGGTACAGTCGCAGAAAATGAGTTTTCAAACCCCAAATTTGACCAAATCTTGTCCAAACTTCACGAAATTTTGCACAGGCTATCTGGACCCTTTTCCAAAGGTATCCCAAAAGGTCAACTCTAAATGATCAGGGGATTAGCAGGAATTTCAGATCTCGTGAGAAGGCAACCTTTGGGCAAGAAAGGGGAAAACTCAAGAACAACTTTTTCATGGCAATCCTACCAGATTGAGATTACCTAAGTCACAATCTCCATGTCCTAGGAAGTCCAAAAGAGCCAAAAGAACAGGATTGACTCACGGGCAAAGCAAATCAACAAAAGCCCTTGAGTTTCATCCAAAATCCAAACTAGAAAAGGGGGAAGGAGATGGTTGCACACATAAACACGAATTTGGGACAAATGTTCCTTGTATTAGAAGTGGAAATCAGTTTTTACATGGTTCCTCGCAGCCTACCACCGTTCATCCTCCTACTAATGCAAAAATACTAGCTCTAGGGGACTCCAAATCCTAGATTAGCACCCGGTTTTCACTCTAAGCACTTGGCTGGTTGGAAAGCTAAGCCTAGGGTTTCTAGAGGTAGAAGAGTCACTTAAATAACCAGCCACTTTGGTATATATGGCCTAGGCCTAACTGACTCAGTTTACACTAAGACCCCTATATTACATAAACGCCCGTAGGGGCTAAGCTAGAAAAGACCCACTTTCTCGGGGACGGACGACCGCGATGGACTCTTGATCTTCTCTAGCAGCACGCTATCTTTCGGATGACATCCACGTGGCTAATAGTCCAAATCCGTCGATCGACCCTTAGTTTTGTAGTCAAAAACCGAGAAACTTTAGGGTTTCCTTCCAGTTCCTGGAACAGCCCACTCCACTCTATCTTGCCGAGAATTGAGCCCATTCACGAAGTCTAGGTAACTTGGTAGTAGGGTGCAGATTTGAGCAAATCTGCCATCGCCCTCGCACGTCTTCGAGCCATGCACTTGGGTTGGAACACCATGGTGGCACCCAGCATCCCTATCCATCAGGGTTGCCTTGCAGTCCTTCAGAGGTCTTACACTTGCCGTTGCCATACCACTCCTTCGTGTACCAAACTCCCATGGCCGACTGACACTAAGCATGCCTCCTGTCCTTCGAAGGACTTTCTTCTCCATCTACCTCCAGTCCATTGGAGGACTTATGCCCAAGTCCTTTTGGGTCTTGACTTTTGTTGACAATCACTAGTCACTCTAGAGGCAATGGAGTCTATCCATTGGCTCTCATTAGCTATGGTAGATATTTCACAACCAAAATCTACTCATAGCTCATTGATCAACATTGTGAAAATTGACCAAAGCAGGCCCTTGACCTAAGCACCACGCTCAATTTAAGAGGCCTACGGGCACACATTGGATTCTAGCCCAAACTACGCTATAGAAGCAGATTAAAGTGGCATGAAAACATGGTCATGATTTACTCACATGGATAGAGTAAAATGGAGCATGGGGTTTTCAATTTTATCATTTTTTGTTTTTTAAGATAGAAAGAAAGGGTAAGAACAACAAGTTGAATAACAAATTAATATTCTAACTCGCCGCTTCCTCGGCAATGGTGCCAGAAAGCTTATTGGCGGTACTTAGCCTAATAGATTTTACTCCGCAAGCGTACAGAGACCGCTGTAGCTTTCACCTAGGAGTATTCCAAGTTATCGTATTTATCCACAGGGAAGCATTGAGATACAGATATTAACTTATCAAACATCTTGTTATTTTACTCTTTCATTCTAAATGATAAAAGAATGGATAATGGCACACTGACACACTCCACACAGATACAGAGCTTAACGAGAAGCTAGGAGGACAACGAGATGGGTCTGGTTCCTGATGAGATCTTCCTTTACTAAGCACAAGCCAAAAGACAAAGCTAGCTCCAATTGTCACTCTACTAAGGTCGTGACACGACTGAGGTTATGGTTTAGTCTAGACATCTTTACTACATCAGACATCGCGGCTATAGAACCACTGCTAGGCACTAGAGTGTTGATTACCTAGCCGAGAAAGGTGGGTTCTAGGGAGCCCGACTATGGGTACATACATGTTGTAACACAATCTGTCACCAGCCCAGACGACGGCAGTGGAATACAAAGGCATCCTAATCCTGTTCACCGAGAGGAGCTACCTAAAGCCTATGCATGAAATATTTATGGTACACACGAGGCACCCAGAGATGTGTGGAGCTGGTTACAATCCAAGGTGAACTTCTAGAGTAAACTCTAGTTGCTCACACCTCCACTTGTTACGCAAGTGAAAACATCACAACTGCTACGACTTAACTAAAAGCATGAACAAGGAACCCGCAAGTAAATAGATTAGATTAACCATAACCTCATAGAGCAATGCTAACTATAGTCTAACGGCATCCCTACACTACAATCATTACCATAGGCAAGAAAGTAAATGCTTGACAGAGTAAAGAAATATATTAAATAAACTCAAAGTCTTACAAGAAAGGAAAGATACAAGGGACTCATACCAAACTCCTAAAGATAGCTCCGAAATAGGCAGAGCCCGACTCCACCTCCTACTAAACATTGAACTAGAAGGGGTAGCACCACCCGAAGGGGCACCTCCCTAAGGGAGAGAGTGGAGAGAGTGTACAATGGTGCGAGTTGGGAATGAGGGACTACCTCTCTATTTATAGGACAAGGTAGGTTGGTAAATAAGTTAAGGCGGTTGGCTGGGCAGCCAGGTGGTATGCCGTGCAACCATCTAAGAGATCGGGTGGCCCACCCTCCAGGCAGGGCGGCCAACTATTGTCGTGTTTTGGCCCTTTGGTGCACCGACCTTGCTTTGGACGGCTTGATCTTCCATCTTCAAGGAAGTAGCGGTTGATTCGGTTGTAGCACATGCCGGTAGGCCTAAGTCCTTGGCCGGGCAGCCTAGGACTTGGCCTTTGGATGCAACTTGGATGTTCCTCATTGGTTGGAGGGTGTGTCTCTTGGATCCATCCATCATGCATGCCTTTGGTTCTTTGATCAACGGTTGATTTGTGTCCGAGTTGTGCCTCTTGTAGGACCGAGATGTGCGACTAGAGGGGGGTGAATAGGAGCACTTTAAAACTCAAATTCACAACTCCTCGAAACTGGTGCTAAAGAGAAGACCTAAACACAGTCCACTTAACAAATACGTGTCTAGCAGCGCAAGGGTGCCGTCCACTGAGAGGATACGCACCAAGCGAGAAAAAACGACATCCAACTCAACAAGGGCACCGAGGCAACGAATCTTTGCGAAAACCGCCACACAACACTCACCGCACCAAAGTGCGTCTCACTGACTCACATCATGCAAAGAGAATAGTCTGGAAGTAGGGAATGCAGAAATCCAAAGCAAAAAATGCAGCGGAAGAAGCAAACAGTGAAAACACAACTGCAATCCAGGCAGTACCGGACTGCCCGGTTGCAGGTGCTAGACTATCCGGTGGAACCAGATAGTCTAGTGACCTCTGCTGGACTGTCTGATGGGAAGTCCCAGACAAACCCCAACACTAGACTGTCCGGTGGAACCGGATTGTCCGGTGGCCTCTGCCGGACTGTCCGGTAGAGTCGCAGACAAGGGGTTTTCAAACCCAAAACTAACCAAATCTTGTCCAATCTTCCCGAGATTTTGCACAGGCTATCTGGACCCTATTCCAAAGCTTTTCCCAATAGATCAATGCAAAATGACAAAGAGATCGGCGGGAATTTCAGATCTCGTGAGATGGCAATCTTTGGGCAAGAAAGGGGAAAACTCAAGAGAAGCTTGCTCGTGGCAATCTAGCAGGATTGAGATGAACTAAGTCATAATCTCCACATCCTAGCAAGTCCAAAAAAGCCAATAGAACAGGATTAACTCATGGGCAAAGTAAATCACCAAAAGCCCTTGAGTTTCATCCAAAAACCAACTAGAAAGGGGGAGGAAGATGGCTGCACACATGAGCACGAATTTGGGATGAATCTTGCCTTGTTTAGATGTGGAAATTAGTGCTTATATGGTTCAACTTAGCCTAGCACCCTTCATCCTCCCAATAATGCAAAGTACTAGCCTAGGGGACTCTCAAATCCTAAGCTAAGCACCCAATTTGCTTTTTAAGCTCTTGGCTAGTTGGAGACTAAGCCTAGGGTTTCTAGTAGTGGAAGGGTCACCTAAATGACCAGCCACTTAGGTATTTATATCCCAGGCCTAATTGACACATTTACACTAAGACCCCTATATTATAGAAACGCCCGTAGGGGGCAAAATGGAAAAGACTTGACTTTCACACGGACGGACGACCACGATGGAGTCTTGATCTTCTTCGCTTACAAGCTAACTCCTGCATGACGTCCACGTGGCTAGTACTCCAAATCCGCCAATCGACCCCTGGTTTTGAAGTAAGAAACCGGGAAACTTTAGGGTTTCCTACCTAGGCCTGGAATGGCTGACTCCACTCTATCTTGGCGAGAACGAGCCCATTTGCCGAGTTTGGTAACTTGGTGGTAGGGTGACGGATTTGAGCGAATCTGCCAATGCCCTCGCCCGGCATCCCCTGTCCATCGGGATCGCCTCGTAGTCCTTCGGAGGTCTTACTCCTGCCGTTGCCGTGGCGCTCATCCGTGTACCGAACTCCCATGACCGACCGACATCGAGTATGCCTCCAGTCCTTCGGAGGGCTTCCTTCTACCTCCCGTCCATCGGAGGGACTCCTGTCCATCGGAGGTCTTCTGCCCAAGTCCTTCTGGGTCTTTGGCTTCTGTTGACAATCACTCATCACTCCAGAAGCAATGGAGCCGGTCTATTGGCTCTCAATCTCGCCCTTGATGAGTGCATTGTCCACACCTTCTACCTGTAACCAGAAATAGAACAAAGACAAGAAAAACAAGTGTAAAACGGAAAAGAAAGAAGAAAAGAAGAAGGTTGCTCAAAATGCCAAAAAAACCAAACACAAGCAAAGAAGAGCAAAATGAGGCAACAAAAAGAAAACCAAAGATCGACCCCCTAAGACAAGGGAAACTGCTCAACGTTGTCGATCAAACTAAAGCATGACCCCTCGAGAAAGTGCACAGATTTAAGTCAGATTTCATGTTTAGGCAAGGTGTCGTAAATGCTTAGGCATAAACTCAACAAAGACATACGACTAGCTTATCCAAGCATGAGAATATAGCATCGCATTCAACATTCCTGCACATGCTAGATAGCCAAGTCAAGTGGTGATCATGGTTTGGTTTTTAGGAAATAAAAGTGACTTAGCTCACAAATGATATTAGATAGATCCAAGGATCTTAGCCAACCATGCTTAAGCAAGCAACTGTACAATCTAGCACAAGCAAGTACTAACTAGTCATTCCAGAAGAGCTCTATTGCTAGTGAAAGTGAAAATGCATATGATACAATGCAATGCATGATATGATACAAGATGCAAGGAAAAGCAAGGAAAAGCAAAGAAGAAGCAAAACAAAACCTAAACTACAACAAAGTTACCCCAACCTAAAAGGGGTAACAAACACCAAGCTCCCCACACAAGCGAGCAAACGCGCTAAGCTCTAAGGCCTTGGTGAAGATATCTGCTAACTGGGTCTCGGTCTCCACATGGATCAAGTCTATATCTCCCTTCTCATAGTGATCTCTTAGAAAGTGAAACCTCACATCTATGTGTTTGGTTCTAGAGTGCAAGATGGGGTTCTTAGCTACAGAAATAGCAGAAGTAGAGTCTACTAGGAGAGGGATCTTCCTAAAGCTGAGACCAAAGTCACTCAAGGTGGACTTCATCCAAAGCAGCTGGGAGCAGCAGCAATGTATTCGGCTTCTGTGGTGAAAGTGGCTACGCTATATTGCTTGCGTGAGGACCAAGAGACAAGAGAAGAACCAAGAAATTGGCAGGTGCCAGAAGTAGACTTGTGCTCCAGCCGACAACCCGCAAAGTGAGCATCTGAATACCCTTTGAGAAAGAGAGTCGAAGCTGAAGAGAACCAAAGACCAAGCTTAGGAGTGTATTTTAGTTACCTGAAGATGCGCTTCCCCGCTTGATGGTGTGATGTCTTTGGTGAGGCCTGAAAACGAGCACAAAGGCAAACTGCGAACTGGATGTCCGGCCTAGTTGCCGTCAGGTATAGAAGTAAGCCGATCATCCCTCAGTACTCTCTCTGGTCCACAACCTCCCCTTCTTCATCTGCATCAAGCATCGTTTGTGTTGACATGGGAGTCGCCATAGGCTTGAGGTCTCCCTTATAAAACATCATCAGAATGTCCTTCGTGTACTTGGCTTGATGGAAGAAGGTCCCTTCACACCCATGCTTGATTTGCAGTCCAAGGAAAAACTGCAACTCTCCCGTCATGCTCATCTTAAACTCCTTTGACATCTGCTCAGAAAACTTAGTAACAAGAGAGTGAGACAAGCCACCAAAGATGATATCATCCACGTATATCTAGACAATGAGAAGATCACTACCATGCTTGAGGAGAAACAAGGTATTATCAACACTCCCCATTTTGAAACCCTGGTTTAGCAAAAAGGTTTTCAATCTCTCACACCAGGCTCTAGGGGCTTGTTTCAAACCATACAAGGCTTTTTGCAATTTGTAAACCTGGTTACGGTGTTTAGCATTTTCAAATCTAGGGGGTTGTTTGACATAAACTTCTTCTTGAATGAAACCATTTAGAAAAGCAGACTTCACATCCATTTGAAAAAGCTTGAAACCCATGGAAGCTGTAAAGGCTAAGCGAATACATATAGCTTCCAGGCGTGCAACTGGAGCAAACATTTCCTCGTAGTCTATCCCCTATTTTTGACAAAAACCCTTAGCCACAAGTCTAGCCTTATTCTGCACAACAATGCCATCCTCCCCTTTCTTATTTTTGAAAATCCATTTTGTACCAATAGGATTGCATTGTGGCGGTGGCTCTACCAAAACCTAAACCTCATTCCTCTCAAAATTTTCTAAATCCTCATGCCTGGCATTAACCCAATTACCATCAGAAAGTGCGTGTCCAACATCCTTAGGCTCGAAGGAGGCAACAAACGCAGCATGAGCAAAGAAAGCGATACAACCTGTCTGGGACCTAATGATCCCATGTGGAGGGTGATTCCGCTGGACCTGCCGAGATGGAACAACGTCGGAGGTCACCTCCCCTGCATCCTCAATGGGGCCAGCCTCTACTCGAGCTTGCGGTCGGGGGAGTGAGGAGGAAGCCATTGGCAAAGGTCCTCCTTCATCTTTAGAGCTCGTAGCAAAGAGGGCAGGAGCTACAGCCGGTGCAGTGGCTCCTGCATCACCAGCATCTACTTGAACTTCCTCATCTTCAAAGATGGGAGCTCCTTCTTCATCATCACCTGAAAGCTCAAATGCAGGGGTTGTACAAGGCGTAGATTCATCAAAGGAAACTTCACAGGTCTCAACCACTTGTTTGGTATAGAGTATCCACACTCTATATGCCCCATAGCTAGAGGCGTACCCAAGGAAAATACCATCCAAGCAGCGAGATTCAAGTTTGTCCAAATGCCCCCCTTTTTGAGCACAAAGCATCTGCAGCCAAATGCATGCAGGTGCTTGACGCTGGGCTGCCTACCAAACCGTAGCTCATATGAAGTCTTCCATAAGAAAGCCCGGAGGAAGTTGCGGTTGGCAATGTAACAGGCCGTATTCATAGCTCCAGTCCAAAAGCATCGCGGAGTGCTATGCTCATCAAGCATCGTCCGCGCCATCTCTACAAGTGTGCGGTTCTTTCATTCCACAACACCATTCTGAGGTGGGGTATAAGGAGATGAGAATTGGTCACGACAGAAGGTTTTATGGGTTGGCGAGATTGACTGTACCTCGATGGTTCACATATAATGCGGCAAGAGACAAGAACACACGATTTATACAAGTTCGGGCCGCGAGATGCATAATACCCTATGTCCTGTTTGGGGCTGATTGTATTGATCGGAGCACTTGAGATTACAATGATGGTGTGGCTAGCTAGGATTTTGATGTGCGATGATGAGATCTAGAGGGCGAGTCGAGTTCTGATCTTGAGGTGGAGAGATATGTCTGGGAGGAGCCCCTAGCCCGCCTTATATAGTCTAGCGTGGCTTGGGTTACAAGTTGGCTCTAGTCCTACTATGATTGGTTACATCTCCTATTAGGATTCTTCTTAGATCTTCCTTGTACATGTCGAGTCCCTATCTTGCACGCCACGGTGTTCAGCACCTCGAATCCATCCCATGAGGACCCAGGGGATATCCATCCTCCACAAGCCCCCGAGCTTCAAGTTGACTTGAGAAACAATCAGCTTAAAGGTCCAATAAAATCTGCAACTCCTTCTGAGTTAAACTATTCATGGGTTGCACTGACTAGGTGCACCCCATGGGGTAGCCCCCGAGCTTCAAGTTAACATGAGTAATAATTAGCTTGAAGATCCAAAAAATCTGCTATCTGAATGTCTTGCCTTGTAGTCTTTCGTGTAAAAAATTCTGATGGTATCCCCTATGCAGCCCCTGAGGCTCAAGCTGATTAGCATAATCAGGTTGAGGATGAAGCAACTTATTCCTCTAACTGATCTTGGTGGAGAGGGGACGGTGACGTAGCCTCCTGAGTCAATGAGTACGGTGGCGTAGCCTCCCGAGTCGGCGAGTACAGTGGCGTAGCCCCCGAGTCGATGAAGTAATGAGTCCGCAAGGAGGGCAGCAGCCTAGCCCCCTGAGGTGATAGAGTAGTGAGTCAGTGAGGTGTACGGCAGCGCAGCCCTTGAGTCGATGAAGTGGTGAGTCAGCGAGGCATGCGGCAAAGCAGCCCCCGGTCGACGAAGGAGCGAGTCGGCGAGGTGCGCGGCAGCACAGCCCCTGAGTCGACGAAGCAGTGAGTCGTTGAGGCGCGCGGCAGCATAGCCCCTGAGTCGACAAAGCAGCGAGTCGGCAAGGCGGACAACAGCCCAGCCCCCGAGTTGAGGAAGCAGTGAGTCAACAAGGCGGACAACAGCCCAGCCCCCGAGTCGACGAAGCAGTGAGTCAGTGAGGCGGACAACAGACCGGCCCTCGAGTCGACGAAGTAGCGAGTCGGTGAGTTGAACGGCAGCCCAGCCCCCGAGTCGACGAAGCAGTGAGTCGGCGAAGCGGACAGAAGCCTAGCCCCCCGAGTTGACAAAGTGAGTCGGCGAGGTGGACAACAGCCCAGCCCCTCGAATCGATGAAGTAGTGAGTCGGCGAGGCGGACAACAGCCTCGCCACCGAGTCGACGAAGCAGTGGGGCGCCCCCCCATGTCGATAGTGCATCATAAAGTGAACTCCCGAGTTGACAGTACATCATAAAGTGAACTCCCTGTTTGAATTCTGAGTATAGCGAAGGCATTGAGTGTCGGTGGGCCAGACCGACTGCCCCGTACGAAGGGCAAGAGGTATCCCTTAAATGAGGACACGAAGGCATGTAACACCAGTTGTCGGTCTATGACCTAGGCTGATTGCCCCGTAAGGAGGGCCAGATTCCACCCTTTTTATGAGGACGCGAAGGCATGTAACACCAGCTGTCGGTCTACGACCTAGGCTAATTGCCCCATAAGGAGGGCCAAATTGCACCCTGTTATGAGTATGCACAGGCATGTGACACCAGGTTGGCCAGACCGATTGCCCCGTATGGAGGGTCTAGAGTTACCCTGTCGTTGCACACACAGATTTTGCTGAAAAACACCGAGACTTGTCAAAGCACGAGATGCGACAAAAAATATTTGGCTCGGCGAAACACGAGATGCAACAGAAAATAGTTGTCTCAGTGAAACATGAGATGTGACTGAAAAGGATAGACTCAGCATAACACAAGATGCAACTGAAAAGAATTAACTCGGCGAAACACGAGATGCTACAGAAAAGTGAGCACGGTTTGAGTGACCAGAAATAATTTGAGAGATCCAATGCTCGGGTGATTCAAAAGTGATACGAATAATCCAAAGCCCGAGTGATCCAAGAATAATATGAATAATCCGAAAATAATGATCCCGAAATTAATACGAATGATCCAAAGTAATGTGAGTAATCCAAAAAAGACGATTAAGAGATAATCCGAGTGATCTGAAGTCCTCGGTGATCCAAAAAAATGATCCAGAAATAATGAATGATCTGACATCCCGAGTGATCCAGAAATAATATAATCCGAGTGATCTAGAAATAATTTAATTGTGATCCAATAGCTCGGTCAGCTGATGGTCCATTGCCCTTCGCCACAGATGGCAGAAATTAAAGATAGTCAATGATAGCGCAGATATGTTTCTTCGGTACGTCGCGAATATTTATGCCGAGATGAAATATTTTCTTGAAATAGTAATCAGGGGACAATGCAAGTAGTATCGTTTGCAGAGAGAGTACTCAGATGTAAACAATATTGATCGGAGTGACCGGACAAGATGGTCGAATGGACGGAAAATAATTAGCATAATTAATTGCACAATTAAATATTAAAACAACTTAGCTGATTGGTGTGCATCATCATGCGGCCGACTGGATGGAATTGGCTGAGAAAGATGATCAAAACTGGGCCCCGTGCGGGCTCTCATGGCGGCCTTGAATCCGAATTAATTTGGGTCAGCACCATGCAGGTTGGCTTCTATATTCCAGGATGGTGGTCGACACGTAGCAGATGAGAGAACATGGGAAGCACCACAGTTTCCCAACATAGCGTTGGACCCTGCCTTGGACTTGATACGGATGTTATTTAGACCAGCTGCTTACTTTGTCGGTGCGTAGCAGATGACGTGTGGCAGCAACCAAGGAAGTAGTAGTCAATCGGCTCCAATTTGATCAAACTCGTTGGCGATGGAGGCAGTAAGCCAAAGATGAAGATCTCTCATCCCGAGATTGACGACGTACATGATAACCGCCACGTCGACGAGGATCAACTTGATCTCATTGCTGAAGATGATGGCCATGGAGCTACCGATGTTGTCGATGTCGCCTCCCCTACCTGGCGCGCCAACTGTCCATGTTTAGTACCGGCAGTGCACCACGTGATGTATCACACAGTGCTTTTTGTGGTTGGCAAGATTGACCGAAGCTCGATGGTTCGCGTGTAACGTGACAAGAGATAAGAACACATGATTTATACAGGTTCAGGCCGCGAGATGCGTAATAGCTTACGTCTTGTTTGGGGCTGATTGTATTGATCGGAGCACTTGAGATTACAATGATGGCGTGGGTAGCTAGGGTTTTGATGTGCAGTGATGAGATCTAGAGGGCGAGTTGAGTTCTGATCTTGAGGTGGAGAGATATGTTTAGGAGGAGCCCTTAGCCCGCCTTATATAGTCCGGCGTGGCTTGGGTTACAAGTTGGCTTTAGTCCGACTAGGATTGGTTACATCTCCTGTTAGGATTCTTCTTAGATTTTCCTTGTACAAGTCGAGTCCCTGTCTTGTGCGCCACGGTGTTCAGCACCTCGAATCCGTCCCATGAGGACCCCAGGGTTATCCATCCCCCACAATCATTGCGGATAGCCCTCATGGCCTTATGACTCTCATTTCATAACCTCAAGACCAGATCCCAAACAAAATCGAAAGCCTCATCTTTGAATTCTATGAAGAACACCCATGAAAAGTGTGAAAACTCATCTACAACGACAAGCACATACCACTTCCCACTGACCAACTGTACCCGAGCAGGACCAATCATGTCCATATGCAGTAGGTCACCCAGGTAAAAGGTCATCACCTAATTAACAGGTGCATGAGAAGCTGCAACCATCTTGCCATGACGGCAATCCTCGGATCAGACCCATCGAGCTCAACCATGTTGCCCACTCATAATCAAGGCAAGATTCGTCCCCAATTCGTGCTCATGTGTGCAGCCATCTCCTTCCCCCTTTTCTAGTTGGATTTCGGTTGAAACCCAAAGGCTTTTGGTGATTTGCCTGTGAGTTAATCATGTTGTTTTGGTTCTTTTGGACTTGCAAGGACGTGAAGAATATGTCTTAGAATATCTCTATCCTGCTGGATTTCCACGAGCAAGTCAATCTTGAGTTTTCCCTTTTCTTGCCCAAATTTTCCCCTCTTCATGAGATCTAAAATTCCCGCTAATCCCTTGATATTTTTGAGTAGATCTTTTGTGAGTAGCTTTGGAATAGTGCTAGGATAGATTGTGCAAAATTTCGTGAAGATTTGGGAAGATTTTTTCAAGTTTAAGGTTTGCAAACTCAAAATCCGAGGCTGTTTTCTGGGCACACCGGACAGTCCGGTGCAACTTAACTGGGTAGTCCGGTAGACCTAACAGTAACCAAATGAGGTGAATTTTTAGTATGTTGTTCCCCATGTTTTCCTCAGCATGCGACTAAAATTTCATGATTTTTGTAGACCGTTTGACTAGGTTTTGGTAATTTTCTTTGGAACCCAGTCTGCTTGAAATCTGGCTGTCGGACCGTCCAATGGAGGGTGTCGGACCGTCCGATAGTGGCAGTGATTTTTCAGCCAAATCTAGTTTTAGTTGCTCCCAAGGTCTGAGGCGTGTTTCCGGTAGTTTTGGGGGTGCTTAGGATCGTTCCTAAGGTCTTAAGCACCTCATTTGCTAAGAGATCTTGGTGATCACTAGGTGGGTTCCTTTTGGTTGGTTTGTGTTCGTTTGGTTTTGCCTCAACCTCGCTTTGATGGTTCACATTGTGTGCCTATACTCTTTGCTTGCTATGTATTAGTGAGACGCATCTAGGTGCATTGAGTGGTTAGCAAGACAATTCGACATGAGTTGTTGCTCCACTTGGCTTGCGGTCTTTTTGATCGTTGAGTTGAGTGCTTCCACTTGCTTGGTGCGTATCCTCTAAGTGGATGGTACCTTGCGCTACTAGACACGTATCTGTTCAATGGACGATGTATAGTTCTTTTCTCAAGAATTAGTCTTGGGGTTTGTGAATTTGAGTTTTAAAGTGCTCCTATTCACCCCCCCTCTAGTCGCACCTCTCGGTCCTACGCTTCTCAATGAGAGTTCGGGCAGCAGCAACACTGAGGGATAGGAAGGATCCTCCAGTGGCTGCATTGAGGTGTTCTTGCATGGACCGACGTAGTCCATGGAGGCAGTTCTGAATAATCAACCACTGTTCCATACCATGGTGGGGCTAGGCAGCGATATACTCTTGAAGTCTTTCCGATGCCTCCGCCACCGTCTCATCTGTGAGGTATTGGAAGCTCAAGATTTGGTTCCTCAATGAGCTCGTCTTCCCCAAATGGAAGTACTTTGCTAGGAACACATTTGAGCATGCCTCCACATTGCCAAGTTTGCGTGGTTTAGGTAGAACCACTGTTTTGCCTTCCCCACTAGTGAAAATGGGAAAAGGCACAGTCGAATAGCATCGGGGGTTGCACCTTTGATCATAAAAGTGTTGCAAATCTCCAGGAATTGCTGGAGATGATTGTTTGCATCCGCCGATGCCAATCCAAAAAATGAGATAGCTTGGACCATGTGGATGGCACTTGGCTTGAGTTCGAAGTTTTTGCCAACCTACACTTCAGGCCTAGTAGGAATGTTGTTGCTGGATGGGATGGAGAACTCATGAATGGTCTTCTCAGTCATAGTTGGTGTCGGTGAAGTTGTACTTGAGGTTCCAAACTCAAATGATGGCACACGCCTCTACCCGTGGATTGTCTTTTTATGGACTCTCCTGAGCAGCGACTCCGGATAGTTGTGGAAATTTGTTGGTAAGTCAAAACCGGTCATACACCTCTCTCTCACCAAATAATAAAGTAGACAGAGGCAAATGAGCCCACAAAGAGATACCTGTATGTTATCAATTTTACATTACCTAGGTTTGAACAAAATCAAACTTCTATTGCCAATTGCTTCCCCGGCAACGGCGCCAGAAAAAGCATGTTGATGTCTCTTAGCGTAACAAATTTTACTCCGCAAGTGCACAAAGATTCGCTGTAGCTTTTTCACCCAGAGTATTCCGAGTAACATAAAAATCCACAGGGAAGCAACGGCAAATAGGTGGAATGATATGTTTGAACTTCAAACAGTACTGTAAAATAATAACTACCAGCTATTCTTACAACAGGCGTAAGGTAAACAAGATAGTGTACGGTGGATGAGTAAACAGGGATCAAACCTGTCAGCAAAACATAGGAAAGCTATCTCGGAGGACAACGAGCGAGGTTAAGATATCCAAACTCTATCTCTTAACTACTGCATAGGAGTATTCGTGGTTGAACTAAGTCAATCAAACATGAACTAGGGTCTTGCATCAAGCAAAATTCCAGACTTCACCGAGGAGACACGGAGGTAGATAGTTGGCTAGCCAAACGGCAACTGACTAACACCTACAGGCTTACCGAATGATAGGGTCGGATTATAGAGGCTCCCTAATGCTGACCAATAGGGGCTACCAGCCAGATCTGCATGGGTAATATGGCACACTAAACTAGTGATCAAGTGAGAACTTGATCACTAAAGGTCTTCCTTGATTAGAGTGTGAGAGCTAACTTAACCTTAGGTCAAAGCTTAAGGCAAGTTTATAGCACCGGCAAGTCTAGCAAGATTCAAGTGACTTAAGAAGAACACAAACCTAAGCCTTGGTTTAGTGTGCAAAAAGATACACCACATTAGGCAAGTGTAAGAAATACAGTAAAGTATAACTGAAGGATGGAGCAATGAAGTATATTATGTTGGAGTAGTAAGAGTATAAAAGATAGAAAGATGCAAGAGCTTCTGCAAGACTCAAAGCTAAGTCTAGAATCCCTGAGGCAAAAGCTCAAACTCGACTCTAATTCTTAGGACTAACCTACTGCTACAAGACTAAGACAATGGTATGTTCCACTCAACTTCCACAGTTCACAAGTGAGGCCTAGGGACCTATTTATACCCAAAACTGAGTGAGGGGTATTTATACTCGAGGTAGGTTAGTGCGGTGGTGAAGTCAGTGCTGGGGTGGACACTTGGTAGGCCGGGCAGCCTCCTAGGGGCCGGGTGACCTGGTCTTAAGGCCAGGCGACCATGTGGCAGGCTGGGCGGCCACTTGATCCACCGACTTAGCCATTCAATGCTCCTGGTTGCCTCCCGAAGCCGGTTTGTGGTTGGTTTGGCAGTTACACTTGTGCTTTTCTCTAGGACATTGGATCTTCACTTTTGTTTCTTCCTTAGCCATAGGATTGAAGTGCCTTGGATCGCTGACTTCAACAATCCAAGTCCTGGATCGATGAGGTGGTGGGTCTTCCAGCGCTTTGCATGTTGCTTTCGTGTTTTACACCTTGGAGTTGTGTCGACATGTCATTTATGTGTATGCAGGTTGAGGAAGAGGTCATTTGGCCACAAAATCTGGCTAGGCAGCCAAGGGGGAGGCTGGACGGCCTAGCCCACTGGCCTAGCTTCTAGGGCTCTTCCTGACTTAGCCATAATTTGCCTGCTTTCAGCTATACTTGCACCTACACTCAAATATTCAACACAACTGGTGGAAATATGTCAGTAGCATGGGTTAGTTTACAATTTGATGTATTTTCATTCATGTTCATGGATAGTTGGCAGTCGCAGATAGTGCAATAACGACTGTCAACAAGTTCTATCAATGAAATTGCCTTTGTGCTATTTGTTCTTTGTTTATACATGATCTATGATCCATACCTTTGCAATGCTTCATCGTTTACATAGGCTAGACGCATCATAAGAATTCCGCATGTCTTTTAGATGATCTTTTTAGCTTGATTGGTTGATTGAATCATCTCATGCTTAGATATGGTTTAGGCTTGCTAGTTCATCAATTAACTCATTTTACATGACATATGGACAGGAGAAAGGTTCAAGCAAGTCTATGACATTCAAGATCATGTTTATCCTATGTTTCATGTTAGATCCATTCTTAGGGAATCTTAGTTCATATGAAGTTTGCCTCATATCTTTTGCTTATCCCTTAACCATACAAATCCCTGTTTGATCTTGTTCTTGACCTTAATCTAGTTTATGCTCTGTTGATGCAAGATTTTGACTAATATTTTGTATCATTTTATATGACTTTCTACTGATTTTGAGTGTCAATCTTATCTTTTACTAAGAATTATCACCGATTATCATGGATTTTGCAACATTGCCTTGAAAATATGCTATACTTAATTTTTGCAGGTTTTTGAGGTATTTTTCGCAAAATTCATCATAAATGTACGTCGAGTAAGAAAAGGCCTCTGAGATGGTATTCTAGAAAGTGATAAACAAGGAAAGATTGGTTGATTCATGCCCCCCTCTGAGTTGATCAAGGCTTCCTATTTGGGGAACTTCTAGAAGATATCATATGCTACAAGCTTCTGGAAGAATATACGGGAAAGACACTTTATATCTATCCAAAACTAGAAGACTTCGACATCTTTCGATCAATACTGAAGATTCTAGAACTCTACGAGTCCGAGTAATACTGCAAAGTCCATACTTAGGCGATAGGGAACGACCCTGCGAAAGATGGAAGGAAACGACCAGAGGAAGGGCTGGGGTCGGCCGACCCTATCCCCCCAAGTGGGCCGACCTCAGGACTCCTGACGTCGGTTTCCGATTTCCTTTCTACCACGGCCCCTCCAAGGTATAAATAGCAAGTCTCAGCCTGGAGGTCGGGCATCCAATTCATTATCAAGGCGCGGAGGCGATGACAAGAGGGACAACAATTAGATGAGAGTAGAGGGTCGAGTTCTAGGCTAGGGATTAGTGCCTCTCTAATCTATAGGGGTAATTAGGGTCCTTGCACGGAGCTCTAGTTACCTAGCTCTAGAGGTCTAATTGTATCATCATGAGCTATGGCCATGGTTGTAAGTATGATACAATTTATTAATGAAGCATTGATCTTGTCTAATTATCATCTTATTGTTCTAATTATGCTTGTTCTAGCTCTAATTAACTTTAGGCCTAGATGCATGTTAATTAGAGCATGTTATTAAGGGTTATATTCTTCTAGTGATCTTGATCTTCAATCTTGCTTACTAATGATATAATTGTTTAGCTAGTTCTTGTGATCATGGTGATTAGAGGTTCTTGCTATGCTAATTATGTTATTAGACTATGTGAAGTAATTAGAAGTGCATTCTCTAATTATGTATGCCTGTTGAGAGTTTCTCGTCGATTACCTGGTTTTAGTGACAGTAGAGCTAGAGAAAGGTTAAACTCGATCTAGGAGGTTAGGTTGATTGATCTTGATTTAATCATGCTATGAAGCATATGCTTGATCATACTTATTTCTACCTTGATCTCCTAGTTATCTCATTGCTCTTATCTATTTGTGGCGCCCATATCATGCATGTATTGGATCCAATTAGAGCTTGATTAGACTCTAGTTAATACCCCTTAATTGGTGTTCTAATTATGATCTAATTGTTTATCATCTAACTCTAACATAGTTTAGATATAGATTAGATACAGATTAGGGTTAGTTTAGACATAGATTAGAGTTTATCTGATACCTTTTAGTTTACCTTAAACTCTTGTTAATTAGTTCTCTATTAGTTGATTTCCTAGATTGACAAAACCCATGATACTCATCCTAGGAAAAAGCTACCACGATATTGTCGTTTGCAGTATAAGGTTTGTCGTGCTTAAGTGACGTCAACATGCTCTAATCTAATTATCGATATAGTTAACTTAGTTCATATAATCACCCTTACCTTTGTAGATCAATTAGAGCTAGATAGTAGCTGGTTAATCCTTGATACTCATCTTGGAAAAGACTACAACTGATATTTTCGCTTGCAGTATAAGGTTTAGCATGCTTAAGAGCCGTCAACAAGTTTTTCTGGCACCGTTGCTGGGGAAAACTATCGTTTAGACTATTATAAATCTTGTATTAACCTTTTACTACTAGTCTTGATAGTTAGTGTGTTTTCTAATTGTGTGCTAGTATAGTTCTAATTGTGTGCTAATTGTCTTCTAATTGTGTTCTAATTAGCTAGTGTGTTCTAATTCTTTTGTTTGTGTTTAGTCTTTATGTTCTAATCTTAGTCTCTAACTGTCAATTGTGCTCTAATATCATTCTAGTGTTCATCGTCATTCTTGTGTTTTAGACTAACCCAACAACTTTGTTGTCATTAGATGTTTTTTTGTGTCTTTGTTTGTGTTTTTTTATTTAACATGACGACTATACAAGAAGATGTATGGAACTTAATATTGAGGGAGTCAGATACTCCAGCAATTAAAGATCTGAAGCCACAAGAATCAAACGTGAGGCCAACAGCCGAATCTATGAGTTGAAGCCAAGAATTATCTGAATTGTTGCTGAACTTTCTTTTAGTGGATTTGAATCTGAAAATCCATACAAGCACTTGGAGAAGTTCGGTGAGAACTACCACACGTTCGAACAAGAAGGAGTTCTCGCCGAATGGTTCAAATGAAATACTTGCCGCAAGAGAAGCTCAAGGAGACTAGGGACCACTAGTGCAGAAATTCATCACCAAGTTATGTGACATGCTTAAGGTGCACAAGTTGATAAAGCAAATGTGGAACTTTTCACAAGAAGAAGACGAATACATCGACGAAGCCTGGGAAAGACTTGATGATCTGCTTACTCAAGGGCCACAGTTTGGAGTGACATCTGAGATGGCAATGTAGATATTCTACTTTAGGTTAACTTCAGAAGCTTTCATATATGTGAACATGTGTGCCGGAGGATCGCTTATGAGCAAGTCAACCAGTGAAGCCAATAAGATCTTATCCAATATATGTTTCACCCTCCAGGAAGAAAGAGAATGGAGTGAAAGAGAAGCTAAAGAAGCAGAAGTGGATCATGTGGTGCATACATTAGAATCCCAACTGCCTAAACTTTATACTCAAGTGTCATTTGGATTTGATGATGAAGAATATGATGAATTGCATTGGATGTCTACTGATTTTGGAGAACCACTCAAGTGTGCAGAATATCTCCCACAAAAATACTTAGAGGAAGAAAGAGAAGAACTCTTTCTCCAGAAATTCCAGTAAGAAAAATTAGTGAAGGCCAAAATTGATGAGGACATCACTCCTATGATTATGCAAGGCCCTATTACAAGAGCACGTGCAAGACAATTGAACCAACAGGTGAGCTCGTTCCTAAGTGTCCGTACATATACCTAATGCTATGGTTGATTATATTGTACTTAGAAATTTAGGAGAGGACCATGAAGGCCTTGGATAGCAGTTCAGACCAAGAGGAGGGCTAGAAGAACGTAAGTCAAGATGGAGGCCCAATTCTCCTCAGAATCGACTTCCTCGGCCTCCAGGACCAGTCATCAGTAATATCATCGCCCTGGCCACAAACGGACTCCGATTTTGACGATCCACATATTCCTAGAAAGCTAAGAATATAACATTTCTAATGCCACCAGTTTCAGGTAATTTGGAGTTCAGCGTCATCAGGAATTCATGTCGCAAGTTAGAGACCAGAATCTGTCCAGGGGCTGTTTTCCCTCTTTTTGGGCTGTTGGCCCATGTATCATCTAGGAGTCCATCATAGACGCATCTAGGCCTTGTTGGTTGAACTAAACTCTATATAAACAGTAGCCGCCGAACAAGTTAGGGTTGGGTTTTGCTTAGATTAATCTATCATTGAACAGTTTCGCCGTCATCGGTTTGTGAAACCCTAACTTGTGCAACTCAATTGAGATTTGCGTTTTTCCTCATTCTTGCTGGTGTTCTTCAGTTGCATTGCAGGAATGATAGCCTTCTTGGAAAGGTTGATTGCACACATCATGTGGTCGATAACCATCAGAGTAGTGTGTCATGATTGCAAGGATTTGAACCTTTGGCTCGGAGCCTTTGTCACCAACGTCGCGTCTCCACCCCTAAATTGACGTACCTCACAGAAGATCGGGCCTATCCTATATCAATTGTTATCAGTTTCTAGGTTGTCCGTTAGGTAATTCTATTTATCCTTTAGATTAGTTTTGTTTTCATATACCTACAGTCCAGAAAAAGCCAAAAAAAATATTCCGTTGTCCCATTACCTATAGTGCCGCAATAGTCGTTTTCAATTTGCTTTGTGGAGTTTTCCTCCTTTGTGGTTGAGTTCGTTGCTGGTTAGGGTTTGTTCTTCATTGTTGTGCTTGTGTTTCCATCCCCACCCTTGTCCACAGTTTGCTTTTGCCTTCATTTGTCCTTCCATCCACCGCCGAGAAACCCATCCATCGCAGTGAAACCCTAATTTGAGGTGTCGTCAGTAAAACGGCCGTAACTTTTCGCTCCGAACTCGGAATAGGGCAAAAATATACATTTCTAGAAACGGCAAAAAATTTCACAACTCATTGTCCCCTGCTTTGTTGTGTTTGCCGCTGTGATTTTTGCGAAAATCAGCCTAGAAAATAGGGGTCTCGGGCCCTGAAGTTTCTGCACGCTTGTGTTTCACGTGTTTTCTCTCATGGTTTTGGCTCCACAGCACACATCTGGTTTCTATTTGTTTTGAAATTTTTTGTGATACTTCCTGCTGTTACAACCGAAGTGTCAAAAAACAAAAGGAAAAAAATAATTAAAAAAAGAAAAAAACAGAGAAAAGAGTTGCAGGAAGGGCTTTTGTTGTTGGTGTTGTTTCTACCTCCACCTTCTACCTTGTTATTCCTGTGACACTTTGTGCTTCGATTTGGGGACTTGCTTTTGGCCAGCAACAAACACCTACTTTGGATCATTATTCAGCTTTGCTTAACTGTTACACTATTGCATTTGCATAGCCACATATTGAGCCATCCCAAGCTCCACTATATTTGTCTCTTGAGCAGTACAGGTCGGACCTTGCAATCATCCCACGTTCTAGGTGTGTTATTGCCACTTCGCCGCCATCGTTCCTTCTAGATCGCTATCGTCCTTTGCGCTGCATGGTAAGAATATTTGCAAGCGTTTGGTAAACGCTTGAGTGTGAGCGATTCCACCTACCAATTAGATAGGGATAGGATAATCTTGTGTCCTTGTCTCTGTTTTTGTTTTCACTAACCATGGCAGGCGATGAATCCCCTCAGGACTTTAATGACTATGTTTCTAAGGATGAGCTTAAGAAGCTTATTGCTGCGCAAAACAAGCTTATTGGTGATTTCAGGGCAGAACTCACTCTAGTTGTGACCGAGCTTCGCACTACGGTCAATAGTTTGGTGTTTCGGCTTGACACGGTGGAGAACAAGGTTGCTGCCTCCAGTCAAGCTTCTTCTACTTCCGAATAATCCAAGGCGTCCTCTAATCATGAAGATGAAAATGAAGACGAAGATGATATTTATACCGAGCAAGGCTGGCGTGGTAAAGGTAACAAAGGTAATGAGGGCAAATGACCCCCACGACGTGGCTCCAAAGGTAACAAATCTGATAATGATAACCAGTTTGCTAGGGTTAAATTTAAAATTCCACCCTTTGATGGATCATATGATGCCAATGCTTATTTAGATTGGGAGATGACTGTTGAGCAAAAATTTAATGCTCATAAGATTCTAGCTGCTCAACATGTTCCCTATGCTACTAGTACTGGCTATGCTATTCTATGGTGGAATGGTTTAGTTAAACTTGGTCAAGATCCTTCTACATGGTCCAAGTTAAAACGTTCTATGCGTAATCGTTTTATTCCTCCTTTTAATAAGCATGATTTGAAGAAAAAATTGCAACGTTTTGATCAAGGCACTCGTTCTATTCATGAGTACTATAATGATTTGCATGTTGCTATGTTGCGTTGTGATATTGATGAGGAGGATGAAGATACTTTGACTCATTTTTATTCTGGTTTGCGCAAAGAAATACAAAATATTGTTGATTATAAAGATTACTCCACCACAGACCAGTTGTTCCATATTGCTATGTTGGCAGAACAAGAAGTGCAGGGACATGCGCAACTATCGTGCAACACCTTTGGTGTTTCTTATTCCAGGTTGGCTTCGAGCAAGGGACGTGCTTTACCACAACCTGAGGTGAGCACATATGCTTTTGTGCCTTACCCAGTGAAGACCGATGTTTTCCCTACTACGCCATCATCAAATATTGTGTGCCATCGGCACAAAGGCATGGGACATGTTATGCAGGAGTGTCCGAGCAAGCGAGCCTACATTGCTACAGATACCGATGGGTATATCAGCGCTAGTGATGTTGAAGATGATTTGGTATTACAAGCTAACATTACAGGTATGACTGAGGACAATGCATATGCTTAAGGTGAAAATAAAGACAAGCTTCAGCGGCATAATCTATTTCAGATTTATTTTATTATCAACAAGTGCCGTGTTTGTACTATCATTGATGGTGGGAGTTGCAATAATTTGGTGAGTATTGATTTTATCAAAAAATTTGGTCTTTCTACACGTGCCTACATTCACCCATATCATATTCAATGGCTTAACAACAACGGTAAGGCCAAGGTAACACATACTGTGCGTGTCCATTTTTCTATTGGTACATACCATGACTATGCAGATTGTGATGTTGATCCCATGCAAGCATGTTCTCTTTTGTTGGGTAGACCTTGATAATTTGATACTGATGCAATTCACCATGGTAAAACTAATACTTATACTTTCATGCATAAAGGCAAGAAAATTACGTTGCTTCCTTTGACCCCTACTGAAATTGTGAAATGTGATAAGGCCATAGCTAAAACTACAGAACGTGATAAGGCTTTAGCTTCTGAAAATCAGCAAGCATCAAAATCTGTTGTGCCCTTTAAAACTGAACCATCCATACCATCTGCTAGTTCTCGTGCTATTAAGTTAAACGGTGATGCTATGTTTGCTACAAAATCTGATCTTGCTGCTTGTGCTTTCGATGATGCTTCCGGCTATGCTTTATTGTGCAAGAGGGTCCTGTTTTCAATTGATGATATGCCTCCCTCATTGCCGCCTGCTGTTGCTAACCTTTTGCAGGAATTTAAGGATGTTTTCCCTGCAGAAATTCCACCGGGAGTACCACCATTGCGAGGGACTGCGCATCAAATTGATTTGATTCCGGGTGCCACTTTGCCCAACCGTGCTGCATATAGGACCAATCCAGAGGCAACTAAGGAGATTCAGAGACAAGTCCAAGAGCTATTGGACTATGGGTACGTACGTGAGAGCCTTAGTCCTCGTGCTGTTCCTGTCATTTTGGTTCTAAAAAAATGGTACGTGGCATATGTGTGTTGATTGTAGAGCCATTAATAATATAACTATTCGTTATCGTCATCCTATTCCTCGCTTAGATGACATGCTTGACGAATTATGTGGCTCTGTCATGTTTACCAAAATTGATTTGCATAGTGGCTATCATCAAATTCGAATGAAATTAGGCGATGAATGGAAAACTGCTTTCAAAACAAAGTTTGGCTTGTATGAGTGGTTAGTCTTGCCATTTGGGTTAACTAATGCACCTAGCACTTTCATGCGCTTGATGAATGAGGTTCTCCGTTCTTGTATTGGAAAATTTGTGGTGGTTTATTTCGATGATATTTTGATCTATAGCAAATCTTTGGAGGATCATCTCGATCATCTACGCACCATTTTTGTTGCGCTACGCGAGACGCACTTATTTGCTAACCTTCAGAAGTGCACCTTTTGCACCAATCGAGTTGGTTTTCTTGGCTATGTTGTTACTCCACAGGGAATTGAAGTGGGTGAGATGAAGATTGACGCCATTAGGAGCTGGCCTACACCGACGACTATCACACAGGTGTGTAGTTTTCTTGGTCTTGCAGGTTTTTATCGGCGCTTTGTGAAAGATTTCAGCACCATCGCTGCCCCAATTAATGAGTTGACGAAGAAATGTGTGATGTTCCATTGGGGTCCAGCACAAGAAAAAGCCTTCAACACGTTGAAAGATACGTTGACACATGCACCCATTTCACAGCTTTCGGATTTTGGAAAAACTTTTGAGCTTGAATGTGATGCGAGCAGAATTGGGATTGGAGGTGTGCTACTACAGGAAGGTAAACCTGTTGCGTACTTTAGTGAAAAATTGAACGGGCCATCTCTTAATTATTCGACTTATGATAAAGAGTTATATGCTTTGGTGCGTGTTTTGGAGACTTGGCAGCATTACCTTTGGCCTAAAGAATTTGTTATCTATTCTCATCATGAATCTTTGAAACATATTAGAAGTCAAGCTAAGCTAAATAAACGATATGCTAAATGGGTTGAATTTATAGAGTCATTTTCGTACATCATTAAGCACAAGAACGGAAAAGAAAATGTCATTGCGGATGCTTTATCTCGTCGCTATACTATGTTGTCACAACTTGATCATCGCATCTTTGGTTTAGAGACCATAAAAGGATTATATGCTGCTGATTTTGATTTTAAAGAGGCTTTTGAAAATTGTCGAGAGGGACGAACATGGAATAAGTTTGTGCTAAATGATGGACTTCTTTTTCGGGCTAACAAGTTATGCGTCCCAGATAGCTCTGTTCGTCTTTTGTTTTTGCAGGAGGCGCATGGAGGAGGTTTGATGGGTCATTTTGGTGTGAAAAAAATGACGGATGTGCTGGCTGCTCATTATGGCCCAAATTGAAGCGGGACATTGAAAGGTTTGTGGCACGCTGCACTACATGCAATAAAGCTAAGTCTTGCCTCAATTCACATGGTCTTTATTTGCCTCTCCTGGTTGCAAGTGTTCCTTGGGCTGATATTTCTATGGACTTTGTGTTGGGTTTGCCTCGGACTAAGAAGGGGAGAGATAGCATTTTTGTTGTTGTCGATCGCTTTTTGAAAATGGCACATTTTATACCTTGTCATAAGACGGACGATGCTTCTCATATTGCTTATTTGTTTTTCCATGAGATCATTCATTTACATGGATTGCCTAATACTATTGTTTCGGATCGAGATGCAAACTTTTTGAGTCACTTTTGGCGGAGCTTATCGAACTCTGTCTACTATGCTTAGGGCTATTTTGAAAACAAATTTGAAAATGTGGGAAGAGTGTTTGTCTCATATTGAGTTTGCTTACAACAGATCCATTCACTCTACCACAAAGTTTAGCCCTTTCCAGGTGGTTTATGGTTTTAATCCTCGTGCTCCTATTGATTTGATACCTTTGCCTTTCGAGGAACCTTTGTATATGGATGCTTCACAACGTGCTGATTTGATTCAGAGCTTACATGAAATAACTAAGAATAATATTGAAACCATGAATGAGAAGTACAAACTTACTGGTTGTAAAGGTAGGAAACAAGTGCTTTTTGAACCAGGTGATTTGGTGTGGCTACACTTGAGCAAAGAACGTTTTTCTGATTTGAGAAAGTCCAAACTTATGCCTCGAGCTGCAGGTCTTTTTAAGGTTCTTGAAAAAATTAACGATAACGCATATAAGCTTGAGTTGCCTGTAGATTTTGGAGTTAGTCCCACATTTAATATTGCAGATTTGAAACCATATTTGGGAGAAGAGGATGAGATAGCGTCGAGGACAACTTCACTTCAAGAGGGGGAGGATGATGAGGACATCACTCCTATGATTATGCAAGGCCCTATTACAAGAGCACGTGTAAGATAATTGAACCAACATGTGAGCTCGTTCCTAAGAGTCCGTACATATACTTGTGAGGATGGTATGCTACCTAATGCTATGGTTGATTATATTGTACTTAGGATCTTGGGAGAGGACCATGAAAGCCTTGGACAGCAGTTTGGACTAGGCGGAGAGCAAGAAGAACGTCCAAGTCAAGATGGAGGCCCAATTCTCGGAATCGACTTCCTCAGCCTCCAGGACCAGTCATTAGTAAAATCATCGCCCAGTCCAGAAACTGATTCTAATTTTGACGATCCACATATGCCTGGAAAGCTAAGAAGATAATCTTTCCAATGCCACCAATTTCAGGTCATTATTCAGAGTCATCAGGAATCCATGTCGCAAGTTAGAGATCAGAATCTGTCCACGGGCTGTTTTACCTCTTTTTGGGATGTTGGCCCATGTATCATCTAGGGTCCATCATAGACGCGTATAGGCCTTGTTGATCGAACTAAACTCTATATAAACAGTAGCCGCCACACAAGTTAGGGTTGGGTTTTGCTTAGATTAATCTATCATTGAACAGTTTCGCCATCATCGGTTTGGGAAACCCCAACTTGTGCAACTCAATTGAGATTTGCGTTTTTCCTCGTTCTTGCTTGTGTTCTTTGGTTGCATTGCAGGAATGATAGCCTTCTTGGCAAGGTCGATTGCGTGCGTCACGTGGTCGATAACCATCGGAGCAGTGGTGTCATGATTGCTAGGATTCGAACCTTTGGTTCGGAGCCTTCATCACCAACGTTGAGTCTCTACCCCTAAGCCGACGTACCTCACGGAAGATCTGGCCTATCCCATATCAAAAATACAGGGGAGATGCTGCCAAAATTGTTAAAGCCAAAATAGGAGGAGATGCTCAAGATCACTCCACGGAAGAGAAGTGTCATCATGTTTGAGGAAGAAGAGGACCAGCCACTTGCCTATGAATCAACTAAAGCTAGCTCAAGTTTAGTGGAAGTGGAGATACAAGAGTTACCATCAGAAAGCATTGAAGAGTCACTTACATTAGACAAGCTAGTGGAGGAGTTTGTCATAGAAGAAATGCTACAGAATTCTCAAGTCAATGAAGAATCACTTGCTAAGATGGAAAAAGTGAAGTTAGATTCCCTATTGTCTTAGAGATCTGCCATGATTAATTCTTCATCTATAAAGGAATTTACAGCAGAAATGATCAATGAGCAAAGCTATTCTCACTCAGTGGAAGCTGACATAATTGAATGAAGAGGAATATAAAGAGAGAGAAACAACTTAGATGGAAGCTGAGGTAGAACAAATGGCACTTGATGAAGAATGGGCTAAAGATGAGTCGAGAAGAAACTATCAATCAGATTGGAGTTACCTAGCCTATAGAAACTCACTAAAGAAAGACTCTAGATACTCAGCTACTTTTTCATTTGTCAATATTGTTTGTTCTACTCAAGATTTCACAGCAAAGAATCAATACATGGCAAATCTTAAAGAAGATGAAGAGACTGATTCAACATCAACCCATCTCAATGACATGATGAATGCTAAAGATGTAGAAGGACAACTCAGCGAAGAAATTGAAAATCATCAAATTAACACAAAATTAATTCAAGATGTTGAGGTTGAAATTCCAATTGAGAAGCTGAGGGATGAGCTCTTTGAAAATCCGAAGCCAAGGTACACAAATCTTTCTCAAATTCCGTTTGTTTTAATGAATCTTTTAATTTGGATAAGAGGAATCTCAATGCTAAGCCATGTTATGATAATAACCATGTTTATAGGCTAGATTTTGTTGAAAATAAAAAAGAGGCAATGAATTTTAACTTTGATAATCTTATGCCTAATGAAACTGAGTTTGAGAAAAAGATTAATGCTATACATATGATCCGTACTCTAGTTAACCACATTACACTTTGCTTCTATAATTTTATCATAGTTACGGTTATGGATGCTTATGTTTATCACAAGTTATATAAATCCCGATCTTTTCAATATTCTTGAACTTGTGAGGATGATTAGTCTAGCTCCAGATTGTAAAAAAAGTGCTTTTCGCGAGGCAACCCGTCCTTGGTTTGTTTTTGTTTTTGTGAGAGTTAGAAAGGTTAAAACACCATACTTTGATGACCAATTTGTGACTAATTACATAGAAAAAATTTAGTTTAGATTGCATTCATATCCTATCATGATGTTTAATGCATGTTCCATAAAGAAAAGAAAATCACGTTGCATTTAGATTGCATTCTGCATATACCATCTTGTTGCGTTTAGATTAAACTTGCTTGTTTGCATTATGATTGGCTTGATTGATTAATTAACTTCATCACGTATGCTTTTATGTTAATGTTGAATGCCTGACCAGTGTGTTTCCTTAAGCAATTTTGTGTAAGAATGGTGCTTAGATTAAATTTTTGATCATCATGATGAAGTTCATTAAACCTTGCTAGTTATTCATGATTTCATTGATTAGTTTATAAGCTTTGCAATGTGCTTCGAATTTCTTGTGCTGTTATGAGTTGATGGCCTTGATAAAACATAGTGTTTTAATATTGGATTATTAAATGCTATGAAGAAACTTAGCAATTATGTTGTAAACGTGGTGTCTAGAACTTGATGTTATCATTGTCTTTATTTATATGCCTATCGCTTGCATGCTTGTACACTTGCACATAGATACACTTATATAGGTTTTGCTAAATATTATTTTGACTTGAGTAATTAAGCTACAGGTTGGAAATCATTGGATGTGTTAGATGAAAGAACAATCCTTCTACTTCCAGATCATCACCCCGGGAGTAGATTTCTATGCTCAAATTGTTTTGTAGGTATGGAAATTTTGCGTTCATGTCATGAAGATTAGAGGAACCTTTGTGATGAAGATGAAGGGGAACATTGAAGAAAAGGTGTTTCAATAATCAATGCATATGCCATCATGGTGCCCAAGGATTGAAAGGTTAAAAATTGTCAATGTCGCTGAAGCTCAAATCTGAAACCTAAAGAAGTCTTCACGTTTCTGGTCGACTCCAGAAGATAAAAGAATAATATTTTCTTATATTTCGAAGCCCCATCAAGTTAGATTTCCAATGGATCAAAAGGAGTTTAATTTAGAATTTTCTACAAGGATTTATTGCCAAAACATTGGACATGACTCGAGCTGGAAACAGTTCTGATAGCATGAAGCACTATGGAGTAAAAGAGCATAATTGCTTCATTTGGAATCGCATTTTGGTGCATGAGTACTCATTGGAAAGGTAATTTGAAGGTCTATCCAATAGATCAATTATTGGAGGCATGTCCTGTTCGAGATCACTGGGAAATTCCATGAAAAATAGTGGGTCAGCTATAATGGTGATGACTAGAGGAAGAAGAAGATGACAATGACAAGGAAGAAAAGTTGGGCAATGATTACATAGAAGACTTATGAGCCAATTGAGAGGATAATAATCATTTCAAAATGCTTCATGAGTTGTACATTCAAGAAGGTGGTGCATCATTTAAAGGTGTCATGAGAGAAGCAACATAAACAACATGAAGAGGCATCAGACCAGCTACACCAACACTTTCTGTATATGAAGAAGCCACAGATGGGAAGCTTGAAAATTAATGGATAATGGACAGGTGAAGAGTGCAAAGATGAGATTGCTTGTACATTACCAAGCAACAAATTTATGCTAGAGGACCATCTAGTTTCTTCCTTTCATGATGAGAGAGATTTGGCTATAGTTCATCACACGGATGGTAACATTTTCTTAATCCTCCTCTCTACATTCATTATCTAACTACCACTATGCCTTCATTTATCAATTCAATGATTATATCTTGAGCTTTGAATTAATCACAATGTGGATGCTGCATTGTTTAAGTGTGAGAAGGTGTATTATTGAATGTGTTTTAGCTTTGAGTTTTCTTATAAAATAAAAAATCTTGTGTGAGCCTTAGTTTGTTCGTATTTAAAGAATCTTTATCACTTGATTTAAGTTTGTTCTTTATGATTGCTTTGAAGATTGATCACCTTTGGATTCAAAATATGTTTATGGTGGTGCTTAGAGGATTGATTAGTAGTGTATAACACATGATTTGATTTGAGAAATGATGTTTTATAGCTTTACCAAGTTTCTATTAAGAAAAGATTTGGAGGATGATTTAACTGTTTTATTTACAAAAAACTCCTTTGGTCAAGGGTTTCATCCTTTTGTCAAGAGAAAGGATAAATCCTATTAAAGCTTTGTTGCAAACACAGTTTATATGCTGGTTATCTCAAATAGGTTTGGTTATGTTTGTTTCTTTAAGAAAGTTTGATCTCTTGAAGAATTTGATCATCTATTTTTATCTTTTAGTGCTAGCTTTCACATATATATTCATTACTAGTTTTTCTACACTGGAGCACTAGAGATTCTTAAGTCCATATCTTTTAAACCTTTCATCTTTTTACACTCATTACCTACATAGTGATTTTTTTGCTCATTTGCTCAGCACAGGGGGGAAAGCTATATGTTTATCTTGATCTGGCAAATTGAGTAGAAAAGTGAAAAAGAAAAAGAAAAGAGGGGCTGAAAAAAAAGAGAAGAACAGAGGGGCAATATAAAAAAAAGAAGAAAAGAAAAAAATAAAGTGAGAAGAGAATTTAGAGAGGGGATTTTGGAAAGTGAAAAGTTGACTTAATGTCTATCAGTGTATTGAGCAAAAACTTTCACTCTTTCCAACAATGTGTAATCTTTTCTTGGAAAACCATTTGTCCCATGTTTTCATCTTGCAAAATGCACATGTCCACATTCTATATCTTCTTTTCCACCCCTTCACTTTATTATTATCTATTTTCGATGACCAAAATATATTCAGGATGATTGGATAATCTTTAGAGATATATCTTAGCTGAAGTTGTTTTAACTTTGCTAGCTCTTACCAAGATCTACATATATACTTGGAAGAGGTGAGAGGTTATATATATATATATATATATATAGAAATTCCTTTCTACATGCGCATGTAGCTACACTCACCTGCGTATCTTAAGATTTTGAGAGTATCTGGTCGAACGAAAAGTATATACACAAAGTATGTGATCATATTAGACCATCTGTGGTGGTATATACGTGACGTATGCAAGTATATTTGAGGTATGTGGACATAACTCAAAATATGTACTAATATAAATGTATTATCATAATAAATTAAAATCAGAGGCTGTTTTGTAATTTTTTTGCGTGGTGACATTTGAGGTATTTTAAAATAAATATGTAAACATACCCATATTGGTTTACTGAAGGTGAGGGTAGCTATATGCGCACGTAGATAAAATTCTTCATATATATATATATCAATGCGGATTTTGTACAACCCGTCCTACCTACCCACCCCCGGGAGGGTGGTAGCTACCCACATTTCCAAATAAGAACACATGTCTAACTGGAGGCCGGTGCATTGTTGCATATTTCTATTTTCGGTAAACTTACAAAAACGTTACAATGACAGCACATGCCTGTGTGGCCGTTTCTACGGTACGCATCGTTTGCTAGAGCCGGGCCTAGTGTGTTGGACGTACGGCCAAGGCCCCATCCGTCTCTGGAGCCCGTGAATGGCTGCACCGAGAAGCGTGCACCTTTTTTCATCTACTGCCATGCCCAACGTCATTCAAGAACACATTTCCAGGCCTGCAGAGGCCGACGTTCGACGTGGCTTTTCGACCATGGTAGTTATCCGGCAAGGAAAAAACAGCTAGCTTTGTGCTTCTACATATACGGCATTGCTTCTATCCCCGGGTGCTCAGTGCTGCTTGTTGATATCAGGGAGATTGTGGGTATGCGGGACAGCAAAAAAATGATGTGGTTTGAAGCCTCGGTAGGGCCACGGTTGTCCAGTGTGTATGCATGGATTTAGAGCCGAGTAGAAGGTTGCGCAGCCTTGTGCAGCGCTGTAGGCTAGCTGCATGTGGTGCATCAATTAAGGGTGGTCCCAGCCGTGTATGGGGGTTGGGTAGGGGCCTGGGACCAACCGGTCTATGCATGACCACGAATGTATGCATATGCGTGAATTGATTCCCGGCGTGCCCCATCTACGCAGACAAGGAGGAGAAAGTACGTCACGCATGGTAGTTGAGATATGATCCGATCCGTTGGTGCCTATGATCGGATGGTAGTTCACGCGTGGGTAGCTACACCCCGTGGGCAGCTAATACCCCTACGGTGAGGCTATTTTTAAGATATATATATATATATATATACCTTCGCTTGTATCTACCCTGTCTCATGCGTGCAGGGTTCGCCCGGCCGCTGCCCAATTTCAGCTTCTTAACGGGTGTCGGGTCAGCTGAGGACCCTCCTAATTTTCTGGACACCATCCTAATCCATTCCATTTATCTGCATTCATCCACTGATCCACGTAAAAATCAGCCACGATTTATTGTATCTATTCCCAATGAGGAGGCGTGTGCGGGCAACGCTCTCTCACGGCCAACGGCGGCGGCGGCCGAATGGACCCCGGTAGGGCCAGCGGAGAAGCGACGGCAGCTAGGGGCTTCCACATCGCCTGCCAGCGGCACCTTGTGCTCACGACGCCGTGGACAACGAGGGCACGGCATCCTCGTCCATGGAGGCACGGTCAGCGCGCAGCTGCTCCTCGCTGCCACGAAGGTAGTTTGGTTTTCCGATTCTAGTAGTTTGGTTTTTTTCCCAGATGACAGTAGCACCGGATATGCCTTTTCAATGTAATTCATGTTACTGTATACCTGATACCTACAGGCTACATATACCTGAAAATTTGACTTACATCTGACTTCAGTTCTCAGATTACTTTGGAAAAATGTATGTATAAATGACTTCACATGACGATTCTTTGTCCAGAAGTATGTACGCATACTCATGTCCTGTCAGAAAAAATAGTTATGTACAAACCTTTGTCAAGAGAGTATATACACACACTTAATATAATTTATATACATGATCTCAGTCAAAAGTATGTACACATACCCCTGAAAAATAATTATATACATACCTTATCAAGAGAGTATATACACTTACCCTTAAAATAATCTATATACAAGATCTCAGTCAAAAGTATGTACCCATATTCCTGAAAAACTGGTTATCTACATACCTTTGTCGAGAGAGTATATACACATACCCTTCAAATAATTTATATACATGATCTCAGTCAATAGTATGTACACATGCTCCTGAAAAAAAATACTGGATTTGTACGCACGCTAGTATGCATATGTAATCACTTAGATCTAGCTTGATATACATAACCCCTAAATGTACACGTAAGCACGCGTACTACTGTGTATATATGCACACACACACTCCTTTACTATTTTTAATATTTACAATTTTGATTTCTTTCATATACGTATGAGTATGACCACATACTCTCCTCGGGTACAGCTATACATGAAAAAAAATTACATAGCAAAAAACAAAACCAAGAGAAAGATTATTCGTGTATGCATGCATACTAGACTAGTTTTGAAACGGATCTCCGAGAGATACTAGTGGCTGGCCGATGTATATATACATATATCTATACATATGTATATATATATATATAGATATATGTACATATATACATATATATGTATTGGGAAGAGTTTTATCTACATGTGTATGTAGCTACACTCACCTTTCATAAACCAATAAGGGTATGTTCGCATACTCCTTCATCAGTTTGAGTATGTTCACATAATTATTTTAAGATATTTCAAAGGTCACAAGTCGAAAAAATTACAAAACAGCCCCTGATTTTAATTTATTATGACAATATATTTATATTATTACAAACAATGAGGTATGTGCACATATCTCAGGTATACTCGCATACTTCACGTATATACCACCATAGATGGTCTAGTATTATCACATACTTCGTGTACATACCTTTTATTCGACCAGATACCTCCAAAATTATGAAATATACAGGTGAGTGTAGCTACATGCGCATGTAAAAAAAAATTTTTCTATATGTATATATATGTACATACATATATATATGTATGTATGTATATATACATATATATGTATATATATGTATGTATATATATATATGTGTGTATATATATATATATATATGTACGTACGTGTATATATATATATGTATATATATATGTATATATATATGTATGTACGTATATATATGTGTATATATATATAGATGTAAATATGTATATATGTATGTAGGAAGAGTTTTATCTACATGTGCACGTAGCTACATTCACTTTCAATAAACCAATAGAGGTACGTTCGCATGCTTATTTATCAATTTGAGTATGTTCACATATTTATTTTAAAATACCTCAAAGGTCACCACATGAAAAATTACAAAGCAGCCCTTGATTTTAATTTATTATAATAATATATTTATAATATTACATATAATAAGGTATGTACACATACCTCAAGTATACTCCCATACCTCACGTATATACCACCACAGATGGTTTAGTATAATTACATACTCCGTGTACGTACCTTTCGGTCGACCAGATACCTTCAAAATATTGAGATACGGAGGTGAGTGTAGCTACATGCGCATGTAGAAATGAATTTTCCTATGTATATATATGTATTTATATGTATATAAATATGTATATATATGTATATGTACGTATATATATGTATGTATATATATGCATGTGTATATATATATGTGTGTATATATATGTATCTGTATATATGTATCTATATATATGTATGTATGTATATATATATATGTATGTATGTATATATATGTATGTATGTGTATGTGTATGTGTATATATACGTATATGTATATATATATGTATATATATATATATATTTATATATATGTATCTGTATATATGTATGTATATATATGTGTGCACATATATAAATATATATACATACTCTCGTTTAGCCCAGAGTTATGGCGCCTGGAGAGCCGTGTCCGCGGAGAAGTGTTCCCTTCGGGTGGAACTGGCTGGGGAGACGATATAACCTCGCCGCATATGCATAAACTAGGGATGGTCCGAAAAAGATTAGCTACGTCTGAAGCAAACCTGCTAAGCATACGGTTAGTACCGAGTAGGACTAAGTAAGCATAGGAGCACAGCCCGGCCGAATAGTTTGGTCTCGCCAGCATGCCAAAGATCCTGTAAAATATTATACTAACGAAGAATTAATAGCCGCTTAATATAATCCTGAAAGCGTCGTTTGAATTCCTTCTCAAGAGTGAGCAAAATAGGAATAGTAATTTTCCTTCTGAACGTCTTTGCATGCAACTTTTAGTGGAAAATTGCTATTCCTACTTTGCTTACTCTTCAGAAGGAATTCAAACGTCGCTTTCAGGATTATATTAAGCGGCTATTAATTCTTCGTTATTATAATATTTCACAGGATCTTTAACAGGCTGGCGAGACCAAACTATTCGGCCAGGTTGTACTCTTATGCTTACTTAGTCCTACTCGGTACTGAGCATATGCTCAGCAGGTTTGATTCAGAAGTAGCTAATCTTTCCCGGACCATCCCCAGTCTATGCATATGCAGCGAGATTATATCGTCTCCCTAGGCAGTTCCACCCGAAGGGAACACTTCTCCGCGGACACGGCTCTCCACGCGCCATACCTCCGGGCTAAACCAGAGCATCCAACGCAGAGGTTTCTCGTATAGGGTCCCTAGCATATAAACCCTCCCCATATACGCAGAGTAGAACTACAACACGGATTTTCAAAAGAAAACTACTTCATTTACATAAACGCAAACTTACATGCGGCTTTCCCTTTCGAGAAACCCCAAGCACTCAGTACAAACCGGGGATTACTGTGGCGGAACCGCCGATTTAATCCGGGCTAAGCACACCTGCCACCTCTGGCTTGCAGTGCGATTAGACCGAACTAAACCCGGTCGTCCGTCGAGAATCATTCGACTCCCGATATTACCTTTCCCAGAGGAACCGACATCATACACATCTGACTCACGATGGAGCCACAACAGATACATCATCACAGGCAGTTGAATAGTAGAAAGTTAAACTTAGTTACAAGCCAGTTTTTACATAAAACACAAGTCCAACATAAAGTTATAAAATAGCAAGTTTGAAAGTTTCTCGCAGCGGAAAATATAAGTTTAGATCACCATGTTATCACCAAAAGTTTTGCATTGAAGGTACAACATCGAGCCCACCGATGTTGTCCTCGTGCCACTTAGTCACTTCATCCTACATGAGGGCATGCCCCGCCTCCAACACAGGCGCACACCATGAATTCCATACCTGCGCTCAAAATGTGGGGGCAAACCCTGAGTACTAATTACTCAGTAGGTCTTAATGGATATGGCTTACGGCTGACGCGAAGCAGCTTACTAGCAAGTAGATCCTTAGCCTTTAGTTTTTAACAGCAATTTAATCAACAACAAGTTTCATTGTCTGTATGATTGCCAACATAACAGTAAATCTTTGCAAGATAACAACTCAGCTCAAACATGTAGTATTCCAAAAACCATGAGTATTACGGTACCGAGAGTTTAAGTAATTACTACGTTGAACGTCAAAGGCATTGGCATTCCCACACCTGGTGGGCATCAGCGATTCGAATCGATTTTTAATTCCCGGGAATAACTATCATGCCAAGGGTATATGCTTACTAGCCATCGCGTTCCCACATATAGCCCCAATCTTAACCTGCCTCGTCCCAAGTTCGATTCACTCCCGCCTAGCCCCCGGGTTGTGCCCCCATGACGAGCCTGCCGACATCTCGGTCTCCCCGTCATGAGTACCAAGCTCCCCCGGGCCACCTTCCTCTCAACCAGCGGGTAGGAACGTGTCTCTATGCTTCGGACGAGCCCAGGAAAGACTTTACCGGTCCCATTTCCCGGTTAAGCACTCTAGCAATGTTATGCCGACCAATAGGCGAACAGCGAACGGGCCTTATGCGACTCGGGCGGAGTCCGGATGCGACAATATGAATAGTAAACACTGAAATAAACCTCCGCCCGGTCTCTATTTAATTTCATGAGCAACAATAATAAGTGATATGACTGTAAGCTTTTGTAACTTTGAAAACACCTACGTGACGAGTACACACACTCGTGTCTACTCGTACCTAGAAATTTCTAGGCATACTCGTCCTGCGAACTCTATGTATAGGTGCTAGGGCCAGGGCGGCCAGGAAGTCTAATGCAATTGGTTCCAAACAACTCCTAATGCATATGCGTATTCATCAAGTATAACTTGTTTGCTGGGTAGAGTATGGTCCTGCCTACCTTCCTCGTTAGAGTCAGTAGCTGCCTCCGGAGCGTAGTCGGGTTCTTGCTGTTGGTCCTCTGGCTCTGGGTGCAGTTCCTCTTCTGGCTCCGTCACGATCGGCTGGTCCGGTGGTGGTTCTTCGTTCGTGGAATCTATATGTATGACATGATGCAGTTAAAGTATGTATTAGTGCAATGCTTGCTTCGTTATGCGGGTGTAATGCAGTAGATCAGTGAACTTATGATTCATGGTACAGAGTTATGCATATTGAGGTGAAAGTCGTTTCATACTAAGAAATCGTACAAGCCATCATCTATGACAGCTTAGCTTGTCACATAAAATAACGTGGGGTGTGCGTAGCGAAAATAGCACCGCTTCATGTGAAGTGACCGAAACTTTCATACAAGTGCATTATTTCTACCAGCTTTCACTTAGAGCCAAAACCTTACATGCATCATCTCCAATTCTAGCAAGTTATCCCATAACTATAGCTCATACCAACCTTAAAGTCATATTTGAAACATTATTCACCAAATTAACCTTTTTCTTAAGTGTAAGATGTGCCTAGAGCAAGACAAGGGCAAAATAGTAACCCAACAGCAAGTTCTAGGGTCAACAAATTTTATACAGAACCTACATATAAAAACAAGGTCCCTGCTCAAATTTGGCTATTTTTGGAGATCATTTAGTCCTTATTTCCTATTTATTAGAGTTTTATATGTTTGAAAAGAAACAGGGGCAAAACTGTCCTTTCCTACTCAACCATCATACCCATCCTGTAGATCTATTTATTAGGAACGCAATGCAACAAAGTTTGCTATTTTTGGATTTTTATACACTTTATTATGATTTTTCAAAGTTTCAGCCTTTTTAAAAGCATTTTAATCGAAAATTACACAGACTCAGGACCTATCTATAAATATCCATAGTTTCTGAGGGTGCCTGTGCAAGATTTACAAGACTCAGTGTACAGTGCTCGGTATGGAAACGTAAAACTGTTAAACCCGGAGGGCGATAGCGCAAAATGTGCGTCTTC
Organism: Paspalum vaginatum; assembly: GCA_030272315.1. Classification (NCBI taxonomy): domain Eukaryota; kingdom Viridiplantae; phylum Streptophyta; class Magnoliopsida; order Poales; family Poaceae; genus Paspalum; species Paspalum vaginatum. The sequence goes on along the minus strand of CM059019.1, from coordinate 11,718,003 downwards.
CTCCTCCGGTCGTCTTCTTCCTCGCGACGGGAGGGGAACTCCGGCGGCGCGCGGCCAATCTCGGCCCTGCGGGGCTCGGAAGCTCGCCGCGGAGTGTCGGGGAGAGAGAGGAGAGAACGGGGAACTTTATCCACTACCTCAGACGGCGGGGGAGACCGCGGGGAGGGTCGGCGACGAGTGCCCCTGACCGGCGAGGTCTGGCGGTGCAATACGCCGGGGTAGAAGGGCTTCGGGCGGCGCGGTCTGGACGGGAAGGTAGAGTCGAGGGCGGCGAAGACCGTCGCGGTGACGGTTGAGCTCGGGAGTGGACGGAAATGGCTGGGGGCGAGCTCGGTCGAGGTCCGTCAATGGCGGACGACGCGAGAGTGAGCAGAGAGAGCGGAAAGGGCGAGCGCGAGAGTGAGGCTTCGGGGACGGAGGTCGAGACCCCGTCCCGGCCTTGAGGACGTGCCGAGCGCGCTGTCCGCGCGCGCGCAGCGGCGCGTGGCCACGACGGCCAGGGCGGCCGGCGCGTGGCCACGGCGCTCGGCGCGCCGCGCCGCGTGGACGCGCCCGGGCGGGGAGAGAAGAGGGAGCGCGCGCGGGTGAACCGGGTCTATGGACCACTGTGGCTGACAGGTGGGGCCATTTCCGGGAACAGAGAGTACGGTGTATGGACTCGGTGCATCGAGCGAGGAAGCGGGGAAAAGCCGTCGGTGCGCTGGCGCGGCGGGCCTGACAGGTGGGTCCCCCGTGTCATAGAGACTAGAAAATAAAAGAAATACGAAAAAAAATAAATCCCCTTTGACCAGCTGAACAGGTTTCTGAATTTCGTAAATTTGACCAATTTAGGAGCCGAATTTGAAAAAGACCCAATTGAATGAAATGTTTTACTTTTTGAGATCTACAACTTTGTCAAAAGGACCTATACCAATTCCAAATATAAAATGATTTAAATTTGAAATTAACTTGCTGACTCCTGTTTGACCATTTGAAAGCCCCAACTTGGAAATTATAAAAGTCCATCTTAGGTGCATTTTCATAAAAGGTGAAATATACCAAAGTTTCATAGAATCTCATGGTCTACAACTTTGGTATTCATGATATGGCAAGATTTTGAATTTTGTTTTCACAAAATTTTGAATTTACCAAACAGGGCTGAATTGGGCAAAAGTCACATTTTCACATAAAATGACCCAAAACTAGATTTCAACATTCATGCATGCCAAAGCACAAAATACCAAAGTCATTCCTTATGGAATTGCCTACAAGTTTGGTATGTAAGGTTTTATGAAAAACACAATTGCCTTAAAGTTATATCCACAATACAAACACAGTTTTTTCTGAAAACTAAGTTTAGTTGCTCAATTGCCCTACTTTATGCATGCTCTCAAGATAAAATGCCTTTAAAAAAATGTCATTATGCTAATGATTTTAGTGTAATGCATTTGAGATGCCTAGGGCATCACAACCCACCCCCCTTAAAGAAATCTCGTCCCGAGATTTTTGAAGTGTCGTGGGTGGTTAAACTGGTTGTAGTTAGTGTTGGGTGCACGTATTGAGTTTAGACCCAGAAGGTAAGCTGTTGTAACGTACCGAGTTGAGGTGGATGGCAGAAAACCAGGGTACTTAGTGTGTAGGTATTCTTCTTGCTCCCATGTGTCTTCTTCTTCGGAATGATTACTCCATTGAACTTTGTAAAAGTTGATTGTTTTCCGACGGGTTGATCTTTGCTTTTGATCGAGGATTTTTATGGGACGTTCTTCGTATGTGAGATCTGGTTCAATCTGAATTTGAGAGGTATCTACCACTTTCTCCGGTACTCTTAAACACTTCTTTAGTTGTGAGACATGAAACACATCGTGAACCGCAGCTAGATGTGGTGGTAGCTCTAACCGGTAAGCGACGGCTCCGCACTTTTCAAGGATCTTGAATGGACCGATGTACCTTGGTGCTAACTTTCCTTTCACCCCAAACCGTTGTACCCCTTTCATCGGAGATACTTTGAGATACACATGATCCCCCTTATCAAAGACTAATGGCCTCCTCCTTTTATCCGAGTAACTTTTCTGTCTGGACTGTGCTCTTTTGAGATGGTGGTGTATGAGTTTCACTTGTTCTTCGGCTTCTACCACTAAATCAGGGCCAAAGGTAACACGTTCTCCTGGTTCGGACCAGTTTAGTGGTGTTCTGCATCTCCTACCATAAAGAGCTTCGAAAGGAGCCATTTCTAAGCTCTTTTGGTAGCTGTTGTTATAAGCGAACTCTGCCAGGGGAAGGCATTCATCCCACTTAGTGGAATATGTTAGTGCACAAGCCCTTAACATATCTTCTAGAATTTGATTCACTCTTTCTACTTGACCACTGGTTTGAGGGTGGTATGCCGAACTGTGAATCAAAGTGGTCCCTAAAGCGGTATGCAATTGCTCCCAGAAACGGGAGACAAACTGTGACCCTCTATCCGAAGTGATGGTCTTTGGGACTCCATGCAAAGGAAGGATATGAGCTAAATAAATCTCAGCATAGGTCTTGGCATGGTATATCGTTTTTACCGGAAGGAAATGGGCTGACTTTGTAAATCTGTCTATTATTACCCATACCGAATCATACCCCTTTTTAGCTCGAGGCAACCCCACAATGAAATCCATGTGTATATCCTCCCATTTCCACGCTGGAACCTCCAGTGGTTGAAGCATTCCAGCGGCCTTTAAGTGATCAGCTTTTACTTTCTTACACACGTCGCACTCCGATATGTATCTGGCGATCTCTCGCTTCATGCGGGTCCACCAAAATTTCTGTTTTAAGTCTTGATACATCTTATTGCTGCCGGGATGTATTGTGAGTATTGAAGTGTGCGCTTCATCCAATATTCTCTTTCTCAACTCCATGTCCTTGGGTACCACTAGACGATTCTTGAACCACAGGACGCCTTGGTCGTCAAGTGTGAAACACGCTTTCTTCTCTTCCCTAATACCTTCACGGATATGTGCCATACCCTTATCTTGCTTCTGAGCTTCTATGACTTGTGCCTTGATTGTGGGCTCAATAATGATACTATAGAGTTCTGCAGGCTGTCCTGGAGGTGTTTCAATATCACTCATTTCACAGCAGATTACTCTTGCTGTAGGTCGGACTTCTATCACATTGCAATGAGCTTTTCGGCTTAGTGCATCTGCTACCACATTGGCCTTGCCTGGGTGGTAGTGTATCTCCAGATCATAATCTTTTATCAGCTCTAACCATCGCCTCTGCCTCATGTTGATTTCGGGTTGGGTGAAAATATATTTGAGACTCTTATGGTCAGTGTAGATGTGACATGTGTTGCCTAACAGATAGTGTCTCCAAATTTTTAGTGCATGAACGACTGCAGCCAACTCAAGGTCATGTGTTGGATAGTTGGCTTCATGTTTCCTCAGTTGGCGGGAGGCATAAGCAATTACTCTTCCTTCTTGCATCAAGACACAACCAAGTCCATTACCGGAAGCATCACAGTACACCTCAAAAGGCTTGGTAATATCTGGTTGAGCTAGCACTGGTGCTGAGGTTAACAATTTCTTCAAGGTTTGGAAAGCTTCTTCACAACTCAGATTCCAAATGAACTTTGCATTTTTCTTGGTCAATGAGGTCATGGGTTTTGCAATTTTGGAGAAATCTTTGATAAAGCGGCGGTAGTAGCCCGCTAAACCAAGAAAACTCCGAATTTCAGTTACAGTTTCTGGTTGTTTCCAATTTAGCACATCTTCTACTTTGTTAGGGTCAACTGCGACTCCCTTTTCAGATAGCACATGTCCCAAGAAACTCACTTCTTTCAGCCAGAATGCACACTTGCTAAACTTGGCATAAAGCTTATGCTCTCTGAGCCGAGTGAGCACGACCCTCAAATGTTCTTCATGTTCTTTTTCATTTTTGGAGTAAATTAGTATGTCATCTATGAATACCACCATGAACTTATCGAGTTCATTCATGAATACCGAGTTCATCATATACATGAAGAAAGCCGGTGCGTTGGTTAGTCCAAATGACATGACCAAGTACTCATACAAGCCGTATCTGGTAGAGAATGCTGTCTTGGGTATATCCTCTTCTCTAATCTTCATCTGATAGTAGCCAGACCTTAGGTCAATTTTAGAAAAGACCTTAGCCCCGGCTAACTGATCAAATAGAATGTCGATGTGTGGCAGTGGGTATTTGTTTTTGACGGTCACTGCATTCAGTGGCCGATAGTCAACACACAATCTTTTCCCACCATGATCCTTTTTCTCAACAAAGAGAGCTGGACAACCCCACGGTGATGAACTAGGCCTAATGAACCCTTTGTCTAATTGTTCTTGTAGCTGTACTTTCAATTCCTTCAAATCATCAGGTGGCATCCTGTATGGTCTTTTTGACACAGGTGCCGTACCTGGAACGAGCTCAATGACAAATTCTACATCCCGTTTTGGTGGTAGTCCCGGAAGTTCTTCTGGAAACACGTCCGGGAATTCACACACTACTGGTATCTTTTTAACCTCTTGTAGTTCAGTCGCATTGACCATGGGGGTCATGTGTTTATGGTTTGGCAAGTGTATCTGTATAGCCTTACCACTTACGCCTGACTTTAATTGTATTGTCCTGCTGCTAACATCCAGGACTGCATCGTGTTCTTTCATCCAATTCATACCTAAAATAATATCAATCCCCTGGTGTGGTAGTACCACGGGGTTGATGATATAATTTTCTGTGCCAATGCTCAGCTTAAGTTGTCTAACCCCCAAACTGGTTTCAATAGGTGATCCCGGTGCTGTAATTTGGTAGTTTTCTTTCAACTTGTACATTTTTATCCCATGCCTCAATGCATATGTTTTACTGATAAAAGTATGTGTGGCCCCAGAATCAAATAACACGACGGTCGGTTGACCGTTGACCATGAACGTACCAGCAAGTACCGGTTCTCCGGCAGAAATCTGATCCATGTGCACATAGTGCACACGACCCATCTTGGGCATGGGTCCCTTCGCCTTGCTCTGTTGACTTCCACCAGCTGGGGTAGGACCTTGTATCTTGCGGGGTGCCCTACAGTCACGACTGAAGTGACCTATCTTGCCGCAGTTGAAGCACGGAGCACCCGGTCCCGGAACAATGGGAGCACGGGGAGCTGGCAACTGTGCGGGTGCTCGATAAATGGGGTACTGTTGCTGCGGTGCTGCCCGATGAATCCACTTTGGTTGGTTGGGTCGGACCACATAGCGAGACTGCTGAAAATTTTGCTGTTGAGGTTTGTATGCGGTCTTCTGCTTCTGTGAAGGGCCCGTCGCTGATGTGTTGACTATCCTTTTGCGCTTCTGATCCTCGTTAGCAGCACGGAGACGATTCTCCATTTCGAGAGCAGTGTCTACCAGCTCAGTGAAGCTCTGGTAGCGCCGAGCTAGGTGAGTCCGGAGGGTAGGGTCAAGGCCCTCGAGGAGTCTCTCGGCCCGTTCCGGTTCAGTAGCAACATCTCTCGGAGCATACTGTGAGAGGTGGATAAAAGTCTGCACATATTGCATCACGGTCCGGTTGCCCTGCTTGAGGTCTCGGAACTCGCGACGCTTTTGCTCCATCAAACTTGCCGGGATGTAGTGAGCCCGGAAAGCTTGTCGGAACTCCTCCCATGTGGGCTCATGGCCCTCTTCCTGCATGGCGAGGAAAGTGGCGTACCACGCTCCCGCAGGCCCATGAAGAAGCTGAGCAGCAAATCGAGCCTTCTCTTGCTCATTGATCCCTGGCAGAAGGGTAAACTTGGACTGGACAGTGCGAAGCCAGTCGTCTGCCGCCAGTGGCTCTGGGCAGTTGGTGAAAACTGGGGGTCGCAGCCCCTCGAAGTCCTGGTAAGTAATGCCACGTGGCCTGTACTCCCGCGGCTGTTGTTGCCCACGGGCTTGACGGTCTTCTGCTAATAACCGAATCAGCTCAGCTTGTTGGACCACCAAAGTGGCTAGCTCCGGCGGGGGTGGAGCGCCTTGCGCTGACTGCCCTGATGACTGCCCCGTGCGAGTGTTCACCATCTGCAAAATGGAATCATATGGGTTCAGCCCAATAGCCCATGTGCAGAAATACGGTGACAGCAAGATCATAGGACTATAGGCAATTTGTGAGCACAGGTAAATTTGTAACAAAACAGTTAGACTCTATCTCTCAAGGCCAAGCTTAATGACATCGCATCATTCACATCATCCATGCACACTCAACAGTTACTTCAACCGTACTCATAGAGTCTTAAAAACTAAGGGTTTACTAGTACACACATGGGCCATCTCATCCATCACCTCGGAACACTAGCTTAAGGTTCTACATTAGGTTACATGACGTACATAAGTGAGTTCTCTCGACCTCACCACTGTTTAGTACAGTCATGGCAAACTGCACGGAGAGATATAGTACAAAACATCGCTCACAACGTGCACTATCTACAAAAGGCTTCATCACATAATGCCATTGCCAAACTCTCTAACGCCCGTTACGTGCGTCAGACACCATGCTGCCCTCATCCTCCACCACAGGGGCAACTGAAGGGTCCGGCTCGTACTGCGCCAGGCGCTGCTGTGCCTCGGCCAACTCTGCCTCCAGCTCCTCAATACGGTCCTGAGCATACATGTGCTGGTCGCGGTAGTGGGAGACACGGTCCTCGGCACGGAGATACATCCCGTGTACGCTGTGAGCAAACTGCATGGTCGCAGCATAGGGCCTGGTGTCAATCGGCTCCTCCAGCATGTTGTGACGACGGAGCCACTCGTCGTCGTAGCCGTCGGTGGGGAGGTAGCGCAGCACTGACATCCCTGCTGCACCCGACGAGCTGAGAGAGGTGATGGCTGCTAGGGTGACCTTGTCGTAAGCGTCCTCCTCATTGGCCCCGTAGACGGTGATCGTCTGCCGGACCGCGGTGTGGCTCGAAGGAAGGACAACACTGGCCATGCAGTGTCCCTCCGCATGCACAGTCTGCACGGAGAAGAAGGGGCACGGTCTGCGCCTCATCTCACGCAGAGCCCGACAAAGGATCTGCGCAAGGCCGTTCTCCTCACGGCAACGGGTGTGGACCATCCCATTCTCAAACTGAGGAGGGGTGTGAGTCACTGGTGGGAGGGGAGCAGCCCTTCCCTCCTGTACGCGGAGTCCCCTCGCACTGGTGGCCTTACGAGCGGTTTGCTTGGTCCTGGCCATCTGTTTTTAAAAGAGATTTTAATCAGTGATAAGCATAGGTTGGATATAACTTCAACGGTTAAGTGGGTGATGGGTGCAGAAAACATCTTTGAATCTTTCATTTCCCTTATTTGACTTTTAACAATAATGAACAAGTAAAAGTAAACATGATGCATGACTCGTCCTATCCGTTCTCACATCACACACCTTATGTATAATGTATATATCTAACGAGTATCCGGTGACATATATGCACGGCACTCTCTAATGCAACTAGTCGTTCTCTATTCGTTCTTAATTTCGCACGTGGTTAGTGTACCTGCAGAAAAATGCATGCTCATACCATCATCATTACCATGACCAATCATTACCACTCTAACCCTAGAAGTGGCATCCACGATTTTCTTTAAGCTACGTCTGGTGGACGACGTAGTGGCGCCATTTCTCTCAACACACCCAGTCTTCCTCCAGTACTGGGGAATTGCTGGGGAGAGAAACGGTGGCCAACAAGATCTAGCTATAATTTTGGTGGAAGGAGAAGTGATCACGAAACACTCCAATGGCGTGACCACCCCCCTTAAAGAGTTCTGCCCTATCAGCATGAATGCAGGGTTCACAACAGTCCGCAAATCCCAATAGCTCTCCACCAGTACTGGGGATAGCTATGGCCGAAATGTTGCTTCCCAAAGCGCCGAATATGCATATGAGTTCTATCTAGGTCAGAATGTTAGCGATGTCACCTGGTATTTCACTAACATCCTTAATAGGGGCATATCGATACTCTCACTTTTCAAATACTTCGAAAAGGATTTTCGAAAATAGGTTTGCAAATCAAAACTGGATGATATGTCTGTTGTCTGTGTATGATCGGCTCTGATACCAGCTGTGGCGGAACCGCCGATTTAATCCGGGCTAAGCACACCTGCCACCTCTAGCTTGCAGTGCGATTAGACCGAACTAAACCCGGTCGTCCGTCGAGAATCATTCGACTCCCGATATTACCTTTCCCAGAGGAACCGACATCATACACATCTGACTCACGATGGAGCCACAACAGATACATCATCACAGGCAGTTGAATAGTAGAAACTTAAACTTAGTTACAAGCCAGTTTTTACATAAAACACAAGTCCAACATAAAGTTATAAAATAGCAAGTTTGAAAGTTTCTCGCAGCGGAAAATATAAGTTTAGATCACCATGTTATCACCAAAAGTTTTGCATTGAAGGTACAACATCGAGCCCACCGATGTTGTCCTCGTGCCACTTAGTCACTTCATCCTACATGAGGGCATGCCCCGCCTCCAACACAGGCGCACACCATGAATTCCATACCTGCGCTCAAAATGTGGGGGCAAACCCTGAGTACTAATTACTCAGTAGGTCTTAATGGATATGGCTTACGGCTAACGCGAAGCAGCTTACTAGCAAGTAGATCCTTAGCCTTTAGTTTTTAACAGCAATTTAATCAACAACAAGTTTCATTGTCTGTATGATTGCCAACATAACAGTAAATCTTTGCAAGATAACAACTCAGCTCAAACATGTAGTATTCCAAAAACCATGAGTATTACGGTACCGAGAGTTTAAGTAATTACTACGTTGAACGTCAAAGGCATTGGCATTCCCACACCTGGTGGGCATCAGCGATTCGAATCGATTTTTAATTCCCGGGAATAACTATCATGCCAAGGGTATATGCTTACTAGCCATCGCGTTCCCACATATAGCCCCAATCTTAACCTGCCTCGTCCCAAGTTCGATTCACTCCCGCCTAGCCCCCGGGTTGTGCCCCCATGACGAGCCTGCCGACATCTCGGTCTCCCCGTCATGAGTACCAAGCTCCCCCGGGCCACCTTCCTCTCAACCAGCGGGTAGGAACGTGTCTCTGTGCTTCGGACGAGCCCAGGAAAGACTTTACCGGTCCCATTTCCCGGTTAAGCACTCTAGCAATGTTATGCCGACCAATAGGCGAACAGCGAACGGGCCTTATGCGACTCGGGCGGAGTCCGGATGCGACAATATGAATAGTAAACACTGAAATAAACCTCCGCCCGGTCTCTATTTAATTTCATGAGCAACAATAATAAGTGATATGACTGTAAGCTTTTGTAACTTTGAAAACACCTACGTGACGAGTACACACACTCGTGTCTACTCGTACCTAGAAATTTCTAGGCATACTCGTCCTGCGAACTCTATGTATAGGTGCTAGGGCCAGGGCGGCCAGGAAGTCTAATGCAATTGGTTCCAAACAACTCCTAATGCATATGCGTAATCATCAAGTATAACTTGTTTGCTGGGTAGAGTATGGTCCTGCCTACCTTCCTCGTTAGAGTCAGTAGCTGCCTCCGGAGCGTAGTTGGGTTCTTGCTGTTGGTCCTCTGGCTCTGGGTGCAGTTCCTCTTCTGGCTCCGTCACGATCGGCTGGTCCGGTGGTGGTTCTTCGTTCGTGGAATCTATATGTATGACATGATGCAGTTAAAGTATGTATTAGTGCAATGCTTGCTTCGTTATGCGGGTGTAATGCAGTAGATCAGTGAACTTATGATTCATGGTACAGAGTTATGCATATTGAGGTGAAAGTCGTTTCATACTAAGAAATCGTACAAGCCATCATCTATGACAGCTTAGCTTGTCACATAAAATAACGTGGGGTGTGCGTAGCGAAAATAGCACCGCTTCATGTGAAGTGACCGAAACTTTCATACAAGTGCATTATTTCTACCAGCTTTCACTTAGAGCCAAAACCTTACATGCATCATCTCCAATTCTAGCAAGTTATCCCATAACTATAGCTCATACCAACCTTAAAGTCATATTTGAAACATTATTCACCAAATTAACCTTTTTCTTAAGTGTAAGATGTGCCTAGAGCAAGACAAGGGCAAAATAGTAATCCAACAGCAAGTGCTAGGGTCAACAAATTTTATACAGAACCTACATATAAAAACAAGGTCCCTGCTCAAATTTGGCTATTTTTGGAGATCATTTAGTCCTTATTTCCTATTTATTAGAGTTTTATATGTTTGAAAAGAAACAGGGGCAAAACTGTCCTTTCCTACTCAACCATCATACCCATCCTGTAGATCTATTTATTAGGAACGCAATGCAACAAAGTTTGCTATTTTTGGATTTTTATACACTTTATTATGATTTTTCAAAGTTTCAGCCTTTTTAAAAGCATTTTAATCGAAAATTACACAGACTCAGGACCTATCTATAAATATCCATAGTTTCTGAGGGTTCCTGTGCAAGATTTACAAGACTCAGTGTACAGTGCTCGGTATGGAAACGTAAAACTGTTAAACCCGGAGGGCGATAGCGCAAAATGTGCGTCTTCCTCCTCCCGTCGTCTTCTTCCTCGCGACGGGAGGGGAACTCCGGCGGCGCGCGGCCAATCTCGGCCCTGCGGGGCTCGGAAGCTCGCCGCGGAGTGTCGGGGAGAGAGAGGAGAGGACGGGGAACTTTATCCACTACCTCAGACGGCGGGGGAGACCGCGGGGAGGGTCGGCGACGAGTGCCCCTGACCGGCGAGGTCTGGCGGTGCAATACGCCGGGGTAGAAGGGCTTCGGGCGGCGCGGTGTGGACGGGAAGGTAGAGTCGAGGGCGGCGAAGACCGTCGCGGTGACGGTTGAGCTCGGGAGTGGACGGAAATGGCTGGGGGCGAGCTCGGTCGAGGTCCGTCAATGGCGGACGACGCGAGAGTGAGCAGAGAGAGCGGAAAGGGCGAGCGCGAGAGTGAGGCTTCGGGGACGGAGGTCGAGACCCCGTCCCGGCCTTGAGGACGTGCCGAGCGCGCTGTCCGCGCGCGCGCAGTGGCGCGTGGCCACGACGGCCAGGGCGGCCGGCGCGTGGCCACGGCGCTCGGCGCGCCGCGCCGCGTGGACGCGCCCGGGCGGGGAGAGAAGAGGGAGCGCGCGCGGGTGAACCGGGTCTATGGACCACTGTGGCTGACAGGTGGGGCCATTTCCGGGAACAGAGAGTACGGTGTATGGACTCGGTGCATCGAGCGAGGAAGCGGGGAAAAGCCGTCGGTGCGCTGGCGCGGCGGGCCTGACAGGTGGGTCCCCCCTGTCATAGAGACTAGAAAATAAAAGAAATACGAAAAAAAATAAATCCCCTTTGACCAGCTGAACAGGTTTCTGAATTTCGTAAATTTGACCAATTTAGGAGCCGAATTTGAAAAAGACCCAATTGAATGAAATGTTGTACTTTTTGAGATCTACAACTTTGTCAAAAGGACCTATACCAGATTCCAAATATAAAATGATTTAAATTTGAAATTAACTTGCTGACTCCTGTTTGACCATTTGAAAGCCCCAACTTGGAAATTATAAAAGTCCATCTTAGGTGCATTTTCATAAAAGGTGAAATATACCAAAGTTTCATAGAATCTCATGGTCTACAACTTTGGTATTCATGATATGGCAAGATTTTGAATTTTGTTTCACAAAATTTTGAATTTACCAAACAGGGCTGAATTGGGCAAAAGTCACATTTTCACATAAAATGACCCAAAACTAGATTTCAACATTCATGCATGCCAAAGCACAAAATACCAAAGTCATTCCTTATGGAATTGCCTACAAGTTTGGTATGTAAGGTTTTATGAAAAACACAATTGCCTTAAAGTTATATCCACAATACAAACACAGTTTTTTCTGAAAACTAAGTTTAGTTGCTCAATTGCCCTACTTTATGCATGCTCTCAAGATAAAATGCCTTTAAAAAAATGTCATTATGCTAATGATTTTAGTGTAATGCATTTGAGATGCCTAGGGCATCACAATTACCTTACAAGCGCTGGCTGGATGCTCCAAGGCTTTATTATGCTACTTAATTATACAAGGTGAGTGGTGGGTGCGCTGGTGGTTGTGTGTCTCCACTCGATCGCGTTTCTCCGTGTGTGTTGCTCGATGTGTCTTTCTCGATATGCTTCCCGATGTCTTTGCTCGCTGTCCGGTGCTGCGTTTTATAGCCGAGCCACCAGCTTCCTTCGTCGATAAAGAATGGCTTCGATAATTGACGCCTCCTGTGTGCTTTTCCTGTCGCCACAGTCACTCGTCCTTTTATTCTTCAATAATTGTACCGCGCACAGTGTGATATTCGTCCTTCTTCTTCCTTTTGTTGTAGGATATTCGACCTTGATTTGTCGTCTGCTTCTCTCGTCTCGATGCACTTGAATGCATTTTGGAAGAAACTCAGGTGCTGTCTGTCACGCCCGAACGATTGATATTCCATATCAATTGAGGTATATTATATGGGTTTATCTGCTTATATATATCTTCTCACGCCCAAATTGTTGATATCTCATATCAACATATATTACTACGATGGGTTTATTTTTTAATATTATATTTGGGATCTTATTTTTATTCTGGCCTATGGCCATGTCCACCAATATTGGTCTTTATTGCCAGACATTTTCTTCTTCTATCCACGGTGCACTTTCGATACTATCAGCTTCTTCATGCTCCCATATTTCATACCATGATAACAATTCTCTATATTCTTTTCTTAGCTGTAATTTTTTCCCAATTCTGGTTTTATAAGTCTACCTACATTTCTTGTTAAAGCACCAAAATTACTTTTTTGCATTTGGAGGAAAATCCTCATTATTTTATTTTGATATATCATCCGATAACTCGGATCAGTTTTAATATTTCCTTCTAATTCTTTGGCTTTTGTAAATATTCTTCAATTATCATGATTGGTATTTCTGGTGAATAATTCTTCACAGGATTCATGGAGCTTTAAGCACCAAGGAAGGGGAAATGCAAAGTATCCTTTGGTGATGAAGATATCACGAGAAGCTGGTCTTATTGGTTGTGTAAATTTTGGAGGATTGGAACAGAATATGATCTTGTATTTTCCTTTGGTATAAGCAAATCTTTTGCAAGCTTCTTTGATAGCTTGCCCAAGTTCTGAATTGAAAATATCTTCTATTGTACCATATATAGCATGGATTAGCCCATGATCTATAATGGTTTGTAATGATATATTTTTTATATTTCTGAAATATTTTAAATCTATAGTTGCTTTGAATATGTGGTATTGATGATAAGGCTGGATTATCACCCTACCATTGAAATGAAGTATTGGAAAAGTATGAATTTCAACGGCTATCCCTTTGATATTTTCCTCTCCAGTATAAATATTCTTGAAGTATTCCTAGAGCATGAGGAAACTCTTATATTGTCTTTCTGAATATTTCTCTCTGATTAGATCTTTGATGTCCTTGTTAAAACAAGACAACATCTGATCTGTCTTGAAGTTTAATCTTGGCATGAGAAATTCATATGAAATATTGGTATCAACCTTAAGAATCTTATCCATATCATTGTTTAGAATGAATTTATATTTTTTGCATTCTTTTGATATTATATTGCTCTTTGGAACTATTGATATATCTTCATTTGTATTCTCATAGGACTTAGTTTCGACCGGTCCTTTTTCTGTCTCCATACCTGCAATACAAGAAATTATGTTAGTAGCTTTATAAAGATTGCATGTATCATCTGTTTGCTCCATCATTTCAATTTTTAATCCTGCTAATCCAGCATCTCATCTTCACTTGAACTATCATTTTTATTTCCATTTTCTATTTCTTCTGTCTCTATGATTGAGTATATTGATTCATCATCATTTAGTTCATCATCATAGACTAAAATATTTTCATTCACACTATCTACAATCAACACTCTTTCTTGCTCTTCATATTTACTAGAATATCTTTTTTGATCCTTATTGGGACATGTTTTGCTTAAGTGGTCTGGTGAATTGCATATAAAACATCTGGATGTACTATCGTATGTTTTTCTAGGATTATATCTTCTTACATTTCTCTTACGTAAAAAAGGGGCTTTATTATCTGACATCCTTAGAAAATAACGTTTCTTTGTCCTTAAATTTTGATTATATGCCTTTCTCGAGGGTCTATATTTCTTTTCTCTTGACCTCTCTTCTCCATATGTCAGAGGTATTTGGACTATTTTGTTACAAAAATTATAATCTGAATGCTTCATTGATCTTTGAGTTTGTATTCCTGTACAGATTTTTCTCAACTGCTTAAACACAAAGGTTATTGCTTGAGATATATTAATAACAACACATTCTGTTTCTTTCTTATATTCCTCAAATATTATTGATCCCAGAGGATCTGATAGTTTGTTAAAATATCTTTCAACTATTCCTTTATTATACCCTTGTTTAGCCGTGATAGCATTGTATAAATAATGCTGTGAGAATTCTTTTATGCCTTTCCAACTTGTTAAAGTCAATTTTCTATTTCTCTTAACCTTTCATTTTGTAACATGGTGAAACCTAATTTTGAGTCTTCTGCTATAACTATATTTGATATAATGTTAACAAAGTTGTAAGGATTACTTCCAGCTCTTTTTAGCTCTTCATAACTATTAGGATAGGCTTCTACCCATTGTTCCCATAAAACTTTTACAAATTCACCTAAGAAGGTTTCTAAGTATGTAATCATATCTTCTACCTTGTTTCCAATATTATGCTGATTTTGTATATATTTCTGAACTATTAAACCTTTCTAAACGCTTATTATATTTGGCCAATCTATAGGGTCATGTGCTGCTAGGTTTAATATCGCACCATCATTTTTGTGATTTTGGAATTTTACTAGTTTTTCAAATTCTCTTCTTCTGGATCCCATATACTTATATCTTCCTGTAATATAGTTATACGAGGTATCTTCTTTTTCAGGTGGCCAAGTCCTTGAAGCTCTAGAAGGTCTTTCCTTCTCTCCCTCATTTCCCTTTTTTTTTTGCATTACTTACTCCAATTTCCATAGCTTCCATCATATTATCTAAATTATCCTGCTCATCTTCTCCTAATGAGTCTATAAATTTTTTATATTCTTGCGCATTATCATTTTCTTTATATATTTCTTTTATTGCTTCCTCTTTAATTTCTTCTACTAACTTATCTTCTACTTCTTCATAGCTTTCAAGCAACAGCTTATTATTTATATTCCACTGTTCTTCTTCACTTATGCAATTATTATTACTAAGGCTTTTGTTTCTACTACTTACAACCTCCTTTTTTTCTACAGGATTAATTGGACTCACTAATTTTTTTTACTTCTATTGTAGTACTAACTGGTCTTATGACTTCTTTCCTTACTTCGATATTTTTTACGACCCTTTTTTCTTTAGTATTTTTAATGCTCAACTCCCTTTCTCTTTTTAGCTTCTTTAGCCTATGTATTTCTCTAAGTAAATAAACTTCCTTTTCTCTTATTTTACCCCATTCACATATCATAGATTTATTATACTCATCCGATGTATTTTTTAATTTTAATTCATAGTGCTTTATTTCATTATCTATATCTAATTTCTCCATGAATTCACAAACACTGTGCCTTCTATCTCTTTTTCTGAATTTATTTCTCTAGTGGATGAAACTATTCCTGACGAGACTAGCACTAACTCTTTGTTGCTTTCTTCGATATTTATCTTGCTCAGCTGTTGAGCTATATTTTTTACTTCTTTGATTAACTTCTTAGTTTCTTTTAAGTCTTCAGCAAACTCCTCCGTTTTCCTAGGTTCAGTAGTATTATAAGGAACTTCTATTCTTTTATATAACAGTGATAATTCTTTTTTGATATAATCACTGTTCTGACTTATCTTTCCTTACTCTGTCTTACTATATTTCAACTCTTGCAAGGCTAAATCAAACTTATCACTTAAGACAGAAAATTGTTCTTCTAACTTCTTATGCTCTTTGTATAAGCTCTCAAATTTTAATTCTAATTCGTCTTGTCTCTTACCCCACGCTATATAAAAATTATGTATTAAATCTACCACTAGATTTAATTGACCTTGTAAACTATGCCAAGTATGTTCTTCAAAGTGATTGATTCTACACCTTATATTAATATTTTCTTTGGTATTTACGGTCTTTCCTGTATTGACTTCTAAATTCAAATATTTGAGCTTTTCAATGATGTCTGATTATCAAAACTCTTTAAGTATTAAATATATGACCTGCAACACAATATTACAAACTTCTATTTGGCAGAATAAAAATTGCAGGTAACGATTAAATATATCCTGGAAAAGTATAACTGAATATAAACTGTACAAAATTTAAAATTTGTACAAACAATAAATTAATGATAAAACTGAACTTAAAATATTAACCAAGCACAACTTGAATATAATAAATATTAATTGAACACTGAAAATATTAACTGAATATTAATTAAGCACTTAAAGTATTAACCAAATATTAATTAAGCTCTTAAAATATTAACCAAATATGTACGTATGCATGTATATGTATGTCTATATATATATATGTATATGTATATATATATATGTGTATATATATATATATGTATCTGTATATATGTATGTATATATATGTATGTATATTTATATATGTGCACACACATATATGTATATACACACACATATATATATACATATACATATATATACATATATACATATCTATATATGAGAATTCCTTTCTACATGCGCATGTAGCTTTACTCATCTGTATATCTCATGATTTTGAGGGTATTTGATGAAACGAAAGGAATGTACATAAAGTATGCGATAATAGTAGACCATCTGTGGTGTTATATTGTTGAAGTATGTGAGTAGACCTGAGGTATGTGCACATACCTCATTGTATGTACTAATATAGAAGTATCATCGTAATAAATTAAAATCAGAGGTTGTTTTCTATTTTTTTTGCATGATGACCTTTGAAGTATCTTAAAATAAGTACGTGAATATACTCAAACTGATAAAGAACTATGTGAACATATCTTTATTAGTTTATTAAAGGTGAGTGTAGCTACATGAGCATGTAGATAATACTCTTCATCATATACATATATATATATATATAACCCTTGGTACCTACCCACCTCTCGGGTGGTAGCTACCCCGTTCCCTCATTTGGTGTGCACACACACAACACAGTGTGGCATGCATGGCTGCATGCTTCTTCTTTTAGTAAGTTTGCTGAAGAGGGAAATGCTGGAAGGGCCTAAACATCTTCTCCCGTTTTGTGCAGTAAGGGAGTGTAAAATAAGTCTTAGCATATAGCTGTAAAATAAGTCTCATAATTGTAAAATATTGCTTTTATTGAACCGTAAAACCTAGTTACATCCTAATAACAAGGACACAAACTGTAAATTTTTGTTTCTTCAACCACTGCATCATGGACCAAGGCCAAAACCGTAAAAGATGGTAATTACAAAACATGTCGTAAATGAATGTTTGTTTATATTCCGTGAGTAACCTTACATCTTCATTCTGGAAACATAATCTTTGTTTCATCAACGTTACGTCCTCATTTTGGAACCATAAATGTTTGGTGCCTTGAACCGTGAAACTTGGTAATTGCATAAAAAAGATCTTGGTGAAACAATAACTTTTATAATATGCGCAACACCGGGATCGTTTAGAATAAGTCAGAATGCATTTGTGTTTAAATCTTACGATTTGTTCTTGTTTAAATATCTACTTTTGTCTTGATAAAAACTACTCTTGCAACATGAGGCTATAATTCTAAATATTATTGTTCTCTCTAGTTAAAATTACTCTTTTATGATATGAGATTTGACATGTAGAAAAATTACGCTTTTGTAATAATATTTATAATGGGTGTAATTATTCAAAACACATTATAAAGGAACATTTGTTTATATTCCATGAATAACCTTGCACCTTCATTCTGAAACCATAAATCTTTTGTTTCTTGGACCTTTACATCCATGCAACAGGCCCACAGCTCCATGTCCTCATTTTGGAACCACATGTATTTTAAGCAAGCCAAATGATAAACGTTATTACGACAATATTTTGTGTGAGGAATCAAGAATGATGCATATAGGTTGGAGCCAACGACTAATATTACACATCACAATTCCAACAACAAGAATCTATCCCATGCAACCACCATAAATCATAAACAAATGGTTGATTCACAGTCCCATATTTAATTGGAGAGTGAAATCTATGTTGGATATGTTATACATGAATGAAAAATCGTGCTTTTATAGTATAGATATAGAACAAGGATTTTGTAGCCATAGTTAATGTAGTAAACCGGGTACAGATAAAGTGTAATATACTTTAAATGTAATATACAAGCCTTTATGCATGTGTTTCGCAATGTTTTACCAACCATTTGTTTCGAGGTTTCGAACGGCCTAATATGTTGTTAAGTGGGCTGGGGCATTTAGTTGGTGTGATTATAGTTTAGGCTATGTTGGACACATAGAAGGCTTGGTAAAAATGATCCATGATGGAAAAAAACTGACACCATAAACTACATAGTAAAAAAGCAGTTAATGTTCGTAACATAGAGACGGCATTTGTGTCATATTATTGTTTCAAAAACAAAATTTTAAACATGCACTGTAAACTAGATAGTAGAGGCTATTTAATGTTTAGAATAGAGAGATATCATCTATGCTATAAAGAAATTATTTTACTATTTCAACATTTGAACATTTTACACCAGTAACTCTAAAATGAGGTATTTTATTACATTCATCTCAAATTAGTAATAAATCAACCATCCTCGTCGTAAAAATACTCTCTTAGTATTAGAACTACTCACAAATTATTCCTTTTAGGATTATAATTATATAATAGACATAAAAATGCCAAGTTGAATAAAAATTTAAGCCGTACATTGATTTTTGCAATAGTAAAACAAAACATTAGGATAATAAAGTAATCCCACGACTTTAAAATCTGATCCCACCATCGTAAAACAATTTCCCATGGCCAGCTATCAGCCCACGATCATAAAAACTAATCCCACGATCGTAAAACCTGATCCCACAACTATAAAATAGTTCCCACTTGCAACCCTCAGCTCGTGATTGTGAAATATTATTTCCTCTAACCATAAAACCCATCTACATCCTTACAACTGTAAAATATTGTTTCCTCTAACCTTAAAATCCAGCTACATCCTTACAACAAGGTCATAGCTTTGTGCCTTCATTTCGCAACTGTAAAACTTGGTAATTGCAAAAAAAAAAATCACCATAGTAACTAATTGTTTCTTAATTTCTCGAGCCGTTTCAACACATGTGATGCTCCACATTCAATGACTTTGACCAAGTAGTAAATATTTATTTATAATTACATCTGTCAAATTCAGTCCACAATCAAGTGGTAAATATTGAAATCCTTTTCCTATAAACTGATATCTAAGTAGTAATCTTTCAATATTTCAAGTTGTGGTTGCTTGCATTTCATCCATAACTATAAAATCATTACAGTTTGAGTACAGAAATTTCTTAACGTCTACAATAGTAAAAATCAATGGATTGGGAGACTCGAGGCATCCATGTCAGTTGAATACTAGTAGCAGTGACAATTAAAAACCGTAAATCGAGCATAAATTTGATCTCCACTGCTGTAAAATTGGCTCTCTAAAGCATTCAATATGACATGTGAAATGAAGCTGCTTGCATAAAATAAATTGAACATCTCATAATCAAACTTGTATTTATATTACAATATCATCTGAACTAACATATGACATGCAAGCTAATCATTTCCTGGATCGAGGATGATCATTTTCTCTTTGCAACCATAACAACTAAGAGAAAAAAACTATCCACACTTTGCTTATATTACAACAGTAATTTGTCTAATGAGACAACAATGCTGAGCAGTGTTGTAATTGTAGTTCCCTTGTTCCCAATGTGGTCTTGCTTTGATCACATGCTATCTTGCGATTCATAAGTACTGTATTTTGAAAAAAAATAGGGAATTAGCATTTATATTTTCATGAAACAAAAGTGATGGAATGGCTAATCGAGACGGTAGTCAATTATTTTCTTCATCTATCAAAGGAACAATCATGAAACAGTAATAATATAAATCATTTGGAATCTTCCTTAATGAAATGACACACAGCACTCCTGTGTTGTTCAAAAAAATAAATGATTTGGAAACAAATGTAATTGTTATCACTTTATTGCCCCAAAAATGTTTCAGATTAGTAAAAAGCTTGTCATCCCGCAAACATTAATTTTTGTTCTTATCTACACTATAAAAAAGTGTGTTTTCTTAAAATCTTTTTTACCTAAGATGGTTCCACTGTACCTCCACATTGGTCCCACTGTACGGGTTGGAAAGTGGAGGAAAGGAGTGAAAAATAGATGAAGGAAAACGTTTCTACCGTTTTTGTACCCACCCTGCCTCCGGCAAGCTTTAGGAAACTCACCTGCGATTGCGTGATTAACGGCGAGAGGAACGTGCCCTAGGCGCCGCCAGCCCCCTCCCCCTGCCCTGCTCCACTCGTCCCGGGCCTGCCCAGCTATGCCTGTCGTCTCCTCCACCTGTCCCTACCGCGCCGCCGCCCTGCTCCGCTTCTCTCCTTCCCCACCCCTCCCGCTCCCTCACACTGGGCGGCTCTCCCCTTTCTGGTCTCTCTTCCTCGCCGAGCGGCTAGGGTTGCCAGCCGGCGGGGCCGGCACCAAGCCGTGGGGGTGCAGGAGGTAGGCGTCCTCATCGGCCTCCTGGCCCGGTGGATTTGGGATTTGGTGGCCCCATCCTCCTCCTCATCCTCACCTGCCCTCACTTCACACAAGGAGACGAAGACATGGGCGAACCACAGCACCGGCTCCCGGCACCGCAAAGGAAACAACAGCTAGGTCCCCGTCCTCATCCTCCTCCATGAGCTGGCACGTACTCTTCTTTGCGCTGCCGTCCACCGTCCTGCAGCGCGCGCTGCTCGGAGAGAAGCTCCGCCTCGCCTGCCGCGCTGTCATCTCTTCCTCGATGCTGGCAGTGCAGATGCTCCACCCTACATAGCTCCCTGTCTATGAAGTAAGGCAGCATAGCTGGAGAGCCCTTACACTGTACCGGAGAAGAATAGATCAGATAATTATATCCAGTGATAGACTGAAGTACTTCTAGAGCCATCCTAGATAAAAATAATCAACTTATACACAACATTTCTCTGTATGATTTATTTCTGTAGTTTCTATTGTTTCACAAACATATTGGATGACATCAGTTACAAAGAAAAGCAAGAACTTACATAGGAATGAAAATTCTAGTTATAAACTATTCATTTTGGCTGAACCGAACCAAGGCCATCATTAAATTGTAGAAACATAGAGCCTAACAGTATGTTTATCTCATAGTATTATCCTTTTATAATTATAGGAGAATGAAAAATCCTACGCAATTCATCTATTCAGATTATACTTCATTTGGTATGGACATTGCAACATCATGATGATAGTCCTTGCACTGTACCATTGCATTTGAACACTAATGTTTAAGACCAAGCTAATGCAATTTATCATTTATGCCAACTTTATGATGAAACCAAACTTACCTTACTGAAGATCATGGACTCTTCATATACAGCATTTGGAAATGGCACCTCCAAGAAGAAGAAACCAACTTGAGTTAACAAAGTAAATCGCAAAGGAACAAGATTGTAGCTCTGTATGTCTAATGTGAAACACTGTAAATGAAGCAAACACATACATGAATTCAATAGTGCCACAAGATTTTCCCAATAGACCTCCTTACCAATATTATTTCACTAGAACATAAATGGGCACAGGACACCGTTGAATGCAGGACACTAGAAGATAAATGTCACAGAAGAAAATTCTAGATGTCTTGCCAAATGGTAAGTAGCAAAAACACAGAGCAAACACAAAATTAGGTATGAAATCGGATCGGATATGCACGGATATACATAGATACGGATGGATATAATTATTTATTTTTCAGATTCGGTTCGGATACGGGTAGTGTCAAAATGCGCCGGATATTGATACATACCTCGTATACATAATAATATCAAATTTTTAGTCTTCGGATACAGATATATTAATTGTTCGGATTCAGATATCGGACATCCCATTTAGTCTCTGAGCCTATCAGGACGGATTATCCGGCGGATAATATCCGTCCTGCTTTCATCCCTACACAAAGTATTTGCATGAATGGTAACAAAATTGCTCACATATATTAGAGGCAACAAAAAAGGCCCTTCGATGGCAATGTGCATATGCTGCTGCACAAACAAAAAGTTCATGAGGTCATCATATATGACAACATCAATGCAAATAGTGCAGTAACAAAAATATAGTGACAAGTTCTATTGGCCTCCAATAGACTGTACAACAATTGCTATACTAAACGGCACTACCACAAAATTTAGATTGAATATTGAGATTCAGAGTTTTTAATGGCATACGAACATGCATGTCAAAATTAATTGTACGTATAACACGTTCAACAGTTGGTATACAGCAAATAAGTGACCAGGTTTTAGAAATAATGTTGGTATACAGTAAATAAGTCCACTGAAGCGGTTCTGTAATCACTTGAATTAAAAAAGGTACTGATGTGGCTCTAAGTCATGTACTTATCTCATGGTTAATACTTCTATTGAACCCAAGGCAAATCTGAGTTTTTCCGATTCATAGCTCTGTTCCTCGACTTTCAGAATTAAAAAACACAAGAAGAGAAAACAGAAGGAATCATTAATTTCTACTCACTCGATCATTTGATAGCAGGTTGCTAACACGTAAGACACAATACTCACTACAAGGAATCATGTACTTTATGGGTTGACAGATCCCAAATTTAATAGGAGCACGAGATCATGGGGTGGTTAAGGAATGAACATACACAGGTATGCTGAACTGCGCTGGTAGAAAGTAAAAAGAGAAATCACACACAGATCAGATCCCAGGGGCACCGGTCGGAGATGGCGAAGGCGACGCCTGAGGAGAGCCGTGGTCGGAGGGAGAGCTCGTGACCAGAAGTAGCGGTGGCTGGCATGAGGGCGCAGCAACCGACGATGGGCTGGATCGCCACGACGGTAGTGTGTGAGAGGAAGAGTCGAGAGGAAAAATAAGAAAGGCCGATCCTTATGTTATGGGCCGCTAAGTTTCGTGGGCCTTGCTCTAGGCGAACAAAAATATCCCATTTTTGTTGGATATAGCCGATCGGACCGAAGAAAATTGACTTGGACTTTACTCAGCCGCTTAGCCCGCGAAAATTAATTATTTTTTGGTAGTTTTCTTTCGGACGATGAAAACCGTTAGCTGATGAAAATCAACGGATTTCTCCTGGGGCTGTTTGGTTTTCTTGCAGATTGCCTAGCCGTGCCTCACCCAGCAAGGCTAGCCTTGCCATTGGAGCAGAGCCAATTTGGCTAGCTCAACTCAGCAAGGCAATTTGTGAAAGCCCGGTAAAAGATCAAGGTTGATCGTCTTCCGTGGTGATGACCATTTGTCAACATGTGTGCATGTGACCCTTTGCTCTTGATTGGCAAGTATGCAGGCATGACAGTGGTCGTCGGCGAGGAGTGCCAGGCGAGGCCATGGGTGTCCAATCCAGTAGTCCAAGGAGTGGATGGAAATGTGGGGAGGCGACAGCACGTTGGTCGTTAGGGGTGTAATCCGATCGAATACGGATGGATACTGCTGATACTGCGTTTGTTTTCATATTTTTTCTTCAGATACAGATATTGATCAAATGTGTCGGATAATACTTTAATGGTTATCGACATCGTATTTATCCAACTTTGAGTACTCGGATACGGATACAGATTGGATACTAAATGTCCGGATTCGAATATGGATCGGATATTAACTCTTTTAAACGGATCAGAACTCGAACACGAACGGATAATATCTGTACCATTTACACCTCTATTGGTCGTGATGTGGCTCTTGGACCGTGGATGTGGGAGTTGGCATTAGAGTGACGCGTGTCGAAGCTAGAAGGTTTGGAGGTTTGCTCCCTCAAAACCATCGTGGTGGGCGGTTTGGTAGTTCGCTCCCTCAAAACTATCAGGATGGTGTCCGTTGTGTGGGCCTGACCTTAGAAGTGCCAAGAGGCTTGGGTTTTGGACATTGGCTGGCATTGAAGATTGTTTGGTGGTTTTCCAAAAAAACCTTCACCTACTCTTGGTTCACAGATTTTCCCCCAAAACTGCGTCTATGGCAGTTCGAGTTGATGGTCATATGGCATGATTGTGAAGCTTGCGTGAAGATGAAGCAAAGTTGAGAAGGCATTAATTCTGTTTGACGAGACTTGGGGAAGATGGACAGATTTACCCCTAAGGGTATTTGGGTGTGTGAGCTTCTTGTAAGGGTACTTTGATAATTTGGCCAAGGCATTGTTATCGCCAGAATTTAGCCGGCTAACATTTGGGCTGGGAAAAGCCGATCCATATATGGACAGATTGGCTGATGGGCTGTGTTTGATTGTCCAAGGGAGAGGCGATTCCAAGGGTCAGTGGGCCATGTATCTTATTTTAGTTCCGGTCGAGTTATGTCTAGTCCTTTTAAAGTAGGGTTCTTTTAGCTTTAGACGAAGTTTGACTTGACATCCAAGTCTCCGGACTATAAATATGTACATGTATCCTATATAATAAAATTGACAGCAGACGTTCCCTAACAGCGGTTGTCTCCAATCTCTCTCGGCGCATCGCTACCCCTGAGCAATTAGGGTTTTCAAGGTAATCGTCATGCTGCTCTAATGTTTCTTAGATTCATTAGGGCATTAGGGCATGAGCCACATGGTGAACCATGTACTAAAGTGTTTTTGATGGCACAGTTTCCTAGTTACCCTGATGAACCTCACATCAGGCTCTGCATGACGTGAGAGTTACTAGCTAGCCAGATGAATCTCGTGCCAAGTTCTACCTGCCGCGAGATCCATCAGTTACCTCGATGAATTCCGTGCTGAGCTTCGCTAGATGTGGGATACATCGCATAGTTTGCATGTTTGTCGATCTATTCATGTTTCCCGCGCCTAACTTCATATATCCATCATCATGTGGCTCGTTGTTACGCTACCTAGTCGCTTGTTACAACCCATGACGTGTCGCTGTAGCACATGCACGCGACATGCTGATAGATCAGCGTATCACGGGCACCTTATCTGTACACGTCGTAATCTGTATCTGTCTATCTAGATGGATTTCTTTGGAGATCCTGGTTCGAAGCCGATTTAGCTATGCAGATCTTTTATATCGTGCTTTTAGATAGGGTTTACTTTTATCTCGTACATGGATGTGGTTTTCGCTATTATTATGCTTCATTTGTACCTCATCGACTGTCGAAGCATCAGCATGAATGCCGACATGAGTTCAAGATCTCTCATGGCGTCAATCCAAGCGATCAGACAAGAATTTAACGTTTAAATCCATTGTGTACGCTTTACAGGAAGAAGCAGAGCCAACCCCTCATCCGCCCAACTTTCCTGGCTGCAAGGTCAAGCGAGGTGGCACGCCCACACCACCACCGCCATGTAGATCGACTGCGCACGGAGCCAATCGGAGCTGCACTACAGGGAGACGAGTGCAGTAGCAATGCGATCCCCAGCTCCTAGTGTGTCCTCGCCGCACGACTCCCACCCGTTGGTTTTTCGCGGCAACACACTCTTTGGCACGCCCGGTGGGACCCCAACTTTCATCAACTTCATCATCAAGCGATGCCTCCAAAAGCATCCAAGAAGGGCGCCATGGAATTTTTGGCCAATCACAATCCAAGCACATGGCTAGAAGACAAACAAGCACCTCCTACGCTCATACAGCTCCAGGTCGTGCACAAGGAGACTTGCGACCGCATACTCAATAGGCAAGCCGATGAGCTTCTTGATCACTTCACATAGACTTGTAGTGAATGTGTCAAGTGCGTTGGATATCCAAAAACTTTTCTTGATGGTGTGGATGTTTTCACACCATCAGAAGCACACAACAGAGCTCTTCGGGAAGAGATGAACTCTATGGTGGTCAAGCTATGCTGTGCCAAGCTGAAGTGCTGCTGAATTCTATGGAAAATATAGTAGCACGTGTGGTGAAAGTGGTCTTCACTGGCGAGTACACACTAGACGTTGGACCGCAGATAGGCACTTCTTTTGCCGAAACTAGGTCCAGAAGGCACCAAGGCTGAGTTCGTCATGCATGCGCCCAGTAATTCAAAAGACTAGCTTGTATGCTACAATGAGCCGCCAGCATACATATTGGATGGCTTTCTGTGCCAACTCTGTTACAAGCTGCTGCGGGAAGGAGAAGAGCCTCCACAGCTGTGGGGGATAAATATCCCCTGGCTCCTCATGATGTGGATCTAGGACATGGGCCAACAGTGGGCCTGAGTCAGGCAAGCGGCTGATTTCATGGGCTGGACGCTTAACTCAGGCTCAAATACGATCATGATGGCTTGAAGGTCAAGACAACGGCGTTGTAATCCAGAGAGGAAACACGCAAGCTTGGCTCGGACTTAGGTTCCGAGATTTGAGGAGATCGGAGAAGATACGATAGAAACTTAGATTCTGTTTGATCTCATGTAATCTAAACTGACTAGGAGATATAGATGGAACTCAACTTGTAACCCAATACTCTATCAGGACTATATAAGGCAGATGAGGGACCCCTATGTAGAACATCTCAACCCATCATAACCCAGCCCTAGCCCTCATTGTAACCTCAAGAACTCAAAGCAATACAATCAGCCTCAAACAGGACGTAGGGTTTTATGCATCTAGCGGCCGGAACCAGTATAAATCTTCATGTCTTTATCGCTTTTTCGGCAAACCATCAAGCTACATCAATCTCACTAAACCACAAAAGCACCTCGTGACCCGTCCCATGGTGCACTGCCGGTACTAAACCCCGACAGTTGGCGCGCTAGGTAGGGGGTCGGCGACATCGACATCGAGCTAGCTCTGTGGCTAACCTCATCAACAATGTCAGCAAGTTCGCTCCCGGTGAGATGCTCTGTTTCGGATCCATCTTGTTCATCGCCGACCAATCTGGCGATCTGCATCGTCTCATCCGTGCTGCGGGGGAGGCACACAGCTTCAAGGCTCCGTCGCCAACTCCGAAACTTCCTTCGACTTCACTAGCTCCTGGATCTGTCCAGCGAACGGCTAGCTAGTGATCGGCTGTCGCCAGCACCGAGCCAGCTCATCCTCGAGCATAGACATGTCAGCCTACTAGGACCACTCGGCCTCGATTTGTCCGACTTTAGGGTGAGACGCTGAACCACTCCTTGACTAAATCTGTGTCAGGACCTCGACAGGCGGTCGTGGCACCGGCCGGGCACGGATCTGCTCCTGGTCCTTCACCCAGATTGGTGACCACGTCTTCGCCGACTTGACGCACTACACTCTCTACTTCCCCAACTTGGGTCTGGACTCAGATCAGTTGAGGGAAGAAACCGCGGCAATAGGAGGCTCGCCGCACATCCTCGACTACCGCGCCGGCAACCACTCCTCGCCGGAAGACCTCGATTCTGCTCCCGACTGATGGCCAAAGCGGTAAAGCCACAGATCGCACGCAAGATCCACAGCTCCCTTCAAGCTTACCCGCGGCCTCCGCAACGCTGCGGCAACTTGCCTATCAAGTTCGTCACACCTGTGGTTCATTCCTCGCGCCACGGTTCTCCTCAAAAAAGATGAGGATGCGCGACAGGGGACCACAGGCCCTCATCGCCAACTGCAACCTCAGCCACCTCGATCCAAGTAGGGAGGCAGGGAAAAGCCGACAAGACCTTCCTCAGGGTTAGTACACACGCCACTCGTGGAAGACAACTGTAGGACCAAGACGTGCGACTAGAGGGGGGTGTGAATAGGAGCACTTAAAAACTCAAAATCACAACCCCCAAGCTGGTGCTCTGCAAAGCTCAAGAGAAACAGAACTAGGCACCATCCACTGAATAGATATGTGCCTAGCAGCGCAAGGGTGCCGTCCACTGAGAGGATACGCACCAATGCAAGAAAAATCAAGATCCGACCAAGAATGGCACCGAGGCAACGAATGTTGAAAAAACCGCCACACGACACTCACCGCACCGAGGTGCGTTCACTGACTCACAGCAAGAAAAGAAAATAGTCTAGAAGTGGGGAATGCAAAAATCCAAAGCAGAAACATAGCGGAAAAACCAAAAAGGGAAAATCACCGCAGGTCCCTGGCAGGACCAGATTGTCCGGTGGCCAACACTGGACTGTTCAGTGGAACCGGACTATCCGGTGGATGCTGCCTCCACCGAATTGTCTGGTGGCCTCTGTCGGATTGTCCGGTAGAGTCGCAGACAGGGGGTTTTCTAGCCCAAACCTGACCAAATCTTGTCAAATCTTCACGAAATTTTGCACAAACCCTATTCCAAAGCTTTTCCCGCAGCTCCCTGGCAGGACCGGATTGTCCTGGACTGTCCGGTGGAACCAGACTACCTGGTGCCTACTGTCGAACTATCCGGTGGCACGGCCCGAGCAGATCCACGCATCGGACTATCCGGTGGGCGCTGCCAGATTATTCGGTGGAACTGGATTGTCCGGTGGCCTCTACCGGATTGTCCGGTACAGTCGCAGACAGGGGGTTTTCCAACCCAAACAAGACCAAATCTTGTCAAATCTTCACGAAATTTTGCACAGACTATCTGGACCCTATTCCAAAGCTTTTCCCAAAAGATAAACGCAAGGTGACCAAGGGAACAGCGGAAATTTCAGATCTCGTGAGATGGCAATCTTTGGGCAAGAAAGGGGAAAACACAAAGGAACCTTGCTCGTGGCAATCCAGCAGGATTGAGATGGAATAAGTCATGATCTCCACGTCTTAGCAAGTCCAAAACATCAACAAGAGAAGGGATTCCAATCTTGGCCAAAACAAACACCCAAAAGCCAAGGATTGGACCCAAAAACCAAAGAGAGACAAGGAGGATAAGAACACAAGGTTGCTGCACGAATTCACTTCAAATAGATGCCTAAGAAGGGTCTAAAGATTCAGCATACAAGCAGGAATTCGTCCCAAGCAACCACCTTCACCTTCACTCAGGATTAGGAGGCTAAATCCTACTCTAACCTCCCTAACAATGGAGCTCAAGGCTTGAGGACAAAAATCACCAAGCAAAACCTAATCCTAGCAGCCAAGAGTCACTCTAATACCCGAGTGCTGTTTAGGCAGTTTTGCACTTAGGTCCCTACAACTAGACAAACCCTAAGGACTCAAACGAAAGATTATAGGATATTTCGGGATGGACGACCACGATGAAGTCTTGATCTTCGTAAGTTCCACGCAATCCTCGGATGTTCTCCACGTGGCCAGTTGTCCAATCCGCGATCCGGCCCCGATTTTGAAATCAGAAACTGGGAAACTTTAGGAAATCTCCGCTTGGGCCGGATTTGGCCCATCTTCTCTATCTTGGCGAGTCAAGGCCCAACTCACCAAGGCTTGTCTAGCTCAGTTGACGGTTTTGAGCTGAAGCTGCCAAAGCCACCCTCGCATGTCATCACGCGACGCACTCGGGTTGGAGCACCGTGGTGGTGCCCGGCATCCCCTGTCCATCGGGGCAGCCTCGCAGTCCTTCGGAGGACTTACTCCTGCCGTCACCGTGCCACTCCTCTAAGTACCGAACTCCCATGGCCGACAGATGATGAGCATGCCTCTAGTCCTTCGAAGGACTTTCCTTTACATTTACCTCTAGCCCATCGGAGGGCCTCCTGTCCATCGGAGGTCTTGTGCCCAAGTCCTTCTAGGTCTTGCTACTGTTGACAATCACTCATCACTCCAGAGGCAATGGAGCTGGTCCATTGGCTCTCAATCTCCCCCTTGATGAGTGCATTGTCAACACCTTCAACCTGTAACCTGAAATAGAACAAAGACAAGAAGAAGAGTGTAAAACCGAAAAGAAAGAAGAAAAGAAGAAGTTGCTCAAGATGGCCAAAAGCCAAATACAAGCAGAAAAGGGCAAATTGAGACAACAAAAACAAAGCCAAAGATCGACCCCCTAAGACAAGGCAAACCGCTCAACGCAGTCGATCAAACTAAAGCAAGACCCCTCAAGAAAGAGGCAAGCAAGCTCAACATAGTCATGCTAAGGCAAAGCATCGAATCATCCCGAAAGAGGCAAAAGGCTCAACGCACCGACGCAAGAGCATGCTAAAAGCTCAAACTCCACCTCAACTAGAACTCTACAGAGTTCTCCCCCTTGGTCCATGAATTCCCCCTAGAAATATCTCTACTCCAAAGGTCAACATCTCTCCCCCTTGTTGATAATGGACACATCAAAGATTCATAGAACTCAACTCCCCCTAAACTAGACAACTCCCCCTCAAAATATGCCATGAAATGCAGGAAGTGTACCATGAAGAGCTCAGCAGGGATGAAAAGCTCGTAAATACAAGTTCTAGCGTACAGAGCAAGTGAGGGCAAGGAAGTATGCAAACAAGCTCAATTGAATCTATCTTATACAGATCAGGAGCATGTTTTTCAGAGTTGTTGAAAAGAAAGCATCACCGACAGGAATAGCATCTAGCAAGATAGGCATGAACAGCAAGATGCTAGCAAAACATACAAGGTGTGCTACTCTCAACCAGAGCATCTACATCAGGCCATAAGCAATTTAGAGACTTGCAGATTTTAGATTTAGCAATTATTTAACATTAAGCAAATCACATCATGTGCCTGGGGTTATTCACTTGTCTTTGCCACTTTGTACCAACCAATGCCAAGCCTAGGTTTAGAAAACCATCAGAAGCTTAAGACAAAGTTTTGGTCATACACAGCCTAGTCCAAATTCATGCCAAAGTGCAAAGGCAAGCTACCTCAAACTAGATCAGTGTGACAAGTGAACCCACCTGGATCTTTTCAATTTAGCTCATATGACACCACTTTGTAAACAAATTTAATTCAGAATTCAGATTTAGGCAAGGAGTCTTAAATGCTTAGGCATCAACTTAACAAAGGCATACGATTAGCATATCCAAGTATGAGTAGATAGCATAGCATTCAACATTCCTACACATGCTAGGTAGCCAACTCAAGTGGTGATCATGGTTTTTTTATTTTTCAAGAAACAAAAGGGACTGAGCTCACAAAAGATATTAGACAGATTCAAGGAGCTTAGCCAACCATGATCATGCAAGCAACTGTACAATCTAGCACAAGCAAGTACTAACTCGTCATCTGCCACGGTACTCTCTTTCGTCCACCACCTCCCCTTCTTCATCTGCATCAAGTGCTGTCTGTGTTGACATGGGAGTCACCATGGGCTTGAGATCCCCCTTGTCAAACTTTCTCGGAATGTCCTACGTGCACTTGGCTTGATGGACGAAGGTTCCTTCTGGGCCTTGCTTGATCTATAGCTCGAGGAAGAATTGAAGCTCACCGATGAGACTCATCTCGAACTCAATGCTCATCTGTTTAGCAAACTTAGACACCAAACCGTGAGATGAACCACCAAAGATAATGTCATCAACATATATCTGAACTAGACGGGTGTCACTGCCACGACTCAACAGAAACAAGGTCTTGTCTACTGAACCCATCACAAACCCAGACTTAAGCAGGAAAGCTTTCAACCTAGCATACCAAGCTCTTGGAGCGTGCTTCAGAACATAAAGGGCTTTTCTCAGCATATACAACAGGTCTGGTGTTGATGCAAGATATTGACTAATTTTATGCTATATTTTTACATAATTTTATGCCGTTTCAGAAGATAATCTTATGATTTAGTCTTGTTTTGCTAGCAAATAACCCCGTTTTCGAGAATGCTCTTTGTTTTTGGACATTATTAAATATTGCAGGAAAATAGCTAATAATTGGCAAATAATTACAATAATTGAGAAGGCTACTCGTTGATGGATCAATGCTACAAGCCCAGGGAGGTGATATGATTAATAAAAGAAGAGCAATTGAAGCCCAAAAGAAGGCCCTAGCCCATTATGGAGAAGGTTCCGGAGGATAAGGATTGCTTGAGTATGAAGAATATGAAGATAAGGAAGGTTTATCAAGAGTCCAAGCCAAACTCCAATTAAATCTCGAGATATTCTTGGATTCCAGGACAGCAGCACTTGTGGGCCCAATTTGGAGATCTTAATGACGTCAAATGAAGAAAGTTTGATACCAAAGTTGTAGATCTCTTCGAGCTCTACAATTTAGAATCCGATTTTGACTTATTTGGACTTCGGATGAGGGAGTTATGGTCAAAATACTAAAGGCTGCAGAATATGGAAAGCTGATTTCGGGAAGGACTAGGACAATGACTTCATCTCCAAGCAAGGAAGTATATGGACGACCGGGACTCTTCTAGAGACCTGTATATACATAGAAATAGGTGTTTTAGTTGTCTTAAGACTCTTAGAACTGACCTATTAGATTCCATGTATTGGGGACTCTCCGGAGTATAAATATATGGCCTCCCTAGAGGGAGCGACATCCAATTCATCGAAATTCATTGTAAACCAGAGCTCCAAAGTTAGAGTTTAGGGTCCATCTTCGAAAGACTCATCGAGAAGGAGATCTCGGCGAAAGGAGGAGGCGAGAGGAGGCAGGACCAGAGGGGGTCAGCTGACCTACCCCCCCTAGGGTCGGCCGACATCACCTGTTCCCGGGGCGGCTCGAGTTCGTCTTCGGATATGTTGTTCGTCTCGTCGAATTCGACAACTATGCACTCCAAGTTCATGATTTATCTCGAGTAACTCTCTGTTCTTCTTATTTTTCTATGATAAACCTTAAGTTCGATTAATGAAATAGTCTATTTGCTTTGAGTTCTTTGTTTATACATGATCTTTGATCCATGTCTTTGCAATGATTCATCTCTACATGTGATCAGGCCTGGTTGAGATTTCCACATGTCTTTTAGTAGATCTTTTTACTTTAATTAGTTGATTGAATCTGCTCATGCTTAGAGTTGGTTAAGGTTTACTAGTTCGTCGATTAACTGGTTCTAGTGACAGTAGGGCTGGAGAAAGGTTCGAGTAAGCTTTTGACATTCATGATCATGTTTATTCTTTATTTCACGTTAGATCAATGCTTAGGGCAGTCAAAGTTTATAAGAAGTTTCTCTCATATCTCTTGCTAATCCCTTAGCCGTATTAGCTTCTTTATCGATCTTGCTTTTGATCTTATTAATCTCTTGTTCTTGATCTAGTTTATGCTATAGTAAGTTTTATATCTAGTTTGTGATTAGAATATCATTTATCATGCTTTAGTTTAGTTTAGATACAGATTAGTCAGTAATTAGACTTTCTTTTATCTTTAGTTTATTAGATCTATTAGAGCTAGTTTGTAATTGATTAATCCTTGATTAATAGTAGTTTAAACCTAGTTTTCCACGGATTGACAAAACCCTTGATACTCATCTCGGGGAAAGGCTACACCGATACTGTCGCTTGCAGTATAAGGTTTTGCGTGCTTAAGTGCCGTCAACAAGCTTTTCTGGCGCAGTTGCCGGAGAAAACTATCGTTTAAATTATTATTAATCTTGTATTAGCCTTTTACTACTTGTTTTGATAGTTAGTTTGTGTTTGCTAATTGTGTGCTAATCCAGTTCTATTTCTGTGCTTATTTAGTTATAATCGTGTGATAGTCTTTTTCTAATTGTGTTCTAATAGTTTTCTAATTGTGTTCTAATTAGTTAGTGTGTTATAATTCTCTGGTTTGTGTTTAGTCTTTGTGTTCTAATCTTATTCTCTAATTGTTTAGTGTTCTCTAATCGTAGTCTTTAATTGCCTAGTGTTTTCTAATCTCAATCTTTAATTGCTTAGTGTTCTCTAATTACATGCTTGTTCTCTAATTGTTTTCTTGTGTTCATTGTTTGTTCTTGTGTTCGTTCATCGTTCTTGTGTTTTAGACTACCCCAACAATTTTGCTGTCATTAGATCTTTGTTTTTGTGTTTCTCTTTGTGTTCTTGTGTTAGATATGACAACACTACTAGAAGATTGGATGAGCTTAACGTTGGGGGAGTCAACAATTGAAGAACTGAAGCCACAAGAATCAAACGTGAAGCCAGCAGCTAAATTCTACGAACTGAAGCCAGGGATCATCAGACTTGCTGCTAAACTTTCTTTCAGTGGAGCTGATTCAGAAAATCCATACAAGCACTTGGAGAAGCTCGGTGAGATCTGCCACACATTCCAACAAGATGGAGTTCCAGTAGAGTGAGTTAAGTGGAATTTTTTTCCATTTACACTCGTCGATAAAGCTCAGAGATGGTACCAACTTGCTGCAAGAGAAGCTCAAGGAGACTGGGGGTTGCTAGTGAACAAATTCGTCACCAAGTTCTTCCCCATTCTCAAGGTGCACATGTTGAGAAAGCAAGTGTGGAACTTTGCGCAAGAAGAAAGTGAAGACATCAACGAAGCTTGGGAAAGATTCAACAATTTGCTTACTCAAGGACAGAAGCTAGGAGTGACATCTAATGCGGCACTACAGATATTCTACTTCTGATTAACTTCAGAAGCTTTCAGATATGTGAGCGTATGTGCCAGAGGATCACTTATGAGCAAGACAACCAGTGAAGCTAATGAGATCTTATCTAATATCTGTTTGACCTCCAAGGAAGAGAGAAAGGAGAGAAACAGAAGCCAAAGGAGCAGAGGTGGCGTCTACAGTAGAAGCTCAACTACCAACATTCCATACTCCAGTGTCATTTGCATTTGATGAAGATTTACACTGGATGCCTGCTGATTTTGGAGAACCACTCAAGAGTGAAGGATCTCTCCCACAAGGATACTTAGCGGAAGAAGAAATTCCACTAAGGAAAGTCAGTGAAGACCAAAGTACAGGGGAGATGCTGCCGAAATGGTTCAAGCCAAAACAGGAGGAGATGCTCAAGACCACTCCACAGAAGAGAAGTGTCAGCATGTTTGAGCAAGAAGAAGACCAGCTACTTGCCTTCAAGACAACTAAAGCTAGCTCAAACTTAGTGGAAGTGAAGACGTCAGAATTACCATCAATATACATTGAAGAATCACTTCCATCAGACAAGCTAGTGGATGATTTTATCATAAGGGAAATACTACAGAAATTTCAAGTCAATAAGCAAAGCTATCCCCACTGAGTGGCAGCTGACACAACTGAGGAAAGTGAAGATGAATTCTATGGTATGTCATTTGAGAGAGAAACAATGGCATTTGATGAAGACTGGAGTGATGATGAGTGGAAGAGAAGCTATCAATCAGATTGGAGTCACTCAACCTGTAGTAGCTCACTCAAGGAAGACTCTAGATACTCAGCTACTTCCCTATTCGACAACACCATTTGTGCTGCTCAAGATCTCACTCCAGAGAGTCCGTATGTGACGAAGCTTGAAGATGAAGAGACCGATTCAACATCAACCATGCTCAAGACTGAAGATTTAGAAGGATAACTCAGTGATGAAATTGAAGATCATCAAAGCAATAAGGAATCATTTCAAGATGTTGATATTCAAATTCACATTGAGACGCCAAGGGGTGAGCTCTTTGAAAATTCGAACCCAAGGTATGCAAATCTTTTTCAAAATTTCATTTGTTTTAATGAATTTTTCAATTTGAATAAGATGATTCTTGATGTTAAGCCTTGTTATGATAATAATCATGTTTATAGGCTAGATTTTCTTGATAATGAAAATGAGGCTATTAGTTTTAACTTTGATAATTTTATGCTTAATAAACTTGAGTTAGAGAAAAAGTTTAATGCTAAATATACGATCCATGCTCTAGTTAACCACAATTTGCTTTGCTTTTGTAATTTGATCATAATTGTGGTTATGGATGCTTATGTTTATCACAAGTTTTGTAAATCCCGATCTTGTTAATAATCTTAAACTTGTGATAGTAATTAGTCTAGTTCTAGACTATAAATTAAGCGCTTTTCGGGAGGCAACCCGTTCTTAGTTTGTTTTTGTTTTAGTTTTATGTGATAGTTAGAAAGCTTAAACATCTTCCTTTGATAACTAATTTGTGGCTAATTACCTAGAAAAAATTTGGTTTAGATTGCATTCATATTATATCTCATGTTTTATTTAGATTGCATTTTGCATTTATCACCCTGTTGCATTTAGAGTAAAGTTGCATGTTTGTATTTTAATTGGCTTTGTTGATTAATTTAACTTCATGATGCGTGCTTTTATGTTTATGATAACATTTCTAGAATGTTTTTAATAGCATTTTTGTGTAAGCATGGTGCTTAGACTAGATTATTGATCATCATGATGAAGTTCATTACACCCTGCCAGTTATCTATGATTTCGTTGATTAGTTTATAAGCTTTGCAATGTGCTTTCATTTTTTTGTGCTGTTATGAGTTGATAATCTTGATAAAACATGCTGTTTTAATCTTGGATAATTAAAATCTTGATGGCTATAGAGAGACTTAGCAATCATGTTGTAGACGTGGTGTTTAGAACTTGATTTAATCATTGTCTTTGTTTATACGCTTATCTCATGCATGCATTTATATTTTCACATTCATACACTCATATAGGTTTTACTAATCCCTATTTCAACTAGAGTAATTAAGCCACAAATTAGGAATCATTGGATGTGTTAGATGAAGCTAGATTCTATCTACTTCCCGATTATCACCCCGGGAGTAGATTTGCATGTTCAATTTGTTTTGTAGGTATGGGGAGAATTTATAAAGATTGGAGGAACCTTTGGTGATGAAGATGAAGGAGAACATTGAGAGGAAGTGTTTCAAGAATCAACATATATGCCACCATGGTACCCAAGGATCGAAGGACTAAGAATTGTCAATATCTCTGAAGCTCAAATCTGAACCTGAAGAAGTCATCAAGTTTTTGGTCGACTCCATAAGATAAAAGCATAATATCTTATTATACTTAGAAGCCCCATCAAGTTAGCTTTCTAACGGATCAAACAGAGCTTCATTTGGAATTTTCTACAAGGATTTATGGTCAAAACTTTGGACGTGACTCGAGCTGAAAACAGGTCTGACAGAACGAAGTCTCTGGAGTAAAGATGGCATACTTCCTTCATTCGGAAGCGGATTTTGGTGCATGAGTACTCGTTGGAAAGGTAATTTCAAGGGCTATCCAATAGATCTATTATTGAAGGCATGTTCTGTTAAAGATCAAGGAGATATTCCTTGAAGAAGAGGAGATCAGCTACAATGGTGATGACTAGAGGAGGAAGATGATGGCAATGAAAAGGAAGAAAGGATGTGCAATCCTTATATAGAAGACTCATGAGCTAATTCAGAGGATCATAGTACTTCAAAGGACTCCATGAGTTGGACAATAAGAAGGTGGTACAACATTTGAAGATGCCAAAAGAGAAGCAACATGACAATATGAAGAGGCATCAAGTCAGCTACATCAACACTTTGTATGTTTGGTGAAGCCACAAATGGGAAGTTTGAAGATTGGTGGATGATGAACAAGTGAAGAGTGTGAAGATGAGATTGTTTGTACATTAGCAAGCAACCAATAAGAAGCTTAGAAGACTATCTAATTTTCATCCTTCCATGATAAAAGAGATTTGGCTACACTTCATCACACGGATGGTAACATTTTCTTAATCCTCCTCTTTACGTTCATCCTCTACCTACTAATATGCTTTCATTTATGTATTTGATGATTATATTATACTTTGAGTGAATATTGCATTGTTTAAGTGTGGGGAGGTTTATCATCAAATATGTTTAGGCTTTGTGTTTTGCTTATAAAATAAAAATTTTGTGAGTCTTAGTTAGTGTGTGTTAGAAATAAATTTTCTCGCTTTATTTAAGTTTATTCTTTATGATTACTTTGAAGATTAATCTTATTTAGATTCATAATATGTTTATTGTGGTGCTTAAAAGATTAATTAGTAGTGCATAACTCATGATTTGATTAGAGTGATAATGTTTTATAGCTTTGCTAAGCTTCTTTAGGAAAAGATTTGGAGGATGATTTATTTACTTAAAAAAAACTCTTATGATCAAGTGTTCCATCCCTTTGTCAAGAGAGAGGATAAATCCTATTAGAGCCCAGTTGAAAACATAGTTTATAAGCTGGTTATGCCAAATGAGTTTGGTTAAGGTTGATTCCTTTAGAAAGTTTGATCTCTTGAATAATTTGGACATCTATTTTTATCTCTTGATTGCTAGCCTCCACATATATATATTCAGTACTAGTTGTTCTACACTGGAGCATTAGCATTTGCTGAATTCCATATCCTTAAACCCTTTCATCTTTCGATACTCATTACCCACATAGTGAAGTTTTTGCTCATTTGCTAATCACGAGGGAAAATTCTATAGTTATCTTGATATAGCAAATCAAAAGGTAGAGTAAAAAGGAATAGAGGTTGAAAAAAAGAAGAAGAGAGAGACAGAGGGGGCGAAGAAAAAAAAAGAAGGTGGTGCCCAAGTAAAAAGAAGAAGAAAAAAAAAGAGAGGAAAAAGAAAGTAGAATTAGGAAAGAAAGTAGAATTAGAAAAATTTTGAAAAAGAGAAAGAGAGGCTTAGTGTTTATCAGTGTAACGAGCAAAAGCTTTCACTTTTCCAACCATGTGCAATTTCTGGGAATTATCCCACTTTATTTATACAATATTGCACATGTCCACTATCTATATCTTCTTTTTACTTCTCTTTATGCATATATATTTTCTTATTTCCGATGACCAATTTAATTCAAGGTGATTAGATAATCTTCAGGGAGATATCTTAGCTGAACAATAAGTTGATTTAACTTTGTTAGCCTTTACCAAGCTCCTCTTAAACTCCTGTGAGATGTGAGAGAGAGTGATTTTATATAGGATAGCCACAAAATTTGAGTGGCTACATGTGAGCTTGACAAAGAAGGACCGATGTGATTTCTTGATCTATGGAGATTATTTTTCATACAAAAAACCCTCTCCATTTTGATTCTAAAATAAGTCTTGGTTTTGCTATGATTCATTTGATTTCAAAAATTTCTGAGGGGATCTCTATGCATGAAAGTTGATTAAAATGCCCATGTTGAGATTGAATTGAATTCGGAACTTGTTTAATTTGAGAAGTATTTGTTTAGAACTAGCTTAGATTTAGTTGAGTTTATATTTAGTTAAGTTACTAGTTTAAATTTAGTTGAGTTTTTGATCGATCTCTTTGCTCAAGGACTAGCAAGATCTAAGTGTGGGGATGTTGTTGACGCAAGATATTGACTAATTTTATGCTCTATTTTTGCATAATTTTATGCCTTTTCAGAAGTTAATCTTATGATTTAGTCTTGTTTTTGCTAACAAATAATCTAGTTTTCGAGAATGCTCTTTGTTTTTGGACATTATTAAATATTGCAGGAAAATAGCGAATAATTGGCAAATAATTGCAATAATTGAGAAGGCTACTCGTTGATAGATCAATGCTACAAGTCCAGGGATGTGATATGATTAATGAAAGAAGAGCAATTGAAGCCCAAAAGAAGGCCCATGCCCATTATGGAGAAGGTTCTGGAGGATAATGATTGCTTGAGTATGAAGAATATGAAGACAAGGAAGGTTTATTAAGAGTCCAATCCAAACTCCAATTAAATCTCGAGATATTCTCGGATTCTAGGATAGCAGAATTTGTGGGCCCAATTTGGAGATTTTAATCAGGTCAAATGAAGAAAGTTTGAATACCAAAGTTGTAGATCTCTTTGAGCTCTACAATTTAGAGTCCGAGTTTGCCTTATTTGGACTTCGGATGAGGGAGTTATTGTCAAAATACTAAAGGCTGCAGAATATGGAAAGCTGATTTCGGGAAGGACTAGGACAATGACTTCATCTCCAAGCAAGGAAGTATATGGACGACCGGGACTCTTCTAGAGACTTGTATATACATAGAAATAGTTGTTTAATTGTCTTAAGACTCTTAGAACCGACCTATTAGATTCCATGTATAGGGGACTCTCCAGAGTATAAATATATGGCCTCCCTAGAGGGAGAGACATCCAATTCATCGAAATTCATTGTAAACCAGAGCTCCAAAGTTAGGGTTTAGGGTCCATCTTTGAAAGAGTCATCGAGAAGGAGATCTCGGCGAAAGGAGGAGGCGAGAGGAGGCAAGACCAGAGGGGGTCGGCCGACCTACCCCCCCTATGGTCGGCCGACCTCACCTGTTCCCGGGGAGGCTCGAGTTCGTCTTCGGATATGTTGTTCGTCTCGTTGAATTCGACAACTATGCGCTTCAAGTTCATGATGTATCTCGAGTAACTCTCTGTTCTTCTTATTTTTCTATGATAAACCTTGAGTTCGATTAATGAAATAGTCTATTTGCTATGAGTTCTTTGTTTATACATGATCTTTGATCCATGTCTTTGCAATGCTTCATCTCTACATGTGATCAGGCCTGGTTGAGATTTCCACGTGTCTTTTAGTAGATCTTTTTACTTTAATTAGTTGATTGAATCTGCTCATGCTTAGAGATGGTTAAGGTTTACTAGTTCGTCGATTAACTGGTTCTAGTGACAGTAGGGCTAGAGAAAGGTTCGAATAAGCTTTTGACATTCAAGATCATGTTTATTCTTTATTTCACGTTAGATCCATGCTTAGGGTAGTTCATAGTTTATATGAAGTTTGTCTCATATCTCTTGCTAATCCCTTAGCCGTATTAGCTTCTTTATCGATCTTGCTTTTGATCTTATTAATCTCTTGTTCTTGATCTAGTTTATGCTATAGTTAGTTTTATATCTAGTTTGTGATTAGAATATCATTTATCATGCTTTAGTTTAGTTTAGATACAGATTAGTCAGTAATTAGACTCTCTTTTATCTTTAGTTTATTAGATCTATTAGAGCTAGTTAGTAATTGATTAATCCTTGATTAATAGTAGTTTAAACCTAGTTTTCCCCGGATTGACAAAACCCTTGATACTCATCTCGGGGAAAGGTTACACCGATACTATCGCTTGCAATATAAGGTTTGGCGTGCTTAAGTGCCGTCAACATTTGGAAACTTGGCACTCTCAAAGCCAGGAGGTTGTTTCACATATACCTCCTTCTCTATGTAACCGTTTAGGAAGGCTGACTTGACGTCCATCTGCTGCAGTTTGAAGCCTTTAGAGGCAGCAAAGGCAAGCAGAATCCTAATGGCTTCTAAATGAGCTACAGGAGCAAAAGTCTCCTCATAATCTATCCCCTCCTTCTGATGGAAACCCTGGGCAAACAATCTCACTTTGTTCCTCACAACCATCCCATCCTCACCCTGTTTGTTCTTGAAGACCCACTTGGTTCCTATAGGGTGGCAGTTTGATGGAGGTTCAACTAAATCCCAGACATTGTTTCTCTCAAAGTTCTCCAACTCCTCATGCATGGCGTTCACCCAACTAGGATCAGATAATGCATGTGACACATCCCGGGGTTCGAAAGAAGCAACAAATGCGGAGTGGCAGAAGAAGGCTAGAGAGTTAACCAAAGAGCATGTGACACGCTGGTGTAGATCTCGAATCATCCTGTCAGGAGGATGATCCCAGTTGACCTTCCGAGATGGAACAATCTCGGAGGTCACCTCCCCTGCGTCCTTAGCGGGGCCAGCCTCTGCTCGAGCTTGCAATCGGGAGAGCGTGGAGGAAGCCATAGGCAAGGGTCCTCCTTCATCTTCAGAGCTCAGAGTAGAGGGGGCAGGAGCTGTAGCTGATGTAATGGCTCCTGCATCACCAGCGTCTACTTTGCTTTCCTCATGTTCAAAGATGGGAGCGCCTTCTTCATCATCACCTGAAAGCTCAAATGCAGGGGTTGTGCAAGGCATAGATTCATCAAAGGAAACTTCACAGGTCTCAACCACTAGTTTGGTATCAAGGATCCACACTCTATATGCCGTAGAGCTAGAGGCATACCCAAGGAAAATGCCATCCAAGCAGCGAGATTCAAATTTGCCCAAATGCCCCGCCGCTTTTGAGCACAAAACATCTGCAACCGAATGCACGCAGGTGCTTGACGCTAGGCTGCCTACAAAACCTGTAGCTCGTATGAAGTCTTCCCTAAGAAAGCCGTATTCATTGCCTCAGCCCAAAAGCGTCGTGGAGTCCTATGCTCATCAAGCATCGTCTGCGCCATCTCAACAAGTGTGCGGTTCTTTCGTTCCACGACACCGTTCTAAGGTGGGGTATAAGGAGACGAGAATTGGTGATCAACACCTAGGTCACAGCAAAAGGTTTTGAAATGAGAGTTACGAAATTCTCCACCATTATCACTGCGGATAGCCCTCATGGCCTTATGACTCTCATTCCTTAACCTCAAGACCAGATCCCAAACAAAACCGAAAGCCTCATCTTTGAATTCCATGATGAACACCCACGAAAAGCGAGAAAAGTCGTCTACTACCACAAGCACATACCACTTCTCACTGGCCAACTGTACCCGAGTAGGACAAACCGTGTCCATATGCAGTAGCTCACCTGGGTAAGAGGTCATCACCTGATTGACGGGTGCATGAGAAGCGGCAACTATCTTGCCATGATGACAAGGGTGGCACACTAAGTCCTTTTCTGCTTTCAAATTATGCAATCCTCGGATCAGACCCATCGAGCTCAACCTGGCTAGTAGATCAAAACTCAAATGGCCAAGCCTCCTATGCCACTTCCAAATATCAGCAGAAGGACCAGCTACCAAACATCGAGGAGGGCCAGAAATAGATGCAAAGTCAACCTTAAAAACCTGCCCATAGGGCAAAATCCAACAAACAAGGCTTTCCTTAGCATCAAGCACACAAGAAGAACCCTCCTTAAAGCGAACCTCAAACCCTTCCTTGAGAAGCTGCGAGAGAGAAACTAGATTGAACCACAAATTCCTAACCAAAGCAACTTCTCTCAGGGAAAGCTTGCCAGAACGCGCAACAGAACCAACACCCAACACTTTACCTTGACCATTATCCCCGAATGTGATGTACTCCTTGGTGCTTATGGGGTTGAGGCTGGAGAACCATCTGCAGTGCCCTGTCATGTGCCTAGAGCATTCGGAGTCCATGATCCATATGTCCTCCAAGCCTCGATCCTACAAAATCACGGAAAGCGAGAGTGAGAAAATGGTCTGGCACTAGGGTTAGTAAAACTGCTGAACCAGTGCCGAGCCATCTGCTCAAAAGAGGGAAAAGCACAGTCAAGGTAAGCATCACGACTATCTGGGTACCCATGACCTCCAAAGCGTGAGCTCTCAAACCCTCTACCTCCAAAGCCTCAGTCACGAGGTCCATAGCCGCGCTGAAAACGACTAGGAGCTCGACCGGCAAAGTGTCTCTCACCACCAGGAGCACGGGCCTGAAAGCCGCCTCCTCTCTCATCATGAACAAAGCAGTCTCTCATCTCACCATGATGGGGAGGATCCTACCTACCACCATGGTAGAGCTGATCCTGGTTCCCCCAGGCTCTCTCCTGCCTCTCAGCTCGTTTCCTCCTAAAGCAAAACTCCTCCAAGTGGCCATTCCGCTGGCAAAAGTCATAGTGGTAGACAGGCCTCTTGGGAGTGGAGTTAGGCTAGGCCTTAGGCTTGGGTGGAGTAGCCTTAGGTGGAGCAGGCTGCTGGACTCTCTCCTTGCTCACTAGAGGCTTGAGGATCTCAGTCACTACACTGTTCAACTTAGCCTGTGAGGGCTTAGGTGTCTAGAACTGCTTCTTTGGGGCAGCTTTGGGAGACTCATGGTAAACCCCATCAACAGTAGGATTAGGCTAAGGAGAGGCAGTCTTAAGCTTAGTTGGGGAACTCTTCTTCTCACCCGAAGTACTGCACTCTCCTAACCCAAGTCTACTCATATCACCCTCAGCTCTCTTAGTGCTGTCTAAAATCATCCTTAGTTGGGGCTCTCTAGTATACATCCAACTGAGCACCTCTCTCAAACGGTTGTTCTCATCAGCCAAAGTCTGTTTTTCCTCTCTTAGATCCTCCAGAACTAAAGTCTAGGCAGCACAAGTGTGGCAGTTTAGGGAGGGAATAGAGGGAGCAGACTTCTCTAACTTCTTAATCGTGGCATCCCTATCCACCAACATCAACCTCAAAGTGAGACAGTTCTCACAAGTGTTAGGGGGTGCTGAAATCACCTCAAAGTCAGCTCTCAACTGCTCAAGCTCACTCCTCAGGGTAGGACAGACCATGCATGCACCCAAAAGCGTGGGTCTAGCCCTAAGCTCCTCCAACTCCTTGAGTTGTCCCTCACACCTCACTTTCAGCTCATCTATGTCAACAGCTAGGTGGGGGCACATCTCACACTCAGGCTCATCACTCAAAATAGGCTCATCCAGTTTAGACTGGAGCTTCCCTAACTCTACCTTCAGCCTATCCATCTCCTCTACCTAATGAGTGTACTTGCTCTTCTACTCACAGAGATCACTCATCAAAGTCTCACAGGTAGGACACTCAAGCTCACTAGGCTGGGCTGGCACACTCTTCAGCCTCTCAATCTCAGCTAAAGCATCAGCAAGCTTAGCTTTCTGCTTCTGCAGC
The DNA here is from genome assembly GCA_030272315.1 of Paspalum vaginatum. Taxonomy (NCBI): domain Eukaryota; kingdom Viridiplantae; phylum Streptophyta; class Magnoliopsida; order Poales; family Poaceae; genus Paspalum; species Paspalum vaginatum. The sequence goes on along the minus strand of CM059019.1, from coordinate 11,673,715 downwards.
TTCTTGGCTGCCTTCTCTAACATCTTATCCTGGGCTTTCAACTCACTACTGTTTGCCTCCAACATCTCAAGAATTTCAGCTTGCTCAGGAGTTACCTCTTCATCGGAGGAGTCGTTGTCATTGTCCTTATCGTCCTTGTCCTCAAGCGCCAAGGCGCAAAAGGATCTCCGGTGCATCTTCTGCTTGCGCTTGGACTTGGTGGAGACGAAGCAGAGTCCAGCTGGACCGTCTTGGTCCCTCCTCTTGTCCTGCTTGGTGATGATCTCCTCATCGCTTGAGCTTGATGAAGACGAGGAGGAGGAGGACGATCCGCCGCACAGACCACCAAGTTTGGTGAAGAAAGCCTTGTCCCGCTTCCAGTTGTCCTTCTGGTAGCTCTTGAAAGCCTTCCTGAAGTTCCTGATCTTACCGGAGCGGTGCTTGGTGTGGTCATGCTTGCCGTAGTCGTGCTTACCGGAGTAGTACTTGTTGGAGTCACGGGAGTGGCTCTTGCCCTTCTTGTAGTAGTCGTTCTGCTTGTTCGGGCATTCGGCGATAAAGTGGCTGACCTCTCCGCACTCGAAGCACTTGGGCCTCTCGCCCCTCTTCTTGCTCATTCGGTTGTCATAAGTGCATTGAAAGCGGCTAGACACCAGGCAAAGCTCATCATCCCCAAGTGATGCTAACTGCTCCTCTATAACATACACAAGAGCATAAAACAAAAAGTTGTGAAGCTGGGGGTTAGTAGCGGCCTCACTGGAGGGAGAAGCCAAGGCCAGGCTCTTGGAGCCAGTACAAGCGAGGGAATGTCTCAACTTGTAATCGACCTCTGTGGCTTTGAGCTTGCTGTAAAGAGCCTCCACTCCAATCGTATCATAGGCCTCAGACTCGATGATCGAGTTAACCTTGATCTCCCATATCTTCCTGTCCAACGCATATAGTAATTTGATAGCCTGCTGATGGTCGGTGTATGAGATCCTCTCAGGGCTGGAGTTAACCGTAACTTGTTGATGATCGATTCAAAATGACCAAACATGTCATCGATGGACTCACTAGGCTTCTGAACAAAAGTCTCATATTTGCGCTTGTAAGTCTCAATGAGATGCCCCTTGATCGTTGCAGTGCCCTCATGGTGTGCACTCAGCAGGGACTAGATCTGACGGGCAGTCTCGAGGTGGCTCACTCTCTCATAATCAACCGGACCAAGTCCTAAGAAGAGAAAGTTAAAACTTTGGCATTCACCTCACGCTGAGCCACAATCGCTGGGGTAGCGCGCTGAGAAACTGGAAGCACCACAAAGTTCGCACTCTGAGTAGCATCCCATATGTCCTGGCCCTGGCTATGCAAGAATGCTCTCATCCTACCCTTCTAGTAGGAGTAGCCATCAGAGCCAAGGATCGGAATCTTCCCAGAGTGAGTTATAGTCGCTACTGGTTTCTCACCGATAAAGGTATGAAGAAACCTAACTGGCTCTGATACCAATTGTAGGACTGAGACGTGCGACTAGAGGGGGGGTGAATAGGAGCACTTAAAAACTCAGAATCACAACCCCCAAGCAGGTGCTCTACAAAGCTCAAGAGAAACAGAATTAGGCACCGTCCACTGAACAGATACGTGCCTAGCAACGCAAGGGTGCCGTACACTGAGAGGATACGCACCAATGCAAGAAAAATCAAGATTCGACCAAGAATGGCACCGAGGTAACAAATGTTGCAAAAACCACCACACGACACTCACCGCACCGAGGTGCGTCTCACTGACTCATAGCAAGCAAAGAAAATAGTCTAGAAGTGGGGAATGCCAAAATCCGAAGCAGAAACATAGCGGAAAAACCAAAAAGGGAAAATCACCGCAAGTCCCTGGCAGGACCAGATTGTCCGGTGGCCAACACTGGACTGTTCGGTGGAACCGGACTATCCGGTGGACGCTGCCTCCACCGAATTGTCTGGTGGCCTCTGACAGATTGTCCGATAGAGTCGCAGACAGGGGGTCTTCTAACCCAAACCGGACCAAATCTTGTCAAATCTTCACGAAATTTTGCACAAACCCTATTCCAAAGCTTTTCCCAAAAGATCAATGCAAGGTGACCAAGGGAACATAAAAAATATTAGATCTCGTGAGATGGCAATCTTTGGGTAAGAAAGGAGAAAACACAAAGGAAGCTTGCTCGTGCCAATCCAATGAAGCGCCCCAATTTCCATAATGGAACTAAAATGTGCTTTATTACCATCCCAGGGTTTGGTAATCACATTTTTACATCAGAATGATACAGATCCGCCCTAACGGGTCATACCATAAAAGGGCCCAGCCATGAAAATCTAAGCAGCGCAATATAAAATGTAGGCCCATCTTCCTCACGCCACAGTTGGGAAGCAGGTCGTAACCCTTACTCGTTCTCGGACCAACATATGTTCATAGCACTGAGAAAAACAACAACAAAGCAAGGGTGAGTACATACGTACTCAGCAGCCCACCTTCCTCCAAAAGAACTTGGGGAAGGCAAACACTGTATGCAAGGATATATCTGGAGCTTCGGATAATTTTGCAGAGAAATACTTGTATGCAGGGTTTGTGATAGTTGTCAAGTTTTAATCATTTTGAAAACCGAGTTTTTTTCCAAAAGGTTTGCCACTAAACTTTCTGGTCCAAAGTGGCCATGGCTTTCCAGCCAACACATTTTCCATACATCCAGCATCCTCTGCCGAACCAAAAACCATTTTTATCCAATCCCAAACCAATTCCATTTTATTTTTTGAAAAACTGCTAACTGAAGAACCAAGCTGTAACTCATCCATACTAGTGGACATGGACTATTCGAATAGGTTTTACTCTGATAAGAGGTTGTACTAATTCCCACAAGTTGGACTCAGCGGCACGTTACCATCTTAACTGCCCGAATTCCAAACAAACCGTTGCCTTTGTTTCATCACCTAGCAGAACTTTAGGGGTTTGGGCATCCGAGCCACTCCAGTACCCCGTGGTACTCCCGTTAGCACACCACCCATCCCCTAGCCCCTTGTGCGCCAGCGCAGAAGCTACTAGGCTATCCACTCCGGCTCGGGCTTGGCCAATGCCTCATGCAGAGCAAGTGGTTGTACTAAAAGAGTTAGGCAAGATAAAAATCATAACGGTCCTTACGGAGAGCTCAGGTAGAACCATTCCAAGTTTTCAATGCTCGACAGCGCGAGTAAGCCACCTACCTGGTATTCTCCATGAATCCCGGGACAAGGGGTAACCGCAGGTAGCTAAGTTACCCGTTCATGCCCTGCCCTTATGGCTGTTTCGGCGCGTAGCCGTATTCCGACAAAATCGGTTGCCGGGGTTCTTCCCCATTTTATTTCGAAACCACGCACACATCCACATTCCCATGCCCTTCATATTCCACATTATTAGCATCAAGATTATGATAGATAATTAAATGAGCGATCCCACCTATGCGCGCTATATCTAAAATAAGCTTAGGTGGCTGTATATTTTGCTGGGTTACCTTAGCAAGCAAAACATGCAAGTTTTCATGTGATTTTCAGGCCAAGGGTTGTGTTTGTAAGACATAGGAAATTTATGCATCAAGTGGGATTCCAGTGGGCATGCCTTTCACTTTGTTGAGACTGTTGATATAACAGTTGCTAGACGTATTTGGCGCAGACCATTGTGTAGTATAACACGAGGGGCATGCCGAATGGACTCTCCAGTAAAGCCTAGTGCACAAATAAGGAAAACACACAAATCGAAGCGTAATATGAACTCAACGGGTCTGGTGGTGTATAGTTTGGATTGTGGAGATGAGAGTCTACTGGGTTCTTATTGGTGGTATTTTTGCAAGTGGTTGGGGTGTAGCGAGTTTTCAGGTGAGTTGGCGGGTTCAGTAACGTCAGTTACGAAGACACCAAGGTAGGGGTAGTGGACGCGAGATGCGGGATCGACAACGCTGAAGGGGTGGCAGTTGCATGTTGATGTTTTGGAGAAAATCTTTTTGTGAAGTGGTGGAGAGAGCAATGATGTTCAGATGATTTTTGGTATCGTCATCATCTGAATTCAAGGCTCGGACAGGCTAAAACAGAAACATTTATAATTTATGTGGAGTAGGTGGATAACGGCATCAATCACTAGGCACACAAATATTGTGGGACCAGTGTGAAGCACTGACCGGGCGTAGGACGATGTCATGGTGGCATGACGGCGGTTTTCGGCCAGGACAAAAGATTATGTTGAGTGTATGGGTAGGTAGAGCTTGATTTTAGATGAATTTAGGTGAAAGCATCAACCAAATCGGAGTTGGAACGGAGAAGATATGAATTTTGTATATTCGGGAAAAGAAAAGGAAAAAGAGAAAGGAATATTCCTGGCATATTCCAAAATTTGAATATTTGGAAACGGGAGAATAAATTCGTCTTTTGGATTTTGAAGGAACGGAAAATATTTCTAGACTGCATATGAGCAGAGTTTCAGGCTGGTGTCAACGGTCCACGCCTATGGTGTCAAATGCGGCACCGGCTTGTAGGTGGCTTTGGAGGCTTCCAAAATCATGGCATTAATTCGGGTGGTAGATATAGATTTTAGATGAATTTAGAAAGAAGAATTAACAGAATCGGATACTGTATGGTCAAGAAATTAAATCGGAAATAAATGAATAGAAGAAGAGAATGGTACGAGATTGGACCTGCTAGCTCGAATGACACATGATTATTGATAGTCTAATCACCGGTGGCTGGTGGTTGGCGTGGGAAAAATAATTGGTGGATCCACCTGTCATTCACAGGAGAGGGGGGCTGTTATAACAGGTAGAGGGGCATGAGCAGGCCCAAGCAGCACCTCCGCTCGGCTGCTTGCCTCGCGCCGCCGTGAGCAACGGGCAGGGGCTCACCGGCGTTCAGCTCTGGTGGTTGTCAGCGTGGTGGAAGTGGTGGACGCGGAGGTGCTCGCCACGGGCAGCCATTGGTGGCGGCGTAGGAGCTCGGGGTGAGCTTGATACAGGCAGGGAGAAAGGAGGAGCGCAGCTTGGGAATGGTGGAGGGAGGTGGCGAGGTGCTCACGGTCAGAGTAATCGAGCTATGGTAGCCGGTAGGCGGGGACTTTGGTGGCTATGGTGGTGAACACGAAGGAGGAGCGGAGAGCTGCGCGTGCGCAGGAAGGGGAAGGCAGGGAGGAGGTTTCCGTGGCGGGCAATGCCCGAGTGAGCTAGGGGCTGGTCGCGGCGGTGGGGGTTGGTGTGGATGGAGGCATGGGGTGGGGGGCTATTTATAGCCGAAGGAGGAGGAGGCCGATGATGAGTCGCAGAGATGGGAGGTCCACATGGCGCGGAGATCGGGGTTCAAAGTGTTGCGGAGATGGGAGGTCCACATGGCACGGAGATGGGGGGTCCAAGTGTCGCGGAGATGGAGGGTCCAAGTGGCCCGAAGATGGAGGGTCCAAGTGGCGCAGAGATGGAGGGTCCAAGTGGTGCAGAGATTTTTTTTTAATTGAATTTTTGGAAAGAAATTTTGGAAAGAATTTTGGTGGAGAGTATTTACGATATTTCGAATTTAGTTGAGCTCATATTAACACACCCAAAACAAATAAGCAACATCCAAAGTTTTCGAAAATTTGATTTTGAATTAGGTAGAGATTAGACGAAAATTCCGGGTGCTAAATTTTGGGGCGTTACAAATCTACCCCACTTAAAATGAATCTCATCCTCGAGATTCAGCTTAGAAGGTTTACAGGGTTTGCTTTACTTCAGCTAGCTACTTCTTGATTCTTCACACAGAATGGAAGGTGGAATTTTAATAACAACTACATGTTCAACTTGATTCCTCCTTCTCTTTGTTGGTGCTGTTCGTACAAGCCTTCCACATACGAGCAGGATCTTCCACTTCATGAACTTGGAAGGTTGATCCATTGCCTGGCAGCTTCAGGCAGAGGACTCTTATAGAGAGCAGCAGAAATTCAGGAAGGCACTTTCTGCTCTCTAGAGAGTGGCATAATCCAGGCGAGTTGTTCAAAGGGATGGATCCATCGACGTATGGGGTCCGGATTATCCTGCACTAGCCCTAACAGAAGGGAGACTACCCCACTTAAATTGGGCGGATACCCCTACTTGAGTAGGCTAGGCACTCCTCTGGAAGTGGGGAGTTGCTGTGTTTTCCTGCTGTTGTTGTTGTATCAACAGACAGAGGGCATGCTAGAGAAGAAACAACTTTCAAGGATAGCCTTCTTCCTGTTACACTGATTGTTGCCCCCAAGCACTTCTTCATTCTTTTTGTCTGTCTTCTGCTCTACTTTGGGCTTCTTGACCTTGGCACAGCTTTGCTAGCAGCAAGCTCCTTCTTGCTTTCTGCTCGGCCCATGGGAGGGTTATCAACCGGAGGAGCATTAGGAGCTATAGGAGTAAGATTTCAGCGAATAGTATATAGCGAAGTGGGATGTAGACTTTGGGCTCTGGGCTCATATTCTGGGTGGGGTAGAACGTGGATCTCACAAATGATTCCTCTTCTTGCAATGTGGATGAGGACTTTTAGGATCTTGGAGAAGAGTACACAATGGATAAGGATGAGGAGGAAGGTTCCTAGGTTTATCTTCTGGTGGTGGAGTTGGTAGGTGGTTTGGGTGGGTTTCTGAGTCTCTCTTCCCAAGGGAGAGGGCAGTGGATTTCCTAGAGGAAAAGGAGACAAAGTGGGAGGGTGACGGCGGCGATAGTGTAGTAACTTAGAAGGAACTATCCTACCCAAGAATCACAAAACATGGGAGGAGTTGTGGCTGGTTTAGCTAGTGGGAGAGGAGCTGTGGTGGGTTTGCTCTGCGGGGTGACCGAGGAACTGAGCTCAACAGAGCGAGGGTTTTATCGGCGCGCGAGGGCGGTGGTTGGAGTGCGGCGTACTGTGCACCGAGGTGACACAAGCGGTGGAGATGGAGCGGGGGTACGTGACGGCTTGCGAGTGAGGGTGAAGTGGGGGACCGGGCATCCCATGGGTGACGGGGTGGGGACACGTGGCGTCCAGTGGTGGACGGTGGTGTAGGGGCCATCGTTGGCCGGCAGGGGCTCGTGGGTGCGCTGCCAAAGGCGGTAGGTGGTGGCAGGCGGCGTGCGCATGCGGCGACAGGGGTGAGTGGGTGGTAGGGGCTGGGGCATTGGATGCGGTTGAAAAAGGTGGGGGTGGTAGAGAGATGTGAGAGGCGGGAGATGGTGGTGGATACTGCTCGCAGGGGGACTGTGGTACGGGATGTTTCTTCCAGTTTTATCCATTTTCTTAGGGCCTCTGTTTCCTCTAGCTTTACCTTTCTTGGGCAGAGTTTTGTTATCTGCTGACCGTCCTTTATTTTGACAAGGACTTGTTCTAGTTGCTTCTTTTAATGGGCATATACTCTTCAAACTGATAGGTTTGAGGTGAGAAGAGATAGCAGAGGTGAGAGCTAGTTCTAATGGCAATTTTATTAGCACTTCAAATAAGGCAACGCTTGTTTTTGCTGACATAGCAGGAGACAAGCCACAACAACAAAACACTAGATCAAAAACAAACACACTAATGCGACTACTCCCGCATAACTGACTTCAACTTCTGACTGCCGGGGGCTCTGTTTGTTGATGGTTGCTGGACACGGGATCCTTCTCCTAGAAACGAGAGTGCTAGGAGGGTGCCCAAGCTTTCTCTATCTTCCTCTTAGTGGATGGTTACTGGAGCTTCTTCCTGATTCCGCTGCTGCTCAAGCAGAGAGTACTGGAAACTAGATTGGTGACTTGGTTCCGATTGCCTAGGAGGGTTTGATATTCCTTCGTACTGCATTCCCAATGGGTAATGGAGGTCATATAGACTCCGTGTTGTCGTGCTGCTTGGATCTGGGTTGGTTTCTTACCTTTGGCGCAGTGACCTAGCTCTGTACTGGGACAGAAGGTCTTCTATTATCCGGTTGTGAGCTTCCAACCTATCATGCATGAGGCTCAACTTGTCGTACTCATCATCCAAGGCAAGTAAATGAAGAGTAAGGTAGGCTACGATGGGATCCTCAGTTTCCTTCATTAGCTTCAGGGCTTCAACCCTTTTTGCCCAGCTTGTGGTCAACTTGTTGAAGGGTGAGAAGAACCTCATAGGGGTGTCCTGGATTGCCCTATGATAGGTTGAGCACAACTTTCTAACTGCGTCACGCGCTGTAATGTGACACGCATCCACAAACCGATGACTGGTGGCTGTGGAATGCCATCTTTCAAGGGCGCAGTTGTCCTTGATGTACAGCGAGACCATCCATTTCTGTTCTCCACTCTCGATGATTTCTCTACCTAGGTATTCTTTGTATCCGGAAATCCGAAGGTACCATATGGTATCCCTTAGGAGCTCTGGAAAACGTTTTACATCCTCACATAGGCTGAGATGTCTGGCAGTTGCCATCTGAGCAAGACTCGCAGGACTCGGTCCTAGCACAAAACTACCATGCAACACACAACACGCAAAGCAACATCTACAACGCACGCGATCTACGCGGTTAACTTTTACAAGGGTGCTGACCAAAGTGAAGGAGAAACTTCACTACCCAACTGTAAGAGGGACACTGGACACAGCTAGCTTCGGACCATGCGACTTCATTCCATGCCAGGTTTGGAGACCTCATTCTGAGTCATCTGAGCTGATCTCGATGATGTCCTCTGGCGGTGGCTGAGTTGCGATGACTAGGTCATCTTCTTCGGTTAGTCCCCTAGGCGAAGCAATGCCTAAGGGTTCTAGCCTTGCTTTTGTTGGCGAGGTTGTTGGTGGAGGCTTCGACTTGCTCATGGGGATAGGACTTGGAGGTAGGGCTCTGGATAGCTCTTCTTCCAGGCACCGGAGATCTGGTATGGGGATACTTCCTAGGGTGGGGTGTTCTGTAAGCTCTAGCAGTGAATTTGGGTGGGACTCTAGCGGGTTTGGCTGGCTCTCAGGCTCGGGGAAGGTAACTAGTATGTCTTCCAGTACTGGGACTTCCACTGAGAGGTCTGGGCGCTTTCTCTTTTTAAGGGGCACAGGGCGACCGTCGAGGATGGGCTTTTCTTCTACCATTGCTTCTTTGCAATGGAGCGGTCCTAGATCCTTTGAGCCCTATGACATCCCCTTTATATAGCTTGGTTGGTGCGTACTTTAGTGCCTAACGCCATTGATGGGTCTCTTGTCGACTATGTCATGCTGAACGGCCACTTATGGTGAAGGGGGGCAGGGTTTAACTGTGGATACTATTTATTTGTTTTATGTTGCATGCCTTTTGGCTATTCATCGGGTCATGTGCTTGACCAAGGTGGTCCATATCTTGAGGTTGAGCCATGTGTCTTTGTGATGGTGATGTGCCTTACGGCGGGTACCTGTTACATTAACATCGATCCTTCATATCCGTCCATGCATCCTGGCTTTATTGATGTGTCGTTCAAGCTACCAGCTTTCCTCTGTTAGAAGCTTGACTCCTTCGTGACGTCCGTTGGGGTAGGAAAGGGCCAAAACTTTTCAAAAAAAGAGTAAGATGAGGTGCAGAAGTGTTTTTCAAGCCAATTTTGGACTCAAAACATTTTTCCAACCTTAGGGTTACGTCCTACGGCCAACTACGGCTCTGATACCACCTGAAGCGCCCCAGTTTCCATAATGGGACTAAAATGTGCTCTATTACCATCCAGGGTTTGGTAATCACATTCTTACATCAGAGTGATACAGATCCGCCCTAATGGGTTGGACCATAAAGGGCGTAGCCCTAAAAATCTAAGCAGCGGAATGTAAAAATAGGCCCATCTTCCTCACGCCACAGTTGGGAAGCAGGTTGTAACCCTTAGTCGTTCTCGGACCAACATATGTCCATAGCACTGAGAAAAACAACAACAAAGCTAGGGTGAGTACATACGTACTCAGCAGCCCACCTTCCTCCAAAGGAATTTGGGGAAGGCTAACACTGTATGCAAGGATATATCTACAGCTTAGGATAATTTTGCAGAAAAATACTTGTATGCAGGGTTTGTGATAGTTGTCAACTTTTAATCTTTCTGAAAACTCAGTTTTTTCCAAAAGGTTTGCCACTGGACTTTCTGATCCAAAGTGCCCATGGCTTTCCAGCCAACACATTTTCCATACATCTAGCATCCTCTGCCGAACCAAAAACCATTTTTATCCAATCCCGAACCAATTCCATTTTATTTTTTGAAAAACTGCTAACTGAAGAACCAAGCCGTAACTCATCCATACCAGTGGATACAGACTATTCGAATAGGTTTTACTCTGATAAGAGGCTATACTAATTCCCACAAGTTATACTCAGCGGCACGTTACCGTCGTAACTGCTCGAATTCCAAACAAACCGTTGTCTTTGTTTCATCACCTAGCAGAACTTTAGGGGTTCGGGCATCCGAGCCATTCCAGTACCCCGCGGTACTCCCGTTGGCATACCACCCATCCCCGAGCCCCTTGTGCGCCAGCACAGAAGCTAGTAGGCTATCCACTCCAGCTCGGGCCTGGCCAATGCCTCATGCAGAGCAAGTGGTTGTACTAAAAGAGTTAGGCAAGATGAAAATTAAAACGGTCCTTACACACATATCAGGTAGAACCATTCTAACTTTTCAATGCTCGACATCGCGAGCAATCTACCTACACGGTATTCTCCACGAATCCCGGGACAAGGGGTAACCGCAGGTAGCTAAGTTACCCATTCATACCCTACCCTTATTGATGTTTCAGTGTGTAGCCATATTCCGACAAAGTCGGTTGCCGGGGTTCTTCCCCATTTTATTTCGAAACCACACACACGTCCACTTTCCCATGCCCTTCATATTCCACATTATTAGCATCAAGATTATGATAGATAATTAAATGAGCCATCCCATCTATACGCGCTATATCTAAAATAAGCTTAGGTGGCTATATATTTTGTTGGGTTACCTTAGCAAGCAAAACATGCAAGTTTTCATGTGATTATCAGGCCAAGGGTTGTGTTAGTAAGACATAGGAAATTTATGCATCAAGTGGGGATTCCAGTGGGCTTGCCTTTCACTTTGATGAGACTGTTGATATAACAGTTGCTGGACGTATTTGGCACAAACCATTGCGTAGTATAAGAAGAGGGGCATGAACGGACTCTCCAGTAAAGCCTAGTGCACAAACAAGGAATACACACAAATCGAAGCATAATTTCAGCTCAACGGGTGTGGTGGTGTAGAGTTTGGATTGTGGAGATGAGAGTCTGCTGGGTTCTTATTGGTGGTATTACTGCAAGTGGTTGGGGTGTAGCGTGTTTTCAGTTGAGTTGGTGGGTTCGGTAACATCAGTTACGGAGACACCAAGGTAGGGGTGGCGGACGCGAAATGCGGGATCGACAACGCCGAAGGTGTGTTAGTTGCATGTTGATGTTTTGGACAAAATCTTTTTGTGAAGTGGTGGAGAGAGCATTGATGTTCAGACGATTTTCGGTATCGTCATCGTCTGAATTCAAGGCTCGGACAGGCTAAAACATAAACCTTTAGAATTTATGTGGAGTAGGTGGATAACGGCATCAATCACTAGGCACCCAAATATTGTGGTACTAGTGTGAAGCACTGACCGGGCGTAGGACGACGTCATGGTGGTATGACGGCGGTTTTCGGCCAGGACAAAAGATTATGTGGAGTGAATGGGTAGGTAGAGCTTGATTTTAGATGAATTTAGGTGAAAGCATCAACCAAATCGGAGTTGGAACGGAGAAGATATGAATTTTGTATATTCGGGGAAAAAAAAGGAAAAAGAGAAAGGAATATTCCTGTCATACTCCAAAATTTGAATATTTGGAAACCAGAGAATAAAATCATATTTTGGATTTTGAAGGAACGGAAAATATTTCTAGACTGCTTATGAGTAGAGTTTCAGGCTGGTGTCAACGGTCCACGCCTATGGTGTCAAATACGGCACCGGCTTGTAGGTGGCTTTGGAGGCTTCCAAAATCATGGCATTAATTCGGGTGGTAGATATAGATTTTAGATGAATTTAGAAAGAAGAATTAACAAAATAAGATACTGTATGGTCAAGAAATTAAATCGGAAATAAATGAATAGAAGAAGAGAATGGTACGAGATTGGAGCTGCTAGCTCGAATGACACGTGATTATTGATGGTCTAATCACCGGTGGCTGGTGGTTGGCGTGGGAAAAATAATTGGTGGATTCACCTGTCATTCACAGGAGAGGGGGGCTGTTATAACAGGTAGAGGGGCACGAGCAATCCCGAGCAGCACCTCTACTCGGCTACTTGCCTCGCGCCGCCGTGAGCAACGGGCAGGGGCTCACCGGCGTTCAGCTCTGGTGGTTGTCAGCGTGGTGGAAGTGGTGGACGCAGAGGTGCTCACCGCGGGCAGCCATTTTTGGTGGCCTAGGAGCTCATGGTGAGCTCGATACAGGCAGGAAGAAAGGGGGAGCGCGGCTTCGGTATGGTGGAGGGAGGTGGCGAGGTGCTCACGTTCAAAGTAATCGAGCTATGGTAGCCGGTAGGTGGGGACTTTGGTGGCTATGGTGGTGAACACGAAGGAGGAGCGGAGAGCTGCGCATGCGCAGGAAGAGGAAGGCAGGGAGGAGGTGTCCACGGCGAGCAACGCTCGGGTGAGCCGGGGGGCTGGTCGCGGTGGTGGGGGTTGGTGTGGATGGAGGCATGGGGTGGGGGGCTATTTATAGCCAAAGGAGGAGGAGGCCGATGATGTGTCGCGGAGATGGGAGGTCCACATGGCGCGGAGATGGGGGGTCAAAGTGTTGCGGAGATGGGAGGTCCACATGCCACGGAGATGGGGGGTCCAAGTGTCACGGAGATGGTGGGTCCAAGTGGCGCAGAGATTTTTTTTTTGAATTGAATTTTTGGAAAGAAATTTTGGAAAGAATTTTGATGGAGAGTATTTACGATATTTGGAATTTAGTTGAGCTCATATTAACACACCCAAAGCAAATAAGCAATATCCAAAGTTTTCGAAAATTTGATTTTGAATTATGGAGAGATTAGAAGAAAATTCCGGGTGCTAAATTTTGGGGCGTTACAAATATACCCCACTTAAAATGAATCTCATCCTCGAGATTCAGCTTAGAAGGTTTACAGGTTTTGCTTTACTTCAGCTAGCTACTTCTTGATTCTTCACACGGAATGGAAGGTGGAATTTTAATAACAACAACAAGTCCAACTTGATTCCTCCTTCTCTTTGTTGGTGCTGTTCGTACAAGCCTTCCACATACGAGCTGGATCTTCCACTTCATGAACTTGGAAGGTTGATCCATTGCCTGGCAGTTCAGGCAGGGGACTCTTCTATAGAGCGGCAGAAATTCGGGAAGGCACTTTTTGCTCTCTAGATAGTGGCATAATCCAGGCGACTTGTCCAAAGGGATGGATCCGTCATCATATGGGGTCCGGATTATCCTGCACCAGTGCTAACAGAAGGGAGGCTACCCCACTTAAATTGGGTGGATACCCCTACTTGAGTAGGCTAGGCATTCCTGTGGAAGTGGGGAGCTGCTGCGTTTTCCAGCTGTTGTTGTTGTGTCAACAGACGACGAGCATGCTGGAGAAGAAACTGCTATCATGAGAAGGGATTCCAATCTTGGCCAAAACAAACACCCAAAAGTCAAGGATTGGACCCAAAAACCAAGGAGAGAGAGGGAGGAGAAGAACACAAGGTTGCTGCATGAATTCACTTCAAATAGATGCCCAAGAAGGGTCTAAAAATTCAGCATACAAGCTGGAATTCGTCCCAAGCAACCAACCTCACCTTCCCCCAAGATTTGGACGCTAAATCCTACTCTAACCTCCCTAACAATGGACCTCATGGCTTGAGGATGAAAATCACCAAGCAAAACCTAATCCTATCAGCCATAAGTCACTGTAATGACCTACCTTGGACCTATTTATACCCGAGTGCTGTTTAGATAGTTTTGCACTTAGGTCCCTACAACTAGACAAACCCTAAGGACTCAAACGAAAGATTACAGGATATTTCGGGATGGACGACCACGATGAAGTGTTGATCTTTGTAAGTTCCACACAATCCTCGGATGTTCTCCACGTGGCCAAAAGTCCAATCCACGATCCGCCCCCGGTTTTGAAGTCAAAAATTGGAAAACTTTAGGAAGTCTCCGCCTGGGCCGGATTTGGCCCATCTTCTCTATCTTGGCGAGTCAAGGCCGAACTCACCAAGGCTTGTGTAGCTCAGTTGATGGTTTTGAGCTGAAGCCGCCAAAGCCTCCCTCACACGTCTTTGCGCCATGCACTCAGATTGCAGCATCATGGTGGCGCCCGGCATCCCCTGTCCATCGGGGCAGCCTCGCAGTTCTTCAAAGGACTTACTCCTACCATCGCCGTGCCGCTCCTCCGTGTACCGAACTGTCATGGCCGACAGATGCCGAGCATGCCTTCAGTCCTTCGGAGGACTTTCCTCTACATTTACCTCCAGTCCATTGGAGGTGTAGGACCGAGACGTGCGACTAGAGGGGGGTGAATAGGAGCACTTAAAAACTCAAAATCACAACCCCCAAGAAGGTGCTCTGCAAAGCTTAAGAGAAATAGAACTAGGCACCGTCCATTGAACAGATACGTGCCTAGCAGTGCAAGGGTGCCGTCCACTGAGAGGATACGCGCCAATGCAAGAACAATCAAGATCCAACCACGAACTTTGCAAAACCCCACACGACACTCACCGCACCAAGGTGCGTCTCAGTGACTCACAGCAAGCAATGAAACTAGTCCGAAAGTGGGGGACGCAACAATCTGAAGCAGAAACACAGTAGAAAAACTAAGATGGGAAAATCACCGCAGCTCTCTGGCTGGACCGGATTATCCTGTGGCCAACATCGGACTGTTCGATAGAACCGGACTATCCGGTGCCTGCTGCCGGACTATCCAGTGTCACGGCCTGGGCAAAGCCACCGACTGAACTATCCGGTGGGCGCTGCCGGACTATCCGGTGGAACCGGATTGTCCGATGGCCTCTGCCGGATTGTCCGATAGTGACGCAGATAGAAGGTTTTCCAACCCAAAACCAAATCTTGTCCAATCTTCATGAAATTTTGCACTGGCTATCTAGACCCTATTCCAAAGTTATTCCCAAAAGATCAACTCCAAAAGATCACGGGAACAACGGGAATTTCAGATCTCGTGAGAGGGAAAAGATTTGGGCAAGAAGGGGAAAACTCAAGCAGCACTTGCTAATGGAAATCCTGAGGGATTATGATGTTCTAGGACACCATTTCCACATCCTAGCAAGTCCAAATCATCAGCAAAAGAAAGGATCCAACCTTGGCCAAAGCAAACACACAAAAAATCTAAGAATCGGAGCCAAACCAAAGGGAGAAGGGGAGAACGAGCACACAAGCTTGCAGCCTGAAATCACATGGATTAGAATGCCCAAGAGGGTCTCAAGATTCAGAATACATCGAGGGATTTCATCCCAAGCAACCACCCTCACCTTCCCTCTTGATTAGGAGGCTAAATCCTACTCTAACCTCCCTAACAATGGAGCTCAAGGCTTGAGGATGAAAATCACCATACAAACACTAATCCTAGCAGCCAAGAGCTACTCTAATGACCTGCCTTGGACCTATTTGTACCCGATTGCTGTTTAGATAGTTTTGCACTTAGGTCCATACAACTAGACAAACCCTAAGGACTCAAACGAAAGATTACAGGATATTTCGGGACGGACGACCACGATGAACTCTTGATCTTCGTAAGTTCCACACAATCCTCGGATGTTCTCCACATGGCCAGTAGTCCAATCCATGATCCGCCCCCGGTTTTGAAGTCAAAAACCGGGAAACTTTAGGAAGTCTCTGCCTAGGCCAGATTTGGCCCATCTTCTCTATCTTGGCGAGTCGTGGCCTAACTCACCACGGCTTGGGTAGCTTGGGCTGAAGCACCGCGGTGGCGCCCAGCATCCCCTGTCCATCGGGGCAGCCTCACAGTCCTTCAGAGGACTTACTCCGGCCGTCGCCGTGCCACTCCTCCGTGTACCGAACTCCCATGACCGACAGACGCCGAGCATGCCTCCAGTCCTTCAGAGGACTTTCCTCTCAATCTACCTCCAGTCCATCGGAGGGCCTCCTATCCATCAGAGGTCTTGTGCCCAAGTCCATCTGGGTCTTCCTACTATTGACAATCACTCATCACTCCAGAGGCAATGGAGCCAGTCCATTGGCTCTCAGGAGGGCCTCCTGTCCATCAGAGGTCTTGTGCCCATGTCCTTCTAGGTCTTGCTACTGTTGACAATCACTCATCACTCTAGAGGCAATGAAGCTGGTCCATTGGCTCTCAATGATGTCTACCCCACAGCCTAGGAACCGGTGACTGGCCTTCACCTGGGCCTCGTCATGAACTCTACTCCGAACGGCAGGACCGCCACATGGCGTAGCTCGTGCGTGGTGGCAAAGTCGGAGATCGCGCCTCCGAAGCCTCAACAGTAGTTGACTCGGCCACTTCTTCCTCGAGAGGGCAGTGAGCCTTCCAACATCGAGATGGTCTGTAACCTGGAGTCTTCCACTGAGCTCAAAAGCAGGCAAGCTCCAATGACTACGGCATCGGGATCCATGCTTTCCAACTCTAGGCTTCGCTCGGAGGGGTCGCTGATGCTCCTGGACAATCGAGCAAGCTCGGGGATGCCAATGCACCTCTGAGGTACTCATCATCAACGTACCAATGGAGGACAACCCTATCTCTAGTGATGAGCCTTTTGTCAATGGGGAAAGACCACAGCAGCGTGAGCAACGGCATCGTCGCAACTGGCGCCGCAACATCCGCCGTCATCACAATGCGAGGAATCAAGACCTGACCCTACCCGTCTCTCAAGATGAGGCATCTGAGTCAGCGGAGACGCCTAAAGAAGCTGAGTTCCACCATCAAAGAAACAGTCAGCGATGAGATCACCGACACATGCAGGCCCAGCAGTACCAGCGAGATCACGGGGGGAGGGCGCGTGACGCAGAAAACCATGCTCAACCTCAAGTACCTCCACCACCAGGGTGCAACCTGCTGCCTGACTTCACCACGGCCATGGGCACCCCGAGTCAAGCGGGAGGAGTCTTGGCACGGTTGGTGGATACTCTCCCTCGCACTCCGGAAAGGGAAGCACCCGTTAGATCTTCGCTCAAGCAGCTCACCATCTCCTTCCATTCAATCCTCCAGCGGTCCCCGACGCCCGTCAAGCCATCAACAGGAGGTGGGATGCGCACAACAACATCGAGAGATCATGCGTAGACCAGCATGCAGAGGAGATCCGATATCGCAATGACTACAATCGTGACTTCGGGGTGCCTCACCAAGAAGATCGGGGTGGTGCTAACACAGCCGGAGCATCCATCAACAGTCCGATAGCCCGACGATTAGTCCATGACCAACTGGGTGGAGATTGCCCTCGTTCCCCGCGATGCCACGATGCAGCAGCTTAAGATGGAGGTTGGTACGAACCAGCCCATCTTTGCATGGTCGGAATCCCAGCTTTCACCGCTTGTCTTTGTGGAGTAGCATGGTCGCAGAACTTCAAAGTCTCCAACATCGACAAGTACGAGGTGAAGCTCCACCCCAGCAGCTGGTTGGTTGTGTACTCGACTGTAGCTAGCGCGGTAGGCGCAAGTGAAGATGTGATCACTGCCTACATCCTGATCATCCTGGGACGGGATGCGCTACAATGGCTGCGTCACCTTAGGTGCGACTGCATCGACAACTGGGACGACTTCTGTCGGCGCTTCATCGCCGACTTCCAGTCACTGTCGGATAAGCCAGCACAACCTTGGGACCTCAAATCCATCAAGCACAAGGATGGCAAGGGTCTTCGCTCATACCTCAAGCATTTTCAGTCGATGCGGAATCGAATTCCCAACATCGCTGACACGGCGGTAATCGATGACTTCTTCTACGGCTCCAACGACGAAGCTTTTGTGAAGGCCCTCCTGCAGAAGTCTCTAGTCACGTCCGAGCAGCTCTTTCGTAACACCGACCAATACACCACCACAATTAAGTGAGCTCGGGACTTGGTCGACGCACGGCGAGAAGATCGAGGGAAGCGCGAAGAGCCCCCACGACAAGATCGCCGCTAGGACAAATGACCTCGGGAGGAAGTCCAAACTGTGGGGGCACCACCTATGCGCCCGCGTGTTCCTCCACGACAAGGGGGGAGCAGTCACTGGACCAACTCCTTGACGCGCCGTGTCCCTACCACAAGGAGATGCACCACAACCTACACGACAGCAGGGACTTCAAGGCTTCGATCGCTCACGGCAGGCCTTTCGTGGCTCTGCCTCTGCCACCACCACTGTTGCGTGATCAGGGACCCCCGCCTCAGTAGAACAGAGCCAAAGGCACCGACTTTCCTAACGTCAACCGACATGTCAACATCATCATCGGGGGGCATGGCTCCCTGGAAAGCAAGAGGCAGCAGAACCTAGACGACCGCCATGTCATGGCGGCCACCAAGGAACCTCCAGAGCCATATAACTGATCGGATATGCCGATCTCCTTTCGTCGGGCAGACCATTGGCTCAAGTACGATCACCCAAGCAAGTACCCTCTACTGGTAAGCCCGGTGGTCCATGAGAGCCGACTCATGAGGACTCTGATCGACGGTGGGAGCAGCATCAACGTCATGTTCCCCAAGACTCTGCTATCTCTCGAGCTCTCCATCAGCGATCTGGAGGAGTCAGACAGTCTGTTCTTTGGGATCATGCCTGGCGAGGGAGAATACCAGCTGGGGCACATTAGCCTGCCCGTCACCTTCGAAATTGAGGAGAACTTCCGCACCGAAACTCTGCGCTTCGAGGTGGCCACTTTCGACTCCGCCTACAACGCCATCATTGGGTGGCCTGGGTTAGCCAAGTTCATGGCTATCCCTCACTACTCGTACCTGGTCCTGAAGATGCCGGCCCCACGTGGAGTTCTCTCCATGTGGGCGGACTTCAAGGGCTCCTCTCTCTGCACTCGGGAGGCTTTTCAGACAGCCTTGGCCACAACAACCGCGGTGGCTCAGCGCCGACTCGTCGACGACACAATCAAGCTCCCAAAAGATGATCTGGTGATCCCGACTCATGAGTCAGTCCCCACCACAGCCATCCAGGTGACCGTGGCGACCAAAGAAGTGAGCCTCAACCTCCCCGATGCCTCAAAGACGGTGACCATCAGCGCAATCCTACCTCTCAAATAGGAAAGCGCGCTTGTCCGGTTCTTGAGGGACAACTGGGATATGTTCGCAAGGAAGCCCGCTAATATGCTAGGAGTCCCGAGAGAATTGGCCGAGCACAAACTCAAGGTGTTTCCCAACGCAAAGCCAATCAAGCAGAGGGTGCATCGCTTTACTCCGAATAAGAGGGAGGTGATCCATGTGGAGTTAACCCAGCTCCAAGCTGTTGGGTTTATTAGAGAAGTCATGCATCCCGAGTGGCTTGCAAACCTGTACTCATTCTTAAAAAGAATTAAGTAGACTGGCAGATGTCTGTTAATTATATTGATCTCAACAAACATTGCCCGAAGAATCCGTTTGGGCTTCCTAGGATAGATCAAGTAGTCGACTCTACGGCCGAATGCTCTCTCCTTTGCTTCCTTGACTGTTACTCGGGCTACCATCAGATCAGCCTAGCCTTGGAGGATCAGGAGAAGACAGCTTTCATCACACCGTTTGGGGCATTCTGCTACACCTATATGCCTTTCGGGTTGAAAAACACCTAGGCCACGTACCAGCGCGCGATCTAGACATGTTTGGCTGAGCACTGGGGCAAGTGGGTTGAAGCTTACATCGATGACGTGGTGATCAAGACGAAGGATCCAGAAGACTTCATCAATGACATCCAGCATGTCTTCAGTGGTCCGAGGAGGTTCCGCTGGAAGCTTAACCCGACTAAGTGTGTATTCGGGGTTCCAGCTGGGCAATTACTCGTATTCATCATCATCAAAAGGGGAATCAAGGCTAATCCGGAGAAGATCGATGCACTTCTTCGGATGCAGCCTCCTAAGTCACAGAAGAAGGTCCAGAAGCTCACAGGGTGCATGGCAGTGCTAAGCCGATTCATCTCACCGCTCAGCGGAAGTGGCATGCCATTCTATAAACACCTGAAGAAGGTGGACAGATTCCAGTGGACACCAGAAGCTCAGGAAGCACTCGTGGCCCTCAAGAAAGTCTTGACGACTACTCCAGTATTGAAATCACCAAACCAAGCCACAGCAGATTGCGTAGCTAAGGATCTGTTGCTGTACCTCTCTTGCATGACGCATGTGGTCAGTTCAGCCCTGGTGGTCGAAAGGGTGGAGGAAGGGCATATTTCAAAGAGCACAAGGTCGTGGTAGTCACTTCGTTCCCCATCGGTGAGATTCTGCAGAACAGAGAGGCTACAGGAAGAATCGCTAAGTGGGCGTATGAGCTGGGAGCACATGACATCGAATTCCACCCATGCACCTCTATCAACACCCAAGCTTTGGCCGACTTCATATCCGAGTGGACAGAGAACCAGGTACTTGATAACCCGGAGCCTTTGGAATTCTGGAAGATGTATTTCGATGGGTCGCTGAAGATAGATGGAGCTGGGGCTGGTGTTGTCTTAACCTCCCCGAAAGGAGAGAAACTCAAGTACGTGCTGCAGATTCTCTTCACAGTTTCCAACAATGCAGCAGAGTATGTAGCTTTGCTGAATGGCCTGCGCATCGCGATTTCACTCGGCATTAGGTGCCTCATGGTCTATGGGGACTCTCTAGTGGTGATTAGTCAAGTCAACAAGGACTGGGACTAGACCACGGAAGTCATAGACAAGTACTGTGCCAAAGTACGCAAGCTGGAAGACAAGTTCGACGGGCTGGAATTTCATCATGTGGACCGCAATGGCAACACAGACGCTGACTTACTATCCAAGCTTGGTTCTTCCCCAGCCAAAATTCCCCTAGATGTGTTCATCTAGGAATTGTCTCGTCCATCCATTGATTGTGACTTAGAACCCCCAGAGTAGCATGTTCTGAGCTTAGAGGAGGCTTCGGCTGACTGGCGGGTCCTAATCATCAAGTACATCAAGGATGGTGATGAGCCTTACGACAAAGCAGAAGCCGAGCGACTCATCCGGCGTGCGGCCGGCTACACATTGATCGGTGACGATCTGTTTAAGCGTGGCATGGCCGGAACTCTCTTAAAATGCATCGATGTGTCTCAGGGCAGGAGTCTGCTGATGGAAATCCATGCTGGGCAGTGCAGTAATCATGTCGCTTCCAGGACGTTGGTCAGAAGGCATTCAGTGCTGGATTCTATTGGTCGACAGCCAAGCAAGATGCTACAGAGTTAGTCAAGCGGTGCGAGGCATGTCAGTTCTTCGTGAATCAACATCACTTGCCAGCTCAACAGTTGCAGAACATTCCTGTCTCATGGCCCTTTGCATGCTGGGGGCTCGACATGATCGGTCCGCTCAAGAGGGCTCAAGGCGGTTACACTCATGTCTTGGTAGCCATTGATAAGTTCACTAAATGGATCGAGGCTAAACCAGTTGTGATGCCCCCTGCATCTAAAAAGCCTTGACACGCGATTAGATTAATAGTAATCAAGGATTTGGACCAAATCATGCTTAGAGAAGGACAACAACTAGGCCAGTAAACCACTAAGTCAAAAATTTTCAAGTTGAGTATGCAAAACTTTGTGTAGCTTGGTTGAGTAGTTAAACATTTATACATTTTCATGCAAGACATCAAATACAAAAGTGGTAGTTCAGGATGTTGCCTTCAAATATGCTATTTTGACTAATCTCAAAGTCAAATGTTAAGAGGTTCAAAAGTTCAAACCAAACCAGGTTAGCCTACACACAGGAAATTTTGCTAAGTCTAGAGCTAACACTCTTTCCCAAATTTCACTCTGAAATTACTTTCGATTTGACTATACAACTTCAAAATCTTCCTTTCTATGAAATGAAATTAAACTTATCATCTTTCAAATGCATCTAACTTTAAAATGATTGGACTTTATTTGATGCTCCAAAAGTTAGAAACAAGAAATACTCTACATGGAGTAAACCGGCATTTTGACTAAACCTCTGAACACATCTGTGTTTGTATTTCAAAATCTATTGTGATTTAAGCTAAACATTATATATCAAACTTGTAAACAATTTCATGCTGAACAACTTTAGTAGTTGGAGTTTTGACATGCATTAAGGTTTGCATAGTGTTTTGGGCCTTTTTCTGTCAGCACATCAAATCTGCCCAAATCTGACCTGCTTAGTAAATTCAAATTTTCTGTGATCTACAACCATAATCTTGGAAAACTCTATTTGATAAAGTTGTATCTCATGCAATTCTGAACAACTTTGGTATAAAACTCCTAGTATGAAAGTGGATATAAAATGGACTTTTAGAATTTCTAAACTTTGGGGTGCTGTTGGTCAAACTGGGGTCACAGCTGTAGATCATGAAGGGTAGATCATTTCTTGTATTATGAGTATTCCATGATTTGAGCTTATTATTACTCAAAAATGTGATATTCAGACAAGGGGTATGGCAGTCAAACATCAGTTTTCTATCTTTCGAATTTTCCTTTTCTCGCTGTCTCCTTGACAAGGGTGCCCCACCTGTCGGGTCTCCCGCGTCGGAGGATGTCGACATCCTCGAGTGGGTCCCATAGCTCCATACTTTCCCACACCCGGTCCATAGGCCAAGTTTATTCTTCTTTGCCCCGGTCCCACCTGTTGGTGTCCCACGGTCCACGGACCTAGTCCACACATCACGGCCCCTCCTTCTCTTCTGCTTGTCCGCGCCCACGCGGCGGATGGCGCCTGCCACACCATGGCCGCTGGCCCCTGCTCTGCTGCCTTCAAGACGAAGCAAGCTGCCTCGCCTCGCTCCTTGCTCGTTGCTCCTACCTGTGCGCCCTGCCGCCCCTTCTTGCTCCACCGCGCCCCTTTGCAATGCGACGTGTCGACCCGCCATTATAGGGAGCTCGGTGAGCTCACGCCGCCACTGCGTCCGGGCCACCTCCTCCCTCCTTCCACCTCTCCAGCGCGCGCCTGGAGGTTGCCTTGTTCCAAGCTAGAGATTCCCCAAAGCCTCGGCCCCGCCATTGCCTCTTCTCCCCGCTCCGCTTGCACCGCCCACCATAGCCACGCCGCACTACTGCCTCGTCGTGGAGACCTGGCTCCGAGCCATCCCCATGCCTCAACAACTCCACCAATGGATGCGCCACTTCCCCACGCAGCTTGCACACCCATCCTCGGCCTGCTTCCCCGACTAAACCGCCAGATCGGGTGACCGCGCCGCCGCGTCCCCAACCTCCAATCCGCGCCAGTTCGCGCGCGTTCCCGGGTTGCCCCGACCTCCCCGCATAACGCCGCCTTGGGGAAAAGCTTCCCCGGTGCCGGGAACACATCCTAGGGCAGACGCGGCTCCAAGTCCCTGCCTCCACGCGCCGGCACCGCCACCGGAACGTGAGGCCGGGCCGCGTCCCCTCCGTGTCAAGAGGTAGAAGAAGGGGCTGGCAACTTTTAGATCCAGCCCCTCAGCTTTTCGTTTTTACGTTTAAGTCCAGCGAACAGTGGTACGAGTCTTGGTTATTTCTCGAGTTAGCCCCTGCAGTTTACAGTTAATAACGGAAAGGTCCCTAGATCTGTCGTTTTTCATTTAAATAATTATTAGTTCGGCTGAAACTTTGAAAATTCATAATAAATCAAATAAAAATCAGAAAAATACAAACCTTGTTGCATTGTACTCCTCTTAAGTAGATCTACAGAATGGGTATGATTGTTGGGCATGAAAAGACTATTTAACCCCTAGATTATTGCATGGATGTTAAAAATGAGTAAATGGCAAAAATAGATTAAATGGGTTCCAAAAATCATGAAAACTTGGACTATGTGCTATCTATGTTATGTATTATGCACTAGTATTTTTGGTAGCCCTAGTTTTGTTGGTAAAATGATAGATCTACCCTAAGGTCCACTTTTAGATATTTATTGAGTAACAAAATACATGCTTTATGAATTATGCTCAAATAAAACCCTAGTAATTATGTTGCACTCATTTAGTCTAGTATAGTCAGGAAACAAAGTTCCATGTGCCTTAATTGCTGTTTACTAGGTGATTCAAAAATGGCAATTTCTATAAGGATTTAAACCGTACAATAGAGAAGTGTTACTTAATTCACTCCAAAAGCTCCACCAAAGTTTTGGTAGCTGTGATACTGCATAAATATGATTGTAAGAAGTTGCTATGTGTCTTTTTGTTGTTGTTATAGGAGGAATATGTAAATACTTATTTAAATAGGGTTAAAAATGAAAGGTATGAATTGGGAGTGCTAACGTGTGATTGGATGCGAACTCGTGGTTTCTTGTGTGCTCTAATAGTCATAGTTCATTGGTGGTATCACTATAAAGCCCACACCATCGACATAGACATTTTAGCTCCATATTAAATAACTAAGCAACTAGTGCTAGGAGTGATGTTTAAACTAGTAGCCCTTTTCAGGTATAAATATATGCTTGTCCGATGCTTTGCTTGCATAAAGGGCAAATCAAATTGATACTTGAACATATGATGGGTCTACATGTTGCTCTAGGAACAACTGATTGTATGAGTGAACGTTTGCTCCTTATTCACAAAAGTACATTGGTTTAAGTGATTTATCAATCACCTTTCTGCCTATCCATGAAATGATTGTTCAAACGTGCGCTTGACATTTATGCCTTTCACTTGTAAGCATCATGCATAGCATTCATATAGTAACGCTTAATGCAGATACGTGATCGAGGAACAAGTGCGGGAGCTACTTCGAGCAACGGTGGTCCAAAAGATTAACTAAGCCCCAAACACGACCTGGAGAGCCCATCAGTCATGTTTGGAAGGAGGAGCAGTCCAAGTGATCAAGGGGTTGTCTGGGGCAAAGCCCCACAACCCGGCAAACTAACATTAGCATAGTTTGTTGGTTTGGGTGTAAATAAGCAAAGGTAGGCAGGACCATGAATTTCCCAGCTAATATTATCTTGATTGATGATTACGCATCCGCATTAGGAGTTGATTGAAAACCCTTGCATTAGACTCCCTGGCTGCCCTGGCCCTAGCACCTATACCTAGAGTTCGAAGGACGAGTTGCCTAGAATTACTAGGTTTGAGTAGACACGAGTGAATGGAGTCACTCGTCGCGTAGGTGGTTTCAGAAATCACAAAAACTTTTACTATTAAGAAAGTAATGTTATGCTCGTGATTTAAATGGAGAACGGGTGGAGAATAATTTTATTTTGGGGTGTGTGTTGTTGTACTCTTTGGCTCCGCCTGAGTCGTTTAAGGTTCGTCCGTTATTCGCCTATTGGTCAGCATAACATTGCTAGATTGCTTAACCGGGATATGGGACCGGTGAAGTCTTACCTGGGCTCGTTCGGAGTTTTCGAGGTGCTGCCCATCCACTAGATAGAGGCAGAGGGCCCGGGGGAGCTTGGTACTCATAGCGGGGAGACCGAGATGTCGGCAGGCTCGCCATGGGGGCACAACCTGACGGTTCGGTGGGGGCGCTTTGAATCTTGGGATAAGACAGGTGGAGATGGGGACTATATGTGGGAACGTGATGGCTAGTAAGCATATACC
Source organism: Paspalum vaginatum (assembly GCA_030272315.1). NCBI lineage: Eukaryota > Viridiplantae > Streptophyta > Magnoliopsida > Poales > Poaceae > Paspalum > Paspalum vaginatum. Next base: position 11,648,244 of record CM059019.1, on the reverse strand, counting down.
CCTGTCATGATAGTTATTCCTGCTAATTAAAATCGATTCGAATCGCTGATGCCCACCAGGTGTGGGAATGCCAATACCTTTGATGTTCTTCGTAGTAACTACTTGAATACATTATATCTATTTCACATGCTTTCAAATAGTACATGCTTGTACTACTGTGTTGCTTACGTTTCTGCAAGTTATTATTATGGAGTTATTTGCAAATGATGAAACTTGTCAGTTTATGATATTATACCTCTGATTAAAAATCAATGGCTAAGGATCCACATATTAGTAAGCAAGCTTTGCGTCAGCCGTAAGCCACTCCATTAAGTCCTACTGAGTAATTAGTACTCAGGGTTTGCCCCCACCTTTTGAGAACAGGTACTGACGACATCTGGACAAGTGCTTGGAAGAGGGTAGTACCGGTGGGCTCTGTACTGCTCGTCTCGACTCAGTAATTCAGTAGGCACACTATCAGCAGACTCTGCGGCGTTATCATGACCGCAACATGCGTCCTCGTGCTTTTTTAGTCGGGGAACTGATCCTCTGAAGGGTACTCAAGGGGGTTGGGCATCACAAGCTGTCCCCCTTGGGAGGGGCCTTACATCATCACAGAAATCACTCGGCCAGGATCCTATCGCTTGTCTGAGATGGATGGCACCCCAGTTGGGAACTCGTGGAACATCGAGCATCTGTGCAAGTTCTACTCTTAGGCATCATGTGACCTCAGCATTCATGTACTCTAGTCTGTACTCGTGATTAGTCCTCATTTCAAGTGGACTCGTCCTCATTCATGTTCAGTCAGATGTACTCGAATAATGAATAAAGGCATGATTTCTGTGCATGTCTCTTCTTTTCGTGGCATGAGTGTGTGTGATTTTTGGTGATCATGTCCTCATCCTCAGATAATCAGGCAATCAGTCATGGGTCCTGACCCAACTCATGAATGGTGCTACATGCCTACTCCTACTCAAGATAGGGTGCATTCCGACCCTAATTACAGGGCAATCGGCCTAGGTCATATGACCGACAGCTGGTGTTACATGCCTACACACACTCAGAGTAGGGTGCAATCTGACACTCCTTACGGGGCAATCAGCCTAGGTCCTATGACCGACAGCTGGTGTTACATGCCTTCCCGTCCCCACAAAAACGGTGCAATCTGACCCTCCTTACGGGGTAATCAGCCTAGGTCATAGACCGACAGCTGGTGTTACATGCCTTTCCGTTCTCATGAAAAGGGTGCAATCCGACCCTTACTACCAGGCAATTGGCTTAGGTCGTGGACCTACAGTCAGTGCTACATGCCCGCAAGTACTCATAATAAAAGGGTGCAGTTTGGCCCTACGTTTCGCGTATTCAATGAGTTTTGAGTACAAAAGTTTAAGTCAGACACTTGTTTGCGTGTTTTGATCTCGAGATAATGCACGTCTAGACTCTGCGTTAAGGCCGACTCAAGGGTCTGTTTTTCTCATAACACCACACATGAGAATAAGCAGTCAATCAAATTTCATATCATCTAAGAATTCTAATCTTTTTTTCTTACAGACTAACATTCATAACAAGTATCATCCAGTTACATGGTCACAACAGGCAAGGATGTCAGTTCTACAGTCCGAACTCAGCAATAAGTTTTTCTGCTATGGTCTGAATCTCCGAGGCATCGTTGCCAATCGTTGCATCACTCGGGTCAACTCCAACTTTGGCTGTCAGCTCGGCTAAGTCCAGCTCTGGCCGGGTTATCTTCATCATCAAGAGCACATGTTGAAGAACTGATTTTAGTCGTCCTCGGAGATGTTTCTTGGTGTCTTCAACCAAGGTTGCTACCCGGTTCGATACTGGTCTTAACAAACCAACCTCTGGGGCACATATGTTCAGCATGGTGTTCGTCAAGGTCATGGTGGACTTCATCAGCTCTTTGTTCTTTTCATAAGCTGCCTTCAGCTTCTCACAGTTTTTCTTGGCAACTTCATAATTTCGTATTGCAAGTTCCAAATCTTGGTGATGCTTCTCGGATAGTTGTTGGGACTCTTTGAGAGCTTGCCTCGTAGACTTCAGCACCTTGTCCAAGTCTCTGCTTTTGCTTTGAATCTCAACTCAGACTTTGTCAGCTTCAATCAGCTTGGATGTCTTCCGTTCGAGTTCTACCCGAGTCAGCTGATGGCTTCTTTGAAGTACTGTCAAGGCACTGGATGTGTTCTGGAAGGACTTCTCGAATCCATCTCTTGACTCTCGAAGCTCCTGGATTTCTCTTTTCAGTCGCAGTGCCTCATCCTGCGGACCGATTCAACTTATAGGCTTCTGTAAGTAAAGAATATGCTAACTAGGCTTCTTGGCGAGTTACCTCATGCTGTTTCTGTTCCAGTTCAAGCTTGCACTGCAAATTCCGTGCATTGTCTCGAGCTTCGTCACGCTCAATGATAACATTGCGGTAGGACATATCACCCTGAGCTAATGTGTTTTCCATATCAGCATTTCTTTTAGCAGCAGCTGCATTCTCAAGGCATGGGTATATAAGAATATGTCGGACGCTAGGCTATATCGGCAACTAAGAGGGCAGACACTCACCAGCGGTCTCGGCAGCATGGGTGGCCTCCAACTTATCCAGCTGTTGACGTAGATTGACTACATCACTTCTAAGTATTGGAGCAAGCTGTTCACGCCATCGCACAGCCTGATCAAGCCAGTTCTGCAGGAAGGGTTTCAATGCATTAGTGATATTGATGCTGATTTCAAAGATCATCGCGCTCAGAATAGTGACTTACTTCAAAAGCTGCGAATGGCCTCGGTTCAGTCGGGCCTACAGCAAGTTGTAGATCTGGGGCCACCAGGTCGAGTGAAGTAGCTTCTTTAGTAATGATGGTGTCACCAGCTGACCTAGGACCTTCGTCTCGGGGGCTTGGCACTAGAACTGAGATGTCAACCACATTTTTGGTATTGGTTGACTCATTGCCAGCAGCCGTCTCGCTCTCATGCTGGGTGCCATGCTTGTCCATGGCATGCTCTTGGCGGCCTGAAGTGCCTCTTCCTTCAGGATTGCTGAGCGCATCTTGCCAGTTGAACAGAGGCTTCGTAATGATGTCATCTTGGTGATCCTCTGTACTCTTCAATTCTGCTTCACTCGGCTGCTCTGGGATCTCAAGCTCGGGTGCTTCACTCGTATGCTCTAGGATTTCAGGCTCGGGGGCTTCAGTCATACCAGATCCAAGCTCGGGGGCTTCGGTTGCATTGGACCCGGGCTCAAGGGCTCTAGCTTTATTCGATTCGAGCTTAGGGTCTTCTTCTAGGCCAGCATCAGGCCCAAGAGGCACTGTGCTTTGTTCTATGGAAGGCCTGCACAAAAATTTGATTCAGTCGGGACGTTGGAAATGGAAATAAAGGCAATAGTTAAAGTAATCAGTCGTACTGTGGTGGCATGAGACTGTTGTCACATGGAAGAGAAAATGACTTTACGAATTGAGCTAACTCTGGATCAACATCGGATAAGTTCAATTCCTCCTCCATTGGCATATCTTGATGAGTCAGAGGGGAGGCTGTGACTTCAAGTTCCTGTGCTCGTTTAGACCGCCTCTCGCGATGTTGAAGTGGGATTTCTTCTTCTTCCTCTTCTTCCTCGTCTATCAGCAATTTCCAGTCAATGCAGCCAAGAGATCAGCCTTCATTATTGTCAGTTGTCTCTTGTACTTTGGATTTCTTGCTCAGTCTCTTGGATGGGGATGCTGAATCAGGATTCGCAGGAGAGGTTTTCTAACTGATAATTTGTTCTCTGATGGTCCTCTTTCTTTGGGGAACGTTAGCTTGTTCTGTCGACGTCTTGGTTCGAGTACGTCTAGACATCCTTGAGGTGGCATCACCTTCCCTTGAGTTTACTGTATGCTCGGGGGCTTGTTCTTCTTAAGCCCCGGTGTCTTCTTTGACATTGGGGTCTTCGGCTGGACGTGAGATAATGATATAGGTGGCAGCCTCATTGTTGCCTTCCTCTTGCGTTGCTGCAACTACAGCTTCCATCTCCTCAGCAGTTAGTTGTGACTCTCATTTCAGCATCTTATCCGCGTTGTGCTGAGGAGGGTTGGATAGGAACTTGGCAATATTGCTCTGCAAAGATGGAGTCAGCAAATCTGTTCAGTGATGTGTACATTATCAAGATATATAGATGCGTCGGTCAGTAAGCTCAGTTACTTACAATTGGAGTAGGGTGCCACGCAGAGTAAAATTGTGGTGATCCTTCGTTGTGGACGTCACCTCTCAGCATCAGGCCAACTCGGGATTTAATTTCCTCTGCAGTAATGGGTCGGCTGACCTCTCGAGTGGGATCGTTGGCTCCGACGTACAGATAGGACGGATATACTCGGTCTTTCATCGGTTGAATGCTTCGGAAGATAAAGTCTATAACTATGGCATGAGCAGTCAAGCCGTTGTCTTTCAAATCTGAGATGTCATTGAGTAGAATCTCCACCTCAGCAATCTCCTCTGTAGTTGGTGCCTCTTCCCAACTACTGAACAGGGAGTTCAGCTGGCGTCCTAATCGAGCCGACAGTGAGATGGCATGGTTGGTCATCTAGAACCACTCGGAGTGCCATCCTATGTTGCTATCCTTGACAGGGATGTCCAGGTATACTGATTTGCGTCCCCTACGCAGTTCTAAGCTAGCTCCTCCAACCACTTGCAAAACCTTGTCTCGGGTACTGGGTTTGCAGTGGTACAAATATTTCCAAAGACCGAAATGATGAGCAATCCCGAGGAAAGCCTCGCACAAGTGAATAAAAATCAAAATTTGGAGGATGGAGTTTGGGCTCAGATGGGACAAGTCAATGGAATAAAAGTTCAGCAAACCTCATGCAAAAGAGTAGAGGGGTAATCCTAATCTATGGACAAAGAAAGGGGCAAAGACCAAGGACTCGTGGGTATCCTCTATGGGGAGTTTTTCACCCTCGCAATCTCTCCACCCACCCAACTCCTTGGGAGAAAGAACCCCCATTTTCATAAGATGATTCAGATAGGATTCAGAGATGGAAGACATATGGAAAGCTAGAAATAGCGACGGGATCGGCCGGTTCTCATCATGTGGAAGCCTTTCGCTAGTGTTTCCGCGTTCGCTGATCATCTTCTTCTTTGGATCCATGGGTGCAAGGGATTCTGGCACAAGTTTAGAAGTTTCGGATAGAGGTTTTTGAATCTGTTGGCGCTGGTGGTAGAGTAAATGGACTTGTTAGGGAATGAGGATTCGATTGGAAGGAATCATTAGGGTATTGGCCTTTTTTAATACCTAACAGCGTTAAGTTGGGGAAGTTCTGTTTTTCTTTAAGGAAACTTACGGCGTCAGTGTTTTCTCCTTGACTTTGATGGGGTAGCAGATCTCTTAATGATTCAGTCGGCACGGCTTCAGTCGGCATAGCTTTTATCTGGGTTATCTGGAATTCAGTCGGACATTGTTCAGTCGGATAAGTTGACTCGGATATTTTCATTCGATCTGAGAGTATTTGATGGCGGTTATTTCTCGGACAATTCATTTAACTCGGGGGCTCATGGTTTTCATTCGGTGATCTCATTTTTAGTGATTGAACTATCTTTGAGCAATCTGACAGTAGTTGCTTATAGAAGGAATGGACTTCATTATGCAACGATGAACTTATGAACAAGTTGAAACATAAAGCATTCATTGAAAATACAAGGTTCATTACAAGGAAGAGCCTACAGATTGTAACACCCTAAATTTAATTTCCAGCATTTTATAATAAATTCAATATGCTTTATTTATTTTCTAGGATTTATTGTGCCTAGTATGCATTTTTCATTATCTTTTGAACTAAATATTGCAATATATCCTAAGGTCAACATGTTTGTGCATTCATGCTGGAGCATAATTTTTTTTATCTGATGAGTGGCATAAGGTTTGAATTCAAATTTATTTGAATTCATAGTTTGCTTTTGAGTTTAAAAGAAAAGAGAGAAATAGAAAAGAGAGGGAAAATGCAGGAAAAAGAAAAAGAGAAATCAGCCCACCTCCCTGAGCCGGCCCACCTCGGCCGAGCCGGCCCACCCCGCGCCCTCACCCGAGCCGGCCCAGGCGAGGCGGCCCAGCCGGCCAGCCGCGGGCGCCGCCTCTCTCCCTCGCGCCGCTGACAGGCGGACCCGCGCCCGTCGAGCCGCTGACAGGCGGGACCCACCTGTCATCCCCAACCTCCTGACTTTCCTTTTTCGGCGACGGCGTTTTCCTTTTTCGGCCGCCGCCTTTCCTTCTCTACACCGGCCGACTCCGAGGAGGAGAGCTTCCCCCGCCGCCTTCCCCGTATTCCCCGCTCTCCTGCGCACCGAGTCCCCAAAGGAATCGAAGGATTCCCTTCCTTCCCGAGAGTGCGCGCCGAAGGAAACTCCGGCCGCCGCCTTCCTTACTGCGCCGCCCCCTTCCGAGCCGCTCCGGTCCTATAAATAGCACGCCGGGCTTCGCCCTTTCCCCCTCAACCTCGCCAGCAGCCGCAATCGAGCCCTAGCCGTCACGAGCCGCTCAATTCCGCCGCCACCGTCCGAGGTGAGTAACGCCGGCGAGGTGCAATTCGCCCTCTGTGGTCGCGCTCCCGCCGCCCTAACCCCTCCGCCGTGCTCTGCAGGGCCTCGCGACCCTGTTCCGCTAGCTCTCGACGCCCGTGGACGCTCCGACCGAGCTCTCCGCAAAGCCCCGAGCCGCTCCGCCGCCTCCGCTCGTCGCCGACCATCCTCCGGCAGCTCCCGGTCGTCGACAACCCCACGGTGAGCTTCGCCGTGGTCCCGTCTTGCTTTCTAGCTAGGTCCGGTCCCGAATCGCGCCCCGGGACACCGGGCATCGCGAGCTCCGGCGATGCGCCGCCGTCCCCGATGGTCGCCGCCGGCGAAACCTCGCCTTCCAACCTCAGCCGTCCGATCCAGAACGGATGCACGAGATTATAACGTGATCCGATCTCACCTCGGCCGTTAGATCTAGATCCGACCGTCCGGACCAGATGGTGACCGGTCAACCGCGGTCGTCGCCGCCTTTTTGTTAAAGAGACCCTCGGTTTTTTCTAAATCAACCCGCGGTCCACGCCAGTTCAAAAATAATTACAGATCGGCCCAGTTTTTAATGCTTTAGCCCCTGCGCTATTGAAAAATAGAACCCGCAGTCCAGAGGCTGTGTTTTTGTGCTTTAGACCTCGGATCTTTCCTGAAATTACAGAATTGGTCCCTGGTTTTTCCAAAACAGCCCAGATTTTGAGTTTTCTTCATAAATAGGTCCCTAGAACCTTGTTTTGGCCATAACTTTTCCGTTTTAACTCCGTTTGGGGCGATTCTTTCGCTCACGTGACCATGGTAATATGTAGAACAATTCTAAACCAGTTTTGTGTTCTGTTTGGATGTATTGGAGTACTGTTTCTTATCTTTTGTCCATTGTTTGCATGTATGCTCGTATATGGATGCTTGTGTGACGATTGGACGTAAGTAGACGTTGATCTGTCTGAGGTGAACGAGGAGCCACCTTTTGACATTTGTGAGCAGCAGCAAGAGCACCTTGAGGAAGGCAAGTATAACATGAGCAACACCTACCACCTTTAATTCATTGCATATGCATGTGTCGATCTTGTATGCCTATAAGGACGATACATTAGCCACTTTGATCTCAATGTGAACCTTTTGGGTTGCATGTGGTTAAGTTTTTGCTAGGTGCTGCGCCAACATACACCTATGCTATGTTTTTAATTAATGTTGATTAATGGATCTATGCAATTAATTGTTTGAGCGTGACCCTCTGTGCCGTGTGCTTGAGTGGTGCATGTCTCATTTAAAATTTGTTTTTTAGCAACTTGGTTTAGGGGGCATGAGCTTTGTGCTTAGTGGTTTTGCTCATAGCCACTTTCCATAAGGACCGGTTCGCAAAGCGACAACTTGGGACAACAGCACTACCATGAGACTGGAATGGGACGGTCTTAGCTGATTAATTAGATTGTTTTAGTTTGGGAGTAACTTACCTGCGGGGCAAGAGGGGAGGTGTGCTTCTGTGGCCCTCGCGCTGCTTGGGTTGAGTGTGATGTGTTCTTCTCCCCTTGAGGCTTGCTCCACCGTTGCATAACCTGAAACCTTAGCGGTTACACCTTACTAACATAATCTTTGTAAAGGCTTCGTAGTGTGGCTTGCTAGTCATCTCATCTAAGGTATGTGATGAACCACTAGCGTAGCTCACGACTTGTGGGTAAAGATGTGCAACCTCTCGAGAGTGTAAAACTGATGCATCAGCCGTGCTCACGGTTATGAGCGGCCCAGATCCTTTATGTGATTAGTTGGGTTATGGATGGTTTTTGGTAAAATCCTGGTTAACCATGATGCTTAATTTCTTCTATGCAATATCTTTGAGATGAAAGTTTCTCTACTCACTTTAGTAAATAGCTTCAATAAAATTTGACCAATTAAAAGCAATGCAGTGGAGTCAGCTAACCTTAGAGCCTCATGGTTCTGTTGTACTTGTTGAGTACGAGTTGTGTGCTCACGCTTGTTCTTTTCCGTGTATTCCTTGTTGGGGGGACAAATCCAACCGCTGCCCAGTCAATGGAGATACGGAGGATTATCAAGAAGTCTAGGCTCTTCGCTCTTCCAGTGGACGTCCCTGTGGCGGCTCTAGTTGCTTTCCGTTTACGCTTCCGCTTTTACGTACTCTATGTTAAAGACAAGTGTCTATTATGGTAATAATACTTATGATGTAATCGTTAAACGTTATATTATGACATGTCCTGTGATGACAATTTGTCCTATACATGTGAGACTCGTTCCTGGCGCATGTATAGTATGCACGGTTTTGGTTCATTGAAAACCGGGCGTGACAGATTGGTATCAGAGCCGTGTCGACTGTAGGACGGAAGCCTAGTTAGTACGGGTCGAAATTTAAGGATTTCCTCCTTCTCTTCCTCCTGTTTTTTTTAAAAGTTTTCTTTTCTTTAAGTTTATACTACAACCCTATGTTCCTACATTATTTTCAATTCTCTTAACTCCTTTTTTTAGAACCGATCTTAACCCAATCTTGGTCGTTTTCCTTGTAGATGGCCCGTACCAGACTGACCGCCCGCAAGCAAACCGGTGCACCCCCGCAAGGCTACCATGTTCCCTTGGCACCATGGAACCCAGAACCAGAAGATCTAGTGCCACCCCCGCCTCTGCAGGATCCCATCATAGTGGGAGATGACTCTGAAGACCCCAGTGAAGCCAGCTCTTCCACTGAGAACACAGAAGAGGATCCAGAGGAGAATCCAGCCGCTGAACCAGAGGTAGAAGCACCTGAGTGGTCACATCACATTGCCGTTCAGATAGAGGATAATCAAGGACCTGCTGTCAAAAGAGAGAGGGTGATCGCCACCTGGGTCAACATCGACCATACCCACCCAGGCAACGGTCTCAACTTTCCCGGACTGCTTCGGGAGTGCCTCCAGGAAATCGGCCTCGACAACTTCACCACCTCCTACTTCGCCACTCAGAGTACGCACCCGATTCTACCTGACAGATGGGTGGCCAATGCGTTGATCGAACGCTACAACCTCATCCACGGAGGGAAGACCATTGTGGGTGATTACTGCAGCATGACGATCCATGAGACGATGGAAGCTGCCATTGAAGATGCTGCACGCCAAGCTCTGGGAACCATCTGCTACAACTACCGTACCCTGTTGAGCCAGACCTGTTTTCGCTACTTCCCTCGCCGCATAGAAGGCCAAGCTGGGCACGAGATCGCTTCGATGGTGTTGGAGGATGACCAGAGGGTAAGGAAGATGGCACGGTACATCGCGGCCCTCAACTCCGCCCACGACATCGTGTTGGACGAGCTTCACCGCAAGACCAAGAGGGTGGCAGAACTTGAAGCTACACTTGCCGGCCTCCAAGGACCAAAGCCTCGAGTGCCAGACGTGACTCCGTCCCAGTGCAAATCCCGCAAGAGGACCCGCAAGGGGGAACTAAATGGTGCCACTAGGATTCTTTTCCATGAGGATTAGGATTACCCTTATCTTTGCTTCACATCGCTAGTACGTTCGAGTCGAGTTGGTCTATAAACGCTTTGAGTCTAGTTCAGTGTTTGGTTGGTTGTGCTTGTGAACTATGTTTGAGTTGGCATTTTGGTTGCTTGATCATGTCCAACTATGGGGATTGTCCATAGTCAAACCAGTTTGAGTTGAGTTTAATAAAAATAGTCAGTCGGGATGAACAACTACTCTTTTACTCCTCTCTACCTCATCTAGCTGACGCTCGTTCATCATGGACTAATGACCAACCTGCAACCTCAAAGTCTACTTCACCTTGTGAGAGGGATATACATCCTTATGAACTTTCTTTTGTTGCCCACAGATGGTTGGAACTAGAGGACGTGGTGCTAGGGGCGCCCAAGGAAGTAACCAGGGCCACGACCATCCCGACCACCCGTTGCCCAATCCACCACCACTGACGGCCGAGCAGTTCTTTGCCATGCAAACGCAGATGATGGCCACAGTGAACAATGCCATCTTGGCCCTACAACAAGCTCAGGTGCAGGCGCCACCACCACCTCCTCCGCCTAGGGATAGGCGTGGGGATTTCATGAAGGGGCATCCCCCAACCTTCTCCCACGCTGCAGATCCACTACAGGCTGATGACTGGCTTCGTGCTGTGGAGAGACAGCTGGAGATCGCCCAGTGCGATGACCGGGAGAGAGTCCTGTATGCTGCAGGACAACTTCGTGGTGCTGCTTTGGATTGGTGGGAGTCGTACCGCCAGCAGGATCGCGATGCCTTCACCTGGGCGTAGTTTAGATAGAACTTCAGGAGTCACCACGTACCGGCTGGGACCATGAAGATGAAGAAGAAGGAGTTCCTCTCGCTCAAGCAAGGGAGCATGTCCGTCACTGAGTATCGTGACAAGTTCCTGCAGCTTGCAAGGTACGCCACAGCAGAGGTCGCTGAGGATGGCGATAAACAGGAGCACTTCATGGAAGGGCTCAATGACACCCTGCAGTTCCACCTCATGAACTTCACCTTCCCCAGCTTCAATCACCTGGTAGATCGTGCGCTCCTTACAGAACGCAAACATCGGGAGATGGAGGAAAGGAAAAGGAAGCTCATACCTGCACCGTCCGGGAGCAACACCCGCCCCCGCTACCAACAACAGCAGCAGCCACCGCGGCCAGGATACCCGCAGAACCACCAGGGGCAGCAGACGGCCCAGGGGCAACGCTACCAGAATCAGCCTCCTCGCCCTACATATCAAGCTCAGCGTCAGGGGCAGCCTAACCCCCCTGCACCAGCTCAGGCTCCTGTCATTGGCAGAAGTTGCTACAAGTGCGGTGACCCGGGGCACTATGCCAATGTCTGCCCTCAGAAGACAGCCCCCAACCCGCAGAGACCAAGACCGGTCCAGCAGCCGCAAGCTCAGGGGCGCAACAATGGGAACGCCAAGGCGCCGTTGCAAGGAAAGGTGAACCATGTGACGGCAGAAACTGCAGCTGAGGCCCCAAACGTCATGATCGGTACATTCTTGGTCAACTCTCATCCTGCTACCGTACTATTTGATACTGGTGCCACCCACTCCTTTATTACCAAATCCTTTGCTGAACAACATAAAATACCCGTTAGCATGTTGAAAAAGGATATGATAATTACTTCACCTGGAGGGGAAATAAGAACCAATGTGATCTGTACCAGAGTCAGGATTAACATAAGGGGGTTAGAGTTTCATACTAGTCTGTTAGTCATAGAACCGATGGGCATCGACGTCATCCTGGGAATGGAAACATTGACCAAATGGGGAGTCAGAATTGACTGTGCCAAGAGGACTGTTCATATGACAACGCCAGATGGCCAGGAAGTAAGAGTCGGCGCATCCAAACCCTCCGGTTATCTACATCGGATGGAGGTCCAACCTGCAGATGGCATTCGAGTAGTGTGTGAATATCCTGATGTCTTTCCGGAAGAGTTATCAGGTATGCCGCCTGACCGAGACATTGAGTTTTCTATAGATCTTTTACCTGGTACTGCTCCTATATCTAAAAGGCCATATAGAATGGCACCCCCAGAACATGAGGAAGTTAAACAAAACATAGATGAGCTGCTAGCAAAGGGATTTATTCGCCATAGTACCTCTCCGTGGGCTTTTCCTGTTCTGTTTGTTGATAAGAAGGAAGGGCCTGCTCGACGGATGTGTGTGGATTATCGTGCATTGAACGAGGTGACTATTAAGAACAAGTATCCTCTGCCACGCATTGATGATTTGTTTGATCAGTTGCAAGGTGCCTGTGTATTCTCCAAAATAGACCTGAGATCTGGCTACCATCAGTTGAAGATCCGTCCCTCAGATATTCCTAAGACTGCTTTCATCACAAAGTATGGTCTCTATGAGTATACTGTGGTGTCTTTTGGTCTGACTAATGCCCCTGCTTTCTTCATGAGTTTAATGAATAAGGTGTTCATGGATTATTTGGACAAGTTCGTGGTGGTATTCATTGATGATATCCTGATCTACTCCAGAACCGAGGAGGAACATGAGGAGCACTTAAGGCTAGTTCTGCAGAGATTGAGGGATCACAAGCTATATGCAAAGTTGAGCAAGTGTGAGTTCTGGATTGACGAGGTACCATTCCTTGGTCATATCATCTCTAAGGGGGGGATCTCAGTGGACCCTGGCAAGGTCATATCAGTGTTGGATTGGAAGGTGCCACGGACTGTCAAGGAAGTACGTGGATTTTTGGGCTTAGCAGGATATTACCGGAGATTCATAGAAAATTTCTCGAAGATTGCGAAGCCGATGACCACGTTGCTTGAGAAGGATGCTGAGTTCATCTGGAACAAGGAGAGGCAAGCAGCTTTTGAAGAGTTGAAGAAGAAGCTGACCACCGCACCTGTGCTGACATTGCCAGATCTGCAGAAAAGGTTCACAGTATATTGTGATGCTTCAGGCGACGGTCTGGGTTGTGTGCTGATGCAGGAAGGAAAGGTGATTGCCTATGCCTCCCGACAGCTACGCAAGCATGAGGTAAATTATCCTACACATGACTTGGAGTTAGCAGCAGTTGTCCATGCGCTTAAGATATGGCGTCACTATCTCTTTGGGCAAAGATGTGAGATATACACGGATCACAAGAGTCTTAAGTATATCTTCACTCAGAATGAGCTGAACATGAGGCAGCGCAGATGGTTAGAACTGATCAAGGACTACGACTTGGAGATACATTATCATCCAGGGAAAGCCAACGTGGTGGCTGATGCTTTGAGCAGAAGAAGCTACGTCAACATGGCCATAGCATTCCAGATGCCACGTGAGTTGTGTGAGGAGTTTGAAAGTTTGAGTTTGGGTTTTGTGCATCATACTGCAGCTACCTTTGAAGCCGAACCAACTCTGGAACAAGAAATTCGAAGACATCAAGCCCAGGACGAGAAGATCCAGGAGATACGCGAACAGATTCAGATAGGCAAAGCGCCCAACTTCAGGGAAGATGAGCAAGGTACAGTATGGTACAAGAACCGGATTTGTGTGCCAGATGTGGACAGAATCAAGAAGTTGATCCTGAGAGAGGCCCATGATACAGCTTACTCTATCCATCCCGGGAGTACTAAGATGTATTATGACCTCAAGGAGAGATTCTGGTGGTATGGAATGAAACGTGCCATAGCAGAGTATGTGGCAATTTGTGACACTTGTCAGAGGGTCAAGGCAGAACATCAGAGGCCAGCAGGACTATTGCAACCGTTGAAAATTCCAGAATGGAAGTGGGAGGAAATCAGCATGGACTTTATTGTTGGGTTACCTCGCACCCAGAAAGGCTACAACTCCATATGGGTAGTAGTGGATCGTCTGACCAAGGTTGCCCACTTCATACCTGTGAATACTACCTACCCCGGGGCAAGGTTGGCAGAACTATACATCTCTAGGATTGTGTGTTTGCATGGGGTTCCTAAGAGGATTATATCCGATAGGGGATCACAGTTCACTTCTCGCTTTTGGGAGCAATTGCATGATTCACTGGATACCAAGCTTCGTTTCAGCACAGCTTACCATCCGCAGACAGACGGTCAGACAGAAAGGACCAATCAAATACTGGAAGATATGTTGCGAGCATGTGTCATCCAATATGGCACAAGTTGGGACAAGTGCTTACCTTATGCCGAGTTCTCCTACAACAACAGCTATCAGGTCAGTATCAAGAAATCACCATTTGAAGCTTTGTATGGTAGAAGGTGTAGGACTCCTTTGCTCTGGGATCAGAAAGGAGAGAAGCAAGTGTTTGGACCGGACATTATCAAGGATGCGGAGGAACAAGTACGGATAGTTCGAGAGAACTTGAGGATTGCTCAGTCTAGGCAGAAAAGCTACGCAGATGTCAGACGGAGAGATCTCACGTTCAAGGAAGATGACTTTGTGTATCTGAAGGTGTCACCTATGCGGGGGGTACGCAGATTCAACATGAAGGGAAAACTAGCACCTAGATATGTTGGACCATTCAAGGTACTAGAAAAGAGAGGAGAAGTGGCTTATCGCTTAGAGTTACCTTCTAGTCTTTCAGGTGTGCACGATGTATTCCATGTCTCGCAGCTGAAGAGGTGCTTGAGAATACCCGAGGAGCAGGCGCCTTTAGAAGGGTTGGAAGTGCAAGAGGACTTGACCTACACTGAGCACCCTATAAAGATTCTGGAAACATCTGAGAGGGTGACCCGGAATAAGAGGATCAAGATGTGCCGAGTGCAATGGAAATACCACACAGAGGAGGAAGCTACTTGGGAAAGGGAGGATGAGTTGAGGGCAGCATACCCTGATCTCTTTGCTAACCAGCCTATGTGAATCTCGGGGCGAGATTCCTTGTAAGGGGGGTAGGTCTGTAACACCCTAAATTTAATTTCCAGCATTTTATAATAAATTCAATATGCTTTATTTATTTTCTAGGATTTATTGTGCCTAGTATGCATTTTTCATTATCTTTTGAACTAAATATTGCAATATATCCTAAGGTCAACATGTTTGTGCATTCATGCTGGAGCATAATTTTTTTTATCTGATGAGTGGCATAAGGTTTGAATTCAAATTTATTTGAATTCATAGTTTGCTTTTGAGTTTAAAAGAAAAGAGAGAAATAGAAAAGAGAGGGAAAATGCAGGAAAAAGAAAAAGAGAAATCAGCCCACCTCCCTGAGCCGGCCCACCTCGGCCGAGCCGGCCCACCCCGCGCCCTCACCCGAGCCGGCCCAGGTGAGGCGGCCCAGCCGGCCAGCCGCGGGCGCCGCCTCTCTCCCTCGCGCCGCTGACAGGCGGACCCGCGCCCGTCGAGCCGCTGAGAGGCGGGACCCACCTGTCATCCCCAACCTCCTGACTTTCCTTTTTCGGCGACGGTGTTTTCCTTTTTCGGCCGCCGCCTTTCCTTCTCTACACCGGCCGACTCCGAGGAGGAGAGCTTCCCCCGCCGCCTTCCCCGTATTCCCCGCTCTCCTGCGCACCGAGTCCCCAAAGGAATCGAAGGATTCCCTTCCTTCCCGAGAGTGCGCGCCGAAGGAAACTCCGGCCGCCGCCTTCCTTACTGCGCCGCCCCCTTCCGAGCCGCTCCGGTCCTATAAATAGCACGCCGGGCTTCGCCCTTTCCCCCTCAACCTCGCCAGCAGCCGCAATCGAGCCCTAGCCGTCACGAGCCGCTCAATTCCGCCGCCACCGTCCGAGGTGAGTAACGCCGGCGAGGTGCAATTCGCCCTCTGTGGTCGCGCTCCCGCCGCCCTAACCCCTCCGCCGTGCTCTGCAGGGCCTCGCGACCCTGTTCCGCTAGCTCTCGACGCCCGTGGACGCTCCGACCGAGCTCTCCGCGAAGCCCCGAGCCGCTCCGCCGCCTCCGCTCGTCGCCGACCATCCTCCGGCAGCTCCCGGTCGTCGACAACCCCACGGTGAGCTTCGCCGTGGTCCCGTCTTGCTTTCTAGCTAGGTCCGGTCCCGAATCGCGCCCCGGAACACCGGGCATCGCGAGCTCCGGCGATGCGCCGCCGTCCCCGATGGTCGCCGCCGGCGAAACCTCGCCTTCCAACCTCAGCCGTCCGATCCAGAACGGATGCACGAGATTATAACGTGATCCGATCTCACCTCGGCCGTTAGATCTAGATCCGACCGTCCGGACCAGATGGTGACCGGTCAACCGCGGTCGTCGCCGCCTTTTTGTTAAAGAGACCCTCGGTTTTTTCTAAATCAACCCGCGGTCCACGCCAGTTCAAAAATAATTACAGATCGGCCCAATTTTTAATGCTTTAGCCCCTGCGCTATTGAAAAATAGAACCCACAGTCCAGAGGCTGTGTTTTTGTGCTTTAGACCTCGGATCTTTCCTGAAATTACAGAATTGGTCCCTGGTTTTTCCAAAACAGCCCAGATTTTGAGTTTTCTTCATAAATAGGTCCCTAGAACCTTGTTTTGGCCATAACTTTTCCGTTTTAACTCCGTTTTGGGCGATTCTTTCGCTCACGTGACCGTGGTAATATGTAGAACAATTCTAAACCAGTTTTGTGTTCTGTTTGGATGTATTGGTGTACTGTTTATTATCTTTTGTCCATTGTTTGCATGTATGCTCGTATATGGATGCTTGTGTGACGATTGGACGTAAGTAGACGTTGATCTGTCTGAGGTGAACGAGGAGCCACCTTTTGACATTTGTGAGCAGCAGCAAGAGCACCTTGAGGAAGGCAAGTATAACATGAGCAACACCTACCACCTTTAATTCATTGCATATGCATCTGTCGATCTTGTATGCCTATAAGGACGATACATTAGCCACTTTGATCTCAATGTGAACCTTTTGGGTTGCATGTGGTTAAGTTTTTGCTAGGTGCTGCGCCAACATACACCTATGCTATGTTTTTAATTAATGTTGATTAATGGATCTATGCAATTAATTGTTTGAGCGTGACCCTCTGTGCCGTGTGCTTGAGTGGTGCATGTCTCATTTAAAATTTGTTTTTTAGCAACTTGGTTTAGGGGGCATGAGCTTTGTGCTTAGTGGTTTTGCTCATAGCCACTTTCCATAAGGACCGGTTCGCAAAGCGACAACCTGGGACAACAGCACTACCATGAGACTGGAATGGGACGGTCTTAGCTGATTAATTAGATTGTTTTAGTTTGGGAGTAACTTACCTGCGGGGCAAGAGGGGAGGTGTGCTTCTGTGGCCCTCGCGCTGCTTGGGTTGAGTGTGATGTGTTCTTCTCCCCTTGAGGCTTGCTCCACCGTTGCATAACCTGAAACCTTAGCGGTTACACCTTACTAACATAATCTTTGTAAAGGCTTCGTAGTGTGGCTTGCTAGTCATCTCATCTAAGGTATGTGATGAACCACTAGCGTAGCTCACGACTTGTGGGTAAAGATGTGCAACCTCTCGAGAGTGTAAAACTGATGCATCAGCCGTGCTCACGGTTATGAGCGGCCCAGATCCTTTATGTGATTAGTTGGGTTATGGATGGTTTTTGGTAAAATCCTGGTTAACCATGATGCTTAATTTCTTCTATGCAATATCTTTGAGATGAAAGTTTCTCTACTCACTTTAGTAAATAGCTTCAATAAAATTTGACCAATTAAAAGCAATGCAGTGGAGTCAGCTAACCTTAGAGCCTCATGGTTCTGTTATACTTGTTGAGTACGAGTTGTGTGCTCACGCTTGTTCTTTTCCGTTTATTCCTTGTTGGGGGGACAAATCCAACCGCTGCCCAGTCAATGGAGATACGGAGGATTATCAAGAAGTCTAGGCTCTTCGCTCTTCCAGTGGACGTCCCTGTGGCGGCTCTAGTTGCTTTCCGTTTACGCTTCCGCTTTTACGTACTCTATGTTAAAGACAAGTGTCTATTATGGTAATAATACTTATGATGTAATCGTTAAACGTTATATTATGACATGTCCTGTGATGACAATTTGTCCTATACATGTGAGACTCGTTCCTGGCGCATGTATAGTATGCACGGTTTTGGTTCATTGAAAACCGGGCGTGACACGGATACATGGGAATTTCTTATAGGCACTACACTGCTAGTTAAACTAATCCTAGTCTAATAGCCGACACGGCGGCGCTTCTTGGGGGGCATAGCAGCATTCTCGTCGCTGCCGCTGTCATCGCCGTCATCGTCATCACCGTTGTCGCCGCCGTCGTCGTCATCATCGTTGTCGTGGTCGTCCTCATCCCCATCGTCCTCCTCCTCCTCCTCCTCCTCCTCGTCCTCGTCGTCGGGGCCACCAAGGCTAGGGTGGTTAAGACCCTGGAGCATCGCCTTCTCCTTCCAGTTGTACTAGTCAGAGTCATCGCTCGCCCCTTCTAGCAGCACCTTCCCCTTATTGTCGCCGCTGTCATCGTTGTCGCTATGGGGGTCAGCGTTCCTGGGAGGATCTTCTTCGCCGGGGCCGCCGGCGAAGACCTCGTCCTCCGAATCGGAGAACTCGGGGTGGTTCCTATGAGGGCCGGCCATGGTGTTTGTAGGAAGGGGGGTTTGACAGTGGAATCTTATGCATGCACAAAGCAATGAAGGTGTGATTGATGCAAGGGTTCAAGCCTTAGTTATAGAGCGGGCGAAGCGCCGCTCTGACTTCTGCATGGACGCGTATAATGATTGCGTTTGGTATTCGAATGGACACTTGTCGGTGATCTACATGTGAGACGGTTCAAGAAAGTTGGATCCATGAGTGGTTGGGTTTTCGAGGAAAAGCATGTGTGACAAAGAAATGAATGGCTCTTCAAATTATCGGCAGTTTCCCGGTTTACACCCAATGGGTGGGGAATTTTTTCTTGAAGTTTTTTCTGATTGAGACAAAGGCCTGAAGACTTCAGTTGGGCAAGAATGAGTCGGGAGAGCTCTTTGGACCTTCAAGCTGATTGTTACTCAAGTCAACTTGAAGCTCGGGGGCTACACCCAATGGGTGCACCTAGTCGGTGCAACCATTGAGAAGATGCATTGATTGACTTGGGAGGAAATATATAGTTTCAAAATTTCAGATTATTTGGACCTTCAAGCTGATTGCTACGTAAGTCAACTTGAAGATCGGGGGCTATACCCATTGGGTGCACCATGTCGGTGCAACCAATGATTTGAGAAGACAAATGATTTGGAGATGGAGTTGTCAAAGCCGGTTATTCTTTTTTGGATCTTTAAGCTGATTGTTGCTCAAGTCAGCTTAAAGCTCGGGGGCTATACCCATTGGGTGCACCTAGTTAGTGCAACCATTGGAGGGATATGAAAGTTAATTCAGCAGGACATTTCACTCGAAGCTACAGTTGGCTTTGGGAGTCTCAAGTCAATTGACCACTGAATTGACTCGTGCCTCAGGGGCTTGTGGGGCATAAATATTCCCTAGCTCCTCATGACATGGATCTAGGACATGGGCCAACAGTGGACCTGAGTGGAGCGAGCGGCTGATTTCATGGGCCGAACGCTTAACTCAGGCTCAAATACGGTCATGATGGCTTGAAGGTCAAGACAATGGCGTCGTAATCCAGAGAGCAAACGAGGAAGCTTGGCTTGGACTTAGTTCTGATATTTGAGGAGATCGGAGAAAATACGATAGAAACTTAGATTCTGTTTGATCTCATGTAATCTAAACTGACTAGGAGATATAGATGGAACTCAACTTGTAACCCAAGACTCCATCAAACTATATAAGGCGGATGAGGGACCCCTACGTTGAACATCTCAACCCATCGCAACCCAGCCCTAGCCCTCATTGTAACCTTGAGAACTCGAAGCAATACAATCAGCCACAAGCAGGATGTAGGGTTTTATGCATCTCGCGGCCCGAACCTGTATCAATCTTCGTGTCTTTGTCGCTTTTCCGGTGAACCATCATGCTACGTCAATCTCGCCAAACCACAAAAGCACCTCGTGGCCCGTCCTGTGGTGCACTGCCGGTACTAAACCCCGACAACAGCGCCTAAGCAAACAACCTCAACCCATAGGTTACGTAGGTGGTGGCAAGGACAATGCTCAGGATCAAGAAGTCGCTAGTTGGCAAGTGCGATATGGATCAGGGCCGGTTTTTTAGAACCAGGCTAGCTTTTTTGCTACCCAAGGATCGGCTGCTCAAGCCGATCTGGATGAGATCCTCAGGAACCAATATGGCATGACATCAGTGAGAGGTGGTATCATCTACTATAAACCTTATCTAGAAGTCTATGATCAACTGCCACCTCCACCCAAGTTCAAGGTACCAGACTTTTCCAAATTCAGTGGCAATGATGATACTAGTACTGTGGAACACATCAACCAATACACGGCTCAACTGGGGATCACAATAACAGCCGAGCATATGAAGATCTGGCTCGTTTCACTGTCTCTGATGGGTCAGGCCTTCTGATGGTATACGTCATTGACACATAGGGCCATCACAACATGGAAGCAACTGGAAGAGCTGTTCCACCTACACTTTTTCTCGGGGGAAGAAGAGTCCTCATTCACGGATCTTGTTGACGCAAGATATTGACTAATTTTATGCTCTATTTTTACACAATTTTATGCCTTTTCAGAAGTTAATCTTATGATTTAGTCTTGTTTTGCTAACAAATAACTCCATTTTCGAGAATGCTCTTTGTTTTTGGACATTATTAAATATTGCAGGAAAATAGCGAATAATTGGCAAATAATTGCAATAATTGATAAGGCTACTCGTTGATGGATCAATGCTACAAGTCCAAGGAGGTGATATGATTAATAAAAGAAGAGCAATTGACGCCCAAAAGAAGGCCCAAGCCCATTATGGAGAAGGTTCCGGAGGCTAAAGATTGCTTGAGTATGAAGAATATGAAGATAAAGAAGGTTTATCAAGAGTCCAATCTAAACTCCAATTAAATCTCGACATATTCTCGGATTCCAGGACAGCAGCACCTTGTGGGCCCAATTTGGAGATCTTAACGACTTCAAATAAAGAAAGTTTGAATATCAAAGTTGTAGATCTCTCCAAGATCTACAATTTAGAGTCTGAGTTTGCCTTATTTGGACTTCGGATGAGGGAGTTATGGTCGAAATCCTAAAGGCTGTAGAATATGGAAAGCTGATTTCGGGAAGGACTAGGACAATGACTTCTTCCCCAAGCAAGGAAGTATATGGACGACCGGGACTCTTCCAGAGACTTGTATATACATAAAAATAGGTGTTTTAGTTGTCTTAGGACTCTTAGGACTCTACGGAGTATAAATATATGGCCTCCCTAGAGGGAGAGACATCCAATTCATCGAAATTCATTGTAAACCAGAGCTCCAAAGTTAGGGTTTAGGGTCCATCTTCGAAAGACTCATCGAGAAGGAGATCTCGGCGAAAGGAGGAGGCGAGAGGAGGCAGGACCAGAGGGGGTCGGCCGACGTACCGCCCCTAGGGTCAGCCGACCTCACCTGTTCCCAGGGAGGCTATAGTTCCTCTTCGGACATGTTGTTCGTCTCGTCGAATTCGACAACTATGCGCTTCAAGTTCATGATGTATCTCGAGTAACTCTCTGTTCTTCTTATTTTTCTATGATAAACCTTGAGTTCGATCAATGAAATAGTCTATTTGCCATGAGTTCTTTGTTTATACATGATCTTTGATCCATGTCTTTGCAATGCTTCATATCTACATGTGATCAGCCCTGGTTGAGATTTCCACGTGTCTTTTAGTAGATCATTTTACTTTAATTAGTTGATTGAATCTGCTCATGCTTAGAGATGTTTAAGGTTTACTAGTTCATCGATTAACTGGTTCTAGTGACAATAGGGCTGGAGAAAGGTTCGAGTAAGCTTTTGACATTCATGATCATGTTTATTCTTTATTTCATGTTAGATCCATGCTTCGGGTAGTTCATAGTTTATAAGAAGTTTGTCTCATATCTCTTGCTAATCCCTTAGCCGTATTAGCTTCTTTATCGATCTTGCTTTTGATCTTATTAATCCCATGTTCTTGATCTAGTTTATGCTATGGTTAGTTTTATATCTAGTTTGTGATTCGAATATCATTTATCATGCTTTAGTTTAGTTTAGATACAGATTAGTCAGTAATTAGACTTTCTTTTATCTTTAGTTTATTAGATCTATTAGAGCTAGTTAGTAATTGATTAATCCTTGATTAATAGTAGTTTAAACCTAGTTTTCCACGGATTGACAAAACCCTTGATAGTCATCTCGGGGAAAGGCTACACCGATACTGTCGCTTGCAGTATAAGGTTTGGCGTGCTTAAGCGCCGTTGCCGGAGAAAACTATCGTTTAAATTATTATTAATCTTGTATTAGCCTTTTACTACTTGTTTTGATAGTTTGTGTTTGCTAATTGTGTGCTAATCTAGTTCTAATTCTGTGCTTATTTAGTTTTAATCGTGTGATAGTCTTTTTCTAATTGTGTTCTAATAGTTTTCTAATTGTGTTCTAATTAGTTAGTGTGTTATAATTCTCTAGTTTGTGTTTAGTCTTTGTGTTCTAATCTTATTCTCTAATTGTTTAGTGTTCTCTAATCGTAGTCTTTAATTGCCTAGTGTTTTCTAATCTCAATCTTTAATTGCTTAGTGTTCTCTAATTACATGCTTGTTCTCTAATTGTTTTCTTGTGTTCATTGTTCGTTCTTGTGTTCATTCATCGTTCTTGTGTTTTAGACTACCTTGGCAACTATGCTGTCATTAGATTTTTGTTTTTGTGTTTTTCTTTGTGTTCTTGTGTTAGATATGACAACACTACTAGAAGATTGGATGAGCTTAACGTTGGGGGAGTCAACAATTGAAGAGCTGAAGCCACAAGAATAAAATGTGAAGCCAGCAGCTAAATCCTACGAACTGAAGCCAGGGATCATCAGACTTGCTGCTAAACTTTCTTTTGGTAGAGTTGATTCAGAAAATCCATACAAGCACTTGGAGAAGCTGAGTGAGATCTGCCACACATTCTAACAAGACGGAGTTCCAGTAGAGTGGGTTAAGTGGAATCTTTTTCCATTTACACTTGTCGATAAAGCTCAGAGATGGTACCAACTTGCTGCAAGAGAAGCTCAAGGAGACTGGGGGTTGCTAGTGAACAAATTCGTCACCAAGTTCTTCCCCATTCTCAAGGTGCACATGTTGAGAAAGCAAGTGTGGAACTTTGCGCAAGAAGAAAGTGAAGACATCGACGAAGCTTGGGAAAGATTCAACTATTTGCTTACTCAAGGACAGCAGCTTGGAGTGACATCTAATGCGGCACTGCAGACATTCTACTTTGGATTAACTTCAGAAGCTTTCAGATATGTGAGTGTATGTGCCGGAGGATCACTTATGAGCAAGACAACCAGTGAAGCCAATGAGATCTTATCCAATATCTGTTTAACCCCAAGGAAGAGAGAGAAAGGAGAGAAAGAGAAGCAAAAGGAGCAGAGGTGGCGTCTACAATAGAAGCTCAACTACCAACATTCCATACTCCAGTGTCATTTGCATTTGATGAAGATTTACACTGGATGCCTGCTGATTTTCGAGAACCACTCAAGAGTGAAGGATCTCTCCCACAAGGATACTTAGCAGAAGAAGAAATTCCACTAAGGAAAGTCAGTGAAGACCAAAGTACAAGGGAGATGCTGCCGAAATGGTTCAAGCCAAAACAGGAGGAGATGCTCAAGACCATTCCACAGAAGAGAAGTGTCAGCATGTTTGAGGAAGAAGAAGACTAGCTACTTGCCTTCAAGACAACTGAAGCTAGCTCAAGCTTAGTGGAAGTGAAGACGTCAGAATTACCATCAATATACATTGAAGAATCACTTCCATCAGACAAGCTAGTGGATGATTTTATCACAAGGAAAATGCTGCAGAAATTTCAAGTCAATAAACAAAGCTATCCTCACTCAGTGGCAGCTGACACAACTAAACAAAGTGAAGATGAATTCTATGGTATGTCATTTGAGAGAGAAACAATGGCATTTGATGAAGACTGGAGTGATGATGAGTAGAAGAGAAGCTATCAATCAGATTGGAGTCACTCAACTTGTAGTAGCTCACTCAAGGAAGACTCCTGATACTCAGCTAGTTCCCTATTCGACAAAACCATTTGTGCTGCTCAAGATCTCAATCCAGAGAGTCAGTATGTGACGAAGCTTGAAGATGAAGAGACCGATTTGACATCAACCATGCTCAAGACTGAAGATTTAGAAGGATAATTCAGTGATAAAATTGAAGATCATCAAAGCAATAAGGAATCATTTCAAGATGTTGAGATTCAAATTCACATTGAGACGCCAAGGGATGAGCTCTTTGAAAATTCGAACCCAAGGTATGCAAATCTTTCTCAAAATTTCATTTGTTTTAATGAATTTATCAAATTGAATAAGATGATTCTTGATGTTAAGCCTTGTTATGATAATAATCATGTTTATAGGCTAGATAATCATGTTTATAGGCTAGATTTTCTTGATAATGAAAATGAGGCTATTGGTTTTAATTTTGATAATTTTATGCCTAATAAACCTAAGTTAGAGAAAAAGTTTAATGCTAAATATACGATCCATGCTCTAGTTAACCACAATTTGCTTTGCTTTTGTAATTTGATCATAATTGTGGTTATGGATGCTTATGTTTATCACAAGTTTTGTAAATCCTGATCTTGTTAATAATCTTAAACTTGTGATAGTAATTAGTCTAGTTCTAGACTATAAATTAAGCGCTTTTCGGGAGGCAACCCGTTCTTAGTTTGTTTTTGTTTTAGTTTTATGTGATAGTTAGAAAGCTTAAACATCTTCCTTTGATAGCTAATTTGTGGCTAATTACCTAGAAAAAATTTGGTTTAGATTGCATTCATATTATATCTCATGTTTTATTTAGATTGCATTTTGCATTTATCACCCTGTTGCATTTAGATTAAAGTTGCATATTTGTATTTTAATTGGCTTGGTTGATTAATTTAACTTCATGATGCGTACTTTTATGTTTATGATAACATTTCTAGAATGTTTTCCATAGCATTTTTGTGTAAGCATGGTGCTTAGACTAGATTATTGATCATCATGATGAAGTTCAGTACACCCTGCCAGTTATCTATGATTTCGTTGATTAGTTTATAAGCTTTGCAATGTGCTTTCATTTTTTTGTGCTGTTATGAGTTGATAATCTTGATAAAACATGCTGTTTTAATCTTGGATAATTAAAATCTTGATGGCTATAGAAAGACTTAGCAATCATGTTGTAGACGTGGTGTTTAGAACTTGATTTAATCATTGTCTTTGTTTATACGCTTATCTCATACATGCATTTATATTTTCACATTCATATACTCATATAGCTTTTACTAATCCCTATTTCAACTAGAGTAATTAAGCCACAAATTAGGAATCATTGGATGTGTTAGATGAAGGTAGATTCTATCTACTTCCCGATTATCACCCGGGGAGTAGATTTGCACATTCAATTTGTTTTGTAGGTATGGGCAGAATTTATAAAGATTGGAGGAACCTTTTGTGATGAAGATGAAGGAGAACATTGAGAGGAAGTGTTTCAAGAATCAACATATATACCACCATGGTACCCAAGGATCGAAGGACTGAGAATTGTCAACTCAAATCTGAACCGGAAGAAGTCATCAAGTTTTTGGTCGACTCCATAAGATAAAAGCAGAATTTCTTATTATATTTAGAAGCCCCATCAAGTTAGCTTTCCAACGGATCAAACAGAGCTTCATTTGGAATTTTCTACAAGGATTTATGGTCAAAACTTTGGACGTGACTCGAGCTGAAAACAGGTCTGACAGAACGAAGTCTCTAGAGTAAATATGGCATAATTCCTTCATTCGGAAGCGGATTTTGGTGCATGAGTACTCGTTGGAAAGGTAATTTCAAGGGCTATCCAATAGATCTATTATTGAAGGCATGTTATGTTCAAGATCAAGGAGATATTCCATGAAGAAGAGGATATCAGCTACAATGGTGATGACTAGAGGAGGAAGATGATGGCAATGACAAGGAAGAAAGGATGGTCAATGCTTACATAGAAGACTCATGAGCTAATTTAGAGGATCATAGTACTTCAAAGGACTCCATGAGTTGGATAATCAAGAAGGTGGTACAACATTTGAAGATGCCATAACAGAAGCAACATGACAACATGAAGAGGCATCAAGTCAGCTACATCAACACTTTCTATATTTGGTGAAGCCACAACTGGGAAGTTTGAAGATTGGTGGATGATGACAAGTGAAGAGTGTGAAGATGAGATTGTTTGTACATTAGCAAGCAGCCAATAAGAAGCTTAGAAGACTATCTAATTTTCATCCTTCCGTGATAAAAGAGATTTGGCTACACTTCATCACACGGACGCTAACATGTTCTTAATCCTCCTCTCTACGTTCATCCTCTAGCTACTACTATGCTTTTATTTATCTATTTGATGATTATATTATACTTTGAGTGAATATTGCATTGTTTAAGTGTGGGGAGGTTTATCATCAAATATGTTTAGGCTTTGTGTTTTGCTTATAAGATAAAAAATTTGTGAGTCTTAGTTAGTGTGTGTTAGAAATAAATTTTCTCGCTTTATTTAAGTTTGTTCTTTATGATTACTTTGAAGATTAATCTTGTTCAGATTCATAATATGTTTATTGTGGTGCTTAAAAGATTAATTAGTAGTGCATAACTCATGATTTGATTAGAGAGATAATGTTTTATAGCTTTGCTAAGCTTCTTTAGGAAAAGATTTGGAGGATGATTTATTTATTTAAAAAAAACTCTAATGATCAAGTGTTCCATCCCTTTGTCAAGAGATAGGATAAATCCTATTAGAGCCTAGTTGAAAACATAGTTTATAAGCTGGTTATGTCAAATGAGTTTGGTTAAGGTTGATTCTTCCTTTAGAAAGTTTGATCTCTTGAATAATTTGGACATCTATTTTTATCTCTTGATTGCTAGCCTCCACATATATATATTCAGTACTAGTTGTTCTACACTGGAGCACTAGCATTTACCGAATTACATATCCTTAAACCCTTTGGTCTTTCGATACTCATTACCCACATAGTGAAGTTTTCGCTCATTTGCTAATCACGAGGGAAAATTCTATAGTTATCTTGATATAGCAAATCAAAAGGTAGAGTAAAAAGGAATAGAGGTTGAAAAAAAAAAGAAGAGAGAGACGGAGGGGGCGAAGAAAAAAAGAGAAGGTGGCGCCCAAGTAAAAAAAAGAAGAAAAAAAAGAGAGGAAAAAGAAAGTAGAATTAGGAAAGAAAGTAGAATTAGAAAAATTTTGAAAAAGAGAAAGAGAGGCTTAGTGTTTATCAGTGTAACGAGCAAAAGCTTTCACTTTTCCAACCATGTGCAATTTCTGGGAATTATCCCACTTCATTTATTCAATATTGCACATGTCCACTATCTATATCTTCTTTTTCCTTCTTTTTATGCATATATATTTTCTTATTTCCGATGACCAATTTAATTCAAGGTGATTAGATAATCTTCAGGGAGATATCTTAGCTGAACAATAAGTTGATTTAACTTTGTTAGCCTTTACCAAGATCCTCTTAAACTCCTGTGAGATGTGAGAGAGAGTGATTTTATATAGGATAGCCACAAAATATGAGTGCCTACATGTGAGCTTGACAAAGAAGGACCGATGTAATTTCTTGATCTATGGAGATTATTTTTCATACAAAAAACCCTTTCCATTTTGATTCTAAAAGAACTCTTGGTTTTGCTATGATTCGTTTGATTTCAAAAATTTCTGTGGGGATCTCTATGCATGAAAGTTGATTAAAATGCCCATGTTGAGATAGAATTGAATTCTGAACTTGTTTAATTTGAGAAGTATTTGTTTAGAACTAGCTTAGATTTAGTTGAGTTTATATTTAGTTAAGTTACTAGTTTAAATTAAGTTGAGTTTTTGATCGATCGTCTTTGCTCGAGGACTAGCAAGATCTAAGTGTGGGGATGTTGTTGACGCAAGATATTAACTAATTTTACGCTCTATTTTTACATAATTTTATGCCTTTTCAGAAGTTAATCTTATGATTTAGTCTTGTTTTGCTAACAAATAACCTCGTTTTCAAGAATGCTCTTTGTTTTTGGATATTATTAAATATTGCAAGAAAATAGCGAATAATTAGCAAATAATTGCAATAATTGAGAAGGGTACTCGTTGATGGATCAATGCTACAAGTCCAAGGAGGTGATATGATTAATAGAAGAAGAGCAATTGAAGCCCAAAAGAAAGCCTAAGCCCATTATGGAGAAGGTTCCAGAGGCTAAGGATTGCTTGAGTATGAAGAATATGAAGATGAAGAAGGTTTATCAAGAGTCCAATCCAAACTCCAATTAAATCTCGACATATTCTCGGATTCTAGGATAGTAGCACCTTGTGGGCCCAATTTGGAGATCTTAACGACGTCAAATGAAAAAAGTTTGAATACCAAAGTTGTAGATCTCTTCGAGCTCTACAATTTAGAGTCTGAGTTTGCCTTATTTGAACTTTGGATGAGGGAGGTATGATCGAAATACTAAAGGCTGTAGAATATGGAAAGCTGATTTCGGGAAGGACTAGGACAATGACTTCACCTCCAAGCAAGAAAGTATATGGACGACCGGGACTCTTCCAGAGACTTGTATATACATAGAAATAGGTGTTTTAGTTGTCTTAGGACTCTTAGAACCGACCTATTAGATTCCATGTATAGGGGACTCTCCGGAGTATAAATATATGGCCTCCCTTGAGGGAGAGACATCCAATTCATCGAAATTCATTGTAAACCAGAGCTCCAAAGTTAGGATTTAGGGTCCATCTTCGAAAGACTCATCGAGAAGGAGATCTCGGCGAAAGGAGGAGGCGAGAGGAGGCAGGACCAGAGGGGGTCGGCCGACCTACCGCCCCTAGGGTTGGCCAACCTCACCTGTTCCCTGGGAGGCTCAAGTTCGTCTTCGGATATGTTGTTCGTCTCGTCAAATTTGACAACTATGCGCTTCAAGTTCATGATGTATCTCGAGTAACTCTCTGTTCTTCTTATTTTTCTATGATAAACCTTGAGTTCGATCAATGAAATAGTCTATTTGCTATGAGTTCTTTGTTTATACATGATCTTTGATCCATGTCTTTGCAATGCTTCATCTCTACATGTGATCAGCCCTGGTTGAGATTTCCACATGTCTTTTAGTAGATCTTTTTACTTTAATTAGTTGATTGAATCTGCTCATGCTTAGAGATGGTTAAGGTTTACTAGTTCGTCGATTAACTAGTTCTAGTGATAGTAGAGCTAGAGAAAGGTTCGAGTAGGCTTTTGACATTCATGATCATGTTTATTCTTTATTTCACGTTAGATCCATGCTTAGGGTAGTTCATAGTTTATAAGAAGTTTGTCTCATGTCTCTTTCTAACCCTTAGCCGTATTAGCTTCTTTATCGATCTTGCTTTTGATCTTATTAATCTCTTGTTCTTGATCTAGTTTATGCTATAGTTAGTTTTATATCTAGTTTGTGATTAGAATATCATTTATCATCCTTTAGTTTAGTTTAGATATAGATTAGTTAGTAATTAGACTCTCTTTTATCTTTAGTTTATTAGATCTAGTAGAGTTAGTTAGTAATTGATTAATCCTTGATTAATAGTAGTTTAAACCTTGTTTTCTACGGATTGACAAAACCCTTGATACTCATCTCGGGGAAAGGCTACACCGATACTGTCGCTTGCAGTATAAGGTTTGGCATGCTTAAGTGCCGTCAACAGATCTCATGTCACTTTGTTAGTGCCCTGGCGAGTCTGTGGGCCAGTATATACAGCGTTTCAGAGAAGCTAGGAACTGGAGACATGTGCTATTCACTTCAGTTGTTAGAAAAGAACTTGGCTGAGATGGCGTACAATGGTCTACACCGGGCCACCAGACTAACCCATGGGCCGATGGATTTAAATTCCATCAACCATTTAGTTTCCATGGTGGCAGCATATGAGCGTGTACATCCAGAGCAATGCCAGGAAAGGCCACGAAGGACTATCACGTTCCTACAAGATGAAGAATCGGCCGATGAAGAGGCCGAGGTGGCAGTTGCATAGTGGACTAAGCCAAAGCAGCCACTACCTTGTCAATGGCTCAAGCATCCAGAAGCTCTCACTAGATACTACTTTGATGTGGCTAAAACAAAACAAATCTTTGACTTATTGCTCAAGGAAAAGTACTTGTAGTTGACACCCGGCCATAAAATCATACCAACCGAAGAACTCAAGGGACGCATGTCGGTGTTTGGTACTGGCAGTGCACCACGGGATGTATCACGAGGTGCTTTTTGTGGTCAGTGAGATTGACAGTAGCTCGATGGTTCGCGTGAGACACAATGAAGAACAAGATTTATAAAGATTCGGGCCACGGAGTGCGTAAAACCGTACGTCCTGTTTGCGACGAGTTGTATTGCTTTGAGTTCTTGAGATTACAATGAGGGTTTTGATGGCTAAATCTACGATGATTGATCTGAAACGTAGGGTCCCTAACCCGCCTTATATAAGCCGATGGGTTCTAGAGTTACAAGTCGGTTTCTTCCCTATCTTATGAGTCCCATGTCCTTCGGAGTCCACTTCTTAGTCGTGCATGTCTTCGCGCTTTTCTTAACTGAATTACCGCTTCCTTGTCTTGACCGCCAAGATCTTCTTGCCAACCTCGGGCCCAAGCTAGCTGGTCGGCCTATGAAATAAGCCACCCAGCCTTCTTAGGCCATCCAATGGCCGATGAATAGAATCCATGCCATGAGGACACAAGGGATATCTAACCCCTACAAGCCCCCGAGGCTCGAGTTAATTCTGAAAATAATTAGCTCGAGACTCTAAAGAAAACCACCATTTCTTGCACAGGTTCCACCAAAACCCGCACGCTCTGCCAAATTAACGGAACTTCTATTTTGTCGATGTTTCCTTCCATCGGGTGCACCGCTTAGGTGCACCCAATGGGTGTACCCCCGAGCTTCAAGTTGAGTTGAGTAACAATCAACTCAAAGTCAAGAAATCAAGAGGTCTCTTCCGAGTTATCTACACAATTGCCTTATGAGTTTACTTGATCTTCACATCATCTTCTGAGCCATTGAGGGCAACACCTGACTGAACTCTCCAGATTTAATTTGGGAGAATTTTTTGAAAATTCCTTACCCAATGGGTGTAAATAATTGAAGAGCATTTCTCACAAAAAATAGCACTTGACTTCACAAGTTGCCACGATGTGAATGACTATTACTTTGGTGTGCAGGCCAATGCCCACGCATGCTCCTTTGGTAACTGAACCACCATCGGATTCCTTTTCCGAACCGTCGTGATGCCTTGCTTCCTTGCGCGTGCACTTCCATGAATACGAAGCGATGCACTACCTAGTATATAACTAGACCATGAGATCTTTGCATCGCCACATTGCCATCTTCTTCCGCAGACATCTCCACTTGAAAACTCTCCCTCTTCACCACAAGCACCATGGCCAGCAGCAGTGACAAGGGTAAAAAGCCTGCCGGCCCCCTGAAGCCAGCGAAGGACATCCCCTTCTTGGATGACTTCGATAGCGATGACAAGGTGTTCTTCGGCGACTACAGTGGTGGAAAGCCGACGTCCCCACCAGCGACGACAAGGAGAGCAGCAATGAGGCCCTGCCGAAGGAGTAACCTTCCTCCGATAGTGATGGGTAAAACACAGATGAGAAGGCCATCCTAAGGGGCCTCGACCGTCCTGGGCTTGCAGGCCCTGATGACGATGATGATGACGACAAAGACGACGACAATGAAAACGACGACGACGACGATGGCAATGACGACGATGAGGGCGACGGAAGTGGCGACGATGATGATGCCACGAGTCTTCCTCCGGCAAAGTGCCACTTTGTCATTTAAGTTGTAGTTGTCTAAGTGTAGTTTTGGTCATAGCTTAGGGATGGTTCTTCGTTGAAGAACCGCTTGTAATCTCTGAATTATGTTAATCAGATCCTCTTTGCTTCCTCATTACTTACTTGTTGATCTCTTGACGACTACTATTGCTTCTAAGTGAACAATCTTGGCTAAACAGAATTGTATGCGTCCAGCACTGTTGTGTATGCGTTCAAGAGCAACTTCTATTGATGAATAATCTCAGGCCGACTTAACAGGGCCTAAATCAAGATATTAACTGCCGCCTATCAGGATCACCATAAATGACAACCCAGACTGGCACTTGACATAGTACACATTAGATCTCATGCCGACTGAATCTTTGAGGAACAACCGAAGTGCTTGACTCAAAAAGATATGCGTTAATCATTATATAAAAAATGGCAAACCGTACCGCACTTGACCCCCCTGCCATTCAATTGAATGGCATCTCCGTTACTGTGCAAAGCAATGTCTCTTCACTTGACGCCATCAGGGTTTTTAAGAAGACAACACCCTAACAGTTCCTTCCACTTGAAGTCATCATTCCCTAGTTCATTCATTTCCTCCGTCGCCACAATTTGTGAGTTTGAAATCCATAACTCCAATCGCATCCATTCTCGCCCACACTTCTTCTATCATCAGGGATGGCCCCCAAGAAGAGAACTTTGAGCGAACGTGGGAACACCAGCAAGGGGCTACTGTACAATGAAGATTCCTAAATTCCATCCCCTTTTGCCGCATTCTGTAAGTCCACTATATCTAAAGCTGATCTCCTTCAATTGGTAGAAAAAGGAGTACTTCCCCCAAAGGTGTTAGGTGGTGGAAAAGTTGCAAGGGAGAAGAAGCTCCCACTGAGGATACGCATGAATCACTAGTGTTCGCCTCATTCTTTATCCGTGGGCTAGGGTTGCCAGTCTGTTCTTTTGTTCAAGGTCTCCTCAATTTCTATTCCATTGACCTCACGCACTTGAACCCTAATTCCATACTGCAAATTGCCATCTTCATTCATCTGTGTGAAGCCTTCCTAGGAATCGTTCCCCACTTTGGCTTATGGAAATACCTTTACCACTGCAAACCTAGTATGAGAGACGAGGTCTTGTAGGTTGTTGGCGGTGCGAGTCTTGAACTGCTATGGATGAAAATCTATATATCTGGATATCCCCCTCTAGGATAGCAATAGAGGGTGGCATGCCGAGTGGTTTACCATAGAAAATCACGGAAACTCATTGCCATCTCAGTCGGGACGACAGCCCAACATGAAACATCCTAGTTGCGAAGAGGCACCAACTCAGGAGGAAACTACTAAAGCTGATATTCTACTGAAGGAGATTGCTGATCCGAAAGATAAGGGATTGACTGCTGAGGCCGCGGTTATTGATTATGCTTTTCACGGCATTCAACCCCTGATGGACCAAGTGTATCGAGCATATTTATATGTTGGGGCGAGTGATCCCACCAGGGTGATCAGCCGTATAATCACCGAACAAGAAATCAAGGCTTGGGTCAGTTCAATGTTAAACGGTGAAATCCATAATGAGGGTACTCCACAGCTCTACTCCGCCTAGCATCCTTCTTCTTCAGTAAGTATTTTCTTGTTTGACCGAGTCAGTTTGCAAAATTGGTTGATGTGAGCTGAGCGAAACTTTTATTTTGACTTGTGCTTGTAGAGTAATATAACTAGATTTCTTTCTGACCCACCGCAACAAGGTGGGAATCAAGTGCTAAAGCGGACTTCCAATCTTACTCCGCAAGAGATGGAAGCCGTTGTTGCAGCTACTCAAGGTGAAGGCAATAACGAGGCATCAACTTTCATAGTGATTCAACCCACTCCTCCAGATTCTGAGGATACTACCAAGGATGACATCCACGAGGGCAAAGCCCCCGAGCATGAAGATATTGAGCCCACTGACAAAGCCCCCGAGCATTCGAATACTTCTAGGGAAAGTATGCTGATTCAGTAGGTTCCCAAATGGACACGTACCAAGATGGCTGCTTTGATGCCTGAGTTACCACTGAGGAAGAAAACTGCTGAACAACAGGTGGCCAACAAGAGATCCGCTACCAGTTTTCCTGACTCAACCTTGCTTCCCAAAAGACTAAGCAAAAAGACCAAGCTCAAGAAAATAGCAAGAAGAGGAACTGCTAGCTCATTCTCTGATATTGATTGGAACAACTTGATGAACGAGGACGAGGAGGAAGAAGAATAAACTCCACTCATGCACCATCAGAGGTGGTCAAAGAGATAACAGGATCTCGGGTTCTCACCCCAAGCCCAGAAGTTGAATATTGTGGAGGAAGAGCTAGATTCATCGTTGCTTGACGCCGATTTGGATGAGTGTATTAAGTCAATTCCTCGATGGCCTTTTGACTTGATGATCGATGATGGATCCGAGCTACCAAGGTGCGTGTTTTTGTCTTTGCATCAATTTCTCCATTGTATCTCCCTTGAACTGATGTTGTATGATAATTGTGTAGGCCGTCCCTAATACAGCCAGCTGACAAACTATCTGATTCATCCAATCCAAAAGCAAGTCTGAATCAAAGCTGGACTTGCTCGAGCACCTGAGACTCTCCATGTCCCATGGGAGAGAAAGGAAAAGGTACTGCCATAGAGCAAGAAATAACTGAAGGTGAGCCAAAGACCTTTCCGACTGATATGATTGACCCAATAACTGGAGACGGGGAGGAAGCCGTTGATGGCTATGACTAGGATCCTGGTAGTGGAACAAGAGTAGGCTGGCAAGATGCCCTAACCAACGCAAGAGCTGAAGCTGCCCAAGGAAGCCAGCTTCACCCTACGGTTGATTCATGTCCTGGGCCTGAGTTAGTGGCTGAGCTAGAGGTCACATGTACTAACCGAGCCTGAGGTCACTCTAGGGACACTTTCGTCAATACTACCTTACTGAGTTCATCAGGAGATGTCAAGCAGCAACATGAAGGTTCTGCCGATAAAAATATTCCGACTGATGTAGAAGCTGCACCAAGGACCTTTACAAGTATCGCCAGCCCATGTGCATCTACTATAATGCCATCCGTTACCAGCATAGTACCCGCCGGCATATTGTCTCTTGGTCCTACTGACGCTAATCGTCAGATAGCTGAAATTCCATCCAAGTCAAGCCTGCTCACAACCTTTGAGGTGAGCTCTTCGCCCATCATTGCTGTAAGTTCTTGAGAATTGATACTTACATGATAAAACACCATACAGGATTGGCTAAAGCAAGCAGCGCAGCTATGTGAGGGGATGCATGGGTGGATGAAACAATCTGCCCAAGTTCACGAGAAGATCGCTCCATTGCTTGAGTCTGATGTTTCTATGCTTCAGCAGCAATTAGCCGATTCAGAGACAGCTCGTGCCACCGAGGCCTCTCCGAGGCGTCTGGTGTGTAAACAGTCATTGAAGTAAAACCTTGAGCTGTATCAGTTCCTTTTTTACTTATGTTTGGCGATTCTTTGTTTGATAGCCGCTACCAAAAGAATTGCCAAACTAGAAGATGTTGCGGCACATCGTGAGACAGCATATCGCAATGCAATATCTGAAGCCTAGGATACTGCTGCCAACTTGCAGAGAAAGCTTGACATCGAGAAGAAATGGCATGGGGTAACCCGCCAAGAAACCCAAACTTCATACTCTTTACCAGTGGTAGACCAAAAATTTAGGTGTGGCGGTGGCTTTTAAGACCAATATTCATACATTGTAACAAAAACAATGGTTCACGACAAGAACATTGTTCAGAAGTACCTCAAAATAGAGGTTTAGTCTAGATATATAGTATTAGTCAAGATATATAGAGGTTTTCATTTGAGTAATGATGATTGGATCGATTAGTACAAAGTCCTACTCTCAAACTCCGTGTATTTCCTGAAAATTATGACTAAATGCTGCATAGGTCCATGTGTGTATAACTTAATAAGTGGCAAGTGGTAACTTTTGTAGGACCGAGACGTGCGACTAGAAGAGGGGGTGAATAGGAGCACTTGAAAACTCAAAATCACGACACCTAAACTGGTGCTAAGAGAAGCTCATGAGAACTGACACTAGACACCATCCACTGAACAGATACGTGTCTAACAAGCACAAGGTGCCATTCACTGAAAGGATATGAACCAGGCGTGAAAGAGCAAGCAACTCAATGATCACAAAGATCACAAGTCACCCAAAACAATGAAACTTGCAAATTCACCACTCGACACTCACCGCACCAAAATGTGACTTACTGGTACACAGCAAACAAAGAGTATGGTCAAACAGTGGGAAAAGCAAGTCCGATGCAAAAACGCGGCGGAAGAACCAAATCGCGGAAAAGGGGCAGCTTCCCGGGCTTCACCGAACTATCCGGTGCTAGGGGCTGGACTGTTCGGTGGCACCAGATAGTCTGCTGGAGGCTGCCAGACTGTCTGGTGGGAAGCCCTAGGTAGACCACCACGCCGGAGTGTCCGATGGGACCGAATAGTGCGGTGGCTCTATCGGCTAGTCCGGTGGAGTCGCAAAAAATGAGTTTTCAAACCCTAAATCTAACCAAATCTTGTCTAGACTTCACAAGATTTTGCACAACCTATCTAGACCCTATTCCAAAGCTATTTCCAAAAGATCAACTCAAAATGACCAAGGGATTAGCGGGAATTTCAGATCTCGTGAGAAGGTAATCTTTGGGCACGAAATGGGAAAACTCAAGAACAACTTGCTCGTGGCAATCCTACAGGATTGAGATGAACTAAGTCATAATCTCGATGTCATGGCAAGTCCAAAAGAGCCAAAAGAATAGGATTAACTCATGGGCAAAGCAAATCACCAAAAGCCGTTGAGTTTTATCCAAAATCCAAACTAGAAAGCAGGATGGAGATGGTTGCACACAAGAACTCGAATTGGGGATGAATCTTCCTTGTATTAGAAGTGAAAATCAGTTCTTACAAGGTTCCTCATAGCCTACCACCCTTCATCTAATATAGGATAGGCCCGATCTTCCGTGAGGTACGTCGGTTTAGGGTTAGAGACTCGACGTTGGTGATGAAGGCTCCGAGCCAAAGGTTCGAATCCTTGCAATCAAGACACCACTGCTCCGATGGTTATTGACCACATGATGTACGCAATCAACCTTGCCAAGAAGGCTATCATTCCTGCAATGCAACCGAAGAACACCAGCAAGAACGAGGAAGAACGCAAATCTCAATTGAGTTGCACAAGTTGGGGTTTCACAAACTGATGACGGCGAAACTGTTCAATGACAGATTAATCTAAGCAAAACCCATCTAATCTAATGATGGCTGCAGAATATATACAAGAGAGAGGTCTAGGGGGTGGCCGAGCAACCCTAGGCCGTACAAGGCTAGCGGGCCCAAAAACTGGTCCAGCAGTACCCTAGCAGATTCTGTCCGTCATCTTGTTTCGACGATTCCCGTCGACTCCTATTGAATTCAGAGGTGGGACCATCTCCTTAGCTTTTCGATGATATGTAGAACGTTCAAAACGGAGCCTGTATGTGGCCTGGATGTCCATTTTACTGAGACCTACTCCTGCAGTCTGAACCGGCCTCGAGAATAAATTGGACCTCAACTCGGATTGGGCTTCAAACTTGATCTTCTCTTGGGCCTTGGTCATATGCTTATTGGTCATGTTCTCATCATCATCCTCCCACTAATGCAAAGTACTTGCTCTAAGGGACTCTAAATCCTAGATTAGCACCCGGTTTTCACTCTAAGCACTTGGCGGGTTGGAAAGCTAAGCCTTGGGTTTCTTGAAGTGGAAGAGTCACCTAAATGACCAGCCACTTAGGTATATATAGCCCAGGCCTAACTGACTTAGTATACACTAAGACCCCTATATTACAGAAATGCCCATAGGGGCTAAACAGGAAAAGACCCAACTTTCTCGAGGACGGAAGACCGCGATGGAGTCTTGATCTTCTTCGGTTGCACACTAACTTCCGGATGACGACCATGTGGCTAGTACTCCAAATCCGTTGATTGACCCCTGGTTTTAAAGTTAGAAACTGGGAAACTTTTGGGTTTCCTTCCTAGGCCTGGAACCGCCCACTCCACTCTATCTCAGGTGAGAATTGAGCCCATTCACCGAGTCTTGGTAACTTCATGGTAGGGTGGCAGATTTGAGCGAATCCACCATTGTTGGCGGTCGATAAAACCCATTTCGACCACCAACATTTCATGTTTGAGGGCATAATTTATCTAGCTTTCATGTATTACTAACTGGTTCCACGAGTTGTGTACAAAAGATGGATGCATGAGCTTGCCACGTACAAAATATCAAAGAAATGACCAAAATAGAGACAAAGTGGCAAGGTAAAGGCAAAAGGCCAAAAGTGCATGGCCGGCCGGCCATCTCCCATGGCCGCCCGGCCATACACCATGGCTGCCCAGCCACCTACTATGGCCGCCTAGCCATCAGCAGGCCTAGGCAGCCTTTCAGCCCAAGTGTAGTGGCCGCCCGGCCATGTCACAAAACACAATCTTTGACCTGCATGCAAAGAAACATAAAAGGAGACAAATCCAGCCGCGCAACCGAGAATCCAATGAATCCAAGGGTTGGAAGGCCATCATACAACAGATTGATGACATCAGGGATCCAAGGAGTGGCCGCCCGGCTAATGGGAGTGGTGGCCCGGCCATGCACCGACTCCAAATTGCACGTGCATCAACTACTTTAATCGCCCGCCAACTTGGGGAGTGCATATCAACCATTGGATCAATAATGTCGATTAATCAAGTGGCCGCCCGACCACCCTACATGGTCGCCCGGCCTTGCACAGTGGCCGCCCGGCCACCGACCTACCTCACTACTGACCTTACACACCTACAAGTACCCTCTCAGCCTCCAATGCGATAAATACCCCCCGGAAGGTCATTTGCAAGGTGTGGTGGATCAAGAGAAGAATAGTGTGGTTGTGTAGTTGAGTGTAGAGTATAGTAGTGAGGCAACCGTTGGCATTGTAGAGAGAGCCAATTGTATCAAGAGTGAGTAGTGAGTTGTAGAGTGAAGGAGTCCGATTTCTCTTTAGTATTCGATTCCTGAGCTCTTATTCTCAGAGGAAATATTACTCTATTTCCAGGATATAGTAAAGTTCCTTACTCCTCAACTTTAGTTATTTCATACTTACTTTACTTACATACTTAGTCCCTGCTTAGTAGTTTACTGGTGCCAAGTGTGCTCTGTGTAGTTTAGCTATACAGTTGTGCATGCTCTCTGGCTTCGAACCAGTGTAGTAGTAAACTCAGTTGTGTAGACGTAGTGTCTAGACTAGAGTTTGCCCTGGAAGGTGT
Source organism: Paspalum vaginatum (assembly GCA_030272315.1). NCBI lineage: Eukaryota > Viridiplantae > Streptophyta > Magnoliopsida > Poales > Poaceae > Paspalum > Paspalum vaginatum. The sequence continues at coordinate 11,609,226 of CM059019.1, read as the reverse complement.
CTTGTCCCACGCAGTTTTGGTTTGTAGTCCCACCTAGTGATAGCGGGTGTGTGTCCTTTGTAGTCCAACCCCATCGTTCAGATAAGTTGTCATCGACGCATAGCTGAGTCATGTAGTGCCCGCCTTTCTCATCTGGGTAATCCGCACTCTAGTGCCCGGAAGTGGTTCTATTGCCTCGGTGTCTAAGTAAACTTGCTGAGTAGAGTTCTAGTTTGTTCAGTAAAGTTAAGTTGTTTTATCTAAAGTAGTGATCCTGCTCTACTCTATTAATTATCTCTACAACTGCTGGTTTTACTATTCGGTACTATCCGTTTTACGTTGAGTTACTTCTCATTCCTCGTGGATTTCGATACCCTAGAATACTCTTGCCTGAAAGGCTATAACATGTTTCCATGCGCTTGCGGATTTATTTCAGTAGGCTAAGAAACGCCAACAAGCTTTTCTAGTGCAGATGCCGGGGAACGGTAGCTAATTTGACTAGAACTCAGGATCGTCCATACTCACACCATACACAACCACCACATATATCCCTACCAATTACCACATATCATCACCATATGGATTCCTCGCCTATTTATCAACTCGCCGCTCAAAAGGGTAATTACTTGGAGCCTCCACCATCATCCACACCCATCACCACAGATGGCTATCAGCTACGTCCCGGCTTCATAGCCATGGTTTGGGATCAATCATTCGGAGGACTCGAATCTGAATGCCCCTACTCATACCTCCGGGAGTTCAAACAGTTATGCAGCTGTTTGGTTATCTCGGGAATGTCCAGTGAAACACTAAGATGGTTGCTTTTTCTGTTTTCACTAATGGGGGAGGCAAAAATCGGGTGCAATCAGACATTTGGTAAAGTAGGATGGAGTTGGGAGGAGCTGAAATTAAGTTTTTGCCTGTGCTTCTTTCCACCAAACAAGGTTGTCGATCTCCATTGCGAAGTTCTTTCATTCCGACAGAGAGAGAGAGAATCTTTGGGGGCAGCTTGGGCATGCTTCAACCGTCTAGTCTCCTCAGGACCAGACTTGGCTATTCCACAGACAATGTTGATTCAGCACTTTGTCCGAGGTCTCTCACCGGGTGCTAATCTTTGCCTCGACTTAGCCTCGGGAGGATCGTTCTCGCACTTAAAGGAGTGCAAGGGCAGAAAAATTCTCGATAAAATTCTCGAGAAGGCTTTTGACCTCGGCACACTAAAGGAGCAACCTCCTGGGAAAATTGATAAGGAAGAGTGACAAATCCAACCATATCCCTCTCCACCATCACCTCCCCGAATCGATGAAATCCCAGAACCATCGTCACGGCAAACTGAGAGGGTCAGTTCAGCCTTGATGATTCCTCCGTTGACACCTCCATTCTCTTTCGAGGTCGAAATCTTTATGGAGTTTGGCAACACCTCTCGATTGCCTAAACATGACTGACACTTCATTAGGACCTCCAAACCAGCATACACACCACCACACCACAAAGAATACCTGAAGGAGGACCTACTCTAGCTTTTCGCAGCAATCAATCGGGAATGGCTAGAGGAAAGATGTCTGGACACAAGAGCAATCAAATTCTACCCAGACCCCAGTGTCGTCCCTGGCCAAGTATCAAGGCTTCAACCGCAAGATATCATATACGACCCAAGAATAGGAGTGAACATAATTCCCAAGTATATGATGGACAGACACTACCCCACACAGCCGCTGTCAAGATCAGCCATACGCTTGCAATGGGCAGATGGCAGATATTTGAAGTGCGACAGTGTACTTTGGGTGGTTCAAACAACCTTACGGGATACTCAGGTGTTCTTAGACGTCCATGTCTTCGACATCCCCGAGGGATCCACACCGTTGATTGTGGTTGGGATCCCAATCACCGCCCTCACCAACTCAAATATATATAGTGGGAGATTGCAGCTTCAGCTTGGCAATGAGCAAATTTATGTCAACATTGATAGGACACTTAACGCCAAGACAGAAGCAAAGCCAGAGATTGACCCTTTAGAAGAAGTGATGAGCCTTTCACTTGAGGAAATGGGTCAAACGAGCCTAGAGGAGAGGCTCTTAGCGACTTCAGTATGGTAGAGGAGCCCCTTGAGTTTGAAGAACTTGGTGAATCATTGCGGCTCGAAGCTCCAAAAATAGAGTTGAAGCAACTACCGCCTGGCCTAAAGTATGCCTTCCTCCACGGGAAAGAGGACACACCGGTAATCATCAGCAACAAGCTGACAAAGAGTGAGAGCCGGCGATTAATTTCAGTTCTGGAGAAGTATAGAACTGTGGTTGGATACTCGCTCCAAGACTTGAAAGGAATCAGTCCCAACCTGTGCACCCATCGCATTCCTATGGAGGTTGACCACAAACCCACAAGGGAACCTCAAAGGCGACTCAACAATACGATGAGGAAGGTAGTTAAAAAGGAAGTGTTCAAATTGCTACACACGGGTATCATCTACCTCGTGGAAGATAGTGAATGGGTCAGCCCCGTACAAGGTGTAGCTAAGAATGGAGGGATGACAGTTGTCAAGAATGAGAACAATGAATTAATACCACATAGAACTGTCACCAGTTGGAGGATGTGCATTGATTACAGAAAACTTAACTCCACCACCAGGAAGGATCATTTTCCTCTTCCCTTCATTGATGAAATGGTAGAGAGGCTGGCAAATCACTCTTTCTTCTGCTACCTCGATGGCTACTCTGGCTACCACCAGATTCTGATTCACCCGGAGGACCAGAGTAAGACCACATTCACATGCCCCTATGGAACTTTCGCTTGTCAGCGAATGCCGTTCGGGCTGTGCAATGCTCCAGCATCATTCCAGCAATGCATGATGGCAATCTTCTCTGATTTCATTGAAAATATCATGGAAGTCTTCATGGACAATTTCTCAATCTATGGCAAGAGCTTTGATAAATTTCTAGAGAACCTTGAAAAAGTCCTCCAGAGATGCAAAGAAGTCGACCTTGTCCTAAACTGGGAGAAATGTCATTTCATGGTCAGAGAAGGTATTGTGCTAGGCCACAAGATCTCAGAAAGAGATATAGAGGTAGATCGTGCAAAGGTCGAGGTCATTGAACAACTACCTCTGACTACAAACATTAAGGCCAACCGAAGCTTCTTAGGCCATGCTGGGTTCTACAGGAGATTTATCAAAAATTTCTCCCATATAGCCCGACCTCTTACCAACTTGCTAGCCAAGGATGCACCCTTTGTGTTTGATGAGGATTGTCTCGAAGCTTTTCACAAGCTCAAGAGAGCACTGGTCACAGCACCCATCATTCAACCGCCTGATTGGAACAAACCATTCGAGATTATGTGTGATGCAAGCGACTTTGCTGTTGGAGCTGTACTGGGCCAAACCATTGATAAGAAGCATCAAGTCAAATCTTACGCAAGCAAAACACTAACTGACCTGCAACTAAACTACTCCACCACAGAGAAAGAACTGCTAGCAGTGGTCTTTGTAATTGATAAGTTAATATCATACTTGATAGGATCAAAAGTCATCATCTAAACAGATCATGCAGCTCTCAAATACCTTCTTACCAAGAAAGATGCAAAGCCGCACCTAATCTGGTGGGTACTCTTACTCCTAGAGTTTGACATAGAGATCAGAGATAAGAAGGGAGTTGAAAATTCAGTTGCGGATCACCTCTCACGACTGAAATTTCAGGAAACATCACCATTGCCGATCGATGACTACATGATAGATGATCAGCTTCTTAAGGTGACAACAGCCTAACCATGGTATGCAAATATGGTGAATTGCGTAGTTGCTGGCTACGTCCTTAAGGAGCAGACAAGAGGAAATTGGCCCACGACAGCCGATTCTATCTCTGGGATGACCCCAACTTATACAAACTCTGTGCAGACAAACTCCTATGTCCCTGCATTCTAGCTTGTGAAGCACCGCAAGTCCTTGATAGATGTCATGCATCCTCTTATGGAGGTCACTATGGGGCTTATCGAACTCATGCAAAAATCTGGCAAAGTGGGTTTTACTGGCCCACTATGTATGAAGATGCAAAAGAGTTCGTGCGAAGGTGTCCAAGGTGCCAGCGCCAAGGAAATATAAATCCAAGAGATGCTATGCCACTCACAAGCAATCTTCAAATCGACATATTCGATGTGTTGGGCATAGATTTCATGGGACCTTTTCCCAAGAATGGAGACAAGGAGTACATTCTAGTCGTAGTGGATTATGTGTCAAAATGGGTAGAAGCAATACCATGTCCCGCAGCGGACTCAAGACACTCCATCAAGATGTTCTGGGAGACCATCTTTCCTCGCTTTGGAGTACCATGGATCTATCAGTGATGGAGGTGCACACTTCATTGACAAGCGCTTCAGGAAGTGTCTCGCTGACCTCGGTGTGGACCACCGTGTCGCCACCCCTTATCATCTACAGACAAGTGGCCAAGCTGAGACATCAAATAAATGGATCAAGAACATATTGCAAAAGACGGTCAAGGCTATGGGAAAAGAATGGGTGTCCAAGCTATCCGATGCTCTTTGGGCATATCGCACAGCATACAAGACTCCCATTGGCATGACACCATACCAAATGGTGTACGGCAAGACTTGTCATCTTCTAGTGGAACTCAAATTCAAATCTCACTAGGCGGTGAAGAGGTGGAACATGGATGTCCAGTCGGCAGGCGTGAGACGACAGATACAACTAGCCAAATTGGAGGAATGGAGGGAGAAGGCATACCACAGTGCCAAGCTATACAAGGAGCACACCAAAAGGTGGCATGATAAGCGGATCAAGATCAAAACATTCAAACCGGGAGATAAGGTACTACTCTTTAATTCCCGCATTCGTTTATTTGGTCATGGGAAGCTTAGAAGTAAGTGGGAAGGACCTTTTACGGTTCTTGATGCCGCCGATCATGGCACCGTCACCCTCCAGGACGATGACGGAAGGGTTTTCATAGCGAATGGGCATTGCCTTAAAATCTTTCTTGAGCCTGAAATGCCTACGCTTGAAGAAGTGGACGTCTTCAAGCTACACGAGGTAGTTTGATCACCCGTCCACAGTTGAGCTCAGACTTTAAAAGAAGCCATGTACACTATTTCTCTTCTCCCTTAAAATTCCATCTAATCCCACCTTTTGCTGAAAATCTCAACACAACCACCGTTCTACACGAATATTTGCGTCCCTAGCTCACCTATGAGGGCAACTCAGCTTATGGCATGTCTAGCCCAAGCAAGGCTTCACTGCCTGGCCATAGGCCATGGCCGCTCGGCCACCCCTTGTGGTTGCCTGGCCGACAAAACTCAAAATTTGAGTTTGGGAGCGCCGATCAAATAACTTTGGGACTGTTGAGTGGATAAGGGCGAGTTTCTCCGACGTTTTAAGGAGGGGAAAGCTGTCTTCTTCCCCATCTACACTCCACCTCTACCTCCACTCAACCATGGCACCCCTTTCTCCTCAGAGCAAGGGCAAGGCCATGATCTCCATCTCATCCAACACCACCACAACCTACACCCCCGTGTCCGAAGAGTCACCGCGACACCTCCAGGCCATCCCTTTTTGGGAAAACCCTAAAAAGCTCACCCTGAGGTCGCCCCTGCCCATGGGACTTGGTCCCTATGGCCGCCTGGCCACACCTCATGGCTGCTCGGCCATAGAGGATGGCCGCCCGGCCATGGGTACCACCCCGCATGGCCGGCCGGCCACCCGCGAAGGCTGTCCAGACTCCCAGCGTTGATCCCACAGTGTGGACAAGCCAGAAAGGGCCTTGTCTCTGGCGAGAACCATCGCCAAGAAGGTGGCACGCCCGTCTTCTCATCCTACCATAGGGGCCATCACACCGGTGAACTGCATCAAGAGCTTGTTCCAAGAGGAGGCCGTTGGACCATCCAAGGAGCCGGCCTTCCCTAGTCCATCCACCCATACCCTCCGTGGGGTGAAAACATCCAGGGGCGGGTATGCTAAGGTGTTCATACCTAGGGTACCCAAGCTGAATGCCTCCATCGACGAGTCCATCGACTCCACTCCGCCGCGGAGGACGGTGAATAGGGTGGCCAAAACTCCCCCCATTAGAGGACCTCCGGGGCAGTTTAAAGGCTCCTCAAATGAGGAGGAGGAGGAGGACACGGTAGCCTCTCTTAGGGAGGAGCTCACAGCGCTCAAAGCCAAATTTCAGAACCTAGAGGAGCGCTGTGCCGAAGGTGAACTTTGGCAGATGGAGATCGAAGACAAGATCAACATCCTTAGGAAGGGCTTCTCCGCCAAAGTCCGCAGTCTTGCGGATGCAATTGGGCGCCCTGATCTTTATGATCCTCCAGCACCAAAGGCACCCGGTGCATCTAGTTACCATAGGTGCATTTATTTTCTAATCCATTTAGTGCTTAGGTTTAGTTTTCATTGAACTCATTCATCCATGTAATAAGCGCCTTACTTTTGCTTCATTTTACAAAGTTAGGAAAATTACCCTTTATTGAATAATGTGTTTGGGAAGAATGGGCAAAGCCATTCGACCTTCTGTCACTAACCCTGTAGGAACCATGATCAAAAGATGATGTACATGGTACAAACATGCTACTCAAAAAGTTTCAGGGGAGTTGAGCGAAAACGAGTGGCCGCCGGACCATGCATAGTGGCCGCCCAGCCATCAATTTTCACGAAACCACGTCGCACGGACCTGTTACGGCTCCCAAAGCTCCCTCAACAAAACAAACCAGTGCACGGGTCGAACACACAAAAATGAGTGGCCGCCCGACCACCCTCTGTGGCCGCCCTGCCAACTCCATGGCCGCCCGGCCATAGTGTGGGCTGGTTGGCCCACTTTCAGCCTGAACCCATATGTGGAGGTCAGGTATACACGTTTACATTCATGTACCTCTAGTTCTTTGCACTTCACACATGAACCTGATCAAATCATGCTCTACATGTTCATAATGTCACATTTAACTTGTGCTCGCACCATTTTATTCCCTATGGTTTAGTAATCTTGTCTTTGGATACTTTCATGATTAGGGAACCACTTAAGTTTAAGTTGTTGATTCATGTGAGATAATATAATCAGAGAAAACCAATGGAACCTCCCCCACATGAGTAAGAGTTTTATTTCCAAAATAAAATAAGGATCCAATCTTGGATGATCGCAAGTACCCATCCTTCGTCCCACCAGTGCCACATATGAAAAAAAAAAGAAACTTGTACATTCGTGCTTCCTTGATTGTTTTGAGTCTTATCAAGTCTTGTGCCACTAAAAGAGTTCATATCAATTAAGAATCTTGGCCTGCTCACGCACGTTCCATGAAATAAAGTTTCTCAAAAAGGTGTGCATGAAATATCAATGATGCCATTCAAGTCTTGTTTGAAAGAAAGAGAGGCATGGAGATTCAAAAAAAAAGAGAAAAGAAAAAAGAAAATATGAGAAAAAATGAAAAGAAAAAGAAAGAAGAACTCCATGCCCTCTAATCAAACATGGGAATTAAGGAAAACACCTACAAGAGATGAATCCCTACACTACACTTGCACATGGCCAAATCTCATTTGATTATGAACTTCTTTCTTGACACTCGATTTGATTTGACGATACAAACATGACGGGGAAGCCTCATTCTCCAACTACCTAAGCTCCACAAAAGTCTTGGTAGCATATGATGTGAGGAAAACAAGATTCTGAAAAGGACACCTTGTCCTAGGAGTGACCGAGAGCTGGTCTTGAGATCAAAAGAGTTGGCAAGCCTTGCTTTCGAAAATTCTGAAAACCTCTTTACTCAAGTGTGGGGGAACCTAAAGTTAACTCTGATATATTCTTGTTCCATGTTTCAACATCTCAAAACTAAAGTGTAGACACCACTGAAATCCTAGGCAGATAAAATATTTGGGAATAATCTAGTGCTTGCTATGATGAATGTGATGTTATGCCCTCTCCACTTATGCTTAACTCTACTAACGAGCAAAGGTTTAAGTGTGGGGGGTGTTGGCGGTCAATAAAACCCATTTCGACCACCAACATTTCATGTTTGAGGGCATAATTTATCAAGCTTTCATGTATAACTAACTGGTTCCATTAGTTGTGTACAAAAGATGGATGCCGGACCTTGTCACATACAAAATATCGAAGGAATGACCAAAATAGAGACAAAGTGGCAAGGTAAAGGCAAAAGGCCAAAAGTGCATGGCCGGCGGGCCATCTCCCATGGCCGCCCGGCCATACACCATGGCCGCCCGAGCACCTACTATGGCCACCTAGCCATCAGCAGGCCCAGGCAGCCTTTCAGCCCATGTGTAGTGGCCGCCCAGCCATGTCACAAAACACAATCTTTGACCTGCATGCAAGCAAACACAAAAGGAGACAAATCCAACCGCGCAACCGAGAATCCAATGAATCCAAGGGTTAGAAGGCCAACATACAATGGATTCTTGACGTCAGCGATTCCAAGGAGTGGCCGCCCGGCCAATGGGAGTGTCCACCCGGCCATGCACCGACTCCAAATTGCACGTGCATCAACTACTTTAATCGTCAACCAATTCGGGGAGTGCATATCAACCATTGGATCAACAATGTCAGTTAATCAAGTGGCCGCCCGACCACCCTACATGGCCGCTCGGCTATGCACAGTGGCCGCTCAGCCTCCAACCTACATCATTACCGACCTTACACACCTACAAGTACCCGCCCTCAGCCTCCAATGCTATAAATACCCCCCGGGAGGTCATTTGCAAGGTGTGGTGGATAAAGAGAAGAATAGTGTGGTTGTGTAGTTGAGTGTAGAGTATAGTAGTGAGGCCACCCTTGGCATTGTAGAGAGAGCCAATTGTATTAAGAGTGAGTAGTGAGTTGTAGAGTGAACGAGTCTGATTTCTCTTTAGTATTCTATTCCCAAGCTCTTATTCTCAGAGGAAATATTACTCTATTTCCAAGATACAGTAAAGTTCCTTGCTCCTCTGCTTTATTTATTTCATACTTACTTTACTTACATACTTAGTCCCTGCTTAGTAGTTTACGGGGGCCAAGTGTGCTCTGTGTAGTTTAGACATACAGTTGTGCTTGCTCTCTGGCTTCGAACCAGTGTAGTAGTAAACTTGGTTGTGTAGACGTGGTGCCTAGACTAGGGTTTGCCTTGGAAGGTGTCTTGTCCCACGCAGTTTTGGTTGGTTGTCCCACCTGGTGACAGCGGGCTTGTGTCCTGTGTAGTCTAACCCTGTCATTCGGATAAGTTGTCATTGACGCATAACTGAGTCTTGTAGTGCCTGGCCTTCTCATCTGGGTTATCAGCACTTTGGTGCCCGGAAGTGGTTCTATAGCCTCGGTGTCTAAGTAAAATTGCTGAGTAGAGTTCTAGTTTGTTCAGTAAAGTTAAGTTGTTTTATCTAAAGTAGTGATCCTGCTCTGCTCTATTAATTATCTCTACAATTGCTGGTTTTACTGTTCGGTCCTATTCGTTTTACGTTGAGTTATTCCTCATTCCTCGTGGATTTCAATACCCTAGAATACTCTTCGGTGAAAGGCTACAACATGTTTCCGTGCACTTGCGGATTTATTTCAGTAGGCTAAGAAACGCCAACAGCCATCGCCCTCACACGTCTTCACGCCATGCATTTTGGTTGGAGCACCGCGGTGGCACCCGGCATCCCCTGTCCATCGGGGTCGCCTCACAGTCCCTCAGAGATCTTACACTTGCCGTCGCCGTGGCGCTCCTCTGTGTACCGAACTCCAATGGCTGACCGACGCCGAGCATGCCTCCTGTCCTTCAGGGGACTTTCTTCTCCTTCTACCTCCAGTCCATCGGAGGGCTTGTGCCGAAGTCCTTTTGTATCTTGACTTCTGTTCACAATCACTCATCATTCTTGAGGCAATGGAGCCGGTCCATTGGCTCTCAACTTTTGGCTGGCATGAGGCATATAGGCAGGACCTAGCAAGCACTAGTACCAAGAGAGACAAAAGACTGATGACAACAAAATTCATGTTACAGCAAACATGCGGACCACTGTAGCCCTAGCCATATTGGTTAATTCTGCCAATTTTCTCACAACAAACATAGTGTTAGGGACTTGATACTTACATCTCCATCTCTGTTTGAGTATACCCCTAAAATGCGGTATTGGAGCAATGAAAGTATGTAACCAAAGAAAGTAGAAGCACAAAGTATGCAACTCCTGCATGCATGGAAACTTGATGTAATCAATTATATTAAAGACCAGGTTTAGGTGGTAAGCTTCAACCATAGGATTTTCAGGTCTAGCAATAGTTGTAGAAAATGGATCAATGTATAATATACTTAGAGGAAAACTAGCTTCATACTGGTAACAGGTACACACAGTCATCAAAGGGGAGCTCTTTCTCTCGAATTGATTGGTTTCCTTTGTCAATCACAGAAGGCAGTAGCTACTACGACTTCAAAACCAGTAGAAAATTTTGCCTCGTCATTTGGTCCATCAACCCCTCATCTACCTGATTTTCCCCCAACAATTGTTGTTACCCCTAAAATCAGAACAAATACAAAGGTTAGGTACACAGATACTTGTTCTTTACTAGAGATTAGACAAGAAAAATATGCGTAGGCGCTGGGCGAGGGGCCACCAGCCGCTGCGGGCGTAAGGTCGCCGTCTCGTAGAGGGCGTGCAGCTGCCAGAACACGGACGATGGGCGGCCGAGGGCATGTCCATCGGGAGTCGAACGGCTAGGCGTGAGGCTGACATCTCCCCGAGGGCGACGACCGTTAGAGGGAGGGACGAGGAGGGAGGTGATGGAGCTACCTTACCAGAACAGGTGGCACCTTAGGCTCTGGTGTGAACGGGTGTGTGGGGCTTGGAGGATGGAGGGCGATGGCCAACGACACCTTGGGTGCGAGTGAAGGTGCAGGGGGATGTGGCATCGGGTGCTAGTGCTGGCTGCTAGGGTTAGAGACTTGGGGAGACCATTTCTTCGTGGGCCAAAAAATTGAGTATTTGCGAGTTGGGCTAGGCCGAGGTATGGTGAGTACCATACCGAGCCCTCCGCCATTGCTCTTTACTCATAGAAGCACATAAGCTACACTGTTCCATAGGATGAAGCACTGCGGCATAAGGAAGAATGATCCACTCTGAAGGAAGAGGTCCAGAAACTTTGAGAATCTAGCGATGGTTTCTAGAAGTTGTTCCATGAGACAGCTAGTACCTTGAGTTCTCTTGAAGCAAGCCACAAGTTGACTCAAGAAGATCTTGAGAAAAAGAGTGCCGAGTTATTGAAGACTAACAACGCCCGAATCAATGTCCAAAAGAAAAATATGGAGCTTGAGAAAGTGCTAGGCTCCACAAGAGAGGCCCTCAAGGAGTCACACCAGCAGGCGAGAGATCAACTTGCGGAGCTGGAACTCGTGAAGTGCAATTATGAGGTTGCCAAAAAGAACTATGAAAAACTAAAGACTGCCCTCAAGAAGGCAAAGGATCTTGTTAAAGCTACTGGTGCCTCCATGATGACGGTTTTGAACATCTACGCTCTAGAGATAGGAACTTCACGATCACTAGAAGACCGGTTGTCAACTATGGCCAGTGATATCAAGACCCATCTTCAGAGCCAGCTTAAGTCAATAGTCAAGCAAGCTTTGGTCGTCCTCAAGGTGAGTAAGCCTGGTTTAGAACTGTCCGACCAAATCAGAGTGGTTGTCATCACCAGCTATGCCGCTGAGGCCTAGAATGTAGCCGAAGAACATATTCGCAAACTTGAGATGTAACTGAACACCTTGTAATTATCATGTTGAGCTTCCTATTGCACCCAAATACTGACGAGTGGTGAGGTTCGGGCGCAGAGCACATGGGAGTCAGGGATCACGCTGCTGCTGCACTCGTCTCCCTGTCGTGCGGTTCCGATCGTCTTTTGTGGGGAAGCCAATCCTGGTTGTGTGTGGTGATGCGAGCAAGCCACCTGGCTTGACCTTGCAACTAGGAAGGTCAGATGGTCATGGCTGTTGGCTCCTGTTCTCCCTATAAAGCATACACAATAGATATAAACGTTAAGTTCCTGTCCGATCGCTAGGACCGGCAACCACAGGATGTTGTGTACTCCAGTCGGCCGATGCAGAAAAATCGGATAGCCCCTTGAACGTGCATGAATAAATATAGTAAAAGCCAAAACTGCATGCAAAGATGAGTAGACATGAAAACCCTAACTAAAAACATAATATAATAGATCTGCATAATTGAATCTGCTTCAAACTAGGACCTCCAAAAAAGTCCATCTAACTAAACAAATACAAATTACGACATGTATAGCTATGGTGCTCGAGCTACACTGATCCATCGGCAGGTTGTGTGCACACGCTGCAGCGGCATGTCTTGGATTGTAACAAGTGATTAGGTAGCGCAAAACAAGCTACATGCATATCGATCTACTAAGTGAAGCATAGATAAGCAAAACAGATCGGTAGACATGGCAATGTAAAAAAGATGGATCTCTTGTCAGGCGAGGACTGACCTGAGATTCATCAAGATAACTAATGCGCAGATAGAGAGCCACACGGTTCCGCCATTCTTGTCACATCCATCCGTACTCGTTTTTCGGAAATCGCTCCCTTTGCCTCTTCATCTTCCTCCTAAATACTCCCTCTATCCCAAAATATAGGGCATATAGATTTTTGACACGGTCTTTGAAGCGGAACTTTGACTAGCGATTATTTTATAAATATGTTATCAATAAATACAAAATTATCATTATATTAAAGTGCTTTTGAATATGAATCCAAGCATATAACTTGCATACACTAGAAATTCATAGATTTGACTCAATTGTTGGTCAAAGTTTAAAAAAGTTGACTATTCCAAAAATCTATATGCCTTATTTTTTGGAGTGGAGGGAGTAGTATTTAGCCATCGCCTCGACTACGGTCTTCTCTCCCCATTCTTCTTTCTCCTATCTACAAGAAAAAAGCCCCATCTCCCTCAAGAGATCATTACTTATGGAGTCTCTTGCAGGAAGTAGCATCACCCCACCGCGGTCACCGCACTCTCCGTCACCGCCGCCGCCCCTCACGGCTATGCTACTAGGATTTACCCCCTTATCGGCAACAGGAACAGACCTTGCACCGCCAACCAAGGCGGCCGACATAGAGGAGGAGGGACCGCTTACTAGAGCGAACAAGGCTTGGCTAGCCCTCTGGGGCCTAGAGCCAACTCCTCCTTCATCGCCGTCGCCATGGCCTTCCCTGAAGCACCCGCTAGAGCTGCCGCAGTTCCTGGAGCTGCCCTCCAACCATGATGATGGTCATTTTTGGGAGTTCGGAGCTAACACCGATTCCGAGTCTTCAATCACTAGTGGCTACACTCATATTGGAGCAGTCCTCGACTCCCCCACTTCCAACATCAACATGCCCTGGTTTGACGACACGACAAAGAACCAAACAGAGCCACCATCTCCGCCTTCACCAATGGTGTTGCGCCCTCATCACCAATGAAGAAGCTCTGACAACAATAGGGATGGCGATGCCGGCACTGGCGGATGCATCCCATCAGCTAATAGTACTAGGTAGCTATTAGGGTTCAACAGCCGTTGCATCGACTCCAAGGGGATTAGTCCCTTAATTAGCTTTTGCTCAGTACTATGTTTTGTAAAAATCTCCAGTAATGAAGCTTCATATTAAATATAACTTGCCTCCTTTCATTACTATTGCTTTACTGTTACTGCATCCTCATGAGCCAATTTGATAGCACAATATCAGATTCGGCTTTTGCTTCTGGCTGACAATATTCCATTCTGGAATCGGCCGATCTTTCATCAGCTCATTTTGAAGAATCAATACAAAAACTGGACTTCAAAAATATAACGCTCCTTCCGTATGCCAGCCCTTCCAGTCTCCTTTCTCGCTCATCCTACTTTCTCCAAGTTGTTGATCATGGCGGACACAACGAACTCGACAGTGGCGGAAACGCTTCCCCAAAAAATTTCTGGCCTGAAGGTATGCGTTTTAGTCCTTTCCTCTGCAACCCGCACAAGAATCCCTCTAACTTGTGCATCTCTTTCATTTTGTGGATTTTTAACTGAACGATATCTTGGTTCCCCAGTCTTAATGCTCAAAATTTTTCAGCTTAGGCCCGCAATCCTTTGAGTTTCCACTAGATTTAATCTCCGCCGAAACCAATTGCATCCCTTTTGTGGCTCAGAATCCAGATCCAGACCGCTGGACAGACCAGCTTAGGTCTTGGCCTTTCCCCATGGAAGGGTGGGTCAGCTGGTACAAGCCAGTGGCCAAGTACTACAAATCATCAATTTGGCACAAGACAGGGATAGCCAATGCACTCGCTCTTACCCTTTCACCAATAGAGAAACATGAGAACCTTCTCCGAGCGGTCGGCTACTTTTGGTCTGACGCCTTGAACTATTTCTTATTTGTCCTCGGTCCTATGTCTCCCACTTTGATGGATGTAGTCGTGATCCTTGGTTTGGATATCCATTTGACTTGTCCTTCTCCCTTTTCTCTAGAGGATTGTAGATATAAAATTGTTGACAAGGCCTCAGCTAAGAATTGGAGTCAATACATTGATCATCATAACAAATGTTCAGGCCTAGTTGACCACAGACAACATACAACCTTCCTGAATCACTGGTTAGACCACTTCCTGTTCTATGGTCCTTCCCTTGCTCCAACCAAGAATTATTTAGATTTGGCTAATGCTTTATCCAATGGTCGTCAACTTGCATTAGGAAAATTATTCCTTGGAATACTGTATCGACACCTTTCTTTGAACACTACCAGACTTCTGAATAATGAGCGTATCAAGTTAGGTGGCCCTTGGTGGTTTCTACAGATTTGGTGCAAACTGTATTTTCAGAAGCATATCCCAAAATTCCCTCGCTTGCCAGATACATCTTTCCCTTCTCCTTCGGGCAAACTCATCCGATGCACATCCTTTGGTCAGGCACTGTATCGGCTTTCTGGTAGCAAAACCAATGAAATAGAAATGGCCAAATGGTTCAAATTGTTTTATCACGATCGTACCGTGGCCACTTTCCATGCTTATTCTGATTCAGAGGATCTTGAGAATCCCTCCTTCTTCAGACTTGATAGTTTTACTGAAGTGACAGCACTCGGCAGAAATATGCTATTATGATCTGCCCTTGTTTGCTACCTGTGAGTATGAGAACCAGTAATAGAATAACCAAGCCTGGCTATGAATCATAGCAGCCGGCAATAGCTGCACGTCAATTTGGTCTGAACCATATTTCTCCCTCTTTCGTCATTCATGAAAAATTCCTACGTTGAGCCAATCGTACCGAACGGCTGCTGGCCACCCATGCATACAACTTCTTTTCTAAATTCTTCATCCCGATCCCCTGTGACATGGAATTTGTATACACCGCTGATGGTTTTAGTATTTGGTGGGATGTTTGGAAGTCACACTTGTTTCGTGGTCCTCTTGGAACTATACTTCGCTGCATCGACTCTTCATATAATCCCTTGCCAGTAGAGGTACTTTGCCTTACAACATTTATCTTGTTCGTCTTACTTGTTGTGATCACATTGATTCTTTTATGCAGTGTGAAGAGAGGCCTGTACCAACCAAAGACTCAGGAGAGTCCTTTCATTATTCACCAACGACTCCCATACCATTGTATAGGAGGTCAGCTCCTTCACTTGACAAGATATTATTCTTTGGCAATCGTGGAAAACATCGGCGCGATGGTTCAAGCAAATCACCTGCCAAAAGGTCTTATTGCAAGAAGACGAGAAGTTCTAGAACACAGTCTCCTAACCCATCTCTTTCTGACTGTGCTGAATCCGCTGTAAGCTTCCTAACAATAACAATTTCCTCTTTGCCGACCAATGTACTTACGCATCCTTTTATCAGGAAATTCAACTAATAAAAGTGATGCCTCGCCAATTCGAGAAAAACAAGCACCAGAACTCTCTACAATCAATCTTTCTTCCAATGGCAATAGCACTTCTCACCAGCAGAATAATCCTGATCTAGATGTGCATCAAAGTGTTGATGAAGGGACTTTCATAAATGCCGAGGTAAATTTACTGCTTGACAAGATTGTCTTTACTTGGTTTTATTATATGGCCTTGCTATCTTCTGTAGTCCATCAATTTGTCGACACTGCTCAACTTTGATCCTTCAACTCTGGACATCGGCTTAGGGCAAAAACAAGAGAGAATTTCATCTCCTCCCAAGTTTGTGCCAGTCGATGTAGCTAATCAACTTCATGAGATGGCAAGATTGCTTGGTGCTCCAGTCATACAGTTGGTCAAAAATAGTGAAGCTCTCTGTGCAGACGGTGGTAGATCAACTGCCAGCTATCCTGAGACAATTACTACGTCCAGTAGCGTACCTTGGCTTCTTCAGGGAGGAAGTAGAAACAGCCGCAGCTCATATCACATCCCGAGACGCCCAATCCTCCTTGAGGAAAGAAATTGCTGACAAGTGTGCAACCCTGAACTAGCAAAAAATTGCCTTTAACGATGACAAAGCCTCGTCAGTTTTATCTTTAAAACTTGTAAATCTGCAGAAGTCAAGAACTAAAATTACTGAAGAAATCCAATGTCTTCAGCAAAAAGCTTGCAACAATTGATGAAAATGTCAAGGTTATATCATCTAAGCTTGAAGAAATCAAGGCCATCAAGCAAAATTTGAAGGAGAACATGTCATCTGGTTTTACTGAAGTCAAAAAGCTGACGGCCTGTCTAACGCCAGGCACTAATGAATCTGATAATGCAATTATTTTTTGTATTGACTCTATCCATCTCAAAGCCATCACAGCTATCCAACAATTCCTTCAGTAGTTTGGGAAAGACATCGTGGCACAAACATATTTTGATGTTATGTAAGACCTAATGACAGTATATTCTTCGTTTCGTGTGAGGGTCCCAAAAATCGATGTCAAAGCATTGGCTGAAAAAAAATGGTATGGGGTACCTAAAGTCGATGGCGACGCATCGGCTTGGCTTTTATATTTTTCTAAAGTCGAGGGCAACACATCAGCTTTTATATTTTTCGGGCCTGATGGCAAAACATCAGCCGACTGTTATATATGCTTACCTAAAGTCGATGGCAACGCATCGGCTTGGTTTTTATATTTTTTTAAAGTCGATGGCAGTCATCATATATTTTGCCCCCCAAGCAAGACCGTCCAAGTAATTGGAGGGATCGGCTTTCCAACCTCTAACACATTTTATTTTTTTTGGGGCCGATCATCTAGATCGGTCATACAATATATATCAATCTTAACTCCTTCACAATAGCTGATTGCTTAGATCGGCCTCTCATATGAAGATATGTAATTACACATTAATGCCAGCTGCTAGTACCAGCACAAGTCCTTTTTTTGAACCTTCAACAAAGTCCCAATCGAGCTGCTCCCGCCCAGTAAGGCACTCTACTCCTTTTGCCCCCAGAATAAAGATTCTACAACAATGACATCAGTAGAGACATTAGCAGGTACAATTTCGACCTCGTTGCTAACCCATTGTATGAGGCATTGGTGCATGGTTGACAGTACGCAGCAGTTTGCATGAATCCAGTCTCGGCCGAGCAGGGCCGAGTAAGGTATTTTGGTATACACAACAAAAAAACAAGTATGGATTGATTTGCTTCCAATTGTTAGATCCACATTGAAAACACCTTTGGCTCTAGTTGGGTAACTCTTGAAATCGTTGAGAACAACGTTAGTCTTGATAAGCTCGTTGTCATTCCTGTCGAATTTTCCGAACACCGTGTATGGCATCAAGTTGACCGCTACACTTGTGTCCACCATCATCTTGCTCATGGGTTTTCCATTGATGTAGCCATTGAGGTATAGTGGGTTCAAATGATGATATTTTTTGTCAGCCGGCTTTTCAAACACAATAGTCGCTGGCCCAAACTGAGTTGAACCACTGATTCCTGAATTGCAGAAGGATTACGAAACTCATTAGGTAAGAAGAATACCATGTTGAGGCCGATGGATTGGCTGTTTCATCCTCTCGCTACAGGAAAAGACTATTTTTTCATGGGCCAAAAACCCACGAAAATAGCCCAAAACCCACGAAATAATTCTTTTTTGTCAGTATGCCGACGAATTTTTTTAAGAAATTAAGTTGGAGGGCCCCTACGAATTTACGTTAAATTCATGGGCTTGCCGACGAAATTAAACTGGCCGACGAATTTAGAGCCCGGGGCCATGTAATTTCGTCGACCGACATGGCCGACGAAATTAATGGATGTAATTACTGTAGGCTAGTGGCTCAAGTAATTTTGGCCAACCCCCACCCCCAAAAGAACAAGCTCACAAATTGCATTTAAATCACCAAAAATTCCATCACAAGCAGAATACATAAAATATGTCTAGATTCACAGGCAGAATTCCATCACACATCCGTAGGCATAACAATACATATAATATGTCCACATTCAAAAACAATATAACGGAGTCCACAACATAAAGTCCATATTGGTTCACAACACTAGTCGATACAACAAAAGAAGTTCATCCATGCAGAATACACAAGTTCATACAAAGTCCATATGGCAATATGCATATCTATCAATAATCATCATCGTCACGCAACTTACTCCTGTGGACTTTGAGAGTTGTGGCTGCTTGTTTCTCTAGAACCCACAAAGTACTCATTCATTTTCGCATCTGGAGTTGGGCCACGAGGGCGTGAGGCCGAACCCTATAAAATAAACTCAAATTGCTAGTATAGTTAGATTTGGCTAAGTTCAGCTGGATTTTGCTAAATTTTGCTAAGTTGGCCTGCTGTAGCTAGATTTTGCTAGGTTTTGTTAAGTTTGGCTAGTTTAGCTAGATTTTACTAAGTCTACCTAGATTTCTCTAAGTCGCCTAGTTTAGCGGTATTTTGCTAAGTTTAACTAGGTTTCATTAAGTTTAGCGAAGCCGACCAAGCACACACCATCTGGACCAATCGCCATAAGCCATCAAATCATGGACTGACCAAAGATATCCGGCACACAAAGTAAATTCCTCTTTTGCATAGCTATCATAAGCCTTCACACCTCTCCATAATTGTTCCAGTTCTTTGAATAGAGGGCGCATGAACATATTTAGTTTTGGGCCTGGATGCTTAAGGCCTGGGATGACAAGTGCAAGGAACATGTACTTGTCTTTATTGACTAGCTCAAGTAGAAGATTGTATGGGATGATGAAAACCGGCCAACAAGATTATGGGCTTGCATTAGTATTGAAAGGTGTGAAATCGTCCATCGATAGACCAAACCGAACACTCCTAGGGTCCTTTGCAAAGTCTGGATCAAAGTTATCCGGTGCCTTCCATGCATCACCGTCTGCTGGATGCTCCATTACATCCTCATTTTTTTTCTTACGTATGCCTTCTTTAGTCCACCTCATATGCATAGCTACTTCCTTGCAGAGGTACATCCATAGAAACCGAGAGGTGACAGGCATGTAATGAAGTTGCTTAGCTGCGACCTTTGTAGTTACTGACTCATCGTCACCGTTGGTCACCTAGACATATCTAGAAGCATTACGATTGTTACAGTAATCCAACTTGTCAGTGTCATTATCCTCCCAGAATAATATGCAATTGTTGGGGCAGACATCAATCTTCTCATATTTCATCCCAAGACCAGCTAGTATCTTCTTTGCAAAATACAAATTCTTCCGAAACTTATGATTTTCTGGGAGAATATCGTCCATCAGTTCGACAATGTCATTGTAACCACTATTTGAAATGTTGTGCTTTGACTTTATTGACATAAGTCTTGTCAAAGTCTGAAGTAGTGTCGACTGTGTATAGTCATGTAGCCTCTCATCTGATGCATCAAGGAGCTGGTAGAATTCCTCGACCTCGGGTGGAAGCAGGCCCTGCCCCTCAGAGGTCCTATCAACACCCATACCAAGATCATTCAGCATGTCATCCATCCTATCATGATCATCATGATGGTCTACCCCCTCTTTCGGCTGATCAATGCATTCAGTAGGCTCTCCATGCATTCGCCATACAAGGTAGTTGGGCATAAATCCCCTTCTGCAAAGGTGTTCCTCGATGTCTTGCTTTTCCTAGTACCACTTATTCTCACACTTACTACAAGGACACTTCACGACAGGAACAATTGCTACTGCAAATGCATGGTCAAGGAAAGCCTTTGTTACAGCTTGCCATTCTTTTGAGTGTGCCCCATCCTTCCTCCACCCATCGTACATCGCAATCCGATCACCATCCATTTCAAAAGGCTAAACAAAGGAGATAGGATATCAATGACCGTGGCTTAGGTGACAATGACCCCACTGTTCTCCAAGCACACGCCTGATCATGGTGTGTTGGAGAACAAAGGGGTTGCACAGCCGAAATTTCGCCCCAATCGTAGGCCGTGAGTCACAAATCACATGCATCTGCCTCAAGTCTCAGGCTGTCCAAAATACGTGGACAATTCTGGAACGGCAGACATCACAAGTCAATGTGAGGTTCGTCGTTCCCGAATGGGTGATGCCTATGGTTTACTACTATTTGGCGAGTAAACCTAAACTCTAAACTTGAAAAAGCTAATCAAAAAACAAAATGAGCTCGAATTACAGTGCAAAAAAGTAAAGCATAAGCAAGATGAGGCATATATATCATGAAAACATAAGTAAAACATCTCATTATATATTCCTCAATAAAACATCAACATAAGCATGTATAGCCCTAGCTAGTCATGTATATGTAGCATCAAAACAAAATGAAATCAATTAATACTAATGGCACAGCCCTAGTCATTAATCACTAATTGCAATTAACCATTTATTTATCCACTAATGACAGTTAACCGGCAGTGAATGAGTAACAGGTTTTGTCGATTGTCAATGAGGCCCACGAAGTTACACATAAAGTACTCTACATGCACTTGCACATTCAAAGCCGACACTATAAAAAGATGAATTAACCTCCTCATTCTCGTGGTGTGGGCGCAAATGGTGGTGACCCTAAAGCGGTGGTGGCCGGGGCAGTACGGGCAGGGTGGGCAAAGGGGTACCGGCGGGAGCTGGCGTCGCGGTCCAGCAGGGGAGGCGATGGGCAAAGCCGGCACGGGAAGGTGGTGCACGGCGAGGGGCCAGGCAAGGAGGTGGTGCGTGGCGTGGGACTGGGTGGTGGCACATGTATCGGAACCAGGCTGGGGAGGCAGCGTCGGCCTGGGGAGGTGACACGCGGTGAGGGTCGGGCGGCGGCGTGCGGCACGGACACTAGGAGGCGGCCCCAGCCCAAGGAGGTGGTGTGCGGAGCAGAGATGGGGAGGCGGCACCGGCCCGAGGAGGCGGCGCATGGTGAGGGCCAGCCAATGGCGCACAGTGCGGAGATAGGGAGGCGGTGTGTGGCACAGGGCCGGGAGGTGTTGCGGGCGTAGTCGGGAGGCGGCGCAGCGGTGACGGGCAGATGCAATGGGCGTGCGTGTGTGTGTGCGCGCGTGGGGAGAAGGGTAGGTTAGATCCGGCTCAATTTCGAGGGCTAGAGCAAAAAGCCAACGACTTTACGTTAATTTGTGGGTCAAGGGCAGCCGATGAAAACATTAAATTTTTCAAAATCCCCCCACGCGAAGGTAATTTTGTCGGCCTTTTGGGTGGCCCACGAAATTAACTGTAATTTCATGGGTCCTGCTGAAAGGCCCATGAATTTAAATTAAATTTCGTCGGTTTCAAAGGCCGACGAAAATAAACCACTTAAATTCATCGGTTGACCCACGAAATTATTTTGGCCCACAAAAAAAATACATTTTTCCTGTAGTGTCCATCAAATCGTCCTCTGCATCATCTTCCATTGAGTCCCCCAGCTGTTCTTGGTCTTGTTGTTTTCTCTTCCAAATAGCTGGTCGCTGAGGTAACATAGGTGGAAGCTTGTGCTTGTACGACGGTATAGCAACAACGCCCAAATTAACATGCTTTAACAGCCAAAGTTAGTTTGCTTCGGCCTCCCCCAGACTACGCAAGCGTTGTACTCTGCGTTTTTGGGAGTGAGAAAGCCCGTCTGGACACCACTTGGGCTTGTGGCATTCTTCGCGCTTTGTGCTTGACTCCCCCAGCTCATGCGAATGGCGCGCATCTGATTGCTCTAGCTCTGAATTGCTCACGTGTTCACGCATATGTTTGTCCAGAGATAGTTGTAGGCAGCGTCGTGGTGATGAACACGGATGGCCCAAATGCTGGAACACAGATACACTCTCCTTTGGGCGACGAGGAACTAAGCACTCAGGGCAGTCCTCCAAGGTTGGCAAGCGCTTCATTCCTTGGCTCCAGCAGTATTGGAAAAATGGGCAATCCCAATGCCCCCTGGACTCATGGCCCCATCGCTGTTCGGGGTGACACTGCTCTTTATCACGGCGGTGTTCACCATAGCGACGTTCTTCATTTCACAATTGGTTAAGGCAATAATGTTCTTCTCGCTCATAGCGGTATCCACATGGACCGTAACTCGATTGGTTGTGATGCTCTCGTTGCAAGTAATATTGCTTGCGCAGACAATTCTCTTCTTGTTCTTGCCTACGGCGTCGCTCATGTCCTTCGTGGTGTTGAGTATACATACCATTTAGGACTCCTGACTCGGGCCATGACTTGCGGTTCCTGGCTATATCTTTTGTAGATAAATGCTCTTCTAGCTGGAACTCTAACGGCCAATCATCATCTGCCTCGGCCAAGGTTTTACCCTTATCCCTTGAGCTAGAAGCAGCATGCACCATGTTGATGGTCAGATGAAAAGGGCTCGGTTGTTTCTTAGTGATGACCCTACCATCTTCAACAACATTTTGGATCCATTGCAGGAATTCATATGATTCAGTTGATGTGGCAATCCTGATCTTGCTCTACTTCAAGCCCATCGACTCTTCCTGCCGATGAGAGACAGATATTGCACTAACCATATTAACATTAGGGGATGAGGTGTTGTCTATCTTCATCTGGCTCATGGGGTAGACCAACCGTCCCTGCTCAATTGTAGCCTGGATCTGCTGGCGCAACACTTTGCAGTCATTTGTACTATGAGAATCGAAAGTGTTATGCCACTTGCAGTACTTGCGACTGTAACACCCCGAATTTTACTTTCAGCAGTTTAAATAAAATTAGTATGCTTTATTTAATTTTCTAAGGATTATGCCTAGCCTTGCATGTCATGATTTAATTTATTTGGGCAAGTGATTAAAATATATCATAGGTCAACCCTGTTGACGCATTCATGCCGACATGCATATTTTTATTTGTGTGTGAAAAACTTTTCTAAATGCGTTTAGTTATCGTCGAGTGGTTTCTGGGAATTTTCCGGATTTATCTGGACGCTTTTCCTATTTTCCCTAAGCAAACTCCTTTTATTCAAAGTTCTTCTGATCCTTTTCTGGAGCTCTAAATATTTTTATTTGAGTTCATTGGGTGCCAAAACATTTCTAGGAATTTTTTTGGAATTTTTGGAGCCATCGAAGAACTTTTCGGAACACGGATAATGATTCTAGATTTTCTGAAATTATTTTATTCCCCGAAATTGAATATTCTGAAAATAGGTCGAATTTAACTCGGCCCAAACCGGTGCATATATATATTTATCAGAATTCTCTTGTCGCGCTCTTTTCCAAACCGGTCTCCGTTTTTCCATCCCGAAACCTTAGCTCCTAGATCTATGGAAGAAGTTCGGAAGGTGCTCCAACTCCGGCGAACGTTCGGCGAGGATTTTCTCCGTGCACGGGCGTCTCCGGTGAAATCTGAGGGTACCACGACGTTCGTCTCGTCGAGCTCTTCGTCACGGTGGTCTCCGTTTCACAAGGGCCTCTCCGGTTTCTCCTACATCTACGTTTCATCCTCAACTCCGGTGAAAAACTCCAACTCCGGTGAGCGTTCGTCCTTTGTTTCGTCTCCCGTACGCGCTGTACACCAGCTCTGCACTCCTGCTCCTGCCCAGTATGGCGGTACAGCCCCCCACCACCAGCCTTCAGCACGCAGCGCAGTGCGTGCAGCCAGCCCCCACATTGACCCCACGGACCCCGCTGCCCACTTGCTGCCTGCTATCCCACGTGCAGACACAGCAGAAGCACCGGCAGCGCAGCAGCTGCCCCTGCTGACCCCCTCCGCCATGTGTCACCTCCCTAGCGGCTCCCTCTGTCGTTCCCTATTCGACCGCCCCGCACCGGATCCATACCCAGCCGCACTAGATCGGCCATGATTGTCTGCCGCCGCTGCTTTGCGGGCCACCGCGTGCCGCACAGGACAGCCAATCAGGTTGCGCCACATCGCCGCTGCCACTGCATTTTTGCAAACAAAACCCTGTGCTTCTTGGGATTTAACACGCAGTCAGCTCTAGCAGCTGCAGCACATATTCTTTAGTGTTTAAATCCCAGTTTTCGAAATATATTTACAAATAGGGCTTTGCAATGTTCGAAAGCTCATAACTTCTCCGTTTTAAATCTGTTTTCAGTGATTTTCGTGCTCACGTGTTCGTAGTGAAGCGTAGAATAATTTTATAACTGTTTTAGACCCTGTTTTTATGTAATGGTGTACTGTTTCTTATCTTTTGCTGTGTTTGCTTGCATGTGTGATTATGTGGATGCTTGTATGGCGCTATGATCGTGTGTAGACGTTGATCCGCATGTTGAGTTTGAAGAACTACCTCCTGAAGCCTCTGAGCAGCAGCAAGGAAATTTTGAAGAAGGCAAGTATAACATAAACAACACCCAATAACTCTTTTTAATCACTGCATGTGCATTTAATTTTGTATGACTATAAGAATATTACCTTAGCTACTTTTATCCTTATATTCACCCTTGGGAGTGCATTTGGTTATGTTGTGCTAGGTGCAAGCGCGAACTCGTGTCCTTTTGGTTAATTAATTTTGACTAATGGTTCTATGCAATTAATTATTGGGCTTGACCATGAAGCGGTTCATATCCATTTTAATAATCTTTTTTTAGCAACATCGTTTAGGGATGCCTGAGCAATGTGCTCGTGTGCTTTTGCAGCTTCTCTCCTTAAGGACCGGTTCACAAAGCGACCACCTGGGACAATAGTGCTACCATAAGGCCGGAATGGGATGGACTTAGCTGATTAATTAGATTGTTTTAGTTTGTTGTATCTTACTTGCGGGGCAAGACGGGAGGTTAGCTTGTGTGGTCGCTGCTCTGCCTTAGGTTGAGTGTGCTTTACGTGATGTATGTGCTTCTCCCTTTGTGAGGCGGACACCACCGTTGCGACCCTGAATCCTTAGCGGTTACATCTTACTGAAGTGATCTTTGTAAAGGCTTCGTAGTGTGCTTGCTAGTCATCTCACCGGTGGGACAGACTCCCGCGGGTGCTGCCGTGGAGACAAGGATGGTTCCCTCCTGGATGGACAAGACCCATGAGAATGATGGTGCTGGACTGAAGTTCACTGTGCTCCTACGGAAGTGCATCAACTATCTGGACTTTCCCACCTACACCATCATGTACGAGTGCCGGGAGGGTGTACATCCTGTCACCGGCTCTATGTGGACTGCCCATGCGAAGATCTTGAAGCCCAAGCCCAACCTTGGAGGAGAAACCGTGGTACGTCAACATCAGTGCATAGTAGCCCATTCGCCATTGAAGATGCTGCACGTCAGGCTTTGGGAGTCATCTGCCATGACTTCCGTGACTATCTTCACCATTCTGGCTACCGCAACCTTCCGCAACGCCGATCTGGGGAGACAGGACAGAGCATAACTCCAAGTGTTAAACCGCTATTGGAGACGCTTCTCGAGTACGTGGCTGCCAGTTGCTCCCTCCTCGACAGAACCAAAGACGAGCTTCATCGCCGGAACAAGAACGTGTTCGATCTCCAGGTGCGGCTGGACGGGGTGCCAAGCCCTAACCCCAATGCACCCATAGTAGATCCAACCCAGTCACCTCCCCGTAAGAGGACCCGTGCAGGTGATCCAAGTGGTTCTACTAGTGTTTCCCCTAACGAGGATTAGGCAACCTTTGTGAGATATCGTTAGTGCGTCTTGTCTAGCCGTTTGGAGTTGAGTTATGTCTGGTGTGTTAAACTTGAGTTATAGTTTGGTGTGTGAATGCTTGTCATGGTGAATTATGCTTGATTTGGTTCTTTCATTGAGTGCTAGTCTAGCTATGGGGAATGTCCACAGTTTGAACAACTATGAAGATTAAATTAATTAATAAAGTTAGATCGTTGGGATATATGCAGCCATCTACTCTTTTGTTCCCTCTACTTTATCTGTCAGCTTTATTTGTTAGCTCTGTTTATCATCTTGGGTATGCAACAAGTATTGACTCATGCTGTCTTAACTTCTGCAAACAAATGGTTGACACCAGGAACCGAGGTAATGGACCGAGGGACAACAATCAGCCTAATGGTGCTCAGCTGCCCAACCCTCCGCAGTTGACTGCAGAACAATTCTACAACCTACAGATGTAGATGATGGCTACTCTCAACAATACTACTCAAGCTTTGCAGCACGTCCATGCCAACACACCGCAGCAGCAGAGGGACAGACGTGGGGACTTTCTAAAGGGACACCCGCCTACTTCCTCTCATTATGCTGATCCACTTCAAGCAGATGATTGGCTCCATACAATGGAGCGGCAGCTGGACATCACTCAGTGCAATGATCAAGAGAGGGTCCTGTATGCCGCGGGACAGCTTCGTGGTGCTGCTCTGGATTGGTGGGAGTCTTATAGGCAGTAGGACAGAGAACGTCTCACCTTTGCTCAGTTCCGTGGGAGGTTCAGGAGTCACCATGTGCCTGCGGGCATAATGAAGATGAAGAAGGAGTTCCTCTCTCTCAAACAGGGGAACATGACAGTGGCAGAGTACCGTGATAAGTTCCTACAGCTTGCCCGCTATGCTCCTACAAAAGTTGCAGAGGACAGTGATAAGCAGGAGAACTTCCTGGAGGGCCTCAACGACACACTCCAGTTGCAGCTGATGAACAACACCTTCAATAATTTTAATCATCTAGTGGATCGTGCATTACTCACTAAGCAGAAGCGCAAGGAGATTGAAGATAGAAAAAGGAAGCTCAACCCTACTGCCTCTAACAGCAACACTCATCCCTGCTACCGCCAGCAGCAGCAGTACTCTCAGCAGCAAGGTTACCAGCAGCGTCAGCAACAGCAAACAGGTCAGGGACAGCGCTATCAGGCTCAGAATCAGAATCAACGCTCTACCTACCCAGCTATAAGACAGGGGCCATCCAACTCCCCTGCCCCAAGTGTGGCGAGAGCGAGCACTACGCCAACAATTGCCCCCAGAAGCCGCAGTCCAACTAGCAAGGCGCCAAGCAGAATGCACCACAACCACAGCAGGGGCGCCCCAATGGGAACCATCAAACCATGGCGCCAGGGCAAGGCAAGGTGAACCACGTGATGGCAGAGACTGCAGCAGAAGCTCCCAATGTCGTCCTCGGTACATTCACAGTCAATTCTAATTCTGCTACTGTGCTTTTTGATACTGGTGCTATGCATTCTTTCATTACAAGGTCATATGCTGAACAACACAACATACCTATAAGTCCTATGAAAAGACCCATGGTAGTTGCCTCACCGGGCGGGAAGATAATCACCAGTTCTATTTGTTCCAGAGTTGGTATAAAAATAAGGGGGGTAGAATTCAGTACCAAGTTGATAGTTATAGACTCTATGAGTATTGATATTATCTTGGGTATGGAGACCCTTACCAACTGGGGAGTTAGGATTGATTGTGCTAGCCGAACAGTTCATTTGACAGCATCAGATGGTCAGAAAATAGAAATTAGTGCACCAAGTCCTTCTGGGTATTTACATCACATGGAAGCTAGCGCCACAGATGGTATTTAGGTAGTATGTGATTATCCAAATGTTTTTCCAGACGAGTTGCCTGGTATGCCACCTGACCGGGATATTGAGTTTTTAATAGAGCTTTTACCTAGTACTGCACCCATAGCAATGAGGCAATATAGGATGGCACCTATAGAACAAGATGAGGTTAAAAAGAATATAGACGAGTTGCTAGCTAAAGGATTTATTCGTCCCAGTTCCTCTCCTTGGGCTTTTCCAATCTTACTTGTTGAGAAGAAGGACACGAAGGCCAAGCGAATGTGTGTGGATTACCGAGCTTTGAACAAAGTCACCGTCAAGAACAAGTACCCACTTCCCCGCATTGATGACTTGTTTAACCAGCTTCAAGGTGCTTGTGTTTTCTCTAAAATTGACTTGAGATCTGGTTATCATCAGTTAAAAATTCATCCCTTCGATATTCCCAAGACTGCCTTCACCACTAAATACGGCTTGTATGAGTATACAGTAATGTCTTTTGGTCTGACCAATGCTCCTGCCTACTTTATGCATTTGATGAACAAGGTGTTTATGGATTATCTGGACAAGTTCATGGTGGTTTTTATTGATGACATTCTGATTTATTCCAAGACTGAGGCAGAACATGAGGAACATTTGAAGCTAGTTCTTCAGAGATTGAGGGAACACAAGTTGTATGCCAAGCTGAGCGAGTGTGAATTTTGGATTGACGAGGTGCCGTTCCTTGGTCACATCATCTCCAAAGGAGGAATTGCAGTGGATCCAAGCAAGGTAGTGGCTGTAACTGAATGGAAGGTGCCACAAACATAGAAGGAGGTTCATGGATTCTTGGGTTTAGCCGGATATTTTCAGAGATTTGTTGAGGGTTTCTCTATGTTCGCGAAGCCTATGACAACTTTGCTCGAAAAAGATGCAGAATTTAAATGGACAGAGAAGTGGCAAGTAGCTTTCGATGAGTTGAAGAAGAGGCTAACAACAGCACCAGTGTTGACATTGCCCAATCAACAAAAGCCATTCACAGTGTATTGTGATGCTTCGAGAGAAGGTTTAGGATGTGTTTTGATGCAGGAAGGAAAGGTAATTGCCTACTCCTCACGGCAGTTATGCAAGCATGAGTTGAATTATCCGACACATGGTTTGGAATTAGCAGCAGTGGTTCATGCTTTAAAAATCTTGCGACACTATTTATTTGGGCAGCGATGTGAGATATACACCGATCATAAGAGCCTCAAGTACATATATTACCCAGAGTGAGTAGAATATGCGGCAGCGCAGATGGTTGGAATTAATCAAGGACTATGACTTAGAAATACGCTATCATCCTAGCAAGGCTAATGTGGTGGCAGATGCTTTGAGTCGAAAGAGTTATGCTAATATGGCTTTGGGTTTCCAGATGCCGCAAGAATTATGTGAGGAATTTGAAAGTCTGAGTCTGGGTTTCCTATGTCATACCACAGGTACAACTTTTGAAGCCGAACCGACCTTGGAACATAAAATAAGAAAACACTAGAAGAATGATAAGAAATTGCAGGAGATTCGTGAACTGCTCAAAGTAGGCAAGGCACCCCACTTCAGAGAAGCTGAACAAGGAACTCTATGGTACAAGGATCGAATCTCCGTGCCAGATGTAGACAGCATCAGGAAGTTGATATTGAGTGAGGCACATGATACAGCTTATTCTATTCACCCTGGAAGCACGAAGATGTATTATGATCTGAAGGAGAGATTCTGGTGGTATGGAATGAAGCGTGCCGTGACCGAGTATGTTGCTATTTGTGATACCTGC
This sequence comes from Paspalum vaginatum, assembly GCA_030272315.1. NCBI lineage: Eukaryota > Viridiplantae > Streptophyta > Magnoliopsida > Poales > Poaceae > Paspalum > Paspalum vaginatum. The sequence continues at coordinate 11,579,778 of CM059019.1, read as the reverse complement.
CAGCGTGTGAAAGCCGAACATCTGAGACCTGCAGGTTTATTGCGGCCGTTAAAAGTTCCAGAGTGGAAGTGGGAAGAAATCACTATGGATTTTATTGTGGGGTTACCGCGTACACAGAAGGGCTATAATTCCATATGGGTAGTAGTGGATCGTTTAACCAAGGTAGCTCACTTCATACCAGTTAACACTACTTATACCGGTGCAAAGTTGGCAGAGCTGTATATTTCTAGAATTGTATGCTTGCATGGTGTGCCCAAAAGGATTATATCTGACAAAGGCTCACAGTTTACTTCTCACTTTTGGGAGCAATTGCATGATTCATTGGACACCAAGCTTAGGTTCAGCACATCCTATCATCCATAGACCGACGGGCAGACAGAACGGACTAATCAGATATTGGAAGATATGTTGAGGGCATGTGCAATACAGTATGGTACTAGTTGGGACAAGTGTTTGTCGTATACTGAGTTCTCTTATAATAATAGCTATCAAGCCAGTCTGAAGAAATCGTCATTTCAAGCATTATACGGCAAGAGGTGTAGAACTCCATTGTTTTGGAATCAAACTGGTGAGAAGCAAGTATTTGGACCTGACATAATCCATGATGCTGAACAACAAGTACATATCGTCTGAGAGAATTTGAGAATTGCCCAATCCAGACAAAGAAGTTATGCTGATATTCGTCGAAGGGATCTGACCTTTAAAGTAAATGACCATGTGTATTTGAAGGTGTCGCCGATGAGGGGAATTCATAGATTTAATATGAGGGAAAAATTAGACCAAGGTATATTGGGCCGTTCAAGATACTGGAGAAGAAAGGTGAGGTAGCCTACCGCCTGGAGTTGCCTTCTAGTTTAGCCGGTGTGCATGATGTGTTCCATGTCTCTCAGTTGAAGAAGTGTTTGAGAGTGCCAGAGGAGCATGCTCCGCTGGAGGGATTAGCCGTACAAGAGGATTTGACTTACACAGAGCATCCTGTGAAAATTCTAGACACATCAGAAAGGGTTACTAGGAACAAGAGGACCCAGATGTGCCGAGTGCAATGGAGTCACCACACAGAGGCTGAGGCAACATGAGAACGAGAGGATGAATTAAAGGAGGCTTACCCCGATCTCTTTGCTAAATAGCCTATCTGAATCTCGGGGCAAGATTCTTCTTAAGGGGGGGTAGGTTTGTAACACCCTGAATTTTACTTTCAGCAGTTCAAATAAAATTAATATGCTTTATTTAATTTTATAAGGATTATGCCTAGCCTTGCATGTCATGATTTAATTTATTTGGATAAGTGATTAAAATATATCATAGGTCAACCTTGTTGATGCATTCATGCCGACACGCATATTTTTATTTGTTTGTGAAAAACTGTTCTAAATGCGTTTTGTTATCGTCGAGTGGTTTCTGGGAATTTTCCGGATTTATCTAGAGGCTTTTCGTATTTTCCCTAACCAAACTCCTTTTATTCAAAGTTCTTCTGATACTTTTCTTGAGCTCTAAATATTTTATTTGAGTTCATTGGGTGCCAAAACATTTCTAGGAATTTTTTTGGAATTTTTGGAGCCATCGGATATTTTTTCGGAACACAGATAATGATTGTAGATTTTCTGGATTTATTTTATTCCCCGAAATTGAATATTCCGAAAATAGGTCGAATTCAACTCAGCCCAAACCGGTGCATATATATATTCATCGGAACGCTCTCGTCGCGCTCTTTGCCAAACCGGTCTCCATTTTTCCATCCCGAAACCCTAGCTCCCTAGATCTAAAAAGGTGCTCCAACTCCGGCGAACGTTCGGCGAGGATTTTCTCTGCGCACGGGCATCTCCGGTGAAATCTGAGGGTAGCACGACGTTCATCTCATCGAGATTTTCGTCGGGGTGGTCTCCGTTTCACGAGGGCCTTTCCGGTTTCTCCTACATCTACATTTCTTTCCCAACTCCGGTGAAAAACTACAACTCCGGTGAGCATTCGTTCTCTGTTTCGTCTTCCATTAGCGCTGTACACCAGCTCTTCACTCCTGCTCCCACCCAGTACGGCAGTACAGCCACCCACCACCGGCTTTCAGCACGCAGTGCACGCGCAGCGCAACGCAGCGTCGTGCGTGCAGCCAGTCCCCTCGTTAACCCCGCGGACCCCGCTGCCCACCTGCTGCCTGCTATCCCACGTGCTGACACAGCAGAAGCACAGGCAGCGCAGCAGCTGCCCCTACTGCCCCCTCCGCCACATGTCGCCTCCCTAGTGGCTCCCTCCAACGTTGCCTCTTCCACCGCCCCGCACCGGATCCATACCCAACCGCACTAGATCGGCCATGATTGTCTGCGGCCGCCTCTTTGCAGGCCACCGCGTGCCACACAGGACAGCCAATCGGGTTGCACCGCATCGCTGCTACCGCTGTGTTTTAGCAAACAAAACCCAGTACTTTTTGGGATTTAACACGCAGTCAGCTCTAGCAGCTGCAGCACCTATTCTTGGGTTTTTAAATCCCAGTTTTCGAAATATATTTACAAATAGGCCTTTGCAATCTTCGAAAGCTCGTAACTTCTCCGTTTTAAATCCGTTTTCAGTGATTTTCGCGCTCCCTTGTTCGTAGCGACGCGTAGAATAATTTTATAACTATTTTACACCCTGTTTTTATGTAATGGTGTATTGTTTCTTATCTTTTGCCTTGTTTGCTTGCATGTGTAATTATGTGGATGCTTGTATGGCGCTATGATCATGCGTAGACGTTGATCCGCCTGTTGAGTTTGAAGAACCGCCTCTAGAAGCCTCTGAATAGAAGCAAGGAAGTTTTGAAGAAGGCAAGTATAACATAAACAACACCCAATAACTCTTTTTAATCACTGCATGTGCATTTAATTTTGTGTGACTATAAGGATATTACCTTAGCTACTTTTATCCTGATATTCACCCTTGGGAGTGCATTTGGTTATGTTGTGCTAGGTGCAAGCGCGAACTCGTGTCCTTTTGGTTAATTAATTTTGACTAATGGTTCTATGCAATTAATTGTTGGGTTTGACCATGAAACGGTTCATGTCCATTTTAATAATCTACTTTTTAGCAACATGGCTTAGGGATGCCTGAGCAATGTGCTCGTTTGCTTTTGCGGCTTCTCTCTTTAAGGACCGGTTCACAAAGTGACCACCTAGGACAACAGTGCTACCATAAGGCCGGAATGGGACGGACTTAGCTGATTAATTAGATTCTTTTAGTTTGGTGTAACTTACCTGCGGGGCAAGAGAGGAGGTTAGCTTCTGTGGTCGCTACTCTGCCTTAGGTTGAGTGTGCTTTACGTGATGTATGTGCTTCTCCCTTTGTGAGGCGGACACCACCGTTGCGATCCTGAATCCTTAGCGGTTACATCTTACTAAAGTGATCTTTGCAAAGGCTTCGTAGTGTGCTTGCTAGTTATCTCACCTAAGGTGTGTGATGAACCCCTAGCGTAGCGCATGACTTGTGGGTAAAAATGTACAATCTCTCGAGTGTAAAACTGACATGTCAGCCGTGCTCACGGTTATGAGGGGCACAAACCATTCCCAGTGATTAGCGGTGTTCAAAGGTTTTGGTTATGGTGATGGTTATATCAACTAAATGTTATTTACTTTTTTATGCGATATCTTTGGGTTAATTGTTCTTTAATCAATAATAGTAAACATGCTTTAAATAAAGATGTTCAATTTAAAAGAGCTCATGCAATCTGTCAGCTAAACTTAGAGCCTCATGGTTGATGTTATATTTGTTGAGTACGAGTTGCTGTACTCACGCTTGATTCTTTATATTTATTCTTTGTTGGAGGGAAAAATCCAACCGCTGCTCAGTTGATGGAGATGCTGAAGATTATGTTCAAGACTACGACGAGTATTAGGCGCTTCGTTCACCAGTCGACGTCCCTGTGGCACCCTAGTTATATTTTGTTTTACGATTACGCAATGCTACGCTATACTCTGAGTTAAAGACTTGTGTCATTATGTAAATATGAGATGTTTAAATGTTATATATATTCTTATCTTTGACATATGTCTGTGGTAACTATGTAATTTGTCATGTATATGCGAGACTTGATCCCGGTGCATATATATTTTGCACGGTTTTGTTCGTTGGAAACCGGGCATTACAGCGACCCTTCAATTCTTCCGCCGGCGCAATCCTGTGACCCGATGTCAATTCCAAGCACTTCTCCTTGAGTAAGAGGTCAAAGATTTGCTCAGTCTTCGTTACGTCAAAGTTATAACCGGCAAGTGCTTCTGGACGCTTGAGCCATTGACAAGGCAATGGCTGCTTCGATCTGCCCCACAGCACAAACAATAAGTTGACGGCCCTATGCGGCCTCTCTTGGTATTGTTCCGCGTGAGTGCGCTCATAAACAGCTACTTTGGATAATAAATGGTTGATAGAATTAAAATCAGTCGGCCCATAAGCATCTCATTGTACACCATTTCAGCCTAGTATTTTTCTGACAGATGGAGAGAATAACACCTATTCCCTGCTTCCTAGAACCACTGAATATATTGACTAATAGGCTCCCCTGAGCGTTGATGGATTGTCATCAGATCTGAAAAAGTAGCATCCTCTGAACCCAAGAAGAGTTTTGCATGAAACAGCTCTTCCAGCTGCTTCCACATCGTGATGGATCCTGGTGCCAATGATGTGTACCATCCAAAAGCTAAGCCTGTGAGAGATAAAGAGAAAATAAGAATCTTCATATGTTCCGCCGATGCTGCGCTTCCTAGTTGTGCCAAGTATCGGCTGACGTCTTCCATAGTACAAGTATTATCGTTGCCAATGAATTTGGAAAATTTTGGAACTTTAAACTTTGGTGGAGGTGGGAATTGATCATACACCTTAGGATACGGCTTGGCATAGGTGATAGTACCCTTCACTGGCATCAACCCAAATCAGTTCTTGAAGTATTCATCTAGATCGGCTTGAGTAGCCGATCCATTAGGAATAGAAAAACTGTACTGGTTGTTAAAATCCGGCCCTAATCCTAATCGAGCCTGCTAATCAGCAATCTTATTATCATTGGTCTTGTCTTTGCCACCGCCCACGTAGCCCGCATGGTGAGGTTCCTTGCTTGACGGAGGCCTGCATTGAGGTTCTTCTCCTTCACGTAGCGGCCTGTACACGAGTTGGCAGAAGAACCCTTCTGGTATGAATGTTGGTGGTTCATCATAGCATGTAGACTGGACTCCACAATGTTTTGGTGCATGCATAATGAACCTAGCCTTGGTATTTTCTGGTGCCTTGATAGGAGGTATGTAAATCGTCCAAGTGTAGAACTTAGTCTCTCCAAAGAAAGTGCCGATCTGTGGTCTGGTTTCTTGGTATTCACCGGTTAAGACTTCCCTGATGACTCGTGCTACCAAGCTTTCCATAGAATTTAACACGGCTTCAGACTGGTGCAGCATTGCTTTGCTTACCATCTCATTCATCTCCGCTCGTAGTGCTTTGGTGCGCTCTTCAAATGGTGTTGAGATATACATGCCATCTAATAGATTTTCTGGATACCCCGTGCACTTGGCGTGACCGCTCTGAGTCCAAGTAAAGTGATCAAGAACTCCTTTAGCTAATCCAACAAGTATACGATCATAAACTTCTTTGTGTTCAGCTGGAGGTTGCTCAAGCTTGGGTGGTCCATCTTTATCTTTCGGCCACATACTTGGATCATGTCTAGCTGAAATCTTCATCGCACCCTTCTTAGAAGTTTCTGGCGCCATTACTTGAAAATGGTGTTGACGAAGGTGAGGTCCCATCGAGCGTGCCAAAAGTGTGTTGCACCCAAATACCGACGGACGGCGGGGTTCGGGTGCAGAGTACACGGGAACCTGGTATCGCGATGCTGCTACACTCGCCTCCCTATCGTGCAGCTGTGATCGGCTTCTATGGGGAAGCCAATCCTGGTTGTGTATGGTGATGCGGGCGAGCCACCTAGCTTGACCTTGCAACCATGAAGGTTAGATGGTCGTGGCTATTGGCTCCTGTTCTTCCCGTAAAGTGTACACAATAGATCTAAACATTAGGTTTCTGCATGATCGCTAGGATCAGCAATTCGTGTACTCCAGTCGGTCGATGTAGAAACATCGGATAGCCCATCGAACGTGCATGAATAAATAGAGTGAAAGCCAAACCGCGTCCAAAAATGAGTAGACATGAAAACCCTCTCGATTTCAGGCAGATCCTCCAATCTCTCTAGCCCTCGTACATACTCAAAGCAATACAATCAGCCACAAACAGGACGTAGGTTATCACGCATCTCTGCGGCCCGAACCTGTATAAATTTTGTGTTCTTGTCTCTTGTCGCGTTACACGCGAACCATCGAGCTACGGTCGATCTTGCAAACCACAAAAAACACTGCGTGATACATCTCGTAGTACACTGTTAGTACTAAATCCCAATAGTTGGCGCGTCAGGCAGAGGAAGTGACGTCGATATCACCGTTAGCTCCATGGTCCGAAGCCGACGTCGTTCCTTCAGGCGTCAACATCGGATCAGATGGCATGGGTGCAATCGACGAGATCATCATCGCCTTCAACCCGAGAGTCCGTTCGGCGCTGCTGCGAGAATTCTACGTCGCCGCCATACCATCCCTTTGTGGCGCAGTACTCCGAGCCGAGGGAAGATCCACCCGTAAAGTTATACGTACTGATCTGTCCCATCCGCATAAGCAGAATTGAAAGCAAGTTTAGCACTTTGATTAATCAAGCAAGCAGAACCGTGGAGCTGCCATTCACTTCGTGTGGAGATCTAGATTTGTCACCGCACGAGGATTAAGGAAGCTCAAAAGAGTTTGATCGATCGGAAGTATCTAAAGAGTGATTTTAAGTCCGACTACGGTCAAAAGTCAAGACGGATTTCATCTCCGAGTTCGAGGAAAGCTCTATTTTGTGACGCTGCCGTCCGGAATACCAAACACGGTGCCTGCGGCCAGCCGTTTCTATCCTGGTTACCAGAGCCGTGAGGTTACCTAGTAAAAGCTTTGCCACGCAAGTTTTCCGTAGCAACAGATTAGAAATCGGATAGAACAATTGAGGCCTCATCGGATTCGTAAAGAAGAGATACGCAAATAATTACCTTTGGTAACTCTAAGTGCAAGGGATCCAGTACACGGGAGTATACATGCATGTGCATGTCACGTATCTAAGGCTAATCATGTATGCATGGTGGTTACGTGCATGAGCTGGCCGCTTCAGGTTTAACATCGCTTCAACAAATTATCAGCCAACTGCCTGCGGTTTGCATTCGGATGTGTCAATTCCTGCTTCAACTCAGCTTTAAACCAGCCGCTGTACCCAAACAGCTAAGTCATCATTTTATTTTAAATTATGCATTTAATTATGCTAAGTAATTTTTCGGCAATCCGATCGGCTCGATTCAATAACTCCAATATTATTTATATTCAAATATCATCTTTGCGAGCAATACTACTCGCATTGTCCCCTGATTATTATTTCAAGAATATATTTCATCTCGGTATAAATATTCGCAACGTGCCAAAAACAACGTATCTGCGCCATCATTGACTATCTCTAATTTCCGCTATATGAGGCGAAGCGCAATGAGTCATCAGCTATCTGCAGTGAGTCATCTAATCTAAGTGGTCAGCTATTATTGCTCATATTATTTCTTAATTACCGAGTCTGCGGATCTATTGAATTATTTCTTAATTATACGGCTATTGGATCAATTGAATTATTTCTAGAATATCCAAGTTATTAGATTAATTAGATTTTTATGGATCACTCGGATTATCTACATTATTTCTGGATCACCGGATTATTCTCGGATCACTCAGGCTATGGATACATTCATATTACTCTTGGATCGCTCGGGCCGTGGATTATTCGTATTACTTCTGGATCACTCGAGCATTTGATCTCTTAAATTATTTTTTGGTCACTCAAACCATGCTTTACGCAGCTCATTTTTCTGTCGCATCTCGTGTTTTGCCGAGTTAATTCTTATCAGTTGCATCTTGTGTTTCGCTGAGTCTATTCTTTTCAGTCGCGTCTCGTGTTTCGCCGAGACAACTCTTTTCTGTCGCATCTCGTATTTCGCCGAGCCAAATATTTTCTGTCGCATCTCATGCTTTGACAAGTCTCAGTGTTTTTCTGCAAAATCTATGTATGCAACAACAAGGTAACTTTAAACCCTCCATACGGAACAATCGGTCTGGCCTACCGGTGTTACATGCCTGCGCGTACTCATAACAGGGTGCAATCTGGCCCTCCTCACGGGGCAATCAGCCTAGGTCGTAGACCGACAGTTGGTGTTACATGCTTACGCAGTTTTCATCTCAGAGTGCAATTTGGCCCTTCGCACGGGGCAATCAGCTTAGATCGTAGACCAACAGTTGGTGTTACATGCCTACGCATACTCATTCAAGGGATACCTCTTGCCCTTCGTACGGGGCAGTCAGTCTGGCCCACCGACACTCTATGCATTCCCTATACTCGGAATTCAAACAGGGAGCTCACTTTATGATGTACTATCAACTCGGGAGTTCACTTCACGATGCACTATCGACATGGGGGCGCCCCACTGCTTCGTCAGCTCGAGGGTTGTGCCACTACACGCCTCGCCGACTCACTATTTCGTCGACTCGAGGGCTGGCCTATTGTCCGCCTTGCCGACTCACTGCTTCGTCGACTCGAGGGCTGGGCCGTTGTCCGTCTCGCTGACTCACTGCTTCGTCGACTCAGGGGCTGGGCGCTTGTCCGCCTCGCCGACTCGCTACTTCGTCGACTCGGGGGCTGGGCTTCTGTCCGCCTCGTTGACTCCTTCATCGACTCACTGTTTCGTCAACTCAGGGGCTGTGCCGCCGCGCTGATGAGGACATCACTTCTATGATTGTGCAAGGACCTATTATTGTACCAATATGTGAGCTCGTTCCTAAGTGCCCATACATATATTTTTTAGAATGGTATGCTACCTAATGTTATAGTTGATTATATTGTACTTAGGAACTTAGGAGAGGAACATAAAGGCCTTAGAGAACAGCTCGTACTAGGAGGGCAAGAAGGACGACTAAGTCAAGATGGAGGCCCAATTTTACTCGGAGTCGACTTCCTCGGCCTGCAGGACAAATCATCAGTAAAATCGTCGCCTAGGCCACAACGAATTCTGATTTGGACGATCCATATATGCCTGGAAAGCTAAGAAGATAACATTTCCAATGCCCCCAGTTTCAGGTCATTTGGAGTTCGGAGTCATTGGAAATTCACATAGTAAGTTCAAGATCAGAATCTGTTCAAGGGCTGTTTTCTCGCTTTTTGGGCTACTGGCCCATGTATCATCTTGAAGTCCATCGTAGACGCGTCTAGGCCTTGTTGGTCGACCTAAACTCTATATAAACAGTAGCCGCCGCAGATGTTAGGGTTTGGGTTTTGCTTAAGAGTATTCTGTCGAGAACAGTTCGCCATGCATCGGTTTGTGAAACCCCAACATGTGCAACACAATTGAGATTTGTGTTTTTTCTCGTTCTTGCTGGTGTTCTTTGATTGCATTGCAGGAACAATAGCCTTCTTGGCGAGGTCGATTGCGCGTGTCACGTGGTCGATAACCATCGGAGCAGTGGTGTCGTGATTACAAGGATTCGAACCTTTGGGTCGGAGCCTTCATCACCAATGTCGAGTCTCCACCCCTAAACCGACATACCTCACGGAAGATCGGGCATATCGTATATCAATTGGTATCAGTTTCCAGGTTGCCCTTTAGGTGATTCTGTTTATCCTTTAGATTAGTTTTGTTTTCATATATCTACAGTCCAGAAAAAGCCAAAAAAATTACGTTGTCCCATTACTTACAGTGCCACAATAGTTGTTTTCAGTTTGCTTTGTTGAGTTTTATCATTTGTGGTTGAGTTCGTTGCTGGTTAGGGTTTGTTCTTTGTTGTTGTGCTTGTGTTTCCATCTCCATCTTTGTCCACAGTTTGTTTTCCCCTTTGTTTGTCCTTCCATCCACCGCCGTGAAACCCATCCATCCCCGTGAAACCCTAATTTGATGTGTCGTCAGTAAAACGGCCATAACTTTTCGTTCCGAACTCGGAATAGGGCAAAAGTATACATTTCCGAAAACGGCAGAAAATTTCGCATCTCATCGTCCCCCACTTTGCCGGGTTTGCCACCGCTATTTTTGCAAAAATCGGCCTGAAAAATAGGGTTCTCGGGCCCTGAAGTTTCTGCACGCTTGTGTTTGACGTGCTTTCTCTCACGGTATTGGCTCCACAGCACACATCTGGTTTCCGTTTGATCTGGAATTGTTTTTGGTACTTCTTGCTGTGAAAACAGAAGTGTCAAAAAAATAAGTGCAAAAAATAGTGCAAAAAAAGCTGAAAAAAAACAAGTAAAAAAAGAAAAAAGAGTTGCAGGAAAGGCTTTTGTTGTTGGTGCTGTTTCCACCTCCACCTTTTACCTTTGACTTGTTATTTATGTGACACTTTGTGCTTCGACTTGGGACTAGTTTTTGTCCAGCAACAAATACCTACTTTTAGATCATTATTTAGCTTTGCTTAACTGTTACAATATTATATTTGTTTAGCCACATATTGAGCCATCCCAAGCTCCAATATATTTGTCTCTTGAGGAGTACAGGTCGGACCTTTGAATCATCCCACGTTCTAGGTGTGTTATTGGCACTTTGCCACTGTCGTTCCTTTCAGGTAGCCATCGTCCTTTGCGCTACACGGTAAGAACATTTGCAAGCTCTTGGTACACGCTCGAGTGTGAGCGATTACACCTACCTATTAGATAGGGATAATCTTGTGTCATTGTCTCTGTTTTTTGTTTTCACTAACCATGGCAAGTGATGAATCCCCTCAAGATTTTAATGACTGTGTTTCAAAGGACGAGCTTTAGAAGCTTATTGCTGCGCAAAACAAGCTTATTGGTGATTTCAGGGCAGAACTTACTCCGGTTGTGACCGAGCTTCGCACTACGGTCAACAGTTTAGTGTTTCCGCTTGACACGTTTGAGAACAAGGTTGCTGCCTCCGGTCAAGCTTCTTCTACTTCCGTGGAATTCAAGGCGTTCTCTAATCATGAAGTTGAATATGGCGATGAAGATGAAGATGAAGATGATATTTATACCGAGCAAGACTGGTATGGTAAAGGTAACAAAGTTAATAAGAGCAACCGACCACCACGACGTGGCCCCAAAGGTAACAAATCTGATAATGATAACCAGTTTGCTAGGGTCAAATTTAAAATTCCACCCTTTGATGGATCATATGATGTCGATGCTTATTTAGATTTGGATATGACTGTTGAACGAAAATTTAATGCTCATAAGATTCCAGTTGCTCAACGTGTTCCCTATGCTACTGGTGAATTTACTGGTTATGCTATTCTGTGGTGGAATGGTTTAGTAAAACTTGGTCAAGATCCTTCTACATGGTCCAAGTTAAAACATTCTATGCGTAATCGTTTTATTCCTCCTTCTTATAAGCGTGATTTGAAGAAAAAAAATTGTAACGTTTTGATCAAGGCACTCATTCTGTTCATGACTACTATAATGATTTGCATGTTGCTATGTTGCGTTGTGATATTGATGAGGAGGATGAAGATACTATGACTCGTTTTTATTCTGGTTTGCGCAAAGAAATACAAAATATTGTTAGCCTACATTGCTACAGATACTAGTGGGTACATCAGCGCCAGTGATGTTGAAGATGATTTGGTATTACAAGCTAACATTGCAGGTACGACTGAGGAGAATGAATATGCTTATGACGAAGACGATGCTAAGGAGTACGTCCACAATGGCACATATGTTGTCCAGCGTGTTTTGAGTGCACAGGTGGAATATGAGGAGAAGCTTCACCAGCATAATCTATTTCAGATTTATTTTATCATCTACAAGTGTCGTGTTCGTACTATCATTGATGGTGTGAGTTGCAATAATTTGGTGAGTGTTGATTTTGTTAAAAAATTTGGTCTTGCTACACGTGCCCACACTCATCCATATCATATTTATTGGCTTAACAATAGCGATAAGGCCAAGGTAACACATACTGCACGGGTCCATTTTTTTATTGGTACATATCATGACTATACAGATTGTGATGTTGTTTCCATACAAGCATGTTCTCTTTTGTTGGTCGACCTTGGAAATTTGATACTAATACAACCCACCGTGGTAGAACTAATACTTATACATTCATGCATAAAGGCAAAAAAATTACGTTACTTTGTTTGACCCCTACTGAAATTGTGAAATGTGATAGGGCCATAGCTGAAACCGCAGAACGTGATAAGGCTTTAGCTTCTGAAAATCAGCGAGCATCAAAATCTGTTGTGCCCTTTAACACTGAACCATCCATACCATCTGATAGTTCTCCTGCTATTAGGTTAAAGGGTGGTGCTATGCTTGCTACAAAATCTAATCTTGCTGCTTGTGCTTTCGATAATGCTTCCGGCTATGCTTTATTGTGCAAGAGGGTCCTGTTTTCGCTTGATGATAAGCCTTCCTCGTTGCCGCCTGCTGTTGCTAAACTTTTGCAAGAATTTAAGTATGTTTTTCCTGCGAAAATTCCACCGGAACTACCACCATTGCGAGGGATTGAGCATCAAATTGATTTGATTCCGGGTGCCACTTTGCCCAACCGTGCTACATATAGCACCAATCCAGAGGAGACTAAGGAGATTCAAAGACAAGTCCAAGAGCTATTGGATCATGAGTACGTACGTGAGAGCCTTAGTTCTTGTGCTGTTCCTATCATTTTAGTCCTAAGAAAAATGGTACGTGGCGTATGTGTGTTGATTGTAGATCCATTAATAATATAACTATTTGTTATCGTCATCATATTCCTTGCTTAGATGACATGCTTGATGTATTATGTGGCTCTATCATGTTTACCAACATTGATTTGCGCAGTGGCTATCATCAAATTCGAATGAAATTAGACGATGAATGGAAAACTGCTTTCAAAACAAAGTTTGGCTTGTATGAGTGGTTAGTCATGCCATTTGGGTTAACTAATGCACCTAGCACTTTCATGCGCTTGATGAATGAGGTTCTCCGTTCTTTTATTGGAAAATTTGTGGTGGTTTATTTCGATGATATTTTGATCTATAGCAAATTGTTGGAGGAACATCTCGATCACCTACGTCCTGTTTTTGTTACTCTATGCGATGCGCGCTTATTTGCTAACCTTGAGAAGTGCACCTTTTGCACCAATCGAGTTGGTTTTCTTGGCTATGTTCTTACTTCACAGAGAATTGAAGTGGATGAGACGAAGATTGACGCAATTAGGAGCTGGTCTACACCGACGACTATCACACAGGTGCATAGTTTTCTTGCTCTTGTAGGTTTTTATCGGCATTTTGTGAAAGATTTTAGCACCATCACTGCCCCACTTAATGAGTTGACAAAAAAATGTGTGACATTCCATTGGGGTCCAGCACAATAACAAACCTTCAACACGTTGCAAGATAAGTTGACATATGCATCTCTTCTACAACTTCCGGATTTTGGAAAAACTTTTGAGTTTGAATGTGATGCGAGCGGAATTGGGATTGGAGGCGTGCTTCTACAGGTAGGTAAACCTGTTGCATACTTTAGTGAAAAAATTGAACGGGTCATCTCTTAATTATTCGACTTACGATAAAGAGTTATATGCTTTGGTGCGTATTTTGAAGACTTGGCAACATTATTTTTTGCCTAAAGAATTTGTTATCCATTCTGATCATGAATCTTTGAAATATATTAGAAGTCAAACTAAGCTAAATAAACAACATGCTAAATGGATTGAATTTATAAAGTTGTTTTCATATATCATTAAGCACAAGAAAGGAAAAGAAAATGTCATTGCGGATGCTTTATCTCGCCGTTATACTATGTTGTCACAACTTGATCATCGCATCTTTCGTTTAGAGACCATAAAAGGGTTATATGCTACTGATTTTGATTTTAAAGAGCCTTTTGAAAATTGTACAGAGGGACGAATATGGAATGAGTTTGTGCTGAATGATGGACTTCTTTTTCGGTCTAACAAGTTATGCATCCCAGATAACTCCGTTCGTCTTTTGTTTTTGCAGGAGGCGCATGGAGGTTTGATGGGTCATTTTGGTGTGAAGAAAACGACGGATGTACTGACTGCTCATTTTTTTTGCCCAAATTGAAGTGGGACGTTGAACGGTTTGTGGCACATTGCACTACTTGCAATAAAGCTAAGTCTCGCCTCAATCCACATGATCTTTATTTGCCTCTCCTGGTTGCAAGTGTTCCTTGGGATGATATTTTTATGAACTCTGTATTGGGTTTGCCTCGGACTAAGAGGGGGACAGATAGCATTTTTGTTGTTGTGAATCGCTTTTCGAAAATGATACATTTTATACCTTGTCATATGATGGACGATGCTTCTCATATTGCTGATTTGTTTTTCCATTAGATGGTTCGTTTACATGGGTTGCCTAATATTATTGTTTCGGATCGTGATGCAAAATTTTTGAGTCACTTTTGGCGGAGCTTATGGAATAAATTGGGGACAAAGCTTTTGTTTTCCTGAAGTTGTTAATCGAACTTTGTCTAGTATGCTTAGGCCTATTTTGAAAACAAATTTGAAAATGTGGGAAGAGTGTTTGCCTCATATTGAGTTTGTTTACAACAGATCCGTTCACTCTACCACAAAGTTTAGCCCTTTTCAGGTGGTTTATGGTTTTAATCCTCGTGCTTCTATTCATTTGATATCTTTTATCTTTTGAGAAACCTTTGCATTTGGATGCATCACAACGTGCTGATTTGATTCGAAACTTACATGAAATAACTAAGAATAATATTGAAACCATGAATGAGAAGTACAAACTTGCTGGTAGTAAAGTTAGGAAACAAGTGCCTTTTGAACCAGGTGATTTGGTGTGGCTACATTTGCGCAAAGAACGTTTTCCTGATTTGAGAAAGTCCAAACTTATGCCTCGAGCTGCTGGTCCTTTTAAGGTTCTGAAAAAATTAATGATAATGCATACAGGCTTGAGTTGCCTGCAGATTTTAGGGTTAGTCCCACATTTAATATTGCAGATTTGAAACCATATTTGGGAGAAGGGAATGAGATAGCATCGGGGACTACTTTACTTCAAGAGGGGGAGGATGATGAGGACATTACTTCTATGATTATGCAAGGACCTATTACAAGAGCATGTGCAAGACAATTGAACCAACAGGTGAGCTCATTTCTAAGTGCCCGTACATATACTTTTGAGGATGGTATGCTACCTAATGTTATGGGTTGATTATATTGTAATTAGGAACTTAGTAGATGAACATGAAGGCCTTAGAGAACAGCTCGGACTAGGAGGAGGGCAAGAAGAACGACCCAGTCAAGATGGAGGCCCAATTCTACTCGAAGTCGACTTCCTCGGCCTACAGGACCAGTCATTAGCAAAATCATCGCCTAGGCCACAAACGGACTCCGATTTGGACGATCCACATATGCTTGAAAAGCTAAGAAGATAACTTTTCCAATGCCACTAGTTTCAGGTCATTTGGAGTTAGAAGTCATCAAGAATTCACATCGCAAGTTAGAGATCAGAATGTGTCCAGGGGCTGTTTTCCCTCTTTTTGGGCTGTTGGCCCATGTATCATCTTGGAGTCCCTCATTGATGCATCTAGGCCTTGTTGGTCGACCTAAACTCTATATAAACAGTAGCCGCCGCACATGTTAGGGTTTAGGTTTTTCTTAAGAGTATTCTGTCGAGAACAATTCGCCGTGCATCGGTTTGTGAAACCTCAACTTGTGCAACTCAATTGAGATTTGCGTTTTTCCTCATTTTTGCTGGTGTTCTTTGGTTGCATTGTAGGAACGATAGCCTTCTTGTCCAAGTCCATTGCGCACGTCACATGGTCGATAACCATCGGAGCAGTGGTGTCAAGATTGCAAGGATTCGAACCTTTGGCTCGGAGCCTTCATCACCAACGTCGAATCTGCACTCCTGAACCGACGTACCTCACGGAAGATCGGGCCTATCCTATATCACGCGCGCCTCGCCGACTCACTACTTCGTCGACTCGGGTGGCTACGCCACTGTACTCGCAGACTCGGAGTCTACTCCACCGTTCTCGTTGACTCAGAAGGCTACGTCACCGTCCCCGCTCCGCCACGATCACTCAGAGGAATAGGTTACTTGATCCTCAAACTAATTATGCTAATCAGCTCGAGGCTCGGGGGCTGGATGGAGGATACCATCAAAAACTTTTTAAAGACTACAAGGCAAGACATTCAGAAAGCATAATTTGGATCTTCAAGCTGATTGTTTCTCGAGTCAACTTGAAGCTCGGGGGCTTGTGGGGGATAGATATCCTCTGGGTCCTCATGAAGCGTATTCTCTACATGGGTTGTTGGAGGGCCCAATCCAGAAGCTGGTCGACTGACTCGGGCTTGAGGTGCCGAACAACTTGGCGCGCAAAATAAGGACTTGACGTGTACGAGAAAGATGTAAGAAGAATCCTGGCAGAAGATGTAACCAATCCTATTAGAACTAGAACCGATCTGTAACTCAAGTCGTGCCGGACTATATAAGGCGGGCTAGGGAGCCCTCTTAAACATCTCTCTCGATCTCAAGCAGATCTTCCAATCTCTCTAGCCCTCGTGCATACTCAAAGCAATACAATCAGCCACAAACAAGACATAGGGTATTACGCATCTTGCGGCCCGAATCTGTATAAATTATGTGTTCTTGTCTCTTGTCGCCTTACACGCGAACCATCGAGTTACGGTCGATCTCGCCAACCACAAAAAGCACTGCGTGATACATCATGTGGTGCACTGCCGGTACCAAATCCCAATAGTCGTCGCCACCATGCTAACTTTGCATTGGCTCCAACATTATTGGCGCTCCATGTCAACGCTGCATCCACTGGCAGTTTGCCAACACCTAAGGCTGAATCCAGCAGCTCTCCCACCTTCCATCCACTATTCGAACTACCCATCTCTCTGAATACAGTACAACAACAGTGCAGAAACAGTGGATGGGGGAGCCACTAGCCACAGCCTAACTATGGCAGTGCCCTACTTCCTTCACTCCCCCGCCCACCACATCACTAGTCGACAAAATTTCCTCCAGACCCTCTAGCTTTGCAGGCACATGAGACCCCTTAGAAGTCGTGAATCCTAACCCATTTCCAAACCTCTAGCTTTGCAGGCATATGAGACCCCTTAAAAGTCCTGAATCCTAACCCATTGCCTTAAGTTCACAGAGAAGCAATGAGTGGAAGCATTTGCGATAGAAACTGAGTATTTTGAGCCGAGTATAATAATGTATACTCCATGTGTTCCAATTGTAATGGCTCTATTCATTCGTCACTTCATGTATACGTATTCAATATGAATGCGGAAAAAAAAAGGCTACAACTATTTTGGAATGTAAGGAGTAGTTTTTATTATATATAATATATAAAAAAGCTGCTTTTAATCGGGTTTAGCTGGGCCGAAATTGATTCCAAACAAGCTGTCTGTTTGTCACATAACACCATTGAGTTCGCGTCCGCCTCCCGGCGCGGCGGCAACCTTCCGTTTCTGGTCCCCCGCCCCGCCGTCTGCTTAAACAGAAACCCTAGCCGTGGAATACCTCCCGCCCATTCCATGGACAAGCCCCAGCAGCCGCCGCCACTCCCGCCGTTGGATCTCGCTGGGGCGGCGCGCGACGAGGCGCTCTGCCTCTCAGGGGCGATGTCCCGCGAGGAGGTGCTCCGCCGGCGCCGGCGCCGCCTGGTGCAGCTCTACTCCCTGTACAGCGCTCAGTACTGGGCGCTCACCGACGAGCTCCCCGCCAAGCACGGCGAGTACTGGTGGCAGCACGGCGCGAGCCCTGTTCTCGACGACGAGACCCCGCAAGCTCTGCCTCCACCGCAGCTGCTGAAAGAGGATGGGGTTGGCGCTGGACCGCGGGAGAATGGAGTCGTCGTCGGGCCGCTGGAGAATAGTTGCCGCAGTGCTGTCGGCCCTCCTGCGGCAGCTGCGGTCGGGAGGGCGGGGTGCGCGGCCTCGAAATGCGAGGCCAAGGCGATGCCTTTGTCGCCGTACTGCTTCAATCACATCCTCTTTGACCGCAGGCAGCAGCTCTATCAGCCCTGCGCTTTCCCCATGAAGAAAAGGTATACTTCTTGGGTGGACAAGGGGAGTCCAGAACTCCAGGGTATGCTTGTGTGCTACGATTTGGCAATTTTGTTTTATAATTCTGGTTGTTGGACTTTCTGCAGTACCACGATGAGAATTATGTTAGTGACTTTAGTCTTTCCTTGGTGAGATTTGTAGATCTTTCTAAACTGTTTTTATGTTGAAACCGATTTAGTGGATATGCTACTGAATGTATTTTCTAGCACATGATTGGAAGATGACTAGGTTTGCAGACATGTATCGTTTAATGCTTTACCAAAAGCTCACGATGCTGGCTGGAATAGGTTGGTTCCTCCATATTCCTTGTTTCCATTTCGACTCTAATTAGTTACACTGGCATCCGTACCAATAAAATTAATTAATTATAAACTATTCTAGTAGAATTTAAATACTAGTTGGCGTACATGATGATGCTTCGGAATGGAAAACAAAAAATTGCCTAGTGGAGAAAACAGACAGAGAAAATGAAGGCCAAAACCCCTTAAAATTTTGAACAGAGGGAGTACTATCAATTATGTAGCTGTTCCTTCTTCATTTCATTTATCTAATCTCTGTCAGCACCTTTTATTTTTATTTTGTCAAATTATGCAGTTGTATCATGAGTAAATTGCCTATGATTTAAATTAATAACCTCAATTCCATAATTGCTTTGACATATGCCTGTAACTTCCTTTGTTCCGCAAGTTATTCCGTCTAACTATCTAGAAGGTGGATATGATTGCTCCATTCTGCCCGTGTCTGTTTAGAACAAGGCTGAAGGTGTGGAGTGTGCAGTGTAGTCTCTGAAACGGTCTTGCGATTGAACTTGTTGTGTAGCCTTTGCTAGATGTGTCATCAGATGTATGGATTTTGCTGTCTGCTTGTTTAGGCTGTTCCATTTCCATCTCTTTCAAATGCCCTTCATTGGAATCAGATGTAATTGTTTTTGAGAGGTGGGGAAGGGTGCTTATACCTGTTTCTTTTACTATCCTTTGTTGTGTGATTCTTGATATGCTGTAAACACCTGTATTTATGTTGCTCCTTTAATGGAAATGGTGATATCTTTGTGTAAAACAAATCAACAATTATTATGTTGAATATTTCTGAGTTAAGCATTTGGGTCTTACTGGGACTTTGTTACATCAGTGAATTATATGCCGTCATGTGTTGCTGAACCTATGTTAATGTGCCATATCTTCTCTCCTGGTGTATCCGTTTATAGTCTTGACTTTTCTCACTAACCAGAGCAAAACTGACTAACGGAAAATAACTTTTGGTATACACGAACCGGTTTGATTAGTTGGGATTCTTAACTAAAACTGAGTTTTTTTTGTGAACTGCTGGCAACTCCTTTGTGTGCTTTTCTGCTTAAATGAGCTCTGCGCCTACATTGATGTCTCTTGTAGTCTTACAGGTGTCTTCAATATAGTACCTAGCCTAGGTGCCAAATCTATGTTGGTTGCCTCAGGGCATGGCTTCATCCTGCCCATTTCACACATTCTGCCATCGACCACCCTTCTCAGAGAAGATTCTGCCATATGCTGTAGCTCAGTTTTTCTGTTGCCCACTCTTCTTTGGTTTGATTCCTCCTATCCACAGCCTTCAGTGGATAGATTCTGTGTCTCTCATTGTCTCTTGTAAGGCACCCTTGCTATTCTTGTTGTTTTCAATCAGGGGGCTGTGGCAACTTGTAACAGTACAGGCATGCAGCAAAGGGAAATGGAAGACCCAAAACAGCAATGGTTGATGGGAAAGGCCAAAATGGTGGATCGGGTGCAATGTATAGTGATAGAAGTGGCGCAGCAATGGCAAAGAACCTTAAAACCACCTTCAGCACATCAAGTGGTAGCCTTGGGAGCCTGTTGTGTGTGGTGATGTGGTGGGCTGAGATGGGCTTACTGTAGGCCATGCGTGGTTGTACAAATGGCACTGCCTAGGCCTCTGCCATAATTGGTCTAGGTGATATGATCTGAATGGCCTTAATAACTATAACTAGGCCACATCAACAAAATTCTGTTCACATGTCTTATTTCTTTTCTTATAGTGCTCAAGTGATTGTTACTTTACACATTGACTGCTGTGCTACTGCATTTATGTGTTTATTCACAACACTCTCGACTGTCATGACATCTCTAGAACCCTTAAACCCCCAGCTTCCATGCCATCCTCATGTCACACCATTGCTACTTCAAATGTTCTTAGTATTTTTTGTCAATTTCAGTATGACAGTATGTACTTGGCTTTATAGCATAACCTGTCTGAATGGGCAAGTCTGCGTGCTTTGCGCAGTTTGGCTGGCTGTGCTTGAATACTGCATGCTATCAATTACATTTTTACTGTTTTTTCTTGAAGGGATCCAGTGGTCCTACAAGGAAATGAACAGGATTAGACCGCGGTTCCTTTTTCTGGGTTGGACTGCTAGTCAAGTCTCATTTCACAATCCTTGTAATTGATAGTCAAATGAAGGATACATCTCTTTTTTTGTCAAGAAGCAATAAATATTTAACACTTTTGTTTACTGCATTGGTTCCCAGGTTACATTTTTTCCCAGAAAGCTCCGGGAAAGCCGTAACTTTTATGCCATCACCAGTTGTAATCATTATGTCAAGGGCCTCTTATATATTGTCATCATTATACTTGCATATTAAATATTTTGAAATAAAAGAATTACAACAGCTAATGTTCTATTGTATTCCCTCTAATCTTTTGTTTTTTTATGTCAAGTAGTAGTATTTTACATTACTAGCATCAAATAGAAAAAAACTGAGGCAGTATATATCTTCTTGGAATTAGGTAGGCGTATACAGATCCGGTATTAATTGTTCTTTACACATGAAGTTTTTCTTTAGCTACTATTGATTGTACTTAATTTTGGTGCTATAACCTACTTCATTGGTGGGTTAAGGTTTGGTTTCGTCTAACTACTATTTCTTATTGTTATCTGTTTACCATACACATATTATGAATTTAGCTTGTTCGTCGATTATCCTACCATGCGTGACACATGTTTTGAGAGAAAGGTTCGAGCTTTTACATTAAATTCATAATCCTTGTTTTATAAATTTAGATTTTTTTGTTTGAGGAACTACATTTTGTAATCAACGAGTTCCTTTCTTGGGTATTATGCATATGAACATTTATCATAGCAGTGTACAAAAGATTGAAGTTGTGTAGTGCTGACTTTACTTTTCAGGTTTTTCCTCTGTTCATCTCATACTTAGGAACCATTTGTCGACATGTCTCAAACTGTTTACTCTTATGATTTTATGTAGTGGCGTGCCAAATGGGGAAGCAACTTGTGGAAAACCTGTTCTGAGAGGCATTGCTCTGGTGCGATGTGCTGACCATGATCCAAAATCCGAGGAACTAATCATAGAAGCTTTGAGAAATTCTGGAATTGACCTGCCCTTGACTAATAAGAGTGTTCCGAAACTGAGTCTCTTGATTTCTGAAACAGTCCGGGAAATTCAGATGAAAAGAAAACTTTCAATGAGTGCTGGAAAGACCGCACCTTCTCGTCTGTCATTGAAATGATTTGTTTGGATCAGCCTATGATCTCTTGATACAATATGGCCCTCCAGAGATGTAGATGTTGCATTGTAAATATCAGGTGTCAAGGCGCACCAAATCATCAAAAGAAGAAATAATTGAAGTTAAGTTATAGTCAAGAAAAAAACTGCAGAGAAGAAGCTGTGCAACTTAGAATGATTGACTGCTAATTCAAGATGCCATCTTTAATTCATGAAAGGAAAGAAAAGTAAATTTTGGAGTTTTGAATAGTCACATGAGGTATGTGAAGTCACTACAATCATTATTTGATCTTTCAACTTGGTGACATATACATGTTCGTAGAAATAGTTGATGGTATGCATAATACTCCATCCCATAAAATAAGGTGTGCATGTTTTCAAAAAAGTCAACGTTTTAAATCTTTAACTAATAATTCGGTCAAAAATATATATACTTAGTGTATGCATGTTATATATTTAGATTTGTATTCAAAAGTACTTTCAGATGATAGTAATTTTGTGTTTATTGATGGCATATTTTAAAAGATATGAATGATCAAAGTTTCGCTTTAAAGACCGTGCTAAAAATGTATATCCCTTATATTATGGGACATAGGGAGTAAGTAATATGGATTAGATTTTTGCATGATAGTTGATGGTATGCATAATAGTTTTGAACTTTGCAAATCAAAATGCTATATTCCTTGTAGTGTTATTTGTGATAGTCTGTGTTATTGATGATATTTGTGAAAAATAACTCTTATCTTTTATGCTAGCTTTGAGCCATGTACTATGCTTCACATTTTATTCGCCCAATAGGTCATGCAAGTGAATCTGTATCATATGAAAATATTTCTGCAGTACACTACTAGTGACTACCTTAATCGCAGTGGAAGAAACATGCAAAAGTAGATATGAACATTAATATACTCGTTATAGTGTTGGTAGGTCAGATTGGATGAAAATAACTTTACACCTAGTCAATAGTCATATTCTGTATTTATATGCTATGCATACTGCATAGTCCATCAGCAGAGTGAAACTACTTTCGTATGTGCATGTACAATGGAGTAATATCTCATGCTGCTGGCATCCTACATTGAATTGTGGCAGGAATGATAAGCAAAGGAATTGGAGGGTTGTATTCAGTTTTTGGATGATTAGTCGTTCTACCCCAATGAGTTGAAGACTTGTTTCCTTCTCTCTTTAGTCTTCCTCGGCAGGGAATGTTGGGCCTGGAAGCTTGTTTTGCTATGTTGCTGCTTAGTATTAGACAAGAAATGTTTCATATTGTTTGTGGTTGCACTAGAAATGTGTACATATGTTTGTAAACTTGTAGTTATTATTGGTTTGGGGTGTAGGTATTTATGTTTGGCTTTGCACCGACCATTGGACACTGCTGGTATTGTTGGTGGCTATATGTAGCTTGCGTTTGTGATCGTGAATGAATGGTTGATTGGTTTGTTGCTTACTTGCAATGTCTATTTTTGGGTTTTGGTAGAGATGTTTTTTTAGTCTTGGATGCATTGCAGCTTGCATGTCAACAACTTGATGTCTCTGTAATAAACCATGGACAATTGTAGCTACATTATGCATCACATGGCACAAATGACTTTCCAGTTTTTCATTTAAATACTAATCCTATCAGGAAACTTTCACCTTCCTCGCATCTGCAACTTGCATTGGGCATGTTTTTGTTGTAATAGCGTGCCCAAGCTCATGTTGCCGGCAGCATATTCTTCCTTTTTGGCACTACAGACAGCATATTCTTACAAATATCATCTAGTGTTCATCCTGCTATAATAACATGTGCAATGACCTTCGAGATATTATCCCACTGATTCGGTGAAGATGAAGAATATGAATGTCCCACTGATTTCTTATATTTTTCTTGGATCTCTCATTTGTATTTGAAGATGTGACTACATCTTGTAGGTTCCTGGAAACTATGATCCAGAACACATAGACAGGGAAATATGTATGCTTATCAACTATTATGTCCGTGAAAGAACCAGAACACATAGGTAGGTAAATATGTATGCTTGTCAACTATTCTGTCCATCAGTAAAAGAACGAAATTTTAGCCTTGTTCTAAGTCAAACCATCGTAAGTTTGATTGAGTTTATGTAAAAATGTATCGACGTTTATGATCTCATTTATGTATGATACGAAAATATATTTCAATGTGAATCTAATTATACTAATTTAGTAGCATAAATTTTAATATATTTTGATATAAATTTGTTCAAACTTACAATGGTTTGACTTAGACAAAGCTAGAATTTCATTTTTTTTGAACGGAGGGAGTACCAAATTACGATTACCAATTTGAAAAATTTCGTAACTTGGTATCACAGACATATTCTATGGTTTCAGTTACAAAATCATATTCTAAAGTTTTAATGCTCTTTTCAAATTTGCCATGCTTGTGCATAAAAAATGGTATTGTTTTTCCTTAGAGAAAAGACTCTTTGCTGATGAGGAACATCCCATATAGATAGATATGGTTCATGAGCATTCAAATCAAGATTCAAACTTGACTTTTATATGAAGAATTAGAAAAGAAATATGAATTTTGCTACCAAGAACCAGAAGTCAATTTGAGTTTTACCTGTATGCTACATGCTTCATGAAGGGATGTCTTGATTAGAAGAATATGATGCAATACACGTTACTTAATTATTAGAATGTATTTAGTTGTCCTAGAAGTTGTCTGAGATGTTGCTGAGTTATGTTTATGCATGAGTTGTCATTTAGTTGTCAAACTATGAGTTGTTATTTGGTTGTCATATTTGTTGTATGTAAGTTGTCTAACGCTTCAGGCTTGTAAATAGAGGCAATGCCCTCTAATTTTGAAACTTGACATGTACCTAATACCATATGAATAGAACTTGATGTTTATACGATAGATCTTATATAAGATCACTTCTCTGAGATTTGGATTAAGCTCATAATGTCTGTGGAGCCTCTTGGTCCATCATCGTCCCTAGATTGATATCTATTCAGCACGTTGTACCTATTCCTTCAATATCTTGTGCCGTTTCACTACCTGTCAACACCTTGGAGTGGTTCCTCCTTTACATGTTTTGTAGTTGTTTAGTAGCAGCAGCGTGGAGTTGTGCCTAGTTGATCATCTCAAATTGGCCAGCAGCAAAAAAGCAAGATAATGATGCAACACTGGCCAATGCTTTAGAGCATGAACTCCAAATATTTCAGATGAAATGAGTAGTTGCTTCAATCACCTAGTTGATTATTTCAAAGGAATGAAGGATATTCTCTCCCTTACTGAGAAGAATATGAAGTTTCTTTGGTGAGCAAATGCATTGTTATGCCTTGCAGCTCAAATAATTTAGTTGAAGGCTCAGGGGATGCTAGTTCATGTGATGTGGCTGGTATGAAAGAAGTGCAGATTGAAAGCAAGAATGCATACACTATAAATCCTTTAGATCTTTGTACTTTTGACAAACCACAAGCTATTGCTACATTAGTAATGCAATTCCATCTAAGAAACTTTAAAGACGAGGTTATCATAACAGCACTGATTAGCGCAAGATGAGTGATATTGAGTTTGCCAACAAACATTGGTTATATTGAAACCATTGACAGGAAAGATGAGTCATTCAATCAAGTTTCAAAAGATCATCCCATCAGCTATATGAAGTTAAAGGTACCAAAATATATGTTTCAAGTACAAAACTTGTTAGATGTACAACCAACATTTCAAAGCGCACTAAGGGAAGATCACTCAGTGGACTTCAAACTTTCCATACCATGAAGAATTCAATGGAAATTCAAGGCTCACTACTTTTGAACAAAATATGAGACTGCTTTGATGAACATAAGTGATTATGAGTATGAAGTATGACTACCAAGAGACAAATGTTTCAATTTTTTTAACATAGTTGGTCTATCACTTAGAACAAGCAATTTATGAAGATAACTCGAGGACGAGTTCCAAATAATTGGATGAGTATGATGAGGAACATTCCATATAGTTAGATATGGTTCATGAGCATTCACGTATCAAAATTCGAACTAGATTTTATGTGAAGAAGTAGAAGAGAGATATGAATTTTGCAACTAAGAACAAAATGTCAATTTGAGTTTTACCTATATGGTACATACTTAATGAAGAGTTGTCTTAGAGTAAAAGTATGTGATGTCATTGAACATGCCACAATATTATTAGGATGTACTTGTTTGCCCTAGAAGTTTTGTCTTAGATGTTGCTGAGTTATGCATGAGTTGTATTTGAGTTTTTATCTAGTTTTCAAAGTATCGGTTGTTATCTTGTTGTCATATTAGTTGTATGTAAGTTGTTTAAGGCTTCAAACCCATAAATAGAGGCAGCGTCTTCTAGTTTTGAAACTTCACATGTACCCAACACCATATGAATATAACTTGATGTTCCTATGATAGATCTCAGACTAGATCTATTCTTTGAGCTTTGGATTAAGATCATGTTGTCCATAGGTTTAGATTCAACCTCTTGGTCCATCTTCATCTCTAGAATGTCATCTAGCTCAGCACGTTGAAGCTATCCCTTCAACATCTTGTGTTGTTTCATTACCTATCAACACCTTGGAGAGGTTCCTCCTTTACATGTGTTGTGGTTGTTTAGTATCAGGAACACAGATCTATTCCTCCATTGCCCCGTGCTGCTTCAGTTGCCCAGCTTTAAGCCACTTAGGGTATCCATGTTGCACAAAAAACTACTCGTTGGATTGATAGCTTACACATATAGCATACAGAGTCTAAACCAAGACAACCTAGCCACGCTAGTCACATGAAAGGAAGAAACAAAACCACCTCTCCACTACCCCTCCCTATATATAGGGGCAATAAATACACTCCTAATGATAATGGTAGCTAAAAAACGAAGAGACCTTGAAACAAAGACAAACATTGAAACTATGCTTGAGCCCTTAACCCCCAGCAAACTCAAACAACATGCTAAATTCGCCCTCATTCTAGCTTCATCCCCACACCAAGAGTTTGGTCTTCATTTTGTCCAGGTCCACTTGTGATAAACCCAAGATTCCATTTTTTGGCATAAGCTTCAACAATTGCAATGCTTTTCTCCATATGCATGTAATACAATGTGGGAAAACAAATCTTTAATGGATAATCCTCTAACCATACATCATCCTAGAATCTTATGATCTCCCCCATCTCTATACATAATTCCATCCTTTCCCTCTTTGATACCAGATGTTAGCCTCCCATAGACCTAGCTAGAATTGAGAAAAACCCATTTTGCATGTTTTGTTGTCAGAAACTCTTCTCTCCTAGATGTTTTCCTTAACACCCTTATACAAAGCTTATCCTCTCTACTATCAATCCTAGCTAGCCATTTTTGCCAACAACATAGTGTTGAAGGCCCTTGTATCCAAAACACTAGCCCATCTGAAGGACCGAAGAGCCGACTAGAGGGGGAGGTGAAGAGAAGCCTTTAAAAATTGCCCACCAACCTCTCTTATTGTCTTGTGCAGGATCACTTATCAAATATTAGCTACTAACTCTAGGGCACTACAAGGAACACTCTCGAATTAGCATTCAAGACAAAGAACGCAAAATGAGAGAACCGAAGACTCAAGCGCTTGTCCTCTACTAGCCCCTACACACCTAAGTGTGCCTCACTGAAGAGCTTAGGAAGTAATAGTTTAGGCATACAATAGTGAGTCAAAGATACACGGTCGATGGAAAAACAATAGCTTAAGCTTAAAACACCAAAATGGGGCTAGCCAACAACTGCACACTGGCTTGTCTGGCAGCAGGCTCCAACTTGTCCTATGGAAACAACTGAGGACCACAACATTGGCTTGTGTAGTGACTTGCACTGGCCTGTATAGTGGGTCACACCGGCGTGTCCAGTGTCCTGCTGGCTTGTCTAGTGGCCTGTTGGAGGCTCTCAGCCTACCGGATTTTACTCCGCAAGCGCACGGAGACCGCTATAGCCTTTCACCCAGAAGTATTCCAAGGTATCGTATTTATCCACAGGGAAGCATTGAGATAGAGATATCAAACTATCATTCATCCAGCTGTTACTACTCATTCTTGTCAATCGATAGCTAGGAACGATTGACACAAAGTACCATAAGATACAAGCCAAGCACCGTTGGCAAGAAAACAGGTAAAGCTAGGAGGACAACGAGACAGGGACTGCGGTATGGTCTTCTATCTCTGTTGATAGCACTTAAGCACGCAAAACCTTATACTGCAAGCGCACAGTATCGTGGTAGCTTTTCCCCAGGATGAGTATCTTGGGTTTTGTCAATCCAAGGATAATTACGCTTAGGCTATTATTAATCTAATATTAACTTAATTACTAGCTAGTTCTAATAGATCTAAACAAGCTTAAAAAGGGATTAAACTACTCTAATTATACTTCTAATTATGCTCTAAATATACTCTAATTACGGTCTAAAAGAGATCTAAACTATAGCATAAAATGATAGAACAAGTATTATGCTATAAACGAGATAGATATGATTTAAACATAGCGAAAGGATCCATAAGAGATATGAGACAAACAACTTATGCACTAAGAACCACCTTGAAACAAGATCTATCATTAAGCAAAGATTAAGCATGATCATGAATGTCAAAGGTTTACTCGAACCTTTCTCCAGCCCTACTGTCACTAGAACCAATTAATCAATGAACAAGTAAACCCCAACCATCTCTAAGCATGAGTAGATTCAATCAACTAATTAAAGTAAAAAGATCTACTAAAAGAACATGAAAACGTTTAAATCTGGCTAGATAATCATGTTGGAATTAAGCATTGCAAAGCTATGGATCATAAACCATGCATAAACAAGAAGCTAAGTCTAGAAGACAAACTTTATTGATCAAATCATCAAGGCTTTATCAAAGTAACATAAGAAGTATGAGAAATTACTCAAGATACATCATGAACTTGAACCATAGTCGTCGCGATGAACTCGACGAAGAACATGTCGAAAGATGAACTCGAGCAACCCTCAGGAGGGCCCTGGTCGGCCGAGCCAGACCCCTAGGGGTCGGCCGACCTCCAGGCCTCCTACCTCCTCTTGCTTCCTCCTTTCGCCGAGATGTCCTTCTCGCTGAGTTGAACGCCTTTGGCCCCCGAACTCTGCCCTAGACACTCGACTTACAATGAATTGGTGGTGAATAATGATGCCCCTCCCCTTGGGAGGCCATATATTTATACTCCGGAGAGTCCCCTATACATGGAATCTAATAGGTCAGTTCTAAGAGTCCTAAGACACATAAAACACCTATTTCTAAGTATATACAAGCTTCTAGAAGAGTCCCGGTCGTTCACATCTTCCCATGCTTAGAGATGAAGTCATTGTCCTATTCCTTTCCGAAATCAGCTTTCTATATTCTGTAGCCTTTAGTATTTCTACCATAACTCCCTCATCCGAAGTCCAAATAATGCAAAATCTGACTCGAAATTGTAGAGCTCGAAGAGACCTACAACTTTGGTATTCAAACTTTCTTCATTTGACATCGTTAAGGTCTCCGAATTGGGCCCATAAGGTGCTGCTATCCTGAAATCCGAGAATATCTCAAGATTTAATTAGAGTTTGGATTGGACTCTCAATAAACCTTCCTTATCTTCATATTCTTCATACTCAAGCAATCCTTATCCTCCGGAACCTTCTCCATAATGGGCTTGGGCCTTCTTTTGGGATTTAATTGCTCTTCTTTAATTAATCATCTCACCTCCCTAGACTTGTAGCATAAATCCTTTCTTCGAGAAATCCTCAAATTTATATCAATTATACCCTATTTTCCTGCAAAAATCAATATTGCACAAAAACAAAGAGCATTCTCGAAAACGGGATTATTTGTTAGCAAAACAAGACTAAATCAAAAGATTAACTCTTGAAAAGATATAAAATTATATAAAAATAGAGCATAATTTTAGTCGAAATCTTGCGTCAACAATCTCTGCTAGCATACAAGAGCTATCCGTGCTAAGGGTCAGAAGGATCTCAACAGAGTTATGAACTTGCGTCGAGCGAAATTCCAGCGCCCTCGAGGGGTCAGAGGGTAGATAGTTGACACCCGAAAGAGGACCCAAATATCACCTACGGGCCTCCCGAACGAACGGGCCTGGACTACACAGGCACACCACACGCTGTCATCGAATGGGGCTATACCAAGCAAATCTGCGTGGAGAGGATGGCACGCTACAAACACGTTCAAGCTTCACTTGAACAACACTAGTTCATCCTTGGCCAAAGGAGAGGAACTAACCAGAGCCTAGCGTATAGGTTGGATTGTAACACCGGCAAGCATAACAATGATCAATCAATTCTAGTTTAGCACAACTCAGGCCTTGAAATGGTGGACCAAAAGGAAAATGCAACTACACCACTCGAGTTACTAACAGAGACGAAGATAAGTGCATAAAGTAGAAAGATAAAGTACTTGCACTTGTCAATAATAGGAAAGTAGTGCTCAAGATAAGCAAATGAAATACATTACCGAATACTTTCGATTGACTCTGATACAGTAGACCGTCTCTAACTCCTACCTAAATACTATTTTCAGAGTGGAAGCACCTCCCTTGGGGTGCCTCCTAGAGAGGGAGAAAGAGAGTTCACATGGTGAATGGTACAAGTGAGAATAAGGGGGGTGCCTCTCTATTTATAGTGGAAGGGGTGCCTTGGAGAGGTGGAGCTGCCCCCTTGATCCTAGGGAATATTCCCTTCTTGCTTGCATGTGAAGGAAGCTTGAATGCATGGCTGCTTAGGAGTGAAGGAATGCTGCATGCAAATGACAATTGGGGCCGGGTGTCTCCTCTCCAGGCCAGGCAGCTTGCATGCAGGGTCGGGCGGCCATGTGGTTGGTCGGTCGACCGGCATGTGGGGCCAGGCGGCCTCTCAACTTGGTCGGATGGCCCTTGGATCCACCGCCTTCACTTCATCAATGGTCTAGATGCACTTCCCAAGGTCGATGACTGTTGTATATGTTTTGTATGTGGCGGGCGGCCAAGGTTGTTGGCCGGGCGGCCGAGGAGGTTGGTCGGGCAGCCGAGGAGGTTGGTCGGTCGACCATTGTTTTTCCTGCCTAGCTGTCCGATTAATGGTCTTAGTGTTGGATGTTGAGGATTGAACAGTGTTGGATTGATGAAATCACTAATCCATTGTATCCTTGCATGTAAGTGACGTGGCAGTGCTTGGGCTAAGGTTGAAGGACCGGGCGGCCAGCATGCACGGTCGGGCGGCCATGTAGTTGGTCGGCCGACCTGTATGTGGGGCCGGGCGGCCAAGTAGTTGGCCGGCCGACCTGCATGTGGGGCCAGCCGACCATGTAGTTGGCCGGTCGACCTGCATCTGGGGCCGGCCGACCATGGCCCTGAGCCCTGGCCTTTTGTCTAATTTCTTCTTGCTCCATATGATGTATATTTTTATGGAATTCTGAGTGTTCCCTTGCAAAATATCGAAGACCACCAAAACTCGTGGAATTCGTTAGTGTTAGGTAAATAATGCACAGAACTTTATATATACCCCATTTATTCACCGAGGAATTGACGGTCAAAATGGTGAAATAACGACCGTCAACACCCCCACAGTCTTGAACTTTTGCTCGTCCTCGAGCAAAGCTAAGACTTAGACTCTTCTTACCTATGGAGCTTTTTGTCCATACCTATGGGGCTTTTGGCTCTTCTTACCTTGTCTTTGGCGGTTGAGAGATGGAACAATCGTAGTAGAGCATCACCAATCTCTATCTCTTTTCTGGTTTCATGCTCGGAGGATTTTGAAAATTTTGAAAGTATAGCTCAAGTTCCCCAAATGGTACCCTCGATCGCTCAAGTGGTTTCGAATTTTCCTCACTAGGCCATAGGCCAAACTTTTCCCTATCAACTAAAGGCTTATGTAGAGCCCATGGTAGGGATAAAGTTGGCTTACCTATGTCATGTATTTTGTTGAGTCAAAGATTGGTTCTAGTAAAGTTGGTGATACATCTCGTCCCGATCAAAAGGGAATGGACTTGTTTTGTGGGTGGATATGGTCTGTGAATGAAAACTCCTTATTTGATGAATCCCCTCTTGAAACTTTGAAGCTTTTGAGTACATGAAGCTATCATTTTCTTTTCTCTTTCTCTTTTTTTCTTGTTCTCTTCTCTTTCTCTTTTTTTTCGATATCTCCATGTCTCCTTCTTGTATGAGAGCTTTGGGGGTATTGCTGAAATATGACTGGAGTATTTATTTGGAGACCATATTTGTGGTTAGGTATGTGGATGATGGATATGGTGGAGAAATATCTGGTGTAGATGGATGCTTGAATCCAGTGTAGATTCAAACATAACAAGACAAAGAAAGGCTAGCAAATGAAGATGTGTGCGATGGATTTTGATTGAGACTTGAAGTGCCACTACTTCATAAGAACTTAAAATCTGACAAAACTCAACATAACAATAGGTAGCATATGTAGAGGTTTATCATGTAAAGCATTTGGCTCTGGATAGGTATTTCAAACCACTGATGAACTTTCTCATTTTAATTTTCAAAAAGAAAATTCCGAGAATTCACCTTAGTAGGATCAAGATGGGTTAAACTCAAACCTTGATTATATCACATCTCACAACAACTTAGACTTGGTTGGAAAGTACTTGCTCCCACAAGGTTAAAGACTAAAGGTAGGATCACAACGGATGCCAATAAGTTCAAATTTCAGGAGAGTGTCAAGTTGTAAACGAAATACTTACAAGAAATTAACAGAGCAACTATTCATCATCTCCTTTAAGCAAGGGTATAAACAAAGTTCTAACATTATAGGAGTTAGTTTATTCATGGTAAAAGCAAATCTTTTTGGTTATTGTTGAATTATGCAAATCTTTATAACTTTTCTTTTATCCGGGATAACAAGAAGTAAATATTTTTGGTGTCATGGCAATTTTCAGGATTTAAGATATCAATTAAATACAGAGCATTTGGGGTACTCACCTGGTGATCTCCCCCCCAATCTTAGTTCTTGCAAGTGATTGCCAAGAAACTGAGCTTCAGTATTACCTAGCATTGCCTTCCGCAAGCTTGTTTATTCCCTGGGTGACGACTATGCTGCTTGTGTTGCTCACCTATGTTAGGCGAATTACCTTCTCTCTCTACTCTTGTTTTGCCTCCTCTAAAATGGCTGTTTGAGTCTATCTCTATTGCTGCTATTTAGACTGTTTACAAAGTCTCGGGAGCTTTGATTTGTAGATAAATTTGATCTGATGATACTACTCTCGTGGGTGAATGTCTCTTGTTGGATTTCCCGCTCCAACATTGTGTTTTGCCTTAAGTCTGACATTCTTCCCAAGTTAGACAGTTTTGGTCACGCCAGCTGTTTTATTCCTAAACAGATTGAGTGGAATGATAGAGGTGGATGTTTGTTGGAGTTGACTCCTTTGCATCCTTTGCAGTTTGCCAGCAACCTTAGTTAATGGTTGTTCGCCATGCTTGTGATGCCGTAGGTGGCTCATTGGCACATTGATCCTTGTTGCGCCTTTCTCATGATGACGTATGTGGCTCTTCGATGCATTGATCAATGGGTAGAGTAGACCAATCTTTACCTCCGATATACGGCTCGTCTTGTTGTATGTCCAGCCAAGGGAAGGTAATTCAGGAATGCTCACTCGTAGCATTCCTCCATACTTGGGTGATGTCTCTACATATACTTTATGCTGATTGCAACCTCATCGTGTAGAGACATCTGGTCTTCTGGTTTTGGAGACAAACCCTGAGGATGAGAGATGTCTATGACCTTTTTGGTCGCTTCCTAAGTGATGCAGAGCATAGTCAATGTCTTACAGCGATCAACCACTATTGTAGGTTGAATATCGAGGTCATTCCTCTCAGGGGTTGGATTGGAGGATGTATGATATTACTTGGTATATCCTCCCCCAAGCTTGATTCTTGTGTTGTCATGAAACAAACCTTCTGTCAAAGTTTTCATGTTCCGCTTTGTCCTTCATTTTGATTCCAGTGGAAGACGTTGTCCAATCATGGCACGAAGAGATACTCAAGATCGAGAGTGGATGGCGTGATGGCATTTTCGTTCCTCCTTTATGATCTCTGGAAACTTCCTTCTACCTTTTCCCTACATGTTAGGATTCGACATGCACAATTGTCTACCTAACAAGATTTTTCCTAGGTTGGGCAGAGTAGATTGCTAGCTTAACTGATCTGGAAAAGCTAACCTTTGATAGCACTGTTGGAAGATCTTATGGTCATAGGATCTTAGCAAGATGAAAGTTTGGTTTCAAGTGCTACCATGATAGCACTACTAGAAGATCCTAGCACGATGAAAGTTTTGTTCCAAGAGCTATCACTAGCAGGCATTTTAAAACAACCTCTAGAAAGAGAATGTTGAAAATAACTATTTGAGGGGGTTACCTTCATTGATGCTGGAAGTATCCATTCTAAAAATTCCATCTCGGTAGACGGTAGGTACATTAGGTTCTCGCTCCATGGTTGGTCAATGGAATATTAATGTAGCGGACATCCTTTAGGTGCTGCTTCGTTGGCTTGGAAATTTTGGTTGTTTTCTAGAAGCTTGTCAAACGCCAGATAATTTTCTCCCCCAAGCTTGGATCCTACGCTGAATGCTGATTCCAAACTTGCTCCCTATCATGCTTTCTGCTCTTCTTTCTGGTCATGATACTTGTCGGTCATGACATGTGCCACCAGTCATTGTCTGCCCATGTGCCACACAGCCATCGACTGCACGTCATGACACCAACATTCTCACTATGCTTGTGAATGCCAATTTTTCTGTGTTTGCCTATGTGGTGCTTAAGATGGAACTCTCCCACGATGAGAGGTGTCTATGCCTCCAAAATATCATCATTATCTTGCGCCAACAGTCTCTTGATCATTAGTAACCAATAATGACATCACTACTAGGCTAATTGATTATTAGCCAATATTTTGTAACACTCCTCTAAGCATCTAAGCCCCATGGTAAGTTTTGGTGATTGAATGACAAGCTTAATCATAGTTGAATGAGCTCATGAGTGCATGTTTAATAATTAATATTGTTGGTTTGCTCATTGGATAAGGAATATGGCCCCTAACTTCAACAATGACCCTCATGGTTTGCCGATGGGTTTTCTCTCAGATCGTGAAGGCTAATGACTCTTCTAGAATCAACGAACAAAGAGTTGGTGGATCCTTATGTAACTAGGGTTTCTATTTTTCTAATGTCTGCACTATCAAGGGTGGTCCAAGGTCGGTACCTTGATCTTGAGAGATGTCGCGTATGGATGCACACACAAGCCAAAAGACTCAAGAACATCACAGGTGCAAGCTATAAAGGCTTAGGGTCTAAGATAATGAAAGGTTGAATCAAAATACTTGAAGAAAATCAAGTTAAGAAAATGACTCTATGGACCTGACGGTTCGACCACTTGGAAATACAACAGACCGTACCAATTAGTTTGACAAGGAAGTGAACTCAGTGAAAGATTCAGAAATTGCATGGATCAAAAGTACGGTCTTGAAGATCGTCCTATATCTCAGACCAATTTGATAGAAGCTACGGAATTTGTGGAAAAATGGAGTTCTATGGACTGGAAGGTACGATCTTACTAATCGCACTAATCATCGTCGATTTCCACATAAGAAAAGTAAAATCCGAGTAAAGTGAAATACAATGGACCAGAAGGTACAATCTTGCAAACCATACTAACCCTCGAATAGTTCATACTATTAACAACTAATTTTGGAATTCCAATGAGTACAATGGACCAGAAGGTATGGTCTCACAAACTATACAATCCCTCAGACCATAGTAAAGTAATGGCTAGTTGAAGTGATCGTTGGAAAGTACAATGGAGCTTATGGTCCAACCTTAGAAAAAATAATGGACCGGACCATTTGATATTCACTACATCAGCAACTTTCTTTTTCCAATAGCTCTATTGCATGAAGGGCTATATGTGTTGGCATCAGGGTTCATTTCCATACTTTTGACACTCTAATCAGTTCATCGACTTGAAGTGTCACATTTGCTTCAACACTTTGCATTAAACCACTCATTCCACACCTGGAGAGCAGGTGGGAAGGTCTAGAGGCTGGTGTGCATCCGTCTTGGTGAGGATCAAGGTCAGGTGAAGAACAAAGGCTTGTTACTCTTGGTGTTTGGCAGCACCTAGGCAGACTTAGTGACCGGGTGTAAGAATGTAGACTGCTACTAGAGGGAGGAGGGGGCGAATAGGAGCACTTAAAATCTCCAACTCAAAAACCTGGACTCGACTTAGCAAAGAACACATGTACTTGGCACCGTCCACTAAACATATACGTGCAAATACAAAGTGGAAGTACACGGACAAGCTCCGAAAATAATGGATGAATACCAAGCTTAGCGGACAAGCTCCCAAAAGAATGAATCAGCCCTCACAGTACGCACTGGATGCTTAGGTGGTGC
Organism: Paspalum vaginatum; assembly: GCA_030272315.1. Lineage (NCBI taxonomy): Eukaryota > Viridiplantae > Streptophyta > Magnoliopsida > Poales > Poaceae > Paspalum > Paspalum vaginatum. The sequence goes on along the minus strand of CM059019.1, from coordinate 11,543,782 downwards.
AGCACCAGATGGTTCGGTGTGCACAAAATGCATGGGAGGAAAATGTCTTGGTGCGAAAACACTACAACACACCAGATAGTCTCTGGTGGAGCGCCATACATTTTGGACAGAGAGGTGTCCTAGACTGAGCTAATGTTAGTTGAATGCATCGAATATTCCAGTGTGAGCAGTGAATGTTCTGGGCTAAAGAGCTCTATTGGTGGTCATTATTTCACTATTATGATTGCCAATTCCTCAGGGAATAAATAGACTAAAGTTCTATGCATTATTTATCTAGCACTGATGAATTCCATGAGTTTTGTTGGTCTTTGGTGTATCACAGGGAGATGCTCAAATTCCATGCAAGGCAACATCATTTGGAGCAATAGAGAATTCATGCAGAAGGACTTGAGAATGAAGTGCAAATAACATCACTATGAAGTATCTCAAATGTCCTCAAGGATTGCACCATTGCGAAGATCCCATTGAGATGATCGAAATGGACTCTTGGTTCTTTCAATTTGGAGTTTGGATGATGCAAAAGTTAGTGCCATCGCAAGATCAGCACCACCGACACTGAGGAGGGTGGTCAGGCAGCTAAAGGCATGGCTAGCCGGCCATGCACTCTTCCAAAATTCCTTTTCTTTCATCTTATTCATCCAAGGAAGTTACCAAGAGCCCAATTACACATGGAGGAACAGGCCAAAGTCGAATCCAACGTCGAAAGGCTATCACGTGGGCCAACAAATGGTTGGAAGGCTAGAAGGATGGCTGGCCAACCACAAACTTCACTGCCTGGCCACCTCACAAGGCCGGCTGGCCACCTAAGAAGGCTGCTTGACACATTACTTGGCTGCCTGACCACAACATTAGCCGCCTAGACATTTCAACCAGTGTATCGACTTCTAGGAGGCATCCTAGGCATTGGAGAAGCAAGGCAGTGCATCGGACGGCTGCCCGACCATGAATGATTGTTGGCCGGCCATGGACTTGGCCGCCCAGCCTACGTGGTGGCCAATCGGCCACCCATGTAGCCGCCCGACCAAACGTCTTAGCTGTCTCGCTGACCTTCCCTCTCCAATAAATAGAGGGGCACTCCCCCACTTCAGAAAATGTACCATTCACCATGTAAACTTTATCTGCCTCTCTAAGAGGTGCCCCACAAGTGGTGCCTCCACTCTGAAATTAGAGTTTAATTTGGAGTTAGAGAAGGCTCTGCTGTATCATAGTCGGTAGAAAGTATTCGGTAATGTCTAATGCCTATTCTTTTATATTACCTTCCGATGTATGACTTTAAGCATTTAAAGTATTATTTAATCTATCTTTGTCTTTGTTATTAACTTGATTGGTGTAGTTACATTTTCCTTTTGGTCCATCATATCAAGGCCTGATTTGTGCTAAACTAGATTTGATCAACGCTTATTATGTTTGCCGGTGGTACAATTCATCCTATATGCTAGGCTCTGGTTAGTTCCTCTCCTTTGGCAAAGGATGAACTATTGGTGTTCATGCTTCACTTGAACAAGTTTGTAGTTTGTCACCCTCTCCACGCAGATTTGCTTAGTAGTCCCACTTAGTGATAGTGTGTGGTGTACTTGTGTATCCCAAGACTATTGTTCGGGATGCCCATAGGCATTAGCCAGTTGCCGTTTGGTTGGCCTCCTATCTGTCCCCTAGCATCCTCAATGTAGTTTAGAATTTTGCTCGACGTAAATTTAGAACTCTATTAACATTCTTTTGACCTTTAGCACAGATAGCTCTTGTATGCTAGTAGAGATAGAAGACCATACCATAGTCCCTGACTCGTTGTCCTCCTAGCTTTACCTATTTTCTTGCCAACGGTGCTTGGCATGTATCCCATGGTGCTTGGTGTCCAAGGAGATTGAACCACTAAAGGGTCTCTCTTAAGAGCCTGGGGAAACCACCTTCTTCTTTGCAGAAGCTAACACATCTAGCAGCTTCCATCTGAACAGAGGACATAGGAATCGGCCTTACCCTTCGGCAACTAACACATTGGCTAACACACGACGACTATAGACTCTTCCCATAGGGCAATAATAACAATACTCGTGAACTACATGGTTCACTCATACAAGGGTGCTAACCAAAGTGGAGCAAAAACTATACTATCCAATTGTAAGAAGGGCACTGGACACAACTAATAGCGGACCACACAACTTCACTGCTGGAGGGAGCTGGAGATTACATCTGGGGACGTCTCTCTGGAGCTGATGATGATGATCTCTGGTAGTGGCTGAGTCTGGATGATTGGGTCTTCACCATCTTCCTCGGTGAGTCCTTGGTGCAAGGCAAGACCGAGTGATCCTAGCTCAAATTCCGGTGGTGGGGAGGTTGGTGCAGCTTCCAAGGGCTCTTCTGTTACTAGAATCTCTTGGTCAAGCGCTAGAGTCTTCCTTAGGATGAGGGGTTCTACTAGCTCTAATGGAGGAACTGGGAAGAGTTCTGGCTTGCTCGAAGGTCTAGAGGGGTGACTGTGGTGCTTTCTAGGACTACGACTCCACCTATGAGATCTCTAGCCATCCATTTCTTCAAGGGGAGGGGGATGCCTGTGAGAACTGGAGGTTGGTTGTCCATGGTTTCTTGAACTTGAGAGGCTCTGGGTTCCTCTAGCCCATTGGATGTGCTTTAAGCACCTTGCTGGTGTGTCCCGAGATGGATGCTTGTGTCCTTTCCGGGTGGCAGACATGGCATTTGGCAGCAATTTCGGGTTGCACTGCTGATGTACAGTATTGCCTGATCGGTCTTTCATCGACTGTGTTGCACAGTCCGGCCATTTAAGACAAGGTCAGTGGGCTACATGGTGAGAGTCACTTCCTTGTTTCCTAGGTTCCTAGTGTACATGTCCTGGTCATTCACCTGGCTTGATTTTATCGTTGACCTTCACGATGTATTGCCAATCTTCTTGCAGCCTTGGTTGAGCACAGTTTTGAAGGCAGATTACTTAGCTAGGGAAAAGGGGAAGAGAAGGCTAAAACTCATTTTGAAACAGAGTAAGGTAAGGAGCAGATGTGTTTTTCAATTGATTTTTGGACCCAAAAATGCTTTTCCAACCTAAGGATTACGTCCTACGGCCAACTTACGGCTCTGATACCATCTGAAACACCCCACATACTTGATGGGACTAAAATATTCTTTATTTTCCTAGGTTCGGTAATCACATTATTACATCATAGTAGTACATATCCGCCCTAACAAGACAGACCAAATAGAGCACAACCTGAAAAACACAACAATAGAACTTGAAAAAGTAGGCGCAAGCTTACCCACTACACAGTTGGGAATAGTTTGTAACCCTTGTGTAAACCAACAACAAAGCAAGGGTGAGTTTGAGATGTACTCGGCAAGCCCACCTTCCTCTTTGAGGAATTCAGGTTAAGCCTATTGCTACAAGCAAGATATATCTAGAGCTCAGGATAATTTGCGAGAAAACATTTTCAAATGCATGGTTCAATAGTTCATAGTTTTCATTTGGAAAATGCTCTTTTCATAAAAGGGGTTGCCACTGGACTTGCCGGTCCACCGTGGCCCATGGCATATAGCCAACACTTTTTCACACCACTACTGGTCCTAGCCCATCATAGCACTTGGCATCCACTATCGAACCAAACACACCATCTTCACCAACCAAAACCCTACCCATTTTATAAAACTTCTAGTAGTTGAAACCAAGCCTTGACCCATCCATATCAGTGGACAATTGACTATTCGAAGATATTTTCTTATCTCTGGCCAGATAGTGTACAATGACCCACAAGTTGGACTCAGTGACGATTCACTATCGTAAACATCCAAATTCCAAATTAAGCCCTTACCTTCATGTTATCACCAAGCAGTGCCTCAAGAGGATCAATGCCACCTAGTCGTCTAGTGTCCCGCGACACTCTGATGACCCCAAACTTATCCCTTAGCCTCTTGCCACATCGGCACCATAGACAACTACTAGACTATCCATTCTGGCTCGGGCTTAGTTGCTACTCCATACAACGTCTAGTGGTTGTACTAAAAGAAGTTAGGCAAGATGAGACTTCAACTCAGTCCTTCAGGGCACAAACTCCCCCCAAAGCTCATTCCCGGGCAACAACATCCAATCCTCTCCGTGATGCCGGACCACAAATAAACCATGATAATGGTACCTAGGCTTTCTACCATTTAACTCTAGCGTAGTCGACTGAAGTCGTCTGTTGGGGTCTTACCCCATATTTTCAAACACACACACACACTCATCACCATATTTCCATTGACATGTTTAAAATAGATAATTAAGTGAGCGATCCACCTAAGTGCACTATATTAATAGTGACTCAGGTGGCTATCCTACCTAGTTTCCTTAGAGAGCAAAACATGCAAGTTTTATTATTTAATAGGGCAATGGGTTGTGTTTATAAAATTGGGTAATTTATGCATCAAGTGGGAATTCCAGTGGACTTGGGCTTCGCTTAGCTGGGGTAGCATGTACAGCTGTCGGACATCAATCCCCAGTGTTGAGTAGAGCATCACAAGAGCTTGACCGATCACACTCTTTGGTAAGGCCTACATGCACAAACAAAGGAAACAATAAGCAAGGCACAACATGAGCTCAACAAGAGTTTGGTTTGACCTGAGACATGGATTTATGAGTTGTTTGATGGCTCATACTAGCGGCTCTAGCTCGAGTGAACTGAGTTGCTTCGTGGCTAGGCACTATGCTGCAAATAGCCCACGCTAGGCCCGATAGCGATCGTCAAAGAGGCACCACAGCCGTGGGTACGGACGGCCACAATGATGTGGACGCGTCGGGAGCGCAGAGGCCGCATGTTGATGAGGAGGGTTTCTATGGAACAATGTTGACAAGGTGTGTGAGACGTACCACAAGGGTCTTAGTTGAGTAGGGCTCAAAAGTAACAAGACATGTATCCCAAATTTTGGTCTGTTGCTTAGCCCTTCTTGCCAGTCATGATCGCATAGCCTAACAGCCAACCACTAGCGTGAAAGGGAGGAGGACTCTGTTATCACATGGATTGGGCCAACTTGATGGGCCAAGTGTTGCGAATGGACCAACGTTGGAGTGTGGAAAAACTGTGAGATGTGCACAGATGTGTAGTGCTCAATTTGTGGAGAATTAACATGCAAGAATCACCCAAATCGGAGAAAAAATGGGGAAGATATGGGGTATATAGTGGTGAGGGGGTAGATTTTTCCTTTGTAATATTCTAGGGGGTAGATGTGTACTTTCCATGATGAACCAGTGAATTTGGTCCGGCGAACGGGCGACATGGGCTAGGGTGGGATTTTAGCCCATGGGGCCTTTTTCTTTCTCCTTTTCTTTTCCACTCCTGGCCCACCTCCTTTCTAACCGCGGCCTGACCACTCGGCCCATTGCGCGCGCGGGTGGGGAGGCCTATTGGGCTGGCCCACATGGTGGGGAGGGGAGAGACGGTGTGCCTGACGTCGTCGGTAGGGACCCCACCTGTCGGTGATCGTGGGAGTCGGATGGCGTTGGGGCACAGGTAGTGGGCTGAATCGGCGCATGAACCAGTTAGACCGAGGTGGCCAGTTGGTGTCACAGGTTGGGGTTCTCTACCATGTTGCTAGTCCTTAGGGCAAGGCTGGGCATTCAATGATGAGCCCGATGAGGCGAGACAGGTGGGGCATCGGTGGTGTGGTTTTGGTTACTAGAGGCACTCGGTGGCGGCAGGTGCATATACCGACGGTGCGGGGTGCGTCCAATGGTGGAGCCCTAGGAAGGTGGGAAGGGCGGTGGTGAGGCACTGATGAGGTGGAAGGTGATGCAGTGGCACTCGCCCCTAGGTTAATCGGGACCTAGTTACTCAGGTACGACTAATGTGGGGCGGCGGTGGCGCAGCGCATAGAGGAGTGCACTACAATGAGCTAGCTCACTGTGGGGTGCTCCCAGTGTGGGGTGGGTGGAGTGGAGCGGCGCTGGCATGATTCTGGGGTCAGAGTGGTTCGGACGGGGCTTGGGGAGGAAGGGGTGATCTCGCCAGGGGCTTCTTAAGTAGGCGCGATGAGCGGTAGCACCAGGAAGGGCAGAAGTGGTGCGACAATGATGTCGCAATGGAGATGTGTGGTGATGGTGGAGTGGGGAGAGGTTTCGAGGGTGTGTATGCGGATGCGGTGTCGGGACATGCTTGTTGCCTTGCATGGTGTCACGAGGCGGGTGGTAGGATGACAGTGGCGTGGCATTGTTGTCGTGCATGCGCAGGCAGGTGGGGAAACAAGAAGGGGGGAAGGGAGGCTAGTGGGTGGGTCCCGCATGGCAGATAGAGGGAGGAAGGGCGAAGGAGGACTAAGCCGTTAGCCCTAGGCCGGCAGAAAGAGGAGGGTGGTAGGCCTAGGGGGCACAGACAGAGCTGAGGGGGAGAAAGGGGTGGAGTAGGCCATGGGCCAGGAGAAGGAAGGAAGAGGGGGAGGGGAGCAATGGGGTGCGGCCAAGTTAGAGAAGGAGAAGGGAATTTATTCCCAGATTTGGATTTTGGTTTGGAATTCAGAGAAGTTTGGAGAGGTAAATTTGAGAGATTTTCTTGGAATTAACTCAAAATGTTTTTGAGGTAATTCATAAGGATTTTTTTGAGCTTATATTTGCACACCGTGGCAAACAAGTTTTCGAAATAAATTTTGAATTAGGGCGGAGTTTAGAAGAAAATTCTTAGGGTCGATTTTTGGGGCGTTACAATATGCTTCCTCATGAAAATGCAATCAAATGTATGGATAATTTAACATTCTTGTAGAAGAGTACAATGGTCTTGGTTTGGCCCAAATTGGCATGGCTGATGTGGAAAGTAGAATATTGGACTTCCTTCCGGTTGACAAGTATGGCCACATTGTCACCTATCTTTATCAAACCGACCTCTCCAAGGCAACTCCGTCTGGTGTGCTTGGCAAGATCAATGCACATGAGATGTACATGAACATCACATCGGATGAGAGTTCTTCATCCAAGAAGAAGGATCTTGCTCTCAAGGCAAGATCATCAAATTAGAAGAAGTTCACCCCTAAGAAAATGATGTGGACAACAAAGAGGATGAAGAAGAAGAAGATAGTGGAGAAGAGGTGGCTTTGCTTATTCGCAAGGTCACTAGTGCCTTGAGCTGCCTTGACAAGAAAGGCATCAAATACTCCTCAAGCAAGAAGAAATTCATCCCATCCAAGAAGAAGCATGAAGAGATGGAGTGCTACAATTGTGGCAAACTTGGCCAGCTTGTTCATCAATGCTGCCTCCCAAGCAAGAAAAAGAAATAAAAAGCACTGCAAGCATGACTCAAGTGAAGATGAGAAGAAGAGCAAGAAGAAAGAGAAGAAGCAATTCAAGAGGAAAGGAAAAGTCTACATTGGAGAGTGGATGATGGATGATGACACATCAAGCAACTCATCTTCCAACTCTAGTGATGATGAAGATGAATTGGTCACATGACTTTTCATTGCTACTACCTCTACACTGCCACTGGCTTCACAACATCTACCTCCACTCCACATCTATGCCTTATGGCTAAGGGTAGTTGTTGGCGGCCGTTATTCACCTATTGCGACCGCCAATTCCTCGGTAAATAAATGGGGTATAACTAAAATTCTGTGCATTATTTACCTAACACTAACGAATTCCATGAGTTTTGGTGGTTTTCGAAGTATCACAGGGAGATGCTCGAATTCCATGCAAGAAAACATCATTTGGAGCAAGAGAGAATCAGCTCATAAAAGGGCTTGAGAATGGATTGCAAATATCACTACTAAAAAGTATCTCAAATGCCCTCAAGGACTACACCATTGCATGGAGCTCGTCTAGATGACTCCAATGGACATATTATTTGACTCGTTTGGAGCTCGGATGAAAAAGATACAGAGAAATCAAATTAAAAAGCAGTGCTAACGTCATCGCTGATGTCAGCATTGCGCATTCGTACTGTGCGGGCGGGAAACAACCTGGAACCGCCGTGTGGCAAGCGGCGATTAGCCACGCTGACACTCCCGCGGATCGCGAATCCGCCCCCTGGCGGCGCGCCCTACCGGAGGCTGCCACATGGCATGCCATGGGCGAAGCGCGCGTACCCGCACGTTGGACACGGCTGCGGCTCGGTTCGGCCCTGCCGGCAGGCCACGTGGCGACCAGGGAGCGACGCAGGGCGCGGTTCACCTCGGTTTGGATGTGTGGCGCACACAAGAGGTGGGAAGGCACGGTTTAGCGCCGGTTCAAGTGGTTTGGCGGCGGTTTAGGCCGGTTCAAGGCGGTTTTGACTGGTTCAGTCGCCCAGAAGAGGAATCCAAGGCGGTTTTGACCCAGTTTAACTGCTAAATGACCGGTTCTTGATCCCAACGACCGGTTCAAGGCGTTAATGACCGGTTCTTGCCCGGTTTTCGATGCCAACACGTGCACAACACTGTTACCGACCTATCCAAGTTAGTTGGGAGGACAAGTGGCACCCAAGGAGCAGTTTGAGGGAGAATCTTGCATGTAGGCACTTGGAATATTCCCTCCTCACACTATAAATAGAAAGGCACCTCCCTCACTCTCAAATGCACCTCACCATGTAATTCACTCTCTCCCTCTTTAGGAGGCGCCCCTCGGGTGGTGCCTCCACTCTGAATTCATTATTTAGCTAGGAGTTAGAGTAGGCTTTGTTGTCTCAGAGTCAGTCGGAACCTTTGGTAATGTACTTTATTTTTCCTATCTTATGCATTACTTTTCGACTAATGACAAGTGCGAGTACTTTATCTTTCTACTTTATGCACTTATCTTCATCTCTATTAGTTACTCGTATGTTTGAGGCCTGAGTTGTGCTAAGTTAGTATTGATTGAGCTTTGTTATACCTGCCGGTGCTATAAGCCTCTCCTAGACTTAGATCTAGGAGTCAGGTTTGCTCTCACCCTCTAGCGTGGAGGATGAGTTTTAGTGCTCAAGCTCTTTTATGGTGGCAGATGCAACATGTCGCTTGAGCACTAGTATAGTGTGCCATCTTACCCACATGGCACTAGTTGGTAGCCTCTCTTGGTGACAGCATTAGAGGTCTCAGTATTCCAATCCTGTCGTTCGGTAAGCCCGTAGGTGTTAGCCAGTTACCATTCGGTTGGCCAACTATCTACCCCCGTGCCTCCTCGGTGTAGTCTAGAATTTCGCTCGACGCAACACCATAGCTCTTCTTGATCCTTTTGACCTTAGTACAGAAAGCTCTTGTATGCTAATAGAGATGGAAGACCGAACCTTAGCCCTCGACTCGTTGTCCTCCTAGCTTAAACCTGAGTTCACGCCAACGGTGTTTGGTTTGTATCACATGGTGTTGGTCTTTATCTCTTCTTGTTATCTTTTGGAATGAATGAGTTGGTAGTAGCCAGATGATCAATGAATTTGTATTCGCTCTCGATGCTTCCTTGTGGAAATAAATACGATACCTGGAATACTCCCGGGTGAAAGCTACAGCGGTCTCCGTGCGCTTGCGGAATAAAATCTGTTAGGCTAAGAACCGCCAACAGTAGTAAGGTAAAAACTTTTGATGACTCTAGCGATGATAATGATGATATGCCTTCCTAAGATGAACATGCTAGCTTAGCACAAGAGCAAAATCATGCAATTAGCAAGTTGAGTGCAAAAGCTTGAGAAGGCTAAAAATGAAAAGAAATAACTCTTGAGTAGGTCCAATGAGAATGATGATCAAGGCAAATTTGAAAAGTTATAAAAGAAAGTTGAAAGCCGTGAAGAGTGCAACAAGAAGCTTCTTGATGCCAATGAGAAGCTCTCATCAAGCAATAACCAAGCAAATAAATAATTTGATGAGGCCTACATGCAACTAAAGATGGAGTATGATGATCTTGATGTAAGCCACAAGATGATTAATAAACATCACATTGAGCAAGTTAATGAAATCGATGTGCTCAATGCAACCATTGAAGATCTTCACAAGAGCTACAAAGAGCTATCCTCCAACCATGAAAAGCTTAACACAAGGCATCAACTATTGCAACTCCATAGTGTTGAGATTGATGAAGCAAGAAAGGAACTAGAGCTCAACCTTCAAGTGATCAACTCAATTCACAAGGTTGATGAAGCACCCAATGACATCAAATCTTCTGACAAGACTTGTGTGCCCAAGAGTGAATATGAGAAGTTCAAGATTAAATTGAATCAACTCAAGGGCAAAATGAGTGAATCTCCCAATGCACCCAAGAATCTCAAATATTGTGCACAATGCAAGAACAAGGCACCTCTCAATCAAGTTGCAAATGTTCTCATCAAGCTCCAAGATGAGAATGACAAACTCAAGCAAGAGATGAAGAATATCTCAACCCTATATAGCACTCTTATCACGGGAGAAATAAAATTCAGAGAGATGCTTGCTTGCAAGGCCGTGAAATTTTATAGGAATGGCCTTGGCTATACTCCCATCAAGGAAAAGTGCAAGCCAGCACCTTAACTCAAGATGGAGAAGCCAAGGTGGTGTACCAATTGCTTGACCGAGAGTCACTTTGCATTTGAGAGCAATGCACCCCCAAGAGAGCCCCTTCCTAGTCAATTGAGAGCATTTGTCTTCAAAGCTCATTATGTGCTCAAGGGCGGGTCTAGTGGTAAAGTTACTGCCTACTTCATGGGTACAAAGGACGTGAATAGGCCAAAGAATATGTGGGTGCCTAAGTCACTCATTCCTAAGTTGCCACCCTCTCCAAATGAGAAATGGACACCCAAGCCAAAAGTTGCACCTATTCTCAGTGGGTGCCCAAGTCTCTTGCTTGAGTTTATTTGTGTGTAGGTGAACTACAAGACTAATGGATCACGTTGGGTGATGGCTACTGGATGCACTCAACATATGACTGGTGATTCCTGGATGCTCTCCTCACTTAGTGGAGAGGTAGAGGGATTCGACAAGATCACATTTGGTGACAACTCCAAGGGCAAAGTTGAAGGTTTGGGCATGATTGACATATTAAGTGAATACTCAATCTCAAATGTGCTACTTGTTGATTCATTGAACTTCAACCTATTGTCCATTGGTCAATTGTGTGATTTGTGTTTCTAATGCCTATTCAAGCCCAAAAAAATGATAGTGAGCAAGATTGATAGTGATGAAGAAATCTTCGAGGGTTTTTGGTACAACAACTTGTCTTGTTGATTTCACCTCCAAGAAGGCTAACTTGCAAGCATTCTATTCTCCAAGACTTCAAAGGGTTGGTTGTGGAATAGAAGGCTTGCTCATGTGGGGTGAGCACATTCAAGAAAGTGATGAAAAAAAAGACTTGGTATATGGTTTGAAGGACATCACATTTGAGAAGGACAAATTGTGTAGTGCTTGTCAAGACGTCAAACAAGTTGCAAGCACAATCCAAGCAAGACATTCATGTCCACTTCAAGGCCACTAGAGCTGCTTCACATGGATCTCTTTGGTCCAACAACATATATAAGTATTGGTGGGAACAACCTATGGTTTTCTGATTGTGGGTAACTACTCAAGATGTGTTTATTTTCTGGAGGACAAAACCAAAGTGGCACATGTCTTTAGCAAGTTTGCCAAGAGAGTTCAAAATGAATTCAACATTTCAATTGTGAAGATTAGAAGTGACAATGGAAGAGAGTTTGACAACACCAATATTGAAGAGTATTGTGATAAAGTCAGCATCAAGCATGAGTTCTCCACTACCTACACTCCCCAACAAAATGGTGTAGTGGAGAGGAAGAACCACACAATCATCACCATTGCAAAATCAATGCTTGATGAATATGGCACAAGCGAAAAGTTTTGGGATGAAGCCGTGAACACCACTTGCTATGCTTCCAACCGGTTATTTCCTCACTGCTTAATTGACAAGACTCCATATGAATAGCTCAATGGGAGAAAACCCAATATCTCGAATTTCTTGGTGTTTGGTTGCAAATGCTACATCTACAAGAAGCACCAACACTTGGCTAAGTTTCAAAGGTGTTGTGATATTGGTTTCTTACTTGGTTACTCATCAATGTCGAAAGCATATCCTGTATTCAACAATGCATGTATTCAACAATGCCACTGGCATGGTTGAGGAGGCATATGATGTGGAATTTGATGAATCTAATGCCTCTCAAGGAGCACATGTTGATGTTGTGGATATAGATGATGAACCACTTGTACAAGCTATGAAAAACATGCCAATTGGTGACATCAAGCCCAAAGAGTATGAGGATGAAGTGCAAATTGTCGATCAACCATCCTCTTCCATGGCACCTCAAGTTGGTAGTTGTAGGACCAAGACGTGCGATTAGAGGGGGGTGAATAGGAGCACTTAAAATCACAAAATCACAAACCCCCCAAGTGGTAACCGGAACTAAGCACCATCCACTGAACAGATACATGCCTAGCAGCAAGGGTGCCGTCCACTGTGTGGATACGCACCAATGCAAGAAAGCTCAAGATCCGAACAAGAATGACAGCGGAGCAACGGATTTTGCAATAACCGCCACAAGACACTCACCGCACCGAGGTGCGTCTCATTGAATCACAGTAAGCAAAGAGAATGGTCTTAAAGGAGGAATGCAAAAATTCATAGCAAAATCACAGTGGAAAAACCAAACTGGGAAGAACACAGCAGCTCCGTGGCACGACCGGACTGTCCGGTGGGACCGAACTATCCGGTGCCTGGTGCCGGACTGTCCGGTGGCGCTGCCTGAACAGTGGCTCACACCGGATTGTCCGGTGGGCACTGTCGGACTATCCAGTGGAACCGGACTGTCAGGTGGCCACTGCCGGATGGTCTAGTAGGGTCGCAGAGAAGACATTTTCAAACCAAACTTGATCAAACTTTGTCCAAACTTCAAGAAATTTAGCACAGGTTATCTGGACCCTATTTCAAAGTTATTCCCAACAGATCAACTCAAGATGACCGCCGAATCAGCGGGAATTTCAGATCTTGTGAAATAGCCATTCTTGGGTAAGAAAGGGGAGAACACAATAGAGGTTTGCTCGTGGCAATCCAGCAGGATTGAGATGAACTAAATCATGATCTCCACGTCCTAGCAAGTCCAGAACATCAGCAAGGAAAGGGATTCAAGCTTGCCCAACAAAAACACCCAAAAAGCAAGGATTGAACCCAAAAACCAAAGAGAGAGGGAGAGGAGAAGAACACAAGGTTGCTGCACGAATTTGCTTCAATTAAGTGCCCAAAATGGGTCTAAAGATTCAGCATACAAGCAGAAATTCGTCCCAAGCAACCACCCTCACCTTCCCTCAAGATTAGGATGCTAAATCCTACTCTAACCTCCCCAACAATTGAGCTCAAAGCTTAAGGACGAAAATCACCAAGTGAAGACTAATGCTAGCAGCCAAGAGAACTTCTAATGACCTGCCTTAGACCTATTTATACCCGAGTGCAATTTAGACAGTTTTGCACTTAGGTCCCTACAGCTAGACAAACCCTAAGGACTCAAATGAAAGATTACAGGATATTTTGAGACGGACGACCATGATGAAGTCTTGATCTTCGTAAGTTACACGCAATCCTCGGATACTCTCCACGTGCCCAGTAGTCCAATCCGCGATCCGCCCTCGGTTTTGAAGTAAAAAACCGGGAAACTTTAGGAAGTCTCCGCCTGGGCCAGATTTGGCCCATCTTCTCTATCTTGGCGAGTCGTGGCCCAACTCACCAAGGCTTGGGTAGCTTTGGGTGATGGTTTTGCATCGAAGACGCCAAAGCCACCCTCGCACGCCTTCGCACCACGCATTCGGTTTGGTGCACCGCGGTGGCGCCCGGCATCCCCTGTCCATCGGGGCAGCCTCGCAGTCGTTCGGAGGACTTACTCCTGCCGTCACCATGCCTCCCCTACGTATACCGAACTCCCATAGCCGATAGACGCCGAGTGTGCCTCTAGTCCCTTGGAGGACTTTCCTCTACCTCTAGTCCATCGGAGGGCCTCCTGTCCATCGGAGGTCTTGTGCCAAGTCCTTCTGGGTCTTGCTACTGTTGACAATCACTCATCACTCCGGAGGCAATGGAGCCGGTCCATTGGCTCTCAATCTCCCCCTTGATGAGTGCATTGTCAACACCTTCAACCTGTAACCAGAAATAGAACAAAGACAAAAGAAAAAGCATAAAACCGGAAAGAAAGAAGAAAAAGAAAAAGTTGCTCAAGATGCCCAAGGACCAAATACTGGCAGAAAAGGGCAAATTGAGACAACAAAAAACAAAGTCAAAGATCGACCCCCTAAGACAAGGGAAACCGTTCAACGCAGTTGATCAAAGTAAAGCATGACCCCTCAAGAAAGAGGCAAACTGGCTCAACACAGTCATGCTAAGGCAAAACATAGGCTCCTCCAGAAAGAGGCAAAAGGCTCAACACACCGATGCAAGAGCATGCTAAAAACTCAAAACTCCCCCTCAACTAGATTTCTATAGGGTCCTCCCCCTTGGTCCAACATCTCTCCTCAAGGGTCAACATCTCTCCCCCTTGTTGACAATGGACACATCAATGGTTCATAGAACTCAACTCCCCCTGAAATGGACAACTCCCCCTCAAAATATGCCATGAAATGCAGGAAGTGTACCATGAAGAGCTCAGCAGGGATGAAAAGCTAGCAAATACAAGTTCTAGCATACAGAGCAAGTAAGGGCAAGGAAGCATGCAAACAAGCTCAATTGAATCTATCTTATACAGATCAGGAGCATGTTTTACAGGGTTGTTGAAAAGAAAGCATCACCAACATGAATAGCATCCAACAAGATAGGCATGAACAGCAAGATGCTGGCAAAACATACAAGGTGTGCTACTCTCAACCAAGGCATCTACAACAGGCCATAAGCAGATTAGAGACTTGCAGATTTTAGATTTAGCAATTTTGAACTTCAAGCAAAACAGATCAAGTGCCAGGGGTTATTCACTTGTCGTTGCCACTTCTTACCAACCAATGCCAAGCCTAGGTTCAGAAAACCATCAGAAGCTTAAGACAAGGTTTTGGTCATACACAGCCTAGTCCAAGTTCAAGCCAAAGTGCAAAGGCAAGCTATCTCAAACTAGATCAGTGTGACAAGTAAACCCTCCTGGATCTTTTCAATTTAGCTCATAGGACACCACTTGTAAGCCACATTCAGTCAGATTTTAGATTAGAACAAGGTGCCATAAATGCTTAGGCATCAGTGTAACACAGGCATACGACTAGCATATCCAAGCATGAAAAGATAACATAGCATTCAACATTCCTACACATGCTAGATAGCCAAGTCAAGTGGTGATCATGGTTATTGATTTTGAAGAAACAAAAGTGACTGAGCTCACAAAAGATATTAGACAGATTCAAGGAGCTTAGCCAACCATGATCATGCAACCAACTGTACAATCTAGCACAAGCAAGTACTAACTTGTCATACCAGAAGAGCTCTAGTGCTAGTGAAAGTGAAAATGCATATGTTACAATGGAATGCATGGTATGAGACAAAATGCAAGAAAAGCAAAGAGAAGCAAAGAAAGAAAAGGCAAAGCAAAACCTAAACTATATCAAAGTTACCCCAACCTAAAAGGGGTAACAAACACCAAGCTCCCCACGCAAGTGAGCAAATATGCTCAGGTCTAAGGGCTTGGTGAAGATATCGGCCAACTAGTTCTCAGTCTCTACATGGATCAAGTCAATATCTCCCTTCTCATAGTGATCTCTCAAGAAGTGAAACCTCACGTCTAAGTGTTTGGTTCTAGAGTGCAGGACGGGGTTCTTAGCCACAGAAATAGCAGAAGTAGAGTCTACTAGGAGAGGGATCTTCCTAAAACTGAGACCAAAGTCGCTCAAGGTGGACTTCATCCAAAGCAGCTGGGAGCAGCAACTAGTAGCAGCAATGTATTCAGCTTCTGTGGTGGAAGTGGCTACGCTAGATTGCTTGCGTGAGGACCAAGACACAAGAGAAGAACCAAGAAACTGACAAGTGCCGGAAGTAGACTTGCACACCAGCCGACAACCCACAAAGTCAGCATCCGAATACCCTCTAAGAGAGAGCAACGAAGCTGAAGAGAACCAAAGTCCAAGCTCAGGAGTGTATTTCAGGTACCTGAAGACGCGCTTCACCTCTTGACGATGTGATAGCCTTGGTGAGGCCTGAAAACGCGCACAGAGGCAGACCACGAACTGAATGTCCGGCCTGGTCGCCGTCAGGTACAGAAGTGAGCCAATCATCCCTCGGTACTCTCTTTGGTCCACCACCTCCCCTTCTTCATCCGCATCAAGAGCCGTCTGTGTTGACATGGGAGTCGCCATGGGCTTGAGATCTCCCTTGTCAAACTTCCTCAGAATGTCCTTCGTGTACTTGGCTTGATGGACGAAGGTTCCTTCTGGGCCTTGCTTGATCCGAAGCCTGAGAAAGAACTGAAGCTCACCCATGAGACTCATCTCGAATTCACTGCTCATCTGTTCAGCAAACTTAGACACCAAAGCGTGAGATGAACCACCAAAGATAATGTCATCAACATATATCTGAACTAGAAGGGTGTCACTGCCACGACTCAACAGAAACAAATTCTTGTCTACTGAACCCATCACAAAACCAGACTTGAGCAGAAAGGCTTTCAACCTAGCATACCAAGCTCTTGGTGCTTGCTTCAGACCATACAGGGCTTTTCTCAACTTATACACCCGGTTTGGAAACTTGGCACTCTCAAAGCCAGGAGGTTGTCTCACATATACCTCCTTCTCTATGTAACCGTTTAGAAAGGCTGACTTGACATCCATCTGCTGCAATTTGAAGCCTTTAGAGGCAGCAAAGGCAAGCAGAATCCTAATAGCCTCTAAACAAGCTACAGGAGCAAAGGTTTCCTCAAAATCTATCCCCTCCTTCTCACAGAAACCCTAGGCTACCAATCTCGCTTTGTTCCTCACAACCATCCCATCCTCACCTTGTTTGTTCTTGAAAACCCACTTGGTTCCTATTGGGTGACAGTTTGGTGGAGGTTCAACTAAATCCCAGAGATGGTTTCTTTCAAAGTTCTCCAACTCCTCATGCATGGCATTCACCCAACTAGGATCAGATAAAGCATGTGACACATCCCGGGGTTCGAAAGATGCAACAAATGCGGAGTGACAGAAAAAGGCTAGAGAGTTAACCGAAGAGCGTGTGACACGATGGTGTAGATCTCCAATCATCCTATCTGGAGGGTGATCCCACTGGACCTGCCGAGATGGAACAATCTCGGAGGTCACCTCCCCTGCGTCCTCAGTGGGGTCAACCTCTGCTCGAGCTTGTGGTCGGGGGTGTGAGGAGGAAGCCGTAGGCAAGGGTCCCCCTTCATCTTCAGAGATCATAGCAGAGGGGACAGGAGGTGCAGCCGGTGCAGTGGCGCCTGCATCACCAGCATCTACTTCGCCTTCCTCATCTTCAAAGATGGGAGCGCCTTCTTCATCATCACTTGAAAGCTCAAATGTAGGGGTTGTGCAAGGCATAGATTCATCAAAGGAAACTTCACAGGTCTCAACCACTTGTCTAGTATCAAGGATCCACACTCTATATGCCCTAGAGCTAGAGGCGTACCCAAGAAAAATACCATCCAAGCAGCGAGATTCAAATTTGTCCAAATGCCCCCCCTTTTTGAGCACAAAGCATCTGCAGCCAAATGCACGCAGGTGCTTGACGCTAGGCTGCCTACCAAACCGTAGCTCGTACGAAGTCTTTCCCAAGAAAGCCCGTAGGAAAATGCGGTTGGCAATCACAGGCCGTATTCATGGCCTCAGCCCAAAAGCGTCGCGGAGTCCTATGCTCATCAAGCATCGTCCGCGCTATCTCTACAAGTGTGCGGTTTTTTTGTTCCACAACACCGTTCTGCGGTGGGGTATAAGGAGATGAGAATTGGTGATCAAGACCAAGGTCACGACAAAAGGTTTCGAAACGAGAGTTACGAAATTCTCCGCCATTGTCGCTGCGGATAGCCCTCATGGCTTTACGACTCTCATTCCTTAACCTCAAGACCAGATCTTGAATAAAACCAAAAGCTTCATCTTTGAATTCCTTGAAAAACACCCACGAATAGCGAGAAAAGTCATCCACAACTTCAAACACATACCACTTCCCACTGACCGACTGTACCTGAGCAGGACCAACTGTGTCCATATGTAGCAACTCACCCGAGTAAGTGGTCATCACCTGATTGACAGGTGCATGAGAAGCGGCAACCATCTTGCCATGATGACAAGGGTGGCATACTAAGTCCTTTTCTGCTTTCAAATTTGGCTATCCTTGGATCAGATCCATCGAGCTCAACCTGACTAGCAGATCAAAACTCAAATGACCAAGCCTCCTATGCCACTTCCAAATATCAGTAGAAGGACTAGCAACCAAACAGCGAGGAGGGCCAGAAATAGATGCAAGGTCAACCTTAAAAACCTGCCCATAGGGAAAATCCGACAAACAAGGTTTTCCTTAGCATCAAGCACACAACAAGAACCCTCCTTAAAACGAACCTCAAACCCTTCCTTGAGAAGTTGCGAGACAGAAACAAAATTGAACCCCAAATTCCTCACCAAAGCAACTTCTCTCAGGGCAAGCTTGCTAGAAAGAGCAACAGGACCAACACCCAACACTTTACCTTGACCATTATCCCCGAATGTGATGTACTCCTTGGTGCTCACGGGGTTGAGGCTGGAGAACCATCTACGGTGCCCTGTCATATGCCTAGAGCAGCCGGAGTCCATGATCCATATCTCCTCCAGGCCTCGATCCTGCAAAATCAAGGAAAGCGAGAGTGAGCAAATGGTCTGGCACTGGGGTTAGTGTAACTGCTGAACCAATGCCGAGCCATCTGCTCAAAAGTGGGGTAAACATAGTCAAAGTAAGCATCATGTCTACCTAGGTACCCACGACCTCTAAAGTGTGAGCTCTCAAATCCTCTACCTCCGAAGCCTCAGTCAGAAGATCCATGGCCGCGCTGAAAATGACTAGGAGCTCGACCGGGAAAGCGCCTCTCTCCACTAGGCACACGGGCCTGAAAGCCGCGTCCTCTCTCACTAGCAAAGCGGTCTCTCATCTCACCGCGACGGGGAGGATCCTGCCTACCACCATGGTAGAACAGATCCTAGTTCCCCCAAGCTCTCTCCTGCCTCTCAACTCGCTTCCTCCTGAAGCAAAACTCCTCCAAGTGGCCATTCCACTGGCAAAAGTCACAGTGGTAGACAGGCCTCTTGGGAGTGGGTTTAGGCTGAGCCTTGGGCTTAGGTGGAGTATCCTTGGATGGAGCAGGCTGCTGGACTCTCTCCTTGTTCACTGGAGGCTTGAGAATCTCAGTCACTACTCTGTCCAGCTTAGCCTGTGAGGACTTGGGTGTCCAGAACTGCTTCTTTGCGGCAGCCTTAAGAGGCTCATGGTAAACCCCATCAACAGTAGGGCCAGGCTGAGGAGAGGCAGTCTTAAGCTTAATTGGGGAACTCTTCTTCTCACTCAAAGTACTGCTCTCTCCTAACCCAAGTCCACTCATATCACCCTCAGCACTCTTGGTGCTCTCCAAGATCATCCTAAGTAGGAGCTCTCTAGCATACATCCAACTGAGCACCTCTCTCAAATGGTTGTTCTCATCAACCAAAGTCTGTTTCTCCTCTCTCAGATCCTTCAGAACTAAAGTCTGGTCAGCACAAGTAGGGCAGTCTAGAGAGGGAATAGCGAAAGCAGACTTCTCTAACTTCTTAATGGTGGCATCCCTATCCACCAACATCAACCTCAGAGTGAGACAGTTCTCACAAGTGTCAGGGGAAGCTAAAAGCATCTCAAGGTCAGCTCTCAACTGCACAAGCTCACTCTCCAAAGTAGGACAGACCATGCACGCACCCAAAAGCGCGGGTCTAGCCCTAAGCTCCTCCAACTCCTTGAGCTGTCCCTCACAGCGATGTCAACAGGGAGGTGGGGACACATCTCACACTCAGTCACATCACTCAAAATAGGCTCATCCAGTTTAGACTGGAGCTTGCCAAACTCTACCTTTAGCCTATGCATCTCCTCTACCTGATGAGCATACTTGCTCTTCTACTCACAGAGATCTCTCATCAAAGTCTCACAGGTAGGACACTCAGACTCACTAGGCTAGCCTGACACACTCTTCAGCCTCTCTATCTCAGCTAAAGCATCAGCCAACTTGGCTTTCTGCTTCTGCAGCTTCTTGGCTGCCTTCTCCAACAACCTATCCTGGGCTTTCAACTCACCACTATTTGACTCCAATATCTCAAGAATTTCAGCTTGCTCAGGAGTTACCTCTTCATCGGAGGAGTCATTGTCATTGCCCTTGTCATCCTTGTCCTCAAGCGCCATGGAGCCATAAGGATGTCCGGTGCATCTTGTGCTTGCGCTTGGACTTGGTGGAGATGAAACAGAGTCTAGCTGGACCGCCTTGGTCCCGCCTCTTGTCTCGCTTGGTGACGATCTCCTCATCGCTTGAGCTTGACGAAGACGAGGAGGAGGAAGACAATCCGCCACACAAACCACCAAGCTCGGCGAAGAAGGCCTTGTCCCGCTTCCGGTTGTCCTTCTGGTAGCTCTTGAAAGCCTTCCGGAAGTTCTTGATCTTGCCGGAGCGGTGCTTGGTGTGGTCGCGCTTGCCGGAGTGGTACTTGTTGGAGTCGCAGGAGTGGCTCTAGCCCTTCTTGTAGTAGTCGTTCTGCTTGTTTGGGCATTCGGCAATGAAGTGGCCGACCTCTTCGCACTCGAAGCACTTGGGCCTCTCGCCCCTCTTCTTGCTCATCCGGTTGTCATAGGTGCGCTGAAAGCGGCTAGACACCAGACAAAGCTCATCATCCCCAGGTGACGCCAATAGGTCCTCTATAACAGACATAAGAACAGAAAACGAGAAGTTGTGAAGCTAGGGGGTTAGAAATGGCCTCACTAGAGGGAGAAGCCAAGGCCAGGCTCTTGGAGCCAGTACAAGCGAGAGAATCTCTCAACTTGTAATCCGCCTCTATGGCCTTGAGCTTGCTGTAAAGAGTCTCCACTCCAATTGTGTCATAGGCCTCAGACTCGATGTTCTAGTCAACCTTGATGTCCCATACCTTCCTGTCCAATGCATACAGCAACTTGGCAGCGTGCTGATGGTCGGTGTATGGGATCCTCTCAGGGCTGGAGTTAACGTGCAACTTGTTGATGATCGATTGAAAACAACCAAACAAGTCATCGATGGACTCACCAGGTTTCTGAACGAAATTTTCATACTCACGCTTGTAAGCCTCAACGAGACGCCCTTTGATGGTAGTAGTGCCCTCATGGTGTGCACTCAGCAGGGACCAGATCTGACGGGTAGTCTCAAGGTGGCTCACTTTCCCATAATCAACTGGACCAAGTCCTGAGAAGAGAAAGTTAATAGCTTTGGCATTCGCCTCATGCTGAGCCACAATCGCTGGGGTGGTGCGCTGGGCAACTGGAAGCACCACAAAGTTCACACTCTGAGTAGCATCCCATATGTCCTGGCCCTGGCTAAGCAAGAAAGCTCTCATCCTACCCTTCCAGTAGGAGTAGCCATCGGAACCAAGGACCGAAATCTTCCCAGAGTGAGTCATAGTCGCTACTGGTTTCTCACCGGTAAAGGTATGAAGAAACCTAACCGGCTCTGATACCAATTGTAGGACCGAGACGTGCGACTAGAGGGGGGGGGTGAATAGGAGCACTTAAAATCACAAAATCACAAACCCCCCAAGTGGTAACCGAAACTAAGCACCATCCACTGAATAGATACGTGCCTAGCAGCGCAAGGGTGCCATCCACTGTGAGGATACGCACCAATGCAAGAAAGCTCAAGATCCAAACAAGAATGACAGTGGAGCAACAGATTTTGCAATAACCGCCACAAGACACTCACCGCACCGAGGTGCGTCTCACTGACTCACAGTAAGCAAAGAGAATGGTCTTAAAAGAGGAATGCGAAAATCCGTAGCAAAATCATAGCGGAAAAACCAAACTGGGAAGAACACAGCAGCTCCTTGGCAGGACCGGACTGTCCGGTGGCCAACACCGGATTGTCCGGTGGGACCGGACTATCCGGTGCCAGGTGCCGGATTGTCCGGTGGCGCAGCCTGGACAGTGGCTCACACCGGACTGTCCGGTGGGCGCTGCTAGACTATCCGGTGGAACCGGACTGTTCGGTGGCCACTGCCGGATGGTCCGGTAGGGTCGCAGAGAAGACGTTTTCAAACCAAACTTGATCAAACCTTGTCCAAACTTCACGAAATTTAGCACAGGTTATCTGGACCCTATTTCAAAGTTATTCCCAACAGATCAGCTCAAGATGACCGCGAAACCAGTGGGAATTTTAGATCTTGTGAAATAGCCATTCTTGGGTAAGAAAGAGGAAAACACAATCGAGGCTTGCTCGTGGCAATCCAGCAGGATTGAGATAAACTAAATCATGATCTCCACGTCCTAGTAGGTCCAGAACATTAGCAAGGAAAGGGATTCAAGCTTGCCCAATAAAAACACCCAAAAAGCAAGCATTGAACCCAAAAACAAAAGAGAGAGGGGGAGGAGAAGAACACAAGGTTGCTGCACGAATTTGCTTCGATTAAGTGCCCAAAATGGGTCTAAAGATTCAGCATACAAGCAGAAATTCGTCCCAAGCAACCACCCTCACCTTCCGTCAAGATTAGGAGGCTAAATCCTACTCTAACCTCCCCAACAATGGACCTCAAAGCTTAAGGACGAAAATCACCAAGTGAAGACTAATCCTAGTAGCGAAGAGAGCTTCTAATGACCAGCCTTAGACCTATTTATACCCGAGTGCTATTTAGACAGTTTTGCACTTAGGTCCCTACAGCTAGACAAACCCTAAGGACTCAAATGAAAGATTACATGATATTTTGGGACGAACGACCATGATGAAGTCTTGATCTTCGTAAGTTCCACGCAATCCTCAGATACTCTCCACGTGGCCAGTAGTCCAATCCGCGATCCGCCCCTGGTGTCGAAGTCAGAAACCGGGAAACTTTAGGAAGTCTCTGCCTGGGCCGGATTTTGCCCATCTTCTCTATCTTGGCGAGTCGTGGCCCAACTCACCAAGGCTTGGGTAGCTTTGGGTGATGATTTTGCGCCGAAGCCGCCAAAGCCTCCCTCGCACGCCTTCGCGCCACGCATTCGGGTTGGAGCACCGCGGTGGCGCCCGGCATCCCGTGTCCATCGGGGCAGCCTCGCAGTCCTTCAGAGGACTTACTCCTGCCTTCGCCATGCCGCCCCTCCGTATACCGACCTCCCATAGTTGACAGACACCGAGTGTGCCTCCAGTCCTTCGGAGGACTTTCCTCTACCTCCAGTCCATCGGAGGGCGTCCTGTCCATCGGAGGTCTTGTGCCCAAGTCCTTCTGGGTCTTGCTACTGTTGAAAATCACTCATCACTCCAGAGGCAATGGAGCCGGTCCATTGGCTCTCAGTAGTGAACAAGATAAACTAGTCCTAAATGAAGATGTTCATGTACCTGTTATCGCTAGAATTTAGCCTAGTGCTATATATGCCAAATCGGCTAAATTTGGCTGAGTCAGCCGATCTACAGGAGATTAGATCGGCTAATAGGCTCTGGTCAGTCGTCCATGGAAGAGGCGGTCGTAAGGCTGATGGGCTATGTATTTTATTTAATTCGAGTCAAGTTGGGAATAGCCCAATTGAAGTAGGGTTCTTAGCTTTAGAAAGAGTCGGACTTGATGTCCAAGTCTCCAAACTATAAATATGTATCCATACCTATGTAATAAAATTGGCAACATACGTTCCCTAGCAGTGGTTGTCTCCAATCTCTCTCGGCGCATCGCCACCCCTGAGTAATTAGAGTTTTTAAGGTAATCGTCATGCTGCTCTAATGTTTCTCAGATTCATTAGGGCATTAGGGCGTGAGCCACGCGGTGAACCATGTACTAAAGCATTTTTGATGGCACGGTTTGCCAGTTATCCCGGCCTGTTATCCAGATGAATCTTACATCTAGCTTTGCTCAATGTGAGATCCATCAGTTACCCCAATGAGTCTCGTGTCAAGCCTCGCTTGACACGAGATGCATCGTTTACCTCGCATGCTTATCGATCTGTTTATGTTTCCTACGCTTCATGTCATGAATCAATCTTCATGTAGCTCGTTTTATGTTACCTACTCGCTTGTCACTGTTGACGGTCGTAATCTCACGATATCAACCGTCAATTATTTACCAAATGAGGCGAAACAAGTGAAATAATAGGACTAACCCTTTCTAATAATGAGTTCCGTACATGAATATTTGGATGCAGGTACCAAAATATTTGCAAAATGGTTGAAAACAAGCCAAAGACCAAAGATGGGCGACAAAGGCAAAAAGGCCATGGCCGCCCGGCCATGACCCGTGGCCGCCCGGCCATGATCTAGCCCACTAGTGGCCACTCGGCCACTCGTCAGGGTCCTGCATGGCTGCCCGGCCATGTGGCATGGCCGCCCAGCCACCTCACTTGCCCAACTTTGATCCTACATGCAAACAAACATAAGGCAATGAGGATCCAACCATACAAAAGAGTATCCAATATATTTAAGGGTCAAAACATCATCAATCCGGGGGAACCAACATGCAACCAACCAGTGGAAGACAAGTGGCCACCTGGCCACAATTCTTGGCCGCCTGGCCACCTTCGGACATGTTTTGCACGTGCATCAACTGTCAACTGACTTGCGGAAGCAATATGAAGCGTTAGATCACGGAAGTCAGTGGATCCTATGGCTGCTCGGCCACAAGGATGGCCGCCTAGCCATGTGTCATGGCCGCCCGGCCACCGACCTACCTCCTAACCGACCTAGTGTGTCAATAAATACCGCCCTCACTCGGTTGTACTGTAAATAGACCCCAAGAGCTCATTTGTATGGTGTGGAGTTGAGTTCAAGTTCTGTCTTAAAGTGCTACACTATTCCCTTAGTAGTTTGGATAGTCCTAGGAGTTAGAGTTGAGTCGAGCTTTGCCTCGGAGTCTCCGGAGTTATCTTTGAGTCTGCGGCAAAAGCTTTGTATCTTTGCATTCAGATTATCTCCAATATAATTTCAGTTATATTTTACTCTAAGTTTTATCTCTTGCGAGTGTGGTTTACCTTTCTTTGGACACTTGCTATGCTTAGGTTGTGTTTTACTCAGTTATTCAATTCTTGTTATTCTTGCCGGTGCTATAACTCAACCCTAGACTTAGATGCTAGGCTCTGGCTAGATCCTCTCCTCTGATCAAGGACAATCTATCGATGTTCAAGCTTTGCTTGAACATGTTTATAGCATGCCATCCTCTCCACACAACTTTGTTTGTTAGCCCCACTCGGTAACAGTGTGTGGTGTGTCTGTGTAGTCCAAGCCCGTCGTTTGGGAGGCCCGAAGGTGTTAGCTAGACTCTCCTTCGGGACCAACTATCTACCCCTGGTACCCTCGAGACTCTAGAATTTCGCTCGACACAAGACCCTGACTTGTTTATTTGAATATCTTGGTTAGGCACGGATAACCTTTGTAGCCGATTAGAAATAGGGTTTGGTGACTTTATCTCACTCATTGTCCTCCTAGGAAACTCTACCTTTCTATGGATACCTACTATAGACTTACCTCTCCACTAATACACCGATCTTTGTCACGTTCACCCCTGTTTGACTTTTAGTTGGTATAACTTATCCAAGTATTACATTTCATTCGATTTGAGTATATTCAATTACACTCTCTCAGCTGCCGCTTCCCTGTGGAAATTTACGATACTTGGAATACTCTGAGTGAAAGGCAACAATGGTCTCCATGCGCTTGTGGAGTAAACCTGTTAAGGCTAAGAGACGCCAACAAGCTTTTCTGGCGTCGTTGCCGAGGAAGCAATAGGCAAAGAGATAATCGATATCTCATTTCAAACCCTGTATACTTAATAAGTTTTACTGCTAGTTGTTAACTGGCTCACTTTGTTCTGTTGTTTTGTTGTGGTTGCAACATAAGGGTGTATGACCAGTTTTGACCTGCCAGAAAACTACCACAATAACCTAGAGTCACTGCTCAGGAGAGTTCGTCCAAAGACTATCCACGGGCAGAGCTTGTACCAAGGGAGCTAGAACCAAGCACTTCTACCAGCAGTCCAGTTACCACCACCATGGCTGAGAAGGCCATTCGTGAGTTCTGGATCCCTTTGAGCAACAATGTTCCTACGGGACCTAAAGTTCAAGTGGGAGAGAATTTCGAACTCAAGCCAGGGGTGATCCATATGGTTCAAGCTATCCCATTCTGCGGACTGGCTACGGAGGATGCCAACAATCACTTGCAGTAGTTTCTGGAGATCTGCAGCCCGTTCTACATGAAAGGAGGATCACCGGACGCCATCAAACTTTGTCTCTTCCCGTTCTCTCTTGTTGGGAAGGCAAAACAGTGGTTCTACCTCAACCGAGCAATACTAACATCGTGGAACGCATGTTCCGATGCATTTCTTGTGAAGTACTTCCCGTTGGGAAAGACTAACGCTTTGAGGAACAAGATCTCGAGCTTTCAACAGCTCACTGATGAAACCGTGGCGGAGGCCTGGGAGAGACTCCAGGAGTACATCACAGCCTGCCCTCACCACGGAATGCAAGAATGGCTCATTATTCAGAGTTTCTTTCATGGGCTTCACCGCTCAGGACAAGAACACCTGGATGCAGCCGCTGGAGGATCCTTCCTGTCCTTGAGCATCACTGCGGCCAAAGGGCTAATTGAAAAAATGGCCACCAATCAAGGATAGAGAGAAGAGAGGTCTAGTACCCAATCCCGTGGCGTCCATCGGATTGAGAGCACTGACATGCTCGCTGCTAAGATGGACTTACTGTGAAAAAGCTAAACGACACTCCAGAAGCCGCTCCGGTCCAAGCCCTCGACTCTCATATGACTTGTGAAGTTTGTGGGAACATAGGACATTCGAGGAACAGCTACCATGAGATGCGACCCAAAGACGCGAACTTCATAGGGAGCAATAACTTCAACAACAAGAATCGTCCTCAGCCAGGATGGAGGACACGACCACATCTCCCTTTCTGCGGACAAGGTAACTCTTCAGGAAGTTCCTAAAAGCAACTTTAGTTTTGATCAGAAAGCTGTGAATGATAGCATTAGTAAAAAGTTCCATGCCAATGATAGGATGTTTGAATCTATATCTCTACAAATGGTAACTTTGAATAGTGCTATGAAAAAACAACTTAGCTTTACCAAAATGTTAGAAACTCAAATAGCTCAGTTGGCTACTGCTTTACCTAACCCAAATGCGGGTAAGCTGCCTGGGCAACCTGAAGCTCCTCCCAAGGAGCACATAAATGTAGGAACCACTAGGGGTGGAAAGTCCACATAGGACCCCCCATCTCCTAGTCGTGCAGGAAAAGAGAAGGAGAAGACAACCGAGTCTGAGGATACGGCCATAGAGGAAGATACACTTGGCAAGGAGGAGAGGACAGTGTCGAAGCATCTACCCCATGAATTCTATGATACTACAGTGCTGCTATTTCCTCCATGAAACAAGAAGGTTGCCGCTAACGAACAATATAGTAAGTTCGTTGAGGTCATTAAGAAGCTTTATGTCAACATACCTCTGCTAGATGCAATGCAGGTACTAACATATGCTAAGTATTTAAAGGATATCCTCAACAACAAGAAACCCCTACCGTCAACGGAAATAGTGCATTTGATAGAAGAGTGTAGCGCAGCTATACTCAAGAAAAAGGACCTTGGGAGCCCCACCATCTCATGTTCGATTGGAACCCAGCACTTCGACCGGGCATTGTGTGATCTTGGAGCCAGTGTCAGCATAATGCTAAAGGTCATCTTTGACAAGCTGAGTCATGCTGCACTTGCTCCCACGGCCATGTGTCTACAACTCGCGGATCAATCCATCTGCTAACCAGAAGGCATCGCAGAGAACGTTATGGTGAAAATTTAGAATTTCCTCATCCCGGTGGATTTTGTGGTCCTGGACATGGAGATTGACTAAAAAACAATGCTCATCCTTGGTCAGCCATTTCTGAGCATCGCGGAAGTGACCATCGACGTTGGGGCCGGCAAGGTTCACCTCAACATTAGTGGCAAGAAGGAGACATTCGCCTTCAAGCCAAAAGTTGAGTAGTGCAACAAGGTGCACACTTTCAAGTGCCAGGCACGAAAGGATGCACCCAAGGTCAAGACAGGGACCAAGAAACCAAATTCAGAGGTTGACAGTCTCATTTCATTTATGCTAAGCAAATTGAAAAGCGAGGCTGACATCCAACAAAAAGAGTATGAAGCTACCATGAAAAGCAGAAAATTGAGGCAACAAGAGAAGAGACACGGCAAGCTTGGTCCAGCAACAGGAGGCAAAGCTCTTGTGAACAAGGTCTGTGCTGAGAGCCAATTGCATACAAGACAGCGCAGAGAAGGCGAACCGCCAATGAATAAGGTCGGCACTGAGAGCCAATTGCATACGTCAAGACAGTGCAGAGTTAGCGCCGAGAGCCAATTGCATATGCCAGGACAGCGCAAAGTTAGCATCGAGAGCCAATTGCATATGCTAGGACGGTGCAGAGTTAATGAAGCACAAAGAAAAGAAGATCTAAACTTTGATGCTTACATAACCCCGACAGGTAAACGATGGTCTACCCTCGCCAACAGGTAAGTTGGCATTATCATTCGACGGCATGTTTATTTTCCGCTTAATTCAATTTTCGCACCCCACTGCATATTTTCAAATTATGCCTTGCACAATTCTATTTCCGTGCATTGTTTTTATCCTTTTCTGCAATTCTCAAAAAAAAAAAAAACTTGGCCGCCCGACCACAGGGACTGGCCGGCTGACCACCACCTGCGGCCACTCGACCACAACCACCTGTCCATACCCCATCAACCAGCTCAATTATGCACCTAAGCCTGGTTGCATGCGCGCACATGGGCACAAGGACCCTCTGCATGGCTGCCCGGCCCCTCTTTGCACCCACCGTAAAAAATTTCTGCACCACTCACGTCCCCTCAGCACACTACGAGCATGCATGGCTGCCTAGCACCTTCTGCATGGCTGCCCGGCCAAGGGCAGTGGCCGCCACGCCACCCTGCACCCCCATCTTGCCTATAAATACAGCCCCTTGCTTCCTAGCTTAGTGCACCACGCAGCAAGCTGCATACTCTCTTCTCGCTCTCTTAATCTCTTGTTTAGTAGCTTAATTAAGCTTCCATGCTTAGTAAAAATAATGCCCAAATAAAATTTGGTTAGCCAAATAAAATTTTGTCCACACTCTCTCTCAAATTTCTGCAGAAACGAGAACGTTTTGTGGAGGCTCTGCCCCACAAGGACCAATTTATTTTTCAGATGACTAACCCGCTAACGCTTATATAATTTTGTCATCTATCCTTCGGGTATCATGTTTTTGTTGCTGTCTTGTTGGATGAACCGCATATTCAAGAAGCCGAAGAAGGCCGTCAACAAGGCAGGACAACACGTCCGCTGGTCGTCCTCCGAGGTTTCTGGTCTGGCAAGCTGACATGCTGCTTCTGAGAGGATGTCCATCACCACAGAAGAGCCGGAGGAAATTCCAACGTCCTGCACCAACCGACTAGTGCTACTCGTCGACTCGCAACTCATACCACGCAGCTAGGACGAGCCCAAGGCGTTAAGACTTTTGCATCAAAAGTCTTACACCTTGACCAAATGCTTTGACGAGGACCTTCTTGCCAACACCGCCATGCGAGGTGAGTTTGATGAGGTGTTCCAAGCCGTTGGCTGGGGGACCTTTGCAGAAATTCCAGAAGGAAGAATCATCCTCCTCACAAAGGAATTCGTCATGACGCTCCGCACCGACACCTGAAGGGAAGGTACGTTTGTCTGGTTCTGACTCTTTAATACTGACTATGAGCTTACACTGCGTCAATTTAGCAACTTGCTGGACTTCTCGCCACAATGCTCTGTGGCGGAAGACCCCACAGGCTTTAACTTAGTAGAGTTTTGGAGAGAGTTAGCTGGGGCTGACTCTCAAGGGAAAAAGAGCATCACAAAAATTAAACATCCTACCTTGCGGTTTCTAGCTCGTTGGCTTACCATGGTTGTTTTCCCGCGGATGACTCCTGCTGTGTCATAGTAGATGACATTAGGTGCCTCTATGCTATGTGGAAGAAACAAAAGTTTGCCCCTGTGCGTAGTATGATTAATCACTGGCAAGGGCTAGTTCACGTTGGCACTACCATTTCGATCACATCATTCATGACGAGGATCGCCAATGGTTTGGGAGTGTTAGCTAATGCTTCTGTGTCATATATGACTAATGATCCTTCTCGCATAGTCAAAGATTCACACTTCTTTCACACGCACTTCCTGAGGACAGACACATAGGGAAATTATATCATGACGTACAAGGGTTATGAGTTTGAGATACCGCTTCCAGCGCCGCAGTTTAAATTATATTCTATGAGATCACTAACCATGCAGCAAGCGCCAGAGCCAGCACCCGAGCCTGCAAGGAATAGTGTCTCTGGAGTAATGACTCGTGCCTAATGGCATCAAGCTGAGGAAAGGATCCGCAAGGCATACGAAGATGCACAGGAACCAGGTGCCAAACCTGCATGGGCTCACCCAGCCGTAGGACCCTCCTGGGCTCACTCAAGCGTTGGACCCTCTCACCAGGGAGGCACACCCACCTGGGGAGCTAGAGGGAATCATGGCACAGTTCATGGGACTCCGTGGTACCATCAGCACATACGACGCTATCATACCATGACAGAGGTGAGCGGTTTTATGGTCATGGTGTAGGTCCATCCAGCTCTGCCCGCTACTGGCGACAGGCTCGTTGGATCTCCAAGAGCACCGCACCTTGGAGATAATAGATGACCTCCACCAGATACAGGACCAACAAAGAGCCAGCCACAACATGGTCCTGGAGACAAGGGCATGTATTACAACTGGTGAGGTTTCTACCCCAACTGAGCTTCGCTGAAGCTTGGGGAGGTAAGACCCGACAATTGGGAGGTACACATATCAGCCCACTCCTTTGTGCATTTTCGTATGATTCCCTGAAGTCAGCTTTGCCCCACCAACCATCCATTTTGCCCTTCTGTGAGAGTAATGCCATTGTATCCTTAATTCCTAGCTTGCTTAGTTTTAGTTAGTTTAAATTAATTTGCTTAAAAAAAGTGTCAAATAACTCCCATGCTTAGATGACAAATTCACTTGCTAGCTTCATTTAGGAAATGATGAATAGTTGCTCTATCAAGTGAATGGTTTAATTCTTGCATGACAACTTATGCTTAGCTTAGTCCCATGTTGGTGAATAAAAAGAAGTGAACCAAAAGTTTTACCTTCTGGATGCCATTTGTGATAACAAACCTAAGTTGTTGAGAGATATGATATGACTTAAAAGCAAGATGATTCTTCCATGTTCCTAGTAAGATGAATATCTCAGGCTTTTATTTTGAAAATAACAAAATAAAGCTCCTCTTGGTTGAAATTCCTACCAGAGCCAAAAAATGCTTCAAATATTAGAAACCGCTACAAAGAGCTACTTAGAAATATTTTTAGCTTTGTCAAATTTTGAGTCTCTTTGAGTAGGAATATCACCTTCTGTTGTTAGCTGGAGTACAAACATAATGCAAGTGATCCATTTCGGACTTTGCATCACCAAAAAAAGTCTCCAAATACATCTCATACCCCTTTTGCCTTCAAATCTCAAGGATGAAAGGGTATGGAGCTAAAAAAATATGTGCGTGCAAATGCATGGCAAAATGAGAAGCATGCAAGTTCAAGCATGGCAAACAAATATAAATAAAGGCTCCATATCCCCTCCAAATCCATAAAAGGCTACAAGGGATGAAAATCAAGAGAAGGAGACACCTTGTTCCACCACTCCTAGTCCATCGATCAAATAGAAGGAATGATAGAGTACACTCTTTGCTCCAATCTTAGACTTAGCAAAATAAACATTCTAAGTGTGCCACATTTTCCCCCACCTAAAGCTCCACAAAAGCCTTAGTGTAGGAAAAATGTTGGCCAAATCATGGCCCTTGGTGAGGAAACACTTCTGAGCGATTGAGAGTATCCTTGGGGAAGCTTATTTTGTTTTGAAAATCTTGAAAACACCTAAGAAGGACATCCAAAAAGAACAAGTTAGAGTTACTCCTGCAATAAAGTTATTCTACCTCTCAACCACCCAAGGCAAGGTAAGCAAAAAGATGCACCACAGGTATGACACGAGGTAAACTTCAATTATCTCACTACTCGGGGCAAAAGTTTGAGTGTTGAGTTGCACATAAGAATCATCCTTCATCTTCGTTATTGCAGTAACTCCTGATCCACTCTTAGTCTTAGCTTTGCTGGAGGACGAGCAAAAGTTTAAGCTTAGGGGGGCATTAACGGTTGTAATCTCACGATATCAACCGTCAATTATCCGCCAAATGAGGTGAAACAAGTGAAATAATAGGACTAACCCTTGCTACTAATGAGTTCCACAAGATGTACATGAATATTTGGATGCAGGTACCAAAATATATGCAAAATGGTTGAAAACAAGCCAAAGACCAAAGATGGGCGACAAAGGCAAAAAGGCCACGGCCGCCTGGCCATGATCCAGCCTCCTAGTGGCCGCCCGGCCATAGGTCAGGGTCCTGCATGGCCGCTTGGCCATGTGGCATCGCCTCTCGGTGAGAGCCAATGGACCGGCTCCATTGCCTCTGGAGTAATGAGTGATTGTCTACAGTAGCAAGACCCAAAAGGACTTGGGCACAAGACCTCCGATGGACAGGAGGCCCTCCGATGGACTGGAGGCAGAGGGAAGTCCTCCGAAGGACTGGAGGCACGCTCGGCGTCTATCGGCTATGGGAGTTCGGTATACGGAGGAGCGGCATGGTGACGGCAGGAGTAAGTCCTCCAAAGGACTGCGAGGCTGCCTCGATGGACAGGGGATGCCGGGCGCCACCGCGGTGCTCCAACCCGAATGCGTGGCGTGAAGGCGTGCGAGGGAGGCTTTGGCGGCTTCGGCTCAAAACCTTCACCCAAGCTACCCAAGCCATGGTGAGTTGGGCCACGACTCGCCAAGATAGAGAAGATGGGCCAAATCCGGCCTAGGCGGACACTTCCTAAAGTTTCCCGGTTTCTGACTTCAAAACCGGGGGCGGATCGCGGATTGGACTACTGGCCACATGGAGAACATCTGAGGATTGCGTGGAACTTACGAAGATCAAGACATCATCGTGGTAGTCCGTCCCGAAATATCCTGTAATCTTTCGTTTGAGTCCTTAGGGTTTGTCTAGCTGTAGGGACCTAAGTGCAAAACTGTCTAAATAGCACTCAGGTATAAATAGGTCCAAGGCAAGTCATTAGAGGACCTCTTGGCTGCTAGGATTAGTCTTCACTTGCTGATTTTCATCCTTAAGCTTTGAGCTCCATTGTTAGGGAGGTTAGAGTAGGATTTAGCCTCCTAATCTTGAGGGAAGGTGAGGGTGGTTGCTTGGGACGAATTTCTGCTTGTATGCTGAATCTTTAGACCCATCTTGGGCACTTAATGAAAGCAAATTCATGCAGCAACCTTGTGTTCTTCTCCTCCCCCTCTGCCTTTGGTTCTTGGGTTCAATCCTTGCTTTTTGGGGTGTTTTTGTTGAGCAAGCTCGAATCCCTTTCTTTGCTGATGTTCTGGACTTGCTAGGACATGGAGATCATGACTTAGTTCATCTCAATCCTGCTGGATTGCCATGAGCAAGCCTCTTTTGAGTTTTCCCCTTTCTTGCCCAAGAATGGCTATTTCACAAGATCTGAAATTCCCGCTGATTCTGTGGTTACCTTCAGTTGATCTATTGGGAATAACTTTGAAATAGGGTTCAGATAACCTGTGCTAAATTTCGTGAAGTTTTGACACGGTCTGATCAAGTTAGGATTTGAAATCATCTTTTCTGCGACCCTATCGGAGCATCCGGCAGAGGCCACCGGACAGTCCGGTTCCACCGGATAGTCCGGCAGTGCCCACCGGACAGACCGGTGAGAGGCACTGTCCATGCCGTGCAACCGGACAGTCCGACGTCAGGCACTGGATAGTCCGGTCCCACTGGACAATCCGGTGTTGGCCACCTGACAGTCCGGTCCTGCCAGGAAGCTGATGTGTTCTTCCCAGTTTGGTTTTTCCGCTGTGATTTTTGCTACGGATTTTCGCATTCCTCCCTTTAGACCATTCTCTTTGCTTACTGTGAGTCAGTGAGACGCACCTAGGTGGGGTGAGTGTCTTGTGGCGGTTATTGCAAAATCCGTTGCTCCGCTGTCATTCTTGTTCGGATCTTGAGTTTTCTTGCATTGGTGCGTATCCTCACAGTGGACACCACCCTTGCACTGGTAGGCACGTATCTGTTCAGTGGACGGTGCTTAGTTTCAGTTACCACTTGAGGGTTTGTTATTTCAAGTGCTCCTATTCGCCCCCTTCTAGTCGCACGTCTCGGTCCTACAATTGGTATCAGAGTCGGTTAGGTTTCTTCATACCTTTACCGGTGAGAAACCAGTAGCGACTATGACTCACTCTGGGAAGATTCTGGTCCTTGGTTCCGATGGCTACTCCTACTGGAAGGGTAGGATGAGAGCTTTCTTGCTTAGCCAGGGCCAGGTTATATGGGATGCTACTCACAGTGCGAACTTTGTGGTGCTTCCAGTTGCCCAGCGCACCACCCCGGCGATTGTGGCTCAGCATGAGGTGAACGCCAAAGCTGTTAACTTTCTCTTCTCAGGACTTGGACCAGTTGATTATGAGAAAGTGAGCCACCTTGAGACTGCCCGTCAGATCTGGTCCCTGCTGAGTGCACACCATGAGGGCACTGCTACCATCAAGGGGCGTCTCGTTGAGACTTACAGGCGTGAGTATGAAAATTTCATTCAGAAGCCTGGTGAGTCCATCGATGACTTGTTTGGTCGTTTTCAATCGATCATCAACAAGTTGCGCGTTAACTCCAGCCCTGAGAGGATCCCATACACCTACCATCAGCAGGCTGTCAAGTTGTTGTATGCGTTGGACAGGAAGGTATGGGAGATCAAGTTTAACTCGATCATCGAGTCTGAGGCCTATGACACAATTGGAGTGGAGACTCTTTACAGCAAGCTCAAGGCCACAGAGGTGGATTACAAGTTGAGAGATTCTCTCACTTGTACTGGCTCCAAGAGCCTGGCCTTGGCTTCTCCCTCCAGTGAGGCCATTTCTAACCCCCAGCTTCACAAAGTTTCATTTTATGCTCTTATGTCTGTTACAGAGGAGCAGTTGGCGTCACTTGGGGATGATGAGCTTTGTCTGGTGTCTAGCCGCTTTCAGCGCGCCTATGACAACCGAATGAGCAAGAAGAGGGGCGAGAGGCCCAAGTGCTTCGAGTGCGGAGAGGTCGGCCACTTCATTGCTGAATGCCCAAATAAGCAGAATGACTACCACAAGAAGGACAAGAACCACTCCCGCGACTCCAACAAGTACCACTCCGGCAAGCGTGACCACACCAAACACCACTCCGGCAAGATCAAGAACTTTCGTAAGGCTTTCAAGAGCTACCAGAAGGACAACCGGAAGCGGGACAAGGCCTTCTTCGCCGAGCATGGTGGTCTATGTGGCGGATCATCTTCCTCCTTCTCGTCTTCGTTGAGCTCAAGCGACGAGGAGATCGTCACCAAGCGGGACAAGAGGAGGGACCAAGGTGGTCCAGCTGGACTCTGCTTCATCTCCACCAAGTCCAAGTGCAAGCACAAGATGCACCGGAGATCCTTTTGCTCCATGGTGCTTGAGGACAAGGAGGACAAGGGCAACGACAATGACTCCTCCGATGAAGAGGTAACTCCTGAGCAAGCTGAAATTCTTGAGATGCTGGAGTCAAATAGTCGTGAGTTGAAAGCCTAGGATAGGTTGTTGGAGAAGGCAGCCAAGAAGCTGCAGAAGCAGAAAGCCAAGTTGGCTGATGCTTTAGCTGAGATATAGAGGCTGAAGAGTGTGTCAGCCTAGCCTAGTGGAGAGAGGCGCTTTCCCGGTCGAGCTCCTAGTCGTTTTCAGCGTGGCCATGGATCTTCTGACCGAGGCTTTGAAGGTAGAGGTTTGAGAGCTCACACTTTAGAGGTCGTGGGTACCCAGGTAGACGTGATGCTTACTTTGACTGTGTTTACCCCACTTTTGAGCAGATGGCTCGGCACTAGTTCAGTAGTTACACTAACCCCAGTGTTGGACCATTTTCTCACTCTCGCTTTCCTTGATTTTACAGGATCGAGGCCAAGATGACATATGGATCATGGACTCCGGTTGCTCTAGGCACATGATAGGGCACCGCAGATGGTTCTCTAGCCTCAACCCCATGAGCACCAAGGAGTACATCACATTCTGGGATAATGGTCAAGGTAAAGTGTTGGGTGTTGGTTCTGTTGCTCTTTCTGGCAAGTTTTCCTTGAGAGAAGTTGCTTTGGTGAGGAATTTGGGGTTCAATTTGGTTTCTGTCTCGCAACTTCTCAAGGAAGGGTTTGAGGTTCGTTTTAAGGAGGGTTCTTCTTGTGTGCTTATGCTAAGGAAAACCTTGTTTGTCGGATTTTGCCCTATGGGCAGGTTTTTAAGGTTGACCTTGCATCTGTTTCTGGCCCTCCTCGGTGTTTGGTTGCTAGTCCTTCTGCTGATATTTGGAAATGGCATAGGAGGCTTGGCCATTTGAGTTTTGATCTGCTAGTCAGGTTGAGCTCAATGGATCTGATCCGAGGATTGCCCACTTTGAAAGCAGAAAAAGACTTAGTATGCCACCCCTGTCGTCATGGCAAGATGGTTGCCGCTTCTCATGCACCTGTCAATCAGGTGATGACCTCTTACTCGGGTGAGCTGCTACATATGGACACGGTTGTTCCTGCTCAGGTACAGTCGGTCAGTGGGAAGTGGTATGTGCTTGTAGTTGTGGATGACTTTTCTCGCTATTCGTGGGTCTTCTTCATGGAATTCAAAGATGAAGCTTTTGGTTTTGTTCGAGATCTAGTCTTGAGGTTAAGGAATGAGAGTCATAAAGCCATGAGGGCGATCCGCAGCGACAATGGCGGAGAATTTCGTAACTGTCGTTTCGAAACCTTTTGTCGTGACCGTGGTCTTGATCACCAGTTCTCATCTACTTATACCCCACCGCAGAACGGTGTTGTGGAATGAAAGAACTGCACACTTGTGGAGATGGCGCGGACGATGCTTGATGAGCATAGGACTATGCGACGCTTTTGGGCTGAGGCTATGAATATGGCCTGTTACATTGCCAACCGTATTTTCCTACGGGCTTTCTTGGGAAAGACTTCATACGAGCTATGGTTTGGTAGGTAGCCTAGCGTCAAGCACCTGCGTGCATTTGGCTGCAGATGCTTTCTGCTCAAAAAGGGGGGGCATTTGCACAAATTTGAATCTCGCTGCTTGGATGGTATTTTTCTTGGGTATGCATCTAGCTCTAGGGCATATAGAGTGTGGATCCTTGATACTAGACAAGTGGTTGAGACCTGTGAAGTTTCCTTTGATGAATCTATGCCTTGCACAACCCCTGCATTTGAGCTTTCAGGTGATGATGAAGAAGGTGCTCCCATCTTTGAAGATGATGAAGTCGAAGTAGATGCTGGTGATGCAGGAGCCACTGCACCGGCTGCAGCTCCTGCCCCCTCTGCTACGAGCTCTGAAGATGAAGGAGGACCCTTGCCTACGGCTTCCTCCTCACACCCCCGACCACAAGCTTGAGTAGAGGTTGACCCCACTGAGGACGCAGGGGAGGTGACCTCCGAGATTGTTCCATCTCGGCAGGTCCAGCGGGATCACCCTCCAGACAGGATGATTGGAGATCTACACCAGCGTGTCACACGCTCTTCGGTTAACTCTCTAGCCTTTTTCTGTCACTCCGCATTTGTTGCTTCTTTCGAACCCCGGGATGTGTCACATGCATTATCTGATCCTAGTTGGGTGAACGCCATGCATGAGGAGTTGGAGAACTTTGAGAGAAACCATGTCTAGGATTTAGTTGAACCTCCACCAAACTGCCACCCTATAGGAACCAAGTGGGTTTTCAAGAACAAACAGGGTGAGGATGGGATGGTGGTGAGGAACAAAGCGAGATTGGTAGCCCAGGGTTTCTGTCAGAAGGAGGGGATAGATTATGAGGAAACCTTTGCTCCTTTAGCTCGTTTAGAGGGTATTAGGATTTTGCTTGCCTTTGCTGCCTCTAAAGGCTTCAAATTGCAGCAGATGGATGTCAAGTCAGCCTTTCTAAATGGTTACATAGGGGAGGAGGTATATGTGAGACAACCTCCTGGCTTTGAGAGTGCCAAGTTTCCAGACCGGTTGTATAAGTTGAGAAAAGCCCTGTATGGTCTGAAGCAAGCTCCAAGAGCTTGGTATGCTAGGTTGAAAACCTTTCTGCTCAAGTCTGGTTTTGTGATGGGTTCAGTAGACAAGACCTTATTTCTGTTGAGTCGTGGCGGTGACACCCTTCTAGTTCAGATATATGTTGATGACATTATCTTTGGTAGTTCATCTCACGCTTTGGTGTCTAAGTTTGCTGAACAGATGAGCAGTGAATTCGAGATGA
This sequence comes from Paspalum vaginatum, assembly GCA_030272315.1. NCBI lineage: Eukaryota > Viridiplantae > Streptophyta > Magnoliopsida > Poales > Poaceae > Paspalum > Paspalum vaginatum. The sequence continues at coordinate 11,505,386 of CM059019.1, read as the reverse complement.
GTCTCATGGGTGAGCTTCAGTTCTTTCTCAGGCTTCAGATCAAGCAAGGCCCAGAAGGAACCTTCGTCCATCAAGCCAAGTACACGAAGGACATTCTGAGGAAGTTTGACAAGGGAGATCTCAAGCCCATGGTGACTCCCATGTCAACACAGACGGCTCTTGATGCGGATGAAGAAGGGGAGGTGGTGGACCAAAGAGAGTATCGAGGGATGATCGACTCACTTCTGTACCTGACGGCGACTCGGCCAGACATTCAGTTTGCGGTTTGCCTTTGTGCGCGTTTTTAGGCCTCACCAAGGCTATCACATCATCAAGTAGTGAAGCGCATCTTCAGGTACCTGAAATACACTCCTGAGCTTGGACTTTGGTTTTCTTCAGCTTCGTTGCTCTCTCTTAGAGGGTATTCGGATGCTGACTTTGCGGGTTGTCGGCTGGAGCGCAAGTCTACTTCCAGCACCTACCAGTTTCTTAGTTCCTCTCTTGTCTCTTGGTCCTCACGCAAGCAATCTAGCGTAGCCACTTCCACCACATAAGCTGAATACATTGCTGCTGCTAGTTGCTGCTCCCAGCTGCTTTGGATGAAGTCCACTTTGAGCGACTTTGGTCTCAGTTTTAGGAAGATCCCTCTCCTTGTAGACTGTACTTCTGCTATTTCTGTAGCTAAGAACCCCGTCTTGCACTCCAGAACCAAACACATAGACGTGAGGTTTCACTTCTTGAGAGATCACTACGAGAAGGGAGAAATAGACTTGATCCATGTAGAGACTGAGAACCAGTTGGCTGATATCTTCACCAAGCCCTTAGACCTGAGCATATTTGCTCACTTGCATGGGGAGCTTGGTGTTTGTTACCCCTTTTAGGTTGGGGTAACTTTGGTATAGTTTAGGTTTTGCTTTGCTTTTTCCTTCTTTTCTTTCTTTGCTTTTCTTGCATTTTGTCTCATATCATGCACTGCATTGTACCATATGCATTTTCACTTTCACTAGCACTAGAGCTCTTCCAGTATGACAAGTTAGTACTTGCTTGTGCTAGATTGTATAGTTGCTTGCTTGATCATGGTTGGATAAGCTCCTTGAATCTGTCTAATATCTTTTGTGAGCACAGTCACTTTTGTTTCTTCAAAATCAAAAACCATTGTCACCACTTGACTTGGCTACCTAGCTTGTGTAGGAATGTTGAATGCTGTGCTATCTTTTCATGCTTGGATATGCTAGTCGTATGCCTGTGTTACACTGATGCCTAAGCATCTATGGCACCTTGTTCTAATCTAAAATCTGAATCAATCTGGCTTACAAGTGGTGTCCTATGAGCTAAATTGAAAAGATCCAAGAGGGTTTACTTGTCACACTGATCTAGTTTGAGATAGCTTGCCTTTGTACTTTGGCTTGAACTTGGACTAGGCTGTGTATGACCAAAACCTTGTCTTAAGCTTCTGATGGTTTTCTGAACCTAGGCTTGGCATTAGTTGGTAAGAAGTGGCAACGACAAGTGAATAACCCCTGGCACATGATCTGTTTTGCTTGAAGTTCAAAATTGCTAAATCTGAAATATGCAAGTCTCCAATCTGCTTATGGCCTGTTGTAGATGCCTTGGTTGAGAGTAGCACACCATGTATGTTTTGCTGGCATCTTGCTGTTCATGCCTATCTTGCTAGATGCTATTCATGTTGGTGATGCTTTCTTTTCAACAACCCTGTAAAACATGCTCCTGATTTGTATAAGATAGATTCAATTGAGCTTGATTGCATGCTTCCTTGCCCTCACTTGCTCTGTATGCTAGAACTTGTATTTACTAGCTTTTCATCCCTGCTGAGCTCTTCATGGTACACTTCCTGCATTTCATGGCATATTTTGAGGGGGAGTTGTCCATTTCAGGGGGAGTTGAGATCTATGAACCCTTGATGTGTCCATTGTCAACAAGGGGGAGAGATGACCCTTGAGGAGAGAGAGATGTTGGACCAAGGGGGAGGACTCTGTAGAGATCTAGTTGAGGGGGAGTTTGAACTTTTAGCATGCTCTTGCATCGGTGTGTTGAGCCTTTTGCCTCTTTCTGGAGGAGCCGATGTTTTGCCACTAGCATGGCTGTGTTGAGCCAGTTTGCCTCTTTCTTGAGGGGTCATGCTTTAGTTTTGATCGACTGCGTTGAGTGGTTTCCCTTGTCTTAGGGTTCGATCTTTGACCTTGTTTTTTGTTGTCTCAACTTGCCCTTTTCTGCCAGTATTTGGTCCTTGGGCATCTTGAGCAACTTCTTCTTTTTCTTCTTTCTTTTCGGTTTTACGCTTTTTCTTTTGTCTTTGTTCTATTTCAGGTTACAGGTTGAAGGTGTTGACAATGCACCCATCAAGGGGGAGATTGAGAGCCAATGGACTGGCTCCATTGCCTCTGGAGTGATGAGTGATTGTCAACAGTAGCAAGACCCAGAAGGACTTGGGCACAAGACCTCCGATGGACAGGAGGCCCTCCGATGGACTGGAGGTAGAGGGAAGTCCTCCGAAGGACTGGAGGCACGCTCGGCGTCTGTCGGCTATGGGAGTTCGGTATACGGAGGAGCGGCATGGCGACGGCAGGAGTAAGTCCTCCGAAGGACTGCGAGTGCCGGGGGCCACCGCGGTGCTCCAACCCGAATGCGTGGCGCGAAGGCATGCGAGGGAGGCTTTGGTGGCTTCGGCTCAAAACCGTCACCCAAGCTACCCAAGCCTTGGTGAGTTGGGCCACGACTCGCCAAGATAGAGAAGATGGGCCAAATACGGCCCAGGCGGAGACTTCCTAAAGTTTCCCGGTTTCTGACATCAAAACCGGGGGCGGATCGCGGATTGGACTACTGGCCACGTGGAGAGCATCTGAGGATTGCGTGGAACTTACGAAGATCAAGACTTCATCGTGGTCGTCCGTCCCGAAATATCCTGTAATCTTTCGTTTGAGTCCTTAGGGTTTGTCTAGCTGTAGGGACCTAAGTGCAAAATTGTCTAAATAGCACTCGGGTATAAATAGGTCCAAGGCAGGTCATTAGAGGACCTCTTGGCTGCTAGGATTAGTCTTCACTTGGTGATTTTCGTCCTTAAGCTTTGAGCTCCATTGTTAGGGAGGTTAGAGTAGGATTTAGCCTCCTAATCTTGACGGAAGGTGAGGGTGGTTGCTTGGGACGAATTTCTGCTTGTATGCTGAATCTTTAGACCCATCTTGGGCACTTAATCGAAGCAAATTCGTGCAGCAATCTTGTGTTCTTCTCCTCCCTCTCTCTCTTTGGTTCTTGGGTTCAATCCTTGCTTTTTGGGGTGTTTTTGTTGAGCAAGCTTGAATCCCTTTCTTGGCTGATGTTCTGGACTTCCTAGGACGTGGAGATCATGACTTAGTTCATCTCAATCCTGCTGGATTAGCATGAGCAAGCCTCTTTTGTGTTTTCCCGTTTCTTGCCCAAGAATGGCTATTTCACAAGATCTGAAATTCCCGCTGATTCCGCGGTTACCTTGAGTGGATTTGTTGGGAATAACTTTGAAATAGGGTCTAGATAAGCTGTGCTAAATTTCGTGAAGTTTTTCACAAGGTCTGATCAAGTTAGGATTTGAAATCATGTTTTCTAGGACCCTACCGAACCATCCGGCAGAGGCCACCGTACAGTCTGATTCCACCGGATAGTCCGGCAGTGCCCACCGGACAGTCCAGTGAGAGGCACTGTCCATGCCGTGCCACCGGACAGTCCGGCGTCAGGTACCGGATAGTCCAGTCCCACCGGACAATCCAGTGTTGGCCACCGGATAGTCCGGTCCTGCCAGGAAGCTGATGTGTTCTTCCCAGTTTGGTTTTTCTGCTGTGATTTTTGCTATGGATTTTCGCATTCCTCCCTTTAGACCATTATCTTTGCTTACTGTGAGTCAGTGAGACGCACCTAGGTGCGGTGAGTGTCTTGTGGCGGTTATTGCAAAATCCGTTGCTCCGCTGTCATTCCTGTTCGGATCTTGAGTTTTCTTGCATTGGTGCGTATTCTCATAGTGGACAACACCCTTGCACTGCTGGGCATGTATCTGTTCAGTGGACGGTGCTTAGTTTCGGTTACCACTTGAGGGTTTGTGATTTTGTGATTTCAAGTGCTCCTATTCACTCCCCCTCTAGTCGCACGTCTCGGTCCTACACCCGGCAACCTCACTTGCACAACTTTGATCCTACATGCAAACAAACACAAGGCACTGAAGATCCAACCATACAAAAGAGTATCCAATATAGCTAAGGGTTGAAACGTCATCAATCCGAGGAACCAACATGCAACCAACCAGTGGAAGACAAGTGGCTGCCTGGCCACTATTCTTGGCCGCTCGGCCACCTTCGGACATGGTTTGCACGTGCATCAACTGTCAACCAACTTGGGGAAGCAATATCAAGCGTTGGATCATGGAAGTCGGTGGATCATATGGCCGCTGTTGGCGTCCCTTAGCCTTAATAGGTTTTACTCCGCAAGCGCATGGAGACCACTACAGCCTTTCACCCAGAGTATTTCGAGTATCGTATTTATCCACAGGGAAGCGGCAGGTGAGAGAGTATAATTGGATAAACTCAAATCGAATTCACCGTACTTTAATAAATGTACCAACTAGTATCTAGACAGGGGTAAGTTTGGCAAAGATGGGTGTATGGTGAAAAGGTAAATAGACTACCTAAGATACACGTAGAGAGGTATAGTTGCTTGGGAGGACAACTAGTGAGATAAAGTTCCCAAACTCTTTTCTATTCGGCTGCAAAGACTATGTCGTGGTTAATTAAGGAAACCCAAGTAACAAGTCAGGGTCTCGCGTCGAGCGAAATTCCAGCACCCTCGAGGGGTCAGGGGGTAGATAGTTGACCACCGAAAGAGAACCCAGCTATCACCTACGGCCTCCCGAACGAACGGGCTTGGACTACAGAGGCACACCACACGCTGTCACCGAGTGGGGCTACCAAGCAAATCTGTGTGGAGAGGATGGCACGCTAAAAACGTACTCAAGCAATAGGTCGTCCTTGATCAGAGGAGAGGACCTAACCGGAGCCTGGCGTACAATTTGGATTATGGCACCGGCAAGAATAACAGGACTTGACTAACCAAGATATCCACAGCCTAAGCCTAGCAAGTATGCAAAGAAAGGTACACCATACTTGCAAGAGATAGAAATAAAGTAAAGCATAAATATATTATATTGAAGATAAGAGTACAAAGGTACAAGAACTTTACCGCAGACTCAGAGATATCTTCGAGAACTCCGAGGCAAAGCTCGACTCTCTCTAACTCCCAGGACTATCCTAACTACTAAGATATGGAAATGGCACTCTCTAAGGTAGAATGAAGCTCTCAACTTCTCCACTCTCTTACAAATGAGCTCACAGGGCCTATTTATAGTCTACAACCAGGAGGGGGAATTTGTAGGTGGCTGAGGTTAGTTGGGGGGGCAAAGTGGGTGGTCGGCCCACCATGCAAGGGGTCGGCTAACCTAGCCCCATGGTCGGGCGACCGCCCGATCCACCGACTTGGCCATCCAACGGCTTGATCTTGCCTCCTCAAGTCAGTTGGCGGTTGGGACAGTTGATGCACGTGTAGAATGTGGAACTTGGGAGGTCGGCTGACCATGCACAAGGTCGGCCGACCAGGTGTCTTGCCCTAATTGGCTGCATGACTCCTCTCACGGATTTGTGACATCAACAATCCTTGTCTTGATGGTCTTTCGGCCCTTGGATTCCTCGGATGCTTGGTACAACGGTTGGATTAACATCCCTTTGTGTTTTCTTGCATGCAGGGATGAAGTGGAGTCAAAACCCCCTTAGAGAGGTGGTCGGCCGACCTGCCACGTGGTTGGCCGACCTGGCAAGTGGCCAGGCAGACCAGGGAGGGTTGGCCGACCTTGGCCAGATGGTTGGCCAACCTGAGGGTGGTCGGCCGACATGGGCCATGGTTGGCCGACCATGGGATTTTCCCCATTTCAGCCCATCATCATATATAGTCCATGTTTCATCCATATTATGTGAATTTCCGTACCTGCAACCAAATATTTATACACAACTAGTGGAGCTCATTAGTAGTAAGGGTTAGTCCAATTTTATTCACATGCGCTTCATTTGGTGGATAATTGACGGTAGATATCGTGAGATTTCGACCATCAACACCCCCCAAGCTTAAATTTTTGCTCGTCCTCGGTCAAAGCGGAGACTGAAAGTGGATCAGGTGTTGTTGCAATATCGAAGGTGAAGATGGTGCATCTTTTTGCTTACCCCGCCTTGGGCGGTTGGGACACGGAATGACTTTATTGCAGGAGTACTTCTGACTTGCCCTTTTTGGATGTCCTTCTTAGGTGGTTTCTAAATTTTCAAAACAAAGAAGCTTCCCCAAGGTACTCTCGGTCGCTCAAAGGTGTTTCATCACCAAGGGCCATGAGTTGGCCAACGTTTTTCTACACTAAGGCCTTTGTGGAGCTTTAGGTGGGGAGAATGTGGCACACTTAGGATGTTTATTTTGCTAAGCCAAAGATTGGACCAAAAAGTCTACTCTATCACTTCTTCTATTTGATTGCTGGAGTATGAATGGTGGGCGTCTCCTTCTCTTGATTTTTATCCCTTGTAACCTTTTATGAACTTGGAGATGATATGGAGCTTTTATTTATTTTTTCCATGCTTGAATTTGCATGCTTTTCATTTTGCCGTGCATTTGCACGCATTTTTCTTTTCATTTTGCCATGCTTTTGCATGCTTTTCTTTTAGCTCCATACCCTTACTCCTTTGGATTTGAAGGCTCAGGGATTATGAGAAGTATTTGGAAAATTTTTGGTGGATGCAAAGTCCGGGATGGATCACTTGCATTTTATGCTTTTGCACTCCAGCTATCAACAGAAGGTGATATTTGTACTCAAAGAGACTCAACATTTGACAAAGCTCAAAACATCTCTAAGTAGCTCTTTGTAGCGGTTTCAACTATTTGGAGCATTATTGGCTCTGGTAGGCATTCATGACCGAGGGGAGCTATATTTTGTCATTTTCAAAGATAAAGAACCTGAGACGTTCATCCTACTAGGAACATGAAAGAATCATCCCACATTTAAGTCATATCATCATCTCGCAACAACGTAGGCTTGTTATCACAAATGGCATCCACAAAGTAGAACTTTGGGTTTACTTTTTTTATTCACAACTCAAAACTAAGCTAAGCATAAACCACATGCATGAATTAAATCATTCACTTGATAGAGCAACTATTCATCATCTCCAAAATGAAGCTAGCATGTGAATTTATCGTTCGAGCGTGGGAGTTTTTTTAGTAAAGCATAAATATAACTGAACTGAAACAAACTAATTATTACTAGTGATCTCTCTCAAGGCAGATACATGGGTGGTGCAGTGAGCAAGGGGATTGACATACCCGGCTGTCGATTGGGTTCCCCCCAAGCTTCAATGAAGCTACTGGGGGTAGTATCCGGTACTGGAAGAAACATTAGGACTCGTCGAAGGTCCACTAGGTTGTCGCTTCTATATCTAGGAGGCGATTGTAATGCTCATTCTATGTCTGCTGGATAACTTGAGTGTGCTCATCAACCTGGTTAAGTTGCTGCGCCATCCCGACAGTGCGTTGGTCTTGGACGGTCAGGGTCCCAAAAATGGCGGCCAAAGGATCCTCTGCAAAGCGTGATGACGCAGATGGTCCTACTCCGTATGGCCCTGACCCAAATCCATAGTAGGTCCCTCCTCCACCAAACTGCTGAGAATGTGCAGCAGTAGGATCGTATCCCCATGATGTGTGTGCAGATCCTCCTTGGGATTGCCAGGTGTGGTCTCCTTCCTAAGTTTGCCAGAATGCGCCTGCTGCGGTATGGAACCATGTTGGTCCCATCCCGGCGGCTTGTGCCTCCTGTGCTTGCTCTCGCATGCGTTCCTCTGCTGCTCTCCTCTGTGCCCTAGTCATGACTCCTGCAACACTGGCATTTGACGAGGTTGCTTCTTCCTCCGGTGGTCCAACACTTGAGGAGCCTTTGTCGGACGCCGTTCAGGAGCTATGTCCTTGCGAACCAGAGGACATGAGACAATGTGCCGCCCTGCTGATTGCATTCCTAGTCCTCTTTAATGCGAGTCTCATCCTGCACAAAAAATGAACACAACTACTACAAGACGACAGAAAAAATATTAACATTAGTCGTCCTTGTGGGGTGTGACACCACCGCAATCCTGTTTTTGTGCTTGCCAAGAGAGAGATGGTTATTTAGAAGTTGAAATTTGTTTGTCTATCATGATTTTATTTGGGACTTATTTAACTAAGCACTAGGGCTTAATTAAATACTAAATAAGAGGGATTTGAGGGGGAGAAGTGTGCTGCTGCTTGGTGAATCATGCAAGGAGGTTGAGGGCTGAATTTGTGGACGAGGGGCAGCAGGCAGGAAGGTCGAGCGACCGAGGGGGTGGTCGGCCGACCAAGTGATGGGGTCAGCTAACCCTGCTCCTGCGTCGGGTGACCTCCTGAGTGCATGATGAGAGTGGGAGAGTGGTGCTTCTTTGCATGCGCCAGAAGGAGAAAAGAGGGGGTCGGGCGACCATGACGGGCGGTTGGCCGACCATCCTCCTGCACCCCTTGCTGAGTGTGTGTGTATGATGATGAAAAGCAAAGCAAAAGAGAAGAGGATCAGGGGTGTGGCACGCCGGGTGGTCATGATGGCCATTAATTGAGCTCACTTTTGTGCATGCATTGAGGCCTGAGGCAGGAAAAGAGCAAAATAAGGAAAGAGAAATGGAAAGACGGTGAGAGAGAAGAGCGAAGGAGGGAAGAAAGAAGAGGGGGCAGGCGTGGCCGATCGGCTAGCCATGATGGGCGGTCGACCGACCACCCCTTCTAAATTTTTTTTAAAGTAGATAAGGCGAATGCATAGAAAATTAAATTTGTGCAGTGCAATAATTTAAACATGCCATGGAAATCAAAAAATTAAATTAGTGGAAAACTAAACATGCCGTCGAGAGATAATGCCAAATTTACCTTTTGGCGAGGGTGCACCATTTACCACCCTTCGGGATATCGCATGGGCATACATTCTGGATGGTGACTTGTATTTTTGCGCACCACTTTGGATTTGACGTGGATGAAGCTTTGGCATGCTCATTTCCAACATGCCCCAGATCATTTGTCTTGGTTGCATCATGGGTATGTTGATCTTTGCTGCACCCTTGAGTGAATGGTGTGGTTGAATCATGGGCGCCGACCTTCTACACAGGAGCTTTGCCTCCTATTTCCTGGGTTTTGGGACTAGCCTTGGTTGCTTTTGCCTTCTCCCGTTCCAGTTCTTCCTATTTTCGGATGGCAGCCTCGTTGGCTAACTTTCGTTTTATGAATGCTATGAGACTGTCCATCTCCTTCCCGGAGGTGTTGATGACAGGTGTCTTTGGTATATATTTCTCGCACTTAAATACCTTCACTTGGCAGCATTGCTCCACCTTTGGTTTGAAAGAGAATGTCTCCCTCATTCCATTGATGTTGAGGTGGATTTCTCCAACTCCAACATCGATGCTTGCCTCTGCAGTACTCAGAAATGGCCGCCCAAGAACGAGCGGTGTCTTTGCATTAATTTCCATATCCAACACCACGAAGTCCACTAGGATGAGGAATTTCTGGATCTTCATCGGAACGTCCTCGGCGATCCCAGCGGGTTGACGTATATATTGGTCTGCCAACTGTAGGCACATGGCAGTAGGAACGAGTGCAGCGTGGTTGAGTTTGTCGAAGACGACTTTGGGCATAACACTAACGCTTGCTCCGAGGTCACATAAGGCTTGATTGAAAACTTGGTTCCCAATTGAGCATGGAATGGTAGGACTTCCAGGGTCCTTTTTCTTCTATGGAGGCTAATTGAGTATTGTTGCGCTACACTCTTCCGTCATGTGGACAATTTCTGCTAATGGTAAAGGCTTCTTGTTGTTGAGGATATTTTTTGAGTACTTGGCACATGTCGGTACCTGCATAGCATCCAGCAAGGGTATATTGACATATAATTTCTTAATGACCTCAACGAACTTACTGTATTGTTCATCTGCGGCAGCCTTCTTGTAACGCGGGGGGAAAGGTAGCACCATTGTGTCATAGAATTCGTGTGGACATGATTTCGGTGGTGCCTTGTCCTTTGCTGTTTCAGGTCTAGTCTCATGATCATCCTTCTCCTCTGTGTTAGTGGCCTTCTCATGTTCTTCACCTCCATTGTGAGTGTGTGGTGCACTACTAGAGTGTGGAGGGTCTTGAGTGGACTTACCACCCCTAGTGGTGACTGCATTGATATGCTCTTTGGGAGGAGGTTCCGGTTGTCCCAAAAGCTTACCCACATTAGCATTAGGTAAAGAGGCAGCTAACTGAGCTATCTGTGTTTCTAACATTTTGTTAAAGCTCAGTTGATTCTTCATAGCACTATTAAGAGTCTCCATTTGAAGAGAGATAGACTCAAAAAGCCTATCATTAGCATGAAATTTCTTACTAATGCTATCATTCACAGCTCTTTGATCAAATGAGCTAGGCTTATTAAATTGCTGTGAATTGCTTGAGGTGTTACCTTGTCCGGAGAAAGGAATGCACTGTCTCGAATTCCAGCCTGATTGAGGACGACTCCCGTTGTCGAGGTTGCTAGAATTACCGATGAAATTGGCATCCTCCGGTCGAGTTTCGGGGCAGCTGTTCCCCGAGTGCCCTGTATTCTCGCAGACTTCAGAAGTCATGCGAGCATCGAGGGCCTGGACTAGAGCAGTCTCAGGACTGTCTTCTAGCTTTTTTAAGAGCATGTCCATCTTGGTGGCGAGCATGTCGGTGATGTCGATGTGATGGACTCCACGGGATCGGGTACTGGACCTCTCTTCTTTCCATCCCTGATTTGTGGCTATCTTTTCAATGAGATCCTTGGTGGCTCTCACACTCTGGGATAAGAATGATCCTCCGGCGGCTGCATCTAGGTGCTCTTGTGCTGAGCGGTTCAATCCATGAAAGAAGCTCTGGATGACAAGCCATTGTTCCATTCCATGGTGGGGGCAGGCCGCGATGTACTCTTGTAATCGTTCCCAGGCCTCTGCCACTATTTCATCTATGAGCTGTTGAAAGCTCGAGATCTTGTGCCTCAATGCATTGGTCTTTCCCAACGGGAAATACTTGGCAAGGAATGCGTTGGAGCATGCATCCCATGTATTGAATGTTGCACGGTTGAGGTAGAACCATTGCTTCGCCTTTCCGACAAGCGAAAATGGGAAGAGGCGTAACTTGAAAGCATCGGGGGATGCACCTTTCATTGTGAACGTGCTGCAGATTTCCAGGAATTGCTGCAGATGATTGTTGGCATCTTCCATTGCTAGTCTGCAGAATGGGATAGCTTGAACCATGTGAATGACTCCGGGTTTGAACTCAAAGTTCTCTCCCGCTTGCACTTCTGGTCCTATGGGAACGTTGTTGCTAGAGGGAATGGTGAACTCACGGATGGTCTTTTCAGCCATGACATTGGTGAACGGAGTGCGACTCATTGATGCAAATGATTCAAGTTCCGTCGGTACAGGTCTCTGCCCGTGAACAGTCTTTGGATGGACTCTTCTGAGCAAGGCCTCTGGATTATTGTGGAAGTTTACCAGTAGGTCGTAACCGGTCATACACCCCTCTGTTGCATCCACAACAAAAACAACAGAGACAAGTGAGCCTGCTAAAGACTAGTTGGTATTTTTATAAAGACATGGGGTTCGAAAAGAAATTAACAATTATATCTCTGCCTATTGCTTCCTTGGCAAAGGCACCAGAAAAGCTCGTTGGCATCTCTTAGCCTTAACAGGTTTTACTCCGCAAGCGCACGGAGACCGCTGTAGCCTTTCACCCAGAGTATTCCGAGTATCGTATTTATCCACAGGGAAGCGGCAAGCGAGAGAGTATAATTGGATAAACTCAAATCGAATTCACCGTACTTTAATAAATGTACCAACTAGTATCTAGACAGGGGTAAGTTTGGCAAAGATGGGTGTATGGTGAAGAAGTAAATAGACTACCGAAGATACACGTAGAGAGGTATATTTGCCTGGGAGGACAACGAGTGAGATAAAGTTCCCAAACTCTTTTCTATTCGGCTGCAAAGACTATGTCGTGGTTAACAAAGGAAACCCAGGTAACAAGTCAGGGTCTCGCGTCGAGCGAAATTCCGGTGCCCTCGAGGGATCAGGGGGTAGATAGTTGACCACCGAAAGAGAACCCGGCTATCACCTATGGGCCTCCCAAATGAACGGGCCTGGACTACAGAGGCACACCACACGCTGTCACCAAGTGGGGCTACAAAGCAAATCTGCGTGGGGAGGATGGCACGCTATAAACGTACTCAAGAAAAGTTTGAGTAACAATAGGTCATCCTTGAACAGAGGAGAGGACCTAATCAGAGACTGGCGTACATGACTTGAGTAACCAAGATAACCACAGCCTAAGGCTATCATGTATGCAAAGAAAGGTACACCAGACTTGCAAGAGATAGAAATAAAGTAAAGCATAAATATATTATACTGAAGATAAGAGTACATAGATATAAGAACTTTACCGCAGACTCAGAGATATCTCTGAGAACTCCGAGGCAAAGCTCGACTCACTCTTACTCCCTGTGATGCCCTGGGCATCTCTAGAGCACAATCACGTGCATCATTTGCTTAATCACCTCTCATAAGCATCATTTCATCTCATGATAATGTGCATTTGACTCACATAAACAAGCATGGTAGAAATAGCTATGGGATGCACCCAGTTTTCGCATGAATGACACTATGAATGTGAGCATAACTTAAATCCTATCGAGTTTTAGGTGGAACTTTTTATACCAAACTTGTAGGTGATCTACTGAGGAACAACTTTGGTAATTAGAGTTTTGACATGCAAAAAGGTTTTCTAGGGGATTTGGGGCTTTTACTGTCAGCATACAAACACAGTCAAAATCTGAATTTTTCAGAAACCCCTCTTTTTCTATGATCTACAATCATTTTCATGCAAAGCTCCAATTGAGAAAGTTGTATATGTTGAAATTTTGAGCAAATATGGTATAAAACTTTTCTGGTGGTTTTGGACACAAATAGGACTTTTAAAATTCTATTTAAAATGGCTGGGAAGGGCAAATCTGAAACTTAGAGGCAAATTCAAATTTAAATCATATCTAGTCTCAGAATTTGAACTTGAGCCTTTTGAAAATCTTGTAGATCACAAAGAGAGCAACATTTCATCCAATAGGGTACTTTTCAAATTCGGCTTGGAAATGTATGAAAACAGCAATTTTCAGAGCCTAAACAAAAACAGAAAAATGGTGTTTTCCATTTCTGGGCATATGGGTCGCTGACCGGTGGGCCCGTGGATCTGGCCGGGCCAAACCGCCTAGCCGGCCGCGTGGCCGCCGGCGTACGGCCGGAATGGTCCCGGCACGGATCGAGCCCTTCCGGCCTCGTCCTTAAGACGCGCCGCGCCCCTCCCTCTCGCTCTTTCCCCTCCAGTCGCCCAGCTCGCCCGCGCGCCTCTCCCTCTCGCTCCCGCCCGTTCGCCATTGCCGAACCTCGAAGGAGCTCACGCTGGCACTGCTACGAGTGCCCCCGCACCCAACCATCTCCACGCCGGTCCTCCTCTCACCCCGCACCACCGAACCCCGTAGCTCTAGGCTGCCGGAGTCCTCCTACCGCCCACATTTCGTCGCCGAACTTCGACGACCTCGCTTCCCCATCGCCGGCCCACTCCGCTGCCGCTGCTGTCGAATCGGGTTGGGGGTAAGACCCCCTCGCGTTCTAGCCCCTCAGATCTAGAATTAATTGCGTTAAAGTCTCTGGATCTACGATTTTTTACTTTATTCCTTTAATAATCAGCAGTAAACTTTGGAAAATCATAGAAAATCGAATAAAAATCCAAAAATAGCAAACTAGTTTTACCCTTGATTTTGTACATGCATGTTAAATCAACTAAAATGTGAAATGTGGGCTAAATGAGCTCTAAAAATCGTGAAACTTCGACATTAGCTTTTTAAGAGTATGTAAGCTCACTGTGATTTTTGGCAGCTCTAGTATGCGCAGTTTAATTACTGTTTTGCCCCCGCATGTGGTTTTTAGCATAAAAGTAAATGTGGAAATGGTAGCAACATAAAATTATGCTCTAGGTGGGTTTATACATTTTACATGTGTTCTCTGTGGTATAAATAACACAATGTTAAAATAGGGTACTTTGCATGTCAAGTATAGTTAGTGTTTTGAAAATAACAAATCTATGCATTTTTAAACCTAATAAATGGAAAAAGTGGTTCTAGCATGTTAAATAAATACTAAGAAAAATCAGGGTGTATCAAAGTCATGTTTAGGTCCCAGAAAACATTTTTGTAAATTTTATTACCACTGTTTATTAATGCCTGTGATATAGGTTAATTTAAAATATGGAAATTAGATGTCCTACGAAAATATGGATTCTGAGCTTGCTGATTTCCTTGCTTGCTCATCATGCAAAGTTTTGCTGCTTGTTAAACAATTCATGACCTGATTCCACTACTATGAATTATGAAAAATCTGGAAAGTTAAAAGGCTGAAATTTTGTGTGAATTTTAATAAAATAATTATAAATCTTTTATAGCTGAAATTTTGGCAGTAGGTTAGTACAGTAATGACCTAGGCTTGTCCTGAGCTTTGGAGGTGCCGCCCATCCACTAAATGGAGGCAAAAGGCCTGGGGGAGCTTTGTACTTATTGCGGGGGGACCGAGGTGTAGGGAGGCTCGCTATGGGGGCACAACCCGTTGGTTTGGTGGGGGTGCTTTGAATCTTGGGACAAGACAGGTGGAGATTGGGACTATATGTGGGAACGCGATGGCTAGTAAGCATATACCCGTGGCTTGATAGTTATTCCCGGGAATTAAAATCGATTCGAATCGCTGATGCCTACCAGGTGTGGGAATGCCAATATCACTGTCGGGCAACGTAGTAACTACTTAAACACTCTGTATTTAATACTCATGATTTTGAATATCACATGTTTGTATTGAATTGTTACTTTACTACAAATTTACAATTATGTTGATGGTTAAAAATCAATGGCTTAGGATCCACTTAGTAGTAAGCAGCTTTGCGTCAGCCGTAAGCCAAATCCATTATGTCCTACTGAGTAATTAGTACTCAGGGTTTGCCCCCACATTTTGAGCGTAGGTATGAAGTTCATGGTTTGCACCTGTGTTGGAGGTGGTGCATGCCCCCATTTGGGATGAGTCTGCATGATTGGCTCAAGAGCAGCATCGGTGGGCTCGATGTTGTTTCTTTTACTGTAAGTCTTTTGAGATGTTATGATAACCTCAGAACTTTAGCTTTCCACTGCGAGATACTTTTGAACTTTCTATTTGATAACTTCATGTTGGATCTGTACTTTATTTGAACCTGGTTTGTAACTAAATCTATTATTACTCTATTTTCAACTGCCTGTGATGATGAATCTGTTGTGGCTCCATCGTGGGCTAGATGTGTATGATGTCGGTTCCTCTGGGATTTGGTGTTATCGGGGGTCAAATGACTCTCGACGGACGACCGGGCTTAGTTTGGTCTAAGTGCACTGCGAGCTAGAGGTGGCAGGTGTGCTTAGCCCAGATTAAATCGGCGGTTCCGCCATAGCTGGTATTAGAGCCGATCATACACAGACAACAGACATATCATCTAGTTTTGATTTACAAACCTATTTTTGAAAACCCCGTTCCATGTATTTGAAAAATAAGAGTACCGATATGCCCATATTAAGGATGTTAGTGTATTACCAGGTGACATCGCTAACATTCTGACCTAGATAGAACTCATGTGCATATTCGGCGCTTTGGGAAACAACATTTCAGCCATAGCCATCCCCAGTACTGGTGGAACGCTATCGGGATTTGCGGACTGTTATGAACCCTGCATTCATGCTGGTAGGATAGAAATTTAAGGGGGGTGGTCACCATTCGGGTGTTTGTGATCATCCTTTTGTTGTGACGTGGCAAGATTCAATTTCCTTGCGTGGGTACCAGCCCGGTCTAGTAGAGGACTCTACAGATGCGTTGTCCACGCAGCGCAAATAGCATGGTTGCCACTTCTAGGTTTAGAGTGGTAATGATGTTGAGCATGCATTTTTCTGCAGGTACACTAACTACGCGCGAAACTAAGACCGAGTAGAGACGACTAGTTCCATTAGAGAGTGCCGTGCATATACGTCACCGAGATATCGATAGCTATATGTATTATATATAGGATGTGTGATGTGAGACCGAACAGGACGAATCATGCATCATACTATTGTTGCATCTACCATTGTTTTAATCATCCCGGGGTTATGGTTAAAAAAAATCAAACAAGTTAAATTGTGATCTAATAATATGTTGCTGCTCGTTCCTTTGATTTAAGTTTCTTGACCAAATGCACTCACTAATTAAAAGTCTCTTATTAAAACAGATGGCTGCGAACAACCAAAACGTGCATGGACAGGAGCAGGCGCCCATCTCGGAACCAATTCACGTGCCCACGATTCAGGAGAATGGGTGGCGTCACATGAGCTGTCAGGACACCAACCCACTCATGACGATCCTATGCCTGGCATTGTGACAGATGCGCCACGAGTCTTGCCCACAGTACTCCGTACAGATGGGGTATGAGTTGGGTTGGTGTGAGGCCAGACTTGTGCTTCCACGGGGTCCCTACACGGATGGGGATGAGTACACCGTGGTAGCAGAGGACGTGGAGGAGGCTCTCGATAGGGTGGCTTTGAAGGCCATTGCTAACTTGAGCAACCTTGTTGCTGCAGAGAACACAGTGCTGCGCTACCTGCCCACTGATGCGCAGGATGACAACTGGGATCAGTGGGTGGCGGACCTGCTAGAACAGGACAGGACCAGGGACATAGGGGCAGCCATGTCTGTCGGTCAGAAGTTGTTTATGGTGTACCGCGACATGGGGGACCGTGAGGCCCATCGTCATGAGGAGGGTGTGCAGTTATGAGAGTAGCTCGAGGAGGTGCAGCAGGAGTTGGGTGATGTCCAAAACCAGCTAGTTGAGGCTCATCATGAGGTACTCGACTTGCAGGTGGACCAAGCGGGCCGCATTGAACATGCGGCACACTTACAGAACATATTGCAGCAGAGGGATGAGCTCATTGGTCAGCTGCAAGCTCGACTAAATGAGTTCCAGCAGCTACACCCACCACTTGGGCATGATGACCCCGTTGTGCTCAACGTGACCACGCAGTTGGAGGATGCACCACCACGCGACCCCGACTGTGACAAGTAGAGGCAAAGAGTGGTTTGATGAGGGTCTTTTGTGTATGTAGCGTGTTTGAGAGCGATGTTTTGTAAGTTCCGCTCCACGCATTATTTTTGGGATGTACTAAACATTGGTGATATCGAGAGAGCTCATTCTTGTACATCGCTTAATCTAGTTTAGGCTAATGATGGGTTAATGTAATCAGAACACTCTTAGTGGTATTTAGGGCATTCTAATATGCATGTTGGGAGTACCTTATGATCAGGTACAATCTGAATGAATGC
This sequence comes from Paspalum vaginatum, assembly GCA_030272315.1. Classification (NCBI taxonomy): domain Eukaryota; kingdom Viridiplantae; phylum Streptophyta; class Magnoliopsida; order Poales; family Poaceae; genus Paspalum; species Paspalum vaginatum. The sequence goes on along the minus strand of CM059019.1, from coordinate 11,487,894 downwards.
CATGGGCAACGAGTTGAAATGGCACTTCAAAACTGGGACCCATTTACAATTTGAAATTCTGCGCAGCTGCAGCAAAAATTGAGTATAACACGAGATCTAGAAGGATCTGGGTTAAACTTTGTATAACAATGTTGTAGGTAACTTCTAGTTCCACAACTTTGTCAATGGGACCTTCTTCTGAATGTGTCCTGTTTCAAAGTTATGGTCAGAATTCTTTGAATCTGGAATCTGAATTGGAATAGCCATCCCGGAAGAACTGCACGTTTCAACAGCTTTGCTACACAAAGTTTCCTCAAAAACAATTTGGTTGGGGAGATAGTAAAGATCAGAGTCTAGATAGAAATAACATACAATGTTAAACGATGGAATTCGACCAAGAGTCCAAGGGAAAGAACCAAAACAACTCATAACAATGTTATAAGGCACAAGATAAAGAGAAAACTTTTCCAAAACTATCATGGTGTAAATATGTACAAAACTTGAGACACACACATCCTAAGTCAGTAGCTTCCGTTTGCGATTGTCCGACCTCGCAAAATGAGGGCTAACCCTTCATGTGCAATTACATGGTTTCGTTTACTTACATGTTTTCATGTATTTGTAACATATCATTGATGCTATGATATTTTATCAACGCATCGGTTGCACTGAAGTTGGACTAAACACGGTTGGCCCCTTTTTTGCAGATGGTGAACACTCGCAATGGCCAGTCATTGGGGTAGTTAGCGCAAGGCGCTCCACCCCCGCCGAAGTTGGCCACTTTGGTGGTTCAGCAGGCTGAGCTGATTTGTATACTGGCAGAAGATTGCTAGGCCTGTGGGCAGCAGTAGCTGCAGGAGAACCGGCCATGTGGCATCACCTACCAGGACTTCGAGGGGCTGTGACCCCTAGTTTTCACCAACTGTCCTGAGCCACTGGCGGCAGACGACTGGCTTCGCACCATCCAGTCCAAGTTCACCCTTCTGCCAGGGATCACTGAGCAAGAGAAGGCTCGTTTTGCTGTTCAGCTTCTTCAGGGGCCTGCGGGGGCGTGGTACGCCACGTTCCTCGCCATGCAGGAGGAGGGCCATGAGCCCACGTGGGAGGAGTTCCGTTAGGCTTTTCGGGCTCACTACATCCCGGCAATTTTGATGGAACAGAAACGCCGTGAGTTCCGAGACCTCAGGCAGGGCAACAAGACCATCATGCAGTATGTGCAAAGCTTCATCCATCTCTCTCAATACGCTTCGAGGGATGTTGCTACTGAGCCAGAGCGGGCCGAGAGACTCCTAGAGGGCCTTGACCCTACTCTTTGGACTCACCTGGCATGGGGCTACCAGAGCTTCACCGAGCTAGTAGACACTGCCCTCAACATGGAGAATCACCTCTATGCCGCCAACGAGGACCAGAAGCGCAAGAGGCCAGCCAACGCCTCATTGTCTGGTTCTTCGGAGAAGCAGAAGACCACCTACAAGCCCCAACAGCAGTACTACCAGTAGCCTCGCTATGTGGTCCTACCCAACCAGCCACGGTGGATCCACAGGGCGACACCATAGTAGTAGTACCCCACCTATCGAGCACCCGCACAGCTACCGGCTCCCCATGCTCCCATCGTTCCAGGGCCCGGTGCTCCGTGCTTCAACTGCGGCAAGATAGGTCACTTCAGTTGTGACCACAGGGCACCTCGTAGGATCTAGGATCCTACTCCTGCGGGTGGAAGTCAGCAGAGCAAGCAGAAGGGACCCACGCCTAAGACGGGTCGTGTGCACTATGTGCACATGGAGCAGATTCCTGCCGAAGAGCCGGTACTTGCTGGTACGTTCATGGTCAACGGTCACCCGGCCGTCGTGTTATTTGATTCGGGAGCCACTCACACCTTTATTAGTCAATCATATGCATCTAAACATTAGATAAAAACCTCTTGCATAAAAGAGAAGTATCGTATCACTGCACCTGGAAATCCCATTAACACAAATCTGATAGTAATGAGATTACGGTTGAGCATAGGAGAAGAAGAATTCATTATCAATCCTGTGGTGCTGCCACACCAAGGGATTGATATCATCTTGGGTATGAGTTGGATGATAGAGAACAACGCAGTCCTGGATATTGGTAGCAGGACGGTGCAGTTAAGGTCTAGTGTCAGTGGCAAGATTATGCAGATACACATGCCAAATCAAAAACATATGTTACCCACGGTAAATGCAACTGAACTACAAGAGATTAAGAAGATACCAGTAGTGTGTGATTTTCTGGATGTGTTTCTGGAGGAGCTTCCTGGTCTTCCACCAGATCGGGATGTGGAGTTCGCCATCGAACTAGTTCCAGGCACTGCCCCTGTCTCAAAAAGACCATACAGAATGCCACCTGATGATCTGAAAGAATTGAAAACACAACTACAAGAATAGTTAGACAAAGGGTTCATTCGGCCTAGTTCGTCACCATGGGGTTGTCCAGCTCTCTTTGTCGAGAAGAAGGATCACGGTGGAAAAAGGCTGTGTGTTGACTATTGGCCACTAAATGCAGTGACCATCAAAAACAAATACCCGTTGCCGCACATAGACATTCTATTTGATCAGTTAGCTGGAGCTAAGTTCTTCTCTAAGATCGACCTAAGGTCTGGCTACTATCAAATAAAGATTAGAGAAGAGGACATACCAAAGACAGCATTCTCTACCAGATACGGCTTGTATGAGTATTTGGTCATGTCTTTTGGGTTAACCAATGCACCGGCTTTCTTCATGTATATGATGAATTCGGTGTTCATGAATGAACTTGATAAGTTTGTGGTGGTATTCATCGATGATATACTAATCTACTCCAAAGACGAGAAAGAACACGAAGAGCACTTAAGAATCGTACTCACCCGGTTTAGAGAACACAAGCTCTATGACAAATTCAGCAAGTGTGCATTCTGGCTAAAAGAAGTGGGTTTCTTGGGCCACATACTGTCTGAGAAGGGAGTCGCAGTTGACCCTAGAAAAGTAAAAGATGTGCTAAATTGGAAGCAACCCGAGACCGTGACTGAAATCCGGAGTTTTCTTGGTTTAGCGGGCTACTACCGCCGCTTTATCAAAGATTTCTCCAAGATTGTAAAACCGATGACATCATTGACTAAGAAGGATGCAAAGTTGATTTGGAGTCCGAAGTGTGAAGAAGCTTTCCAAACACTAAAGAAATTATTAACCTCAGCACCAGTGCTAGCTCAACCGGACATCACTAAGCCATTCGATGTGTATTGCGATGCCTCCGGCAATGGGATCTGCTGTTTCTTAATGCAAGAAGGGAGAGTAATTGCTTACGCCTCCCGTCAATTGAGAAAACATGAAGCAAATTATCCAACACATGACCTTGAGCTAGCAGCAGTGGTTCATGCACTAAAGATATGGAGGCACTATCAGCTAGGCAACACTTGTCACATCTACACCGATCATAAGAGTCTCAAATACATCTTCACACAACTTGAAATCAATATGAGGTAGAGGCGGTGGTTAGAGTTGATAAAAGATTATGATCTGGAGATCCACTACCACCCAGGCAAGGCCATTGTGGTGGCAGATGCATTAAGCCGCAAAGCTCATTGCAATGTAGTAGAAGCCCATCCGACAGCAAGAGTGGCCTGCTGTGAAATGAATGAAATTGAGATACCCCCTAAGCAGCAAGCTGAACTTTATAATATCATCATTGAACCCTCGATCAAAGCACAAATCATAGAAGCACAAAAGCAAGATAAGGGCATGGCATATATTCGCGAGGGTATTAGTGAAGAGAAAAAGGAATGTTTCACACTTGATGACCAAGGCATTCTGTGGTTCAAGAATCGTCTAGTGGTGCCTAAGGACATGGAGTTGAGGAAGAAAATACTTGAGGACGCACAAACTTCAATGTTCACATTACATCCGGGCAGCAATAAGATTTATCAAGACTTAAAACAAAAGTTTTGGTGGACCCGCATGAAACGGGAGATCGCCAAGTACGTATCTAAGTGGGACATGTCTAAGAGAGTAAAAGATGATCACCTAAAGCCTGCTGGAATGCTTCAGCCGCTTGATGTCCCAGCGTGGAAATGGGAGGATATACATATGGATTTAGTTGTGGGTTTGCCTCGTACCCAAAAGGGATATGATTCTATATGGGTGATTTTCGATCGGTTCACCAAATCAGCACACTTCTTACCCTTCAAGACCCATTACACTGCAGCCACCTATGCGGAGCTATATATTGCACGAGTTGTCTCCCTACATGGGGTGCCAACGACCATTACTTCCGATCGAGGCTCGCTATTTGTGTCCCGCTTTTGGGAACATTTGTAATCTGCCCTCGGGACCACCTTGATTTGAAGTTCAGCATATCATCCCCAAACAAGTGGTCAGGTGGAAAGAGTAAATCAGATACTAGAAGACATGCTGAGGGCTTGTGTGCTAACTTACTCTTCCATGTGGGATGAGTGTCTTCCCTTGGCAGAGTTTGCTTATAACAATAGCTACCAGAAGAGCTTGGAAATGGCTCCTTTCGAAGCCCTTTATGGTAGGAGATGCAGAACACCACTAAACTGGTCTGAACCAGGAGAGCGTGTTACCTTTGGCCCTGATTTAGTGACAAAAGCCGAAGAACAAGTGAAACTCATACACCACCATCTCAAAAGAGCACAATCTCGACAAAAAAGCTACTCGGATAGGAGAAGGAGACCACTAGTCTTTGATGAGGGGGATCATGTGTATCTTAAGGTGTCACCAATGAAAGGGGTTTGGAGTGAAAGGGAAGCTAGCACCAAGATATGTCGGCCCATTCAAAATCACTGAAAAATGTGGAGCCGTCGCTTGCCGATTAGAGTTACCACCACAACTTGCTGCGGTTCATGATGTGTTTCACATCTCACAACTAAAGAAATGCTTAAGGGTACCGGATAAAGTGGTAGACACGTCCCAAATTCAGGTTGAACCAGATCTCACATACGAAGAGCACCTCATAAAAGTCCTTGACCAAAAGCAAAGATCAACATGCCGAAAAATAATCAACTTTTATAGAGTTCAGTGGAGTAATCACTCCGAAGAAGAAGCGACTTGGGAACAAGAGGAGTATCTGCGCACTATGTATCCTGATTTTCTACCATCCACTTCAACTCGGTATGTTACAACAGTTTAATTTCAGGATATGAACTTAATACACGCACACAACACTATCTACAATCAACTTAACCACCCACATTACATCAAAAATCTCAGGACGACATTTCTTTAAGGGGGGTGGGTTGTGATGCCCTAGGCATCTCCAGAGCATTATCATGTGCATCATTTGCTTAATCACATCTCATAAGCATCATTTCATCTCATGATAATGTGCATTTGACTCACATAAACAAGCATGGTAGAAATAGCTATAGGATGCGTCTAGTTTTCGCATGAATGACACTATGAATGTGAGCATAACATAAATCCTATTGAGTTTTAGGTGGAACTTTTTATACCAAACTTGTAGGTGATCTACTGAGGAACTACTTTGGTAATTAGAGTTTTGACATGCACAAAGGTTTGCTAGGGGATTTGGGGCTTTTACTGTCAGCATACAAACACAGTCAAAATCTGAATTTTTCAAAAACCCCACTTTTTCTATGATCTACAATCATTTTCATGCAAAGCTCCAATTGAGAAAGTTGTAGATGTTGAAATTTTGAGCAAATATGGTATAAAACTTTTCTTGTGGTTTTGGACACAAATAGGACTTTTAAAATTCTATTTAAAATGGCTGGGAAGGGCAAATCTGAAACTTGGAGGCAAATTCAAATTTAAATCATATCTAGTCTCAGAATTTGAACTTGAGCCTTTTGACAATCTTGTAGATCACAAAGAGAACAACATTTCATCCAATAGGGTCCTTTTCAAATTCGGCTGTAAATGTATCAAAAGAGCAATTTTCAGAGCCTAAACAAAAACAGAAAAAATAGTGTTTTCCATTTTTGGGCATATGGGTCGCTGACCGGTGGGCCCGTGGATCCGGCCGGGCCGAAGTGCCGTGCTGCCCGCTGCCGCGTGGCCACCGGCGTATGACCAGAATGGCCCCGGCGTGGATCAAGCCCCTTCGGCCTCGTCCTTAAGCCGCCCGCGCGCCTCTCCCTCTCGCTCCCGCCGGTCCGCCATTGCCGAAGCTCGAAGGAGCTCGCGCCGGCACTGCTACGAATGCCCCCGCACCCAACCATCTCCACGCTGGTCCTCCCCTCACCTCGTGCCACCGAATCCCGTAGCTCTAGGCAGCCGAAGTCCTCCCACCACCCCACATTTCGTCGCCGAACTTCGCAGACCCCGCTTCCCCGTCGATTGCCCCGATGCCGCTGCCATCGAATCGGGTTGGGGGTAAGACCCTCCATCCCCTCCCCTCTCTCCTCGACCCCCCGCGGTGAGCCACCGCGTCCTGCAAGGGTGGTTCCGGCCGCGCGCCGCCATCGGTCCCCCCCGTCGCGAGGAAGAAGACGACGGGAGGTGGGGGACGGTGATTTTTCAGATCCGCCCTCACGATGTTGAGTTTTCACATTTCAGTCCACCGCACTGACGGTTGAGTCTTGTAGATCTCGCGTTCTAGCCCCTCGGATCTAGAGTTAATTGCGTTAAAGTCCATGGATCTACGATTTTTCACTTTATTCCTTTAATAATCAGCAGTAAACTTTGGAAAATCATAGAAAATCAAATAAAAATCTAAAAATAGCAAACTAAGTTGCATTGTAACCCTTGTTAGTAGATCTATCTGTGGTTTAGTAGGAAAAGATAGTTTTACCCCTAATTTTGTACATGCATGTTAAATCAACTAAAATGTGAAATGTGGGCTAAATGAGCTCTAAAAATTGTGAAACTTGGACAGTGGCTTTGTAAGAGAATGTAAGCTCACTGTGATTTTTGATAGCTCTAGTATGCGCTGTTTAATTACTGTTTTGCCCCTGCATGTGGTTTTTAGCATAAAAGTAAATGTGGAAATGGTAGCAACATAAAATTATGCTCTAGGTGGTTTTATACATTTTATATGTGTTCTCTGTGGTATAAATAACTCACTGTTAAAATAGGGTACTGTGCATGTCAAGTATATTGGTGTTTTAAAAATAACAAATCCACGCATTTTTAAACCTAATAACTGGAAAAAGTGGTTCTAGCATGTTAAATAAATTCTAAGAAAAATCGGGGTGTATCAAAGTCATGTTTAGGTCCCAGAAAACATTTTTGTAAATTTTATTACCACTGTTTATTAATGCATGTGATATAGGTTAATTTAAAATATGGAAATTAGATGTCCTATGAAAATATGGATTTTGAGCTTGCTGATTTCCTTGCTTGCTCATGATGCAAAGTTTTGCTGCTTGTTAAAAAATTCATGCCCTGATTCCACTACTATGAATTATGAAAAATCTGGAAAGTTAAAAGGCTGAAATTTTGTGTGAATTTTAATAAAATAATTATAAATCTTTTATAGCTGAAATTTTGGCAGTAGGTTAGTACAGTAATGATCTTGCTGCCATAAATGTTGAAGATCATTTGGAATTGTCTAACAGTATGGTTTTGGCATGAGAACTTTAATTCCATAAATGGATAAACCCGTATAATGGATATAAGTATAGGTTATTGAAAAGTGTAACCTTGCTCTTTACACCATTTCGCTTGCTGACAGCTTTCCATGATTCAATGCATGATGAGTTAGGCTAAGTTAGTGATGGTTTGTAAGATTTCATAATAAGATTTAAATTCAATATATGGATGCATAAATCAATTATCTATGTGTGTTATCATGATTTGCATTCCCTCTTACACTTTACGTATGCATTGCATTTCCTTTGCACTCAATTCCATATGATATCATGCATATAGATCCCGCGAACGAGGTGCCGACGCAGGAGCAGCCGGTGATCGACGAGCCGAACGATGAGCCGTACCAGGAGCAGCAGCAGGAGGACCCATAGACGATTCCTGACTACGCTCAGGAAGAAGCTACTGACCCTTACGAGGAAGGTAGGCAGGACCATGCTTAACCCAGCAAACAGGTTATATTTGATGACTACGCATATGCATTAGGAGTTGCTTGAAACCTACTGCATTAGACTCCTTGGCAGCCCTAGCCATAGCACGTACACTTAGAGTCCACAGGACAAGTATGCCTAGAAGTTGCTAGGTACGAGTAGACACGAGTGTGTGGACTCGTCGCGTAGGTGTTTTCAAAAGTTACAAGATATTACGATTATGTCAAGTACTACTTATGCTCATGATTTGAATGGAGACGGGGCGGAGATTTTCTTTTAGTATTTACTTTTCATGATGTCGCACCTTGGACTCCGCCCGAGTCATGTAAGGCCCATCCGCTATTCGTCTACTGATCGGCATAACATTGCTAGAGTGCTTAACCAGGATATGGGACCAGTGAAATCTTACCTGGGCTTGTCCTGAGCTTTCGAGGTGCCGCCCAACCACTAGATGGAGGCAGAAGGCCTGTCGGAGCTTTGTACTCATTGCGGGGAGACCGAGATGTTGGCAAGCTCGCTATGGGAGCACAACCCGGGTGTTTGATGGGGGTGCTTTGAATCTTGGGACAAGACAAGTGGAGATTGGGACTATATGTGCGAACGCGATGGCTAGTAAGCATATACCCCTGGCATGATAGTTATTCCTGGGAATTAAAATCGATTCGAATCGCTGATGCCTACCAGGAATGGGAATGCCAATATCACTGTCGGGCAACGTAGTAACTACTTAAATACTCTGTATTTAATACTCATGATTTTGAATATCACATGCTTGTATTGAACTGTTACTTTACTGCAAATTTACTATTATGTTGATGGTTATACAAATGATGAAAACTTGTTTACTTATGTTGATCATGACACTGTTTAAAAATCAATGGCTAAGGATCCACTTAGTAGTAAGCAGCTTCGCGTCAGCCGTAAGCCAAATCCATTATGTCCTACTGAGTAATTAGTACTCAGGGTTTGCCCCCACATTTTGAGCGCAGGTATGGAGCTCATGGTTTGCACCTATGTTGGAGGTGGTGCATGCCCCCATTTGGGATGAGTCTGCATGATTGGCTCAAGAGCAGCATCGGTGGGCTCGATGTTGTTTCTTTTACTGTAAGTCTTTTGAGATGTTATGATAACCTCAGAACTTTAGCTTTCCACTGCGAGATACTTTTGAACTTACTATTTGATAACTTCATGTTGGATCTGTACTTTATTTGAACCTAGTTTGTAACTAAATCTATTATTACTCTATTTTCAACTGCCTGTGATGATGAATCTGTTGTGGCTCCATCGTGGGCTAGATGTGTATGATGTCGGTTCCTCTGGGATTTGGTGTTATCGGGGGTCAAATGACTCTCGACGGACGACCGGGTATAGTTTGGAGTAAGTGCTCTGCGGGCCAGAGGTGGCAGGTGTGCTTAGCCCAGATTAACTCGGCAGTTCCGCCACACCCCAAGACTATCCTAACTATTAAGATGTGGAAATGGCACTTTCTAAGGTAGAATGAAGATCTCAACTTCTCCACACTCTTACAAATGAGCTCACAGGGCCTATTTATAGTCTACAACCAGGAAGGGGTACTTGTAGGTGGCTGAGGTCGGTTGGGGGGCGAAGTCGGTGGTCGGTCGACCATGCAGGGCGTCGGCCAATCTGGCCCCATGGTCGGGCGACTACCCGATCCACCGACTTAGCCATCCAACGGCTTGATCTTGCCTCCTCACGTTGGTTGGCGGCTGGGACAGTTGATGCATGTGTAGAATGTGGAACTTGGGTGGTCGGCCAACCATGCACAAGGTCGGCTGACTAGGTGTCTTGCCCTGATTGGCTGCATGCCTCATCCCATGGATTTGTGACATCAACAACCCTTATCTTGATGGCCTTTCGGCCCTTAGATTCCTCGGATGCTTGGTACAACGGTTGGATTAACATCTCTTTGTGTTTTCTTGCATGCAGGGATGAAGTGGAGTGAAAATCCCCTTGGTGAGGTGGTCGGCCGACCTGCCACGTGGTTGGTTGACCCTGGTAAGTGGCCAGACAGACCAGGGAGGGTCGGCCGACCTTGGCTAGGTGGTTGGCGGACCTGAGGGTGGTCGGCCGACCTGGGCCATGGTTGGCGGACCATGGGATTTTCCCCATTTCAGCCCATCATCGTATATAGTCCATGTTTCATCCAATTTATGTGAATTTCTGTACCTACAACCAAATATTTATACACAACTAGTGGGGCTCATTAGTAGTAAGGGTAGTCCATTTTTATTCACATGCTTTGCTTCATTTGGTGGATAATTGACTGTAGATATCGTGAGATTACGACCGTCAATAGCCGCCGGGCCATACGGGTGGCCGCCCAGCCACCGACCTACCCCCTAACTGATCTAGTGTGTCTATAAATACCCTCCTCACTCAGTTGTACTATAAATAGACCCCGAGAGCTCATTTGTAAGGTCTGGAGTTGAGTTCAAGTTCTATTTTAGAGTGCTACCCTATTCCCTTAGTAGTTTGGAAAGTTCTGGGAGTTAGAGTTGAGTCGAGCTTTGCCTCGGAGTCTCTGGAGTTATCTTCGAGTCTGCGATAAAAGCTTTGTATCTTTGCATTCAGATTATCTCCAATATAATTTCTGTTATATTTTACTCTAAGTTCTATCTCTTGCGAGTGTGGTGTACCTTTCTTTGCACACTTGCTAGGCTTAGGTTGTGTTTTACTCAGTTATTCAATTCTTGTTATTTTTGCTGGTGCTATAACTCAACCCTAGACTTAGACGCTAGGCTCTAGCTAGATCCTCTCCTTTGATCAAGGACGATCTATCGTTGTTCAAGCTTCACTTGAACACGTTTATAGCATGCCATCCTCTCCACACAACTTTGTCTGGTAGCCCCAGACAGTGACAAGCATGTGGTGTGCCTATGTAGCCTAGGCCCGTCGTTCGAGAGGCCCGTAGGTGTTAGCTAGACTCTCCTTCGGGACCATCTATCTACCCCTAGTACCCTCGAGACTCTAGAATTTCGCTCAATGCAAGACCATGACTTGTTTATTTGAATATCTTGGTTAGGCACGGATAACCTTTGCAGCCAATTAGAAATAGAGTTTGGTGAATTTATCTCACTCGTTCTCCCCCCATGCAACTATACCTTTCTACAGATACCTACTATAGACCTATCTCTCCACCAATACACCTATCTTTGTCACGTTCACCCCTATTTGACCTCAAGTTGGTATAACTTATCCAAGTGTTACATTCCATTCGATTTGAGTATATTCAATTACACTCTCTCGCCTGCCGCTTCCCTGTGGAAATTTACGACACTCGGAATACTCTGAGTGAAAGGCTACGGCGGCCTCTGTGCGCTCGCGGAGTAAAACCTGTTAAACCTAAGAGATGCCAATAGTCATAATCCACAACGTGTCGCTGCAACATGTGCATGTGACATGCCAATAGATCAGCGTATCTCGAGCACTCTATTTATACACGTCTTAATATGTATCTGTTTATCTAGATAGACTTCTTTGGAGGTCCTGGTTGGAAGTCGATCTGGCTATGCAGATTTCTTATATTGTGCGTTTAGATAGGGTTTATATTTATTCTCTTTGTGGATGTTGTGGCAGAACCACTTAAATTAACATGAATCTAACACTTAATCAAACTTTAAGTATTAGTCTCAAGTTAACTTAAGTAGTTTTTTTAAGATTTAGAATCTTAATAAGCCTTCCCAATTGGATCGAGCTCAGGGAGTTGACTCTCGAAGGAGTCCGTAGATTACAACATTACATAATTAAAAAGAAAATATATTACAGAACGTTTAAAAGTTATTACAAAATAGATTCAAAGTTGTATCACAAAGTTTAGTCTTTGAAAACATCCACAGAGTTATTATGAAACTTTACGTCCTGCCCAACGATGTAGTTTCAATACTTCAAAAGTTCTGTGAATGAAAAGTAGAAGGGTCATACTCGAAGATTATAAATCCAGTACCTGGAAAGATAGAAGAGACTCGAGCAAAATATACTCAGCAAGACTTATCCGACTAATGGGTTTGACTTAACTTTCTAATTATAGAAGAGATTTCAAGGGGTCAACTCACACATAGCAGGCCTATGATTGAGTCTTTAGCTTTTAGGGTGTTAACTTCTTTTAGTTGTTCCTAATTATACTAGATTATACCTATTCTAATAACAAACAAAGCAAGAACTTTGCAAGATTATTATTTAACAAAAACATTACTCTTCTTAACTATGATGTTGATCGTGGTTCAGCTCTTACACTTGGTAAGCCCAGCGATTCGAATCGATTTTATACTCCCGGGAATAATTCTCAAACACCAGTCATTTGTGTGCACGACGACACCGCATATGACAACCCAACATCCTCGTTGCCACCTAGTCTGAACTGCCCTCACCGAACCTGGGTGTACTCAGACACCCACTTGTCTCCCACCATCCAGTTGGTCTCACCATAGTTCAACTCTAGGTACAAAGGATGAGAGGCTTATCGGAGCCCGTAACGAGGACGACAAGTGAAAGTGGCGCGTTCAAAAACCGAAACAGGGCTCAACATCGTACGGCCTTATATGACGTAGACAGGATCAAGATCTCAATCATGTTCATTCATTAGACCTTTCATAATTACCATTTCTCAAAAGCATAACCGATCCCATCCAATGTCTCCAATTAATTATCTCAGGAAACTGTCTTGGATTCCTCTCAAAGTAACAAGTTCTATCTTGGATTGCTCTCAAAGTAAGCGTGGCCTAATACTTAGCTTGACTAAGCATCTAATCTAATACAAATAGGATTCATTATGCTTGAATCAAGAATTCAATATGCACTAGGGTTTCAAGCAATTCCTAACTCTAATGCACAATCGTACACATAATTAGGACTTGAAATTTTAGAAAGAATAAATGCACCAGAGCTTGCCTGTATTTATAGTGCTAGGATCAAAAGAGGCTTCAAAAGATCCTTCTTTGGAAACCATAGGTGCTTCTTGAGCTTCTACCTTGGAGACTTCAGAAATAACACTTTCAGAAGTTTCTCCTACAGGGTTTGCAGGAGTTATCGCACCTAGATGCATGATGTCCAAGAATTAAGATGAAGAAGATGATTAATTGAATTAAAAGAATTATAAAAGTCCTTGAAATAATTTTCTAAGGTTAAAAATAAGATTTTAGGTTTTTTTAATAATTTTCTAAGATTTTTAAAATAATTCTTAGTATTTTTAAGAATTAAAAAATATTATTATAATTAAATAAAATATTAGAATAAATTTTTAGAATTTAAAAGTCAAAGATAATTATTATTAAAAATAATTAATTAATAGAATTTGGAATTTTAAGACTAGTTAAAAGCTAAATTAAATTTAATTTAAATGATTAATTTCAGAAAATAAAGAAGAATAAAATTTAAAGAATCTTGCCCAAAGGCCCAATTAATTACTTTTTAAAAGTTCTAATTCCACACTTTGGAATTTCAGCATGGCCCAATAAAAATCAGGCCAGCCCATCCTATCATTTCCCTTTTTCGGCCTAGAAATTAGGCCGAAGGCCTGATTCTTTTCCTTCTCTCAATTCGGCCCAAACGATTTTGCCCAAAGGGTAGCCCAACTAGCCTTTTGGCCTAGCAAGGCGACCTGGCCAGCATCGGGGAAAGGTCAGGCATGCCTAACGCACGCTCACGCGCGTGCACGGCGTGCACGCCATAGGGAGGGCGACGGTGCCGGCTGAGCATCGCGGGAACCGTGGCTTGTGCGGTGGCGACCTAAACGTGTAGTGATGCAGGTGTTTTCCGCTGTCCCTCCCTTAAACTTCCTTCCCTTTTTCTCTCATTTAACCCGCAGCGGCCACACTGTGAGCACGCAAGGCTCACGACGGCGAACACTGTTCCCAGTGGCAATAAGCAGTGTTGGCGGCGAAGGGTACCCGTACGAGGTGCGCACAGGGGTAAGACACCAAATGCGCAAGGTGAGAGGCCAGATGGGGTTATGTAGATAGGGAACGGTGGTGGTTGGGCGGCGTCATAGCCGTCGGCACCATAGATGGCGCGAGCTCAAATTGAGCTCCCCATAGCCTAATCCTCGACGAGGATTGGCTCAGAAGGTAAAAGGAGCTAGGGCATAGAAGGTCCTACCTTCCAATTGTAAGCAGCGGCGGTGTAGACGGTAATTGGCGGTGAGCAGCGGCGGTGGACGAAGGTGAATGGCGTAGAGGCAATGATTAAGTTGAGGGTGAAGATGGCTTTGGAGTTTCGGCATGGGATGGCAAGGAGGTGCCTAGCGAGGCTTAAGTAGGGCTCGGGGGCGGTGGGATAGTGGTAGCGGGGATGAATTGGTGTGACGGCAATGGCGGTGGAGCTCCATCTGCTCGTCCGCGGAGGAAGAAGACGGGGGCGGAGGATGACGGCTGTAGTGGGCAGGGCCCGGTGGCAATGGGGTGTGGCGCCAGTGCTGGCCCAAGGTCTAGGCCAGGCCGCCAAATGTGGCGCGTGGTGCCCCCAGGCCTAGAAACCAGGGGCGTAATTGGCGGTGAGTAGCGGCGGTGGACGAAGGTGAATGGCGTAGAGGCAATGATTAAGTTGAGGGTGAAGATGGCTTTGGAGTTTCGGCATGGGAAGGCAAGGAGGTGCCTAGCGAGGCTTAAATAGGGCTCGGGGGCGGTGGGATAGTGGTAGCGGGGATGAATTGGGGTGACGGCAATGGAGGTGGAGCTCCATCCGCTCCTCCGCAGAGGAAGAAGACTGGGGCGGAGGATGACGGCTGTAGTGGGCTAGGCCCGGTGGCAATGGGGTGTGGTGCCAGTGCTGGCCCAAGGTCTAGGCCGGGCCGCCAAATGTGGCGCGTGGTGCCCCCAGGCCTAGAAACCAGGGGCTGGGCCGTCATGGCTTGGGCTACCGGCTTGGCCTTGGTTTCCCCCCTTTTCTTCTTTTTTTTATATCCTTTTAAATGTCCATAATTACATTTTTGACCTTTTTAAATAACGATTTACTCAAAGGTCCAATTGCAAAAGTGAAAGGGTATAAATTATACTAATAGTTTACACTTTTACCCTTGGACAAATATAAATTTTGAAGGAGTTTGAAATCAAAAATTGCCTTTAAAATTGTAATAAGAGTAAAACAAAAGAAATTCTTTCTGATTCTTACTAAAAGGTTTAAAAATATCTAAATGATGCATTTTCCCTTCTAATGTTTAAATTAAGATATGCACATGATGACATGCTTAAAATAATTAATCCAAATTTAAAATATGGGGTATCTCAACCCTTCCCACTTAAAAAAATCTCGTCCCGAGATTTAAGAGGGTTAGAATAATTTTAAGTTTTAAAGAGTTTTGAAGGACTTACTAATGGTACTCCTTTGGATGTTTTTCCAAAAGTCAGGTTATTTAGACTGTAAGAAATATTCTGATTCCGATGTTGCTTCGTGTACTATATGGTTCCTCCATTCAATTTAATAAAATTTGATAGTTCGACTTCGAGTTATTCTTTCTTTAAAATCCAAAAGCTTACTTGGATACTCTTTATATATAAAATAGATCAGGCTTTAATTGAAGTTCTGTATGATCTACCTCTTCTGTTGGTACTAGTAAATATCTTTTAAGCTGAGATACATGAAAAACATCATGTACTGCTGATAATTGTGGAGGTAATACCAATCGATAAGCCACTGGACCACATTGTTCAATGATTGGAAATGGTTCGATATATCATGGGGTTAATTTGCCAGTAATACCAAAACGATGAATTCCTTTCATAGGAGATACTTTAAGATCGACTGAATCTCCTACTTGAAAGAACAATGGCCTTCTTCTTCTATCGGCATAACTTTGTTGTCGAACTTTTGTAGTTTTTAACTGAGCATGGATAAAGCGTACTTGTTCTTCAGCAGATTCAGGACAAAATATTACCCGTTCTCCGGGTTCTAATCAATTTAAGGGGGTTCGACAACGTCAACCATATAGGGCTTCAAAGGGTGCCATCTCTAAACATCTCTGATAGCTATTACTGTAAGTGAATTCTGCTAAAGCTAAACAAGATTCCCAATTACTGCTGTATGTCAAGGTGCAAGCCTGAAGCATGTCTTCTAATACTTGATTGATCCTTTCAACCAGTCCACTTGTTTGGGGATGATATGTTGAACTATGAATGAGTTTGGTACCAAGAGCCGTATGCAATTGTTCCCAAAAGCGAGCAACAAATTGAGGCCCACGATCAGAAACAATAGTTTTAGGTACTCCATGTAATGAAATAATTCTTTGCAGATATAGCTTAGCGTATTTTTATATAGAATAAGTAGTTTTTACTGGAATAAAGTGAGCGGTTTTTGTAAGTCTATCAATAATCACCCAGATCGAATCATTTCCTTTAGGAGTTCTTGGTAATCCCACAATGAAATCCATATGAATATCTTCCCATTTTCAACTGGGAATAGGATGTGATTGTAATGCTCCTGCTGGTTTTAGATGATCTGCTTTCACCCTTTGGCATATATCATACTCATATACAAACTTTCCTATTTCTCTTTTCATTCTTGTCCACTAGAATCGTTGTCTAAGATCCTGGTACATTTTGGTACTCTCCGGATGTATGGTAAACCGGGAGGTATGAGCTTCTTCCATAATTTTTCTTTGAAGTTCATGATTTTTAGGAACTACTAAATGATTTCTGAACCATAACACATTATTTTCATCCAAATGGAAAGGTAACTTTTCACCTTCGGATAGTCTTCTTTTAAGATGTTCTATTCCTTTATCAACTCATTAAGGTTGAATAATTTCTTCTCATATACACATGTCTAATTGTAAGGTCATGATAGTTCCTTGCTGTACTATTTGTTAATTTAACTTTTCCATCTCACTGCAAAGTGATTCTTCAAAAGGACGTAAGGTAATATAGTTGCAATGAGATTTCCTACTTAATGCATCTGCCACTGCATTCGCTTTTCTTGGATGATAATGAATTTCTAAGTCAAAATCTTTGATTAATTCTAACCACCTCCTTTGTCTCATGTTCAACTCACTCTGAGTGAAAATATATTTTAAACTTTTGTGGTTAGAATAAATATGGCAAACATTGCCTAGCAAGTAGTGGCGCCAAATTTTCAAGGCACGTACCACTGCTACTCATTCCAAATCATGGGTAGGATAGTGTTCCTCATGTTTCTTTAATTGACGAGAAGCATATGCTATTACTTTCCTTTCTTGCATGAGAACACAACCTATTCCAATGCCTGAGGCATCACAATATATATCAAAAGGTTTTGTTATATTTGGCTGAACTAGGATTGGTGCAGTGGTGAGTAACTTCTTCAAAGTTTGAAATGTTTGATCACAATTAGAATTCCAAGCGAATTTGACACTCTTTTGAAGTAGTTTGGCCATAGGTTTGGAAATTCTAGAAAAATCTTGAATAAACCATTGATAATATCCAGCTAAACATAGAAAACTTCTGACTTCTGTAACTATTTTAGGTACTTCCCATTCTAAAACTTCTTGTACTTTTTCTGGATCTACTTCTATTCTATTAGCAGAAATGACATGACCCAGAAAAGATATTTTCTCTAATCAAAATGCACATTTACTGAATTTAGCGTATAGTTTATGTTCTCATAGTCGAGATAATACTATACGCAGGTGTTCTTCATGTTCTGCCACTATCTTTGAATAAACCAGAATATCATCAATGAAAACTACTACAAATTTATCCAATTCAGGCATGAAGATTGAATTCATCAAGTACATGAGAAGGCTGGAGCATCAGTCAGCCCAAAGGACATCACCAAATATTCATAAAGTCCATATCTTGTAGTAAAGGCAGTTTTAGGTATATTTTCCTTTCTGATCTTTATTTGGTAATACCCTGATCGAAGTTCAAGTTTAGAAAAGACTTTTGCTCCCAATAACTGATCAAATAGGATATCAATCCTTGGTAAATGATATTTATTCTTGATGGTTACTGCATTAAGTGGTATATAATCCACACACATTCTTAAGGATTTACCCTTATTCTTTTCCACAAAAGTAACTGGACAACCCCAAGGAGAAGAGCTAGGATGAATAAGTCCTTTACTTAATAGTTCATCAATTTGCTTTTTCATCTCAGCCATTTCCCTCAGAACAATTTTATATGGCTTCCAATAAATAGGCGTTGTACCAGGCACTAATTCAATAGAGAATTCCACTTCTCTATCAGGTGGTAGTCCTGGAAGTTCTTTTGGAATGACATCTGGAAATTCACATACTACTGGAATAGATTCCAATCCAATTGTGTCCAAAGAATTTATCATAGGGATGTCTTTAACGGCTTGAGGAAGGAATACTTGTATTCTAGTACTGTCCTTCGAGGTTAACTGAATGGCACGAGCATTTATATCCATGACCACTTCATGATCACTCAGCCAATTCATTCCAAGAATAAGTGGGACCTTTCCCCCATGTAGGGGTGCAAATGGTATGGATAATTATCCGAACCGATCCGATCCGAATCCTAATTATAACGATATCGAGGAGTTATTTTTATATACATGCGGATATGGATAATCTGAATCCGATTTACGTGCGGATGCGGAGTAGGATATGGTATCACTAAAATCCGACGGATATGGAGTATCTGATATTTGAACACAGATTATCCAATGTTTATAATAGGATAATATCCGATTAGTTTGGCAAGTACATAAGGGTCAACGATGATTGGTTTGTGCCAAAAATACCGTCACTATTATTTTTTATTACCGATATGTAAATTATGATGTGGACAATTATATTTAACTTTATGAATTATTGATCATTGTAAAAACTTACATGTAAGCATGTATTATCCGATGTTTTTCAAATCCGTTTCCGCTCCGACACCGATCCGATTCCGCACCATTTTCGATATCTTAAAAAATCCGTATCCATATCCGTAACTGAGTAATATCCGCTCCGCTCCGAATCCGACAAAATAAATAGGATTAGGATATGGAAAAGGCATTATCCACTCCGATCCGATCCGTTTGCATCCCTAGCCCCAGGTAAAACTAAGGGTTGAACTAGGAACGATTTATTACCAATAATCAAATGCAAATCTGGAACTATATGATTAGTTAAAATCTTGGTTCCAAGGGCGGTTATAAGATAACCTATTTTTATCTATATGAGGGGAAGGTTTCTATTAAGAACGTACCTTTCACCAATGAAGGTATGAGAAGCTCCTGAATCAAATAGAACAAGAGTAGATTGGTCATTGACTGGAAACATACCCGTCATTACTTCTTCACCCTCAAGAACTTCCTCCATTTGCATATAATGGACTTTACCCGGTTTAGGGGTACCTCCTTTCTTCTTGAGTGGATAAGATTGATTTCCTCCCATAACTGGTGTAGGGGGATGAATACCAAAACTTTGTTTCGGTTGCGGACAGTCCTTCGCAAAGTGAGCAACCTGTCTGCAATCGAAACAAGTATAAGGAGTTAGAGCTCGAAGGTTTTGAATAGGTGGTGTTGCAGGACGATATCCAGGCTGTTGAGGCCTTAGAATCCATCTTCGAGGGTTTTGGTTGATTCGGGATATTGGACGTGATATACAGGGTGGGCGAGTATTAGGAGAAGTATATTTAAACGACCGTTGATAAGTCATTTTAGGACGTGATGAAGAACTTTCTGCTACTCGCTTTCTCTTCTTTTCTTCACTGTACGTTTTCAATCTTTCTTGTAATTGTATAGTGTCATTCACCATTTGATGAAAGCTTGAATAACTCATATTCATTTTAGCTCTCAACTTAGCAGATAAACTTCGAGAAAAATACATTTTCTTAGATTCTTCTGAAGCCACTTGAGTTGGAGCATATTGATCTAGATCATTGAAAGCTTCCAAATATTCCAACACCGTTTTATCACCTTATTGTAGATTAAGGAATTCTTGTAATTTCATCACCATTAAACCCTTAGGAATATATTACTCTTCGAAAGCTTTCTTAAATTCGGTCCATGATAATCGTTGACCATCTTTCAATGATGCTTGATGTGTGATCCACCAGGATCCTGTAGGCCCTTGAAGTTTATTAGATGCAAATAACATCTTTTGCTGATCGAAAATATTTGGTAGAAGTTCAAAGATTCCTTCAATGGCCCTTATCCAGTGTTTCGCACTCATTGGATCTGAAGCACTATCAAATATAGGAGGATGGAGACCCTCAAAATCGAGATATGTTGCTTCAGAATTCCTATGAGAAGAGTGGTGATGTGCATCTTGCTGTTGTAGAAGTTGATTCTTAGTAAGAAGCTAAATTAACTTATCCTATCTTCCCAGGATATCCGTCATAGAAGGATAAGAAGGGGGAGGTGGAAGATGTGATCCTGAATTCCTATTAATAAGATCACCAGCCATTTATATCTATATTATATTGATAAAAAGGTCACTTAACATACACTAGGAAGTCCTTCAAACTCACACCTAACATAAAGAAGTTTAAACAAAATTACAAAATAGTTTACAATCAATACTAACTTTATTAATTCTACACATTACTATGATCCAGTGAATATTCTCCTTCAAATTCTTGAAGATTGAAAAATGGATCATGAATAAGATTGGAAGGTGCACCTATTGATCCAGAATAGACCCCAGAGGGTCCTTGAGTGGATCTTGATTCTTCGGGAACTAATTGAACTAGGTCTTCTTCTTCAGGCATTTCATCCTGAAGCTGATCTACTTGGAGTTGCATGGCTGCTATTTGGTCATTAAGATTCTCGATAGTTTGATGATTATGTGTAATAAGATAGGCCTGGTTTTCTATAGTGGTATTGGCAGTATGAAGCTGATTTCTAAGTTCTCCTAAAACACGTTGATCCTTATGATGACGGAGACCAAGGTCAATAATTTAATTATTATCCTGATGGTGCTGCTGCCTAAGTTGGCTATTTTGTTTGAATCCAAGTATGACTCATGATGTTGTTCATACAAAGAAGCTAGATCAGTGGCAAAACGAACCTCTTCTTTCATCTGATGTCTGCGAGCTCCTCTTGGAGTACGATCAAGTCATTTGATTCTCTGATCCCACTCAGATTTAGTGCGATCGGAAGAAGGAAAGAACATTACATCAGATCCTTCTAACTCATCTGAATGCAGAGTGCAGAGCCTTGCCAAAGCTCTACAAGCTGCATTAGATATAGTTTCTTGTTCGGTAGCTCCAGCACCTTCTATTTCAAAGAAATTATCCTCTAAAAGGTTAGGGTGTTGGGGAATGAGTTTCACTCTAAAGTGAATATCAAAATAAAGGCTTACAGTACTAATAATATATCTTGGACAAGAACGATATCCTAACTCTATAAGACGATTATGAAGATTCATAGCAAAGAACATTCTTTGGGACATTCCGTGTGCCAGTCACCTCTGGTGTCCCGCTGGGAAACGAAAGAGTGCAGCATCTGATCAGAACAATAAAATTCATTAAAATACTAAATTTCATAATAAAATACTTAAAAGTATAATGCATTATGATGCATGCCAAATTATCATATTAGTATGCTAACAGCCTTTAAAAAGTTCATATCACTCAATTTCTAAACCTTCAAAAAGTAATTAACAATGGGCTTATAAATCTAAAATATAGCTTTGAAAATATAGAAATCTAACCCCAAAGCTCAGCTCTGATACCAGCTGTGGCAGAACCACTTAAATTAACATGAATCTAACACTTAGTCAAACTTTAAGTATAAGTCTCAAGTTAACTTAAGTAGTTTATTAAGATTTAGAATCTTAATAAGCCTTTCCAATTGGATCGAGCTCTAGGGGTTGACTCTCGAAGGAGTCCACATATTACAACATTTCATAATTAAAGAGAAAATATACTACAGAATGATTAAAAGTTATTACAAAAGATTTTCAAAGTTGTATTACAAAGTTCAGTCTTTGAAAACATCTACAGAGTTATTATGAAACTTTACATCCTGCCCAACGATGTAGTTTCAATACTTCAAAAGTTCTGTGGAGGAAAAGTAGAAGGGTCATACTCGAAGAGTATAAATCCAGTACCTAGAAAGATAGAAGAGACTTGAGCAAAATATACTCAGCAAGGCTTATCCGACTAATGGGTTTGACTTAACTTTCTAATTATAGAAGAGTTTTAAAGGGGTCACCTCACACGCAGTAGGCCTATAATTGAGTACTTAGCTTTTAGGGTGTTAACTTCTTTTAGTTGTTCCTAATTATACTAGATTATACCAATTCTAATAACAAACAAAGCAAGCACTTCGCAAGATTATTATTTAACAAAAAACATTACTCTTCTTAACTACGATGTTAAATTGTGGTTCAGCTCTTACACTCGTTAAGCCCAGCGATTCGAATCGATTTTATACCCCCGGGAATAATACTCAAACACCAGTCATATGTGTGCACGACGACCCCACATATGACAACCCAACATCCTCGTTGCCACCTAATTAAAAAAATTATAAAAATTCTTGAAATAATTTTCTAAGTTTAAAAATAAGATTTTAGGTTTTTTTAATAATTTTCTAAGATTTTTAAAATAATTCTTAGTATATTTAAGAATTTAAAAAATTATTATAATTAAATAAAATTTTAGAATTTAAAAGTCAAAGATAATTATTATTAAAAATAATTAATTAATAGAATTTGGAATTTTAAAACTGATTAAAAGTTAAATTAAATTAAATTTAATTAATTAATTTCAGAAAATAAAGAAGAATAAAATTTAAAGAATCTAGCCTAAAGGCCCAATTAATTACTTTTTAAAAGTTCTAATTCCAACCTTTGGAATTTTGGCCTGGCCCAATAAAAATCAGGCCGGCCCATCCTATCCTTTCCCTTTTTCGGCCCAGAAATCCGGCCGCAGGCCTCATTCTTTTCCTTCTCTCAATTTGGCCCAAATGATTTTGCCCAAAGGGTAGCGCAGCTGGCCTTTCGGCCCAGCTAGGCTATCTGGCTAGCATCGGGGAAAGGCCGGGCTTGCTTGATGCGCACTTGCACGTGTGCATGGCGTGCACGCCGCTGCGAGGGTGACGGCGCCAGCGACCCCTGACCAATGCGGGAAATGCGGCTTGTGCCGGCGGCGACCTAAACGCGTAGCGATGTAGGTGTTTTCCTTTGTCCCTCCCTTAAACTTCCTTCCCTTTTACTCTCATTCAACCCGCGGCGGCTGCACTGTGAGCATGCAAGGCTCAGGACGGCAAACACCATTCCCGGTGGCAATAAGCAGTGCCGCCGTATGAGGTGCGCATAGGGGTGATACACCAAATGAGCAAGGTGAGAGGCCAGATGGGGTTTTGTACACAAGGAACAGTGGTGGTTGGGCGGCAGCATAGCCGTCGGTGCCCTAGATGGCGCGAGCTCAAATTGAGCTCCCTGTAGCCTAATCCTCGACGACGATTGGCTCGGAAGGCAAAAGGAGCTAGGGCAAAGAAGGTCCTACCTTATAATTGCAAGCAGCGGCGGTGTAGACGGTAATTGGCGGTGAGCAGCGGTGGTGGACGAAGGTAAATGGCGTAGAGGCAGTGAGTAAGTTGAGGGTGAAGATGGCTTTGGTGTTTCGGCTTGGGATGGCAAGGAGGCCCCTGGCGAGGCTTAAATAGGGCTTGGGGGCGGTAGGATAGCGGCAGTGGGGATGGATTGGGGAGACAACAACGGTGGTGGAGCTCCATCCGCTCGCCCGCGGGAGGAAGATGGCGGGGGCGGAGGAAGACGGCTCCAGTGGGCCAGCCCAGGTGGCAATGGGGTGCGGCACCTGTGCCAACCCAAGGTCTAGGCCGGGCCACCAAAATGTGGCGTGTGGCGCCCACAGGCCTAGAAACCAGGGGCTGGGCTGCTGTGGCTCGGGCCACCGGCTTAGCCATTGGTTTTCCCCCTTTTCTTATTTTTTTATATGCTTTTAAATATCCATAATTACATTTTTGACCTTTTTAAATAAATATTTACTCAAAGGTTGAATTGCAAAAGTGAAAGGGTATAAATTATACTAATAGTTTACACTTTTGCCCTTGGATAAATATAATTTTTGAAGGAGTTTGAAATAACAAATTGCCATTAAAATTGAAATGAGTGTAAAAAAAGAAATTCTTTCTTTTTTTTACTAAAAGGTTTAAAAATATATAAATGATGCATTTTCCTTTCCAATGTTTAAATTAAGATATGCACATGATGACATGCTTAAAATAATTAATCCAAAGTTAAAGTATGGTGTATCGCAAATGTGGTTTTGGTTATTATGATACATCATTCCACATTGACCACTGAGCATCTACATGTGTGCCGACCGAAGTTCACGATCTCTTGTGGTGCCGATCCAAGCGATCAGGCAAGAATTTAACGTTTAAAATCTGTTGTGTACGCTTTATAGGGAGAACCAGAGCCAACCTTCGCATCCTCCCAACCTTCCTGTCTGCAAGGTCATGCCAGGTGGCACGCCCGCATCACCACCATCAACTAGATCGGCTTCGCTCAGAGTCGATCGGAGCCACACGGTAGGGAGACGAGTGCAGCAGTAGCGCGATCCTCGGCTCCTGGTGTGTCCTCACCATAGGTCTCTCGCCCATCGGTTTTCTTTGGCGACACACCTTTTAGCACACCCAGTGGGACCTCACATTCGTCAACTTCATCACCAAATGATGCCTCGAAAAGCATCCAAGAAGGACGACCTGGAGTTTTCAGCCAATAAAGATCATAGTGCTTGGCTGGGAGATAAACAAGCACCTGCTACACTTGCGCAACTCTCGTTCAAACACAAGGAGTCCTATGACCGCAACTCACCAAGTTGTCTGAAGAGTTTCTCGATCACTTCACCTAGACCCGAAGTGGTGCTGTCAAGTGCGTTGGATATCCAGAAAGCTTGCTTGATGGCATGGATGTTTCCACACTGTTGGAGGCACGCAACAAAGCTCTTCAGGAGGAGATGAATTCTATGGTGAGCCAAGCTATGCTATGCTAGGCGGAAGTACTATTGAATTCCATGGAGAATATAGTGGCGCACGTAGTCAAAGCTGGTGAATACACACAAGATGTCAGACAACAGATCAGCAGTTCTTTTGTTGAGACCGGGTTCTACACTTAGGCGCCTTACATGCCTCCTATCAATACTCCAAAAGGCACTAAGGCTGAGTTCGTCAGGCACGTGCCCGGCAATTTGAATGACAAGCCCGTATGCTATGATGAGCTGCCAGCATTCATAAAAGATGACTTTCTGTGTCAACTAGGGTACAAGTTGCTGCAGGAGGGAGAAGAACCTCCACGTCAATCGAACAAACACCCTCACCCTATGGGTCATGCAGGCAGTAGCAAGGACAAAGCTCATGATCAAGAAGTTGCCGATTGGCTAATGCGATATGGGTCAGGGCCGGTTCTTAACAACCAGGCCATCTTTTTTGTAAATAACGGATCAGCTACTCAAGCCGATCTAGAAGAAATCCTTAAGAACTAATATGATATGACACCGCTGAGGGGTTCTGTGGTAGAACCGCCAATTTAATCCGAGCTAAGCACACCTGTCACCACATGACTCGCAGTGCACTTAGACCAAATCAAACCCATTTGTCCGTCGAGCTACCCAACAGGGCACTCGATGAAACCATCGCCCAAGGAGACCAACATCACACACATTTAGCCCTTGATGGAGCCACAACAGTTACATCATCACAAGCAGTTAATAGTAATAATAAGATAAAGTTCTTACAAACCATGTTGGAATCAAATACAAGTTCAAATCAGATAGCGGATGCGTTTTCACAAACATCTCATAGCAGAAGCCAAATAATTAAGTAGTCTTCATACAATGATGAGCAAGGCGAGCATCACAGAGCCCACCGGTACTACTCTTCTCCAAGCAACTGTCCAAAAGACATCGGTACCTGCACTCAAAATGTGGGGGCAAACCCTAAGTACTAATTACTCAGTAGGGCCTAATGGAAGGGCTTGCGGTTGACGCAAATCTTGCTTACTAGCATTTGGATCCTTAGCCATTGATTTTAAACAGTGATATAATGACATAAAGTAAATAGTTCTTCACGAGCAAATATATCATCATCATAATAATAATAACTTGCAGGAATGTAAACATACAAGTACAAAGAGGTGGAATTTAAAAATATGAATTATAAAATAACATATTTAGATAGTTACTATGTTGCCCGTGTGCAATATCTGGCATCCTCACACCTGGTGAGCATTAGCGATTCAAATTGATTTTAAATTCTCAGGAATAACTATCATGCCAGGGGTATATGCTTACTAGCCATCGCGTTCCAACATATACTCCCCTCCTCCACTTGTTCCATCCCATGTTCTATTCCATCCCGCCATTCCCTAGGTTTAGCCCCCATGGAGCAGCACCACGGCGCACTAGGTCAGCCCTCCCATGAGTCAAGCGCCCCTAGGCCCCATGGCAGGACCAAGTCTCTCTTCTTTGGATGGTTGAAGTAAGACTTTCACCGGTCCCATGTCCCGAATAAGCAATCAAGCAATGTTATGCCGATCAGCAGGCAAATAGCGAACATGCCTTATACGACTCGGGTGGAATCCATTGCACAATATCATAAACAATAAATAACTCATAAAAATCTCCGCCCGGTCTCCATTTGAATCACAAGCATATATAACACATCCACTTTGACAATTTGATATTTTGAAATAACCTATACGACGAGTGACTCCATTTCACTTGTGTCTACTCGCACCTAGCATTACTAGGCTTACTCGTCCTACGAACTCTATTATAGGCACTAGGGCCAAGGCGGCCAAGGAATCTAATGCAATTGAATTTAATTAACTCCAAATGCGGATGCATAATCATCAATCAAGATCAAATTAGCTGGGAAATTCATGGTCCTGCCAACCTTTGCTTATTTTTATCAAAACCAACAAACTAAACTATGTTAGTTTGCCGAGTTTTGGGGCTTTGCCCAAGGCAACCCCTTGATCACTTGGACTGCTCCTACTTCTAAACACGACTGATGGGCCCTCTAGGTTGTGAGTGGGTCTTAGTCTTTTGGACACCGTTGCTTGATGTAGCTCTTTGCGGCAATTCCTCGATCATGTTTCTATAGTAAGCGTCACTATATGAATGATATGCATGATATAATGAAATGAGTGCAAACGAATACAAATGAACGTATATGGTGCCGGTGTAAGGAGAATTGTAGCATGCAGCAAGCAACTTGACAGACATTCACCATCGATATCAATTGTAAGTAAACACCTACACATATCCATTGCAGCATGTCTACTTTTGAATAGAGATCCACATCTGATTTCAGGTTGTTAAAAAATTCCATGTGAGTTCAAATACTTGTGACATGTATATAATCACTGAACATTGCTACTGCCTAAATTTCTGCCATAAAGGAGTTGTAATTTAATTATGAAAATTCCAGCAATGTATTAACCGTTTAAGTTCTCAGATTCATGATAAATTACAAGAAATGGGTTTCGACTTGAAACTTGTACAACCCATCTGAACATGTTATGAACATCATGTATCCAAACCCGAAAGCAAAATAACCAAAGTTTGATAGTACATCTATTTTCCATGTATTTATTTTTGCCTATTTTTAATGTAGCTCAAATCAGTAATTTTAAAATTCACAAAAATACTTTCTGGAACCTAAACTTAACTATTCAGCACCATGATTTTTCTTAGAATTAATTTTGCACAATAAAGTCACTTTTTCCTATTATTCATTTTAATAAGCAACTAATTGTTTATTTCAAAACAGAAAACAAACCATAAATGCAGAACTTGAAACTTTAAAATTGGACTAAATATGGAACATAGAGCATCTTCAAATTTTAGTGGAATATTTGGAGCACTTTTTATGTAGCAAGTATTTTCACTTTTGAAAAATGCCCAAAATACATGCATGAGGGCAAAGCAGTAACTTAACAGTATATTCTAGTGTCACCAATAATCATACATAATCCTAAATAACATGGTAAGGCTACTGACCAAGTTTCATAACTTTTGGATGTCATTTACTCTACTTTTGACATTTCTTTTGTTTTAGTTAACATGCCCTGAACTGAGGGTAAAAATGTCATTTCCCATATCCCCATCATACCAAGAGTATAGATCTATTAAATAGGAAGACAATGAAGCTTAGTTTGCATTTTTATCATTTTTCTTTGATTTACTATGGATTTTCAAAATTACACGTAAAAATTGCATTTTAACCTTAGATGTACACAGCCCAGAGAATTGTACATAATTAACTCGTAGATGCAGGGGCTAGCGCTTAAGAATATCATGACTTATCGAATAGTACTTGGACGAAAACGTGAAAAGGAAACACCGCAGGGGCTAAATCGAAAAAAAGTCGTCTTCCTCCCTGCTCATCTTTAACCTTGTTGACGCAAGATATGAACTAAATTTATGCTCTATTTTTACATAATTTTATGCTTTTTCAGAGGTTAATCTCATGATTTAGTTTTGTTTTGCTAACAAATAACCCCGTTTTCGACAAAGCTCTTTGTTTTTGCACATTATTAAATATTGCAGGAAAATGGCAAATAATTGGTGAATAATTGCAATAATTGAGAAGGCTTCTCGTTGATGGATTAATGCTACTAGTCCAAGGAGAAGAGATAATTAATAAAAGAAGGACAATTGAAGCCCAAAAGATGGCCCAACCCCATTATGGAGAAGGTTCCGGTGGCTAAGGATTGCTTGAGTATGAAGAATATGAAGATAAGGAAGATTTATCAAGAGTCCAATCCCAACTCCAATTAAATCTCGAGATATTCTCGGATTCCAGGACAGCAGCACCTTGCTGGCCAAATTCGGAGACAATAAAGACGTCAAATGAAGAAAGTTTGAATACTAAAGTTGTAGATCTCTTCGAGCTCTATGATTTAGAGTTCGAGTTTATCTTATTTGGACTTCAGATAAGGGAGTTATGGTCGAAATACTAAAGGCTATAGAATATGGAAAGCTGATTTCGGGAAGGACTAGGACAATGACTTCATCTCCAAGCAAGGAAGTATATGGATGACCGGGACTCTTCTAGAAACTTGTATATACATAGAAATAGGTGTTCTAAGTGTCTTAGGACTCTTAGAACCGACCTATTAGATTCCATGTACATGGGACTCTCCGGAGTATAAATATATGGGCCCCCTAGAGGGAAAGGTATCCAATTCCATCGAATTCATTGTAAACCAGAGCTCCAAAGTTAGGGTTTAGGGTCCATCTTCGCAAGACTCGTCGAGAAGGAGATCTCGGCGAAAGGAGGCAGCGAGAGGAGGCAAGAAAGGAGGGGGTCGGCCGACCTACCCCCTAGGGTCGGCCGACCACCCTTGTTCCCGTGGAGTCTCGAGTTCGTCTTCGAGTATGTTGTTCGTCTCGCCGAATTCGACAACTATTTGCTTCAAGTTCATGATGTATGTCGAGTAACTCTGTGTTCTTCTTATTTTACTATGATAAACCTTGAGTTCAATCAATGAAATAGTCTCTTTGCTACTAGTTCTTTGTTTATACATGATCTATGATCCATATCTTTGCAATGCTTCATCTCTACATGTGACCTGGCCGGGGTTGTTTAAACCACATGTCTTTTAGTAGATCTTTTTACTTTAATTAGTTGATTGAATCTGCTCATGCTTAGAGATGGTTTAGGTTTGCTAGTTCGTCGATTACCTGGTTACTAGTGACAGTAGAGCCCGGGGAAAGGTTCGAGCAAGTCTATGACATTCATGATCATGTTTATTCTATGTTTCATGTTAGATCCATGCTTAGGGTGGGTCATAGTTTATAAGAAGTTTGTCTCATATCTCTTCCTAATCCTTAGCCGTATTAGCTTCTTGATCGATCTTGCTTAGTTGATCTTGTTAATCTCTTGTTCTTGATCTAGTTTATGCTATAGTTAGTTTTATATCTAGTTTGTGATTAGAACATCGTTTATCATCCTTTAGTTTAGTTTAGATATATATTAGTCAGTAATTAGACTCTCTTTTATCCTTTAGTTTATAGATCTATTAGAACTAGTTAGTAATTGATTAATCCTTGATTAATAGTAGTTTAAACCTAGTTTTCCACGGATTGACAAAACCTTAGATACTCATCCTAAGGGAAAGGCTACACCGATACTGTCACTTGCAGTATAAGGTTTGGCGTGATTAAGTGCCGTCAACAAGCTTTTCTGGCACCGTTGCCGGGGAAAACTATCGTTTAAGTTATTATTAATCTTGTATTAACCTTTTACTACTAGTTCTGATTGTTAGTTCGTGTTTGCTAATTGTGTGTTTATCGAGTTCTAATTTTGTGCTAGTTTAGTTTTAATCATGTGATAGTCTTGTTTTAATTGGTTGCTAATAGTTTTCTAATTGTGTTCTAATTAGTTAGCTTGTTCAAATTTTCTAGTTTGTGTTTAGTGTTCTCTAATCTTAGTTTCTAATTGTCTAGTGTTTTGTAATTTTAGTTCGAATTACTTTAAAGTTATCTCATTACATTCTTGTTTTTTCTAATCTAGTTTTTCTGTTCTTCGTTCATTATTGTGTTCGTTCTTAATTCAAACTAACCCAGCAACTTTGTTGTCATAGATTTTTCGTTTGGTGTTTTGTTTTTGTGTTTGTGTCAGGTATGACTTCAGTATGAGAAGATCTGCTACTTGCAGAGTACTTAACTCCAAAAGCTGCAGATTTGAAATTTCAAAGATCAAACAAGAAGCCAGAATCAGGATCCTACGAGCTGAAGCCAGGAATCATCCGGATTGCTGCTAAAAATCAGTTTAGTGGAAAAGATGATGAAAATCCATACAAACATCTGGAGAAGCTCAAGCAAGTGTGCCGCACTTTCTATCAAGACGGAGTCCCAGTGGAGTGGGTGTTGTGGAACCTCTTTCCATTTAGCCTTCAGGATAAAGCCAACAAGTGGTACCAAGTTGCCTCAGTAGAAGCCAAAGGAGATTGGGAGACTCTCGAGCAGAAGTTTCTCACAAGGTTCTTTTCTCCACTTAGAGTGCATAAGTTGAGAAAGGAAATTTGGAACTTTGGACAGAGAGAGGATGAAGACATTGATGAAGCTTGGGATAGACTTGAGGAAATGAGGACACAAGGATCGCCACTCGGGATCACACCAGACATGTTCATATCAATCTTCTACTATAATCTAAAGTCCAAGGAGTTTGAGCGGCTAAACACTTGTGCAGGAGGACCACTCATGAGCAGGAAGTGGAGTGAAGCCATCAAGATTATGTCAGATGTCTGCTTAAACTCTAAGACTGAAAGAGATAGGAAAGATAGTGCAGTGAAGAAGCCAGAGAAGAAGCTCATGACGCCAACACCTGCCATATTTGAAGACCGGCCACTTGTCAAAAAGATTTCAGTGCCTTATGCATTTAAGGAGGAGGAGTACGAGAGTTTTGCACCTCGAGAGGACGACAAGAGTACAGATTATAGTAGTCTTGCCAGTGCGAAGCCTTTGACAGAATTTATGAGCTAGATGCCAGTGGAGTTTGGGGAAACACTCAAGTGTGCAGGACCACTCCCACCAGAAAACTTAGTGGAGGAAGAGGCGTTATTTCCACCAGAAATCCCACTAAGGAAAATCAGTGAAGACAAAAGTACAGGGGAGATGCTGTAGAATTTTGAAGTCAATGAGCAAAGCTATCCTAACTCAGTGGCAGCTAACACAACTGAAGATGAATTCTATGGCATGTCATTTAAGAGAAAAACAAGGGGATTTGATGTAGATTGGAGTGATGATGAGTGGGAGACATGCTATCAATCAGATTGGAGTCACTCAACTTGTAGTAGCTCACTCAAGGAAGACTCCAGATACTCAGTTACTTCCCCAGTTGTCAACACTGTATGTGCTGCTCAAGATTTCACTCCAGAGAATCAGTATGTGACAAAGCTTGAAGATGAAGAGACTGATTCAACATCAACCATGCTCAAGACTGAAGATTTAGAAGGACAACTCAGTATTGAAATTGAAGATCATCAAAGCAATAAGGAATCATTTCAAGATGTCAAGGTTCAAATTCACATTGACACGCCGGGGGGAGAGCTCTTTGAAAATCTGAACCCATGGTACACAAATCTTTCTCAAAATTCTATTTGTTTTGTTGAATCTTTCAATTTGAGTAAATCAAATCTTGATGCTAAGCCTTATTCTGATAATAATCATGTTTATAGGCTAGATTTTCTTGAAAATGAAAATGAGGCTATTAATTTTAAGTTTGATAATTTTATTCCTAATAAACCTAAGTTAGAGAAAAAGCTTAATGCTAAATATATGATCCTTGCTTTAGTTAACCACAACTTGCTTTGTTTTTGTAATTTGATCATAATTGTGGTTATGGATGCTTATGTTTATCACAAATTTTGTAAATCCCGTTTATATTCTTGTGATAGTATTTAGTCTAGCTCTAGACTTTAAATTAAGCACTTTTCGGGAGGCAACCCGTTCCTAGTTAGTTTTAATCTTAGTTTTGTGTGATAGTTAGAAAGCTTAAACACCTTCCTTTGATGATTAATTTGTGGCTATTTACCTAGAAAAATTTGGATTAGATTGCATTCATATCATATCTCATGTTTCATCTAGATTGCATTTTGCATTTATCACCCTGTTGCATTTAGATTAAAAATTGCATGTTTGCATTATGATTGGCTTGGTTGATTAATTAACTTCATGATATATGCTTTTATATTTATGTTAAATGCCTGATCAGCGTTTTTCCGTAATAATTTTGTGTAAGCATGATGCTTAGATTAGATTGTTGATCATTATGATGAAGTTCAATTTAACCTTGCTAATTATCCATTATTTCGTTGATTAGTTTATAAGTTTTGCAATGCGCTTTGTTTTTCTTGTGCTGTTATGAGTTGATGATCTTGATAAGACATGGTGTTTTAATCTTGGTTAGTTAAATCTTGATGGCTATAGAGAGACTTAGCAATCATGCTGTAAACGTGGTGTTTAGAACATGATTTAATCATTGTCTTTGTTTATATGCTTAACTCATGCATGCATATACTTTTGCACATTCATACATTCATATATGTTTTACTAATCCTTGCTTGACTAGAGTAAATAAGCCACAAGTTAGGAATCATTGGATGTGTTAGATGAAGGTAGATTCTATCTACTTCCCGATTATCACCCCGGGATTAGATTTGTGCGCTCAATTTGTTTTGCAGGTATAGAGAGAATTTATAAAAGAATGGAGGAACCTTTTGTGATGAAGATGAAGGAGAACATTGAGAGGAAGTGTTTCAAGAATCAACACTTATGCCACCATGGTGCCCAAGGATTGAAGGATTGAGAATTGTCAACATCTCTGAAGCTCAAATCTGAAACCTGAAGATGTCGTCAAGTTTCTGGTAAACTCCATCAGATAAAAGCAGAATATTCAAGTTAGCTTTCCAACGGATCAAGCAGAGCTTCATTTGGAATTCTCTACAAGGATTTATGGCCAAAACATTAGACATGACTCGAGCTGGAAACAGTTCTGACAGCACAAAGTCTCTGGAGTAAAGTTGGCATAATTCCTTCATTCAGAATCGGATTTTGGTGCATGAGTACTCGTTCGAATGGTAATTTCAAAAGCTATCCAATAAATCTATTATTGAAGGCATGTTCTGTTCGAGATCAAGGAGATATTCTACAAAGAAGAGGAGGTCAGCGACAATGGTGATGACTAGAGAAGGGAGATGATGGCAAGGACAAGGAAGAAAGGATGGGCAATGCTTACATAGAAGACTCATGAGCCAATTCAGAGGATCATAGTTATTTCAAACTATTCCATAAGTTAGACATTCAAGAAGGTGGTGCAATATTTGAAGATGCCTTAAGAGAAGCAACCTGAACAACATGAAGAGGCGTCAAGTCAGCTACATCAACACTTTCTATATTTGGTGAAGCCACAAGTGGGATTTGGCTAAACTTCATCACACGGACGGTAACATTTTCTTAATCCTCCTCTTTACATTCATTATATACCTGCCATTATGCTTTCATTTATCTATTTGATGGTTATATCTTATGCTTTGAGTGAGTAACAATGAATATTGCATTGTTTTAGTGTGGGGAGGTGTATCATCAAATGTGTTTTTTTTCTTTGTTTATAAACTAAATTTTGTTTTCATGTGAGTCTTAGTTTATGTTAGAAATAAAATTTCTCACTTGATTTAAGTTTGTTTTTTTATGGTTACTTTAAAGATTAATCTTGTTCAGATTCATAATATGTTTATTGTGGTGCTTAAATGATTGATTAGTAGTACGTAACCCATGATTTGATTAAAGAGATAATGTTTTATAGCTTTGCTAAGCTTCTTTAGGAAAATATTTCGAGGATGATTTATTTACTTAAAAAAACTCTTATGATCAAGTGTCACATCCCTTTGTCAAGAGAGAGGATAAATCCTATTAGAGCCTAGATGAAAACACAGTTTATAAGCTGGTTATCTCAAATGAGTTTGGTTAAGGTCGATTCCTTTAGAAAATTTGATCTCTTGAAAAATTTTGTCATCTATTTTTATCTCTTGATTGCTAGCCTCCACACATATATTCAGTACTAGTTGTTCTACACTTGAACACTAGCATTTGCTGAATTCCATATCCTTTAAACCCTTTGATCTTTTCGACACTCATTGTCTATATAGTGACGTTTAGTGACGTTTTTGCTCTTTTGCTAATCACGAGGGAAAGTTCTATAGTTATCTTGATCTAGCAAATCAATAGAGTAAAAAGGAATAGAGGTTGAAAAAAAGAGAGAATAGAGAGACAGAGGGTGAAAAAAAAAAGAAAAAAAAGGGGACAGGTGGCGCCCAAGTAAATACAAAATAAAAAAAAAAAGAGGAGAAAAAAGGACCAAGTGGTCGAATAAAAAAAGTAGAATTAGGTAAAGGAGAAACGGGGAGAAAGAAAAAAAAGTAGAATTAGGAAAATTTTGAAAAAGGGAAAGAGAGGCTTAGTGTTTATCAGTGTAATGAGCAAAAGCTTTCACTTTTCCAACCATGTGCAATTTCCGGGAATTATCCCACTTCATTTATTCAATATTGCACATGTCCACTATCTATATCTTCTTTTTCCTTCTCTCTATTTATACATATTTATTTTCTTATTTCCGATGACCAAATTAATTCAAGGTGTTTAGATGATCTTTAGGGAGATATCTTAGCTGAATAATAAGTTGAGTTAACTTTGCTAGCCTTTACCAAGCTCCTCTTAAACTCGTGTGAGATATGAGAAAGAGTGATTTTATAAATAGGATAGCCACAAAATATGAGTGCCTACTTGTGAGCTTGACAAAGAAGGACTGATGTAATTTCTTGATCTATAGAGATTGTTTTTTTTTTATATATACAAAAACCCCTCCATTTTAATTCTAAAGGAAGTTTTGGTTTAGCTATGTTTCGTTTGATTTCAAAAATTTTTGTGGGGATCTCTATGCATGAAAGTTGATTAAAATGCCCATGTTGAGATTGAATTCAATTCTAAACTTGTTTAATTTGAGAAGTGATTGTTTAGAACTAACTTAAATTTAGTTGAGTTTATATTTAGTTAAGTTATTTGTTTAAGCTTAGTTGAGTTCTTGATCGATCTCTTTGCTCGAGGACTAGCAAGATCTAAGTGTGGGGATATTGTTGAGGCAAGATATGAACTAAATTTATGATCTATTTTTACATAATTTTATGCTTTTTCAGAGGTTAATCTTATGATTTAGTTTTGTTTTGCTAATAAATAACCCCGTTTTCGAGAATGCTCTTTATTTTTGCACATTATTAAATATTGCAGGAAAATGGCAAATAATTGGTGAATAATTGCAATAATTGAGAAGGCTTCTCGTTGATGGATTAATGCTACTAGTCCAAGGAGAAGAGATAATTAATAAAAGAAGGACAATTGAAGCCCAAAAGATGGCCCAAGCCCATTATGGAGAAGGTTCCGGTGGCTAAGGATTGCTTGAGTATGAAGAATATGAAGATAAGGAAGATTTATCAAGAGCCCAATCCCAACTCCAATTTAAATCTCGAGATATTCTCAGATTCCAGGACAGCAGCACCTTGCTGGCCAAATACGGAGACCTTAATGACGTCAAATGAAGAAAGTTTGAATACCAAAATTGTAGATCTCTTCGAGCTCTACGATTTAGAGTCTGAGTTTACCTTATTTGGACTTCGTATGAGGGTGTTATGGTCGAAATACTAAAGGCTGCAGAATATAGAAAGCTGATTTCGGGAAGGACTAGGACAATGACTTCATCTACAAGCAAGGAAGTATGGACGACCGGGACTCTTCTAGAAACTTGTATATACATAGAAATAGGTGTTTTAGGTGTCTTAGGACTCTTAGAACCGACCTATTAGATTCCATGTATTGGGGACTCTCCGGAGTATAAATATATGGCCCCCCTAGAGGGAGAGGTATCCAATTCCATCGAATTCATTGTAAACCAGAGCTCCAAAGTTAGGGTTTAGGGTCCATCTTTGCAAGACTCGTCGAGAAGGAGATCTTGGCGAAAGGAGGCAGCGAGAGGAGGCAGGAATGTAGGGGGTCGGCTGACTTACCCCCCTAGGGTCGGCCGACCATCCCTGTTCCTGGGGAGTCTCGAGTTCGTCTTCGAGTATGTTGTTCGTCTCGCCGAATTCGACAACTATGTGCTTCAAGTTCATGATGTATCTCGAGTAACTC
The DNA here is from genome assembly GCA_030272315.1 of Paspalum vaginatum. Classification (NCBI taxonomy): domain Eukaryota; kingdom Viridiplantae; phylum Streptophyta; class Magnoliopsida; order Poales; family Poaceae; genus Paspalum; species Paspalum vaginatum. The sequence continues at coordinate 11,451,315 of CM059019.1, read as the reverse complement.
TCTGTTCTTCTTATTTTACTATGATAAACATTGAGTTCGATCAATGAAATAGTCTCTTTGCTACTAGTTCTTTGTTTATACATGATCTATGATCCATATCTTTGCAATGCTTCATCTCTACATGTGACCTGGCCGGGGTTGTTTAAACCACATGTCTTTTAGTAGATCTTTTTACTTTAATTAGTTGATTGAATCTGCTCATGCTTAGAGATGGTTTAGGTTTGCTAGTTCGTCGATTACCTGGTTACTAGTGACAGTAGAGCCCGGGGAAAGGTTCGAGCAAGTCTATGACATTCATGATCATGTTTATTCTATGTTTCACGTTAGCTCCATGCTTAGGGTGGTTCATAGTTTATAAGAAGTTTGTCTCATATCTCTTGCTAATCCTTAGCCGTATTAGCTTCTTGATCGATCTTGCTTAGTTGATCTTGTTAATCTCTCGTTCTTGATCTAGTTTATGCTATAGTTAGTTTTATATCTAGTTTGTGATTAGAACATCGTTTATCATCCTTTAGTTTAGTTTAGATATATATTAGTCAGTAATTAGACTCTCTTTTATCCTTTAGTTTATAGATCTATTAGAACTAGTTAGTAATTGATTAATCCATGATTAATAGTAGTTTAAACCTAGTTTTCCATGGATTGACAAAACCTTAGATACTCACCCTAAGGGAAAGGCTACACCGATACTGTCTCTTGCAGTATAAGGTTTGGCGTGCTTAAGTGCCGTCAACAAACCTTCAGCAGGGAGGGAGCCATGGCGACGGCGCGGCCGAAATCCAGTGCAGCGGAGGCCAAGAGCTCGTTAGTGACGGCAGGAGGAAAAGAGCAGGGCACGGGAAACTCACCCCCACAACCGGAATCGACGGGGAGAGCATGGATGAGGTTGGCGGCAGAGCTCTTGGGCGTGGGAAGTTCGGCGATGTACTGTGGGACAGTGGATGGGAACCAGCGGAGGCCACATGGCAGCCGAGCTCTGGAGATGGGCAGCGTCCGACCTAGGTGAGGCCCACTTGTCAGCGAGACAAAAGAAAAGAAAAATCCCAAAATTGATAAAAGGGCTATTTGACTACAGAGACACATGTTTTAAATCCCTGTTTTTGAACGTCCTAGAGGCCGAATTCGAGGAAACTCAAAATACAAGAAACATAGTAAATTGTATGATCAACAACTTTATTATAAACTTTGACACCGTGTTATATAGCAATTTATGGTTTAAATTTGAATTTAAATGAGTGACCAGGGTTGACCAATGAAATCCTCCAGTTTATAAATTTTAAAAGTCCATTTTCTGACCATTTTCATATAAAATGAAATATACCAATATTGTTCAGTTTTTCATGATCTGCAACTTTCATATACAAAGTTTTGTATAATAAACATTTGATTCACAGAAATTTGAATTTACTATTCAGCTCAAGTTTGGGTAGATTTCACAATTTCATGGAAAATGACCCAAAACCATAATGAAACCTTTATGCATATCATGATACAAAATACCAAAGTTGTTCATCATAAAATTGTCTACAAGTTTGGTAAGTAAAGTTTTATCAAATTCACAACAGTATTGAAGTTACAATAGCAAATGCAAATACAGTTTCCATTAAACCGAGTTTAATTACTTCAAATGACCCTACCTATACATGCACTCAATATAAAATGCTCGTGAAATGATGTAATTAGGTTAATGATACCAACATAATGTAGTTGAGATGCCGGGGGCATCACAGCCCACACTCCATAAATAAATCTCGTCTCGAGATTTTGATGTGATGTGGGTGGTTAAGTTAAAAGTGAGGAAGAAAGTGCATTGTGTATGATTTCAAGTTAAGTTTGAAGTGTGAAGCTGTTTTGACACACCCATTTCAATTAGATGGGAGGAACTCAGGATACTTGGTATGTAAATAATATTCTTGTTCCTAAGTAGCCTCTTCTTCGAAGTGATTGCTCCATCGAACCTTGTAAAAGTTGATAGCTCTTCGGTGTGTTGCTTTCTTCTTTTCGTCAAGTATTTTGATGGGGTGCTCTTGGTATGTGAGGTCAAGTTCAATCTGAATCTAAGATGTGTCAATCACTTTTTCTGGCACTCGAAGGCATTTCTTGAGTTGTGAAACATGAAAGACATCATGTACTGTGGCAAGTTGTGGTGGCAACTCTAACCGATAAGCCACTAGCCCACATTGTTCTATGATCTGAAACGGACCAACATATCTTGGTGCTAACTTCCCTTTCACACAAAATTGATGTACACCTTTCATTGGTGAGACTCGAAGATATACATGATCGCCCTTCTCAAAATCTAACGGTCTCCTCTTGTTATCAGAGTAGCTTTTCTGCCTAGACTGTGCTCTTTTCAGATTGCTGTGTATGAATTTCACTTGCTCTTTAGCTTGTGTTACCAAATCAGGACCAAATGTGACACGTTCTCTAGGTTCGGACCAGTTGAGTGGTGTCCTACACCTTCTACCATATAGAGCCTCGAAAGAAGCCATTTTTAAGCTCTTCTGGTAGCTGTTGTTGTAAGAAAACTCCGCCAAGGGAAGACATTCGTCCCACTTGGTGGAATAAGTCAAAGCACATGCTCTCAACATATCTTCTAATATTTGATTCACTCTCTCAACTTGGCCACTTGTTTGAGGATGATATGCTAAACTCCGGATTAAAGTGGTCCCAAGAACAGAGCAAGTGCTCCCAGAAACGAGACACGAACAACGAACCTCGATCTGAAGTGATGGTCTGTGGAACACCGTGCAAGGACACAATCCAGGAAATGTATAATTCAGCGTATTGCTTTGCTCGATAGGTGGTTTTGACAGGAATAAAATGAGCAGATTTGGTGAGCCGATCAATAATCACCCATATTGAATCGTATCCCTTCTGAGTTCGAGGCAAACCCATAATAAAATCCATGTGTACATCCTCCCACTTCCGTGCCGGGACTTCCAATGGTTGAAGCATACCAGCGGGCTTCAAGTGATCAGCTTTTACTCTCTGACACACATCACACTCAGACACATATTTGGCGATCTCTCTTTTCATATGAGTCCACCAGAATTTTTGTTTCAGGTCTTGGTACATTTTATTACTTCCTAGGTGCATAGTGAACATGGTGGTGTGAGCTTCATGAAGTATCTTCTTTCTTAACTCAATGTCCTTTGGTACCACTAAGCGATTCTTGAACCATAGAACTCCTTCTTCATCAAGCTTGAAACAAGCCTTCTTCCTCTCATTGATCCCATCTCTAATGTGTGCCATACCCTTATCTTTCTTTTGTGCCTCTGTGATTTGATCTTTTATTGTTGGTTCAATGATGAGATTGTAAAGTTCAGCATGCTGCTCTATTGGTGTTTCAATCTCCCCAATTTCACAACATAGCGCTCTCACGGTTGGACGAGCCTCAATGAAGTTGCAATGAGCTTTACGGCTTAATGCATCTGCTACCACATTAGCTTTCCCAGGATGATAGTGAACATCCAAATCATAGTCCTTGATCAACTCTAACCAACGACGTTGCCTCATATTTATTTCTAGTTGAGTGAAAATGTATTTCAGGCTCTTGTGATCTGTGTATATGTGGCAAGTGTTGCCCAACAAGTATTGTCTCCATTTCTTCGGTGCATGAACAACTGCAAGTAGCTCAAGATCATGAGTTGTATAATTCACCTCATGTTTCCTCAATTGGTAGGATGCATAGGCAATTACTGTTCCTTCTTGAATTAGAACACAACCAAGGCTAGTACCGGAGGCATCACAATACACATCAAATGGCTTGGTGATGTCCGGTTGAGCAAGAGTAGGTGCTGAAGTTAGGAGTTTCTTCAACGTTTGAAATGCCTCTTCGCATTTTGGGCTCCACACAAACTTTGCATTTTTTTGGTCAACACTGTTATTAGCTTTGCAATTTTGGAGAAGTCCTTGATGAAGCGACGGTAGTAACCTGCTAAACTAAGAAAACTCTGAATCTCTGTCACGGTTTGTGGCTGCTACAAATTCAGCACATCTTCCACCTTGCTAGGATCAACAGCCACACCCTTTGCAGACAAGATATGGCCTAGGAATGCCACTTCCTTTAGCCAAAAAGCACACTTGCTAAACTTGGCACAGAGTTTATGTTCTCTAAGGTGAGACAACACTATTCACAAGTGTTCTTCGTGCTCCTTCTCATTCTTGGAATAAACCAAGATGTCGTCAATGAATACTATCATGAATTTTTCAAGATCATTCTTGAACACTGAGTTCATCATGTACATGAAGAAAGCTAGTGCATTAGTAAACCCGAAGGACATGACAAGATACTCATAAAGCTCGTACCACGTTGAGAAAGCGGTCTTTGGTATGTCTTCCTCTCATATTTTGATTTGATGGTACCTGGACCTAAGATCGATCTTGGAGAAAACTGAGGCACCCCCAACTTGATAAAATAGGACATCAATGTGTGGCAATGGGTACTTGTCCTTGATGGTGACAGCATTCAATGGCCGGCAATCCACACATAATCTTTTACCACCATGGTCCTTCTTCTCAACAAAGAGGGCCATGCAACCCCATGGTGATGAGCTTGGGCGAATAAACCCTTTATCGAGCTGTTCTTGTAGCTATACTTTCAATTCTTTCAACTCATTGGGTGCCATTCTGTATGGCCTTCGAGAGATGGGTGCTGTGCTAGGTACAAGCTCGATGGAGAACTCAACCATCCCTATCCAGTGGGAGTCTGGGAAGCTCCTCCGGAAACACATCCGGATAGTCGCAAACTACTGGGATCTTTGCAAGTGCTTGTGCCTCCCCTTGAGCTTCTGCGACATTGACTGTGTGAGGCATATGTTTATGAAGTGGCACATGGATAACCACATCTATCCCACTACTTAAGCATAACTGAACTATTCTACTCCCAACATCTATCATTGCATTGTGTTGCTTCAGCCATTCCATCCCAAGAATAATATCAATCCCTAGTTGTGGGAGTACCAGAGGACCGATGAATAAACTTTCCTTTCCTACTTGCAAACACAAGTCCCTCACTATGTGATTTGTAACTATTGATGATCCTACAGCTGTGATGTGGTATCTTGGTTTCAACTCGGCAAGTTCATACCCATGCTTCAATGCATATGCCTTGCTAATAAAAGTGAAAGATGCTCCAGAATCAAACAAAACAACCGTAGGATGATCACTAACTAGGAATGTGCCTGCTAGAACTGGTTCACCCTCAGGAACTTGCTCAAGCTGACTGTAGTGCAATAGGCCCATCTTTGGGGCTAGTCTCTTCTCTCCGCCTGTAGGCATTGGCCCCTGAGTATGTGGGTGTGTACGACAGTTGCGACTAAAATGTCCGGCTTTTCCGCATTTGAAATAGGGGTAGCCGACATTTGATTTTAGGGGTGGCACTGCAGCTGGTGGATGGGGAGGTGCAATATAGGATGACGGGTGTAGTTGTCCCTCACTGTATTGCTCCTGCCATTGGGTTCAATGATGTAACAAGTTTGCAGTTGTGCATATGATGCACAACCCGTTGCCGCTGGGATGAACTTGGCGGAGGTGTGCTTGCAAGTCTTTTCCTCCGCTGGTCCTCCTGGGATGCACGAAGACGCTGCTCCATGTCGATGGCAACATTCACCAACTCTGTAAAGCTATTATAGCAGCATCCCAAGTGAGTCAGTAGAGTGGGATCGAGCCCATCCAACAGACAGGCAGCCCTACGTGGGTCGGTGTCGACATCTTTAGGAGAGTACTGGGACAGGCAGACGAAGGCCTGTACGTACTCGAGTACTGACATATCCCCATGACAAAGAGCACGGAACTCTCGCTGCTTGATTTTGATGAGGCTAGGTGGGAGATAGTGAGCCCAGAAAGCCACACGGAACTTGTCCCATGTGACCTGGTGTCCTGCGGGTTGCATGGCTAGGAAAGAAGCACTCTAGGCCCCCAAGGGATCATGTAGACACTGCGCCATGAAGCGAGCCTTCTGTTGCTCAGTGAGGTGGGGCAGTAGACTGAACTTGGACTCAATGATTCGAAGCCAGTCATCTGCATCCAATGGATTCGCAGCAGTGGTAAAGATCGGCTGTTGTAGCGCCACAAAGTCAGGGTAACTGATCTCTTGCGGATCACGCCGTTGTTGCTCTTGAGCTAGCAGATTGATGAGCTGCTGAGTGACCCGAGTGGCCCACTTAGAAGGAGGTGGTGCATCGTGAGCAGCCCCTTGTGCAGACGTCTCGGTTGGAGTGACCATCTGCAAGACGAGGCCAATAGCATTGAGTCTAACAACTTTAGTGCAATAGATGTGGTGATAAAAAGATCATAACATCAAAGATACCGTACAAACACATGGAAGCATGTGAAACGAAATCATAATAGATTGCAGGTAAAATGTTAGCCCTCATCTGGAAATTTGGTCAGCCATATATCATGAATGTTCAGCAAGATGCTGTTACAATGTGAAGGCAGCACCTCTGAATTTCGATAAACCTAGGTGTCAAGACGACGGATTTAAGTGAAACTCAGAATATGAAAGTTGTTCAAAATTTAATTTACCTCAACATTCATATGGACCATTTTTATCAAACTTGTCAAGACAATGGTGCAAAATTCGAGTTACCGACTGCACCCAGGTTTCTAGCTCTATCTGAGACAGCCACCAGTTTAAAAATAGAAATGTTCACACCCCGTGCATTTTTGTGCCATAACATCTATAAAAATATTGTTCCTCATGTTGTGCCCTATAACTTTGTTATATAAAGTTTTTATCAACTCCTTTTGCAATTTGGTCAAATCGCTCCAATTGTTAGTTCAGGTCAGGTCTGTCCCGATTCTGAATTAAAATGTTTTCGACTATAACTCACAAACGAAACCCTTTCAAAAGATACTTTATATTTCAAAGTTGTTCTACACCTAGTACACTACAAGTTTGGTATATAAACCTCAAATCATTTCTTACATTATCTGGGCGAAATACCTAGTCTCCTTCCGTGTGCTGTTTCAGTTCAGATGGTAACTTCAAAGGAAACTGCTCATAACTCTGAAACGAAGCACATTCAGAAGAGACTTTACATACCAAAGTTGTGCACCCAGCAATGACAAGTTTGGTATACAAAGTTCAACCCAGATCCTTCCAAATCTTAAGTTACACCCGGTTCTAGCTGCAACTGTATGGAATTTTAGACCGCTAGCTAATTGCGAGTTTGAAGTGCAGTTTCGAATTGGATGCCGATGTCATTCATTTCAGATTTGCACCTGAACATAGAATTCACTCCAGATGCATATTAGAAGGGTCTATTCATACCAAGAATCTCTCATTACATTGGCCCACTAGTAACCATAGCCAATTTACACTAAGTTTTTGTTCAATCGCTATAAGTGAACTCATATGCACTGATAAAAGATCAAGGCATCATAGATGACTTCAAGAATACATGAAAGCATGTAGTAAAATGAAACCACCAAGTTACACCTAAAGCATTGATACTATTTCATCACGAAATTTGTAGTTGTGAAGATTTATAGAGCTTTATATTGTAAGCTATGCTTTATATTGTAAGCTATGCTACTAAGTGCGATTGCTCCCTCACGTGTATGGTAGCATACCATCTGACCATATGACTCGCAATGCACTTAGACCAAATCAAACCCGGTTGTCCGTCGAGCTACCCAACAGGGCACTCAATGAAAGCATCGCCCAAGGAGACCGACATCACACACGTTCAGCCCTCGACGGAGCCACAACAGTTCCATCATCACAGGTAGTTAATAGTAATAATAAGATAAAGTTCTTACAAACCATGTTGTAATCAAATACAAGTTCAAACCAGATAGCGAAAACGTTTTCAAAAACATCTCGCAGCGGAAACAAAATACTTAAGTAGTCTTCAAACAATGATGAGCAAGGCGAGCATCACCGAGCCCACTAGTGCGACTCTCCTCCAAGCAACTGTCCAAAAGTCATCGGTACCTGTACTCAAAATGTGGGGGCAAACCCTAAGTACTAATTACTCAGTAGGGCTTAATGGAAGGGCTTACGGCTGACTCAAAGCTTGCTTACTAGCATTTGGATCCTTAGCCATTAATTTTAAACAGTGACATAATGACATAAAGTAAATAGTTTCTTCATGAGCAAATATATAAACATACAAGTACAAATAGGTGGAATTTAAAAACATGAATTATAATATAACATAATTAGATAGTTACTACGTTGCCCGTGTGCGATATCTAGCATCCTCACACCTAGTGAGCATCAGCGATTCGAATCAATTTTAAATTCCTGGGAATAACTATCATGCCAGGGGTATATGCTTACTAGCCATCGCGTTCCCACATATACTCCTCACATCCACTTGTCCCATCCCAAGTTTGATTCCAACCCACCATTTCCTTTGTTTAGCCCCCATGGAGAGATACCACGGCGCACCGGGTCAGCCCTCCCATGAGTCAAGCGCCCCTAGGCCCCACGGTGGGACCAAGTCTCTCTTCTTTGGATGGTTCAAGTAAGACTTTCACTGGTCCCATGTCCCGAATAAGCAATCAAGCAATGTTATGCCGATCATCAGGCGAACAGCGAACGAGCCTTATACGACTCGGGTGGAGTCCATTGCACAATATCATAAACAATAAATAACTCATAAAAATCTCTGCCCGATCTCCATTTAAATCACAAGCATATATAACACATCCACTTTGACAATTTGATATTTTGAAATAACCTATACGACGAGTGACTCCATTTCACTCATGTCTACTCGCACCTAGCATTACTAGGCATACTCATCCTACGAACTCTATTATAGGTGCTAGGGCCAGGGCGGCCAAGGAATCTAATGCAATTGGTTTCAATCAACTCCTAATGCGGATGCGTAATCGTCAATCACGATCAAATTAGTCGGGAAATTCATGGTCCTGCCTACCTTTGCTTATTTTTTATCAAAACCAACAAACTAAACTATGTTAGTTTGCCGGGTTGTGGGGCTTTGCCCCAGGCAACCCCTTGATCACTTGGACTTCTCCTCCTTCCAAACAGGACTGATGGGCCCTCTAGATCGTGAGTGAGTCTTAGTTGGTCTTTTGGACACCGTTGCTTGATGTAGCTCTTTGCGACAACTCCTCGATCACGTTTCTATTTTAAGCGTCGCTATATGAATGATATGCATGATATAATGAAATGAGTGCAAACGAATGCAAATGAACATATATGGTGCCGGTGTAAGGAGAATTGTAGCATGCAGCAAGCAACTTGACAGACATTCACCATCGATATCAATTGTAAGTAAACACCTACACATATCCATTGCAGCATGTCTAATTTTGAATAGAGATCCACATCTGATTTCAGGTTGTTAAAAAATTCCAAGTGAGTTCAAATACTTGTGACATGTATATAATCACTGAACATTGCTACTGCCTAAATTTCTGCCATAAAGGAGTTGTAATTTAATTATGAAAATTCCAGCAATGTATTAACCGTTTAAGTTCTCAGATTCATGATAAATTACAAGAAATGGTTTTGGACTTGAAACTTGTACAACCCATCTGAACATGTTATGAACATCATGTATCAAAACCCAAAAGCAAAATAACCAAAGTTTGATAGTACATCTATTTTCCATGTATTTATATTAGCCAATTTTTAATGTAGCTCAAATCAGTAACTTTAAATTTCACAAAAATACTTTTTGGAACCAAAACTTAACTATTCGGCACCATGATTTTTCTTAGAATTTATTTTGCACAATAAAGTCACTTTTTCCTATTATTCATTTTAACATGCTTCAAAACAGCAACCAAACCTTACACGCAGAACTTGAAACTTTAAAATTGGACTAAATATGCAACGTAGAGCATCTACAAATTTCAGTGGAATATTTGGAGCACTTTTTATGTAGTAAGTATTTTCACTCTTGAAAAATGCCCAAAATACTTGCATGAGGGCAAAACAGTAATTTAACAGTATATTTTAGTGTCACCAAAAATCACACATAATCCTAAATAACATGATAAGGCTACTCACCAAGTTTTATAATTTTTGGACGTCATTTACTCTACTTTTGACATTTCTTTTGTTTTAGTTAACATGCCATGAACTGAGGGTAAGAAAGTCATTTCCCATATCCCCATCATACCCAGCCTGTAGATCTATTTAATAGGAACACAATGAAGCTTAGTTTGCATTTTTATTATTTTTCTTTGATTTACTATGGATTTTCAAAGTTTCACATAAAAAAATGCATTTTTACCATAGATCTACACAGCCCAGGGACTTGTACATAATTAACCCGTTGAGGCAGGGGCTAGTGCGTGAGAATATCGTGACTCATCGAACCATACTTGGATGAAAACGCAAAAAGGAAACACTGCATGGGCTAAATCGAAAAAAAGGTCGTCATCCTCCCTACTCATCTTCAACCTCGAGTAAGGAGGGAGCCATGGCGACGGCGTGGCCCAAATCCGGCGCAGCGGAGGCCAGGAGCTCGTCAGAGGTGGCTAAGGGAAGAGAGCAGGGCACTGGGAACTCACCCCCACAACTGGAATCGACGGGGAGAGCCTAGAGGAGGCCGGCGGCAGAGCTCTTGGGTGCGGGAAGTTCGGCAGCGTACTGTGGGATGGTGGATGGGAACCGGCGGCCTAGAGCGGGGGTTTCGGTGGAGTCAAGGGCTGCGAGGAGCGGCGTGGTGAGTGGAGGGCGTGGGAAGGGCTGAAGAAGTCAGCGCCCCAGCTCCGAAGCTGGGCAATGGCAGCCGGCAATGGAGAACGCGCAGGGGTGGTCTCAGGTGGGTGCGAGATGAATGGAGAACGCCGAAACGACGAGGAGGAAAAGCTCCTCCACTTATTGGAGAGGCTGGCGCGGTCAGACCGGGCAGGGCGCACCGCGGCGTGCGGCCAGACACCCGCGGCCGCATGGCAGCCGGGCTCTAGAGCCGGGCAGCGTCCGACCCGGGTGGGCCCGCTTGTCAGCGAGACAAAAGAAAAGAAAAATCCCAAAATTGATAAAAGGGCTATTTGACTGCAGAGACACATGTTTTAAATCCCTGTTTTTCAATGTCCTAAAGGTTAAATTTGAGGAAACTCAAAATACAAGAAACGTACTAAATTTTAGGATCTACAACTTTTTTATAAACTTTGACACCATGTTGTATTGCAATTTATGGTTTAAATTTGAATTTAAATGGTTGACCAGGGTTTGACCAATGAAATCCTCCGGTTTATAAATTTAAAAAGTCCATTTCCTGACCCTTTTCATAGAAAAGGAAATATACCATTATTGTTCAGTTTTTCATGATCTACAACTTTCATATACAAAGTTTGGTATAATAAGTAGTTTTGATTTACAGAAATTTGAATTTACTATTCAACTCAAGTTTGGGCAGATTTCGCAATTTCATAGAAAATGACCCAAAACCATATTCAAACCTTTATGCATGTCATGACACAACATACCAAAGTTGTTCATCATGAAATTGTCTACAAGTTTGGTACGTAAAGTTTTCTCAAATTCACAACAGTATTAAAGTTACAACAGCAAATGCAAATACAGTTAATGATGCCAACGTAATGCACTTGAGATGCTGAGGGCATCACTGGTTCTGTCACATATTCTAAGCCGTATCCTGAGGCCTATGATCAACTGCCACACCCACCCAAGTTCAAGGTACCAGAATTTTCCAAGTTCAGTGGTAATGATAACACAAGCACCATACAACACATTAGACGATACATGGCTCAATTAGGGATTGGAGTGATAGCTGGGCACATGAAGATTCGGCTCTTTTCATTGTCTCTAATGGGCTCGGCCTTCGGGTGGTACACATCGTTGACACCTGGATCTGTCACAAGAATGGAAGCAATTAGAATAACTGTTCCACGCATAATTCTTCTCAGGGTCGGAAGAGGCCATGTTCACGGATCTCATGTCACTCCACCAGCGTCCTGGTGGATCGGTTGGTCAGTACATCCAGCATTTTAGAGAAGCCAAGAATAGGTGCTATTCGTTACATTTCTCAGAAAAGAATTTGGCTGAGATGGCATACAGCTGTCTACACCGAACCACCAGGCTCGCTTACGGGCCGACGGACTTCAATTCCATCGACCATCTACTTCCCAAAGTGGCGGTCTATGAGTGTACACATCTAAAGTTGTACCAAGAGAGGCCACAAAGGGCCATCACATACCTCCAAGACGAAGAATTGACCGATGAAGAAGCTGAGGTGGCAGTTGTATAATGGACCAAGCCAAAGCAGCCATTGTCCTGTCGATGGCTCAAGCGTCCAGTGGCTGCCGCTGGCTCTGACTATGATGTGGCCAAAACAAAGCAAATTTTTGACTTGCTACTCAAGGAAAAGTATTTGGAGTTAATGCCTAGCCATAGGATCATACCAGCTGAAGAACTCAAGGGGCGCAAGTATTGCAAGTTTCAACACTCCCTTGATTACCATAACACTAACCATTGAAGGTCCTGCGTCAGCAAATACAAATTTCTATCAAGTAGGGGAGGTTGATCTATGCAAGGAGCACAATGAAGGTGGACAGTACTCCATTTCTCAATGTCGATATGGTCAACATGATGTCCTATGCCCACAGACAGGCCAAGGTAGACACCCTAGCCAGTGGTCAAATCAAGATTGCAGCTACAATCGAGTCCTGCGAGTTTCTACGCTGAGTTCATAGTGCTGTCGAAGGTAGTAGGGTTGTCACCAAGAGCCAATCTGGCCCTTTTACCCTAACCATCAACATGGTAAATATCACATCTGGCTTGTAGGACAAAGGCAAGGCTAAGGCCGATCCAAATGATGATCGACCGCTATAATTTTGACGAGAGGAGCACTCAAGTGTTCTGATTGGCATATATGTTGGTCATCACGAAAGACATAAACAATGTCGGGAGTGCGATCAGGAAGAAGATCGTAACCGTGATCAGGTAATCGGGACATCGCTATCGGTCAAACTACAACGTACATGACGAACAACGTCATCGGGAGTACCGCCATGAGCGGGAGGAGCGCTATCGCGTCAAACATCGCCAAGGTGAAGAACGATACCACGCTGGGCCTTGGCATGATGGGGGGATCATTATAGTGAGTACAAGTTCAGGGAACACTGGGACTGCCTGTTCTTCCGCTACTGTTGTAGTCGAGGCATGAAGAGCTTGCTGACCATTGATGATTGTTCACAATGCTCGGCTCCCCAGTGACTAGAAGCATGCACGTCTATGTTCTAGTGGCTAGACCACTGACAATTGACACCATGATGTTGCCTACAGCTCTCGCTGGAGAGACCCGCGTGTAAGGATGTGGGCAAACCAGATCAAGGACAACCTCAACATGAAGACACATGTGTAGTTCCTCCACTGCGTCTCCAACTGAGATCAAGCTGGAAATGCTAGGTGTGTCATTGACCCAGGTGGTACCCTGAGGGACTCTCTCACTCGCAAAAACGTAGAGTACAACGCCTACGCAGTCTAGAAGAAGTCGAAGCAAACTATCTCTGGATATTAAAGCAAGTAAATTCAGGACCTGTCGCTATACCAATATATAAGCATAAGCCTTCACCAGTGTTGTCCAAGCGACCGGTAGTCTGGAGGCGAAAGCAACAAGAGCATGAGCAGCCAGAAGACCCAATGGAAGATGATGCAGAGGATGACCAACTGGATGAGGAGGCAGTTGATGCATCGGCTGATGTCAATATGATATTCCTCTTGCCCGATGAATTTCATAATCCCTCTACAATCCTGGAATCAGTAGCCCAACTCAATCTTGGGCTGGCAGCCATCATATTAGAGAAGCCGGTCGACAAGAAGTACTGTCATCTGAAGCCGCTATACCTCAAAGATTATATCAATGGCAAACCAGTGAATAAGATGATCTTCGATACAGGTGCAGCAGTTAATCTAATGTCATACACAATATTCAAGAAATTTGACAGAAGCGAGGATGAGCTCCTCAAGACAATCATCATCCTCAATGACTTGAAGGGAGACCCGACAGGGGCCAAAGGCGTTATTAATGTCGAACTAACAATTGGGCACCAGACGATCAGTATGTCTTTCATCGTTGTGAACACTAAGGGACCTTACTCAGCCCTACAACGCTAAAATTTGATCCATGCCAGCTGTTATGTACCATCGACTATGCATCAGTATCTCCTGCAATGGGACGGCGATGAGGTTGACGTCGTTCCAACTAATGACTCCAACAATGTCACATTTGCAGAATCTTCATTCTAGAGGTCAGAAGGAGCGGAATGCCTTACTGGAAGAGATCAACTAGATTGGGATTATGTTGATGGGTCAAAAAATGGGCTTGTGCCGGTTCCAGCAGCCGGCATCAATGTTTGAATACGTACGTGATCAGGGCCGATCAAGGTGATCAGCTGATTTTTGAATGTGGCATCAGCACAAGTTGTATGGCCGATCCAGGCAATCGGCCCAAAAAACATTTGTACCATCTTTGTTCAATAATAAGACGGTGTTGGCTAATGACTTTCATCAGGCCGATGGTTACGATCGGCTTCCAATTTTTACGATGGGTAGCGTTGAGTTCACAGATGAAGGGAAGTTGGGTTTCGGCTTTACAACAGTGGATGAATTGGAAGCGGTTGATATTGGGTCAGGATACCAACCACGACCAACGTACATCAATAAAAACTTGGTACCAGAATTCAAATCTCAGCTGATAGATCTTTTGAAATAATTCTCAGACTGCTTCGCCTGGGAAAACAATGAGATGCCTGGCCTAGATCGTTCTATTGTATAGCATCAGCTACCGATTAAACCTAGTTTTCGACCTTATGCTCAACCGCCAAGAAGATTTAATCCTAAAATCTTGCCAAAAATGAGGATGAGATCTAGAGGATGACGGAAGCTAGGTTCATTAGGCCATGTAGATATGCTACATGGATTTCAAATATTGTACCTGTTTGGAAGAAGAATGGTCATGTTCGGGTCTGTGTTGACTTCAGAGATCTCAACAGAGCGACTCCCAAGGAAGAGTGCCCGATGACGGTAGCGGATATTCTCGTGGATGCTGCCGCATGACACAAGATGATGAGCTTCTTAGATGGCAATGCTGGCTACAATCAGATCTTCATGGCCGAGGAGGAGGTTTACGCATCCCTCATGAACATCAATACAGAAGATCGGACAATACTTCGGTTGTGGGCTCTGGAAAAAATGAAAGAAAACAAGGCAGAAGTCACGCGAGCCTACAACAAGAAAGCTAAGCCGAAGAGGTTTCAAATCGTCGATACAGTCTGGGAGCTTATTCTACCAGTTGTCGCCAAAGATCCGATGTATGGTAAATGGTCACCTAATTGGCATGGTCCGCATCGCATTGTGGAAACAGCACCAGGCAATTCATATCGCATGGAAACATTAGAAGGAGTGAAGTTTAGCAGGAATGTGAATGGAAAGTACTTGAAAAAGTACTACCGAAGCTTGTGGATCAGTTCCTAAGATCACATGCTAGGGGGCACTGGTGTGCCGATTCCCAAAGGGCCGACGTGTCACCATCGGCCCAAAAAAATATGTAAGCCGATGCGGTGCCATCGACTTTAGACACCCTATATCGCAAAAATTTTCCATACAGTAAGGATACCTCGCAACTCCAAAGGCTGACATGTTATCATCGGCCGATACGTCAATATCCTACTTAATAGCTACATAGATGGATTAATCCTTTGTCCAAGGAGATGTGAAACTATGGTAAACTATGGCTATGAAAGACGCATGTCATTTCTTTTGATGTATTAATATCACATCTTGTTTGTATATGTTGCAACTTGAAGCTGTTCACACGCGCTTTGAAAATTCAAATAAAGATGACAATTCAGGGAAAGCTATGGATAATTTTAAAGGAGGTGACCACAAGGAGTCGCATATCAGCATTCAACAATCCGTGGGTATCAACCTATGTCTAACACCAGACCCTAGACACATCACGTACCCAAATAAGATAGGAGCCGATGCCATAGCCTATGTGTTGCCATCGCCTTCAGGATGACTGCTTTATATTCTCGTAAGCAGCAAAAGGTACATAGATATCCAAATGATGAGTCTTTATTGATTTAAGTAGTTTACACATCATTTGGGTCGAAGCGAGCTTAGGATACAAATCCACCTGGTATCCACCGCCTCCTGGGAAAATATAACCCCGTCGGCTTGTCAACTCAACGGTGTTGAGCGGATGGCAAAGGTAAAACCAAGGAGGATATCCAGTGGAGTAGGTTGGATTATTCTACAAATTCCTTGTAGGAAGTTGGAACTGTCTATGGCAGCTGGGGTATTACATAGTCAAATGGACAGATTCAGACACCTGACCATACCGTGGAAAATGCCCCTAGCTCAGAAGGGCGAAACTCATGAGGATTCATTTATACTCTGGTATACTATTCGACCGATCCTACAAGAAACTATATGAGGACTTATTTGTACTTTGAAAGCACATTCGATCTGATGGCTGATACTTTAGGTATCATCCACGATTGGGGTTCTATGCCCAAGGTGGCAAGGTACACTAATCGGTGATGCCGCTTATCAGCTTTGGTGTAGTCGCTATCGCCGAGATGGTCTAACATGTTGGGAGGAAAGGAAACATAAGGTATGTCAGTATAACCATCAATTGGGAAGACACCGACTCGAGATCGCGCATGCTGACGTTTCTCCAAGATTTCCCCAGCGACAGCCACGTAAATTCAAACCTTCACAGGCCAATCTTTGTCTTCAGTTCCGGGGTACTCTGGCCATGGCTCATCCTCAGCAATATTAAGCTAATAGTGGTACTCTTGAGAGGGATCAACAGAAATAGTGGTGGATTGAGGGCTTGGCGGATCCATGAGGAGGGCACCGGCCAATACGATCTATTTATACACCTGGATGGGGTACTTTGTTGATTATCATAAGAATGGGGGATTCAGATGTGAAAGGATCTTGCAATAAGTGTGGCCTAGCACGGGGAATCAACACGCATGAAGGGAGGACCAAAGACGGTCCCTTTTCAGTATTGCTTTTTCGGGGAAGCGATTACTCAGAATGGGGGTGCGGAGCTACACGACAAAATTAAACAGTTCCTTCTCGTCGCACGCTGGAAAAGAACTGATCCCATGACTCCATTCTTTTTGAGGCACCATGCTAAGTCATCAGGAGGTATTTGGTGGATATAATGGCTGAGGAGAACTAGCAGTATGTGGAATCTGAGGCTTGACTCCATGATTCATCGAGGTGATTCCCAGGCCGAACACAAAGTACTTGCAGAACAAAGATGAGTGTTTTTTTATCGCGCTTGCAAGAAGGAAGATTTGAATCTTTACATCCTGGTTCTAGAATAAACATTATTTCCAAAACCAGGAGGCATGTGTTATCACTAGAATTTAGACCAGTGCTATATAGGCCGAATCGACTAAATTCGGTTGAGTCAAGAGATCTGCAGGAGATTAGATTGGCTAATAGGCTGTGGTCAGTTGTTCAAGGAAGAGGCGGTTGTTGGTGTTTCTTAGCCTACTGATATAAATCTGCAAGCGCACGGAAACACGTTGTAGCCTTTCACCCAAGAGTATTCCAGGAAATCGATATCCACGAGGAACGAGGAGTAACTCAACATAAGATAGATAGAACCGAACAGTAAAACCAGCAATTGTAGAGATAAATAACAGAGCAGTGTAAGGTCACTTCTTTTAATAAAACAACTTAACTTTACTAAACAAACTTGTGCTCTACTTAATAGGTTTACTTGGACATAGAGGCTACAAAACCACTTCCGGGCACCAGAGTGCTGATAACCCAAACAAGAAAGATGGGTGCTACAGAACTCAACCATGCGTCGTTGACTAGTTATCCGAATGACCGGGCTGGACTACATAGGACACACACCCGCTGTCACCAGGTGAGACTACCAACCAAAACTATGTGGGACAAGACACCTTCCAAGGCAAACTCTAGTCTGGACACCACGTCTACACGAACGAGTCTACTACTGCACTGGTTCGAAGCCAGAGAGCAAGCACAACTGTATAGCTAAACTAAACAGAGCACACTTGGCACCCATAGACTACTATGCAGAGGACTGAGAATGTAAATAAAGTAAGTATGAAATATGTAAAGAAGAGAACAAGGAACTTTACTCAATCCTAGAAAAGAACTTCCTTCCTCTGAAATAAAGAATTCTGAAAATAGAATACCAAAGGCAACTCTAGCTCCTTCACTCTTCACTCACCACTATCTCTTGAGATGTATGTGGCTCTCTCTACAATGCCAAGGGTGGCACTACTACAATACTCTACACCTCACTACACAACCACACTGTTGTTCTATTTATCCACCACACCTTACAAGTGACATCCCATGGGGTATTTACAGCTTGGAGACCGAGGGGGGTACTTGTAGTCATGCTAGGTTAGTAATAGGCATAGGTTGGTGGCTGGGTGACCAAGGTGGTGGCCGGGCGGCCAGGGAGGTGGCCAACCGACCTTAGGTGGTTGTCGGGCGACCACCCGATTAACCGACTTTGTTGATTCTATGGTTGATATGCATTCTCCATGTCAGTTGTTGGTTGAAGTAATTGATGCATGTGCAAAACGGGATTGTTGCATGGTTGGTGTGATGCCCTAGGCATCTCAAATGCATTACACTAAAATCATTAGCATAATGACATCTTTTCCAAGGCCTCTTAACTTGAAAAGCATGCATAAACTAGGCCATTGAGCAACTAAACCTAGTTTTCAGAAAAAGCTGTGTTTGAATTGTGGATATAACTTTAAGGCCATTGTGTTTTTCATAAAACCTTACATACCAAACTTGTAGGTAATCTCATAAGGAATGACTTTGGTATTTTGTGCTTTGGCATGCATGACTGTTGAAATCAAGTTTTGGGTCATTTTATGGGAAAATGTGACTTTTGCCAAATTCAGCCCTGTTTGGTAAATTCAAACTTTTGTGAAACAAAATTCAAAATCTTGCCATGTCATGAATACCAAAGTTGTAGATCATGAGATTCTATGCAACTTTGGTATAGTTCACCTTTCATAAAAATGCACCTAAAATGGACTTTTATAATTTCCAAGCTGGGGGTTTTAATTGGTCAAACAGGAGTCAGCAAGTTATTTTCAAATTTAAATCATTTTGTATTTGGAATCTGGTATAGGTCCTTTTGACAAAGTTGTAGATTTCAAAATGTACAACATTTCATTCAATTGGGTCTTTTTCAAATTCGGCTTCTAAATTGGTCAAATTTGCAAAATTCAGAAACCTAATCAGCTGGTCAAAGGGGGTTTATCTTTTTCGAATTTCTTTTATTCCCTCGTCTGTATGACAGGCGGGACCCACCTGTCAGCCCCGCCCGCGCCAGCGCACGGACCCGCTCCCTCGCTCGATGCACCGAGTCCATACACCGTACTCACAGTTCCTAGGAATGGCCCCACCTGTCAGCCACAGTGGTCCATAGACCCGGTTCACCCGCGCGCGCTTCCTTCTCTCTCCCCGCCCGCGCGCGCCCACGCGGCGCTGCCGCCGAGCGGCCGTGGCCACGCGCCGGCCTTCCCGGCCGCCGCGGCCACGCGCCCCTGCCGCGCGCGGACAGCACGCGCGCAGCGTGTCACCGGGGCGAGGGCGAGGCCGAGTCTATTTCTCGAGCTTCCCTCCACGCGCTCGCGCTCTCCGGTTTTTCCCCTTTCCTCCCCGCGCGTCCGCCATTGCCGACGCACCGCGAGCTCGCCCCCAGCCACCTCCGGCCGCTCCTGAGCTCAACCGTCACCACGCCGAGCTTCGCCGCCCTCGACTCTAACCTTCCGTCTAGACCGCGTCGCCCGAGACCCTCCCACTTCGGCGTATTGCACCGCCGGACCTCGCCGGCCAGGGGCGTTCGTCGCCGACCCTCCCCGCGACCTTCCCCGCCGTCTGAGGTAGTGGGTAAAGCTCCCCGTCTTCTCCTCTCTCTCCCCGGCACTCCGCGGCGAGCTCCCGAGCCCCGCAGGGCCGGGATTGACCGCGCGCCGCCGGAGCTCCCCCTCCCGTCGCGAGGAAGAAGACGACGGGAGGAGGAAGACGCACGTTTTGCGCTATCGCCCTTCGAGTTTAACAGTTTTGCGTTTCCATACCGAGCACTGTATACTGAGTCTTGTAAATCTTGCACAGGAACCCTCAGAAGCTACAGATATTTACCGATAGGTCCTGGATCTGTTTAATTTCGATTAAAATGCTTTTAAAAAGGGCTGAAACTTTGAAAAATCATAGTAAAGTGTATAAAAATCCAAAAATAGCAAACTTGGTTGCATTTTGTTCCTAATAAATAGATCTACAGAATGGGTATGGTGGTTGAGTAGGAAAAGACAGTTTTGCCCCTGTTTTTGTGTAAGCATGAAAAACCTCGATAAATAGGAAATATGGCTAAAATGAACTCCAAAAATTGTGAAATTTGGGCAGAGACCTTTTTATTCTGTGTAGGCTCTATGGAAATTTTGGTAGCTCAAATGTCCACTGCTAATTACCATTTTGCCCCTATATGTGTTTTTAGCATGGAAATAAATGAAGAAATGTTGTTTATATAAAAATTAGGTTCTAAATGGTTATACCTAGTTTATTGTGCTCCTTATGGCATAAAAGAGTTCTAGATGGTAGTAGACATCGATCTTTTCGCATAAATCAATGCAACTCAGTCACCCACCACGTTATTCTATGTGACAAGCAAAGCTGTCGTAGATGATGGCTTGTACGATTTCTTAGTGCGAAACAACTTTCGCCTCAATATGCGTAACTCTATTCCATACATCACGATTCACCGCATCGCATCTACATCTGCATCATGAAGAAGCATTACAGTAATACATACTCCTTTTGCATCCTGATATGCATATAGATTCCGCGAACGAAGAACCACCACTGGAGCAACCGATCGTGACGGAGCCAGAAGAGGAACTGCACCCAGAGCCAGAGGACCAGCAGCAGGAACCCGACTACGCTCCGGAGGAAGCTACTGACCCTAGCGAAGAAGGTAGGCAGGATCATACTCTACCCAGCAAATAAATTATACCTGATGATTACGCATATGCATTAGGAGTTGTTTTGAAACCAATTGCATTAGACTTCCTGGCCGCCCTGGCCCTAGCACCTATACATAGAGTTCGTAGGACGAGTATGCCTAGAAATTGCTAGGTACGAGTAGACACGAGTGTGTGTACTCGTCGCGTAGGTATTTTCAAAACCAAAAGCTTACAGTTATATCACTTGTATTTGTTGCTCGTGAAGAAAATGGAGACCGGGCGGAGGTTTTGTTTCAGTATTTACTATTCGTGATGTCGTATCCGGACTCCGCCCGAGTCGCATAAGGCCCGTTCGCTGTTCGCCTGCTGATCGGCATAACATTGCTAAAGTGCTTAACCGGGAAATGGGACCGGTGAAGTCTTACCTGAGTTTGTCCGAAGTTTTCGAGGCTCCGCTCATCCACTTGCTGGAGGCCGATGGGCCCGGGGGCGCTTGTACTCGAGGGAGGGCTGACCCGGTGCGACCAGGGTATCGCTCCTAAGGGAGGGCTGACCTGGTGCGGCCGTGGTATCGCTCCTGAGGGGGCACAACCCGGGGGTTAGGTGAGGGCGCTTTGAATCTTGGGACAAGACAGGTGGAGATGGGGGCTATATGTGGGAACGCGATGGCTAGTAAGCATATACCCCTGGCATGATAGTTATTCCCGGGAATTAAAAATCGATTCGAATCGCTGATGCCCACCAGGTGTGGGAATGCTGATAGTGCACACGGGCAACGTAGTAATTACTTAAACTTCCGGTACCTTAATACTCATGGTTTTTGGAATACTACATGTTTGAGATGAGTTGTTATCTTGCAAAGACTTACTGCTATGTTGGCAATCATAGAGACATTGAAACTTGTTATTTATGTTAATTAAGTTGCTGTTAAAAACTAAAAGCTAAGGATCTACTTGTTAGTAAGCTGCTTCGCGTCAGCCGTAAGCCAAATCCATTAAGACCTACTGAGTAATTAGTACTCAGGGTTTGCCCCCACCTTTTGAGCGCAGGTATGGAATTCATGGTGTGCGCCTGTGTTGGAGGCGGGGCATGCCCTCATGTAGGATGAAGTGACTAAGTGGCACGAGGACAACATCGGTGGGCTCGATGTTGTACCTCCAATGCAAAACTTTTGGTGACAACATGGTGATCTAAACTTATATTTTTTTTTTCCGCTGCGAGAAACTTTCAAACTTGCTACCGTATAATATTATGTTGGACTGATATTTTATGTAAAAACTGGTTTGTAAATAAATCTACTTTTATGCTATTTAACTGCCTGTGATGATGTTTCTGTTGTGGCTCCATCGTGAGTCAGATGTGTATGATGTCGGTTCCTCTGGGAAAAGGTAATATCGGGAGTCGAATGACTCTCGACGGACGACCGGGTTTAGTTCGGTCTAATCGCACTGCAAGCCAGAGGTGGCAGGTGTGCTTAGCCCGGATTAAATCGGCGGTTCCGCCACAGCTGGTATCAGAGCCGATCATACACAGACAACAGACATATCATCCAGTTTTGATTTGCAAGCCTATTTTTGAAAACCCTTTTCGAAGTATTTGAAAAGTGAGATTACCGATATGCCCCTATTAAGGATGTTAGTGAACTACCAGGTGACATCGCTAACATTCTGACCTAGATAGAACTCATGTGCATATTCGGCGCTTTGGGAAGCAACATTTCGGCCATAGCCATCCCCAGTACTGGTGGAGCGCTATTGGGATTTGCGGACTGTTGCGAACCCTGCATTCATGCTGATAGGGCAGAACTCTTTAAGGGGGGTGGTCACGCTATTGGAGTGTTTCGTGACCACTTTTCCTTCAACCAAAAATTATAGCTAGATCTTGTTGGCCACCGTTTCTCTCCCCAGCAATTCCCCAGTACTGGAGGAAGACTGGGTGTGTTGGGAGAAATGGCGCCACTACGTCGTCCACCAGACGTAGCTTAAAGAAATTCGTGGGTGCCACTTCTAGAGTTAGAGTGGTAATGATTGGTCATGGTAATGGTGATGGTATGAGCATGCATTTTTCTGCAGGTACACTAACCACGTGCGAAATTAAGAACGAATAGAGAACGACTAGTTGCATTAGAGAGTGCCGTGCATATATGTCACCGGATACTCGTTAGATATATACATTATACATAAGGTGTGTGATGTGAGAATGGATAGGACGAGTCATGCATCATGTTTACTTTTACTTGTTCATACTTAGGGGTTTATCGCTAAAAGACAAATAAGTAAAAGGAAAGTCCAATGATGTTTTCCGCACCCATCACCCACTTAACCGTTAAAGTTATATGCAACCTGTGCCTATCACTGATTAAAATCTCTTTTAAAAACAGATGGCCAGGACCAAGCAAACCGCTCGTAAGGCCACCAGTGCGAGGGGACTCCGCATACAGGAGGGAAGGGCTGCTCCCCTCCCACCAGTGACCCACACCCCTCCTCAGCTTGAGAATGGGATGGTTCACACCCGTTGCCGTGAGGAGAACGGCCTTGCGCAGATCCTTTGTCGGGCTCTGCGTGAGATGAGGCGCAGGCCGTGCCCTTTCTTCTCAGTGCAGACGGTGCACGCGGAGGGACACTGCAGGGCCAGTGTCGTCCTTCCTTCGAGCCACACCGCGGTCCGGCAGACGCTCACCGTCTACGGGGCCAATGAGGAGGACGCTTACGACAAGGTCACCCTAGCAGCCATCACCTCACTCAGTTCTTCGGGTGCAGCAGGGATGTCAGTGCTGCGCTACCTCCCCACTGACGGTTACGACGACGAGTGGCTCCGTCGTCACAACATGCTGGAGGAGCGGATTGACACCAGGCCCTATGCTGCGACCATGCAGTTTGCTCACAGTGTACACGGGATGTACCTCCGTGCCGAGGACCGTGTCGCTCACTACCGTGACCAGCACATGTATGCTCAGGACCGTATTGAGGAGCTGGAGGCAGAGTTGGCCGAGGCACAGCAGCGCCTGGCGCAGTACGAGCCGGATCCTTCAGTTGCCCCTGTGGTGGAGGATGAGGGCAGCATGGTGTCTGACGCGCGTAACGGGCGTTAGAGAGTTTGGCAATGGCGTTGTGTGATGAAGCCTTTTGTAAATGGTGCACGTTGTGAGCGATGTTTTGTACTATATCGCTCCGTGCAGTATATCATGACTGTACTAAACAGTGGTGAGGTCGAGAGAACCCACTTATGTACGTCATGTAACCTAGTGTAGAACTTGAAGTTAGTGTTCTGATGGGATGGATGAGACGGCCCATGTGTGTACTAAGTAAACCTTTAGTTTATTAAGACTCTATAAGTATGGTTGCAGTAACTGTTGAGTGCGCGTGGATGATGCGAATGATGCGATGTCGTTAAGCTTGGCCTTGAGAGATAAAGTCTAACTGCTTTGTTACAAGTTTACCTGTGCTCACAAATTGCCTATAGTCCTATGATCTTGTTGTCACCATATTTCTGCACATGGGCTATTGGGCTGAACCCATATGATTCCATTTTGCAGATGGTGAACACTCGCACGGGGCAGTCATCAGGGCAGTCAGCGCAAGGCGCTCCACCCCCGCCGGAGCTGGCCACTTTGGTGGTCCAACAAGCTGAGCTGATTCGGTTATTAGCAGAAGACCGTCAAGCCCGTGGGCAACAACAGCCGCGGGAGTACAGGCCACGTGGCATTACTTACCAGGATTTCGAGGGGCTGCGACCCCCGGTTTTCACCAACTGCCCAGAGCCACTGGCGGCAGACGACTGGCTTCGCACTGTCCAGTCCAAGTTTACCCTTCTGCCAGGGATCAATGAGCGAGAGAAGGCTCGATTTGCTGCTCAGCTTCTTCATGGGCCTGCGGGAGCGTGGTACGCCACTTTCCTCGCTATGCAGGAAGAAGGCCATGAGCCCACCTGGGAGGAGTTCCGACAAGCTTTCCGGGATCACTACATCCCGGCAAGTTTGATGGAGCAAAAGCGTCGTGAGTTCCGAGACCTCAAGCAGGGCAACCGGACCGTGATGCAATATGTGCAGATCTTTATCCACCTATCACAGTATGCTCCGAGAGATGTTGCTACTGAGCCGGAACGGGCCGAGAGACTCCTCGAGGGCCTTGACCCTACCCTCCGGACTCACTTGGCACGGCGTTACCAGAGCTTCACTGAACTAGTAGACACTGCTCTCGACATGGAGAATCGTCTCCGTGCTGCTAACGAGGATCAGAAGCGCAAAAGGATAGCCAACACATCAGCGACGGGCCCTTCACAGAAGCAGAAGACCGCATACAAACCTCAACAGCAAAATTTTCAGCAGTCTCGCTATGTGGTCCGACCCAACCAACCAAGGTGGATTCATCGGGCGGCACCGCAGCAACAGTACCCCATTTATCGAGCACCCGCACAGTTGCTAACTCCCCGTGCTCCCATTGTTCCGGGACCGGGCGCTCCTTGTTACAACTGCGGCAAGATCGGCCATTTCATTAAGGACTGCAGAGCGCCTCGCAGGATCCAAGGTCCTGTTCCTGCGGGTGGAAACCAACAGAACAAGCCGAAGGGATTCGTACCCAAGACAGGTCGAGTGCACTACGTGCACATGGAGCAGATCCCTGCAGGAGAGCCTGTTCTCGCCGGTACGTTCATGGTCAACGGTCAACCGACCGTCGTGTTATTTGATTCAGGAGCTACTCATACTTTCATTAGTCAATCATTTACATCCAGGCGCAGGGTAGAGACTTCACGTATAAAAGAGAAATATCAAATCACCGCGCCTGGGAACCCGATAAACACAAATCTGATAGTAAAAGGGTTAAGGCTGAGTATAGGAAAGGAAGATTTCATAATCAATCCTGTGGTGCTGCCACACCGGGGGATTGATATCATCTTAGGGATGAATTGGATGACAGAAAACAATGCAGTCCTGGATATTGGCAGCAGGACAGTGCAGTTAAGGTCTAGTGTCAGCGGCAAGATTCTACGGATATACTTGCCAAACCAAAAACACATGACCCCCACGGTCAATGCGACTGAACTACAAGAGGTTAAAAAGATACCAGTAGTGTGTGAATTCCCGGACGTGTTTCCGGAAGAACTTCCGGGACTACCACCAAAACGGGATGTAGAATTTGTCATTGAACTCGTTCCAGGTACGGCACCTGTGTCAAAAAGACCATACAGGATGCCACCTGATGATTTGAAGGAATTGAAAGTACAGCTACAAGAACAATTAGACAAAGGGTTCATTAGGCCTAGTTCATCACCGTGGGGTTGTCCAGCTCTCTTTGTTGAGAAAAAGGATCATGGTGGAAAAAGATTGTGCGTTGACTATCGGCCACTGAATGCAGTGACCGTCAAAAACAAATACCCACTGCCACACATCGACATTCTATTTGATCAGTTAGCTGGGGCTAAGGTCTTTTCTAAGATTGACCTAAGGTCTGGCTACTATCAGATGAAGATTAGAGAAGAGGATATACCCAAGACAGCATTCTCTACCAGATATGGTTTATATGAGTACTTGGTCATGTCATTTGGGTTAACCAACGCACCGGCTTTCTTCATGTATATGATGAACTCGGTGTTTATGAATGAACTTGATAAGTTCGTGGTGGTATTCATAGATGACATACTAATTTACTCCAAAAACGAAAAAGAACATGAAGAACACTTGAGGATCGTGCTTACTCGGCTCAGAGAGCATAAGCTTTATGCCAAGTTTAGCAAGTGTGCTTTCTGGCTAAAAGAAGTAAGTTTCTTGGGTCACGTACTATCTGAAAAGGGAGTCGCAGTTGATCCTAACAAAGTAGAAGATGTGCTAAATTGGAAACAACCAGAGACCGTGACTGAAATCCGGAGTTTTCTTGGTTTAGCGGGCTACTACCGCCGCTTTATCAAAGATTTCTCCAAAATTGCAAAACCTATGACCTCTTTGACCAAGAAAAATGCCAAGTTCATTTGGAATCCGAATTGTGAAGAAGCTTTCCAAACCTTGAAGAAATTGTTAACTTCAGCACCAGTGCTAGCTCAACCAGATATCACCAAGCCTTTTGAGGTGTACTGTGATGCTTCCGGTAATGGACTTGGTTGTGTCTTGATGCAAGAAGGAAGAGTAATTGCTTATGCCTCCCGCCAACTGAGGAAACATGAAGCCAACTATCCAACACATGACCTTGAGTTGGCTGCAGTCGTTCATGCATTAAAAATTTGGAGACACTATCTGTTAGGCAACACATGTCACATCTACACTGACCATAAGAGTCTCAAATATATTTTCACACAACCCGAAATCAATATGAGGCAGAGACGATGGTTAGAGCTGATAAAAGATTATGATCTGGAGATACACTACCACCCAGGCAAGGCCAATGTGGTAGCAGATGCACTAAGCCGAAAAGCTCGTTGCAATGTGATAGAGGTCCGACCTACAGCAAGAGTAATCTGCTGTGAAATGAGTGACATTGAAACACCTCCAGGACAGCCTGCAGAACTCTATAGTATCATTATTGAGCCCACAATCAAAGCACAAGTCATAGAAGCTTAGAAGCAAGATAAGGGTATGGCACATATCCGTGAAGGTATTAGTGAAGAGAAGAAGGCATGTTTCACACTAGATGACCAAGGCGTCCTATGGTTCAAGAATCGTCTAGTGGTACCCAAGGACATGGAGTTGAGGAAGAGAATACTAGACGAAGCACACTCCTCAATATTCACGATACATCCGGGCAGCAATAAGATGTACCAAGACTTGAAACAAAAGTTTTGGTGGA
Source organism: Paspalum vaginatum (assembly GCA_030272315.1). Lineage (NCBI taxonomy): Eukaryota > Viridiplantae > Streptophyta > Magnoliopsida > Poales > Poaceae > Paspalum > Paspalum vaginatum. Next base: position 11,423,590 of record CM059019.1, on the reverse strand, counting down.
CCCGCATGAAACGAGAGATCGCCAAGTACATATCTGAGTGCGACGTGTGTAAGAAAGTAAAAGCTGATCACTTAAAGTCCGCTGGAATGCTTCAACCACTAGATGTCCCAGCATGGAAATGGGAGGATATACACATGGATTTCATTGTGGGCTTACCTCGTACCCAAAAAGGATATGATTCCATATGGGTAATTATCGATAGGTTCACGAAATCTGCTCATTTCATTCCAGTCAAGACCACCTATCGAGCAAAGCAGTACGCTGAGTTGTACCTTTCCAAGATCCTATCCTTACACGGGGTCCCGCGAACTATCACCTCAGATAGGGGTTCTCTGTTCGTTTCTCGCTTCTGGGAGCAACTGCAGACTGCCTTAAACACCACTCTTGTACGCAGTTCCGCTTACCATCCTCAAACCAGTGGTCAAGTAGAAAGGGTGAATCAAATTCTAGAAGATATGTTAAGGGCTTGTGCACTGACATATTCCACCAAGTGGGATGAATGCCTTCCCCTGGCGGAATTCGCTTATAACAACAGCTACCAGAAGAGCTTAGAAATGGCTCCTTTCGAGGCTCTTTATGGTAGGAGATGCAGAACACCACTAAACTGGTCCGAACCAGGTGAACGTGTTACCTTTGGCCCTGATTTAGTGGTAGAAGCCGAAGAACAAGTGAAACTCATACACCACCATCTCAAAAGAGCACAATCCAGACAGAAAAGTTACTCGGATAAAAGGAGGAGGCCATTAGTCTTTGATGAGGGGGATCATGTGTATCTCAAAGTATCTCCGATGAAAGGGGTACAACGGTTTGGGGTAAAAGGAAAGTTAGCACCAAGGTACGTCGGTCCATTCAAGATCATTGAAAAGTGCGGAGCCGTCGCTTATCGGTTAGAGCTACCACCACATCTGGCTGCAGTTCATGATGTGTTTCACGTCTCCCAACTAAAGAAGTGCTTGAGAGTGCCGGAGAAAGTGGTAGACACCTCTCAAATTCAGATTGAACCAGATCTCACATACGAAGAACGTCCCATAAAAATCCTCGATCAAAAGCAAAGATCAACCCGTCGGAAAACAATCAACTTTTACAAAGTTCAATGGAGTAATCATTCCGAAGGTGAAGCCACATGGGAGCAGGAAGAATACCTACACACTAAGTACCCTGGTTTTCTGCCATCCACCTCAACTCGGTACGTTATAACAGCTTAGCTTCTGGGTCTAAACTCAATACGTACACCCAACACTAACTACAACCAGTTTAACCACCCTCGACACTTCAAAAATCTCGGGACGAGATTTCTTTAAGGGGGGTGGGTTGTGATGCCCTAGGCATCTCAAATGCATTACACTAAAATCATTAGCATAATGACATCTTTTCCAAGGCCTCTTAACTTGAAAAGCATGCATAAACTAGGCCATTGAGCAACTAAACCTAGTTTTCAGAAAAAGCTGTGTTTGAATTGTGGATATAACTTTAAGGCCATTGTGTTTTTCATAAAACCTTACATACCAAACTTGTAGGTAATCTCATAAGGAATGACTTTGGTATTTTGTGCTTTGGCATGCATGACTGTTGAAATCAAGTTTTGGGTCATTTTATGGGAAAATGTGACTTTTGCCAAATTCAGCCCTGTTTGGTAAATTCAAACTTTTGTGAAACAAAATTCAAAATCTTGCCATGTCATGAATACCAAAGTTGTAGATCATGAGATTCTATGCAACTTTGGTATAGTTCACCTTTCATAAAAATGCACCTAAAATGGACTTTTATAATTTCCAAGCTGGGGGTTTTAATTGGTCAAACAGGAGTCAGCAAGTTATTTTCAAATTTAAATCATTTTGTATTTGGAATCTGGTATAGGTCCTTTTGACAAAGTTGTAGATTTCAAAATGTACAACATTTCATTCAATTGGGTCTTTTTCAAATTCGGCTTCTAAATTGGTCAAATTTGCAAAATTCAGAAACCTAATCAGCTGGTCAAAGGGGGTTTATCTTTTTCGAATTTCTTTTATTCCCTCGTCTGTATGACAGGCGGGACCCACCTGTCAGCCCCGCCCGCGCCAGCGCACGGACCCGCTCCCTCGCTCGATGCACCGAGTCCATACACCGTACTCACAGTTCCTAGGAATGGCCCCACCTGTCAGCCACAGTGGTCCATAGACCCGGTTCACCCGCGCGCGCTTCCTTCTCTCTCCCCGCCCGCGCGCGCCCACGCGGCGCTGCCGCCGAGCGGCCGTGGCCACGCGCCGGCCTTCCCGGCCGCCGCGGCCACGCGCCCCTGCCGCGCGCGGACAGCACGCGCGCAGCGTGTCACCGGGGCGAGGGCGAGGCCGAGTCTATTTCTCGAGCTTCCCTCCACGCGCTCGCGCTCTCCGGTTTTTCCCCTTTCCTCCCTGCGCGTCCGCCATTGCCGACGCACCGCGAGCTCGCCCCCAGCCACCTCCGGCCGCTCCTGAGCTCAACCGTCACCACGCCGAGCTTCGCCGCCCTCGACTCTAACCTTCCGTCTAGACCGCGTCGCCCGAGACCCTCCCACTTCGGCGTATTGCACCGCCGGACCTCGCCGGCCAGGGGCGTTCGTCGCCGACCCTCCCCGCGACCTTCCCCGCCGTCTGAGGTAGTGGGTAAAGCTCCCCGTCTTCTCCTCTCTCTCCCCGGCACTCCGCGGCGAGCTCCCGAGCCCCGCAGGGCCGGGATTGACCGCGCGCCGCCGGAGCTCCCCCTCCCGTCGCGAGGAAGAAGACGACGGGAGGAGGAAGACGCACGTTTTGCGCTATCGCCCTTCGAGTTTAACAGTTTTGCGTTTCCATACCGAGCACTGTATACTGAGTCTTGTAAATCTTGCACAGGAACCCTCAGAAGCTACAGATATTTACCGATAGGTCCTGGATCTGTTTAATTTCGATTAAAATGCTTTTAAAAAGGGCTGAAACTTTGAAAAATCATAGTAAAGTGTATAAAAATCCAAAAATAGCAAACTTGGTTGCATTTTGTTCCTAATAAATAGATCTACAGAATGGGTATGGTGGTTGAGTAGGAAAAGACAGTTTTGCCCCTGTTTTTGTGTAAGCATGAAAAACCTCGATAAATAGGAAATATGGCTAAAATGAACTCCAAAAATTGTGAAATTTGGGCAGAGACCTTTTTATTCTGTGTAGGCTCTATGGAAATTTTGGTAGCTCAAATGTCCACTGCTAATTACCATTTTGCCCCTATATGTGTTTTTAGCATGGAAATAAATGAAGAAATGTTGTTTATATAAAAATTAGGTTCTAAATGGTTATACCTAGTTTATTGTGCTCCTTATGGCATAAAAGAGTTCTAGATGGTAGTAGACATCGATCTTTTCGCATAAATCAATGCAACTCAGTCACCCACCACGTTATTCTATGTGACAAGCAAAGCTGTCGTAGATGATGGCTTGTACGATTTCTTAGTGCGAAACAACTTTCGCCTCAATATGCGTAACTCTATTCCATACATCACGATTCACCGCATCGCATCTACATCTGCATCATGAAGAAGCATTACAGTAATACATACTCCTTTTGCATCCTGATATGCATATAGATTCCGCGAACGAAGAACCACCACTGGAGCAACCGATCGTGACGGAGCCAGAAGAGGAACTGCACCCAGAGCCAGAGGACCAGCAGCAGGAACCCGACTACGCTCCGGAGGAAGCTACTGACCCTAGCGAAGAAGGTAGGCAGGATCATACTCTACCCAGCAAATAAATTATACCTGATGATTACGCATATGCATTAGGAGTTGTTTTGAAACCAATTGCATTAGACTTCCTGGCCGCCCTGGCCCTAGCACCTATACATAGAGTTCGTAGGACGAGTATGCCTAGAAATTGCTAGGTACGAGTAGACACGAGTGTGTGTACTCGTCGCGTAGGTATTTTCAAAACCAAAAGCTTACAGTTATATCACTTGTATTTGTTGCTCGTGAAGAAAATGGAGACCGGGCGGAGGTTTTGTTTCAGTATTTACTATTCGTGATGTCGTATCCGGACTCCGCCCGAGTCGCATAAGGCCCGTTCGCTGTTCGCCTGCTGATCGGCATAACATTGCTAAAGTGCTTAACCGGGAAATGGGACCGGTGAAGTCTTACCTGAGTTTGTCCGAAGTTTTCGAGGCTCCGCTCATCCACTTGCTGGAGGCCGATGGGCCCGGGGGCGCTTGTACTCGAGGGAGGGCTGACCCGGTGCGACCAGGGTATCGCTCCTAAGGGAGGGCTGACCTGGTGCGGCCGTGGTATCGCTCCTGAGGGGGCACAACCCGGGGGTTAGGTGAGGGCGCTTTGAATCTTGGGACAAGACAGGTGGAGATGGGGGCTATATGTGGGAACGCGATGGCTAGTAAGCATATACCCCTGGCATGATAGTTATTCCCGGGAATTAAAAATCGATTCGAATCGCTGATGCCCACCAGGTGTGGGAATGCTGATAGTGCACACGGGCAACGTAGTAATTACTTAAACTTCCGGTACCTTAATACTCATGGTTTTTGGAATACTACATGTTTGAGATGAGTTGTTATCTTGCAAAGACTTACTGCTATGTTGGCAATCATAGAGACATTGAAACTTGTTATTTATGTTAATTAAGTTGCTGTTAAAAACTAAAAGCTAAGGATCTACTTGTTAGTAAGCTGCTTCGCGTCAGCCGTAAGCCAAATCCATTAAGACCTACTGAGTAATTAGTACTCAGGGTTTGCCCCCACCTTTTGAGCGCAGGTATGGAATTCATGGTGTGCGCCTGTGTTGGAGGCGGGGCATGCCCTCATGTAGGATGAAGTGACTAAGTGGCACGAGGACAACATCGGTGGGCTCGATGTTGTACCTCCAATGCAAAACTTTTGGTGACAACATGGTGATCTAAACTTATATTTTTTTTTTCCGCTGCGAGAAACTTTCAAACTTGCTACCGTATAATATTATGTTGGACTGATATTTTATGTAAAAACTGGTTTGTAAATAAATCTACTTTTATGCTATTTAACTGCCTGTGATGATGTTTCTGTTGTGGCTCCATCGTGAGTCAGATGTGTATGATGTCGGTTCCTCTGGGAAAAGGTAATATCGGGAGTCGAATGACTCTCGACGGACGACCGGGTTTAGTTCGGTCTAATCGCACTGCAAGCCAGAGGTGGCAGGTGTGCTTAGCCCGGATTAAATCGGCGGTTCCGCCACAGTTGGGCAGCCACATCCTATGGCCGGGCGACTACCTGATTAGCTGTATGTAACTTCCCCTGTATTGCTGACGTCATCGATCCTTTGTGTGATGGCCTTCCGATGCTTGGATGCATTGGATACTTGATCCAACGGTTGCATTTGATTTGGTTTGTGTTTCTTTGCATGCAGGTCGAAGGTTGGCCAAAGTAACATGGTCGGGTGATTGGGTGAGATGGTCAGGCGGCCACCCTTCTTGGGCTGAAAGATTGCCTAGGCTGTATAATGGGCTGCCCAACCTTCTTGGTGGTCGCGCGACCGGAGCAGGTGGTCGGCTGGCCATGGAGGTGGTCGACCAGCCATGGTGAATGGTCGATCGGCCATGCAAATCTGGCCCATTTCCTCTCCTATTGCCATATTGCCTCTATTTTGCTCATTCCTCCATTGTTTTGAGTGTGAAAAGCTCCTGCATACAACTTTCATGCACAACTCGTGGAACTAGTTAATAATACATGAAAACATGGTAAATTATACTCTCGAACACGAAACGTTGGTGCTCGAGATGAGTTTTATTGACTACCAACACCCCCCACACTTAAACCTTTGCTCGTCCTTGAGCAAAGAGTAGAGTTAAGCATAAGTAGAAAGGGCATAACATCAACACTCACCATAGCAAGCACTAGATTATTCCTGACTATTTCATCTTGCCTAGGATTTCAATGGTTTCAACACCTGAGTTTTTGAATGTTCAAACATGGAACAAGAATGTATCGGAGTTAACTTCAGGCTCCCTCATCACATGAGTTAAGAGGTTTTCAAGGTTTTCAAAAGCAGGGCATACCAACTCTTTTGATCTCAAGTCCAACTCTTGGTCACTCAAAGAACAAAGTGCCCTTGTCAAAATCTTGCATTCCTCACAATCCTAAACTACAAAGGCTTTTTGTGGAGCTAAGGTGGTTTGGAGAATGAGGCTTTCCATCAAGTTTATATTATCGAATCAAACCAAGTGTCAAGAAAGAATTCACAATCAAATGAAATTTGACCAAGTGCAAGTGTAACATGGGTATTTGTTTTGCCATGTTTGAGTAGAGGGCATGGAGTTCTTCTTTCTCTTTCTTTTTTTTCATAACTCTTCTCTTCTCTTTTTTTTCGAACCTCCATGCCTCCATTTCTTTCAAATGAAACATGAATGGGATCAATGACATTTCATTGCACACCTTTTTGAGAGACGTTATTTCATGGAACGTGCATGTGAAGGCCAAAATTCTCAACTGATTTGAACGCTTTTAATGGCATGAGACTTGATAAGACTTTAAAACAATCAAGGAAGCATGAATGTATAAGGCTTCTTTTCATATGTGGCACTGGTGGGACAAAGGATAGGCACTTGAGATCATCCAAGATGGGGCCCTCTTTTTATTTTTCAAATAAAACTCATAACTCATGTGGGAGGTTCCTTTAGTTTTCTCCAATTATCTCATCTTGCATGAATCAACAACTAAACCCAAGTGGTTCCCTATTCATGATACTATCCGTAGGCAAGGTTAATCTAGCATGAGGAATAAAATGGTGCAAGCACAAGTTGAATGTGACATTATGAACATGTGGAGCATGATTTAGCAAGGTTTCATGTGCAAAGCGCAAAAACTTGGAGGTGTATGAAATGAAACGAGTATACCTGACCTCCTAGTGTGGGTTTGATGCATAGATGGGCCAGCCAGCACTCCAACATGGCCAGGTGACCTAGCCCACTGGTCGGGTGACCAGCCCACTGGCCAGCGGCCAGGGGGTATGGTCGAGCGACCGAGGTTTTTTCACATTCGACCCATGCACTGGGTTTCATTGAGGAAGCCATTTGGGGACACGACAACATCGTGTGACATGTTTTCGTGAAAATTGTATCATCGGGCGACCGGGGTTCGTGGCCAGGCGACCATGCGCCTTTGCCAAATTCCTCTGAAATTTTTTGAGTAGAGTGGTGGTACCCTGCACAAGTTGTTTCTCATGTGGTTTCTGCAAGGATAGCGATAGGAGATCGAATGGATTGGCCATTCTACTCAAACTCATTATTCAAAGGGAAAACTACCCTACCTTTATTGCATTAATAAAATTGGAGGCGCTTGTTACAAAGGGAAATTAAACAAAACAAAACAAAATTTAGGCCTAGAATTAAAAAGAAACTAAAGCGCCTAAGATAACTAGAAGCATCGGGTGTTATGGTGCGGGAGGATCATAGAGATCGGGATGCCTGATTGCGAGACGGCAAACTTTGGCAGATAGTCCCTTTATAAGGACATCTATCTTATCATATATGTCCATTGGCCAAAGTTCACCTTCGGCGCAACGCTCCTCTAGGTTTTGCAGTTTTGCCTTGAGCGCTGCATTTTCCTCCCTAAGGGAGGCCATCATGTCTTCTTCTTCACCGGATGAGTCTTCAAAATGCCCATGTGGTCCCCTAATTGGAGGAGGGACAGCCACCCTCTTCACTGTCCTCCGTGGTGGAGTCAAGTCAATAGACTCATCCATAGAGGTGTCCGGCTTAGGGATCCTAGGCACAAGCACCTTACCGTATCCCTTGGAGGTTTTAACTCCACAGATGGTGTGGGTAGATGCACTAGGGATCACTGGATCCTTGGACGGGCCGGCAGGCTCCTCCTGGAAGAGGCTCTTCACACACTTCACGGGCGCGATTACCCCTAAGGTGGGACAAGGAGATGGGAGCACCACCTTCTTAGGGATCATCCTCGATGGAGACAGACCACATGGGGGCCTATCTACACTGAGGGATCGGTGAGAAGATGTTGTGAGACCATCACGAGTAGCCAGCCAGCCACGGGGGCTGTCTGCCATGGCCGGGCATCCAGCCTCCATGGTCGGGCAGCCATTGGGTGTGGTGGGGCAACCATGGGCCCTGGGCCTTGTTGGCTAGGGTGTGTTGTTGGTGATTTTTTTAGGGCTCAGGGACTATAGGGGTCATGGTGATCCCTTAGAGGTTGGTGAGTAGGTTGCAGTGGTGCCTGAGGTGATGGATATGGTGGCTTTGCCCTTACTAGCATGAGAAGAGGGTGCCATGGTTGATGTGGAATGAGAGGAGTATAGATGGGAAAGGTGGAAGATGACCCCCCCACCTTAAAACATCAAGACCCATGATCTCATCCACTCAACAGAACCACAAAAGAAGGGAAAAGTTCTTCAAAACTCAAAACTTGAAGTTTGGGTGGCCGGGCGGCCATGGGATGTGATCACGCGACCACACCTTGGGTCGAACGACCTGACCCGAGGGTCGAGCGGCTAGACTAGGGGGCTAGGCGGCCATGCCCAATGGGCCGGCCGACCACGCCACTTTTGTTTGGCCATACCAAAAGTTGGGGATCCCCTTTTTGTTGTGCTTAAAGCCAGAAATCATAGGTGGAACGTTGGTTCTATTGATATTTTAAACAAAAGGTGAGATTAGATGGAATTTTAGGGGAGAAAAAGCAATTATTGTACACGGCTTCTTTTAAGGTCTGAGCTCAACCATGGATGTGTGATCAAACTACCTCGTGCAGCTTGAAGACATCCATTTCTTTGAGCGGAGGCATTTCGGGCTCAAGAAAGATTTTAAGGCATTGCCCATTCACCTTGAAAACCCTTCCGTCATCGTCCTAGAGGGTGATGGTGTTGTGATCGGCGGCTTCAAGGACTATGAACGGTCCTTCAGACTTACTTTTAAGCTTTCCATGACCAAATAGACGAATACGAGAGTTAAAGAGTAGTACCTTATCTCCCGGTTTGAATGTTTTGATCTTGATCCGCTTATCGTGCCATCTTTTGGTGCACTCCTTGTATAGCTTGGCACTGTGGCATGCCCTTTTCCTCCAGTCCTCCAATTTGGCCAGTTGAATTTGCCTTCTTAGGCTTGCCGACTAGAGATCCATGTTGCACCTCTTCACCGCCCAGTGAGATTTGAATTCGAGTTCCACAAGAAGATGACAAGTCTTGCCGTACACCATTTGATATGGTGTCATGCCAATGAGGGGTTTTATATGCTGTGCGATATGCCCAGAGAGCATCGGGTAGCTTGGATACCCATTCTTTTCCCATAGCTTCGACTGTCTTTTGCAATATGTTCTTGATTTGTTTGTTTGATGTCTCAGCTTGGCCACTTGTCTGCGGATGGTAAGGGGTGGCAACACGGTGGTCCACACCGAGTTCAGTGAGACACTTCCTAAAGCGCTTGTCAATGAAGTATGCGCCTCCATCACTGATGATGACCCGTGGCACTCCAAAGCGAGGAAAGATGGTTTCCCAGAACATATTAATGGAGTGCCTTGAGTCCGCTACAGGACACGGTATTGCCTCTACCCATTTTGACACATAATCCACTACGATGAGAATGTACTCCTTGTCTCCACTTTTAGGAAAATGTCCCATGAAATCTATGCCCCACACAATGAATATGTCAAGTTGAAGATTACTTTTGAGTGGCAGAGCATCTCTTGGATTTATATTCCCTTGGCACTGGCACCTTGGACACCGCCGCATGAACTCTTTTGCGTCCTTATACATAGTGGGCTAGTAAAACCCACTCTGTCAGATTTTCGGATGCGTCTAATAAGCCCCATAGTGACCTCCATAGGAGGATGCATGGCATCTATCAAGGACTTGCGGTGCTTCACAAGCTAGAATGCGGCGACGTCGGAGTCCGTCTGCGCAGAGTTTGTATAGGTAGGGCTCATCCGAGAGATAGAATTGGCTGTCATGGGCCAATTTCCTCTTATCTGCTCCTTCAAGGACATAGCAAGCAACTATGTAATTCACCATATTGGCATACCATGGTTGGGCTGTCGCCACTTTCAGGAGTTGATCATCTCTCATATAGTCATCGATCGGCAAGGGCGAAGTTTCTTCGAATTTCATCCTTGAGAGATGATCTGCAATAGAATTCTCTACTCCCTTTTTATCTCTCATCTCAATATCAAATTCCTGGATTAGCAGTACCCACCGGATCAATCGTGGTTTTGCATCTTTCTTGGTTAGGAGGTACTTGAGAGCCGCATGATCTATATAGATGATGACCTTCGATCCTACCAAGTATGATATGAATTTATCAATTGCAAATACCACTGCAAATAGTTCTTTCTCGGTGGTTGAGTAATCTAGTCGTGAGCTAGTGAGCATTTTGCTTGCATAAGAAATGGCATGATGCTTTTTATCCTTGCTTTGACCCAATACTGCTCCAACTGCGAAGTCGCTAGCATCACACATGATTTCAAATGGTAAGTTCCAGTCGGGTGGCTGAATAATTGGGGCTGAGATCAATGCTTTCTTGAGCATGTGAAATGCTTTGAGACACTCCACATTGAACACAAAAGGTACATCCTTAGACAACAGGTTGGTCAGAGGTCGGTCTATATAGGAGAAATTCTTGATAAATCTCCTGTAGAACCCTGCATGGCCTAAGAAGCTTTGGGTGGTTTTTATGTTGGTGGGTGGAGGTAGTTGTTCAATGACCTAGATCTTTGCCCGATCTACCTCTATGCCTATTTCAAAGTTTCTATATCCCAGTATGATTCCTTCTCTGACCATGAAGTGGCATTGCTCCCAGTTTAGGACAAGATCAACTTCTTTGCACCTTTGGAGAACTTTTTCAAGATTCTCCAAGCATCCATCAAAGCTTTTGCCATAGACTGAGAAATCATCCATAAATACTTCCATGATATCTTCAATGAATTCAGAGAATATTGCCGTCATGCACCGTTGGAATGATGCTAGAGTATTGCATAGCCCCAATGACATTTGCCTGTATGCGAAGGTTCTGTATGGGCATGTGAAGGTCGTCTTACTCTAGTCCTCTGGGTGAATCAAAATCTGGTGGTATCCAGAGTAGCCATCGAGGTAGTAGAAGGAGTGTTTGGCCAGTCTTTCTAAAATTTCATCAATGAAAGGAAGAGGAAAGTGATCCTTCATGGTAGCGGTGTTAAGTTTTCTGTAATCGATGCACATCCACCAACCGGTGACAGTTCTTTGTGGGATTAGCTCATTGTTCTGATTTTTGACAACTGTCATCCCTCCCTTCATTGGCACAACTTCTACTAGACTGACCCATTCGCTATCACTCATGGGGTAGATGATGCCTGCGTAAAGTAGTTTTAATACTTCCTTCTTGACTACCTCTCTCATCGCGTTATTGAGTCAACGTTGTGGTTCCCATGTTGGTTTGTGACCAACATCCATAGGGATGCGATGAGTGCATAGGTTGGGACTGATTCCTTTCAGATCTTACAGAGAGTATCCAAGCATAGGTCTATACTTCTCTAGAACGGAAAGTAGTCGTCGGCTCTCACTCTCTGTCAGCTTGTTGCCAATGATTACCATTGTGTCCTCATTCCCGTGGAGGAAGGTGTACTTCAGACCAGGCGGTAGTTGCTTTAGTTCTATCTTTGGAGCATCGAGCCAAAAGGATTCACCTAGTTCTTTGAACTTCCATGGCTCCTCTACCATAATGAAGTCGCTAAAAGCCTCTTCCTCTAGGCTATCTTAACCCATTTCCTTAAGTGAAAGGCTCATCACTTCTTCTATAGGGTCAATCTCTAGCTTTGCCTCAGTTTTAGCATTGAGTGATCTATCAATGTGACACTGATTTCCTCATTGCCAAATTGAAGCTGCAGTCTCCCTCTATATACATCTGAGTTGGTGAGGGCAGTGATTGGGAACCCAACCACAATCAAAGGTGGTGACCCCTCAGGGATATCAAAGTCGTGGAAGTCTAAGAACACCTGAGTATCATGCAAGGTTGTTGGAATTACCCGCAAAACAACTTCGCATTTCAAATAGCTACCATTTGTCCATTACAGATGCATGGCGGATCTTGATAGCGGCTGTGTTGGGTAGTAGTAGTCCATTACATGCTTAGGACTTATGTTGACTCCTACCCTTGGGTCATAAATAATATCTTGCGGTTGAAGCCTTGATACTTGGCCAAGGATGATGCTGGGTTCTGGATAAAATTTTACTGCTCTTGTGTCCAGACGTCTCTCCTCTAGCCAATCCCGATTGATAGCTGCTAAAAGCCAGAGCAGGTCCTCCTTCATTCATTCTATTTGATCTGGTAATATGTGTTCTGGTTGTGAGGTCCTGATGAAGCGTCGGTTTTCTTTAGGCAACCGAGAGGCGTCGCCAAAGTTTATGAATAGTTCATCCTCGAAAGAGAACGGAGGTACCGATGGACGAAACCTCACCCTCGCAGTTTACCTTGATGATGGTTCTAGGATCTCCTCGATTCGAGGGGGTGATGGTGGAGATCGGCGAGATGGTGTTTGTCTCTCTTCGTAATCAAGTGTTTTAGGTGGCTTCTATGGAGGTGGTTCTTCTAGTATTCCGAGGTCAGAAGCCTTCTCGAGGATTTTGTCGAGAATTTTTCTTCCTTTGAGGCTTTTAGGTGTGAGAATGACCCTCCTGAGGCTAGGTCGAGATAGTGATAGGCTCCTAGTGTAGGGCCTCAGACATAGTATTGTAACAACATTGCCTCTGGAATAGCCAAATCTGGCCCTAAGGAGACCAGATGGTTGAAGCATGCCCAAGATGCCCCTAAATATTCTCTTTCTTGTTGTCGAAATGAGAGAACTTTGGGAGATCGACAACCTTATATTGCAGAAAGAAACGTAGACAAATCTGGTCTTTAGGTTCTCCCAACTCCCTTCTACTTTGCCAACTGCCTGCTTGCACCAGATTTTTGCTTTCCCCGTTAGCGAAAAACGGGAAAAGTAACCATCGAAGTGTTTCGCCAGACATTCCTGGGATGACCAAACAACTGCATAACTGCTCAAATTCTCAGAGGTGTGCGTAGGGACATTCCGATTCTTGTTCCCAAAATGATTGGTCCCGAACCATGGCTATCAAGCTGGGACGTAGCTGATAGCCTTCTGTGGTGATTGGTGCGGATGATGGTGGAGGCTCCAAATAATCACCCGTTGGAGCAATGAGTTGAAAGATAGCGTGGAATCCATGTGGTAGGTGATATGTGGCTTTTGGTGGGGATATATGTGGTGGTTGTGTATGGTGGTGAGTACAGACGGCCTAGGTTCTAGTTGAATTAGCTACCGTTCCCCGGCAACGGCACCGAAAAAGCTTGATGGCGTTTCTTAGCCTACTGATATAAATCCGCAAGCACACAGAAACACGTTGTAGCCTTTCACCCAAGAGTATTCTAGGGTATCGGTATCCACGAGGAACGAGGAGTAACTAAACGTAAAACAGATAGAACCGAACAGTAAAACTAGCAATTGTAGAGATAAATAACAGAGCAGAGCAATGTCACTTCTTTTAATAAAACAATTTAACTTTACTAAGCAAACTTGTGCTCTGCTTAATAGCTTTACTTGGACACTGAGGCTGCAGAACCACTTCCGGGTACCAGAGTGTGGATAACCTAGACGAAAAGGCGGGTGCTACAGAACTTAGCTATGCGTCGATGACTACTTATCCGAACGATGGGGTTGGACTACACAAGACACACACCCACTGTCACCAGGTGGGACTACCAACCAAAACTGCGTGGGACAAGACATCTTCCAAGGCAAACTCTAGTCTAAACACCACGTCTACATGTACGAGTTTACTACCACACTGGTTTGAAGCCAGAGAGCAAGCACAACTGTATAGCTGAACTAAACAGAGCACACTTGGCACCGTAGACTAATAAGGAGAGGACTAAGAATGTAAATAAAGTAAGTACGAAATATGTCAAGAAGAGAACAAGGAACTTTACTCGATCCTAGAAAACAACATCCTTCCTCTGAAATAAAGAATTCTAGAAATAGAATACCAAAGGCAACTCTAGCGCCTTCACTCTTCACTCACCACTCTCTCTTGAGACATATGTGGCTCTCTCTACAATGCCAAGGGTGGCACTACTACAATACTCTACACCTCACTACACAACCACACTATTGTTCTATTTATCCACCACACCTTACAAGTGACCTCCCATGAGGTATTTATAGCTTGAAGACCGAGGAGGTACTTGCAGGCATGCTAGGTCAGTAATGGGCATAGGTCGGTGGTCGGGTGACCAAGGCGGTGGCAGGGTGGCCAAGCAGGTGTCCGGCCAACCTTAGAGGGTGGTTGGGCGACCACCCAATTAACCGACCTTGTTGATCCTGTGGCTGAAATGTATTCTCCAATTCGGTTGTCGGTTGAAGTAATTGATGCACGTGTAAAACGGGATTGTTGCATGGTCGGGCAGCCACATCTTTTGGCTGGGTGACCACCTGATTGGCTGCAAGTAACTTCCCCTGGATTGCTGACATCATCGATCCTTTGTGTGATGGCCTTTCGACGCTTGGATGCATTGGATACTTCATCCAATGGTTGCATTTGACTTGGTTTGTGTTTCTTTGCATGCAGGTTGAAGGTTGGCCAAAGTGACATGGTCGGGCGACCGGGTGAGATGGTCGGGAGGCCACACTTCTTGGGCTGAAAGGTTGCCTAGGCTGTCTAGTGGGCTACCCAGGCTTCTTGGTGGCCGAGCGGCCACATGACTTGGCCGGGCAACCGGGGGAGGTGGTCAGCCGGCCATGCAAATTTGGCCCATTACCTCTCCTCTTGGCATATTGCCTCTTTTTTGCTCATTCCTTCATTGTTTTGAATGTGAAAAGCTCCCGCATACAACTTTAATGCACAACTCGTGGAACTAGTTAATAATACATGAAAACATGGTAAATTATACTCTCAAACATGAAATGTGGTGGTCGAAATGAGTTTTATTGACCACCAACAGTGGTCGTAAGGCTAATGGGCCGTTTATTTTATTCAATTGGAGTCAAGTTGGGAATAGCCTAGTTAAAGTAGGGTTCTAGCCTTAGAAAGAGTTAGACTTGATGTCCAAGTCTCTGCACTATAAATTTGTATCCATACCTATGTAATAAAATTGATGACATACATTCCCTAGCAGCGGGTGTCTCCAATCTCTCTCAGCGCATCGCCACCCCTGAGCAATTAGGGTTTTAAAGGTGGTCGTCATGCAGCTCTAATGTTTTACATATTCATTAGGGCATTAAGGCGTCAGCCACATGGTGAACCGGGTACTAAAGCGTTTTTGATGGCACGGTTTGCAAGTTATCCTAGTGAATCGCGAGAATCAACAGTTATCCAGATCAATCTCGCTTCAAGCTTTGCTCGACGCGAGATCCATCAGTTACCCCAATGAGTCTCATGCCAAGCCTCGCTTGACACAAGATGCATCATTTACCTCGCATGCTTATCGATCTGTTTATATTTTCTACGCTTCATGTCATGGATCGATCCTCATATAGCTCATTTTATGTTACCTGGTCGCTTGTTACAATCCACGACGTGTCGCTACCGCATGTGCACGTGACATGCGATAGATCAGTGTATCTCGAGCACCCTATCAATACACATATTAATATGTATCTGTTTATCTAGACAGACTTCTTTGGCGGTCCTGGTTGGAAGCCGATCTGGCTGTGCAGATCTCTTATATCATGCTTTTAGATAGGGTTTATATTTATTCTTTATGTGGATGTGGTTTTGGTTATTATGATACATCCTGCCTCATTGACCGTCGAGCATCCACATGTATGCCAATTGAAGTTCATGGTCTCTCATGGTGCCGATCGGAGCGATTAGGCAAGAATTTAACATTTAAAATCTGTTGTGTACGCTTTATAGGGAGAACCAGAGCCAACCACTACATCCACCCACCCTTCCCGACTGCAAGGTCTAGCCAGGTGGCACGCCCGCATCACCACCGTCAACCAAATCGGCTTCGCTCGGAGCCGATGGAAGCCACACGACAGAGAGACGAGTGCAGTGGTAGCGCAATCCCTAGCTCCTGGTGTGTCCTCACCGCTGGTCTATCGCCCGTCGGTTTTCTGCAGCAACACTACCCCAAGAGCAAGTTGAATAACAACCTCAAGTAGTTGATGCACTAGTTCAAGCAGCACAAGTGACACCTCAAAGAAGAAGTCAACTCACATGTGCATACCCTCAAGATCACATCAACAAGGTCTCATGATCAAGCCGCATTTTGTTAAGCATTTTCATTTCTCTCTAGCATCGTGCCTACAAGTCCGGATGGTTCGGTGCGTGCAACATGCACGGGGATGCCTGGAACACTCCCACTGCCCAAAACGTCCGGTGGTGAGACCACGGGACGGTCTGCTGCACACTAAGCGCACAGACACATATGAGAACGGCAACAATGGTTATAACACACCGAACGGTTCGGTGCTTGCACACACTGGTCGGTCCAGTGTGTACAAAAACTCGGGTTTTTCGCTGTTTTGATTTGAAATGATATGGAAATTTTCCGAGGGAGTTTCTTTGGTTTAAACAACTGTTGGTGAGTGTGTTTTAGCACATTTTAAGATATTGAGCTTTAGGACTAAGATGAACTCGAAATTGAGTATAACTTTGAGCGTAAGACTTTCAAGCTACTCACCTCGCCCCCCTTGATAGTATGGCTTATCTAGAAACTAGCAAATCAATCCCTAAGTGCCCTTCTATCAACTTTGTTGCACTTAGAGCTAACAATCCTTGATCTTCTTGCTAGATGATCCGTTCCTTAGCCGATATTCAAGAAATTTGAATTGAGGGGCCTCCCTTGGTCAACCAATGAGCACGTATATAGTTGTATATCCCTTCATGTCATGAACTCATTAGTAACACAATTAAGTTGTCATTAATCACCAAAACTATTATATCTAAGGGTCATGTTTCTCACAACTTCTATCACCTCCTTGTGGTGCCAGCTCTCCACGAGTTCAGTATGCACACATCTAAAACTTGGATGATCCAGAGGATGCCGTGATGACTGCCAAAATTCTCTAAAACAACCCAAGGCATAAAAAATGTGGAAGAACACCCAGCTAGCATCAACATGTAGAACCACCATTCTGATTAGAAATATTGGCCACGAAAGTATTAGATATACTAGAGTACCATGATAGAATTTAAGTGCAACAAATCAATTGTCCCACAATAAAACCATCGGATGAACTGCTGATGGCACTGTCTAGGAGTTCTACCCAAATGGTTTTCCGCCCAAGTTCTTGCAGCATCAGGCCATAGCTCAAGAATAAACTCAACACTCTCTGAAAACTTAATTACAGAGCCGAAGGACAGCCAAGGTGTAGGCTGCAAGCAAAGCAGTGACCATGGCAATGTCAATGTCACAGATCTGACCACAAGTCTGAAAGTGAGATACTGATCCAGCACGCTCTGCCAAACTGTTGTGTACAGCCTCCTAGTATCAGACAGTATACCACCTAGAGATAGTTGAACAGGAGGTGGCCAAGGCACATTGAATTGTACTGCACTCAACACTTCAAGTGACACTAATAGAAAATTCTGCAAGTGCACAACAGCTGCATAAGAGAAACTTGGACATGGAAGTGGTCTGGGTTGAACACCATAAACTGGCACCACGTGAAATTCATCTAAGAAAAATTCAAACTCCACTGGTCCAAGGTGTTGCTTCTAGTCAACCCAACACACAGGTGCCATAGAAAATTTGAACGTCATGAATACTTTCACAATTCTTCGTAGAGCAACCGGATCACCATTCTCGAACTACATGTCCGCTGGGCCTAGCATGTAATTTTTCCAGATGCACTTTGCCAACACCTGGCATGCATCTTGGGGACCTGTACCCATGAATGAGCATTTCATTGCCTTGAACTAGCACCTTGCCAATGCGGTGATCTTGAACATGTGACAAATCCCGTAGCATGTAGTCATCCTCCATCATAGTGTTATTTACAGCCATGAACGAAGCACAAGTGGGCACATCGACGTGGTCATGCCCCACGGCGACAAGCACATCTGACACCTGCTGAGGCACCATTTCATCGAACAGCTTCCGTGCGCTATTGGAATGGTTGGCTAGTGTGCTGACAGTAACCATAGTGAACGTCGTGGGCACGTCCAAAGGTGGAGCAAAGGTCGGTGGAGGCAGAGACAGGGCTTCAGGTGTCGTCTTCGATGGAGACCGCATGGTGGTGGTGGACTTCACCAGCGAGAAGACTGGAGATGCGCTCGGGCCTGTGTGTGTTGCATGGCAGGACATGAGTTGTTGCAGCTTAAGTATGAGCAAGTCAGCGGAGTGGTTGGGGTAGCATGCATCAACGATGTAGTCGATGCAGTGGATGCTGATGAAGGAGTTGAGGATTGCAGCCTGCTGAGGGGTGCAGTTTGGAGTCACCAACTTCTCAACCATTTGTATAAGCCGATCCAGCCTCTAGGAGAGTGCAAGAAAGGCATCCGTCTCTGGATTGACGACAGTGGCCGACATGGATGCTGGTGACACCGATGAATGCATGGATCAAATTAATTAGGGGGAAAGTTAGAGTTTCTCAAATTGTTGGCTCTGAATACCAATTGTTAACAACCACTTCCAATAGGCAAGCAATAGGAGGCAAGCAATAGAATCCAGTAGTTCACGACAGCAGCAAGCGTAGAGAGCGAGGATAGGGAGATGAGGTTCTAGAGAGGTCTAGAAGATACTAGAAGGTAAAGGGTCTGGGTACATGAGAAAGAGGAGAGAAAGAAGATAAACATCGGATATTTGTGTCTACTGAATATTGGATGCCCCCTATGTGCTGCTCGTTTCTTCCTTTGTATTCTATAATCTATTGATCATCCAATAGTCACGGCCCATGGCCCATTAGCTGATGGCCCAACTCGTGTTCCTAACACACTTTTGCATATATTTTTTGCGAAATTGCACCACTGATGATAGGGCACAAATTCGAACTCTTAGGACCACATGCACGCCAAGTTCATTCAAACAGCATCTTGCTTAGCAGCTGCCGGAGAGACCCTATGATCCTGCATCATCGACTGCATCCTCGGGTCATGCCTGTAGGTATACCTCCACGCACAGACAAGATAGAGAAGCAGGGAGACGAGCCCAAAGACCGCAAGAAGCCAGTAGAACAGGTCGAGGCGGCCGGCGTCGAGGTTGGCGCCGTCCAGCCACCCGCTGCCCCTGCCGTGGTGCGCGGTGGCGCGGTTGACCACCTTGATGAGGACGCTCCCGAGCCACGAGGCGACACCGAGGATGCAGAAGAAGACGGCGCTGCCGATGGACTTCTTGCTGGCGGAGGCTTCACTGTAGAAGAACTCGAGCAGGCCGACGAAGGAGGTGACGTCCATGACGCCCAGCAGGAAGAACTGCGGCGTGAGCCAAAACATCGACATCACCGCCACCGCCGCGGCGCCCCGGCTCTGGCGCCGGCCCTCCACCACGGCCGCCACCTGCAGCGCCACCACGTTGGACGCGAAGCCGACGCCGATGCGCTGCAGGTGCGTGATGCCGGCAGCGTACCCCGTCGCACGCCGCAGCCACGGCACCACCGCGCGGTCGTACACCACCAGGATCAACATCTGGAACACAATCGGGATCACGAAGAGGCTCGCCGGCGGCACGTTGGTGGCGCCCAGGCGGGTGTCCATGGTCGCGCCCTGCTGCACCGTGAAGGTCAGGAGCAGTGGGATCGGGAGGTAGCCGAGGACCGAGCTGACGAAGATGGGCAGCATGCGCAGGATGATCTTGGCCTCCTCCACCTGCGTCGCCGTGCACAGCGACCACCTCCCCTCCGCGTCGCCCTCCTCCACGGCCGCCTTGTCAAGGAACCTTTCAATGCAGCGCACCAACAAATTGTTAGTCAAAGTCTGCACCTGCGGTATGTGGCTAGTTCTCTATACACTGCCGGCGACCAAAGAAAATAAATAAATAAATAATGCATTATCATTAAGTATGTCTATGTCTGTATCTATCATAGTATGTGTCATGAAATGGACTTTCGATTTGTATTGGAGCGTTGTCATCTAGGGAGTGGGATACCCCGTGCTATCTCGGAGCCATCTCACCGGGAGAGACATTAATTGTATAAAATAAATTCTGAGTATGTCTGCGCTTTTTAATGTTTGCGGAAACTAACTTTCAAAAACAATATTTTTATATTTTTCTTTTGCTAATATTTTTATGTAAATACAAAATCGAATGGCGATCATAAAGTATCATCGATGCAAAATTAAGTTTTAATAAATCAAATGATATTTACTTAGTATATTAAAATATATATAGTGTCATGTTTATTTTGAATTGTCGCAAGTAGTATCAAGCATATAAAATCAGGACCCTATTTGTTCGCACAAAATTTTGGGTCCACGGAGTCTGGTTTGCCCGTTTGGAAAAAAAGTGAAAGTTTTTCTATTCATGCATTTTCCATGTGAAGCTGAACATTTCTTGTGTGATTTTTTTTTTTGCTATTTTTATAAAATTTCTGCGTTCCAAAGAGGCCCTAAACTTATCTATATTTGAATATTTCACTATGGCTTCTAAATACAAGTATGATATTTTGTTTTTGAACAATACTTGAACCGTACTCAAATTTGAGAATAAATATGTAAAAATATTAGTTATAGGTAAAGTACGTTCAACATTTAAACAAGTCATAACAAAACAAATAAATAAATATTTAAAAAAAATAATGGCCAAACATCATGTTCAAGTCATCAATAGTATAAAACACTTATTCTATTCATAAATACAAGACAACATTGATTTTTAGTTATAGCATATGACCATCTTTTATTTGAAAATATGAATACACAAAGTCCAATTAGTAATAACTCTATCTATTCTGGGATGAGCCATGATTCCACTACAAAACAAGTAAAAGGAGATGTGTTGTTTCCTACCGTACCAAGGTCAAACATTGTGTCCAAGGTCAGTGACGCCTAACATTTAAAATCGAGGTAGTATTTGAAAGTCGAAAGAGTATACTTAGCTTTGTCATTCTTCAATGCTCCTAGATACTAGTAGTATAAAAATAAAAGGGGCACTAATAAAATTGTTTTCACTGATACCCTTTTTCTACAACATAGGAGGGTCCTATTGTCTATAGGGACCTTGTGGCATACAACCGCTACGACTCCTGCGTTATAGCCGCCATAACTAATAGTGCAATATTCTATAGGGCCCCATGACAAATGAAAGCTTCTGGAATAACTTTTCGAAATATTTGGTCATCTTAAATACCGATGTTTGTAATGGCCGACAACTACTAGGACGACCACCTATGCAAATAAGAGTATTTTGAATGTTGCCTTAGATGATTGTCTCTATAAATTAGAAATAAGTATTTTTAGAGACAATCACTTGGCACAACTATCTTTGGAGAAGAGGTATTGCCTCTAAGAGGAACTGCCTCTAAAAGGAACTTCCTTAAGTGAAACACCTCTAAAAAATTCTTCTTCCACACTCTATAATATGAAAGGTTACTCTCCGTTACCATCTCCTTGTAAATTTTTTTTGTTGTAGCAGTGGTACTCTGTACTCCTCATCTTGTAAAATCAATTCTGAACTTTTGGTGGAGACAGGCAACCGACTAGCTAGCCCACTTACTTGAAGCCTCGAGTTCTCTCCAGCACTTCAACAATACTGGTGCCTGTTCCTTGAGTGGTCTCATGCATCGCTGTCGAATCGTCAGGTAGCAAAAGATTCCTCTTCCTAAAAGCAGCCACGAACACCTGTGCATCGCCGAGAAAATCCATGAACAAAATCTCTAGCACGATATTGCTTAGGCTATTTTCATTAAATCCATTTCAACGTTCATATTTTAAACCCCTATCTATTTACGGTGCGATAACAGCACAAAGCTGTAGTAGCACAGCAAACTTGACTTGCAAATCTTACCATGTTTGCAATCCCAGAACTTAATCGACGAAGTATATATGTACCTGAAGGATTCTTGTGAGGGGGCTCCCCGTGGGCTTCTTGTGCCGGTATAATGGCAGGCCGGCGACGAGGACGACGGTGCCAAGGAGGGCAACGAAGGCCGAGATCACGAAGCCGAGGTCCCAGCCCACGTTGTTCTGCAGCCACACCACGAAGACCAGCCCCACCAACCCGCCGAGCGAGATGCAGAAGGCGAACCAGTTGAAGAAGCTGATCTTGCCGCGGAGCTCCCGTGGGTCGTCGCTGTCGAACTGGTCGCCACCCAGCGCCGCCGCGCAGATTCGCATTGCGCCCTCGCCGATGGGGATCACGTACAGGCCCAGGGTGAGCAGGCTCAGGTTCCGGCCGCTCACCGTCGCGCACTCCTCGGGGTGGTTGATGATGTCGCATGGTGGCGGGTGCAGCGACGGGAAGTGCGCTTGGCATGCTAGCAGCATGTAGCCCTGTCCATGGCCAGAAGCAAATAAATTGACCAAAGAGATGGTTCAAAAGATTGGAAATTTACTATGTTTTTTTTTTTTTTTGGTTTGGGCATGATGTTGAATAAAATTTTGTGGTACTCACCAAAATCTCGTTGGGGGCAAAGATGAGGATAGTATAGAAGCGCTTGATGTAGGAGTCGGAGATGAAGGCTCCAAAGAAGGTGAAGACGCAGATTGCACCGAAGAAGTTAGTGGCGATGGTGGAGGCGTCGGCGATGCCCATACACGTTCAACAGCATCGGGATGTTTCCAATGTTTGTCATCACAACGAGAACTGCAATTAACACAGTGAAACCACTTCATGAACATTTTATATACTCTTTAATTAGTCTTCAATATGCGTCTTCTAATTATCGTAAAGTGTTCATTACACAAATAGTAAAAGGATATTTCATTTGAGCGAGGACATCAGCTTTTTCAGTTAATTAATTTTTAAGCGATTTGTTCCACTTTTAAAATAAGCGTGTATGATGTAAAATTGACTCTGTTGATTTTTGGCAATGCACCTGTGTAAGATTTAACCCTGCTTTTTTTCACCAGACGCACCGTCCTGTAAAACCAAAAGAAATACTTACAGTATATAAACATGGTGGCCTTCACCCCACCATGCCGCTTTGGGTTAACCGGCCGTCCCTTCCGGTCTACGAGGCACTGGAAAGCCATGACTCCAGAAAATAGATCTTCACTTGACCAAGTTCTCTTGGTCTTTTTATGTCACTCTTCCTATGATCGTTACCAGGGACAATGTCCCTTTTATAGCCGTGGAACATGAGCAACTTATTACAATTTTTTTTGGATATAAGGGCGGCTATTAGGTATACTAATCTCCTATAGTGCTAGTTCTTCTAGGTGATCATGACTTGTTTGATTTAGTGTTTGGTTGGTGGCATACGGTGGAATGGAACCATTCTATTCCACCAATTTTAGTGTTTAGTTGAAAAGACGAGGAATTAATATTCTCTCTAAATTCAGGATGCGTATGTTTTATAAAAAATTCTGGAACGCAATCGTTTCCCTTAGAATGTTAGAGTGACGGTGGACTCGTGCTCCAAATCTGAGATGGAATCATTCCATGCTTAGAATCTAAGACGGAACAATTCCATCACTGAAATCTGGAACGAAACCGTTCCATTTCACCCTGCTCTCTCACACCGTCTCCGACCAAACACTATCTGTTTTTTGATTGTTCGTCTGACTTCCACCACATCACTTGATTGACTTGATATCTTGAAGAACTACTTTTGTCATATATGCAGAGTATGATACTACGGCTGCTTCTTTAAATACTATGGATTACTCAATGTTTGAACATGCATTCCCTCTCCTTGCCATATTATTTGGACCTTTCTGGCCGATTTCTATATCTCACATGAGCTGATAAGCCAATGCCAAAAAGTCCCATGCCTTGATACTTCTGGGGCAGGCTCTACCAATGAATGCCGCAATAATGAATATGTTGAGCACCAAATTGGGCAGGCCTGCCACTGACCGCTCACCGGACTGTATGGTGGGTATGGCAGGACAGTCCGGTGTGGCCGGATAGTCCCGTAGTGGGTAACAGACAGTTCGGTATCGTCTAGTCCGAGGGAAACTTACGGTTTGTGCGTGATTCCGGTTGAATCTCGACTTGTACAGGGGTCTAGACCTCCCTCCCTATAAATATAAAGGGATACAGCCGATTGAGGACATCAACACACAACCCAATTGAATCTATTATTTATTTTATTTTTCATATTGTCTCTTTACAAACCCTAATTCTCCTTCTTGTCTCCACGACCAGGTGCTGTTCGTCCTCTGATCTCCACAACCAGGGACGGCGCCCTAGCAACGTAGGGTACGCTGCCGGTATCCGCACCCTGACACGGTCCCTCCCGGAAGAGGCCATCGACGGTTCCTTTGCTATTTTGTTCGTAAACCACTTGTTCGTCGTTACGTAAGTACGCTAATTATCCTTTGCTATTCTGCTCATAAACCGTGCTATGCATCACTATATAAGTGTGATAGTTATCTTTCGGACGCTGCTAGGGTTTCCGAAGCCACCTGCCCGTACCGGACAGTCCGGCACTAGCCACTGGACAATCCGGCGCACCAGACAGTCCGGCACCAGGCACCGGATAGTCCGGCACACGCAGGCTGACCCCGAGCCGAGGCTCCAAGGTAGGGGTGTAATCGGATCGAATACGGACGGATATCGCTAATACCGTATTTGTTTCCATATTCTTTATTCGGATTCGGATCGGATATGGATATTGATAAAATGTGTCGGATAAGACTTTAATAGTTATCGACGTCATATTTAACTAACTTTTACTCGGATACGGATACGGATCGAATACTAGATGTTCGAATTCAAATACAGATTTTAACCCTTATAAACGAATCGGAACTCGGATACGGATGGACAATGCCCGTACCATTTATACA
Source organism: Paspalum vaginatum (assembly GCA_030272315.1). Lineage (NCBI taxonomy): Eukaryota > Viridiplantae > Streptophyta > Magnoliopsida > Poales > Poaceae > Paspalum > Paspalum vaginatum. The sequence goes on along the minus strand of CM059019.1, from coordinate 11,398,759 downwards.
TTTACTCCAGAGTTCGTTAGCGTTTGGCGCAAAAATGTGTCAACACACTTTTTTATGACTCCGCTGGGGAACAATTGTTTTGGCTTTATCACAGCCGAATTATTTCTTCCCTTACTTGTTTTCGTATATAGATCGGTCCATATTACGTCCTGCTGTCCTATCAAGATTCAAAACCGTAATACCATATCCGTATCACTCGTATTGTTGCTGCTGTTGAATCAGGTCTCAAGACCGATCTCATCTGCCGCTAACTATCACCTCAATATAATATTGTATCCACCGCCGGCTAGATCAGGCAAGTCATGTGCTTTCTTTTCCGATTCTGATCAGTCGTCTGGTTCTAATCTATTGAGATCGGCTCTGTTTTTTCAATCTACAATATTGGCACGACGTCTGTACTTCCGCAACCAGTCGTGACCTCCTCTCAAATCACGAACGTTCTGTGCCATTATGATTGAGTCATCTCGGCTGCGTGTGCTTCAGAAGTAACTCAAGGCCCTTCAAGTTTATTTATTTGAGACGGGATTGTTTCGGCTTTTGCAGCCAAATATTCCCACTCTGATGTGTTACTTCGCCGTTACAATTGCATCGGACTACTTAGGCCGATCGCTTCTATCTTATCGCTGCAAGTCTGGTCAGACGCAAGCCATATATTATTATTATCACAGCAGGTTCACTGCTAAGGTGTAGTCACATCTGCTCATAGAGAACTACCAGCAAAGTGTTGCACCACAATACTACTGCAACAAGCTTGAGGTACAATTTGCAAATGAGCTAAATGATTCTAATATTTATTTTGCAAATATCATGAATTTTCATGTTGATGTTGCTAGTTATGGCAGTAGGTATGTTATTACATCAGCTAGTCATTATTCAGACACTGTTTCTTATTATGTACACTATAATTTTAAAAATTGTATGCAAATGCCTATGTTACATGATACGTCTGTTTTGAGATTTAATTCTATTAGTAACATGTAACACGTAAATTCTTATACATCGATGCAATAAGATCAAATACCGATGTATAATTATCAAGACCAAACTGACTTGGCGAGTTCACCCGTTCGATATAAAATATCGCATGCTACTAATTCTTATAACATGCATGAGAGAATTGACCATGCTAATACCAGCGCTCCGGCCAACTATTCTCAAATGTCACATGCTGCACAATATGGTTCTAGCATTTATAATTCGGTTCCTTATGGTAACATTAACTCCAACTGAATTAATGAAATTTCAGCACCACGTATGGATCTTAATAATAAATAATCATGGTTCGGTTTCATATGCTTCACATAATACTAGCCGAACTAATGAAGATTCAATGCCTTATGCCAATTCTAATAATCTTGATTCAGTTCCATGGGTTACTCCTGACTCTAGCCGGATCAACGAAATTGTGCATGAGCTGGATTTAAGTTTTAATAAGTTTAAGGAATCAATGGCTCGTAATAGTGTCCGAATGGATCAAAAACTTCAACCTTACTTGTCTAATAGGATTAGAGATAATTCGGATGTGAGTGCTAATTCGGCTCGAATAGCTGAACAAAATAATTCTTGTTCCAACCTGTCCCGGAAGAAACAAGTCTAGCTGTGGAGAAGCGTGTCAAACATAAAAGGACAGCTCGGCTTGATTTCTCTAAAGGTAAAGGACCTATTACTTTGGCTAGTTTGGTCTGTGTTGGAGAGGATGGTGAAGTAGAGAGGGTCTTCAATGAGACAAATAATGTGTTTTCTCCAGTGTAGCAGGAGCCGAAAGTCATCGAAGCTCTTGCTCAAGCGACTAACCAGAGTGAAGCCCAGACGTCATACTGTCCGGTGGCTATTACTAAACTATCCGGTGCACCGAATTGTCCGGTGATACCTACCGGATTGTCCTGCGCCGAGGTATCTGCAGCAGCAAGCCTTGATGTAACATCAAGAACTGCAAAGGCCCCTTCACTTGTTGAGGATCTAGAAGCTAAAGACAAGTAGGAGTCTAGGGAGCGTCGCCACCGCCATCAAGAAGAACGGAATAAGATTCGGGCAAAGCTTCCGTGTTTCTTCAACATATTTAACAAGTAAAATTTACAAGTGCATTACCTAATTCTCAATCTAGTTATATGCTTTCCATTGATAAATCTATTAGTGATATTATCTTATATAATTCTAAGAGATCGATTGAGATTGATAATTATCGATTGAGATTGATAATTTGCTTGTTGACAATAGGATGGTTTCAAAAGGTGTCGGCCGATGCTCTATTTGAATTAGAAAGGCTGATAACACTAATGTGTTAACATTTAAGTTTGATCCATCTTTATTGCGAAAGATTTTGTCTACTTGGTTTGCTTGTGGTAATCCTAAATCCAAAAGAACAAAACCAAAGGTGACATGCATCGAGAAGGCCGATGATAATGTGTTAAGCAATTCTAAAGCATCGTGCTAAAGGACCACAACCAAATGCTTGGCCGAATGGATTGGTGAACAATCTGAACTATTCGTTTGCCCACTTCTAAAGCCATCTCCACGAAAGGATCAGCTAAAGAAAATTAAGTATACTTTTGATTTAACTTTGAGTAATCATATATTTGATACCTTGCTAGAGCACAATCTTATTAAAGTAATTGATCACCAAGTTATGCCATCACCTCAGAACTTAGAAGTAAAGACATATTGCAAGCTGCATAATTCTTTTGATCATAATACTAGCAATTGCAATGTATTTTGTAAGTTAATACAATCGGCTATAAATAAAGGACGATTGGGATTTGCTGAAAGTCAGAAGGATGACTAGTTAAGTCCAATTGGTCGTGATGGCAGTAGTAAACCAAATCATCTTTCATTACTCAATTCATCCCAGGATCAAAAGATGATTGATGAGGAAAATAATTCGAGTTTCCGAAGTGATGGTGGAGGTAGTGTTTGTGATGTGCATATTAATTCTACAAGTTGCAATGACTCCAACATGGCTGCAGAAAAGACATCAAGTGCTAGGGGGCAGGCGAGTGTTTCTTCACTGAATCGGCAGCTGATTCACCCTACTGACTAGGGGACACCGGACTATCTGGTAACGTCCACCGGACTGTCCGGTGAATCATCGGATCGTCAGATGATGTCCACCAGACTATACGGTGCAATTCCCATTCACCCTGCTAGCCAAGGAATACCATACTGTCCGGTAATGCGTACCAAACAATCCAGTGCAACACCGGACTATCCGGCAGCCACTACCGGACTATACGGTAGGAGGCATGATAAACTAGATATGCCCAATACGCCTAAATCAAAAGGTTTTGGAGGTGCGGGTTACAATAAATAGAAGGATAAAAGGCCAAAGGTTTCTTTTGAGCAACTTTTGGCTAAATATTTGAAACAAAACAAGGTAAAAGGTGTTGATCAATCAAGCAGTGCCAAGTTAGCAAGATCATCTCCATAGCACAAGTCTGGAGGTTGGGATTGGCGAGGAGAAGATTTTCATGCAGCAGCAACGCATCCTCCTTTTGGGCCACCAATGCCAATGCATTGTGGTTCAGCTTCGACTTACTTTCATCCTTATCCATCTTGGGGCTGGTATGATTCGAATTCATATTCTTCTTCACATTTTAGACCAAATAATGCAAAGTATTCACCTCATAGCAATTCTGATTTTGAGAAACAACCATACAACAAAGACCATTTTATTCCAAAGAATCGGTCTAGAGCTAAAAGTAAAAAGAAAGTGGTCAGGCAAATTTATGTAGTGAAGAAGGATAATAGAAAATGCAAAAGTTTAGATCTGAATTCATGTGTTACAAAGCCGGATAAAGTATGAGATACTTCGGTTAGTAGTGCCAAAGTAGTAGAAAAATCAGCTAGCAATATTTCAGGCATTTAATCTAAACTTAAGAAGCCTAATGTGCCAAAGATTGAGAAATATGTGTTGTTGTCCAAAACTGAATCACAACCGAGAAGCCCACCCGGTTTACCAACTTGGCACAGGAAGAAGCTAGAAAAACTCAGTGCACATGAGCTAAAGAAAAGAGGCATGGCATGGGTCCCGAAGGGGAGTTTTCAAGATCAAGGCAAGGAGGATGCTCCAAGTAGAGGTGAAGTGAAGGCAAACAAGAAGAAGGAAGCAAGTGCAGGATTCTCAAGTGAAAGGTTTGCCTCAAATCATCAGAGCTATTGGTCATTGCATCCTACATATTGTCCAGCTATGCCATATATGAGTATGCCGTACAGTTCATCCCAAGGTATGTCAATTACCCCACATGGCCTTATTCTAATCCATATATGTCTCTATATTATGGATGGGTGTAACCGAATTATTATGCATATGGATAGTTGCAATATGTTTGCTGCTTTTATGACACCGAAGTATTTCAATTGTTGATGGTGTCGTTATTCTCATGATATTTGCTATGAATCACTTCGGTTATATTTACTCTTGGGGTGAGCATGTTCATAATATTTGCTTGTTACTATTCGGTTATTGTTTAATTGTAGACTACATATATAATCAGTGATTGCCGAATAGTTTCAAGTGAATTGTTCATTTTTTTGCATATAGCCAATACCCAAATTCAAACTTACACATCGTTGATTTGGCTATTATGTGTTTCTTTCATGTGAGCAAGTTCTACATATAGTTCAATAAACATCGTTGCTCTCAGTGGTTGACATGGCCGATGAATCCTTTCCCATCATCATGCTAAGGTTATGTCCAACTAAAGCATAGGCTTGACACTCAGGGGGCAAGACTGAGCAGTGTTGGCTAGTTCTGCCAATGCTGAATAGTCCGGTACTGGATACCGAATAGTCCGGCAGTGCCCTGGACTATCCGGTAGTAGCTATTGGATTATCCGGTATTTTCCAGTGCTCTCGGTTGAAGCTGGATCTCAAGTTTAATTAGCCCGTTGAAGATCATGGTAGTGACTTCAATGCCTGGGGAGCAATGCGACTATAATGTCAGCAGTTACATCCACAGAAGTGTTGGCATTTAAGCCGAATATAATTTTTTTATTTCGGCTCAAAAGTTTATTATGTTGATGTAAAGCTTATCCTAGTTTCAATGATTCATTGCTGGCTTTGTATTATGATCACAACTTTTTCTAGTGATAGCCGAATCGTTGATCTTGTCAATATGGATGTTCATGGATGACATTGTTATTTACCATATCCTTATGGACATGTGGGTTCTAGGATGAGTGGCTTGATTTTATAAAGTATCTAGTTATTGTGATGATAGAACAAATCTGATTACTGCTGGAAAACCGATACTTGTAATTGTCAAGTTGAAAGCAAGGCCGTAACAAGGAACTCAAGGTAAATATCAAGACGTCAATAATCAGGTCAGTGGGTGGTGAGGTAATTGTGATATCTCTCATATTTGTGAGTTGAGACTGATTACATTGTTGTTTTAGTTATCTTCTTTGAGTTGTTGGCCTATAGTGAGGTTTTCTTGTAGCAATATGTAGATGCATGTTTCATCCATATATCTTCATGCTTTCATGTTCTATGAAAGATGTTGCAAAACCAATTGACGTTGCTTGCAATTGGTTGCTTTATGCATCAACTCTAGTTTGAGAAAGGGTGGTGTGTGAGCAGAATTATAATTCATTCTTTATGTTGACAGCCGAGGTTGTGTGCTCTGGCTTTTCTCTCACGTATCTTGCTTGAGTTAGAATGATGGAGTTGTCATCTTAGTTGAAAATCTAGTTAATGAGGCTTCATCAATAACATATAGCTGATGATAAGTATTTAATCATCGTTCTTAAGTGCGTCTGGTGCAAAGAATGCTTTTTAGCTTGCAGGAAATTGATAAGGACAAGCTCATGATTGCCAAAGCGATGACAAGAAGGTGAAGGTTGAGTCTTTTCAGGTTGGAGATCCGAAGTGGTAGACGGTGCTGCCATTGAAGACTAAGGATGGACGATTCAGCAAGTGGTTTCCAAGTTAAGAAGATTCGTACAAGGTAGCGTGAGTGGTTCCTAGTTATGCTTATGTGATGAAAGATCTGCAAGGTTTTAGTTATTGCTTCGGGACTGTTATGTTCTACAAGATCTAGTGTATCTCAAAGATGTAGGTGCTACTGGTGCTTTTAGTTCATGACCATCACTAAAAGGCAGGGGGCATATGTTGAGCACCAAATTGGGCAGGCCTGCCACAGGCCGCTCACCGGACTGTCCGGTGGGCATTGCCAGACAGTCTGGCATCGTCGGATAGTCCGGTAGTGGGTACCAGACAATCCGGTGTCGTTGAGTCTAAGGGGAACTCGCGGTTTGTGTGTGATTTCGGTTGGATCTCGACTTTTACAAGGGTCCAGACCTCCCTCCTTATAAATATAAAGTGATACGGCCGATTGAGGACATCAACACACAACCCAATCGAATAAATTATTTACTTTACTTTTCATGTTGTCTCTTCCCAAACCCTAATTCTCCTTCTCCCTCCTCCATGCTGTTCGTCCTCTGATCTCCATGACCAGGGACAGTGCCCTAGCGACCTAGGGCACGCTGCTGGCATCCGTACCCTGACGGGGTCCCTCCGAGTGAGGCCGTCGACGGTTCCTTTGCTAGTTTTCTCGTAAACTAGTCGTTCATAGTCACGTAAGTACGATAATTATCCTTTACTGGTTTGGTCGTAAACCTTGCCATGCATCACCACGTAAGTGTGATAGTTATCTTTCGGGCGCCGCTAGGGTTTCCCAAACCACCTGCCCGTACCGGACAGTCAGGCGCACCGGTCAGTCCGGCGCCAGGCACCGGATAGTCTGATTGACCTCGAGCCGAGGCTCCAGGGTTTGTTAGTGTTGGGCGCGAAAACATGTCAACACACTTTTGGCGACTCCGCTGGGGAAGACATGTAACCGAACGATTTGACAATTTTCTAGGGAAGAATTAATTCGGCTATGGTAAAGCCAAATCAATCATTCCCGAGCGGAGTCGCCTAAAAGTGTGTTGACACGTTTTCACGCCAAACACTAACGAACCCTGGAGCCTCAGCTCGGTGTCGGCCTGCATGTGCCAGACTGTCCGGTGCCTGGCGCCGGACTGTCCAGTACAAGCAGGTGGCATGGGAAACCCTAGCGGCACCTGAAAGATAACTATCACGCTTACGTGGTGATGCACGGCAAGGTTTACGAGCAAACCAGTAAAGGATAATTATCGTACTTACGTGACGACGAACGACTAGTTTATGAGCAAACTAGCAAAGGAACTTTCGATGGCCTCACCCGGGAGGGACCTCGTCAGGGTGCGGATGCCGGCATCATGCCCTAGGTCGCTAGGGCGCCGTCCCTAGTCGTCGAGATCAAAGGACGAACAGCATGAAGGAGGGAGAAGCAGAATTAGGGTTTAGGAAGAGACAACATGAAAAGTAAGTAAAGATTTGATTGAGTTGTGTGTTGATGTCCTCAATCGGCCGTATCCCTTTATATTTACAGGGAGGGAGGTCTGGTATAAGTCGAGATCAAACCGGAATCACGCACAAACTGCGAGTTCCCGTCGGACTCGACGATACTGGACTGTCCAGTACCTGTCCGGCCATGCCCACCGGACTGTCCCGTGAGCGGCCAGTGGCAGGCCTGCCCGATTTGGTGCTCAACAGCATGTATGTGAATAATTAACAAAATCTCGATGCATCAGTGATAATTTTGGAAAAGAAACTTATAAAGAGGTGATATAAATGATAATTTCGTCATGCCACCATGGCATGTATTTTCATCTGGCTGTACAAAGCCAACGAGGATATCTCATTTACATCAAGGCCGATGAAAATATTTGCAATATTTCGTCGAGGTTTATTTCATCGGGTTTTTTTTTTGTCGGCATGCTGACAAAAATAGTATAATTTCGTCGGTTTCATATCTTTTTGTCGATTTTAGTCCCATAGAAATAAGTTGTTCCTGTAGTGTACAACCAGAGTCTAATTTGGATCAAAAGATCAGTTTGTTACGTGAGCACTGTTCTTGCCTTGTGTGTTATGCCGCTAAACATGATTATGCCCCTAAACATGAATTACTGATGTAAGACTAAACCTATCTTTCTCTTGTGTCACACGTCAAGCTGTCCTCTTCTATCACACAATAATTGTGACCTCTGAAAATGTTACCCTAGGCCCTTGACAATAGTCAAAGTATCTATATCACGTATGACCCCTTGACATCCTATAGAGATGTCCAATGACTTCCGGAAGAAGCAGATTAATTAGTCGTGACACAAGAAATGTACTTCTATATGGAGTATCTACCTATACGAGAATAGACCGGTCCACCCATTCTATTCTGCTTGAGGTGTTGTATTTGAATGGATATGTAGTAATCGTTTTACAAATGTCTGCGTATTAGTGCTGCCACAAACATGACAAGAAAAAACAGGTGGCACCAAAATATAGTATAGATGGAATGGCCCAACAACAACATGCAGTGGTCATGGATTCGTCTTACCTTGATAGTTATACTTGATCCCTTCTATTGAGTAGGAGTAATGCGAGAGAAAAATATATTGTAGGGAAACAGTCGAGGCATCAAGAGTGCCGGCAGTATTGCTTAAACACAAGCAGCAGTATACAACCAACAAGTTGCGGCCTTAATTTGTACTATCCATACGTCTTGTCTCATAACAGAAGAGTCCTGATTTGTAATTTTTCATAATGGTTTTGTTTTGAAGTGGATGTCATTCATTTTATTCAGACCTAATAATGGCAGGCATGCGTGGTTTGTACCGCTGTGTTTGATTTTATTATTTTTTTAATCCACTTTTTTTTAATAAAGAATGCTTTATTGATTTTCAGGATAACAGGTCGAGGTGATGCAAAGTTTTAAAAAGCACTTCCGACCTCAGAACGATGGGATGTACACAGCCTTAAAAAAATCAAAAAGACTTGACACATACCCTGAGCAAGGGGCCACTGGTGTGCACTGCAAAGCTACTATAGGCCTGGAGCAGCCTGCGGGAGCAGTGTGAGCACCGCAAAACTACTGGACCTTGCGTTCATAGGGTTTGAATCCGGAGACTAAAATTTAACTTACGTCATATCGGATGTTTGAATGCTAGTTAAAAGTATTAAATATGGTTTAATTAGAAAACTAATTACACGGGCGGGGAGTAAACGGCGGAACGAATTTATTAAACCTAATTAATTCATGATTAATGAATGGTTACTGTGGCATCAAATTTGCTAATCATAGATTAATTAGGCTTAATAAATTCGTCTCGCCGTCTAGTTCTCATCTTTCTAACTAGTTTTATAATTAGACTATACTTAATATATCCAACAAGTCTCCAAACATCCGATGTGACGGGAGCTAAATTTTAGCTTAGGGATCCAAACACCCCCTATAGTACAGGAGTGTTTGGATCACGGGCTATAGCCCCCGTCACATCGGATGTTTGTATGCTAGTTAGACGTATTAAATATAGTCTAATTACAAAACAGTTACATATATGAGGATTAAACGGGAGACAAATTTATTAAGACTAATTAATCCATAATTAGCAAATGCAGCATCACATATGCTAATCATGGATTAATTAGTCTTAATAAATTCGTCTCGCTATTTAAACCTCATCTATGTAATTATTTTTCTAATTAGACCATATTTAATACCTCTAACTACATCTAAACATCCGATTTGCGGGGGCTAAAAATTTAGCCTCTAGATCCAAACACCCCATGGGGGCATGGCCCGGTTTGGCCTCCACAACCCTCCGCCACTGCACACCAATGACAATCAATCTTAAAACTAGATTGCCATTCACGTGCCTGGGTAAAATAATCCTTGACCACCAGTGCCAAGTGTTGCAATGCCGCCGCAACTATATCCTGCAAAGTTGTCCACTCCAACATAGCCCATGAGCGTAGCCAATGAACAATGTGGAAAATAACGTGCAAGGGAGAGAAGTCCGGCTTTTTGTCAAAAACTAAGTTACTCCTGCAAAGCCATAACGACCAGCACATAGCTGCCGGCCCAAGCAGAACCAAAACTTTATCTTGTTTTCTCATTCCCCATAGCCAAGTCCCAAACATATGTGACACACTGTGAGGCCTTGAAAAGCCATATGCAATCTAAATAATGGACCATACAACACACCCAAAAGGACAATCATAAAATAAATGTTTAATTGTCTCATCTTTATAAAAACAACGTTTTTTACCCTCTACCAATTTTGCTTTGCCAAGTTATCTTTTGTCAAAACAACTCCTCGTTGTAAGTACTATAGGAACAACTTAATTTTTTATGGGGCTTTAACTTCCAGAGTCTCTTAATTGGATTAGGGACATCACTATGAACCAAAGCTAGATAATGAGATTTAACAGAGAACTCACCATTTGGGTGAAGGTTCCATCAAAACTCATCTTGATCTTGGCTCAAGACAATGCTAGCAATGCGTGGAACCAACTAATTCCATGCCGTTAGATTTTTTCTGAATGAGATCCCTTTGCCATTATTTGCTAATGCCATGCGATGTTGTATAGAGAAGGGGTATTGCTGAGTAGCACCCCAAGCTATTTGTCTTCCCAGAAGTGAATTTGTGACCCATCTCTAACAGTGGAAGTGCCGAAAGGAAGGAAATCATTTTGGAAAAAGTCTACATAACTTCCAGACGTTTGAATGATAGTCTAATTCACTCCTTCACCTATAAAAATAGATGTCTAACACCCTAAACTTTTCAATACCGGACAAATAGCTCCCCGAGTGGTTTTGGAAATCGGTTTTGATGATGTGGCACTCCATGTGGCACTTTGATCCCACGTGTCAATGTTTTTTTCTTTTTCCCCTTATCGTCTCTCTCCCTGTCCTCAGTCATGTCAATGGTGCCTACCTGGCTGCCCGCTCATGGCGCATCTCGTCCGTGCCCACAGCAGCGGCAACAGCTCGCCCGCCCACCAGCGACGATGCCTCGCCCATGCGTCTAGAGCATGGTTCGGAGCCTGCACGGACCCATGCCGCGGAGGCCCCCATGCGCCCGCGGTAGTGGTGCCCACACGGCTTGCATGTGCGCCCAGTGCCCACTGAGGCGCTGCCCACCCGGCTCCCGCAGTGCCTGCGACGTCAGAGCTTGCCCGGCTCGCTCGCGTGGCCAGCGCCCGCGACGGCGGCGGTGGCCTCATGGTTCGCCCACGCGCCCATGCACCAGCGGCGGCGGTGCCCTGTTCGCCTGCATGCCCATGCGCCTACGGTGGTGGCCCCCAGTTCGCCTGCGGCTCGCTCGCTCGTGGCAGCGACGGTTCTCACATAGCTCGGCGGGCCGTGTACGCAGCCATACGATGGAGGTGGTGGCACTGGTGACAACCGTGGCTCCAACAGATAGATGGAAAAAGGAGTTGCGGGAGGTGGAAGTTGTCTAGGTAGGCTGACAGGCGGGCCCAGGCAGGTAACGTGGCGACTAGTGCTGACGTGGATTGCCATGTCACCAAAACTCGTCTCCAAAACCGCTCAGGGGGGCTATTTGTCCGGTATCACAAATATTAAGGTGTCAAACATCTGTTTTTATCGGTGAAGAGGTGAAATAGATTACCACTCAGAGGGTTACGTGGACTTTTCCCAAATCGTTTTTACGTTCATTAGGCTTGCCAAGGAATGTGAATCTACATTCTTCCATAAAGCCTGGGAAATTGGTTTAGAGTTCAAATATTTCCATAGCAGGATTTATTGCCTGGTACCATCTATTGTAATAGGTTTGAAAAGCCACTTGGTAAGCAAGGCTGTATTTTTGAAATCTAGATGTTGGATTCCTAAACCCCTTGATCCTTGGGTTGACTTAGAATACCCCATTTGGCTAGGTGATACTGGCGCTTTTGGTCATCAATCTTCCAAAAGAACCTTGAGCGAATCTAATCCAGTCTCTTTGGTACCCCTTTTGGAATCGCAAATAAAGACATCATGTACATGGGTAGCCTACTCAAAATTGAGTTTATCAAAGTAAGACACCCACCTATAGAAAGGTGTTTCCGTTTCCAACTACTAAGTACTTGCTCAAAGCTTTCGTCAACCTGTTCTAGTCAAAATTCGACAGTCTTTTAAAATGTCACATAATTGTCACGTAACTGTTAGAGTACCATTGGTAGTATTAGATATCGTGTATGTTCAGGACTCTTAGGAGTCTTATCTATATAGAACTACCATATGTATCTGGGAGGTGCCTTGCCCCGAAGTCTTGAACTCCTATATCATAGACCTAGCTTCCACCACCACCGCCATGCTGCCCCCGGGGAGATCGATATTATCCGGGGGCTGCACCCTCATAGATAGGATGTGTTGCCGATCTTTTTGATTTGTGAAGTCTGTCGTCGTCCCGTCATCATGAAGCATAGCAATAGAACAGGCGCTCACCGGTGGATCCGCCATCCGCGAGCTTGGGGCTTCTTTGCACACCGTTGTGGTAGTGGCCGCGGACTTTGGTGCCGTCGGGCTGCTCTACATGCCACCGTCGTGGTGGCTGCAAGCGCCGACCTTCCTATGCCCCTCCTTCACGTCAGTCACAGCCCCCGACATGGCTCCTCGCCTGCGTCGAGTGGCCATCGCCCGTCATGCCGTACGCTTCCACATGGGGCGTGCCGCCCCACACCAGGTCGTCTCCTCTAGACCTGTGCCACTACCTCGCCCGGCCGTTGGATCCAGCATGTTCGATATGATTTCACTGGAAGGACACAAAAGAAGGTCAACATTTATTTTTCTTGGAAAAACCGATAACTATTTCCATGACAATGAAACGGACGTTGAAAGGTAAGAAGCTGTTTTCATTTTTTTTTATTTGACTCCACCAGCTGACATTTCGTAAACGCAGCCGCTTCTTTGATCAACACTAGGATGATCTTGATAGAAAGTAAAAGTTGGAGTGAATGGAGAATGAATCTTCTCGTTCTTTTCGATTGATCTCACACATATTTATACACGGTGAAGGGATCACTTTTCACCCATTCGGGATTTACAGAGAGAGTGTGAAGAATCACAACTCTTCACTAATAGTCACTTATTCACGTGTTAAGTAACTACTCTAGTCTGATCAGGAACAGTTGCATCCCTTGACGAATGGTTGTATCCCTTCACGAATGGGTGCCTCCTCACGAACGAGTGCCTCTTCACAGGGATGAGATCACTTTTGTCTTTTGGTTCTTAACACTCCCCCTTGATTGAATCCATATTCTGAGATCATCTTTGAATATTTTATCCATAAATATGGTATGCCTAATATAGTCCTCTAACAACCCCGTTGGAAAAATAGACGATATGGCATATTGATAATTCTTCTATGTTCAACTACTAACTACTCGTCTTGATCACGAACAGTTATATCCCTTGACGAATGGTTGTATCCCTTCATGAACGGGTGCCTCTTCACATGGATGATATCATCTTTGTCTTTTGGTTCTTAACGGATCCACCAAAAATATAGCGTTACTATCAACTATCTTACCCTAAACTGAGTGAAAATAAAACTAGATTATTTTACTATGTAAGTATTTTATTATACTGAGTCAGCTTGAGTAAATGGTGATTCTCAAAAAACCACTGAGAAACACAAGTTATACGAAGAGCAAGGTACCAATTTGGACATCTCAAAGTTAGGTCCAATTTGAAAGAGTTCATAGAGCAGACCTAAAAAGGAGATCTGCCACGCATTACTTCGCAAAGAAATTATTCTAAGATGTTTCTGTGACGTGATTCTTTGCATTGAATTAAATGGTTGGGAGCTTACAATAACTTGCTTCTTCTAACTCATTTCTTGCACAAAATCAGTTCCACCAGAGATCTAGTTTATTCTAGAAAATTAGAAAACCAATTTTACTCAACGAATCACTTTTCTACGGGAACTAATTAGAAAAATGAGCAGGTCTAGCAAGTTGGCCCACGGAACATCCTATCTTGCTAAAAAAATACTTATTTTTACATGTTGTCCCTCTAAACGGTTGTTTAGCCTATTTAAACACCAATTAGGGAGTGTTTGGATGCCTAGCAAAAATTTTAGCCTCTGTCACATTGGATGTTTGGACACTAGTTAAAAGTACTAAATATAGTTTAATTATAAAACTAATTAAATAGATGAGAAGTAAATGGTGAGACCACTTTATTAAGCCTAATTAATCTATGATTAGCAAAGGTGATACTACAGTAACCGTCACTTAATCATGGATTAACTGGGCTTAATAAATTTGTCTCACCGTTTACTCCTCCACCGTGTAATTAGGTTTCTAATTAAACCATATTTAATACTTATAACTAGGGTCCAAACATCTAATGCGACGTGGGCTAAATTTTAGTGCCCGGATCCAAACACCTAATTGGCTGGCCATTTCTGCCTAATTGGCTATTTACACCGTTTAAACATGTTTAAATGGCCGTTTAACACTGAATAATGGCTAAACAGTAGGTGACCATCTGATTATTGTTTAGTGTTTCTAGTCAACGTTTTTACCTATCTTTTGGTAGGGGCAATAGAAAAGTGAGCCACGTGCCTTGGATTTTATTGGGTCACTCCAGCCAAAGTCATTAAGATATGGTTCTATGCACGGTCAATTGGGTAGGTTTTCTAATTTTCAACTAATATCTTTTGAGTAAATTTTAAAAGGTTTAGAGAAAATTGTAAGAAAAGGGAATTATTTTATTTTGAAGGAGTTTCAAAATATAAATGCATTGGTAAAGGTATACTTGTGCAAATAGATATTGAAATCATAAAATTGAGTGTAAAAACTAGATATCGAGTTTCTAAATATTGGAACTAGATAGTCACCTACTAAAAACAGTCTAATTGTAAAAATTAATAGCTAATAAGGCGATTCAACTAAAATGGTGAGTGTCAGTGTGTGTTTATGGATTTAAGTTTATGTATTGTGTCATTCAAAAAATAAAAAAAACAATTGTAGAAAGATTTAGCGAATTGACAACAATACAACAATCAGCATTTTCATTGAGTGATAATGCACATTTCCAGATTATTTGTTCAGGACATATCCACTAAATGCACATACCCCTCCTTCTGTGGCTATTATGCCGTCATTTGTCTTTTCTCTCGAGAGCGACTTGACATTACGTAAGACCCTGGAATAGTCCAACTAGCTCTCTGAGAGCATCTAGCTAGTTATCAAATTGCAAATGATTTTCGTTGAAATGGCCTTCGCACCTAAAAGATTGCAGAGTTCGGTCTTGGCCATCAGCTCATGGAATGTCTGGGTAAGCGAACGTGGGAGATCCTACGTAGCAGTTAACTAGTTTGGGAAGCCAGCCTGGTGCCGGCAGGTGATGTGTCACACCTGAGTCTACAATACTCGAGGTACGATAAGTCGGTCCAATAGTATAGTCGGCATCATCTTCTAGAGAAGACTAGGATAGATTCCAAAATCCAATCCACTTCCATAGTTACACATTAATACTTCGTTGTGTGTATTACTGTATATGACGGTTAATTCGAAGGTGGCATGCTTATATTACGCTATTCTTACTGCAACTATCATATTCCAATAATACAATAATCACTATTGGAAAACCGAATATTCCTACCGGGCTATTTCACTTCTCGACAGGAAAACTAGTGTTTGTCTGTCGGTCAACAAACATACGGACGGGTCAAACTGGGAAAATAAAAAACCCATTTCAAAATTACCAATTATCCAGTCGGGGAGAAAAACACACAGGAAGATATATTGTCCCGTCGGTATTTAAACACACAAGGAAAATATGCAATATCCTTGTCAGTATTTACATGTATGAGGGGAAATTCTTTATTTATTTTCCTATAATGCGAAAACATCATTTATATATCAGATTTCATATTTAAAATAATTGTTTAATACGATATTGTGTTGAAGAATGTATCGAAGATATTTGATTTCATGCCACGAACTAAGATATCACATCAAAATAGTATCTTACAAAAGTTATAGCTTCCTTCTCTCTTTCTTATTTAATTATGTACCAAACCAGAAAAAATCCATGCGAATATAGTAAAATTCATTGTAAGAAACCTTAGTTAGAGCATGCAAGGTTAATAAGTGAGGTTTGGGAGTCTCGGTGTGTATGCAGGCCACAAACCAACGGCTGAACCACATTCGACCAACACCATTGCGCATGGACTAGGGTACTATCTCGCGTTTACTGTTTCATTGGAGTATATAATATACTACCTTAGTTCTCAAATATTTGCAGCGTGCCAGTTCATTTTTGACTTAAAAAAGCATGAAATAAAAAAAACCGAAGGAGTATATTGTAACGCCTCGGCAATCTTGGTGAATACTCCTATTAGAACAATTGGATATAATCATTTGCGTATTTTATTCAGATTTATGCACATTGAAGAATATAGCAAGTTCCACCAACTAAATCTCCATTCAATACAAAAAAAGCTTAGAGATTTTTTTTTGTGGCGAACCACCGCAGTGTGGCATGGCCTCAAGCCGCACTTCACCTGAACAGGAAATGGTGCTGGGTAGCTATCACACAAAGGCATCGTTCTCCGCCCTACGACCCACTACTATAGTGACGAGATGTATCACATGGATTTTTATTTGCATGGCCTGCGTCCAGAGATTAGATATGTTGTGACAATGCTACTTTTCAGGAAGAGGACATCATTTTGACTTTGCAAGCGAAAATTTAAGATAACCCTTGATAAAGAACAGACCTTTTGGCGTTAAGCGTTATCCACACACAGGTTCTGAGTTGGAGAACACACAGAAGATGCCCTCCACTCCACATGACTTCAATTTCGTCCACTGGTTGTCCACAAATTAAAGGAGTGATCTCCGTGAGTTAGGACATCATCGCCACCATTCTCTACGCCATATATTGTGATGTCAGTTGTGAGTGCTGTTTTAATTGTTGAACATGGAAGTTACCATTGGCAATATAATATGTAGTTGTGCCGGCATTTGCAGTTTGTGAGTGCTTTGTTTGGCCACTCAAATAAGACGAGGCTACAGCGGATGATAGGAACCATTCTATAATCACCATCTTCTTCTTAAGGTAGGTGACTGTTAAGAGCTACAGCTTGCACGTCACCAATTCGTGGTGGGATTACGTCAACTGACCGTATGATCTGATTCAGATAGAGTGATGAGGCGACATGCACCAGAAAACTGTTCACAATTTGGGCCCCCAATTTCCCATCCGAAGGGGTGATGTTCTAGTCAGTAGTCGTAAATTCAATTCTAATTCAATGTTAATTACGGCAGACTGGTGCAATCAGACAATCTAGCTCATCGGATGGGCATCCAAAGGTGGGAGGATTTTTTTGCAAAACGGCCCCTCTCACGATCAAAGATCAGCTCTACGGCCAAAATTGGAAAATCTCTTTGAACAACTGTTCCGGCACGGATGGGCGCACTGATCCTTCGTCTGCGGCTAGTGATTCCACTTTGGAGGGGTAGAAATAACATAGCGAACAAAATTCTTGCGGCAGCGTGGAACTCTCGTAGGTCGTAGCTCCCTTTGGGACGGACATCATACATATTTCTGTTGTAGATAACCCAGGTAGCACTACAGAAATTTCGAGAGGAAAAAAACCACCAAAAATAAGCCTGTTTTAGTGATCGGGCTGGGCTATCGAAAATACACGGGCCACTAAACATTTTCTGCGCCTAGGCGCGGCCGTCGATAATAATTATTTTCGATGGCCAGGACTTAGCCGGATCCAAATGTTGAAAATAACAATGACATATTTTCGGCGGCATGTCCTAGCTATCGAAAATAATATGGATCTATTTTCGGCGGTGGGCCTCGGCTGCCGAAAATTATTCGGTTAAAAAATAAACCTTGAAATCACTTTTATTATAGTTTTTACAACAAAAAACAACACAGATTTATGCACCACAACACATATCCACCACTTGTTTATGACAACAATCTCAAATTCATACATACAGATAGCTCAAGTTTTAGCATACACTCAAACCATCACAATGTGTCATATACCAAGTCTCTGCATATCACAAATGTAAAACTGAACTCAAATTCATCGCAATGTCCACATCTAAACAACAAAAGTTTTATCAAGCCAAGTTTTTACTCATCGTGACACTTACGTAGTTCCTGGTTAATTCCAATTATGCTCGCTACACCCCGAGGCGAAGAGGTTGTTCACAAAATCATTTTGTCGTCTAGAAATCTAGCAAATTGGAAACTGCACAATTAACCAACAAAATATAGATATGTGACAATACTGGAAAACATTGAAACAAGTGTAAGTGTTAAAACAAACCTTCTCTTCAGGTTGTTCTAATTCTGCTGGTGGGGTTTTTGGTGAATATTCAGCTGATGGATTCCTGGTCCCTATTATACACAAGTTGAGTAAATTTGGCTAAAGTTGAGCAACTTTATTTGAAATTAAGTAAGTGTGGATATCATCAACTATATCTAGCTAAACTTGACCAAATCTATCTAAGATTGAGAAGTTTTGTCTAGATTGAGCCAACTCAGGTAGAATAGAGAACAAATTAGTCTTCATCGATCAAATTTAGCTTGATCTGAGCAAGTTTGGCTACATTGACTACAATCAACGAGAGTTAAACTATATCTAGCTAAAGTTGAGCAAATTTATCTAACCACGGGCAGGGCGCCGAGCACATGGGCCGGCTGGAGCAGGCCGGCACAGGCGAGCGCGGCACGGGGAGGGAACAGGGTGTGGCATGTGCGTGTGTGGGCCAGAGATGGGCTCGGTCAGGGGATTATACCCCTTAACTTTTGGTAGCCTGGGCTAGCCGCAGAAAGTAATATTGCTATTTTTGGTGGCCATATAGATCGGCGAAAATAAGTGTAAATTTTGCCGTTGAAAATATTTTGGTCCCTAGATGTTTCCAGATTTCCTATAGTGTAGGGGCTATATGTACGACATATTCATCTGTATTGTGCATACACGACCCGGTCTCTGGTGCAGATGGGAGACATTACATCCCATCATAAATGAATACGTTTGTCCGATACATATTTTTCATTTCATTAAAAGCACATCAGTGATGTCATTTGGTCCAAAATAATATGAATCTATTCTCCATTTGTTTGTCTCCTTCGTCTTCACGCCTCCTCCCATAGTCCCATGGCCCCCTTGCCCGAACAGCCAAATCCAGCAGCGATGCATTTGTGGTTAGTACGGACGGGGCACAGAGAAGGTACAAGATTCGGGTGCTTGGATTTGGTCATTGTTGAATTGTGATCCAAATTCTATGAGGTGGCCAAATTGTGGAGTGAAACAGAGGCCCATCGCTGGGAGGCTTGGGCCGAGGCAGAGCCCCCGCGGTATAGATTAGGGTTTGGTATATAGCCCTCTTGTAAGCCGCTGGGAAATATACGGCGTTATTGTGAACACTTCACAAAAGTAGAAAAAGTTGTGGCTGGCTGGTGCCCCTTGTTTTGTTTCTTCACCTTGGAGAATTTTCCATGTTAAATCCTTGTGTCTCTGTGATTGGTTTGATCTTCATCGTTTTTATGTTCTTTGCTTGTCGATCTCTAACAAGTGGTACGAAAGCTTTTGTTATCAGATTCAAGGGTCGACATGTTATCAGTGAAGTATGATCTTCCGTTATTGTACTGGGACACTAGGTTTTCACTGTGGCAAGTTTAGATGTGGGCAGTGTTGTCACATGCCGACCAAGACGATGCTCTAGAAGGCTTCGGGAAGGACATAAAGGCGTGGACATGAGGAGAAGCACAAGGATCATAAGGCATGGTCGCATATTCATCATTTGTCCAACAATATCCTGCAGGAGGTGTGGGCGGAGAAAATCAATCTTACGTTGTGGCTCAAGCTAGAATGCATATGCATGTCAAAAGATCTAACCAGTAAGATGCACGTGAAGATGAAGTTGTTCATGCACAAACTACAGGATGAGGATTTAGGTTTTCTTCTTTTATGCTCTCTTCCTAGTTCCTTTCCCGATTTCCGTGATACAATTTTATATAGTCATGATGAACTAATGCTACATGAAGTATGCGAAGCTCTTGCACGGAAAGAGAAGATGAAACAGATGATTCACTCAGAAGAATCTACCACCAATGGAGAGGTGTTGGCTGCTACAGGCAAGCAGGAGTAGAGAAACACAAAGTTTGGAAATAGAGGCAAAAGCCAGGGTGAAAAAGGACATTCCAAGCCTAGGAACATGAATAAGTTCTGCAAGTACTACAGAAAAACCAACCATGTGATTGTGGATTGTTGGAAATTGCAGAATAAAGAGAACAATATCAACTGATCTAAGAAATCAGAAGATGATGGTAAGGCCTCTGTTTGCGTCCGATGATAATTCTGATAATGATGATGTTCTTATTGCTTTTGCTGGTTGTGTCTCAATGAATTCAAAATGGATACTTGATTTTGCTTGCCTATATCATGTTTGCATTAACAAAGATTGGTTCAGTACCTATGAGCCTGTGCAAAATGGTGGATCGGTGCTTATGGGAGATAATACTCCATGTGTGGTCATCGGCGTTGGATCAGTCAAGATCAGGACACATGATGGTATGATACACACGCTGACAGATGTGAGGTATGTTCCAACCATGTTCAGGTGGAGTTTTAAAGGTATCCAAAGGTTCTCTCATTATTATGAAAGGAGTTATGAAATCTGCAAACTTATATGTGCTTTGTGGTGATACTATTACTAGTACTACTGCTGTTATTTCTTTTGCTGTTACTATTACATTTGATAAGTGCAACGATTCTAAGCTTTGGCACATGCGCCTTGGACACATTAGTCAGCTTGGTTTGGCAGAGTTGAGTAAGAGATGCATTTTGAAGGGATAGAACAATGATGAGATGGAGTTCTGTGAACATTATGTTTTTGGTAAGCATAAGCAGGTAAAATTCAATACTACTGTTCATACAACCGAAGGCATATCAAATTATATGCATGCTAATTTGTGGGGGCCTTTTCGAAAGCACTCACTTGGTGGTTGACGTTATATGCTTAACATTATTGATGATTGCTCCAGAAGGGTGTTCCATTATTTTCTAAAACATAAATATGATGCATTTGATGCTTTTAAGGCTTGGAAGGTTATGGTGGAAAAGCAAACCGTGAGGAAGGTAAAGGTTTTATGTACTGATAATGGTGCAGAAATTTGTTCCCATGAATTTAACCTTTTATGCAAAAAAGGGCATTGCTAAGCTCTATACCACTCAGCATACTTCATAGTAGAACGATATTGTAGAGAGGATGAACAAGACCATTATCTCAAAGGCATGTTGTATGTTTTCCAATGCTAGTATGAACAGACAGTTTTGGGCCGAGGCTGCTTCCACAGCATGTTACTTGATAAATCGGCCACCTTCCATCTCCATTGATATGAAAACACCCATGGAGGTATGTTCGGTAGTCCCTCAAATTATTCTCAGTTGAGACTTTTTGGTTGCACTGCATATTCACATGTGAACAATGTTAAATTAGAATCTAGAGCTACAAAGTGCGTTTTCAAGGTTATGGTTTATGGGTAAAAGGATATAAGTTGTGGAACCCTGATACTAAAAAGAGCATGTTGAGTAGAATTCTGGTTTTCAATGAATCCAAAATGTATTATGCTAATAGTGCTACTAGTGCTCATGACAATGTGCCACAGAAAGTTAGTGTGTAGGTGGAGAACTTGGATAAGGGAGACCATGTAACTTATGATGATATTAGTGCCCAGGATACACAGGTTCTTGATACTGATTCACCTACTGTTGTGTACTCTGCTCATATTTTGCAATCTATGCAGCCTATGGTAGTTGATAGGCCCATTAGGGTTTAGAAGCCAGTGAGAAGGTTGATTGAAGAATGCAGTGTCAAGTATGCTTTGAGGTGTGCTGAGGAGATTGATTGCAGTGCTGAAGTATCCACCTACACTGAAGATATTCGTTTCTAGTGACTGTGAGAAGTGGATGTTTGCTATACAAGAGGAGATGTAGTCACTTAAGAAAAATGGCACATGGGACATTGTTCGCTTACTTGCAGAGAAGAAGGCAGTATGCTACAAATGAATTTTTAAAAGAAAGGAGGTTCTTCTCCTAGCGAGGCTACCTGATTCAAGGCAAGGTTAGTTGCTACAGGTTTTAGTCAAATACCAGGTATTGATTACAATGATGTGTTTGTTCTAGTTGTAAAGCATAGTTCTATTCATGTTTTTCTTGGTATTGTTGCTATGCATAACCTTGAGTTTGAGCGGTAAGATGTGAACACTACTTTCCTGCACGGTGACTTGGAGGAGGAGATTTATACGTATCGGCTTGAGGACTTCATTGTACCGGGTGAGTAGAATTTTGTATGCAAATTCAAGAAGTCTCAGTATGGTTTGAAGCAGTAAACTAGACAGTGATATAATAAATTTGATTCCTTTATGATTGTAATGGCTTTAAAAGATCCATATATGATAGCTATGTCTACATTAAATTTGTTGATGGGTCACCTATATACTTGTTGTTATTTGTTGATGACATGTTGGTTGCTGCCAAGTGCAAGATTCATATCACTAACTTAAGGGCACAATTGAGTGATGAGTATGAGATGAAGGGCCATGGTGCTGCTAAGAAAATTCTCGGTATGGAGATTAGTAGAGATAGAAAATCTGGTTTGCTATTTCTTAGTGAGTGTGGTTACATTCAAAAAGTCTTGCATCATTTTAATAAGGACGATTCAAATCTAGTAAGTACTCCAATTGCATCTCACTTAAAGTTGTTATCTTCTTAGTGTTCTAGCATAGATTCAGATTCTGAGTACATGTCAAAGTTCCATATTCTAGTGATGTTGGTTCTTTAATGTATTATATGGTTTGTTCGCGCGCAGAATTATCTTATGCTATGGGTTTGGTTAGTAGATACATAGCTAATCCTGGTAAAGAGCTTTGGAATGCTGTGAAGTGGATTTTTTGGTACTTGCGGGGTATGGCTGATGCTTATTTGCAGGAAGGTAGAACCAGAGAGGGACTTGTGGGCTATGTTGATTCAGATTATACTATAGATTTAGATAAGAGAAGATCACTGACAGGTTATGTGTTTATAGTTGGAGGATGTGATGTCAGTTGGATGGCTTGTCTATAGCCAACAATTACTTTATCAACCACTGAGGCTGAGTTTATTGCAGTTTGTGATGCGTGCAAAAAAACTGTTTCGTTGAAAGTTTGTATGTTGAATTTTCTAGTGATACATCTTGCAGTCAAAGTGTTATCCACCTTACAAAAGATCAAATGTTTCGTGAGATAACAAAGTGTTGAATATATGGGCTCAGCCTATGTAATAATTCTTAGAAAATCTCAAAGGCCCACGTGTGAGCAAGAGGAGTGTGGAACCTTTAGTCCCACCTTGCTAGTAGAAGGTGTAACGCCCCGAATATCACTACTTAAAAATTTCTCCAAATATCTCTCTAAATTCGAAACTGACTTTTGAAAACTTGCTTGTGTCCAGTGTGTAATTTGAGCTCAATGAAAAAATCACTATAAAACTTCGACAAATATTCTCTTGAAATATTATCGCTACATATTCCCTCCAAAACCTCTCCAAAATCCTCAAAATTTCTTTCTAGAAAAAAAATTCAAAATCAAAATACCTCTCTCCCTTCTCCCGCTTCCGGCCCAATAGGCCCATCGTCCTGCCTCTCCCTTCGCTTCCCCTCCTTCTGTTGGCCTACCTTCAACCGCACCACTCATCCCTCCCCCTTAGGTTAGGCCGAACGACTCATAATGGCCGCCCCACCTTCTTGGGCCGCTCCTACATGGCCCACCCTATCGAGCTCCCTCCCCTCTCCACACCATCGAGCTCCCTAGGCGTGGCACCAAGGCGCACGCCGCCCACATGGCCATGGCCACGACACCACCACGCCAACGCCACATGCGCACTCCGTGGCTTGACAACCCACCGCGACATCACTAGCTCGCCATCATGTCGGCCTTACCCGTGCACCTATCGTCTCCCCAGAGCACACACAACCATGCCCTAGCATGTTGAACCACCCTGGCACGGGCTCCCAGCCATGACCATGGATCCTAAGCCACTGGTTTTCTCCTCCCCATTAGCCTATAAATGGCCATGCCAGCGAGTAGCCACCCCACATCATATCTGCCAAGCTTTACCCCTCTTCCCCGAAACATAGCCTCGCCAGACCACCTCTCGCCATTGCTCTCATAGAGCTCCCAATTCACTGTCTCCGCTACCCCATCTCCTGATTCCAACTAGAGCAAGCTCCAACACAATCTTCCCCATCCATCATTCACCTTAATCCAACCCGCCCCACCTCCATCTTGCACCCTCATTGCACAAAACCCTAGTGGCCGCCATAGCTGCCGCCATTCACCATGGGTAAACCACCTCCTCCCCTCACATGTGACTAGGTCACCCTAGGACCACCTCACCGACCTCGTCATCCCTGGCTTGACCTCACCGTGAGAACCAGCCCGACGGTGGAGAACCGACGTTGGCCGTTGCATACGGTCGGACCCTTGGCCGACCGATTCGCGCACGCGCAAGGGACGCAACAGGCCAAGCCAAGCCCCTCCCCTAGTCGTTGGGCCGCTAGGGAGCCCCACATGCTTGTGGGCTAAGAGAGCCTAATCTTACCCGCGGCCCAAAGCCTCTTCGCCCGTGGGCCAAATCTCTACATTTCTCGGTGGTCCAAATCTATCCCTACACTCTTTCAAAAGTCCATATCTACCCCTCCCCATTATAAACTCATATTTTCTCCGTTTGAACCCTGATTTTGATGATTTTAGTCTCAAAATTCATCTAAAATCAAGCCATATCTAGTCACGCCAACTCACATCCATTTCATTGCATATTTTTGTAGAATCCCCTTGCTCTAATAAAGTACCATGCGGCCACCGACCCTTCGGCGTTACTGGCCCTGACTTGTCCGGCCGGCAAATGCTCTACCTTGGTGTCTTGGCAAGAACCACTTTTGCACCCGCTAAAAGGAACGTGCTAGGGTATCTAACCCTAGAGGGGGATGGGTAAATTGGGTCGCTAATCGCTCAATGAAAACCTGGGGATATCTAGAGCAAAGAATAAACCTATCACGTCCTACACATACTAGTTATGTCTAAGGTTTATCTGTGTGCTCTCTAACTTACCCAAAAGACTTGCAACCTAGAGCCAAACCTAATCAAACTAACTAGCAAAGCTAAAGGCATACAAGATAGTAAATGCAGAAATGTAAATGCGGTAAGTAAAGTGGTAAGGGCAAGGGGATGCAAACTCCCGAGAAGACATGAGGATTTAATGTGGTTCACCACTAGGAGCTACGTCCACGGGCTCGCCACCGAAGGCCAAATATGAGCTGGGCACCAAGACTCTTTTTATCACATCTTGCGTTCACCACCAAAGGCTCAAAGCAAGCAAAGACTAAGTGCCATCAAGCCACCATGGTTTAGTTACCGCCACTGCCTCTCTCAGTCACAAGGCACCGGATGATTCACTATGGAGTTTGTAGGGTCTCCTCATCCCTGCACAAGTTGTCACCGTCACTCCACGCCAAGAAGCAGGGTCTAGCAATGAGTACAAGTGGCTTGGCTGTAGCCAAGGCTTCTCCTCTAGCTCACACAGGAGCTACTCTCAAGAAGAGCTCGTAAGCTCACTCTCTCTAAGAAAGCTTGGATAGGCATTATGCTCTCATATGGTGGTTGGAGTGATGGATATGCTTGGAATATACTTCTAAACTTGCTCTCCACTTTAGTGGCTCCAACACCTTCAAAATGGCTAGGTGGGGTGGCTTATATAGCTCCTAAACACAAACTAGTCATTGGGTCAATGTGCTGCTGACGTAGTGAACATCGGATTGTCTAGTCCATGTATTTTCTCAACTTCAGACAATCCGGTCTATACACTTTTCTAACGGTCACTAAAACTAGCCATTAAACTAGCCATTGAAATGTCATGTAGTTTGCCTAGTCTTCATAATCATACTATCCACTCCGTTGATTTTCTTAGCTGTTCCAAACATCATTGCTTCGGGTTTATTTGTCCGAAGGTTTGTCCAGTCTTCATAATCAGATTGTCTGGTCCATTGAAATAACCCTTGGCTCAATTTCCATACCCTCAGCGACATTTGTTGCAACCATTGTTCGGTCTTCTAGACCATATTGTCTAGTCTGTGTAACTTAGTTCCTTCAACTCTATCTTCCCTAACATTGTCTAGTGAGTTCATTATTCTTGACATCAGACTGTCCGGTCTTCACAACTTGCTAGACATCTAGTTTCTTCACCCCTTCTTGAAACATGCTCCATAGGTATGTCCGGTCTCGCGAAACTCCTTTGGCTTCTATCCTTTTTCATCCCTTAGACCTAAATACCTGTGAATGTGCATCTCGACAAGTTCATTAGTCCAAGTATTGGTTGTCAATGAATCACCAAAATACAACCATGGAAATATGGCACATGAGGCGGCTTGTTGACCTACTCACCCCAGAAGAACCAGCACCGCTAGCAAATGCCCCAAATAAATCCTATCACTTTCATCTGAACTACGATTCCAGTGAATCTTCTGCGAATAGCCTTCTAAGTCCAAACTCCTTTAAATAAAGCCCAGTTCAGTTCATAGTCTACATCAGTTTGTGTATTTTTTCCTATTTGTGCACGTAGGTAACACCAAAAAGACCGATCCATCTACACCTCAAGAATGACCTCACTACGACCGGAGCCCATGTTCAACCAGAGAAACCACCACCAGATCAACCACAACAAAGTGATCGACAAGTCCACTGGAATCCCCACTTGATCCATAAATTAGCCAGTTTTTATCACCACAACCCTTTGCCTTATTACACTTACAAAACTTGCATGTTTTGCTTGCTAGGGTAACCTAGTAGAATAGCCACCTAAGACTGACTAGAAGTAGTGCACTTAGGTGGAATCGCTCACTCAATACTTATACATGTTAACATGATGGGATGCGGATGGGTGTGTGTGTGTGTGATTTTTGGGTAAACTTGGGGAGAAACCCTAGCATTTGACCATTTTACGGTTGGTTAGCCACAATAAGAGCAGGGTAGGAGATCGGGTGCTGTGATCGTGGTCTCCCTTGAGGTCTGGCCTTTGTGGAAGAGGCTGGCATTGTGAAGTGCTCATGGAGTCAGTAGAGAAAAAGGAATGGAGGTTACTACCTGCTCACTAAGGACCGAGTTGATGTCTCATCTTGCCTAACTCTTAGCGTGACCACATGGTGTTGTGTGGGGAACACTTAGTCTGGAGTGCAGATAGAACTCTTACCTAGGCATTTGCCAGTGAGCTGGGATGCTATGGAACACCGGGCATTGGGCGACGGGGCTGCCTTGGTGTTCATATGGTGGTGTCCAGGGAAGGGCTTGAAGGGAAGGACTTTGTGCGGAACAGGGCTTCTCGACGGAGAGTCTCGAGACTAAAACATGTGGGTACAGTATGCGCCTCTAATCGGAGTATGAATCTATTTGAATTGCCCGGTTATGGTTTAGTTTCATCAACTAGTGTTTTATAAAATATGGGAATGCGTGAGCAAAATATAGTTTTAGTCCGAAAGTTGATGCCGAGAGCTACGGTGGCCAAGGCCCAGTAGCAGTGTGGAAATGTGTGATGGTAGAAGGCTATAGGCCAGAATGGAGCAGCAACTCCATGTGGCGACCTTTTTATGAAAATTGTTTTCAAAATTAAAATATTAATTTTTATAAGCCTTTGCATATCTCATTGCAAATTTCCCTGTAGTCCAGATATACCTACATATTGTGATAGGCAAACCCTAAATCATGAACGGACAAAGGTGGGCTTGCGGTACGTAAGTACACACCCTTGCTTTGTTATTAGTTACAGTGAAGATGAGGAGGAGATTGTCACAATCATGTACCAGTGTGGGTTGCAGCCTGCTTCCCAACCATGTTCTATGGAAGATGTGCCTACATTTTTAAAGTTTTGCTGTGTAAGCTTGGGCTGCGTGTTGCAGGTCCATCTCTGCTATTTAGCCCATTAGGGAAGTGGTATGTGCTTGTCGTTGTAGATGACTTTTCTCGCTTTTCATGGGTGTTCTTCATGGAATTTAAAGATGTGGCTTTCGGTTTTGTTCGGGATCTGGCCTTGAGGTTAAGAAATGATAGTCATAAGGCCATAAGGGCTATCCACAGCGACAATGGCCAAGAATTTTGTAACTCTTGTTTCGAAACCTTCTGTCGTGACCTAGGTCTTGATCATCAATTCTCATCTCCTTATACCCAACTTCAGAACAGTGTTGTGGAATGAAAGAACCGCACACTTGTAGAGATGGCGCGGATGATGCTTGATGAGCATAGAACTCCATGACGCTTTTGGGATGAGGCTATGAATACGGTCTATTACATTGCCAACCACATCTTCCTACGAGCTTTCTTAGGGAAGACTTCGTATGAGCTATGGTTTGGTAGGCAGCCCAGCGTCAAGCACCTGCGTGCATTTGGCTGCAGATGCTTTGTGCTCAAGAAGGGGGGCATTTGGACAAATTTAAATCGCGCTGCTTGGATGGTATTTTCCTTAGGTACGCCTCTAGCTCTAGGGCATATAGAGTGTGGATTCTCGAAACCAAACAAGTGTTTGAGACCTGTGAAATTTCCTTTGATGAATCTATGCCTTGCTCGACCCCTGCATTTGCTCTTTTAGGTGATGATGAAGAAGGCTCCCATCTTTGAAGTTGAGGAAGTTCAGGTAGATGCTGGTGACGCAGGAGCCACTGCACCGGCTGTAGCTCCTGCCCTCTCTGCTATGAGCTTAGAAGATGAAGGAGGACCTTTGCTGACAGCTTCCTCCTCACTCCCCCGACCGCAAGATCGAGCAGAGGCTAGCCCCACTGAGGACGCAGGGGAGGTTTCCTTTGAGATTGTTGCATCTTAGCAGGTCTAGCGGGATCATTGGTGATTTGCATGCACGGACCTTGAGGTCGCAGACAGGTTCTATCACCTACTTTGCTCATGCTGCTTTTGCTACCTTCTTTGACCCTAAGGATGTTGGACACGCACTATTTGATGGTATTTGGGTTAATGCCATGCATGAGGAACTAGAAAACTTTGAGAGGAATGACGTTTGGGTTTTGGTAGAGCCACTGCCACTTTGCAATCCTATTGGTACAAAATAGGTTTTCAAAAATAAGCAAGGGGAGGATGGCATTATTGTGCGGAACGAGGCTAGACTTGTGGCTAAGGGTTTTTGTCAAAAAGAGGGGATAGACTATGAGGAAACATTTTCTCCAGTTGCACGCCTGGAAGCTATACGTATTATCTTAGCCTTTGCAGCTTCCATGGGTTTCAAGCTTTTTCAAATGGATGTGAAGTCTGCTTTTCTAAATGGTTTCATTCTAGAAGAAATTTATGTCAAACAACCCCTAGGATTTGAAAATGCTAAATACCCTAACAATGTTTACAAATTGCAAAAAGCCTTGTACTGTTTGAAACACGCCCCTAGAGCCTGGTATGAGAGATTGAAAACCTTTTTGCTAAACCAGGGTTTCAAAATGGGGAGTGCTGTTAAGACGTTGTTTCTCCTCAAGCATGGTAGTGACCTTCTTATTGTCTAGATATACGTGGATAATATCATCTTTGGTGGCTCGTCTCACTCTCTTGTTACCAAGTTTTTTGAGCAGATGTCGAAGGAGTTTGAGATGAGTGTTGATGGCACTTAAGCACGCCAAACCTTATACTGCAAGCGACAGTATCGTGGTAGCTTTTCCCCAGGATGAGTATCATGGGTTTTGTCAATCCAGGAAATTAACTAATTGAGAACTAATTAACAAGAGCTTAAGGTAAACTAAGATGATTAGTTGATATCTAATCTACATCTAATCTAACCCTAATCTATGTCTAAACTACGTCAGAGTTAGAAGATAAACAATTAGAATATAATTAGAACACCGAATAGGAGGAACTAAACAGCGTCTAATCAGACCCTAATTGGATCCAAAACAAGCATAATATGGGCACCACAAATAGATTAGATCACTCAAGATAACTAAGCATTCAAGGCAAATATAAGTATGATGAAGCCTGCACTTCATAGCATGATTAAACCAAGGTCATTAACCTAACCCCTCAATCAAGCTTAACCTTTCTCCAGCCCTACTGTCACTAGAACCAGTTAATCGATGAGAAGCTCTCATAAGGCATACACTTACACGTACTCTAATAACATAATAAACATAACTAGACTTCTAATCACCATGATCACAAGAACTAGCTACTCAACCATATCACTAGTAAGCAAGATCAAAGACCAAGTTCGCTAGAAGAACATAACCTTTAAGAACATGATCAAATTAACATGCATCTAGAACTAAAGCTAATTAGAGCAAGAACATGCATAATTAGAGCAAGAACATGATAATTAGAGCAAGATCAATACTTCATTAGATATCATATCAAAGTTACAACCATGATCATACCTTCCACGATGATATGAAGAGCCTCTATGAACTAGGTAATTAGAGAGCCATGCAAGGCCTCTAATTACCCATAGGAACTAGAAGAACCTCTAATCCCTAGCCTAGAACTCGACCCTCAGCTCTCCTCTAGTTGATGTCCCTCTTCTCTACATCTTGTCGCCTTGATAATGAATTGGATGCCTGACTTCGGCTCCTAGCCTCGCTTTATATAGTCCGGAGATGACGTGGGAGAAAGAGAATCCTCAATCGACATAAAAAGGGTGGGGTCGGCTGAGTAAGAGGGGTAGGGTCAGCCGACCCCTACCTTTCCCTTGGCCAATGCTTTCCTTCTTTCAGTATGTCGGTCTTGGTTGCTTGAGAAACAAGTTTGCAGTTCGGACTTTGGGCTGAGGAGCTCCAGAATCTTCGGTATAAGTCGGGTTATGCCAAATCTTCCATGTTTGAGCATATCTTCATAATTTCTCGAGATCCTTTGGTAAAACGCTTCCACATCTTTCCTTATAATGTTGAGTCAAAGCACATCCCTGAAGATCTCGTTTAGAAGCTTCAACAAGGGGGTAGCTCGGCCGACATTGGGGTGTTAAGGTCGGCCGACCCCCCTCTTTCCTTCGTCCAATTGTTTCCATCTTTTGCTGGGACATTGCTTGTTGCCTAAGAAATCAATTTGCGAGGGTTCTCGGACTCTTGGGGTTCTAGAATCTTCGGTATTCTCCGAGAGTTGATGAAATCTTCTAGTTTTGGATAGAGTTGAAGTATCTTTCCCACATGTTCTTCGATAAGCTTGTAGCTCTTGATGTTTTCATGAAGTTTCTGATTTGAAAGCCTTGATTAACTTAGAGGATGGGCATAAATTAACCAAGCCTTCCTTGATCATCATCTTTGTAGAATGCCATCATAGAGGCCTTTTCTCACTCGAGGTAGATTGTGGTGAATTTCGCGAAAAATTGGTCAAAAACCTGCAAAAATGAAGTATAGCAAAATTCTAAGACAATGTTGCAAAATCCACAATAATCGTTGATAATTGTTAGTAAAAGATAAAGTTGACGCATTAAAACAGTGAAAACCACATGAAATGATACAAAATATTCGTTCAAATGTCACGTTGACAATGAGCATGATGGGAGAGTTGCAGTTTTTTCTTGTACTGCAAATCAAGCAAGGGCATGAAGGAACCTTCATCCATCAAGCCAAGTACATGAAGGACATTCTAAATAAGTTTGATAAGGGAGACCTCAAGCCTATGGAACTCCCATGTCAACACAAACGGCGCTTGATGCAGATGAAGAAGGGGAGGTTGTGGACCAGATACAATACCGAGGGATGATCGGCTCACTTCTGTACCTAATGGCGACTAGGCCGGACATCCAGTTTTCGGTTTGCCTTTGTGTGCGTTTTCAGGCATCACTGAGGACATCACACCGTCAAGCGGTGAAGCGCATCTTCAGGTACCTGAAATACACTCCTGAGCTTGGTCTTTGGTTCTCTTCAGTTTCTATGCTTTCTCTTAGAGGGTATTCGGATGCTGACTTTGTGGGTTCTCGGCTGGAGCACAAGTCTACTTCCGGCACCTACCAGTTTCTCGGTTCTTCAATTGTCTCTTGGTCCTCACGCAAGCAATCTAGCGTAGCCACTTCCACAATAGAAGCCGAATACATCGCTGCTGCTAGTTGCTGCTCTTAGCTGCTTTGGACGAAGTCCACCTTGAGTGACTTTGGTCTCAGTTTTAGGAAGATCCCTCTCCTAGTAGACACTACTTCTGCTATATCTGTAGCTAAGAACCCCGTCTTGCACTCTAGAACCAAACACATAGACGTGAGGTTTCACTTTCTGAGAGATCACTATGAGAAGGGAGATATATACTTGATCCATGTGGAGGCCGAGAACCAGTTGGCAGATATCTTCACCAAGCCCTTAGAGCCTAGCGCGTTTGCTCACTTGCGTGGGGAGCTTGGTGTTTGTTACCCCTTTTAGGTTGGGGTAACTTCACTGTAGTTTAGGTTTTGTTTTGCTTTTTTCCTTGCTTTTCTTTGTTTTCCTTGCATTATGTATCATATCATGCATTGCATTGTATCATATGCATTTTCACTTCACTAGCACTAGAGCTCTTCTGGAACTGCTAGTTAGTACCTGCTTGTGCTAGGTTGTACAGTTGCTTGCATGATCATGGTTGGCTAAGCTCTTTGAATCTGTCTAATATCATTTGTGAGCTAAGTCATTTTTATTTCTTGAAAATCTCAAACCATGATCACCACTTGACTTGGCTACCTAGCATGTGTAGGAATGTTGAATGCTATGCTGTCTTCTCATGCTTGGATATGCTAGTCGTATGCCTTTGTTGAGTTTATGCCTGAGCATTTATGACACCTTGCCTAAATCTGAAATCTGAATTAAATTTGTGCTTTTTATGTGTCTGTTGAGCTGAAATGAAAAGATCTAGGTGGGTTCGCTTGTCACACTGTTCTAGTTTGAGATAGCTTTCCTTTGCACTTTGGCATGAACTTGGACTAGGCTGTGTATAACCAAAACCATGTCTTAAGCTTCTGATGGTTTTCTAAACCTAGGCTTGGCATTGGTTGGTAAGAAGTGGCAAAGACAAGTGAATAACCCTTGTCAAATGATCTGATTTGCATGAAGTTACAAGTTGCTAAATCCAAAATCTGGAAGTCTCTAAACTATTTATGGCCTGTTGTTTATGCTTTGGTTGAGAGTAGCACACCTTGTATGTTTTGCTAGCATCTTGCAGTTCATGCCTATCTTGCTAGATGCTATTCATGTTGGTGATGCTTTCTTTTTAGAAACCCTGAAAACATGCTCTTGATCTGTATAAGATAGATTCAATTGAGCTTGTTGCATGCTTCCTTACCCTCACTTGCTCTGTATGCTAGAACTTGAATTTACTAGCTTTTCATCCCTGCTGAGCTCTTCATGGTACACTTCCTGCATCTCATAGTATATTTTGAGGGGGAGTTGTCTCATTCAGGGGGAGCTAGATTCATTGAACCCTTGATGTATCCATTGTCAACAAGGGGGAGAGATGTTGACCTGTTCTTGGACCAAGGGGGAGAATTGCAGATTTAGTTGAGGGGGGGCTGTGCATTCAGGAAACTTGAGCTTTTAGCATGCTCTTGCATTAGTGTGTTGAGCTAGTTTGCCTCGTTCTTGAGGGGTCATGCTTTACTTTGATCGACTGCGTTGAGCGGTTTCCCTTGTCTTAGGGGGTCGATCTTTGGTTTTCTTTTTGTTGCTTCAATTTGCCCTTCTTGCTTGTGTTTGGTTTTGGGCATTTTGAGCAACTTTCTTCTTTTCTTCCTTCTTTTTAGTTTTACGCTTGTTTTTCTTGTCTTTGTTCTATTTTAGGTTATAGGTAGAAGGTGTTGACAATGCACTCATCAAGGGGGAGATGGAGAGCCAATGGACCGGCTCCATTGCCTCTGGAGTCATGAGTGATTGTCAACAGAAGCCAAAGACGCAGAAGGACTTGGGGACAAGACCTCCGATGGACAGGAGGCCCTCCGATGGACTAGAGGTGGAAGGAAGCACTCCGAAGGACTGGAGGCATGCTCGACGTCGGTCGGCCATGGGAGTTTGGTACACGGAGGAGCGGCACGGCGACGGCACGAGTAAGACCTCCGAAGGACTGCGAGGCGACCCCGATGGACTGGGGATGCCGGGTGCCACCGCGGTGCTCCAGCCTGAGTACTTGGGACGAAGACGGGCGAGTGCATTAGTGGATTCGCTCAAATCCGCCACCCTACCACCAAGTTACTAGACTCGGCGAATGGGCTCGTTCTCGCCGAGATAGAGTGGAGTAGGCCGTTCCAGGCCCAGGAAGGAAACCCTAAACTTTCCCGGTTTCTGACTTCAAAACCGGGGGTCGATCGACAGATTTGAACTACTGGCCACATGGACGTCATCCGGGAGTTAGCTTGCTGGCGAAGAAGATCAAGACTCCATCGTGGTCGCCCGTCCCCGAGAAAGTCGAGTCTTTTTCGTTTTGGCCCCTACGGGCATTTCTATAATATTTGGGTCTTAGTGTAAAATGTGTCGATTAGGCCAAGGCTATAAATACCTAAGTGGTTGGTCATTTAGGTGACTCTTCCACCTCAAGAAACCCTAGGCTTAGTCTCCAACTAGCCAAGTGCCTAGAGAGTTAATGGGGTGGTTAGCTTAGGATTTGAGAGTGCCCTAGGCTAGTACTTTGCATTAGTGGGGGGATGAAGGGTGGTAGGCTGAGTTGAGCCTTGCAAGAACTGATTTCCTCATCTAATCAAGGCAAGATTCGTCCTTTTTGCATGCTCATGTGTGCAGCCATGTTTCTCCCCCCTTCTAGATGGTTTTTGGACGGAACTCAAGGGCTTTTGGTGATTTGTGTTGCCCATGAGTTAATCCTGTTCTTTTGGCTCTTTTGGACTTGCTAGGACATGGAGATTATGACTTAGTTCATCTCAATCCCGCTGGATTGCCACGAGCATGTTTCTTTTGAGTTTTCCCCCTTCTTGCCCAAAAATTGCCATCTCACGAGATCTAAAATTCCCGCTGATCCCTAGGTCATTTTGTGTTGATCTTTTGGGAGAAGCTTTGGAATAGGGTCCATGTAGCCTGTGCAAAATCTCGTGAAGTGTGGACAAGATTTGGTCAAGTTTGGGGTTGAAAACCCCTTGTCTGCGGCTCTACCGGACAGTCCGGCAGAGGACGCCGGACAATCCGGTCCCACCGAACAGTCTGGCAGCGCCCACCAGATAGTTCGGTGCTAGGTCTCTTCGAGACCTCCCACTGGACAGTCCGGCAGAGGAGATCGGACTGCCCGGTGCCACAGAACAGTCTGGCCCCTGCTACCGGACAGCCCGGTCCTAGCAGCGAAGCTGCTGTGTTTTCTCTGATTGCTTCTTCCGCTATGTTTTTGCTTCGGATTTTTGCATTCCCCACTTCCAGACTATTCTCTTTGCTTGCTATGAGTCAGTGAGACGCACTTTGGTGCAGTGAGTGTCGTGTGGTGGATTTTGCAAGGTTCGTTGCCTCGGTGCCCTCTTTGAGTCGGATTTCGGTCATTCTTGCATTGGTGCATATCCTCTCAGTGGACGCCACTCTTGCGCTGCTAGACACGTATCTGTTCAGTGGACGGTGTCTAGTTCTTCTTTCAAGCACCAGTTTTGGAGGGATGTGATTTTGAGTTTTCAAGTGCTCATATTCACCCCTCTCTAGTCGCACGTCTCGGTCCTACGGATGTGACCTCCGCTTACCTCGCCATAAATTGGTTAAGCAGTGCATCACAGTGGATAAGTGACCGCTTAGGCAGAGCTATGCTAGATCGGTGTGTCACACAGATTGCCTCCTGGTGCCTTGACTGTCACTTTGGAAGGGCACGAAGCACTACAGCAGAAACCCTAAGAAGCCATAGGACACACCTGCTAGTTGCATAAAAGGACCACCCCATGGGCACTTGAATATTCAAAAGCCCAGCAGTAAAGGTAGAGCAAAGCCTAGTGCTCCTAGGTGTCCCCATTAAAAAGAGGAAGGTCAATGACGTCTCCATAGAGATCCCTGTTGGCGTCTCTTAGCCTTAACAGGTTTTACTCCCCAAGCGCACGGAGACCGTTGTAGCCTTTCACCCAGAATATTCCGAGTATCGTATTAATCCACAGGGAAGTGGCAGGCGAGAGAGCATAATTGGATACACTCAAATCGAAGTCACCGTACTTTAATAAATGTACCAACTAGTATCTAGACAGGGGTAAGTCTGATAAAGATAGGTGTATGGTGAAGAAGTAAATAAACAACCTAAGACACACGTAGAGAGGTATAGTTGCTTGGGAGGACAACGAGTGAGATAAAGTTCGCAAACTCTATTATATTCGGCTGCAAAGACTATGTCGTGGTTAACTATGGACACTCAAGTAAACAAGTCAGGGTCTCACGTCGAGCGAAATTCCGACGACCTCGAGGGGTCAGGGGGTAGATAGTTGACACCCGAAAGAGAACCCGACTATCACCTACGGGCCTCCCAAATGAACGAGCCTGGACTACAGAGGTACACCACACGCTGTCACCGAGTGGGGCTACCAAGCAAATCTGCGTGGCGAGGATGGCACGCTATAAACATATTGAAGTAAATCTTGAGTGACAATAGATCGTGCTTGATCAGAGGAGAGGACCTAACCAGAGCCTGGCGTACAGGTTGGATTATAGCACCGGCAAGAATAACAGGACTTGACTAACTAAGATAACCACAGCCTAAGCCTAGCAATTATGCAAAGAAAGGTACACCACACTTGCAAGAGATAAAAATAAAGCAAAGCATAAATATATTATACTAAAGATAAGAGTACAAGATACAAGAACTTTACCACAGGCTTAGAGATATCCTTGAGAACTCCGATGCAAAGCTCGACTCACTCTAAATCCTAGGACTATCCCAACTACTAAGATGTGGAAATGACACTCTCTAAGGTAGAATGTAGCTCTCAACTTCTCCACACCTCTACAAATGAGCTCTCGGGGCCTATTTATAGTCCAGGAAGTGAGGAGGGTATTTATAGGTGGCTTAGGTCGGTTTAGGGGGTAAGGTGGTGGTTGGGGTCGGCTGACCTAGCCCCATGGTCGGGCGACCACCCAATCGATTGACTTAGCCATCCAACGGCTTGATCTTGCTTCCCCATGTTGGTTGGAAGTTGAGACGGTTGGTGCACGTGTAAAATGAGAGCCTTGCATGGTCGGCCGACCATGCATAAGGCCGGGTGACCACGTGTCCTGCTCTGATTTGTAGCATGGCTCTTCTCCTGGATTAGTGATTCACCGATCCATGGTTTGGTGGTCCTTCGGCCCTTGGATACAATGAATGCTTGGTTTGACGGTTGGATTAGACTGCCTTTGTGTTTCTTCGCAGGTTTGGATCGAGGATGTGGCATGTGGGCTTGGCTGGATGGTCGAGCGGCCAGGGTGCATGGTCAGCCGATCCTGCCACTAGGTCGGGCGATGCAGCAGGTGGTCTGGCGGCCAGGACCCATGGCCGGCTGACCCAGCCACTTTACCTACAGTGCCCATCTTTGATCCTTGATAGGTTTTCAGCTGTTTTATGTGCATTTTGGTACCTGCATCCAAATATTCATACAAAACTAGTGGAACTCATTAGTAGTAGGGGTTAGTCCATTTTATTCACATGCTTTGCTTCATTTGGTGGATAATTGACAGTAGATATCGTGAGATTACGACCGTCAACACCCCCCCCAAGCATAAACTTTTGCTCGTCCTCGAGCAAAGCTAAGACTAAAAGTGGATCAGGAGTTGCTGCAATATCGAAGATGAAGAGTAATTCTTATACATGACTCAATACTTAAACTTTTGTTCTAAGTAGTGAACTAATTGAAGTTCACATTGTGCAATACCTGTGGTGCATCGTTTTGCTTACCTCGCCTTGGGCAGTTGAGAGATGGAACGACTTTAGTCTAGGAGTACTTCTGACTTGCCCTTTTTGGATGTCCTTCTCAGGTGTTTTTCTAAATTTTCAAAACAAAAGCAGCTTCCCCAAGATACTCTCGATCGCTCAAAGGTGTTTAATCACCAAGGGCCATGAGTTGGCCAACACTTTCCTACACCAAGGCCTTTGTGGAGCTTTTGGTGGGGAGAATGTGGCACTCTTAGGACATTTATTTTGCTAGGCCAAAGATTGGACCAAGGAGTGTACTCTATCACTTCTTCTATTTGATTGTTGGAGTATGAGTGGTGGCAGTGATGTCTCCTTCTCTTGATTTTCATCCCTTGTAGCCTTTTATGAGTTTGGAGAGGATATGGAGCCTTTATTTATTTTTGCCATGCTTGCACTTGCATGCTTTTCATTTTGATTTGCATTTGCACGCATTTTTCTTTATTTTTGCCATGCTTTTCATGTTTTTCTTTTTAGCTCCATACCCTTACTCCTTGGGATTTGAAGGCTATGGAATCATGAGAAGTCTTTGGAGACTTTTTGGTGGATGCATAGTCTAGAATGGATTACTTGCATTTATGCTCTTGTACTCCAGCTATCAACAGAAGGTTTATGTTTGTACTCAAAGAGACTCAAAATTTGACAAAACTCAAGACATCTCTAAGTAGCTCTTTGCAGCGGTTTCAACTACTTGAAGTACTTTTGGCTCTGGTAGGCATTTATGACTGAGGGGAGCTATATTTTGTCATTTTAAACATGAAAACCTGAGATGTTCATCCTACTTGGAACATGAAAGAATCACCCCACATTTAAGTCATATCATCACTTTCCAACAACTTAGGCTTATTATTGCAAATGGAATCCACAAGATAGAACCTTGGTTTTACTTCTTTTATTCACAACTCAAAACTAAGCTAAGCATAAGTCACATGCAAGAATTAAATCATTCACTTGATAGAGCAACTATTCATCATTTCCAAAATGAAGCTTGCATGTGAATCTATCATTAAAGCATGTGAGTTATTATGGTACAGTTTTTTTAAGGTAAAGCATAAATAAAACTGAAATGAAACAAACTAAATTAAACAAACTATTACTAGTGATTTCTCTCAAGGCAGATACATGGGTGGTGCAGTAAGCATGGGGACTGACATACATACCCAGCTATCGATTGGGTTCCCCCCAAGCTTCAATGAAGCTACTGGGTGTAGTACCCGTGGTACTGGAAGAAACGTTGGGACTCGTCGAAAGTGCGCTGGGTTGCCGCTTCTATTTCTATGAGGCAGTGGTACTGCTCGTTCTGCATCTGCTGGATAACCTGAGTGCGCTCATCAACCTGGTTAAGTTGTTGGGCCATCCCAGCAGTGCGTTGGTCTTGGATGGTCAGGGTCCCAAAGATGGTGGACAAAGGATCCTCTGCAAAGCATGCTGACGCAGATGGTCCGACCCCATATGGCCCTGACCCGTATCCATAGTTGGTTCCTCCTCCACCAGGCTGCTGAGAGTGCACAGCACTAGAATCGTATCCCCATGACGTGTGTGCAGATCCTCCTTGGGGTTGCCAAGTGTGTTCCTCCTGAGTTTGCCAGGATGCGCCCGCTGTGGTATGGAACCATGTAGGTCCCGTCCCAGTAGCTTGCGCCTCTTGTGCTTGCTCTCGTATGCATTCCTCTGTTGCTCTCCTCTGTGCCCTAGTCATGACTCCCGCAACACTGTGTCGTGGCTCTTCTAATTGTATAGAGGGTCCCTGTACTGGCATAGAAAGAGTTTCCATGGAGTAGTGTTTGAAGTGTGGTGCAGGCAGAGGCACTTCCAAGTGGTACCCCTTGTAAATCATGACATAGGTCTCAGTGCTAGGCTCCTTGCGCAGGATGTGTCCCCGGATAAAGTGGCTCTTTGTAATTAAGTTTGGTGTATCTTGGTGTACACACACCACCTGGGCATTTGCTAACACCCCTAGCTCAGATGCAATCCTCGTCAAAAGGGACATGATTGTAATGGAGTTTTCATCCCAAGCTAGTTTCATCCAATGAGTGAGCATACCTAGAACCGGTGCATACTTCTGCTTACGTCACATGGCGTAGAGGATTTTTAGGTCCTCCACGGTCACATAGCGTGTGTCATCACGGGGAAAGACTATCATGGTAATCCAATGGGCCATGAAACGCATGCTGGGGTGCTTAATGTGTGTGATACTTTTCTTCCCCTTATAGTCAGGTCTAGCTAACTCTCTCCAAAACTCTTGTGAATTAAAACCTACGGGTTCGGCTACTAAAGAGCAGCGTGGTGAGAACACGAGAGCATCGCTGAACTGACGAGGTGTCAGTTCATGCTCAATGTTAAAGAGTCTAAAGTGAATAGTCATGTTGGGCTGCAGTGTTTTTACTCAGAGGGTCATTAGAAACTCCTTTGGTGAGGAGCACTATGCCTCCCTCACAGATGTCAGCAAATTTTTCCCATCCTACTGTACTGAAATTTTCTTCGAATTCATCGAACGTACCTGTGCTTGTCATGAGCATTTTGTCGAAGCATTTCGTGAGGCTGATGGGCTTCATGTGGAGTCACCTCAGCAGGTCGACTTTGCCTTGGTTCCGTGTCTGGATGTGGCGTCCAACAGCAGTACCAGCCTAGCATTTGACAAGGTTGCTTCTTCCTCCGGCGGTCCAACACTTGAGGAGCCCCTATCGGACACAGTTTGGGAGCTGTGTCCCTTCGAACTGGAGGATGTGAGGTGATATGCCACCTTGCTGATTGCATTCCTAGTCCTCTTCAATGCAGGCTTCATCCTGCACAAAAAATGAACACAAGTACTACAAGACGATAGAAGAATATTAGCGTTAGTCGTTCTTGTGGGGTGTGACACCACCACAACCCGATCTTGTGCTTGCCAAGAGAGAGAGAGATATTAAATGCTAGGATTTATGTGGCTACAAGATTTTATTTGGACATTATTTTAGCTAAACACTAGAGCTTGATTAAGCACTAAACAAGAGAGTTTTGAGAGGGAGAAGTGTGTTGCTGCCTGGTGCATCGAGCAGGAGGGTTGGAGGTGCCTTTTATAGGTGAGGGGCAGTAGTAGGAGGTCGAGCGGCCGTTCATGGTGGTCGGGCGACCACCGCCTTGGTCGGCTGCCCATGGGAGAAGGGCCAGCCGTCCACTCAAGTGCAGCAAGAAGAGGGAGCAAAGTGTGCGCCGAAAGCAAAAGAGAAGGGCGGTCGGCCGGCCTTAGTGCTGCTGTACTTTTGAAAGAGAGGGAGAGGGGGAGCTATGCATGCGCTGAAAGGAAAGAAGGAGGGTTGGGCGGCCACATGATGAGGTCGGCTGACCATCACTGCATTTCCTCCTGCTTTGGTTTGTGTTGGAAGGAGGTAAGGAGAAAGGAAAGAAAAGCATGTGAAACAGAAAAGTGAGGAAGGGGAGAGCAGGCCGGTCGGGCAGCCATGATGGCGGCCAGCCGACCCTGCCTCGTGGTCGGCTGGCCGTGAGTTTTTTTTTGAAATGCAAAGGTGTAAAGTAACCTCACAAGATAAGATATGCTGCGACTAAAATTAAACATGCAATGAATTGTAAGGAGATTGAATTTGGCGGAAAATAAATATGCCATTGGAAGGTAATGCCAAGTTTACCTTTTGGCGGAGGTGCACCATTTAACACCTTCTCGAATGCCGTACATGCGTACGCATGAGGTGGCGAGTGGTACTTTCGCGCGCCATCTTGGAGTTGTCATAGGTGGCTCATTGGCACGCTTGCTCATGACACGCCCTTGGTTGATTGTCGTAGGTGGTTCATTGGTGTGTCGACTCTTGCAACGCCCCTGAATTGTTGTCGTAGGTGGGTCGTGGGCGCCGACCTTTTGCATCGGAGCTTTGCCTCCTGTTTCCTAGTTGTTGGGGCTAGCCTTGATAGCTCTTGCCTTCTTCCAATCTAGTTCTTCCTGTTGTCGTATGGCAGCGTCACTGGCTAACTTCCATTTCATGAATGCTACGAGACAGTCCATCTCTTTTCTAGAGGCGTCTATGGCTGGTGGCTTCGGCACATATTTTTGGCACTTAAACTTCACTTGGTTGCACTGTTCCACCTTGGGTCTGAAAGAGAATGTCTCCCTCACTATATTGATGTTGAGGTGGACTTCTCTAGCTCCAACATCAATGCTTGCCTCTGCAGTACTCAGGAATGGTCACCCAAGAATGAGCGGTGTCTTTGCATCAATCTCCATATCTAACACCACGAAGTCCACAGGGATTAGAAAATTTTGGATTTTCACTAGAACGTCCTCAGCAATACCAGCGGGGTGGCGTATGGATTGGTCCGTGAGCTACAGGCACATAGTGGTGGGAGCGAGTGCAGTGTGGTTGAGTTTGTCGAAGACAACTTTGGGCATACCATTGACGCTTGCTCCGAGGTCACACAAGGCTTGGTTCCCAATAGAGCACTAAATGGTGGGACTTCTAGGGTCCTTTTTCTTCTGTGGAGGCTGATTGAGTATAGCTGCGCTACACTCTTCTATCATGCGGACAACTTCCGCTGATGGCAAAGGCTTTTTGTTGTTGAGGATATCTTTTAAGTGCTTGGCATATGTTGGTACCTGCATAG
This sequence comes from Paspalum vaginatum, assembly GCA_030272315.1. Classification (NCBI taxonomy): domain Eukaryota; kingdom Viridiplantae; phylum Streptophyta; class Magnoliopsida; order Poales; family Poaceae; genus Paspalum; species Paspalum vaginatum. Next base: position 11,356,464 of record CM059019.1, on the reverse strand, counting down.
CATCTAGCAAGGGTATATTGACATATAATTTCTTAATGACCTCAACGAACTTACTATATTGTTCGTCAGCGGCAGCCTTCTTGTTGCGCTGGGGGAAAGGTAGCACCGTTGCATCATAGAATTTGTGTGGATGCGATTTCGGTGGTGCCTTGTCCTTCGCTGTTTTAGGTCTAATCTATTGATCATCCATCTCCTTTGTTTCAGTGGTCTTCTCCTATTCTTTGCTTGCATTGTGAGTGTGTGGTGCACCACTAGGGTGTGGAGGGTCCTGAGTGAACTTACCACCCCTAGTGGTAATTGCATTTATATGCTCCTTGGAAGGAGGTTCAGGCTGACCCAGCAGCTTACCCGCATTAGCATTAGGCGAAGAGGCAGCTAACTGAGCTATCTGTGTTTCTAACATTTTGTTAAAACTCAGTTGATTTTTCATAGCACTATTAAGAGTCTCCATTTGAAGAGAGATAGACTCGAGAAATTTCTTACAAATGCTATCATTCACAGCTTTTTGATCAAACAAGCTAGGCTTGTTAAACTGCTACGAATTACCTGAGGAGTTACCTTGTCCAGAGAATGGAATGTACGGTCTTGAATTCCAACCTGGTTGAGGACGATTCCCATTGTTGAAGTTGCTACAATTACCGATGAAATTGGCATCCTCCGGTCGAGTTTCGGGGCAGCTGTTCCCCGAATGCCCCGTATTCCCGCAGACTTCGCAAGTCATGCGAGCGTCGAGGGCCTGGACTGGAGCGGTCTTAGGATTGTCATCTAGCTTCTTTAAGAGCAGGTCCATCTTGGCGGTGAGCATGTTGGTGCTGTCTATGTGATGGACTCCACGGGATCGGGTACTAGACCTCTCTTCTTTCCATCCCAGATTTGTGGCTATCTTTTCAATGAGATCCTTGGCAGCTCTCACACTCTGGGATAAGAAGGATCCTCCGGCGGCTACATCTAGGTGCTATTGTGCTGAGCGGTTCAATCCATGAAAGAACCTCTGGATAATAAGCCATTGTTCCATTCCATGGTGGGGCAGGCCGCGATGTACTCTCGTAATCGTTCCTAGGCCTCCGCCACTGTTTCATCTCTGCACTGTTGAAAGCTTGAGATCTTGTTAATTAATGCATTGGTCTTCCCCAGAGGGAAATATTTGGCAAGGAATGTGTTAGAGCACGCATCCCACATCAACAGTGTGGCACAGTTGAGGTAGAACCATTGCTTCGCCTTTTCGACAAGCGAAAATGGGAAGAGGCATAACTTGACAGCATCGGGGGATGCACCTTTTATTGTGAATGTGCTGTAGATTTCCAGAAATTGTTGTAGATGATTGTTGGCATCCTCCTTTGCTAGTCCACAGAATAAGATAGCTTGAACCATGTGAATGACTCCAGGTTTGAGCTCAAAATTCTCTCCCACTTGCACTTTATGTCCTGTAGGAACGTTGTTGCTGGAGGGAATGGAGAACTCACGGATGGTCTTTTCAGCCATGACATTGGTGAACGGAGTATGACTCATTGATGTAGTTGATTCAAGTTCCGTTGGTACACTTCTCTGCCCGTGCAAGGACTCTGGATTATTGTGGAAGTTTACCGGTAGGTCGAAACCGGTTATACACCCCTTTGTTGCATCCACAACAAAAACAACAGAGACAAGTGAGCCTGCTAAAGACTAGTTGGTATTTTTATAACAGACACGGGGTTCGAAAAGAGATTATCAATTATATCTCTGCCTATTACTTCCCCGTCAATGATGTCAAAAAAGCTTGTTGCCGTCTCTTGGCCTTAATAGGGTTTACTCCACAAGCGCACGAAGACCACTGTTGCCTTTCACCTAGAGTATTCCGAGTATCGTATTTATCCACAAGGAAGCGGCAGGGGAGAGAGAATAATTGGATAAACTCTAATCGAAGGCACCGTACTTTAATAAATGTACCAACTAGTATCTAGATAGGGGTAAGTCTAATAAAGATAGGTGTATGGTGAAGAAGTAAATAAACTACCTAAGATACACGTAGAGAGGTATAGTTGCCTTGGAGGATAATGAGCGAGATAAAGTTCCCAAACTCTATTCTATTCGGCTGCAAAGACTATGTCGTGGTTAACTAAGGAAACTCAAGTAAACAAGTTAGGGTCTCGCATCGAGCGAAATTCTGGTGCCCTCGAGGGGTCAGGGGGTAGATAGTTGACACCCAAAAGAGAACCTGGCTATCACCTACAGGCCTCATGAATGAACGGGCCGGGACTACAGATGCACACCACACGCTATCACCGAGTGGGGCTACCAAGCAAATCTGTGCGGAGAGGATGGCACGCTATAAACGTACTCAAGTAAACCTTGAGTGGCAATAGATCGTCCTTGATCAGAGAAGAGGACCTAACCAGAGCCCGGCGTACATATTGGATTATAGCACCGGCAAGAATAACAGGTGTTGACTAACTAAGATAACCACAGCCTAAGCCTAGCAATTATGCAAAGAAAGGTACACCACACTTGCAAGAGATAGAAATAAAGTAAAGCATAAATATATTATACTGAAGATAATAGTACAAGATACAAGAACTTTATTGCGGACTCAGAGATATCTCCGAGAACTTCGAGGCACAGCTCGATTCACTCTAACACCCAGGACTTTCCTAACTACTTAGATATGGAAATGGCACTCTATAAGGTAGAATGTAGCTCTCAACTTCTCCACACCTCTACAAATGAGCTCTCAGGGCCTATTTATAGTCCAGCAAGGGAGGGGGTATTTATAGGTGGCTTAGGTTGGTTTAGGGGGTAAGGCGGTGGTCGGCTGACCATGTAGGGGCTTGGCCAACCTAGCCGCATGGTCGGGCGACCACCCGATCCACCGACTTAACCATCCAACGGCTTGATCTTGCTTCCCCACGTCGGTTGGAAGTTGAGACGGTTGGTGCACATGTAAAATGAGAGCCTTGCATGGTCAGCCGGCCATGCATAAGGTCGGGTGACCACGTGTCCCACTCTGATTTGTTTCATGGCTCTTCTCCTAGATTAGTGATGTCACCGATCCGTGGTTTGGTGGTCCTTCGGCCCTTGGATACATTGGATGTGATGCTCCAGCATCTCAAGTGCATTTTCATTCATCACACATGCAGCATGCATCATTTTCATCATGCTCATGCTTGCATTTGAAGTGCATGATCAAACTTGAGTGCAATGCAAAGTGTTGAACCCTGTTTTATGCATGTGTGGCACCGTTGATTTGATTGTAACTCTAGTAATGTTAAGAATTGGGTGGAACTTTTTATACCAAACCTGTAGGTAATGAAGTAGTGAACTACTTTGTTAATTGGAGCTTGGATAGAAAATGAAATTTGCATATGGTAAAGGGTCTTTTACTGTCAGCCTAGAAACACAACCAAAACCTGAATTGTTTAGAAATCCTTCTTTTTCGATGACCTGTCTTCATTTTCATGCAAAGCTCTAATTGAGAAATTTGTAGGTCTTGAAATTCTAAACAACTTTGTTACGAGGCATCTTAGGCGAAAGTGGCCAGAGGATGGACTTTTTAAATTTCTAAGCATCTCTGGTCTGCAGGTCAAATTTAATTTGAGAGATAAATTCAAATGGAACTCATATTTACAGACAGATTTTTGTATTAGACCTTTCGACAAATTTGTAGATCTTGAAGAGTAGAACATTTCATCCGATGGACACTTTTCCAAATTCGGCTTTTAAATAGGTCAAATAGTCCATATACAGTAAGGGAGAAAACAAAAAATGCCCTGGAATTACCTGAGTCGCTGACCGGTGGGGTCCAGCTGTCAGCGCCGCCCTGCATCGCCAGCCCGCGAACGCCATGCGTTCGCTGGCGTACGGGCAGCTCCTCCACCCATGGATCGCCCCTGCTGGCCGCTGCGTTAAGTGGAGAACACTCTCCTCTCTCCGTTCCCTTCGGCCATTACCACTCCCGAGCTCACTCCCTCGCTCGATTCGCCTCGTCAGTCCGAGCCGCCCTTGGCGGACTCGAGCACGAACTGAGCTCGCGCCGCCCTCTCCGCCACTCCCCGCGCCTCCACAGCACCACCACCGTGCTCGCCGCTCCGCCGTGCACCTCCTCAACTAGGTCTCGCCGCTGAACCCCACTCCACCCCTGAGATCGACCTCGCCACGCCGTCCGGTTCACACCGACGCCGCGCCGGTTCACCGCAGTTCGTCGCCTCCGCCACCTCATCAGCGCCTCCATCCTCGATGAAGCCTAGCCGAGGTAGTGCGCCGCACCGCCGGACACACCCCGCGTCGCGGCCGCGGCGAGCCGGAGCTCGCTGGCGCGCGTGGCCGCGGCCGTCGAAAGGAAGAAGAAGGGGGACGGGAATATTTAGATCCGGCCCCTGTGTTTTTTTGATTTCATGCTTAAGTCCTGCGCACTGTTGACTGTGTCTTGGGAAACTTGCATGCTAGCCCCCGATGTCTATGCATAATCACGTTTAGGTCCTGAGTCTGTTATTTTTCGAATTATTTGGTATTATTTGAACTGTGAACTCGGAAAAATCTTAATAAATCAAATAAAAATCCAAAAAAGGTAAACTCAGTGTCTATGAACTCCTCATGAGCAGATCTACAGGATGGGTATGATGTAAATATGTGCATAGACCATTTTGCCCCTGATTTTGTGCATGCATGTTAAATCAACTAAAATGTGAAATGTGGGCTAAATGAGCTCTAAAAATTGTGAAACTTGAACATTAGTGTTGTTAGGGTATATATGCTCACTGTGATTTTGGTAGCTCTAGTGTTCACTGTTTTATTACTGTTTTGCCCCTGCATGTGATATTTAGCACAAAAGTAAATGTGAAAATGGCTACAATATGAAAAGTTGCTCTAGGTGGTTTTGTACATTTTATATATGCTCTCTGTGGTATATGTGACTCACTGCTAAATGATGGCACTGTCCATGTTAAGTTTGATTTGTGTTTTAAAAATAACAATTCCATGCATGATTAACTTAATAAATAGAAAAAGTGATTCTATCATTCTCAATAAATTCTATGAAAAATCTGGTAGCTTGCTAATGATGTCTTAGCTCCAGAAAGTATACCTGTACATTTTATTAGTACTGTTTTGTTCTATATGAATATTATGATGAATTTAAAATGTGGAAAATAGATGTCCTATGAAAATGTGGATTCTGAGCTTGCTGATTTTTATGCTTACACTTCATGCAATGTTATGCTGCCTATACAAAATTCATGCCCTGATTCCACTGCTACGAGTTATGAAAAATCTGGAAATTTAAAAGGCTGATATTTTGTGTGAATTCTAATAAAATAATTATAAATCTTTTATGGCTGGATTTTTGGCAGTAGGTTAGTACAGTAATGATCTTGCTGTAATAAATGTTTGAGATCATTTGAAACTATACAACAGTATGTATCTGGCATGAGAACTTTAATTCAATAAATGGATAAACCTGTATAATGGATATATGTTATTTAAAAGTGTAATCTTGCTTACCAAACCATTTTGCTTGCCGCCAGTCTTCCATGATATAATACATGATGTGTTAAGCTAGGATGTGATGGTTTGTATGATTTCTTAGTGATGGTTTGTATGATTTCATGTGTAGGATAAGCTCAACATAAGAATGCATGAGTTAATTGATTACTCGCTGCTCATCAAGATTTATGTTCTTTTGCAACCATGATTGCATTGCATTCTTTTGCACTCATTTGCAGATAATGTCATCCATATAGATCCCGCAAATGAGATGCCGACACAGGAGCAACCGGTGATCGAGGAGCCGGACGACGGGCCACTGCAGGAGCAGCAGCTAGAGGACCCGCAGCCGGTACCCAACTTCGCACCGGAGGCACCCACTGACCCTAGTGAGGAAGGTAGGCAGGAATGCATAATTCCCAGCTTACTTGAATCATTTACTATTTATGCATGTGCATTAGGTGTTGCTTGAAGCCTATTGCAATAGAATACCTGGCCGCCCTGGCTCTAGCACCTATCATTAGAGTTCGTAGGACGAGTTGCTTAGAATGGCTAGGTGCGAGTAGACACGAGTGTGTGGACTCGTCGCGTTGGAAATTTCAAAAGCAAAGAAAGTCACATGATGAAGATGTGTATGCTCATGACTAAATGGAGACCGGGCGGAGATTTATTTCAGTATTTACTTTTCATGATGTCGCACATTGGACTCCGCCCGAGTCGCATAAGGCCCATTCGTTGTTCGTCTGCTGACTGGCATAACATTGCTAGAGTGCTTATCTAGGCCGTGGAACCGGTGAAAGCTTACTTGTGCCATCCGAAGTTTTCGAGCCGCCGCTCATCCACTGGAAGGAGGCCGCTGGGCCCGGGGGAGCTTGTAGTCGAGGGAGGGCTGACCCGGTACGCCGTGGTATCGCTTCTAAGACAGCACAACCCGGGGGTTAGGTGAGGGCCGTTTGAATCTTGGGATGGGACAAGTGGAGATGGGGCGTATATGTGGGAAAGCTACGGCAAGTAAGCATATACTCCTGGCACGTTTAGTTATTCCCGGAAATTAGAAATTGATTAGAATCGCTGATGCTCACCAGGTGTGAGAATGCCAAATATCACTGTTGGGCAACGTAGTAACAATTTGAAGATGTTGATGATTAACATTCATGTTTTTCAATACTACCATGCTTGTATTATGATGATTAATTTTTAGCAAGTTATTATTATTTTGATGATATATGCAAATGATGGAATATGCTACTTTATGTTGACATATCATACTGCTAATTAAAATGGAAAGCTAAGGATCCACCTGTTAGTAAGCAAGCTTTGCGTCAGCCGTAAGCCCATCCATTAAGTCCTACTGAGTAATTAGTACTCAGGGTTTGCCTCCACTATTGGTTTTCAGGTATGGAGTTCTTAGTATGTACCTATGTTGGTGGAGGTGCATGCCCTGATCAGGAATGAAGGATGACATGTGTGGCATGGGAGCAACATCGGTGGGCTCGGTGTTGTTTCATCTAATGAAAGTCTTTTGGTTATCATGAACTTAGAACTTTAAATTTCCACTGCGAGATATTTTCGAACTTGCCTTGCGAAGGCTTTATTTGGAACTTGTATCTTTATTTTGAACCGGTTTGTAACTTAATTCTACTTATTACCTCGTTTCAGGTGCCTGTGATGATGTAACTGTTGTGGCTCCATCGAGGGCTAGATGTGTGTGATGTCGGTTCCTCTGGGAAAGGGTTATATCGGGAGCGGAATGACTTTCGACGGACGACCTGGGTTTAGTTTGGTCTAAGTGCACTGCGAGCCAATGGTGGCAGGTGTGCTTAGCTCAGATTAAATCGGCAGTTTCGCCACATTGGATGCTTGGTTTGACGGTTGGATTAGACTGCCTTTGTGTTTCTTTGCAGGTTTGGATCAATGACGTGGCAAGTGGGCTTGGCTGGATGGTGGGGCGGCCAGGGTGCATGGTCAGCCGACCCTACCACTAGGTCGGGTGACCCAGCAAGTGGTCGGGCAGCCAGGACCCATGGCTGGCTGACCCAGGCCCTTTACCTACAGTGCCCATCTTTGATCCTTGATAGCTTTTCAACTGTTTTATGTCCATTTTGGTACCTGCGTCCAAATATTCATACAAAACTAATGCAACTCATTAGTAGTAGGGGTTAGTCCATTTTATTCACATGCCTTGCTTCATTTGGTGGATAATTGATGGTAGATATCGTGAGATTTCGACCGTCAACAATCCCCATCCTGATAGGCATACCAATCGACCGCCCAAAGGCCAAAAGAAGACCAAAGTTCTCCCAAGTTCCTCCACCAGAGTTAGCTAAACCCATCACCATGAAGAACATCTAGGCACCTGCAGCAGAGTGTGTGGAAGAGCTACCAATGAGAGCCAATGGGCAGGCCTCATTGCTTTCCTGGTGTGATGAGTAATTGTCAACTAGCACAAGTCCTCCAATGGACAAGAGGCCCTCCGATGGACTGGAGGTAGGAGATGAAGACCCAGATGGACATGGGTAGAAGACCTCAATGGACTGAGGCAAAGGCTCAGCATTTGTCGGTCATGGGAGCTCGATACACGGAGGGGCGGATTGGCAACGGTGGAGTAAGTGCTCCGATGGATGGTGAGGATGCTCCGATGGAATAGAGAAGCCGGTTGCATCCGTGGTGCTCCAACCTGAGTGCATGGCGTGAAGACATGCGAGAGTGCTTTGGTGGTTTCGGCTCAAAATTGCCACCCAAGCTATCCAGACCTTGGTGAGTTGGGCCATGACTCACCAAGATAGAAGAGATGGGCCAAATCCGGCGTAGGTAAAGACTTCCTAAAGTTTTCCGGTGTCTAACTTCAAAATCGGGTGCGCATCACGGATTCGACTACTAGCCATGTGGAGAACATCTTAGGATTGCGTGGAACTTACTAAGAACTAGACTTCATCGTGGTTGTCCTTCCCAAAATATCTTGTACTCTTTCGTTTCAGCCCCTCAAGGCATTTTTAGTTGTACAGACTTAAGTGCAAAACTATCTGAACAGCACTAGGGTATAAACAGGTCAAGGGATGGTCATTGGAACCTCCTCTTGGCAAGTTACGATTTGCTTGGTAGAGTGATTTTCATCCCTAAGCTAAGAGCTTCATTTCTAGAGAGGTTAGAGTAGGATTTAGCCTCCAAATCAAGGGGGAAGGTGAGGGTGGTTGCATGGGAGAAAATCCTTGGTGTAATCTAAATCTTGAGACCATTTTGGGCCATCTAATCCAAGTGATTTCGTGCAGCAAGCTTGTGTGCTTCTCCTCCCCTTTTCCATTTGGTTTTTGGCTCCAATCCTTTGCTTTTTGGGTGCTTGCTTTGGCCAAGCTTGGATCCTTTCTATTGCTGGTGTTTTGGACTTTCTAGGAAGTGGAGATTATGTCTTAGAACATCTCAATAATGCAGGATTGCCACTAGCAAGTCATTCTTGAGTTTCCCCTTTCTTGCCCAAGTATTCCCCTCTTCACGAGATCTGAAAGTCCCGTTAATCACGTGATCTTTTTCAGTAGACTTTTTTGGGAAAAGCTAGGAAATGGTGCTAGTATAGCCTTTACAAAATTTTTTGAAGATTGGAGAAATTTTGGTCAAGATTTGGGTTTGGGAGCTCAAGAACCAGGCTAGTTTTCTACTAAACCGCGGACAGTTCGCTTCCAGGCCCTGCACAGTCCACCCCTTAAGGGAATACAAATCTTCTCCAATTGAGCTTAAATTTTGTGGAGTGCTTCGTTGACATGTTTGGAAGCTTCAGTTAAAATTTCATGATTTTTGGAGGTCGTTCGTTTGGGTTTTGGCACTTCTTTCTTCGTGCTTCCTTGACCGTCCGCTTCCAGGCCTCGGACAGTCCACTGTAGCTCCCGTTTTTGCTCTAACGAAGTGCCTTTGTTGTTCCCATTGATCGGGGCACTTGATCCCTCTACTACATGCTCATACTCTCTACCTTTGCTCATGCAAATGGAGCACACCAAGGTGTGTAGAGTGGTTGGTAGAACCTCGGTGTCTGATTCTTCGGGTTGCTCGTTTAGTGTTCGTTCTTTTGGTCGATGAGTGTGTGCTTCCGCTCCTCGCTTGCTACATATCCTGTGGTTCGGTACCGAGTGCTTCTAGATACGTATCTGTTCAGTGGATGTTATCTAGCTGGTTTTCTGAGTTGTTTGAGTTTGGGGTTTGAATTTGAGTTTTTCGCTGCATCTATTCACCCCCTCTAGTTGCAGTCTATGGTCCAGAAAATGGTATCAAAGCCGGTTAGGTTTCTTCATGCCTTTACCGGTGAGATACCAATAGGGACTATGACTCACCCTAGGAAGATTCTGATTGTTGGCGGTGATTATAATGCATTTCGACCACCAATATTTCTTGTTTCAAGGGTGATTTTTATGCAAGATTCATACATATTAACCAGTTCCATGAGTTGTGTACAAAGATCATGCAAGAACGCAAGTAATGATGCAAATACATGCAAAACATGATGAAACAAGGTGCATCAATGGGAGGTTGGACAAAGGGTGACAAGACCCTGGCCGCCTGGCCAAGTCCCCTGGCGGCCCGGCTTGTGGGTCAGGCCGCCTGTGGCAGAATTGCCAATTTAATTCAAGCTAAGTACACCTGCGACCACATGGCTCGCAGTGCACATAGACTGAATCAAACCCGATAGTCTGTCGAGGTACCCAAAAGGGGCACTCGATGTAACCATCACCCAGGGATGCCGATATCACACACCTTAAGCCCTCGAAGGAGCCACAACAATTAGAACAACCCATCATTTCATACAAACATAGTTTAATTTGTTACAAAACCTTTGCTCAAAATAATGTACAATCACATTAGAAATAAAGCTTCAAATTATCTCACAGCAGAATACATAACATTTTATATATGCCAATAGGCATCGAAAAATAAAATATCAAGGCACGATCGAGCCCACCGTGTCATCCTTGACCACAAACTGACATGTACCTAAAAAATATCAATAACAAATGATGTGTACGTGGGGTACTCGTAAGACATACCCAAGGGCGGTATCAGCCCGACACATTTGAGAGTATGCAAGGATTTTTGTGGACTTGACTTCAAACCTGCATAAACTTACTAGGAGGGAGTCCTTACTTTCAAATTTCATTCATTATTAAAATATTGAGTCATAAGCCTTTTTTGATTCAACATAATTATCATCATGATCCATGATTCATATATCTCAATATTCTCAATCATGTATATCATCATAAGTACCTTGCGGAAACATAAACAAACAAGTACAAGCATGTAATATTGAAAAGGATGATTAAATAAATAACATATTAAAGTTGTTACTACGTTGCCCGTTTGCGATATCTGGCATTCTCACACCTGGTGAGCTTCAGTGATTGGAATCGATTTTTAATTCTCGGGAATAACTACAATTCTAAGGGTATATTTTTACTAGCCATAGCATCCCCACATATAGCCCCCATCTCCACTTGTCCCATCCCAAGTTCCATTCACTCCCGCCTAACCCCCGGGTCGTGCCCTCTTAGGAGCGATACCACAGTGTACTGGCTCAGCCCTTCCTCGAGTACAAGCACCCTCGGGCCACCTTCCTCTCAACCAGTTGGTAGGAATGTGTCTCTGTTTTCCGGATGGCACAACTATGCTTTCATCGGTCCTATACCCCGGATAAGCATTATAGCAATGTTATGCCGACCAGCAAGAGAATAGTGGACGGGCCTTAAACGACTCGGGCAGAGCCAAATGATACAACAACGCACACCACAAGAAGTAGACTTATGCTCCTCCTAGTCTCATCTTTCCATCACATCATATCATATTGCTTTCGAATTAGAGTTTTTTGAAAACCATTTTGAGCAGTGCCCTATCATTTCGTGAGTGAATATGTTCACTCGACTTCTACCGTCTAAGCATGGCTAAGCATAGACTTCAACCTATCCAAACTACTTAGGATATCAGGAATTTATGCATGTGGGGTTTCATACAACTCTTGAACGTAATGCTCAAACAAATATATAGGGTGATGGGACTCTCTAAATAGGTGTAAATGCCTAAGGGGCCTACCTTTGCTGTTGAAAACTTGAACAAACTAATCTAAACTTAGTTTGCTGGGTTGTCAGCCTTTGCCCCAGGCAACCCCTTGATCACTTGGACTGCTCCTCCTTCCAAAAACCACTTTAGGAGCCTTTAGGTGGTATTTGGGTCTTAGTTGGTCTTTTGGACACCGTCGCTTGAAGTAGTTCCCACACTTGTTTCTTGATGACGTATCTGCAGTAAGCGTCACTATATGAATGCCATGCATGATGCAGTGAATGAGATGCACGAATATCAAGCACACATATGAACAATTAATTTATGGATAGGCAGAAAGGTGATTGATAATCTACTAAAATAAGAGTACTTTTGTGAAGATGAAGCAAGCATACACTCATACAATCAGATATTCACAATGCAACACATGAATCCAGTACATGATCAAGTATTAACTTAATTTGTCCTTTATCATACTACATGCAAGCAAAGCATCAAACTGTGATGCCCTTGGCATCTCAAGTGAATTACATTAGAAACATTTGCTTAATTTCATCATTTTATGAACATTTCATATTTGGGGCATCAGTGGATTAAGTCATTTGAAGTAAATTAAACCCAGTTTCTCTGACACTGCATTTACATTTGCCATTGTAACTATAATACTGATGTGGCTTAGATGAAACTTTCTATACCAAACTTGTAAACAATTTCATGAAGAATAACTTTGGTATTTTATGTGTTGACATGCATAATGGTTTGAATGGTGTTTTGGGTCATTTTCTATCTACCTGTGATTTTTGTCCAAAACAGGTCTACCGAGTAAATTCAAATTTCACCAAAACAAAAGTCTCTATGATGCCAAACTTTATATAATAAAGTTGTAGCTTATGGAATTCTAAACAACATTGGTATATTTCACTTTACATGAAAATGAACATACAATGGACTTATGGAATTTCTAAACTGATGGGTGTTGTTGGTCAAAGTAAAGTCTGATTGCTTGAATTCTAATTTCTTTAAGAATTTCAATAGAACTTGTAACAAGCCTTTTGACAAAGGTGAAGATCTCAAAAGGTATTACAATTCCTCTAATTGGAGTTTTTCCAAATTCAACCGCTAATTTAGTCAAAAAATGCGAATTTCAAAGAGCTAGAAAACAAGCCAAAATGTGTTTTCCCTTTTCCCCCTTTTTGTCCCTCCGTCAGGTGGGCCCCGCGATCTGGGCAAGACATCTCCGCCGAGCCATGGCGCGCCATGCAGCCACCGGCGTACGGCGCCTCCCCCGTGCCGTGGATCGCCCCTCCCTCCGGCCACATCCTTAAGAGGAGGGCGACACCCTCACTCTCTCCCTTCCTTCCCTCTCCATGTCACTCTCTGTTTCTCTCCGGCCGCCAGTGACAGGGAGCTCCGGTCGAGCTCGGACCGACTGCCTCTGCTCACTTCTGTGCCTCCCTGTCACCATGCCAGCCATCCTCATCCCCCACTCAACCACCTAGCCTGGTCTAGACCACCGGAAACCCCACAACCACGCCGCATTTCGTCGCCAAAGCTTTCCCCGAACCGCGCTCCATCGCCGCGCCATTCCAGTCATTCCCCATCACAACAGGTAGCGTTGTGAGGTTCCCTAGCCTCCCCTCTCTCTTCCTCAGCCAGCCGCAATGGCTCCCGTGCCTACGCAGGCTAGAACGGCCGCGCGTCGCCGCCTCCCTCCCTCCCTAGTATGAGGTAGAAGATGACCAGGGAGGGAGATGACCCCTTTGCGCTTTAGCCCCTGGAGTTTCATGCTTTTACGATTCCATCCCATGCACTATTCAATGAGTCTTGAAAATATCATGCCCTAGTCCCTGGATCTATAGGTTATTACATATAGGTCCCCAGATCTGAGTTTATTTCCTTTTTAACTCATCATTTTCGGCTGTATCTTTGGAAATTCAGAACAAATCAAATAAAAATCCTAAAAATGCAAACTAAGTTTCTTTGGACTTCTCTTTAGTTGATCTATAGTATGGACATGATGTGGATCTGTGAAAGTACCATTTTGCCCTTGGTTTTGTGCATGGATGCTTAAATGATTAAATAGACAAAAGTGGATTAAATGAGTTCTAAAAATCTTGAAACTTGGACAGTAGCTTTACCATGATATTTATGCTTTGTGTGATTTTTGGTAGCCCAAGCACTTGGTGTTCTGTTACTGTTTTGTCCCTATACGTGTATTATGTGTGCATTATGAACATGAAAATGTTTTCGACACAAAAGTGCTCAAAAAATAACCTCATGGAATTTGTATGCATTCTTTATTACCTGTATATCTCACTGACAAATATGGGACTGTGCATGTTAAGTTTTGGTGGTGATTTAAAAATGACAATATAATGCTTGTTAAAGTAAATAATAGGAAAAAGTGCCATATAATGTAAAATAAATTATAAAAAAAATCATGCTTTATAGTTAACTTTAGGTTCTAGGAATCATTTTTGTGAATTTTATTGCTAACGTTTTGAGCTGCATGCAAAATAAGATTTAATAAATATTTAGAAAATTGATGACCTATCAAAACATAGTTATTTTGCTTACTGGATTTTATGCATGCTGAATATTATATGATAGACTTGCTGTTAAAATTTCATAGTCAGAAACCATTTCTATAATTTATGATAAATCTAGGAAAATTAAATGATAGATAGATTGTGGGAATTTCCAAGAATGAGTTGTAAAGCTTTTGTTGCTGAAACTTGGCTGACAATATTGTGCAATATTTATCTACTTATCATAAATATTTGGACTCAATTGGGACTGTTTAGCAACCTAAACTCAACCTGGGTGAGTTAAAGAAATAAATAAACCCATTGCATAAATGTAATAGGGTAGATTTGCTATGTATGCATAATGTTGCATAATTAGAATTTGTCCACTCACTGCGAGTTCATTATGTCGACATATATGAAGGATTGACTTAGCCAAGATGATGGTTTGTACAATTTCTTTGTAATGGTCAGAACTGACCAAGAAAATGTATAGTTTATGCATTCTTCTCGACTCATTTGCATATCATATCATGCATATAGACCCCGCGAATGAAGGACCCACGTAGGAGCAGTCGGTGGTCAAGGAGCTAGACGACGAGCCCCTACCCTAGGATCCAGTGGACCAGCAGCAGGGAGATCAGCAATTGATCCCCAACTTCGTTCCGAGGCAGCTGCTGACCCGAATGAGGAAGGTTGGCAGGACCATAATTCTCCCCGCTAATGTAATGTTGATTGCTTAATGATTACGCATACGCATTAGGAATTGATTGAAAACAAGTTCATTAGATTCCCTGGCCGCCCTGGCCCTAGTGCCTATATTTAACGTCCGTTGGACGAGTATGCATAGAATTTGCTAGGTATGAGTAGACACAGGTGAATGGAGTCACTCATCGCGTAGGTGGTTTCAAAATCACAAGGATATTACTATTGTGGCAATTATTACTTATGCTCATGATCAAATGGAGAATGGGTAGAGATTTTATTTCAGTATTTCCTTTTAATGATGTCGCACTATGGACTCCGCCCGAGTGATTTAAGGTCCGTTCGTTGTTCGCCTATTGGTCGGCATAACATTGCTAAGGTGCTTATCTGGATCGTGGGAGTGGTGAAAGTCTTTCCTGAGCTTGTCCGAAGTTTTCAAGGTGCTGCCCATCCACTTGCAGGAGGCCGATGGGCCTGGAGGCACTTGTAGCCGAGGGAGGGCTGACCCGGTACGCCGTGGTATCGCTCCTAAGGGGGCACAACCCGGGGGTTAGGTGGGGGTACATTAAATCTTAGGACGAGACAGGATAAGATTGGGGATATATGTGGGAACGCTACGGTTAGTAAACACATACCCTTGGCATGATAGTTATTCCCGAGAATTAAAATCGATTTGAATCGCTGATGCCCACAGGTGTGGGTATGCCAATGCCTTTGACGTTCATCGTAGTAATTACTCGAATATGTTGTATCTGTTACTCATGTTTTCTAATACCACATGCTTGAATTGTACTGTCTACATTCCTGCAATTTATTATTACCATGATGTCACATGCAAAGGATGAAACTTGTTACTTTATGGTATTATACCACTGTTTAAAACTAATGGCAAAGGATCCACTAAATAGCAAGCAAGCTTTGCATCAGCTGTAAGCCAATCCATTAAGTCCTACTGAGTAATTAATACTCAATATTTGCCCCCACATTTTGAGCGCAGGTATGGAGTTCCTTGTGTGCACCTGTGCTGGAGGTGGTGCATGTCTCCATCAGGGATGAGAGTCCTCATGTGTGGCACAACAGCAATATCCGTGGGCTCGATGTTGTTTCACTTGATGCAAGTCTTTTGTTGCTTATTATGAACTTCGAACTTTAAACATCCGCTGCGAGATACTTTTAAACTTGTTTATCGTATGGTACTATGTTGGAATTTGTATTTTATTTCAAACTAGTTTGTAAACTAAATCTACTTATGCTATATTCATCTGCCTATGATGATGTAACTGTTGTGGCTCCATCGATGGCTGTATTTGTATGATGTCGGTTTCTCTGAGTTTGGGTAATATCGGGACCCGAATGACTCTCGACGGACGACCGGATTTAGTTCAGTATAAGAGCACTGCGAGCCATGAGGTGGCAGGTGCGCTTAGCTCAGATTAAATAGGTGGTTCTGCCATAGCTGGTATCAGAGCCGATCATACATAGACAACAGTCATGTCATCCAGATTTGATTTACAAACTTATTTTTGAAAACCCCTTTTCAAGTAATTGAAAAATGATAGTATCCGATATGCCCATATTAAGGATGTTAGTGTATTACTAGGTCACATCGCTAACATTCTGACCTAGATAGAACTCATATGCATATTTGGCACTTTGGGAACTCACCATATGGGTGTTTATGACCATTCTTCTATTTTGACGTGGCAAGATTCAATTTGCTTGTGTGGGTACTAACCCGGTCTAGCAAAGGACCCTACAGATGCGTTGTCCACGCGGCGCAAAAAGCGTGGATGCCACTTCTAGGTTTAGAGTGGTAATGATGTGAGCATGAATTTTTCTGCAGGTACACTAACCACATGCGAAATTAAGAACGACTAGAGCATTGACTAGTAGCATTAGGGAGTGCCGTGCATAAGTGTCACCGAAATATCCATATATATATATAGGACGTGTGATGTGAGACCGAATATGATTCTATTCATTTTGGGATTATGGTTAAAAGTCAAATAAAATAAATCGTTCGCTAAGAATATACCTTCTGCATGTTCCTTTAATTTAATTCTTTTAATTATATCAAACTAGTGCAATTCACTAATTAAAAGTCTTTCTTATTTAAAATAGATGGCTAGGACCAAACAGACTGCGCGTAAGCCTGTGACCAGGAGGGGCCTTCACACGGTCGGGCAGAAGGCCGTTCCTCTTCCATGTGTGACCCACACTCCCCCTTACGTTGAGGGTGGGACACTTCACACTCGCTGCCGCGATGAGTGCGGCCTCTCTCAGATCCTATGCAGGGCCATGAGGGAGATGAGGCATCGCCCCTGTCCCTTCTACTCCGTGCAGAACGAGCACGACGAGGGGAGTTGCCTTGGCTGTGTTATCCTTCCCGCGAGTCCTTTTTCGGGGGAGCAGTGGCTCTCCGTCTACGGGGCCAACGAGGAGGAGGCCCTTCAAAAGGTAGCCTTGGCGGCTATGACTAAGCTGAGTGGCTCGGGTATGGCAGGTGTCTCTGTGCTACGCTACCTCCCCACCGACGACTACAGTGACGTGGGGGTCCGTCGTCACAAGTTGTTGCAGGAGCAGATAGATACCAGGCCGCATGCTGCGACCATGGAGTTCCCCCGCAGTGTGCACAGGATGTACATCCCCTCTGAGGACCGCGCCCAGCACTACCTTGACCTACACCTGGAGTCGCGGGCCCGTGTTGAGGAGCTGGAGGCACAGCTGGCAGCCCGTGCAACTCAGGACGAGTAGCGTCAGATTGCTCTTGCTCAGGCACAGCAGCAGGTGGGAGAGCTGCAGCAGGACTTGCAGGCAGGGCTTGTTTGGGGCTGTGTCTCAGTTCCTGGGCCAGCTGCAGCACCCTCCTCTTGGGTAGGACCCCCCAGTTGTGCTTTCCTCTACACAAGTGGCGGACCCTCCAGCGCCCGACGCTCACTCTGCTGTTTGAGTGGTTTGATTGACATGGTAGTTGGTGACTGATCTTTTGTATATGTGGCAGGTTTGGGAGCGATGTTTTGTAGTTTGCCGCTCCGTGCATATTATCATGGCTGTACTAAACGATGATGAGGTCGAGAGAACTCATTTGTGTAAGCCATGTAAGTAGATGCTTGAACTCTAAAATGATGCATCGTTTAATAGTTGGTGTGACAACCCCGCATATGTAATGGAAGACCTTTAGCCTTGTGAAGACGTTCTAATATGTATCTAATGGTTGTTGGATGTTTGTGTATGATCTAGAATGATGTAGTGTGCTATGAGTTTGAGAATTGCACCCAGAGTTTTGTTTCAAGTGCAAGTCTGAAATTCTAAACTGCAGTAGCTTTAATTGAGCACAGCGTGAAATTTGGAAGGATTTGGATTGAATTTTGTATACCAAACTTATTGAGAACTTTTGGTTGCACAACTTTGTTAATTGGAGCTTCTTCTGAATGTGCTTCGTTTCCGAGTTATGGTCAGATTACTTTGAATCTGAATTCTGAACTGAAGCAGCATTTGTGGAGCAAGTCCATGTTCCAACCAGATATTGAAGGATTCAAGCTGTGGTTTATATACCAAACATGTAGAGGGTGAAGTCTAGAACAACTTTGTTATATAAAGTTTCTTCTAAAAATGTTTCATCCAAGAGATATAGTCGAAAAAATTTAAGTTCAGAATCTAGACAGAAATAACACAAGGCGACAAACAGTGGAATTTGACCAAGTTGCAAAAGGAATTGAACAAAACTTTATAAACGAAAGTTACAGAGCACAATACAAGGACTAACTCTTCTACGGGTGTCATGACGTGAAAATGTACTGATTATGAACAGTTCTCAATTCAAACTGTGGCTGTCTCAGAATTGGCTGAAAATTTTGTGTGCAGCTAGTAAATCGGGGTTTTCCCAGTTATACAAGTCCGGTTGACAAAAGCGCTATATACGAAAGTTGAAGGCAACTAAATTTCAGGTAACCGTCGCATTTCAATTTTCACCTAGATCGGTCATTTTGACACTCAAAGATTTTGAGATGAGAGCTAATACTTTATATGCAATGATATGATTCCGTTTTACATGCTTTCATGTATTCACAACATTGTCTACGATGCTATGATCATACGATCATTTGCGTCTAATTGCATGAAATTGTTGGACTAAGCCCGACTGGCCTCATTCTTACACATGGTGAACACTCACAATGGTCAGTGGTCAGGGCAGTAACCGCATGGTGCTCCACCCCCGCCGGAGCTAGCCACCCTGGTTGTACAGTAGGCTGAGCTAATCTGCATACTGGTAGAAGATCGCCAGGCCCGTGGGCAGCAGCAACCGTGGGAGCATCGGCCTCGTGGCATCACCTATCAGGACTTTGAGGGGCTGCGACCTCCCGTCTTCACCAACTGTCCTGAGCCATTGAGTGCTGATGACTGGCTTCACACCATCCAGTCCAAGTTCACTGTTCTTCTAGGGATTACCGAGCAAGAGAAGGCTCAGTTTGTAGCTCAGCTTTTCCAACGACCTACGGGGCATGGCATGCCACTTTCCTTGCCATGCAGCAAGAGGGCCATGAGCCCACTTGGGAGGAGTTCCGTCAGGCTTTTCAGTCCCACTACATCCCGACGAGTTTGATAGAGCAGAAGCGGCGTGAGTTTAGAGATCTCAAGCAAGGCAACAAGTCTATGATGCAGTATGTGCAGGCTTTCATCCACTTGTCCCAGCACGCTCCTATGGATGTTGCTACCAATGCTGAGCAAACAGAAAGGCTCTTGAAAGGCTTTGACCCCACTCTCCAGACACATTTGGGGCGACGCTACTAGAGCTTTACCAAGTTGATGGACACCGCACTTAACATGGAGAATCGTATCCGTGCCACCAATGAGGATCAGAAGCGCAAGAGATTTTCTCAGAAGTACAAGACCACATACAAGCCACCATAGCAATACTACCAGCAGCCCCGCTTTGTGATCCAGCCCAATCAGCCAGGATGGATCCACAGGGCACCACAGAAGCAGCAGTACCCCTCCTATTTAGCACTAGCACAGCTACCGGCTCCTTGTGCTCCCACTGTCCCAGGGCCTGGTGCTCCTTGCTATAACTGCGGCAAGGTTGGTCACTTCAGCAAGGACTGCAAGGCACCTCGTAGGATCCAAGGTCCTACCCCTACGGGTGGCAATCAGCAGGGCAGATAGAGAGGGCATGCGCCTAAGACCGGTTGGGTGCACTATGTTCACATGGAGCAGATCCCCGCTGGAGAGTTTGTACTTGCTGGTACATTCATGGTGAGGGGCCACTCATACATTTATTAGTCAATCATATACATCTAAACATGGGATAAAAACTTCCTGCATAACAGAGAAATATCAAATAACTGCACCTGGGAATGCAATTAATACAAATCTGATAGTGAAGAGGCTGAGATTGAGCATAGGGGAGGAAGATTTTACTATCAACCCAGTGGTGCTGCCACACCAGGGGATTGATATCATCTTAGGGATGAACTAGATGACAAAAAACAATGCAGTCTTGGACATTGGCAGCAGGATAGCGCAGTTGAGGTCTACTGTCAGTAACAAAGTTATGAGAATACACATGCCGAATCAGAAGCACATGCCACTTACAGTAAATGCAACTGAATTACAAGAAATTAAGAAGATACGGTAGTGTGTGAATTCCCAGATGTGTTTCCGGAGGAGCTCCCTGGTCTCCCACCAAACCTAGATGTGGAGTTTGCCATTGAGCTTGTTCCAGGCACTACACCTGTGTTAAAGATGCCATACAAGATGTCGCCTGATGACTTGAAAGAGCTGAAAATACAACTAAAAGAACAGTTAGACAAAGGGTTCATTCGGCCTAGCTCATCATCATAGGGTTGTCCTGCTCTCTTTGTTGAGAAGAAGGATCATGGTGGAAAAAGGCTATGTGTTGATTATCGGCCACTGAGTGTAGTGATCGTCAAAAACAAATACCCATTGCCACACATTGACATTCTGTTTGATCAGTTAGCTAGAGCTAAGGTTTTCTCCAAGATTGGCCTAAGGTTTGGATACTATCAAATAAAATTCAAAGAAGAGGATATACCAAAGAAAGCCTTCTCTACCAGATACGGTTTATATGAGTATTTGGTCATGTCTTTTGGATTAACCAATGCTTCGGCTTTGTTCATGTATATGATGAATTCAGTGTTCATGAATGAACTTGAAAAATTTGTAGTAGTGTTCATTGACGACATACTAGTCTACTCCAAAAATGAAGAAGAACACGAAGAACACTTAAGGATTGTACTCACCCGGTTTAGAGAACACAAACTCTATGCCAAGTTCAGCAAGTGTGCATTTTGGCTGAAAGAAGTGGGTTTCTTAGGTCACATTCTGTCTGAAAGGGGCAAAGTAGAAGATGTTCTGAATTGGAAGTAGCCCGAAACAGTGACTGAAATATGGAGTTTTCTTGGTTTAGCGGGCTACTACCGCCGCTTCATCAAGGACTTCTCCAAGATTGCAAAGCCAATGACATCGTTAACCAAGAAAAATGCAAAGTTTGCCTGGAGTCTTAAATGTGAAGAAGCCTTTCAAACACTGAAGAAATTGATAACCTTTGCACCTGTGTTAGCACAATGGACATCACTAAACCATTTGATGTATACTGTGATGCCTCTGGCAATGGGCTTGGCTGTATCTTAATGTAATAAGAGAGAGTAATTGTTTACGCCTCCCGCCAACTAAGAAAGCATGAAGCAAATTATCCAACACATGATCTTGAGCTAGCAGTCGTTGTACATGCACTAAAGACATGGAGATACTATCTACTAGGCAATACTTGTCACATCTACACTAACCACAAAAGTCTCAAATACATCTTCACACTGCTTGAAATTAACATGACACAGAGACGATGGTTAGAATTGATAAAGAATTATGATTTAGAGATTCACTACCACCCGGGCAAAGCAAATGTGGTAGCTTATGCATTAAGCCATAAGGCTCATTGCAATGTGATTGAAGCCTGACCTACAGCAAGGGTGATCTGTTGTGAGGTGAATGAAATCGAAATGCCTACGGGGCAGTAAGCTGAACTCTATAACCTCATCATTGAACCAACATTAAAAGAACAAATCATTGCAGCTAGAAGCAAGATAAGGGCATGGCACATATTCGTGAGGGTATAGATGAGGATAAGAAAGCAAGTTTCACACTTGATGACCAATGTCTCTATGGTTCAAGAATCGTCTAATGGCACTGTTGACGCCAAGATTTGGCCGGTCCATATAATGGGCTTAGATCGACTATGGGCCAAGTAAAGCCTCCCAAGGAAGAGGCGGTGTATTCATTTCAAATGGGCTAACGAGCCATGTATCATAGGAAAATTAATTGCGTAGGGAAAGACTCTGATCAGGACTCTATAAGGAATAGATTCGGCTAGGGTTTGTTAGCAAATTAGGAAAGGGTTGAATTGACATCCAAGACTACAGACTATAAATATGTATCCATACCCTCGAAATAACAGAGACGACTTTCGTTCCACGCAACACAGGTTGTCCCATCATCTCTCGGCGCATCGCGACCTCTAGCAACTAGAGTTCAAGGTAATCGTCAAGCTGCTCTAATGATTTACTTCGTTAGGGCAATAGGCGTTAGTTGCCTGGTAGACCGCGTACAGAAGCGTTTTTTATGGCGCAATCTATTAGTTACCATGATGAATCCCGTGCAAGCCTGGCTTGGCACGAGATCCATTAGTTACCCAGATGAAGCTCAGACCAAGCTTTGCTTGGTGTGAGATCCATCTTTTTACCCTGTGCATCAGCCGATCTATCATGATCTTTGTGCCTCACGACTCAGATCGGCTCATGCACGATCTATCATCATGCTACCTTATCATGATCCCATGTCCTACTATATATGTTTATAACTTTCATATGGTTATATATCGCTAGATTAGCATGATGTCTTGTCTCGTTTGTTCCATGTTTAGATAGGTCTAGTTTATCTTTGCAAGTCATAGATCGGCCCATGACAGAAAGTTCTTGCTATACTCGTGTGTTATGTGTTATGCATGATCGCTTATTCATACATATGGCCAGTCTAGATTAACCAGATCGTCTTGAGATAATTTATGCTTTTCATTACTTAACGTATGCTTTGAGCAATATCAAAAGGAGCACGAGAAGATCGGCAAAGCATGTGCCGATGTCCAGACCTGATGCGACGAGAGCTGATCCATGCAATCTGGCTGGAACGCTAACGTTTATCCTATTTTCTTTTGTTTGTTCTGCAGAGAGAACAGGTGCCAACCGCCATCGCCGCAATCACCTTCTTGGCTGTAAGGTCAAGCCAGGTGGCACGCCCAAACACCGGCGGCAATCAACCTCTAGCAGCCCACTGCCTAGCTGGTTGAGAGCCGCTCTAGGAGGAGCGACCGCTAAAGTCCACATACACCTCCTGTCTCTCATCGTGCTGCTCGTCGGAACGCTGCTCACCGGTTTCCCGCGACAACACATTTTTTGGCACGCCTAGTGGGACATAAAGATCATGGCAGAAGATAACGCTACTCACGATGAAGACAAAGAATTCGGGCCCATCGAGAAAGTGGAAGACCTGTCTGAAACCCATCAGCGCCAATTCATCAAGATTCTCGAAGATCTCAAAAAGAAGATTCTCGCCATGTACACCAAGTCAGGCCACGGGAGAGTCAGGATGCATAGGGTCCCTACGTCCCCCCAGGACGAAATCGACCTCACGTCCCCTTCCCGCGAGCACATCGAGGTGCTTCAGTGAGGAGATTCAGAGGATCACGGCGCACGCTCTCATACGGCAGTCAGAGGCAACCATCAACCACATGGACAATATCGTCGTCAAGACTGTCAGAGCTGCCTTGGCTGATGAGCCCCTCTATATCATCGGCCCCTCATTGAACGAACATGTGGGGGAAGCCATGTTCTACTCCAGGCCGATCAATCCCATTCAGATCAAGGTCCAAGGAGATAATGTCGTCGAATTCGTCATGCATCCTCCACGTGACGGCATTCCACACTTGGAACCTCGTGTTTACTCCTCTCCTCCTCTGGTCATCCCGGAGGGGTACTTTTGTCAGCTCAGATATCGGCAGTTGCAAGAAGGAGAGAAGTGCCCAAAGCCATACCCCAATGCCGTGATGGTCAAGCCCAAGCCAAGTCAAGCACAGGGTGCACCTGAGCCCCGGTCACCTCGCAAGCCAACTAAATCAGCTGACCAGGAGATGGCTGAGTGGGAGCGCTTTTATGGTACCGGGCTGATTCAGCATAATCAAGCCACATCGGGGAACAACATCGAGGCCATGGTGCAGTCACAGATCGCCGAAATAATGCAAAATCAGTATGGGTTTGCGCCAAAGCAAGGGGCAATTAGCTACGCCAAGCCTTATCCTGAGGTGTATGATTTACTGGAGGCCCCTCCAAAGTTCAAGATCCCTAACTTTTCCGAGTTCAATGGTAATGAAGGTGCCAGCACTATCGAGCATATCAGCCGATATTTGGCGCAGCTCAGCATCGCGTCTCGAGCCGAACACAAGAAAATTGGACTGTTTTCGTTATTGGTTACTGGGCCAGCCTTTGGTTGGTACACCACTCTTCCTCTGGGGTCAGTTACTACATGGAAGCAGATGGAGGAGAAGTTCCATGCATAATTCTTTTCGGGGACTAATGAAGCAACAATTGTCGACCTGACCGAAGTTCGTCAGCACCCAGGTGAGTGGGTTCATCAGTACATCCAACGGTTCCACGAGATCAGGAACAGATGTTTCTCCCTGCAGCTTCCAAAAAAGGCTTTGGCAGAGTTGGCCTTCAAAGGCCTCAATAAGGTTTTCAAGGGTGTTTATGGGCCGAACAATTTCAAATCCATCGGCCACTTGGTCTCCAAGGTAGCTGCTTACGAAAGGAGCCATCCAGAGCTATTCCAAGAGAAGCACCGAAGGAACATCGGCTATGTCCAAGCCGATGAAGAGGACACAACTGACGATGCTGATGCTTACCTTGTGTAGTGGACTTGAACGAACCAGCCGCTACAATGCCAGTGGGTGAAGCAGTTCGAACCAACCACTGGTTTCGACTTCGATGTCACTAAGACAGAGCAGATCTTTGACCTACTGCTCCAAAGAGAAGCGCTTCGTACCCATGGCCGGGCATCAGATACCCTCGGCCAAAGAAATGCGCGGCCGTAAATACTGCAAATGGCATAATAGGTTGGATGGACATGACACGAACGATTGCAGAGTGTTACGGATCGAGATACAGAGGGCTATCGAGCAAGGAAAGTTGGTTTATGCTAGGCCCTCATTGAAGATCGACACAGCACCTTTCCCAGTCAACGTAGTATACGCAGTCCCTCATCCGTTGGAGGCTAGTATGCCGGCCAGGATGGGTAGATCGGCTTTTCGTGGGCGGGTCAAGGAGGCGATCACCGCAGGCAGGGTCTTACACCGTGGCACAGAAGAATCTGACATGATAGCAGCCTTCTCGATCAACATGGTCTAGCCTTCCAAAGAGGATAAAGGGAAGGCCAAGGCTGATCCACGTGATGATCTCCCACTCGAATTCAGGGCCGAAGAACACACTTCGGTTAGGACAATTGAGAGGAACCGATGGTGCCACCCCAATTCTGGAGCACTGATCGGCATGTACGCTCGGCATTACCGTCGCAATGAAGAGCGTCTCTGGCTTGATGAAGAACAAGCATACCGCCGCGAGCAGCGGCACTATCACGAGGAGCTTCACCGAGACCTCTCACGACCATCCAAGCATGATGAATAGCGCCAGGCAAGCCGATGGGAACGCAACGGACATCCCGACGCCGTCGACTGTAGAGAGCATTGGAGATGTCCCTACTTCCACTACTGCTGGAGCCAAGGTATGGACAGGTTACTCACCCCTGATAATTTCCTCGAATGCTCCGCTCACAGGGCCAAGCGTGGCAAGCCGTCGGTGTTTGAATGCCTGGGACGCCTTCCATCACCGCCTCGCCGCCGTGCGTCATCTTCATGGCGCAACCATACACCTCCGCCTCGAACGCCAGGATACGTATCAAGGGATCGACAGGCGCCTCCATCGCGTAAGCCGACACCACCCCTAGCAGCTCACCCTAATCAGCCACCACGATCTGAAGAGGACGAGGCTAGCCAACAGTGAGAAGAGTGTCACCTGCCGAGGTGGTGTCCAGAAGGTCTATCTAGATCGTAGAAGCGGAGGGTGCAACGCCTGCGTAGCCTCAAGCAAGCCGAAGTAGAGTATCTTTGGCAGTTGAAGAAGGACGTGGGGATCTCACAGATTCCCAGCTTGCAGCCGGAGCGTAACCTTGTATGGAAGCGCAAACCTCAGGAGGAGGTAGCCAAGACATCCGTTAGGCTAGTGCCTGACCAGTTGGCTAAAGAAGCTAGTAGGGGCGAGCCATCGGACGTGGATGGTGAAAGCTAGTCGGCCGATGATGTGGATTTCCAAGAGAAGGTTGGGGCACTGTTCGGCAGGCCAGCGGCGGGTACTAACATGGTTTTTGTCTTACCGATGGAATTTTGCCCGCCCTCTGAGCAACAGATGGCCGAGTCAACAGCGCAGCTCAACCTCGGCCCCACAGTTGGCATTTTCAAGAAGCCAGGAGACAAGAAGTATCGACATCTCAAGCCTCTTCACATAAGAGGCTATATAAATGGCAAGCTAGTCGGCAGGATGCTCGTCGACACAGGGGCAACGGTCAATGTCATGCCGTACTCTATGTGTCGCAAGTTGGGCCGCTCCACTGAAGATCTCATCAAAACCAACGTCACTCTTAACGACTTCAAGGGAAACTCGTCGCAGGTTAAGGGTGTGCTCAATGCAGATCTCATGGTCGGCCGCAAGACGTTGAATACATCCTTCTTCATTGTGGACAACCAGGGTCCTACTCAAGGTCCTTACTCGGTCCTACTTGGCCAAGATAGGATTCATGCTAACTATTGCGTCCCATCCTCCATGCACCAATGTCTCATCCAGTGGGATGGAGATGACATCGAGGTAGTTCCTGCTGATGAATCATGCGATGTCTCGATGATAGAAACACTGTTTTGGAGTTTAGATGAAGCGGAGTGTCTCTCAGGAAGGCCAGAGCCAGACTGGAGCTTCGTCGATCTCGCAAAAAATGGTATTACGCCGGTGCGGGCAGCCGGCGGCAAGTCTTAGATGACCATCGATCCTTGCGACATGTATCAGCCGATCGCATAGATCAGCACATGACTAATTGTAAAAACTCTATGGCCACGAAGGCCGTAGTGGCCAATCTTTGCGATCGGACCAAAAAATTTGTAATTCAATGATGAATAAAACTTTTGAGGTGGCCGAGCTCCGTCCTCGGCCCCAATATGTTGGCGTGATTCATGTGTCTCCTGATATAAATGATCTCTCAAGCGATGATCAACCATTTGACGATATGAGGGAGGAAGAATCAGCTCGTTCGCATCCTACGCCAGCATCATCTAGCTCCACGAAGGAATTTGTAGAGGAAGGCAAGCTTGGGTTCAGCTTCACTACATCTGACGAACTTGAGCAGGTCGACATTGGCCCAAGTGATCGACCTGGACCAACGTGGATCAGTAAAAAGCTCGACCCAGAATTTAAGGCCAAACTAGTTGAGCTGTTAAGAGAATTTCCAGACTGCTTTGCATGGGAGTACCATGAGATGCCTGGCCTCGATCGATCTATTGTTGAGCATCGGCTCCCCATCAAGCCAGGTTACCACCCGTATACCCAGCATCCTAGGAGGATTGATGCAAAAATTCTTGATACAGTCAAAGAGGAAATAGAGAGGATGATTAAGGCTGGTTTCACCCGTCCTTGCCGATATGCAACTTGGATATCGAGCATCGTCCTAGTATGGAAGAAAAGCGGGAAGCTCAGGATATGCATCAACTTCAGGGACCTGAATAGGGCTACTCCCAAAGATGAATACCCGATGCCCATTGCCGAGTCGCTCATAGATGCTGCAGCTGGCCATAAAATGATGAGTTTCCTCGACGGTAATGCTGGATATAACTAGATCTTCATGGCTGAAGAGGATGTATACAAGACCGCTTTTCGATGCCCTCAGGGATTATTCGAGTTTGTGGTCATGACCTTCGGCCTATGTAACGCCGGAGCAACGTACCAGCGAGCCATGAATTACATTTTTCATGATCTCATAGGTCAGCTCGTCGAGGTATACATTGATGACGTGGTGGTCAAGTCAATCCTGCAGGAGAATCACTTAGCCGATCTTCGCCAAGTTCTTAAGCGTACGCGGAAGCACGGTATGCGGATGAATCCTAACAAATGCGTGTTCGGGGTCACTGCTGGACAGTTCCTAGGGTTCATGATACATGAGCGCGGAATAGAGATCGGCTCAAAGAGCAAGGATGCCATCAGAATGATGGTACCCCCAAAATGCAAGAAAGAGCTCTAGCAGTTGATCGGAAAGATCAACTATATTAGACGGTTTATCCCAAATCTGTCGGCAAAACTTGAAGCCTTCATGCCACTAATTCGAACTCAAAAGAGTGATGAGTTCATGTGGGGACCGGATCAGCAGTTGGCGTTTGACAACCTGAAGGGGTATTTAACTGCGCCACCAATGATGGCTCCACCTCGTCTTGACTTCCCCTTCACAGTTTATCTATCGGCCGATGAAGTTTCCATCGGCTCGGTGCTGATTCAAGAAGTTGATGGCAAGGAGCGTGTCGTCTACTACCTCAGTCGGCGCCTTCTCGACGCGGAAACCAGGTACTCTGAGATGGAACGTTTATGTTTATGCTTATATTTTACATGTACAAAACTCCGTCACTACCTGCTCAATGCCGAGACACTGGTCGTTTGCAAAGCCGATGTCATAAAGCATATGTTGTCAGCATCAATCCTTAAAGGGAGGCTTGGCAAATGGATGTTTGCATCGTCAGAATTTGATATCAAATACAGACCAGCGAAGGCCGTCAAGGGGCAAGCACTAGCCGATCTTATCATAGAACGATCGGCTCCAACTCCCTGTTTCGTTAGTATAGCATCTTGGGCTCTGTTTTTCGTGGTTCCGCATGCGATGCTGGTTGTTGTGTCGAGCTCTTTGTTGTTTCCCTTCGGGGGGCACAGTATGAGTTTGCTTTTCAGCTCAGCTAGCGGTACACAAATAATCAAACAGAGTATGAGGCTCTGTGTAAAGGCCTTGAGTTGCTACTAGAGGTAGGAGTCGAAGCAGCGGAGGTATTTGGTGACTCCCAAGTAGCCATCAACCAATCTACGGAGGAGTTCAACTGTGCAAGCGACTTGCTCTGTCCGTATTTCCTTCAAGCTCAAGAATTGATGGCTAAATTCCGTTATATTCAGCTCAAGTGGATCCCAAGGAATGAGAATGCAGAAGCCAACAAGCGCTCACAGATCGCCATTGGATACACAGAATTAGCCGGCGACGTTTGTATCGACACTATGCAATTGGCAACAGCCGATTGGAGAGCCAATCTCCTCAATTACTTGAAGGATCCGGCTCGGGGGGCAGACAAGAAGATAAGACAGCGAGCCCTGAGGCATGCGCTCATTGGTGATGAACTTTACTTCAGGACCATGGAAGGGCTGCTGTTAAAATGCCTCAGACCGAACGAGGTGTTACAGGTCGTGCACGATGTCCACGAAGGGGTGTGCGGAGCACATCAATCGGCCCATAAAATGAAATGGCTGATTAGAAGGATAGGTTATTACTGGCCTACTCTATTGGAGGATTGCTTCAAGTACTACAAAGGTTGCCAGGAGTGTCAAAGGTCCGGTGCTGTCCAGATGGCTCCGGTGGGGCCACTAAATCCCGTTGTCAAGCCCTGGCCGTTCAGAGGCTGGGGCATGGGCATGATTGGGCAAGTAAACCCTCCAACCAGCAAAGGCCACAAATGGATTTTAGTGGCCACTGATTATTTTACTAAATGGGTAGAGGCTGTGCCGATGAAGAACGTCACGGCTAAGGATGTGGTGAACTTCGTTAAGGAGCATATCATTCACCGATTCGGTATTCCGTAGACTATCACCACAGACCAAGGGACAGTCTTTTTGGCTGAGGAATTCAAAAATTTTGCCAAAGAAATGGGCATCACATTATTGCAGTCGTCGCCCTATTACGCTCAGGCCAATGGACAGGCTGAGGCATCCAACAAGAGTCTCATCAAGCTGATCAAGCGGAAGATAGATGAATATCCTAAGCAGTGGCACGATCGGCTCTCTGAGGCATTGTGGGCATACAGAATGTCATGTCACGGGGCGACCAAATGCACCCCATATCAGCTGGTGTACGGCCAAGAGGCCGTCACGCCGTGGGAGATTAACATCGTCTCTCGGAGGGTCCAGTTTTAGAATGACCTATCTGCCGATGAATATTCCTTCCTCATGAATATCAACATGGACGATCTCACAGAACTTCGGTTATGGTCCTTGGAAAAGATTAAAGATAACAAAGCGAAAATAGCAAGGGCTTATAACAAAAAGGTGAAGCCGAAGAATTTCCAGGTCGGTGATCTCGTATGGGAGCTAGTTTTGCCAGTTGGGACAAAAGATCCGGTGTCTATGGATCGGGTCATAGGTTCACCGTATGAGGAGCCGATGTGATGACATTCGGCCCTAAAAACAGCCGATGTGAGGAGCATCGCCTTGAGAAAAAATATATATATATAAAACCTTGGCCAACGTGCGCCATTGGCCACAAATA
The DNA here is from genome assembly GCA_030272315.1 of Paspalum vaginatum. Taxonomy (NCBI): domain Eukaryota; kingdom Viridiplantae; phylum Streptophyta; class Magnoliopsida; order Poales; family Poaceae; genus Paspalum; species Paspalum vaginatum. Next base: position 11,326,069 of record CM059019.1, on the reverse strand, counting down.
GAGCTGATGTAAGTTGAAGCATCGACTTTAGTTCAAAAAAACATACAAAATACTTGCTGTTCATGGTGAGCGACATGCTCGAGGAGCACGCTTCAGGAGCATGATGATCAATTGTCAAAGTTCAAGGAAGAGATCCACTACGAAGCAGAGGGAGCAGTCAACTTCGCTAGATACTGACGAAAGGCTGCAAGGGCCCTAGTGCGCACGGCATCGGCGTTGCTAATTGTCTAGTGATCAGGCTCGTTAGAGCTTGTGACTAGCCTCTTGTTCAGCATGCAGATGCGTGCCAGGTTTGTCTTGAGCTTCGTCGACAGCTACCCTCTCTCTTCAGTAATCTTTTCCACCTCGGCATTGTTCATTTTGATCGATTCTTCGACATCGGCCAAATCCTGAAGAAGGCAAGCTTTCTTGGCATTGAGCTCTTTTCTGGCAGCAAGTAGACTTGCTTCAGTCTTTTGATCTAGGGCCGCCTTTAGTTGATTGGTAGTAGAGCATTCTTTGGCAATCTCTTCTTTTAGCGCTGGTTGGGTAACGCGTGATGTGATACGAGATGAGGCCGCTAGGACATCTTCGCGAAAGAAAACCAAGTGAGTCGATGGCCAAAGTGCTTGCTTCAGATCAGAGGGAAGCTTATCAATGTCTGAGTCCAGAGCCGATCAAATGCCTTCACAGTTCGTCACTAGTTGCTCGATTGGGGCTTACAATTGCTTGATGATATCTTTAAGTTTGGAGATAATCCCAGCAGCGGTTGAAGGCGATACAGGAGGACAGTCCATTGTAAGTTGCTCGCCAAGGGAGGAAGGATCAAAGTTCAGCAGGTTCGCCACGTCAAAAGTCTGACGGCCAAAAAAAGAAGAAGTTCCTATGGGCTGTCTTGAGGTGAAATTGACGTGGTAACAAAGAAAGAGGCTTACCCCAGATTGCTCGGTGTTCATGCTGTCATCTGTGCCTGCATGGCTAGATGCATCCTTGGGAGAAGCGTCTTGATGATCAGGGGAGGTTACTTCTTCATTTGCTACCTGCTCTTGACCATGGGCCTCCTCAGCATCTTGCTCCTGACCATCGGCTTCTTCTTCATCCCGCTCTTGACCATGGGAGTGGTTGCCCTATGCAGCAAGGAAAATTATTCAAAAGAGACTATCAAAGGAAACGCAAAAGTACGGCGGGAGCAAGCTTTATTGGAGAACTAGGGGAAAGTTGGACTGGGGAAGCGCACTGAATTTTGGTAGCAGTCTTCTTGCTTCTTGGTTGACGAAACCCCTTGCCTTCTCGTTGTCGTTTGGACCCAGGGGCAACAAAGATCACTTTATCAAGGGAGGGCGCGTTTGCTTGATATATGGGCATGGGGGCCTTTTGCAAGTATTTAAAAGGCCGGCCTACTTCGTTAGCTGGGACAGAACCTTCCTTCAACTGATCATGAACACAATAAGAGAGCATAGTCACCAGAGGAAACAAGGGAATAAGTAGTGGCTGGAATGGACTTACTCCTTCAGGCGTGGCTTCATGCTCCGGGTTGATAGCAATAAGAGCCGATGCTACTGCACCTTGGAAAAGATGGGGTCTCCAATAATCCCACCAGGTGTTAAAACCATCGGCTGTACGTGTGAATTCTATGTCTTCAGGCACAGATATGTGGCGGAACCGCCGATTTAATCCAGGCTAAGCACACCTGCCACCTCTGGCTCGCAGTGTGATTAGACCGAACTAAACCCGGTCGTCCGTCGAGAGTCATTCGACTCCCGATATTACCTTTTCCCAGAGGAACCGACATCATACACATCCAGCCCTCAATGGAGCCACAACAGGTACATCATCTCAGGCAGTTGAATATAGCATATATAAGCTTGTTTTACAAACCGATTCGAAATAAGAATATAAGTTTCAACATATTACCATACGAAAGTCAAGTTTGAATCAGACAGCGGAAGCGAATTTGAAAACGTCTCACAGCGGAAGAAAATACTTTACTAGTCTTCATGCAACGTTGATCGAGACGAGCAGCACCGAGCCCACTGGTACTACTCTCCTCCAAGTAGTTGTCCGGATGTCGCCGGTACCTGTTCTCAAAAGGTGGGGGCAAACCCTGAGTACTAATTACTCAGTAGGTCTTAATGGAATTGGCTTACGGCTGACGCGAAGCGGCTTACTAGCAAGTGGATCCTTAGCCTTTAGTTTTAAACAATAACATGTGTAACATAAATAATAAGACTTCATCATGTGTATAACCTTCATCACAACTGTAACTTGCAGTAATGTAAACAATTCAATTCAAACATGTGGTATTCCAAAAACCATGAGTATTAAACACTGAGAGTTTAAGTAGTTACTACGTTGCCCGTGTGCATTATCAGCATTCCCACACCTGGTGGGCATCAGCGATTCGAATCGATTTTTAATTCCCGGGAATAACTATCATGCCAGGGGTATATGCTTACTAGCCATCGCGTTCCCACATATAGCCCCAATCTTAACCTGCCTCGTCCCAAGTTCGATTCACTCCCGCCTAGCCCCCGGGTTGTGCCCCCATGACGAGCCTGCCGACATCTCGGTCTCCCCGTCATGAGTACCAAGCTCCCCCGGGCCACCTTCCTCTCAACCAGCGGGTAGGAACGTGTCTCTGTGCTTCGGACGAGCCCAGGAAAGACTTCTCCGGTCCCATATCCCGGATAAGCACTCTAGCAATGTTATGCCGAACAGCAGGCGAACAGCGAACGGGCCTTATGTGACTCGGGCGGAGCCAAACGCACATCACATAATAAAATTATTCTCCGCCCGGTCTCCATTTAAATCAGGAGCATAATATTACTTCCTCAATATTAAAAGTTTTGTAACCTTTGAAAACACCTACGCGACGAGTGACTCCTTTCACTCGTGTCTACTCGCACCTAGCAGAGCCTAGGCAACTCGTCCTACGAACTCTATATATAGGTGCTAGGGCCAGGGCGGCCAGGAGATCTAATGCAATTGTTTTCAATCAACTCCTAATGCGGATGCGTAATGAGAAAATCAATTATCACATTAGCTGGGAGAAATCATGGTCCTGCCTACCTTTGCTTATTCTTACTCAGCCAACAAACTAAACTAGGTTAGTTTGCCGGGTTGTGAGGCTTTGCCCCAGGCAACCCCTTGATCACTTGGACAACTCCTCCTTCCAAACACGACTGATGGGCTCTCCAGGTCGTGTCTGGGGCTTACTTGATCTTCTGGAACACCATTGCTTAAAGTAGCTCCCGTACTTGTTTCTCAATCACGTATCTGCAATAAGCGTTGCTATATGAATGCTATGCATGACACAGTGAATGAGATGCACGATCATCAAGCATACAACTGGTTAAGCAAAATATAAGGCAAACCTCTAGTTACGCAGGTAATGGATTACTAGCTCAACCAAAACCTCCCGACTGGCACTAGCATTAAAACTACTTTTAGGGACCCGAAGCAATCGTGTATGTGCAATTTCACAAGAACCTATACAAAAATCAAGTTATCAATCATAAAGCTAACATGGTGGTGTGAGCCGATAAAACATGCAATAGTTATTTAGTCATTAAGATTACTATAGTAAGTGTGGGGGTTTTTATTGAATATACGGGTTTCACATTTTCGATTATTTATGTAAAATTGCATTATTTCTACTATTTTCAAATCAGAATCACAACCTTACATGCACCACTTCCTACTCTAGTAATGAGTCATGTTCATAACCTAGAGCTCATATCAAGCCCTTAAAGTCACTTGGAGCATTTTTTTCTCCATAGCAATCTTTTTCTAAATTAATATATGCTTAAATACAAGATAAGGGCAAAATAGTAATTAAACAGACAATGCTAGGGCTACCAAAATTTAGACAGAGCCTACACATGTTAATAAGATCTCTGCCCAAATTTCATAATTTTTGAAGTTCATTTTACCCACATTTCCTATTTATTAAGGTTTTTCATGCATGCACATTATCAGGGGCAAAAAGGTCTTTTCCTACTCAACCATCATATCCATTCTGTAGATCTATTTAGTAGGAGTACAGTGCAACAAAGTTTGTATTTTTCTGATTTTTATTTGATTTATTATGAATTTCCAAAGTTTTCAGCCTAATAAAACACATTAAATCGAAAATCATAACAGTCAAGGACCTAAATGTGATTATCTATTACATCAGGGGCTAGCGCGTAAGGATTTGATGACTCAGTGAATAGCGCGCCGTACTTGAAAGAAAATAACCAGAAACGCAGGGGTGCTTTTGAAAATCGACCTTCTTCTTCCTGCCTTTCTTCTTCCTCCGGCCGAACGCGCAGGGGAGGGGATGGCGGCTTGCGCTGGCGGCTGTGGGCACGCACTTGGGGCCGAGCGGGTCCGGAGAGGTGTCCCCGGCCGTGGGGCTTCGTTTCCCCCTAATGGCGTCGCGCGGGGAGGAACGAGTGGATGGGGAACGGGTCGTGAACCGAGGCACGACGGAGTGACAGTGAGCGGCGGTGCGGCCTCGGTCCGGTGATGGGGAAGGGATCCGGGGTCTTGGGGTTCGCAGCGGGGATGGAGGCGATGGTGGCGCGCGCGTTGGATGGGGTGGAGGGGGCCCAGAAGAGGAGACCCGGTGAGCTTTGAGCTCGGACTCGGCCGGCAATGGCGGCCAAGTTCCCCCACGCGAGAGAGAGCAGAGAGGAGAGGGAGAGCGGAGGGGCGAGCGGATGGGCAGTGACCGGAGTGAGAGCTGAGAGCGAGGGGAGGCCGTGGCCACACCCTTTAGCCGGCGCGGGCAGCGGGCGGCGCGTGGCCGGCGGCGTGGCGTGCTCGCGAGCAGGGCGCGGCACGTCACGGCGCGGCAGACGCGTGGGCGAGCCAGCGCAGGGAGGAAGAAGGCGACGCGGTGCAAACCGAGTCCGTTGGACCAAGAGCCACTGACAGGTGGGACCGGGGTGAGGAGAAGGGTGGGAGGTCTACGGACCGGGTGCACGGAGCAAGTGAACCGGCGGAATGTGCTGGCGCGGGCGGCTGACAGGTGGGTCCCGCTCGTCAGTGACTCAAAGAAATTCGAAAAACCCCGAAATTGGAAAACTGGCTTTGACCTTATATACAGGTTTTGGAATTTGAGGATTGTGGACACCCTAGAGGCCGAATTTGGGAAAACCCAAAATACCAAAGTTTCTCTACTCTCCCAGATCTACAACTTTGTCAAAAGGAGTAACATCAGATTCCAAGTTTAAATATGATCAAATTTGAGTTGAACCTGCTGACTCCAGTTTGACCAAAGTTTAATACAAACTTAGAAATTACTAAAGTCTATTTTATGCTCATTTTCAGAGAAAGAGTATTATACCAATGTTGTGTGGTTTTTAATTATCTACAACTTTCTTATATGATGTTTTGCATGACAGGGACTTTTAATTGCTCAAAATTTGAATTTTCCATTCAGGTCTATTTGGACAGAATTCACTAGAAGATAGAAAAGGAGCTAAAACATCTTGCAAACCTTTATGCATGTCAACACACCCAAAAACAAAGTTGATCTACCTAGAATTGTCTACAAGTTTGTTATAGGGAGTTTGGTCTAAAACACCTCATATTTTAAACTATAGTCACAAATGCACTCAGGGGTTTTTCATGTTTTACTTAAAATTTTTGACTTCATGATTTACTAACCTAGTTGTTGCTCTTCTCTAAACATTATTAAGCCAAATCTCTGACTACCACTAATCTAATCACGTGTTAAGATTTTTGAGATGCCGGGGGCATCACAAGATAGCTCCAGATCTGAGAATAGGGAGTACACTTTGGAAGCTACCAGTGTTTCAGTCAGATCGGCTCGGCTTTGGATGCGCTCATGAACAATGAGGCGAGGGGAAGTTTGGTTCAGGCCGAGTTGATGAGCGGCTAGAATAGGTTGGTATGATTCATACCCTGGTTTGTTAATCCTATTGCTAGTACTCATGCTGACTGGGAGGAGACATGGGGTGATCATGACGCCAAATATGGCATGAGTTTCTTCATCAGATGCAAAATTATCTATTCTGAAGAAAGATGGATTCTCAAAACTTCCTAATTCAGCGTAGGCATCGTATGAAGGAATGGTTTGAGAGCTGTAGAAGCGCTTATACCATTTGGCCGTCTCTCCTGCATCGGTATTGGATACGGGTAGCTGATGCAGAGCTTGACCAAATGAGGTGTAGCATATTTTCTTGCCAAAGGAGTCTGGGAAGGACTGAGATTCTAGCTGGGGGAAATCTGCAATTTCTGTACGAAAGTAAAGGTTGCACCACAGCTGAATGAACCACCAGGGTCCTCCAGTCTTTACGCACTGATTATTTAAGATACGCTGGGTATTCAGAGAAAGATGTTGGTACAAAATACCTAGGAACAGTTTGCCCAGAGTAAGATTTCTGCCATTAGCTAGAGCATTGGCCAAGTGTAGATAATTCTTGGTTAGGGCCAAAGAGGGACCATTGAAAAGAAAATGGTCAAGCCAAAGATTCAGGAAGGCAACATGCTCCTTTGGTGAAACAGGGCCGGTCTGTCTATTGTGTTGGGCGATGTACTGACCTCAGTTACGAGTACTACTCTTCTCCACTATGTTCTTGAAATAGCACTCAGTTAAGGAAAAAGGGGAAGGGTAGGATGATTGTACATCTAGACCCAAGATCATGGTGACATCCATCAGTGTGGGAGTCATGGGCCCTAAACAAAACAGGAAGCAGTTCAGGCTGTCTGACCAAAAATAGCTGATGGATCTGAGTAAGTTGTCATCTTTCTCCATGGGAGAGAGGGAAAGAGATAGAGCATTGGCTATGCGGGTGATTTGCCATGTGGAGCCATGTGCTTGTTCAACGTGCTTATACCAGTTAACCCATCCCTCCATAGGAAATGGCTAGGCGCGCAATTGGTCGGCCCACAAATCCAAATCAGGGATGGTATGAACAAAAGGCAAGCGTTTGGTCTCAGTTCTAACAAGTTCTTACAGAGGCTCATAGGATTTGGGTCCTAAGCTAAAAGTTTTGGAATTGGCTGATGTTGGTATGAGAATGTCATCGGCCTAATCATAAGAGATAGGAAATTCAGAATAAGGACCAAGAGGTGATAGCGACTATGCAAGAAGGGATCTAGGTTTGTTACCTTTAAGCCAAAAACTCATTCGCAGAGGATCTGCGTCGTTCTCGTGCTGCTGGAGCCTGCCATGTCGCAAAAGCAGAGTTTGGATTGTGGCTGTAGAGTGTTCTGATGTGGCGGCGAGGAGCCTCTATGGTCTGAGGTCGCTATGAGGAAAGACCTGTGGTCAGGAAGCTAGCGTGGGGATTGAAATTTGACCAACGGCTAGATGGCCGTTTATAGATTCATCGGTTGGTTGGCTGAGAGCCGATCGATAGCTCTGGGCGTTGCGCAGAGTTAGTTGAGCCAGATCGGCTGTTGACAACAGCATATCTTGTGGCATTTTTGGAGAGCTGATTCTTCGGGCATCGGCTTAGCGCGGTGCTGCTAGAGCCGATATTCAGAGATTTGACCCATAAAGACTGAAATGAATGGAAGGAATCGGCAAGATACAAAAGCAACATTTTGTGAAAGGAAATTCCATTAATTTACATATTCCCATTAGGGAGTATGGATACGGGTGGCAAAAGACAAATCCCAATGAGTCGATCTCACGGCTGACAGTTGCCAAAATCTGGGATTCTTCTTGGGCCGATGCAGCGGCTAAGACTAAACTAGTTCTATTCTATTCTATACTAAGATAGGATGCTTTAAGCATCACTATCATCAGCCAATTCTTCATCGGCTTCTTCATCACCATTGCCAATGTCGCCGCCGGTGTCCTCACTCTCGGAGAAGCCATAGTCGGATGAGCTCTCCTCGAGCTGGGCAGCAAGGTCTTCATCCTCGCCCTGTTTTTCTGGCTCGACTTCGTCAGAGGAGTCCTCTGGCTCTTCGTCGTCTTCCTCCTCATCGCTGTCCTCCTCCGTGTCGTCCTCCTCTATGGTGTTAGGGGGTGTGCTCCCAGCCACCTTCTATTGGTGGGACGTGAAGGCGATGGTGGTTGCTCCTGTGGGGTTTCCACAAAGGAGATGCCACCGCATCCTCCGGGTCCTCGGCGCAGCCAAGGTTAACCCGTACCCCGGACGGCGGGTCCGGGATGTCTGGGCCAAAGACCTTTAACCAAGCCCTGGTGGCTTGGTCTGAAGATCCTTGTTCGTCAGCCACCGGTGCGGCTTGGTCGGCTCTCGCCGTCGGCAATGGAGCAAAGCCCGGCTGAGCATTAGGGCAAGGCGGCAGTTGGATTTGCGCATTGACCCCTGCGGATGCCGTCGTGTCCTCAGCGGAAGCGATGGAGGGCGAGGATGGTGGAGTGGGCACGCGAGGTCCCATCACAGAAGGAGACGAGGGCGGAGACGGCGATTTGTTGCTACCGATGGAAGACATGGCAGGGAGAAGGCTTTGCTCAGCTCTTTGCTTGGCTTGAGGAGAGGGGAGAGAGCGGATGCCGATGGGAGAGAACAGAGGAGCCCTGCTTTTATTAAGTGTGAGGCGATGGGAGGTGAAAAGATGTTGTACGGGAAGCTGTAGGGTCACGCGGGGTCATCATGACGGTTTCCATGGAAGACGATGTGGAGGTGCAGGTTGATGAGTCGTGCGCGGTCAGGTTTCCCACTTATCTGGTTTTATGAAATAAACAATCTTTATTTGCCAAAACCAGGTGGGCATGTGTTGACGCCAAGATTTGGCCAGTCCATATAATGGGCTTAGATCGGCTATGGGCCAAGTAAAGCCGCCCAAGGAAGAGGTGGTGTATTCATTTCAAATGGGCTAACAAGCCATGTATCGTAGGAAGGTTAATTGCGTAGGGAAAGAGTCCGATCGGGACTCTATAAGGAATAGATTCGGTTAGGGTTTCTTAGCAAATTTGGAAAGGGTCGGATTGACGTCCAAGTCTACAGACTATAAATATGTATCCATACCCTCGAAATAAGAGAGACGTCTTTCGTTCCATGCAACACAGGTTGTCCCATCATCTCTCGGCGCATCGCCACCTCTAGCGACTAGAGTTCAAGGTAATCGTCATGCTCCTCTAATGATTTACTTCATTGGAGCAATAGGCGTTAGTTGCCTAGTAGACCGCGTACTGAAGTGTTTTTGATGGCACGATCTATTAGTTACCATGATGAATCCCATGTCAAGCCTGGCTTGGCACGAGATCCATTAGTTACCCAGATGAAGCTCAGACCAAGCTTTGCTTGGTGTGAGATCCATCTTTTTACCCTGTGCATCAGCCGATCTATCATGATCTTTGTGCCTCACGACTCAGATCGGCTCATGCACGATCTATCATCATGCTACCTTATCATGATCCCATGTCCTACTGTATATGTTTATAACTTTCATATGGTTATATATCGCTAGATTAGCATGATGTCTTGTCTCGTTTGTTCCATGTTTAGACAGGTCTAGTTTATCTTTGCAAGTCATAGATCGGCCCATGACAGAAAGTTCTTGCTATACTCGTGTGTTATGTGTTATGCATGATCGCTTATTCATACATATGGCCAGTCTAGATTAACTAGATCGTCTTGAGATAATTTATGCTTTTCATTACTTAACGTATGCTTTGAGCAATATCAAAAGGAGCATGAGAAGATTGGCAAAGCATGTGCCGATGTCCAGACCCGATGCGACGAGAGCTAATCCATGCGATCTGGCTGGAACACTAATGTTTATCCTGTTTTCTTTTGTTTGCTCTGCAGAGAGAACAGGTGCCAACCGCCATCGCCGCAATCACATTCCTGGCTGTAAGGTCAAGCCAGGTGGCACGCCCAAACACCAGCGCCAAGCAACCTCTAGCAGCCCGCTGCCTAGCTGGTTGCGAGCCGCTCTAGGAGGACCGACCGCTAAAGTCCACATACACCTCCCGGTTGTCATTATGCTACTCATCGGAACGCTGCTCACCGGTTTCCCACGACAACAGGTACCTGAAGACCAAGAGTTGAGGAAGAAAATACTTGACAAGGCACACACTTCCATGATCAACATGCACCCGGGCAGCAACAAAATGTACCAGCACCTAAAACAGAAGTTTTGGTGGACTCGTATGAAACAAGAGATCACCAAGTGTGTGTCTGAGTGCGACGTGTGTTAGAGAGTGAAAGCTGATCACCTAAACCCTGCTGGTATGCTTCAACCACTTGAAGTTCCAGCCTAGAAATGGGAGGATGTACACATGGATTTCATTGTGGGATTGCCTCGAACTCAAAAAGGGTATGCTTCAATATGGGTGATAATAGATCGATTTACAAAATCAGCTCACTTCTTTCCAGTGCAAACAATATATCATGCAAAGACCTATGCCAAGATTTATCTAGCTCAGATTGTTCTCTTTGCATGGTGTTCCAAATACCATCACCTTTGATCGAGGGCCACAGTTTGTCTCCCGTTTCTAGGAACAGTTACATACTGCACTGGGCACCACATTAATCCACAATTCAGCATACCATCCTCAAACAATTGTCCAAGTAGAGATGGTAAATCAAGTTTTAGAGGATATGTTGAGGGCTTGTGCACTAACTTGCTCCACCAAGTGGGACAAATGCCTACCCTTGGCGGAGTTTGCCTACAACAATAGCTACCAGAAAAGCTTAGAAATGGCTCCTTTCGAAGCTTTATATGGTAGGAGATGCAGAACACCACTCAACTGGTCTGAACCAAGAGAACGTGATACATTTGGTCCTGACTTGGTAATACAACCTGAAGAGCAAGTAAAATTCATACACAGCAATCTAAAAAGGGCACAATCTAGACAGAAAAGCTACGCAGATAAGAGGAGAAGGCCATTGGTATTCCAGAAGTGCAATCATGTGTACCTTTGGGTCTCACCAATGAAAGGTGTACATAGGTTTGGAGTGAAGGGGAAGTTAGCACCAAAGTACATTGGTACATTCAAGATCACCGAGCAATGTGGGCCGGTTGCATACCGATTGGAGTTACCATCACACCTAGCTGCGGTTCATGACGTGTTTCATGTCTCAGAACTTAAGAATTGCTTAAGAGTGCCGGAGAAGGTGGTAGACACATCCCAAATTCAGATTGAACCAGACCTCGCATATGAAGAACACCCCATAAAAATTCTTGACCAAAAGCAAAGATAAACACGTCGAAGAACAATCAACTTTTATAAAGTGCAATGGAGTAATCACTCTAAAGAATAAGCAACTTAGGAACAAGAGGAGTTTTTACGCACTAAATATCCTGATCTCCTTCCATCCACCTCGAAGGTGTATGTCACGACAATTTCAATTTCAGATTTAAACTTAAATTCATGCAAAATGCATTCGCTTCTTGTTTAACTTAACCACTGTTGATGTCTCTTAGCGTAACAGATTTTATTGTGCACGGAGATTCGATGTAGCTTTTTTGCTTAGAGTATTTCGAGTATCGTAAAAATCCACAGGGAAACAAAGGCGAATAGGTGGAACGATTTGCTCGAACTTCAAGCGGTACTATATCACTTAGATAAACACCAGCTATTCTTACACCGGGGGTAAGGTAAACAAGGTAGTGTATTGTGGGAAGAGTAGACTGGGACCAAAGCAGTCAGCAAGCTAGGTATAGCTATCCGGGAGGACAATGAATTTGATAAAGATATCCAAACTCTATTCGTTAACTACTGCACAGGAATATTCACGGTTGAACTGAGTTAAATGAACACAGACTAGGATCTTGCGTCGAGCGAAATTCCAGACTACACCGAGAAGGCACGGGGTTAGATAGTTGGCCAACCGAACGGCACCTGGCTAACGCCTATGGGCTTACCGAACGATGGGATCGGATTACAGAGGCTTCCTAATACTGTCACTAAAAGGGGCCACCAACCTGATCTGCGTGGGTAAGATCGCACGCTAAACTAGTGATCTAGTGAGAACTTGATCACTAATGCTCACTAGTGCTCATCCTTGATCAGAGGGTGAGAGCTAACTTAATCTTAGATCAAAAGCCTAAGACAAGCTTATTGCACCAGCAAGTGTAGCAAGATTCAAGCAACTTAGGGACAACACAAACCTAAGCCGTGATCTAGTGTGCAATAAGGTACACCACACTAGGCAAGTGTAAGAAATAAAGTAAAGTATAACTGAAAGATAGGGCAATGATTTATATTATACTGGAATAGCAAGAGTACCAAAGAATGATACAAGAGCTTTACCAAGACTCCAAGCTACTCCAGAATCCTTGAGGCAAAGACTCAGACTCAACTCTAATTCCAAGACTATCCTATTGCTACAAGACTAAGACAATAGTATGTTCTACTCAGTTTCACCTTCACAAATGAACTACCAGGGGGTATTTATAGTCACCAAGTGAGTGGGGGTACTTATAGGGTCAGTAAAGTGGTTATGGTGGCAGGTGGTAGGTCGGGCAGCCTAGCTAACCTTTGGATCCACCGCCTTACTCCATCTTACGGCCCATCTTCACTCCCAAAGTCGGTTGCATGGTGGTTGGCGGTTAAAACGTGTGCTTTTCCCCAAGCCATTGGATCCCACTTGTGTTTCTTCCTTAGCCGCAGGATTGAAGTCCCTCTGATTGCTGACTTCACCAATCCAAGTGTTGGATCAATGGGGCAACAAGCCTTCCGGTGTTTAGCAAGCGGCTTTCACTTCCACCTTGGACTTGTGTTAACATATCGTTTATGCGCATGCAGGTTGAATATGAGCTCATTTGGCCACCTTGTTAGGATGGGTGGCCAAGGGGAGGCTGGGCGGCCTGGCCTGTTGGCCGGGCGGCCTCAGCTTTCCCTAACTTAGCCATTTCTACCTATTTTCAGCTTGTTTTCCACCTGCACTCAAATATTCAACACAACTCATGGAGATATGTCAGTAGCAAGGGTTAGTCTATACTTTGATACATTTTCCTTCATGTTTGCGGATAGTTGATGGTCGTAAGTAGTGCAATAATGATCGTCAACACCCCCCAAGCTTAGACGTTTACTCATCCTTGAGTAAAGCCAAGGTGGGTTATGGATCAGGAGTTGCCGCAATATCAAAGCCAAAGAATAGAGGCTATACACAACCAACACCCATGCTTTTATTTCAAACCATAGTGTACGCAATGATCACCTTTTTCTCATACATGTTGTGCATCTTTTTGACTTACTATGTCTTGGGTGGTTGAGAGGAAGAATGACTTCATTGTAGGCTCCAGCTCAAATCATGATTCCTAGCACCAAGCACCATGAGATACACGCCAAGTACCGTTGCCAAGAAAGCAGGTAAAGGTAGGAGGACAACGAGGGGAGAGCACAGATTCCTAATGTGGACTTTCTATACTAAGGTGAGCCAGACAGACTAAGCTAGACCAAACATGTTGCTCTGACGGAGGTAATGACTTATCTAGTTGTCTAGGATCCTTACTTCGCCACCGAACCTGCTAACCACTTCCGAGCACTAGAGTGCTGATAACCTAGATGAGAAAGGCTGGTGTCATAGTAACTTAGCTATGCGGCTACAAGCGACCCGAACGACCGGGGTGGACAACACAGGGCACACTCCCGTTGTCACCAGGAGGATCTACCAAAGCCGAGTGCGCCTAGTCTACATGCACACCGTCTACCCAAAACTGCGTGGAGTCTAATCACTTGCGAAACCAAGGTGACCGCAATTGTAGACACCACGTCTACGTTTGCAGGCACTACTTTTACAGAGGCTATCAGGTAGAAGTATACACAACCGTATAGTCAACTGCTATAAAGAGCATATGAGGAATCTATAAGCATGACAAACTAAATATTCATCACCTGCCAGAGCAACTCTAACTATAGTCTAAAAGACATTACCATGCTAAGGCATGAATAATACTGAAAGCAACAGTAAAGCAAATGCTCACAAAAGTAAAGAAAGATAAATATATTAAATAGCTCAAGTCTTACAGGAAAGTAAAGATACAAGAAAACTCATACCGAACTCCTGCAGACAACTTTGGAATGACGGAGCCCTACCTCTAACTCCTTCCTAAACACTCATTTCAGGGTGGAGGCACCTCCTAGTGGGGCACCTCCTAGAGGGAGAAAGAGAGATTTCACATGGTGAATGATACAAGTGAAGTGAGGGGGGTGCCTCTCTATTTATAGGTGGGGGAGATGGAATATTCCAAGGATCCTATGCATGATTCTTCCCCCAAAATGCTCCTTGGACACCACCTGGCCAGGCAACCGACATAGGAAGGTCGGCAGAAATGTTCACCATGTGCTGCAGTTGAAAACCGGTCAAGAACCGGCCGTTAAGGGGGTGAACCGGCCGTTAGATTGCTGCTGGGCCAAAAACCGAACAAAACCGCCCATCCTCCATTCCCTGGCCGCCACCTATCCTTGCGGGCCGAGCCGACAGGGCCCTCCACGCCCGCGCGCCACCAGGGGCTGCCACATGGCGCCGCCTGGTTGGGCGAGCTTGGCTACCGCCCTCCCGCGCGGGAGCGCGCGCGCCTGCTCCTGGGTGGCTGCGTGGCAGCCTCCGGTTGGTCCCATGGGTTGGAGCCACATCACGATCCGTGTGCTCGCCCGGGCTGCCAATGGTTGCACACCGTGTGGTGCCACCTAGTGGATTCCCGCCTGCGGTCGGTACTGAGGGGTCTACTGACATCAACGATGACGTCAGCAGGCCCTATATTTTTATATTTTCGATCTCTTTTGCATATGAGCTCCAATTGTTGCAAATAATATGTCCGTTGGAATCATCTCGACAATCTCAACACAATGGTGTAGTCCTTGAGGGCATTTGAGATACTTTTTTGTAGCGATATTTGCAGTCCATTCTCAAGCCCCTTTTATGAGCTGATTCTCTCTTGCTCCAAATGATATACTTTTGCATGGAATTTGAGCATCTCCCTGTGATACATTGAAAACCACCAAAACTTGTGGAATTCGTCAGTGTTAGGTAATTAATGCATAGAACTTTATTTATATCCCGTTTATTCACCGAGGACTTGACGGTTGAAATGGTGAAATAACGACCGTCAACACCCCAAGCTTGAACTTTTGCTCGTCCTCGAACAAAGCTAAGACTTAGGCTCGACGGATCAGGAGTTGCGTCGATGTCAATGTCCTACAAGTATTAAGTGCACAACCAAACATTCTTCCTTTATATTTGAACAAAATGGCATAAGTGTACCCCCCAACCTTTTTGTCCATACCTGCGGGGCTTTTGCCTTTTATCACCTTTCTTCGGTGGTTGAGAGATGGAACAATCTCAGTTGAGTGTCACCAAACTCTATCTCCTTTCAAGTTTCATGCTCAGAGGGTTTTCAAAATTTTGAAAGTAAAGCTCAAGTTCCTCAAATGGTACCCTTGATCGCTCATGTGGTTTTGAATTTTCCTTACCAGGTCATAGGCCAAACTTTTCCCTATCAACTAAAAGGCTTATGTGGGGTTCAAGGTAGGGATAAAGTTTAGCTTACCTATGTCATGTATTTTGTTGAGTCAAAGATTGGTTCTAGCGAAGTTGGTGATACATCTTGTCCCGATCAAAGGGGAATGGACGTGTTTTGGGGGTGGATGTGATCTGTGAATGAAAACTCCTTATTTGATGAATCCCCTCTTGAAACTTTGAAGCTATGGAGCTATCATTTTCTTTTCTCTTTCTTTTTTTTTCTTCTTGTTCTCTTCTCTTTTTTTTTCGATAGCTCCATGTCTCCTTCTTGTATGAGAACTTTGGGGGTATTGCTGAAATATGATTGGATTATTTATTTGGAGACCATATTTGTGGATGGGTAAGTGGATGATGGATATGGTGGAGAAATATCTGGTTTAGGTGGATGCTTGAATCCAGTGTAGATTTAAGCATGACCAGACAAAGAAAGGCTAGCAAATGAAGATGGGTGTGAGGGATTTTGATAGGGACTTGAAGTGCCACTACTTCATAAGAACTCAAAATTTGACAAAACTCAACATAACAACAGGTAGCATATGTAGAGGTTTTAACATGTACAGCATTTGGCTCTGGATAGGTATTTCAAACCACCAAGGAACCCCTCATTTTAATTTTCAAAAAGAAAACTCCGAGAATTCACCATACTAGGATCAAGATGGGTTAAACTCAAACTTTGATTATATCACATCTCACAACAACTTAGACTTGGTTTAAAAGCACTTGCTCCCACAAGGTTAAAGATTAAAGGTAGGATCACGACAAATGCCAATAAGTCCAAATTTTAGGAGAGTGTCAAGTTGTATGCGAAATACTTACAGGGAATTAACAGAGAAACTATTCATCATTTCCTTTAAGTAAGGGTATAAACAAAGTTCTAGCATTATAGGAGTTAGTTTATTCACTATAAAAGCAAATCTTTTTGTTGTTTTTAAGTTATACAAATTTTTATAACTTTTCTTTTATTTGGGACGATAAGAAAGAAATATTTTTGGGGTCATGGTAATTTTTAGGATTTAAGATATTCAATTCAGTACAGAGCATTCGGGGTACTCACCTGGTGGTCTTCCCCCAAGCTTAGTTCTTGCAAGTGATTGCCAAGAAACTGAGCTTCAGTATTACCTAGCATTGCCTCCTGCAAGCTTGCTCGTTCCATGGGTGACGACGATGCTGCTTGTGTTGCTCACCTATGTTAGGCGAATTTCCTTCTCTCTCTACTCTTATTTTGTTTCCTCTATTTCTAAAATGACTGTTTGATGAGCAGTTGTTTCTCTCGTGCTGCTGTTTGGACCGTTTGCAAAGTCCTGGGAGCTCTGATTAGACACATCTGATCGGATGATACTACTCCCATGGGTGAATGTGTCTTGCTGGATCTCCCTCTCCAACATCATGTTTGCCTTAAGTCTGACATCCTCCCAGGTGACACAATCTCGGTCACGGCTAGCTGTTTATTCCAAACAGACTGAGTGGAATGATAGAGGCGGATGTTTGTTGGAGTTGACTCCTTTGCATCCTTGACAGTTTGCCACCAACCCTAGTTGATGGTTGTTCGCCATACTTATGATGTCGTAGGTGGCTCATTGGCGTGTTGGCTCATGTTGCGCCATGTTTGTGATGTCGTAGGTGGCTCATTGGCACATTGATTCATGAGTAGAGTAGATCAACCTGACCTTTGATAATTCGCTTTGTCTTGTTGTATGTCCAGTCCGGGGAAGGGAATTAAGGAATGCTCACTGTAGCATTCCTCCATACTTGGGTGATGTCTCTACATATATCTTATGCCAATTGCAACCTCTTACTATAGAGACATCTGGTCTTGTGGTGTTGGATATGTACTCTCTGGATGAGAGATGGCCTTTACGTTTGGTTCCCAAGTGATGCAGAGCATGGTCAATGTCTTGTAGCGTTCTACCACTGTTGTAGGTTGAATATCGAGGTCCTTCCTCTCAAGGGTTGGGTTGGAGGATGTGTGATATTACTTGGTGTATCCTCCCCCAAGCTTGATTCTTGTGGTGTGATGAAACATCCCTTTTGTTCGAAGTTTTCATGTTCCGCCTTGTCCTTCATTTTGATTCCAGTGGAGGGTGTTGTCCAATCACGATGTAACGAGAGACCCACAAATGTTGAGAATGGTTCCTTTGTGATGGCCTTTTCATTCTTCCTTCATGATAAAGGAAGTCTTGATGCTAATTTTCCATCTCAACAGACGATAGGTACATCAGGTTCTTGTTCCATGGTTGGTCAATGGAATGTCAATGTAGCGGACATTTTTAAGCTCTGCTTCGTTGGCATGAAATTTTGGTTGATTCTCATTGAGATAAACTTGCTTGTCAAATGCCAGACAATTTTTCTCCCCGAAGCTTGGATTCTGCAGTGAATGCTGATTCCAAACTTGCTCCCCATCATGTTTAATTTGCCTTCCTGGGATTGGTACTTGTTGTGCATGACATGTGCCACCAGTCATTGTCTGTCCATGTGCCACACAACCCTTGACTGCATGTCATGGCATCGACATTCCCACCAAGCTTGTGGACATTGATTTGTGTTTGCCTTTGTGGTGCTTAAGACGGAGCTCCCCTGCAATGAGAGACGTCTATGCCGGCCGCTTTTGGGATCTACACCACAACTCCATTGGGCACGCAACTTTCCCGTGGGGCAGTAGACCAATGGTCTACTAGCTTGCAAATTTAAGCACGGATGATAGCATAATGTGATATGCCCTTGAATGTTACCGGTATGGTGTTTTCTTGTAGTGCGGAAAAAATCAAGATTTCTCCATTGCTCACCATCACCATTTACTTTGATACCCATATCATGATGCTGTCATTTCCCAAAAAGGTACTGGATAATCCACAAGAGGTTGAGCACATGAGAATGTCGACCACAAGGCCTTTCCTCTCGTGTGGGAATTGAATGCCTCCTGCAACAGGTTAGTGTACACCAAATACAAGGGTCCAATATGTATAAAAAGTATCAACCACCGGGCCCGTTATTCACCGGGTGCTAGCAAAATATTCTCAATCAAAACATAGCACAAACCATGTTGCTAAACCATGACTTCCATCTCTTCAACTTTTGCTCAAATCCATGGTCTAAAAAAATGGGTACATTTTTGAAACATCATCGGGATTTTGTGTCTCCATTGAAACTTGAGAGATCCAGCTAGTTCAAGAATTGAGGCTCATGAACTAACAATGGAACATCACTACCAAAAATCATCCATAGCTTATCTACTAAACTCGACATTGCATCTAGTTTGATAGAAAGCGACTAATTCGAACCTAAGCACCACGCTTAATTTGGAAATTAGCCTCTGGGCACGCGTTAGGATCTGGCCACGCCTATTTGCATTGGCGTCCCATGACTTTGGCTAGCATGAAAAATATTCTCAACAGTCACACGTGATCAAGAATCATACAACGGATAGAGCATCGATGAAGAAAAATGGATTTTTTCTGTTTTATAATTTTTTTGAATTTTCAAATAAAATGAAAGAACAACAAAAAAAGGATGAACAACAGAATGATATTCTAACTCAGCGCTTCCTCGGCAACAGCGCCAGAAAAGCTTGTTGGCGGCTCTTAGCCTACCGGATTTTACTCCGCAAGCGCACGGAGACCACTGTAGCCTTTCACCCGGGAGTATTCCAAGGTATTGTATTTATCCACAAGGAAGCATTGAGATAGAGATGTCAAACTATCATTCATCCAGTTGTTACTACTCATTCACGTCAATCGAAGGATTGACACTAAGCACCATGAGATACACACCAAGCACCATTGGCAAGAAAGCAGGTAAAGCTAGGAGGACAACGAGGTCAGAGCTCAGATTCCTGATGAGGACTTTCTATACTAAGGTGAGCCTGACAGACTAAGCTAGACCAAACATGTTGCTCTGACGGAGGTAATGACTTATCTAGTTATCTAGGATACTTACTTCACCACCGAGCCTGCTAACCACTTTTGGGCACCAGAGTGCTGATAACCCCGATGAGAAAGACGGGTGTCCCAGTAACTCAGCTATGCGGCTACAAGCAACCCGAACGACGGGGGTGGACTACACAGGGTACACTCCCGCTGTCACCAGGAGGACCTACCAAAGTCGGGTGCGCCTAGTCTACATGCACAACGACTACCCAAAACTGCATGGGGTGTAATCACTTGCGAAACCAAGGTGACCGCAATTGTAGACACCACGTCTACGTTTGTAGGCACTACTTCTACTGAGGCTATCAGGTAGAAGCATACACAACCGTATAGTCAAATGCTATAAAGAGCATACGACAAATCTATAAGCATGACAAACTAAATATTCATCACCTGCCAGAGCAACTCAAACTATAGTCTAAAAGACTTTACCATGCTAAGGCATGAATAATACTGAAAGCAAGAGTAAAGCAAATGTTCACAAAAGTAAAGAAAGATAAATATATTAAATAGCTCAAGTCTTACAGGAAAGTAAAGATACAAGAAAACTCATACCGAACTCCTGCAGACAACTCCGGAACGATGGAGCCCTACCTCTAACTCCTACCCAAACACTACTTTTAGAGTGGAGGCACCTCGTGTGGGGCACCTCCTAGAGGGAGAAAGAGAGATTTCACATGGTGAATGGTACAAGTGAAGTGAGGGGGTGCCTCTCTATTTATAGGTGGGGGAGATGGAATATTCCAAGGATCCTATGCATGATTCTTCCCCCAAAACAGTCCTTGGGCACCACCTGGCCAGGAAACCTGACATAGGAAGGTCGGTAGAACTGTTCACCACGCGCTACAGTTGAAAAGCGGTCAAGAACCGGCCGTTAAGGGGGTGAACCGGCCGTTAGACTATTGCTGGGTCAAAAACAAGTCAAAACCGCCCATCCTCCATTCCTTGGCCGCCACCTATCCATGCGGGCCGAGCCGACCGGGCCCTCCACGCCCGCACACCACTAGGGGCCGCCACTTGGCCCCACCTAGTTGGGCGAGCTTGGCTGCCGCCCTCCCGCGCGGGAACGCGCACGCCAGCTCCTGGGTGGCCGCATGGCAGCCTCGGGTTGGTCTCGCGGGTTGGAGTTGGAGCACGATCCATGTGCTCGCCCGGGCTGCCAATGGTTGTGCGCCACGTGGCACCACCTGGTGGATTCTTGCCTACGGTCGGTACGGAGGGGTCTGCTGACGTCAGCGATGACATCAGCAGGCAATATATTTTTGTATTTTCGATCTCTTTTGCATATGAGCTCCAATTGTTGCAAATAATATGTCCGTTGGAATCGTCTCGACGAGCTTTACGCAATGCTGTAGTCCTTGAGGGCATTTGAGATACTGTTTAGTAGTGATATTTGCAATCCATTCTCAAGCCCCTTTTATGCGCTGATTCTCTCTTGCTCCAAATGACATACTTTTGCATGCAATTTGAGCATCTCCCTGTGATACATCGAAAACCACCAAAACTTGTGGAATTCATCAGTGTGAGGTAAATAATGCACATAACTTTATTTATACCCCATTTATTCACCGAGGACTTGACGGTCGAAATGGTGAAATAATGACCGTCAATAGTTGGTACTGACTCTCAGGTAGAACCGGTGTGGCGATGGACTGCTGCTAGTTAGACCGGTACTGCTAGAACTACTGGTCGGGCTGGTACTGCTACTGCATATATGGGGGCCTTACTCTTGAGACAGGTACGTTAGGAGGCGTGCTCATATTGGTCTACCACCCCCCAAGCTTCAATGAAGCTAGGGTTTCTGGCGGTAGTTGTAGTTGTAGAACTCCTGAGCATTGCTGAAGCCGGCTTGGACTTGTTCATTGAGGTTCTGAATCATGTCAGTGTTCTCCTGAATCTGTCGGTCCATTGTTCCGGTGCATCGGACGATGTCATCCACCTGCTAGTACAACCTCTGATCGTATTGGCCCAAGTTCATCCCCTTCATTTCGGAGTTGACACTAGCAATGTTGTCGGCATAGAACCGAGCTGATGCAGAATGGCCTTGATGTCACACCTCAGTTTTCAAAAGACAAACCAGAGCAAATCTATATGTGTGCTAGGATCTAATCTTACACATATAGAGACAATAAAAAGTGATATCACAGAACATGCTTCATTACATACCATTAAACAACATATACATTAAAACATCAAGTCTTTAACACAGAGTAGCAGAAGCATGACTAAATCATTAAGCCATCCACAGGGAAACCAACTGGTGGTCGCTTGCCTAGAACTCAATGAATCTTCATTTGTACTCCTTCAGGCCATCAACTTTCTGAGCAGCGGTTGGAATTTTCCTCCCAACAAGGATAAAAGTAAAGGAACAAGCATGAGTCAGCAACTCATACTCAACAAGCATAACACAAACTATGAGGCTCTAAGTTTAGCTGAAACGACTACATGAGCTTTTTAATGGAACATTTTTTATTAACACTTGATTACTAATGTTAATTAAAGGAACCATTAACCCAAAGATAGAGCACAGGTAAATAGACATCATTAAACTAATATAGCCAGTTCCATAACCAAAACCAAGGTAACCACTAATCAAAAGAAGGATCTAGGTAGCTCATAACCGTGAGCACGGCTGACATGTCAGTTTTACACTCTCGAGAGGTTGCACATCTTTACCCACAAGTCGTGAGCTACGCTAGGGGTTCATCACACACCTTAGGTGAGATGACTAGCAAGCACACTATGAAGCCTTTCCAAAAATCATGTTGGTAAGAAGTAACCACAAGGAATCAAGTGTCGCAACGGTGGGGCAAGCCTCAAGGGGAGAAGCACATACATCATGTAAAGCACACTCAACCCAAGTAGCGCGAGGTCCATAGAAGCTTACTCGCCCTCTTGCCCTGCAGGTAAGTTACCCTAGACCAAAACAACCTAATTACTGAGCTAAGACTGCCTCATCCCAGTCTCGTGGAAGTGCGGTTGTCCTAGGTTGTCGCTCTATGAACAGGTCCTTATGGAGAGAACCGCAAAAGCACACGAGCACATTGCTCAAGTTCCCTAAACCATGTTGCTAAAAAGCAAGTTTTAAAGGAGATAAATTTCATAGAACCATTAATCAGAATTAATTGTCAAAGGTATATAACTTAGCGCTACACCTACCACAACTCAACCAAATGCATCCCCAAAAGGTAAATATCTGGAGTAAGTAGCTAGGTAGAACCTTATAGGTACATCAAATTAAACGCACATGCAATAATTAAGAGTTGTTGGGTGCTGTTCATGTTATACTTGCCTTCTTTTATAAGAATCAATGCTCAGAGTCTTCTGGATCTTGATCTTGAGTTGCACTTGAGGTTGGCACGAAGATCGGCGGATATACGTTCATTATATTGCCACACAAGCATATAGGTCCACACGTGGAAGCAAACAAGTACAAACTATAAGAAACAATACACCATATCATCAAAACAGAAGATAAAAGGTTTACTAAACTGTTTTATGCATCACTACGAACACATGAGCGCAAGAATCACTCTAATCAGATTTAAAACGGAGAAGTTATGCCCTAAACAAGGTTTTCAGGGACACAAGTGCAAAGAAAACTAACTACAGGTGTTATTTTTGGAAAACCGAGGGCCTAAACGCAATAAAGCTAAACCGCTGAGGGCTAACATGCAAAAACAGAAACACAAGGACATCGGGTTCTATTTTGCAAAAGATCAAGGGCTGGATTGAGAAGATCTGGGTCGATCTGTGATCACTTTTGAACTAAACAGGACTGCGGGTTAAATCCCAGAAAGATCAAGGATAAACTGAAAATGACCAGGGTTGAGTGGTGTGCGCCTACGGGCTGTTGACGTGGCTGGGTGAGGTGGCTATCATGTCTCACTGACATGTGGGACTGCGCTGACGTGGTTAAAGGGGAGCACATGGTGATTACTAATTGGCTAATGAAAGGGTATCGAGCTGATGTAATCTAGATTGTCCAGATTGGACCGAGTGGCTAGGGTTTGGAGGGGAAGGTTTCGCTCGTGGCGACTAAAGGCCGCAGCGACACATCGCTGATGCATGCGAGATTCTACGAACGGAGGTATGGCTCAGGACGAGGCTTAGACGAGGAGAATGGGCATGCGAAGGGAGTTCCTACTGAGGGCTTGGGGGCGGCGGTTGGTGACCGGAGAAGGGTCGGCGACGTATGGCGATGGTTGGGTCGATTGGTGCTAGCCGGAGGCGGCAAGAAGTAGCTTCTAACATCCAAGAACCGATGGACGGGATGCGGGATGGATCTATGAAATTGTGGAGGGGTCAAAAACGGACAGAATACCGCCGATGTCAACCAATTTGGTGGCGGAAGAGACCCACCACGGCGAGCTTCGTCATCGAAATTGGCGGTGGTTCGACGCCCGACGATGCATCAAATATATGGGTGATGGAGAGACTACCTTAGGGTTCCTAAACTAGGAGCACCCTGCAAAGTAATCTTCGGTGCACCAATTTCCTTAGGGGTGGTCCAAATATATAGGGTTGTGAACCCTTCATTTTCTCATCAAAAAGCAAGGTGGGACAAAACTGGGCACAACTAGACTGCTGTATTGTTTCGCGATTTCCTATGGATGTAGGTGGGCATCTGACATGGTTCCACTGGATTGGAAAGGGCCCGTCATTAGCTTTCCAAAAAGTGGTAGAACAGCCCAAATAGAGTTCGGATGAGAGAGATATGGCCCAAAGAGTGTAGCATGGTCCTGTTGGACCAGGTGGCGCGGGAATTAAATGGGCCTTGGCCCAAAAATATTCCAAATGCTCCAAAAATTATAGGAAAAATCCTATAAATGTTTTTGGACCCAATGAACTCAAATAAAATATTTAGAGCTCATGAAAATCTTGGGAAGAGCCTCCAACAAATGGAGTTTGTTCTAAGAAAATGGGAAAACCTTCCAGATAAATCTAGAAAATTCCCAGAAACAACTTGGCAATGACCAAATGTATTTAGAAAGGTTTTCACAATGAAAACACTATGCAAGCCAGCTTGGCATGGCGGGAGGAGATGGTCGATAAGACTAGAATGGCGAGAAGGCAGATGCATGACAAACGGGGATTGTGTGATAGAGAAGAAGCGGTGTAGAAGACAACCCCAATAGGGTGGTCCTACCTATCGGTGGTAGGAAAGACGCAAGGCCACCGGTCAACTGGAGAGAGAGGATGAAGGAGTGGGCTTGCTTGGGAAGGGGTCAAAAGCTTGTCTGGGTGGCCTGAGTGGAACTAGCAGGTTGGGGGACAAGAGGAGATCGAGTAGAGTTGGGTGATTCTAACTTCGGTTGACTGCTGGGCCGAAAGAGAGGAGGGAGAGGGAGGAAAATGGCAGTAGGCTAAGCCCACGAGGGAAAGAGGGCTAGGTCAAAAGTGCACGTGACGAGAGAAGGGGGATTTCTTGCCTTTTCTTTTGAAAACTTTTCCATACTCTTTTCTTAAAAGGGATTAAACACTCTATAAATTCAAATAAATTTTGAATTTGAGTCCTTAGGCAACCATGCAACATAAAACAAATGCAGCAGCATCAATGCAACAACATGTTGGCCTAAATTTGTTTTATTTGCTTTAAACTTTCTTTTATAAAATCGTTTAAATGCTTATTCTAAATGAGAAAATCTTTAATAAATTGAGAAAGTATTTTAATTATTTTAAATTTTGAAAATGAAATTTAGGGTGTTACACTTGATCTCTACTTACCTCATGTGATGCATTGCCACCTCCATAGTACTAAGTACCATGTGATGGCTAGAATGAGCTTTGGTCTCCACCACTGCTGCTGTACCATGGCTTGGGCTGGCCGTATCGACGGAACCATGACAGTTCCGGGTTGACACTTCCAGTCGGAGTGGCAGCGTGGGGTACCCATGATGGACCTACTTCTGCTTCCTCTCTAGCCTCACGTTGACAAGCTTCTGCTGATCACCATTGGGCACTAGTCATGACGCCTCCAATGCTTTGGCGTGGTGCTTCCAAGTCGAGCTATGGGGCGTCTTTCCATGAGCAGAGTCATCAAGAACTCCTTTGCAAGGAGGATTGATCCTTCCTCTATGATGTTCGAGAATTCCAACCATCTAGTGTAGTCGAATGCCTGCGTAAATTGTTCCAGCATACCTACGCTAACAAGGAAGAAGGCGTCGAAGTACCTTGTCCATCCAAAAGATTTCGAGGCAAGGTGCTCCAACATATATGCTTCTATGTCGTTACGCGGGATGATATCGTGGATCGTCAAAAGTTAGCACTGCGGTGGGGCTTGTGACGATGTTCCGTCGTCTTGTTCCTTGCTTCGGGCACCACTGATGCACATCTGATTGGACACAGCAGGAGTCTTCGAGCTGCCACTCTGGGAGTGGGAACATGATGAAGATGGGAAGTTGAGGTGGTTACCCCTCCTTGTGTTGCTGATGGCTCTCTTAGCTCTTCTAAAAAATGAAGACATCCTCCAAAATAGACACATACAAGAGAATACCCGGGCGGCCTGGCTTGAGCCGAGTGGCCAGCACTAGGGGCTGGTGGCCAGCACTAGAGGCCGAGCGGCCTAGGGGCTAGGCCCTTTTCCTGGTTGATGTGCGTACAGGAGGATGGGACTGCAACGGTGCAGGAACGAGTGGCGGCGTTGGTGGAGCAGGGGCCGGGAGGCCCGAGCAAGTGACCGGGCGGCCTTTTGTGCTTAGTGCCCTTTGGCACTTTGTGCTTAGGGAGTGCACGAGGAGCAGGGGGCACCAGAGTGGGGCCGAGCGGCCTAGCACTAGCGTGCAGAGGGTGTAGGGGGGTTGGCTTGCCATGGTGGGGCCAAGCGGCCTCCCAAAATTTCATTTTTTTGAGATATATGAGCAGAAGATATAAAGGCTTATGCAAAAATTTGGACTAGTGCTACTTGAATTTAAGCATGCAGTGATCGAAGGGAAAGTCAAAAGGTTCAAATGTAAATACACGGGAATCAAATATGCAGTGAGGGTAATGCCAGTTTACCTCCTGGCGATGGCAAGTCGTACCCTTTATTCAGACTCAGCGCTTGACGGAGACTTAGCGGCCCTCTGTGCTGCAACTTTTGCTCACAAGATTTTCTTTGTTGCCATAGCCTTCTAGTTCTGAGTGTTCCTCTTCTTCTTTTCTTCTGGATTGGCTTTTGGCATTTCTTCCTTCTTCTTCCATCCTTTGGATGTGTTCGTTGTTTTGGCGGTGACCTTTGTGATAGGAGCCTTGCCTCCTTCCTTCGTCGGCGGCTTGGCTCTGGAGGCACGTCTTAGTGACTTGGTTTTGCTATCGGCTTTGAGCTTACGGGCTTCTCCATCTAGCAAGACTTTCTCCATTGCTAAGATAAGATGATCCACTTTTGACTAACTTGGCGAGAGATCGATCTTGGGACTCGGTGTCTCCTTGGGTGCCTAACATTTGAATGTTTTCACTTGTCAGCATTGTTCGACCTTTGGCTTGAAGGCGAATGTTTCCTTTCTTTCGTTGATATTGAGGCGAACTTCTCCGGCTTCGACATCAATGTTGGCCTCAGCTGTGCTTAAGAACGGTCGCCCAAGGATCAGCGATGTTTTGCTATCAATCTCCATGTTTAGCACAACAAAATCCACTAGGATGAGGAAGTTCTAGATTTTGACCGGGATATCCTCGGCAATCCCTATGGGATAGCGAATCAACTAATCCGCCAGCTGCAGGCACATGGCAGCACTTGGTTTGAGCTTGAAACCTTCTTCAACCTACACTTCAGGCCCAGTGGGCATGTTGTAGCTGGATGGAACAGAGAACTCACGAATGGTCTTTTTGGCCATAGTTGGTGTCGTTGAAGTTGTACTCGTTGATCCAAACTCCAATGATAATGGCACATGCCTCTGCCCGTGGATTATCTTTTGACGGACTCTCCTTCTAAGCAGTGACTCCGGATTGTTATGGAAGTTTGCCAGTAGGTCGAAACCGGTCATACACCTCTCTGTCACCCAATAATAAAGTAGATAGGCAAATGAGCCCGCTAAGAAATAGCGGTATGTTATCAAGTTTATGGTACCTAGGTTCGAACAAAATCAAACTTCTATAGCCAATTGCTTCCCCGGCAACGGTACTAGAAAAAGCTTGTTGACGTCTCTTAGCGTAATAGATTTTACTCTGCAAGTGCATGGAGATTCGATGTAGCTTTTTCACTCAGAGTATTCTGAGTATCGTAAAAATCCACAGGGAAGCAAAGGTAAATAGGTGGAATGATTTGTTCAAACTTCAAGTGGTACTATATAACTTAGATAAACACCAGCTATTCTTACGCCGGGGGTAAGGTAAACAAGGTAGTGTATGGTAGGAAGAGTAAACAAGGACCAAAGCAGTCAGCAAACTAGGTATAGCTATGTGGGAGGAGAACAAGTGAGATAAAGATATCCAAACTCTATTCCTTAACTACTCTATAAGAGTATTCGCGGTTGAGCTGAGTTAAATGAACACAAACTACGGTCTTGCGTCGTGCGAAATTCCAGACTACACTGAGCAGGCATGGGGGTAGATAGTGGGCTAGCCGAACGGCAACTGGCTAATGCCTATGGGCTTACCGAATGACGGGGTTGGTTTACAGAGGCTCCCTAATGCTATCACCAAAAGGGGCTAACAACCAGATCTGCATGGGTAAGATGGCATGCTAAACTAGTGATCAAGTGAGAACTTGATCACTAAAGCTCGTCCTTGATCAGAGGGTGAGAGCTAACTTAATCTTAGATCAAAAGCCTAAGACAAGCTTATAGCACCAGCAAGTCTAGCAAGATTCAAGCAACTCAGGGATGACAACACAAACCTAAGGCTTAATCTAGTGTGCAATAAGGTACACCACACTAGGCAAGTGTAAGAAATAAAGTAAAGTATAACTGAAAGATAGGGAAATGATTTATATTATACTGGAATAGCAAGAGTACCAAAGAAAGATACAAGAGCTTTACCAAGACTCCAAGCTACTCTAGAATCCTTGAGGCAAACACTCAGACTCAACTCTAACTCCCAGGACTATCCAATTGCTACAAGACTAGGATAGCGGTATGTTCTACTGACCTCCACCTTCACAAATGAGCTACGAGGGGGTATTTATAGTCCTGAAGTGAGTGGGGGTACTTATAGGGTCGGTAAGGCGGTTATGGGGGTAGGTGGTAGGCCGAGCAGCCAGGCAGGAGGCCGGGTGGCCCCACCTGAGGCCGAGTGGCCGGGCCAGCCTTTGGATCCAGTGCCTTACTCCATCTTATGGTCCATCTTCACCTCCCCAGGACGGTTGCATGGTGGTTGGCGGTTAAAACGTGTGCTTTTCCCTAAGCCATTGGATCTCACTTGTGTTTGTTCCTTAGCCACAGGATTGAAGTCCCTCAGATTGCTGACTTCACAAATCCAAGTGTTGGATCTATGAGGTGGCAAGCCTTTCGCTGTTTAGCATGCGGCTTTCACGGTTTCCACCTTGGACTTGTGTTGACACATCGTTTTTGCGCTCGCAGGTCGAAGATGAGCTCATTTGGCCACCTTGTCAAGCCGGGCGGCCTGGTCTGTTGGTCGGGCGGCTTGAGCTTTCCCTGACTTAGCCATTTTTACCTATTTTCAGCTTGTTTTCCACCTGCACTCAAATATTCAACACAACTCGTGGAGATATGTCAGTAGCAAGGGCTAGTCTATACATTGATACATTTTCCTTCATGTTTCTGGATAGTTGATGGTCGTAAGTAGTGCAATAGCGACCGTCAACAGCCACCCACATCACATCAAAATCTCGAGACGAGATTTATTTAAGGGGGTGGGTTGTGATTCCCCTGGCATGTCAAGTGCATTACATAGGCATCATTTGCTTAATTTCATCATTTCATGAACATTTCATACTTGCGGCATGAGTGGATTAAGTCATTTGAAGAAAATTTAACCTAGTTTCTCTGACACTACATTTACATTTGCCACTATAACTATGTAATACTGATGTGAATTAGATGAAACTTTATATACCAAACTTGTAGACAATTTCATGAAGAATAACTTGTGTGTTGATATGCATAATGGTTTGAATGGTGTTTTGGGTCTTTTTCTATCAACCTGTGCTTTTTGTCTAAAATGGGTCTGCCTAGTAAATTCAAATTTCACCAAAACAAAAGTCTCTATCATGCCAAACTTCATATAACAAGTTGTAGCTCATCAAATTCTAAACAATATTGGAATATTTCACATTACATGAAAATGAACATATAATGGACTTATAGAATTTCTAAACTGATGGGTGATGTTGGTTAAAGTAAAGTCACATTGTTTCAATTCAAATTTCTCTAAGAATTTCAATAGAACTTGGTACCAAGCCTTTTGACAAAGTTGAAGATCACAAAGAGTAATACAATTCTTCTAATTGGAGTTTTTCCAAATTCAGCCATTAAATTAGTCAAAAATGCGAATTTCATAGAGCTAGAAACCCAGCCAAAATGTGTTTTCCATTTTTCCCCTGTTTTCTCTCTCTGTCAGGTGGGCCCCGCTATCCGGGTGGGACAGCTCCGCTGAGCTGTGGTGCGCCACGCGGCCACCGGCGTACGGTGCCTCCCCCGTGCCGCAGATCGCCCCTCCTGCCGGCCACGTCCTTAAGACACTACAAGAATCAGGAGAAAGTCCGTCGGCCAGAAACCCACGAACTTAGGCCTATACCCACAAACTTAGACTAATATCGTCGGGCATCCGTCGAACTTAACGCGTCGAAATTATGCAAATAAGTTCGTCGGCCCGTCGGTTTCCATGTGGTCGACGAAATTACTCAGTGGCGCAGATAAGTTCGTCGGCCTACGTGGGCCGACGATTTAAGCACTTTAAATTCGTCGGTTTCTCTTGCCCACGAAATTAATGTAATGTGTAAAAAAATAATTATGCAGTCCTACATACAGTCCATATACAATCCCATACAGTCCATCAAAAACAAAGAATATTTTCTTCTACATGAATCTCCATGCAATATCAGATAGTATCAAACATGAATTAAGATCTATAGCCATGAACGAACACATACATGAATCTCTGAACACAAAGAATCCTTTTCTTCTTTCAGAAAATGTACACAAAAAATCTAGGTGCAGCGTCTGGATGCTCACCGTGGGGAGGTGATGCATCCGGCGACGAAGGAAGGGGGCAGCGCCGGCAGGGAAGGGAGAGGGGCACCACCAGTGGGGTGCGGAGCCGTGGGTGGCATGGGGGAGGGCAGAGGCGGTCGTCAGCATGGGGGGAGGGCCAAGGTGGCGGCGGCCGGTCAACAACGCGGGGTAGGACGCCGGATCCGCGCGAGTGCCGGCTCCGGTCAACGACACGGCAGTGGGCGCAGGAGCCGGCGAAGGATGACGACGCGAGGGGAGGATACCGGACCAGCGCGCCTGCTGTGGCAGAGGAGGAGGCCGGACCGCCCCGCCTCGGACCTCCCTCGTCGTTGGAGGCGCGCGGGGCAAGACGTGGCGGTGGTGGCCCATACTGCAATGTGCAGGGGCAGGCGGCGGTGGCGGTGGCCCGCGGGGCAGACCCTGCTGCTGGATCCGGCGGTGGCAGTCCTGCCCATCAGCGGCGACACGTGAGGGCAGGGGCAACCGCAGGCTTGCGTTAGACGAGGAGTGGGGGCGGCGACTGGATCTCGCGGGGGTGGGAAGGAAGGGAGAGAGAGCAGGCGTGCGGGTGAGATCGGGGTGGGGCGGTCTGATTTTTTAAGGGGGTAGCGATTAAGTTCGTCGGTCTCCTGATCTGGCCCACGAAGTTAATTTAATTTCGTGGGTTTAAAAGAACCGACGAATTTAATGAAATTCAAAAAATTCTGGCGGTCATATAAGTTCGTCGGATACAGGCTAGGACCGATGAACTTATTTAAATTCGTTGGGTGCGTGCCAAAACCGACGAATTTATTTTAATTTCATCGGCCAACCACGAACCGACGAACTTAATGAAAATAACTTCGTCGGCTGCCCTTTGCCCAAGGAAATTAAAAAAACCCACGAATTTTATCGTGTTTCCTATAGTGAGAGGAGGGCGACGCCCTCGCTCTCTCCCTTCCTTCCCTCTCCATCTCACTCTCTGTTTCTCCCCGGGCGCTATTGACAGGGAGCTCGGGTCGAGCTCGAACCGACCACCTCTGCTCACTTCCGCGCCTCGCCATCACTATGCCAGCCATCCTCATTCCCCACTCAACCACCTAGCTTGGTCTACACCAACGGAAACCCCACCACTACGCTGTCGCCGCACCGTTCCAGTCGTTCCCCTTTGCAACAGGTAGCGTGGTGAGGTTCCCTAACCTCCCCTCCCTCTTCCCCGGCTAGCCGCAGCGGCTCCCGTTCCTCCGCAGGCCAGAATGGCAGCACGCCGCCGCCTTCCTCCCTCCGTTGCACGAGGTAGAAGATGACCAGTTTCTTTGGACTTCTCCTTAGTAGATATACAGGATGGGTATGATGTGGATCTGTGAAAGTACCAAAGTACCATTTTGCCCTTGGTTTTGTGCATGCATGCTTAAATGATTAAATAGGCAAAAGTGGGTTAAATGAGTTCTAAAAATCTTGAAACTTGGACAGTAGCTTTGCCATGATATTTAGGCTCTGTGAGATTTTTGGTAGCCCTAGCGCTTGCTGTTTTATTACTTTTTTGCCCCTATACGTGTATTATGTGTGCTTTATGAACATGAAAATGTTTTCTACACAAAAGTGCTCAAAAAATAACCTCATGAAATTTGTATGCATTCTTTGTTACTGTATATCTCACTAATAAAATATGGGACTGTGCATGTCAAGTTTTTTAGTGATTTGAAAATGACAAAGTAGTGCTTGTTAAAGTAAATAATAGGAAAAAGTGACATTATATTGTAAAATAAATTCTGAGAAAAAGCATGGGGCTTTATAGTTAACTTTAGGTTCCAGAACATGTTTTTGTGAATTTTATTGCTACTGTTTTGAGCTGCATACAAAATAAGATAAAATAAATATATAGAAAATAGATGACCTATCAAACTTTAGTTATTTTGCTTACTAGATTTTATGCATGCTGAACATGACATGATAGACTTGCTGTTAAAGTTTTACAGTGAGAACCCATTTCTACAATTGAGGATGAATCTCGGAAGATTGAATGATAGATAACTTGTGGGAATTTCCAGGAATGAGTGGTAAAGGTTTTGTTGCTGAAACTTGGCTAACAACATTGTGCAATATTTATCAGCTTATAATAAATATTTGGACTCAATTGGGACTGTTCAGCAACCTGAACTCAACCTGGGTGGGTTAAAGAAATAAATAAACCCATTGCATAAATGTAATAGGGTAGATTTGCTATGTATGCATAATGTTGCATAATTGGGATTTGTTCACTCAGTGCAAGCTCTTTATGTTGACATATATGAAGGATTGACCTTGACAAGGTGATGGTTTGTATGATTTCTTAGTAATGGTCAGAAATGATCAAGAAAATGTATAGTTTATGCATTATTTTGGACTCATTTGCATATCATATCATGCATATAGACCCCGCGAATGAAGGACTCATGCAGGGGCAGCCGGTGGTCGAGGAGCCAGACAACAATCCCTGCCCCAGGAGCCAGTGGACGAGCAACAGGGAGATCAGCAGTCCATCCCCGATTTCGTTCCGGTGGCAGCTACTGACTCGGGTGAGGAAGGTAGGCAGGACCATAATCTCCCAGCTAATGTAATGTTGATTTCTTGATGATTACGCATCCGCATTAGGAGTTGATTGAAAACAAGTGCATTAGATTCTCTGGCCGCCCTGGCCCTAGCGCCTATATTTAGAGTCCGTAGGATGAGTATGCCTAGAATTTTCTAGGTACGAATAGACACGGGTAAATGGAGTCACTCGTCGTGTAGGTGATTTGAAAATCACAAAGATATTAATATTGTGGCGATTATTACTTATGCTCATGATTAAATGGAGCTCGGGCAGACATTTTATTTTAGTATTTAGTTTTCATGATGTTGCTTTATGGACTCCGCCCGAGTCATTTAAGGTCCGGTTGTTGTTAGCCTATTGGTCGGCACAACATTGCTAAAGTGCTTATCCAAGTCGTGGGACCGGTGAAAGTCTCTCCTGAGCTCGTCCGATGTTTTCGACGTGCTGCCCATCCACTTGCAGGAGGCCAATGGGCCCGGGGGCACTTGTACTTGAGGGAGGGCTTACCCGGCACGCCGTGGTATCGCTCCTAAGGGGGCACAACCGGGGGTTTGGTGGGGAGGCTTCGAATCTTGGGATGAGATAGGATAAGATGGGGGATATATGTGGGAATGCTACGGTTAGTAAACATATACCCCTAGCATGATGGTAATTTCTGGGAATTAAAATCGATTAAAATCGTTGATGCCCACCAGGTCTGGGAATGCTAATGCCTTTGACGTTCATCGTAGTAACTACTTGAATATGTTGTATCTAGTACTCATGTTTTCAAATACCACATGCTTGAATTGTACTGTCTACTTTCCTGCAATTTACTATTACATGACGTGACATGCTAAGGATGAAACTTGTTATTTTATGTTATTGTACCACTATTTAAAACTAATGGCTAAGGATCCACTTAATATTAAGCAAGCTTTGCGTCAGCCGTAAGCTAACCCATTACGTCATACTGAGTAATTAGTACTCAGGGTTTGCCCTTGCATTTTGAGTCTAGGTATAGAGTTGCTTGTGTGCACCTATGTTGTAGGTGGTGCATGTCTCCATCAGGGATGAGAGTCCTCATGTGTGGCACAGGAGCAACATCGGTGGTTTCAATGTTGTTTCACTTGATGCAAGTCTTTTGTTGCTTATTATGAACTTCGAACTTTAAACATCCGCTACGAGATACTTTTAAACATGTTCGTCGAATGGCACTATGTTGGAACTTGTATTTTATTTTGAACTAGTTTGTATACTAAGTCTACTTATGCTATATTCAACTGCCTATGATGATGTAACTGGTGTGGCTCCATCGAGGGCCAGAGGTGTATCATGTCAGTTCCTCTGGGTTAGGGTAATATCGGGAGCTGAATGATTCTCGATGGACGACCGGATTTAGTTCGGTCTAAGTGCACTACGAGCCATGAGGTGGCAAGTGTGCTCAGTTCAGATTAAATCAGCGGTTCCGCCACACAAACAATCATATATTTATACGTGTAAAGGACTACTAGTTTGAAACATCACTCGTAGCTAACACTAATGACAACAGTACCTTCGTGCACCCCAAGTAAATATGCATTTCAACAATTCCCTTATGCTCCTATCATGTTGTTGATCATAAAGAAAGTGTGCTAAGGTCATTTTTAGTTTAGTTTATACAATCATGGCATACAGACATGGTATTTAGTCCAAACTCTTACAATGGCTAAACATGGCATATTGAAGCGATCGTAAGGACCTCAACTAGGATGGGCATTCCCATATTATAGCTAGCACTAGTTGATTAGTTATTCACTTACAAGATTTAAACAAAAAGTGGGTGTCTCATTTTGGTACAAAAAACTAAATATAACAAGAGGAGTATTCAAGAGAAATCATCTCATTTGAGCACACACTATCACCACCATTCTATCCTTTTCATCTTTAAGCTTATTAAGTAAGCATTTTCATATTCCTCATGTATCAGCAACAATAATTCTTGAAAATTCACAGCAGCATGTTCATACAATAAGAAGGCTATAAGAATTTTGGTGGAATTTTTAGGACAAATTAAATAGCACTTTCCTATTTTATTGATTAAATCACCATAGCAATTGTCATTTTCAAATCACTAACCAAACAGCAAGAACCCTGCATGAAACTTTTACAAAACACTATTCTAAGATAAATTAACAGCATATCATTTCCATGGATTTAATTGGGCACATTTTGTATAGCATGTATTTTTCTTGTTTGTTAAATCTAAAAGGAAACCCTAGTGGTAGATATGTCATTTACCAGTAATAACTAGGGCTACCAAAAATATATGTGATCATACATGATACAAATAGCACACAACCTAAGTTTCATATTGTTAGGAGCTCATTTGGCCTACTTTTACTAATTAAACTCTAAAACAATGCAAGCACACAAGCAGGGGCAAAACAATCGCTTCACATAGCAAGGCATAGTCCATTCTGTAGATCTATTCATAAGCAATCCAATATAACAAGTTTCATATTTTTATGATTTTTTCTACAAATTTATAGAGCATTTTAAAGTCATATGCCAAATATAACCGTGCCGTGCCATATGGACCTATATGGAAATAAAGCTAGCTCCCGGGGGCCTGCAAGGAAGATTGTATAGGCTCAGTGAATAGTACATAAAACAGAGTGCGCAAAAGTAAGAAATGCCAGGGGGTTCTTGGTTAAATGGCCCTATCATCTTCTACCTCAGGCCGACGGCGCGCAGGCGAGGGAACGGCGGTGTGGCCCCACGCGTGGGAGTGGCTCCGCGGCCGGTGGAGTGGTGCGGCCGGCGTTCCCGTCCAAGGGGATCACATTCCCCTAGATCTCCATGTGCGAGGAGGACGAGAGGCGTAGGACACGGTGCGTGAACCAGCGGGCATGGACGCGCCGTGGAGCGTGGCGTTGATGGCCTGATCTGGCGGCACGAAGGTGGGCCTACAGGGACTCGCGCAGCAGTTGAGCTGGGTTAAGAACCTCGCGGATGGCACCTGGAGGCAGGGAAGGCGGCCGACGATGGGGGCGACAGCAGCCCAGAGCTCAGGCCGAGCTTCAATGGTGGCTGCTTGTGGAATACGGTGAAGAGGGGTCAATCGTTGCTGGTCTCTTGGGGGAAACAGAGAGTGGAGCATGGAGAATCCCATGCGTTTGCTATCTTGGAGAGAGGATGAAATGAGCGGTAGCGTGAAGCTTGAGCGCAACTATGGCCATGGCGAGCAGCCATGGCACTGGTACGCATAGGTAATGTGGAGAGGCAGGGAATCCATTGATCTTTGAGGGGGGAAGTGCGGAGGGTGAGCAGCGGAGCTCAGGGCGGCGGCTCCAATGGCGGGTGGAGCTCTGGAGAGAGGCAGCGCGAGGTGGAGATGAGTAGACGGGAGCTGAGTTGGCGTCAACCTGAAGCCGATGGCGCAGTGTCGGTAGGGGACTGGGGCAGCGGCCTTAGAGACCACCGGCCACGTGGCCACGGCGAGCGGCTGAGCGCGTCGCGCTCTGGGGAGGAGTCAGGGTGGACAGGGTGTGTAGGCCGTAGGTGCATGACATGTGGGGCAAGATGAGGTGGATAACAAACGGTTCGGTGCACACAGTGCATGGATGAGGGCTCACAGCTGCCACCCGCCCGCTGGGATCCGAGGGACCCGACAGGTGGGGCCCGTTCCTCATAGGCACGGAGGAAAAAGGACAATCTCGAAAATGAAAAAGGAGGATTTAACTGCCAGAGTCCTAGTTTGAATTTCGCATATTTCATCTACTTCAAGGCCGAATCAGTCCAAACCCCAAATACAAGAACTGTCCAAAATTTCATACTCTACAACTTATCTATAAACTTTGATTGCATGTTCTATTGAAATGTTGAGAGAAAAAGTAGATTCAAAAGACTAATCTCTGTTTGACCAACTGAACCTACCAGTTTGGAAATTCTAAAAGTCCATGTTATGGTCACTTTCATACAAGGAGCTTTATACCAAAGTTGTTTAGTTTTTCATTCTACAGTTTTCATATATAAAGTTTTGTATGATAAGCACTTTTGTTTCATAAAAATTTAAATTTATCATACAGATCAATTTTGGAAGATTTCACATGTTGACAGAAATTGACCCATAACCCCATTCAATCCTTTATGCTTGTCATAACAAACAATACTAAAATTGTTCAACATGAAATTGTCTACAAGTTTGGTATAGAGAGTTTGGTCTAGATCACAATATATTTTCAACTACAAGCACATATACATTTAAAGGTTTGGTCAAACTGCAGCTTTACTTTATGTGCAATCTTTCTTGTTTCAAACTTTTGAGTGACCAAATGAGATTCAATCACTTCAAGGTCAGATGCATTTGAAAGATGATAAGTTTAATTTCATTTCAGAGTCAGGTAGATTGTGAATTTGATTGGTAAAATCAAAAGTAATTTCAGATTCAGATCAGGGGAAAGCCGAAAATGCAGGTTTAGGAATTATTCTAAGTATGGATGGTTTTGACTTGGGATTTTCGAACCTCTCACCATGTGATTTAGAAGATGCTCATAATAGCAAAGTTGAAGGACACATATTAAACCAAAACTTTTGTATTTGATGTTTTGCACCAAAGCTAATATAATTTGAACTACCGATCCAACCAACGCGAGGTTTTGTCTTTTGCATAGAAAAATTTTGACCTAGTGATTTCTTCACCTAGTTCTCATTGCTATTTAAGCTGTATTAAGTTATAAATCATATTGTCATGTGTAAAGTTGTGTGTTAGGGCCTTGAAATGTCAGGGGCATCACACCGCCTGGCCTCCCTCAGCCTCTCAGTAGTAAGGACTGGCTACCTCGACTAAGTCCCAGGCCGCCCGGCCTATGATTTGCTCCAGTTGCCATGTCCTTTGACCTGCATGCAAGAGACAACATGTCAAACATAACTCCACATTGGAATCCAAGAGATCAATGCAAAACACCCTATAAGGCTGCCACCTCACCGATCCAGCCCATGGATTGGCTAAGTCAACGATCCTAGAGAGTGTCATCCAATGGCTACGGAAGAAACACAAATAAAATCCAACGATACATGCAAAAGCACATCGTTTTAACTGTCAACTGCCTCAACCAAGTATCAGGGAGCATTTGATGGCTAAAGTTGGTGCATCTAAGGGCCGCCCGGCCTTGGATGTGGCTGCCCAGCCTAGAAGCCAGGGCGTCCGGCCATGTGGTGGCCGCCCGGCCTGCCCAGTGTCCTCCTAGCACCGACTTAACCACCACAACTGACCTTTGGATAGCTACAAATACACCCAAGGTGTTCACTTGTAATTATGGTGGTGTAGTTGTATAGTAGCACTTGAGTGTGTGAAGTGCATTGTGTTGGAGAAGTGAAGTTATCCCTTAGCTTGTAGA
Organism: Paspalum vaginatum; assembly: GCA_030272315.1. NCBI lineage: Eukaryota > Viridiplantae > Streptophyta > Magnoliopsida > Poales > Poaceae > Paspalum > Paspalum vaginatum. The sequence continues at coordinate 11,287,741 of CM059019.1, read as the reverse complement.
GAGAGTGCCTCTTATATCAAGGAAAGTAGTGAGGTAAAGAGTGAGGGAGTGGGAATTCTCTTGCCCCCATACTTGTATTCTCAGAGGAAGGATATTCGATTCCAAGATTGAGTACAGTTCCTTGTCCTCTACCTTTGTTATTTCATTCTTACTTTACTTTCATACTTAGTTTTATGCTTGTCTGTTTATGGGAACCTTGTGCATGCTTATAGTGTTGGCTATATAGTGTTGCTACCTCTTCTGGCTCATTACCAGTTTAGTAGTGAACTCATCAAGTAGACACAATGGTGTTATACTTAGAGTTTACCTTGGTTGGTCGGCTATCCCAAGCAGCTCTGGTTCATAGACACACTAGGTGACAGCTTTTGTGTTCTCAGTATTCCAATCCCATACGTTTGGATAGACTCACTGACGATATAGCTGAGTCCTGTGGTACCCGCCTTTCTCGGCTGGGTAATCAGCACTCTGGTGCCTAGTAGTGGTACTATAGCTTTGGTGTCTATGTTTACATGCCAAGTATAGTACTTTGCATGCCTAGTATAGTGAGGTGATCAAACATTTGTTGAGAACCTACATCTTTGTCTTTCATCCTCTATATTGCTAGCTTCACTAGTTCGGTTAGTAGTGTTGTGTGTTATCATACTCCTCGTTCGTCGTGGATTTTGCTACCCTAAAATACTCTTGTGTGAAAGGCTACAACGCGTTTTCCGTGTGCTTCCGGAGTTATATCTAATAGGCTAAGGAACGCCAACAAGCCTTTCTGGCGCCGTTGCCGGGGAATGGTAGCTATTTTGACACACTTTCTATCTCCCACTATACCACCACCACCACTATCATTCCATCATATCACCAAATGGATCTCACGCCTATTTGCGAGTTATCTGCTCCGAAGGGCGATTTTCTGGAGCCTCCACCACCACCCACACCCATCATCATGGATGGCTATCAGCTACGTCCCAGCTTGATAGCCATGGTTCTGGATCAGTCTTTTATGGGATTAGAATCAAAGAGTCCTTACACACACCTCTGAGAATTTGAGCAGCTGTTTAGCTGCATCGTAATCTCAAGCTCGCCTGGAGAAACTCTGCGATCGTTGCTCTTTCTGTTTTCTCTTACGGGAGCAGCAAAATCTTGGTACAATAGAGCAATTGGTGCAGTAGAAGGGAGTTGGGAAAGACTCAAAATCAAGTTGTGTCTACACTTCTTCCCACAACATTGAGTCGTTGACCTCCAATGCGAAGTTCTCAACTTTCAACAAGGAAGCAATGATGACTTGGCCGCATCCTGGTCACATTTCACTAGTCTAGTCGCATCCAGTCCAGACTTGGCAATGCAGGAGTCCATGCTCTTGCAGCACCTTGTCTGAGGCCTTTCACCAAGCGCAGGACTATGTCTGGACTTAGCTTTGGGAGGATCGTTCTCTCACTTAACTGCCCTAGAAGGATGAAGAGTTCTTAACAAGTTGCTTGAAAAATCCTCTGATGGTAGTAAGATTGAGAAGCCATGCTCGCAACCATAGGATCCACCTGAGCTCAGCTACTGTGAAGAAGGCCAGAACACTCAACCACCAGCTCCACTATCCCATCAAACCCTCAGGATTGAGGATATCCCTGAACCAAGCACGTCCCAAGATATTGAGACGGTTAGTGCCTCTGTGACGAACCCCCCAAGGTTCCTCCGTTCTCATTCGAGGATAAGTTGTTCACAGGCTTTGGGAATCTATCTTGGCTACCCAAAGAGAACTAACACTTCGATAGGACCTCTCAACCAGCATACATCTTCCCACAGCAAATACATCAGATGAGAGAGGACCTACTCTAGCTTACAACTGTAATTAATCAGGAATAGCTAGAAGAGGGATGACTTGACACAAAATTTATTAGGTTCTACCCAGAACCAACTCTCGTTCCTGGCCACATATCCACAATGCTCCCACAAGACATTCTTTATGACCCATGAGTTAGGGTGAACATCATTCCTAAATATGTTGTAGACACCTATTTCCCCACTCAACCACGATTAAAATCTGAAATTCGCTTGAAGTGGAACAAGAATGAATCGTTGGAAAATCATGGAGTCATTCGGGTCATACCAGTTACCTTGCGGGACAAACAGATGTTCTTAGATTTCCACATCTTCGACATACCTGAGGGGCCCATGCCACTCATTTTGATCTAGCTCCCAATTGCTTCCGTCATCGACACGACCAACCTAGGGTAGCTAAAGCTTCACTTTGGTAAAGAGGTGCTCAAGGTTGGCATGAGTCGAGCATTGAACACCCAAACAGAGTCTAAGCCAGAGGTTGACTCCTTAGAAGAAGTGATGGGTATTTCACTTGAGGAAAAGGAGGATCAACACAGCCTAGAGGAAGAGGCTAGCGACTTCAGTAGGGTAGAAGAGCCGCTTGAGTTCGAAGAACTGGGTGAATCTCTGTGGCCCGACTCCACGAAAATAGAGATTAAACAGATACCGTTTGGCCTAAAGTACGCCTTCCTTAATAGGAATCCGGACACACCGGTGATTATCAGCAATAAGCTAAATGACAATGAGAGCCGGCAATTCATCACAGTCTTAGAGAAGAACAGATTAGTGCTTGGGCACTCACATCAAGATCCGAAGGGAATCAGTCCTAACCTATGCACACATCGCATTCCCATGGAGACCGAACATTGGCCTACAAGGGAACAACAACAAAGACTCAACAATATGATGAGAGAGGTAGTTAAGAAGGAGGTACTCAAACTTCTACACACTAGTATCATCTAGCCCATACAAGATAGTGAATGGGTTAGTCCAGTCCAAGTCGTACCGAAGAAGGGAAGAATGATAGTCGTCACGAACCAAAACAATGAATTAATCCCACAATGTACTATCACCGGATGGCGAATGTGCATTGACTATAGAAAACTCAACTCCACCACCTGGAAGGATCACTTTCCCCTTCAATTCATTGATGAAATGCTCAAAAGACTAGCCAATCACTCCTTCTGCTATCTCGACGGCTACTCCGGTTATCACCAGATTCTCATTCACCAGGATGACCAGAGTAAGACCACATTCACCTATCCATATGGCACTTTCGCCTATTAGCAGATGTTGTTTGGGCTATGCAATGCTCCAGCATCATTCCAGTGATGTACAATGGTCATATTCTCTGACCTGATCGACAACAAAATGGAAGTCTCCATGGATGACTTCTCAGTCTATGGCAAGACCATTGATGGATGTATGGAGAATTTGGAAAAGGTTCTCTAGAGATGCAAAGAAGTTAACCTTGTCCTGAGCTAAGAAAAATGTCACTTTATGGTCAAAGAAGGGATTGTGCTAGGACACAGAGTATCAGAGAGAGGCATAGAGGTGGACCATGCAAATATTGAAGTTATTGAGCAGCTACCACCTCCATCAAACATCAAGGCACTCCGAAGCTTCCTTGGTCATGCAGGGTTCTATAGGAGATTCATTAAAAAATTCTCCTTTATAGCCTGGCCACTGACCAATCTATTAGCCAAAGACACACCCTTTGTGTTCGATCATACATGCTTAGAAGCCTTTCGTACACTCAAGAAGTCACTCGTCACAGCACCCATCATTCAACCCCTAGCTTGTAATGCTCCTTTTGAAATCATGTGCGATGCCAGTGATTATGCTGTAGGAGCAGTCCTAGGCCAGGGCAAGGATAGAAAACATCATGCCATATCCTATGCAAGCAAGACGCTTACTGGCCCGCAACTGAATTACTCAACCACCTAAAAAGAACTTCTAGCTGTTGTCTTTGCCATTGATAAATTCAGATCATACTTGGTGGGAGCCAAAGTCATCATATACAAGAAACATGCAGCTCTCAAATATCTCCTCACCAAGAAAGATGCAAAGCCTCAATTTGGTGGATCCTGTTGCTCCAAGAATTCGACATAGAAATCAGAGACAAAAAGGGAGTTGAAAATTCAGTTGCGGATCATCTCTCACGAATACAGTTTGAAGAAACGTCATCCTTGCCGATTGACGATTATATGAGAGATGACACCCTCCTAAAGGTCACAACATCCCAACCATGGTATGCAGATCTAGCCAACTATCTGGTCATAGGATACGTACCCAAAGGAGTCGATCAGAGGAAACTAATCAACGGCAGCCGATTCTACCTCTGGGATGACTCCTACTTATATAAACTCTGTGCAGACGGACTCATGCGTCGCTGCATTCCTGCCTATGAAGTACCCCTAATCCTAGATAGATGTCACTCATCTTCCTACGAAGGTCACTATGGAGCCTATGAGAACCATGCAAAGATTTGGCAAATGGGTTCTACTGGCAAAATATGTACGATGATGCCAAGGAGTTCGTACGAAGGTGTCTGAGGTGCCAACGTCAAGGAAACATTAATCCAAGGGATGCTATGCCACTCACCAGCAACCTTCCACTTGATGTATTTGATGTGTGGGGCATAGAATTCATGGGGCCCTTTCGCAAGTGTGGAGACAAAGACTACACCCTGATCACAGTAGACTATGTGTCTAAGTGGGTAGAGGCGCTGCCGTGTTCTGTGGCAGATTCAAGACATTCAAATAGAATGTTCTATGACACCATCTTACCTCGATTTGGTACGTCAAGGGTCATCATTAGCGATGGAGGACCACACTTCATAGATAAAAGCTTCAAGAGGTGTCTCGTAGAACTCAATGTGGATCACCGTGTTGGCACTCCATATCACCCATAAACAAGTGGCCAAGCTAAGACATCAAACAAGCAGATCAAGAACATCCTGCAGAAAATTGTCAAAGCTATGGGAAAATATTGGGTATCCAAGCACTACCCGACGTTCTCTAGGTGTACTGCACAGGATATAAAACCCCCATTGGCATGACACCATATCAAATGGTGTACGGCAAGACTTGTCATCTACCAGTAGAGCTTGAGTTCAAGTCTCACTGGGCGATAAATGGAACATGGGTCTCCAACCCTCAGGAGTTCAACGTTAGATTCAACTCGCTGAATTAGAGGAATGGAGGGAGAAGACCTACCATAGTGCCAAGCTTTACAAGGTACTACTCTTTAATTCTCACGTTCATTTGTTTGGTCATGGTAAGCTTAGGAGTAAGTGAGAAGGACCCTTTGTGGTCCTTGATGCCGCCGATCCTGGTGCCATCACCCTTTAGGACGATGACCGGAAAATCTTTAAGGTGAATGGGCAATGCCTAAAAGTCTTCCTAGAGCCAGAAATGCCACAGCTTGAAGAAGTCGGCGTCTACGAGTGAGAAGAAGTGGCATGATCACACAGCCACGGTCTATTTTTGACCTAAAACGAAGCCATGTACACTGCCATGCTCCTCACTTTTCTGTCTTATCTCACCTTTTGTTTCCATTTCACCAAAATCTCAACAAAAAGTCCGAATCTACATGATGAAAAGGGTTACAGTGCACTAAATGGATAAAAACTGACCTCTGGTCTGCCTAACAAAGGTTGGCGAGGTTGGCCGGCTCAAGAACTAGGCTGCCCGGCCCCTGATGTGGCTGCTTGGCCCCTGGTATGGCCGCCTAGCCTCCCACTTTGCTGCCCGATCGCCTCCAAATTTTCGAAGACGAACTGATCCCTAAGCCCTCAGCAATTGTTGAATAGATGAGATTGAGGCACCGTCAACTTAAGTTTGAGAGTTCACCACCCTTCCTACACTCTCACCATTCTCCTCTCATCTTCCCTGTGAAAAACTAAGTCATGGCCTCCAATAACACCCCATCCAAAAGCCTAGCCCTCACATCCGGCACCACGATGACCTACTCATCGGCATCCGATGATGAGCCCATGCCAAGAGGAGTTATCCCCATCAGTGATGACAATGTGGTGCTAGACATCATGCTGCTGGCCGCCCGGGTGCCCCCTCAGGCTGCTCGGCCTCAATGCAAGCCGCTCGGCCTCTCTGGCATGCTCTTGGAGTGTGGGAAGGCATGGACGTGGTCTGTCCCCCATGCTAACCATAGCGAAGAAGGTGTTTTAGGCAGATTCTCCTTGGCCTAAGGTCGGGAAGATCAGCCCCAAGGTGCCGGGGCGGAAACTCTTCTCAGATGATTCCGTGAAGGGCAATGGAGCACCCAAGAGCCTAGGATCACCGGTCTACACTGTGTGGGGTGGAGTTACTCCCTCTGGGAAGTGGGGAAGATGCTAGTCCCAAGGCACTTAGACGACATCCTTCAGGGGGATGCATCTATTGATGAATCCATTGACTCCACTCCACCCAGGAGGACCATCCACCGGATTGCAAAACCCCCTCCGATCAGGACTGCACCTAGACACTTTGAAGAATTGGAGGAGGAGGAGGAGAAAGAGACCATTGAGTCTCTTAAGTTGGAGATAAAAGCGCTGAAGCATGCACTTCATAGACTTGAAGAGCGTTGCGTGGAAGGCGAGCTTTGAAGGTGGGAGATCAACAACAAGTTAGAGATCCTTAGGAAGGACTTCTCCTCCAAGCATTGCCGCCTTACCGAAGCCATGGGACACCGAGAAGCCTATGATCCACCCATGCCGTAGATGCCCTGGGCTTCATAATAATTTTAGTATAGGCGCCCCTTTTATTTCTTAGTGCTTAGTTGTTTTGTTTCATTTATTTCTTTGTATGAATTGCGCTTATATTTGTTCTAGTCATTTGCTTTCATCATTAATTCTTAGATCAATAAAGTTTGGTTTACCTTTCTTTGAGTTCAAGAGTGGGGGGATGGCAATTGGCCACCCCAAACCTTCGGTCACTAACCCTGCAGACATGAACGAGAACACAAACATACATGGTACTATCTCACTACACAAAAAATGTTGGGACGAACGGCAAAAAGTGCAGGCCACCCGGCCTCAAACCCTGGCCACCCGACCTGCCCCTAGCCACTTGGCCTAGCAATCTGGCCGCTCGGCCTGTGACACTGATGAAAACCATACCACAGACAGGAACATATGTCCCAGAGCACTTCTCCACACAAGTTGATCGGTGCAAATGTTGGAAGGCCAACAACATAGGCCACCCGCCTGGTCCCCTAGCTGCCTGGCCTAGCAGGAGGTGGTTGGCCCATCCTCACTTCGCCTTGCACCTTGAACTAGAAATTATTGTCAATATTTCAAGTATGGTTCATTGCATTTCATTCCAAACATGAAACTTGGATGAAAATCTACTCTACATGACCATATTTTCAACTTGTGTCTATGCTTATACAAACTTTACTCTCTATGTTGAAGTAAAATTGCCAATGGATACCTTTTGATTAGGGACCCACTTTGAGTCAAGATGTTGATTCATAAGATACAAGAAGCATGGATGCATAGCAGTAATCTCCCACTAAGGCAAAGAGTTTTGTTTTGCTAAAATAATTAAAAATGTGCTCTACTCTAATGTTCTCAAGACACATGTCCTACCAGTGCCACAAATTAAAATTCGTAAGCATCAAGGACATCTTTGAATGTTTTGAACCTTATCAGATTTTGTGCCATCGAATGAGTTAGAATCATTCAAGGTTTTCGGCTATCATGTGCACATTCATACCACAAAGTTCTAGCAAGTTGTGCTATGCAAACATTCCAAAAACCCCTCATCAGTTATGCAAAAAGAGAGAAAAAGAGGCATGGAATTGAAAAAAAAGAAAGAGAAAGAAAAGAAGGAAAGTACCATGCCCTCCATTGCATAAAAAAGGGAATACAAAAGCACACTTACTACTAACTTTCTGCCACACTTGCACATATCCAAAATCTTCGAGTTGATTCATACTATTTGCTTCGACACTTGATTTGACTTGGTGATACAAACATGATAAGATAGTCCCTCCTTCTAGCTCCACTAAAACCTAGATTAAGAGGCAAGGAAACACAAGGATTCTCATCCTCTGAGTGATTGAGAGGTGATATTGAGAACAAAGGAATGGAGCACCATACTTTTTGAAAAAAAAACTTCTTTTACACATAGTTGGGGGAGAAAACTGCTTTGACAACTGAAACTTGTTCTTAATCTCAACACCCCAAACTCAAAGTGTAGCCACCATTGAAATCCTAGGTATGATGAACTAACTTGGGAGTAACCTTTGTGCATGTGAATACCATGGTTGTTATATGCTCTCTACACCATGCTTAACTCCAATTGCTCAGGGACGAGCAAGGATCTAAGTGTGGGGGGGTGTTGGCGGTCGTTATAATCCATTTCGACCACCAACATTACATGTTTCAAGGGTGATTTTTATGCAAGATTCATACATATTAACCAGTTCCATGAGTTGTGTACAAAGATCATGCAAGAATGCCGGTAACGATGCAAATACATGTAAAACATGACGAAGCAAGGTGCATCAATGGAAGGTTGGACAAAGGGTGACAAAACCTTGGCCACCCGGCCAAGTCCCCTAGCTGCCCAGCCTAAGGACCAGGTAGCCCAGCCTGTGTGTCAGGCCGCTCAGGCTCCCTCAACCTCTCAGCACTAAGGACTGGCTACCAAGACTAAGTCCCAGGCTGCTCGGCCCACCTCATTGGCCGCCTGGCCTGTGATTTGCACCAATTGCCACGTCCTTTGACCTACATGCAAGAGAAAACATGTCCAACATAACTCCACATTGGAATCCAAGAGATCAATGCAAAACACCCTGGAAGTCTGCCACCTCACCGATCCTGCCCACGGATTTGTTAAGTCAGCGATCCAGAAGAGTGTCAACCGATGGCTAACGAAGAAACACAAGACAAATCCAGCGGTACATGTAAAAGGACACCATTTTAACTGTCAACCACCTCAACCAAGCACTAGGAAGCATTGGATGGCCAAAGTTTGTGGATCTAAGGGCCACCCGGCCTTGGACCTAGCTGCCCCACCTACAAGTCAGGCCGCCCGGCCATGTGGTGGCCGCCCGGCCTACCAACATCTGTTGAGAACCTGCATCTCTATCTTTTATCCTCTACATTTCTAGCTTCACTAGTTCTATTAGAACTATTGTGTGTTATCATACTCCTCGTTCCTCGTGGATTTTGATACCTCAGAATACACTTGGGGTGAAAGGCTACACCACATTTTTCGTGTTCTTGCGGAGTTGTATCTAATAGACTAAGGAATGCCAACACTGATCCTCAGCTCTGATGGCTACTCCTATTGGAAGGGTAGGATGAAAGCTTTCGTGCTTAGCTAGGGCCAGGATATATGGGATGCTACCCAGAGTACTACTTTTGTGGTTCTTCCAGCTGCTGGGCGTACTACTCCTGCTATTGTGGCTCAGCATGAGGCAAATGCCAAGGCAGTCATCTCTTGTCAGGACTTGGTCCAATTGATTATGATAAAGTGAGTCACCTCGAGACTACTCATCAGATATGATCCCTGCTGAGTGCACACCATGAGGGTACAACTACTATCAAGGGCTGTCTCATTGAGACTTATAGGTGTGAATATTAGAATTATATTTCATTTAGAAGCTTGGGGAGTCCATCGATGACTTGTATGGTCATTTCCAATCGATCATCAACAAGTTAAGCATCAACTCCTGCCCTGAGAGGACCCATACTTTGACCATCAGTAGGCCATTAAGTTGTTGTATGCATTGGATAGGAAAGTATGGGAGATCAAGGCTAACTCAATCATCGAGTCAGAGGCCTATGACACAATTGGAGTGGAGGCTCTTTACAGCAAGCTCAAGGCCACAGAAGTGGATTACAAGTTTGGAGAATCTCTCACTTGTACTAGCTCCAAGAGCCTAGCCTTGGCTACTCTCTCCAGAGAGGCCACGACTAACCCCTCGCTTCATGGTTTTTCGTTCTTTGCTTTGATGTCTGTGACAGAGGAGCAATTGGTGTCACTTGAGGATGAAGAGCTTTGCCTAGTGTCTAGACACTTTCAGTGAGCTTTTAGTGTTTAGCCTTTACAGCAGAACGTCCTCCCCCTCTTCGTCCTCATCAAGTTCAAATGATGAGGAGATCTTCACCAAGCGGGACAAGAGGTGGGATCAAGGCAGTGTAGCTAGGCTCTGCTTCATCTCCACAAAGTTCGGGTGCAAGCACAAGAGGAACCAGAGATCGTTTTGCTCCATGGCGCTCGAGGACAAGGATGATAAGGGTAACATCGACTCTTCCTCCGATGGTGAGGTAACTCCTGAGCAACCTAAGATCCTTGAGATGCTAGAGGAGAACAGTAGAATGCTTAAGGCCCAGGACAAGATGTTGGAGATGGCAGCTAAGAAGCTGCAGAAGCAGAAAGCCAAGCTTGCTGATGCTTTGCCTGAGATTGAGAGGTTAAGGAGTGTGCAAGTCCAGCCAAGTGAGATTGAGTGCCCTACCTGTGAGTCTTTGATGACTGACATTTGTGAGCAGAAGAGCAAGTATGCTTGTCAGGTAGAGGAGATGGATGGGCTGAGAGTTGAGATAGGCAAGCTATAGTCTAAACTAGATGAACATACTGAGTGAGTAGCTTGAATGTGAGTCTTGCCCCTACCTAGCTATTGACATAGCTGAGAGTTGAAAGTGAAATGTGAGGGGCAGCTCAAGGTGTTGGAGAAGCTTAGGGCTAGACCCATGCTTTTGGTTGCATGCATGGTGTATCCTACCTTGAGGAGTGAGCTTGAGCTGGTCAGAGCTAACCTTGAGGTTCTTTCAGCACCTACTGACACTTGTGAGAATTGCTTAACTCTTAGGATGCAACTGCTGGATAAGGATGCCACCTTTAAGAAGCTAGAAAAGTCTACTAGCCTGATTACCTCTCTAGACTATGACACTTGTACTGCCCAAACTTTAGTTCTAGAGGATCTGAGAGAGGAAAAGTTGATCCTTGAAGAGGACAACTGTAGGTTGAGAGAGCTGCTAAGTTTGATGTATGCCAAATAATCTCGGCTTCAGATGATCATAGAGGGAAACAAGTTTGGTGAAGGTGACATGAGTGCCATGGGGTTTGGAGAGTGTAGTACCTCAGCTGAGAAGAATAGAGCCCTGATTAAGCTTAGGACTGTCTCTCCCCAGCCTAGTGCAGATGGGGTTTTCCATGAGCCAGCTAGGGCTGCCCCAAAGAAGCAGTATCGGACACCCAAGCCTTGCCAGGCTAAGCTAGACAAGATAGTGGAAGAAGTGCTTAAGCCTTAAGGCAAGAAGTAAGTACAGCAGCCTGCACCACCCAAAGCTACACCACCATGCCAGAAGCCCAAAGCTCAGCCCAGCCTATGCCTAAGAGACTTGTCTACAACTATGAGTTTTGCCAGCGAAATGGTCACTTGGAGGAGGGTGGAAGGAGAGAGCCTAGGGGAACCAGTATCAGTTCTACTAGGGTAATAGGCAAGTTCCTCCCTGTCGCAGTGAGATGAGAAACCACTTTGCTGGTGGTGAGCGAGGAGGCGGCTTTCAGGCTCGTGCTCTTGGTGGTGAGAGACACTTTGCCAGCTGAGATTCTAGTTGTTTTTAGCACGACTATGGACCTTGTGGCCATAGCTTTAGGAGAGAGTTTGAGGGTCCACACTTTGCTAGTTGTGGTTACCCCAATCGTGGTATGGGGGATGATTTATTTGATAGTGTTTACCCCTCGTTTGAGCAGATGACTCAACAGTGGTTCAGCAGTTTCACTAATCCTAGTGTCGGACCGTCTACCCCTCCATACTATCACTGTTCTTGTAGGTTTAAGTTCTAGAGAGCATGTGATGAGTGAGAATTGATTGTTCTCCAAGCTTAGAGATTGCTCATGTGGGCTTGTATCCTTTGTATAGTTGATAGTTTTGCTCTTTCCTCTCTTTTCTGTGTCTTATCTGAGTTGTGCCTTTTATTTTGTGTTTCTCTTGTATTTAGTCTTCGTGCTTGTGTGCTTGGTGGACTAGCCACATGTCATTATAACTTTTAGTTTGCTAGTTGTATGCTTTTATTGTTAGTCTAGTATCCTTTGCACGCTTGCTTGTGATTCTTGTGAATCTTGTGCCATGCTTTCTTAGCTTTGACATGTTATTCACTTGTAATCAGGTTGAGTGTCCTAGTTGTTTTCCTTTTGTTTTCTTTAATAGATTTTGCCTATTAGGTTTATGTATGCTTGGTGGACTAGCCACATATCATGCTAGGTTATGTGTTTCCTTCACATACTATATCTTGGTAGCTCTGCGAAAGGATCAAGATGTACAAGAGGGAGGGCAGTGAATTGGACTTCTAATTTCGAAATTTGAAATTAAACCCTAATGAACAAGTCCCAATTCACCCAAGTGCCTAACTAAGTGTGACTAGAGTTACACAATAATAAAAGGTTTGCAACCTGGAGCCAAGCATGTAATTCTAAGAATGCAAATTGTGGAATGTGAATTGCATGAAAGTAAAAGCGGAATGTAAAGAGAAGAGATGACACGGCGATCTTTTTCCCGAGGTATCGAGGAGTCACGACTCAGCTCTAATCATCATTTGGCACCCTATTGACGGTCATTATTTGATGATTTCGACCATCAACTATCCTTGAAATGGAGTGAAACATGTAACTTTATTGGACTAACCCTTGCTTCTAATGAGTTCCACAAGATGTACATGAATATTTGGATGCAGGCACCAAAAATGTACACAAAACGATTGCAAACACGTCAAGGACCAAAGATAGGCAACAATGGCAAAAAGGCCAGGGCCGCCTGGCCAACCTCCAGCCCAAAAGTGGCTGCCCGACCATGTGGCATGGCCGCCCGACCACCACACTAGCCATGTCTTCGATCCGACATGCAAACAAACACAAGACAATGAAGATCCAACCATACAAAAGGGTATCCAATACATCCAAGGGTCGAAAGAGCACTAAAACGAAGACCGGTGATGTCAAGAATCCGAGGGACCAAACATGCATCCAACCAGTGGAAGACACGTGGCCGCCCAGCCGGCCACCGCTTGGAGGCATTTTACACGTGCACCAACTGTATCAACCGCCAACCGACACGGGGACGCAATATCAAGCATCGGATCACCTAGGTCGGTGGATCCTGTGGCCGCCCAGCCATAGGGGTGGTCGCCCGGCCACCGACCTAGTGTGCATACACATACCCCCTTCACTCACTAGGCTATAAATAGACCCCGGGAGCTCATTTGTAAGGTGTGGAGTTGAGTTCAAAAGCTATCTTAGAGCGCCACACTCTTCCTTTAGTAGTTAGGATAGTCCTAGGAGTTAGAGTTGAGTCGAGCATTGCCTCGGAGTCTCCGGAGTTATCTTCGAGTTTGTGGCAAAGCTTTGTATCTTCTGGATTCAGATTATCAATATAATTTCAGTTATATTTTACTCTAAGTTCTATCTCTTGCGAGTGTGGGGTACTTTTCTTTGCATACTTGCTAGGCTTAGATTGTGTCTACTTTGTTATTCAATTATTGTTATTCTTGCCGGTGCTATAACTCAACCCTAGACTTAGATGCTAGGTTCTGGCAAGACCCTCTCCTCTGATCAAGGACGGTCTATCGTTATTCAGGCTTCGCTTGAACACATTTATAGCGTGCCATCCTCTCCACGCAGATTTGCTTGGTAGCCCCACTCGGTGAATGCGTGTGGTGTGCCTGTGTATCCTAGGTCCGTCGTTCGGGAGGCCCATAGGCGTTAGCTAGGTCCTCTTTCGGTTGCCAACTATCTAACCCCTAGCTCCTCGACGGCGCTAGAATTTCGCTCGACGCAAGATCCTGACCTGCTTAATTGAGTGACATTAGTTGTCATGTATAATCTTTGCAGCTGAACAGAAATAGAGTTTGGTGACTTTATCTCCTCGTTGCCCTCCCACGCAACTATACCTTTCTACGGATATCTATGATAGACTTACCTCTCCAACATACACCTATCTTTATCATGCTTACCCCTGTATAACTACTAGTTAGTACAATATATTCAAGTTTACAGCTTATTTGATTTGAGATTATTCAATTACACTCTCTCGCCTACCGCTTCCCTATGGATTTTTATGATACTCGGAATACTCTGGGTGTAAAGGCTACAGTGAATCTCCGTGCACTTGCGGAGTAAAATCTGTTACGCTAAGAGACATCAACATGCTTTTTTTGGCACCGTTGCCAGGGAGGAAATAGGTAGAGAGATAATTGATATCTCATTTCTAACATTATAAACTTGATGAATTTTGCCGCTAGTTGTTAGTAGGCTCACTTTGTTCCATTGTTTTGTTGTGGTTGCAACAGAGGGGTGTATGATCGGTTTTGACCTGCTTGAAAATTACAACAATAACCCAGAGTCACTGCTCAGGAGAGTACGTACAAAGACTATCCACGAGCAGAGACCTGCACCAACGGAGCTAGAACCGAGTACTTCGAGCCACACTCCATTCATCACTCCCGTGGCCAAGAAGACCATTTGTGAGTTTTGCATCCCCTGGAGCAACAACATTCCTATAGGACCTGAGGTTCAAGTAGGGGAGAACTTTGAACTCAATCCAAGAGTGATCCATATGGTTCAAGCTATCTCATTCTGCGGACTAGCCACAGAAGATGCCAACAATCACTTGCAGCAGTTTCTGGAAACCTGCAACACGTTCAACATGAAAGGAGCATCACCTGACACCGTCAAACTTCATCTCTTTCCTTTCTCTCTTTTGTTGGGAAGGCAAAACAGTGGTTCTACCTCAACCGTGCAACACTCACAACTTGGAATATGTTCCGATGCAATTCTTGCAAAGTATTTCTCGATGGGGAAAACTAACTCATTGAGGAATAAGATATCGAGCTTCTAGCAGCTGACCGATGAAACAGTGGTAGAAGCTTGGGAATGACTGCAAGAGTACATTGCAACTGTCCCCACCACGGGATGCAAGAGTGAAGCGCCCCAGTTTCCATAATGGGACTAAAATGTGTTTTATTACCATCATAGGGTTTGGTAATCACATTCTTACATCAGAGTGATATAGATCCGCCCTAACGGGTCAGACCACAAAGCGGTGCAGCCCTGAAAGTCTAAGCAGTGGAATATAAAACGTAGGCCCATCTTCCTCACGTAACAGTTAGGAAGCAGGTCGTAACTCTTACTCGTTTTCAGACCAATATACGTCCATAGCACTGAGAAAAACAACAACAAATGAAGGGTGAGTACATACGTACTCAGCAGCCCACCTTCTTCTAAAGGAATTCGGGGAAGGCTAAAACTATATGCTAGGATATATCTGGAGTTCGGGGAAGGTTTTGCACAAAACTAGTTTGAATGCAGGGTTGAGATAGTTGCCAAGTTTTAATCTTTCTAAAAACTGAGTTGTTCCCAAAAAAGGGAATGCAACTGGACTTTTCGGTCCATCATGGCTTAAGGCATTTCTACCAACTCACTTTTCCATATGTCCAGCATCCTTTGCTGAACCAAAAACCATTCCAGACCAATTCCATTTGATTTTACGAAAACTGCTAACTGAAGAACCAAGCTGTAACTCATCCATACCAGTGGACACGGACTATTCGTATAGGTTTTACTCTGATCAGAGGTTGTACTAATTCCCACAAGTTGGACTCAGCGGAACATTACTGTCGTAACTGCTTGAATTCCAAACCAAGCCGTTGCCTTTGTTTCATCACCTAGTAGAACTTTAGGGGTTCTGGCATCCGAGTCACTCCAGTACCTCGCGGCACTTCCATTGACAACCACCCATTCCCTAGTCCCTTATGCACATCACTGAAGCTACTAGGCTATCCACTCTGGCTCGGGCCTGGCCAATGCCTCATATAGAGTGAGTGGTTGTACTAAAGGAGTTAGGCAAGATGAAAATCATAACGGTCCTTACGGAGAGCATAGATAGAACCATTCCCACTTTCCAATGTCAGTAGCACGAACAATCCACCTACCCAATATTCTCCACGAATCGCGGGACATGGGGTAACCGCGAGTCGCTAAGTTACTCGTTCCTACCCTGCCCTTATGGCTGTTTCGGTGCGTAGCCGTATTCCGACAAGGTCGGTTGCCAGGGTTCTTGCCCATTTTATTTCAAAACCTTACACACATCCACTTTCCCATACCCATCATATTCCCCATCCATAATCCAACATAAAGTCAATATTATGATAGATAATTAAATGAGCGATCCCACCTGTGCGCGCTATATCTAAAATAGGCTTAGGTGGCTGTATAATTTTCTGGGTTACCTTAGCAAGCAAAACATGCAAGTTTTTATGTGATTAACAGGCCAAGGGTTGTGTTTGCAAAACATAGGAAATTTGTGCATCAAGTGGGGATTCCAGTGGGCTTGCCTTACAACTCGAAAGGTTAGGGGCTGACGTATGATTAGTATACTTTCTTCCGTTTCCTGGTTGAATGTCCCAGTGATTGGACTGCTTGGCCTCTCTGGGGCCTCCTACGTGCACAAACAAGGAATACACAAATTGAGCCATAATATGAGCTCAACGGGTTTGGTGGTGTAGAGCTTGCATTGCGGAGATGAGAGTCTGCTGGGTTCTTACTTGTGGTATTACTACAAGTGGTTGGTGTGTAGCGAGTTTTCGGGTGAGTTGGTGGGCTGGGTAACGACAGTTACGGAGACGCCGTGGCAGGGGTGGTGGACGCAAGTTGCGGGGTCGACAACGCCGAAGGGGTGGCGGTCGCATGTTGGTGTTTTGGAGAAGATCATTTTGTGGAGTGGTGGAAAGACCAATGATGTTCAGATGATTTTTGGTATCGTCATCATCTGAATTCAAGGCTCATATAGACTAAGATTGGAACCTTTAGGATTTATGTGGATTAGGTGGATACGGGCATCGATCACCAGGCACACAAAAATTGCGGGACCGGTGTGAAGCACTGACTTGGCGTAGGACGGCGTCATCGTGGTATGACGGCGGCTTTCGGTCAGGACAAAAGATTATGTGGAGTGCATAGATATGTAGAGCTTGATTTTAGATGAATTTAGGCGAAAGAATCACCCAAATCAGAGTTGGATATGAATTTTGTATATTCGGAAAAATGGAAAAGGAAAAAGGAATATTCCCGCAATATTCCAAAATCCAAATATTTGGAAACTGGAGAATAAATTCGTATTTTTGGATTCTGGAGGAACAGAAAATATTTCTAGACTTCTTGCGAGCGGAGTTTCTGGTTGGTGTCAATGGTTCACGAATGTGGCACCGGCTTGTAGGCTGCTCTGGAAGCTTCTAAAAATTACGAAATTAATGCGGATGGTAGATATTGATTTTTGATGAATTTAGAAAGAAGAATTGATGGAATCGGAGCTCGTCTGGTCAAGCGATGAAATCGGGAATAAATGGATAGAGGAAAAGATTGGTACACAATTGAACCATCGGCTTGCTGGTGACTTTTGGTGGGAGCTTCTCGTGATTAAACTAATCACATTTTGGACTGGCTCAGTGCTTTTGGCGTGTGCAAGGCATGGGTGCGCGCTGGTAGGAGGAAAGCTGGGCCCACCTGCAAGACTAAGGACGGGAGGGGGATTAATTAGAGAGACAGAGCATGGCAAGCTCGAGCGGAGCAACAACTCACTGGAGCTACACCAAAGTAGAGGTTCCGACCATCATTATCTGATCCGAGGCACGGAAAGAAGGAGGATGACGAGGGGGTTCAGCTCTGGTGGTTGTCAGGGTGGTGGAGGTGGTTCTCTATGCTAGTTTAATTGGACCGAGATGTCTCTGTTGTGGGGAATTTTGCATTGAACTTGCTTGCGGTCAAGAACAGAGAACAGAGAAATTGGAGCAGGATGGAAGGTGTTCGCGGCGGGCAACGCCGGGTGAGCCGGGGGCTGGTCACGGCGGGGTGCGCCGCGTGTGTGTAGATGTAGACATGGCGGGGGAGGGCTATTTATATCCGGAGGAGGAGAAGGCTGATGACGTGTCGTGGAGATGGAAGGTCCAAATGGCGCGGAGATGGGGGGTCCAAGTGGTGCGGAGATGGAGGGTCCAAATGGCGTACAGATGGAGGGTCCAAGTGGTGCGAATATGAAGGGTCCAAGTGGCGCAAAGATGAAGGGTCCATGTGGCGCCGAGATAGAGGGTCCAAGTGGCATGGAGATGGAGGGTCCAAGTGGCGCGGAGATGGAGGTTCCAAACGGCTGCGGGGATTTTGGAAAGGAATTTTGGAAAGAATTTTGGTGGAGATTATTTGCGATATTTGGAATTTTTGTTGAACTCATATTAACACACTCAAAACAAATAAGCAAACATCCAAAGATTTCAAAAATTTGATTTTGAATTAGGGAGAGATTAGAAGAAAATTCCGGGTGCTAAATTTTGGGGCATTATAAATCTACCCCACTTAAAATGAATTTTGTCCTTGAGATTCAGCTTGGAGGTTTACAGGGATAGCTTTTTTTCAGCTAACTATTCCTAATCTCAACAAAATCTTGATTCCTCCTAAGTTGGAATTTTAATAACAACTACATGTACAACTTGACTCCTTTCTCTCTTCTTTCCCCATTTCTGTCAGAGCTGCTCGTACAAGCCTTCCACATACGACATGGATCTTCCACTTCATTAACATGGAAGGTTGATCCATTGCTTCGCAGTTTTAGGCAGGGGATTTTCTAGAGAGCGGCGGAAATTCAGCAAGGCACTTTTTGCTCTCTAGATGGTGGCATAATCCAGGAGCCCATCCAAAGGGATGGATCCGTTTACCCCTATGGGGTCCGGATTATCCTGCACCAGCGCTAACAGAAGGGAGGCTACCCCACTTAAATAGGGCGGGCACCCCTACTTGAGTAGGCTAGGCACTCCTTTGGAAGCAGGGAGCTACTGTGTTTTCCAACTGTTGTTGCGGTATCAGCAGACGGAGGGCAGGCTGGAGGAGAAAAAGCTATCTTGGATAGCCTTCTTCTCGTTACACTTCTTGTTGCCCCAAGCACTTCTTCTTCTATCCTCTTGCCTGTCTTCAACCCTACTTTAGGCTTCTTGACCTTGGCACAGTTTTGCTAGCAGGAAGCTCCTTCTTGCTTCTGCTCGGCCCATGGGAGGGTCATTAACTGGAGGAGGATTAGGAGGCATAGGAGTAGGATTTCAGCGAAGAGTATGTAGCGAAGTGGAAGGCAAACTTTGGGCTCTGGGTTCATGGGCTTGTGGTGGTGTGCAGGCTTTTTAGTCCTGCTTGCGGATCTCACAAATGATCCCTCATTTTGCAAGATGGATGAGGACTTTGAGGATTTTGGTAAGAATGCACACTCGACAAGGATAAGGACGAAAATGGCAAGGTTTATCATTCTGTGGTGGGATTGCCGGGTGGTTTGGGGAGTTTCTGAGTCACTCTTCCGAGGGGAGATGGCTATGGATTTCCCAGAGGAAAAGGAAACAAAGTGGGAGGGTGACAGCGGTGATAGTGTAGTAACTTAGGAGGAACTGTCCTACCCAGGAATCATAGAACATGGGAGGAGTTGTGGCTGGTTTAGCTGGCGGAAGAGGAGCGGTGGTGGGTTTCCTCTACGGGGTGGCTGAGGAACTGAGCTCAAGGGAGGGGTGTTTTATCGGCGTGCGAGGGCGGTGGTTGGAGTGCGGCGTGCTATGCACCGAGGTGACACAAGCGGTGGAGGTGGAGTGGAAGCTCGCGGTGGCATGCGAGTAAGAGTGGAGTGGGGGACCGGGCACTCCATGGACGGCGGTGGGGGAGACACGTGGTGATCGGTGGTGGATGGTGGTGTAGGGTCCAGCTTTGGCTGACAGCAGGCGTGTGGGTGTGCTACCAAAGGCGGCAGGTGGTGGCAAGCGGCGTGCGCACATGGCGGCAGGGGTGAGTTGGGGCTAGGGCATTAGATGCGGCGGGTGCGGCGAAAAAGGCAGGGGCGGTGGAGAGATGTGAGTGGCGAGGGACTGTGGTGGATACTGTTTCTAGGGGGACTATGGTACGGAATGTTCCCTCCGATCTTATCCATTTTCCTAGGGCACTGTTTCATTTAGCTATGCTTTCCTTCGGCATAGCTTTTTTAGCTGCTGACCGTCCTTTATTTTGACTAGAGCTTGCTCTGGTTGCTTTTTAGAAGGCACTCTCTCTTCAACTGACGGGTTTTAAGGTGAGAAAAGATATCATGGATGAGGCCTAGTTCTAATGGCGATTTTATGAGCACTCAAAGAAGGCAACACTTGTTTCTGCTTGAGAGACAAACAACAACAACAAAACACAAGAACGAAAACGATTATACTAATGCGACCACTCGAGCATAACTAACTTCAACTTCTGACTTTTGGAGGCTTCGTTCGGCGAGGGTTGCTAGACATTGGATCCTTCTCCTAGAAGTGAGAGTGTCAGGAGGGTGCCTAAGCTTTCTCTATCTTAGTCTTGGTGGATGGTTATTAGGGTTTCTCCCTGATTCTGTTGTTGCTCAAGAAGAGAGTATTGGAAACTAGATTGGTGACTTGGCTCCGTTTGCCTAGGAGGGTTTGATATTCCTCCTAGCAGGGGGTACTGCATTCCCATGGGTGACGGGTAACGAAGGTCAAACAAACCCCATGTTGTTGTGCTGCTTGGATCAGGGTGGGTTTCTTGCCTCTGGCGCAGCAGTCTGGCTCTGTACTGGGGCAGGAGGTCTTTTGTTATTTGGTTGCAAGCTTCCAACCTATCGTGCATGAGGCTTAGTTTGTCGTACTCATCATCCAGGGCTTGTAGATGAAGAGCGAGTAGGCTATGATAGGATCCTCAGTTTCGATTCATTATCTTCAAGGCTTTAACTTTTCTGGCCTAGCTTGTGGTCATCTTGTTGAAGGGTGGGAGGAATCTCATAGGGGTGTCCTGGATTTCCCTATGATAGGTTGAGCACAACTTTCTTATTGCATCACAAGCTGTAACATGACACGCATCCAGAAACCGATGACTGGTAGCTGTGGAATGCCATCCTTCAAGGGCGCGGTTATCCTTGATATACAGCAAGACCATCCATTTCTATTATCCACACTTGATGATTTCTCCGCCTAAGTACTCAAGGTATCTGAAAATCCGAAGGTACCTTATGGTATCCCTTAGGAGCTCTGGAAAACCTTTCACATCCTCACAAAGGCCGATACGTCCGGTAGCTGCCATCTAAACGAGACTCGTAGGACTTGGTCTTAGACCAAAACTACTACTCAACACACAAACAAATAAGACAACGTCTACAACGCACTCGATCTATATGGGTAACTCTTACAAGGGTGTTAACCAAAGCGAAGGAGAAGCTTCACTACCCCAATGCAAGAGGGACACTGGACACAGCTAGCTCTAGACCATGTGACTTCATTCCCTACTAGGCTGGGAGCTCTCATCCTGATTCATCTGAGCTGATGTTGATGATGTCCTCTGGTGGCGGCTGAGTTGCGACGACTGGGTCATCCTCTTCGGATAGCCCCCTAGGCGAAGCAATGCCCGAGGGTTCTAACCTTTCTTCTGCTGGCGCAATTGTCGGTGCAGCCTTTGGATTGCTCAAGGAGATAGGACTTGGAGGTGGGGCTCTTGGTAGCTCTTCTTCCAAGCACCTGAGATCTAGTATGGGGATCCTTCCTAGGGTGGGGAGTTATGTTAGCTCTGGTGGAGGATTTGGGAGGGGCTCTGGAGGGTTTGGCTGGCTCTCAGGCTCGGGGATGGTAACTGGTATGCCTTCCAACATTTGGACTTCCACTAAGAGGTCTATGCACTTTCTCTTTTTAAGGGGCATGGGCAACTGTCTAGGATGGGCTTTTCTTTTACCATGGTTGCCTTTCTCTTAGAGATTCAAAGGTCCTTTGGGTGAGCTTTTATGCATATAGCTGGCATAATCCTGTAGCTCTCTTAGGATTCGTTATGCAGTGCCTGGCGTCCTTGGTGCCAAATGGTGCTGAGTTGCCGATGCATTGTTCCAAGGCAAGGCCTCTTTTCAATAGTGTTGTACCACTTGGACAAATTAAGCGACATAGCAGGGTCACATCCTTTCTTTCCTTATTTTATGCTACATGCCTTCTGGTTATTCATCGGGTCATGCGCTTGACCAGGGTGGTCCATATCTTGAGATTGAGCCATGTGTCCTTGTGATGGTGATGTGTCTTACGGTGGGCACTGGTTCCTTTAACATCTATCCATCACGTCTGTTCAAGCTATCCTGTCCTGGCTCTTATGGTGTGGTATATAGGGTACTAACTTCCTTTTGCTAGAAGCTTGGCTGATTGCTGAGAGTCATTGGGGTAAGGAAGTGCCATAAACTTTTGAAATGGCGTAAGTTGAGGAGCAGTAGTGTTTTTCAAATCGATTTTTGGACTCAAAACGTTTTGCTACCTTAGGGTTACGTCCTACGGCCAACTATGGCTCTGATACTACCTGAAGCACCCCAGTTTCCATAATGGGACAAAATGTGCTTTATTGCCATCCCAGAGTTTGGTAATCACATGCTTACATCAGAGTGATATAGATCCACCCTAACGGGTCGGACCACAAAGGGGCGCAGCCCTGAAAGTCTAAGCAGCGGAATATAAAACATAGGCCCATCTTCCTCACGCCATAGTTGGGAAGCAGGTCATAACCCTTACTCGTTCTCTGACAAATATATGTCCATAGCACTGAGAAAACAAACAACAAAGCAAGCGTGAGTACATATGTACTCAGTAGCCCACCTTCCTCCAAAGGAATTTGGGGAAGGGTAAAACTATATGCAAGGATATTTCTAGAGTTCGGGGAAGGTTTTGCACAAAAGTAGTTTGAATGCAGTGTTGAGATAGTTGCCAAGTTTTAACTTTCTAAAAACTGAGTTGTTCCCAAAAAGGGGTTACCACTAGACTTTCCGGTCCATCATGGCTCAAGGCATTTCTACCAACACATTTTTCCATACATCCAGCATCCACTGCTGAACCAAAAACCATTTTATTCAATTCCAGACCAATTCCATTTTATTTTATGAAAACTACTAACCGAAGAACCAAGCCGTAACTCATCCATACCAGTGGATACAGACTATTTGAATACGTTTTACTTTGATCAGAGGTTGTACTAATTCCCACAAGTTGGACTCAGCGGCACAATACCGTCGTAACTGCCCGAATTCCAAACCAAGCCGTTGCCTTTGTTTCATCACCTAGCAGAACTTTAGGGGTTCGGGCATCTGAGTCACTCCAGTACCCACAGTACTTCCATTGACACCCACCCATTCCCTAGTCCCTTGTGCGCCAGCACAGAAGCTACTAGGCTATCCACTTCGGCTCGGGCCTGGACAATTCCTCATACAGAGCGAGTGGTTGTACTAAAAGTGTTAGGCAAGATGAAAATCATAACGGTCTTTACGGCGAGCTTAGGTAGAACCATTCCCACTTTCTAATGCTCGGTAGTGTGAGCAATCCACCTACCAGGTATTCTCCACGAATCCCAGGACATGGGTTAACCGTGAGTCGCTAAGTTACCCGTTCGTACCCTGCCCTTATGGCTTTTTCGGCGCGTAGCCGTATTGTGACAAGGTCAGTTGCCGAGGTTCTTCCCCATTTTATTTCAAAACCACACACACATCCACTCTCCCATACCCATCATATTCCCCATCCATAATCCAACATAACATCAAGATTATGATAGATAATTAAGTGAGCGATCCCACCTATGCGCGCTATATCTAAAATAAGCTTAGGTGGCTGTATAATTTGTTGGGTTACCTTAGCAAGCAAAACTTGCAAGTTTTTATGTGATTATTAGGCCAAAGGTTGTGTTTGCAAACCATAGGAAATTTATGAATCAAGTGGGGGTTCCAGTGGACTTGCCTTACAACTCGAAGGGTGAGAGGCTGACGTATGATCGGTATGCTTTCTCCGGTTTCCTGGTTGAATGTCCCAGTGATTGGACTGCTTGGCCTCTCTGGGGCCTCTTACGTGCACAAACAAGGAATACACAAATCCAGGCATAATATGAGCTCAACGGGTTTGGTTGTGTAGAGCTTGGATTGCGGAGACGAGAGTCTGTTGGGTTCTTACTGGTGGTATTACTCCAAGTGGTTGGGGTGTAGCGAGTTTTTAGGTGAGTTGGCGGGCTCGGTAACGACAGTTACGGAGACGCCGTGGTAGGGGTGGTGCACGCGAGTTGCGGGGTCGACAACGCCGAAGGGGTGGCGATCGCATGTTGGTGTTTTGGAGAAGATCTTTTTGTGGAGTGGTGGAGAGAGCAATGATGTTCAGATGATTTTTGGTATCGTCATCTTCTGAATTCAAGGCTCGTATAGACTAAGACAGGAACCTTTAGGATATATGTGGATTAGGTGGATAAGGGCATCAACCACCAGGCACACAAAAATTGTGGGACTGGTGTGAAGCACTGACTGGGCATAGGACGGCGTTATGGTGGCATGACGGCAGTTTCCGGCCAGGACAAAAGATTATGTGGACTGTATTGGTAGGTAGATCTTGATTTTAGATGAATTTAGGTGAAATTATCACCCAAATCGGAGTTGGATATGAATTTTGTATATTCGGAAAAAGGAAAAGGAAAAAGGAATATTCCTGGAATATTAAAAAATCCAAATATTTGGAAACTGGAGAATAAAATCGTATTTTTGGATTCTGGAGGAACATAAAATATTTCTAGACTGCTTGCGAGCGGAGTTTCAGGCTGGTGTCAGCCGTCCACGAAGCGGTTGTGGAAGCGTCCAAAAATCATGAAATTAATGTGGATGGTAGATATTGATTTTTGATGAATTTGGAAAGAAGAGTCGATGAAACCAGAGCTCGTATGGTCGAGGGATTAAACCGGGAATAAATGGATAGAGGAAAAGATTGGTACACAATGGAACCATCGGCTAGCAGGTGACTTTTGATGGGAGCTTCTCGTGATTAAGCTAATCACATTTTGGACTGGCTCGGTGCTTTTGGCGTGTGCATCGCATGGGTGCGCGCTGGTGGGAGGAAGGCTGGGCCCACCTACACGACTAGGTTTGGGAGGGGGATTAATCAGAGAGACAGAGCAGGGCAGGCTCGAGCAGAGCTGCAACTCGGCTGCTCGCCTTGCGCCGGAGCTACACCAAAGTTTAGGTTCCGGCCATCATTATCTGATCTGAGGCATGGAAAGAAGGAGGAAGATGAGGGTGTTCTGCTCTGATGGTTGTCAGCGTGGTGGAGGTGGTTCTCTATGCTAGTTTAATTGGTCCGAGATGGCTCTGTTGTGGAAAATTTTGCGGCAAACTTGCTTGCGGTCAAGAACAGAGAACGGAGAATTTGGAGCAGAATGGAAGGTGTTCGCGGCGGGCAATGCCCGGGTGAGCCTGTGGCTGGTCGTGGCGGGGTGTGCGGCATGTGTGTGTGCATGGAGGCATGGCGGGGGGGGGGGGCTATTTATAGCTGGTGGCGGATAAGGCCGATGACGTGTTGCGGAGATGGAAGGTCCAAATGGCGCGGAGATAAGGGGTCTATGTGGCGCGGAGATGGAGGGTCCAAATGGCGTGGAGATGGAGGGTCCAAGTGGAGCGGAGATGGAGGGTCCAAGTGGCGTAGAGATGGAGTGTCAAATGGCGTGGGGATTTTGGAATTGAATTTTGGAAAGAATTTTGGTGGAGAGTATTTACGATATTTAGAATTTTTGTTGAGCTCATATTAACACACTCAAAAAAATTAAGCAAACGTCCAAAGTTTTCAAAAATTTGATTTTGAATTAGGGAGAGATTAGAAGAAAATTTCGGGTGCTAATTTTTGGTGCGTTACAAAGAGTGGCTGATTATTCAGAATTTCTTTCATGGACTTCACCGTTCAGCACAAGAACATCTAGATGCAGCCGCTGGAGGATGCTTTCTATCCTTCAGCATTACAGCGGCCAAAGGACTAATTGAAAAGATGGCCACCAATCAAGGATGGAGGGAAGAAAGCTCTAGCACCCAATCCCATGGCGTCCATCAGATTAAGAGCACTGATATGCTTGCCGCAAAGATGGACCTCTTATTGAAGAAGCTAAGCGACACTCTAGAAGTCGCACCAGTCCAAGCCCTCGATGCTCATATGACTTGTGAAGTCTGTGGGAATATGGGGCACTTAGGGAACAGCAGCCCTGAGACATGGGCTGAAGATGCAAAGTTTATCGGTAGCAAGGCCAACTCCTTCAACAGCGGGAACCGCCCTCGACAAGGATGGTCTATGAGGCCATATATTCCTTTTTCCGAACAAGGTAATTCTTCAAGTAATTCACACCAGTTTCCTAAAAATAACTTTGATCAAAAAGCTATGAATGATAGCATTAGTAAAAAGTTCCATGGAAATGATAGGATGTTTGAATGTATTTCTCTGCAAATGGAAACTTTGAACAGTGCTGTGAAAAACCAACTAAGCTTTAATAAAATGTTAGAAACCCAAATAGCTCAGTTGGCTGCTTCTTTACCAAACCCAAATGCAGGCAAGCTGCTTGGTCAACCTGAAGCTCCTCCCAAGGAGCACATCAATGCAGTGACCACTAGGGTGGGAAGTCTACATAGGACCCCCGCCTCCTAATCGTGCAGGTAAAGAGCAGGAGAAGACAATCGAACCCTAAGATACTGCTGGAAAGGAGAAGACAGCATCTAAACATTTACCCCATGAGTTCTATGACACTATGGTGCCACTCTTTCCTTCACGCAACAAGAAGGTTGCCGCTGACGAACAATATAGTAAGTTCATTGAGGTCGTTAATGAGTTATATTTCAACTGTACCACTGCTAGAGGCTATGCAGGTGCTGACGTATGCTAAGTATCTAAAGGGCATCCTCAACAACAAGAAACCCCTACCGTCGACAGAAATTGTGCACTTGACAGAAGAGTGTAGCGCAGCTATATTCAAGAAAAAAGACCCTAGGAGCCCAACTATCTCATGCTCGATTGGAACCCAGCACTTCGACCAAGCATTGTGCGATCTCAGAGCCAGTGTTAGTGTAATGCCGAAGGTTATCTTCAACAAGCTGAATCACGCTGCACTTGCTCCCACTACCATGTGTCTGCAGCTCACAGATCAATCCGTTCATTACCCCGAGGGAATCGCGGAGAATGTCCCGGTGAAAATCTAGAATTTTCTCATCCTAGTAGACTTTGTAGTACTGGACATGGAGATTGACTCAAAAACCCCGCTCATCCTTGGGCGGCCGTTTTTGAGCATCGCTAACATGACAATCGATGTCGGGGCAAGGAAGGTGCACCTCAACATAAATGGCATGAAGGAAACATTCGCCTTCAAGCTAAAAGTGGAGCATTGCAACAAGGTGCACGCTTTCAAGTGCCAGGCTTCAAAGAATGCAACAAATGTCAAGACTGGAACCAATCAGCCAAACTCAAAGGATGTTAGCCTCGTTGCATTTATGCTGAAGAAATCTTAAAGCGAGGCCAACATTCAACAAAAGGACTATGAGGCTGCTATGCGTAGCAGAAGATCGAGAAAAAAAGAGACGAGACATGACAAGCCTAAGCCCGCACCAGGAGGCAAAGCTCAGCTCCTGAAAACAAGGTCGGCGCCAAGAGACTATTAAGAACATCAAGGCAGCATAGAGGTAATGAAACAAAAAGGAAACCAGTCCTCTCCTTCGATGCTTACGTAACCCTAGGAGGCAGAACATGGGCTGCCCTTGCCAATAGGTAAATTGGCAGTCACCATTTGACGGCATATTTATTTTCTGCCAAGATTAATTTCCACTCCACTGGATATCTAAAACTTCATTCTACATGATTTTATTTTCTGCATTTAGCTGTCTTTTTAGTCCTTACATTCAAAAAAAAGGCATGGCTAGTCGGCCACAGCCTGACAACCGACCGCCCCCTCTCTCTCTTTTCTTTTTTCCCTCTTTCTTCTTTTCCTTTTTTCTTTTCTTTTCTCTTTTCTTTTCTTTTCTTTTTCTTTCCCCTTCTTTCTTCTTCTTTACCCCCTCCTAGCATGCACAAAGATGGGCAGCAACAGGCTGCCCTGACGCCCTCCCTAGCCGACCGGCCTCTTCTTGTGGTCACCCGGCCCCTCTTCCTCCTCCTTTTGCTTTCTTGATTATGCTAATCACCTCTTCGTGTCTCTCTCCACAAAGCAAATGGGCACCCAACCACCCAAGCTGGCCGCCCGACCCCCCCCCCCCGCTCTCCTTTCACTTTTGGTGCCTACTCTTTTTCTTCTCCTGCAGACTCCCTAGTGGCCCTTCACCATTGTCGGCCAGCGAAGGACACGGCTGCCCAGCCACCCCCTGCTTCAATTCGCCTATAAATACAGCCCTCTTGCTTATTCTTTCAGTGCACCATGCAGCAAGCTGCACTCTCTCCTCTCCCTCTAATAACTCTCTCAATTAGTAGCTTAATTAAGCCTTTTTTGCTTAGCCAAAGTAATGCTCAAATAAAATTTGGTTAGCCAAATAAATTCAGCTACGACTCTCTCTTTGGCAAGAACGAGAACGGTTTGTGGAGGTGTCACGTCCCACAAGAACGACTAACCGCTAAAGCTAATATTGTCTTGTTGTTTTTGTAGTAGTGGTTGTGTCTGTGTTTGCAAGATGAGGTGCGCACTAAAAAGGGCAAGGAACACCATCAGTATGGTCGGACAGCACATCCGCTTCCCGACGTCCTCTGGCTCATAGGGGCGGAACTGGCAGACGGTGTTTGACAAGGGATCCTCCAGTGCCGAACCACTGGACGAGGAGGCAGTGTCATCCAACAACCGCTCCGTGCTACTGCTCGAATCCCATATGCAGACATGTGACCGAAATGAAGCCGACCTGCTAGGGCACCTCCACACAAAGTCCTTCTGCCTCACTATGTGCTTCGATGAAACCCTCATGACTAGCATAGGTATGCTTGATGAATTTGAAGAAGTTTTTAATACTGTGGGTTAGGGAAGCTTTGCTGATATCTTTGAGGAAGGCGTAGTACTCCTTACAAAGGAGTTTCTTATGACCCTCCGTGTAGTGGGCCTATGGTCGAACATGACTATCCACTTCAGTCTCTTCAACACTAAGCATGAGCGGATGCTCCGCCAGTTCAGCAATGCTCTCAGGTTCTCACCAAGCTGCTCCTTAGCAGCCAAACCCGTAGGCTTTAACTCCCAAGAGTTTTGGAAAGCTCTAGCTGGGGATGATGCTCCTGGGAAAAAGAGCATCACGAAAATCAAACACCCCACCATGCGTTTCATGTCCCAATGCATTTGCATGATAGTCTTGCCCCGAGATGACACACGTTGCGTGACCGTGGAGGACTTAAAAATCCTCTACACCATGTGCCGTAGGCAGCAGTATGCACCTGTGCTTAGTATTCTGCAACATTGGCTAAACTAGTTCATGATGAAAACTCCATCACAATCACGTCATCCGTGATGAGGATTGCTGAATTAGGGGTACTGGCAAATGCCCAAGTGGCATACCTACCCTCAGACACACCGAACTTAGTTACCGAGAGCCACTTGATCCAGACGCACTTTCTGTGCAAGGAACCCATGGGCACCATTGTCATGACCTTCAAGGGGTACGAGTAAGAGCTGACGAGGACATGACCAATATGCATACGACCAAAGCCCAAGTGAAGATGGAATTTAAAGCCCAATCCACGTTAAAGTGCAATCTATTCACGAGTCCGGTTTAGACTACTGGAGTTTGCCTCATGAAATTAGATGGCCAGACCTCATACTTGCTCCGTTTGGGGCATTCTACATATCAGCGGAAAGCTAAGGCGATAAGCTTTCCAACCTAACTGGTTTCATATCATTTGGACTTCGGAGTCGACAGGAATCGTCAAAACAAAATGATGTCCAGAATCTGCCACGATGCTACTAGACCGGTTTTTGGGCCCGTTGATCTTGTACGCCCTAGGGTTGCTTGGCCACCCCCTTGGCTGCCCCCTAGAGTATAAATTCAGTAGCTGTCATTAGGTTAGGGTTTGGGATTTTCTTAGATTACTCTGTCGTTGAACAGTTTCGCCATTTGAGAACACTCCGGTTTGTGAGATTAATCATTCATCTGCAAGTTTAGTTGCAATCTTTCTTGTTCTTGCTCATGTTCTCGATTCACTAGCAGGGATTAGCCTTCGTGGTGAGGTCAACCGAGCAGCGCACGGTTGATAACCGGAGGACGCGTGGTGCTGTGATTGCAGGGGCTTGATCATGTCGATCGGGAGCCGGATCGTGAGTGTCTCGTGCCGCCAAATCGACTTGCCCTCCACCTGACGGAAGATCGGGAATCCCCATCCCCATCAAGTGGTATTCAGAGTAAGGTTTACCGTTAGGTTTGCTTGTCGTTATCCTTAGTAGATTAGTTTTGTTTCCTCCCATAGTCCAAAAAAGCCGTATAAAAAGTTTGGGTTTGTAGTTCATCATATCCCATAGCCAAGTTTAGCCTTTGCACTTTTTGATTTTGGAGTCTGCATCATTGAGTTTGTGTCCATATTCATGGTCTTGTTGCTGGTTTAGATCTTGTTCTTAGATTGGTTTAAGTTTTGCATCAAGTCACCGATTTTTTTCCATCACGTCATCGCGTCCGGTTCGAATTAGTTTATGTCTAGTTTGGTATTTTGATGATATATTCCACATACGAACTTGGATTTTAATGTTGTAGTACTTTCTGGAAACCTTGTGAAATTATTTATAACTTTGTCAACAACGAGTTTTTCAGAAAAGGCATTTATCATGGCCTAATTCTAGTTGGGAGAAAATCTAGTCGTGACCCAGAATTTTCTGAACCGTTTGTATTTCGGGGTCAATATCTCCAGTTTTCTTGATCCAAAAGAGGTGTTCCATATATTGAAAACAAAGAGAAAAAAACAGCTACAACTTTGGTATTATAATGTTTTGCATTTGAGGTCAATAAAAGTGCGAAATCATTTGTGCAAGTTTGGACAGAAAATTTGTGATTTACACATGAGAGTTTTGTGATTGTGTGGAGTTGTATCTTGATGTTGCAGCACTTTTGAGAAGAAAAAGAAAAAAAAGAAAGAAAAGGAAAGTGCATAAAAAAGAGGCGCACAAAAAACATAAAAGAAAAAGAAAAAAATCAGAAGTGCTTGGATCCTTTGTGTACTTTGTACTTTATAGTGTGACTTGCTTGCTTGGACTAGTTCAAGGAACAAGTTTAGGCAAGCAACTTAGACTAGTACTTCGGATACTTATTCAATTTTGCTATTTGATTTCGATTTGTGTTAATCCTTGCTACTGTACAAAGCCTCCCCAAAGCTCCACATATATATTTCTAGTCAGTACAGATTCAACCTTTGCAATCGCATCGCTCACGCCCTCACGGTATCACGAATCAGCCACCGGTTGTATCGTCCATTGGTTTGCATTGGTAAGAACACTCGTAAGAGCTTGGTAAGACGCTTGAGAGTGTGTGATTCCACTACTTATACATAGTAGTTGATAGGAAAATATACTTGTTGTGTGTTTTCTTGTTTTGTGCTAATAATGACAGGGTATAGCACTCGTCAGAAGGGAAATATGAAGGCACGTGAGAGCTACACCACGTTGCAAACATCCACATCAAAAAGTTTAGGAATCAATTAGGAAATAAAGTTTGATCATTTATATCGTGAAATGTCCCTTGGTGGATTGAAACGTTTGAAACTACGAGATAGAACTGTCATGGCATATTATAATAAATTCAAAACTATATTACTATGTTGTGATTTAGATGAATCTCATGAAGCCACTGAAATTTATTTCTTAAATGGTCTTAATGTGAAAATTCGATATATTCTTGCTGATATGAAATATAATTCTCTACATGATTTAGTTGATCTTGCTTGTGAGATTGAGAATCAAAATAAAAATAATACATGTCTTCCTGAAATTGAACATCATGACACACATATTGTGGAGACTTTGTTTGCTACTAACATTAGGCAGGACGTGGAAATTAATGATGAGAGAAACAACAGGCTAATGGAGGATGAGCATTGCATCGAGCATGTAAACACAGGTAATGACATGGGTGCAAAGGTCACACAAGGTGAGGAAATTTTTGTTGCACCAAATCTATCCACAGTTCATGCTATTGTAGAGCAATCTATGGTGGAACATTTTTCGCATGTACCTTTGTCACATGATTATTGTCTTGCTGCTCCATGTGAGAAGGAAGGGTTGTGCGATGATTCGTCTATTGTTTCTATGGAACAACTTGTGAATAAGGACGATTTTGTTGCTCCCGAACCAATTACTTGTGCTAAAAATAAACATTTTCTCCCTATTGCTACTGTGCATGATGAGCTAAAATTGTTATCTTCATTGAATACTTTGGGTTATATTGAATTTGATATTCTTTGTAATTTGAATAATTTGAATAAGAAGCTTTTTGTAGATGCTGATTTGCCATGGATATCTAAACATACATATCATGTTATTGGCAAGTACGATAGTAAAGGAGAATATATGGTTCATCGGGTTTATATCCGTTCAAATCTAAAATTTTCTTTTGTTGTGCAACAATTTAATGGAATCGAGGGTTGTTTTAAGACTAATCCTATCACGCCGAGTTCCTCTCATTTTTCTTTGTTTGTTTTGTCACAACAGGTTCAATTTCAAAAACGGAAGCAACGCTGGATCATGTCGAGAACTGGAACAACTACTTCCGCAAGTATCGATGACTTTGAGTCGAGGATGACTCAAAAACAAGAAGGGGAGAATGATGAGGACATGACCAATATGCATACGACCAAAGCCCAAGTGAAGGTGGAATTTAAAGCCCAATCCACGTTAAAATCCAATTTATTCGCGAGTCCCGTTCGGACTGCTAGAGTAGGCATCACGAAAATGGACACCCAGGCCTCATACAGCTTCTGTTTGGGGCATTCTACATATCAGCGGAATGCTAAGGAGATAAGCTTACCCAATTGGTTTCATATCGTTTGGACCTCGGAGTCGACAGGAATTGTCGAAACAAGATGACATCCAGAATCTGCCACAATGTTGCTAGACCGGTTTTTGGGCCCACTGATCTTGTACGCCCTAGGGTTGCTCGGCACCCCCTTGGCTGCCCCATAGAGTATATATTCAGTAGACATCATTAGGTTAGGGTTTGGGTTTTTCTTAGATTACTCTGTGGTTGAACAGTTTCACTGTGGAGAATACTCCGGTTTGTGAGACCCCAATTCGTGTGGTTAATCCTTTCTATTCATAATTTCAGTTGCATCTACCATGCTCTTGCTTGTGTTCTTCGATTTGCAGACAGGAATAAGCTTTCGTGGTGAGGTCAATCGTGTGTGCACAGTTGATAACCAGAGGAGACGTGGTGCAGCGATTGCAGGGTTCAAATCATGTTGATTGGAAGCCAGATCGTGTGTGTCGTGCTTCCGCCAAATCGATAGTCATCTCCACCTGACAGAAGATCGGGAATCCCCGTCCCCATCGAGAGATTCGACTACCCGCACCACAGTTCAAACTCTACTTTGTGACCACGCTATCTGTGCCATTAGAGTGACCACAACACGGTGTAGTAGGAGTCATGACAAGGGCACAGAGGTGAGCAGCAGAGGAACGCATACAAAAGCAAGCAGAGGATGCACAAGCTGGAGGAGCTGAACCTACATGGTTCAATACCTTAATAGGCTCATCCTGGCACCCCAAAGAAGGGTCTGTACACTCATCGTGGGGGTACGATTTCAGTGCTACATATTCTCAGCAGTAGGAACAATTTGGCGGAGGAGGAATCGACTACGGCCATGGGTCCGGGTCCTACGGTGTAGGTCCATCTGCATCTGTATGTTTTGTAGTCGACCCTCTAGGATCCATCTTTGGAGCCCTGACCATCAAGGACCAATGCACAGTCGGAATGGTCACCCAACTCAACCAGATCGACCAGCGCACCTAGAACATAGAACGAACACAGGCGGAGCAGCACAACCTCCTCCTGGAGACACAAGTGACGAATGAATGCTCCTTCGAGCAGGCCCAGCAATTTTACCTGTACTGCGGGTATTACGCCCAGTAGTTTCATTGAAGCTTGGGGTAGAGACCCAAATCGACAGTTGGGTATGTACGCTAGTCCTTTTGCTTGCCACATCAGTCCCCTAGTGAGTATCGCTAGTTCTACAGTTCTGCTATATGTGATCATGCTTAGTAGTTTAATTCTAGTTTTTCATCCAATTATATAAAAAACTCCCATGAATAAAGTTTACATGCTAGCTTCCCCCATGGAAATGATGAATACTTGCTTTATCAAGTTAACTGTTTAATTCTTGCATGTGACTTATGCTTAGCTTAGTCCAGGTTTGTGAACAAAAGAAGTAAACCAAAGTTTTACTATGTGGTTGCCATTTGTGATAACAAGCCTAAGTTGTTGAGAGACATGATATGATTTAAAAGTGTGATGACCTCTTTCTTGTTCCCAGTAAGATGAATATCTTAGGTTTTTATTTTGAAAATGACAAAATAGAACTCCCCTTGGTCAAAATACCTACCGGAGCCAAAAATGACTCAACTATTACAACCCTTGCTTAGAGCTGCTTAGAAATGTTTTGAGCTTTGTCAAATTTTGAGTCTCATTGAGTAGAAATATCACCTTCTGTTGATAGATGGAGTACAAAAGCATCAAATGCAAGTTATCCACTTCGGGCTTTGCATCCACCAAATGTCTCCAAATACTTCTCATATTCCCCTAGCCTTCAAATCTCAAGGAGCAAGGGTATGGAGCCAAGAAAAAAATGCATACAAAAGCATGGCAAAAAAAAAAGAGAGCGTGCAAAAGCACGACAAAATGAAAAGCATATAAATTCAAGCATAGCAAAAATAAAATAAGGCTCTATATCCCCTTCAAATCTATCAAAGGCTACAAAGGGAAGAAAATCAAGAGAAGGAGACACTTTGTCCCACCACTCATACTCCAGTTGTCAAATAGAAGAAGTGATAAAGTACACTTTTTGGTCCAATCTTTGGCTTAGCAAAATAAGCATTCTAAGTGTGCCACACTCTTTCCCCACCTAAGCTCCACAAAGGCCTTAGTGTAGGAAAGTTTTGGCGATCGAGAGTATCCTTGGGGAAGTTCCTATTGTTTTGAAAATCCTGAAAACACATGAGAAAACAATCCAAAAAGAGCAAGTTTGAGTTATTCCTGCAATAAAGTTGCTCTATCTCTCAACCGCCCAAGGCAAGGTAAGCAAAAAGATGCACCACAGGTATGACATGAGGTAAACTTTGATTATTTCACTACTTGGAGCGAAACCGAGTGTTGAGTTGCATATAAGAATTTCCTTTTAACTTCGATATTGCAACAACTCCTGATCCATGCCTTGTCTTAGCTTTTCTCCAGGACGTGCAAAGGTTTAAGCTTGGGGGGGTGTTGACGTTCGTTATTTAACGATTTCGACAATCAAATATCCTTGAAATGAAGTGAAACATGTAACTTTATTGGACTAACCCCTAATACTAATGAGTTCCACAAGATGTATAGGAATATTTGGATGCAGGTACCAAAAATGTACACAAAATGGTTGTAAACACGTCAAGCACCAATGATAGGCAACAATGGCAAAAGGCCAATGGACGCCTGGCCATAGTCCATGGCTGTCCAGCCAGGTGGCTGGCCGTCCAGCCAACCTCTAGCTCAACAGTGGTTGCTCGGCCATGTGGCATGGCCGTCTAGCCACCTCACTTGCCACATCTTCGTTCCTACATGGAAACAAACACAAAACAATGAAGATCGAACCATACAAAAGGGTATCCAATACATCCAAGGGTCCAAAGTGCACCAAAACGAAGACCGATGACATCAAGAATCCGAGGGACCAAACATGCAACCAACTAGTGGAAGACACGTGGCCTCCCAGCCACCTTCCTTGGCCACCTGGCCACCCCTCGGAGGCATTTTACACATGCACCAACTGTATCAACCGCCAACCGACATGGGGGAGCAATATCAAGCGTCGGATCAGCTAGGTAGGTGGATCCTATGGCTACCCGGCCATAGGGGTAGCTGCCCGGCCACTGACCTCACTCCTAACTGACTTAGTGTGCATACAAATATCCCCCTTCACTCACTAGGCTATAAATAGACCCTGGAAGCACATTTGTAAGGTGTGGAGTTGAGTTTAAGAGCTATCTTAGAGTGCCACACTCTTCCTTTACTAGTTAAGATAGTCCTGGGAGTTAGAGTTGAGTCGAGCTTTTCCTCGGAGTCTTCGGTGTTATCTTTGAGTCTGTGGTCAAGCTTTGTATCTTTTGGATTCAGATTATCTTCAATATAATTTCAGTTATATTTTGCTCTAAATTATATCTCTTGCGAGTGTGGTGTACTTTTCTTTGCATACTTGCTAGGCTTAGATTGTGTCTACTTTTTTTTTTCAATTCTTGTTATTCTTGACGGTGCTATAACTCAACCCTAGACTTAGACACTAGGCTCTGGCTAGACCCTCTCCTCTGATCAAGGATGGTCTATCGTTGTTTAGGCTTCACTTGAACACGTTTATAGCGTGCCATCGTCTCCACACAGATTCGCTTGGTAGCAGCACTCGGTGACAGCTTGTGGTGTGCCTGTGTATCCCAGGCCGGTCGTTTGAGAGGCCGTTAGGCATTAGCTAGGTCCTCTTTCAGTTACCAACTATCTACCCTCTGGCTCCTCGAGGGCGCTAGAATTTCTCTCGACGCAAGACCCTAACCTGCTTAATTGAGTGACATTAGTTTTCACGTATAGTCTTTGCAGCCGAATAGAAATAGAGTTTGGTGACTTTATCTCCTCGTTGCCCTCCCAAGCAACTATACCTTTCTACGGATATCTTTCATAGACTTACCTCCTCGCCATACACCTATCTTTATCACGCTTACCCTTGTATAACTACTAGTTGTTATAATTTATGCAAGTTTACATGTTATTCGATTTGATATTATTAAATTACACTCTCTCACCTACCGCTTCCCTGTGGATTTTTACGATACTCAGAATACTCTGGGTGAAAAGGCTACAGCAATTCTCCGTGCGCTTGCGGAGTAAAATCTATTACGCTAAGAGACATCAACATGTCCCTCGAAGGCCTTGCTCACGCGTAGCACACAAGGAGCTACGGCCTCTCCCTTGCAAGGAAAGAGGATGGCAAGGTGACCTTCGCAAAGGTCAAACAACCCCTTGATCCACGGACCAAGTGCTCTCTTCGGGATGCCCTTCTCCACTCTGGAACGGTGGGCTCCAAACTACTCACAATACCTTCGCAAGGGCCTTCTTCCGCTTCTCCCACAATCTCCAGGAAGCTCACTGAAGGCACGACTTGCAAGCCATCTAGGTGATCGCGATCACCAAGACTAAGAAGCCTTGGTCTTCACTTGATTCAGCTCTCACTCAAGGAGTTCTCCTTGTTCAAGTCTCTTTCCCCAAAGCTTAAGAATTTGTGTGGAATTGGTGCTTTGGTGACCTTTGTGTGTGTGTATGTGTTTCCCGGTCACAAAGGTGGTAAATGGAGGGAGGGGGTTCCTTTATATAGAGGCTAGCTCAGAAACTAGTCGTTATTGTATGAAATACGCTTTCTGCGCAACTATCGGACAGTCTGATGTGTGTATTCTTCAAATACCCCAATTTCCCGGCACGGCCTATAGATCATCAGATGTTCCGATGGTTGCATTGTCGGACGGTCTGATGCACGATGAAGCCCAAATCATGCAGTGGTGAACCTCCCTGTCCAACTAGTCCGATGAAACATCAGACGGTCTGATGCTTGGAATGGCCTGGGAACCAGGTGGAAGGACTCCCTATCTAACCAGTCCGATGGTTAGACCATCGGACGGTCCGATGGTCACAAAAACACTACACTTGAACTGTTTTGAACAGAAGAGAAGTTTAAGGGAGTTTCTTTTGATCAAAACTCTCACGCCCAGTTCCCAATGAACAAAACCGTGCACAATACATATGTGCTAGGATCAAGTCTCACATATTTATGACAAATTACAGAAGGTATCACAGAAACATGACAAAGGAATAAAGCGTACATAACTTCACATTATTATTTCATAGAGACATAGGTCTTAAACTCAGAGTCATAACATAGCGGAAGCATAAAAGATAACTAGAGCCGCCACAGGGACATTGGCTGGTGAACAAAACTCCTAGTATTCATCGTATTCTTGCACGTAGACTTCAACACCTCCATCAACTGAGCAGCGGTTGGAATTTTCCCCCCAACAAGGACAAAAGAAAAGGAACAAGCATGAGTACCGAAACTCGTACTCAACAAGCATAACACAAACTATGAGGCTCTCTGTTTAGCTGACACGACTGCATGAGCTTTTTAGTGGAACATTTTTATTTTCACCTGATTACTAATGTCAATTAAAAGAACCATTGTTCCCAAGATGAAGTACTGATAAATATGCATAAGTAAATAGATATAGCCAATTTCATAACTGAAACTAAAGTAACCACTAATCAAAAGGAGGATCCGGGCAGCTCATAACTGTGAGCATGGCTGACATGTCAGTTTTACACTCTCGAGAGGTTGCACATCTTTACCCACAAGTCGTGAGCTACGCTAGGGGTTCATCATACACCTTAGGTGAGATGACTAGCAAGCACACTATGAAGCTTTTCCAAAGATCACGTTGGTAAGAAGTAACCGCTAGGGATAGGTTTCACAACGGTGGTGTCCGCCTCACAAAGGGAGGAGCACATACATCACGTAAAGCACACTCAACCTAAGGCAGTGCAGCGACCACAGAAGCTCACCCCCTTTATGCCCCGCAGGTAAGTTACTCCCGACAAAAATGACCCAATTATTCAGCTAAGACTGCCCCATCCTAGTCTTGTGGTAGCGTGGTTGTCCTAGGTTGTTGCTCTATGAACAGGTCCTTACAGAGAGAACCACAAAAGCACAGGAGCACATTGCTCAGGTTCCCTAAACGATGTTGCTAAAAAGCAAGTTTTAAAAAGATATAAATCTCATAGAATCATTAATCAGAATTAATTACCGAGGGTATATGAAATTAGCACTACACCTAGCACAACTTAACCTAATGCATCCCAAAAGGTACTATAAGGGTAAAAGTAGCTAGGTATAACTTTATAGGTACATTAAATTAAATGCACATGCAAAAATTTAAGGGTTATTGGGTGTTGTCCATGTTATACTTGCCTTCCTTGGTTTTCCTGCTACTGCTAAAAAGACTCAGGAAGTGGATCTGCAAACTCCTCGGACTGGTCGACGTCTACTCACGATCATAGCACCATACCAGCATTCACGCACACACATACATGCAAACAATGACGAAATATAAGCAACAGTACACCATTACATAAAAATGAAGCTCAAAACTGGTATAAAACTGATCTACATACTGCTATGATCACATGAGTGCAAGAACCACTTAAATCGGAGCTAAAACGTGAAAGTTATGCATAAAACCAGGTTCCAGGGGCATAACAGTGAACAAAAACTTAGATCAAAGGCTTTCTTAACTAAACTGAGGAACTATAAGCGATTAAGCAAACTTCCCGAGGACCTACAGGCAAAACCAGCAACCCTGGGAATGCTAGTTCTATTATCAAAATGGGCGAGGGCTAAACTGTAAACAAAAGGACCTAGATCTAATTATTTCTGAACTAGGTTGTACTGTGGGTTGGTTTCTGAAAAAAGGAGGGGCTCTTTAGCAAAAAGGCTAGGTCTGACTGGTATTGACCGATCGCCACTGTAGGATGGCCGTCGTATCTAGATCTGGCAGCTGAGATTAGATCGGGGTTCCTCTTAATCTGGTGCATCTAGATCCGACCTGGCGGCCAGGGTTAAAGGGGGTGGGGATCGCCGGCGGCGACCATTGGAGACGGCGGAGCATCGCCATCACGCGCAGTACCCTATGAACAGAGGCGCAACTTGGGGCTAGAATTAACCAGGGAGAGAGAACAGGGTCTCGTGAACCTCACCGAGGGGTTAGGGACAACTGGGGATGGTCGGCAACGGGTTGACGATGGCGGAGGCGGACGACGATCCCTGGTGCTCGTGGAACTGGGCGATGGAGTGGCCCCGAGGCTTCCAAAAGTGGCGGGGCTGGTGCGCAACAGCTCTGCAACCACGGAAAGGGCGGTCAGAGGGGCCGGGGATGCATCGTAGCAGCGGAATCGAACAGCGGCCGAGCTCACCTTGGCGGCGTTCGGCGGCGAAATTCGACGGCAGCGGTGCGCTAGGGCAGGGGCGCTGGGCTCGGAAGCGTAGGTACAGCGGCGGCGGAGGTCGGGGACACATTTATAGGGGTGTGGGTAGGGCTATGGTAGTGGCACGGCCTCCGAAGCTTACGGGAGAACGCGGCGGCATGAGTTTATCCAGAGTCGGGGTATACCCGGACTCGATTCCGCATGGACTCCGCATGGAAAGGGAGCAGGGACAGGCGAGCAGTGCTGGCAGAGCGCAAGCGGGGCCACGAGCAGAGGGAGCTCGACGAGGTCCACCAGCTGTGGTAGTGCGGGCGAGAGGAGGAAGAGAGTGAGGAAGAGGACGAAGCTGACGGGTTGGCCCCACCTGTCAGTGGCTCAGAGGCCGCGGCCCACTGCGTAGAGAGAGCAAGAGAGGGAGGAGGGGGGCGGAAGTGGCTGGGCTGCTGGCTTGCTGGCTCGACCCAAGCTGGGCCATGAGCGGGTCGAGGGGGATGGGCTGGTTGGGCTGGTTATCCATTTTCCTTTCCTTTTCTTTTCTAATTCTCTCATTTCTATTTGAAATTCAAAATTAAACCGACAAATTCAAATAAATTTGAATTTCTATCCTTGGTGCACTCAATAGAAGAAACTATGCGCCAACATGAATGCACAGACTTGGTAGCCCTAAGGAAATTTTAATTAATTGTTGAATAAAATAAATCATTGAATGCAAAGCTAAACATGGAAAAAACCCTAGAAATCAATTAAAGCATATTAAATTTATTATAAAATGCTAGAAGTAAAATTAGGGTGTTACAAACCTACCCCCCTAATAAGAATCTCCCCCCAAGATTCAGATGGGTTGGTTGGCAAAGAGATCAGGGTATGCTTCTCTCAACTCATCCTCTCGTTCCCATGTAGCCTCATTCTCTGTGTGGTGACTCCATTGCACTTTGCACATCTTGATCCGCTTATTTCGGGTAACTCTTTCTGATGCTTCCAGAATCTTCATAGGGTGCTCTGTGTAGGTTAGGTCCTCCTGCACATTCAATCCTTCTAGCGGTGCTTGCTCCTCTAGCACTCTCAAACATTTCTTCAACTAAGACACATGGAACACATAATGTACATCTGACAAGCTGGGTGGTAACTCCAGGCGATAAGCTACTTCACCCTTCTTTTCTAGCACTTTGAATGGACCAATATATCTAGGGGCTAGCTTCCCTTTCATGTTGAACCTATGGATTCCCCTCATCGGTGACACCATCAAATACGCAAAGTCGTCCACCTTGAGTGCCAGCTCTCTTCTACATATATCGGCATAACTCTTCTGTCTGGACTGAGCAACTCTGAGGTTCTCCCGTACAATCCGCATATGTTGTTCTGCATCCTCTATAATACCAGGGCCAAACACTTGCTTTTCTCCAATCTGATCCCAAAACAAGGGTGTTCTACACCTCCTGCCATATAGGGCTTCAAATGGTGACTTCTTGAGACTAGCCTGATAGCTATTGTTATATGAGAACTCAGCATAAGGTAGGCTTTTGTCCCAACTGGTACCATACTGTATAGCACATGCCCTCAACATATCCTCTAGTATTTGATTAGTCCTCTCTATTTGCCCGTTAGTCTGTGGATGATAGGCGGTACTGAATCTGAGCTTTGTGTCTAAAGAATCATGTAACTGCTCCCAAAAGCGAGAAGTGAACTGTGATCCTCTGTCAGATATGATCCTTTTGGGCACACCATGCAAGCACACAATTGTAGAAATATACAACTCTGCCAACTTTGCACTAGAATAAGTAGTGTTAACTGGTATGAAGTGAGCGACCTTTGTCAAACGATCCACTATTACCCATATTGAATTATAACCTTTCTATGTACGAGGTAATCCCACGATGAAGTCCATAGTGATTTCTTCCCACTTCCACTCTGGAAGCTTCAATGGCTGCAATAAACATGTGGGTCTCTGATGCTCGGCCTTCACATGCTGGTAGGTATCACAAATAGCCACATACTCAGCGACTGCGCGCTTCATCCCATACCACCAGAATCTCTCCTTCAGGTTATAATACATCTTTGTGCTACAAGGATGGATAGAATAAGCTGTATCATGTGCTTCACTCAAAATCAACTTCTTGATGCAGTCCACATCTGGCACACAGATACTATTCGTGTATCATAGAGTTCCTTTTTCATCTTCCCTGAAGTGGGGCGCCTTGCCCACTTTAAGCAACTCGTGATTCTCCTGCAATTTCTCATCGTCCTTCTGGTGTGCTCTTATTTCCTGCTCCAATGTAGGCTCTGCTTCAAACGCTGCTGCTGTAGTGTGGTGTAGGAAACCCAAGCTCAATTTTTTGAATTCTTTACATAACTCTAGTGGCATCTGGAAACCCAAGGCCATGTTAGCATAACTCTTTTGGCTCAAAGCATTTGCCAGCACATTAGCCTTGCCTGAATGATAGTGAATTTCCATATCATAATCCTTAATTAATTCTAGCCATCTTCGCTGCCGCATATTCAACTCATTCTTGGTGAAGATATATTTGAGGCTCTTGTGATCAGTGTAAATCTCACAACGTTGCCCAAACAGATAATGTCTCCACATTTTTAAACCATGCACAATTGCTGCAAGTTCAAGATCATGTGTCGGATAATTCAACTCATGCTTGCGTAGTTGCCGCGAAGCATAGGCCACCACTTTTCCTTCCTGCATCAGAACAAATCCTAGACCTTCCCTCGATGCATCGCAATACACTGTGAATTTCTTCTGTTGATCAGGCAATGTCAACACTGGTGCGGTAGTCAGTCTCTTTTTCAATTCATGAAAGGCAACCTGTTGGGCATCTGTCCATTTAAATTCGGCATCCTTTTCGAGCAAAATTGTCATTGGTTTTGCAATCTTAGAGAAGTTCTCAATGAATCTCCGGTAATAACCAGCTAAACCCAAAAATCCACGAACCTCCTTTGGTGTTTGCGGCGTCTTCCAATCCAACACATCGCTGACCGTTCTCGGATCTACTGTAATTCCACCCTTAGAGATGATGTGACTAAGGAAAGGCACTTCGTCAATCCAGAATTCACATTTGCTCAGCTTGGCATATAACTAGCCTCAAGTGTTCCTCATGTTCTGCTTGTCTTAGAGTAAATCAAAATGTCATCAATGAAAACCACCACAAACTTGTCCAGATAGTCCATAAACACCTTATTCATCAGATACATGAAGTAGGCGGGAGCATTAGTCAGACCAAAAGTCATTACTGTATACTCATACAA
This sequence comes from Paspalum vaginatum, assembly GCA_030272315.1. Taxonomy (NCBI): domain Eukaryota; kingdom Viridiplantae; phylum Streptophyta; class Magnoliopsida; order Poales; family Poaceae; genus Paspalum; species Paspalum vaginatum. Next base: position 11,244,667 of record CM059019.1, on the reverse strand, counting down.
GCCATATTTAGAGGTGAATGCGGTCTTAGGGATATCTGAGGGACGAATTTTCAACTGGTGATAACCAGACCTCAAGTCAATTTTGGAGAAAACACAAGCACCTTGGAGTTGATCAAACAAGTCATCAATGCAGGGGAGTGGGTATTTGTTCTTAATGGTTACTTTGTTCAGAGCCCGGTAATCCACACACATCCTCTTGACATGTGTATCTTTCTTCTCAACAAGTAAAACCGGAAAAGCCCAAGGAGAGGAACTGGGATGAATAAATCCTTTAGCTAGCAACTCATCTATATTCTTTTTAACCTCATCTTGTTCTATAGGTGCCATCCTATACTGCCTCATTGCTGTGGGAGTGGTGCCAGGTAAAAGCTCTAATAAAAATTCAATATCCTGGTCAGGTGGCATACCTGGCAACTCGTTTGGAAAAACATCTGGATAATTACATACTATCCGTATACCACCTGTAGGACTAGCCTCCATTTGATGTAAATACCCAGAAGAACTTAATGCACTAATTTCTACTTTCTGACCATCTGATGCCGTCAAGTGAACTGTTCGGTTGGCACAATCAATTCTGACTCCCCAATTGGTAAGGGTCTCCATACCCAAGATAATATCAATACCCATGGAGTCAATAACTATCAACATGGTACTGAATTCTACCCCCTTTATTTTTATACCCACTCTGGGACAAATGAAGCCGGTGTTGATCTTCCTACCCGGTAATGCAACTACCATGGGTCTTTTCATAGGACTTATAAGTATTTTGTGTTGTTCAGCATATAATCTTGTAACGAAAGAATGCGTAGCACCAGTATCAAAAAGTATTATAGCAGGATTGGAGTTGACTATGAACGTACCGAGAACGACATTAGGAGCTTCTGCTGCAATCTCTGCCGTCACGTGGTTCACCTTGCCCTGCCATGGTGCCTTGTTCTGCTGGTTCCCAATGGGGCACCCATGCTGTTGCTGTGGTGCATTCTGCTTGGCACCTTGCTAGTTGGACTGCGGCTTCTGGGGGCAATTGTTGGCGTAGTGCCCGCTCTCACCACACTTGAAGCAATTGCGGACCATTGGAACTATTGCCTGATTAGGGGCAGGAGGGTTGGGCGGCCCTTGTCGGACAGTTGGGTAGGTAGAGAGTTGATTCTAATTCTGATATCTCTGGCCCTAGCCTGTCTGCCGTTGCTGTCGCTGCGGGTAACCCTGCTGCTGAGGATACTACTGCTGTTGTGGGTGGCGGGGATGAGTGTTGCTATTGGAGGAAGCAGGGTTGAGCTTCCTCTTCTTGTCATCAATATCCTTGCGCTTCTGCTCGCTGAGTAGAGCACGATCCACCAGGTGATTGAAGTTGTTGAAGTTGTTGTTCATCAGTTGTAATTGGAGTGTGACATTAAGGCCCTCTAGGAAGTGCTCCTGCTTGTCACCGTCCTCTGCAACTTCCGTAGGGGCATAACGAGCAAGCTGTAAAAACTTGTCTTGGTACTCAATCAGTATCATGTTCCCCTATTTCAAAGAGAGGAACTCCTTCTTCATCTTCATTAAGCCCGCAAGCACATGGTGACTCCTGAACCTCTCACAAAACTAAGCCCCAGTGAGGCATTCTCTGTCCTGCTGCCTATAGGATTCCCACCAATCCAAAGCAGCACCACGGAGCTGTCCTGCGGCATACAAGACCCTTTCTTGATCATTGCACTGTGTGATGTCCAACTGCCGCTCGACTGCACGGAGCCAATCATCTACCTGAAGTGGATCAGAAAAGTGAGAAAAAGTAGGTGGGTGTCCTTTCATAAAGTCCCCACGTTTGTCCCACTACTGCTGAGGTGGGTTGGCGTGAGCCCGCTCTAAGGCTTGAACAGTGTTGTTGAGTGTAGCCATCAACTGCATCTGGAGTTGGTAAAACTGGTTTGGAGTTAGCTACGGTGGGGGGGCAATGGGTGCTCATTACCCTGTTGGTCCTCTGGGTTGCCACCCCTATTCCTAGTGTTCACCACCTGGTGGCAAAAATGGAAATGTCATAAGTAAATAGTTGCACATATCCCTCATGACAAGTAGAGCTCACAGATAAAGCAGAGAGAACAATAGAGTGGATGGCTTTATGGCCCAAATGATCTAACTTTATTAACTAACTTGATCTTCATAGTTGTTTACTGTGGACAACCCCCACAGCTAGACTATCAGTCAAACAAAGAACCAACTCAAACATAACTCACCATAACAACCATCCAAACATTGAACATTAACTCGAAGTTTAACACACCATGACTCGACACGACAGACTCGATAAAGACATCCTAACAAACTACCATAAGGGCAGGCCTAATCCTCACTAGGAAGGATCCTAGTGACGCTGTCTGGCTCACGGTAGCAGACCCTCTTGCGGGGTGGTGACTGAGCTTGGTCCACGTACGGCTCATGGGGGTTTGGACCTGCCATTCCTGTCGTCTGAGACCGAAGCTGAGTGAGCTCCTTGTTCTTGTGGTACAGCTCGTCTGACACAACAGTGTAGTGGGAACTAAGCACCGTTATGTACTTGACCGTCTTCTGTAGAAGTCAGTCACCATCTCCTCTGATAGCAGCCACTTGTTGACCTGTCTCCCCTTGCTGACATCGTGGGAGGTAGCGATAGTCTGATTGGACAATGGCTGCATGGTAGTCATGGCAAAGAGCCCCCAATGCTTGCTGTGCTACGTTGTCGATGGCGGCTCCCATGGTCTCATGGGGTGTCACCGAGAAGTGCCGACTCTCCGCGGTCTAGCCGCCGTGGTTGGGGTTGGGACGTCGGATTTGTACTAAAGCCACCTGTTGATGGTCGATAAAACCCTTTTTGCCCGCCAACATTTCATGTTTGAGAGCATAATTTATCAAGGTTTCATGTATTACTAACCGGTTCCACGAGTTGTGCATAAAAGCTAGATGTAGGAGCATGTCACGTACAAAATATCGAAGAAATGCACAAAATAGAGACAAATGGGCAAGAGAAAGGCAAAGGCCCAAAAGTGTATGGCCGGCCGGCCATCTTCCATGGCCACCCGGCCATACCTGATGGTCGCTTGGCCGTACCTGTTTGCCACCCGGCCATCAGCAAGCCCAGGGAGCCTTTCAGCCCAAGTCCATGGCCACTTGGCCATGTCACATGGTCGCCCGGCCACATCACCAATCCAATCTTTGACTTGCATGCAAAGAAACACAAATGAACACAAATCCAACCATGCAACCAAGAATCCAATGTATCCAAGGGTTGAAAGGCCATGATGCAACGGATTGATGATGTCAGCGATCCAGGGAGTGGCCGCCCGACCAATAGGAGTGGCCGCCCGGCTACCCCCCCGGCTCATTTTCAACGTGCATCAACTCCACTAACTGTCAACCGACTCCAGGAGTGCATATGAACCATTGGATCTTCAAGTCGGTTGATCGGGTGGCCGCCTGGCCACCAACCTACCTCAACTACTGACCTAAGACCTCTACAAATACCCCCCACGGTTCCTATGCTATATATACCCCCCGGGGAGGTCTTTTGCAAGGTGTGGTGGATCAAAAGAAGAATAGTGTGGTTATGTAGTTGAGTGTAGAGTATAGTAGTAAGGCCGCCCTTGGCATTGTAGAGAGAGCCAAGTGTATCAAGAGTGAGAAGTGAGTTGTAGAGTGAAGGAGTCGGATTTCTCTCTGGTATTCTATTCCCGAGCTCTTATTCTCAAAGGAAATATTACTCTATTTCCAGGATAAAGTAAAGTTCCTTGCTCCTCTGCTTTATTTATTTCGTACTTACTTTACTTACATACTTAGTCCCCGCTTAATAGTTTATGGGTGCCAAGTTTGCTCTGTGTAGTTTAACTATACAGTTGTGCTTGCTCTCTGGCTTCGAACCAGTGTAGTAGCAAACTCAGTTGTGTAGACGTGGTGTCTGGACTAGAGTTTGCCTTAGAAGGTGTCTTGTCCCACATAGTTTTGGTTGGTAGTCCCACCTGGTGACAGCAGGTGTGTGTCCTATGTAGTCCAACCCCATCATTCGGATAAGTTGTCATCGACGCATATCTGAGTCCTATAGCGCCCGCCTTTGTCGTCTGGGTTATCAGCACTCTGGTGCTTGGAAGTGGTTCTATAGCCTTAGTGTCCAAGTGAACCTGTTAAGTAGAGGACTAGTTTGTTTAGTGAGGTTAAGTTGTTATATCTAAAGTAGTGATCCTGCTCTGCTCTGTTAATTATCTCTACAATTGTTGGTTTTACTATTTGGTCCTATCCGTTTTACATTGAGTTACTCCTCGTTCCTCGTGGATTTCGATACCCTGGAATACTCTTGGGTGAATGGCTACAACGTGTTTCCGTGCACTTGCGGATTTATTTCAGTAGGCTAAGAAACGCCAACAAGCTTTTCTGGCGCCGTTGCCGGGGAACGGTAGCTAATTTGACTAGAACTTAGGATCGTCCATACTCACACCTTACACAACCACCACATATATCCCCACCAAATACCACATATCATCCACCACATGGATTCCAAGCCTATCTATAAACTCGCTGCTCCAAAGGGCGATTATTTGGAGCCTCCAGCATCATCCGTACCCATCACCACAGATGGCTATCAGCTACGTCCCGGCTTGATAGCCATGGTTCGGGATCAATCATTCGGAGGACTCGAATCTGAATGCCCCTACTCACACTTCTGGGAGTTCGAGAAGTTATGCAGCTGCTTAGTCATCTCAGGAATGTCAAGTGAAACACTACGATGGCTGCTTTTCCATTTTCACTAATGGGGGAGGCAAAGATCTGGTGCAATCAGACAATTGGTAAAGTAGGAGGGAGATGGGAGGAGCTAAAATTAAGCTTTTGTTTGCACTTGTTTCTGCCAAACAAGGTTGTCGATCTCCGTTGCGAAGTCCTTTCGTTCCGACAAAGAGAGAGAGAATCCTTGGGGGCAGCTTGGACACGCTTCAATTGTTTGGTCTCTTTAGGACCTGATTTGGCTATTCCAGAGACAATGTTGATGCAGCACTTTGTCTGAGGTCTCTCACCTGGTGCTAATCTCTGTCTCGACTTAGCCTCAGGAGGATCGTTCTCGCACTTAAAAGCCTGCGAAGGTAGAAAAATTCTCGATAAAATTCTCGAGAAAACTTCTGACCTCGGCACATTAGAGGAACAACCTCCACAGAAGCCTCCTGAGCAAACAGTTAATGAAGAGCAACAAAGTACACCGCATCCCTCTCCACCATCAACTCCCCGAATCGAAGAGATCCCAGAACCATCGTCTCGGCAAACTGAGAGGGTCAGTTCAGCCTTGACGATTCCTCCATCGACACCTCCGTTCTCTTTCGAGGATTAAATCTTCATGGAGTTTGGCAACGCCTCTCGGTTGCCTAAACAAGACCGACGCTTCATCAGGACCTCCAAACCAGCATACACACCACCCTACCAAAAAGAATACATGAAGGAGGACCTGCTCTGGCTTTCCGCAGCAATCAATCGGGAATGGCTAGAGGAGAGATGACTGGACACGAGAGCAATCAAATTCTATCCGGACCCAGCGTTATCCCTGGCCAGGTATCAAGGCTTCAACCACAAGATATCATATACGACCCAAGAATAGGAGTGAACATAATTCCCAAGTATGTGATGGACAAACATTACCCAACACAACCGCTATCAAGATTAGCCATACATCTACAATGGGTAGACAGCAGATATTTGAAGTGCAACGGTGTGCTTTGGGTAATTCAAACAACCTTGCGGGATACTCAGGTGTTCTTAGACTTCCACGTCTTTGACATCCCCGAAGGATCCACACCATTGATCGTGGTTGGGATCCCAATTGCCGCCCTCACCAACTCAAATATATACAGAGGGAGACTACAGCTTCAGCTTGGCAATGAGCAAATTGACGTCAACATTGACAGGTCACTTAATGCCAAGACAGAAGCAAAGCCAGAGATTGACCCTTTAGAAGAAGTGATGAGCCTTTCACTTGAGGAAATGGGTCAACTGAGCCTAGAGGAAGAGGCTCTTAGCGACTTCATTGCGGTAGACGAGCCCCTTGAGTTCGAAGAACTTGGTGAATCATTGAGGCCCGAAGCTCAAAAAATAGAATTGAAGCAACTACTGCCTGGCCTGAAGTACGCCTTCCTCCATGGGAAAGAGGACACACCGGTAATCATCAGCGACAAGCTGACAGAGAGTGAGAGCCAGCGATTAATTTTAGTTCTGGAGAAGTATAGAACTGTGCTTGGGTACTCGCTCTAAGACCTGAAAGGAATCAGTCCCAACTTGTGCACCCATCGCATCCCTATGGAGGTTGACCACAAACCCACTAGGGAGCCTCAAAGGCGACTCAACAATGCGATGAGGGAGGTAGTTAAAAAGGAAGTGTTCAAATTGCTACGCGCGGGTATCATCTACCCCGTACAAGATAGTGAATGGATCAGCCCCGTACAATTTGTACCTAAGAAGGGAGGGATGATAGTTGTCAAGAATCAGAATAATGAATTAATCCCACAGAGAACTGTCATCGGTTGGAGGATGTGCATTGATTACAGAAAACTCAACTTTGCCACCAGGAAGGACCATTTTCCTCTCCCCTTCATTGACGAAATGCTAGAGAGGCTGGCAAATCACTCTTTCTTCTGCTACCTCGATGGCTACTCTGGCTGCCACCAGATTCCGATTCACCCGGAGGACTAGAGTAAGACCACCTTCACATGACCTTACGGAACTTTTGCCTAACAGTGAATGTCCTTTGGGCTATGCAATGCTCCAGCATCATTCCAGCGGTGCATGATGGCAATCTTCTCTGATTTCATTGAAAATATCATGGAGGTCTTCATGGACGATTTCTCAGTCTATGGCAAGAGCTTTGATGAATGTCTAGAGAACCTTAAAAAAGTCCTCCAGAGATGCAAAGAAGTTGACCTTGTCCTAAACTAGGAGAAATGTCATTTCATGGTCAGAGGCATTGTGCTAGGCCACAAAATCTCAGAAAGAGGCATAGAGGTAGACCGTGCAAAGGTAGAGGTCATTGAATAACTACCTGCACCTACAAACATTAAGGCTATCCAAAGCTTTTTAGGCCATGCTGGGTTCTATAGGAGATTCATCAAAAACTTCTCCCACATAGCCCGGCCTCTGACCAACCTGCTAGCTAAGGATACCCCCTTTGTGTTTGACGAGGACTGTCTCGAAGCCTTTCACAACCTCAAGAGAGCACTGGTCACAGCACCTATCATTCAACCACCCGATTGGACCAAACCATTCGAGATTATGTGTGATGCAAGCGACTTCGCTGTTGGAGCAGTTTTGGGCCAAACTCTATATATGGCAGCTCTCTATCCCCACTCTTGAATAATACTCACCCTCGCCCTTGAGTATATATCTAAACAATTTAATTTAGAGGATGTGGCTGTCTAATAAAAAGAATAATATTTAATCCCTTAAATACTCCAGAAAATAATGGGTTGTGGTCAAGGAGGATACACAAAAAGATAAGCTTGGTTTAAGGATGGATATCCAGCGAAGTTTGCAATCTCTCCAATGTAGAGAGACACAATGCATGGATAGAAAAGGCTAGCAAAGAAAAGATACGCAAAAATGAATGACCAGCTTCTAAGTCTCATACCCTAGACCACAGTCTTGATCCAACTCATTTGAAAAACAAATTTGATAAATCTAAGGTTAAAAATATATGGCTTTGGTAGGAATGGCTATCGCAAGATAATCTCATAAAGTTGATCATGGCATTTATAAGCAGTAAAAATAAACAAGGAGATGATCATGATAAAGATTAAACTTTGCAAAAATTAAATCATATGGGTCTTTATGAACAATCTTAATCAATCATGAATTTGCTGGCTAGTTCAATTAAACATGTATTATGAGAGCCCGCTATTTTGACTAATCAAAATCGAAGCATGATAAAGATAAAGCGGCAACTTTCATCATTTTCTTGAAAGCATTGTTATAATTAATTAAGTATAGACCATGGTCGTAGTATTAATCACACAATAAATCTAGACTAACATACTAAAAACAAGATAAACACAAAGGGAACACCAAATTGATATATATAGGTAAAAACTTGCAGAATTAAAAAAAAATGAAAAGAGAAGGTGTTAGAAATATGTTACCGGATATTCCTTCAATTTTCTTTGTCATTAAATAATTCTCTGCAAAATAATTGAAGTGCACGTACTACTCTCGAGGTAATGATCGGGAGTAGAAGCAATTTACCATAATCTAATAATATTCCCAATGATTTTTAATTTGTGACCTTGTTAATCTTAAAACAAAACTAATGTGTGTATGTGAATGCAAGTTTGTAATTTATGCAAGAGATAAGCATATAAACAAAGACAATGATTAAATCAAGTTCTAAACACCATGTTTACGACATGATTGCTAAGTCTCTCTCTAGCCATCAAAACTTTAATTAATCAAGATTAAAACACCATGTTTATTCAAGGTTATTAACTTAAAACAGTACCAGAAAACCAAAGCACATTGCAAAGCTTATAAACTAATCAAATGAAATTATGGAAAACTAGCAAGGTTAATCAACTTCATTATGATGATCAACAATTTAATCTAAGCACCATGCTTATATAAAATTGCTAAGGAAGACATTCGCGAAATGTTATCATGAACATAGAAGCACACATCATGAAGTTAATTAAGCCAATTATAATGCAAAACATGCAATTTAATCTAAATGTAAAAAGGTGATTTATGCATGAAATATGAAAAATAAATGCGGAAAGTTTATCCACAAGAGACATGGTTAACAAGAAACTTTCAATTAAACTTAATGATGACGGTCTCAAATTAAATCTAAACACCATGTTTATACTTAATTTATCAAGAAAAACTCCGTCGAGTAAAATAAAGCATCCATCATGAAGTTTATGAAAATTTCAAAACTAATTAAACAAGTGTGGAAAAACAAATGATAATGCAAATGCAAAGTAGAAAACATAAAATTAAGTTAACTAGCCACAAGCAAAAGATTCAAAGGGTGGTGTCATGCTTCCCATTTCTCTATTAAAGGACTCTAAGAGTCCTAACACTAAAAACAAATAATTAAATGGGTTGCCTCCCGAAAAACGCGTAATTTAAAGTCATACAGCTAGACTTCTTACTTACCTTCGTTGAAGTGAAGCCATGTCCTTGGAGTAAGAATCCAAAGTATTCATGCAGCTTGATAACTTGATTGTGCAGCTTCATCATGTCTTGATCATAGTATCACTTGTGTGCACAATCCTCTGCTTGTGTGTTCATGTTTCAATGTCTTTGAAGCTCCTTGCAACTGAACTTGATGATGAAAATCTTATGGAAGCATTGCTCAAGCCTTCTTCATTATTGTTGTCACCATCTTTCTTAAGTAGTCATCATCATTGTCGCTACCACATCTTTCCTCATGGTATAACTCATTGGTCTTGAACAGAACATGCATCAAATAATAGATCCATTGGGTAGCCTCTGAAATTATCTTTCCAACGAGTACTTATGCGTTAAAATCCGATTCCGTATGAAGGAGTTATACCCGTTTTACTTAAGCACCGCGTTCTGTGTAGACTTCGATTCAGCTCGTGCAGCCTTTAATGATTTGCACATTGCTCCTTGTAGAAATCTCCAAATTGAGTGATTCTTGTTGCGTTGGAAAGAGAACTTCATGGTTTTCTAAATATAAGAAAATATTCTGTTTTTGCCTCCTGAGGTCGAGCTCCAATATGATGATATCTTCAGCTCCCTATTTTCAGCTCTCCGATGTTGACAATTTTCAACCTTTTGGACTTGGGTCCTAGGAAAAATTGTCTAAGCTCGCCTTTGTTGATCTTGAAGCTTCATGGGCTTGATTCTTGTCTTCAATGACTCCTCCGTTCAATCCACTCACTTTTCAATTTGAAACTCAATCAAACTTTTGCAAATTCTGATATTGTCCTCAAATCTTTGTCAAATCCTTGCATCAATCATCACGAATTTGTCTTGTACTCTTTCACCACATTGGTTTCATTGTTTCAAATGAAGTGTGAATTTTTCTGCATGGTTAGCTCATAGTGCACACATATATATAATAATATAATAGCATCATGGTTTTGATTAGAGATAAAAATAGAGTCACATGATTGATTGGGATTTAAACAAACATTTGATTCATAAATCAAAGACAACTATAATTCAAATCGAAATCACTTAGCAAAGCACTAAAGCATATATAAATCATAGATGATCTTGATTCATAAAATCAAATAAGGGATAAACAAAATGATGAGTTCCTAATGATTTTGACCAAATTAGAGAGATGATTTTGAAAGAAAAATAAAATTAGGCTTAGATAAAATTCTAACGAGGGTTCTTTTTTAGAAAGACCAAATGTTTTAAAATTTTAACTTTTTCAAAGATAATATTGTGCACATATAATAAATCATGAGAAATATGCACATGTTGAAGTTTAAAATTTCAAAAGCAATTTGCACATAAATAAACCTGGACCGAACCACTTATGGTGGAATAAGTAGTCAGTCCCCTTCTACTTTTATACAAACCTTGGCTCTTAAAATTTTTTTATTTAAACACAAAACTTGATTCCTACACTAAACACTAAACTTGAGAGTTGACTAACTAGCAAATTTTAACCATCTCTGAGCATGAGTAGATTCAATCAACTAATTAAAGCAAAAAGATCTACTAAAAAACATAAAAACGTTGGGCTGGCGTAACATGTTGGAATTAAGCATTGCAAAGATATGGATTAAGAAGCTAGTCTAAACGATTCTCAAAATATGGATAAAGGGAACAAAGGTTTTTTTTAAAAAAAAAAATAAAAACAAAATATAAGTAAGGATACGAGGATAACAATCAACCAAATAATACTTTAATGATTATTATGAAACATCTCTAATCAAACATAGGTAAATTATAATTATATTTATGATTAAAACAAGAATTACCTTAATCTTGAAGAAGTGAAGTTCAAATCTTAACTCTATGGTGACTTCATCTTCTTCCTCGGGACGCCATGATTGCATGCACCATCAAGTGTTGTAGAGGAATGCTTCTTGTCTTTCCCGAAATTCAGCTTTTCTTGCTCTGCCCCTTTAGTATTTCGACCATAACTTTCTCATCGAAAGTCCAAATAATGAAAATTCAGACTCTATCTTGAAGAGCTTGAAAAGATCTACAACTTTGGTATTCGGACTTTCTTCATTTGACATTGTTAAAGTCTTCGAATCGGCTCCACAATGTGTTGCTGGCCTGAATTCCGAGAGTAGCTCGAGATTTGATTGGAGCTTGGATTGGTCTTCAGATAAACCTTCCGTGTTTTCATCTTCCTTGTACTCAAGCAATCCTTAGCTTCCGAAACCTTCTCAACTAATCATCTTTGCCTCCATTATCTGTAGCTTAGAACAAACAAGCTCCAAAGAACATTAGTCTTAAAAATTTAATTGACACAGCAGACATACATTTATCACCATAGTTACTCCTTCATGATAGCTGTAGAAAAACTCAATAATAGATCATAAGCCACTAACAGCGTTAGCACCTACTATTAAAGAGTTAGGTTAGAAATGATATATATTTCTTTATTGGAATGAGGTCTATTTTTCCTGTAATGTTAGTCAAAGAAATATATATATATGAGAAACTATATTTTAATAGAGTTTATAAAAGACTAAACTTGTAGAAGAGCTCAACTTATTCTAAACAAAACTATCTAATTATAAAATTAAATGCAAGAAAGTTAATAAAGTAGAATAAACTAAAATAAAATAAAATGCACAAAATAATAGATAAAAGGCTAAATTAAGAAAATCACAAAAATAAAAATCTAATAAGAGTCTAAATTATGAGTGAACACAAGAACGAACGATGAACTCAAGAACACAATTAGAGAATAAGAATATAACTAGAGGACACTGAACAATTATAGAATAAAATTAGAACACGAAGACTAAACTCAAACTAGAGAATTATAACACTTTAACTAATTGGAACATAATTAGAAAAACTATTAGCACACGATTAGAACTAGATTAGCACACAATTAGCAAACACAAACTAACTATTAAAACTAGTAGTAAAAGACAAAAATAAATAAACTCAAGTTAATTAAGACTCGATTAATTAGTTCCCCGGCAACGGCACTAGAAAACCTTGTTGACGGCACTTAAACACAGCAAACCTTATACTGCAAGCGACAGTATCGTGTGTAGCTTTTCCCCAGGATGAGTACCATGTGTTTTGTCAATCTAGGAAATGAACTAATTGAGAACTGATTAACAAGAGTTTATGGTAAACTAAGGGTATAAAACACGACTATAATCTACCTCTAAACTAGCCCTACGCTACTTCTAATCCACGTATAAACTATACTAATACTATAATATAAGCAATTAGAACAAAACTAGAACACCAATTATGGGGTATTAACTAGAGTCTAATCAATCTCTAATTGGATCCGAGACATGCATGATATGGGCATCACAAATAGATAAGAACAATGAGATAACCAGTAACTCAAGGTAGAAATAAGCATGATCAATCATAAACTTCATAGCATGATTAAATCAAGATCAATCAACCTCACCCCCTAGATCAAGTTTAACCTTTCCCCGGGCTCTACTGTCACTAGTAACCAGGTAATCGACGAGAAACTCTAAACAGGCATACATAATTAGAGAACATGCTTCTAATTACTTCACATGGTCTAATAACATAATTAGCGCAACTAGAACCTCTAATCACCATGATCACAAGAACTAGATATACAACTATATCATTAGTAAGCTAGATCAACGATCAAGAACGCTAGAAGAATATAACCCTTAATGACATGACTTAATTAACATGCATCTAGACCTAAAGTTAATTAGAGCTAGAACAAGCATAATTAGAACAAGAAGATGATAATTAGACAAGATCAATGCTTCATTAATAAATTGTATCATACTTACAACCATGATCATACCTTCCCTTGATGATACAACTAGACCTCTGGAGCTAGGTAAATAGAGCACCATGCAAGGCCTCTAATCACCTCTATGAACTAGAAGAACTCTAATCCTAGACTAGAAACTCGACCCTCTGCTCTCCTCTAGTTGTTGTCCCTCTTCTCTACATCTTGTCGCCTTGATAATGAATTGGATGCCCGACCTCGGGGCCTATGCTAACTATTTATACCCTAGAGAAGATATGGTAGAAAGGAAATCAGAAACCGACGTAAAAAGACCATGGAGCGGCCGACTTAGGGGGTAAGGTCGGCCGACCGCTTGCCTTTTTGGCTCCTCTCGTGCTCATCTTTTTCGACATCGGTTGTTACTTGATTTGATGAATAAATGGCCACTGCATGTGGGCCCTAGGTCTCTGGAATCGTCGGTATAAGTCGGTTTGTGCCAAATCTTCCATGTTTGAGCATATCTTCATGATTTCCCGAGATCCTTTGGCAAAACGCTTCCACATCTTTCCTTATAATGTTGAATCAAAGCATATCCCCGAAGATCTCCTCCAGAAGCTTCAAAAAGGGGTGGCTCGGCTGACTTTGGGGGGGGGTAAGGTCGGCCCACCAGGACTCCTCTTTTGTCCGATTCTTTCCATCTTTCGCAGGGACGTTGCTTGATGCCTAAGTAATGCTTGTGCGGGGCCTCTTGGACTTTTAGGCTTCTGGAATCTTCGTAATGGGTCGAACTTTGACGAAGTCTTCTTGCCTTTGACATATTTGACATCTTTATTGAATAAATATCTTTATTTTCTTGTAGCTCTTGACACTTCATTGAATCTTCTGATTAGGAAACCTTGATCCACATAGAGGGGCTATGAGTACACCAAGCCTTCCTTGTTCTTCATCTTCAATTCATGTCATCTAGAGGTCTTTTCTTACTCGAAGTGGATCATGGTGAATTTCTCGAAAAAATGGCTAAAAACCTGTAAAAATCACATGTAGCACATTTCCAAGACAATATTGCAAAATCCATAATTATCGGTGATAAATATTAGTGAAAGATATAGTTGACGCATAAAAACAGTGAAAAACCATATAAAATGATGTATAATTTTCATACATAAGCCGCGTCAACAAGGAGCGCACCAAAAGATGGCACGATAAGCGGATCAAGATCAAAGCATTCAAACTAGGAGATAAGGTACTACTCTTTAACTCTCGTATTCGACTTTTTGGTCATGGGAAGCTTAGAAGTAAGTGGGAAGGACCTTTTACGGTTCTTGATGCCGCCGATCACGGCGTCATCACCCTCCAGGACAATGACGGAAGGGTTTTCAAGGCAAATGGGCAACGCCTTAAAATCTTTCTTGAGCCCGAAATACCTATGCTCGAAGAAGTGGACGTCTTCGAGCTACATGAGGTAGTATGATCACACGTTCATGGTTGAGCTCAGACCTTAAAAGAAGCCATGTACACTATCTCTTTTCTCCCTTAAAATTCTTTCTAATCTCACCTTTTGCTAAAAATCTCAACACAACTGCCGTTCTACACTCATTTTTGGGTCCAAAGCTCGCCCATGAAGGTGACTCAGCTTGTGGCACATCCAGCCCAAGCGAGGCCTGGCCGCCTGGCCACAGGCCATGGCCACCCGGCCATGGGCCTGGTCGCCCGGCCCTAGGGTATGGTCGCCCGACCACCCCTCGTGGCCGCTCGGCGACCGAAACTCGAATTTTGAGTTTGGAGCGCTTTCCCCTTCTTTTGTGGTTCTGTTGAGTGGATGAGATCGAGTGGTTCGATGATTTAAGGAAAAGGTCTTCTTCTTCCTTTCTCATCTACACTCATCTCACTCCCACATCATCCATGGCACCCCCTTCTCACACTAGCAAGGGCAAGGCCACCATTTCCATCACCTCGGGCACCACTGCAACATACTCACCAACCTCCAAAGAATCACCACGACCACTAAGCCCTGAGAAGATCGCCGACGATACACCCTAGCCAACAGGGCCTGAACCCCATGGCCGCCCGGCCATGGAAGGTGGCCGCCTGGCTAGGGCATATAGCCCCCGTGGCCGTCTGGCCACTCGTGAGGCTCTCCCAGCATCCCCACGATGATCCCTCAGTGTAGATAGGCCCCCACGTGGTCTATCTCCATCAAGGATGATCGCCAAGAAGGTGGCGCACCCATTTCCTCGTCCCACCTTGGGGACGATCGTGCCGGTGAAGTGTGTGAAGAGCCTTTTTCAGGAGGGGGCTTCCGGCTCAACGAAGGATCCAGTGATCCCTAGTGCATCCACCCATACCATCCGTGGGGTTAAAACTCCCATCGGTTATGGTAAGGTGCTTGTACCTAGGATCCCTAAGCCATATGCCTCCATAGATGAGTCCAGTGACTCAACTCCACCACGGAGGATGGTGAAGAGGGTGGTAGTCCCTCCTCCAATTAGGGGACCACCGGGACAATACGAAGATTCAACCGATGAAGAAGACATGGTGGCCTCCCTTAGGAAGGAGAATGCAGCGCTCAAGGCAAAATTGCATAATTTAGAGGAGCGCTACGCTGAAGGCGCACTATGGTGGATGGACATAGATGATAAGATAGATGTTCTTAGGAAGGGAATGTCCGCCAAAGTCCGCCGTCTTGCAGAAACAATGGGGCGTCCTGATCTTTATGATCCACCCGCACCATAGACGCCCATGCTTCTAGTTATCTTAGGCGCTTTAGTTCTTTTTCAATTCTAGGGTTGAAGTTTGTTTTGCTTTGTTTAATTTCCCTTTGTAATAAGCGCCTCCAATTTTATCAATTCAATAAAGGTAGGATAGTTTCCCCTTTCAATAATGAGTTTGGGAAGAATGGGCAGAACCATTCGACCTCCTGTCACTAACCCTGCAGGAACCACGATCAAAACACAATTTACAGGGTACAAACGGGCTACTCAGAAAGTTTCAGGGGAATTGAGCGAAAACTAGTGGCCGCCCGGCCATCAATTTTCATAAAAACACGTCGCGCGGACCTGTCACGTCTCCCCAAGGCTCCCGCAACACAACAAACCAGCGCACGGGTCGAGAACACAACAAGGTGTGGCCGCCCAGCCACCCCCCATGGCTGCCCGGCCATGGTGGTGGCCCGGATTGGCCCATCTTTACCTCAAACACGTACATGGAGGTCAGGTATACGTGTTTATGTTCATGTACCTCCAGTTCTTTGCGTTTCACACATGAACTTGATCAAATCATGCTCTACATGTCCATGACGTCACATTTAACTTGTGCTTGCACCATCTTTTTCCCTATGCTACATTAATCTCATGAATAGGGAACCACTTAAGTTTAAGTTGTTGATTCATGTGAGATAAGATAATTAGAGGAAACCAATGGAACCTTCCCACATGAGTAAGAGTTTTATTTGTAAAATAAAATGAAGGTCCCATCTCGGATGATCTCAAGTACCTATGTTTTGTCCTACCAATGCCACATACGAAAAAGAAACTTGTACATTCGTGCTTCCTTGATTGTTTTGAGTCTTATCAAGTTTTGTGCCATTAAAAGAGCTCATTTCAATTGAGAATTTTGGCCTTCACATGCACGTTCTATGAAATAAAGTCTCTCAAAAAGGTGTGCATGACATACCAATGATCCCATTCAGGTCTTATTTGAAAGAAAGGGAGGCATGGAGATTCGAAAAAAAAGAGTATGAAAAGATGAAAAGAGAAGAAAGAATAACTCCATGCCCTCTACTCAAACATGGGAATCAAGCAAAACACCTACAAGAGACAAGTCCTTACACTACCCTTGCACATGGCCAAATCTCAGTTGATTATGAATATTTTTCTTGACACTTGATTTGATTTGACGATATAAACATGACGGGAAAGCCTCATTCTCTCGACTACCTCAGCTCCACAAAGGCCTTGGTAGTATAGGATGCGAGGAAAACAAGATTCTGATAAGGACACCTTGTCCTGTGAGTGACCGAGAGCTAGTCTTTAGATCAAAAGTGTTGGTAAGCCTTGCTTTTTGAAAATTCTGGAAACCTCTTTACTCAAGTGTGGGGGAACCTGAAGTTGACTCTGATATATCCTTGTTCCATGTTTCAACATCTCAAAACTAAAGTGTAGACACCATTGAAATCATAGGTGGATGAAATAGTTGGGAATAATATGGTGTTTGTTATGGTGAATGTTGATGTTATGCCCTATCCACTTATGCTTACTCAACTCTTTTCTCGAGGATGAGCAAAGGACTAAGTGTGTGGGGGTGTTGACGGTCGATAAAACCCTTTTTGACCGCCAACATTCCATGTTTGAGAGCTTAATTTATCAAGGTTTCATGTATTACTAATCGGTTCCACGAGTTGTGCATAAAAGCTAGATGCAGGAGCATGTCACGTACAAAATATCGAAGAAATGCACAAAACAGAGACAAATGGGCAAGGGAAAGGCAAAGGCCCAAAAGTGCATGGCCGGCCGACCATCTTCCATGGCCGCCCGGCCATACCTGCTGGTCGCCTGGCCATACCTGTTGGCCGCCCGGCCATCAGCAAGCCCAGGGAGCCTTTCAGCCCAAGTGCATGGCCACCCGGCCATGTCACATGGTCGCCCGGCCACGTCACCAATCCAATCTACGACTTGCATCCAAAGAAACACAAATGAACACAAATCCAACCATGCAACGAAGAATCCAATGTATCCAAGGCTTGAAAGGCCATGATGCAACGGATTGATGACGTCAGCGATCCATGAGAGCCAATGGACCGGCTCCATTGCCTCTGGAGTGATGAGTGATTGTCAACAGTAGCAAGACCCAGAAGGACTTGGGCACAAGACCTCCGATGGACAGGAGGCCCTCCGATGGACTGGAGGTAGAGGGAAGTCCTTCGAAGGACTGGAGGCACACTCGGCGTCTGTCGGTCATGGGAGTTCGGTATACGGAGGTATGGTACGACGACGGCAGGAGTAAGTCCTCCGAAGGACTGCGAGGCTACCCCGATGGACATGGGATGCCAGGCGCCACCACGATGCTCCAACCTGAATGCGTGGCGCGAAGGCGTGCGAGGGAGGCTTTGGCGGCTTCGGCTTGAAACCGTCACCCAAGCTACCCAAGCCTTGGTGAGTTGGGCCACGACTCGCCAAGATAGAGAAGTTGGGCCAAATCCGGCCCAGGCGGAGACTTCCTAAAGTTTCCCGGTTTCTGACTTCAAAACCGGGGGCGGATCGCGGATTGGACTACTGGCCACGTGGAGAGCATCCGAGGATTGCGTGGAACTTACGAAGATCAAGATTCCATCGTGGTCGTCCGTCCCGAAATATCCTGTAATCTTTCGTTTGAGTCCTTAGGGTTTGTCTAGCTGTAGGGACCTAAGTGCAAAACTGTCTAAATAGCACTCGGGTATAAATAGGTTCAGTGTAGGTCATTAGAAGGTCTCTTGGCTGCTAGGATTAGTTTTCACTTGGTGATTTTCGTCCTTAAGCTTTGAGCTCCATTGTTAGAGAGGTTAGAGTTGGATTTAGCCTCCTAATCTTGAGGGAAGGTGAGGGTGGTTGCTTGGGACGAATTTCTGCTTGTATGCTGGATCTTTAGACCCATTTTGGGCACTTAATCGAAGCAAATTCGTGCAGCAACCTTGTGTTCTTCTCCTCCCCCTCTCACTTTGGTTTTTGGGTTCAATCTTTGCCTTTTTGGGTGTTTTTGTTGGGCAAGCTTGAATCCCTTTCCTTGCTGTTGTTCTGGACTTGCTAGGATGTGGATATCATGACCTAGTTCATCTCAATCCTGCTGGATTGCCACGAGCAAGCCTCTTTTGTGTTTTCCCCTTTCTTGCCCAAGAATGGAGATTTCACAAGATCTGAAATTCCCGCTGATTCCGTGGTTACTTTGAGTTGATCTGTTGGGAATAACAGTGAAATAGGGTCTAGATAACTTGAGCTAAATTTCGTGAAGTTTGAGCAAGGTGTGATCAAGTTATGATTTGAAATCAAAGTTTCTGCGACCCTACCGGACCATCCGGCAGAGGCCACCGGACAGTCTGGTTCCACCGAATTGTCCGGCAGCGCCCACCGGACAGTCCGGCGTGAGGCGTTGTCCGGGCAGTGCCACCGGACAGTCCGGCAACAGGTACCGGATAGTCCGGTCCCATCGGACAATCCGGTGTTGGTCACCGGACAGTCCGGTCCTGTCAGGGAGCTGCTATGTTCTTCCCAGGTTGGTTTTTCCGCTGTGATTTTGCTGCTGATTTTCGCATTCCTCCCTTAAGACCATTCTCTTTGCTTACTGAAAGTCAGTGAGACACACCTAGGTGTGGTGAGTGTCTTGTGGCGGATATTGCAAAATCCGTTGCTCCGCTGTTACTCTTGTTCAGATGTTGAGCTTTTTTGCATTGGTGCGTATCCTCACAGTGGACGGCACCCTTGCGCTGCTAGGCACGTATCTGCTCAGTGGACGGTGCTTAGTATCTGGTTTCATTTGGGGGTTTGTGATTTTGTGATTTCAAGTGCTCCTATTCACCCCCCCCCTCTAGTCGCACGTCTCGGTCCTACAATCCAGGGAGTGGCCGCCTGACCAATAGGAGTGGCTGCCCGGCCACCGCCCCAGCTCATTTTCCATGTGCATCAACTCCACTAACCGTCAACCGACTCCAGGAGTGCATATCAACCATTGGATCTTCAAGTCGGTTGATCGGGTGGCCGCCCGGCCACCCTACATGGCCGCCCGACCATGTACAGTGGCTGCCCAGCCACCGACCTACCTCTACTACCGACCTAACACCTCTACAAATACCCCCCCTCAGTTCCTCCCCCCGGGGAGGTCTTTTCCAAGGTGTGGTGGATCAAAAGAAGAATAGTGTAGTTGTGTAGTTGAGTGTAGAGTATAGTAGTAAGGCTACCCTTGGAATTGTAGAGAGAGCCAAGTGTATCAAGAGTGAGTAGTGAGTTGTAGAGTGAAGGAGTCAGATTTCTCTCTGGTATTCTATTCCCGAGCTCTTATTCTCAGAGGAAATATTACTCTATTTCCAGGATACAGTAAAGTTCCTTGCTCCTCTGCTTTATTTATTTCGTACTTACTTTACTTACATACTTAGTCCCCGCTTAATAGTTCATGGGTGCCAAGTGTGCTCTGTGTAGTTTAACTATACAGTTGTGCTTGCTCTCTGGCTTCAAACCAGTGTAGTAGCAAACTCAGTTGTGTAGACGTGGTGTCTAGACTAGAGTTTGCCTTAGAAGGTGTCTTGTCCCACATAGTTTTGGTTGGTAGTCCCACCTGGTGACAACGGGTGTGTATCCTGTGTAGTCCAACCCCGTCGTTCGGATAAGTTGTCATCGACGCATAGCTGAGTCCTGTAGCGCCCGCCTTTCTCGTCTGGGTTATCAGCACTCTGGTGCATGGAAGTGGTTCTATAGCCTCAGTGTCCAAGTAAACCTGTTAAGTAGAGTACTAGTTTGTTTAGTGAGGTTAAGTTGTTATATCTAAAGTAGTGATCTTGCTCTGCTCTGTTAATTATCTCTACAATTGCTGGTTTTACTGTTTTGTCCTATCCGTTTTACGTTGAGTTACACCTCGTTCCTCGTGGATTTTGATACCCTGGAATACTCTTGGGTGAAAGGCTACAACGTGTTTCCGTGTGCTTGCGGATTTATTTCTGTAGGCTAAGAAACGCCAACGCCACCCACTTGTCATCATACAGCCGGATGGCGGCTCTGAGTCACCTCGTAGTAGGTGTCATGAGTAGTGAGGCTGATGTCGTAGAGGTAATCACGCAGAAAGTCGGCGAAGAGAAAATCGCGGCCAGAGTGAGGGTGATCCAAGTCCATCCAGACGGGGATCCTCTTCTCTCTGCCAACCGTGTCGTCGTCGTTGTGTAGAAGAGCTCCCTCCGCGGAGAGTGCCACGTGACACGGCCACTCGGGCGCTACCACCTGCGGTGCGGAAGACACCTCTCCCTCTGGCTAAGGCGCAGGTGGCAACTCTCCCTCTACTGGGGCGCTGGTGGCAACTCCTCCTCCTACTAGGGTGTAGGTGGCAACTCCTCCTCCTGCTGGGGTGCAGGTGGCAACTCGTCCTCTAGGGCGATCGGAGCTGGTGCTGCTGGTGCTGGAGCTGGTGGAGCATCATCTCCCTCGGACTCGTAGTCAGTATCGTAAAAATCCTCCTCATCAGAGTGATCCGACACCTACTCCATGTCACTTGGCTCCTGGGGTGCATAGCGAGGTGGGGACTATGACTGATGCGGCCCCAGGTACTCTTGCGAGCAGTCTTCTTGGTATAGGCCATCATCTACAGAAACGACAGAGGTGGTTTAAGATTAGCTCTATAGTGACAAAAGGAATAAATGTGAAAGTTTTAACATAAAGAGGACATTAGGCAAGAACAAAGTTTTAACAACAGAAATTAAGGCAAAGAGAAGTGGAAATCCTTAAACTCGACCAGTGCTAACTAGGCTTTTCGTCCTACAGTCGACAAGGCTCTGATACCAATTTGTCATGCCCGGTTCCCAATGAACAAAACCGTGCACAATACATATGCGCCAGGATCAAGTCTCGCATATATATGACAAATTACGGAAGGAATCATAGACACATGCCAAAGGAATAAACCGTACATAACTTCACATTATTAATTTATAGAGACATAGGTCTTAAACTCAGAGTCATAACATATCGGAAGCATAAAAGGTAACTAGAGCCACCACAGGGACATCGGCTGGTGAACGAAACTCCTAGTATTCATCGTATTCTTGCACGTAGTCTTCAACACCTCCATCAACTGAGCAGCGGTTGGAATTTTCCCCCCAACAAGGACAAAAGTAAAGGAACAAGCGTGAGTACCGAAACTCGTACTCAACAAGCATAACACAAACTATGAGGCTCTCTGTTTAGCTGACACGACTGCATGAGCTTTTTAATGGAACATTTTTATTTTCACTTGATTACTAATGTTAATTAAAAGAACCATTGCTCCCAAGATGCAGTACTGATAAATATGCATAAGTAAATAGATATAGCCAATTTCATAACTAAAACTAAAGTAACCACTAATCAAAAGGAGGATCCGGGCCGCTCTTAACCGTGAGCACGGCTGACATGTCAGTTTTATACTCTCGAGAGGTTGTACATCTTTACCCACAAGTCGTGAGCTATGCTAGGGGTTCATCACACACCTTAGGTGAGATGACTAGCAAGCACACTACAAAGCTTTTCCAAAGATCACGTTGGTAAGAAGTAACCGCTAGGGATAGGTTTCGCAGTGGTGGTGTCCGCCTCACAAAGGGAGAAGCACATACATCACGTAAAGCACACTCAACCTAAGGCAGTGCAGCGACCACAGAAGCTCACCCCCCTTATGCCCCGCAGGTAAGTTACTCCCGACCAAAATGACCCAATTACTCCGCTAAGACCGCCCCATCCCAGTCTTGTGGTAGCGCGGTTGTCCCATGTTGTCGCTCTATGAATAGGTCCTTACGGTGAGTACCGCAAAAGCACACGAGCACATTGCTCAAGTTCCCTAAACCATGTTGCTAAAAAGCAAGTTTTAAAAAGATATAAATCTCATAGAATCATTAATCTGAATTAATTACCGAGGGTATATGAAATTTGCACTGCACCTAGCACAACTTTACCCAATGCATCCCAAAAGGTACTATAAGGTTAATAGTAGCTAGGTATAACCTTACAGGTACATCAAATCAAATGCACATGCAAAAAATTAAGGGTTATTGGGTGTTGTCCCTGTTATAATTGCCTTCCTCAAGGTTTTCCTGCTGCTGCTCAAAAGACTCCGGAAGTGGATCTACAAACTCCTCGGACTGCTCGACGTTTACTCACGATCATAGCACCAAACCAGCATTCACGCACACACATACATGCAAGCAATGACAAAATATAAGCAACAGTACACCATTACATAAAAACAGAGCTCAAAACTGGTATAAAATTGATCTACATAATGCTACGATCACATGAGCGCAAGAACCACTTAAATCGGAGCTAAAACATGAAAGTTATGCATAAAACAAGGTTCCAAGGGCATAACTATGAACAAAAACTTAGATCAGGGGCTTTCTTAATTAAACTGAGGACCTATACGCGTTTAAGCAAACTTCCTGAGGACCTACAGGCAAAACCAGCAACCCTGGGACTGCGTGTTCTATTATCAAAAAGGGCGAGGGCTAAACTGTAAACAAAAGGACCTAGATCTAATTATTTCTGAACTAGGTTGTACTGCGGGTTGGTTTCTGAAAAAGGGACGGGCTCTTTAGCAAAAAGGCCAGGTCTGACCGGGGCTGACCGATATTGACTGGACGCCACTGTAGGATGGTTGTCGGATCTAGATCTGGCGGCTGAGATTACATCGGGGTTCCTTTTAATTTGGTGCATCCAGATCTGATCTGGCGGCCAGGGTTAAAGGGGGTGGGGATCACCGACGGCGACCATTGGGGATAGCGGAGCGTCGCCGGCACGTGCAGTACCCCACGAACGAAGGCGCAACTCGGGGCTAAAATTAGCCATGGAGAGAGAGCAGGGTCTCGCGAACCTCACCGAGGGGTTAGGGATAATAGGGGATGGTCGGCAGCGGGTTGACGACGGCGGAGGCGGACGACGATCCCTGGTGCTCACGGAACGGGGCGATGGAGTGGCCCCGAGGCTTCCAAAAGTGGCGGGGCTAGTGCACGACAGTTCTACGACCATGGAAAGGGCGGTCAGAGGGGCCAGGGATGCACTGTGGCGGCAAAATCGAACGTCGGCCGAGCTCACCTCGGCGGCATTCGGCGGCGAAATTTGACGGCAGCGGTGCGCTAGGGCTGGGGCGCGGAGCTTGGAAGCGTAGGTACGGTGGCGGCGGAGGCTGGGGACACATTTATAGGGGTGTGGGTAGGGCTATGGCGGCAGAACGGCCTCCGAAGATTGCGGGAGGAGGCGGTAGCATGAGTCTATTCGGAGTCGGGGTCTACCCGGACTCGATTCCTCGTGGACTCCGCAGGGAAGGGAAGCACGGGATGGCGAGTGGGGCTAGCGATGCGCAAGCGGGGCCATGAGTAGAGGGAGCTCAGCGAGGTCCACCGGCAGCGGCAGTGTGGGCGAGAGTAGGAAGATAGTGAGCAAGGGGACGGAGCTGACAGGACGGCCCCACCTGACGGTGGCTCAAGGGGCTGTTGATGGCACTTAAGCACGCCAAACCTTATACTGCAAGCGCACAGTATCAGTTGTAGCCTTTCCCCTAAGATGAGTATTTAGGGTTTGTCAATCCTTGGAAAACTAGGTATAAACCACTATTAATCAGGGATTAATCAGATACCAGCTAGCTCTAATAGATCTAATAAGCTAAAGGATGATAAACGGTTATCTAATCACAAACTAGATATAAAACTAGACTACAGAATAAACTAGATCAAAGACTAAAGGTAGCCAAGAACAAACTAAGCAAGATCAAGATAGGCTAAATACGGCTAAGAGATTAGCAAGAGATATGACACAAACATCTTATAAACTAAGAACCACCTTGAGCAAAGATCTAACGTGCAACATAGAAGAAACATGATAATGAATGTCATAGATTTACTAGAACCTTTCCCTCCAACCACTTGTCACATAAGTTAGGGTAATTGATGAACTAGCAAGCCTAAACCACATCTAAGAATGACCAGATTCAATCAAGTAATTAAAGTAAAAAGATCTACTAAAAGAACATGAAGACGTCTAATCTTGGCCAAGAAATCATGTTGGAATTAAGCATTGCAAAGACATGGATCATATATCATGTATAAATAAAGAACTAATAGCCAAAGGATAATTTCATTGATCGAACTCAAGGTTTATCATAGCAAATAAGACGAACAGAGAGTTTACTTGAACAACATCATGAACTCGAAGCTCAAAGTTGTCGATTTCGACGAGATGAAGCACGTAGTCGAAGATGAGCTCGAAACTCCCCGGGAATAGCTGGGGTCGGCCGACCCTAAGGGGGTTTGGTCGACCGACCCCCTCTACTCCTGCCTCCTATCACTTCCTCCTTTCGCCGAGATCTCCTCCTCGACAAAACTTGCAAAGATGAACCCCTAAACCTAACTTTGGATATCTGTTTACAATGAATTGGATGCCCTCTCCCTCTAGGCAGGCCACATATTTTTACTCCGGAGAGTCCCCTATACATGGAATCTAATAGGTCGGTTCTAAGAGTCCTAAGACACCTAAAACACCTATTTCTATGTATATACAAGTCCCTAGAAGAGTCCCGGTCGTCCATATACTTCCTTGCTTGGAGATGAAGTCATTGTCCTAGTCCTTCCCGAAATCAGCTTTCCATATTCTGCAGCCTTTAGTATTTCGACCATAAATTCCTCATCCGGAGTCCAAATAAGGCAAACTCAGACTCTAAATCATAGAGCTCGAAGATATCTACAACTTTGGTATTTAAACTTTCTTCATTTGATGTAGTTAAGGTCTTCGAATTAGGCCCCTAAAGTACTGCTGTCCTGAAATCCGAGAATATCTCGAGATTTAGTTGGAGTTTGGATTGGACTCTTGATAAACCTTCCTTATCTTCATATTGTTCATACTCAAGCAATCTTTAGCCTCCGGAACCTTCTCCATAATGGGCTTGGGCCTTCTTTTGAGCTACAATTGTCCTTCTTTTATTTATTATCTCCCCTCCATGGACTTATAGCATAAATCCTTCTTCGAGAAATCCTCTCAATTATTGCAATTATACCATATTTTCCTTCAAAAATCAATATAGCACAAAAACAAAGAGCATTCTCGAAAACGGGGTTATTTGTTAGCAAAACATAACTAAATTATAAGATTAACTTCTGAAAAGGTATAAAATTATATAAAAATAGAGTATAGAAATCGTTGTTATCTTGCGTCAACAACATCCCCACACTTAGATCTTGCTCGTCCTCGAGCAAAAGGACCGATAAAAACTTCAAAAATCAACTAAATTTAAGCAAGTTCTAGACGATTACTTTTCAAATCAAATTTACTTAGAATTCAATCAAATCATAATATGGGCATTTTAATCAACTTTCATGCATAGAGATCCCCACAGAAATTTTCGAAATCAAATGAATCATAGAAAAACCAAAACTTCCTTTAGAATCAAAATGGAGGGGTTTTTGTATGAAAAAAATAATCTCCATGTATCAAGAAATTAAATCAGTCCTTCTTTGTCAAGCTCACATGTAGGCATTCCTATTATGTGGCTACCCTATGTAAAATCACTCTCTCTCACATCTCACAAGAGTTTAAGAGGAGCTTGGTAAAGGCTTAGCAAAGTTAACTCATCTTATTGTTTAGTTAAGATATCTTCCTAAAGATCGTCTAATCACCTTGGATTAACTTGGTCATCGAAAATAAGAAAATATATATGCACAAACAGAGAGAAGGAAAACGAAGATATAGATAGTGGACATGTGCAATATTGAATAAATAAAGTGGGATAATTCCCGAAAATTGCACATGGTTGGAAAAGTAAAAGCTTTTGCTCATTACACTAAATAACACTAAGCCTCTCCTTTTCTTTTCCAAAATTTTCCTAATTCTACTTTCTTTCCGTCTCTTTTTTTTTCTTCCTTCCTTTTTTTACTTGGGCGCCACTTCTTCTCTTTCTTTTCTTTTCTTTTCTTTTCTTTTTTTTCTTTTATTATTTTTTTTGCCCTTCTTTTCCTTTCTAAATATTTCTCTCTCTCATTGCTAATTTAAAATAACTTTAAACCTTCCCTACTCATAATTATCTAATGAGCAAAAACTTCACTTATATGGGTAAAAGATAAGAGAGATCAAAAGGGTCTAGAGGATATGGAATTCAGCAGTGCTAGTTCTCCAGTGTAAAACAACTAGTATTGAATATATATGTGGAGGCTAGCAATCAAGAGATAAAAAAAAATAGATGACCAAAATAATACAAGGGATCAAACTATCTAAAGGAATCAAGCTTAACTAAACTCATATGAGATAACTTGCTTATAAACTAGGTTTTCCACTAGGCTCTAATAGGATTTATCCTCTCTCTTGACAAATGGATGGAACACTTGATCGTAAGAATTTTTTTTAATAAATAAATCATCCTCCAAATCTTTTCTTAAAGAAGCTTAGCAAAGCTATAAAACATCTTCCTTCTAATCAAAACATGGGTTATGCATTACTAATTAATCTTGTAAGCACCACACTAATCAAATCATAAAAACTAAGTAAGATTAATCATCAAAGTTAAAGTAGAGAACAAACTTAAATAAAGCGAGAAACAAAATTACTCTTTATTATTATTATTATTTTTTTTAAGACTCAAAAAGAAAAAGGCTCACACAAAAGACGATGACTAACCTCCCCACACTTGAACAAAGCATCATTCTCGGTGCTTTTTTTAAAAAAAAATTCAAAAGAGATTTATTTCTAAAGAACCGGGGAACACATCGACAAAAAATAAGACAAAATCGACACAAAAACACCCTGGGTCGGCCGAGCCTGACCCTATTGGTCGGCCAACCCTGACACTTTTCAAAGCCAAAAGTCGCCAAATTTTTATAGGATGCTAAATATCTTATTTAAAACATAAATGTAAAGAAATTTTGAAAATAAATGAAAGATAAAACACGAATATATATACATAAATATAAGGAGCTTTCAAAATTAAGGATGT
Source organism: Paspalum vaginatum (assembly GCA_030272315.1). NCBI lineage: Eukaryota > Viridiplantae > Streptophyta > Magnoliopsida > Poales > Poaceae > Paspalum > Paspalum vaginatum. The sequence continues at coordinate 11,217,114 of CM059019.1, read as the reverse complement.
GCAATATGATGACGTACCTTTTCCTCCATGAAATTATAGGTATCAATATATTGAATTTGAAATTTATCTTCTTCAAGAAATACCTTTAGTCGTTGGCCATTCACCATGAAACGATTCCCTTTGATATCCATTATAGTAACAGCTCTGGTAGGTCATACATCATGCGCCGTGTAAGGTCCATCCCATTTGCTTTGCAATTTTCCTTTGCCAAATAATTTAAATCTTGAATTATAAAGAAGAACCTTATCACCTTCTTTGAATTCTTTCTTTTGAATCCTCTTGTCAAACCATCTTTTTGTCCTTTCCTTGTAGATGCTTGCACTATGATTTGCTTTTAATCTTGCTTCATCGAGATTGCTAATTTGAATTCTCCTCTTGATTTTAGCAGCATCTAAATCCAAATTCAACTCTTTGATTGCCCAATAAGCTTTATGTTCCATTTCAATTGGCAAGTCACAAGTCTTTCCATAGACAAGCTGATAGGGAGTCATTCCAATTGGAGCCTTAAATGCTGTTCGATAAGCCCAAAGAGCATCATTTAACTTCTTCGACCAATCTTTTCCTCCCTTAATCACTATCTTCTGCAAAATCCCCTTTAACTGCTTGTTTGATGTCTCTGCTTGGCCATTAGTCTGTGGATGATATGCTGTAGAAACTCTATGCTCAATCCCAAGGTTGGATAGACTTTTGGTAAAATCTTTTCCAATGAAATGAGATCCTCCATCTATAATAATCACTCTAGGCACTCCATACCTTGGATAGATAACATTTTTGATCATCCATGTTGATTCCTCTGTAGACGCTCTCTAGCATGGCAAAGCTTCTACCCATTTTGAGACAATCCAGAGCAACCAAAATGTACTCATATCCGTGTGAATTCTCAAATGGCCCCATGAAATCCACTCCCCACACATTGAACAAGTCGATCTGTAAATTGTATGTCAAAGGCATAGAATTCCTTGAAGTCACATTTCTGGTCCTTTGACTTTCTGGGCAGGTAGCAACAAACTTTCTAGCATCTTCATGCATTTCTGGCCAGTAGAATCCACTTCCCCACACTTTAGCTTGAGTTCTGAAATGACCATGATTACCTCCATATTCTGAAGAGTGGCATTTTCTCAAAAAAATTTCTCTTTCCTCTGCAGGCACACATCTTCTAAGTACGCCATCTGATCCATATCTATATAAGTAGGGAGCATTCCAGTAGTATTTCTTCGCTTCGGCCAGAACTCTTCTTCTTGAATTATAATTGAGATGTGGCATTGGTTCTCCTCTTATAGCTCTTATCACATCTCTCATCCAAGTATCCTTATCTAGGACTGCATAAAAAGTGTCATCTCTCATTGTATCTTCAATTGGCAGACTTTCCTTGTCATGGTTCATCCTTGATAAGTGATCAGCCACTACATTCTCAACTCCCTTTTTGCCTCTGATCTCTACATCAACTCTTGTAGCATTAATATCCATCTGATGAGTCGAGGCTTAGCATCTTTCTTGGTAAGTAGGTACTTGATAGCAGCATGATCAGTGTAGACTATCACCTTTGAATTGACAATATATGATCTTTATTTCTCAAAGGCAAATACTACTGCTAACAACTCCTTCTCTGTAGTGCCGTAATTCACTTGAGCATCATTGAGAGTCTTGCTGGCATAATATATAGCCTGCACCTTTCCATTTTTCCTCTGTCCCAGCACAGCTCCAACTGCATAGTCACTTGCATCACACATGATCTCAAAAGGTAAGTCCCAATCTGGTGGTTGAATGATTGGCGCACTTATGAGTAACTCCTTGATTTTCCTGAATGCAACCTTACATTCTTCAGTGAATACAAATGGAACATCCTTCTGGAGTAGCTGAGTAAGTGGCTTGGCAATCTTCGAGAAGTCTTTAATGAACCTTCTATAAAATCCAACATGACCGAGAAAGCTTCTAAGAGACTTGATATCAGTTGGTGGTGGTAGCTTCACTACTATCTCTATCTTAGCCTTATCAACCTCAATTCCTTTCTCGGATATGATGTGACCCAACACAAGTCCTCTTTTGACCATGAAATTGCACTTCTCCCAATTTAGCACTAGATCAACTTCTTCACAATGCTTCAGTATTTTCTCAAGATTCTGTAGGTAGTGGTTGAAACTTGTGCCATGGACTGAGAAGTCATCCATAAAAACCTCCATAATATATTCAATAAAATCTGAGAATATTGCCATCATGGACCTTTGGAAAGAAGCTGGCGCATTGCATAGACCAAATGGCATTCTTCTGTAAGCAAAGGTTCCATATGGACATGTAAATGTAGTCTTCTGTTGATCGTCAGGATGGATAGGGATTTGAAAGAATCTAGAGTATCCATCTAAGTAGCAGAAGTGAGAATTCTTCGCAAGCCTCTCCAGCATCTCATCCATGAACGGAAGTGGAAAGTGGTCCTTCTTCGTAGCTTTGTTGAGTTTCCGGTAGTCAATGCACATCCTCCATCCAGTCACTGTTCTCTGTGGGATCAGCTCATTCTTCTCATTCTTGACCACCGTTAGTCCTTCCTTTTTAGTCACACAATGGACTGGGCTCACCCACTCACTGGTTGGTACTGGGTAGATAATTCCAGCATTTAGAAGCTTGATCACTTCCTTCTTCACAACAGTCCTCATTTCATTGCTCAACCTTCTCTGATTGTCGACCACTGGCTTGTAGTCTTCTTCCATTGGAATACATGAGTGCAAAATGCTAGACTGATTCCCTTCAAATCTGCTAGAGAGTAACCAATTGCCTTCTTATGCTTCCTTAACACTACCAGTAGCCTCTCCTCTTCCTCCGGACTCAGCTCATTGCTAACGATCACTGGGTAAGTCTTGTCTTCTCCCAAAAATGCATACTTAAGTCCTTCAGGCAGTGGTTTCAGCTCTACATCTGGCGTCTCCTGGTGGTTTAGGTCGCCTAGTGGCTCTACTGGAGTGTTTCGGGTTTCCTCAATATTCTGCTCTAGATCCTTAGTGGCATTGGTTGTTTCTTTAGAGAAGAAACCTTCCTCTTCTCCTTCTAAGACTAGATTTAATGGTTCTCTAAAGGTATTTATATAACTAATACTCTCTATCTCCTCAATATCGGGAGTGAGATTAATGGGCACTTTAGATGCCGGTAGAAAATCAAAATCATATTTTAAATCATTAACACTAAGTGTGACTTTCCCTTTTTCATTATTAACTACGACATTAACCAACTTAAGAAAAGGTCTACCAAAAATTAAATTAACATTATCATTGTAGACATTAATCACATAAAAATCAGTTGGTATAATTTTTTTACCAAAGTTAAGTTCAACATTTTTAATTAAGCCTATAGGTTTTATTATTTCATTGCTAGAAAGTTTAATCTTAAGATTAGTAGAAACTAAACATGGTTTATCATAAAGCTTAGAATAAACTTCATAGCTCATTGTACTTACCTGGGCTTCCATAGAGCAGTGTATGTTGTTGAAGGTTTCCTCGTTGATGGAGCATGAAATTCTAGTTGAAGATTCCTCAATTGGTAGATGGACGATAACCTCCTCCGTAAGTGATGATTCTGGCTTGACTCCGATCACTAGCTTCACTTCAGAGACAAAGTCACTATCCAGCTCCTCTTCCTGGAATAATTTCTAGCAGCATCTCCCCTGTATCTTGACTATCATAAATTTTCCTTAGTGGAATCTCTGGTGGAAACAGCTCTTCTTCCTCCACTAAGTATTCTGGTGAGAGAGGTCCTGCACACTTGAGTGTATCTCCAAATTTCACTAGCATCCAGCTCATTCTCTCAAATTCTGTCAGAGGCTTTGCATTTGCAAGAGTCCTGTAAGCTTCCACACTCTTGACTTCATCCACTGGAGTAGCGTATCTCTGAAACTCTTCATCAAAGGCAAGTGGATCTGGAGTAAGAAGGGTAGGTAGTTGGTCTTCAGGTATAGGTGCCCACTTATCACTTTCGGCTTCTTCTGACTCTTCTGCTTCTCTTTGTCTTCATTCTCTTTCTTCCTTGGAGGTCAAATAGATATTGGATAAGATCTCTATAGCTTCACTGCTTGATTTGCTCATCAGTGATCCTCCCGCACACATGTTCACATATCTGAAGGCTTCTGATGTCAATCCGTAGTAGAATATCTGTAGTTCCATTTCTGATGTCACTCCGAGCCATGGTCCTTGCAATAGCAGGTCATTGAGTCTCTCCCAAGCTTCGTCGATGTCTTCACTCTTCTTTTGCTCGAAATTCCACACTTGCTTTCGCAATTTGTGAACTTAAGTAGAGGGAAGAACTTGGTGATGAACCGTTGCACTAACAGTCTCCAGTCTCCTTGAGCTTCACTTGCAGCAAGTTGGTACCACCTCTTGGCTTTATCAACGAGAGTAAATTGAAAGAGGTTCCACTTGAACCACTCTGCTGGCACTCCTTCTTGATGGAATGTGTGGCGGCCTTGATTAAATTTCTCCAAGTGTTTGTATGGATTCTCGTCATTGTCTCCTCCAAAGAGATTTTCAGCAGCAATTCGGATGATTCCTGGCTTCAGCTCATAAGATCCTGCCGCCGGCTTCACATTTGATTCTCTAGTTTTCAGATCTTCAATTGTTGGAGTAGACAACTCCCTCAATGTTAAATTCCGTAGATCTTCTCGCATTGTCGTCATGTCTAACACAAAAACACAAACAAAGACACAAAAAGAAAAATCTATGACAGCAAAGTTGCTGGGTTAGTCTAAACTATGAACGAACACAAGAACAAACGATAAACAAGAACACAAGTAGAGAACAAGAATATAATTAGAGCACACTAAACAATTAGAGAGTAGGATTAGAACACAAAGACTAAACACAAACTATAGAATTGTAACACACTAACTAATTAGAACACAACTAGAAAACTATTAGCACACAATTAGAACTAGACTAGCACACAATTAGAGCTAGATTAGCACTCAATTAGCAGACACACACTAACTATCAAAAACTAGTAGTAAAAGGCTAATACAATATTAATAAAAGTCTAAACGATAGTGTTCCCCGGCAACGGCGCCAGAAAAGCTTGTTGACGGCACTTAAGCACGCCAAACCTTATACTGCAAGCGCACAGTATAGGTTGTAGCCTTTCCCCAAAGATGAGTATTTAGGGTTTGTCAATCTATGGAAAACTAGGTTTAAAATACTATTAATCAGGGATTAATTAGTTACTAGCTAGCTCTAATAGATCTAATAAGCTAAAGGATGATAAACGGTTAGCTAATCACAAACTAGATATAAAACTAGACTATAGAATAAACAAGATCATAGACTAAAGCTAGCCAAGAACAAACTGAGCAAGATCAAGATAGGCTAAATACGGATAAGGGATTAGCAAGAGATATGAGACAAACTTCTTATAAACTAAAAACCACCTTGAGCAAAGATCTAACGCGCAACACAGAATAAACATGATACTGAATGTCATAGATTTACTATAACATTTCCCTCCAACCACTTGTCACATAAGTCAGGGTAATCGACGAACTAGCAAGCCTAAACCACGTCTAAGCATGAGCAGAATCAATCAACTAATTAAAGTAAAAAGATCTACTAAAAGAACATGAAAACGTCTAATCTTGGCCAAGAAATCATGTTGGAATTAAGCATTGCAAAGACATGGATCATATATCATGTATAAACAAAGAACTAATAGCCAAAGGATAATTTCATTGATCGAACTAGGTTTATCATAGCAAATAAGAAGAATAGAGAGTTTACTCGAAGAACATCATGAACTCGACGCTCAAAGTTGTCGATTTCGACGAGATAAAGCACGTAGTCAAAGATGAGCTCGAAACTCCCCTGGAATAGCTGGGGTCGGCAGACCCTAGGGGGGTTTGGTCCGAAGACCCCCTTTACTCCTGCCTCCTCTCACTTCCTCCTTTCGCCGAGATCTCCTCCTCGACGAAAATTGCGAAGATGGACCCCTAAACCTAACTTTGGAGCTCTGTTTACAATGAATTGGATGCCCTCTCCCTCCAGGGAGGCCATATATTTATACTCCAGAGAGTCCCCAATACATGGAATCTAATAGGTCGGTTCTAAGGGTCCTAAGACACCTAAAACACCTATTTCTATGTATATACAAGTCTTTAGAAGAGTCCCGATCGTCCATATACTTCCTTGCTTGGAGATGAAGTCATTGTCCTAGTCCTTCCCGAAATCAGCTTTCCATATTCTGCAGCTTTAGTATTTCGACCATAACTTCCTCATCTGGAGCCCAGATATGGTAAACTTGGACTCTAAATTGTAGGGCTCTAAGAGATCTACAACTTTGGTATTCAAACTTTCTTCATTTGGTGTCATTAAGGTCTTCGAATTGAGCCCCCAAAGTATTGATGTCCTGAAATCCGAGAATATCTCGAGATTTAGTTGGAGTTTGGATTGGACTCTTGATAAACCTTCCTTATCTTCATATTCTTCATACTGAAGCAATCTTTAGCCTCCGGTACCTTCTCCATAATGGGCTTGGGCCTTCTTTTGAGCTTCAATTGTCCTTCTTTTATTTATTATCTCTCCTCCCAAGACTTATAGCATAAATCGTTCTTCGAGAAATCCTCTCAATTATTGCAATTATACCCTATTTTCCTGCAAAAATCAATATTGCACAAAAACAAAGAGCATTATCGAAAACGGGGTTATTTGTTAGCAAAACATAACTAAATCATAAGATTAACTTCTGAAAAGGTATAAAATTATATAAAAATAGAGTATAAAAATCGTTGTTATCTTGCGTCAACAGGGGCGCGGCCCACTGCGCAGATAGAGCAAGAAAGGGAGAAGGGGTGGCGGAAGCGGCGGGGATGGCTGGCTTGCTGGCTCGGCCCAAGCTGGGCCACGAGCAGGCTGAGGGGGATGGGCTATTGGGCTGGTTAGCCATTTTCCTTTCCTTTTCTTTTCTAATTCCCTCGTTTCTATTTGAAATTCAAAATCAAACCAACAAATTCAAATAAATTCGAATTTCTATCCTTAGTGCACTCAAGAGAAGAAACTATGCACCAGCATGAATGCACAGACATGGTAGCCCTAAGGAAATTTTAATTAATTGTTGAATAAAATAAATCATTAAATGCAAAGCTAAACATGGAAAACACCCTAGAAATCAATTAAAGCATATTAAATTTATTATAAAATGCTGGAAGTAAAATTAGGGTGTTACAGAAACTAAAAAGGTGAGTGTTTTAGAGCACATTTTAAGTATATGAGCTTTAGGACTAAGATGCACTCGAGTTGGATCGAATTTTGGGCGAAAGTCTTTCAATCTACTCACCTTGACCCGTCTTGATAGTACGGCCCATCTAGAAACTAGCAAAAGAATCTCTAAGTGCCTTTCTTTTGACTTTCACCTAGAGCTATTGATCCTTGATCTTCTTGCTAGAAGGTCCAAACATTAGCCGTCCTTCAAGAAATTCGAGTTGAGGGGTCTCTTTTGGTCAACCAATGAGCACGATATAGAATATAATCCCTTCATGTCATGAACTCATTAGTAACAAAGTTAAGTTTTCATAAATCACCGAAAGCTCTACCTCTTAGGGTCATGTTTCTCACAATCTCCCTCTTTTTGGTGATTGATGACAACACAAGAGTACAGCTTAAAAGAAAACCAAACTTAAGTATAAAGTTCAAAGTAAATGACATGAATATAAACACACAAGCAACAGGGATCCATAGACATGATAATAAGCATCAAACACAAGAGTCAAATGTCATGTCCTTGCATCAACATCAAAATAACATCAATCAGGATCAGGGATCCTAGTTATACAACAAAAGACTATCTCTCATAGCACCCCTAACTGTGATAGCACTCTCTAGCTCTACTCACACTCCCCTAATACTCCCCTAAAGATACTCTCCCCCTTTGGCATCAAGCACCAACAAGGGAAGGCCTAAGAGTTGGATGGAGGTGGAGCAGCAGGAGGAAGACCATGAGTAGCCTCAACAACAAAACGATCGAGCTAATGATCATTGGGGGACTCTGTTGTAGCCTCGTCAAGTGCCTACTTGATCTCGGAAGGTGTAGTTGTACTGGGAGATGTGAGCGGGGCAGGGATGGTACAGATGGCCTCGGTCGGTGCCACAGAGGTTGTAGCTGCAGTCATCGAATTGTTTGTGGAAATGGTGTGGGATCTTGGGTCCATCGACTAAGTATCTGCGGGAGGCTACACAAGGCCAGTGGTGGACAACTTAGCTACAGTGGAGAGAAGAACTGCTGCAGAGCTGTCTAGTGTCTGTCTTGAGGTGAGAAGCTGAGACTCAGCACCAGGAGTAGAAGCTAAAGGTATATCTGGTAGAACCAGTGGCGAAGTGCCAAAGTCAAGAGTAAGGGACGGTAACTGACTCATCTCCACCCTGTACAAGGTCCCTAGTAGATCAGTATATCTAAAGTCTATTAGTGAGGTGCTGAGTGAGCCGAGGGTAGTGAGCGGACTCTCATGGCTCCTATCAGTGGAAGGCAGCATATGTGTGACTGAGGGTAGCTGTGGAGTGGCCTGAACCTGCTGACGTAAAGCATCTAGCTACCACTGAATGTCCGTTCGGAGCTCAGCCATAAGACTGTGCACAGTCTCAAGGATCTGCGCCTGGGACTTTTTCTGCTACTGCATCTAAGCAAAATGATCGTCACTACGATGCTGCATCTGCTGTAAAAGCTGCTCGAAATGCTGATCACAGCGCTGCTATTGTGCCATCATTGCCTGTAGGTTAGTCGCATTGTTAGTGGCGGTGGCAACCTAGGCTACGGTAACTTGTGGTGGAGAAGGTGGTAGAGGGTCACGTGAGCCACCCTCCTGATGATCATGAGACAGAGAAGACAGGTGGTGCGGACGCTCATCGTCGGAAGAACTATCGCCCTCACTCTCCTCACCGGCAGTAGTAGCCCCCCCCCCATCTCAAGTGTTATCTCTGTCGTTGAGGTATGTGAGGGAGACGTGGTCCTTTGAGCGTCTGGTGGTAACTATCAAATTGGACGCACCTTCTGAGCTAAGGCCTTGTAGATCCTATAGTGAGTCTTGGCCTCTCGGAAAAGCTGAAAGTGAGGTGTTGGCCGCTGCGGATCGTGATCGATTTGACTACGGATCAGAGAAATATAGTGAGCGTATGGGAAGCTTCGATGCATCTGTATGCCATCCGTGATCACATCCTCCATCTCTGCAAACAAGAAATCCACAACATAGAAGCGGATCCTCTAGATGAACACACGTAATAGGTGTTGTTGTAGGTTCGTGAATCGATCACGAGACCCTAAGCATGGAACAAGGGTCTTCACCATGGCTCGGTGTAGGCTATCTACCACTAGGGTGAGCTCAGAAGGTAACCTCTCATGAAACCCCTCTCTGAAGATCACACGGGCCTCCTTGAGAAGCAAAGGGTTCCCCACAACCTTGGAGCATCGAGGGTCTCTGAGTCACCACACACATCTGTGTGCGGGTGTCGCTCTGACAAGGTGAGACCAAGAAGATGTGCAAACTGCTGTCTCATGGGCCTGACTATCTGCCCCTCGAATATGAACTCAATGAAATCAGACTCAGGTCTGACATATAGTGTGGTATAGAAAATACGGACCCACTCTTCAATATAATTATGGCGGTGCTAGAGCAAATCTGTTAACCCAGGCAGATGTGCAAAGTAAGGGTATAAGTTCTGTCCTAGCACTATCCCCATCCTTGGTATCTTGAGAAATGTGTGGGGGAAGATGCCCATGCAAGCATGCCTGTAGCTCTGGTAGATTGAGGCCTGGACAAGAGCCCAAAACCTCCTGTCAATGCAAGGTTCTCACCGCTCAGGGTGCCATTTGGCAACTGACACATAGTAATGAATCTTCTAGAGCCTATCCCCACTGTACCCTGTGTAATCTATCAGCTGTGCATCACTAGTGTAGACTGGAGCAATGGAATTGATAGGTAACACAATCTCCTCCTCATTTGAGCATTGCTTGTGCTCTGCTTGTGGCTCAGACTTGAGAGCCAATGGACCGGCTCCATTGCCTCTGGAGTGATGACTGATTGTCAATAGTAGCAAGACCCAGAAGGACTTGGGCACCAGACCTCCGATGGACAGGAGGCCCTCCGATGGACTGGAGGTAGAGGGAAGTCCTCCGAAGGACTGGAGGCACACTCAGCGTCTGTCGGCTATGGGAGTTCGGTATACGGAGGAGCGGCATGGCGACGGTAGGAGTAAGTCCTCCGAAGGACTGCGAGGCTGCCCCGATGGACACGGGATGCCGGGCGCTACCGCGGTGCTCCAACCCAAATGCGTGGCGCGAAGGCGTGCGAGGGAGGCTTTGGCAGCTTTAGCTCAAAACCGTCACCCAAGCTACCCAAGCCTTGGTGAGTTGGGCCACGACTCGCCAAGATAGAGAAGATGGGCCAAATCTGACCCAGGCGGAGACTTCCTAAAGTTTCCCGGTTTCTGACTTCAAAATCAGTGGCGGATCGTGGATTGGACTACTGGTCACGTGGAGAGCATCCGAGGATTGCGTGGAACTTACGAAGATCAAGATTTCATCGTGGTCGTCCGTCCCGAAATATCCTGTAATCATTCGTTTGAGTCCTTAGGGTTTGTCTAGCTGTAGGGACCTAAGTGCAAAACTGTCTAAATAGGACTTGGGTATAAATAGGTCCAAGGCAGGTCATTAGAGGCCCTCTCGGCTGCTAGGATTAGTCTTCACTTGGTGATTTTCGTCCTTAAGCTTTGAGCTCCATTGTTAGGGAGGTTAGAGTAGGATTTAGCCTCCTAATCTTGAGGGAAGGTGAGGGTGGTTGCTTGGGATGAATTTCTGCTTGTATGCTGAATCTTTAGACCCATCTTGGGCACTTAATCAAAGCAAATTCGTGCAGCAACCTTGTGTTCTTCTCCTCCCCCTCTCTCTTTGGTTTTTGGGTTCAATCCTTACTTTTTGGGTGTTTTTGTTGGGCAAGCTTGAATCCCTTTCCTTGCTGATGTTCTGGACTTGCTAGGATGTGGAGATCATGACTTAGTTCATCTCAATCCTGCTGGATTGCCACGAGCAAGCCTCCTTTGTGTTTTCCCCTTTCTTGCCCAAGAATGGCTATTTCACAAGATCTAAAATTCCCACTAATTCCGCGGTTACCTTGAGTTGATCTATTGGGAATAACTTTGAAATAGGGTCCAGATAACCTGTGCTAAATTTCGTGAAGTTTGGGCAAGGTTTGATTAAGTTAGGATTTGAAATCATCTTTTCTGTGACCCTACAGGACCATCCGGCAGAGGCCATCGGACAGCCCGGTTCCACCGGATAGTCCGGCAGTGCCCACCGGACAGTCTGATGAGAGGCACTGTCCAGGCCGTGCCACCGGACTGTCCGGCGCCAGGCACCGGATAGTCCGGTCCCACCGGATAATCCGGTGTTGGCCACTGGACAGTCCGGTCCTGCCAGGAAGCTGCTGTGTTCTTCCCAGTTTGGTTTTTCTGCTGTGATTTTGCTACGGATTTTCGCATTCCTACCTTTAGACCATCCTCTTTGCTTACTGTGAGTTAGTGAGAGGCACCTAGGTGCGGTGAGTGTCTTGTGGCGGTTATTGCAAAATCCGTTGCTCCGCTGTCATTCTTGTTTGGATTTTGAGCTTTCTTGCATTGGTGCGTATCCTCATAGTGGACGGCACCCTTGCGCTGCTAGGCACGTATCTGTTCAATGGACGGTGCTTAGTTTCGGTTTCCACTTGGGGGTTTGTGATTTTGTGGTTTCAAGTGCTCCTATTCACCACCCTCTAGTCGCATGTCTCGGTCTTACATTTGGTATCAGAGCCGGTTAGATTTCTTCCTACCTTTACCAGTGAGAAACCAATAGCGACTATGACTCACTCTGGGAAGATTTCGGTCCTTGGCTCTGATGGCTACTCCTACTGGAAGGGTAGGATGAGAGCTTTCTTGCTTAGCCAGGGCCAGGATATATGGGATGCTACTCAGAGTGCGAACTTTGTGGTGCTTGCAGTTGCCTAGCGCACCACCCCAGCGATTGTGGCCCAGCATGAGGCGAACGCCAAAGCTGTTAACTTTCTCTTCTCAGGACTTGGTCCAGTTGATTATGAGAAAGTGAGCCACCTTGAGACTGCCCGTCAGATCTGGTCCCTGCTGAGTGCACACCATGAAGGCACTGCTACCATCAAGGGGCATCTCGTTGAGACTTACATGCGCGAGTATGAAAATTTCGTTCAGAAGCCTGGTGAGTCCATCGATGACTTGTTTGGTCGTATTCAATCGATCATCAACAAGTTGCGCGTTAACTCCAGCCCTGAGAGGATCCCATACACCGACCATCAGCAGGCTGTCAAGTTGCTGTATACGTTGGACAGGAAGGTATGGGAGATCAAGGTTAACTCGATCATCGAGTCTGAGGCCTATGACGCAATTGGAGTGGAGACACTTTACAGCAAGCTCAAGGCCACAGAGGTGGATTACAAGTTGAGAGATTCTCTCGCTTGTACTGGCTCCAAGAGTCGGGCCTTGGCTTCTCCCTCCAGTGAGGCCGTTTCTAACCCCTAGCTTCACAACTTTTCGTTTTCTACTCTTATGTCTGTTACAGAGGAGCAGTTGGCGTCACTTGGTGATGATGAGCTTGTTTTGGTGTCTAGCCGCTTTCAGCGTGCCTATGACAACCGAATGAGTAAGAAGAGGGGCGAGAGGCCCAAGTGCTTCGAGTGCGGAGAGGTCGGCCACTTCATTGCCGAATGCTCAAACAAGCAGAACGACTACTACAAGAAGGGCAAGAACCACTCTCGCGACTCCAACAAGTACCACTCCGGCAAGCGTGACCACACCAAGCACCGCTCCGGCAAGATCAAGAACTTCCGGAAGGCTTTCAAGAGCTACCAGAAGGACAACCAGAAGCGGGATAAGGCCTTCTTCGCCAAACTTGGTGGTCTGTGTGGCGGATCATCTTCCTCCTCCTCGTCTTCGTCGACCTCAAGCGATGAGGAGATCATCACCAAGTGGGACAAGAGGAGGGACCAAGGCAAGGCGGTCCAGCTGGACTCTGCTTCGTCTCCACCAACTCCAAGCGCAAGCACAAGATGCACCGGAGATCCTTTTGCTCCATGGCGCTTGAGGACAAGGACGACAAGGGCAACCACAACGACTCCTCCGATGAAGAGGTAACTCCTGAGCAAGTTGAAATTCTTGAGATGCTGGAGTCAAATAGTCGTGAGTTGAAAGTCTAGGATAGGTTGTTGGAGAAGGCAGCCAAGAAGCTGCAGAAGCAGAAAGCCAAGTTGGCTGACGCTTTAGCTAAGATTGAGAGGCTGAAGAGGGTGTCAGCCCAGCCTAGTGAGTCTGAGTGTCCTACCTGTGAGACTTTGATGAGAGATCTCTGTGAGCAGAAAAGCAAGTATGCTCATCAGGTAGAGGAGATGGATAGGCTGAAGGTAGAGTTAGGCAAGCTCTAGTCTAAACTGGATGAGCCTATTTTGAGTGATGTGACTGAGTGTGAGATGTGCCCCAACCTAGCTGTTGACATAGCTGAGCTAAAAGTGAGGTGTGAGGAACAGCTCAAAGAGTTGGAAGAGCATAGGGCTAGACCCACGCTTTTGGGTGCGTGCACGGTCTGTCCTACCTTGGAGAGTGAGCTTGTGCAGTTGAGAGCTGACCTTTAGATGCTTTTAGCATCCCCTGACACTTGTGAGAACTGTCTCACTCTGAGGTTGATGTTGGTGGATAGGGATGCCACCATTAAGAAGTTAGAGAAGTCTGCTTTCCCTATTCCCTCTCTAGACTGCCCTACTTGTGCTGACCAGGCTTTAGTTCTGAAGGATCTGAGAGAGGAGAAACAGACTTTGGTTGATGAGAACAACCGGTTGAGAAAGGTGCTCGGTTGGATATATGCTAGAGAGCCCCAACTTAGGATGATCTTGGAGAGCACCAAGAGAGCTGAGGGTGATATTAGTGGACTTGGGTTAGGAGAGAGCAGTACTTCGGGTGAGAAGAAGAGTTCCCCAATTAAGCTTAAGACTGCCTCTTCTCAGTCTAGCCCTACTGTTGATGGGGTTTACCATGAGCCTCTTAAGGCTGCCCCAAAGAAGCAGTTCTGGACACCCAAGCCCTCACAGGCTAAGCTGGACAGAGTAGTGAATGAGATTCTCAAGCCTCCAGTGAGCAAGGAGAGAGTCCAGCAGCCTGTTCCACCCAAGGCTACTCCACCTAAGCCCAAGGCTCAGCCTCAACCCACTCCCAAGAGGCCTATCTACCACTGTGACTTTTGCCAGCGGAATGGCCACTTGGAGGAGTTTTGCTTCAGGAGGAAGCGATTTGAGAGGCAGGAGAGAGCCTGGGGGAACCAGGATCAGTTCTACCAGGGTGGTAGGCAGGATCCTCCCCGTTGCGGTGAGATGAGAGACCGCTTTGCTGGTGAGAGCGGAGGCGGCTTTCAAGCCCGTGTTCCTAGTGGAGAGAGGCGCTTTCCCGGTTGAGCTCCTAGTCGTTTTCAGCACGGCCATGGATCTTCTGACCGAGGCTTTGGAGGTAGAGGGTTTGAGAGCTCACGCTTTAGAGGTCGTGGGTACCCAGGTAGACGTGATGCTTACTTTGACTGTGTTTACCCCACTTTTGAGCAGATGGCTCAGCACTGGTTCAGCAGTTACACTAACCCCAGTGCCGGACCATTTGCTCACTCTCGGTTTCCTTGATTTTACTGGATCGAGGCCTAGAGGACATATGGATCATGGACTCTGGTTGCTCTAGGCACATGACAGGGCACCGCAGATGGTTCTCCAGCCTCAACCCCGTGAGCACCAAGGAGTACATCACATTCGGGGATAATGGTCAAGGTAAAGTGTTGGGTGTTGGTTCTGTTGCTCTTTCTGACAAGCTTTCCCTGAGAGAAGTTGCTTTGGTGAGGAATTTGGGGTTTAATTTGGTTTCTGTCTCGCAACTTCTCAAGGAAGGGTTTGAGGTTCGTTTTAAGGAGGGTTCTTCTTGTGTGCTTGATGCTAAGGAAAACCTTGTTTGTCGGATTTTGCCCTATGGGCAAGTTTTTAAGGTTGACCTTGCATCTGTTTCTGGCCCTCCTCGGTGTTTGGTTGCTAGTCCTTCTGCTGATATTTGGAAATGGCATAGGAGGCTTGGCCATTTGAGTTTTGATCTGCTAGTCAGGTTGAGCTCAATGGATCTGATCTGACGATTGCTCAATTTGAAAGCAGAAAAAGACTTAGTATGCCACCCCTGTGGTCATGGCAAGATGGTTGCCGCTTCTCATGCACCTGTCAATCAGGTGATGACCTTTTACTCGGGTGAGCTGCTCCATATGGACACGGTTGGTCTTGCTCGGGTACAGTCGGTCAGTGGGAAGTGGTATGTGCTTGTAGTTGTGGATGACTTTTCTCGCTATTCGTGGGTGTTCTTCATGGAATTCAAAGATGAAGATTTTGGTTTTGTTCGGGATTTGGTCTTGAGGTTAAGGAATGAGAGTCATAAAGCCATGAGGGCGATCCATAGCGACAATGGCGGAGAATTTCGTAACTCAAGTTTCGAAACCTTTTGTCGTGACCTTGGTCTTGATCACCAATTCTCATCTCCTTATACCCCACCGCAGAACGGTGTTGTGGAACGAAAGAACCGCACACTTGTAGAGATGGCACGGACGATGCTTGATGAGCATAGGGCTCCACGACGCTTTTGGGCTGAGGCTATGAATACGGCCTGTTACATTGCCAACCGTATTTTCCTACGGGCATTCTTGGGAAAGACTTCGTACGAGCTACGGTTTGGTTGGCAGCCTAGCGTCAAGCACCTGCGTGCATTTGGCTGCAGATGCTTTGTGCTCAAAAAGGGGGGGCATTTGGACAAATTTGAATCTCGCTGCTTGGATGGTATTTTTCTTGGGTACGCATCTAGCTCAAGGGCATATAGAGTGTGGATCCTTGATACTAGACAAGTGGTTGAGACATGTGAAGTTTCCTTTGATGAATCTATGCCTTGCACAACCCCTGCATTTGACCTTTCAGGTGATGATGTAGAAGGCGCTCCCATCTTTCAAGATAAGGAAGGCGAAGTAGATGCTGGTGATGCAGGAGCCACTGCACCGGCTGCAGCTCCTGCCCCCTCTGCTACGAGCTCTGAAGATGAAGGAGGACCCTTGCCTGCGGCTTCCTCCTCACTCCCCCGACCACAAGCTCGAGCAGAGGTTGGCCCCGCTGAGGACGCAGGGGAGGTGACCTCCGAGATTGGTCCATCTCGGCAGGTCCAGCGGGATCACCCTCCAGACAAGATGATTGGAGATCTACACCAGGGTGTCACACGCTCTTCGGTTAACTCTCTAGCCTTTTTCTGTCACTCCGCATTTTTTGCTTCTTTCGAACCCCGGGATGTGTCACATGCATTATCTGATCCTAATTGGGTGAACGCCATGCATGAGGAGTTGGAGAACTTTGACTGAAACCATGTCTGGGATTTAGTTGAACCTCCACCAAACTGCCACCCTATAGGAACCAAGTGGGTTTTCAAGAACAAACAGGGTGAGGATGGGATGGTTGTGAGGAACAAAGCGAGATTGGTAGCCCAGGGTTTCTCTCAGAAGGAGGGGATAGATTATGAGGAAACCTTTGCTCCTGTAGCTCGTTTAGAGGCTATTAGGATTTTGCTTTCCTTTGCTGCCTCTAAAGGCTTCAAATTGCAGCAGATGGATGTCAAGTCAGCCTTTCTAAATGGTTACATAGAGGAGGAGGTTTATGTGAGACAACCTCCTAGCTTTGAGAGTGCCAAGTTTCCAGACCGGGTGTATAAGTTGAGAAAAGCCCTGTATGGTCTGAAGTAAGCTCCTAGAGCTTGGTATGCTAGGTTGAAAGCCTTTCTGCTCAAGTCTGGTTTTGTGATGGGTTCAGTAGACAAGACCTTGTTTCTGTTGAGTCGTGGCGGTGACACCCTTCTAGTTCAGATATATGTTGATGACATTATCTTTGGTGGTTCATCTCACGCTTTGGTGTCTAAGTTTGCTGAACAGATGAGCAGTGAATTCGAGATGAGTCTCATGGGTGAGCTTCAGTTCTTTCTCGGGCTTCAGATCAAGCAAGGCCCAGAAGGAACCTTCGTCCATCAAGCCAAGTACACGAAGGACATTCTGAGGAAGTTTGACAAGGGAGATGTCAAGCCCATGGTGACTCCTATGTCAACACAAATGGCTCTTGATGCAGATGAAGAAGGGGAGGTGGTGGACCAAAGAGAGTACTGAGGGATGATCGGCTCACTTCTGTACCTGACGACGACCAGACCGGACATTCAGTTCGCGGTCTGCCTCTATGCGTGTTTTCAGGCCTCACGAAGGCTATCACATCGTCAAGCGGTGAAGCGCATCTTCAGGTACCTGAAATACACTCCTAAGCTTGGACTTTGGTTCTCTTCAGCTTCCTTGCTCTCTCTCAGAGGGTATTCGGATGTTGACTTTGCGGGTTGTCAGCTGGAGCGCAAGTCTACTTTCGGCACCTGCCAGTTTCTTGGTTCCTCTCTTGTTTCTTGGTCCTCACGCAAGCAATCTAGCGTAGCCACTTCCACCACAGAAGCTGAATACAGAGCTGCTGCTAGTTGCTGCTCCCAGCTGCTTTGGATGAAGTCCACCTTGAGCGACTTTGGTCTCAGTTTTAGGAAGATCCCTCTCCTAGTAGACTCTACTTCTGCTATTTCTGTAGCTAAGAACCCCGTCTTGCACTCTAGAACCAAACACATAGACGTGAGGTTTCACTTCTTGAGAGATCACTACGAGAAGGGAGATATAGACTTGATCCATGTAGAGACTGAGAACCAGTTGGCCGATATCTTCACCAAGCCCTTAGACCTGAGCATATTTGCTCACTTGCATGGGGAGCTTGGTGTTTGTTACCCCTTTTAGGTTGGGGTAACTTTGGTATAGTTAAGGTTTTGCTTTGCTTTTTCTTTCTTTTCTTTCTTTGCTTTTCTTACATTTTGTCTCATATCATGCGTTGCATTGTAACATATGCATTTTCACTTTCACTAGCACTAGAGCTCTTCTGGTATGACAAGTTAGTACTTGCTTGTGCTAGATTGTACAGTTGCTTGCTTGATCATGGTTGGCTAAGCTCCTTGAATCTGTCTAATATCTTTTGTGAGCTCAGTCACTTTTGTTTCTTCAAAATCAAAAACCATGATAACCACTTGACTTGGCTACCTAGCTTGTGTAGGAATGTTGAATGCTATGCTATCTTTTCATGCTTGGATATGCTAGTCGTATGACTATGTTACAATGATGCCTAAGCATTTATGGCACCTTGTTCTAATCTAAAATCTGAATGAATATGGCTTACAAGTGGTGTCCTATGAGCTGAATTGAAATGATCCAGGAGGGTTTACTTGTCACATTGATCTAGTTTGAGATAGCTTGCCTTTGCACTTTAGCTTGAACTTGGACTAGGCTGTGTATGACCAAAACCTTGTCTTAAGCTTCTGATGGTTTTCTGAACCTAGGCTTGGCATTGGTTGGTAAGAAGTGGCAACGACAAGTGAATAACCCCTAGCACATGATCTGTTTTGCTTGAAGTTCAAAATTGCTAAATCTGAAATCTGCAAGTCTCTAATCTGCTTATGGCCTATTGTAGATGTCTTGGTTGAGAGTAGCACACCTTGTATGTTTTGCTAGCATCTTGCTGTTCATGCCTATCTTGCTAGATGCTATTCATGTTGGTGATGCTTTCTTTTCAACAACCCTGTAAAACATGCTCCAGATTTGTATAAGATAGATTCAATTGAGCTTGATTGCATGCTTCCTTGCCCTCACTTGCTCTGTATGCTTGAACTTTTATTTACTAGCTTTTCATCCCTACTGAGCTCTTCATGGTACACTTCCTGCATTTCATGGCATATTTTGAGGGGGAGTTGTCCATTTCAGGGGGAGTTGAGTTCTATGAACCCGTGATGTGTCCATTGTCAACAAGGGGGAGAGATGACCCTTGAGGAGAGAGAGATGTTGGACCAAGGGGGAGGACTCTGTAGAGATCTAGTTGAGGGGGAGTTTGAGCTTTTAGCATGCTCTTGCATCGGTTTGTTGAGCCTTTTGCCTCTTTCTGGAGAAGCCGATATTTTGCCACTAGCATGGCTGTGTTGAGCCAGTTTGCCTCTTTCTTTAGGGGTCATGCTTTAGTTTTGATCGACTGCGTTGAGTGGTTTCCCTTGTCTTAGGGGGTCGATCTTTGACCTTGTTTTTGTTGTCTCAACTTGCCTTTCTGCCAGTATTCGGCCTTTGGGCATCTTGAGTAACTTCTTCTTTTTCTTCTTTCTTTTCAGTTTTACGCTTTTTCTTTTGTCTTTGTTCTATTTCAGGTTACAGGTTGAAGGTGTTGACAATGCATGCATCAAGGGGGAGATTGAGAGCCAATGGACCGGCTCCATTGCCTCTGGAGTGATGAGTGATTGTCAATAGTAGCAAGACCCAGAAGGACTTAGGCACAAGACCTCCGATGGACTGGAGGTAGAGGGAAGTCCTCCGAAGGACTGGAGGCACACTTGGCGTTTGTCGGCTATGGCAGTTCGGTATACGGAGGAGCGGCATGGTTACGACAAGAGTAAGTCCTCCGAAGGACTGCGAGGCTGCCCCGATGGACAGGGGATGCCGGGCGCCACCGCGGTGCTCCAACCCGAATGCATGGCGCGAAGGCGTACGAGGGAGGCTTTGGCGGCTTTGGCTCAAAACTATCACCCAAGCTACCCAAGCCTTGGTGAGTTGGGCCACGACTCGCCAAGATAGAGAAGATGGGCCAAATCTGGCCCAGGCGGAGACTTCCTAAAGTTTCCCGGTTTCTGACTTCAAAACCGGGGGCGGATCGCGGATTGGACTACTGGCCACGTGGAGAGCATCCGAGGATTGTGTGGAACTTACCAAGATCAAGACTTCATCGTGGTCGTCCATCCCGAAATATCCTGTAATCTTTCGTTTGAGTCCTTAGGGTTTGTCTAGCTGTAGGGACCTAAGTGCAAAACTGTCTAAATAGCACTCGGGTATAAATAGGTCCAAGGCAGGTCATTAGAGGCCCTCTAGGCTGCTAGGATTAGTCTTCACTTGGTGATTTTCGTCCTTAAGCTTTGAGCTCCATTGTTAGGGAGGTTAGAGTAGGATTTAGCCTCCTAATCTTGAGGGAAGGTGAGGGTGGTTGCTTGGGACGAATTTCTGCTTGTATGCTGAATCTTTAGACCCATCTTGGGCACTTAATCAAAGCAAATTTGTGCAGCAACCTTGTGTTCTTCTCCTCCCCCTCTC
Source organism: Paspalum vaginatum (assembly GCA_030272315.1). Taxonomy (NCBI): domain Eukaryota; kingdom Viridiplantae; phylum Streptophyta; class Magnoliopsida; order Poales; family Poaceae; genus Paspalum; species Paspalum vaginatum. The sequence continues at coordinate 11,196,876 of CM059019.1, read as the reverse complement.
TCTTTGGTTTTTGGGTTCAATCCTTACTTTTTGGGTGTTTTTGTTGGGCAAGCTTGAATCCCTTTCCTTGCTGATGTTCTGGACTTGCTAGGATGTGGAGATCATGACTTAGTTCATCTCAATCCTGCTGGATTGCCACGAGCAAGCCTCCTTTGTGTTTTCCCATTTCTTGCCCAAGAATGGCTATTTCACAAGATCTGAAATTCCCGTTGATTCTGCGGTTACCTTGAGTTGATCTGTTGGGAATAACTTTGAAATAGGGTCCAGATAACCTGTGCTAAATTTCGTGAAGTTTGGGCAAGGTCTGATCAAGTTAGGATTTGAAATCATCTTTTCTGCGACCCTATCGGACCATCCGGTAGAGGCCACTGGACCGTCCGATTCCACCGGATAGTCCGGCAGTGCCCACCGGACAGTCCGCTGAGAGGCACTGTCCAGGCCGTGCCACTGGACAGTCCGGCGTCAGGCACCGGATAGTCCGGTCCCACCGGATAATCCGGTGTTGGCCACCGGACAGTCCGGTCCTGCCAGGAAGGTGCTGTGTTCTTCCCAGTTTGGTTTTTCCGCTGTGATTTTGCTACAAATTTTCGCATTCCTCCCTTAAGACCATTCTCTTTGCTTACTGTGAGTCAGTGAGACGCACCTAGGTGCGGTGAGTGTCTTGTGGCGGTTATTGCAAAATCCGTTGCTCCGCTGTCATTCTTGTTCGGATCTTGAGCTTTCTTGTATTGGTGCGTATCCTCATAGTGGACGGCACCCTTGCGCTTCTAGGCACGTATCTGTTCAGTGGACGGTGCTTAGTTTCGGTTTCTACTTGGGGGTTTGTGATTTTGTGATTTCAAGTGCTCCTATTCAACCCCCTCTAGTCGCACGTCTCGGTCCTACAAGACTGTGGCTCGGGCTCTGCCTGCTCTGCTGCTGCTCTAGCTGCTGCCCTGGCATTTTTCTGGACCGCTGCTTGCTGCCTAGCAATATTCTCTGTGGGTGAAGTAGTGCGGCCATCGGATTTTTGCTGAGGCTAACACTTAGGGGTGGGAAACATGGTGCGTGCCCTATACCCCTTAGGTGGCTGTGCATCTACTAGACCTCTTGGGCCTCTAGCCATGCGGGGAGGGTTCTGACGCTCTCCAATCTGTATACCTCCTGCACGGTTGCTCTCTAAAGCATCTGCTACTTTCTCAGCAACTTCACGCTCTTTCTCTTCCTGAGTGCGCTTTTGCTTCTTTGCAGGCTCCTTAGCTGGCTCCTTGTCTTTGTCCTTTCCTATCTGAAAATCAAATAATGGATAGATAGGTATGAAGAATTAGATGAGTGGATTAAACCTAGACAAGGTAAGACCTTAAGCATAGCATGTGATGGGTGAAAGTGTGGCATGCATGTTGATTTTCAATTCTAGAGCAATGGAGATTAGAGTGCATGTCCATCTCACACTAGAATCCAATATACACATGTCCATTGAGTACAATCAACATGAGAGTTCAATCCATTAAATGCCACATGCCACAATTTCAAGGAATTTTGAAACCCTAGAGATATGGTGAGCAAGATAGCAAAAGGAGAGAGGTAGAATTGAATGCTCACCATGAGGAGAAGAAGAAGTGTTCGCCGGAGTCAGGAAGAGTGGTGGCGACACGAGCGTATGAGTTAGGAGGCTGGCACAGGTGAACAAAATGCGGCAGGATAGTGAGGCGTCGGGCGATGTCGCGGGGAGGCACAGGCGCGAGGCAGTGGCCCAGCGGCTCGAGGTGGCGGAGGTGAGAGAGGCTGACGGCGGAGGAGGCAGTGGAGATGAGTTGGGGTAGGACACGCAAGCCGGCGACGCGGGGTACATGAACTGGCAGTGGCATGGAATGACACGGGCCAACGGCGTGGAGGAGACGCAGGCCAGCGGTGGAGGAATAGGAAGGCTACCGGCGGCGGCGGCGAAGATAGGAGCGGCGATGAGGCGACTAGGGTTAGGCACGGGCTCGGGCATGAGGGGGAAGAAAAGGAAGCGGGTCCCACGACTTAAACGCTTAAGAGGAGTCCAACCCTAACCTCGTGAGGACCATCGGATGGTCCGATGGTTAGACCATCGGACCAGTTCTAGGCTCACCGGATGAGATAGGCAGAGGGGCGAAAACGGCTCCAACAACCATCAGACGGTCTGATGGTGGGACCATCAGACGGTTTGATGGAGCATTGGACAAAATATATAGAGGGAGGATCCGGTGCAGAACAGGCCACCGAACGGTCCGATGGTGAGACCATCGGACGATCTGATGGTGGCAAATAGATACCAAAAGTGCTGAATTAAGCCCTTTTCTTGTCCAACTTTTGAGGATTCAAATAAACACAAGTATGGACAGTCCAAGGTGAAATCCTTGCCCCTCAACCACTCCGCAAACATGCTCTATATACTTTTTGATTTTTCAAACATGAACTCCAAATTCAAGGCAAACCACAATTAAGATCCAAAGAAATGTATGATTCTTTTCCTAGGAGAGCTAGAGAAGAAATTAACTCATGTCCCATGGGAACTTGACTCAATAGTCATGAGGAATGATGCCAAACCATTAATTTGATCTCTTTTCATGATTTGAGATGCTTTCACTTAAAACAAGTCTCGATATCATCAAGAGTACTCCATTGTGACATTACCAGACGCAATGCAAGTGCAAACTACCAACAAGCATGGATAGGAGTTGAAATATGCATGTATTGGCATCTCTTAGCCTTAACAGGTTTTACTCTGCAAGCGCATGGAGACAGATGTAGCCTTTCACTCAGAGTATTCCGAGTATCATAAATTTCCACAGGGAAGCGGCAGGTGAGAGAGTGTAATTAAATATACTCAAGTCGATATAACCGTAAACTTAGATAAATTATACTAACTAGTAGTAACAGGGGTAAACGTGACAAAGATAGGTGTATGGTGGGATGATAAGCCTATCAAAGATATCCATAGAAAGGTATAGTTGCCTGGGAGGACAACGAGTGAGATAAAGTCACCAAACTCTATTTCTAATCGGCTGCAAAGGTTATCCGTGACTAACTAAGAAACACTATTAACAAGTCAGGGTCTTATGTCGAGCGAAATTCTAGAGTCTCGGGGGTACCAGGGGTAGATAGTTAATCCTAAAGAAGAGTCTAGCTAACACCTACAGGCCTCCCGAATGACGGGCTTGGACTACACAGGAACACCACATGCTGTCACCGAGTGGGGCTACCAAGCAAAGCAGCATGGAGAGGATGTCACGCTATAAATGTGTTCAAGCGAATCTTGAACAAGGATAGACCGTCCTTGATCAGAGGAGAGGGTCTAGCGAGAGCCTAGAGTCTAAGTCTAGGGTTGAGTTATAGTACTAGCAAGAATAACAAAAATTGAATAACCAAGTTAAATACAACCTATGCCTCATAGGAGATAGAACTTTGAGTAAAATATAACAGAAATTATATTGAAGATAATTTGAATTCAAAAGATACAAAGCTTTACCATAGACTCGAAGATAACTACGGAGACTCTAAAGCAAAGCTTGACTCAACTCTAACTCTTAGGACTATCCTAACTAGTAAGGGAATATTGTAGCACTCTAAGATAGAACTTGAACTCAACTTGACACTTTGCAAATGAGCTCTCGGGGCCTATATATAGCCTATACATGTGAGGGGGGGGTATTTGTAGGGGCGCAAGGTTGGTGTGGGAGGTGAGGCGGTGGCCGGGTGGCCAAGAGGGGTGGCCAGCCGACCATGAGGAGTGGTCAGGTGGCTATCCGATGAACCGACTTGACCCATCCTTCGGCTGAGATTGTTTCCCCACGTCGGTTGGCAGTTGAAACGATTGATTCCCGTGTAAAATGGGTAACTTGGGTGGTCGAGCGGCAATGCAAAATGGTTAGGCGGCCAGGAGTCTGCTCGTGATTTGCTGCATGACACTTACCTCGGACTTGTGACATCACCAATCCATGTTTTAATGGTGTTTCGGCCCTTGGATTCTTTGGATGCTTGATACGACGGTTGGATTGACATTGCCTTGTGTTTTTTTGCATGCAGGAGTGAAGTGGGGGCAAGCCAACTCAGAGGGATGGTCGGTCAATCATGCCACATGGTCGAGTGACCTGGCAGGTGGCTGTGCGACCATGCCAGGTGGCCGGCCGACCATGGGACATGGTCGGGTGGCCATGGGCTTTTCCCCATTTTAGCCCATCTTCACTTCTTAGCCTTGTTTCATCCATTTTTACATGTACTTTTGTACCTGCACCCAAATATTCATGTACATCTTGTGGAACTTATTAGTAGTAAGGGTTAGTCCAAATATTTCACATGTTTTGCTTCATTTGGTGGAATTGACGGTTGATATCGTGAGATTATGACCGTCAACACCCCCCCAAGCTTAAACTTTTGTTCGTCCTCAAACAAAGCTAAGACTGAAAGTGGTTCAGGAGTTGCTGGAATATCGAAGATGTAGGAGAATTCTTATAAGCAACTCACACTCAAACTTTCACCGCAAGCAGTGCAGTAATCAAAGCTCACCTTAGATAATACCTGTGGTTCATCATTTTACTTACCTTGCCTTGAGTGGTTGGGAGACAGCACAACTTTATTGTAGGAGCGATTCTAACTTATTCCTTTTAGATGTCCTTCTCAGGTATTTTCAAGATTTTCAAAACAAAAGTAGCTTCCCCTAAGTACTCTCGATTGCTCAGAAATGTTTCCTTACCAAGGGACATGATTTGGCCAATCATTTTTCCTACACTAAGGCCTTTGTAGAGCTTTAGGTGGGGGAGAATGTGGCACACTTAGAATGTTTATTTTTGCTAAGTCAAAGATTGGACCAAAGAGTGTACTCTATCATTCCTTCTATTTGATCACTGGTGTATGAGTGGTGGAACAAAGTGTTCTCTAAATTTTTATCCCTTGTAGCCTTTTATGGATTTGGAGGGGATATGGAGCTCATATTTATTTTTGCCATGCTTGAACTTGTGCTTTTCCTTTTGTCGTGCTTTTGCACGCTTTCTTTTCTTTTCTTTTTAGCATGACCTTGCACGCATTTTTTAGCTCCATACCCCTCCTTTAGAATTGAAGGCTAAGGGATATGAGAAGTGTTTGGAGACTTTTTGGTGGATGCAAAATCCGGAATGGATCGCTTGCATTTGTTTGTACTCCAGCTATCAATAGAAGGTGATATTTCTACTCAATGAGACTCAAAATTTGGCAAAGCTCAAAACATTTCTAAGCAGCTTTTGTAGTGATTGGAACATATGAAGCATTTTTGGCTCCGGTAGGAATTTCAACCAAGGGGAGCTTAATTTTGTCATTTTCAAAATAAAGACCTGAGATATTCATCTTACTAGGAACATGAAAGAATCTTATTTAATTCATATCATTGTCTCCCAGCAGCTTAGGCTTGTTATAACAAATGGCATCCACAAGGTAAAACTTTGGTTTACTTCTCTTTATCCACCAATGTGGGACTAAGTTAAGCATAAGTCGTCATGCAACAATTAGACCATGCACTTGATAGAGCAATTATTCATCATTTCGAAAATGAAGCTAGCATGTGAATCTCATTAAGGCATGGGAGTTTTTTTATGCACTTAAACTAAGCCAACTAAAATTAAAGAAGTTAAAAACAAAGATACAAACTACTACTCTTATGATGGGGCCGAACGGTAGGCTTTTAGAGAAAAACACAGGGATGCACAAAGAAGTGGTGTGGCACACGTACCTTCCATTTGTCAGGTCCTCCCCCTAAGCTTCAATGAAGCTTAGTCGGGATAGAACCCCTTCTAGTTGTAGTACATGAGGTTTTGCTCTTGCATACGGTCTACAGTCGCTCTTGTTTCCATGATCAAGTTATGGTTGACTGCTTGTGTCTCCTATATCTGGTTGAGGCTGCGCATTATCCCCGATGTGCAGTGCTCTTGGAGGTTCAGAGCTCCGAAGAGGGCGTTCAAGTTTCCTCCATAGCCTTCGTCGGTGTACCGTGCCGAGCTGGATGGGCCTATACCATGACCATAAGACTGCTCACCTCCGCCGTAGTGGTTTGATGGTGTCGAATGTACTGAGGGTACAACGGAGTTTCGGGAGCTATGCCATGACTCTCCCTGGTCCTCCTAGGTGGAGGGTCCTACGCCTGGGTGAGCCCATGCAGGCTCGGTGCCTGGTTCGTGTGAATCTTCGAAAGTCTTGCGGATTCTTTCTTCAGCTCGGTGTCGTTGGGCACAACTCATGACTCCAGAGGTATTGTTTCTTGCTGGCTCGGGTTCTACCTGCATGGTTAGTGACCCCATAGAATAGAATTTGAACTGCGGAGCTAGAAGCGGCAGCTCAAACTCATGGCCTTTAAACGTCATAATATAGTTTCCCTATGCGTCCTTTTTCAGAAAGTGTGCCTGAATAAAGTGCGAGTCCTTAACTATGCGTGATGGGTCATTGGGCATAAATGACACAGTACCATTTGCTAATGCTCCTAAACCATTAGCGATCCTCGTCACAAATGACGTGATCGAAATGATGTTGCCATCGTGGACTAGCCCTATCTAGTGAGAAAGCATGCTAAGAATGGGGGCAAATTTCTGCCTTTTCCAAATGGCTAGAGGCACTTAATATCTTCTACTATGACGCAGCAGGTGTCATCCCGCCGGAAAACAACCATGGAAATCCAACGAGCTAGAAATTGCATGGTCGAATGCTTGACGTTCGTGATGCTCTTTTTGTTTGAAGAGTCCACCCCAGCTAACTCTTTCCAAAACTCTACTGAATTAAAGCTTGTGGGGTCTTCGGCCATAGAGCATTGTGACGAGAAGTCCAGCAAATTGCTAAATTGTCGTAACATAAGCTCATAATCAATATTGAAGAGTTGGAACCAGATAACCGTACATTCTCGTTAGGTCTTGGTGTGCAATGTCATGAGGAATTCTTTCATGAGGAGCGCTATTCCTCCTTCCAGGATTTCGGTGAAGTTTTCCTAGCCCATGGCTCAGAACACCTCGTCGAATTCACCCCGCATGCCGGTGTTGATCAGAAGGTCCTCGTCAAAGCACTGGGTTAAGGTGTAAGATTTCTGGTGAAGAAGCCTTAACACCTTTGCCTCGTCGTTGTTGCGAGGTACAACCTGCGAGTCGAGGAGCAGCACTGGTCAGTGTGTGGATGATGTCGGGAATTCCTCAGGCTCCTCCGTGCTCATGGACATCCTCTCAGAAGGAGTATGCCTGTTCCCTAGAGTGGATCCCTCGAAGGAGAACCAGCGGATATTCTACACTGCCTTGCAAACGGCCTTCTTCGCCTTCTTGAGCATTCGATTCATCCCGCAAGGCGATGGCAAAACACACTATACCCGAAGGAGAGATGACAAAATAATATTAGCGTTAGTGGGTTAGTCATTTGAAAAACTGGTCCTTGTGGGGTAGAGCTTCCACAAAACGTTCTCATTTTTGCAGAAATGTGAGAAAGCGAAGCTGGTATTTTATTTGGCTAGCACGGATTTTATTTGAGCCCATGTTTTAACTAAGAAAAAGAACTTAATTAAACGCTAAGTGAGAGATTAAGAGAGGGAGAGAAAGAGAGAGTGTAGTGCGTTGCTGCTTGGTGCATCGAGCAAGGAACGCAAGGGGGCTATTTTTTATAGGCGAAATTGAGTAGGCAGGGGGCCAGGTGGCTAGCTCAGGTGCCTGAATGGCCATGGCGCTGGTCGGTCGGCTATGTAGGGGAGCCGGGCGACTATTCGATTGTTTGGGTTTGAGAACGAAAGTATGGGGGAGGATGCTACAGGCTTGCATGCACCGAAAGGAGAAAGGAAGGTTGGCCGGGCGGCCATGATGGGTGGTTGGCCGGAATTGCTGCTGCTGTTTGCTATTGCATGCACATGCGTCATGATGAAAGGGAGGTCGAGCGGCCACTGGGGGTGGTCGGCCGTCCATGTCCCTGGCCCCTCTCCCTTTCATGCTTTGTGTTGAAGGAGGGGAAGGAAAAAGAAAGGTGGAAAAGGAAAATAAGGGAGAAAGAAAGAGAAAGAGGAAAAGAAAAGAGAAAGGAAAAGAGAAAGGAAAAGGAAAAGAAAAGGGAAAGAAAAGAGAAAGAGAAAAGAGGGGAGAGGAAAAAGAAAGAAAGAGGAGGAAGGGGACAAGAGGGCCGGTCGACCGACCATGAGGGTGGTCGGCTGGCCACTCCGAAATATTTTTTTGTACAAAAATGCAACATACACTTTGCAAAATATAGAAATGCAATGACTAAATTTAAACATGCAATGGATTGAAAATTTTAAAATTGGCGGGAATTAATATGCCGTCGGAAGTTAATGCCAAATTTACCTTTTGCCGAGGGGAGACCATTGCTTACCTTTTGGGGTTATGTAAGCACCAAAGTTAAGGTCTTCCTTTGTTTGTGCTTCATTAACTCTGTGTCGCCTCAGCGTATGCAATTGGCTCTCGGCGCCGACCTTGTTCTCAGGTGCTTTGCTCCTGATGCGGGACTGGGCTTGCCGTGTCTCTTCTCTTGTTGTCTCAATTTTTTGCTTTTCATGGTAGCTTTATACTCTTTTTGTTGGGTGTCGGCCTCGCTTGTCAATTTGTTCAGCATAATTGTAACGAGGCTGTCAACCTTTGAATTTGGCTTCTCAGTCCCAGTCTTGACCTTGGGTGCATTCTTTTGTGCCTGGCACTTGAAAGTGTGCACATTATTGCAATGCTCAACTTTTGGTTTGAAGGAGAATGTCTCCTTCTTGCCATTTATGTTGAGGTGGACCTTTCCTTCCCCGGCGTCAATGGTTGCTTCTAAGGTGCTCAGAAATGGTCGCCCAAGGATGAGCAGTGTTTTTGAGCCAATTTCCATGTCCAGTACCACAAAATCCACAGGCATAAGGAAATTCCGGATTTTCACCGGAACGTTCTCCGCGATTACTTCAGGGTAGCGAATGGATTTATCTGTGAGCTACAGACACATAACCATGGGGGCAAGTGTGGCATGAGTCAGTTTATCGAAGATAACCTTAGGCATCACGCTGACACTGGCCCCAAGATCGCATAATGCTTGGCAAAATGTTGGGTTCCAATCGAGCATGATATGGTGGGGCTTCCAGGGTCCTTTTTCTTGAGTATAGCTGTGCTACACTCTTTTGTCAAATGCACTATTTCCATTGATAGTAGGGGTTTCTTGTTGTTGAGGATGTCCTTTAAGTACTTAGCATATGTCAGTACCTGCATAGCATCTAATAAGGGTATATTGACATAAATTTTCTTAATGACCTCAACGAACTTACTATATTATTCGTCAGCGGCAACCTTCTTGTCTCGTGGGGGGAATGCCAGCACCGTAGTATCATAGAACTCATGGGGTAGATGCTGGTTTCTCCTCCTTCCTAGGTCAATCTTCCTCTGCGACCTTGTCTTCGGAGTCAGTTGTCTTCTTCTGCTCTTTACCTGCACGACTAGGAGACGGGGGGTCCTGTGTGGACTTTCCACTAGTGGTTACTACATTTATATGCTCCTTGGTAGGAGCTTTAGGTTGCTTAGGTAGTTTACCTGCATTTGGGTTAGGTAAGGCAGCAGCCAACTGAGCTATTTGGGTTTCTAAGATTTTATTAAAGCTAAGTTGGTTTTTCATAGCACTACTCAAAGTTTCCATTTGTAGACAAATAGATTCAAACATTCTAGCATTAGCATGGAACTTTTTACTAATGCTATCATTCACATCTTTCTGATCAAAGTTATTTTTAGGAAACTGCTATGAATTGCCCGAAGAGTTACCTTGTCCGGAGAAAGGGAGATATCGTCGTGTACTCCATCCTGGCTGAGGATGATTCCTGTTGTTGAAGTTGTTGCTCCCTATGAAGTTTGCTTCTTTGGGTCGCGTCTCGGGGTAGCTATTCCCCGAGTGCCTCATATTCCCATAGACTTCGCAAGTCATATGGGTATCAAGGACCTAGACCGGAGTGGTTTCTGGAGTATCGTTTAGCTTTTTCAACAGTAGGTCCATCTTAGCGGTGAGCATGTCAGTGCTCTCGATCTGATGGACGCCAAGGGATCATGTGCTAGATCTTTCTTCTCTCCATCCTTTATTGGAGGCCAATTTTTTCAATTAGTCCTTTGGCCACAGTGATGCTCAAGGACAGGAAGGATCCTCTAGCAACTGCATCCAGATGTTCTTGTGCTGAGTGGTGTAGCCCATGGAAGAATCTCTGAATAATCAATCACTCTTGCATGTTGTGGTGGGGGCAGGCTGCGATATACTCCTAGAGTCTTTCCCAGGCCTCCGCCACGATTTCATCAGTGAGCTATTGCAAGCTCGATATTTTGTTCCTCAATGCGTTAGTTTTCCCAAGCAGGAAATACTTCGCAAGAAAAGCATCAGAACATGTGTTCCAAGTTGTTAGTGTCGCACGGTTGAGGTAGAACCACTGTTTTTCCTTCCCAACAAGAGACAAAGGGGAACACATGAAGTTTGAAGGCGTCTGGTGATGCTCCTTTCATGTTGAACGTGCTGCAGATATCCAGAAACTGCTGCAAGTGATTGTTGGCATCTTCCGTAGCCAGTCCGCAGAATGGGATAGCTTGAACCATGTGAATCACCCCTGGCTTGAGTTTGAAGTTCTTCCCCACATGAACTTCAGGTCCCGTAGGAATGTTGTTGCTCGAGGGGATGGAGAACTCATGAATGGTCTTCTCAGCCATGGTGGTGGTAACTGGAGTATGGGTAGAAGTACTTGGTTCTAGCTCCCTTGGTACAGGTCTCTGCCGTGGACAGTCTTTGGATGGATTGTCATGAGTAGTGACTCTAGATAATTATGGTAGTTTTTCGGTAGGTCAAAACAAGTCATACACCTCTCTATTGCAACCACAACAAAAATAACAGAGCAAAGTAAGCCTGCTAAAAACTAGTGGTAGAATTATCAAGTATACAGGGTTCGAAATGAGATATCAATTATCTCTCTACCTATTCATTCCCCAGCAACGGCACTAGAAAAGCTTGTTGGCGTATCTTAGCCTTAACATGTTTTACTCCACAAGCGCATGGAGACCGCTGTAGCCTTTCACTCTGAGTATTCCGAGTATCATAAATTTCCACAGGGAAGTGGCAGGCGAGAGAGTGTAATTGAATATACTCAAGTCGAAATAATTGTAAACTTAGATAAATTATACCAACTAGTAGTAACAGGAGTAAACGTGACAAAGATAGGTGTATGGTGGGATGATAAGCCTATCAAAGATATCTGTAGAAAGGTATAGTTGCCTGGGTGGGCAACGAGTGAGATAAAGTCACCAAACTCTATTTCTAATCGGTTGCAAAGGTTGTCCATGACTAACTAAGAAACTCAATTAACAACTTAGGGTCTTGCATCGAGCGAAATTCTAGAGTCTCGAGTGTACTAGGGGTAGATAGTTGGTCCTGAAGGAGAGTCTAGCTAACACCTACAGGCCTCCCGAACGATGGGCTTGGACTACACAGGCACACCACACGCTGTCACCGAATGGGGAACCAAGCAAAGGTGTGTGGAGAGGATGGCATGCTATAAACATGTTCAAGCGAAGCTTAAACAACGATAGACCGTCCTTGATCAGAGGAGAGGGTCTAGCCAGACCCTAGTGTCTAAGTATAGGGTTCATTTATAGCACCAGCAAGAATAACAACAATTGAATAACAAAGTTAAATACAATCTATGCCTCGCAAATGTGCAAAGAAAGGTACACCACACTCTCAGAATATAGAACTTAGAGTAAAATATAACTGAAATCATATTGAAGATAATCTAAATTCAAAAGATACAAAGCTTTGCCACAGACTTGAAGATAACTCCGGAGACTCTAAGGGAAAGCTCGACTCAACTCTAACTCCCAGGACTATCCTAAGTACTAAGGGAATAGATTAGCACTCTAAGATAGAACTTGAACTCTACTCCACACTTTGCAAATGAGCTCTTGGGGCCTATTTATAGCCTATACATGTGAGTTTTTTATTTGTAGGGAGGCAAGCTCAGTGTGGGAGGTGAGGCCGTGGCTAGGCGCCCTAGAGGGGTGCCCAGCCGACCATGAGGGGTGGTCGGGCGGCCATCCGATGAACCAACTTGACCCTTCCTTCGGCTGAGATTGTTTCCCCATGTCGGTTGGCGGTTGAAACGGTTGATGCACGTGTAAAATGAGTAACTTGGGTGGTCAGGCAGCCATGCAAAATGGTCGGGCGGCCAGGTGTCTGCTCCTGATTTGCTGCATGACACTTCCCTCGGACTTGTGACTTCACCAATCCATGTTTTAATGGTCTTTTGGCCCTTGGAGTCTTTTGATGCTTGATACGACGGTTGTATTGACATTGCCTTGTGTTTCTTTGCATGCAGGAGTAAAGTGGGGCAAACCAGCTTGGAGGAACGATCGGCCAACCATGCCACATGGTCAGGTGACCTGTTAGGTGACCGGGCAACCACGCCAGGTAGGCAGCCAACTATGGGACATGGTCGAGAGGCCATGGACTTTTCCCCATTTCAGCCCATCTTCACTTCTTGGACTTGTTTCATCTATTTTTACATGTAATTTTGTACCTGCACCCAAATACTCATTTATATCTTGTGGAACTCATTAGTAGTAAGGGTTACTCCAAATATTTCACATGTTTTGCTTCATTTGGTGGATAATTGATGGTTGATATAGTGAGATTACGACCGTCAATAGCATGCACATCTATATGACAAAGAATGCAATGTACGTGAGAATTTAAATCTACACTTGCCATATTACTTCCCCCCACAAGACCCTTGCTCTTCTCTATCTTGTAGCGGTTAGGCATGTGACTAGCATATACATATGAATTCAAATTATATGGCATGGCAACTTATATGACAGTTCAAGCATCTAACACGTTTATCTCACTTCGCAACCCACAAAAGTTACTCTCATCTAATGGCTTCATGAAGATGTCTGCCAATTGCTCCTTAGTTCCCACACTCCATAAGAGGATGTCTCCCTTTGCTACATGGTCCCTAATGAAGTGATGGCGGATACCTATGTGCTTAGTGCGACAGTGTTGAATTGGGTTATTGGCAAGCTTAACGGCACTCTCGTTGTCACAAAGGAGAGAAACCCTACCAAGATTCACACCAAAGTCTAGAAGCATTTGCTTCATATATAAAATGTGGGCGTAAGAGGACCCAGCTGTTATATACTCTGCCTCCTTAGTGGACAACAGTTCTGCTTCTTAGAGGACCAAGAAACAAGTGATTGCCCTAGCAAGTAGCAACCCTCAGAGGTACTTTTGCCCTCAACTCGACATCTGGCAAAGTCCAAACCCTAGTGGCCCAAAAGTTCAAGACTAGCGCCCTTGGGGTACCACAAACCTATGCTAGGGGTGAGCTTGAGATACTGAAGAATCCTTTTCACCGCGGAGTGGTGGGATTCTTTGGGATCGGCTTGGAAATGAGCATACAAGCACACGCTAAACATGATATCCGGCCTAGAAGCACATAAATACAACATCGGACCTATCATGTCGGGTAGAGGGTTTGGTCCACCTTGATGCCGCTTTCGTCGGTGTTGAGATGTCCATTGGATGCCATGGGAGTGCTGATTGGCTTCCAATCATCCATCTTGAATCTCTTGAGTAGATCTTTGGTGTACTTTTCTTGATATATGAATGTCCCGTCCTTCAATTGCTTGATTTGAAACCTAAGGAAGAAGGTGAGCTCACCAAGCATGGACATCTCAAACTCTTTAGCCATCATGTTGCTAAATTCCTTGCGAAACTTTTCATTAGTTGAGCCAAAGATAATATCACCAACAGACACTTGACAAATGAAGAGATCATCATCTATCTTCTTGGTGAATGGGTTGGTGTCAACTCAGCCAATCTTGAACCCTTTTTCTATAAGGAAGTCCCTAAGCCTGTCATACCAAGATCTTGGTGCTTTTTATAATCCATAGTGAGCTTTGGACAACATATACACATGATTTGGATTGCTTGGGTCTTCAAATCTAGGTGGTTGCTCAACATAGACTAACTCAGTGTTGTATCCATTTGGAAATGCACTCTTCACATCCATTTGATAGAGCTTCATGTCATCTTGTGTTGTATATGCTAAAAGAAACCGAATAGCCTCCAATCTTGCAGCCGGTGCAAAGGTTTCTCCAAAGTCAATTCCTTCAATTTGTGAGTAACACTTTGCCACTAATCTTGCCTTGTTTCTCATAATGTTGCCTTCATCATCTTGCTTGTTTTGAAACACGCAGTTAGTTCCAATCACTCTACCACCTTTGGGTCTAGCTTCAAGTGTCCAAACTTCATTTCTTGTGAAATTGTTGATCTCTTCATGCATTGTATTTACTCAATCTGGATCACTCAAAGCTTGATCAACATTCATTGGCTCAATGCTAGAGACAAATGAGTAGGCTTGACAAAATGAGTAGGCTTGACAAATGTGTCGTGATCTTGTTGTGACTCCTTTTGATGCACTACCAATGATGAGATCTTGTAGGTGTGCACTTGTGAGTTTACTTCTTCTTTGAGGTGCCACTTGAGGTGCTTGTACCGGTGCATAAACATCTTGAGCTTGCTCTTCAACTTGTTCTTGTGGTACATGAACATCTACATTTGGAAGTGGATCATCTTGTTCACTACCAACTTGAGGTGCCACTGATGAGGATGGTTGATCAATAATTTGCACTTTATATTCATCCTCATTTGGCTAGATGTCACCGATTGGCATATTCTTCATACCCTCTACATGTGGTTCCTCATCTACATCTGCAATATCAATATGTGCTCCTTGGGAGCCATTAGATTCATCAAATTCCACATCATATGTCTCTTCAACCATGCCGGTTGCATTGTTGAATACGCGGTATGCTTTGGATTTTGATGAGTAACCAAGTAAGAAATCAATAGCATAATGTCTTTGGAACTTACCCAAGTGTCGGTGCTTCTTGTAGATATAGCATTTACAACCAAACACCCAGTAATATAAGATATTGGGTTTTCTCCCATTGAGCAATTCATATGGAGTCTTGTCAAGAAGGCGGTGAGGAAATAACTAGTTGGAGGCTAATAAGACTTCTCATTTGTGCCATACTCATCAAGCATAGATCTTGCAAGACTGATAAGAGTGTAGTTTTTTTCTCTCCACTAAACCATTTTGTTGAGTGTAGGTGGAGGAGAACTCATGCCTAATGCCGACTTGATCACAATACTCTTCAATGTTGGTGTTGTCAAACTCTTTGCCATTGTCACTTCTAATCTTGACAATTGAAGTATTGAATTCATTTTGAGCTCTCTTGGCAAACTTAGTAAAGACATGTGCCATTTCGATTTTGTGCTCAAGAGAAAACCCATGTGTTTCTTGAGAAGTCATCAACTATCCCAAAACGATAATTGTTGCCACCAATATTTGTATATGTTGTGGGACCAAAAAGATCCAT
This sequence comes from Paspalum vaginatum, assembly GCA_030272315.1. NCBI lineage: Eukaryota > Viridiplantae > Streptophyta > Magnoliopsida > Poales > Poaceae > Paspalum > Paspalum vaginatum. Next base: position 11,181,502 of record CM059019.1, on the reverse strand, counting down.
GTGAAGTAACTCTAGCAGACTTGAAGTGGACATGAAAGTCTTGCTTGGATGTGTGTTTGCAACTTGTTTGCCTTCTTGACAAGAACTACACAATTTCTCCTTCTCAAATGTGATATCCTACAAACCACGTACTAAGTCTTTCTTCATCACTTTCTAGGGTGTGCTCATCCCCACATGAGCAAGCCTTCTATGCCACAACTAACCCTCGGAAGTCTTGGAAAACAAACATGCTTGCAAATTGGCCTTCTTTGAGTTGAAATGAATAATGTATAGATTGTTATGATGGAAACCCTTGAAGATCTCTTCACCACCATTAAGTTTGCTCACAATCACTTCATTTGGCATGAATAGGCATTGGAAACCTAAATCACATAATTGACCAACGGACAAAAGGTTGAAGTTTAAAGAATCAACTAGAAGCACATCTGAAATTGAATGATCACTTGATATCTCAATCTTGCCCAAACCTTGAACTTTGCCCTTTGAATTGTCACCAAATGTGATCTTGTCAATCCCTCGACCTTGTCACTAAGTGAGGTGAACATCTTGGAATCACCGGTCATATGCTGAGTCCATCCACTATCCTTCACCCAATGTGATCCACCAGTCTTGTAGTTCACCTACACACAAGCAAATTAAGCTTGAGACTTGGGCACCCACTTGAGAATAGGTGCAACTTTAGGATTAGGTGTCCATTTCTCATTAGGTGAGGGTGGTAACTTAGTAATGAGTGACTTGGGCACCCACAACTTATTTGGCCTAGTCTCATCCTTCTTTCCCATGAATTGAACCTTGACTTGGCCATTAGACAATCTTGACCAAATAATGTGCATTAAATGCAAATGCCCTCAACTGCTTGTTGAGTTTCTTGGGTGGTGCATTGCACTCAGAAGTAAAGTGATCCTCGGTCAAGCAATCAATACACCATTTTTTCTTCTCTATCTTGATTAAAGGAGCCAGCTTGCATGTGTCCTTAAGAGGTGGGAAGCCAAGACCAACTCCTTCATAGTTCATGGCCCTATAGGGGAGCATCTCACTATATTTCGTTTGCCCCCTAAGCAAGGTATTGTAACCGGAGGACACATCTTTTACTTCTTGCTTTACCTTGTCATTCTCATCCTTGCACTTGATGAGAATGGTTATATCTTTCTCAAGTGAGGTCTTGCTCTTGCATTTAGCACAAGCCTTGAGTGCATTGGGAGTTCACTCATCTTGCCCTTGAGTTGCTTCAATTCAATCACTAGCTTCCCATAATCACTCTTGGCACACATGTCTTCTCACAAGATTTGATGTCATTGGGAGATTCATCAATCTCATGATTTGAATGTAGAGATTGAAGGTTGAGCTCTAATTGCTTTCTTGCTTTATCAATCTCAATATTGTGAAGTTGCAACAATTAATGTCTTGTACTAAGTTCTTCATGTGATGATGTCAACTCTTTGTAGCATTTGTTGACCTCTTCTATAGTCTCATTGAGTTTTTGATTTCATGGGTTTGCTCAATGTGAGACTTCTTGATCATCTTGTAGCCATTATCAAGCACATCTCGTTCCATGACAAGTTGCTTCTTGCTTGATGTGAGCTTCTCATTGGACTCAACAAGCTTCTTGTTGCATTCTTCAAGGCTATCAATTTTCTTTTGCATTTTCTCAAGCTTCCCTTGATCATCACTTGCTTCAAGCTCAATGCACTTCCTCAAGAGTGTTTTCTTCTCAACATTTGCCTTGTCAAGCTTTGCACTCATTTTGCTAATTGCATTGCTTTGTTGTTGCACTAAACTAGCAAGTTCATCATAGGAAGTCAAGTCATTATCATCATCGGAAGAATCATTAAGAGTCTTTACCTTATCACCATTAGCCATGAGGCATAGGTGAGAAGTGGATGAAGGCATTGATGAAGTCGTTGGTGGTGTAGAGATGGAAGCAATAGCAAGCTCCGCAACCACTTCATCTTCACTATCACTTGAGTCTGAAGAGGGATTGCTTGATGTATCATCATCCGTCATCCACTCTCGAATGTATGCCTTGCCTTTCTTCTTGAAGAGCTTCTTCTTGAATTGTTTCTTATCTTTCTTCTTGCTCTTCTTCTCATCTTCACTTGACTCATCAATTGAGTCATGCTTGTAGTTCTTCTTCTCCTTCTTCTTGAATTGCTTCTTTTCACGGCATTAGAAGGAGAGCTGGCCAAGTTTGCCACAATTGTAGCACTCCGTGTGGCAGAACTGATGTTTTAATCTGAGCTAAGCATAGCTACCACCTCTGCTCGCATTGCTCTTAGATCGAAGTAAACCCAGTCGTCCGTCGAGCTACCCAAAAAGGGCACTCGATGTAACCATCACCCAGGGATGCCGACATATACATGCTAAGCCCTTGAAAGAGCCACAACAATCACAAAACCCTAGCATTTCATACAAACATAGCTTGATTTGTTACAAAACATTTGCTCAAAATGATGTACAATCATATTAGAAATAAAGCTTCAAAATATCTCGCAGCGGATACTTACGATTATATAGGCGTCAATGTGCAGCGGAAATAAAACATCAAGGCATGACATCTATCCCACCGTTGTCATCCTTGATCACAAACTGACAAGTACCTAAAAAATATTAACAACAAATGATGAGTACATAGGGTACTCGTAGGACTTACCCGAGGGCGGTATCAGCTTGACATATTTGAGAGTATGCAAGGCTTTTTGTGGACTTGACTCTAACCCGCATAAGCTTACTAGGAGTGAGTCCTTTCCTTCAAGTTTATTTTTGATTCATCATAAATATCCTCATGATCGCAAAATTCATATATCTCATCATTCCAACATATATGTCAACATAAAGTAACTTGCACAAATGTAAACATACAAGTACAAGCATTTAATATAGAAAAGCATGATCAAATAAATAACATATTAAAGTTATTACTACGTTGCCCGGCAGTGATACTGGCATTCTCACACCTGGTGAGCATCAACGATTCAAATCGATTTTAATTCCTAGGAATAACTATCATGCCAGGGTTATATGCTTACTAGTCATCGCATTCCACATATATCCCCCATCTCCACTTGTTCCATCCCAAGTTCGATTCCAACCCACCATTCCCTAGGTTTATCCCCCATGGAGCGATACCACAGCATACTGGGTCAGCCCTCCCATGAGTCAAGCTTCCCTAGGCCCCATTGTAGGACCAAGTCTCTGTTCTTCTGATGGTTCAAGTGAGACTTTCACTGTTCCCGTGTCCCAGATAAGCATTCTAGCAATGATATGCCGATCAGCAAGCGAATAGCAAACGGGCCTTAACCGACTTGGGCGGAGTCCACCAAACCATCCACATCATTTTTCTTCATAATATATCCCTATCTCCACCCGGTCTCCATAATGGGCTTCGGCCATCTTTTGGGCTTCAATTGTCCTTCTTTTATTAATTATCTCTCCTCCTTGGACTATTAGCATTAATCCATCAACGATAAGCCTTCTCAATTATTACAATTATTCACCAATTATTTGCCATTTTCCTGCTATATTTAATAATATGCAAAAACAAAGAGCATTCTCGAAAATGGGGTTATTTGTTAGCAAAACAAAACTAAATCATAAGATTAACCTCTGAAAAAGCATAAAATTATGTAAAAATATAGCATAAATTTAGTTCATATCCTGCGTCAACAATATCTCCACATTTAGATCTTGGTAGTCCTCGAGCAAAGAGATCGATCAAGAACTCAACTAAACTTAAACAAATAACTTAACTAAATATAAACTCAACTAAATTTAAGCTAGTTCTAAACAATCACTTCTCAAATTAAACAAGTTCAGAATTCAATTCAATCTCAACATGGGCATTTTAATCAACTTTCATGCATAGAGATCCCCACAAAAATTTTTGAAATCAAACGAATCATAGCTAAACCAAAACTTCCTTTAGAATTAAAATGGAGGGGTTTTGTATATATAAAAGAAACAATCTCTATAGATCAAGAAATTACATCGATCCTTCTTTGTCAAGCTCACAAGTAGGCCCTCATATTTTGTGGCTATCCTTTTTATAAAATCACTCTTTCTCATATCTAAAAGGAGTTTAAGAGGAGCTTGGTAAAGGCTAGCAAAGTTAACTCAACTTATTGTTCAGCTAAGATATCTCCCTAAAGATCAACTAAACACCTTGAATTAATTTGGTCATCGGAAATAAGAAAATAAATATGTATAAATAGAGAGAAGGAAAAAGAAGATATAGATAGTGGACATGTGCGATATTGAATAAATGAAGTGGGATAATTCTCGGAAATTGCACATGGTTGGAAAAGTGAAAGCTTTTGCTCATTACACTGATAAGCACTAAGCCTCTCTTTCCCTTTCCAAAATTTTCCTAATTCTACTTTTTTTTTCTTTCTCCCCCTTTCTTCTTTACCTAATTCTACTTTTTTTATTCGACCACTTGGTCCCTTTTTTCTCCTCTCTTTTTTTATTTTTTTATTTTTTGCTTGGGTGCCACCTCTCCCTTTTTTTTTCTTTTCTTTTTTTTGACCCTCTGTCTCTCTCTTCTCTCTTTTTTTCAACCTCTAATCCTTTTTACTATATTGATTTGCTAGATCAAGATAACTATAGAACTTTCCCTCGTGATTAGCAAAAGAGCAAAAACGTCATTATATAGGCAATGAGTGTCGAAAAGATCAAAGGGTTTAAAGGATATGGAATTCAACAAATACTAGTGTTCGAGTGTAGAACAACTAGTACTGAATATATATGTGGAGGCTAGCAATCAAGAGATAAAAATAGATGACCAAATTTTTCAAGAGATCAAATTTTCTAAAGAAATCAACCTTAACCAAACTCATTTGAGATAACCAGCGTATAAACTGTGTTTTCAACTAGGCTCTAATAGGATTTATCCTCTCTCTTGACAAAGGGATAGAACACTTGATCATAAGAGTTTTTTGTAAGTAAATAAATCATCCTCCAAATATTTTTCTAAAGAAGCATAGCAAAGCTATAAAACATTATCTCTCTAATCAAATCATGGGTTACGCACTACTAATCAATCATTTAAGCACCACAATAAAGATATTATGAATCTGAACAAGATTAATCTTTAAAGTAATCATAAAAAAACAAACTTAAATCAAGTGAGAAATTTTATTTCTAACATAAACTAAGACTCACATGAAAACAAAATTTATTTTATAAACAAAGAAAAAAACACATTTGTTGATACACCTCCCCACACTTAAACAATGCAATATTCATTGTTACTCACTCAAAGCATAAGATATAACCATCAAATAGACAAATGAAAGCATAATGACAGGTATATAATGAATGTAAAGAGGAGGATTAAGAAAATGTTTCCTTCCATGTGATGAAGTGTAGCCAAATCCCACTTGTGGCTTCACCAAATATAGAAAGTATTGATGTAGCTGACTTGACGCCTCTTCATGTTGTTCAGGTTGCTTCTCTTAAGGCATCTTCAAATATTGCACCACCTTCTTGAAAGTCTAACTTATGGAATAGTTTGAAATAACTATGATCCTCTAAATTGGCTCATGAGTCTTCTATGTAAGCATTGCCCATCCTTTCTTCTTTGTCCTTGCCATCATCTCCCTCCTCTAGTCATCACCATTGTCGCTGACCTCCACTTCTTTGTGGAATATCTCCTTGATCTTGAACAGAACATGCCTTCAATAATAGATCTATTGGATAGCTCTTGAAATTACCATTCCAACAAGTACTCATGTACCAAAATCCAATTCTGAATTAAGGAATTATGCCAACTTTACTCCAGAGACTTTGTGCTGTCAGAACTGTTTCCAGCTCGAGTCACGTCCAATGTTTTGGCCATAAATCCTTGTAGAGAATTCCAAATGAAGTTCCGCTTGATCCATTGGAAAGCTAACTTGATGGGGCTTCCAAATATAAGAAAATATTCTGCTTTTAGCTGATGGAGTTGACCAGAAACTTGATGACATCTTCAGGTTTCAGATTTGAGCTTCAGAGATGTTAACAATTCTCAATCCCTCAATCCTTGGGCACCATGGTGGCATATGTGTTGATTCTTGAAACACTTCCTCTCAATGCTCTCCTTCATCTTCATCACAAAAGGTTCCTCCATTCTTTTATAAATTCTCTCTATATCTGCAAAACAAATTGAGCGCACAAATCTACTCCCGGGGTGATAATCGGGAAGTAGATAGAATCTACCTTCATCTAACACATCCAATGATTCCTAACTTGTGGCTTAATTACTCTAGTTGAAATAGGGATTAGTAAAACCTATATGGGTGTATGAATGTGAAAATACAAATGCATGCATGAGATAAGCATATAAACAAAGACAATGATTAAATCAAGTTCTAAACACCACGTTTACAACATGATTGCTAAGTCTCTCTATAGCCATCTAGATTTAACTAACCAAGATTAAAACACCATGTTTTATCAAGATCATCAACTCATAACAGCACAAGAAAAACAAAGCGCATTGCAAAGCTTATAAACTAATCAACGAAATCATGGATAATTAGCAAGGTTAAATTGAACTTCATCATAATGATCAACAATCTAATCTAAGCATCATGCTTACACAAAATTGTTACGGAAAAATGCTGATCAGGCATTTAACATAAACATAAAAGCATATATCATGAAGTTAATTAATCAACCAAGCCAATTATATTGCAAACATGCAATTTTTAATCTAAATGCAACAGGGTGATAAATGCAAAATGCAATCTAAATGAAACATGAGATATGATATGAATGCAATCTAATCCAAAATTTTCTAGGTAAATAGCCACAAATTAATCATCAAAGGAAGGTGTTTAAGCTTTCTAACTATCACACAAAACTAAAATTAAAACTAACTATGAACGGGTTGCCTCCCGAAAAGTGCTTAATTTAAAGTCTAGAGCTAGACTAAATACTATCACAAGAATATAAATGGGATTTACAAAACTTGTGATAAACATAAGCATCCATAACCACAATTATGATCAAATTACAAAAACAAAGCAAGTTGTGGTTAACTAGAGCAAGGATCATATATTTAGCATTAAGCTTTTTCTCTAAATTAGGTTTATTAGGCATAAAATTATCAATGTTAAAATTAATAGCCTTATTTTCATTTTCAAAAAAATCTAGCCTATAAACATGATTATTATCAGAATAAGGCTTAGCATCAAGATTTGACTTACTCAAATTGAAAGATTCAACAAAACAAATAGAATTTTGAGAAAGATTTGTGTACCATGGGTTCGGGTTTTCAAAGAGCTCGCCCCCCGGCGTCTCAATGTGAATTTGAACCTTGACATCTTGAAATGATTCCTTATTGCTTTGATGATCTTCAATTTCACCACTGAGTTGTCCTTCTAAATCTTCAGTCTTGAGCATGGTTGATGTTGAATCAGTCTCTTCATCTTCAAGCTTTGTCACATACTGGGGAAATCTTGAGCAGCACATACAGTGTTGTCAACTGGGGAAGTAACTGAGTATCTGGAGTCTTCCTTGAGTGAGCTACTACAAGTTGAGTGACTCCAATCTGATTGATACCATGTCTCCCACTCATCATCACTCCAATCTACATCAAATCCCCTTGTTTTTCTCTCAAATGGCATGCCATAGAATTCATCTTCAGTTGTGTCAGCTGCCACTGAGTGAGGATAGCTTTGCTTATTGACTTCAAAATTCTATAGCATCTCCCGTGTACTTTTGTCTTCACTGATTTTCCTTAGTGGGATTTCTGGTGGAAATAACGCCTCTTCCTCCACTAAGTTTTCTGGTGGGAGTGGTCCTGCACACTTGAGTATTTCCCCAAACTCCACTGGCATCCAGCTCATAAATTCTGTCAAAGGCTTAGCACTGGCAAGACTACTATAATATATACTCTTGTTGTCCTCTTGAGGTGCAAAACTCTCGTGCTCCTCCTCCTCAAATGCATAAGGCACTGGAGTCTTTTTGACAAGTGGCTGGTCTTCAAATATGGCAGGTGTAGGCGCCATGAGCTTCTTCTCTGGCTTCTTCACTGCACTCTCTTTCTTATCTCTTTCAGTCTTGGAGTTTAAGCAGACATCTGATAGAATCTTGATGGCTTCACTCCACTTCCTGCTCATGAGTGATCCTCCTGCGCAAGTGTTTAGCTGCTCAAAGTCCTTGGACTTTAGATTATAGTAGAAGATTGATATGAACATGTCTGCTGTGATCCCGAGTAGCGGTCTTTGTGTCCTCATTTCCTCAAGTCTATCCCAAGCTTCATCAATGTCTTCATCCTCTCTCTGTCCAAAGTTCCAAATTTCCTTTCTCAGCTTATGCACTCTAAGTGGAGAAAAGAACCTTGTGAGAAACCTCTGCTCGAAAGTCTCCCAATCTCCTTCGGCTTCTACTGAGGCAACTTGGTACCACTTATTGGCTTTATCCTCAAGGGTAAATGGAAAGAGGTTCCACAACACCCACTCCATTGGGACTCTGTATTGATAGAAAGTGCGGCACACTTGCTTGAGCTTCTCCAGATGTTTGTTTGGATTTTCATCATCTTTTCCACTAAACTGATTTTTAGCAGCAATCCGGATGATTCCTGGCTTCAGCTCATAGGATCCTGATTCTGGCTTCTTGTTTGATCTTTGAAACTTCAAATCTGCAGCTTTTGGAGTTAAGTACTCCGCAAGTAGCAGATCTTCGCGTACTGAAGTCATACCTGACACAAACACAAAAACAAAACACAAAACAAAAAATCTATGACAGCAAAGTTGCTGGGTTAGTTCGAATTAAGAACGAACACAATAATGAACGAAGAATAGAAAAACTAGATTAGAAAAAACAAGAATGTAATTAGATAACTTTAAAGTAATTAGAACTAAAATTAGAAAACACTAGACAATTAGAAACTAAGATTAGAGAACACTAAACATAAACTAGAAAATTAGAACACGCTAACTAATTAGAACACAATTAGAAAACTATTAGCAACCCATTAAAACAAGACTATCAGAAGATTAAAATGAAACTAGCACAAAATTAGAACTAGATAAACACACAATTAGCAAACACGAACTAACTATCAGAACTAATAGTTTTCCCTGGCAACGGCGCCAGAAAAGCTTGTTAACGGCACTTAAACACGCCAAACCTTATACTGCAAGCGACAGTATCGGTGTAGCCTTTCCCTTAGGATGAGTACCTAAGGTTTTGTCAATCCGTGGAAAATTAGGTTTAAACTATTATTAATCAAGGATTAATCAATTACTAACTAGTTCTAATAGATCTATAAACTAAAGGATAAAAGAGAGTCTAATTACTGACTAATATATATCTAAACTAAACTAAATGATGATAAATGATGTTATAATCACAAACTAGATATAAAACTAACTATAGCATAAACTAGATCAAGAATAAGAGATTAACAAGATCAACTAAGCAAGATCGATCAAGAAGCTAATACGGCTAAGGATTAGCAAGAGATATGAGACAAACTTCTTATAAACTTTGAACCACCCTAAGCATGGATCTAACGTGAAACATAGAATAAACATGATCATGAATGTCATAGACATGCTCGAACCTTTTCCCGGACTCTACTGTCACTAGTAACCAGGTAATCGACGAACTAGCAAACCAAAACCATCTCTAAGCATGAGCAGATTCAATCAACTAATTAAAGTAAAAAGATCTACTAAAAGACATGTGGTTTAAACAACCCCGGCCAGGTCACATGTAGAGATGAAGCATTGCAAAGATATGGATGATAGATCATGTATAAACAAAGAACTAGTAACAAAGAGACTATTTCATTAATCGAACTCAAGGTTTATCATAGTAAAATAAGAAGAACAGAGAGTTACTCGAGATACATCATGAACTTGAAGCACATAGTTGTCGAATTCGGCGAGACGAACAACATACTCGAAGACGAACTCGAGACTCCCCGAGAACAGGGGTGGTCGGCCGACCCTAGGGGGGTAGGTCGACCGACCCCCTCCTTTCTTGCCTCCTCTCGCTGCCTCCTTTCGCCGAGATCTCCTTCTCCACGAGTCTTGCGAAGATGGACCCTAACCCTAACTTTGGAGCTCTGGTTTACAATGAATTCGATGGAATTGGATACCTCTCCCTCTAGGGGCGCCATATATTTATACTCGGAGAGTCTCCTATACATGGAATCTAATAGGTCGGTTCTAAGAGTCCTAAGACACCAAAAACACCTATTTCTATGTATATACAAGTTTCTAGAAGAGTCCCAGTCGTCGATATACTTCCTTGCTTGGAGATGAAGTCATTGTCCTAGTCCTTCCCGAAATCAGCATTCCATATCCTGTAGCCTTTAGTATTTCGACCATAACTCCCTCATCCGAAGTCCAAATAAGGTAAATTCATACTCTAAATCATAGAGCTCGAAGAGATCTACAACTTTGGTATTCAAACTTTCTTTATTTGACATCATTAAGGTCTCCGAATTTGGCCAGCAAGGTGGTGCTATCCTAGAATCCGAGAATATCTCGAGATTTAATTGGAGTTGGGATTGGACTCTTGATAAATCTTCCTTATCTTCATATTCTTCATACTCAAGCAATCCTTAGTCACCGAAACCTTCTCCATAATGATCTTAGGCCATCTTTTGGGCTTCAATTGTCCTTCTTTTATTAATTATCTCTCCTCATTGGTGCAATTATTCACCAATTATTTGCCATTTTCCTGCAATATTTAATAATGTGCAAAAACAAAGAGCATTCTCGAAAACGTTGTTATTTGTTAGCAAAACAAAACTAAATCATAAGATTAACCTCTGGAAAAGCATAAAATTATGTAAAAATAGAGCATAAATTTAGTTTATATCTTGCGTCAACAATGGCCAATTTGTGAGAAACTCAAAATACAAGAAATGTTCTAAATTTCACACTCTCAAACATTTCTATCATTAATACCATGTTCTGTACAAAACATTGGCATAAATTTGAATTTAAGTAACTGACCCAAGTTTGGCCAAGCTAAACCCACATGATTACAAATTCAAGAAGTCCATTTTATAGTCCTTTTAATACAAAGTGTACTATACCAATGTTCTTGAGTTTTTCATAATCTACAACTTTGATATATAAGGTTATGCATGTTAATGATTTTCGTTTCACAGAAAATTGAATTTGCTAGGCAGGTCAAGTTTTGGCAAATTCATCAGTTTAACAGGAATCAACTCAAAATACTATTCAAACCTTTCTGCATGTCACATATCAAAATCCTGAAATTGTTCAGTATCAAGTCCTCTACAAGTTTGGTATAGGAGGTTTGGTATAGATCACAATATGTAGTGAACTACAAGCATGAATACAATTAAAGGTTTGGTCAAATCACAGTTTTTCTTTATGTAGAGCCTTCTTTGTTTCAAAGTTTTGAGTGATCAAATTAGGTCCAATCACTTCAATGACAGGTTCATTTGAAAGGTGATAAGTTTAATTTCATTTCATAGAAAGTAAGATTTGGAAGTTATATAATGAAATCAAAAGTAATTTCATATTGAAATTTGAAGAAGAGCTGAAAATCCAGTCTTGGGAATTATTCAAAGTATGGATGGTTTTGACTTGGAACTTTTTGAACCTCCCACATGATTTCAAAGATGCTCAGTATAGCAAAGTTGAAGGTCAGATGTTAAACCAAAACTTTCGCATTTGATGTTTTGCTCAAAAGCTAATATAATTTGAACTACCCAACCAACCATCGTGAGGTTTTGTCTTTGGCATAGAAAAAAATTGACTTAGTGATTTCTTCACCTGGTTCTCATTGCTCTCTAAGCTTTATTAAGTTACAAATCATAATTATCATGTGTAAAATTGTGTTAGGGCCTTGAGATGATGGGGATATCACACTCTGTTTCTTCAAGCTTCTTCTTGGATGGAAAGAATTTCTTCTTGCTTGAGGAGTACTTTATGCCTTTCTTGTCAAGGCGTCCCAACGCACTAGTGACCTTGCGAAAAAGCAAACCAACTTCTTCTTCACTATGACCATCATCTTCTTCTTCTTCTGCTTTGTAGTCCACCACGATGATTTTTCTTGGATGTGGACTTCATTTCTTTTGATGAGCTTACTTTGAGAGCAATGTCATTCTTCCTTGAAGAAATACATTCATCCGGTGTGATGTTCATGTACATCTCACATGCATTGATCTTGCAAAGTACACTGAAAGGAGTTGCCTTTATGAGGTCGGTTTGATGAAGATACGTGACGATATGTAATGGGAAATAGGGTTCCCGATCTTCCGAGAGGTATGGATAAGTCGGTTTAGGGGTGGAGAACTCGACGTTGGTGAATGAGGCTTCGAGCATTCGATCGAAACCTTGCAATCACTACACCACTGCTCCGATGGTTGTCAACCATGTGATGCGTGCAATCAACCTCACCAAGAAGGCTATTGTTACAATGCAACCGAGAGAACACAAGCAAGAACGAGGAATAAAAGCAATCAAGATTAATCTTGTGCACAAGATGGGGTTTCACAAACTGGTGACAGCGAAACTATTCACGACAAAATAATCTAAGCAAAACTCCCCTAATCTAATGACAAATACAGAATATATACATGGGAGAGGTATAGGGGGTGGCCAAGGGGGTGGCCGAGCAACCCTAGGGCATCCAAGGCCAGCGGTCCAGCAGCACCCTGGTAGATTATGATTGTTGTGTTGTTTTGAAGATTCCCATAGACTTTGAGCTTTATTTGGGCCTGAGACCATATGCATTGGAAAGCTTATGTCCTTAGCTTTCCATTAATATGTAGAACGCTGGAAACGGAGTCCGTATGTGGCCTGGGTGTCCGTTTTACTGAGGCCTACTCCAGTAGTCCGAACATGCCTCGCAAACAAATTAAACCTCAACTCGGATTGGACTTCAAACTCTATCTTCTCTTGGGCCTTGATCTTATGCATGTTGTACATGTTCTCATCAATGTGGCCATATTTGTCAACTAGGAGGAGGTCCAATATTCTTCTTGCCACATCGGCCACAGTAATTTGAGTCAAACCATGACCATTAATTTCCTCTACAAGAATGTTCAACTGTGAGTACATTTGATTTGCATTTCATGAGGAAGCATGCGAAAATCATTAAGTTTTTTGCTAAGCATGCTATGACATTCCTCTCTCTCACTCTTGGTTCCCTCATGAAGAGCGCAAATCTCTTCCGAAGGCTTATGAGCATCCTTGATGTTCCTCACGTGATTGAAGACATCCTTGCTCAAGCCATAGATAAGAATGTTATGAACCTTGGCATTCCACCTCTCGTAACTAAGCTCCTTCAGTGTGGGCTTGTTCATATCAACTATGGCCGGGAAGCCGGTGATGGCAGCGGTATGAATCGATGTGTCAATGGCTTCCATGTAGGACTCCATACGGATCTTCCAATATAGGAAGTCCTCGCCATCGAACATGGGAGGGGGTACTTCCCCACCAGACATCTTGCTCAAGGTGGTGAAGTCTCAAACATTGAGCACTCAGCTCTGATACCAATTGAAAGGATCAAGATGTCAAAGAGGGGGGTGAATTGGACTTCTAATTTTGAAACTTGAAATTAAACCCTAACAAACAGATCCCATTTTACCCTAGCGCCAAACTAAGTGTGACTAGAGTTCTACATGATAACAAAAGTTTTGCAACCTAGAGCCAAGCATGCAAATCTAAGAATGTAAATTGCGGAATGTAAATTGCATGAATGTAAAGAGAATAGATGACACGTCGATCTTTTCCTTGAGGTATTGAGGAGTCATGACTCACCCCTAATCCTCGTTTGGTGCCCCTCACAAGGCCTTGCCCACAGGTAGCACACAAGGAGCTATGGCCTCTCCCTCAGAAGGAAAAAGGATGGCAAGGTGACCTTCGTAAAAGTCAAGCAACCTCTTCATCCGCAGACGAAGTCCTCTCTTCGGGATGCCCTTCTCCACTCTGCAATGGTGGGCTCAAAACCGCTCACAATGCCCTTGCAAGGGCCTTCTTCCGCTTGTCCCACAATCTCCAAGAAGCTCACGGAAGGTACGACTCGCAAGCCGTCTAGGTGATCGCGATCACCAAAAGTAACAAGCCTTGGTCTTCATTTGATTAAACTCACACTCAAGGAGTTCTCTTTTTTTTCATGTCTCTTGCCCCAAAGCTCAAGAATTTGTGTGGAATTGGTGATTGGGTGACCTTTCTGTGTGTATGTGTTTTCTGGTCGCAAAGGTGGTAAATAGAGGGGGGGTTCCTTTACATAGAGGCTAGCTCAAAAACTAGCCGTTACTATACGAAATACGCATTCTGCACAACCATCAGACGGTCCGATGGTGGGACCATCAAACAGTCTGATGCGCGTATTTTTCAAATACCCCAAATTCCCTGACTGCCTACAGACCATCAGACGGTCCGATAGTTGCACCATCAGATGGTCTGATGCACGATGAAGCCCAAAACATGCAGTGGCGAACCTCCATGTCCAACTGATTTGATGGACCATCAGACAGTACGATCGGACGGTCTGATGCATGAAATGGCCTGGGAACCAGCTGGAAGGACTCCCTGTCTAACTAGTCCAATGGACCATCGGACGGTCCAATGGTCACTAAAACACTGCATTTGAACTATTTTGAATAGAAGAGAAGTTTGAGGGAGTTTCTTTTGATCGAAACTAAAAAGGTGAGTGTGTTACAGCACATTTTAAGTATTTGAGCTTTAGGACTAAGTTGCACTCAAGTTTGAGTAAACTTTGGGCGAAAGTCTTTCAAGCTACTCACCTTGACCCCACTTGATAGTACAACCCATCTAAAAACTAGCAAAAGAATCTCTAAGTGCCCTTCTTTTGACTTTACGGCACCTAGAGCTATTAATCCTAGATCTTCTCACTAGAAAGTCCAAACAATAGCTGTCCATCAAGAAATTCGAGTTGAGGGGTCTCTTTTGGTCAACCAATGAGCACGATATAGAATATAATCATTTCATGTCATGAACTCATCAGTAACAAAATAAAGTTGTCATTAATCACTGAAACCTCTAGCTCTTAGGGTCATGTTTCTCACACTTTTTTTGTGTTGGTGGACTAGTCACCTTTGCCTGTTAGTTTGATTCTCACGAACATCTTGCCATGTTTGTATGGCTATTGGCAAGTTATTCATTTGGCTCATTTTGTGTTGCTTAGCATGCCTGGTTAGCCTCTTGTACTATTTTGTGATACTCATGAACACCATGCCATACTTGCTTCGGCTTGTGACATGCTATTCATGTGGATCGTCCTTGTGTGCTAGTTTTAGTTATTATTCTCTTTGCATCTATGAGTCCTTGTATATATGTGCTTACTTTGTTTTGTAGGATTCATGACTTGTGCTTAATGGCACAAGTGGCACGTTCCACAAGTAGCCTACGTTATGCATGATTTCCTGCTCTAACCCCTAACTTGAGCCAATGGACATTTTTAGTTCATTGGTATCTTCTCTCTTTTTTTGTGTCTAGTTGTTGATGCTTGGTGGCTCAAGTTGAAGGGGAGTACCACTCTGCTACAACAACCTTGGAGGAGGACACATGTACCACTACTTGCACTTCTACTCGTGCTCCACTTCTACAAGGACCACACTAGTACTTGCAGAGATGGACCCCCTGAGGACACAGAGGAGGTGACCTTAGCACGTGCATGCACCCTAAAAGGTCCAACAGTATTGCCTTCAACTTTTGAGCTTGTCAGGTATGTGATGTGGTTTTTTGTCTTCCCTTGGGAAGAATTTGGTCTTGGTCTCTTGGATGGCTTTTCTGCATGTTTGGATCATATCATGCATTGCATTAATGTAACATATGCATTTTCACCTCACTAGCACTAGAGCTCTTCTGGAATGACTAGTTAGTACTTGCTTGTGCTAGATTGTACAATGCTTGCATGATCATGGTTGGCTAAGCTCCTTGAATTTGTCTAGTATCTTTTGTAGGCTAAGTCACTTTTATTTCCTAAAAATCAAAAACCATGATCACCACTTGGCTTGGCTACGTAGTATGTGTAGAATTGTTGGATGCTATGATATCTTTTCATACATGGATATGCTAGTTGTATGCCTTTGTTAAGTTGTTGCCTAAGCATTTATGACACCCTGCCCAAAATTGAAATCTAAACTAAAACTATTTACAAGTGGTGTCTTGTGAGCTAAATTGAAAAGATCCAGGTGGGTTTGCTTGTCACATTGACTCAGTTTGAGACAGCTTGCCTTTGCACTTTGGCAAGAACTTGGACTAATTTGTGAATGACTAAAACCTTGTCTTAAGTTTCTGATGGTTCTCTGAACCTAGGTTTGGCATTGGTTGGTAAGAAGTGGCTCGACAAGTAAATGACCCCTGCCACTAAACTAGAACTTGCTTATGATTCACAAGTTATTAATTCTGAATATTGGAAGTCTCTAAATTGCTTATGGCTTATTGTATATGCTTTGGTTGAGAGTAGCACACCTTGTATACATTGCTAGCATCTTGCTGTTCATGCCTACCTTGCTAGGTGCTATTCATGTTGGTGATGCTTTCTTTTTAACAACCCTGAGAAACATGCTCTTGATATGTATACGATAGATTCACTCGAGCTTGTTGTATGCTTCCTTGCCATCACTTGCTCTGTATGCTAGAGCTCGTATTTACTAGCTTTTCATCCCTGTCGTGCTCTTCATGGTACACTCTCTGTATTTCATGGCATATTTTGAGGGGCATTTATATATTTTAGGAGGAATTGAGTTCTATGAACCCTTGATGTGTCCATTGTCAACAAGGGAGGGAATATTGACTTCTGGAAGAGATAGTGGACAAAGGGGAGAATTATGTAGAGATCTAGTTGAGGGGGAGCCTTGCATTCTTTTTCCATTTGTGAGGATGCATTTCAGGGGGAGTTGAGCCTTTAGCATGCTCTTGCATTAGTGTGTTGAGCCTTTTGCCTATTTCTCGAGGAGCCGATGCTTTGCCAAAGCAAGACTGCGTTGATCCAGTCTACCTCTTTCTTGAGGGGTCCTACTTTAGTTTGATCAAATGTGTTGAGCAGTTTCCTTTGTATTAGGGGGGGTCGATCATTGGCTTTGTTTTGTTGCCTTGATTTACCCTTTCTTTGTTTGTGTTTGGTTTTTCGGCATTTTGAGCAACTTATTCTTTTCTTCTTTCTTTTCGTTTTATGCTTTCCTTCTTGTCTTTGTTCTATTTTAGGTTACAGGTTATGGGTGTTTATAATGCACTCATCAAGGTGGAGATTAAGAGCCAATGGACAGACCTCGCTGCTCTCATGGTGTGATGAGTGATTGTCAACTAGCAAAAGTCCTCCAATGGACAGGAGGCCCTCCGATGGACTAGAGGTAGAAGATGAAGACCCGGATGGACACGAGTAGAATACCTCGATGGACTGAGGCAAAGGCTCAGTGTTTGTCGGTCATGGGAGCTCGGTACACGGAGGGATGGATTGGCAACGGTGGTGTAAGTCCTCCGATCGACAGTGAGGATGCCCCGATGGACTAGAGAAGTCGGTTACATCCATGGTGCTCCAATCCAACTGAGTGGCGCAATGACGTGCGAGAGTGCTTTGGAGGCTTTGGCTCAAAACTGCCACCCATGCTATCCCAGCCTTGGTGAGTTGGGCCATGACTCACCAAGATAGAAGAGATGGGCCAAATCTAGCCTAGGTGGAGACTTCCTAAAGTTTCCCAGTTTCTAACTTCAAAACCAGGGGCTGATCGCAGAATGGACTACTAGCCACGTGGTGAAAACTGAGGATTGCGTGGAACTTACGATGATTAAGGCTTCATCGTGGTCGTCCGTCCCGAAATATCTTGTATTCTTTCATTTTAGCCCCTCACAGCATTTCCATGTGTAGGGACCTAAGTGCAAAACAGTCCAAACAACACTAGGGTATAAATAGGTCAAGGGCTAGTCATTGGAACCTCCTCTTGGCTAGTTAGGGTTTGCTTGGTAGAGTGATTTTCGTCCCTAAGTTAAGAGCTTCATTTCTAGAGAGGTTGGAGTAGGATTTATCCTCCAAATCAAGAGGGAACGTGCGGGTGGTTGCTTGGTACAAAATCCTTGGTGTAATTTGAATCTTGAGACCCTTTTGGGCTATCTAATCCAAGTGATTTCGTGCAGCAAGCTTGTGTGCTTCTCCTCCCCTTTTCCCTTTGGTTTTTGGCTCCAATCCTTGGCTGTTTTGGTGTTTTCTTTTGACAAGCTTGGATCCTTTCTATTGCTAGTGTTTTGGACTTGCTAGGATATGGAGATTAAGTCTTTGAACATCTCAATCCTACTGGATTGCCACTAGCAAGTCATTCTTGAGTTTTCCTCTTTCTTGCCCAACTTTTCCCATCTTCACAAGATCTGAAATACCCGCTAATCCCATGATTTTTTTCAATAGATCTTTTGGGAAAAGCTTGGGAATGGTGCTAGCATAGTCTGTCCAAAATTTTGTGAAGATTGGAGAAGCTTTGGTTAAGATTTGGGTTTGGGAGCTCAAGAACCAGGCTGGTTTTCTGTTAAACTGTAGACAGTCAGCTTCGAGGCCCCGAACAGTCCACCCCTTTAGCAAATACAAACCTTCTCCAATTGACCTCAAATTTTCTCGAGTCCTTCCTATACATGTCAAGAAGCTCTAGTTAAAATTTCATGATTTTTGGAGGTTGTTTGATTAGGTTTTGGCATTTCTTTCTTCGTGTTCGTCATGCTGTTTTCTGTCAGTTTTTGTACTGCGGACCGTCCACTTCCAGGCCTCGGACAGTCCGCCGTAGCTCCTGTTTTTGCTCTTACGAAGTGCATTTGTTGTTCCCATTGATTGGCCACTTGGTCCCTCTACTGCATGCCCATACTCTCATCCTTTGATCATGCAAATGGAGCACACCTAGGTGTGTAGAGTGGCTGGTAGAATCTCGGTGCCCGATTCTTCAGGTTGCTTGTTTAGTGTTTGTTCTATTGGTTGTTGAGTGTGTGCTTCCGCTCTTCGCTTGGTATGTATCGTTTTAGTTGATGGTACCAAGTGCTTGCTAGATATGTATCTGTTCAGCGGACGGTATCTAGCCGATTTTCAGAGTTATTCAAGTTTGGGGTTTGAATTTGAGTTTTTCGCTGCTCCTATTCACCCCCTCTAGGCGCACTCTATGGTCCTACAACCAAAAGATCCACCACCAAGCCCGGCCCTGCCCCATAAGCCGAAAGAAGCTGAAGACCCCATTGTCTCAACTCAGCCGCAGCTAGGCATCGTCATCATCATCCTCGATCGAGATGACTCAAAATGAAGCCTCTGAGCCCAGTGGGAAGTGAAACCGCATGGTCGGTCATTAGTTGTGTCTAGTTCTCCTCTTATACTTATAGGATCGAGATGTGCGACTAGAGGGGGTTGAATAAGAGCACTTGAAAACTCAAAATAACAACCCTCAAACTTGGTTTACTGAAAAGTCACATGAACCCACGTTAGACACTGTCCACTAATCAAATATGTGTCTAGCAACTGCAAGGTGCCGTCCACTGAAAGGATATGCACTAGGCGGGAAAGAGCACCCAACTCAACGACCACAAATATCCCAAGACATGGTGAGTATGGGGGATAAATATCCCCTGGGTCCTCATGGCCTGGATTGAAGACATGGGTCATTGATGGTCCTCAAAAGGCCAGACGGTAGATTTCATGGGCCATCTGATCGACTTAAGCTCATAAACGGAAAAGGATGAGCACAACTTGGCGATCAAGGCAAGTATGATGCGATCCAGGAAAGCATGAAGAGAGTACATGACTCGGACTCTACCTCTCAAGATTATGGGACTCAAAGATGGAAACGATGTAGCTCGCAGATTCTACGTGATCAGTTGTAATCTAAACTGTCTAGGAAATACAGAGAGAACCTGACTTGTAACCGAAGAACCCATCAGCCTATATAAGGCGGGTGAGGGACCCCTACGTAAAGATCATCATACAATGCATCACGCCATTACACACAAAAACCCTAGCCAACCGCGCTCTCATTGTATTCTCGAGAACTTAGATCAATACAATCAGCCACAAATAGGACGTAGGGTGTTACGCTTTCCGCAACCCGAAGCTATATCAATCTTATTCTCGCCGCGTTTCACACAAACCATCGAGCTACGGTCGATCTCGCCAACCACAAAAGCACTACGTGAGACATCCCGTGGTGCATTGTCGGTACTAAACACCAATAATTGGCGTGCGAGATAGGGGAGGCGACATCGACCTCTTCGCTAGCTCCATGGCCAGTAGCACTAGCAACTTCACCAAGATCTCTCTAGGTGAGATGATCCGCTTCAGATCGATCTCGTTCATAGCTGACAAACACAGCAATCTCCACCGCGTCGAGGGTGCTCCAGAAAAGGCAGGTGATTGCAACACCGCTGCACCGACTCAGAAGCCACCCTCAGTCGTTCCCACAGCAAAATTTCTCTACTCGCCATCAAGATTGAGTCAGCTTCGACGCCGACACACTCCGCGTTGACTCATCCTTGAGCTCCAGCTCCCCGACCCATCGTCCAACCTTCCTCGGCCTTGACCGCTTCGTCGGGAACAAGGCCGCCGAAGAAATCCGCGAGCAAACTCAGCTCGGACTCATGACACATCATCTCGGGGATGGCTGCATGCAGATCTGCACCAACTCCTCCACCCCACGTGGCCGCTACATCATCTCCAACTCAGCATACTTCGCTTCCAACTTCCCCAACTCGGGTCTGGACCAAGATCAGTTGGGGAAAGGGTGGCATTAGTCGGGAGTTCACCGCCCCCCCCTCGCCCCCGCAAGGCTCCCATCCTCGAGGCCCACTACAAGGGTCCGGTCTCACCTCTAGTAGTAGGGAGAGCCGGGTCACATCCTAACACCACTGCAACGCACTAATAGCTCCTCTCTCGTGCTTTTGTTCCCCTCAAAAACATCAAGGGTGCATGGGAGGCATTTGTACTAGAGCAACGGGCTGCATCACTCATCGACAATGACATCTTCAACGCAGCCAACATACCGCTGACCAACCTCAAGCTGGGGCTCATCATCAACTCCACCCCTACCGGAAGGACCGCCAGATGGCGCAGTTCACTTTCGATGGAGCCACTGGTGGTGCCTTCGTCAACACCCGCGTCGCTAGAATAGCATCAGCCGCTGAGAGCCAATGGACCGGCTCCATCGCCTCTAGAGTGATGAGTGATTGCCAACAGAAGCCAAAAACCCAGATGGACTTGGGCACAAGACCACCGATGGACAGGAGGCCCTCCGATGGACTGCAGGTAGATGGAGAAGAAAGTCCTCCGAAGGACTGGAGGCATGCTCGGTGTCTGTCGGCCATGGGAGTTTGGTACACGGAGGAGCGGCATGGTGACGACAGGAGTAAGTCCTTCGAAGGACTACGAGGCTGCCCCGATGGACAGGGGATGCCAGGCGCCACCGCGGTGCTCCAATCTGAGTGCGTGGTGCGAAGACGTGCGAGGGAGGCCTTGGTGACTTCAGCTCAAAACCATCAACCAAGTTACCCAAGCCATGGTGAGTTGGGCCTTGACTCGTCAAGATAGAGAAGATGGGCCAAATCCGGCCCAAACGGAGACTTCCTAAAGTTTGCCGGTTTCTAACTTCAAAACCAGGGGTGGATCGCGGATTGGACTGCTGGCCACATGGAGAACATCCGAGGATTGCGTGGAACTTACGAAGATCTAGACTTCATCGTGGTCGTTCGTCCCGAAATATCCTGTAATCTTTCATTTGAGTCCTTAGGGTTTGTCTATTTGTAGGGACCTAAGTGCAAAACTATCTAATCAGCACTCGGGTATAAATAGGTCCAAGGCAGGTCATTAGAATGACTCTTGGCTGCTAGGATTAGGTTTTGGTTTGTGATTTTCGTCCTTAAGCCTTGAGCTCCATTGTTAGGGAGGTCAGAGTAGGATTTAGCATCCTAATCTAGAGGGAAGGTGAGGATGGTTGCTTGGGATGAATTCTTGCTTGTATGCTGAATCTTTAGACCCTTCTTGGGCATTTAATCGAAGTGAATTCGTGCAGCAACCTTGTGGTCTTCTCCTCCCCTTCTCTCTTTGGTATTTGGGTCCAATCCTTGGCTTTTAGATGTTTGTTTTCACCAAGCTTGGAATCCCTTCTCTTGCTGATGTTTTGGATTTGCTAGGATATGGAGATCATGACTTAGTTCATCTCAATCCTGCCGGATTGCCACGAGCAAGCTTCCTTTGTGTTTTCCCCTTTCTTGCCCAAAGATTGCCATCTCACGAAATCTGAAATTCCCACTGATCCCTTGGTCACCTTGAGTTGATTTTTTGGGAAAAGCTTTGGAATAGGGTCTAGATAGCCTGTGCAAAATTTCGTGAAGGTTGGACAAGGATTGGTCTGGTTTAGGTTGGAAAACCCCATGTCTATGACTCTACCGGACAATCCGGCAGAGGCCACCGGACAATCCGGTTCCACCGGATAGACCGGCAGCGCCCACCAGATAGTCTGGTGTGTGGGTCTGCCTAGGCTGTGCCACCGGATAGTCTGGCAGCAGGCACCGGATAGTTCGGTTGCACCGGACAGTCCCGTGTTCGACACCGGACAATCCGGTCCTGCAAGGGAGCTGTGGTGATTTTCGCTTCTTGGTTTTTCTGCTGTGTTTCTACTTCAAATTGTTGCATTCCCCACTTTTAGACTATTTTCTTTGCTTGCTGTGAGTCAGTGAGACACACCTCGGTGCGGTGAGTGTCATATGACGGTTTTTGCAAAGTTCGTTGCCTCGGAGCCATTCTTAGTCGGATCTTGATCGTTCTTGCATTGGTGCGTATCCTCTCAGTGGACGGCACCCTTGCACTGCTATGCACGTATCTATTCAGTGGACGGTGCCTAGTTCTGTTTCTCTTGAGCTTTGCAGAGCACCTTCTTGAGGGTTGTGATTTTGAATTTTTAAGTGCTCCTATCCAGCCCCCCTCTAGTCGCACGTCTCGGTCCTACAATTGGTATCAGAGTCGGTTAGGTTTCTTCATACCTTTACCGATGAGAAACTAGTAGCGACTATGACTCACTCCTAGAAGATTCCGGTCCTCGGCTTCGATGGCTACTCCTACTGGAAGGGTAGGACGAGAGCATTCTTGCTTAGCCAGGGCCAGGACATATGGGATGCTACTCAGAGTGCGAACTTTGTGGTGCTTCCAATTGCTCAGCGCACTACCCCAGCGATTGTGGCTCAGCATGAGGTGAATGCCAAAGCTGTTAACTTGCTCTTCTCAGGACTTGGTCCGGTTGATTATCAGAGAGTGAGCCACCTCGAGACTGCCCGTCAGATCTGGTCCCTACTGAGTGCACACCATGAGGGCACTGCTACTATCAAGGGGTGTCTCGTCGAGACTTATAGGCGCGAATATGAGAATTTCGTTCAGAAGCCTGGTGAGTCCATCGATGACTTGTTTGGTCGTTTTCAATCGATCATCAACAAGTTGCGCGTTAACTCCATCCCTGAGAGGATCCCATACACCGACCATCAGTAGGCTGTGAAATTGCTGTATGCGTTGGACAGGAAGATATGGGAGATCAAGGTTAACTCGATCATCGAGTCTGAGGCCTATGAGACGATTGGAGTGGAGGCACTTTACAGCAAGCTCAAGGCCACAGAGGTGGATTACAAGTTGAGAGATTTTCTTGCTTGTACTGGCTCCAAGAGCCTAGCCTTGGCTTCTCCCTCCAGTGAGGCCACTACTAACACCCAGCTTCATAACTTTTCATTTTCTGCTCTTATGTCTATTACAGAGGAGCAGTTAGCGTCACTTGGGGATGGTGAGCTTTGCCTGGTGTCTAGCCGCTTTCAGCGCGCCTTTGACAATTAGATGAGCAAGAAGAGGGGCGAGAGGCCCAAGTGCTTCGAGTACGAAGAGGTCGGCCACTTCATCGCCGAATGCCCAAACAAGCAGAACAGCTACTACAAGAAG
The DNA here is from genome assembly GCA_030272315.1 of Paspalum vaginatum. Taxonomy (NCBI): domain Eukaryota; kingdom Viridiplantae; phylum Streptophyta; class Magnoliopsida; order Poales; family Poaceae; genus Paspalum; species Paspalum vaginatum. The sequence goes on along the minus strand of CM059019.1, from coordinate 11,157,628 downwards.
GGCAAGAACCACTCCCGCAACTCCAACAAGTACCACTCCGGCAAGCACGACTACGGCAAGCATGACCACACCAAGCACCGCTCTAGTAAGATCAGGAACTTTAGGAAGGCTTTCAAGAGCTACCAGAAGGACAACCGGAAGCGAGACAAGGCTTTCTTCTCCAAGCTTGGTGATTTGTGCGGCGGATCGTCCTCCTCCTCCTCGTCTTCAGTCAATCTCAAGCGATGAGGAGATCATCACCAAGCGGGACAAGAGGAGGGACCAAGGCAGTCTAGCTGGACTCTGCTTCGTCTTCACTAAGTCCAAGCGCAAGCAGAAGATGCACCGGAGATCCTTTTGCTCCATGGCGCTAGAGGACAAGGACGACAAGGGCAACGACAATGACTCCTCTGATGAAGAGGTAACTCCTAAGCAAACTGAAATTCTTTAGATGTTGGAGGCAAACAGTCATGAGTTGAAAGCCCAGGATAAGATGTTGGAAAAGGCAGCCAAGAAGCTGCAGAAGCAGAAAGCTAAGCTTGCTGATGTTTTAGCTGAGATTGAGAGGCCTAGTGAGCTTGAGTTCCCTACCTATGAGACTTTGATGAGAGATCTCTGTGTGCAGAAGAACAAGTACGCTCATCAGGAAGAGGAGATGGATAGGCTGAAGGTAGAGCTAGGCAAGCTCCAGTCTAAACTGGATGAGCCTATTTTGAGTGATGATCCTGAGTGTGAGATGTGTCCCCGCCTGGCTGTTGACATAGCTGAGCTGAAAGTGAGCTGTGAGGGATAGCTCAAGGAGTTGGAGGAGCTTAGGGCTAGACCCATGCTTTTGGGTGCGTGCATGGTCTGTCCTACCTTGAGGAGTGAGATTGAGCAGTTGAGAGCTGACTTTGAGGTGATTTCAGCACCCCCTGACACTTGTGAGAACTGTCACACTTTGAGGTTGATGTTGGTGGATAGGGATGCCACCATTAAGAAGTTTGAGATGTCTGCTCCCTCTATTCCCCTCTAGACTGTCCCACTTGTGCTGCCCAGACTTTAGTTCTGGAGGATCTAAGAGAGGAGAAATAGACTTTGGTTGATGAGAACAACCGGTTGAGAGAGGTGCTCAGTTGGATGTATGCTAGAGAGCCCCAACTAAGGATGATTTTAGAGAGCACCAAGAGAGCTGAGGGTGATATGAGTGGACTGGGGTTAGGAGAGTGCAGTACTTCGGGTGAGAAGAAGAGTTCCCTGACTAGCTTAAGACTGCCTCTCCTCAGCCTAATCCTACTGTTGATGGGGTTTACCAAGAGCCTCCCAAGGTTACCCCAAAGAAGCAGTTCTGGACACCCAAGCCCTCATAGGCTAAGTTGGACAGTGTAGTGACTGAGATCCTCAAGCCTCCAGTAAGCAAGGAGAGAGTCCAGCAGCCTGCTCCACCCAAGGCTACTCCACCCAAGCCTAAGGCGTAGCCTAACCCCACTCCTAAGAGGCCTGTCTACCACTGTGACATTTGCCAACAGAATGGCCACTTGGAGGAGTTTTGCTTCAGGAGGAAGCGAGCTGAGAGGCACGAGAGAGCCTGGGGGAACTAGGATCAGTTCTACCATGGTGGTAGGCAGGATCCTCCCCATCGCGGTGAGATGAGAGACCACTTTGTTCGTGGTGAGAGAGGAGGCGGCTTTCAAGGCCGTGCTCCTGGTGGTGAGAGACGCTTTGCTGGTCGAGCTCCTAGTCGCCTTCAGCTTGGCTATGGACCTCGTGACCGAGGCTTCAGAGGTAGAGGGTTTGAGAGCTCACGCTTTGGAGGTCGTGGGTACCCAAATAGTCGTGATGCTTACCTTGACTATGCTTTTCCCACTTTTGAGCAGATGGCTCGGCACTGGTTCAGCAGTTTTACTAACCCCAGTGCCGGACCATTTGCGCACACTTGCTTTTCTTGATTTAGCAGGATCGAGGCCTGGAGGACATATGGATCATGGACTCCGGATGCTCTAGGCACATGACAGGGCACCGCAGATGATTCTTCAGCCTCAACCACATGAGCACCAAGGAGTACATCACATTCGGGGATAATGGTCAAGGTAAAGTGTTGGGTGTTGGTTCTATTGCGCTTTCTGGCAAGCTTTCCCTGAGAGAAGTTGCTTTGGTGAGGAATTTGGGGTTCAATTTGGTTTCTGTCTCGCAACTTCTCAAGGAAGGGTTTGAGGTTCGCTTTAAGGAGGGTTCTTCTTGTGTGCTTGATGCTAAGGAAAAGCTTGTTTGTCGGCTTTTGCCCTATGGGTAGGTTTTTAAGGTTGACCTTGCATCTGTTTCTGGCCCTCCTCGGTGTTTGGTAGCTGGTCCTTCTACTGATATTTGGAAGTGGGATAGGAGGCTTGGCCATTTGAGTTTTTATCTGCTAGCCAGGTTGAGCTCAATGGGTCTGATCCGAGGATTGCCCAATTTGAAAGCAGAAAAGGACTTAGTGTGCCACCCCTGTCATCATGGCAAGATGGTTGCCGCTTCTCATGCGCCTGTCAATCAGGTGATGACCTCTTACCTGAGTGAGCTGCTGCATATGGACACGGTTGGTCTTGCTCGGGTACAGTCGGTCAGTGGGAAGTGGTATGTGCTTGTGGTAGTAGACGACTTTTCTCGCTTTTCATGGGTGTCCTTCATGGAATTCAAAGATAAGGCTTTCGATTTTGTTCGGGATCTAGTCTTGAGGTTAAGGTATGAGAGTCATAAGGCCATGAGGGCTATCCGCAGCGACAATGGTAGAGAATTTCGTAACTCTCATTTCGAAACCCTTTGTCATGACCTAGGTCTTGATCAACAATTCTCTTCTCCTTACCACCTTAGAATGATGTCGGGGAACGAAAGAACCGCACACTTGTTAAGATGGCGCGGACGATGCTTGATGAGCATAGGACTCTGCGACGCTTTTGGGCTGAGGCTATGAATACAGCCTGTTACATTGCCAACCGCATCTTCCTACGAGCTTTCTTATGGAAGACTTCATACAAGCTACGGTTCGGTAGGCAGCCTATCGTCAAGCACCTGTGTGCATTTGGCTGCAGATGCTTTGGCTCAAAAAGGGGAGGGCATTTGGACAAATTTGAATCTCACTGCATGGATGGCATTTTCCTAGGGTACGCCTCTAGCTCTAGGGCATATAGAGTGTGGATCCTTGATACCAAACAAGTGGTTGAGACCATTGAAGTTTCCTTTGATGAATCTATGCCTTGCATAACCCCTGCATTTGAGCTTTCAGGTGATGATGAAGAAGGCGCTCCCATCTTTGAAGATTAGGAAGGCAAAGTAGATGCTGGTGATGCAGGAGCCACTGCACCGGCTGCAGCTGCTACCCCCAGTGCTATAAGCTCTGAAGATGAAGGAGGACCCTTGCCTACGGCTTCCTCCTCGCTCTCCCGATGGTAAGGTCGAGGAGAGGCTGGCCCCGCTCAGGACGTAGGGGAGGAGACCTCCGAGATTGTTCCATCTCAGTAGGTCCAGCGGGATCACCCTCCTGATAGGATGATTGGAGATCTACACCAGCATGTCACACGCTCTTCGGTTAACTCTCTAGCCTTCTTCTGCCACTCAGCATTTGTTGCTTCTTTCGAACCCCGGGATGTGTCACATGCATTATCTGATCCTAGTTGGGTGAACGCCATGCTTGAGGAATTGGAGAACTTTGAGAGAAACCGTGTCTGGGATTTAGTTGAACCTCCACCAAACTGCCACCCTATAGGAACCATGTGGGTCTTCAAGAACAAATAGGGTGAGGATGGGATGGTTGTGAGGAACAAAGCGAGATTGGTTGCCCAGGGTTTCTGTCAGAAGGAGGGGATAGATTATGAGGAGACTTTTGCTCTTGTAGCTCGTTTAGAAGCCATTAGGATTCTGCTTGCCTTTGCTGCCTCTAAAGGCTTCAAACTACAGCAGATGGATGTCTAGTCAGCCTTCCTAAATGGTTACATAGAGGAGGAGGTATATGTGAAACAACCTCCTGGCTTTGAGAGTGCCAAGTTTCCAGACCGCTGTATAAGCTGAGAAAAGACCTTTATGGTTTGAAGCAAGCTCCAAGAGCTTGGTATGCTAGGTTGAAAGCTTTCCTGCTCAAGTCTGGGTTTGTGATGGGTTCAGTAGATAAGACCTTGTTTCTGTTGAGTCGAGGCGGTGACACCCTTCTATTTCAGATATATGTTGATGACATTATCTTTGGTGGTTCATCTCACACTTTGGTGTCTAAGTTTGCTAAATAGATGAGCAGTGAGTTTGAGATGAGTCTCATGGGTGAGCTCCAGTTCTTCCTCAGGCTACAGATCAAGCAAGGCCCAGAAGGAACCTTCGTCCATCAAGCCAAGTACACGAAGGACATTCTGAGAGTCCCATGGCGACTCCCATGTCAACACAGAGGGCACTTGATGCAGATGAAGAAGGGGAGGTGGTGGACCAAAGAGAGTACCGATGGATGATCGGCTCACTTCTATACCTGACGGCGACCAGGCCAGACATTCAGTTCGTGGTCTGCATCTGTGCGCGTTTTCAGGCCTCACCAAGGACGTCACATCGTCAAGCGGTGAAGCGCATCATCAGGTACCTATAATACACTCCTGTGCTTGGTCTTTGGTTCTCTTCAGCTTCGATGCCCTCTCAGAGGGTATTCTGATGCTGATTTTGCTGGTTGTCGGCTGGAGTGCAAGTCTACTTCTGGCACCTGCCAGTTTCTCGGTTCTTCTCTTGTCTCTTGGTCCTCACGCAAGCAATCTAGTGTAGCCACTTCCACCACAGAAGCTGAATACATTGCTGCTGCTAGCTGCTGCTCCCAGCTGCTTTGGATGAAGTCCATGTTGAGTGACTTTGGTCTCAGTTTTAAGAAGATCCCTCTCCTAGTAGACTCTACTTCTGCTATCTCTGTAGCTAAGAACCCCATCTTGCACTCCAGAACCAAACACATAGATGTGAGGTTTCACTTCCTAAGAGATCACTATGAGAAGGGAGATATAGACTTGATCCATGTGGAGACCGAGAACCAATTGGCTGATATATTCACCAATCCTGTAGATCTTAGCGTGTTTGCTCGCTTGCGTGGGGAGCTTGGTGTTTGTTACCCCTTTTAGGTTGTGGTAACTTTGTTGTAGTTTAGGGTTTTGGTTTGCCTTTTCTTTGCTTTTCCTTATTTTTCTTGCATTTTGTATCATACCATGCATTGCATTGTAACATATGCATTTTCACTTACACTAGCACTAGAGCTCTTCTGGTATGACGAGTTAGTACTTACTTGTGCTAGATTGTACAGTTGCTTGCATGATCATGGTTGTCTAAGCTCATTGAATCTGTCTAATATCTTTTGTAAGCTAAGTCACTTTTGTTTCCTGAAAATCAAAAACCATGATCACCACTTGAGTTGGCTACCTAGCATGTGTAGGAATGTTGAATGCTATGCTATCTTCTCATGCTTGGATATGCTAATCGTATGCCTTTGTTAAGTTGATGCCTAAGCATTTAAGACACCTTGCCTAATTCTGAATTCTGAATTAATTTTGTTTACAAAGTGGGGTCCTATGAGCTAAATTGAAAAGATCCAGGCGGGTTCACTTGTCACACTGATCTAGTTTGAGATAGCTTGCCTTTGCACTTTGGCATGAACTTAGACTAGGCTAGGTATGACCAAAACCTTGTCTTAAGCTTCGGATGGTTTTCTGAACCTAGGCTTTGCATTGTTTGGTAAGAAGTGGCAAAAACAAGTGAATAACCCTTGGCATATGATCTGATTTGCTTGAAGTTAAAAATTGCTAAATCTGAAATCTGCAAGTCTCTAAATTGCTTATGGCCTGTTGAACATGCTCTGGTTGAAAGTAGCACACCTTGTATGTTTTGCTAGCATCTTGTTGTTCATGCCTATCTTGCTAGATGCTATTCATGTTAGTGATGCCTTCTTTTCAACAACCCTGAAAAACACGCTCCTGATCTGTATAAGATAGATTCAATTAAGCTTGTTTGCATGCTTCCTTGCCCTCACTTGCTCTGTATGCTAGAACTTGTATTTACTTGCTTTTCATCCCTACTGAGCTCTTCATGGTACACTTCCTGCATTTCATGGCATATTTTTAGGGGGAGTTGAGTTCTATGAACCCTTGATGTGTCCATTGTCAACAAGGAGGAGAGAATAGATGTTGACCCTCGAGGGGAGAGATGTTCCTAGGGGAAATTCATGGACCAAGGGGGAGAACTCTGTAGACATCTAGTAGAGGGGGAGTTTGAGCTTTTAGCATGCTCTTGCATTGGTGCGTTGAGCCTTTTGCCTCTTTCTGGAGGAGCCGATGCTTTGCCTAAATATGGTTGTGTTGAGCTAGTTTGCCTCTTTCTTGAGGGGTCATGCTTTAGTTTGATCGACTGCGTTGAGCGGTTTCCCTCATCTTAGGGGGTCAATCTTTGGCATTGTTTCTGTTGTCTCAATTTGACCTTTTCTGCTTGTGTTTGGCTTTTGGGCATCTTGAGCAACTTCTTTTTTTCTTCATTCTTTTCAGTTTTACACTTTTCTTCTTGTCTTTGCTCTATTTCAGGTTACAGGTAGAAGGTGTTGACAATGCACTCATCAAGGGGGAGACTTAGAGCCAATGGACCGGCTCCATTGCCTCTGGAGTGATGAGTGATTGTCAACAGTAGCAAGACCCAGAAGGACTTGGGCACAAGACCTCCGATGGACTGGATGTAGAGGAAATCTCCTCCGAAGGACGGGAGGCATGCTCGGCGTCTATCGGCCATGGGAGTTCGGTATACGGAGGAGCGGCATGGCGACGACAGGAGTAAGTGCTTCGAAGGACTGCGAGGCTGCCCCGATGGACAGGGGATGCCGGGCGCCACCGTGGTGCTCCAACCCGAATGCGTTGCGTGAAGGCGTGCGAGGGAGGCTTTGGCGGCTTCGGCTCAAAACAGCCGCCCAAGCTACCCAAGCCTTGGTCAGTTGGGCCACGACTCACTAAGATGGAGAAGATGGGCCAAATCCGGCCCAGGAGGAGACTTCCTAAAGTTTCCTGGTTTCTGACTTCAAAACCAGGGGCGGATCGCGGATTGGACTTCTGGCCGAGAACATTTGACGATTCCGTGGAACTTACGAAGATCAAGACTTCATCGTGGTCATCCGTCCCGAAATATCCTGTAATCTTCCGTTTGAGTCCTTAGGGTTTGTCTAGCTATAGGGACCTAAGTGCAAAACTATCTAAATAGCACTCGGGTATAAATAGGTCCAAGGCAGGTCATTAGTAGTGACTCTTTGCTGCTAGGATTAGTCTTTACTTGGTGATTTTCGTCCTTAATCTTTGAGCTCCATTGTTTGGGAGGTTAGAGTAGGATTTAGCCTCCTAATCTTGAGGGAAGGTGAGGGTGGTTGCTTGGGACGAATTTCTGCTTGTATGCTGAATCTTTAGACCCATCTTGGGCATTTAATCGAAGCAAATTCGTGCAGCAACCTTGTGTTCTTCTCCTCCCCCTCTCTCTTTGGTTTTTGGGTTCAATCCTTGGCTTTTGGGTGTTTTTGTTGGCCAAGCTTGAATCCCTTTCCTTGCTGATGTTTTGGACCTGCTAGGACGTGGAGATCATGACTTAGTTCATCTCAATCCTACTGGATTGCCATGGCCAAGCCTCTTGTGGGCTTTCCCCTTTCTTGCCCAAGGATTGCCATTTCACGAGATCTGAAATTCCCGCTGATCCCGTGGTCACTTTGAGTTGATCTTTTGGGAAAAGCTTTGGAATAGTGTCCAGATAGCTTGTGCAACATTTTGTGAAGTTTGGACAAGGTTTGATCAAGTTTGGGTTTGAAAACGCCCTTTCTGCGACTCTACCGGACAATCCGGCAGAGGCCACCGGATAGTCTGGTTCCACCGGATAGTCCGGCAGCGCCCACCGGACAGTCCGGCGTGAGGCACTGTCTGGGCCGTGCCACCGGACAGTCCGGCAGCAGGCACCGGATAGTCCGGTCCCACCGGACAGTCCAGTGTTGGCCACCGGAGCTGCTGTGTTCTTCCCAGTTTGATTTTTCCGCTGTGTTTCTGCTCTAATTTTGTGCATTCCCCACTGTAAGACCATTCTCTTGGCTTATTGTCAGTCAGTGAGACGCACCTTGGTGCAGTGAGTGTCGTGTGGCGGGATTTGCATTGTTTCGTTGCCTCGATGCCATTCTTGGCTAGATCTTGAGTTTTCCCGCATTGGTGCATATCCTTTCAGTGGACGGCACCCTTGCGCTGCTAGGCACGTATCTGTACAGTGGACGGTGCCTACCTCTGTTTCTCTTGAGCTTTGCAGAGCATTTTCTTGGGGGTTGTGTTTTTGAGTTTTCAAGTGCTCCTATTCACCCTCCCTCTAATCGCACGTCTCGGTCCTACAGGCACAAGACCTCCGATGGACATGAGGCCCTCCGATGGACTGGTGGTAGATGGAGAAGAAAGTCCTCCGATGGACTAGAGGCATGCTCGGAGTCTGTCGGCCATGGAAGTTCGGTATACGGAGGAGTAAGTCCTCCGAAGGACTGCGAGGCTACCCCGATGGACAGGGGATGCCAGGGGCCACTGCGGTGCTCCAATCCGAGTGCGTGGCGCGAAGACGTGTGAGGGAGGCTTTGGCGGCTTCAGCTCAAAACCGTCAACCAAGTTACCCAAGCCGTGGTGAGTTAGGCCTTGACTCGCCAAGATAGAGAAGATGGGCCAAATCTGGCCCATGCGGAGACTTCCTAAAGTTTCTCGGTTTCTGACTTCAAAACCGTGGGCGGATCGCAGATTGGACTACTGGCCACGTGGAGAACATCCGAGGATTGCGTGGAACTTACGAAGGTCTAAACTTCCGTCCCAAAGTATCCTGTAATCTTTCGTTTGAGTCCTTAGGGTTTGTCTAGTTGTAGGGACCTAAGTGCAAAACTGTCTAAACAGCACTCGGGTATAAATAGGTCCAAGGCAGGTCATTAGAATGACTCTTGGCTGCTAGGATTAGGTTTTGCTTTGTGATTTTCGTCCTTAAGCCTTGAGCTCCATTGCTAGGGAGGTCATAGTAGGATTTAGCCTCCTAATCTTGAGGGAAGGTGAGGGTGGTTGCTTGGGACGAATTCCTACTTGTATGCTGAATCTTTAGACCCTTCTTGGGCATCTAATCAAAGTGAATTCATGCAGGAACCTTGTGTTCTTCTTCTCCCCCTCTCTGTTTGGTTTTTGGGTCCAATCCTTGGCTTTTGGGTGTTTGTTTCTGCCAAGCTTGGAAACCCTTCTCTTGCTGATGTTTTGGACTTGCTAGGACATGGAGATCATGACTTAGTTCATCTCAATCCTGCTGCATTGCCACGAGCAAGCTTCCTTTGTGTTTTCCCCTTTCTTGCCCAAAGATTGCCATCTCACGAAATCTGAAATTCCCGCTAATCCCTTAGTCACCTTGAGTTGATTTTTTGGGAAAAGCTTTGGAATAGGGTCCAGATAGCCTGTGCAAAATTTCATGAAGATTGGACAAGGTTTGGTCTAGTTTAGGTTGGAAAACCCCCTGTCTGCGACTTTACCGGACAATCCGGCAGAGGCCACCGGACAATCCGGTTCCACAGGATAGTTCAGCAGCGCCAACGGATAGTCTGGCAGCAGGCACAGGATAGTCTGGTTCCACCGGACAATCCGGTCCTGCCGGGGAGCTGCGGTGATTTTCCCTTCTTGGTTTTTCCGCAGTGTTTCTGCTTCGGATTGTTGCATTCCACACTTTCAGACTATTTTCTTTGCTTGCTGTGAGTCAGTGAGATGCACCTCGGTGCGGTGAGTTTCATGTGGCAGTTTTTGCAAAGTTCGTTGCCTCGGTGCCATTCTTGGTTGGATCTTGATCGTTCTTGCATTGGTGCATATCCTCTCAGTGGACGGCACCCTTGCACTGCTAGGCACGTATCTATTCAGTGGACGGTGCCTAGTTCTATTTCTCTTGAGCTTTGCAGAGCACCTTCTTGGGGGTTGTGATTTGGAGTTTTTAAGTGTTCCTATTCACCCCACCTCTAGTCGCACGTCTTGGTCCTATAGCCGCTACCTCAGCCACCTCTTCATCAAGGGGTCGATGGGGAGCCACATGAGCACATGGTATGTTGCCATAAGTCTCTCACATCAGAGGAAGATTCGACCATACCTGCGGCTACGGAGACCACAGCCATAACTTCCGATCCTTGCTCGGAGGAATCATCCAAGCTCCTCAATAATCAGATTAGCTCCCCTTAGAGCATGTCCCATCTCTTCTCCGAGATATTCGTTCATTGATGGGGAGCTGAAGGAGGAAGACATAGTCTCCGACAATGAGCCGACTGTCGCTAGTGAGACCCCATAGCAGCACACTGCACGCCAACATAGGAACCGACGCCATCACATCGCTGGGAACCGGGACCCAACCCAATTCCTCTCGCTTGATGGGGTGACTTTAGCCAATGACACCCTAGAAGAACAGGAATAGCACCAATGAAGGAATGCGCGAGGCGAGAGCACCAGGCTACCGATGTGGCCTGGATGGATTGCGACCGTGAACCACGTCATCAGGCGCCTCTCTGACATCCACCTATCATTAGGCGCAACCTATTTCCAGAATTCGAGACGATCATGTAATCTCCCAGTATGGCGGAACCGCCGATTTAATCCAGGCTAAGTACACCTGCCACCTCTGGCTTGTAGTGTATTTGGACCAAATCAAATCCGGTCTTCCGTCGAGCTACCCAAAAGGGCACTCGATGCAACCATCACCTAGGGATGCCGACATCACACACGTTAAGCCCTCGAAAGAGCCACAACAATTACAACAACCCATCATTTCATACAAACATAGATTGATTTGTTTTCAAATATTTACTCAAAATGAGGTACAATCATACTAAAATAGAGTTCTAAAATAATCTCGCAGCGGAAACCGTAACGTAATACCGATATACTCTTGCAGCGGAAATAAAACATCGAGCCATGACATTTAGCCCACCATTGTCATTCTCGATCATGAAGTTCCTGAAATAAAAATATCAACAACGTAGGGGTGAGTATGTGAGGTACTCGTAGGACTTACCCGTGGGCGGTTTCAACCCGACACATTTGAGAGTATGCAAGGCTTTTGGTGGACTTGACTCTGACCCGCGTAAGCTTACTAGAAGTGAGTCCTTACTTTCAAGTATCATTTATTTTTAAAGCATAAGCCTCATTTAATTCATTATAATTATCATCATGATCCATAATTCATATATCTCATCATCTCAACAAATATGTCATCATAAAGTAGCTTGCAGAAATGTAAACATACAAGTACAAACATGTAATATTAAAAGCATGATTAAATGAATAAGATATTAAAGTTATTACTACGTTGCCCGTGTGCGATACCGGCATTCTCACACCTGGTGAGCATCAGCGATTCGAATCGATTTTAATTCCTGGGAATAACTATCATGCCAAGGGTATATGTTTACTAGCCATTGCGTTCCCACATATAGCCCCCATCTCCACTTGTTCCATCCCAAGTTCGATTCCCACCCGCCATTCCCCAGGTTTAGCCCCCATGGAGTGATACCACGGCATCCCGAGTCAATCCTCCCATGAGTCAAGCGCCCCCTGGCCCCATGGTAGGAGCAAGTCTCAGTTCTTCGAATGGTTCAAGTAAGACTTTCATCGGTCCCATATCCCGGTTAAGCATTCTTGCAATGTTATGCCGATCAACAGGCGAACAGCAGACGGGCCTTAAACGACTCGGGCGGAGTCCACCAAACCATCCACATCATTTTTCATCGTAATATACCTCCATCTCCGCCCGGTCTCATTTTTTCATCACATCATATCATATAGCTTTCGCATTGAAATTTTTGTAAAATATTTTGAGTCCTATCATCTCGCGAGTGAATATCTTCACTCGTCTTCTACCGTCTAAGCATGGCTAAGCATGAACTTCGATCTATCCATTCTATATAGGATATCAGTTATTTATGCAGGTGGGGTTTCAAACAACTCTTGAACGTAAATGCACAATCAAATAAAGGGTGGTGAGATTCCCTAAGTAGGTGTATATGCCTAAGGGGCCTACCTTTGTTGTTGATAACTTGAACAAACTAAACTAAAGTTAGTTTGCCGGGTTGTGAGGCTTTGCCCCAGGCAACCCCTTGATCACTTGGACAACTCCTCCTTCCAAATACCACTTTAGGGGCCTCCATGTGGTATTTGGGTCTTAGTTGGTCTTTTGGACACCGTTGCTTGAAGTAGCTCCACGCACTTGCTTCTTGATCACGTATCTACAGTAAGCGTTGCTCTATGAATGACATGCATGATGCAATGAATAAAATGCGTGAATAGCAACCATACATACGAACAATCATCTATGGACGGACAGAAAGGTGATTGATAAACTACTTAAACAGAGAGTACTCTTATGGACGTAGAGCAAGCGTACAATCATAAAGTCACACTTATAGAAGCTACTGATGATATTGTCAACATGCTAACGATGTGATCCGATAAAAGCACGCGATAATTGTTTATATTACTAAGATAGGCGTGGTATGTTTATTTCCATTCAGCAAGTTATACGTAATTTGTCGTATGTTGAATTCTTGTTATTTATATTCAACAGTAACTAGGCATATGAGAATAGAGCATGCACAAAGTGTGAGGATCATCTATACATAACTTCATACATAACAAGTATATTAAAAAGGAGGAATCATAAACTAACAGACGCAAGCCCACTAACATCCCCTTTTTATTTTCTTTATTTCTAAACCTAATAAAATGATTATTAATGGACCCCTCAAGTAACAGCAACCAAAATTCATGAAAAAAAAATTCACAAGCACACTTACACAGTAACATAGCTTCAAGAGTTTTGATGGAATTTTTGCAGCACATTGAATAGCATTTTTCCATTTTATTCATTAAATCACCCTATCACTTGTCATTTTCAACACACATAGCAAACAGCAAGCAAAACACACGAAACATTATTTCTAGGCTACATTGGATCAAATGAGTACAATATAATTTCAATGGATTTTTCTGGACAAGTTTTGTGTGGTATATATTTTCATACTCTAAAAATACACTAAATACACACATAGGGGTGAAACAGTAATTAAACATTGCACGCTAGGGTTTCCAAAAATCAACATAGAGCTTAATCATCATATAAAAGCTACTGTCCAAGTTTCATAATTTTTGAAGGTGTTTAACTTTAGTTTTGCTAATTATTTAGGAAATCATAACATGCAAGCAATCAGGGGCAAAACAGTCATTTCATATAGCAAGGCTTAGTCCACTGTGTGAATCTATTCAGGAGCAATCCAACAAAATAAATTTCATATTTTTATGATTTTTCTACTAATTTCTAGAGCATTTTAAAGTTCATATGCCAAACCCTCAAAATGGACCTCTCCGTAATTAAACCTAGATAACAAGGGGTAGCAAACAATTATCCCTAGACTCAGCCAAGAGTATACCAATTTAGCATATATCTATGGTTAGATCTACAAAAATCCAAAGGCTCGGGTTAAAATGCTCAAATTTAATTGATTTAAGGGGTTATTGATAATTTTCACAAGACACAGCGCATAGTAAATAGAATAGCTAAAACACGAAGGGCTCTTCTGCAAAACTGACATCTTCTACCTTGCCCCTTCTTCCACATTCAGCCGTCGCACAGGGAGGGGCTTCGCGGGCTGCGCCAGCAGCGTGGAGGCCGGGGTTGGAGCCGATGCGCCCTGGGGAGGTGTTCCTGGCGACGGGGATCCCCTTCCCCAAGACGGCGTCGTGTGGGGAGGCATGGACGAGCGGGGAACAGCCGTGAACCTGCTTGGGCTGGGTGCCAAGAACGGTGGCAGCGCCAGCTCAATTTGGCGGCTGCGGCGGAGGGGAGGGGCCACGGGCGGAGCGCGCAGGCAGCGCGGGTGCGAGGGGAGCTTGGAGGGGGCGGAGTGGAGGCGCGGGGAGGCACGCAGGGGCCGAGCGTGAGCTGGAGCTTGGCTCGGCCGGCCATGGCGGGCGTTGCCCGTTAGCTCGAGGGTGGGCAGCAGGAGGACGAGGGAGGCAGAGGCAGGGAGCAACAGTGGAGGCCAGGCCGGGCTGCGAGAGGGTGTGGAGCGAGCGGATGGGTGAGCCGAAGGGAGCTGCTCGGCTTCCTAGTGAAGGGAGTGGGCGACGTGGTCGGCGCCATGGTGGGCAGGCCGCGCCTGCCGCGTGGGCGTGAGGAAGAAGAGGAGGAGGGAGGTGGCCGCGGCAAGGGACGAGTCCGCGAGACCGGTGTCGATGACAGGTGGGACCAAGTTGAGAATAAGCAGGTGGTCCATAGAACCGGGTCCGCAGGAGACGCATGTGGTTTTGCGAAACCGGGGGTGGACGGCGGTTTTCCATCCTGTCGGAATCGAGGCCCGATAGGTGGGACCCACACGTCATAGACTCAAGGGAAAAGGAAAAATCCCAAAAATGGAAAAATAGCGTTTCACCAGCTGGATACCCGTTTGAAAATCTCATATTTGAAGCATATACAAGCCTAATTTGGAGAAACTCGAAATACAATAACTGCTCTAAATTTTTTCCTCTACAATTTTGTTATAAGCTTGAATACTAAGTTAAGTTGAAGTTTTTGGTTCAAATTTGAATTTATGTTGCTGATCCTGGTTTGACCAACTGAACCCCTTTAACTTAGAAATTCCTAAAGTCATATTTGGACACATTTTCATGACAAATGTTATATAACATAGTTGTTCATTTCTTAATTTTGTACAACTTTTATATATAAAGTTTTGTATGATATGGAATTTTGCCTTAGATAATTTTGAATTTACCATTCAGGTCAAGGTTAGGCAGATTTCTGCTTTTTGCATTAATCGACTCAAAACTCCACATAAACCTTTGTGCATGTTACCACACTCAATAACAAAGTTGCTCCTCATTAAATTTTCTACAAGTTTGCTATAGAGAGTTTGGTCTAAATCACATTATATTTTGAACTACAAACACATATACATTCAAGGGTTTCGTCAAACTACAGCTTTACTTTATGTAAAACCTTTCTTGTTTTAAACTTTTGAGTGACCAAATGGGGTCCAATTACTTCGAGGTCAGGTGCATTTGAAAGATGATCAGTTTAATTTCATTTCATAGGAAGTAAGATATTGAAGTTCTATAGTGAAATCAAAAGTAATTTCAGAATGAAATTTGGGGAATGGCTGAAAATTCGGACTTGGGAATTTTTCTAAGTATAGGCTGCCTTGATTTAGTCTGAACTTTTGAACCACTTAACATCCGATTTTGAAAAGGGTCAACGTAGTAAAGTTGAAGGAAATATATTGAACTAAAACTTTTGTATTTGATGTCTTGCACGAAAACATATAGATTTTAACTACCCAACCAAACAACATAGGGTTTTGCATAATCCACTAGAATTTTTTTTTGACTTCGTGATTTATTTGTCTAGTTATTGTTCCTCCCTAAACATGATTAAGCCCTAACTCATAATTAGCTTTGGTCTAACTGCGTGTTAAAGCTTTTGATATGCCGGAGGCATCACACCCAGCCAGGTGGTACGACATCTCTTCACCAGGGCAGCGGACCACCTCCTGCCCGCACGGGGAGCTCCCGCTGCTGGAGACGCCCGCAATGCCATCATCGAACGCCACGTCACGCACCACAACATCGAGCAATCATGCACGCATCAACACGAAGACGAGCTGAAGCGCCAAGAGTACAATTGGGAAAATGGAGCTCCCCAGTGACACGAAGGTGGCTGAGCTCACTTGGGCGCGGGCTCCGTAAATAGCCCGACACCCCACCTTTCTGTCTACAGCCAACTGGGAGGCGGTTGCCACCGGTCTTTGCCTTGTCAACTAGACAATGCTCGTGGTGGAACCGAAAAAGAGCCGGCCCATGGATTGGTGGGCATCTCTGTAGCGGAACCGCCGATTTAATCCGGGCTAAGCACACCTGCCACCTCTGGCTTGCAGTGCGATTAGACCGAACTAAACCCGGTCGTCCGTCGAGAGTCATTCGACTCCCGATGTTACCTTTTCCCAGAGGAACCGACATCATACACATCCAGCCCATAATGGAGCCACAACAGATACCTCATCTCAGGCAGTTGAATATAGCATATATAAACTTGTTTTACAAACTGATTCGAAATATTAATATAAGTTTCAACATATTACCATACGAAAGGCAAGTTTGAATCAGATTGCGGAAGCGAATTTGAAAACATCGCTCAGCGGAACGAAACACTTTACTAGTCTTCACGCACCGTTGATCGAGGCGAGCAGCACCGAGCCCACCGGTACTACCCTCCTCCACGCAGTTGTCCAGATGTCGCCGGTACCTGTTCTCAAAAGGTGGGGGCAAACCCTGAGTACTAATTACTCAGTAGGACTTAATGGATTGGCTTACGGCTGACGCAAAGCTTGCTTACTAGCATGTGGATCCTTAGCCATTGATTTTAAACAATGGTATATCAATGTAGAGTATCAAGATTCATCTTTTGCATATGACTCCAATATAATGACTTGCAGAAATGTAAGCAATACAATACAAACACGTAGTATTTGAAAACATGAGTAACGGATATAATACATTCAAGTAGTTACTACGCTGCCCGACAGTGATATTGGCATTCCCACACCTGGTAGGCATCAGCGATTCGAATCGATTTTTAATTCCCGGGAATAAGTATCATGCCAGGGGTATATGCTTACTAGCCATCGCGTTCCCACATATAGCCCCCATCTCCACCTGTCTTGTCCCAAGATTCAAAGCGCCCCCACCTAACCCCCGGGTTGTGCCCCCTCAGGAGCGATACCACAGTTCTCTAGGTCAGCCCTCCCTCGAGTACAAGCGCCCCCGGGCCCATCGGCCTCCAGCAAGTGGATGGGCGGAGCCTCGAAAACTCCGGACAAACCCAGGTAAGACTTCACCGGTCCCATTTCCCGGTTAAGCACTCTAGCAATGTTATGCCGCTCAGCAGACGAACAGCGAACGGGCCTTAAACGACTCGGGCGGAGCCAAACGCACACCACATAATAAAATTATTCTCCGCCCGGTCTCCATTTAAGTCTTGAGCACAATATTAATTCTTCGATGGTAAAAGCTTTGGGATTTTTGAAACCACCTACGCGACGAGTGACTCCTTTCACTCGTGTCTACTCTCTCCTAGCAGAGCCTAGGCAACTCGTCCTACGAACTCTATATATAGGTGCTAGGGCCAGGGCGGCCAAGAGATCTAATGCAATTGTTTTCAATCAACTCCTAATGCGGATGCGTAAGGAAACAATCAATTATCACATTAGCTGGGAGAAATCATGGTCCTGCCTACCTTTGCTTATTCTTATCAAGCCAACAAACTAAACTAGGTTAGTTTGTCGGGTTGCGGGGCTTTGCCCCAGGCAACCCCTTGATCACTTGGACAACTGCTCCTTCCAAACACGACTGATGGGCTCTCCAGGTCGTGTCTGGGGCTTACTTGACCTTCTGAACCAGCGTTGCCCGAAGTAATTCCTCACACTTGCTTCTCAATCACGTATCTGCAATGAGTGTCGCTATATGAATGCTATGCATGACATAGTGAATGAGATGCACGATCATCAAGCATACAACTGATTAAGCAAAATATGAGGCAAACATCTAGTTACGCATGTAATGGATTACTAGCTCAATCAAAATATCCCGACTGGCACTAGCATTAATATTACTTTTATGGACCCGAAGCAATCGTGTATGTGCAATCTCACAAGAACACATATACAAAAATCAAGTTGTTAATCATAAAGCTAACATGGTGATGTGAGCCGATCAAACAGGCAATAGTTATTTAGGCATTAAGATTACTATGGTAAGTGTGGTGGTTTTTATTGGATATACTAGTCTTACATTTTCTATTATTTACGTAAATATGCATTATTTCTACCATTTTCAAATCAGAGCCAAAACCTTATATGCACCACCTCCTATGCTAGCAGTGAGTCATGGTCATAACCTAGAGGTCATATTAAGCCCCTAAAGTCACATGGAGCATTTTTTCACCATAGCAACCTTTTCCTAAATTAATGTATGCTTAAATACAAGACAAGGGCGAAATAGCAATTAAACAGTTAATGCTAGGGCTACCAAAATTTAGACAGAGCCTACACATGTTCACAAGGCCTCTGCCCAAATTGCACAATTTTTGAAGCTCATTTTACCCACATTTCCTATTTATCAAGGTTTTTCATGCATGCACAATAACAGGGCAAAAAGGTCTTTTCATACCCATCCATCATATCCATCCGGTAGATCTACTCACAAGGAGTTCATAGCAACTGAGTTCATATTTTTGTGATTTTTCTATGATTTTCTATGATTTTTCAAAGTTATCAGTCGAAATATGCATATTAACCCCAGATATAGGATTTAAACGTGAATAACCCTAACTTTCAGGGGCTAGGTCGTCAGATCTGCATGACTCAATGAATAACGCATTGGATTTAAATGTGAATCCGTGAGAACCGAAGGGCTCAAATGCAAAAATGGCTGTCTCTTTCCTGGCTTTCTTCTACCTCGCGCCAGGGAGGAAGGCTGGCGGCGCGCCCTGTCCGGGGCGACGTGGGGTCCCAAAGCTCGCCGGCGGGGTGGGAGAGGGAGAGAGGAGGGTGGGGAACTTACCCCCCATTGCCTGGAGGGACGGGGAGGAAGCGTAGAAGCCCGGCGACGGTGATGGGCGACGAGGAGCTCCGGCGACGAAATACGCGGTGGTGGAGCGATTTCGGCGGCCTAGACTTTAGGGATTCGGTGGAGGAGAGGGAGGGGAAGAGCGGCACGGCTCCAGTGGCTCACGGGGACGCGCGTAGGGGACGGGGCGCAAGCTCGAACCGGGCCTCCATGGTGGCCATGGCTGCTGCGGCTGCGTGAAGCAGAAAAGGGGGCGCGATGAAGAGTGAAGCAGGGAGGGAGTCGTGCTTCGCCTCGAAGGGAGCTGCGCTCGTGTCTAGGTACAGAGGAAGGGCGACGCCGACTCAGCCATCAGAGTGGCGTGGCTGCCATGGCGCTCCCCCTGCAGGGAGTTCCTACCGCGTGGGCGCGAGGGAGAGGAGGAGAAGAGAGAGGGCGCGCGGGTGGACCGGGTCTATAAACCGGAGGTCACTGACAGGTGGGACCGGATGGGGAAAAAAAATTTACGGTGCATTGGACCGAGTCTGCGGAGGCGTGGGATGGTGGGGCCCACCGGTGCGACGTGTCCCAACCACGTGAGCAGGAATCCGACGACCTTACAGGTGGGACCCACCCGTCAGCGACTCACGGAGAAAATAAAATTCGAAAAATAGGAAAACCCCTGTTGACTGCAGGAAGACCTGTTTGAAATTTGAGTTTTTGGGTATTCTAGAGTCCGAAATTGAAAAGGACCCAATTGAATGAAATGTTGTACCTTTTAGGATCTACAACTTTGTCAGAATGAGTAATATCAGATTTCAAGTTTAAATATGATTAAATTTGAATTTAACCTGCTGACTCCAGTTTGACCAAGGTTTAATGCAAACTTAGAAATTCCTAAAGTCTATTTTATGCTCATTTTCAGAGAAAGAGTATTATACCAATGTTGTGTAGTTTTTAATTATCTACAACTTTCTTTTATAATGTTTTGCATGATAGGGACTTTGTTCCTTTGAAATTTGAATTTTCCTTACCGATCAAGTTTAGGCAGATTTCTGCTTTTTCATTAATCGACTCAAAACTCCACCTAAACCTTTGTGCATGTCACCACACTCAATAACAAAGTTGATCCACATAAAATTTTCTACAAGTTTGTTATAGAGTGTTTGGTCCAAAACATATTACATTTTGAACTATAGTCACAAGTGCACTCAGGGGTTTTGCATATTTCACTGGAAAATTTTTGACTTCGTGATTTACTAGCCTAGTTGTTGCTCTTCTCTAAACATCATTAAGCCAAATCCTTGACTACCGCTAATCTAATCACGTGTTAAAACTTTCGAGATGCCGGGGGCATCATAATCTCTGCCTTCACCAGGCGACTCTGCGTGGTCGAATGGCCCAAAAATTTCATGGTCTCCAGTGTCAACAAGTACGAGGCCAAGCAGGACCCCAGCGGCTAGCTGGCTGTGTTCTCCACAGCGCCTGGTGCCACTGGGGCTAGCGAAGACATCATGACGGCCGACCTTCCAATCGTGCTGGGCAGGAAGCACTCCAATGGCTTCATCACCTCCCTGCCATCTGCATAGACAACTGGAGCAATTTCTGTGAAAAGTTTATCGCCAGCTTCCAGTCCCTCTCCGACAAGCCTGATCAGCCCTAGGACCTCAAGTCTGTCAAGAGAAGAGACAATGATCCCCTCTAGTCCTACTTGAAGTGGTTCTAGACAATGCAGAATTGCATCCCTGACATCACTGACGCAACGGTGATAGAGGACTTCTTCCACAGCTCCAAACAAGAGGCTTTTGTCAAAAGCCTCTTACTGAAGGCTCCGGCTACCTCGGAGGCACTTTTCCATGATGCCAACTGGTACATCATTGCGGAGGAATTAGCCTGCAACCTGGTCGATCGATGTTGAGAGAAGGACAAGTAGGAGAGGTGCAAAGACATTCTGAGGCGAGACCACCGCTGCGAGAAATGACCGCGAGATGAGGAGGTTTATGTCATGGGACCACCGCTCGCTCGGCCACGCGCTCCCCCTCGTGGCAGCGATGCGCGATCACTCGACATCATCCTCGATGGACCATGCCTTATCACAAGGACATGCATCACACCATGCACCACCACCGGGACTTCAAGTGCTAGATCAGCCATGGTCGACCTTTCCACCCGCTGCCTCTGTCGCTACCTTTATGGCGAGACTAGCATCCACCACAGCAGCAAAACAAAGGCAGGGCCCCTACTTTCCCTAACATCAATAGGGAAATCAATGTCATCTTCGGTAGGCACAGCTCCATAGAGAGCAGGAGGCAACAGAAGATGATAGATGGCCGAGTCATGGTGGCCACCTTGGAACCTCCAACACCATACAGATGGTCTGAGGTTCCAATCTCTTTCAATTGGGCAGACCAGTGGCTCAAATTCGATCACTCGGGCAAGTACCCATTGCTCATAAGCCCGGTGATCCACGAAAACCGACTTAAGAGGGTGCTGATTGACGGTGGGAACAGTATTAACATGCTGTTCCGAAGAACTCTATTAGAACTGGGAATCCAATTTGATGATCTTCGAGAGTGAGGCAGCCCTTTCTTTGGGATCATGCCAGGCGAGGGAGAATACCCGTTGGGAGACATCTACCTAACGGTCACCTTTGGGATGCAGGAGAACTTCCGCACTGAGACTCTCCGCTTTGAGGTGACAACCTTTGACTGTGCCTGCAATGCCATCATCGGACGACTAGGGCAGGCCAAGTTCATGACCATCCCACACTACTCATATCTAGTCATCAAGATGCTAGCCGCACGAGGTGTCCTCACCGTTAGGGCTGTCTTCAAGGGCACGACAGACTGCACTAGGGGAGCACTCTAGGCAACCCTCACCATGAGCACCCTAGTTCAACAACAGCTCACAGTGGATGTGGCCCAACTCTCTAAGGATGAACTACCAATCTCGACTAACAAGTCGATTCCCACCACGACGATCCAAGCGACTGTCGTGACCAAGGAGATCAGCCTCAACCTCCCTGACGCGTCCAAGACCGTCACCATCAGTGCCCCTTCCTCCCAAATAGGAAGACACACTCATCCAGTTCCTGCAGGACAACTGGGACATGTTCGTGTGGAAGCCTGCTGACATGCTTGGAGTCCCGAAGGAGCTGGCCAAGCACAAGCTCAAAGTCTACCCCAACATGAAGCCAATCAAGCAGAGGCTGTATCGGTTCACCCCTAACAAAAGAGAGGCAATCCGCGCGGAGCTGGCTAGGCTCCTAGCTGGTAGGTTTATTAGAGAAGTCATGCACCCCGAGTGGCTAGCAAATCCTATGCTCGTCCTCAAAAAGAATAAAAAATACTAGCATATGTGTGTCTATTATATTGATCTCAACAAACATTGCCCGAAGGATCCCTTTGGGCTACCTAGGATATACCAAGTTATAGACTCCACGGTAGGATGCTCCTTGCTTTGCTTCCTAGATTGCTACTCGGGGTATCATCAAATCAGTCTGGCGGAGGAAGATCATGAAAATACAACGTTCATTACGCCCTTTGGGGCATTCTTCCACACCTCCATGCCTTTTGGGCTTAACAACGCTGGAGCAACGTATCAGCGTGCCATCCAGACATGTTTAGCTGAGCATTGGGATAAGCGCATGGAAGCTTACATCGATCATATCATAACCAAGACAAGGTAACCAGACTACTTCATCAATGACATACAACAAGTCTTCAAAAACCTTAGAAGATTCCGCTGGAAGCTTAACCCTGACAAATGTGTATTCGAGGTTTCGGGCAAGCAATAACTCGGCTTTGGGGTCAGCAAGTGGGGGATCGAGGCTAATCCTAAGAAGATCGATGCTATCCTTAGGATGGAGCCTCCGAAATCATAGACGAAGGTTCAAAAGCTGACGGGATGCATGGCAGCCCTAAGGCGATTCATCTCATGATTGGGTGAATGAGGCATGCCATTTTTCAAGCTGCTCAAGAAGGTGAACATATTTCAATGGACACCAAAGGCACAGGAAGCTTTCGACGCTCTCAAGAAGTTTCTGACAACACTTGCCGATGCTCAAATCTCCAAACCGAGCCACTACGGACCATCCAACTGAAGACAGGCTTCTTTATCTCTCCTGCACGACTCACGTGGTTAGCACCGCATTCGTAGTCAAGAGGCTAGAGAAGGGGAACACGTAGCCAACTCAACACCCGGTCTATTTCATCAGTGATGTACTCGGTCCATCAAAAATAAGGTACCCACAAGTTTAAAAATCACTTTATGTGGTCCTTATAACTGCTTGCAAGCTGCACAACTTCTTTGAGGAGCATAAAGTTGTGGTTGTCATCGAGCTCCCAATTGGCAATATACTCTGCAATAGAGAAGCTACACTGAGGATAGCCAATTGGGCATGCGAGTTGTTGGTGCTTGATATCGATTTGAGCCCACGTACTGCAATCAAGACACAAGCTTTGGTAGATTTCATCTTAGAGTGGACTAAAATCAAGTTCCAGAAAATCCAAAGCCTTTGGAAATTTAGAAGATGTACATTGATGCATCCCTGAAGCTTGAAGGAGCAGGAGCAGGAGCAGGAGTTGTTTTAACCTCACCCAAAGGCGAAAAGCTCAACTACATGATGCATTTTCTTTTCCCAGTATCCAACAATGCAGCTGAATATGAAGATCTACTACACGGGTTGCGAATAACTATTTCACTCAAGATCAAGCGCCTGATGGCTTATGGGTATTCTTTAGTTTTGCTGAGTTAGGTCAACAAAGACTGAGACTGATCCACAGATGCAATGGACAAGTATTGTGGGGAGGTTCATAAGCTAGAAGACAAATTTCAGGGGATCGAATTTCACCATGTGGATCGCGATCGCAACTCAGATGTCAATCTCTTGTCAAAGCTTGGTTCAACTCGAGCCAAAATACCCTTGGGCATATTTGTTTAGGAGTTATCTCATCCGTCTATTCAATAAAATAAGGAAGATGCATCCACAGAGCAGTGCATCTTGAGCCTGGAAGATGCTTTGACTGATTGGAGGGTCCCTATAATAAAAAATATCAAAGATGGAGATGAGTCAGAGGATAAAGCGGTGGCCGAACAACTAGTCCAGCACATAGCCAGCTTTACCTTGATCGGTGATGATCCGTATAAGCGCAGCATGGCTAGTGTCCTTCTGAAGTGCATCGATACATCTTGCGGCAAAAGTCTGTTGCTAGAAATCTATGTTGGGCAATGCGGCAATCACGCCGCATCAAGAACATTGGTTGGGAATGCTTTCAGAGCCAAATTTTATTTGCCAATAGTGAAGCAAGATGTTGTGGGCCTGGTCAGGCATTGTGAAGCATGTCAATTCCTTGCTAAGCAGAATCATCTCCCGGCTCAACAATTGCAGAATATCCCTGTTTCTTGGCCTTTTGCATGCTGGGGGCTGGATATGATTGGGCCATTCAAGAAAGCCCAAGGAGAATACACCAACGTCTTGGTGGCCATCAACAAGTTCACAAAGTGGATTGAGCAGAAGCCAATCGCTTTGTTGACAGCTACCAAGGTGGCTGAATTCATTCAGGACATCATATTTTGATTCAGGATTCCCAATACCATCATCACCGATCTAGGCTCCAACTTCACAGGCACACATTTCTTTGACTTCTACCAAGACAAGTCTATCCTGGTCAAGTACGTCTTAGTAGCGCATCCAAGAGCTAATGGTCAGGTCGACCAGGCTAACGGCATGATCCTCGATGCATTAAAGAAGAAGATTTTTGACAAGAACGAAAAGTTTGCTAGCAAATGGATCAGAGAACTCCCATACATCTTCTAGAGCCACAGAACGCAACCTAGTCGGGCGCTTAACGGCAACACACCATTTTTTATGGTTTATGGATCAGAAGTAGTGCTACCTACTGATCTCGCATTTGGAGCACCTCGACTCATGTTCAAAGATATAGCTAAGGCAGAAGCGACTCGACTTGAAGAAGTTGACATACTAAAGGAAGAACGCCTCAACACAGTTATTAAGTTGGCCCGCTATCGACAAACCCTTCCGCGGTGTCACGAACACAACATGCGCCTGAGGGCATTTTCAGTCGACGAACTGGTTCTTCGACGGGTCCTCAAAGGGGAAGGGCATCAGAAGCTGTGCTCCCATGGGAAGGCTCATATATTGTCACAGAATTAACTTGCCCAAGAACATATCGGCTATCACAAATGGATGGGACTCCCGTCGAGAATTCATGGAACATAGAGCACCTTCGCAAATACTACGCATAAATCATCGTGTCGTCAAAGTAATGTGCCTCGGTTCGCACTCATGGTTGATGTAATAACTGTCGTGACCCCAAAGGGCCTTGTCCTCAAATTGTATTCTTGCTCGTGGTACTCGATGAATAAAGAATGCATGTCCTCTGTGCCATAACTTCGTAGTCATATTCTCGCATTGCGTCTCATGCAGATTCTCTTGTACTCATTATCCTTCACGGGGCAATCAACCTAGGCCATAATCTGACCTATTGCTGGTGTTACATGCTCTCGCTTAATCTCAAAGGGTAACCTCTAAACCCTCCTTCACAGGGCAATCAACCTAGGTCGTAATCTGACCTATCGTTGGTGTTACATGCTCTCGCTTAATCTCAAAGGGTAACCTTTAAACCCTCCTTCACGGGGCAATCAGCCTAGGTCATAATCTGACCTATCATTGGGTTACATGCTCTGGATTAATCTCAAAGGGTAACCTCAAAATCCTCCTCATGGGGCAATCAGTTCACGTCGTAATCCGACTTAAAACCGGTGTTACATGCTGTCGCTTAATCTCAAAAGGGTGACTTCTAACCCTCTCTCATATGGTAACTGATTTAATCGGTAGTCTAACTCATTGACGGTACTACTTGCTTCGGTTCAATCATCAACCAGATGAATTCAAAATCCTCAGAATAGGGCAATCGGTTTAAGTTGTCAGCTAGACTATAACTGGGGTTATGTGCTCACGCTGACTCAATAACAAGGAACTTAGATGAGATTTTTTCATTCTTCATTCGGCAAGGCCTCATTACAAAGGACTCACATCTGTCATTACAAGAAGAGCTTAGTCACGTGCATCTGACATTACAAGAAGAGCACGTGCGACTCAAGAATATGACTCGAGACGAGCAAAAGATAACCACCCCTCTGCACTCACCGAATATAGGTGATACAGATTAGGCACAAAAGGGCAGCGATAGATTTATCTCTAGGCTTCTCAAAAGGTAGCATCTGGGCACCCATAGTTGGCCAAACAATAACAACAGGGACTCGGATGCTATTAGCATAGGAGAGGAATAGCCATTCTGGGTGAGGCAGGCAAGGCATTACCCGAAAAGGGAGCTTCACGTTTCTCCTCATTGGGACATTTTGGCCGCCTCATCTAGAGGTTCTAGGAGCATGACGCGCAAGCGTGCCAACTTGAGATCTCCCCTCAGTACCAGAAACACAAATGGCTCCAGCCTTCATGGAAGATCCCCCCCTTCACATCAGCACGGCAAGTGGCCCTGCTCTAGATGGTAGGATAAGGTAGAGACCTTAGGGTCTTCACCTATCCTAGCATCCACCACAGGTGGATTTCATGCGGTGGCAACTTAGTGTGTTCTCATATCCTAGGATGAGAACAAGAATGAAGAACAAGGGCTAGGTGGAGATCGGTTTTCTCCATTTTTCTTTACAAGTTTTAGAGCTAGAAGAGGAGATATCTACTAGTTGTGGTGTTTTAGCTCATGACCCTCGCCCTTTATAGCTTCAATGAGTGCCGGATAGTCACAAGGCAGTAGTGATTCTCGATCATTTTTTAGGATCACGGGCACACAGTCAGGCCCAAGGTTCACGGGTCATTGCAACAAAAGGTGGAACCAGTAAATAGTCTAAGTGTTGAAAAAGGAGCGCCTGATAAAAGTGATTGTCGGTTGGCGAATACAAGCAAGTCACAGGCATATAGTGCTTCTTACATATTCAATGGTCCTTGGTGCACATGGTTAGCTAACGGGTGCCCAATGCTCCGGCACAGAATGCTTGATGATAGAGTTGAGATTATTTCAAAGAGTTCGAAGCACATACACAGATAAAACAGTGTGTGAGAATCAACGTCAGAAACATTATTCACAACAGGGAGTTCAGTCGGTCATCTTGGGAAAACAACAAAAGACCGTACCATGAGAAATACCCAACTTAAAGGGGTATTCAGTTATAGTTCAAGTTAAAGAATAAGCTGTTTAGCTACACTTTGGGCCTCTACAGTGTATGGAGTGAACACAAGGTCATCTTGCTCGATGGTGGCTTCTCTCGTTAAGTCGGATAAGTTCATATCCAGCTTAGTTACCTTAAGCATTATCTGTGCCCATTTTAGAATTGACTTGAGCTCACCCCGAAGATGAATCTTGATGTCCTCGGCTGCTGATCATAACTGATGTGCCAATGGTCGAGAGGTTCCTATTTCCGGAGCGCAGATGTCTAGGACAGTTGACATGGTTTATGTCGTAGTCTTAATGACATCTTTTGCCCTTTCATAAGCTACTTTCAGCTTCTCGCAATTCTTCTAGGTAGCATCATAATTTTTCTTGAGGATGTCTTGTTCTTTGTATTGTCGCTGCAAATCCTTGAGGGTCTCTCTTGTCGAAATCAATATTTTCTCTAGCTCCAAGTTTTTCTTCTGAATTTTCACACGGGTTTTGTCAGCAGCGGTTAACTCAGCGTTTTTCTTCTCAAGTTCCTCCGAGGTCAGGTTATGGCTCGACTCAACTATTCTCAGAGTGCTGGTAGTTTCGCTGAATGATCTCTCAAAGCCATCACAGGATTCACGAAGCTTCTAGATTTTTCCCTCATTGTGGAGCACTCTTGTTCATGGCGCAGTGCCTCGTCCTGCGGATCGGTGTAACTTATAGGCTTCTGTAAGTATAGAGTATGCAAGCTGGGCTTCTTGATGGATTACCTCATGCCTCTCTTCTCGCTATTTTGTTGGCTTTCCAAGTTGGCAGCAGTATCTCTAGCCTCATCACGCTCTAGTATCACGATGCGAAACGACAACTGGAGGTCAGCAATTTTCTTGGCAGCAGCAACAAGACAGTAATCATTCAAAATAAAGTCGGTATGAGTGCGCAGTAATTCCAGTAATATGGAGTTGGGTATATCAAAACACACCAGCAGCTTCAGTACTACGAGCAACTTTTGAATTAGCTATTCATTGCTGCATTCTGGCAATGTCTGCTCCTAGCAAAGGAGCGAGCCTCTCTCAAACAACATCTCCTTGGTTCAGCTAATCTAGTATGACATCATAGTTTATTAATGCTGATATTCAAAAGGGATGCTACATAGGTCAGCAGTCAGGTTACCTCAAAAATCGCCAGTGGATTCGAGGTAGAAGGAACTGGGGTTAAATTTTGATTCTCATTAAGAGTGTCCAGAGTCAGATTGCTGGTGTTAGCTATCATAGTATGAGAGGATGTCATGGCAGATGCATGGGGGCTGGGTGGGGTCATAGTCTCAATGTTGGCGACACTTGAATGAACCTCACCAACTTGAGCAGTATTGACCGCAGTGTCGGCCAGGGCATCATGTTAGTCTACTGTTTTACTGCTTTCAGCATTCTGGTCATCGTTCTTTGTGCTCTCTTCCCCAGCATCAGGCATGTCAGTCTTGGGGGTTTTGACTGCATCTTGCCTGGACTCACTATCTTTGGCTCCCTCATCAACTGAGGATCTTTTTTTCTTGCTCGCCTCTAGAGAATGGAGAGGCTCGGGGGTTCAAGTTACCACAGTCTTGATCCAAGCCTATTTCAGTTTCGGATGGGTCAGCCAGTTTCTCATCAGTTGCATTTAAAGGCTGTGTTGGCGATGGCCCGCAAAGCAGTCATGCGGAATGAGTGCAAGCAATGGCAATATGGGAAACTCGATATGAATGATAGAATACACACCTCGGTGATTTGGTTTTTTCATTAGCCACTGGAGTGTATGGGCATTCGAGAGCTAACTGTATGCATCTATCAAGGTCTTCATTTAACATTGACAGGTCCAGTTCCTCTACTCTAGATATTTGTTCTTTAACTAGGGAGGAGGAGGTACCAAGGTCGTGCTAAATCTTAGATCTCTTCTCACGATGCTTTGAGCGGGCTTTCTTCGTCGATCAAGCTCCCCAATTAATGTCAGAGGTGGATTTTTCGTTTGATAGCCATCGCTTGGTGGTTTTCTTAATGGGAAGCGGCTTGGGTTTCATAGTACCTACCTTGGTGCGAGTCCATTTTGGGACTGGAGGAGCTTGCAGTTTCTCCCTGACAACACCTGTATGCTCAGGGGCTGGGTCAGTCAGATTAGTACCCTCGTGCTCGGGGGCTTGGTCCTCTTTCATGTCAGCCGTTGGTGGGCTCATCTCATCTTGGATCGAACGCAAAATGACAATGAATGTTGCTGCTTCATTGTTGCCTTCACCTTGCATAGCTGCCACAACAGCTTCCATTTCTTGAGGAGACAATTGCGACTTTAACTTCAAGACTTGGTCACCACCTTGTTGTGGTGGGTTGGACAGAAATTTGGAGATATCACAATGCAAGCAACAGAACGGGGGAATTATTATCTCAGTTCTTATTAGTGAATTGTGCAGTCATCTCATTTACGTAGCAGGATACTTATAGAAGGGGTTGGATTCTAGGCAGAGTAGGATTGTGGAGTTCCTTCATTATATATGTCACCCCTTAACATGGCACCAACATGTGCTTGGACTTGTTCTTCAGTAATCACAGGGCTGGTTTCCCTTGTGGGATTGCATGCCCCAACTTATAGATATGCTAGATAAACTTTTCCACTCGTGGGAGCCCCTTCACCCTTGTAACTTTTCCACTCGGCCACCTCTTTTGTGGGTAGAACATTCATCTCTACTAATTGGAGGAGATTAGATTCGGGGATGGTGGACTTACAAAATGCGAAGAATGGGGATGAAATTGGAGCATTCTCATTGTGCCGGAGGCCATCAGTGGTGTTTCTGTACTCGCTTGCAGTTTTCTTCTTGGGCGCCATTGGTACTAAAGGGAAGAATTTCAGTGAAGTTAAGCGAGATTGGAGTAAGGAGTTTTGCGGTTACGAACGGCGGTGGTGGAGTAAATGAAGCAGTTGGGGAATTGACGGCAGATTCACAGTTCAGTCGGGCATGACTTTGACTCGGGCAGGTTTGTTGATCCTTTAATTTTCAGTCAGCTCAAGATTTCTTGTACTTCATAAAGCGCCAGTCCAGTTTCTTATATTTGAGTCAGGCTTTGTTCACTTGGTCTAAAATTATACGTCATGCCTTGGCCAAGAAACGTGTGCAGTTTGGTTTACTTCAGTTGTTCAAGGGTTTTTGACTCGGATTTTGGTTCATATGTTCAAGAGGCAGACTTCATTCTTACAGAAACCATAAGAGGTTATCACAAATCCCAAAAAGTGAGGCGATTAACTTTCAACAACTCAAATTCACGAACGAAAGCAAAGATTCATTAATCAAAAAGTACTAGATACACTGGGGGAATTACAAAGTGAAGCAATGTAGTTTTACTACATGCTACTCCTACACCTAACTGCGACTATCTAGGTAGCGAAGTAGCGGCACTTTGTTGGGCAGGCACTATCAACCATGTTGTCGTCGTCATCGCTATCAATGTCATCATCATTGGCGTCATTGTCGTCGTTGTCATCATCGTCATCCTCATCATCGTCGTCTTCATCGTCGGCATCTTCATGCTCGTCCTCCTCGCTATCGTCGGGACCAGGGAGCCAAGGGTGGTTAAGGCCCTTGAGCATGGCCTTCTCCTTCTCATTGTACCCCTCGCTGTTAGAGTCAGAGGGGTGGATCCTCGTGCTGCAGCACCTCATCATCATCGCTGTCAGGGATGGCCGTCGTGTCACCATCACCATAATCCCTAAAGTATGCCTCATCATCCTCGTCAAAGTCATCGTCGAACGGTTCCTCCCTTGGTGGCCTCACTGGGTTAGTGGGCTCTTTGCCGTCGCCACTACCACTTGCCATGGCGTCGATGGAGATTGGGAGCGTGCTACTGGCGTTGGGGATGATTTCTTGAGGGGAAGCGTAATTGCAAGAATAATAATGTGTGGAAGATGGATCTCAGGGTCCCCTTATATATTGCATAGCGCGTCGCTTTGAATTCCTAGCAATACGCATGCAAGGAAGATGCTTTGTATTCCGAATAGAGCACACGTAAGGAATCTAAAATGTGGTGACGCTCGGAAAAGTTGGATATGGTGGCAGTTGAGTTTTTCGAATAGGTGCAGTTATCATGGCAATTGATGAAATCAAGTGCAATCTACATCAGCGTGCGTGCTTCTTGGCCCGACAACCCACCGCGGCACCACTAGCTTGCCATCGCGTCAGCCACCCCTGCACACCTATGATCTCCTAAGAGCATGAGCAAATGTGCCACGGCACGTTGAACCACACCAGCATGGGCAGCAACCCACCGCGACCATGGACCCCCCCACACGCCGTCGGCTTTATCCTCCCCATCGGCCAATAAATGGCCATGCCAGCGAGCAGCCACCCCACACCTAGACCTACCAAGCTTTGCCCCCTTCCCATCAAGCTCCCGATTCACTGTCTCCACCACCCCATCTCCCGATTCTAGCCAGAGCAAGCTCCAGCACACTCTTCCCCATCTATCCCACACCTCAATCCAACACGCCCTGCCTCCATCTTGTACCCTCACTGCGTGGAACCCCAAAGGCTACCACAGCCACCGTCATTCACCGTGAGTGAACCACCTCCTCCTCGTCACAGGTGACCCATTCACCCTACCAGGACCACCTCATCGGCCTTGTCATCCTTGGGTTGACCTCACCGCGAGAACCGGCTCGGCGGCAGAGAACCGCCATATGCCATTGTCGGCGGTCGGACCCCCTGGCCGATCGGTTTGCGTGGATGCCCACCGCTGACACCGTCCCGCCACTTCTATTGCTTATGCGTGGGCCCCGCAAACGCTATCACCTATTGCTGTTGCCCTCCTTGGACTGGGTCGGCCCCCTTAGCTGGCCGTGCACGCCGCATGGGCCACAACAGGCCAGGCCAGGCCTTTCCCCCAATCATTGGGCTGCTAGGGCACCGTGAGCACCTATGGGCCAAGAGGGCCGAATCTTACCCACTGCCCAAAGCCTCTTTGCCCACGGGCCAAATCTCAGCAATTCGAGAGAAAAGGTCCAAATCTACCCCCTAGACTCTTTCAGAAGCCCATATCTACCGCCTCCACATTGTAAACCCCATATTTTCTCCATTTGAACTCCGATTCTGATGATTTTCATCTCTGAATTAATCGAAAATCAAGCCTTATCCACTCACACCAACTCAAATCGATTTCATCGCATATTTTCACAGAACCCCCTAGTCAAATAAATCACCATGCAGCCGCCGACCCATCAGTGTTGCCGCCCCTAACTTGTCCGGCCACACCCTCTACCTTGGTGTCTCCGCAACAGCCACTATCGCACTCGCCAACGTGCACAAAGGCTTGCTAAGCTGCTCACCCTACCCAACTCAACACCACTGGTAAATGCCCTAAATAAATCCTATCTCCTTCATCCGATTTCTGATTTTGGCGAATCTTCTGCCAACACCCTTCTAAGTCCAAACTCCATCAAATAAAGCCCAGTTAAGCTCATAGTATACATCGGTTTATGTGCTTTTCCAGTTTGTGTGCATATGATACGCCGGAAAGATAGATCCATCTACCCCTCGAGAACAGTCTCACTACGACTGGAGCCCGTGTTCAACCAGAGCAACCACCGCCAGATCGACCACAACAAAGTGATCGGCAAGTCCTCTGCAATCCACACTTGATCCATTCAATACATGCATGTTTATCCTACTAAGGTAACCTGGTAGCATAGCCACACAAGCCTGACTAGAAGTATTGCGCTTAGGCGGGATCGCTCACTCAATACTTATACATGTTAACATGATGGAATGTGAATGGGTGTGTGTGTGATTTTTGGGTAAACTTGGGGAAAAACCCAGCATATGACCATTTAACGCTTGGTCAGCCATAATAAGAGCAGGGTGGGAGATCGGGTACCGTGATCGTGGTCTCCCTTGAGGTATGGCCTTTGTGGAAGACGTCGACATTATGAAGTGCTCGTGGAGTCAGGCAGACAAAAAGGAATGGAAGTTGCTACCCTTCTCAGTAAGGACCTAGTTGATCCCTCATATTGGTTTACTCTTAGTGCGACCACATGGTGTTGTGTGGGCAACACTTAGTTTGGACTGCAGAGAGAACTCTTACCTGGACATTTGCTGGTGAGCTAGGATGCTATGGAACACTGGGGATGGGGAAAGGGTCGTGGGTGTGTCGTGGGGCATCAGGCGACTGGGCTGCCCTAGTGTCCATATGGTGGTGTCCAATGAAGGGTTTGAAAGGAAGGACTTTGTGCGGAACATGGCCTCTCGACGGAGATCTCGGGACAAAAACATGTGGGTACAGTGTGCACCTATGATTAGAGTATGAATCTCTTCCAATAGTCCGGTTATGGTTTGGTTTCATCAACTAGTGTTTTATAAAATGTGGGAATGCGCGAGTAAAAACATGGTTTTAGTCCAGGAGTTGATGCCGGGAGCTATGGAGGGCAAGGCCCAGTAGCAGTGTGGATAAGTATGATGGCAGAAGGCCATGAGCCACAATGGACCGGCAAGGCCATGTGGTTCTTTTTGAGAAAATTGTTTTCAAATTTAAAATATGAATTTAATAAGCCCTTGCATATCTAAATGTTTTATGGCAAATTTTCCTGAGCTCCAAATATACCTACATATAGTGATAGCCAAACCCCAACTTGTGAATGGAGGAAGGTGGGCTTGCAGAGTACATAAGTACTTACCCTTGCTTTGTTGTTGGTTTAGAGTGAAGATGAGCAGGAGATTCCACAATCGTGTACTAGTGACGGTTACGGCCTCCTTCTCAACCATGTTCTATGGAAGATGTGCCTACATTTTTAAAGTTCCACTATGTAAGCCAAGGCTATGTCATGCAGGCCCATCTCTGTTGTCTAGCCTATTAGGGCAGTTTGTATTCATCCAATGTATGAATGTGATTACCAGACACCTAGGATGGTAATAAAGCACATTTTAGCCCCTATAATGAACTTGGGCACTTCTGAAGGGGAGTTTGATCTACTTAAAAGTGGAGACTCTCCTATCCTATTGAGTCATGGTGTGGAGGGAGAAGGAGTCCACACACGTGCTCTTGCCTCGCTTCGTCTGGGCGAGGCGATGGGCCCCGGCACGCGACTTCCTTTTACTATTATTATTTTTGGTGACTTAGGCATTAAGTCTCGAAGTCTTGACTTTGGCCTTAAGTTTTTGAGTCCTTATCTGATCGAGATTGTGAATTCGACTTGAGATCAGATAGTGGGTTTGTATATAAACAGCCTACCGGCATCGCGAAAAGAAACACCGAAAAACCTATGGTTTTGCCATCGCTCACTGTTGCGCTGCCTACGTAGCTCTCTAGATCCCGAGCGCTGTCGTGCATCTGCAATTGGGAGAGTAGGTCTCCAGAAACCATCGCCTTTGAGCTCCTGCACTGGGAGAGGGTGAATAATATTGCTGCATGACTGCTCGCTGTCTTCACCACAGGTCATCCATCTGCTTCTATTGCCAGAGGTCATCACTGGCGACTTATTCACAGGCTTCTTCATCGTGCCATCTACAGTACGCGCAATGTCCACAACATGGTTATCGTCGACGTCATCAGCACGGAATCGGCTCTAGCTATCGGTAGGTATAATCAGATTGATCCAATCTATCTGTTAATTATGATCTGTGAGATCGTTGCTGTGATTGTTCTATCTAGTATGTTAGATGAGTACATTCTAGTTTGTGCCATGTTTTGCATGATTTACTTTCAGAATTTAATACAAATCTTTTCTAGTTTTGCAACAATCCAAAAACCTTATTATAGAAAATTTCCTGAGTTAACTATTGCTGGATTTGCTGACACGTTGAGGCCGAAGAAATTCTCTGGCGTACACTTCAAGAGGTGACAAACCAAGTGCAACCTCTAGCTTAATGCTAAGCATGTGTTCTAGGTGAGTAAAGGCAAACCAGAGGGTGATATCTCAGATTTTAATTTGAAGAGGTTTACCGATGCCAATACGCTCTTCGTGGGATGCATTCTGAGTCTTCTTGCTGACCATTTGTGTGATGTGTATATACACATAATAGACACGAAAGAACTGTGGGATGTACTAGACGATAAGTTTAGTGCATTGGATGCAGGCAGTGAACTGTACATCATGGAGAGCTTTCATGACTTTCAGATGGTCAATGACACATCAATTGTCCAGCAAGCCCATGACATACAGTGTATAGCTAAGGAATTTGGAATCCTCAAGTGTCCTCTTCCTGATCCATTTATGGCTGGGTGCATTATTGCAAAGCTTCCTTCCCCGTGGACTAAGATATTAGTTGAAAACCTGATAGCGTCCCTGGATGTGGAAGAGAAGGTTGGGCTAAGGACAATAAGGATGGCGAGGAGTAGTCCGTGGCCAACACGGTTCAGATTTAGGGGAACCATGGCTAGAGCAAAGGGAAGAACAAGCTTAACAAGACTACCAACTTCAAGAAGAAGAAGAAGGCTGAGCTGCCTTATTTCACTTGTGGTGAACTTGGGCACTTTTCCAAGGAATATTCGGATCATGCAGACCATCGAGGGAAAAGGGGCAGCAATGGACAATCGTCCAAGACTGTCAATGCTGTGACTGCTGGTAATGCTTGAGTTGCAGGGTATGGTAATTTACCTACTATATTTTCTTTTTTTCATTCTCCCGATTGGTGGATTGATACGGGTGCTAATGTTCATGTGTGTTCTGACATTACTATGTTCTTTTATTACCAGGTCACAAGAGATTGCTTCGTGTTGATGAGGAACGGATCCACTGCTTTTGTTCTTAGCACTGGTATGGTGGATCTAAAGTTTTCTTCATGAAAGATCATGCAGCTGAAGAATATGCAGCATGTCCCCTCCATGAAGAAGAATCTCATTAGTGCCTCCCTTCTATGCAGAGATGGATTTAAGGTAGCGTTAGAGTCCAATAAAGTATTTATGTCAAGACATGGTTTATTTATTGGTAAAGGCTATGATTGCGATGGCTTGTTCCACTTATCTCATTCAGATTTCAGCAATAAGTGTGTCAACCATATTTGCACTGGTGTTACTGATAATGCCAGCACTTGACACGCTTGTTTATGCCACATTAATTTTTGTCTTATGAAAAAGCATTCCAGCATCTCTTTAATTTGGAATTTTACCTTTGCTAAAGGTTCTAAATACCATAGTTGTGTGCAATCAAAACAACAACGAAAGCCTCATAAAGCTACTGAGGAGAGGAACTTGGCACCTCTAGAACTCATACATTCTGATCTATGCGAGATGAATGGTGTGTTTACAAAGGGTGGAAAGGGGTACTTGATAACATTGATCGATGATACGACTAGATTTTGTTGTGTTTATTTGATGAAATCTAAGGACGAGATGTTAGACTACTTTAAAATCTATAAAGCTGAAGTTGAAAATCAACTAGAGAGAAAGATTAAACATCTTAGGTCTGATCGTGGTGGCGAGTATTTTCCCAAAGTCTTTATTGATTTTTGTGCGGAATGTGGCATTATTCAAGAGGGGACGCCTCCTTATTCTCCATGTCTAATAGGATTGGTGAGAGGAAAAACCGCACATTGACTGAATTGGTAAACTCCATGTTAGACACTGCTGGTTTATATAAAGCTTGGTGGGGGAGACTGTATTGACTTCGTTTCACGTCCTAAATAGAGTTCTTAAAGGAAATAAGGACAAAACTCCTTACGAGGTGTGGATTGAGAGGAAACCATCACTATCTTACCTACATACTTGGGTTTGTGATGACGATCATTATTACACTATCTTTGACCACCAACTATCCATGAACATGAAGGAAAATACATCAAAGTGTAGACTAACCCTTGCTACTGACGCATTTCCACGAGTTGTGTTGAAATATTTGAATGCAGGTGTCAAATGCACTTAAACACTCAAAACGGAGGAGGGTAGACACCTAGCTAACCCCCCATAGCTGGCCAGCCCCACCAAGGCTGCTCAGCCTGTGAATGTACCCAAATAGCACCATCTTCGAGCTACATGTACAAACATGCCATGTCCACTCAATTTCGACATGCATGCCACACAAGCCACATGCAAACCACCGAAAGGATGTGCCAGTTCATGAATCCAGCACATGGATCAGTTAAGTCGGCAATCCTCGGCACTCTAATCATGTGGCTAAGGCAGAAACACATTGAAGATTCAACGATCTAGGGAAAAACACAAGTTGTAACCTCCAACCGCCATGCAACCGACTTGGGGACTCAGGATGGACTGTCAGATGCAAAGTGGTAGTGAATCCAAGGGCCCCCTAGCTGCCTGACAAAGGGTGGGGCTGCTGAAGCTTCTACCAGGCCACTCAGCCTGCCACTTGCCCTTGTAACTGCCATACCGATGATATAAGTACCCCCAATCACATGGTGACTATAAATACCCCCGGTAGCTCATTTGCAAAGTATGGTATTGAAGAGAAAGATACCATTGTCTTAACCTTGTAGCAGTAGGTTAGTTCTAGGAGTTAGAGTTGAGTTTGAGCTTTTGCCTCAGGGATTCTGGATTTAGCATCGAGTCATGGTAAAGCCCTTGTATCTTTTCTATCATTTGTACCTTTGCTACTCCAGTATTATATAATTCATTGCCTATACTTCAAGTATACTCTAGTTTATTTCTTACACTTGCCTAGTGTGGTGTACCTTATTGCATACTAGACCAAGGCTTAGGTTTGTGTTGTTCTTAAGTTATTTGAATCTAGCTAGACTTGCCGGTGCTATAAACTTTTCTAAGGCTTTGATCTAAGGTTAAGTTAGTTCTCACCCTCTGATCTAGGAAGAACTTTAATGATCAAGTTTCCACTTGATCACTAGTTTAGTGTGCCATCTTACCCACACAGCTATGGTTGATAGCCCCTGAAAGGACCTTGATGTTGCCAAGAGGAGGGTGAATAGGCTAATTTGAAAATTAACCACTTAAAACCAAACTATCAACTCCATACCGGATAGTCCGGTGACCTCTACCAGATATTCTGATATCACCGGATAGTCAAATGCTGCTCACCGGATAGTCCGGTGACACACAGAAAGCAAGCTCAAGAATGTAAATATGCACATGAATACTTGTTCAGCTTGGTAGTCAGGTTCCAAGTGTTTCTCTGGTGGTGTAGTGCTTTTCTACATTGCACACCTGCACTCACAGCAAATACTTGCACACGAGATAGAAATAGCGGAAGCAAGAATGTAATGCAAGTAAAGAACAAACCATAAGCACAAAGCTTGGGTCTCCTTGTAGGGGCATAGGACACAAGACACACGATGTAATTCCTGAGATTCTGGCACACCCATAAGTGTCCCTACATCCTCGTTGAGGCGCCCACCAAGAGCTAGAGTCTTTTTCAACTCCCGGTCTCCCCTCACCAACCACCAAGGTACGATAAGGTGCTCACTCCAGTGCTCTAAAGAGCGGGGTAATCACTTACATGAAATGTGGCACTCAACAAGTCGAGTACCTTTGGGACGCTCTAGCCATCTAGGAGGAAACAAAAGCGTTTGCTGGAAATGGTTTGCCAACTTGTGCTTAGAAGCTAGGTTGCTCTATCAAGCTCAAATAATCTCACAAATGCTCTCGCAACTCAAGAATCTCACACTTTAGCTCAATCTCACAAAGAGAGTGGTTCGGGAGAGTTTCTTTGGCCTCCGAATGGATATAGGCGATGGAGGGAAGCAGCAACCCCAAGAAGTGGAGAGGGAAAGGTATAAATACACAACACCCTAGAACTAGCCATTGGCTTTGTCAGAGCCCCACCAAACAGTCTAATGGCTTCTACCGGAGAGTCTGGTAGATGGCAACTAGCAGTTGAGGTTCAAATGCCCTCTAACAAACAGTCCGGTAGAGCTCACCGGATAGTCCGGTGAGGGCTTCCCTAACCAGAGGCCTAAGGCACAAAGCCTTGGTCACTAGGTAAGAAAGATGCTAGTGTTTGTCTTTGCAAGAGATACACCAAGCTGGGAATTATAGAACAAGATAAGAGTTAGAGAGAAGTCACTCTAGGCACTGGGCACTGCCAACACTGGATAGTCAGGTGAGGCCTACCGGATAATCCGTTGAACTGATTCTCATCACTAAAACAACTCACAAGGAGTGTTTCGGCTCGATACTCTCTGAACTTGCTAGAGCACATGTTGACTAGTGACATTTCAAGCTTAGCTTCCCTCTTAATAGTATGGCATACCTATACTCAAGATGAAATATAAATCTGGATGAAATCCTCTTGAGTCTCGGTTTTGATGAACAAGGCCATCTTGATCAATTTTTCCAAGAGAGAGAAACCAAGCTGAGCTTCTTCTTTGAGCAATCCTCTTTTAGCTGAATAAGTTGGACTTCAGTTGTGAAAAACCTCTTCAATAGGTAGATGGAACTCAGTAGCTCATTAACAATTCAATATTATTGATCTTCATTATAGTTGGCTTTGATATGCAATAGAAAATCCATATGATCAGCCACTTGCCATTTGTAGAACAATTCAATTGTAAGTGACGTCCAAATAGAAGAAATAGGTTCCATGTCACTTGACTTAGGGTATATATACAAGCCATGGACCTCAAAGTGCATTAATAGTGACAAACCATTGATAACAAGCACTTAGCCAATGTATTCATTTGAGATGTCTATAATCATCATGACATAATCTAATAACCAAAGTGATGTGAATCCAATGTCATAATGTCCAATGTAAAGATGATCCATGACTAGACATTTTGCTTATATCAGTAGATGGCCAAAAGAGATCCATTATCATTATTATACATAAAAGATATACAATGAAAACCTTTATACTCAACATATGAGTGATTCATACTCAATCACGAGATATATTCATTACAATTCATTATTTATATCTG
Source organism: Paspalum vaginatum (assembly GCA_030272315.1). Taxonomy (NCBI): domain Eukaryota; kingdom Viridiplantae; phylum Streptophyta; class Magnoliopsida; order Poales; family Poaceae; genus Paspalum; species Paspalum vaginatum. Next base: position 11,118,029 of record CM059019.1, on the reverse strand, counting down.
ATCATAGTAAATACACCTATAAGATCCTATCAAGTCATCTCACAAAGAGATTAGATCTTTAATCGTGTTGTCACTCAATACACCAAAACCACTAAAGAGCCATGTTGCACTTACAATCTCCCCTTTTTGGTGACTGATGACAACCCTAATTAAAGCTTACATGAGATAAATAAATGAAGTGCATGAATCCTCAGATATTTGGTATGCTACCCCTAAATATGTGCTTGAGTTACAAAAACTCAAATTTGAGCCACACATTCCCACAAGCACATATTTTGTGCTAGGAGAGCTCCCCCTATATCTCCACATTCCAAAACCACACAAGAGAAAGTAAGCACAAAGTAAACCAACTAGGGTGCTTGGAGGTGCTGCCACTGTGCACTCATCGGATAGTCCGGTAGCCTTCACCGGACAGTCCGGTGCACCTAACAGTCCGGCAGGCTCCACTGGATAGTCTGGTGATGGCAGCATGCACCCACCAAGCAAACACAAAGCCACAAAGAGTGTCACAAAGACACATAATCAAGCACACAGCTTCTATCATATTTGAACCATAGTTATACATCTAGTTCACACAGATCACACAGGAGGTTTTAAAAATTATTACAAAGCAATGTGTCCAACATATGACACTAGGCGTTCGATACATGGTTCAACATGCGAACCAACATAAGATACAGCTAAAAGGGAAGAGAACTAATAAAATATGCTGCAAGCGGCTTGAAGAACTACTGCCAGCTTGCTACTCCCATGAAGTCCTTCTTTTCTCCCTTTGTCTTTCTCTCCCTTCTCCTGTAAGCACAAAGCTTTAATGTACTTTACCCCCTTGTCATTAACTACCAAAAATACATAGGTAGGAAAGAGAAGTTCCTCAGGGCATCACTGAGTGCCGTGATCACTGCCACCCTGCTGCCCAAAATTCAAACTGGCTGCTGCTCTGATAGAAAGTTGTGCTGGAAGGGCCCTAACCACCCTAACCCATTGTGAAAGGTAAGGAACCTGAAAAGGTGGAGGTGGCCATGGTGGAGTACCCTAAGTATCCAGCGGTAAAGGTATCACTCATCCCAAAAAGTGACTGAGCAGCGGACTGGGCTATGGCATCCAAAGATCCTGAAGCTAGAGGTGCCTGAGTGTACTGAGGTGGCACTGAGTATCCACTAGCATGTCCCTGATCTACATAGTATCCTACAAAGGGGTCCTCCTAGAACTCGTCCTCAACCTCCCTGTCTGGTGAGTGTGGTGGCTGCATCCCAATGTGTCTTCGAATCCCCTTGAGCTTGTTCTCTATCTCAATCTGCTTTTGATAGATCTTTCTTTTCTTGTCCTTGTCCTTGGCCCTAAAGCACTTGAGAGTGTCCATGATGGCTCTGAAAGCATGAGCAATAGGTGAGGTGCTCCTCCTCCTCTCACTAGTATGCTGTCCACTGCCTCTCTTCCTCTAGGGTGACTACCTCTGCTGTGGTGGTACTGGGGCCTGCTGACTCTGAGGTGGCACTAAGCCTGAAGGAGAAGGCACGATAGGATGCTTGACAACCATGATTCTTAGAGGCTTATGAGCAACATCCTTGATGAAGTCAACTCCTGTAGTCCTCTCAATCACCCTCAAGATGATGGGAGCAAATGCACAACTCTGGTATGGGCCATAAGAAATAGCCTTGATCTCCTTCCATAAGAAGTTGGTCAAACTAAAAGATCTGGCATTCTCTCTCATCCTTGCAAGTAGGTTTTTAGCATAATGGGAGATGTTTGGGGCATCACCTCCCCTGGGAGTGAGTGTCTTCCTAAACATCTGGTACAGGGAGGCGTAGAAAGTGTATAGTCCTGTAGCATGACAACAATATCCTTGATTCTGAGGAGGATACATGAACTTACTGCTCAAGGTGTATCTTGGGTCTGTTAAAATTAGGCTTATGCTTCCCAATCAAGTGAGCAAACTCTATGTAGGAGATGGAATATACAGTGCCCTCAGTCATCCAAACCATCTCCCACTTGCTCTCCTCACCATTTGTGTCATGGAAGTAGACGGTTACATAGAATTGAGCTATGATTTCTACATTCCAATCATGCTGGTAGCTCATAATCCTTTTGATTTTATGCCTCTCACATGTAGCAATCACTTGATCCTTTGTCTTCCATGTATTTCCAATCAAACCATTGATCAAACAACACTGGGTTCTCCCTAAAGATGATCACAGACTCATAATAGTCTTCTTGAAATCTGGTGTGAAACCTCCAGTCATATGCATCCCTCCTCACTGTCCTGAAATGAATCCTCCTGTGTCTCCTTATTTCATTAAACTTGCCCTTGTCTTTGTAGTTGATCACTTTCTTGTTTGTGGGACCAATGGGCCTCTGAGTTTGCTTACCTCGATGAGCCTCTAGAGGTGGATCAGGACGTGGCACATATTCTTCCTCTTCATCCTCAGTCTCATCATCACTAGGAGGAACTGGACCATTTCCATGAGGTCGAACATTTTGGACCACTCTGAAGGTTGCATCATCCTCACTATCATCATCTTAAGATGTGGCTACACCCTCCACATTATCTAAGATGTGCATCTGTCCACGAGGAGTGTCTTGAAGAGGTCCATGCCTAGTCTAGAGTGTTCTCTCCCCTTGAGAACCACCGGCACTGATATCCTCCATAGAAGAAGTGTCACTGCCCGTTGGTGTTGGCTTCCTAACCTTCCTTTTCTTCCTAGCATACTGCTTCACAGTCCCTTTGCCAACCATCTCACAACCTTGAGATACAAAGATTTGGATATCAAACCTTCGATTAGACTCAGAATGCAAAGATATGGGTTGTCTAAGATGACTAGAGAAATAAACATGATTTGCTGGCAGGAATATGTCACAAAAGACACAATAGAGCATATGGAATTAATTTGGGAGCTCGAAGTACAAAACAAAGCTAGATGACTGATGGACTCAGGCCCTCTAGCATTACCAGATAGTGTGGTGGCTTCCACCAGATAGTCTGGTAGAGTCGGCCAGTCTGGTGGCGGCTACCGGATAGTCCAGTAGCGCCTAGTGGCCTAGAGTCGATGGATCTCCCAAACTATCCATTGGACTGATTTGATCTCATTGGATATGATTCATAGGCATAGCAGGAGTATTTCTACCAAAGGAATCATTGAGCAATGAATTGAGCAAAGAGATTGGGACAAAAGTGCACAAAGTATCTTTGAGAGAGAACCCTAGGGCAAACTTGATGGAGATGCTGGTGGAATCGGATGATCCGGTGTTGCAGCGGCCAATCCACATGAAAGACTCCACGAATCCACGGAGGAAAGAGGAAGTCACCCTAGAATCGCGCAAACAGTGAAGAACATGGTGAAGCTCACGACGAAAGAAGGAAAGGTGTAAAACACAGAGTGGGTACCCCTTGGATTCACGGACAGTCCGGTAGCTCCTGCCGGACAGTCTGGTATTACTAGATAGTCCGGTGCAATTGATTTTGTTGTTTAGAGGCTGAAGGGCTAAGAATTGTGCCATTTTCCTTTATATTTCTGACTCCTTTATGTAACACAATCCTCAGGGAAGAGAAAGGAACCTTCGAAAGTTATTTTGCAAGAACCTTTGGTCAAAGGATGATTTAGTTGAGGGAGATGAGCTTTTAAAAATAAATTCTTTTGCAATATAAATCATTTTGAATTTTAGCTTTGTAGAAATCTCAATACATGTGGTTAGGTACAACCAAGCAAGGAGAATTATAACCACATATAGAGAGAGATTGATCACAAAGATCTTAACAACAAATGTTTTTAGAGTCCCATTTTTCACTAAACACAAAGCTAGAGATAAATGAGGCTCTACTCGAGATAATTAGTATGATTGACTCATATTCTTCTCATCAAGGATGACAGGCACCTAGAGCAAGAGTATCAATCAAACATCTAGTTCCATGAAGCTCTCATGAGACAAGCTCATGACAAGACAAGATTTATCACTAGCTCAACCTTAGGGAACAGCCCACAAAGAGTGTTAGTCGGATTGAAAGTCTTGTCATCGATGGTTGTGTATTTAGCTCATACCTCCTAGTATATTTGAATTATCAAGATCTCAAAACCAACTCAAAAGCTTTTAAGTTTCAGAGGTATCAACCAAATAAATAAACTAGCATTGAGACTTATCAATACACCAACAACCACACAGGAGCTAAAAGGCCTAAAAGCACTAACAATGCATTTATAAAATCATACCTTGGCCTTGACTTATAGTACTTACAAGAATGTAGAAGTTATTTCATTTTGGTTGATGCTCCGGTTCAACCAATATCAATGCTCATCAACCAATATTGCAAACTGTAGGCTTTAAGGTTCTACCAGTTTTATTCTGGTTCAACCAATATATATTTGATGCCTACGCACTTACTCACAAAGAGTTGTTAGTACCATAGTGCCTCAGGTATAATATCTACTCGCCCTAAATATATGTTGATAGTCTTTGAATGAACATTGTGCATAATCAAGTTTTGTTACAAACTAGGGAATAGAGGTTATGCTTGGGCTAAAGTAAGTAATTGATGAATGGTGCAAAGGTTTAACACATGTCCTTACAGTCACAAAGACCTGATAGATTTTATATTTAGTAATTCTGCTGAAGCATACATAGAGTTCAGTACTTCAGCATATCACTGGACAGTCTGGTGAAGGTCATCGGATAGTCCGGTGACTATTGCTTTAGTTGCCCAAGTTGACATAGACTTGTTCATTCATTGAATTCACCTTTTGGGCAACATCTTGAATTCCTGTGTAGATGAAACACATGCTCCACAGAGAAGCTATCAAAGGTACCACAGTAAACATAAGATAGGAATGGAATTTGAACTTGATTCACTTACGCATACCTAATTCACTGGGAATTGACATTCCTAAGTCACCAAGGATCTGGTTCAAGAACATGTTACCATAGATGTCATTGAGAATGATGAAATTACAGTAAATCAAGTCTTAACTTGTGATGGGGAGTATTTTATCTTCCGACATGAATATTCTTGAAATTTAGCTTCTCAAAATTGCCAAGACCCTCAATGCATCCTGTAGGTACCTGTAGATCTTCAAGTATGTTTTGGTACCCAAACTTGATTGGGTCCATTCATGTTAGCCACACAGGTCTTGGGTACCCAAATAGCTTTGGTGAAAGCGTTTAATGAACCCATCACCTTAGGCACACCACTGCTGCTTTTGGTCACACAAGTCATTTTCTCTCTCTTATTGACATGGTTGGGATGACTGAAGTTACCATGTGCACAATCCTTACCAAGATGCCCTTTCTGTGAGGAACCAAATAATTAGTGAATAATTAATTGTGTTTAATTACCTAAATGATCTTCTTATGTTAATTAAATAATTATCAGCTTGTTTGACAAAAAGTTGGTCAGTGCATAAATCGAGTTGTTCTTTAACACCTTTGGGGTAATATTTAATTTCATGAAACCCACATGTAAGTCATAGGCACTAATGCCCATGGTTTCCTTGAGTAGATAATCACTATGAGGGCAGCACAAAGTTTATGTTCCCACGGTAAACTAATTAGCATCGTTCCTTTTACCACTTGAAATCCACTGCACACAGCATTATAGCCAGCAAAACTGTCAACGTCATCTGGTTTTCTATTCCATCGGCCAACCAAAACACATGAGGTGCTCCTGTTTTGTTTGGTCGGTAAGTCACTTTGTGACACTTCCATGTGGGACCAATTCAAGAAGCTAACCGTATCTTGTTTCCAATGGACTGAACTAACTTGCCGTGAGCACCACTCAAGTGCCGTAGATCACCATGAATGAATTAAATAATATTTTATTTTACATAGTGTTCAAGTAAGCTTGTCCTATAAATAGCACTCCGGCCATTTGCTACTCATCCAGCAACACACTCTCAAGTGTAGTTCACACGTATACACACTAGTATTCTACTGCACACATATATACTATATTAGTGCTAATCTAGATAATTAGTATAATACTAGTATAGTATAACTAAGCTACATTTCTAGTATAGCGTACATATTTTGAAAGTTATATTTTGGTTTTCTAGGATTGACTAAGCCAGGTTTCTGTTCTAGACAAGACTATATTATTAGTCGAATAGTATTTGTTTTCTCTCTCTCTCTATATATATATATGAGGCAAGCTGCGTAACCCCATCCTTGTTATTATAATTATATTAGCGAGTTGTGTGATACCTATCTTTATTGTTATATTTATAATAGCAAGCTGCATAACACCTATACTATTGTTATAATATTTTAGCAGGCTACTTTAATACATATATGATTGTTATAATATTTTGGCAAGCTGTTGTCAAGATATTTTCTTGACATGAAATATTTTATATGAGAAATATTGCCAGTTAAATGTTACTTATGATTACTTGGCTTGATATACGTATCTCTTATGTAGAAATACGCATTAACTTAATTAATTAGCAATAAATATTATCAATCACTATTATAGTATTTTACCATCAGAGTGGTAGTAACGTGGACAATTGATACTACTTTATAGCCGGGGATGATTGGTGAAAGATTTAGTCGTGCTGCCGGACGGTTATTGAAAGACATAACCTGTATTGTATTCACCTTTATGCTATGTCTAGTGCATTTTTGAGTATCATCTATAATTGTCCAAAGGAAAGCTCTAATCGCGCTGTGATATTAGTGATCTGATAATCTCTGCCGAGAATTGATAATAATAAATAATGATGAAATTGGAGTATCATTGCATTGGTTTTTCACAATGAATAAAATATGAATATTTTGTTTATATTCAAATCTTACTGAGCATTTTATACTCATTCTTGCTTTAGGTGTTGTATATGCAGAAAATGAAGCTCACTATGAAGGCATGAACAATAAATAGCTACTCATGGGATTTTTTGGGAGATAATATTAGTGTATTATAATTTCGTCACTTTTAAATATTGTAAATAAATAACTATGTTAATTATAAATGTTTAAAATAACTAAAGCTTCCGCTAGTTACTTTGAAAATCCATTGAACACTTAAGTTTTGTTGTAGCCTTAACATGGTTATGAATGTTAATTCATACTCATGTGGCGGTTGTTGCGTGGACCCGGTTTCGGGGTGTGACACTTTCTCTCGGCAATTATAACAAATCCTTTGCCTAAAGCCCTTTGTTTGACTCTCTGTCTTGCTTGAGTGGGCTTTGCCCTTTCTAACCTTGTTGTGTGACTGGGCTGGCACTCTTGCCTTGCCTTCAGCAACTTGGGCTGCCACTGGTTCCACCGGATAGTCCGAGACCTTGCTGCCGGACAGTCCGGTGACACTGGATAGTCCGGTAGCTGGTGCCGGACAGTCTGATGAGCTAGTACTGCTCACAAGTGTTGACTTGAGGACTAGACAAGCGTTGACATTGTGTCCCTTTTATTTGCACGAGTAGCATCATCTTTTTGCCTTGCTCTTTTTCTTCTTGGATTTCCCTTGCTCTTGTGCCTTGGTGCCTTCACCATCTTGAGACTTGTACTTTGTTGACTTGGAGAGTTGTGCATGGTTTGAACCCTCCTCGAGCTTGTTCACCATGTCATCATGGTTATCTTGAGCAGGTTGCACACAACTCTTCCCTTTAAATACAATCAAGTCCCATCTTAGCTTTTCAACCTCTTGTTTGAGCTCTTCATTTTCTCTTGCAATGTAATCATCACAAGATTCTACAAAAAATGCCCAACACAAGGGTTACTTGCTTTAAGGTAGCAAGGGTTAGTACAAGCAATCTTAGATTCAATTGAAGAGCAACAATCATTTTCCACTAGAGGTTCATAAGATTTTACCTATGTGACAAATACATCATGTTCTACCTCTTGCATACTTAGCTGATCAATGAGCTGCATGCTTTCATCTAGGAGCTCATCTTTTTTCTTGTTGAAGCACTAAGCACTTGTTGTTGATTTTCTCCAACTAATCTTTCCTTTTCTTGTTTAGCTTCTCAAGCTTCTCAATGTATGAAGGAAGACTTGCAAGCTTGTTTGCTTCGTTGGTTAGCTTGCCAACCTTCAAATTTAGATTGGTGACCTTTCAGTTCAAGCTCTCCTTTTTCTTCTTGGGCTTCCCTTAGCTCTTCTAGCTTGTTCACCACGCAGTCTTCTTTATTCTCAAGACTTTGCCTCTACTTGGTGATGATTTGCATCAGATTGATCCCCTTCATTTGGTCTTTCTTGTTGAGGTGACCAATATCCAAGTCTTCATCGGTGATCTCATCTTCTTCTTCATTGCACTCACTCATCTCATCCTCACTTTTGTAGGACCGAGACGTGCGACTAGAGTGGGGTGAATAGGAGCACTTGAAAACTCAAAATCACAACCCTCAAACTTGGTGCGCTGAAACCTCACATGAACGAACGATAGACACCGTTCACTGAATAGATACGTGTCTAGCAAACGCAAGGTGTCATCCACTGAAAGGATATACACCAGGCGAGAAAAAGCAAGCAACTCAATGATCACATGGATCGCAAGTCAACGCAAGCACCAAAACTTGCAAGTTCACCACTCGACACTCATCGCACCGCAATGTGACTTATAGGAACACAGCAAGCAAGGAGTATGGTCAGACAATGAGAAAAGCAAAACCGACGCAAAAACACAGTGGAAGAATGAAATAGCAGAAACGGGGTAGCTGCCCTGGCCTCACCAAACTTTCCAGTGCCAGGGGCAGGACTGTCCGGCGACACAGGATAGTCTGGTAGCAGCTACCGGAATGTCCGGTGGAACATCCCAGGCAGACTCGATGCCGGACTGTCTGGTACGTAGTGCTGGACTATCCGGTGGAACCAGATAGTCCGTTGGCTGTATCGGATAGTCCAGTACAGTCGCAGAAAATGAGTTTTGAGACCCTAAATCTGACCAAATCTTGTCCAAACATCACGAGAATTTGCACAGGCTATCTGGACCCTATTCCAAAGCTATTCAAAAGGGATCAACTCAAAATGACAAAGGATTAGCATGAATTTTAGGTCTCGTGAGAAGGCAATCTTTGGGCAAGAAAGGGGAAAACTCATGATCAACTTGCTCGTGCTAATCCTGTGGGATTGAGATGAACTAAGTCATAATCTCGACATCCTAGTATGTCCAAAAGAGCCAAAAGAATAGGATTAACTCGCGGGCAAAGCAAATCACCAAAAGCCTTTGAGTTTCATCCAAAATCCAAACTAGAAAGGGGGAAGAAGATGGCTACACATATGAGCACGAATTGGGGATGAATCTTTCTTGTATTAGAAGTGGAAATCAGTGCTTACAAGGTTCCTTACATCGTACCACCCTTCATCCTCCCACTAATGCAAAGTTCTAGCTTTAGGGTACTCTAAATCCAAGATTAGCAGCCAGTTTTCACTCTAAGCACTTGGCGGGTTAGAAAGCTAGGCCTAGGGTTTCTAGAGGTGGAAGAGTCACCTAAATGACTAGCCACTTAGGTATTTATGGCCCAGGCCTAACTGACTAGTTTACGCTAAGACCCCTACATTACAGAAACACCCGTAGGGGCTAAACTGGAAAAGACCCAACTTTCTCAGGGACGGACGACCGCAATGTAGTCTTGATCTTCTTCGGTTGCATGCTGTCTTCTAGATGACATCCACATGGCTAGTAGTCCAAATCCGCCAATCGACCCTCGGTTTGGAGGTAAAAAATGAGAAACTTTAGGGTTTCCTTACTGGGCCTGGAACAGCCCACTCCACTCTATCTTGGCGAGAATTGAGCCCATTCGCCGAGTCTTGGTAACTTGATGGTAGGGTGGTGGATTTGAGCGAATCCGCCATCGCCCTCGCACGTCTTCGCGCCATGCACTCCGATTGGAGCACTGCGGTGGTACCCGGCATCCCCTATCCATTGGGGTCGCCTCGCAGTCCTCTGGAGGTCTTACACTTGATGTCGCCATGCCGCTTCTCCATGTACCAAACTCCCATGGCCGACCGACGCCGAGCATGCCTCTTGTCCTTCGCAGGCCTTTCTTCTCCATCTACCTCCAGTCCATTGTAGGGCCTCCAGTCCATCGGAGGGCTTGTGCCCAAGTCCTTTTGGGTCTTGTCTTCTATTAACAATCACTCATCACTCTAGAGGTAATGGAGCCGGTCCATTGGCTCTCAATCTCTAGAGTGCATTGTCAACACCTTCAACCTGTAACCTGAAATAAGCATAAAACTGAAAAGAAAGAAGAAAAAGAAGAAGTTGCTCAAGATGCCCAAAAGCTAAACACAAGCAGAGAAGGGCAAATTGAGAGAACAAAAACAAAGCCAAAGATCGAGCCCCTAAGACAATGGAAACCACTCAATGCAGTCAATCAAACTAAAGCATGACCCCTCAAGAAAGAGGCAAATCAGCTCAACACAGTCTTGCTTAGGCAAAGCTTCGGCTACTCCAGAAAGAGGCAAAAGGCTCAACGCACCGATGCAAGAGCAAGCTAAAAGCTCAAACACCCCCTGAAATGCATCCTCACAAATGCAAGAAGAATGCACAGCTCCCCCTCAACTAGTTCTCTCCAGAATTCTCCCCCTTAGTCCATGAACTCCCCCTGGGAGCAACAATCTCTCGCCCTTGTTGACAATGGACACATCAAGGGTTCATAGATCTCAACTCCCCCTGAACTAGACAACTCCCCCTCAAAATATGCCATGAAATGCAGTAAGTGTACCATGAAGAGCTCAGCAGGGATGAAAAGCTAGTAAATACGAGTTCTAGCATACAGGGCAAGTGAGGGTAAGGAAGCATGCAACAAGCTCAATTGAATCTATCGTATATAGATCAGGAGCATGTTTTTTAGGGTTGTTGAAAAGAAAGCATCACCAACATGAATAGAATCTAGCAAGGTAGGCATGAATAGCAAGATGCTAGCAAAAACATACAAGGTGTGCAACCCTCAAGCAAAGCATATTCAACAGGCCATAAGCAATTTAGAGACTTGTAAATTTCAGATTTAGAAACTTGTAGCTTCATGGAAGTTAGATCATGTGCCAAGGGTTATTCACTTGTCTTACCCACTTCTTATCAACCAATGCCATGCCTAGGTTCAGAGAACTGTCAGAAGCTTAAGACAAGGTTTTGGTCATACACAGCCTAGTCCAAGTTCATGCCAAAGTGCAAAGGCAAGCTATCTCAAACTAGATCAGTGTGACAAGCGAAACCACCGGCATCTTTTCTATTTAGCTCGAAAGACACAACTTGGATACTGATTTAGTTCAGAATTTAGATTTAAGAAAGGTGTCATAAATGCTTAGGCTACAACTTAACAAAGGCATACGATTAGCATATCCAAGCATGAAAAGATAGCATAGCATTCAACATTCCTACACATGCTAGGTAGCCAAGTCAAGTGGTGATCATGGTTTTTGATTGTCAAGAAACAAAAGTGACTTAGCTCACAAATGATATTAGACAGATTCAAGGAGCCTAGCCAACTATGATCATGCTAGCACTGTACAATCTAGCACAAGCAAGTACTAACTAGTCAATCTAGAAGAGCTCTAGTGCTAGTGTATTAAAAATGCATATGATACAATGCAATGTATGATATAATACAAAATGCAAGGAAAACAAGGAAACACAAAGAGAAAACAAATCAAAAACCTAAACTACAACAATCTACCCTAAACTAAAAGGGGTAACAAACACCAAGCTCTCCCCACAAGCGAGCAAACACGCTAAGCTCTAAGGGCTTGGTGATGATATCGGCCAACTGGTTCTCGGTTTCCACATGGATCAAATCTATATCTCCCTTCTCATAGTGATCTCTCAGTAATTGAAACCTCACATCTATGTGTTTGGTTCTGGAGTGCAAGACGGGGTTCTTAGTTACAGAAATAGCAGAACTAGAGTCCACTAGGAGAGGGATCTTCCTAAAACTCAGGCCAAAGTCACTCAATGTAGCTTTCATTGAAAGCAACTAGCAGCAGCAATGTATTCGGCTTCTTTGGTGGAACTGGCTATGCTAGATTGCTTGCGTGAGGACCAAGAGATAAGAGAAGAGCCGAGGAACTAGCAGGTGCTTGAAGTAGACTTGCGCTCTAACCGACAACCCGCAAAGTTAGCATCCGAAAACCCTCTAAGAGAGAGCGTCGATGCTGAAGAGAACCAAAGACCAAGCTCAGGAGTGTATTTCAGGTACCTGAAGATGCACTTCACCGCTTAATGGTGTGATCTTCTCGGTGAGGCCTGAAAGCGCGCACACAGAGAAACCGCAAACTGCATGTCTGGCCTAATTGCCGTCAGGTACACGTGAGCCTATCATCCCTCGGTACTCTCTTTGGTCCACCATCCCCCCTTCTTCATCTGCATCAAGTGTCGTTTGTGTTGACATGGGAGTCGACATAGGCTTGGAGCCTCCCATATCAAACATCTTCAGAATGTCCTTCGTGTATTTGGCTTGATCGATGAAGGTTCCTTCAGGGCCTTCCTTAATTTGCAGTTCAAGGAAAAACTGCAACTCTCCCATCGTGCTCATCTCAAACTCCTTCGTCATCTGCTCAGAAAACTTGGTAACAGGAGAGTGAGACGAGCCACCAAACATGATATCATCCATGTATATCTGGACAATAAGAAGATCACTGCCACGCTTGAAGAGAAACAAGGTCTTATCAACACTCCCTATTTTGAAACCCTGGTTTAGCAAAACAGTTTTTAATCTATCATACCAGGCTCTAGGGTCTTGTTCCAAACCATACAAGGCTTTTCGCAATTTGTAAACATGGTTAGGGTATTTAGCATTTTTAAATCCAAGGGGTTGTTTTACATAAACTTCTTATTGAATGAAACCATTTAGAAAAGTAGACTTAACATCCATTTGAAAAAGCTTAAATCCCATGGAAGCTACAAAGGCTAAGAGAATACATATAGCTTCTAGGCATGTAACTAGAGCAAATGTTTCCTCACAGTCTATCTCCTCTTTTTGACAAAAACCTTGAGCTACAAGTCAAGGCTTGTTCCACATAACAATGCCATCCTATCCATGCTTATTTTTGAAAACCCATTTTGTACCAATAGGATTGCATTGTGGCAGTGGCTCTACTAAAACCCAAACCTCATTCCTCCCAAAGTTCTCTAACTCCTCATGCATGGCATTAACCCAATTACCGTTAGAAAGAGCATATCCAACATTCTTGGGCTCAAAGGAGGCAACAAGTGCAGCATAAGCAAAGAAAGCGATAGAACCTGTTTGGGACCTCAAGGTACTCGCATGTAAATCACCAATGATCCTGTATGGATGGTGATCCCACTGGACCTACTGAGATGGAACAATCTCGGAGGTCACCTCCCCTGTGTCCTCAGCGAGGCCAGCCTCTACTCAAGCTTATAGTCGGGGGAGCGAGAAGGAAGCCGGCAGGAAGGGTCCTCCTTGAGAGCCAATGGACTGGCTCCATTGCCTCTGGAGTGATGAGTGATTGTCAACAGAAGCCAAAGACCTAGAAGGACATGGGCACAAGACCTTCAATAGAAAGGAGGCCCTCCGATGGACTGGAGGTAGATGGAGGCCCTCTAAAGGACTGGAGGCATGCTCGACGATGATCGACCATGGGAGTTTGGTACACGGAGGAGCGGCACGGCGACGGCACGAGTAAGACCTCCGAAGGACTACGAGGCGACCCCGATGGACTGGGGATGCTGGGTGCCACCGCGATGCTCTAGCCTGAGTACATGGTGCAAAGATGGGCTAGGGTATTAGCGGATTCGCTCAAATCCACCACCCTACCACCAAGTTACCAGACTCGGCGGATGGGCTCATTCTCGCCGAGATAGAGTGCAGTGGGCCATTCCAGGCCTAGGAAGGAAACCCTAAAGTTTCCCGGTTTCTGACTTCAAAACTAGGGGTCGATCTGCGGATTTGGACTACTGGCCATGTGGACATCATCCAGGGGTTAGCTTGCAGGTGAAGAAGATTAAGACTCCATTGGGGTCGTCCGTCCCTGAAAAAGTCGTGTCTTTTCCGTTTTGGCCCCTACGAGCGTTTCTATAATATAGGGGTCTTAGTGTAAATTGTGTCGATTAGGCTAGGGCTATAGATACCTAAGTGGCTGGTCATTTAGGTGACTCTTCCACCTCTAGAAACCCTAGGCTTAGTCTCCAACCAGCCAAGTGCTTAGAGAGCAAATCGGTTGCTTAGCTTAGTTTTTGAGAGTCCCCTAGGCTAGTACATTGCATTAGTGGGAGAATGAAGGGTGGTAGGCTGAGTTGAGCCTTGTAAGAACTGATTTCCACATCTAAGCAAGGCAAGTTTCATCCCAAATTCATGCTCATGTGTGCAGCCATCTTTCTCCCCCCTTTCTAGTTGATTTTTGGATAAAACTCAAGGGCTTTTGGTGATTTGCTTTGCCCATGAGTAAATCCTATTCTATTGGCTCTTTTGGACTTGCTAGGACATGGAGATTATGACTTAGTTCATCTCAATCCTACTGGATTGCCACGAGTAAGCTTCTCTTGAGTTTTCTCTTTTCTTGCCCAAATTTTCTCCTCTTCACAAGATCTGAAATTCCCGCTAATCCCTTCATCCTTTTGAGTAGATCTTTTGGGAATAGCTTTGTAATAGTGCTAGGATAACCTATCCAAAATTTAGTGAAGATCTGAGGAGGTTTGGTCAAGTTTAAGGTTTGCAAACTCAAAACCCGAGGCTGTTTTCTGGGCACACCGGACAGTCCGGTGCAACTTCAGTGGATAGTCCGGTGGACCTAAAAGTATCCAAATGGGCTGAATTTTTAGTATGTTGTTCCGCATATTTTCCTCAGCCTATGGTTAAAATGTCATGATTTTTGGAGCTCATTTGTTTAGGTTTTGGCAATTTTCTTTGTAGCTCTGTCTGTCTGAAAACTTCCTGTCGGACTGTCCGGTAGGGCATGTCGGACAGTCCCGTGGCTGCTGTGTGTTTGACCCTAGATTTGGTTTAAGTTGTTCCTGAGGTTTGTGGCTTGTTCTAGGTGGGTTTGGGGGTGCCTAGGATCATTCCTAAGTTCTTTAGCACCTCATTTGCTAAGAGGCCTCGGTGATTACTAGGTAGTTCCTTTTGTGTTGTTTGGAGGTTTTTTGCTTTGTGTGCTTTTCCTCACCTGGTGCGTATCCTTACAGTGGATGGCACCCTGCCCTTGCTACACACGTATCCGTTCAGTGGATGGTGTTTAGTGTGATTCTCTTGTGAGCTTTCGCTGCACCAAGTTCGGGGGTTGTGATTTTGAGTTTTCAAGTGCTCCTATTCACCCCCCTAGTCACACATATCGGTCCTACACTCCTTTGTCTTTAGAGCTCGTAGCAAAGGGGGCAGGAGCTGTAGCTGGTGCTATGGTTCTAGCATCACCAAGCACTAGTATCTACTTGACTTTCCTTATCTTCAAAGATGGGGGCGCCTTCCTCATCATCACCCGAAAGCTCAAATGCAGGGGTTATGCAAGGCATATATTCATTGAAGGAAACCTCATAGGTCTCTACCACTTGTTTGCTATCAAGGATCCACACTCCATATGCTCTAGAGCTATAGGCATACCCAAGGAAAATACCATCCAAGCAGCAAGATTTAAATTTGTCCAAATGCCCCCTCTTTTTGAGCACAAAGCATCTGCATCCAAATGCACGTAGGTGCTTGACGCTAGACTACCTACCAAACCGTAACTCGTATGAAGTCTTCACTAAGAAAGCTTGTAGGAAGATGAGGTTGGCAATGTAATAGGCCGTATTCGTAGCCTCAGCCCAAAAGCGTCGCAGAGTCCTATGCTCATCTAGCATTGTCCGCGCCATCTCAATAAGTGTGCGTTTCCTTCATTCCATAACACCGTTCTGAGGTAGGATATAAGGAGACGAGAATTGGTGTTCGAGACCAAGGTTACGATAGAACGTTTTGAATCAAGAGTTCCAAAATTCTCTGCTATTGTCGCTGCAGATAGCCCTCATGGCCTTATGACTCTCATTTATTAACCTCAAGACCAGATCCCAAACAAAACCAAAGGCCTCATCTTTGAACTCCAAGAAGAACACCCACGAAAAGCGAGAAAAGTCGTCTACAACAACAAGCACATACCACTTCCTGCTGACCAACTATACCTGAGCAGGACCAACCGTGTCCATATGCAACAACTCGCCTGGGTAAGAGGTCATAACCTGATTAATAAGAGCATGAGAAGCTACAACCATATTGCCATGACGACAAGGGTGGCACACTAAATCCTTCTCTTCTTTCAAATTGGGCAATCCACGGATCAGACCCATCGAACTCAACCTGGCTTGTAGATCAAAACTCAAATGGCCTAGCATCCTATGCCACTTCCAGATATCAGCAGAAGGACTAGCTACCAAACACTGAGGAGGGCCAGAAACAGATGCAAGGTCAACCTTAAAAACCTGCCCATAAGGAAAAATCCGACAAATAAGGTTTTCTTTAGCATCAAGCACACAAGAAGAACCCTCCTTAAAGCGAACCTCGAACCCTTCCTTGAGAAGTTGTGAGATAGAAACCAAATTGAACCCCAAACTCCTCACTAAAGCAACTTCTCTCAGGGAAAGCTTGGTAGAAAGCGAAAAACCACTAACACCCAACACATTACCTTGACCTTTATCCCCGAATGTGAAGTACTCCTTGGTGCTCATGGGGTCGAGACTGGAGAACCATCTACGGTGCTCTGTCATGTGCCTAGAGCAGCCAGAGTCCATGATCCAAATGTCCTCCAGGCCTCAATCCTGCAAAATCAAGGAAACAGAGAGTGAGCGAATGGTCTGGCATTGGGTTAGTAAAACTAGTGAACTTGTGCTGAGCCATCTACCCAAAGGTGGGGTAAGCACAGTCAAAGTAAGCATCACAATGATTTGAGTAGTCATGACATCCAAAACGTGGACTCACAAACCCTCTACCAAAGCCTCAGTCACAAGGTCCATAGCCGCGCTGAAAATGACTAAGAGCTCAGCCGGCAAAGCGTCTCTCACCACAAGGAGCATGAGTTTGCAAGCCATCTCCTCTCTCACCATGAGCAAAGCGGTCTCTCATCTCACCGCGATGGGGAGGACCCTGCCTACCACCTTGGTAGAACTGATCCTGGTTCCGTACGCTCTCTCCTGCCTCTCAACTTGCTTCCTCCTAAAGCAAAACTCCTCCAAGTGACCATTCTATGGGAAAAGCTCAAAGTGGTAGACATGTCTCTTAGGCATAGTCTGGGGTTGTGTCTTGGGCTTCTGGTGTGATAGTGAAGGCTTGGGTGGTGCAGGTTGCTGGACTTGCTTCTTGCCTGCAGGCATAAGCTCTTCTTCCACAATCTTGTCCAGCTTGGCTTGTCGTGGCTTGGGTGTCCAGTAAGACTTCCTAGGGGTAGCCTTGGGAGGCTCATGGTAAACCCCATCAACAGTAGAACTAGGCTGAGGACAGGCAGTGTTAAGCTTGATTTGGGCACTCTTCTTCTCACCCGCGGTACTACACTCTCCCAACCCAAGTCCACTCGTGTCACCTTCACCACGCTTGCTGTTGGTGTCTCTTAGCATTAACAGGTTTTACTCCACAAGCGCACGAACACCACTGTAGCCATTCACTCAGAGTATTTTGAGTATCGTAAATTTCCATAGGGAAGCAGCAGGCGAGAGAGTGTAATTGAATATACTCAAATCGAATGGAATGTAATACTTGGATAAGTTATACCAACTAGAGGTCAAACAAGGGTAAACGTGACAAAGATAGGTGTACTGGTGGAGAGGTAAGTCTATAGTAGCTATCCGTAGAAAGGTATAGTTGCCTGGGAGAACAATGAGTGAGATAAAGCCACCAAACTCTATTTCTAATCGGCTGCAAAGGTTATCCGTGCTTAATTAAGATATTCAAATAAACAAGTCAGGGACTTGCGTCGAGCGAAATTCTAGAGTCTTGAGGGTACCAGGGGTAGATAGTTGGTCCCAAAAGAGTGTCTAGCTAACACCTATGGGCCTTCCAAACGACGGGCCTGGACTACATAGTTACACCACATGCTGCCACCGAGTGGGGCTACCAGACAAAGCTGAGTGGAGAGGATGGCACACTATAAATGCGTTCAAGCGAAGCTTGAAAAACAATAGATCGTCCATGATCACAGGAGAGGATCTCGCCAAAGCCTAGCATCTAAGTCTAGGGTTCAGTTATAGCATCGGCAAGAATAATAAGAATTGAATAACTGAGTAAAACACAACCTAAGCCTAGCAAGTGTGCAAAGAAAGGTACACCACACTCGCAAGAGATAGAACTTAGAGTAAAATATAACTGAAATTATATTGAAGATAATCTGAATACAAAGATACAAAGCTTTTACCGCAGACTCGAAGATAACTCCGGAGACACCGAGGCAAAGCTCGACTCAACTCTAACTCCCAGGACTATCCTAACAACTAAGGGAATAGTGTAGCACTCTAAGATAGAACTTGACTCAACTCGACACCTTACAAATGAGCTCTCAGGGTCTATTTATAGTATAACCGAGCTAGGGGGTATTTATAGACACACAAGGTCGGTTAGGGGGTAGGTCGGTGGCCGGGCGGCCACCTACGTGGCCGGGCGCCCATAGGATCCGCCAACTTCCGTGATCCAATGCTTGATATTGCTTCCCCAAGTCGGTTGACGGTTGGTGCACATGCAAAACATGTCCGAAGGTGGCCAGGCGGCCAAGAATAGTGGCCGAGTGGCCACTTGTCTTCCACTGATTGGTTGCATGTTGGTTCCCTCAGATTGATGACGTCACCGATCCATGTTTTGATGTCCTTTTGACCCTTAGATATATTGGATACTCTTTTGTATGGTTGGATCTTCATTCCCTTGTGTTTGTTTGCATGTAGGATCAAAGTTGTGTAGGTGAGGTGGCCGGGTGGCCTTGCCACATGGCCAGGCGGCCATGGGTCATGGTTGGGCGGCCATGGCCTTTTCACCGCTATCGCCCATCTTTGATCTTTGACTTGTTTTCAACCATTTTGCACATATTTTGGTACCTGCATCCAAATATTCATGTACAACTTGTGGAACTCATTTGTAGCAAGGGCTAGTCCTATTATTTCACATTTTTAGCTTCATTTGGTGGATAATTGATGGTAGATATCGTGAGATTACGACCGTCAACACCCCCTAAGCTTAAACTTTTGCCCGTCCTTGAGCAAAGCTAAGACTGAAAGTGGATCAGGAGTTGCTGCAATAATGAAGATGAAGGATGATTCTTATATGCAACTCAACACTTAAACTTTTGCCCGAAGTAGCAAAATAATTGAAGTTTACCTCGTGTCATACCTGTGGTTCATCTTTTTGCTTACCTTGAGTTGTGTGGTTGAGAGATAGAACAACTTTATTGCAGGAGTGATTCTAACTTATTCTTTTCGAATGTCCTTCTCAGGTGTTTTCAAGATTTTCAAAACAAAAGAAGCTTCCCCAAGGATACTCTCGATCGCTCAGAAGAGTTTCCTCACCAAAGGCCATGATTTGGCCAACATTTTCCTACACTAAGGCCTTTGTGGAGCTTTTTTGTGAGGGAGAATGTGGTGCACTTAGAATGTTTATTTTGCTAAGCCAAAGATTGGACCAAAGAGTGTACTCTATCATTTCATCTGTTTGATCACTTGAGTATGAGTGGTTGAGTAGTATGTCTCCTTCTCGAGATTTTCATCCCTTGCAGCCTTTTACATATTTGGAGGAGATATGGAGCATTTTTTTTTTTTGTCATGCTTGAACTTGCATGCTTTTCATTTTGCCATGCATCTGCACGCATATATATATATATGGCTCCATACCCTTGCTCCTTGAATTTTGAAGGCTTTGGGACTATGGGAGGTATTTGGAGACTTTTTGGTGGATGCAAAGTCTGGAGTGGATCACATGCATTTGTTTCTCTTGTACTCTAGTTATCAACAGAAGATGATATTTCTACTCAATGAGACTCAAAATTTGACAAAGCTCAAAACGTATCTAAGCAGCTCTTCGTAGCGGTTTCTAATATTTGAAGCATTTTTGGCTCTGGTAGGAATTTCAACCAAGGGGAGCTTTATTTTTTTATTTTCAAAATAAAAACCTGAGACATTCATCTTACTAGGAACATGGAAGAATGAGCTTGCTTTTAAGTCTTATCATATCTCTCAACAACTTAGGTTTGTTATCACAAATGGCATCCACAAGGTAAAACTTTTGGTTCACTTCTTTTTATTCACTAACATGGGACTAAGCTAAGCATAAGTTGTCATGCAAGAATTGAACCATTCACTTGATACAGCAACTATTCATCATTTCCAAAATGAAGCAAGCAAGTGAAATTAACATTTAAGCATAGGAGTTATTTGACGCATTTTTTTATTTTTTTCATTTTTAAGTAAATCAATTTAAACTAACTTAAACTAAGCAACTCAAAAAAAAAAGGATACAACAACATTACTCTCATGGTAGGGCAGAACGGACGTTTGGTGGGACAAGGCTGACTTTAGGGAATTATACGGAAATGCACAAAGGAGTGGGCTGATATGCGTACCTTCTAATTGTTGGGTCTGACCTCCCCCAAGCTTCAACGAAGCTCAGTCGGGGTAGAAACCTCACCAGTTGTAATACATGAGGTTTTGCTCCTGCATGCGTTCAACTGTTGCCCTTGTCTCTAGGACCATGTTGTGGGTGGCACCTTGTGGGTCCTCTATCTGGTGGAGGTCATCTATTATCCCCGAGGTACATTGCTCTTGGAGATCCAATGCCCCGAAGAGGGCGTTGATGTTCCCTGCGAGCCCATCGCCAGTGTAGCGGGTGGAGCTGTATGGACCTACACCGTGACCATAAAATTGCTCACCTCCACCGTGGTATGACGGTGTCGTATGTGTTGATGGTATCACGGAGTCCCACGAACTGTGCCATGATTCCCTCTAGCTCCCCCAGGCAGGTGTGCCTCCCTGGTGAGAGGGTCCAGTGCCTGGATAGGCCCAGGAGGGTCCGGTGGCTGGGTGAACCCATGCAGGTGCGGCACCTGGTTCCTATGCATCTTCGTATGCCTTGCAGATCCTTTCCTCGGCTTGACGCCGTTGGGCACAAGTCATTACTTCGAAGACACTATTCCTTGCAGGCTCGACTGCTGGCATGGGTGCTGGCTCAGGTGCTTGCTGCATGGTTAGTGATCTCATAGAATATAATTTGAACTGCGGCGCTGGAAGGAGTAGCTCAAAGTCATAGCCCTTGCAAGTCATGATATAATTTCCCTGTGTGTCTGTCCAAAGGGTGAAAGAAGTGCGAATCTTTGACTATGCGAGAAGGGTCATTAGGCATATATGACACGGAAGTGTTAGCCAACACTCCCAAACCATTGGCGATCCTCATCACGAATGACGTGATCAAAATGGTAGTGCCAATGTGAACTAGCCCTTGCCAGTGATTATTCATACTACACACAGGGGCAAACTTCGGTTTCTTCCACATAGCATAGAGGCACCCAATGTCATCCACTGTGACACAGCCGGAGTCATCCCGCGAGAAAACAACCATGGTAAGCCAATGAGATAGAAACCGCATGGTAGGATGTTTAATTTTTGTGATGCTCTTTTTCCCTCGAGAGTCAGCCCCAGCTAACTCTCTCCAAAACTCTACTGAGTTAAAGCTTGTGGGGTCTTATGCCACAGAGCATTGTGACGAGAAGTCTAGCAAGTTGCTAAATTGACGTAGTGTAAGCTCATAGTCAGTATTAAGGTGTCGGAACCAGACAAACGTACCTTCCCTTCAGGTGTCAGTGTGGAGCGTCGTGAGGAATTCCTTTGTGAGGAGGATGATTCCTCCTTCTAGAATTTCTGCAAAGGTCCCCCAACCGACGGCTTGGAACACCTCATCGAATTCGCCTCACATGCCAGTGTTGACAAGGAGGTCCTCGTCGAAGCATTTGGTCAAGGTGTAAGATGTTTGGTGCAAAAGTCTTAACGCCTTGGCCTCATCCTGGCTGCGTGGTATGAGCTGTGAGTCGAGGAGTAGCACTGGCCGGTTGGTGGAGGACGTTGAAATTTCCTCCGGCTCTTCTGTGCTGATGTACATCCCCTTAGAAGCAGCATGTTTGCTTGCTAGACCAGAACCATCGGAGGATGACTAGTGGATGTGCTTTCCCGCCTTGCTAACGGCCTTCTTCGCCTTCTTGAACATGCGGTTCATCGTGCAAGACAGCAACAAAAACACGATACCCGAAGGATAGACGACAAGATAATATAAGCGTTAGCGGGTTAGTCGTCCAAAAAACTGGTCCTAGCCCCCACAAAATGTTCTCGTTCTGCGGAAATTTGAGAGAGAGTGTGGCCAAGATTTTATTTGGCAAACCAAATTTTATTCGGGCATTATTTTAACTAAGCATGGAAGCTTAATTAAGCTACTAAACAAGAGATTAGAGAGAGGAAGAGGAGAGTTTGCAGCTTGCTGCATGGTGCACTGAGCTAGGAAGCGAGGGACAGTATTTATAGGCGATTGGGGGTGCAGGGTGGCCGGGCGGCCACTACCCTTGGTCGGGCGGCCATGCCGAAGGCGCCAGGCAGCCATGCATGGTCGTAGTGTGCTGAGGGGACGTGAGTGGTGCAGAAATTTTTGACGGTGGGTGCAGAGAGGGGTCGGGCGGCCATGCAGAGGGCCCTTGTGCCCCTGTGCACGCATGCAACCAGGCTTAGGTGCATAATTGAGCTGGTTGATGAGGTATGGGCAGGTAGTAGTGGCCGGGCGGCCGCAGGTGGTAGTTGGCCGGCCAGTGATGCGGTCGGCCGGCCAGTCCCTGTGGTCGGGTGGCCATGTTTTTTTTTTGAAAAATTCAGAGAAGGGTACATACTTGTGCCTAAGAAAAATAGAATTTATGCAAGACTAAATTTAAACATGCAGTGGAGTACGAAAATTGAATTAAGAGGAAAATAAACATGCTGTCGAATGATAATGCCAACTTACCTATTGGCGAGGGCAGACCATTTTTTTCCTCTCAGTGTTATGTAAGCATCAAAGTTAAGGTCTTCTTTTCTTTGTGCTTCATTAACTCTGCACTGTCCAGGCATATGCAATTGGCTCTCGGTGCTAACTTTGCGCTGTCCTGGCATATGCAATTGGCTCTCAGCGCTAGCTCTGCACTATCTTCATGTACGCAATTGGCTCTCAGTGCCGACCTTATTCACAAGCAGTTCACCTTCTCTGCACTATCTTGTATGCAATTGGCTCTCAGCGCAGACCTTGTTCACAGGAGCTTTGCCTCCTGTTGCGGGACCAGGCTTGCCGTGTCTTTTCTCTTGTTGTCTCAATTTGCTGCTTTTCATGGCAGCTTCATACTCCTGTTGTTGGATGTTGGCCTCGATTTTCAATATGTTTATCATAATTGTAACGAGGCTATCAACCTTTTCATTTGGCTTCTTCGTCCTTGTCTTGACCTTGGGTGCATTCTTTTGTGCCTGACACTTGAAAGTGTGCACCTTGTTGCACTGCTCAACTTTTGGCTTGAAAGCGAATGTCTCCTTCTTGCCATTAATGTTGAGGTGAACCTTGCCTGCCCCAACATCGATGGTCACTTCCACGGTGCTCAGAAATGACTGCCCAAGGATGAGCGGTGTTTTTGAGTCGATCTCCATGTCTAGTACCACAAAATCCACCGGGATGAGGAAATTCCTGATTTTCACTGGAACGTTCTCTGCGATGCCGTCTGGGTAGCGGACGGATTGATCCACGAGTTGCAGACACATAGCCATGGGAGCAAGTGCAGTGTGACTCAACTTGTCAAAGATGACCTTCGGCATTACGCTGACACTGGCTCCAATCAAGCATGAGATGGTGGGGCTCCCAGGGTCCTTTTTCTTGAGTATAGCTGTGCTACACTCTTCTGTCAAATGCACTATTTCAATTGACGGCAGGGGTTTCTTATTGTTGAGGATGTCCTTTAAGTACTTAGCATATGTCGGTACCTGCATAGCATCTAGTAGAGGTATGTTGACATAAAGATTCTTAATGACCTCAACGAACTTACTATATTGTTCATCAGTGGCAGCCTTCTTGTTTCGTGGAGGGAATGGCAGCACTATAGTATCATAGTACACATGGGGTAAGTGCTTCAATGTTGGCCTCTCCTCCTTGCCAGGTGTATCTTCCTCTACAACCTTATCCTCGGACTCGGTTGTCTTCTCCTACTCTTTTCCTGCATGACTAGGAGATGGGGGGGTCCTGTGAGGATTTTCCACTCCTAGTGGTTACTGCATTTATGTGCTCCTTGGTAGGAGCTTCAGGTTGCCCATGAAGCTTACCCGCATTTGGGTTAGGTAAAGCAGTAGTGAACTGAGCTATTTGAGTTTCTAACATTTTGTTAAAGCTGAGTTGGTTTTTCATAGCACTATTCAAAGTTTCCATTTGTAGAGATATAGATTCAAACATCCTATCATTGGCATGGAACTTTCACTAATGCTATCATTCACAGCTTTCTAATCAAAATTAAAATTGCTTTTAGGAAACTGCAGTGAACTTCCTGAAGAGTTACCTTGTCCGGAGAAAGGGAGATGTGGTCGTGCGCTCCATCGTGGCTGAGGACGATTCCCGTTGTTGAAGTTATTGCTCCTTATGAAGTTCGCGTCTTCAGGTCACGTCTCAGGGCAGCTATTCCCTGAGTGTCATGTGTTCCCATAGACTTCGCAAGTCATATGAGAGTCAAGGGCTTAGACCGGAGTGGCTTCTAGAGTAACATTTAGCTTTTTCAGCAGTAAGTGCATCTTGGCAGCGAGCATGTTAGTGCTCTCAATCTGATGGACTCCATGAGATCGGGTACTAGACCTCTCTTCTCTCCATCCTTCATTGGTGGCCATTTTTTCAACTAGCCCTTTGGCTGCAGTGATGCTCGAGGATAGGAAGGATCCTCCAGCGGCTGCATCCAAGTGTTCTTGTGCTGAACGGTGAAGCCCGTGAAAGAAACTCTGAATGATGAGCCACTCTTGCATTCCATGGTGGGGGCAAGCTGTGATTTACTCCTAGAGTCTCTCCCAGGCCTCCGCCATGTGGCGGAACCGCCGATTTAATCCGGACTAAGCACACCTGCCACCTCTGGCTTGCAGTGCGATTAGACCGAACTAAACCCGGTCGTCCGTCGAGAGTCCTTCGACTCCCGATATTACCTTTCCCAGAGGAACCGACATCATACACATCTGACCCACGATGGAGCCACAACAGATACATCATCACAGGAAGTTGAATAGCATAAAGTTAGACTTAGTTACAAACCAGTTTTTACATAAAATACAAGTCCAACATAAAGTTATAAGGTATCAAGTTCGAAAGTTTCTCGCAGCGGAAATATAAGTTTATAGATCACCATGATACCACCAAAAGATTTGCACTAGAGGTAACAACATCAAGCCCACCGATGTTGCCCTTGTGCCACTCAGTCACCTCCTCCTAAATGAGGGCATGCCCCGCCTCCAACACAAGCGCACACCATGAACTCCATACCTGCGCTCAAAATGTGGGGGCAAACCCTGAGTACTAATTACTCAGTAGGTCTTAATGGAAATTGGCTTACGACTGACGCGAAGCGGCTTACTAGCAAGTGGATCCTTAGCCTTTAGTTTTAAACAGTAACATGTGTAACATAAATAGTAAGTTTTCATCATTTATAGAACCTTCAACACAACTGTAACTTGCAGTAATGTAAACAATTCAATTCAATCATGTGGTATTCCAAAAACCATGAGTATTAACACCGAGAGTTGAAGTAATTACTACGTTGAACGTCAAAGGCATTGGCATTCCCACACCTGGTGGGCATCAGCGATTCGAATCGATTTTAATTCCCGGGAATAACTATCATGCCAGGGGTATATGCTTACTAGCCATCGCGTTCCCACATATAGCCCCGATCTTAACCTGCCTCGTCCCAAGTTCGATTCACTCCCGCCTAGCCCCCGGGTTGTGCCCCCATGACGAGCCTGCCGACATCTCGGTCTCCCCGTCATGAGTACCAAGCTCCCCCGGGCCACCTTCCTCTCAACCAGCGGGTAGGAACGTGTCTCTGTGCTTCGGACAAGCCCAGGAAAGACTTTACCGGTCCCATTTCCCGGTTAAGCACTCTAGCAATGTTATGCCGACCAATAGGCGAACAGCGGACGGGCCTTATGCGACTCGGGCGGAGTCCAAAGTGCAACCTTATGACATGCATATACTGAAATAAATCTCCGCCCGGTCTCCATTTAATTCATGAGTAACAATAATAAATGACATGACTGTAAGCTTTTATAACCTTGAAAACACCTACGTGACGAGTCCACACACTCGTGTCTACTCGTACCTAGCAATTTCTAGGCATACTCGTCCTACGAACTCTATGTATAGGTGCTAGGGCCAGGGCGGCCAGGAAGTCTAATGCAATTGGTTCCAAGCAACTCCTAATGCATATGCGTAATCATAAGTATAATTTGTTTGCTGGGTTAAGTATGATCCTGCCTACCTTCCTCGTTAGAGTCAGTAGCTGCCTCCTGAGCGAAGTCGGGCTCTTGTTGTTGATCCTCTGGCTCTGGGTGCAGCTCCTCCTCGGGCTCCTCCGCGACGGGTTGGTTCGGCGGTGGTTCTTCGTTCGCGGAATCTATATGCATGACATGATGCAATTGGAGCATGTATTAGTGCAATGCGAGAAATCAAGGGTTACGGAATAATATTATGTATTTTCGTGATAAAGCTTGTTTAACTTTAAGAAATCGTACAAGCCATCACCTAAGATAGCTTAGCTTGTCACATATGACTACGTGGGGGTGTGTGACTGAAAAGCATCGATTTATGCGAAGAGCCCGGTGTTTACTATTATTTAGAACTCTTTTTCATTGTTACTATATGCTTAATTACTAGGTAAGGGTAATATAGAAAATATACTGCAAGCATTTAAGCTACCAAATTCTTATACTAAGCCTAGGTCATACTAGCAATGTTACTGCCCTAAATTCAGAAGTTTTGACTTCCATTTAACCTATATTTTCTATTTATTAATTTAAACATACATGAACTTATCAATTTCAAAACACTAACTATTTTTGACATGCATGGTATCCCATTTCAACAGCGAGCTCTTTATGCTATAGGAAGCACAAATAAAATATATACAACTATTTAGAGCCTAATTTCTATATAAACAACATTTCCTCATTTATTTCTATGCTAAAATCACATGTAGGGGCAAAATGGTAATTAACAGTGAACATTTGAGCTACCAAAATTTATACAGAGCCTACACCGAATAATAAGGCCTCTGCTCAAATTTCACAATTTTTGGAGTTCATTTTACCCATATTTCCTATTTATCAAGGTTTTTCATGCTTGCACAAAAACAGGGGCAAAACTGTCTTTTCCTACTCAACCATCATATTCCCTAGACAGATCTATTCAAAAGGATTTCAATGCAACTGAGTTTGCCATTTTTGGATTTTTATTCGATTTATTACGAATTTTCAAAGTTCTCTCTTTATAGAAATTCAATAAATCGAAAATCATAACAGTCAGGGACCTAAACGTGATTATCTATTAACATCAGGGGCTAGCGTGTAAGGATCTGATGACTCAGTGAATAGCGCACCGTACTTGAACGTAAATAATCAAAAGCGCAGGGGTGCTTTTGGAAAACGACCTTCTTCTTCCTCCGGCCGACAGAGAGGGGCGCGCGGCCGCCGGGGTTCTCGCGCGCGGCGCGTCGCGTGGGGGCACACGCTTGGAGCCGAGCTGGTCCGGGAGCGTGTTCCCGGCGTAGAGGTTCCTTTCCCCCAAGACGGCGTCGCGAGAGGAGCTCGGAGCGGGCACGGAACGCGACGTGAACCCGCGCGAACCGGGGAGCGTGGCCGCGGCGTTGCCGGCTTCGATTTGTCGGGTGAGGCGACGAGCGGAGGAGCCGGAGGGTTCCTAAGCTGTGCAAAGAGGTGGCGCATCCTTTGGTTGGAAGTGGACCCTCAGGGGTGGTCCGAGGGAGGCCATTCGCGGTGAGGTCGGGCTTGAGCTCGGAGCGGCCACGGTAGGCGAGCGGTGGCACGGGTAGGGGCGATGGCGGCGGTTAAGGTGCGTTGGGGACGGTGGGGCGGAGTCGGGCGACCGCGGAGCGCTCGCTACTGGGAGCAAAGGCGGCCGGAGGAGGCCGGCGCGCGAGGTCGGGGCAAGCTCCAATGGTGGTGACGGCACTGCGTGGTCCCGGACGAGGCGAGGCAGGGGAGAGGGCGAGCCGGGAAGGGGCAGGCGAGTGCGGGGAGAGGGACAGGGTGCCGAGGCGCCCTCCGCCCTTTGGAGCCGGGCGGGGGCAGGCTGGGCGGCGCGTGGCCGGCGGTGTGGCGTGCTGGCGCGCAGGGCGCGGCACGTCACGGCGCGGCAGACGCGTGGGCGAGCGGGAGGGGAGGTGGAAGAAGATGAGCGCGCGGTGGACCGGGTCCATAGACCCTGAGTCTATGACAAGCGGGGTCGGGTCGCGGAAAAGAAAAATGGTGCACTGGACTGGGACCACGCAATAACAAAAACAGCTTTACAAAACCGGGGGAACCGGGTGGTTTGCGGTTTGCTACAGTACCATGCCTACTGGTGGGTCCCGCTCGTCAGTGACTCAAAGAAATTCGAAAAACCCCGAAATTGGAAAACTGGCTTTGACCTTATATACAGGTTTTGGAATTTGAGGATTTTGGACACCCTAGAGGCCGAATTTGGGAAAACCCAAAATACAAAAGTTGTTCTACTCTTCCAGATCTACAACTTTGTCAAAATGAGTAATATCAGATTCCAAGTTTAAGTATGGTTAAATTTGAATTTAACCTGCTGACTCCAGTTTGACCAAGGTTTAAGGCAAACTTAGAAATTCCTAAAGTCTATTTTATGCTCATTTTCAGAGAAAGAGTATTATACCAATGTTGTGTAGTTTTTAATTATCTACAACTTTCTTATATGATGTTTTGCATAATAGGGAATTTTGTTCCTTTGAAATTTGAATTTTCCTTACCGATCAATTTAGGCAGATTTCTGTCTTTTTCATTAATCGACTCAAAACTCCACCTAAACCTTTGTGCATGTTACCACATTCAATAACAAAGTTGATCTACATAAAATTGTCTACAAGTTTGTTATAGAGAGTTTGGTCCAAATCACATTTTATTTTGAACTAAGGTCACAAGTGCACTCAGGGGTTTTGCATATTTCACTGGAAAATTTTGACTTCGTGATTTACTAGCCTAGTTGTTGCTCTTCTCTAAACATCATTAAGCCAAATCCTTGACTACCGCTAATCTAATCGCGTGTTAAGACTTTCGAGATGCCGGGGGCATGACAACCCACCCCCCTTAAAGAAATATCGTTCCGAGATTTGGATGAGGTACGGCGGTATAACCTAGCGTGTATTACAAAGGTATGGCATTGTGGATTCGTGTCTTTTCAAATTCACATAGAAGCATCTAAATCTTTAACTGTTAGCTTTGTCAACTAGCTTGTGAATGGTTAGTACCTCTTTAACACAAGTAGTTACAGAGCGTCATTTATTAGGCTAGGGTGGTCTCTCTAAGATGCTCGACGAGTCGTGCCATATAAGAGAGCGAATGAACAAACCATGAAGAGAATGTGATCAACGAGCAAGTGACTGTGATTGAAGCAATGGAATGGAGTCATTTTCGGACTTCGATACCAACATTTGAAACATGGTAAGTACCTGATTTATCCAAATAATGAAAGCAAGGTGTACACAGTCGTAGATTGAACAGGACAGGGTCTTTTGATCGAAAGGAGTATCATCAGATACATTGTTGAGAAACATATTCCTTTTATTTGACAGGGACTGTGTCCACATATAGAATTCCAAGTTAACATGTTTTCTAAGAGTAAGATGTGGTGAAACGTAGCACATTCTACTCATTAGGACAAGAAAGGCACAAGAGGGAGAAGATAGGCCGTATTTGTCTAAACAAGGTGATGATCTGTCTGATTTCTTAGCGTTGGTCATGATTGATCAAGAAGATAGCAGTAGATGATGTGTTCTTACTAGCGAAACAAAATGCTAGTAAGCTCTCTCCTAAGAGGAAGAAAATCACTCATAATTAAATGACGATAAGACAAGAGCACTAGCCGAGGACAAAAGCTAGTATGAAGGATGTTCGTAAAGTACACCCTCGGGAATTAAGGTTCAACAAATGGATAGAAAATATCGATGGAGTTAGTGAAAACGAAGTTGACTGTTCCCACCAATCTTCGGAGGCAAGGTCAACATGAATATGAATTACTATGAACGAGTTGTGGGTTTGAGGCGGATCATCCTCATTGGTCAAGAAGGCAAGGTGAAACAAGGCAATGGAAAAATGTGATGAGATGGTGGAAATGAGACTGATCACTTCCACAGAAGCAATGAAAAGGGTGTGGATAAGCAGTGGGTGGAGGTTGGCTACTCCCACATCTCAGGAAAAGCAGGGTGCAACAAGGCAATGAAATGATTTATACAGGACAGTGGAAACGAAATCAAGCATCCCCACAAATCAAGAGTAGCAAGATTCGAGGTCAATCAAATGATAAACTCCAATTATGAATGTTCCACAATTGAAGCGATGTCATGCCTTCGCATGTCTTAATGCCAGCGCGAACCTAGTAGCACAACCATGTGACGGCCGTACACATAGGACTCCAGGTCCCGTCGAGGCATCCAAGATTGCCTAGGGAGAAATCACGACAAGAGTGGCTCAATCATTCCACTTACCGAGTCATAATCACTATAAGGTGTTGGTTAGTTCTATTTTGGATTAGTTCAAGTTTTTCGAATCTGCGAGCTACGGAAAATCTGTCTAAACAGTTTCTGTATGCTCGGATTCTTCCCTTTACTTTACCAAGCCATACCCCACTACCTAATCATCTCCTTGGTATATGAAGAATACCAAAAAGCGTTTGCATAGTTGTTAACAATGACCATTACATACGGGGTTTTCATATAATAAGGCTGGAATACGTTGTAGCCTCGGTAACTTTGAAATGGGCTTGATTTTTGGACTGATCGACACATCTTTTGTATTTGGCCTGCATTTATTAAACGCTTCATATTTAGAATGAATGATGTGCAGAAAAATTGCGACAACCTAAGGGTACTACTCGAGTCGCTTGCTTAGTTTCTCCTAATTCTATTTGTATTTTGAGCTATATATCAATACAATAGTAACACACACTCAACGCAATATGCTCCTAGTCACTCTTAAGTAACAAAACAATGCATGTGAGATAAGACATGATGCCATGATGCATGATTCGCCCTAATCGGTCTCACATCACACACCTTATGTATAATTTACATATCTAGCGAGTATCCGGTGACATATATGCACGGCACTCCCTAATGCAACTTGTCGTTTTCTACTCGTTCTTAATTTCGCACGTGGTTAGTGTACCTGCAGAAAAATGCATGCTCATACCAACATCATCACCATGACCAAACATTACCACTCTAACCCTAGAAGTGGTATCCACGAATTTCTTTAAGCTACGTCTGGTGGACGACGTAGTGGCGCCATTTCTCCCAACACACCCAGTGTTCCTCCAGTACTGGGGAATTACTGGGGAGAGAAACGGTGGCAAACAAGATCTAGCTATAATTTTGGTTGGAGGAAAAGTGGTCACGAAACACTCTCCAATGGCGTGACCACCCCCCTTAAAGAGTTCTACCCTATCAGCATGAATGCAGGGTTCGCAGCAATCCGCAAATCCCAATAGCGCTCCGCCAGTACTGGGGATAGCTATGGCCGAAATGTTGCTTCCCAAAGCGCCGAATATGCATATGAGTTCTATCTAGGTCAGAATGTTAGCGATGTCACCTGGTATTTCACTAACATCCTTAATATGGGCATATCGATACTCTCATTTTTGAAATACTTCGAAAAGGGTTTTCAAAAATAGGTTTGCAAATCAAGACTGGATGATATGTCTGTTGTCTGTGTATGATCGGCTCTGATACCAGCTGTGGCGGAACCGCCGATTTAATCCGGACTAAGCACACCTGCCACCTCTGGCTTGCAGTGCGATTAGACCGAACTAAACCCGGTCATCCGTCGAGAGTCCTTCGACTCCCGATATTACCTTTCCCAGAGGAACCGACATCATACACATCTGACCCACGATGCAGCCACAACAGATACATCATCACAGGCAGTTGAATAGCATAAAGTTAGACTTAGTTACAAACCAGTTTTTACATAAAATACAAGTCCAACATAAAGTTATAAGGTAGCAAGTTCGAAAGTTTCTCGCAGCGGAAATATAAGTTTATAGATCACCATGATACC
This sequence comes from Paspalum vaginatum, assembly GCA_030272315.1. Taxonomy (NCBI): domain Eukaryota; kingdom Viridiplantae; phylum Streptophyta; class Magnoliopsida; order Poales; family Poaceae; genus Paspalum; species Paspalum vaginatum. The sequence goes on along the minus strand of CM059019.1, from coordinate 11,085,844 downwards.
ACCAAAAGATTTGCACTAGAGGTAACAACATCAAGCCCACCGATGTTGCCCTTGTGCCACTCAGTCACCTCCTCCTAAATGAGGGCATGCCCCGCCTCCAACACAAGCGCACACCATGAACTCCATACCTGCGCTCAAAATGTGGGGGCAAACCCTGAGTACTAATTACTCAGTAGGTCTTAATGGAAATTGGCTTACGGCTGACGCGAAGCGGCTTACTAGCAAGTGGATCCTTAGCCTTTAGTTTTAAACAGTAACATGTGTAACATAAATAGTAAGTTTTCATCATTTATAGAACCTTCAACACAACTGTAACTTGCAGTAATGTAAACAATTCAATTCAATCATGTGGTATTCCAAAAACCATGAGTATTAACACCGAGAGTTGAAGTAATTACTACGTTGAACGTCAAAGGCATTGGCATTCCCACACCTGGTGGGCATCAGCGATTCGAATCGATTTTAATTCCCGGGAATAACTATCATGCCAGGGGTATATGCTTACTAGCCATCGCGTTCCCACATATAGCCTCGATCTTAACCTGCCTCGTCCCAAGTTCGACTCACTCCCGCCTAGCCCCCGGGTTGTGCCCCCATGACGAGCCTGCCGACATCTCGGTCTCCCCGTCATGAGTACCAAGCTCCCCCGGGCCACCTTCCTCTCAACCAGCGGGTAGGAACGTGTCTCTGTGCTTCGGACGAGCCCAGGAAAGACTTTACCGGTCCCATTTCCCGGTTAAGCACTCTAGCAATGTTATGCCGACCAATAGGCGAACAGCGGACGGGCCTTATGCGACTCGGGCGGAGTCCAAAGTGCAACCTTATGACATGCATATACTGAAATAAATCTCCGCCCGGTCTCCATTTAATTCATGAGTAACAATAATAAATGACATGACTGTAAGCTTTTATAACCTTGAAAACACCTACGTGATGAGTCCACACACTCGTGTCTACTCGTACCTAGCAATTTCTAGGCATACTCGTCCTACGAACTCTATGTATAGGTGCTAGGGCCACGGCGGCCCGGAAGTCTAATGCAATTGGTTCCAAGCAACTCCTAATGCATATGCGTAATCATAAGTATAATTTGTTTGCTGGGTTAAGTATGATCCTGCCTACCTTCCTCGTTAGAGTCAGTAGCTGCCTCCTGAGCGAAGTCGGGCTCTTGTTGTTGATCCTCTGGCTCTGGGTGCAGCTCCTCCTCGGGCTCCTCCGCGACGGGTTGGTTCGGCGGTGGTTCTTCGTTCGCGGAATCTATATGCATGACATGATGCAATTGGAGCATGTATTAGTGCAATGCGAGAAATCAAGGGTTACGGAATAATATTATGTATTTTCGTGATAAAGCTTGTTTAACTTTAAGAAATCGTACAAGCCATCACCTAAGATAGCTTAGCTTGTCACATATGACTACGTGGGGGTGTGTGACTGAAAAGCATCGATTTATGCGAAGAGCCCGGTGTTTACTATTATTTAGAACTCTTTTTCATTGTTACTATATGCTTAATTACTAGGTAAGGGTAATATAGAAAATATACTGCAAGCATTTAAGCTACCAAATTCTTATACTAAGCCTAGGTCATACTAGCAATGTTACTGCCCTAAATTCAGAAGTTTTGACTTCCATTTAACCTATATTTTCTATTTATTAATTTAAACATACAGGAACTTATCAATTTCAAAACACTAACTATTTTTGACATGCATGGTATCCCATTTCAACAGCGAGCTCTTTATGCTGTAGGAAGCACAAATAAAATATATACAACTATTTAGAGCCTAATTTCTATATAAACAACATTTCCTCATTTATTTCTATGCTAAAATCACATGTAGGGGCAAAATGGTAATTAACAGTGAACATTTGAGCTACCAAAATTTATACAGAGCCTACACCGAATAATAAGGCCTCTGCTCAAATTTCACAATTTTTGGAGTTCATTTTACCCATATTTCCTATTTATCAAGGTTTTTCATGCTTGCACAAAAACAAGGGCAAAACTGTCTTTTCCTACTCAACCATCATATTCCCTAGACAGATCTATTCAAAAGGATTTCAATGCAACTGAGTTTGCCATTTTTGGATTTTTATTTGATTTATTACGAATTTTCAAAGTTCTCTGTTTATAGAAATTCAATAAATCGAAAATCATAACAGTCAGGGACCTAAACGTGATTATCTATTAACATCAGGGGCTAGCGCGTAAGGATCTGATGACTCAGTGAATAGCGCACCGTACTTGAACGTAAATAATCAAAAGCGCAGGGGTGCTTTTGGAAAACGACCTTCTTCTTCCTCCGGCCGACAGAGAGGGGCGCGCGGCCGCCGGGGTTCTCGCGCGCGGCGCGTCGCGTGGGGGCACGCGCTTGGAGCCGAGCTGGTCCGGGAGCGTGTTCCCGGCGTAGAGGTTCCTTTCCCCCAAGACGGCGTCGCGAGAGGAGCTCGGAGAGGGCACGGAACGCGACGTGAACCCGCGCGAACCGGGGAGCGTGGCCGCGGCGTTGCCGGCTTCGATTTGTCGGGTGAGGCGACGAGCGGAGGAGCCGGAGGGTTCCTAAGCTGTGCAAAGAGGTGGCGCATCCTTTGGTTGGGAGTGGACCCTCAGGGGTGGTCCGAGGGAGGCCATTCGCGGTGAGGTCGGGCTTGAGCTCGGAGCGGCCACGGTAGGCGAGCGGTGGCACGGGTAGGGGCGATGGCGGCGGTTAAGGCGCGTTGGGGACGGTGGGGCGGAGTCGGGCGACCGCGGAGCACTCGCTGGTGGGAGCAAAGGCGGCCGGAGGAGGCCGGCGCGCGAGCTCGGGGCGAGCTCCAATGGTGGTGACGGCGCTGCGTGGTCCCGGACGAGGCGAGGCAGGGGAGAGGGCTAGCCGGGAAGGGGCAGGCGAGTGCGGGGAGAGGGACAGGGTGCCGAGGCGCCCTCCACTCTTTGGAGCCGGGCGGGGGCAGGCTGGGCGGCGCGTGGCCGGCGGTGTGGCGTGCTGGCGCGCAGGGCGCGGCACGTCACGGCGCGGCAGACGCGTGGGCGAGCGGGAGGGGAGGTGGAAGAAGATGAGCGCGCGGTGGACCGGGTCCATAGACCCTGAGTCTATGACAAGCGGGGTCGGGTCGCGGAAAAGAAAAATGGTGCACTAGACTGGGACCACGCAATAACAAAAACAGCTTTACAAAACCGGGGGAACCGGGTGGTTTCCGGTTTGCTACAGTACCATGCCGACTGGTGGGTCCCGCTCGTCAGTGACTCAAAGAAATTCGAAAAACCCCGAAATTGGAAAACTGGCTTTGACCTTATATACAGGTTTTGGAATTTGAGGATTTTGGACACCCTAGAGGCCGAATTTGGGAAAACCCAAAATACAAAAGTTGTTCTACTCTTCCAGGTCTACAACTTTGTCGAAATGAGTAATATCAGATTCTAAGTTTAAGTGTGGTTAAATTTGAATTTAACCTGCTGACTCCAGTTTGACCAAGGTTTAAGGCAAACTTAGAAATTCCTAAAGTCTATTTTATGCTCATTTTCAGAGAAAGAGTATTATACCAATGTTGTGTAGTTTTTAATTATCTACAACTTTATTATATGATGTTTTGCATAATAGGGACTTTTGTTTCCTTTGAAATTTGAATTTTCCTTACCGATCAATTTAGGCAGATTTCTGTCTTTTTCATTAATCGACTCAAAACTCCACCTAAACCTTTGTGCATGTTACCACACTCAATAACAAAGTTGATCTACATAAAATTGTCTACAAGTTTGTTATAGAGAGTTTGGTCCAAATCACATTTTATTTTGAACTAAGGTCACAAGTGCACTCAGGGGTTTTGCATATTTCACTGGAAAATTTTGACTTCGTGATTTACTAGCCTAGTTGTTGCTCTTCTCTAAACATCGTTAAGCCAAATCCTTGACTACCGCTAATCTAATCGCGGTTGAGGTAGAACCACTGTTTTGCCGTCCCAACAAGAGAGAATGGGAAGAGACAAAGTTTGACGGCATCCGGTGATGCTCCTTTCGTGTTGAATGTGCTGCAGATCTCCAAAAACTGCAGCTTGTGATTGTTCGCATCCTCCATAGCCAGTCTGTAGAAATATATAGCTTGAACCATTTGGATCACCCCTGGCTTGAGTTTGGAGTTCTCTCCCACTTGAACTTCAGGTCCCATAGGAACATTGTTGCTCGAGGGGATGGAGAACTCACAAATGGTCTTCTCAGTCATGGTGGTGGTAACTGGAGTGCTGGTAGACGTGCTTGGTTCTAGCCCCCTTGGTACAGGTCTCTGCCCGTGGATAGTCTTTGGATGGACTCTCCTGAGCAGTGACTCTGGATTATTATGGTAATTTTCTGGCAGGTCGAAACTGGTCAAACACCTCTCTGTTGCAACCACAACACAACAATAGAGCAAAGTGAGCCTACTAACAACCAGCGATTAAACATATCAAGTTTACAAGGCTTGAAATGAGATATCAATTATCTCTCCACCTATTGCTTCATCGGCAATGGCGCTAGAAAAGCTTGTTGGCATACCTTAGCCTTAATAGGTTTTACTCCGCAAGCACACGGAGACCACTATAGCCTTTCACTCAGAGTATTATGAGTATCATAAATTTCCATAGGGAAGCGGCACGCGAGAGAGTGTAATTGAATATACTCAAATCGAATGGAATGTAATACTTGGATAAGTTATACCAACTAGAAGTCAAACAGGGGTAAACATTACAAAGATAGGTGTATTGGTGGAGAGGTAAGTCTATAGTAGCTATCCGTAGAAAGGTATAGTTGCCTAGGAGGACAACGAGTGAGATAAAGTCACCAAACTCTATTTCTAATCGGCTGCAAAGGTTATCTGTGCTTAACCAAGATATTCAAATAAACAAGTCCGGGTCTTGCGTTGAGCGAAATTTTAGAGTCTTAAGGGTACCAGGGGTAGATAGTTGGTCCCGAAAAAGAGTATAGCTCACACCTACGGGCCTCCCGAACAACTGGCCTGGACTACACAGGCACACCACACGCTGTCACCGAGTGGGACTACCAGACAAAGCTGCACGGAGAGGATGACACGCTATAAACATGTTCAAGCGAAGCTTGAACAATGATAGATCGTCCTTGATCAGAGGAGAGGATCTAGCTAGAGCCTAGCGTCTAAGTCTAGGGTTCATTTATAGCACCGGCAAGAATAACAAGAATTGAATAACTGAGTAAAACACAACCTAAGCCTAGCAAGTGTGCAAAGAAATGTACACCACACTCGCAAGAGATAGAACCTAGAGTAAAATATAACTGAAATTATATTGAAGATAATCTGAATACAAAGATGCAAAGCTTTTACCGCAGACTCGAAGATAACTCCGGAGACTCCGAGGCAAAGCTTGACTCAACTCTAACTCCCAGGACTATCCTAACTACTAAGGGAATAGTGTAGCACTCTAAGATAGAACTTGACTCAACTCCACACCTTACAAATGAGCTCTCAAGGTCTATTTATAGTACAATCGAGTGAGGGGGGTATTTATAGACACACTAGGTCGGTTAGGGGGTACCTCGGTGGCCGAGCGGACACCTACATGGCCGAGCGGCCATGACACATGGCCGGGGATCTGCCAACTTCTGTGATCCAATGCTTGATATTGCTTCCCCAAGTCAGTTGACGGTTGGTGCACATGCAAAACATGTCCGAAGGTGGCCGGGTGGCCAAGAATAGTGGCCGGGCAGCCACTTGTCATCCACTGATTGGTTGCATGTTGGTTCCCCTAGATTGATGACATCATCGATCCATGTTTTGATGTCCTTTTGACCCTTAGATATATTGGATACTCTTTTGTATGGTTGGATCTTCATTGCCTTGTGTTTGTTTGCATGTAGGACCAAAGTTGTGCAGGTGAGGTGGCCGGGCGGCCATGCAGGACCCTGAGCAGTGGCTAGGCAGCCACTGCTGAGGGTCCTGCATGGAGCCACTGGTGGGCTAGGACATGGCCGGGCGGCCATGGGTCGTGGTTGAGCGGCCTTGGCCTTTTCGCCACTGTCGCCCATCTCTGATCTTTCGCTTGTTTTCAACCATTTTGCACATATTTTGGTACTTGCATCCTAATATTCATGTACAACTTGTGGAACGCATTAGTAGCAAGGGTTAGTCTTATCATTTCACATGTTTCGCTTCATTTGGTGGATAATTGATGTTAGATATCATGAGATTACGACTGTCCACACTTGCTTCCCTCTATGATCATCCAAAGCTGGGGTTCTCTGGCATACATCTAGCTTAGCCCCTCTCTCAACCTACAGTTGTCCTCTTCAAGGATCAACTTCTCTCTCAGATCCACCAGAACTAAATTCTGTGCAGCACAAGTGTCAGTATCGAGAGGGAATCGAGGAGTAGACCTCTCTAGCTTCTTAATGGTGGCATCTTTCTCCATCAACAGCAACCTCAAGGTGAGAAAGTTCTCACACATGTCAGGGGGTGCTGAAAGTACCTCAAGGTCCACACTCACCTGCTCAAGCTCACTCCACAATGTAGAACAGACCATGCATGCACCCAAAAGCATTGGTCTAGCCCTAAGATCTTCCAACTCAACTATGTCAACGGCTAGGTGGGGGCAAGACTCATATCAGGTTCCTCACTTAAAGTAGGCTCATCCAGTTTAGACTAGAGCTTGTCTATCTCAACCTTCAGCCTATCCATCTCCTCTACCTGATGAGCACACTTGCTCTTCTACTCACAAAGGTCGCTCATCAAGCACTCACAGGTAGGACACTCAAACTTACTAGGCTGGGCTTGCACACTCAGCCTCTTAATCTCAGCCAAAGCATCAGTATGCTTGGGTTTCTGCTTCTGCAGCTTCTTGGCTGCCTTCTCCAACATCTTATCCTGGGCTTTCAACTCATGACTATTCTTCTCCAGCATCTAAAGAATCTCAGCTTGCTTGGGAGTTGCCTCTTCATCAGAGGAGTCATTGACATTACCCTTGTTGTCGTTGTCCTCAAGCACCATGGGGCAAAATGATCTCCAGTTCATCTTGTGCTTGCGCTTCAACTTGGCGGAGACAAAGCAGAGACTAGCTGGACCACCTTGATCCTTCCTCTTGTCCAACTTGGTGATGATCTCCTCATCACTTGAACTTGACGAGGACGATGAGGAGGAGGACGTTCCGCTGCAAAGACTACCAAGCTCAGCGAAGAATGCCTTGTCCCACTTCTGGTTGTCCTTCTTGTAGCTCTTGAAAGCCTTCTTAAAGTTCTTGATCTTGCCAAAACGATGCTTGGCATGCTCGTGCTTGCCAGAGTGGTACTTGTTGGAGTCGCGGAAGTGGCTCTTGCCCTTCTTGTAGTAGTCGTTTTGCTTGTTCGGGCACTCGGCAATGAAGTGGCCAACCTCTCCGCACCCGAAGCATTTGGGCTCTTGCCCCTCTTCTTGCTCATTCGGTTGTCATAGGTGCACTAGAAGCGACTAGACACTAGATAGAGCTCTTCATACCCAAGTGACGCCAACTGCTCCTCTATCACAAACATCAAAGTAGAAAATGAAAAACCATGAAGTGGGGGGGGGGGTAGTAGCATCTTCCTTAGAGCTAGAAGCCAAGGCCAAGATCTTGGAGCTAGTACCATCAAGAATATTTGTCATCTGGTAATCCACCTCTGTGGCCTTAAGCTTGCTATAGAGCTCCTCTACACCCAATGTGTCATACCTTGCTGACTCAAGAATAGAGTTCTTCTTGATCTCCCACACTTTCCTGTCCAAGGAATACAGCAGCTTGACAGCTTCCTGATGGTCAATGTATGGGAGAGCAGCGGGGGCAGAGTTGACATGGAGCTTGATGATGATCGACTAAAAATGACCAAAGGCATCCACGGACTCTCCCGGCTTCTTGGCGAAATTCTCATATTCACGCCGGTAAGTCTCCACAAGACAACCCTTAACTGTCACCGTTCGCTCATGCTATGCACTGAGCAGGGACCAGATCTCATGGGCGGTATCAAGATGGCTCACCCTCTCATAGTCCACCAAACCAAGTCCAGAGAAGTGAAAGTTCGCAGCCTTGTATTTCGTCTCGTGCTAAGCAACGAGCGCTGGTGTGGTACACTAGGCAATGGGAAGCACCACAAAAGTCGTACTCTGAGTAGCATTCAATATGTCCTCGCTCTGGCTAAGTAAGAAAGCTCTCATCCTATCCTTCCATTAGGGATAGCCATCCGAGCCGAGAATTGGAACCTTCTTGCAGTGCGCCATAGTCGCTACTAGTTTCTCACCGGTAAAGGTATGAAGAAATCTAACTGGCTCTGATACCACTTGAAGGACCAAGACATGCGATTATAGAGGGGTGAATAGGAGCACCTAAAAACTCAAAATCACAACTCCCAAACTTGGTGTGCTGAAACCTCACAAGAACCCATGCTAGACACTGTCCACTGAACAGATATGTGTCTAGCAAGCGCAAGGTGCCGTCCACTGAAAGGATACGCACCAAGCGAGAAAAAGCAAGCAACTCAATGACCACACAGATCACAAGTCCCCGCAAGCACCAAAAGTTGCAAGTTCACCACTCGACACTCACCACACCAAAATGCGACTTACTGGAACACAGCAAGCAAAGAGCATGGTCAGACAGTGGGAAAAGCAAATTCGACTCAAAAACACAGTGGAAGAATGAAAAAGCGGAAATAGGGCAGTAGCCCCGGCCTCACCAGACTGTCCGGTGCCAGGGGCCAGACTATCTGGTGACACCGGTTAGTCCAGTGGTAGCTACCGGACTATCCGGTGGAACACCCCAGGCAGAACCGACGCCGGACTATCCGGTACGCGCTGCCCGACTATCCGGTGGAACCGGATGTCTGGTGGCTGTATTGGATAGTCTGGTACAGTCGCAGAAAATGAGTTTTCAAACCCTAAATCTAACCAAATCTTTTCCAAACTTCACGAGATTTTACACAGGCTATCTAGACCCTCTTCCAAAGCTATTCCCAAAAGATCAACTCAAAATGACCAAGGGATTAGCAGGAATTTCAAATATCATGAGAAGGCAATCTATGAGCAAGAAAGAGGAAACTCAAGATCAACTTGCTTGTGGCAATCCTACGGGATTGAGATGAACAAAGTCATAATCTCCACATCCTAGCAAGTCCAAAATAGCCAAAAGAATAGGATTAACTCGCGGACAATGCAAATCACGAAAAGCCCTTGAGTTTCATCCAAAATCCAGACTAGAAAGGGGGAAGGAGATGGCTGCACACATGAGCACGAATTGGGGACAAATCTTCCTTGTATTAGATGTGGAAATCAGTTCATACAAGGTTCCTTACAGCCTACCACCCTTCATCCTGACACTAATGCAAAGTACTAGCTCTAGGGGACTCAAACTCCTAGATTAGCACCTAGTTTTCATTCTAAGCACTTGGCTAGTTGGAAAGCAAAGACTAGGGTTTGTAGAGGTGGAAGAGTCACCTGAATGACAAGCCACTTAGGTATCTATAGCCCAAGCCTAACTAACTCAGTTGACACTAAGACCCCTATATTACAGAAATGTCCGTAGGGGCTAAACTAGAAAAGACCCAACTTTCTCGAGGAAGGATGACCGCGATGGAGTCTTGATCTTCTTCGGTTGCATCCTATCTTCTGGATCACGCCCACGTGGCCAGTTGTACAAATGCGCCGATCGACCCCCGATTTTCAAGTCAGAAACCGGGACACTTTAGGGTTTCCTTCCTGGGCCTAGAACAGCCCACTACACTCTATCTCAGCGAGAATTGAGCCTATTCACTGAGTCTTCGTATCTTGGTTGTAGGGTGGCGGATTTGAGCGAATCCGCCATCGCCCTCGCACATCTACGCGCCATGCACTCGGATTGGAGCACCGCGGTGGTGCCGAGTATCCTTGTCCATCGGGGTCACCTCGCAGTCCTTCGGAGGTCTTACACTTGCCGTTGTGGTGCCGCTCCTCAATGTACCGACGTCCCATGGCCGACCGACGCTGATCATGCCTCCTGTTCTTTGGAAGACTTTCTTCTCCATCTACCTCCAGTCCATTGGAGGGCGTCTAGCCCATCGGAGGGCTTGTGCCCAATTCCTTCTAGGTCTTGTCTTCTGTTGACAATCACTCATCACTCAAGAGGCAATGGAGCCAGTCCATTGGCTCTCAACTTTCTTTCTTATCCTTCTTCGCCATGAAACATAGCTGTGGGAATGAGATGGTAGAGCTGCACATAGTTGAACTTGATTCTTTACTTGGTCTCCATCACTGCTCTTCTTCAGTAGGTGCACACTCACTCCTTTTTTCGAATAGTCCGGTGGTGTTTACCGGATAGTCCGGCACACCGGATAGTCTAGCAACTTCCATGGGATAGTCTAGTGGCAGTAGTGACCGCAGCACCACATGTCTCTCTTGTTCCTCCTTGTCTTCCATGTTTTCACAAAGGCTTCTTGGAGCATCTTTAGTGCCTGAGTCCACCTCTAAAGGTGTGGCTTGTTCTTGAGCTTTGCATGAAAAGACATTTTTTAGGGTGGCCCAAATTTCATGTGCATCCTCAAATCTTGTGTACTCCATGAATAGCCATGAAGTAGTATCTAGACTCAAGGTGCTCAAAATATAATTAGCAACTCGAGCATTGAGCAGCAAGTGTATTGTCTCCTCATGAGATAGGTTACCCCACTCATAGCTAGAAGGCAATATGCTTGCATCTACAATTTGTTCCACAAGTGGACCATTGGTCTTGAGAATATTAAGTATATGAGCAGGCCACTGAGAGCAGATAGAGCCATCAACAATGAGTAGCTCACATGGTACCTCACTAGGCGCGGACATCTTTTCTCACCACGGTGAAGCTTTTCAGTGTGTTCTCGCTCTGATACCAATTGAAAGGACCTTAATGTCGCCTACAGGGGGTGAATAGGCTAATCTGAAAATTAACCACTTACAACTGAACTATCAGCCCCACACCGGATAGTCCAGTGACCTCTACCGGACAGTCCGGTATCACCGGATAGTCCGGTGATGCTCACCGGATAGTCTGGTGACACACAGAAAGCAAGCTCAAGAATGTAAATATGCACAGCAATACTTGTTCAGCTTGGTAGTCTGGTTCCAAGTCTTTCTCTAGTGGTGTAGGTCTTTTCAACATTGCACACCTGCACTCACAGGAAATACTTGCACACGAGATAGAAATAGTAGAAGCAAAAATGTAATGCAAGTAAAGAACAAACCACAAACACAAAGCTTGGGTCTCCCAGTAGGGGCACAGCACACAAGACACACATTGTAAATCTTGAGGTTCGGGCACACCTGCAAGTGTCTCTACATCCTCGTTGAGGCACCAACGAAGAGCTAGAGTCTTTTTCAACTCTTGGCCTACCCTCATCAACCACTAAGGTATGATGAGGTGCTTACTGCAGTGCTTCGAAGAGCAAGGTAATCACTTACACGAAATGTCTCTAGCCATCTAGGACTAGGAGGAAACCTCCAAGAGTAACAAAAGCGTGTGTTGGAAATGCTTTGTCAACTTGTGCTCAGAAGCTAGGTTGCTTTATTAAGCTCACATAATCTCACAAATGCCCTCCCAACTCAGGAATCTCACACTTTAGCTCAATCTCACAAAGAGAGTGGTTGGGGAGAGTTTCTTAGGCCTATGAATGGATATAGACATTGGAGGGAAGCAGCAACCCCAACAAGTGAAGAGGGAAAGGTATAAATACCTAACTCCACACAACTAGTCATTGGCTCTGTGTCACATCCCCACCGGATAGTCTAGTGGCTTCTACCGGACAGTTCGGTAGAGGGCAACTAGCTGTTGAGGTTCAAACCCCCTCTACCGGACAGTCCGGTAGAGCTCACTGGATTGTCTGGTGAGGGGTTCCCTAACCAGAGGCCTAAGGCACAAAGCCTCAATCACTTGGTTAGAAAGATGCTGGTGTTTGTCTTTGCAAGAGATACACCAAGCTAGGAATTATAGCACATGAAAAGAGTCAAAGAGAAGTCACTCTGGGCACTGGGCTCTGCCAACACTAGACAATTCGGTGAGGCCTACCGGAGAATCCGGTGAACCCACTCTCAGCACAAAAACAACTCACAAGGTGTGTTTAGGCTCGATACTCCCTGAACTAGCTAGAGCACATGTTGACTAGTGACATTTCAAGCTTAGCTTCCCTCTTGACAGTACGGCATACCTATACTCAAGATAAAATATAAATCTAGACGAAATCCACTTGAGTCTCGGTCTTGTTGAATAATGCCATCTTGATCAATTTTACCAATAGAAAGAAACCAAGTTGTCCTTCGTCTTTGAGCAATCCTCTCTTAGCTGAATAAGTTAGACTTCAATTGTGAAAAACCTCTTCAATAGGTAGATGGAGCTCAGTAGCTCATTAACCATTCAATATTCTTGATCTTCATTATAGTTGGCTTTGTTATGCAATAGAAAATTCGTATAATCAGCCATTTGCCATTTGTAGAACAATTCAATTGTAAGCAACGTCCAAATATAAGAAATAGGTTCCATGTCACTTGACTTAGTATATATATATAAGCCATGGACCTCAAAGTACATTAATAGTGACAAACCATTGATAACCAGCACTTAGCCAATGTATTCATTTGAGATGGCTATAATCATCATGACATAATCAAATAACCAAAGTGATGTGAATCCAATGTCATAATGTCCAATGTGAAGATGATCCATGACTAGACATTTTGCTTATATCAGTATATGCCGAATAGAGATCGATTATCATTATTATACATGAAAGATATTGTGGTGGAACCGCCGATTTAATCCGAGCTAAGCACACCTACCACCACATGGCTCATAGTGTACTTGGACTGAATCAAACTCAGTAGTCCGTCGAGCTACCCTAACGGGAACTCGATGTATCCATCACCCATGGATGCCGACATCATGCGCATTAAGCCCCCGAAAGAGCCACAACAATTACAACAACCCATCATTTCATACAAACATAGTTTGATTTAGTACAACACATTTCCTCAAAACGATGTACAATCATGTTGAAATAGAGTTTCAAAAAAAAATATCACAGCGGAAAACATAATAATATACAAGTGCAAAGCAATGGAAGTAAAACATCAAGGCATGACATTGAGCCCACCGTTGTCATCGTTGATCACAACTGCCATGTACCTAAAAAAATATCAACAACAAACGATGAGTACGTGAGGTACTCGTAGGACTTACCCAAGGGCGGTATCAACCCGACACATTTGAAAGTGTGCAAGGCTTTTTGTGGACTTGACTTGTAACCCGCATAAGCTTACTAGGAGTGAGTCCTTGCTTTCAAATTTCATTCATTATTAAACCATAAGTCTGATTTGATTCAACATTGTTATCATCATGATCCATAATTCACATATCTCAATATTCTCAACACATATATCATCATAAGTAACTTGCGGAAATATAAACATACAAGTACAAGCTTGTAATATTGAAAAGCATGATTAAATAATAACATATTAAAGTTGTTACTATGTTGCCCATGTGCGATATCTGGCATTCTCACACCTGGTGAGCATCAGCGATTTGAATCGATTTTAATTCCTGGGAATAACTACAATGCCAAGGGTATATGTTTACTAAACGTAGCGTTCCCACATATATCCCCCATCTTAACCTATCTCATCCCAAGATTCAAAGCACCTCCACCAAACCCTCAGGTTGTGCCCTCTTAGCAGAGTTACCACGGCGTACCGAGTCAGCCCTCCCTTGAGTACAAGCGCCCCCAGGCCCATCGGCCGCCTACAAGTGGATGGGCAGCACCTCAAAAACTTCGGACGAGCCTAGGAAAGACTTTCACCGGTCCCATATCCCGGATAAGCATTCTAGCAATGTTATGCCGATCAGCAGGCGAAAAGTGGATGGGCCTTAAACAACTTGAGCAGAGCTAAATTATACAACAACCCACACCACAAAAGTAAACATATGCTCTGCCCGGTCTCATCTTTCCATCACATCATATCATATTGCTTTCGAATTAGAGTTTTTGAAAACCCTTTTGAGTAGTGCCTGTCATCTTGCGAGTGAATATCTTCACTCGACTTCTACCATCTAAGCATGACTAAGCATAGACTTCGACCTATTCATGCTACTTAGGATATCAGGGATTTATGCATGTGGGTTTCATACAACTCCTGAATGTAATGCACATACAAACATAGGGTGTTGGGACTCAGTATATAGGTGTAAATGCGTAAGGGGCCTGCCTTTGTTGTTGAATGCTAGAACAAACTAATCTAAAGTTAGTTTGCCAGGTTCTGAGGCTTTGCCCCAAGCAACCCCTTGATCACTTGGACAACTCCTCCTTCCAAATACCACTTCAGGGGCCTCCAGGTGGTATTTGGGTCTTAGTTGGTCTTTTGGACCACCGTTCCTTGACGTAGCTCCACGCACTTGCTTCTTGATCATGTATCTACAATAAACGTCACTATATCAATGATATGCATAATGTAGCGAATGAGGTGCATGAAGACCGAGGACACACACACACACACACGCAATCATTTCATGGATAGACAAAAGGTGATTGCTAATTACTTTAGAAAGAAGTGCTATTGTGGACATACAGCAAGAATACAATCAAACAATCATACACATGCAACTACCACATTGCTAATTTCTAAGGATGACATGTTAATGTTTTGACCCTACGAAGACAAGCAATAGTTATTTGGTTCCTTAGATTACTAAAATTCATGCATAACTTCTCGCATTTATTCCCATTCAGCTAGTCAACATATCATCCATGGTACAAGAGAGGAACACTTGATAGGTTGCTAATTCCAAGTCACTCTTATGTAAACAAGCATTGAATCAAGTATATAAGTGAACCAGTTATATATATTTTGACTTATTTTGAGTTATTGTTATCTACATTTCAACAATGCAATAATTTTATGGTTAGGGATTTGCAAACTAGACATATGAGGATGAAACATGCATGTGGACTATATAGAGCAATCCATCTTCCAAGGTTTCATTTTGACACAACAAAATTAAATATAACAAGTGGGGTTGACAAGAGCAATCTGAGTGCATTAACATCCCCTTTTTATTTCCTTCACTTCTGACCCTATTTAAATAACTACTTATAAACCCCTCATGAAACAGCAACCAAAATACATGAATAATTCACACAAGTACACTCACACAGTAACATAGCTTCAAGGATTTTGGTGGAATTTTTGTAACATATTAAATAGCACTTTTCTATTTTATTGATTAAACCAACATAGCATTTGTCATTTTCAAATAACATAGTAAACAACAAGCAAAACACAAGGAACTTTATTTCTAGACTATACTGAACCAAATGTGTACAATATAATTGTATGGATTTTTCTGTACAAGTTTTATGTAGCATGCATTTCCATATTCATAAAATACTCTAAATAACATGTGTAAGGTTAGATCTGTCATTTGGAAGATAGAGTTAGGGATAGAAAAAATACATATGAACATAAATAACATGAGAAGATCATAACCAAGGTTTCACAATTTTTGAAGCTCATTTGGCCCATTTTTGCTAATTATCAAATAAAACCAACCATGCACAAAAGCAAGGGCAAAACAATCATTTCCAAGTACAATGGCCTAGCACACTGTATAGATCTACTCAAGCAATCCAACAAAACAAGTATCATATTTTTCTGATTTTTGTACTAATTTCTAGAGCATTTCAAAGTCCATTTGCCAAAACCGGAAGTTATAAGCATTTCAAAGATCATATGTCAAATATAACCCTGTAAATGGACTTCTTCGTAATTAAAGATATATAAAAGGGGATAGCAAGCTATAAGCCAGAGACACAATAAACAATGTAATGAATTCATTGTATCTTTAGGGTTAGTCCAGCAAAAATGCACAAACCCTAAACAGTTTATGCAAGACACACTAAACAGTGATAAAATAAGAAATAAACGTAGGGCCCTTTTTGCAAATCTAGCGCCTCCTTTCTTCTACCTTGGGTCACGCGCGGGGGAACAAGGACAAAGAGGGAGGCCGGCGCTCCAGCTCGGGGTAGGGAGGCGGAGCGGCCTGGATGGCGCGGCGGCGCAGGATGGGGCTGGAGGAGATCCGGTGGCAGGGTCGGTGAGCCCGCGGCCTGGGCTTGGCGTGCACATCGTGAGGAAAGGGTGCGACGGCGTGGGCTCGAAGCTCGGCGGACCCGCGCGTCACGCACAGTGGGGACGCGGATGCCGGTGCGCATCGTGGCACGCGCTGCCGGTGTGGCGGCACGGAGGCACACTGGTGAGGAGTGAGGGGAGGTTGAGGAAGGCAGCATCACGAGCTTGAGTAGAGCGACTATGGTGGCGGCACTAGTTGTGTGAGTGGAAGACGGGCAATGGGCTCGGCGAGCTTGCCTTATGGCTGGCGACGGCCATGGCACAGGAGGCGGCAGGGCGCTGGCACTGCGTGTGCGTGTGGGTGTGGGGAGAAGGAAAACATGGGCCGGTTCAACTCAGTCTATAGACCACTTCCCAATGACATGTGGGCCCATATAGTGAGAACAAAGGAACGGTCCATGGATCAGGTGCACGGTGGAAAAACTAGTGGGTCCCACGGCTGCTGACTGACCCCAGTTTGACCAAGGTTTAATGCAAAATTATACCAATGTTGTTTAGTTTCCCATGATCTACAAGTTTCACATATAAAGTTTTGCATGATAAGGAATTTGGTTTCAACGAAATTTTAATTTATTACTCAGCTCAAGTTTGGGCAGATTTCATATGTTGACAGAAAAATGTGCACAATCCTACCTAAACCATTCTGCATGTCAATGGTTCAAATACCAAAGTTGTTCATTATCAAGTTCTTTACAAGTTTAGTATATGAAGTTTCATCTAGAACACGTTATATTTTGAACTACACACAAATATGTCAATCGGTTTGGTCAAACTGCAGCTTCAGCTTATTTAGGCTCTTTCTTGTTTCAAACTTTTGAGTTACCCGATGAGGTCCAAACACTTCAAGGTTAGATGCGTTTGAAAGATGATAAGTTTAATTTCATTTCATAGTCAGGTAGATTTTGAAGTTGTATAGTGAAATCAAAAGTAATTTTAGATTGAAATTTGGGAAAGAGATGAAAATCCAGACGTGGGAATTATTCCAAGTATAGATTGACTTGGGCTGCTCTCAAAAGATATTTGGGTACAATTTAAAATATGTAAATGACAGTTTTAAACCATGCTTAGTGTAGCAAAAGTGTAGTTCAAGGTATGACAACACCTTTGTCACCTTTCAAAAGATTGTTGGCTGAAGTCAATTCAAACTTTTGAACCTCTTGTCCTTAGATTTTGAACATGGTCACAATAGCAAAGTACAAGAATATTCCCTGAACTAGAACTTCTGTATTTGGTGTTTTGTATAAAAGCTTGTGGGTGTTGACTTACTCAACCAAACCACGCGCGGTTTTGAATTTTGAATAGAAAATTTTGACTTAGTGATTTCTTCAACTATGGTTTGTTCCTCTACTGCCAGGATTATGTTGTAACACTTCATTAACACATGTCTAATTGTGTGTTTGTGCCCTTGAGATGTAGGGGGCATCACAGATATGCAATGAAAACCTTTATACTTGACATATGAGTGATTCAAGCTCAATCATGAGATATATTCATTAAAATTCATTCTTTATATCAGATCATAGTAAATACACCTGTAAGATCCTGTCAAGTCATCTCACAAACAGATTAGACCTTTAATCCCATTGTCTCTCAATACACCCAAACCACTAAGGAGCCTTGTTGCACTTACAGCCCCTCTTGGTGATAGCATTAGGGAGTCTTAGTATTCCGATCTCATCGTTCGGTAAGCCTATAGGCATTAGGTAGTTGTCATTCGGCTGACCAACTATCTAACCCCATTTCACTCAACCCAAAACCCTATTTCATGTTTAGTTATCTTAGTTTGACCGTGAATACTTCTATGCAGTAGTTGAGAAATGGAGTTTGCATATCTTAATCTCGCTCGTTGCATTCCTATTCTCACCATACACTATTTATAGTACTGCTTGAAGTTCGAATATATCATTGCACCTATTTGCCCTTGCTTCCCTGTGGATTTTACGATACTCGAAATACTCTAAGTGAAAATGCTACATCGAATCTCCTTGCGCTTGCAGAGTAAAATCTGTTACGCTAAGAGACATCAACAAGCTTTTTCTGGCACCATTGCTGAGGAAGCAATCGGCAAAAGAAGTTTGATTTGTTTGAACCTGGTACTGTAAACTTGATAACATATCGTTATCTCTTAGCGAGCTCATTTGCCTCTGTCTACTTTATTGTGGGGTGATAGAGAGGTGTATGACTGGTTTCGACCTATCGACAAATTTCCACAACAATTCAAAGTCGCTGCTCAGGAGAGTCTATCAGAAGACAATCCATGGGCAAAGGAATGTGCCATCATTTGAGTTTGGAACTTCAAGCACAACTCCAAAGACCATTCACAAATTTTCTATCATGTCCTGCAACAACATCCCTACTAGGCCTGAAGTGCAGGTTGGTGACAACTTTGAGTTCAAGCTAAGTGTCATCCACATGGTCCAAGCTATCCCATTTTGCAGATTAGCATCGAAGGATGCCAACAACCATCTCTAGCAATTCCTGGAGATTTGCAACACTTTCACGATCAAAGGTGCAACCCTCGACGCTATTCGACAGTGCCTTTTCCCATTTTCACCAGTGGGGAAGGCAAAACAGTGGTTCTACCTGAACCGCGCAAATTTGGCGACATGGGAGATACTTGCAATGTACTTCCCTTTGGGGATGAAGAGCTCACTGAGGAACCGAATCTCGAGCTTCCAACAGCCGGATGAGATGGTGGTGGAGGCATGGGAAAGACTTCAAGAATACATCGCTGCCTACCCCGACCATGGTATGGAATAGTGGTGGATCATCTAGAACTTCTTCCATGGACTACACCAGTCTGAGCAAGAACAAGTTGATGCAGCCGCTTGAGGATCCTTCCTATCCCTTAGCGTTACTCCTGTCTGGCCTTTCATTAAGAAGATGGCTAGCAACCAGGGATAGAAAGAGGAGAGGACAAACAACAAGACCCACGGAGTCCACCATATTGACCGCACCGACAAGCTCGCTGCCAAGATGGACCACCTACTGAAGAAGCTGTTGGATGCTCCAAAGCTGTGCCAGTCCAGGCACTGGATTCTCGCCTGACTTGTGAGCATTCTGGGAATACTGACTACATGGGGAACAACTGCCTCAGAAATGGATTTGAGGATGTTAATTTCATCAACATCAACAACTTCAATGGTGGGCCTCGTCCTCACCCAGGTTGGACTTCACACCCACATTTACCTTTCTTCGAGCAAGGTACATCTTCTTGTACTTCAAAGCAGTTTAACAAAAATCCTTTTGATCAAAAGGTTGTGAATGAAAGCATAAGTAAAAAACTCCATGCTAATGATTGGGTTATTGAAACTTTATCTCTACAAATGGAAACTCTAAATAGTGCCATAAAGAACTAGCTGAGTTTTAATAAAATGTTAGAAACTCAAATAGCACAGCTTGCTGTCACTCTGCCAAGTCCTACTTCGGGGAAGCTTCCGAGATAACCTGAGCCACCCCCAAAGGAACATATCAATGATGTAACCACTAGGGGTGGAAGGTCTACACAAGACCCCCCACATCCTAGGAATGCAGGGAAAGAGTAGGCAAAACCCACCAAACCCGAGGAAGAAGAAGTGGCTAGTGAGCCACAACCGATGAATGAAGCACCCAAGTTAGCTCCACACGAGTTCTATGACACAACTGTGCTCCCTTTTCCTCAGTGGCAGAAAAAGACTCTTGTCGATGAATAGTTCGGCAAATTTGTTAAGGTAATTAAGAAATTATATGTCAACATACCATTACTTGATGTGATGTAGGTACCTGCGTATGGTAAGCACCTGAAGGACATCCTCAACAACAAGAAGCCACTGCCATCCGTGGAAGTCATGCACCTCAAGCAGTAGTGTAGCGCTGCTATACTCAACCAGCTGTGGCGGAACCGCCGATTTAATCAGAACTAAGCACACCTGCCACCTCTGGCTTGCAGTGTGATTAGGCCGAACTAAACCCGGTCGTCCATCGAGCTACCCAAAAGGGCACTCGATGCAACCATCACCCAGGGATGCCGACATCACACACGTTAAGCCCTCGAAAGAGCCACAACAATTACAACAACACATCATTTCATACAAACATAGATTGACTTGTTTGAAAATATTCACTCAAAATGGGGTACAATCATACTGAAATAGAGTTCCAAAATAACCTCGCAGCGGAAACTGTAACGTAATATCGATATACTCTTGCAGCGGAAATAAAACATCGAGCCATGACATTGAGCCCACCATTGTCATTCTCGTTCATGAAGTTCCTGAAATAAAAATATCAACAACGTAGGGGTGAGTACGTGAGGTACTCGTAGGACTTACCCGTGGGCGGTTTCAACCCGACACATTTGAGAGTATGCAAGGCTTTTTGTGGACTGGACTCTAACCCGCGCAAGCTTACTAGAATTGAATCCTTACTTTCAAGTATCATTTATTTTTGAAGTATGAGCCTCATCTGATTCATTATAATTATTATCATCATCCATAACTCATATATATCATCATAAAGGAGCTTGCGGAAATGTAACATACAAGTACAAACATGTAATATAAAAAGCATGATTAAATGATCACGATATTAAAGTTATTACTACGTTGCCCGTGTGCGATACCGGCATTGTCACACCTGGTGAGCATCAGCGATTCGAATCGATTTTTAATTCCCGGGAATAACTATCATGCCAGGGGTATATGCTTACTAGCCATCGCGTTCCCACATATAGCCCCAATCTCCACCTGTCTTGTCCCAAGATTCAAAGCGCCCCCACCTAACCCCCGGGTTGTGCCCCCTCAGGAGCGATACCACAGTTCTCTGGGTCAGCCCTCCCTCGAGTACAAGCGCCCCCGGGCCCATCGGCCTCCAGCAAGTGGATGGGCGGAGCCTCGAAAACTTCGGACAAACCCAGGTAAGACTTTTCCGGTCCCATATCCCGGATAAGCACTCTAGCAATGTTATGCCGATCAGCAGGCGAACAGCGGACGGGCCTTAATTGACTCGGGCGGAGTCTACCAGACTATCCATGTCATTTCTCATCGTAATATACTCATATCTCCGCCCGGTCTCATCTTTTCATCACGTCATATCATATTTCTTTCGTATTAAATTTTTGTGAAACATTTTGAGTCCTATCATCTCGCGAGTGAATATCTTCACTCGACTTCTACCGTCTAAGCATGGCTAAGCATAGACTTCGGCCTATCCATTCTAACTAGGATATTAGGTATTTATGCAGGTGGGGTTTCAAACAACTCCTGAACGTAAATGCACAATCAAATAAAGGGTGGTGAGATTCCCTAGGTAGGTGTATATGCCTAAGGGGCCTACCTTTGTTGTTGATAACTTGAACAAACTAAACTAAAGTTAGTTTGCCGGGTTGTGAGGCTTTGCCCCAGGCAACCCCTTGATCACTTGGATAGCTCCTCCTTCCAAATACCACTTCAGGGGCCTCCAGGTGGTATTTGGGCCTTAGTTGGTCTTTTGGACACCGTTGCTCGAAGTACCTCCACGCACTTGCTTCTCGATCACGTATCTGCAGTGAGCGTCGCTATATGAATGATATGCGTGATGCAGCAAACGAGATGCCTGAATGTCAAGCACCCGTATGAATAACCATATTTCACATAGCTAACTTAGAATTCCTAGCGTGCATATCTCAACAGTAGTGAAGACCTATATTGCATTCCAGAAACAGTGGCTAAGTCTTACATTTTCTATTATTTACGTAACTATGCACTATTTCTACCATTTTCAAACCAGAACCAAAGCCTTACATGCACCACCTCCTATTCTAGCAATGAGTTATGTTCATAACCTAGAGCTCATATCAAGCCCCTAAAGTCACTTGGAACATTTTTCACCATAGCAAACTTTTCTTAAATTAAATACATGCTTAGATATAAGACAAGGGTAGAATAGTAATTAAACAGCCAATGCTAGGGCTACCAAAATTTATACAGAGCCTACACATGTTAATATGGACTCTGCCCAAATTTCATAGTTTTTGAAGCTCATTTTACCCATCTTTTCCATTTATGTTGGTTTAATATGCATATACAAAATCAGGGGCAAAAATGTCTTTTCCTACTCAACCATCATACCCAGCAGATAGATCTTTTAACAAGGATAAAAATGCAACCTAGTTTGTATTTTTCTGATTTTTATTTGATTTATTACGAATTTCCAACGTTTAAACCGAGAGAAATGAATTTAAATAGAAAAGCCCACTGGTGGGGACTAGATCGGAAATATTCGTAGCCTCCAGGGTCCTGCGTGAAATATGTCTAAGACTCAGTGCACAGTAATCAAACAGGGCGCATAAAAATGAAATATGACAGGGGGATTTTTGTAAAACAACCATCTTCTTCAGCCTTCTTCTTCCTCGTTCGACCGTCGCGCAGGGAGGGGATGACGGGGCTGCGCCGACGCGAGGAGGCGACGAATTGGCCAGAACGGGGTCGAGGAAGATGTTCCCGGATGAGGGGAACGTTTTCCCCAAGATGAGGACGCGCGGGGTGGACGGAGTTGGCAGGGAACACGCGGTGAACTGCAGGTGGCGACGGCGCGGCAGTTCGCGGTGGCTCCGGCTCGATCTGTCCGTTCCGGCGAGGGAAGAGGCCATGGTCGGGCTCAAGAGCTGTGCGATGGAGCTACGAGTCTGAAGGTGGAGTCATGGAGGCGAGGGGAGGGCCCGGGGATGGTCTCCCATGGTGACCCGAAGCTTAAACCGAGCGGCAATGGCGGTGGCGTGCGGAAACAAGGTGAGGAAGGGTCATTCGACTCCGATTTCTTGGGGGAACGATGGAGGAGATGGAGGCGAGCGCGGGACGCGCGACAGGCGGGGCGGAGGGCTATGGAGAGGCGAGGTGGCGTGAGCTCACCGCGAGCTCCCATGGCGGACGCGCTCTGTCGCGCACAGACGAGCAGGGGAGGGAGAGCGAGGGCAGCGAGAGGGAGGGGCGAGTGAGAGAGAGAGGCGCGGGCTCGGTTCCACCCGAAGGAGAACCAGGGGCACGGCAGGGCGGGGGAGGGTGGCGTGTGGCCACGGCGTGGCGCGCTGGCGCCCATGGCGTGGCGCGCTGGCGCCCTTCGCCCGCCGCGTGGGCGCAGGGGAGGGAAGGAGGAAGCGAGCGTCGCGCGGGTGGACGCGGTCCATGGACCGGAGGTTGCTGACAGGTGGGACCGGGGCGAAAAAAATGAAGATGGCCTATGGACTGGGTGCGGGAAACATGGAGCTGTGGGACCCACCCGAGTACCGGCGCAGGCGACCCGACAGGTGGGGCCCGCTCGTCAGCGACTCATGGAGAAAACAAAATTCGAAAAATAGGAAAACCCCTGTTGACTGCAGGAAGACCTGTTTGAAACTTGAGTTTTTGGGTATTCTAGATTCCGAATTTGAAAAGGACCCAATTGAATTAAACGTTGTACCTTTTAGGATCTACAACTTTGTCAAAAGGTGTAATATCATATTCCAAGTTTAAATATGATTAAATTTGAATTTAACCTGCTGACTCCAGTTTGACCAAGGTTTAATGCAAACTTAGAAATTCCTAAAGTCTATTTTATGCTCATTTTCAGAGAAAGAGTATTATACCAATGTTGTGTAGGTTTTAATTATCTACAACTTTCTTATATGATGTTTTGTATGATAGGCACTTTTGTTCCTTTGAAATTTGAATTTTCCTTACCGGTCAAGTTTAGGCAGATTTCTGTCTTTTTCATTAATCGACTCAAAACTCCACTTAAACCTTTGTGCATGTTACCACACTCAATAACAAAGTTGATCTATATAAAATTTTCTACAAGTTTGTTATAGAGAGTTTGGTCCAAAACACTTTATATTTTGAACTATAGTCACAAATGCACTCAGGGGTTTTGCATATTTCACTAGAAAATTTTGACTTCGTGATTTACTAGCCTAGTTGTTGCTCTTCTCTTAACATCATTAAGCCAAATCCTTGACTACCTCTAGTCTAATCGCGTGTTAAGACTTTCGAGATGCCGGGGGCATCACACCAGCCACTACAAAAGAAAAAGGATCCAGGGAACCCAACCATCTCGTGCTCAATTAGGACCCAGCATTTCCATCAAGCTCTCTATGACCTGGGAGCAAGCATGAGCATTATCCGTTGAGGAGCTCCCAAAGGTAGTCTTTGATAAACTAATGCATGTTACACTTGCCCCTACTGCTATGTGCCTACTACTAGCAGATCAGTCGATTAGCTACCCTGTGGGGATCGTTGAGGATAGCCCGGTCAAAATCCAGAACTTCCTCATCCCGGTGGACTTCGTGGTGCTAGACATGGAGATTGATAATAAAACGCTGCTCATCCTTGGGTGACCATTTTTAAGCACCGCTGAGGCCAACATTGATGTTGGAGCTGTGTTGGCGGTCGATAAAACCCATTTCGACCACCAACATTTCATGTTTTAGAGTATGTTTTACTATGTTTTCATTTATTTCTAACTAGTTCCATGAGTTGTGCATGAAAGTTGTATGCAGGAGTTCTTCATATTCAACACAATGAAGGATTGACCAAAATAGAGGCAATGAGGCAAGGGGAAAGGCATTGGGCCAAACACCCATGGCCGGCCGACCACCCCCAGGGTCGGCGACCTCCCCCCTAGGTCGGCCGGCTGCCAGATAGCTTGGACAGCCCCCCAAGCAACCTAGGCCCAGGGAGGCATGGTCAACCAACCATGGCCCATGGCCGCCCGACCCTACCACATCACCAATCCTGGACCTGCATGCAAAGAAACACAAAACACGTCAAATACAAGCATTGGATCAAGTATCCATTGCATCCAAGCGTCAAAAGGCCATCACACAAGGGGACTGATGAATTCAGCGATCCAAGGGAACAACATGCAGCCAATGAAGTGGTCGCCCGACCACACCCCATGGTCGGCCGACCATGCACCGACCCTGTTTTGCACGTGTTTCAACCGCCACAACTGTCAACCGACGTATGGAGTGCATCACAACCGCAAGATCTCCAAAGGTGGTTCATCGGACGGCTGCCCGACCTCCCGAATGGTCGGCCGACCTTCCCCAGGGTCGACTGACCACCGACCTACACCCACAACCGAACTAGTGCACCCATAAGTTCCCTCCTCGGACTCCAAGCTATAAATACCCCCCAGGAGGTCACTTGCAAGGTGTGGTGGATCAATAGAAGAATAGTGTGATTTTGTAGTTGAGTGTAAAGTATAGTTGTGAGGCCACCCTTGGCATTGTAGAGAGAGCCAATTGTATCAAGCGTGAGTAGTGAGTTGTAGAGTAGAGTCGGATTTCTCTCTGGTATTTTATTCCCGAACTCTCATTCTTAGAGGAATTATTACTCTATTTCCAAGATACAATAAAGTTCATTGCCTCCTCCTTTATTTATTTCATACTTACTTTATTTACATTCTTAGTACATGCTTAGTAGTTTACGGGTGCCAAGTGTGCTCTGTGTAGTTTAGCTATACAGTTGTGCTAGCTCTCTGGCTTCGAACCAGTGTAGTAGTAAACTCGTTCATGTAGACGTTGTGTCTAGACTAGAGTTTGCCTTGGAAGGTGTCTTGTCCCATGCAGTTTTGGTTGGTAGTCCCACCTAGTGACAGCGGGTGTGTGTCCTGTGTAGTCCAACCCCGTCGTTCGGATAAGTAGTCATCGACGCATAGCTGAGATCTGTAGTACCCGCCTTTCTCGTCTGGGTTATCAACACTCTGGTGACCGGAAGTGGTTCTACAGTATCGGTGTCCAAGTAAACCTATTGAGTAGAGTACTAGTTTGTTGAGTAAACTTAAGTTGTTATATTTAAAGTAGTGATCTTGCTCTGCTCTGTTTTATATCTCTACAATTGCTGGTTCTACTGTTCGGTTCTATCGGTTCTATGTTGAGTTACTCCTCATTCCTCGTGGATTCCGATACCCTGGAATATTATTGGGTGAAAGGCTACAACGTGTTTCTGTGCGCTTGCGGATTTATATCATTAGGCTAAGAAACGCCAACAAGCTAGAGAAGTCCATCTCAACATCAATGGCAAAAAGGAGACATTCACTTTTAGACCAAAAGTCAAACATTGCCGATAGGTGAAGACATTTAGATTGAAGTGTCAGGCACCCAGGGACACACCGAGACCCAAGATCATGCTCTCACCAAGCCAATCAAAAGTGGATCGTCTCATCCTAGCCATGTAAAAGATCCTAAAGAATGGAGAGGTCCGCAAGCTCAAAGCCGATCTCAAAGCGAAGTCACTAAGATGTGCCTTGATGTCTAACTCACCGATGAAGGAAGCAGGAGGCAAAGCTCCTATTACAAAGGTCACCACCAAGACAACGAACACACCCAAAGAATGGTGGAAGAAAGAAGAGACGCCAAAAGCCAAGCCTTAAGAGAAGAAGGGAGGCAAAACTCCAAAATAGAAGGCCATGGCAACCAAGAAGAATTGGCGTGCGAAAGTTGCAGCAAAGATAGTCGCCAAGTCTCCATCACGTGCAGTCTCTGAGCAAAAGGTATGACTTTCCCTCTCCAGGAGGTAAACTGGCATTACCCGCATTGCATATTTAATTTCCCGCGCACTTTCAATTCTTTTGCTTTTAAATTGTTTTCGACCACTGCAAGTTTGACTTCAAGTTTTGCACTAGTAAAACTTCTTGCATTAGTTCTTTTCCTATTCCCTTTATTAAAAACATGAGATTTTTGAGCCGGTCGACCCCCTCTCTCTACTAGGGTGCACCGAGCAAAGCCACCCGGCCTAGGCACCAAGCTACACGGCCCTACTTGGCCCATCATCTCCCACCAATGCAGCAAAGTGCCAAGGGCACAACCGCCCTAGATTCCCAGCCTCCTGCTCACGCCGACCGGGTAGCCCCCTGCACCGTCAAAGCCCCATCGCCAAGCACCTCACCCAGTAGCCTAAGGAGCTAGGCTCCTGCAGCCACTAGGCTGCCTGGGCCCCCTGCCCTGGCTGCCCGGCCTGCCCATGCTTGCATACATGCTCCCTCACTCACCTATAAATACTAGTGCATGCCCCTCCAGCTCCTTGCATCGATCAGTGGCATGATCTATCCCTCTCTCCCTCTGATCACTTTCTTATTATTAGTTTAATCACTTAGTTCAATTTTCAGCACTTAGAAAAATTCTATGCAATAAAATTAGTGCTCCACTCTCATTTTGTTGGACAGTTTCTGGAGGCTACTATATGTTTTTACCACAAGAATGACTAACATCTGGACGACTCACTTCTAGACAGTTTACTGCTAACGCTTAATTATTCTATCCTTCAGGCATTTCTCTTGTGTTTATGTTTTTCGCAGGATGCGTCATTCTTTAGGAAGACCAAGAGAGCCCTGAGCAATTGAAGGAAGCACATCAAGTTCCCATACACATCGAATGAGCGTCCGCGGTCCTATTCGTAGAGTGGGAGCTCTAGGACCCCGGTAGTGTCCGATAGGATGTCCATCAGTACCAGCAAAAACCAGGACGAGGCAACATCACAACCCCAACCACAGTGCACACTCCTAACCATCCAAGACATTGTGCCATGTAACGACGAGGAGGCAGAAGTGTTGGAATGCCTTGACCCAAAGCAATTTTGGAGTACAAGGTATTTCGATGCCTTCTTCCTTGTCAACATCGGCATGCTGGACCTGTTTGAGAAAGCGTTTGACGATGCGGAGTGGAGTTACTTCTCAAACATCGAGGAGGAAGGCTCTGTTCCTTTGACCAAAGAGTTCCTGATGACTCTCAACATGGAGCGACTCGCCACAGGTATGACCATTCATTTCCACCTCCTCAATTCTGAGTTTTCTAGAAGGCTTAGTGACATCCTAGGCTTCTCTCCGCACTGCTCCCTAGCAGACTCGCCATCGAGGTATGATCAAGGAACTTTTTGGATAAAAATATGTGGCGAGGAAGTTTTGGGAAAGCATAGCACCATGAAAATCCACAACCCTACTCTAAGGCTCCTAGCTCGTTGGGTCTATCTCATCATTTTCCCGCGTAGCGAGGCACGTTGCACTACTAACGAGGATCTTAAAAGCCTCTATGCGATGTGCAAAAAAAAGCCTTATGCCCAGGTCATAGACATGGTCCATCACTGGATGGAACTATGGAAGAACAAAACCCCTATGACTATCATGTCACTTGTCACAAGGATTGCATCCAAACTAGGAGCTTTAGAAAATGCCTAGCTTGCTTACATTCCTCACAACCTCTCACACATAGTGGGTGAGAAACACTTTATCAAAGGGCATTTTATGTGGAAAGATGGGGATAGATTGATCATGACCTACTTTGGCCACAATTTCAAACTGCCACTTCTAGTGCCACAGTTCGACCTATACAAAGTAGCAAGCCTAACCCTGCAGCTTGACATGGAGGAACCACGCCAATGCTTTACAGGTGTCATGACAAGAGCCCAACAATGAAGAGATGAGCAGTGTTAGCGAGGAGCTAAGGAGGAAGCAACAACTGACCCAACTTGGGCGCCCCACACAGCGACACCATCAGACATAGATCTAGCATTATCAGATTTCTGATGGTATGACAACCCAGAGCGATGGTACAGCAGTAGTGTAGGTGGTGAAGATTCATACAATCAACCTCCATACGCTCCTGAGTACGATGTAGTAGGTACATCTCATGGGTTTGATAGGAATGCAGGACCTTCTGCATCAGCCCGATTCAACACCGACAACATGGCGAGACTCAATTCCGCTATAGAGGGGACGAACCTACGAGGTCAGTATGACCCTCGGCTATACCAGCAGGTCAATGCTATCGATCGACCCACAACCGAGATGGACACCCAGCTACGCTCCAACATAAACATTCAATGGGAACTCAGAGAACAAATAGAAGACGGGATCAACGATACTCACTTGGTGACTATAAATACCCGCCGATAGCTCATTTGCAAAGTGTGGCATTGAAGAGAAACATACCATTGTCTTAGTCTTGTAGCAATAGGTTAATCCTAGGAGTTAGAGTCGAGTCTGAGTTTTTGCTTCAGGGATTCTAGAGTTAGTTTTGAGTCTTGGTAAAGCTCTTGTATCTTTTATATCTTATGTACCTTTGCTACTCTATTATAATATACTTCATTGCCTATACTTTACTTTATTTCTTACACTTGCCTAGTGTGGTGTACATTATTGCATATTATACCAAGGGTTAGGTTTGTGTTGTTCTTAAGTTGTTTGAATCTTGCTAGACTTGTTGGTGCTATAAACTTTCCTTAGGCTCTAATCTAAGGTTAAGTTAGTTCTCACCATCAGATCCAGGAAGAACTTTAGTGATCCAGTTTCCACTCGATCACTAGTTTAGCATGCCATCTTACCCACGCAGCTATGGTCAGTAGCCCCTCTTAGTGATAGCATTAGGGAGTCTAAGTATTCTAATCCTGTCATTCGGTAAGCCCACAGGAATTAGCCAATAGTCGTTCGGTTGGCCAACTATCTACCCATGTGCCACCTTGGTGTAGTCTAGAATGTTGCTCGACGCAAGACACTAGTTTGTGTTCAGTTAACTTAGTTCAACCAAGAATACTCCTATGTAGTAGTTAAGAAATAGAGTTTGGATATCTTAATCTCGCTCATTGTCCTCCTAGATACCTTTCCTATTTTGCAGACAGCTTTGGTCCCTGTTCTCTCATCCACCATACACTATCTTGTTATTTTACCCCTGTAGTAAGAATAGTTGGTAGTTATATTTATAGTACTCCTTGAAGTTCGAACTTATCATTCCACCTATTCGCCCTTGCTTCCCTATGGATTTTACGATACTCGGAATACTTTGAGTGAAAAAGCTACATCAAATCTCTGTGCGCTTGCGGAGTAAAATCTGTTACGCCATGAGAAATCAATAGGTTGCTCGACGAAAGTTAATGTGCTTATTAACAAGAAGCACAAGTTGGGACCTAAGACGATGGAATGTGTCTTTCTGGGATACGCTCAATGGAGCATTGCTTACAGATTTTTAGTAGTAGTGAAATCTAATGTGCCTGATATGTATGTTGATACTATTATGGAGTCTCCTGATGCTACATTCATTGAGAATATATTTCCGATGAAAGATATGCATAGCACTTCTAGATTTTTCTGAGATAACTCCTGAACTTAATGCAACAACTGAGGTCTCTGAACCACCACATGAGATAATCCTAGCGGAGGATGACAATGAAGCTCTAAGAAAGAGCAAGAGACAAAGGGTTGAAAAATCATTTGGTAATGCTTTCATTATGTACCTCATGGATGACACTCCTACATCTATATCTAAGGTGTATGCATCTCCAAATGCAGATAATTGGAAAGAAGCTGATCAGAGTGAGCTAGACCCGATTCTCTCCAATGGGACTTTGGAGTTTACTGAACGGCCCTATGGTTGCAAACCAGTGGGCTATAAGTGGGCGTTCAAGAAACAACTTGGGCCTGATGGTACTATTGAGAAGTACAAGGCTTGGCTTGTGGCCGAGGATTATACCCAAAAAGAGGGCAAAGATTTCTTTGATACTTATTCACCTATTGCTAGAATGACTACTATTCGTGTACTATTTTCCTTGGCTGCTTATCATTCATCAAATGAATGTAAAGATAGCTTTCCTTAGTGGATAATTGGATGAGGAGATTTATATGGAACAACCAAATGGGTTTGCTGTAAAGGGTCAAGAAAGCAAAGTGTGTAAGTTATTGAAATCTTTGTATGGCCTGAAACAAGCTCCTAAGCAATGCCATGAGAAGTTCGACACCACCTTAACATCAGCGTGCTTTTCCATTAATGAAGCGGATAGATGTTTGTACTATCACTATGGTGGGGGCAAAGGGGTTATATTGTGCTTGTATGTGATGACATATTGATTTTTGGCACAACCATTGATGTGATCAATGAAGTCAAGTCTTTCTTATCAAAGAAGTTTGATATGAAAGATCTAGGAGAAACTGATGTGATTCTAAACATCAAGCTTATATAGGATGAGAGTGGGATAACTCATTCTCAAACCCACTATGTGAAGAAGGTATTGAGCCAGCTCAGCTGTATAGATAGCAAGCCTTCTCCCAGTTCTTATGATCCCAGTGTGACTTTGAGAAAGAATAAGAGAATTTGTGTCAATTAATTGAAATATTCACAAATTATTGGTTCACTCAAGTATCTCTCCAGCGCCACTAGACTCGATATCTCATTTGCTGTGAGCAAGTTGAGCATGTTCATGTCCAACATGGGCTTAGATTATTGGAATGCACTTGAAAAGGTTATGTGCTATTTGAAGGGAACAATGAGTTATGGGATTCACTATTCAGGGCACCCTGCTGTGCTTGCAGGATATAGTGATTCAAATTGGAAATCTGATGTTGATGAGCTTTATGCCACTAGTGGATATGTGTTCACAATTGATGGTGGTGCCGTGTCATGGAGGTCTTGCAATCAGACCATTTTGACGAAGTCAACCATGGAGGCAGAGCAAACTACTTTAGATACAGCTACTATAAAAACAGATTGGCTGCATGAGCTCTGGATGGACTTGCTGGTGGTTGAGAAACCAATACTAGCTATTCTTTTGAACTGTGACAATCAATCTATGATTGCTAAAGTGAATAGTTCTAAGGATATTGTGGAGTCATCAAGACACGTTAGAAGATGAGTTAAGTCTGTCAGGAAGATGAGAAACTCTAGAGTAATAAGTGTGACTTATATTCAAACAAATAAAAACCTAGGAGATCCCTTTACAAAAGGACTATCACGTATGATGATACATGTCGCTGATGGGGATGTGCTAGCGTGGCAATTTCCAGTCCATCTCCAAGTCATATTAGCTAAGGCATGAGCCGATGCTGAGTCCGATCAGGACTCGATCCATCGGGTCAGACTCGAGAGCTCACATATGCAATGTGCAGTTGGACCTCAATTTGGACTTGGATACTTGATCCGCAAGCAAATAGAATCCTGATGGGCCATTACGTGGCTAAAGCCCATTAGTCTAGACTATATATATGCATGAGGAGCACAGCTTACGATACCGGTTGTGTGCGTGTGAGAGCCTCGACTTGGCACTTGGCTACTTCGACTCGTCTTCCGCTGCATTATGCATCTAGTGGTAACAATCAATTATCTCTTGCTTGTACATGTTATTATGTTTTACGCGGTAGTAGAAAAACATTTTCATGCTATGGTAGCTTACCCCGTAACCCTACAGTGGTATCAGAGCAGATCATACATATCTTTATGATCTAGATCGATGCAATATATTGGATCAATTACCATAGTAGATTGGATCTACTGCTGCTCCATGATAACAGATTGGATCTGCTATAGGCTCTATGCATCGATTCATTAGATAGATTCATGATAATAGATTGGATTGTTACAGCCTATCTTCACAAGTTCATTGGATGAGCCGATGCGATGTACATGGATGTAACTTGTTGCACTCGGCTTGATCAGATCAACCTAATGAGTTATCATAGATTCAATCTATGGTCCATAATTTTTGTTATCACTACCTATTCTCCCTTACATTAGATGTGTTAGAATAGGTTCCCTTAGAAAAATTCAAGAATTATTGATGCCCTTCCAATCGCTACACCTATAAGGATTTCGATCGTTGTTTGGTGGGTCTGCCAAAGCAGGGTAACTACAACTATCTTAATCAAATACGGTGGATGTCGAACATCCACGTGTATGGGGTTGGTTTGCTTGACGTTGGGCATGGTGTTGGGCATTGGGCATAGGGTTGGGCCTTGAGCATGGTGTTGGATGTCTTAACATGTGATGTCATCCAACAAACGAGAGTCACATGGGGTGTGATTGACAATGGTTGTGCACCAGTTTCGCTAAGTTTCTAACGGTGATGCCAAGGCGCACTAGAGGCTTAGATAAATGCAGATCCCATCCACTATGTGTCGATAAAGCCCTATCCTATGGATCTTGAGGATGGTGCTGCTACAATTGAATGCAGAGCTTGTGAGAAGCACTGCAATGACTCACTTGATGTTGGTTGTCTCATGCTTGCCACTATGTTCCCTAAGCTTTAGAAGCAATATGATGACTCAGATGCCTATAATATGATTGAAGGGCTCTGTGGTATGTTTGAGAACTAGGTAAGGGTCGAAAGGTATAACACCACAAAGGCCTTTGTTTGGTAGCAAGCTAGCTGAAGGGAGTCTAGTCAGCCCTCATGTGATCAAGATGATTAGTCACATCGATGCACTCGACAGACTTGGTTTTGAGCTTGATCCAGAGCTTGTGACCGATGTGATCCTCCAATCTCTACCTCCTAGCTTTGAGCCGTTCATCATGAAATTTCATATGAATGGCTTGGATAAGACCTTAACCGAGTTGCATGGGATGCTTAATAATGCCAAGAATAGCATCAAGAAAACCTCAACTCATGTGATGATGGTTCAGAAGGATAGCAAGATGAGGAAGCCCAAGGGTGAGGGCAAAGGCAAGGCTGAGAATAGGATCCAAAAGCTGAGGCCTGATGCTAAGCCTAATGATAGTCCCTCTCCCTCAAACAAGTGCTTCCACTATGGGGACAATGGACATTGGTTGATGAATTGCCAGAAGTGATTGGAGGAATAGAAAAAGAAGGGAAGTGAGACTTCTGCTTTAGGTATTAATGTTATTGAAATTAATCCTGCAATTTCTTCTAGTGAATCCAGTGTATTTGATACTAGGTCGATGATTCATACCTACAAATCATTGCAGGGACTAAAACAGACTAAAAGTTTTGGAAAGGGTGAGTTGGATGAGCGCGTCGCCAACTTAGCAAAGGTAGGTGTGTTGGCAGTCGGCACATTGTTCCTGCCTACCGGATTTTACTCTGCAAGTGCACAGAGACCGCTGTAGCCTTTCACCTAGGAGTATTCCAAGCTATCATATTTATCCACAGGGAAGCATTGAGATAGAGATATCAAACTATCATTCATCCAGTTGTTACCACTCATTCAAGCCAACCGATAACTAGGAACGATTGACACCAAGCACCATGAGATACAAGCCAAACACCATCGGCAAGAAAGCAGGTAAATCTAGGAGGACAACAAGGTGAGAGCTCCGATTCCTAATGAGGACTTTCTATACTATGGTGAGCTAGATAGACTAAGCTAGACCAGCATGTTGCTCCGACGGAGGTGATGATTTATCTAGTTATCTAGGATACTTACTTCGCCACCGAGCCTGCTAACCATTTCTAAGCACCAGAGTGCAGATAACCCAGATGAGAAAGGTCGGTATCGTAGTTACTTAGCTCTGCGGGTACAAGCAACCCAAACAATGGGGGTGGACTACATAGGGTGCACTCCTGCTGTCACTGGGAGGACCTACCAAAGCCAAGTGCATCTAGTCTACATGCACACCGGTCTACCCAAATCTGCGTGGGGTTGAGTGCGAAACCAAGGTGGCCACAATTGTAGACACCACGTCTACGCTTGCTAGCACTACTCCTACAAGTATCCTAGATAGAAGCATCCACAACAGTATAAACAAGTGCTATAAAGAGCGTATGAGGAATCTACAAGAATGACAAACTAAATATTCATTACCTCTCAGAGCAACTCCAACTATAGTCTAAAAGATACTGTGCTGAGGCATGACTAAAACCAAAAGCAATAATGTAGATGCTCACATATGTAAAGAAAGATAAAGCATTAAATAGCTCAAGTCTTACAGGAAAGTAAAGATACAAATGAATTCATACCGAACTCCTGAAGACGGCTCCGGAACGACAGAGCCTGACCTCTAACTCCTATCCAAACACTACTTTCAGAATGGAGGCACCTCCCGTGGGTCACCTCGTAAAGGGAGAAAGAGAGAATTCACATGGTGAATGGTACAAGTGAGAGTGAGGGGGTGTGCCTCTCTATTTATAGTGGTGAGGGGTGCCTTCTAGGTGAAGAAAGAGCTCCCCAAACTTCTCCCACAGCGCCACCTGGCCTCCAACTGACCTGGATAGGTCAGTAACAGTGTTCCCCACATGCTGGTTGAAAACTTGTCAAGAACCGGACCCTATGTGCCTGAATCGGCCGTTGGAAGAGAGAACCGGCCATCATAGGTGTTTTCTGGTTCAAACTGGGCTTCTGGGCGGTTGAAATGGGCGGCGAGCGCTGCAGAGGCACCACGTGTCCCAGGGGCGGGTGGCCAAACCGGGCGAGCACGTGCTACCTGCCCGCACCGCCTTAGGGTGTGCCATGTGGCAGTCCCTGATTGGGCGCTCGGGCCGCTAGCTCCCGTACGGGCGCGAGTGCACGCACACTTCGCCGCCTCACCACGTGGCGTCGCGCGGTTGTCCCCATTGCCAGGCCACGGATGGCGATCCGTGTGAGGTTGGCACAGCCAATGAGGGCTCTGCACGTGTCTCTTGTTGGCCATTCCCGCCCGCATCAGGTACGAAGAGGGTACTGCTGATGTCAGCGTGACATCAGCAGTGCCCTACAAATTTGAATCCTCAATATCTTTTCCATCTGTGCTCCACATGATGCAAATAATATGCCCGTTGGAATTGTCTCGATGAGCTCTACACAATGGTGTAGTCTTTAAGGGCATTTGAGATACTTTTTAGTGATGGACTTTGTGATTTGTTCTCAAGCCCTTTTGTGTGTAAATTCTCTCTTGCCTTTTGCACAGAATTTGAGCATCTCCCTGTGATACATCGAAAACTACGAAAACTCATGGAATTCATCAGTGTTAGGTAAATAACGCGCATAACTTTATCTATACCCCATTTATTCGCCGAGGAATTGACGGTCAAAATGGCGAAATAACGATCGTCAACACACATATCACTTGTCGCTTCCTTCAGGATTAGTGGTGGAGGTAAATAATTATTATTTTATTCCAACATTGAGCAAAAACATTATCTCCTCTTCATGTTAGGAGGATGGTGGTTATCAGATAATAATAAAGAACAAGTGTTGTTCTATTTATTAGAATAATGTGC
Organism: Paspalum vaginatum; assembly: GCA_030272315.1. NCBI lineage: Eukaryota > Viridiplantae > Streptophyta > Magnoliopsida > Poales > Poaceae > Paspalum > Paspalum vaginatum. The sequence continues at coordinate 11,049,821 of CM059019.1, read as the reverse complement.
TCTATGTACATTGTCCATTAGTGAATGGATTGTATGTTCTTGCTCTTGAGGATGAGCCGATTCTTAACATTAATGCTAAACAACTCAAGCTGAGTGGTTTGAATCCTACTTTTGTTTGTCATTGTCACCTTGGGCCATATTAACGAGAAACGTCTGGAGAAGCTCCATAGAGATTGACTACTTGACTTATTTGATTATGAATCATTTGAGATGTGAATTTTGTTTGCTTGGTAAGATGACAAAGGCACCCTTCACTAGTCAAGGTGAAAGGGCGTTGGAGTTATTGTCCCTTGTACATTTCTATGATTGGATCATGGTGGACAATATCTGAGCCAGAGTTCAATGACCTTCCACAACTGACTCCACCTAGAATGCCTCAGTCAAATGGTGTGTCCAAGAACCGAATCTCATTGGACATGGTGAGGTTGATGATGAGTCAAACTAATCTTCCGTTGTCCTTTTGGGGTTATGATCTACAAACTATTGCATTCACACTGAATAGAGTTCCATCGAAGTGTGTGGAGGAGACACCATATGAGATATGGATTGAGAAGAGTCCCATGTCATCTTTCCTTAAGATTTGGGGTTGTGAGGCTTATGTCAAACGTTTTGATGTTTTGCAAGCTCCATCCTAAATCAGACAAATGCTACTTTGTGGGCTATCCTCAGGAAACCAAAGGATATTATTTCTATAACTCGGAGGAAGTAAAAGTGTTTGTTACCCGGAATGGTGTCTTTTTAGAGAAAGAGTTTCTCTTGAAAGGTGAAACTAGTTGGAATTAGGTGCTACTTGAAGTGGTTCGAGAAACACTGGAGAATGGTTCTAATCCGACTGATTACAATGGGATGAGTGAAATGTTGAGCACTCTATTGAAACACCATTAGGCCCGCGTAGGTCACAAAGGGCACATCGTGGGCCTGACCGCTACATGTTCCTCACCATGGGTCAGCATGGCATATTGTTTTTGGGCAACGATGGGCCTAAGACTTACAAAGAAGCTATGATGGACCCGACTCTAAGAAATGGCTGAAGGCCATGCGATCTAAGTCAAAATCCATGGCTGACAACCATGTTTGGAACATGGTCGAACCACTTGATGAGGTGTGACCTATCGAGTGCAAGTGGGTTTTCAAAAAAAAAATAGATGCTAATGGAAACGTCCACATCTATAAAGCATGACTTGTGGCAAAAGGGTTTCGTCAGATTCAAGTTGTTGATTATGATGAAACGTTTTCGCCTATAGATATGCTAAAGTCTATCCAGATCCTCCTAGCAATTACCACATATCATGACTATGAAGTGTGGCAAATGGATGTCAAAACAACTTTCCTTAGTGGAAACATAAGTGAGGATGTGTACATGACACAACCTGAAGGTTTTGTCAATCCAGAGAATGCTGGGAAGGGATGGAAGCTTTTGTAGTCCATTTCTGGGCTCAAGCAAGCATCTCAGAGTTGAAATCTACATTTTGATGAAGTGGTTAAAGGGTTTGGTTTCATCAAGAATGTAGAAGAACCTTGGGTATACATGAAGGTTAATGGAAGCGCACTCGTCTTTCTAGTCTTATATGTGGATGACATATTGTTGATTGGAAATGACATTCCTATGTTGGAAGCAGTGATGGACTCATTGAGAAAGAGTTTGTTGATGAAGGACTTGGGAGAAACAGCTTACATCTTGGGCATAAAGACCTATAGTGGTAGATCTAAGAGCTTAATTGGATTAAGCCAAAGTACATACATTGACGAGGTGTTGAAAAGGTTCAACATGCATGATTCGAAGAAAGGTTTCTTGCCCATGTCACCTCGCATGATCTTGAGCAAGACTCAGTGTCCATCAACTACAAATGAGCAAAAGAGGATGAGTGAGATTACGTATGCCTCCGCGATCAGATCCATCATGTATGCCCTGATATGTACTCGCCTAGATGTTTCCTCTACTCTAAGTGTTACGATCTGATATCAATCATGTCCAGATGGAGGTCACTAGATAGCTGTAAAGAATATCTTTAAGTACTTGAGAAGGACTAAGGATATGTTCCTAGTATTTGGAGGTGAGGATTATCTCATTGTAAAGGGTTACACTGATTCTGGTTTCCAAACTGACAAAGATGACAGCAGATCACAAGCCAGATCCGTATTTTGCCTTAATGGTGGAGCAGTCAGTTGGAAGAGTTTCAAGCAAGATATGGTAGCTCATTCTGCAATAGAAGCAGAGTACATTGCAGCTTCGGAAGCTACAAAGGAGGCAGTTTGGATCAGAAAATTTATTTTTGAGTTGGGTGTTATTCCGAGTGCTTCATGCCCATTGGACCTTTACTATGATATTTTCAGTGCCATTGCACAAGCTAAGGAACCTAGGTCACACCAAAAGTCCAAGCATATACTCAGGCAATATCACTTGATCAGAGAGATAATTGATAGAGGTATTGTGATGATATGTAAAGTGCACATGGATGTAAATGTAGTTGATCCGTTAATGAAGCCTCTCCCACAATCCAAGTTTGATGCACACAAGAAAGCAATATGTATTGGATACCTGAGCTGACTCTAGTGTATGTGGGATGAGAATTTGTTATGTTTTGTTTTGAATAAATTTTATTCACTCTTGTTCCTTGAACATGCTACTGTAAACAATGGATCAATGAGTGCGTGACTTGTTGGTGAGACTCTTGTTTAAATGCCATATTCTACATGGTCCATAGACTATAATCTTTATGTGAGACAGTAATGATTCAAGGGGTAGCACATGGATTGATTGATGATCATGTCATGTAGATCATGGATATTGGATATCAAATCAATGATGTGAACAGATGTTAGAGAACATGGTGTCAGATTGACTCACTCCGAGACGTTGCTGGGATTGTTATGCTTATATGTGCCATTAAGAGAACTCGAGTGATATACCCACTAAATCCATTGACCTGAGATCACCATTGTTTCTCACTATGCGTAGTAGTATACTTAGGAGTTATCAAACTCTATTCCATAACTAGGTAGTTATAAAAGTAACTTTTGGGTGCATTGTGAAACCTGGATTGGGATGTGAGCGGATCAAGATTGAATTTGCCCCTCGAACATAATGGGAGAGATTGCCTCTAGGACCCTCGAGGGGGCTGGATTAGAAAATGCATGGCCGTGCTATGTGGTTAAAGGTCAATGACATTTTTGGACTAATGGTTAGTTCGGTAATCCAACATTGATGAGTGAAATTAATTGGACTTTTAAACAAGGGTGGCACAAATCTCACCTTGGGTCTAACTATCGTCGCATGGCAAAAGAAGTTAGGATGAGTTGTATATCAAGGTTTGGTTGATATGATCATTATACTTTTAGGGGTCAACATGTTCTACTGGGCGCCGCTATTGATCGATTGGCTTGAGAAAACATTTTTTTGCCATGGGTGGCTGCATGAGAACCTATAGGGTCACACACTTAAGGGACTGGGTCACTTGAATATTTCCTCTTGGCAAGTGGGTGATTGATGGGGACGTGCCCATGTGGTAATTTCCAAGTCCAACTCTGAGTCATATCGGCTCTGGCATGAGCTGATGCTGAGTCCGATGAAGACTCGGCCCATTGGGTCTGGCTCAGATGCTTGCATATGGTATGCGTATTTGGACCTCAATCATGACTTGGATACTTGATCCACAAGCAAATAGAATCCTAATGGGCCTTTATGTGGCTAAAGCCAATTAGTGTAGAATCCTGATGGGCCTTTATGGCTTAGGGTACCGGTTGTGTGCGCGTGAGAGCCATCGCGAAACAGGTTTCTGCAAAACCCTATCCATGCCCTAGTCCAACCTCTCAAGATCTTCCACCATGTTCGTGGTGCTTGCATGCCAGAACGTGTGGATACCGTTCTCCTTGCCTCACGTGTGGATACCGTAGACGCATTGCTATGACTGCTACGCTCATCAACTGACTTATTGCGAAGCCGACTGAGTGGTTCTTGATCGAGATTGACTAGGGGAATCAGCATCAGCTCTTCTCGCTACATCGACTCAGCACGCTCGACTCGGCACTCGACTGGCTCGGCTCGACTCGTCTTCCATGACACTATTCGTCTAGTGGTAATGATCTAAGATCTCTTGCTTGTATGTGTTCCTATATTTTACGCCGCAGTAGAAAAACATTTTCATGCCATGGTAGCCTACTCTGTAACCCTACAATTCCATAGAGGGAGACGGGTATGAGATCCCTTGAGTTGCAATAGTGGTAGCCCAGCCTTTGTGATAGGAGATCCTATGAATTAGGTCCTACCTGATAACAAGCTATTAGTGGACTGAGGAGAGTAACGTATGACCCTCTCTAAGTGAAGATGCAACACTATTAAAAGTTATATGGCAGGATGGCTTTATGTCTTATTGTGTTACTGTTGGCTTTTAACTAAGCGAAGATGTTGTCCTACAGAGCATTCTTGAAAGAACACACCTATATGAACTCGACTGTAAAACGTCGTAGTCTATGAGACTTGGGTGATCTCTACTAAGCTCATGAAGAGACCTAGGAGTATGACGCATATGCTCCACCCGCGGAGGGGACTACTAGAAGCCACGTACTAGTTATGACTTTAAATGAAACTTGTTTGCGCAAAACGTACAATTCAAGGCATAGTCCATTGTTCAGGTTTTGAATGAGCGTAACTTGAAGTTCTAGGCAGAAGTTCAACTTCACAGTTTCTGCTGAAATACTAGTATATAAACAGTAGCGAGTATTGGCAAATCTCTAAATGGAAATTTGAGATCTGGTGGAGGTTTGTTGAATATATGGGCTTGGCACATGTAATAATTCTTGGAAAACCTCAAAGGCCCATGTGTGAGCAAAAAGAGTGTGTAACCTTTAGTCTCACCTTGCTAGCAAAAGGGGAGTTTCACCTATTAAAAGTGGAGACTCTCCTCTCCCACTAAGTCATGGTGCGGAGAGAGGAGTCCACAAGTGCGTGCTCGCCTCGCATCGCCGGGCTGGGCCAGGTGCGAGGATGGGCCGATATGATGGGCACGAGCACGTGGCACTTGCGTGAATGGTCCGCTGAAATCCGATTCCTAACCTTGCGTGAGTGCGTCTTCCTTTTGGTGTTTTTTGGAGACTTGGGCATTAAGTCTCGTGGGTTGGGCACGGGGACGGGCCGGCACGATGGGCGTGGGCTAGTAGCACGTGCGTGAATGGTCCGCCAAAATCCGCTTTCTAACCTTGTGGGAGCGGAGCTTCCTTTTGCTGTTTTTAATTTTGGTGACTTGGGTATTGTGGCGGAACCGCCGATTTAATCCAGGCTAAGCACACCTGCCACCTCTGGCTCGCAGTGTGATTAGACCGAACTAAACCCGGTCGTCCGTCGAGAGTCATTCGACCCCCGATATTACCTTTTCCCAGAGGAACCGACATCATACACATCCAGCCCTCAATGGAGCCACAACAGGTACATCATCTCAGGCAGTTGAATATAGCATATATAAGCTTGTTTTACAAACCGATTCGAAATAATAATATAAGTTTCAACATATACCATACGAAAGTCAAGTTTGAATCAGACAGCGGAAGCGAATTTGAAAAACGTCTCACAGCGGAAGAAAATACTTTACTAGTCTTCATGCAACGTTGATCGAGACGAGCAGCACCGAGCCCACCGGTACTACCCTTCTCCAAGCAGATGTCCAGATGTCACCGGTACCTGTTCTCAAAAGGTGGGGGCAAACCCTGAGTACTAATTACTCAGTAGGACTTAATGGATTGGCTTACGGCTGACGCAAAGCTTGCTTACTAACCTTTGGATCCTTAGCCATTGATTTTAAACAGTGGTATATCAATATAAAATATCAAGATTCATCTTTTGCATATAATTCCATAACAACTTGTAGAAATGTAAGCAATACAATACAAACATGTTGTATTTGAAAACATGAGTAATAAACATAATATATCCAAGTAGTTACTACGTTGCCCGACAGTGATATTGGCATTCCCACACCTGGTGGGCATCAGCGATTCGAATCGATTTTTAATTCCCGGGAATAACTATCATGCCAGGGGTATATGCTTACTAGCCATCGCGTTCCCACATATAGCCCCAATCTTAACCTGCCTCGTCCCAAGTTCGATTCACTCCCGCCTAGCCCCCGGGTTGTGCCCCCATGACGAGCCTGCCGACATCTCGGTCTCCCCGTCATGAGTACCAAGCTCCCCCGGGCCACCTTCCTCTCAACCAGCGGGTAGGAACGTGTCTCTGTGCTTCGGACGAGCCCAGGAAAGACTTTTCCGGTCCCATTCCCCGGATAAGCACTTTAGCAATGTTATGCCGATCAGCAGACGAACAGCGGACGGGCCTTAAACGACTCGGGCGGAGCCAAACGCACACCACATAATAAAATTATTCTCCGCCCGGTCTCCATTTAAATCATGAGCATAATATTACTTTCTCAATAGTAATAGTTTTGTAACCTTTGAAATCACCTACGCGACGAGTGACTCCTTTCACTCGTGTCTACTCGCACCTAGCAGAGCCTAGGCAACTCGTCCTACGAACTCTATATATAGGTGCTAGGGCCAGGGCGGCCAGGGAGTCTAATGCAATTGTTTCCAAGCAACTCCTAATGCATATGCGTAATCAACAAGTATAATTTATTTGCTGGGTTGAGTATGGTCCTGCCTACCTTTGCTTATTCTTACTCAGCCAACAAACTAAACTAGGTTAGTTTGCCGGGTTGTGAGGCTTTGCCCCAGGCAACCCCTTGATCACTTGGACAACTCCTCCTTCCAAATACCACTTCAGGGGCCTCCAGGTGGTATTTGGGTCTTAGTTGGTCTTCTGGACACCATTGCTTAAAGTAGCTCCCGTACTTGTTTGTCAATCACGTATCTGCAATAAGCGTTGCTATATGAATGCTATGCATGACACAGTGAATGAGATGCACGATCATCAAGCGTTCAACTGGTTAAGCAAAATATAAGGCAAACCTCTAGTTACGCAGGTAATGGATTACTAGCTCAACCAAAACCTCCCGACTGGCACTAGCATTAGTACTACTTTGAAGCAATCGAGTATGTGCAATCTCACGAGAACACATACAGGAGTTAAGTTGTCGATCATAAAGCTAACATGGTAAGTGTGGGGGTTTTTATTGGATATATTAGTTTCACATTTTTGATTATTTATATAAAATTGCATTATTTCTACTATTTCCAAATCAGAGTCACAACCTTATATGCACCATCTCCTATTCTAACAATGAGTCATGTTCATAACCTAGAGCTCATATCAAGCCCTTAAAGTCACTTGGAGCATTTTTCATCATAGCAAACTTTTCTTAAATTAAATATATGCTTAAATACATGATAGGGCAAAATAGTAATTAAACAGTCAATGCTAGGGCTACCAAAATTTATACAGAGCCTACACATGTTCACAAGGCTTCTGCCCAATTTTTATAATTTTTGAAGTTCATTTTACCCACATTTCCTATTTATTAAGGTTTTTCATGCATGCACATTAACAGGGGCAAAAAGGTCATTTCAGGGATCTACTTCTTTGCCATTCTGTAGACATACTAAAAATGAACATAATGCAACAAAGTTTATATTTTTAGCATTTTTCTACAATTTACTATGAATTTCTAAAGTTTCAGACCTAGAAAAATGAAATTATATTCGAAATCTCTCAGACCCCGGACCTTTACGTAGTTATCCCTAGCTTTCAGGGGCCTGTACACAAGATTTTCAAGACTCAGTGAATAGTACTACAATCGAGACAGAATTACAGGAAAGAACAGGGGGTTTTCTACAAAACCTCCTTCTTCTTCCTTCGGCCGACAGAGAGGGCGCGCGGCGTGGGGCATGCTCGCGCGGGGGCCGGCGTGTAGGTTGCCGGACTTGGAGCCGAGTCACTTGCGGAAGGTGTCCCAGGTGTAGGGCTCGCTTTCCCCCAAGGTCGCGTCATGCGGGGTCGAGCGAGTGAGCGGGGAACGGCCGTGAACCGATGGTGGACTCCGAGGTCGCGTGCTTCGGGGCGGGAGCTCGATCTGCCGAATGGAGAGGGGAAAGGCGACGCCGCCTCGTGCTTCGGGTGCGCTAGGGTGTGGCGCAGCCGGAGGAGGGGTTCAGGTGGCGTGGGGAGCAGCGGAGGAGCGAGCACGGCGAGCTTCGAGCTCGTCGGTCATGGCGGGCGCGCTCTGTTTGCGCGGGGGAAAAGCTGGGCGGGAGAGGGAACTCGGCTTCCTTCTCCTTATCGCCGGCGGGGTAGGGGCAGGGTAGGCCGGGCGGGCAGGGCAGGTGGAGGCCGGGCGGGCAGGGCAGGGGCGCGTGGCCTCGACGCGGTGCGCTGGCGGCGCGCGCCCGCGGTGGCGAGCGGCGCGTGGCCGGCAGCGCCGGGCGCCGGCGCCGCGTGGCGGGCTGACGAGTGGACCCCACTCGTCAGTGACTGCAGGGTGGAAAATAATTTCGGAAAATTGAAAAATGCTGTTTGACTGCTGAGACATGTTTTAGAAATTGTTGTTTTTGAACATCCTAGGGGCCGAATTTGGGAAAACCCAAAATACAAAAGTTGTTCTACTCTTCCAGATCTATAACTTTGTCAAAAGGAGAAACATCAGATTCCAAGTTTAAATATGATCAAATTTGAATTGAACCTGCTGACTCCAGTTTGACCAAAGTTTAATACAAACTTAGAAATTCCTAAAGTCTATTTTATGCTCATTTTCAGAGAATGAGTATTATACCAATGTTGTGTGGTTTTTAATTATCTACAACTTTCTTATATGATGTTTTGCATGATAGGGACTTTTAATTGCTCAAAATTTGAATTTTCCATTCAGGTCTATTTGGACAGAATTCACTAGAAGATAGAAAAGGAGCTAAAACATCTTGCAAACCTTTATGCATGTCACCACACCCAATAACAAAGTTGATCTACCTAGAATTGTCTACAAGTTTGTTATAGGGAGTTTGGTCTAAATTACATTTCATTTTGAACTAAGGTCATCAGTGCACTCAAGGTTTTGCATATTTCACTGAAAATTTTTGACTTCGTGATTTACTAACCTAGTTGTTGCTCTTCTCTAAACACTATTAAGCCAAATCTCTGACTACCACTAATCTAATCACGTTTTAAGATTTTTGAGATGCCGGGGGCATCACAACCCACCCCCCTTAAAGAAATCTCGTCCCGAGATTTGTGTGAGGTACGGGTGTGTTACCTATCGCGTATGGTAAGGAGTATGGCATCGTGGTTCGTGCCTTTTTGAATGCACATGGTAACATCCCAATTTTTCACTTGTTGGCTTTGTCAACTAGCTTGTGAATGGTTAGTACCTCTTTAACACAAGTAGTCACAGAGCATCATCTCTTAGGTTAGGGTGGTCTCTCTAAGGTACTCGACGAGTCGTGCCATATAAGAGAGCGAATGAACAAACCATGAAGAGAATGTGGTCAGCGAGCAAGTGACTGTGACTGAAGCAAAGGAATGGAGTCATTTCCTGATTGTGATACTAATATTTGAAACACGGTAAGTATCTGATTTATCCAGATGATGAAAACAAAGTGTACCCAGCCAGAGATCGAGCAAAGCAGAACATTATGATTCAAAGGATAGTCATTGGATGTGTTTTTAAGAGACACACTCATTCTATTTGATGGGGACTGTGTCCACATATAAAATTCCAAGTTAACATGTTTTCAAAGAGTAAGATGTGGTAAAACGTAGCACATTCTACTCATTAGGGCAAGAAAGGCACAAGAAGGAGAAGATAGGCCATATTTGCTTAAACAAGCTGATGTGTTCTTACTAGCGAAACAAAATGTTAGTAAACTCCCTTCTAAGAGGAAGAAAACCACTCAGAGAGAAATGACGATAAGACAAGAGCACTGGCCAAGGACAAAAGCTAGTATGGAGGATGTTCGTAAAGTACACCCTCGGGGAATAAGGTTCAACGAATGGGTAGAAAATATCGATGGAGTTAGTGAGAACGAAATTGACTGTTCCCACCAATCTTCGGAGGCAAGGTCAACGTGAATATGAATTAATATGAACGAGTTGTGGGGTTGAGGCGGATTATCCCCACTGGTCAAGAAGGTAGGGTGAAACAAGGCAATGGAAGGATGTCATGAGATGGTGGAAATGAGGCTGATCACTACAAGGTTTTGATTAAATAAAGAGGAAGTCCGATGTGATATAAGAGCTTAGGGTGCTTGAATCCCATGGTAAAAGAAGTTCCTTGATTTACAAAGCTTGTAGCAAGTAATTAACGAATAGTGGATTATAGTGCAATTAGGCTAGGATTTCTTCGATCACAAGGGTTCGAAGCGCATGAACGACAAGGGTTTTAAAGAAAAAGTTACCAAAGCTCCATGTGTTATCACTATAAGACTAGGAGTACATTTAACTATAGGAACGAGATACAAGTTGACTCTATAGAGCCGGACACCCGAGGTCTTTCGGATCCACGAATGTTGAAACATTCTAATACAAAAGTTTGTCCCAAACTTTATCATACTAATTGGTACCCAGCTAATACTGCCTAAACGTGAGATTGATGCGTCCTGGACGAAGACCAGTTTCTTCCTTTAGCCATGTCGGTGCGGTGTTAGGCTTCACATGGGAGATGCCATGGAATAGCAGTCTTGATCTTCCACCGAGTATAAGAACATCGCCAGACTCGAGGTTGACCTTGGTCGCTTTATCCTTGTCTCGAGTATCGCTGAACAGGAATTCTGCCGTGTCACCTAGGGAGATTGAGATGATAGGTAGACCTTGATTGATGCTTCTTCCTGATTCATCCTTATCTTGATGGAGTCCGAGCTTCCCGACGTTGTTGTAGTAGTTAATGATGCATATGTCAGGATTGATCTGAGGAAATTCGCTTGCAGTTGAATTTGCAGTTTGAGCAATTGTCTTGAAAACTTCTGGTATCGCAGGGACTTGGGCACCATCGTATGGACGTGTTGGCCCATAGAAACCTGTAGTCGGATCCCAATTCTTCCCTAGACACATCATCCATAACTTCATCTTGGTTCCGTCTTTGAAACTAGGCTTATAGAATCCTCCTGGACCAATACCTAGTTGTTGACACGTACGAACTATCTTGACTTGATCTTCAGGCTGGACGAATCCCTTCAATAAAACCAGACCAGGTCGCAGATGTTGAACTGAAGCCGTATTAGTAGAAGATTCTCCCACTTTTCTCTTCTTCTTGAGACTTGCCGGGGCTGTTGTTTTAGACTTCGTGGGTTCGGGGTGATCAGGACATAAGTCAAAAGGCTGCGACATCTGTGGCAGGAAAAACAAAGCTTCCGTAAGTTCAAGGGTTTTGAAAACTTGGTGTGGGCATAGTGTTTTCCGCGTTTACGTGTTTAGAAAATATGCCGATAAGTGATTTTTCGCAAAACAATGGCACAAGACTATGGTATGTTTCTAACGTGTGTAGCATCGGTAACTTCGAGACGGGTTTGATTTTTGGACCGATCGACAAATTTATTGTATTTGACCTGCATTTATTAGACGTTCCATATTTAGAATGAATGATGTGTAGAAAAATTGCGACAACCTAAGCGTACTAGTCGAGTCGCTTGCTTAGTTTCTACTAGTTCTATTTGTACTTTGAGCTACGTATCAATAAAATAGTAACACACACTCAACGCAATATGCTCCTAGTCACTCTTAAGTAACAAAAACAATGCATGAGATAAGACAGGATGTCATGATGCATGATTCGCCCTATTCGGTCTCACATCACACACCTTATGTATAATTATATATCTAGCGAGTATTCGGTGACATATATGCACGGCACTCTCTAATGCAACTAGTCGTTTTCTACTCGTTCTTAATTTCGCACGTGGTTAGTGTACCTGCAAAAAAAATGCATGCTCAGATGAACATCATCATCATTACCAATCATTACCACTCTAACCTTAGAAGTGGTATCCACGAATTTCTTTAAGCTACGTCTGGTGGACGACGTAGTGGCGCCATTTCTCCCAACACACCCAGTGTTCCTCCAGTACTGGGGAATTGCTGGGGAGAGAAACGGTGGCCAACAAGATCTAGCTATAATTTTGGTTGAAGGAAAAGTGATCACGAAACACTCCAATGGCGTGACCACCCCCCTTAAAGAGTTCTGCCCTATCAGCATGAATGCAGGGTTCGCAACAGTCCGCAAAGCCCAATAGCGCTCCGCCAGTACTGGGGATGGCTATGGCCGAAATGTTGCTTCCCAAAGCACCGAATATGCATATGAGTTCTATCTAAGTCAGAATGTTAGCGATGTCACCTGGTATTTCACTAACATCCTTAATATGGGCATATCAATACTCTCATTTTTCAAATACTTCGAAAAAGGGTTTTCGAAAATAGGTTTGTAAATCAAAACTGGATGATATGTCTGTTGTCTGTGTATGATCGGCTCTGATACCAGCTGTGGCGGAACCGCCGATTTAATCCAGGCTAAGCACACCTGCCACCTCTGGCTCGCAGTGTGATTAGACCGAACTAAACCCGGTCGTCCGTCGAGAGTCATTCGACCCCCGATATTACCTTTTCCCAGAGGAACCGACATCATACACATCCAGCCCTCAATGGAGCCACAACAGGTACATCATCTCAGGCAGTTGAATATAGCATATATAAGCTTGTTTTACAAACCGATTCGAAATAATAATATAAGTTTCAACATATACCATACGAAAGTCAAGTTTGAATCAGACAGCGGAAGCGAATTTGAAAAACGTCTCACAGCGGAAGAAAATACTTTACTAGTCTTCATGCAACGTTGATCGAGACGAGCAGCACCGAGCCCACCGGTACTACCCTTCTCCAAGCAGATGTCCAGATGTCACCGGTACCTGTTCTCAAAAGGTGGGGGCAAACCCTGAGTACTAATTACTCAGTAGGACTTAATGGATTGGCTTACGGCTGACGCAAAGCTTGCTTACTAACCTTTGGATCCTTAGCCATTGATTTTAAACAGTGGTATATCAATATAAAATATCAAGATTCATCTTTTGCATATAATTCCATAACAACTTGTAGAAATGTAAGCAATACAATACAAACATGTTGTATTTGAAAACATGAGTAATAAACATAATATATCCAAGTAGTTACTACGTTGCCCGACAGTGATATTGGCATTCCCACACCTGGTGGGCATCAGCGATTCGAATCGATTTTTAATTCCCGGGAATAACTATCATGCCAGGGGTATATGCTTACTAGCCATCGCGTTCCCACATATAGCCCCAATCTTAACCTGCCTCGTCCCAAGTTCGATTCACTCCCGCCTAGCCCCCGGGTTGTGCCCCCATGACGAGCCTGCCGACATCTCGGTCTCCCCGTCATGAGTACCAAGCTCCCCCGGGCCACCTTCCTCTCAACCAGCGGGTAGGAACGTGTCTCTGTGCTTCGGACGAGCCCAGGAAAGACTTTTCCGGTCCCATTCCCCGGATAAGCACTTTAGCAATGTTATGCCGATCAGCAGACGAACAGCGGACGGGCCTTAAACGACTCGGGCGGAGCCAAACGCACACCACATAATAAAATTATTCTCCGCCCGGTCTCCATTTAAATCATGAGCATAATATTACTTTCTCAATAGTAATAGTTTTGTAACCTTTGAAATCACCTACGCGACGAGTGACTCCTTTCACTCGTGTCTACTCGCACCTAGCAGAGCCTAGGCAACTCGTCCTACGAACTCTATATATAGGTGCTAGGGCCAGGGCGGCCAGGGAGTCTAATGCAATTGTTTCCAAGCAACTCCTAATGCATATGCGTAATCAACAAGTATAATTTATTTGCTGGGTTGAGTATGGTCCTGCCTACCTTTGCTTATTCTTACTCAGCCAACAAACTAAACTAGGTTAGTTTGCCGGGTTGTGAGGCTTTGCCCCAGGCAACCCCTTGATCACTTGGACAACTCCTCCTTCCAAATACCACTTCAGGGGCCTCCAGGTGGTATTTGGGTCTTAGTTGGTCTTCTGGACACCATTGCTTAAAGTAGCTCCCGTACTTGTTTGTCAATCACGTATCTGCAATAAGCGTTGCTATATGAATGCTATGCATGACACAGTGAATGAGATGCACGATCATCAAGCGTTCAACTGGTTAAGCAAAATATAAGGCAAACCTCTAGTTACGCAGGTAATGGATTACTAGCTCAACCAAAACCTCCCGACTGGCACTAGCATTAGTACTACTTTGAAGCAATCGAGTATGTGCAATCTCACGAGAACACATACAGGAGTTAAGTTGTCGATCATAAAGCTAACATGGTAAGTGTGGGGGTTTTTATTGGATATATTAGTTTCACATTTTTGATTATTTATATAAAATTGCATTATTTCTACTATTTCCAAATCAGAGTCACAACCTTATATGCACCATCTCCTATTCTAACAATGAGTCATGTTCATAACCTAGAGCTCATATCAAGCCCTTAAAGTCACTTGGAGCATTTTTCATCATAGCAAACTTTTCTTAAATTAAATATATGCTTAAATACATGATAGGGCAAAATAGTAATTAAACAGTCAAGGCTAGGGCTACCAAAATTTATACAGAGCCTACACATGTTCACAAGGCTTCTGCCCAATTTTTATAATTTTTGAAGTTCATTTTACCCACATTTCCTATTTATTAAGGTTTTTCATGCATGCACATTAACAGGGGCAAAAAGGTCATTTCAGGGATCTACTTCTTTGCCATTCTGTAGACATACTAAAAATGAACATAATGCAACAAAGTTTATATTTTTAGCATTTTTCTACAATTTACTATGAATTTCTAAAGTTTCAGACCTAGAAAAATGAAATTATATTCGAAATCTCTCAGACCCCGGACCTTTACGTAGTTATCCCTAGCTTTCAGGGGCCTGTACACAAGATTTTCAAGACTCAGTGAATAGTACTACAATCGAGACAGAATTACAGGAAAGAACAGGGGGTTTTCTACAAAACCTCCTTCTTCTTCCTTCGGCCGACAGAGAGGGCGCGCGGCGTGGGGCATGCTCGCGCGGGGGCCGGCGTGTAGGTTGCCGGACTTGGAGCCGAGTCACTTGCGGAAGGTGTCCCAGGTGTAGGGCTCGCTTTCCCCCAAGGTCGCGTCATGCGGGGTCGAGCGAGTGAGCGGGGAACGGCCGTGAACCGATGGTGGACTCCGAGGTCGCGTGCTTCGGGGCGGGAGCTCGATCTGCCGAATGGAGAGGGGAAAGGCGACGCCGCCTCGTGCTTCGGGTGCGCTAGGGTGTGGCGCAGCCGGAGGAGGGGTTCAGGTGGCGTGGGGAGCAGCGGAGGAGCGAGCACGGCGAGCTTCGAGCTCGTCGGTCATGGCGGGCGCGCTCTGTTTGCGCGGGGGAAAAGCTGGGCGGGAGAGGGAACTCGGCTTCCTTCTCCTTATCGCCGGCGGGGTAGGGGCAGGGTAGGCCGGGCGGGCAGGGCAGGTGGAGGCCGGGCGGGCAGGGCAGGGGCGCGTGGCCTCGACGCGGTGCGCTGGCGGCGCGCGCCCGCGGTGGCGAGCGGCGCGTGGCCGGCAGCGCCGGGCGCCGGCGCCGCGTGGCGGGCTGACGAGTGGACCCCACTCGTCAGTGACTGCAGGGTGGAAAATAATTTCGGAAAATTGAAAAATGCTGTTTGACTGCTGAGACATGTTTTAGAAATTGTTGTTTTTGAACATCCTAGGGGCCGAATTTGGGAAAACCCAAAATACAAAAGTTGTTCTACTCTTCCAGATCTATAACTTTGTCAAAAGGAGAAACATCAGATTCCAAGTTTAAATATGATCAAATTTGAATTGAACCTGCTGACTCCAGTTTGACCAAAGTTTAATACAAACTTAGAAATTCCTAAAGTCTATTTTATGCTCATTTTCAGAGAATGAGTATTATACCAATGTTGTGTGGTTTTTAATTATCTACAACTTTCTTATATGATGTTTTGCATGATAGGGACTTTTAATTGCTCAAAATTTGAATTTTCCATTCAGGTCTATTTGGACAGAATTCACTAGAAGATAGAAAAGGAGCTAAAACATCTTGCAAACCTTTATGCATGTCACCACACCCAATAACAAAGTTGATCTACCTAGAATTGTCTACAAGTTTGTTATAGGGAGTTTGGTCTAAATTACATTTCATTTTGAACTAAGGTCATCAGTGCACTCAGGGTTTTGCATATTTCACTGAAAATTTTTGACTTCGTGATTTACTAACCTAGTTGTTGCTCTTCTCTAAACACTATTAAGCCAAATCTCTGACTACCACTAATCTAATCACGTTTTAAGATTTTTGAGATGCCGGGGGCATCACAGGTATTAAGTCTCAGAGACCTGATTTGGGACTTAAGTTTTGGCATCCTTATCCGATTGTGATCACGATACGAGATCGGATATTGGGTTCCTATATAAACAGCTACCAGCGTCGTCAAAAGAAACACCGAAAAACCTTGGTTTTGCTGCCTCTCGCTGCTGCGCCGCCTACATAGTTATCTCGATCCCAAGCACCGACGTGCATCTGCGATCGGAGAGAAGGTCTCCGGAACCCTTCGCCTTTGAGCTTCTGCAACAGGAGAGGGAGAATAAGGTTTTTGGGAAGCGCACTACGCGACTGCTCGCCGCCTTCACCATAGATCGTCCATCTGCTTCCACTGCTAGAGGTCATCACTAGCGACTTCTTCACGAGCTTTTTCATCACGTCGTGTACAGTCCCCGCGATGTCCACAACACGGTCATCGTCGACGTCGTTAGTACGGAATCGGCTCAAGCTGCCGACAGGTATAATTTGATCTAGGCACGAAACCATATCAAATACGGACGGATATGCACGAATACGGACGGATATAATTATTTGTTTTTCGGATACGAGTAGTACCAAAATGCGCCAGATATTGATATATACCTCGTATGCATAATAATATCTGATTTTTAGTCTTCGGATACAGATACGGATCGGGTATTAACCGTTCGGATTCCGATATCGGGCATTCCGTTTAGTTTCTGAACCTCTCGGGATGGATTATCCAGTGGATAATATCTGTCCCGCTTTCATTCCTAATTAGATCGATCCAATCTATCTGTTAATTATGATCTGTAAGATCTTTGATATGATCGTTCTATGTAGTATGTTAGTATGTTAGTTGAGTGCATCCTAGTTTGTGCCATGTTTTGCATGATTTACTTCCGGAATTTAATACGGATCTTGTCTAATTTCTCAACACAAAGCATGTTTATGCCAAATATCATTACGTTCGTAAAGTTATTCCAAAGTGCAGATTAAAGCTATGCAAGATTAGTACTCGTGATAATCTAGCTGATATGATGATTAAGCATATTCTTATTGCTAAGTTTGAGCTTTGCTCAAGCTTGGTTGGTATAACTTGTAGCCCTAGTGGCTGTTTTGGCACCGGCGGTTGTTCCTTTGATTTGTTTTAGACTGATGCTTATATATTATATAAGCTGTAAGATGGAATTTGTTTTAAGGTGGATTGTTGAATTGCAATCCAAATTCTATGACGCGGTCAAGTTGAGAAGCGAAGCCGAGTCCCGTTGCTAGGAGGCTTGGGCCGGGGTGGAGCCCCCATAGTACATGCTAGGGTTTGATATATAATCATTTTTTATGCCATCAGGAAATATAGGACGTTTTTAGAAACACTACAAAATATAGTGAAAGTTGTGACTCGCTGGAACGTAGTTTTTGCCTTCACCTCTAAATCGTTTTCTGTTCTTTGATTGTCGATCTGTAACGGTCATGCTCTTGCAGCGGGACGTCTGGGTCTCTCCGGCGACACCAAGGAGGAGGCGGCAACGCGCGGTCCTGCTCCTTTGGACGTGGCCGTCGTGTTAGGAACAGAAATCTGGGCTATCAGCTAATGGGCTATCAGCTAATGGGCCATAGGTGATGACTACTGGGTGATGATCACCAAGACAGCAGCACAGGAAGGCATCGAATATTCAAAATACTGAAACATATTTCTTCTCTGTTGACCTTCCTCCTCAAGCTTCCCTCTCTCAAATGTACCTCTGGTCCTCGATATGGAATTGTCTCGCTGTTCTTCCTTCTATCCTCCGCTTCCAGTTTACTCCTCCGTACTCCATCTTGTATCAGTTGTATTGAATTTGTAGCACTGCTTAGATGTTAGTTGTGTTCACGTGATTGGAAGGTGTTAACACGCCGCTCCTCATTGACCACTGCACACATGTGCATGTGCCGCACATGCTGGCCGCCACGGTACCCATCTACGGTGTCGCCTAGCACGTCATGCTCGAGGCCTCGTTCGGCACGGTGGCGTCAACGAGCAGGCGAGCAGGCGCACGTGGCGGGAGGCAGGCTGTGGCGGGACTGCGCGCTGCTGCTCCTCCCTCGGCAGGCAGAGCGCGCAAAGAACACATATAGCCCCGTTTAGAATAAAAGAATGAAAAATAAAAAAAGGAAAAAACCAAAGGAAGAAAATATGAGTGTATTGGCAAAACAAAGAAAAGAAAAGCCTAAAGAAAACATAAAAGTTGGTATTTAGAACACAAAAACCTAAACACATGTAGAGACAATTTGTTATATTGGTCCCGCAAGTGGATAGGAAAAATACAACTGTGAACAATAACAAAATACCAGTATACTGTATATCGAACTACCAAGTAGTGGGTCAATGTATTCATTATTTTAATACCTAGCCAAGAGCCACTCGTACTGAAGGATGTTATTAACCTTGCCTTCTCCGTCCTTCTTATCCACTCATTCATTCTTTCCCTTCTCCATCGGTCTTTAGTCTCCCCTTCCGATATCCACGATCCCAACTAGGATCAAGCATGGAGGAGTGAGGATGAAGCGGGCTACAAGCTGCAGGCTGCTGCACGCTGAGTCGCCGAGGCTTAGCAAGCTACAGGTAAAGCGAATCGGAGTATGGCAAGGGCTAATAGCATGTTAGTGCTTGGTCGGAGCTGGGGAAGATGCTTGTGCTTAGGCGGCAATAGCTCAACCACCTGCTAATCTCAGTCGAGCAGTCTGCTTTCTCCCAATTCCGTCAGCATTTGCCTCAGCTCGAGTTTCCGTGAAAACTTTAGCTCGGAGTGGATTTTTGGTTTCCTGTGTCGAGGGAATCCTTTCCTGGGAATGAGCTATTGTGTTTCTTTGTTCCAAACATTACATGACGCAAGCAAACTATAGGAATGGTGTTCCTTCAAAATTCCTATGAAACCTCTATTCCAAACGCGGCCTTAGCTGTAGATAATTTTATGTTTGGACAGAACTCAGGTTCCTCTGTGTTTGTTTTGAGTTTCGGCGTATGTTTCGGTTCAAGGTTTCGAACTACTAATTTTAACTTCCGACTCACTTTCAATTGGTTTATCTTTATTTATAACTATCAGATTATCACTGATGAATTGCTATCATTAATTCCAAACATTATTAAATACCTTCTTATCTTAAAATAAAGTTCAGCTCTTAAGTGATCTTATACCTCTAACTATGACACCATCAGGATTCATGTACCTCTGCAAATTTATGCAGGCACGTGAAATGATGCTGCTGTTTTGCAGGATCTTAATATCTCATGGGTTTGGCATCCTGTGATGGTTATATACGAGCAGAAGCCGTTTTGCTGTATGAAATATATCATTTTTCAATGTGTATTGTCTCAACTTAGAAATTATAAATTCGTCGAGCCCTTGAAATTTACTTGTTCATGATTTGGGTCAAGCAGATATTGCTTTTCCTTTTTGTTTTTATTCATTCATGATAAGTACCTTAGCTTTGTTCATACAGTGATTTGTAGAACTTAAACATGGTTATCCCATAGGATCTACATCTACTGGTATATACCAGCGGGCTTGTAGCCCAACGGTACTCTACTTCTTTGGAAGTGTTTGAGGTTCTGGATTAACTCCTCGTGTGATCGAATTTAAACATAAGGCCTCTCATCGGCGAAAGCTGGGATTCGAGAGGTTTTCTCTTGAGCTCTTTTACGTTAATTACAATGGTCGAGTTTTTTTTAATCTACTAGCCTAATGATATGAACACACTAATCATAATCATGAGATAATTAAACGGATCTGTTCTTGACATTGATGGGCTAGGAATCACTATCTGCATATGTATGAGATGAGATCACTGTGAGGAAGACCGGCGGCAACTCTCGGTCTTTAGGCCGCCTGATCGGCTGGTTGTTAGAAGGGTGGTACCTACGTGATTAATCCAAAATCAGCCGAGTAGCTAATGGGTGACCCTCTTATATCCTTTGAATGTCGTGGGACCGGGCTAAGGTTATGCTAGATTAGCGCCCACGACCGCACGCACATGGGGTAAAACACCAGTTTTCTCAGGCAAAGAGGTTGGGGAAACGAGATTTATGCCAACATAATTAACAAATTATTTTTTCTAGGTGTACTTAGATGTACCCTCCTAAGCTATCAGATACCTGTTTTAAGTATATTTTAAAGCAAGCACATGCTTTAAGTGTACACAGGTCACATGTCTACTCTCATTATAAGTATATTTTTAAAGCAAGCACACGCTATAGATTTTAAATTGTGTGTTTAATTTTGTTTACAGAATCGTGAGTTATTTGCAGAATCAGCAGGGATTTTGAATATAGGTTTTCTCAGAAGGATTGATTGCTAGCCTGTACTACATTCATGGAGGGATTGATAGCCTACCTGTACTAGATTCTCACAAGGATTGAGTTTTTTTGACTAATTGATTCGAATGAGACATATGCACCTAGAGCACATATAACTGTAGTGGTTTTTGGCCCAGGGTTTTTCCAATTGTATGTAATTGTGCATCATGTCAATCTCTTTCCACTTCTCGTTTCTTAAAAAAAAAAAAAACAAATTCATTGATTCTTGCTAGCCTTGCCTTATAATTATTAAAAAACGGAATTGGTATGGAGATGCTTCTAGGGATCTAGAGGTGTGTCCGGCCAGAATTTGGCTTCCCTTGGACCCAATTGGTGATTAGCATCCAGCATATAGCCCACCAAGGTTGATAAAAATACTGAGACGAAAATAAGATTGCAATGTCGTTAATGCTGAGACGAAAATGAGAGTATATTTTTACTCTTGATTTTCCATGGCATGCCAATAAATTCATAACATTTTCATATGAATTAGGATGAAATTAAATTGTATAGAAAATTAGAGATATCAGCATGGTCTACAACTTTGTTGTTGAAAACTTTTTCAACTGAATTGTTTACATATATAGTAAAACATTTGTTAACCAAATTCAAAATTTTTGAGATTAAAAAACTTAAAATGGAAATAGTATCACAAGTTAGTACATACCCGGTGTGGTCATAAGGAACACAGCCTCTTAGGTACGAATAAAGAATAAAAAATTTTAACGCCATTGTTTTCCTTACTTATTTGATATAACTGATTGTTGGAACATTGGATTCGTAGTGATCCGATCTGATTTGAATCCAAAATACAAAGAATTTTTATATCCACGCGGAAATGGATAATCCAAATCCAAGTCAGGAGCAGATGCAGAGTAGGATATCGTATCACCAAAATCCAGCGGATATGGTTTATCCGACATTTGAACACGGATTATCCAACGCTTATAATAGGATTATCTGATTATTTTGAAAATATATTTGTTGCCTAGTACTCACAAAAACATCATCACAATTATTTTTTATTTAGCTTAATTTATTTATATGTAAATTATGGTGTGAGTTACTGTACTTTAGTTTAAGAATTATTAATCATTGTAGAAAAGCTACATGTAAACATGTATTATCTGATCTTTTCAAATGCGCTTCCACTTCGACACTGATCCGACTCCGCACCATTTCCAATATCTTAAACAATCTGTATCTATATCCGTAACCGAGTAATATCCACTTTGTTCCGAATCAAAAAAAAATATGATTAGGATATAGAAAAGGCATTATCCACTCTGGTCCGATCAGTTTGCATCCCAACGCATAAGCGGGAGAGAGGCAGCAGCTATGGAATGTCATGAGGCTGCAAGCCTATAACCCAAACTCGAGTGGGTGTTATCGCAAAAATCTAGCCGATTGGTAATTGGGCCGGATTGGCTGATGAGTGTTTGATTATCCAAGGAAGAGACGATTCGAAGAGCCCATAAGCCATGTATCTTATTTAGTTCGAGTCGAGTTGGGGATAGCCCAGTTGAAGTAGGGTTTTTTATCTATAGAAAGAGTCAGACTAAACATCCAAGTCTACGAACTATAAATATGTACCAACATTCTACGTAATAAAATTGACGATATACATTCTCTAGCAGCGGTCGTCTCCGATCTCTCTTGGCGCATCGCCATCCCTGAGCAATTAGGATTTTCAATGTAATCGTCATGCTGCTCTAATGTTTCTCAGATTCATTAGGGCATTAGGGCGTGAGCCATACGGTGAACCGTGTACTGAAGCGTTTTTGATGGCACGGTTTGCTTGATATCCTGATGAATCTCGCGTCAAGCTCTGCTTGGCGCGAGAATCACCAGTTATCTGGATCAAGCTCGCGTTAAGCTTTCCTTGGCAGGAGATTCATCAGTTACCCTGATGAGTTTCGTGCTAAGCTTTGGTTGACACGAGACCCATCGTTTATCTCGCATGTCTATCGATATATTTATGTTTTTCATGCTTTTTGTCTTAGGTCAATCTTCATGTAGCTCATTTTACGTTGCCTAGTCACTTGTCACAATCCACAATGTATCGTTGCAACACGTGCACGCGACATGCCGATAGATCAACATATCTCAAGCAACCTATCTATACATGTCTTAATTTGCATCTGGTTATCTGGATGGACTTCTTTGGAGATCCTAGTTAGAAGCTGATCTGGCTATGTAGATCTTTTAAATAGTGCTTTTAGATAGGATTTATATTTATTCTTTTAGTGGATGTGGTCTTGGTCATGATAACACATTATCACTCATCGACTCTCGAGCATCTACATTTATGCCGACTAGAGTTCACGAGCTCTCATGGTGCTGATCCGAGCGATCAGGCAAGTATTTAATGTTTAAGATCTATTATGTACGTTTTAAAGGGAGAACCAAAGCCAACCACAGCATCCACCCAACCTTCCTGGCTGCAAGGTCAAGCCAGGTGGCACGCCCACATCACGACTGCCACCCAGATTGGTTTTGCTCGGAGCCGCACTATAGGGAGACGAGTGCAGCAATAGCGCAATCCTTAGCTCCAAGTGTGTCCTCGCCGTGGGGCTTCCGCCTGCCGGTTTCCTGTGGCAATACATTTTTGGGCACGCCAAGTGGGACCTCACTTTCGAAAACTTCATCATCAAATGATGCCTCCAAAAGCATCCAACAAGGGCAACATGGAGTTTTCAGCCAATCACGATCCTAGCATGTGGCCGGAAGACTAACAAGCACCTCCTACGCTCGCACAACTCCCACTTGAGCACATGGAGGCTTATGACCGCATACTCACCAAGCTTGCTAAAGAGCTCCTCGACCACTTCACCTCGACCTGAAGTGGCGGCATCAAGTGCGTTGGATATCTAGGAATCTTGCTTGATGGCGTGGATATTTCCAAGCAAGCAGCAAAGCTCTTTAGGATAAGATGAACCCTATGGTGAGCCAAGCCATGCTACGACATGCAAAAGTACTATTGAATTCCATGGAGAATATAGTGGCACGCGTGGTCAAAGCGGTCATCGCTGGTGAATACACATAAGACGTCGAACCACAGATCGGCACTTCTTTTGCTAAGACCAGATTCTACACTCGGCCACCCTTGCACCAGAAGGCACCAAGACTAAGTTAGTCATGCATGCGCCCAGCAATTTGAATGACCAACCCGTATGCTATGATGAGCCGCCAGCGTTCATGTCGGATGGCTATCTGTGTCAACTCAGGTATAGGTTGCTACGGGAGATAGAAGAACCTCCTCGTCGACCAAACAAACAGCCCTTCCATATAGGGCACGTAGGCGGTGGCAGGGACATTTCTCACAATCAAGAGGTTGCTGATTGGCAAGTGTGATACGGGTCAGGGTCAATTTTTAACAACCAATCTAGGTTTTTTGCCCACAACGGATCAGCTGCTCAAGCCGATCTGGATGGAATCCTCAAGAACCGATACGGCATGATGCCAGTGAGGGGTGCTGCCACCTATTCAAAGTCGTATCATGTGGAACACATTAGCTGATACACGGCTCAATTGGGGATTGCAGCGACAGCTGAACACATGAAGATTTGGCTCTTCTCACTCTCTTTGACGGGCTCGGCCTTTGAGTGGCACACATCGTTGACACCCGAATCCGTCACAACTTGGAAGCAACTAGAAGAGTTGTTCCATGCACAATTCTTCTCTGGGTCAGAAGAGGCCATGTCCACGGATCTCATGTCACTCCGTCAGCGTCCCGGTGAGTCTGTTGGCCAGTACATTCAGCGTTTCACAGAATCCAGGAATAGGTGCTATTCATTACATCTGTCAGAACAAAACCTAGTAGAGGTGGCATATAACGGTCTACACCGAACCACCAAGCTCACCTTTGGGCTGACGGACTTCAATTCCATCGGCGATTTACTTTCCAGAACAATACTAGGATAGGCTACGAAGGGCCATCACGTACTTGCAAGACGAAGAATTGGCCGATGAAGAGGCCGAAGTGGCAGTCATGCTGTGGACTAAGCCAAAACAGCCACTGTCCTGTCAATGGCTCAAGCGTCTAGAGGCTCTCGCCAGCGATGACTTTCTTCTAGCCAAAACAGAGCAGATCTTTGACTTGCTACTCAAGGAAAAGTACTTGGAATTGATGCCTGGCCACAAGATCATACCAGCCCAAGAGCTCAAAGGATGCATGTATTGCAAATTTCACAACACTATTGATTCCCATAACACCAACGATTGCAATATCTTGCAACAGCAAATTCAGACTGCTGTTGAGCAGGGAAGGTTGAACTATGCAAGGAGCATAATGAAGGTGGACAGTCCGTTTCCCAACCTCAATACAGTCAACGTGATGTCTTATGCCCGCGGACAGACCAAGATAGCCGCCTAGCTAGTGGTCAGATCAAGATTGCAGCCACAACTGAACCCTGCAAGTTTCTACGTCGAGTGTGTGGTGCTGTTAAAAGCGGCAGGGTCATCCCCAAGAGTCAACCCGATCCTTTCTTCATCAACATGGTGATTGCCACATCTAGTTCGCAGGACAAAGACAAAGCTAAGGCCCATCCAAATAACGATCGGCCGCTAGAATTTGGACCAGAGAAGCACTTGTCTGCCAAGGACATAGCTAGAAACTGGTGCTCTTGCCCCAACTCGGCTATTCTGATCGGCATATATGCTGGTCATCATGAAAGACATGAACAACACTGGGCGCATGACCATGAAGAATACCGTATCCGCGATTGGCAATCAGAGCATCACTTTCGGTCGAGCTACGACCTGCGTGGCGGACACCGTCATCAGGAGTACCACCATGAGAGCGAGAAGCGCTAGCACCTCGAACATCACCAAGATGAGGAACGATACCACATCAGATGTTGGTACGATGGTGGCTGTGATCATCATAGGGACTACAAGTTCAGGGAACACTAGGATTGTCGTTCTTCCACTACTGCTAGAGTCAGGGTATGGAACACTTGCCAACCATTGATAATTGTCCACAATGCTCGGCTCCTCGATGATCAGGAGGGTGCACCTCTGTGTTCCAGTGGCTGGGATGCCCGCGATTGGTGTCTCCTCTGAGGGACCCGCGCGTACGAATGTGGGCAAACTAGAGCAAGAACAGCCTCAATGTAAAGATGCACGTGTCGTTCCTCCACCGCATCTCCAACCAGAATGAAGCAGTAAGTGTGAGGAGTGTCACCGGCCTAGGTGGTGTCCCGAGGGACTCTCTCACTCACAGAAATGCAAAGTACAATGCCTACGCAGTTTGGAAGAAGCTGAAGCAAGTAAATTCGGGACCTATCGCTATATCGTCATACAAGCACAAGCTCCCACCTGTGTTGCCCAAACAGCTAGCGATCTAGAGGAGAAACCAGCCAGAACAGGAGCAACCAGAAGACCCAATGGAAGAGGATGCAGAGGACAACCCAATGGATGAGGAAACAGCCGATCCATCGGCTGACGTCATTATGGTATTTCTCTTGCCTGATGAGTTTCGTAACCCCTTCTACAATTTAGGAATTAGTAGTCCAACTCAGTCTCGGACCGGTTGCCATCATATTCGAGAAGCCGGTCGACAAAAAATACAGTCATCTGAAGCCGCTATACCTTAAGGGTCATATTAATGGCAGGCCAGTGAATAAGATGATGGTTGATACTAGAGCACCAGTTACTCTAATGTCATATGCGGTATTCATGAATTTTGATAGAAGCGAGGATGAGCTCATGAAGACAAACGTCATCCTCAACGACTTCGAGGGCCACCCAATGAAGCACCCCAATTTCCATAATGGGACTAAAATCAGCTTTATTACCATCATAGGGTTTGGTAATCACATTTTTACATCAGAATGATAGAGATCTACCCTAACAATAGAGATCTACCCTAATGGGTCAGACCACAAAGGGGGCGCAGCCCTGAAAATATAAGCAGCGGGATATAAAACGTAGGCCCATCTTCCTCGTGCCACAGTTGGGAAGCAGGTCGTAACCCTTACTCGCTCTCGGACCAATATATCTATAGCACTGAGAAAAACAACAATAAAGCAAGGGCGAGTACATACGTACTCTACAGCCTACCTTCCTCCAAAGGAATTTTTGGAAGGCTAACACTATATGCAAGGATATATCTAGAGCTTAAGATAGTTTTGCAGAAAAGTATTTGTATGTAGGGTTTGAGATAGTTGTCAAGTTTTAATCTTTCTGAAAACTGAGTTTTACCCAAAAAGGTTTGCCACTAGACATTCCAGTCCAAAGTGGCCCATGGCTTTCCAGCCAACACATTTTCCATACATCCAGCACCAACTGCTGAACCCAAAAACCATTTCTTTATCCAATTCCCAATCCAATTTTGTTTTATTTTATGAAAACTGATAACTGAAGAACTAAGCCATAACTCATCCATACCAGTGGACAAGGACTATTTGAATAGGTTTTACTCTGATAAGAGGTTGTACTAATTCCCACAAGTTGGACTCAGCGGTACGTTACCGTCGTAACTGTCCGAATTCCAAACCAAGCTGTTGTCTTTGTTTCATCACCTAGCAGAACTTTAGGGGTTCAGGCATCTGAGTCACTCCAGTACCCCGCGGTACTTCTATTGACACCCACCCTTTCCGTAGCCCCTTGTGCGCCAACACAGAAGCTACATGGCTATCCACTCCAACTTGGGCTTGGCCAATGCCTCATACAGAGTGAGTGGTTCTACTAAAAGAGTTAGGCAAGATGAAAATCATAACGGTCCTTACGGAGAGCTCAGGTAGAACCATTCCCACTTTTCAATGTTCAGGAGTGCGAGCAATCCACGTACTCGGTATTCTCCACGAATCCTGGGACATGGGCTAACCGCAAATTGCTAATTTACCCATTCATACCCTGCCCTTATGGCTATTTCGGCACGTAGCCGTATTCCGACAAAGTTGGTTACCGAGGTTCTTCCCCATTTTATTTCAAAACCACACACACATCCACTCTCCCATACCCATCATATTCCACATCCATAATGTCAAGATTATCATAGATAATTAAATGAGCGATCCCACATATGCGCGTTATATTTAAAATAAGCTTAGATCGCTGTATATTTGATGGGTTACCTTAGAGAGCAAAACATGCAAGCTTTTATGTGATTAACAGGTCAAGGGTTATGTTTACAAAACATAGGAAATTTATGCATCAAGTGGGGATTCCAGTGGGCTTGCCTTACAACTCAAAGGGTGAGGGGCTGACGTATGATCAGCATGCTTTCTTCAGTTTCCTAGTTGAATGTCCCAATGTTTGGATTGCTTGGCCTCTCTGAGGCCCCCTATGTGCACAAACAAGCAATACACAAATCGAGGCATAATATGAGCTCAACGGATTGGTGGTGTAGTGCTTGGATTGCGGAGATGAGAGTCTGCTGGGTTCTTACTGGTGGTATTATTGCAAGTGGTTGGGGTGTAGCGAGTTTTTGGGCCAGTTGGTGGGCTTAGTAACGACAGTTACGGAGATGCCAAGGTAGGGGTGGTGGGCGCGAGATGCGGGGTTGACAACGCCGAAGGGGTGGCGGTCGCATGTTGGTGTTTTGGAGAAGATCTTTTTGTGGAGTGGTGGAGAGAGCAATGATGTTCAGATGATTTTTGGTATGGTCATCATATGAATTCAAGGCTTGGGTACACTGAGACAAGAACCTTTAGGATTTATGTGGAGTAGGTGGATAAGGGCATCAATCACTAGGCACACGAAAATTTGTGGGACCGGTGTGAAGCACTGACTGGGCGAAGGACGGCGTCATGATGGCATGATGGCGGCTTTCGACCAGGACAAAAGATTATGTGGAGTGTATGGATAGGTAGAGCTTGATTTTAGACGAATTTAGGCGAAAGAATCACCCAAATCAGAGTTGGAACGGAGAAGATATGAATTTTGTATATTCGAAAAAATGAAAAGGAATATTCCTGGAATATTCCAAAATCTGAATAATTGGAAATTGGAGAATAAAATCGTGTTTTTGGATTCTGGAGGAACAGAAAATATTTCAAGTCTGCTTGCGAGTAGAGTTTCAGGCTTGTTTCAACGGTCCACGCCTATGGTGTCGAATGTGACACCGGCTTGTAGGCGGACTCTGGAAGTTCCTAAAATCATGCTATTAATTTGGGTGGTAGATATTGGTTTTAGATGAATTTAGAAAGAAGAATCGATGGAATAAATGGATAGGAGAAAAAGATTGATACATAGCTTGCCTAGAATGAACTTCACGTGATCAGGAGGTAGTCTAATTACATTTTGGGCTAGTGGCTTGTGTGAGCAGAGCACACGTGGGTGCCGGTGGGGATCAATAAGCTGGGCGGGAGGTGGAAAATAATAGAGACAGAGTGGGGCTAGGCCTGAGACAGAGCAGCGGTGCTGCTGTTCGTTTTCTCACCTCGCGCCGCCGCAAGAATAGAGGCGGCTTGCCGCTGGTTGTCGGAATGGGGTTCCCAGTCACTGTTCTTCAATTTGATCATACCGGGAGAAAGAGGATTATGAGGGGATTTAGCTCTGGTGGTTGTCAGCGTGGTGGAAAGGGAGTGGAGCCTGGCCCGCTACGAGCGCCATGGACACGGGCAGGGAGGTTCCGCGGGCAGCCCAGCACTGGCAGAAGGGAGAGGAATTGGAGCCGGGCAAAGATGGAGGGAGGTGAGGAGAGGCTCACTGCGGAAGGAATCAAACCACGGTGGCCCATGCGTGCACCGTAGCAACCTTGCGCGTGGGCAAGAACAGATAATGGAGGAATCGGAGGAGGAGGGACGGTGTTCGCGGCGGGCAACGCTCGGGTGAGCTGGGGGCTGGTCGCGGCGGTGGTGACCTTAGTGTGGATGGAGCCATGGGGGTAGGGGGCTATTTATAGCCGGTGGAGAAGGTCCTGTCATGACGTGGCGCGGAGATGGAGGGTCCAAGTGGCGCTGGGATTTTGGAATTGCATTTTGGAAAGGAATTTTGGAAAGAATTTTGGTGGAGAGTATTTCCGATATTTGGAAATTTTTGTTGAACTCATATTAACAGACTCAAAACAAATAGGCTAACATCCAAAGTTTCCGAAAATTTGACTTTGAATTAGGGAGAGATTAGAAGAAAATTACGGTGCTAAATTTTGGGGCGTTAAAAATCTACCCCACTTAAAATGAATCTCATCCTTGAGATTCAGTTTTGAGCGTTACAGGGATAGCTTTACTTCAGCTAACTTCTTCTAATTTCAACAAGAGTTTGATTCCTTCACATGGAATGGTAGGTGGAATTTTAATAACAACTACACAGATCGCTTCATCCCCTCCTTCGTTTTATTTCTCTTTTCTTCTATCCATTGCCTGGCAGCTTCAGGCCGGGGCTTTTCCTAGAGAGTGACAGAAATTCAGCAAGGTACTTTTTCCTCTCTAGATGGTGGCATAATCTGGGCTATCTGTCCAAAGGGATAGATCCATCAACATATGGCAGTCTGGATTATCCCGGCAGCACCTTGCTGGCCAAATTCGGAGACATTATCGATGTCAAATGAAGAATGTTTGAATACCAAAGTTGTAGATCTCTTTGAGGTCTACGATTTATAGTCCGAGCTTACCTTATTTGGACTTCGGATGAAGGAGTTATGGTCGAAATACTAAAAGTTGCAGAATATGGAAAGCTGATTTCGGGAAGGACTAGGACAATGACATCATCTCCAAGCAAGGAAGTATATAGACGATCGGGACTCTTCTAAAAACATGTATATACATAGAAATAGGTGTTTCAGGTGTCTTAGGACTCTTAGAACCGACCTATTAGATTCCATGTATAGGGGACTCTCCGAAGTATAAATATATGGCCCCCCTAGAGGGAGAGGTATCCAATTCCATCGAATTCATTGTAAACCAGAGCTCCAAAGTTAGGGTTTAGGGTCCATCTTCGCAAGACTCGTCGAGAAGGAGATCTCGGCGACAGGAGGCAGCGAGAGGAGGCAGGAAAGGAGGGGGTCGGCCGACCACCCCTGTTCCCGAGGAGTCTCGAGTTCGACTTCGAGTATGTTTTTCGTCTCGCCGAATTCGACAACTATGTGCTTCAAGTTCATGATGTATCTCGAGTAACTCTCTGTTCTTCTTATTTTACTATGATAAACCTTGAGTTCGATCAATGAAATAGTCTCTTTGCTACTAGTTCTTTGTTTATACATGATCTATGATCCATATCTTTGCAATGCTTCATCTTTACATGTGACCTGGCCGGGGATGTTTAAACCACATGTCTTTTAGTAGATCTTTTTACTTTAATTAGTTGATTGAATCTGCTCATGCTTAGAGATGGTTTAGGTTTGCTAGTTCGTCGATTACCTGGTTACTAGTGACAGTAGAGCTCGGGGAAAGGTTCAAGCAAGTCTATGACATTCATGATCAAGTTTATTCTATGTTTCACGTTAGATCCATGCTTAGGGTGGTTCATAGTTTATAAGAAGTTTGTCTCATATCTCTTGCTAATCCTTGTAGGACCGAGACGTGCGACTAGAGGGGGGGTGAATAGGAGCACTTGAAATCACAAAATCACAAACCCCCAAGTAGTAACCGAAATTAAGCACCGTCCACTGAACAGATACGTGCCTAGTAGCGCAAGGGTGCCGTCCACTGTGAGGATACGCACCAATGCAAGAAAGCTCAAGATCCGAACAAGAATGACAGCGGAGCAACGGATTTTGCAATAACCTCCACATGACACTGACCGCACCGAGGTGCGTCTCACTGACTCACAGTGAGCAAAGAGAATGGTCTTAAAAGAGGAATGCGAAAATCCATAGCAAAATCACAGCGGAAAAACCAAACTGGGAAGAACACAGCAGCTCCCTGGTAGGACCGGACTGTCCGGTGGCCAACACCGGATTGTCAGGTGGGACCGGACTATCCGGTGCCCGGTGCCGGACTGTCCGGTGGTACTGCCTGGACAGTACCTCACGCCGGACTGTCCGGTGGGCGCTGCCGGACTATCCAGTGGAACCGGACTGTCCGGTGGCCTCTGCCGGATGGTCCGGTAGGGTCGCAGAAAAGACGTTTTCAAACCAAACTTGATCAAACCTTGTCCAAACTTCACGAAATTTTGCACAGGTTATCTAGACCCTATTTCAAAGTTATTCCCAAAAGATCAACTCAAGGTAACCGCGAAATCAGCGGGAATTTCAGATCTTGTGAAATGGCCATCCTTGGGCAAGAAAGGGGAAAACACAAAAAAAAGGCTTGCTCGTGGCAATCCAGCAGGATTGAGATGAACTAAGTCATGATCTCCATGTCCTAGCAAGTCCAGAACATCAGCAAAGAAAGGGATTCAGGCTTGCCCAACAAAAACACCCAAAAAGCAAGGATTGAACCCAAAAACCAAAGAGAGAGGGGGAGGAGAAGAACACAAGGTTGCTGCATGAATTTGCTTCGATTAAGTGCCCAAGATGGGTCTAAAGATTCAGCATACAAGTAGAAATTCGTCCCAAGCAACCACCCTCACCTTCCCTCAAGATTAGGAGGCTAAATCCTACTCTAACCTCCCTAACAATGGAGCTCAAAGCTTAAGGACGAAAATCACCAAGTGAAGACTAATCCTAGCAGCCAAGAGGGCTTCTAATGACCTGCCTTAGACCTATTTATACCCGAGTGCTATTTAGACAGTTTTGCACTTTGGTCCCTACAGCTAGACAAACCCTAAGGACTCAAA
This sequence comes from Paspalum vaginatum, assembly GCA_030272315.1. Classification (NCBI taxonomy): domain Eukaryota; kingdom Viridiplantae; phylum Streptophyta; class Magnoliopsida; order Poales; family Poaceae; genus Paspalum; species Paspalum vaginatum. Next base: position 11,017,565 of record CM059019.1, on the reverse strand, counting down.
AGAAAGATTACAGGATATTTCGAGACGGGCGACCACGATGAAGTCTTGATCTTCGTAAGTTCCACACAATCCTCGGATGCTCTCCATGTGTCCAGTAGTCCAATCCGTGATCCGCCCACGGTTTTGAAGTCAGAAACCGGGAAACTTTAGGAAGTCTCTGCCTGGGCCGGATTTGGCCCATCTTCTCTATCTTGGCGAGTCGTGGCCCAACTCACCAAGGCTTGGGTAGCTTTGGGTGACGGTTTTGAGCCGAAGTCACCAAAGCCTCCCTCGCATGCCTTCGCGCCACGCATTCAGGTTGGAGCACCGCGGTGGCGCCCGGCATCCCCTATCCATCGGGGCAGCCTCGCTGTCCTTCGGAGGACATACTCCTGCCGTCGCCATGCCACTCCTCCGTATACCGAACTCCCATAGCCGACAGACGCCGAGTGTGCCTCCAGTCCTTCAGAGGACTTTCCTCTACCTCCAGTCCATCGAAGGACCTCCTGTCCATCGGAGGTCTTGTGCCCAAGTACTTCTGGGTCTTACTACTGTTGACAATAACTCATCACTCCAGAGGCAATGGAGCCGGTCCATTGGCTCTCAATCTCCCCCTTGATGAGTGCACTGTCAACACCTTCAACCTGTAACCTGAAATAGAACAGAGACAAAAGAAAAGCGTAAAACCGAAAAGAAAGAAGAAAAAGAAGAAGTTGCTCAAGATGCCCAAGGACCAAATACTGGCAGAAAAGGGCAAATTGAGACAATAAAAAACAAAGTCAAAGATCGACTCTCTAAGACAAGGGAAACCGCTCAACGCAGTCAATCAAACTAAAGCATGACCCCTCAAGAAAGAGGCAAACTGGCTCAACACAGTCATGCTAAGGCAAAACATCGGCTCCTCCAGAAAGAGGCAAAAGGCTCAACACACCGATGCAAGAGCATGCTAAAAACTCAAGCTCCCCCTCAACTAGATCTCTACAGAGTCCTCCCCCTTGGTCCAACATCTCTCTCTCCTCAATGGTCAACATCTCTCCCCCTTGTTGAGAATGGACACATCAAGGGTTCATAGAACTCAACTCCCCCTGAAATGGACAACTCCCCCTCAAAATATGCCATGAAATGCTGGAAGTGTACCATGAAGAGCTCAGCAGCGATGAAAAGCTAGTAAATATAAGTTCTAGCATATAGAGCAAGTGAGGGCAAGGTAGCATGCAAACAAGCTCAATTGAATCTATCTTATACAGATCAGGAGCATGTTTTTCAGAGTTATTGAAAAGAGAGCATCACCAACATGAATAGCATCTAGCAAGATTGGCATGAACAGCAAGATGCTAGCAAAACATACAGGGTGTGCTACTCTCAACCAAGGCATCTACAACAGGCCATAAGCAGTTTAGAGACTTGCAGATTTCAGATTTAGCAATTTTGAACTTCAAGCAAATCAGATCACGTGCCAAGGCTTATTCACTTGTCGTTGCCACTTCTTACCAACCAATGCCAAGCCTAGGTTCAGAAAACCATCAGAAGCTTAAGACAAGGTTTTGGTCATACACAGCCTAGTCCAAGTTCAAGCCAAAGTGCAAAGGCAAGCTATCTCAAACTAGATCAGTGTGACAAGTGAACCCTCCTGGATCTTTTCAATTTAGCTCATAGGACACCACTTGTAAGCCACATTTATTTAGATTTTAGATTAGAACAAGGTGCCAAAAATTCTTAGGCATCAGTGTAACACAGGCATACAACTAGCATATCCAAACATGAAAAGATAGCATAGCATTCAACATTCCTACCCATGCTAGATAGCCAAGTCAAGTGGTGATCATGGTTTTTGATTTTGAAGAAACAAAAGTGACTGAGCTCACAAAAGATAGTAGACAGATTCAAGGAGCTTAGCCAACCATGATCATGCAAGCAACTGTACAATCTAGCACAAGCAAGTACTAACTTGTCATGACCACGATGAAGTCTTGATCTTCGTAAGTTCCATGCAATCCCCGGATGCTCTCCATGTGGCTAGTAGTCCAATCCGCGATCCGCCCCCGGTTTTGAAGTCAGAAATCGGGAAACTTTAGGAAGTCTCCTCCTGGGCCGGATTTGGCCCATCGTCTCTATCTTGGCGAGTCGTGGCCCAACTCACCAAGGCTTGGGTAGCTTTGGGTGACGGTTTTGAGCCAAAGCCGCCAAAGCCTCCCTCGCACGCCTTCGCGCCACGCATTCAGGTTGGAGCACCGTGGTGGCGCCCGGCATCCCCTGTCCATCGGGGCAGCCTCATAGTCCTTCGGAGGACTTACTCCTGCCGTCGCCATGCCGCTCCTCCGTATACCGAACTCCCATAGCCGACAGACGCCAAGTGTGCCTCCAGTCCTTCGGAGGACTTTCCTCTACCTCCAGTCCATCGGAGAGCCTCCTGTCCATCGGAGGTCTTGTGCCCAAGTCCTTCTGGGTCTTACTATTGTTGACAATCACTCATCACTCCAGAAGCAATGGAGACGGTCCATTGGCTCTCAATCCTTAGCCGTATTAGCTTCTTGATCGATCTTGCTTAGTTGATCTTGTTAATCTCTTGTTCTTGATCTAGTTTATGCTATAGTTAGTTTTATATCTAGTTTATGATTAGAACATCATTTATCATCCTTTAGTTTAGTTTAGATATATTTCAGTCAGTAATTAGACTCTCTTTTATCCTTTAGTTTATTGATCTATTAGAACTAGTTAGTAATTAATTAATCCTTGATTAATAGTAGTTTAAACCTAGTTTTCCACGGATTGACAAAACCTTAGATACTCATCCTAAGGGAAAGGCTACACCGATACTGTCACTTGCAGTATAAGGTTTGGCGTGCTTAAGTGCCTTCAACAAGCTTTTCTGGCGCCGTTTCCGGGGAAAACTATGGTTTAAGTTATTATTAATCTTGTATTAGCCTTTTACTACTAGTTCTGATAGTTAGTTCATGTTTGCTACTTGTGTGTTTATCTAGTTCTAATTTTGTGCTAGTTTAGTTTTAATCGTGTGATAGCCTTGTTTTAATTGGTTGCTAATAGTTTTCTAATTGTGTTCTAATTAGTTAGCGTGTTCTAATTTTCTAGTTTGTGTTTAGTGTTCTCTAATATTAGTTTCTAATTGTCTAGTGTTTTCTAATTTTAGTTCTAATTACTTTAAAGTTATCTAATTACATTCTTGTTTTTTCTAATCTAGTTTTTCTGTTCTTCATTCATTATTGTGTTCGTTCTTAATTCAAACTAACCCAACAACTTTGCTGTCATAGATTTTTCGTTTTGTGTTTTGTTTTTGTGTTTGTGTCAGGTAGGACTTCAGTACGCGAAGATCTGCTACTTGCGGAGTACTTAACTCCAAAAGCTACAGGTTTGAAGTTTCAAAGATCAAACAAGAAGCCAGAATCAAGATCCTACGAGCTGAAGCCAGGAATCATCCGGATTGCTGCTAAAAATCAGTTTAGTGGAAAAGATGATGAAAGTCCATACAAACATCTGGAGAAGCTCAAGCAAGTGTGCCGCACTTTCTATCAAGACGGAGTCCCAGCGGAGTGGGTGTTGTGGAACCTCTTTCCATTTACCCTTGAGGATAAAGCCAACAAGTGGTACCAAGTTGCCTCAGTAGAAGCCGAAGGAGATTGGGAGACTCTCGAGCAGAAGTTTCTCACAAGGTTCTTTTCTCCACTTAGAGTGCATAAGTTGAGAAAGGAAATTTAGAACTTTGGACAGAGAGAGGATGAAGACATTGATGAAGATTGGGATAGACTTGAGAAAATGAGGACACAAGGACCGCCACTCGGGATCACACCAGACATGTTCATATCAATCTTCTACTATAATCTAAAGTCCAAGGACTTTGAGCGGCTAAAAACTTGCGCAGGAGGATCACTCATGAGCAGGAAGTGGAGTGAAGCCATCAAGATTCTGTCAGATGTCTGCCTCTAAGACTGAAAGAGATAGGAAAGAGAGTGCAGTGAAGAAGCCAGAGAAGAAGCTCATGGCGCCTACACCTACCATATTTGAAGACTAGCCACTTGTCAAAAAGACTCCAGTGCCTTACGCATTTGAGGAGGAGGAGTACGAGAGTTTTGCACCTCAAGAGGACAACAAGAGTACAGATTATAGTAGTCTTGCCAGTGTGAAGCCTTTATTTATGAGCTAGATGCCAGTGGAGTTTGGGGAAACACTCAAGTGTGCAGGACCACTCCCACCAGAAAACTTAGTGGAGGAAAAGGCGTTATTTCCACCAGAAATCCCACTAAGGAAAATCGGTGAAGACAAAAGTACAGGGGAGATGCTGCAGAATTTTGAAGTCAATGAGCAAAGCTATCCTCACTCAATGGCAGCTGACATAACTGAAGATGAATTCTATGGCATGTCATTTGAGAGAAAAACAAGGGGATTTGATGTAGATTGGAGTGATGATGAGTGGGAGACATGCTATCAATCAGATTGGAGTCACTCAACTTGTAGTAGCTCACTCAAGGAAGACTCTAGGTACAATGGTGATGACTAGAGGAGGGAGATGATGGCAAGGACAAGGAAGAAAGGATGGGCAATGCTTACATAGAAGACTCATGAGCCAATTCAGAGGATCATAGTTATTTCAAACTATTCCATAAGTTAGACATTCAAGAAGGTGGTGCAATATTTGAAGATGCCTTAAGAGAAGCAACTACATCAACACGGGCTTATTCTTGGCCGAATCTTGAGTTTTCACGCATTAGTGCGTATCCTCCCAGTGGACGGCACTCTTACGTTGCTAGGCATGTATCTGTTCAGTGGACGGTGCCTAGTTTTTAAGTCCTCCTATTCACCCCCCCCTCTAGTCGCACATCTCGATCCTACAAGGATTACCACCAGGAAGCCTATATAGTGCTTGGCCAAAAGAGGTGCAACGGATGAGTTCGCTTGAAGAAGTAGGGAAGAATATGTCCTGCAGGCGTGCGAATTTTGGGATGTACCGCTGAAAGTACAGCTGACACCAAAGCTGTAGAAATCACCAAGGGCCACTTGACTTTATGCGTTCATTATTCAGAAGTTGGGTGGTGTTCAAAGAAAGATCTCAATACAGTACCCCAAGGAATAATTTTCCTAATGTGAATTGTTGGCTAGTGGCCAGAGCATTGGCCAAATCTAGGTAATTTTTGGTCAGAGTGAGGGAAGGACCACAAAAAAGGAAGTGATCTAGCTAGAGATTCAGAAAAGCTAAGTGTTCTCTATGATCGACTGGCCCTGAACGTTTGTTGTGGTGGTCAATATACTAGCTCCAGTTTTTAGTTGTAGCCTTCTCGATGATTTTGTGCCTGCAATTTTCCAAAGAGAATGGAGATGGGCAAGCTGAATGAATGTCTAGAGCCAAGATGATGACAACGTCCATCAGATTGGGGGTCAATGGGCCAAGGCCAAATAGGAAACAGTTCAGAGCATCAGACCAAAAATAGCCAATCGCCCGAAGAAGATTCTCATGTTTCTCTATTGGAGACAACATAAGTGAAAGAGCATCGACTATCCCTATCTTGTGCTAGGTTGATGATTCATAGTACTTGGCTACCCACTTATACCAATTAACCCATCCTTCCATGGGAAAGGGCCAAGCCCTAAGTTGGTCCGTCCAGCGGTCGGGAACTGGGTTTTGAGCTACACAAGGGATTCGATTGGTCTCAACAGCAATTAAACCTAAGGGAGGTTCAAAAGATTGAGGGCCTAAACTAAAAGATTCTGAGGTTGGCGATTGAGAAATCAAGATGTCATTTAGCTGAACATCCATGAAAAAAGGGGAAAGCATAAGCAATGCGGAGGATACTCTACTGCTAATTATGGAGAAAAGGGGCCGAAGTATATACCGTCATGCCGAATATTTTTTCAGACAGCATGTCCGCCATCGTTGAGCTCGTTGTGTCCACCACACTCAGGGAAGGTGGAGGGAAGAGGTTGACAGTGTTGGCGCAAGTGAGGTGCTCGTCATGCTTTGTCATGTATAGACGGTTTTGAAGTTCGACTCTAGTGTCGATTCTACCAAGGATGAGCCAATTGAAAATCGGCTAAGATTTTAGACAGGTGGGGTCAAGTCTAAGGCCATCGGCTGATTCTAGAGCAGCGTATCATCAAGAAAAAACAGGGGCCAAATCTGATGCTGTGCTATCAGATCGGCTCATGAGGACTTAAAAAAGGAAAGAAGAGAGTTAATTTATGTAATACTTCATTTATTACTGGGAATTCTGTACAAAGAAAAACAAGGGGCTAATCCCCTTGGAACAGATGGAACAGCAATTAAGTCCTAAACAGTTAACTAATTCTACGAGCTGATGGTGCACGTCGGCTGGTGATGCTTATGCATCACTAACGGCTGCATTTTATTCCTCACCGCCGGCACCGCCACTCTCACTACTATTCGAGGGGGCTCCTTCACTGGTATCGGCGCTGAGGGTGTTGTCTCATATCGTCAGCGAAGAGGGGGATGGTGGTTCCTTCCACTTCTTTGACGGCGCATTGAACCAAGGCATATTGACGCTGGAGAGGGAGGAGTCGAGGATGACTGCCTCAATGTTGATGAAGCCACTGGTGGTCTCGCTCGAGGACTAGGAGTCCGTATTGACCCCAAAATCCCAAGAAAGGCCACCATCGTTGTAGTCAGAGAGGAGATCTGGAGGCAGCAGTGGCGGCGATGGCGGAGGTGCGTTCCACGGTGGAGATGCCACCACATCTTCTAGGTCCTCGGCCACCCTAAGGTTCACCCCCGGTTGAGGGTCTGGGATGTCTGGGTCCCAAATAGCCAGCCAGGCCTTGTCGACGTCAGTGAGAGCCACCTCCTTCTCTGCATCGGCTGTCTTGGTCGACGATGCCTTACCCGCTCCTACTGCCATGAGGGGTGCAAAGCCCAGCAGCACTTCAAGGAAGGGCGGAGGTGGTGGCCAAAGAGGCGATGACGGAGCTGAGTGGCATTGCTCCCTACAGATGACTCCATTGGCAATGATCTTTTGATGAGAGTTTGGGATGTCTTGCGGATAAGAAAGAGAAGGAGGATGGGGAATAATAGCTATAGCTGAGGCGATGACTAAATACTACTCCAAGGAAGAGGCGATTCGGAGGGCCCATGGGCCATGTATCTTATTTAGTTCGAGTTGAGTTGGGGATAGCCCAGTTAAAGTAGGGTTTTTTATCTATAGAAATAGTCGGACATGACGTCGAAGTTACGGACTATAAATATGTACCAATGCTCTACGTAATAAAATTGACAACACACGTTCCCTAGCAACGGTTGTCTCCAATCTCTCTCAGTGCATCCCCACCTCTAAGCAATTAGGGTTTTCAAGGTAATCGTCATGCTGCTCTAATGTTTCACAAATTTATTAGGGCATTAGGGTGTGAGCTATATGGTGAACTGTGTATTGAAGTGTTTTTGATGACACGGTTTGCTAGTTATCCCGACGAATCTTGCGTCAAGCTCTGCTTGGCACGAGAATCACCAGTTATCCAGATGAACCTTATGTTAAGCGTTGCTTGGCGCGAGATCCATCAGTTACCCCGATGAGTTTCGTGCTAAGCTTTGCTTGACACTAGACCCATCGTTTATCTCACATGTCTATTGACCTGTTTATGTTTTTCATGCTTTAGGTCTTAGATCAATCTTCATGTAGCTCATTTTATGTTACCTAGTCACTTGTCACAATCCACGATGTGTCGCTGCAACACACGCACGCGACATGCCTATAGATCAACATATCTTGAGCAACCTATCTATACACGTATTTATTTTCTTTGTCGATGTGGTCTTGATCATGATAACACATTGTCACTCATCTACTATCGAGCATTTACATGTATGCCGACTGGAGTTCATGAGCTCTCATGGTGCTGATCCGAGCAATCAGACAAGTATTGAACGTTTAAGATCTGTTATGTACGCTTTATGGGGAGAACTAGAGCTAATCACCGCATCCACCCAACTTTCCTGGCTACAAGGTCAAGCTAGGTGGCACGCCAGCATCACCACCGCCACCGAGATCGGCTTTGCTCAGAGCCGATCAGAGCCGCACTATAGGGAGACGAGTGCAGTAGCAGCGCGATTGTTGACGCAACATTTGAACGAATATTTTGTATCATTTTATGTGGTTTTCACTGTTTTTATGCGTCAACTATATCTTTTACTAACATTTATCACAGATTATTGTGGATTTTGCAACATTGTCTTGGAATTTTGCTATACTTCATTTTTGCAGGTTTTTGACCAATTTTTCGCGAAATTCACCACAATCTACCTCGAGTGAGAAAAGGTCTGAGATGGCATTCTACGAAGACGATGATCAAGGAAGGCTTGGTTAACTTATGCCCATCCTCTGAGTTAATCAAGGCTTTCTAATCGGAAACTTCTCGAAGACATCATATGCTACGCTGGGAAGGGAAGCTACTAGATGAAATCTACACAGAAGGTGTCAAGACACTTCATATCTATCCAAAACTAGAAGATTTCGTCAACTCTTGGAGAATACCGGAGATTCCAGAACCCTAAGAGTCCGAGAACCCTCGCAATAATATTTCTTAGGCGGCAAGCAACGTCCCTGTGAAAGAAGGAAATAAACGGACGAGGGAACAGCCTTGGTCGGCCGACCAGAGCCCCCCAAGTCGGCCGACCAGAGGACTCCCTACGTCGGTTTCCGATTCCTTTTTTTCCCATGTCTTCTCCAGACTATATAAAGCCAGGCTAGGCCTCGAGGTTGGGCATCCAATTCATTATCAAGGCGACAAGATGTAGAGAAGAGGGACATCAACTAGAGGAAAGCTGAGGGTCAAGTTCTAGGCTAGGGATTAGAGGTTCTTCTAGTTCCTATGGGTAATTAGAGGCCTTGCATGGCTCTCTACTTACCTAGTTCATAGAGGCTCTTCATATCATCGTGGGAGGTATGATCATGGTTGTAACTTTGATATGATATCTAATGAAGTATTGATCTTGCTCTAATTATCATGTTCTTGCTCTAATTATGCATGTTCTTGCTCTAATTAGCTTTAGTCCTAGATGCATGTTAATTTGATCGTGTTCTTAAAGGTTATGTTCTTCTAGCGATCTTGGTCCTTGATCTTGCTTACTAGTGATATGGTTGTGTAGCTAGTTCTTGTGATCATGGTGATTAGAAGTCTAGTTATGTTTATTATGTTATTAGACTATGCGTAAGTGTATGCCTTATGAGAGCTTTTCGTCGATTAACTGGTTCTAGTGACAGTAGGGCTGGAAAAAGGTTAAGCTTGATTGAGGGGGTTAGGTTAATGACTTTGGTTTAATCATGCTATGAAGTGCAAGCTTGATCATACTTATATTTGCCTTGAATGCTTAGTTATCTTGAGTGCTCTGATCTATTTGTGGTGCCCATATCATGCTTGTTTTGGATCCAATTAGGGTCTGATTAGACGCTGTTTAGTTCCTCCTATTCGGTGTTCTAATTATATTCTAATTGTTTATCATCTAACTTTGACGTAGATTAGAGGTAGATTAGACGTAGATTAGAGGTAGATTAGAGATAGATTAGATATAGTTTAGACGACCCCTAAACCCTAGTTTTACTCTAAACTCTTGTTAATTAGTTCTCAATTAGTTCGTTTCCTGGATTGACAAAACCCATGATACTCATCCTAGGAAAAAGCTACACACGATACTATCGCTTACAGTATAAGGTTTGCCGTGCTTAGGTGCCATCAACAGCGATCCCCAGCTCCCAGTGTGTCCTCGCCACGAGGCTCCCGCCCGCCAGTTTCCCATGGCAACAGCGGGGGAAGGTCATCCGCTGCCATAACTGTATTGCATGTGTATGTTGCCTGCATCCCATGGTCTGCATTCCTAAGAAGTTCTCTTTGCGCTAGCCGCAGGTGCATTAGACCCATGTGCAGGAAACAAACACTGGCACAGGGTGCTTCCTCTTGGACTAGATAGGGCCTAATGCAAGGAAACAAACAGGCATAGTAGTGGCCTAATTCATGAGATTAAGAGTTTAATGCCCTTTTCTTTTGTTTCATTTCATGTTAATCATTGCCCGCGCCAATGTAACAAAGTAGTGCACGCGATAGCGGTGCTTGGTTATAAGTATCCTCAAGATGCCGATCAATTTTGGGATGACACTCCTGTAGGAGTTGTGGATCTTGTTGTTGGCGATTTAGCCTCAGCTTTTGTTTAATGGAATCTAATTCCCTGAAAAAATAGCTCTTGGCATTGCGCAATAAAAATGAGAATATAGAAAGTAGCTTTCTATTTTGTGAAAATAAGTGTTCTGTAGACTATAGTGACTCGCAGAAGTTAGAAAATATCAGGACACATGACAGCAATCCGAAATTAAAAAAAAAACACAGATTAAACCAGAGCGTAATTGAAACTCGGGCGCCAGAAAAGCCCAACAGCGAAAGATTTATGTAGAGGTATTTTACCAATAGTTTTAAAGATATGTTTTAACAACCCATTGGCGTAGATTTACATGCAACACACATATCACACGAGATGGCCAGCCATGCAATCTAAGGAAACAAAGAAAGAGCAAAGAAAGAAGGAATTAAAAGGAAGCACGTCTGTTTGATTTGCGTGATTCCTTTCTCCTTAATTCCAAGATAAGTAAAATATCTAATGGCTATGGTAGAAAAAGAAGTGATAAAAATAAATCTAAAAGGTAGAAACATTTTTTTTCTATCAGCTTTAGATTTTATAACCATTTGCGATCATTTCCAACCTGCAAGGTGGGCCAATATGAGGGGTACACTTGGGCCATTGTAGATAAAAAGATTTTTCAAAAACTCGCTCTTTTTATATGGTTGATATAGATATTATGATTCAACCAATGGGGTAGTGATCTCATACGCTTCTAAATTATTTTCAAATTTAGCGGAATGTATTGATTAACCAAAAATCAATAGTTTAATTTATGTAATGTATTGATTACATTCTATATTAAGCGTATCACCGGGATATCTCTTAGCAGAATGTATTGATTAACCAAAAAACAATAGTTTCATATATGTAATGTATTGATTACATTCCATATTAAACGTACCACCGGGATATTTCTTGTCAATGACAACTCTTATGCTTAGAGAAATTCTTAGCTGTCAAATAATGACATTAATACGTTCCTTGTAGTATTCATACCATTCTAGTATATATATACAGGTGCGCGTAGCACTGCTTTGCATTATACTCAGATCGAGAAACCTCTTCAGGGACAAATATGACGAGTCCAGCTTCTCGATTTGTTTGCTTCTGCATCGTCGCCCTATTGTTCATCTCTGCACATGCAGCGAGTCGTCAAGCGATTTTTCGATCAGGTATTCGCGATTAACTATAGGCAAGGGCTATATAAAGCTGTTTGTATTAATTGTTTAAGCAGTAAGCTTTTGGGCAGGGAACATTGTTTTTGGTGCCATTTTTCTCTATTACTACATAATTTTTTGTCGATTTTATGTTACAGATGAGCTCGCAGAAAAAACAATAGAACACAGTTCAACTTTTGACTATGCCGATCCAAATCCTGTTCCAGCACCACAGAGACCTCAGCCTTCACCGATATCGCCAGGTCCAGGCCCGCCAGCATCAGGTACTTTTTGAATCATGACCACCCCATTTAGAATGGTACGATTCCTTGTTAAATCAAAAGCCCTTTAAATTGGTATTCGCTACAGGTGACAGTTATATCTGGGTGACCAACCGTGGTGAAAGCGCCATTCTGCCTCAAGATGGTCCCTAATTATCAAGATGAAATGATGCTGCAGACTTGGATCCACTGGTGGCCTGTTTGGGAAATCATGTTTTAGAGACAAAAGTGTAAATGACAGGCCAAATGATAATAATAATAATAATAATTCCAGTGTTAATTATTTATCTATATAAACTATATAAACACAACCCACTATCGCGGAGTATCATCTAGTTATTATATATCTTTGTATCCCGGTAAAGTAGCGAACGAGATCCGCTAACATAGTAGCAGGAGGTAAAAGTAGAAATGTAGAATGCCCGCCATCCGATGTCCCCTTTCCCGTCAGTCGCCAACGACACAGACGATTCCGCAGTGTCGGCGCTCCTCTCCTCCCACGACGATTCCACGGTGCCAGCGCTCCTCTTCTCCGCCGCGCGTGGACGCGGAGAGAATCATTGCTACCATGCTCAGAGCTAATCTCTTTGCCTGATGGGGAATGGTATGGAGAAGCTCGGGAGTATCAGTATGGTGGTGGAGACACTGGCCACCGTCTTGTATACGAGTAGTGTCACGGAATCAGCCATTGCCAACCGGCTGGAGCAGCCATTCCCGTGGGCCATCCCCGTGGTCGTGCTTGCGCTGCCATGGCGGCGTCACTGCCTGTGAGGGAGCCGCCCAAATTACCTTAACTAAATCGAGATATCAACTATTGACCCTCTCAATTTAATCAAAGTAACCTCGGTATTCCACTATCCCAACACAAGGATCTTCCATAACCATGTTACCGGTCATACATCATTACAACGAGCCATTAAGTTTCACAAGCCACAGTACAAACGATATATAAAGGACTCAGAGTTTTGCAGCGGAAAAGTTTCATCGTTGCTCTCTCATACGACATAAGACAAAATAAGGAAATTGTCTCATGCCACGCGACACGATCCCAAGTCCAACTCGAGCTCATCATTCCTGACCGTCACCACTCTCAGCGGGATAGAAGTAGCCATAAACGGAATCCGGCTCACCTAAAATCAACTTAATGGCATCACCGTTAATACATTTCGTACGAGCAGGACTTATCCCATAGCCACAAGTATTTGGTGGAATGCAAGGCACGTTCATTTTAATTTAACATAAGAAACGCATTTGAGTAAGCTATAATAAGCAAAAGACATAGCATCTAGTCTCCTTCTAAGCATTCACCAATACAAATGTAGAAAAGTAAATACAATGTTCAAGAGCCAATCTTTCATAGCTCACATACGAAACTCTATGTTGTAGTTGAGTGTAAAGAGCGTGCTCAATGACCAAGAGCGCGGTTATTCGAATAGATTATCACCCAGCCGGGGTGTACTCCTTTTCCCACACGAGGCACAAGATCGAACCTCCTTACCCTAGGCCAAGGGTAAGGGTAGATTCATGCCCTCAACGGTTCGCATACCCACCCCAAACATCCTCTGAACGGACGAAAAAGGCTAGGTGTACCGAGCCCCTAGTACGTTAGGGAACTCCGGCTACACCTCAACCAACCCGCCGGAATCCATTCGATGCGTCAGGCGACTTATGGTACTGAACTTCCCTTCCCATAAAATTAAGTATGTGGTGAGTGCAGAATGGTGCTCAAAACCAAGGAAACAACTAGCAACCTTATACATGCAACAATCTCTCCTCCTTGTTGACAATGGACACATCAAGGGTACATAGAATCCGACTCCCCCTGAACTAGACAACTCCCCCACAAAATATGCCATGAAATGCAGGAAGTGTACCATGAACTAGCAACCTTATACGACTTGAGCAAGCATCACCTTGCACCAAGCCCGATTCACATTAATATTCTCATAGCTCAACTTTTATCATTCCGAGATGTAATTAAATTAAATACAACTCCTAAAGCTTGCGATTGATGGTGACCTTGCCACCTCTCGACTTCTACCGGTGCTAAGCAATTCCTAAGCATTTAATTCGAGACACCTAGCGAGCACACTCAACTAGAATTTGTTCTAAGTCTTAGGAACATGTCAAGTGGGCTCTACTCAATACATATGAAATGCACAAATAACTAATTACAATTGATCCAAAATAGATTGAGTATATAGAGGTGCCTGCCTTGTTGTACAAAAGATGGAGCGTCACTCACGGGCTCCGATGTGGGTTCAAGCTCCACTTGAGTCACCGGCGCGTTCTCTACACGAGTGTATATGATGCCAAATATAAGAACAATGCCATGCTCATGGTATGAAATGATATGAACTATGCATTTTTAATGAACACAAGATAAATAACCCCCTTGTTCTTGCATCACTTAGAGCATAGAAATCTTTAGTCATGATAGTTCAATATTAAACCACACTTAAACATATGTGAGGCTACCTAGATATTGCCACCCCAAGTTAATAGCATGATAAATCATCCCTGCATTGCATCTACATCACCATGCTAGGGTTAGAAATCCCCAAAGTAACATGAACATGAGGGCATTCATCCTTACCAAGAACCTCACACAAGAACACAATGTAGCTCATGCTACCCACAAAATTGGGCATACCTAGGGTGAGGGAAGTGCTCCAAGCAACCCCTACGTGAAGGAAATAGAGAGGATGAGATCCACTACAAGAAATCTGGTGATCCATGACAAATTTCGAGTGACGTTTTAGATAAACGTCATAGATATTCTAAATCTGTGACGGTTTTAATGTTAGGTGATAATTCCATGACGAACATTTTTGTTGATGTCATTGATGGACCAACATGGATGTCATAGATTGTCTTGACTACCTTTGTCTGGTGTATGGCTATCTCCAAAAACATCATAGATCGTTTTGCCACTATTTTGATAGGTATATACCAGTATTCCATATGAATTTGATAAATTTCCATAAAGATATTATTATTAGAAATTAATATTAGTTAATGATAGTTTTGTACTCTCGGTTTCTCTACTGTTTAATATATTCGTTGTGCTATGGGGATCTCCCCCACAGTTCTTTGCATCAAAACAATTAGTTAATGATAAATTATAAATTTTAATATTGAGCTGCTCAACATACTTTTTCAAAGAAAAACTAAAAAACCGTATATTTTTTTATGGAGATATAAAATTTCCATTAACCAAACCATAGGCATCACAAAGCCTAGAGGTTGACTAACCCTCGACATACGTAGAACATCCAAGTATAGCTGAAAAAAAAGGAGAAATTTCCCACAGGTCTTCAACATCCCTCCCGGTCTCGGCACTTTATTCTCTCAGCGCACTTTCTCTTTCCCTGCCGTCTCTTTGCACTTTCTCTCCCAGAAAGAAACCAGTAGGTCTAGTGAGGAGAAAGCAAGGCGGCCGCTGGATCCGCGAAGAGGAGGCCGTCCTTCGGCAGATCTATGAAGAGGAGGCCCGTGGTGGTGGGATCTACGAGGAGGAGTCTGGCAGCGGCGGATTGACGAGGACAGCTGGCACGCCCCGTCCCCAACTCAAACTGCGGTCGCAGCGTCGCCCGTCGTCCTAGCCCCCGATTCAAGGCACCGATGGCGACGGCTAGCAGCCGGCCGACTGTGCGCCGCTGCGCTCACGCAGGCAGGCCGCAGGCCGCAGCGGGCAGCGGCAGCCACGCCACGCTAGATCCAGGCGCTGGGAGCCGGCACAGTTATGCGGCAGGCCAGCTGGCAGCAGGCGACGGCGCCGGCGCCGCAGCAGCACAGGGATGAGGCGCAGAGGCCGGAGGCGCATAGCAGCACTGGCAGCCGTATCCTACCGGAGCAGCGGTGGCCAGAGCCCGCCGGGCCATGGGGCAGCCGAGCAACGAGAGCACTGCGGTCTATGGCAAGAGACAGGGACAGGTAGTGCTCTTCTCTCCTAAATCCTAATCTCCTATAATTGATCTATTTTAGAAGGCTAAATCTAAAAACGTTCACAATTTACTTGTTCAATCTAAAACCGTTCACAGCTTATTATACTGCTAAACTATTGTCGGTGCCATTAACTATGTACCCTCTCTAAATGCTGCTTTCCTTTCCTTGAATACAGGTCGATGATGATGCCCAATTATTATTTTAGATATATATTTATGTAAGTGTACAGTGCCAGTAGCAACCATTCTTGCATGTTAATCTTCATTTTCCCTTTTTCTACCTGATTAGTTCTTCCAAATGACACACATGATAATTGCATCCTTGTTTTTTTTCCAAGAGATCCATATGTTCCACTGATATATTTTTGGATAATATGCTCTGCTTCTTACATATTTGCTATTTCTCAGCTCCACGTATTGTAATCCATTTTATTAGACATTGAAAAAACAATATAATGGGCCTAGACATTTGATTTTGTTTGTTTTTCTACAGAACAGGGATTGGAGTGGTGTTAATAGCTCCCTTTTGAGATGTTGTAGCCTAGCTCATCTGAAATAGCTCAGGATGGTATGTAACCATCTCAAATATAGTATTATATCGCTTTCCTTACTTTTGACAAACTTATATAGATTACTTCAAATCTTAGTCCTACCTATATTTTTTTTGCTTTGATTTGCTATATGTGGCTTCAAGTTGTAATTTATATTTACTTCAAGTCACAAATCAAGGGCAATTCACATCTTACCTGCTACGAGATGATGAATTTCATGACATGCTTATAGAATAGGATTAAGTGGACGTATTGTTCAATATATGCAAGCTGTCAACGTCTATTTGATGCACAAGGGACCTAAGGTCATTTACAAATTCTGGACACAGAAATAAAGTGCAATAAGTTCTCCACATAGCCATGGCATGCTAATGGTGAACTGAAAACAGAATTATTTTTTGGCGTGCGAACCAATTTGCTGCTTGAACTATTGTTTGCATTCAAATCGATCTTTTGTCTGATGATTGATTGCTAACAAAGATGTACATACACTCTGTTTGCCTGTTTTACTCCCAGCAATGAAATTTGTATCACATTTGGTGATACAACCTATCACATACACTTTCTCACATGTGAAAACAGCCAACTGTTTTACGATTGTGTGAGCGATAAGTTCTTGTTTTCTTAGTTTAACTATGCTTGATCATTTTTGTACTACGAACAACAAAAAGCATATGCTGATCCATTAATACTTATTGCATGCACAATAGAAATAGATTGATCCATGCTTCTCAGTTGTGTTAATTCTATATTTGGGTAAATACCTGATTGCAATTAATGGTCAGAACATGGTTTGTGTTGGTACTGCTTTGCTTGCAGCTAGTTTGCCATCAAAGTATAATCAGAGATAGCACCCTACATGCATCAAGACTTCGGTGGATGCGAGAAGAAGGATTGATTTTGGGAAAAGCTCCAAGTTCGTGGTCTTTGGAACTCAATTGCAAGTTCACATATTGGTCGAGATTAAATAAGCTAATATGTAGTCCATGATAGCAATGTTCATTTATTTTAGACTTTGGTGAATTTTTTGTGGTTAGACTGAGTTGGCCATGAGTAGATTGATAGCTTACTTGGACTCAATTTGTATCTGATTTTTGATGTGAAAGCGGTTGACTTGTTAATAATGAGTGAATAAATGATGACTGGTGTATTATGTGATGAATGCTAATGAATTGATTGTGGGAGAAATTTACGACGTTCTTTTTTTTTTCCACTATGAGAGAAATATTAGACCTCAAGCTGTTTCATGACGGATAGGAAGCATCACGATTTGCTCCATCCATGATGGTTTTCTTGGGCCAAAGATTTATGACGCGAGATACATGACGTATTTTAGGAATCTCACAAATCAAAGATTGTGACGCTTTTCTATAAATGTATGATGATTACAAAATGTCATGTATCACCAGAATTCTTGTAGTGAGAGATCGGGCTTCGAGCTTGTTCTTGACCTAGAGAAGAAAACCATGGGAGAGAGGGGGATTAGGGTTTCCCACAATGGAAACGTGAAGAAAAAGCAGGGGGATTGAGGGAGGAGTACCTAGAGGAAAGGGGAGAAGGCTTCCATGGTCCTCATTGGCCTCCAATGGTGGATCTTGAGAGAGGAGAGCTCGAGGAGATCCTTCTTCCTCCTTGGGTCTCGAGAGAGAGGGGAAGGGGACTAAATGAGGGAGATAGGGGGCTGAATACCCCTTCCTTCAGGTTATTGGGACGAAGGGTGACACGCACCCCCTCCCCCCTCACGCATGCGCGACAGTGCGGCAAAATAGTGCCAACGCGACGGTCGCGGACTGTCTGCACTTAACCCGCAGACGGTCCGCCGCTGAGAAAATCGTCGGGGTTAGGGACGGTCCAGCAATCTGTTGGTTTGACAGGGTTAACTGCGGACATTTCGGTCTACGGTCTTGGATAGTTTGCCGTTGACTGCCCAAAATTACACCGAAACAGCCTGACTATCCATTTCTCTAAGGTTAACACTGTAAGGATCGGATGCCCAAGAGGGGGAGGGGTGAATTGGGCTAATTTGAAACTCTAATCGAAAAGGTCCTTATCCTAATGAAGCTATCAATTAACCCACTTCACCTTGTAAGCGAAATCTACACTAATCAACGAGAAAGATCACACCTACTCATGCTAGTAATAAAAGCAAACCTACACATGCTAGTGGTAGAGATAAACGTACTCATGCTAGTAAGCATACATATGATCAAAGCAAGGGAGATACTAGTCAAGAGTAAGCTAAGCATGGTGACTACTAGATGCAATCCATAAAAACAAGCAAGGAAGAGAAAGCATCAAGTAGATGGACAAGGGGAAGAGACAACCGAATTTTTTCCCATAGTGTCGGAGGTTTGGCACCCTCCCCTAGTCCATGTTGCAACACACCCTAGAGTGTTTTGCCGCCTCCCATGCTTGTGGGCACTGACTAAGAGTCTCCATTCGCCATCCTGGCAAGGTGGAGCTCAAGCCTTGTACACCTTTGTTCTTTGGGCTTCCACAACTCCTTGGCAAGCTTCGAGAACGCACCCCGGTCATCAAGTCTACCTGGTGCTGCCAAATAGCAAGAGTAACAAGCCTCTGGTCTTAATTTGATCTTGATCCTCACCAAGATGGATGCACACAAGCCTTGACCTTGATCTTGCTCTCAAATTGTGAATATGTAAGTGTATGAAGAAAAGAGTGAAGCTCAAGTGGCTCTCTGAGTGTATATTGTTGCTGGAGTGTCAAAGAGCACCAAATGATCTCGGGGAGCCCATATATATAGCCCTCAAACCATGAGTCGTTGAAAATGAAGCTTAGCTGATGCAGTGGACCTCGGACAGTTTGGTCCATAGCTTTTCAAACACCGAACAATCCGGTACATGTACTTTTTCAATGGTCACTGACTCAATAAGTCACTGTACTTATGTCCGAAGCTTTGACGGAGGTATAGACATCAGACAAGCCGGTCCCTGTGGGGAATGGACTGAAGGAAACTAGCCGTTCCTGTATAGCCGAATATTGTCCGAAGGTATGTCTGATCTGCCATAGCGGACAATCCGTTCTAGGTACAACCTTGACTTCATTGAAATACATAGCATCGGGTTTCTTTGTCCGCATGTTTGTCTGGTCCCAACAAAGTATTGTTCGGTCCTCTGTTTTCCTGATTTTGCCTAAGTGCATAGCTTCAGGTTTCTTTGTCCGAAAGTTTGTCCGGTTACACTAGAGTAGGCAATCTGGACCTGCTGGATTTCCATGACCTTGAGATCGGATAACTTCATCAAACTTCTCCATTTGTCCGTTTCATTGTTTCTGCTCAGAGCGGACAGTCCGATCCATTCACACTTTTCTCTTTTTCAGTTTTCTTCAAGTGTATTTGTTTGGTTTTTAAACTTCTTGGATCTTGAGTTTATGTAGCTTACCCCTTTGTTGTTCTAGATTGATCTAGCTTGTGTGTGCACCCAAAACTTGGCAAATCACTTAATCAAGCTACTGACCATTGAGCCCCCTAGTGCGGACTCCAGAAAGCTATGAAGCCCTATCTAAGCAAGGATCCTCCAACACCCATGATCCTTGACTCTATAAGAGTCCTTAACATTCGAGATACGAAAGAAAACCATGTCCGCATACTTGAAATGAACCTTTGAAAATAGGGGCCACAATGTACATCCAATGAGCAACTAAGATGTTCATATCATTAAACCTGAACTCATGAGTTTATTAGTAACAATTTAAACTTGTCATTCAATCACCGAAACTCACCTAGGGGCCTAGATGCTTACAATCTCCCTTTTTGGTGATTGATGACAAGTAACAATTGGTAAGAGTAGAGATGGTAAATGAAGTAAGGATATCGTCAACTACTCTAGCTTTAGGCAATGAATAAAAACGAACAATGCAAATGGAGCACGAAGGCTCACCCAATGTGAATTAGACACGATAAAGAAGCGTGCATACACAGAAATCAAATGTCGTGTCCATCCACAAGATCCAAAAGCTGCAACTTACAAGCCAAAGTCTCTAAGAGCATGACTCTCCCAAAAGCTAACAAAGCAAAAGAAATATCTACCCCTACCATCTATCCCTACCATCTCACTCCCATCCTATATCTCTCCCTTTGTCATCAAGGACCAAAGAGGGGATCTAGTCGCTTTGAGGAGGTGGTGTAGGGCTACGAGCTGAGAACTGGAAGTGGTCGCTGTCATCGTCATCGTGGTCAGAGTCTGTCATCTCTGAAGCGATCCAGTCTACTGCTCTCAGCGGTGACTCCAAAACATCCGCTGACTCTGTGGCCTCGGGTGCCGTGCCAGTCTGTGCGTCAGCTGGAGTAACCTGCTCCTCAGGTGCCTTGGCCATCTATGTATCAGCTAGAGGAGAGCCCTCACACTTAGTGACCTGTGAGTCAGGTGCTGTGGCCGTCTGTGTGACAGCCGCAGTAGAGCTCTCATGCTGAGTGACCTGCTCAAGAACGGTCTGCGCTCTCTCCTCAAGGATCTCGTGCCTAGAGAGTATGACCACCTCTGTCTATCCAGAGGAGGTAGGGGCTGTAGCAATAACTGTAGTCATCTTGATCGGTGACTCAAAGGTGAGTGCTGTCATAGGCAAAGGAGAGAGCACCGGTCGCAGGTCTGTTCGTAGCAGTGGTGATAGAGGGAAGGTCACTAGAGTGGTGGCACCCATTGCTGGATGTGGAGTAAGCAAGCGAGGTCCTAGAACTGACTGGTAATTTTGTGGCTGTGACGAGTCGTGCAGTCCCTGAACCTCAGACCTCAGCTTTGCAATCTCCTGCCTATACTCCTACCTCTGAGAGGTCATCACCGTGCGTGTCTCCTTAAGGATTGTCTGGCGTTCCTCTACTCTGTCTGCCCTATCACGAGCCTCGCGCTGAAAGTCAAGCTGGGCCTGCTGCAAGATGAGGAGGTGCTAGGTCTACTTCTCCTGTATACATGCTTGCTCTACCTGCTTCTATACCAACATCTGAAGTATGGCCTATAGCACATCGGGCTATGTGACCTGTGACTGAGAGACCTGGGGGCCAGAGGCGGTGACGGTGAGTGTGGAACCCCTGAACCTCCGGCCTCGGCGTCGTGAGCTGTGGGTCTAAAGTTGCGAGCCTGCTCCTCCTCCTCATCATAGTTGGAGTCAGAGGTGCTAGAGGAGTAAAAGTGAGAAGGAAAGCCTGCCTCTGCTTGCAGTCTCCAGCTCCTCGTCCTCCGCCTCTATCTCAGCCCTCTACTCTGGGGGTATCTGCTCACGGATGACTCTAGCTACCCTAAAACCTCTCCTCTGATCATCTCTCATCGCTGGCCTATAATCATGGAAGCGTGTCTGGGTACCACAGTATAGGGTGTGAAAAGCAGCGTCCTCCTCACCAAGCTGATAAAGCATGTGAGTGATCCAATGAGCATAGGGCATCTGCCTCCATGTCGTCATCCCGTCTACAATCACATCCTCCATCTCAGCAAGATGATATCCACTATGTGGAAGTCTTTGAAGGTAGTAAGGCAGGTCATGACTGCCTGTTGTAAGGCAGTGAACCCCTCCCGAAACCTAGCCTTGGGAATCAAGGACCACCTCAGTATCTGTAGCATAAGCTGAAACTCTGGCCTAAACCTGTCTAGAGTCCTTAGGGTGTCTGCTACCATCTCACCTCTGAATAGGTGTCGGACCTGATCCAAAGGTGGTGCCATACTTGCGTGACCCCTGTAGGGTGGAGATACTCCATCGTAGATGATAGTGTGCAGTGAACGCTCATGCAGCGGCACACCAAGTAGCTCAGCCATCCTCTCTCTGTACTGTTTGTGCTCCCTCCCATCAAACATGAACTGAATGAAATGCCTCTAGTTGGCGATGTAGAGGGTAGCATAGAACACCCAAACCCTATCCTCGACGTACTTGCGGAACTCGACATCAAATCTGCCAAACCCGGGTAGTGATCGATGCATCGTCTGATGATGTGACCACTAACTGCCTTTGCCCTGTCAAAGTCAATCACTGCTTGGGGCATAAGCCTGTGACCTCCCTGCAGTGCACTCTCATATAGGCTAGCCTATAACACTATCCAGAAGCGGCGATCAATCCTGAAATCACGGGGCCTAGGGTAGAAATCATCAACTGTCATCTCATACCAAAGGGACTTGATGCCCTTGGTCTTCCAGTTCCTTAGATCGAACAGGTGAACATCCTCACTAGCTGTCACGCTGCTGGGTGCCATGTGAGGTGGCTCGCGAGCATGCCCCTACTCACTTAACCGTCCTGCTGATGGTGTAGCTCCTCCACGGGTGCAAGGACAGCCTCCACGAGAGCGAGCCGTGCTAGGTGGTGTAGCTATCTCTGGCGATGCCTTCTGCCTGGAGCGAGTGGACCTGCGCTCCCCTCTGATCTGTAACCCTCCCCCTGCCACTGTTCTATCAGCTGCATCTGCAACAGCCTGTGCTCGCTCAGCCTCCTTCTAGGCCTTAGTCTTCTTCTTCTTCTTCCTTGGCTCCTCTGGAACGGGTTCCTTGCCCTTTCTCTTCTCGTGAACCATCTGCCAAGTAAACCACAAAGATAGACAAGAAGAACTGGATAAGAATACGAGATACAACTAGACACATGAGAGGATCCTAAAGCATAGAAAAGGAATACCATAGCCTAGCATGTCATGTCAATTGTCAAAATCTATGAATTTTAGCTAAAATTGCGTGACCATCTCACAATTAGAGCAAAATTTCTTTGTCCATGCTTAACTGACATGAAAAGCTTAATTCCATCCTCAAATATCATGCTAGAGCTATGTAAGAAAACCTTAACTCCCCCTAAATCCATGCACATTGATGATTTATCCATAAAGATAGTGCCAAAAGTCCCTAATTGATTAGCATGAAAAAGACACTAATTTGAGAAATTTCAAGCTAGGGTTCCACAAATTTGATTAAAAATTGGCCAAACCCTAGGTGGGGGATGGTGAAGGCAGGGAGAAGGAGGCTCACCACTAGAGAGGTAGAAGGGGGGAGTCACCGGTGGTGTAGAGGACTGCAACGGCGCGGTGGTGTGGGTGGCGGCGGCGGCGCGGAGCGAGGCGGTGCGGGTGCCTGCGGCGGCATGGTGGGAGGCGGAGTGGTGGTGTGGGTGGAAGGCGAAGCAGGGGTACGGGTGGAGGACGTGTGGTGGCGGCGGGACCGGAGCGGGAGCGGCGGCACTAGGGTCTAACGATGGCATGGGCTCGATGGCGACATGGGCTCGATTGCGATGGCAACGGCGGCAGACCAAATCAAATGAGGAAGAAGGCGTGTGATTGGCTGCCCCATTAGGATATGGCCCCACTTGTTCGATTTTGAAAAGATCAGATGGTCCATTCTAGAGGTTCGGACAAACCATCGGCCAAAGTAACCTGAGACTTAGATAATTGGGTTGGAATTTTTCTTCTAATGACCGGACAGTCCAGTTTGTTCCAAAAGAACAGAGCAGACAAATAACCAATCTTGTCCGGTCTCTACAATTAAGGTCACACATTGTAGACCGTACTATCCTCCGTCTTATTTTCCCCGAAGCTTAGCATAACCAACTCAAAGACCAAAAGCACTGACCGGACAATCCGTAACTTGTGGCATCCTTTGGATCGGATAGTCCGATCTGAGAAGAGAATTTGAGACAAGGCTGAAATGTTATCCCACTTGGCCTTCCACATATAAGATTCGAATAAGCATATGTGTTGGGCTAGCAGGAGCGAAACCCTCACCCCTCAAAGTAGTTTGCATTCACAACGCATATAGTTTTATTTTTGGAATAGGCAAATGAGGATTCGATAAGAATCGATGGAAATGTATGAATCTTTTCTGAAGAGCTCTAGAGATTGATGGCTCCAGTCCTTTAGGAACATGACTCAATTAAACGTTAAGCGCTCAAAATACATTGATTTGCCCACTCTTATGAGTTGAAGTAGTTGCATTTAGGGCAATACTTCATTCTCATTTAGTGGCTCCTTTGTGATACTACCGCATGCAATGCCAAACAAGCTACCATGCAGGGCAAGAATTAAATATGCGTGCACAACTACATGACAGGAAACATGCATTGCAGGAATTTGAATCTAACTTGTCAAGTTTGAACCTCTCGCATGCTTCGTCAAGGTGAGCCCAACTGCAAGCCTTGAGCAAAACAAAGAACCACCTGCTCAAGCTAGACCCTGCTCACCCCTATCTTAAAGAGTCTAAGAAGCACTTACTCATGGTAGAATGCATGCAATGCAATATTATATGGCATGGCAACTTACATGATGTTGGAGGAGTCCAACATGTTTAGCTTACTTCGCTACCTAACAAAGGTACTCTCATCTAGAGGTTTTGTGAAGATATCCACGAATTGCTCCTCGGATCTCACTCCGGTTAGGATTATATCACCCTTGGCCTCATGATCACGCAAGAAGTGATGACGAATATCAATGTGCTTAGTGCAAGAGTGTTGAACCGGGTTTTTAGAAACTTTAACGGCACTCTCATGGTCACAAAGGAGAGGAACGGAGCCACAAACAACACCAAAGTCCAAAAAGGATTGCTTCATATATAGGATTTGGGCACAACAAGCATCGGCTGCTATATATTCTACCTCTGCGGTGGACAAAGCCACACAATTATGCTTCTTACTAGACCAAGAGACTAGGGACCACCCAAGTAAATAGCACCCCCCGGAGGTACTCTTGCGATTGACACGATATCTGGCAAAGTCCGAATCCGAGTATCCCAAGAGTTCTAACTTAGCGCCCTTGGGGTACCATAGGCCTATACTTGGGGTGTGCTTGAGATATCGAAGTATCCTCTTCACGGCCATAAGGTGGGATTCCTTAGGAGCTGCTTGGAAGCGAGCGCACAAGCACACACTAAACATGATATCCGGCCTAGATGCGGTGAGATAGAGTAGCGAACGAATCATGGAGCGATTGGTGGATTGATCAACGGATTACCCATCCACGTCGGCGTCGAGATGTTCATTGCTAGACATTGGAGTGCTGATTGGCTTGCATTCATTCATCTTGAATTTCTTGAGTAGATCTTTGCAATATTTTTCTTGATGAGTGAATATTCCTCCCTTCACTTGCTTGATTTGAAACCCAAGAAAGATATTTAGCTTCCCGATCATGGACATCTCGAACTCCCTAGACATCATATCACCAAACTCATGGCTTAGTTTCTTGTTAGTGCAACCAAAGATAATGTCATCAACATAGATTTGACAAATGAAAAGATCCCCGTTGACATCTTTGGTGAACAATGTCATGTCGACTTTGCCGATCTTGAATCCTTGCATGATGAGGAAGTCCCTTTGCCTTTCATACCACGCCCTTGGAGCTTGCTTGAGTCCATACAAGACCTTGTGCAACCTATACACATGGTTAGGCTTCCTCGGATCCTCAAATCCGGGCGGTTGGTCAACATAGACAAGTTCATTAATGAAACCATTAAGAAAGGTGCTCTTCACATCCGTTTGATATAGTTTTATCGTATGATGTGAGGAGTAAGCAAGGATGATACGGATGACTTCTAGTCTTGCAACCAGGTGAAGGTTTCACCAAAATCCAAACCTTCAACTTGTGCAAATCCCTTTGCCACAAGCCTTGCCTTGTTGTGCACCACCACACCGTTCTCATCCTGTTTGTTGCGGAAGACCCACTTGGTGCCAATGATGTTCTTGTCCTTTGGACACTCTTCAAGCACACCCACTTGATTGCGAGTGATGTTGCTCAACTCCTCTTGCATGGTGTTGATCCAATCGGGGTCCTCAAGAGCTTCCTCTACATAAGTAGGCTCCACACAAGAAACAAATGACTAATTCTCACAAAATGAGACAAGGTTACAAGATCGGGTTCTTACTCCCCTAGAAGGACTCCCTATGACTTGGTCGAGAGGATGATCCCTAGAGATGTGTCCATGTCTCACTAGTGGCCTTCTTGGTGCAATGGGTGGTGATAGCTCGTCGTTTGATGCTTGTGCTTGCGGCATTTGTTCATCTTGATTGTCCGGAGGGTCACCTACCCCACCTTGTTCATTTCCTTCTTGATTACCAACTAGAGGCACCATGGAGGTGCTTGGTCTAGATGGAGAGTTACCTCCCCCTTGATCATGGTCTTCATGCACCTCTTCCGGCTTCACATCCCCTATGGTCATGTTCTTCATTGCTTCTCGTAGGGGTTCATCATCTGCATCATCATGAGAGAACACCTCCCTTTGGGAGCCATTAGTCTCATCAAACTCTACATCACATGTTTCTTCAATCATTCCGATGGTTTGATTGAATACACGATATGCCTTCGAGTTTGATGCATAATGTACAAAGCAACCAATATCACAACGTTTCTCGAATTTACCGAGCCTTTTCTTTTTGTAGATGAAGCACTTGCACGCAAAGACCCAGAAGTAGGAGATGTTGGGTTTCCTCCCAATGAGGAGCTCATATGGGGTCTTGCCAAGTAGCCGATGGAGACACGGTTTGATGCATGGCATGCCGTGTTGATTGCTTCCGCCCAAAAATCTTCCGGTGTGAATGGCCCTTGCAAGAGTAATCAACGTCCTGTTCTTCCTCTAAACAACTTCATTTTGTTGGGGTGTATAGGTGGCGGAAAACTCGTGCTTGATGCCTTCATCATCACACCACTCATCCACCTTGTAGTTCTTGAACTCGGAGTGGTTGTCACTCCGGACCTTCACAATGTTAAAGCCAAACTCACGTTGGGCCCTCTTGGCAAACATCTTGAACTTGTCCAGAGTTTTCCCCTTGTCACCTAGAAACAATGTCCAAGTATACCGTGTAAAATCATCAACAATTACTAGGCAATAGAGGTTACCGCCAATGCTCTCATATGTGGTAGGACTGAAGAGATCCATGTGAAGTAGTTGGAGCGGCTTGGAGGTCAAAACGCAAGTCTTCATTGGATGGTGGCTTGCAATTTGTTTGCCGGCTTGACAAGCGTACACAACTTGTCCTTCTCAAACGTCACATCCTTCACGCCGGTCACCATCCCTTTCTTGACAACCTTCTTGAGCTGGCTCATCCCAATATGTGCAATGCGACGGTGCCAAAGCCAACCAAGGATGACATGGAGAAGAGGCATGTCGTTGATGATGTCTCCATGTCGGTGAAGTCTACAAGGTAGAGGTGGCCATGCTGGAACCATTTGAAGATCAAGGATTTATCTTTCTCACTCTTGACTACAACACAATTCTTGTCAAAATCACACGTTAGACCAAGATCGCACAATTGTACGATTGAGAGAAGATTAAAGCTTAAAGACTTACATAAAGAACATTAGAGATTGACAAATCGTTAGAGATAGCAATTTTAGCCAACCCAATGACTTTGCCCTTAGAATTATCACCGAAGGTGACTTGCTCTTTGTCACCGGGGTCTTCTAGTGAGGTGAACATACCATCATTGCTGGTCATGTGTTGTGTGCAACCACTATCAAGAACCCAATGCTTTCCACTAGCTTTGTAGTTCACCTACACATAGAAAAGTCATTTTTGAGTTTTGGGCACCCACGCAAGCTTTGGTCCTTGCACGTGAGTGACTAGAACTTTGGGGACCCAAAGTTGCTTGGGGAGCTTTCCCTTCTTGCTCTTAACATCTTTGCCAATGAATCTTTCCTTCACCTTGCCATTAATCTTGCTCAACAAGTAGATGTTATTGTCATACATTGATTTGAAGTTAGAAGGCAACTTTGGAGGAGGGCGATTAGGAATGGGCACTCCCTAGTATGGTGACCGGTGATCATGCAATGATTGCAATAGGAGCCTACTCCCTTGATGAAGCTATCTTTGACCTCCGGTGAAGGAGTATCATCATCTTTTGGCAGCTCGGGGTAGGACCATAGCCCTCTTCCTTCATAGTTGCGGAGGTTGTAGAATAAGATCTCTTGATGCTTCATTTCTCCTTTCATGAACTTGGCTAGCCCACTCTTAAGGCCTTCAATTTGATCTTCCAATACTTTCACTTTTGTCCCTTCACACTTAGGCAAGGCATTAGTAGCAAGGGGATCGGGAGCAAGATCCTCACAAGAGGTAGAGACATTGACCTTTACCACTTTTGGAGTAGTAGAGTGCTCAAGACTTGAGTCAATGATCTCATAGGCAATTTCAAGCTCTTGATACTTGTGAGACAACTCTCTATGCTCTTGCTCAAGCCTCTTGTACTTCTCCTCATTTACTTTGCTAATTTCTTGGTTTTTTGAATGTGTCTTAACAAGCTCATTGTGTTTAGCAAGTAAAGAGTTGTGAGAAGCCTCGAGATCAATGTGCAACTTCTTTAGAGATGAGTTGCCCTCAATTTGCTTGACATATGCATTGGTCTTAACTTGCTCTTTAAGCAAGGCATTATGCTTGTCAAGCAAATCGTGGTGGGTCTCCTCTAGCTTAGCAAGAGTGCTCTCAAGATGCTTTACATTGCCTTTTTCCCTCTTGATTACCGAAACATACTCATCGATCAAAAAAGCAAGATCATCGGGGGAAAGCTCATCATCATCACTATCATCTACATCAATTTGGCTTACCTTAGAATGCTTGGCCATGAGGCACATGGGTGGTGGAGGAAGTGATGAACCCTTGGTGCAGATAGCAAGCCCGGCGAAGTCATCATCATCTTCACTTGAGCCCTCACTTGTATCTTCATCGGTCACCCACTCATTTGTTTAGCACATGAAGCTTCTTTGGGGGCCCTTCCTTTGCTTGGGGAAGAGCTTGGTCTTGCTTTCACTCTTCTTCTTGTTGAATGGCTTGCGCTTGGACTTTTCTTCCTCCTCTTCATCGGAGTCTTCCTTCTTGTTCTTGCTCTTGTGTTTGTTTGGCTTGGGACACTCATAGGAGATGTTGCCATTTTCACCATAATTGTAGCATTTCTTCTTGTCATCTCTTCTTGGATGAAAGGCCTTCCTCTTGGAGTCAAAGTTGAACCCCTTCTTGTTGATCTTGGCATGAAGGCAGTTGAACTTCTTCATCATGAGAGCAAGCTCGGAATCCTCTTCATCATCACATGAGTCATCACCTTGCTCTTCTTGTTCTTCTTCGCTTGATGAGCTTGGAGGTGGGAGAAGAAATTTACTGGGAGTAGGGGCTTTCTTAGCTTTGGCCTTGAGTGCCACAGTCTTGCTTGGTAAAGCCTCCTCGATGATGCCAAGAACCCCCATCTCATGAGCACGAATTTGGATCACTACCTCACTAACCTCAAGAGTGTCAAGGTTTTCGTTTTGAAGCATAGTGTTGATGATGTTGTATTTGGGCTTGATGAGGATGTGAAGGATCACCCAATTGATGGTGCCCTTCTCAAGTTTGTAAACATCAAGAGCATTAATGTGCTCAATGATGACATTCAAGCATGAGTACATAGAATTGCAATTTTCATAAGAATGCATCTTGAAGTCATCATATTTAGCCTTGAGCACATGATTCTTTTGCTCTCTAACTTTGGTGGTGCATTCATGGATCTCAACTAGCTCAGCCCAAATGTCACAAGCATTAAGTTTGCTTGAGACCCTAGCAAACACCTCTTGGCTAATGCTCTCAAAGATAGCATTTCGGGCCCTAGCATTTGTAGGACCGAGATGTGCGACTAGAGGGGGGTGAATAGGAGCACTTTAAAAACTCAAATTCACAACACCCCGAAACTGGCGCTAAAGAGAAGAACTAGACACCGTCCACTGAACAGATACGTGTCCAGCAGTGCAAGGGTGCCGTCCACTGAGGGGATACGCACCAAGCGAGAAAAACCGCGAGCCAACTCAAAAAGAGCACTGAGGCAACGAACCTTGCAAAATCCGCCACACGACACTCAGCACACCAAAGTGCGTCTCACTAACTCACAGCAAGCATAGAGAATAGTCTGGAAGTAGGGAATGCAAAAATTTGAAGCAAAAACACAGTGGAAGAAGCAAATCAACAAAAACACCGAAACACCCCTGCCTAAACCGGACTGTCCGGTGGCACCGAAGAGTTCGGTCTCTTTTGCCGGACTGTCCGGTGGAAGGTCCCCGATAGAACCCAACACCAGACTGTCCGGTGGGCACTGCCGGACTGTCCAGTGGAACTGGATTGTTCGGTGGCCTCTGCTAGACTGTCCAGTAAGATCGCAGATAGGGGGTTTTCAAACCCAAACCTGACCAAATCTTGTCCAATCTTCACAAAATTTTGCACAGGCTATCTGGACCCTATTCCAAAGCTTGCCCCAAAAGATCAATGCAAAGTAACCAAGGGATCAGCGGAAATTTTAGATCTCGTGATATGGCAATCTTTGGGCAAAAAGGGGGAAAACACAATAGAAGCTTGCTCGTGGCAATCCAGCAGGATTGAGATAAACAAAGTCATACTCTCCACGTCCTAGCAAGTCCAAAAGAGCCAATAGAATAGGATTAACGTGTGGGCAACACAAATCACCAAAAGCCCTTAAGTTCCATCCAAAAATCAACTAGAAAGGGCGGGGGGGGGGAGATGGCTGCACACATGAGCATGAATTTGGGATGAATCTTGCCTTGATTAGATGAGGAAATCAGTTCTTACAAGGCTCAACTCAGCCTACCACCCTTCATCCTCCCACCAATGCAAAGTACTAGCCTAGGAGACTCTCAAATCCTAAGCTAAGCACCTGATTTGCTCTCTAAGCACTTGGCTAGTTGGAGACTAAGCTTAGGGTTTCCAGAGGTGGAGGAGTCATCTAAAGGACTAGCCACTTTGGTATTTATAGCCCTGGCCTAATCGACACATTTTATACTAAGACCCCTATATTACATAAACGCCCATAGGGGCCAAAACAAAAAAGACTTGACTTTCTCACGGACCGACGACCATGATTGAGTCTTGATCTTCGTCGCTTCCAAGCTAACTCCTGGATGACATCGATGTGGCCAGTAGTCCAAATTCGCCGATCGACCCTCGGTTTTGAAGTCAGAAACCGGGAAACTTTAGGGTTTCCTTCCTGGGCCTGGAACGGCCCACTCCACTCTATCTCGGCGAGAATGAGCTCATTCGCTGAGTCTGCTAACATTGTGGTAGGGTGACAGATTTGAGCGAATCCGCCAACGTCCTCGCCCGTCTTTGCGCCATGTACTGAGGATGGAGCACCGTGTTGGCACCCGGCCTCCCTTGTCCATTGGGGTCGCCTCTCAGTCCTTAGGAGGTCTTAGTTCTGCCATCGCCGAGACGCTACTCCGTGCAGCGAACTCCCATGGCTGACTAACGTCGAGCATGCCTCCAAACCTTCGAGGGGTTTTCTTCTACCTCCTGTCCATTGGAGGGCCTCCTGTCCATCGGAGGTCTTGTGCCCAAGTCCTTCTAGGTCTTTGGCTTATGCTGACAATCACTCATTGTGGCGGAACCACCGATTTAATCCGGGCTAAGTACACCTGCCACCTCTGGCTTACAGTGTATTTAGACCAAATCAAACCCGGTCATCCGTCAAGCAACCCAAAAGGGCACTCGATGCAACCATCACCCAGGGATGCCGACATCACACACGTTAAGCCCTCGAAAGAGCCACAACAATTACCACAACCCATCATTTCATACAAACATAGATTGATTTGTTACAAAATATTTGCTCAAAATGAGGTACAATCATACTGAAATAGAGTTCCAAAATAATCTCACAGCGGAAATTGTAACATAATACCGATATACTCTTGCAGCGGAAAATAAAACATCGAGCTATGACATTGAGCCCACCATTGTCATTCTCGATCATCAAGTTCCTGAAATAAAAATATCAACAACGTAGGGGTGAGTACGTGAGGTACTCGTAGGACTTACCCATGGGCAGTTTCAACCCGACACATTTGAGAGTATGCTAGGCTTTTGTGGACTTGACTGCTAACTCGCATAAGCTTACTAAAAGTGAATCCTTACTTTCAAGTATCATTCATTTTTAAAGCATAAGCCTCATTTGATTCATTATTGTTATCATCATGATCCATAACTCATATATCTCATCATCTCAACATATATATCAACATAAGGTAACTTGCAGAAATGTAAACATACAAGTACAAGCATGTAATATTAAAAGCATGATTAAATAAATAAGATATTACAGTTGTTACTACGTTGCCCGCGTGCGATACTGGCATTCTCACACCTGGTGAGCATCAGCGATTCGAATCGATTTTAATTCCCGGGAATAACTATCATGCCAAGGGTATATGCTTACTAGCCATCGCGTTCCCACATATAGCCCCCATCTCCACTTGTTCCATCCCAAGTTTGATTCCAACCCGCCATTCCCCAGGTTCAGCCCCCATGGAGCGATACCACGGCATCTCGGGTCCGCCCTCCCATGAGGCAAGCGCCCCTTGGCCCCATGGTAGGACCAAGTCTCTGTTCTTCGGATGGATCAAGTAAGACTTTCACCGGTCCCTTATCCCGGTTAAGCACTCTAGCAATGTTATGCCGATCAACAGGCGAACAGCGGACGGGCCTTAAATGACTCGGGCGGAGTCCACCAAACCATTCACATCATTTTTCATCATAATATACCCATATCTCCGCTCGGTCTCATCTTTTCATCACATCATATCATATTGTTTTCAAAATTTAAACTTTTGTAAAACATTTTTTAGTCCTATTATCTCGCGAGTGAATATCTTCACTCGCCTTCTACCGTCTTAGCATGGCTAAGGATAGACTTCAATCTATCTATTCTATGTAGGATATCAGGTATTTATGCTGGTGGGGTTTCAAATAACTCCTGAACGCAAATGCACAATCAAATAAAGGGTGGTGAGACTCCCTAAGTAGGTGTATATGCCTAAGGGGCCTACCTTTGTTGTTGATAACTTGAACAAACTAAAATAAAGTTAGTTTGCCAGGTTGTGAGGCTTTGCCTCAGGCAACCTCTTGATCACTTGGACATCTCCTTCCAAATACCACTTCAGGGGCCTCCAGGTGGTATTTGGGTCTTAGTTGCTCTTTTGGACACCGTTGCTTGAAGTAGCTCCACGCACTTGCTTCTTGATCACATATCTGTAATAGGCGTCACTATATGAATGATATGCATGATGCAGTGCATGAGATGCATGAAGATCAAGCACTCATTTGAGCAAACATTTCAGGGACAGGGACAAATCGAAAGATGTTTGATTTCACTACTTAAGCAAGAATTACTCTTAGCGCTAGTGGCATTAGTACTTTTATAGACCTAGAGCAAGAATTCACTCATGCAAATTATATATATAAGCTTATCAAGTTGCGAATCATAGGGGAGACATGTTAAATAGCACTTTCCTATTTTTGTTTAAATGACCATAACATTTGCCATTTTCAAAATACATAGCAATCAGCAAGCAAAACACATGAAACTTTATTTCTGGGCTACATTTAGTCAAATGGGTACAATATATTTTTTATGGATTTTTCAGGACGAGTTTTATGTAGCATGCATTTATATATGCATAAAATACACTAAAAACATATTAGGGGTGGATCTATCAATTGCAGCAAATGCTAGTAGCAACAAAAAATATATGTGATCCCCTATAACATAAAGAGCTTACAGTCCAAGTTTCATATTTTTAGGAGCTCATTTACATCGCTTTTACTATTTAATCACTAAAACAAGGCATGCACAAAAGCAAGGGCAAAATAGTCATTTTACATTACAAGGCCTAGTCCACTGCATAGTTCTATTCATAAGCAATCCATCGAAACAAGTTTCACATTTTTAGGATTTTTCTACTAATTTCTAGAGTATTTCAAAGTTTATATGCCAAATCCAGAAGTTAGTTAAATATTTCTCCGTTAATGGGCTCTAGATAATTAAATGTAACCTACAAGGGCGGCAAAATACAAGGGAGTATATATACTACAGCATAGCCACCGACCAAGTTTCATGAATCTAGGGCATTTAAGTATACTTTTATCGATTAACCCGTAATCACATGCATGAAAAGTAACAAGGGCAAATCAGTCATTCCACGTATCCACGTCATACCCCTCTTGTGGATCTACTCATAATCAGTACAACAAAACAACTTTCACTATTTATTGATTTACTTGTGATTTAATATTGATTTCTAAAGCAAATAACCACTTAAAGCTAAAACACCTACTGTCCAGGGGCCAGTCCATAATTAAATCTATCCCCAGGGACCTGCATACAAGACTCATGTGACTCAGTAAATAGCGCTTTGAACCCAAATGGAAATAGACAAAAAGGCAGGGGGCTATTCGCTATTTCACCTTCTTCTTCCAAGGAACAGGCATGGCGCGCGCGGCAGCCCGCCTTCTCGCGCGTAGCTCAGCCCGTAGGGACGACTAGGTCACGGGCTCCGGCTTTGGGAAGGTGTTCCCAGCCGAGGGGCTCCTTTTGCCCCAAATTTCGTCGCTCGGGGTGGGGTGGACGAGCAGCGCGAAGGCGGTGAACCGGAGGCATACCGCGTGCGCAGTCGAGGACGGCCGCGGCTCGATCCGGCGGTCCGAGCGGAGAAGGGACCGCGGAAGGGCCTCGCGGCTGCGCGGGTAGGTGGCGAATCCATTGGTGGAGTCGTGGAGGTGCGAGGATGGCCCAGAGCTAGGTCTCCACGGTGAGGCAGTGGCGCAGCGTAGCCATGGTGGGTGGTGCAAGTGGAGCGGGGGTGAAGAGGCGATGGCGTGGGCCGAGTACTGTCGGGATTGACGGCGGAGGATGCTGCGCTGGTGAGGTGCTCGCTAGCTTAAGCGGAGGTGGCCAGGGGAGGCGAGCGAGGGAGCTTGAGCTTCACAGTGGCAATGGTGGGCGCGCTCCATCGCGCAGAGACGAGCAGGGAGAGTGGGAGCTCGGTGGGAATGGAGGAGAGGGGAGCGCTCTCTGCTTCCTTTGGCCCGAAGGAGTCCGGCGTGGGGAACAGGGCGACCGAGTAGGGGCACCGCGTGCCCACCCTGGGCAAGCCACCATGGCCGCGTGGCGTCGGGCGCCAGGACGCGGCGGTGTCCGGTTGGGGAAGAAGGCGAGGAGGGTCCGCGTGAATATGGTCCATGAACCAGTGTCAATGGCTGGTGGGACCGGGACGGAAATAGAGGGAGGTAGCCCACGGACCGGGTGTACGTAAAGGGAAGACTAAGTGGGGCCCACAGGGCTCGCTGTCCACCCCTATCGGGCTGGAATCCGAGGGCCCTACCAGATGGGACCCGCATGTCATAGGACCAAATATAAAGGAAATTCGAAAAATGGAAACAGGGCTGTTTGACCAGGGAATCAAGTTTCTGAAATTTTATAAAATGAGCACCCAATTGGAGGAATTTGGTTAAGGTATAAATACAAGAATTGCTCTAAATTTATCGCTCTACAACTTTGTTATAGACCTTAATACTATGTTATGTATAAAATTATGGTTTAGATTGGAATTTGATTAACATACCCCGGTTTGACCAAAATAATCCACCAGTTTAGAAATTCTAAAAACCCATTTTATGATCACTTTCATACAAGGAGTTTTATACTAAAGTTGTTCATAATTGCATGAGCTACAACTTTCTCAAATAGAGTTTTGCAATATTATGGATGTAGATCAAATAAAATTTGAATTTACTCAGCAGGTCAGATTTGGGCAGATTTCATGTGCTGACAGAAAAGACCTAAAACACCATTCAAACCTTCATGCATGTCACTATTCAAAATACCAAAGTCAATCCTCATGAAATTGTCTACAAGTTTGTTATAGAGAGTTTGGTCCAGAACACATTATATTTTGAACTATAGGCACAAGTGTATTCATGGGTTTCGTAAAATTGCAGCTTTAATTCATGTATAGTCATTCTTTTGTATAACCTTTGAGTGGCCAAATGGGGTCCAATTACTTTAAGGTCAGGTGCATTTGAAAGGTGATAAGTTTAGATTTATCTCATAGAAAGGAAGATTTTGAAATTTTATAGTGAAATCAAAAGTAATTTCAGATTGAAGTTTGGGGAAGGGCTGAAAATTTTGACTTAGTGGTTTTTCTACCTAGTTTCCATCCTTCTCTAAACATGCTTAAGTCCAAAACTATCATTAGCATTCATCTAATTGTGTGTTAAGGCTTTTAAGATGCCGGGGGCATCACACTCATCACTCCAGAGGCAATGGAGCCGGTCCATTGGCTCTCAGCATTCCACTTGATTTCATCATTAGTGTGCGGTGTGACAAACCCATGCTCGGTAGCTTCCCACACTTCGGGGCAATGGACTCAAGGTATGCTCGCATGCGAGCTTTCTAGTAGCTAAAGTTCTTGCCCTAAAAGTATGGTACTGATCCACCCATTTTGGACATCTTGCTCTAAGCTGTGAAGCTTAGTGATCCAATGAGCAACGAGGCTCTGATACCACTTGTAAGGATCGGATGCCCAGGAGGGGGGTGAATTGGGCTAATTTCAAACTTTAATCGAAAAGGTCCTTATCCTAATGAAGCTATCAATTGACCCACTTCACCTTGTAAGCGAAATCTACACTAATCAACGAGAAAGATCACACCTACTCATGCTAGTAATAGAAGCAAACCTACTCAAGCTAGTGGTAGAGATAAACCTACTCATGCTAGTAAGCATACATGTGATCAAAGCAAGGGAGGTACTAGCCAAGAGTAAGCTAAGCATGGTGACTACTAGATGCAATCCATAAAAACAAGCAAGGAAGACAAAGCATCAAGTAGAGGGACAAGGGGAAGAGACAACCGAATTTTTTCCCTTGGTGTCGGAGGTTTGGCACCATCGCCTAGTCCACGTTGCGGCACACCCTAGAGTGTTTTGCTGCCTCCCATGCTTGTGGGCACTCACTAAGAGTCTCCGTTCGCTATCCCGGCAAGGTGGAGCTCAAGCCTTGTACACCTTTGTTCTTCGGGCTTCCACAACTCCTTGGCAAGCTCCAAGAATGCACCCCGGTCACCAAATCCGCCTAGGTGCTGCCTAACACCAAGAGTAACAAGCCTTTGGTCTTCACTTGATCTTGATCCTCACCAAGATGGATGCACACAAGCCTTGACCTCGATCTTGCTCACAAATTGTGAATATGTAAGTGTATGAAGCAAAAAGTGAAGCTCAAGTGGCTCTCCGAGTGTATACTATAGCTGGAGTGTCGAAGAGCACCAAATGATCTTAGGGAGCCCATATATATAGCCCTCAAACCAAGAGAGCCATTGAAAAAGAAGCTTCCCTGAAACAGTGGACCTCGGATAGTCTGGTCCATAGTTTTCAAACACCGGACAATCTGGTCCATGTACTTTTTCAATGGTCATTGACTCAATATGTCACTGTACTTATGTCCGAAGCTTTGCCTGAGGTATAGACATCGGCCAATCCGGTCCTGATGAGGAATGGACTAAGGGAAACTATTCGTTACTATTATAGTGGACAATCCATTCCAACTACAAGCTTGACTTCATTGAAATACATAGCGTCGGGTTTCTTTGTCTGCATGTTTGTCCGGTCCTTTGTTTTCCTAATTTTGCCCAAGTGCATAGCTTTGGGTTTCTTTTTCCAGAAGTTTTTCCGGTTACACTAGAGCGGACAATCTGGACCTACCAGATTTCCATGACCTTGAGATCAGATAACTTCATCAAACTTCTCCTTTTGTCCGCTTCACTGTTTCTGCTCAGAGCGGACAGTCCGGTCCATTCACACTTTTCTGATTTTCAGTTGTCTTCAAGTGTATTTGTTTGGTTTTTGAACTTCTTGGATCTTGAGTTTATGTAGCTTACCCCTTTGCTATTCTAGATTGATCTGGCTTGTGTGTGCACCCAAAACTTGGCAAATCACTTAATCAAGCTACTAACCATTGACCCCCTTTTATAGTGAGGACTCTAGAAAGCTATGAAGCCCTATGTAAGGAAGGATCCTCCAACACCCATGATCCTTGGCTCTAGAAGAGTCCTTAACCTTCGAGATACGAAAGAAAACCATGTCCACATACTTGAAATGAACCTTTGAAATTATGGGCCACAATGTACTTCCAATGAGTAACTAAGATGTTCATATCATTAAACCTGCACTCATGAGTTTAGTAGTAAAAATTTAAACTTGTCATTCAATCACCGAAACTCACCTAGGGGCCTAGATGCTTACAAACACTGCGGACAGTCTACCGTTATAATCCAAAAACCAATAGTTTCTAACTAGCTTCTGGTCAATTCCAAGGCACAACTGCGGACAGTCCGCCCCAACGGGTTCGGAGAGTCCGCCATTGCCGGCTAAAACCAGTAGATCCTTCAGCCGGTTCTAGGGCTTTCCCAGTTAGAACAGCGGATAGTCCGGCAACGAACCCCGGACAGTCCGTGGTTAACGATTTCAACAAGAATGATAACTGTCCTCACACAAGTATTTTGTATCTAGTTTCTTGTCAACATTTAAACAATGATTGTTAATGTGGATGATGAATGAAATGATGCTCATGTATGCTCAAAGTATCATTAGTTCACTCAGGCCGTTACAAATCTAACCCCCTAAAAAGAATCTCATCCCGAGATATATTAGAGTTTGTGGTAAAGGTTATAAGCTACCACTAGGTGAATTCAACTCAACTGGTAAGTATATCATAGGGATGACATCTAAGCACAAAAAGGAACTCACAAGTCAAAGAATAGTTGGAGTAAACTTATCAGAGATGATCTTCTTACTCCCAAGTAGCTTCCCACTCGAAGTGTCCACTCCATTGAACTTTCAGAAATTTGGTGGTTTTGTTGTGGGTCTTACGTTTAGCTTGATCAAGAATGCGAATAGGATGCTCTTGGTATGCAAGATTTGGTTGAAGATCAATTTACTTGAAGTTGGTGACCTCGGTTGGGACTCGAATGCATTTCCTCAATTGTGAGACATGAAACACGTTGTGGATGCTAGATAAAGATGAAGGAAGATCCAACCGATATGCCACCTCTCCAACTCTTGCAATGGCTTTGAAAGGTCAAACATATCGAGGAGCTAGCTTGCCCTTCACTTGAAATCTTTTGGTGCCCTTGAATGGCGTGAATTTGGGATAAACAAAATCACCTTGCTCAAATGACAACTCCCGCCTTCTCCTATCGGCATAGTGTTTTTGGCGACCTTGGGCTGCACATAGCCTCTCTTGAATCAATTTCACATTATCTTTGGCTTCTAAGACAAGATCGGGGCCAAAGTATTGTCTTTCTCCGGACTCCGACCAATTTACCGGAGTTCTACAATTTCTTCCATATAACATCTCAAATGGAGACATGCCAATACTTGATTGGTAACTATTGTTGTAGGAAAATTCCGCAAATGGAAGACATTTATCCCAACTCTCACTATAAATAATAGCACAAGCTCTCAGCATATCTTCTAGAATTTGATTAACTCTCTCGGTTTGCACAACCGTTTGGGGATGATAAGCAGTACTATGATGAAGATTTGTTCCCATGGCCTCATTAAGTGCTTTCCAAAATTGAGAAGTGAATTGAGAACCACGATCGGAGACAATGGTCGTAGGAACACCATGAAGACATACAATTCTTGTAAGATAGAGTTCTGCATATTTTTCTATGGGATATCTAACACGAACCAAAAGAAAATGTGCAGATTTGGTGAGTCGGTCAACAATTACCCAAATAGAATCATAACCATCACGAGTCTTAGGCAACTCGTTAATGAAATCCATAGAGATATCCTCCCATTTCCATGGAGGGATACGGAGAGGTTGAAGGGTTCCCGCCAATTTGAGATGCTCGGCATTCACCCATTGACACACATCACATTCCGACACATAACGAGCAATTTCTCTCTTCATGCGAGTCCACCAAAATCTTTTCTTCAAGTCTTGATACATTTTATTGCTTTTGGGATTGATAGAAAATTGAGAATTGTGAGATTCATCAAAAAACTAATTTCCTAAGCTCAAAGTTCTTAGGAACCACCAAATGGTTACCAACCCATAACACACCTTGATCATCCAATTGAAAACACTTAGCTTTACGTTGCTTCAATTTTAATCGAATTTTGGCCATACCTTTATCTTTCTTTTGAGCTTTCTTGATTTGATCAACAAGAGTATATTTGACTTGAAGAGAAGCAAGAGAACCATGCTCAATCAAAGAAATATTGAGCTTCCAGACATCATCACAAAGAGTGCGAATCCCAGAGGAAACTTGCAAGCAATTGCACCTCGCCTTCTGCCTTAGTGCATCGGCAACTACGTTCGCCTTGCCGGGATGATAGTGAACCTCAAGTTGATAATCCTTGATCAACTCAAGCCATCTTCTTGCCTCATATTGAGTTTAGACTGAGTGAAAATATATTTCAAACTCTTGTGGTCAGTGTAAATATTGCAAGGATTACCCATGAGATAATGACGCCAAATTTTCAAAGCATGAACCACCGCTGCAAGCTCCAGATCATGGGTAGGATAATGTTCTTCATGATGCTTCAATTGGCGAGAAGCATAAGTAATGACCCACCTTTCTTGCATAAGAACACAACTGAGACCGGTTCCAGAAGCGTCACAATACACATCAAACCCTTTAGTGATATCAAGTTGGGCAAGGATCGGTGCAGTGGTAAGATGAGTCTTAAGAGTTTGGAATGCTTCTTCACACTCAGGACTCCACTCAAACTTTACATTCTTCTTTTGCAACTCGGTCATAGGTTTGGCAATCTTGGAGAAATTTTCTATGAATCGACAGTAATAACCCGTGAGTCCAAGAAAACTCCGGATTTCTATGACATTCTGAGGTTGACTCCAATTGAGCACCTCCTGCACCTTGCTTGGGTCTATAGGCAGACCCTTCTCAGATAGAACATGACCAAGGAATGATATCTCTCTAAGCCAAAATTCACATTTACTAAACCTGGCATAGAGGCGGTGATCACAAAGCTTTTGTAGAACAATGCAGAGATGTTCAGCATGCTCTTCTTCAGTTTTAGAGAAGATTAGAATATCATCGATGAAGATTATCACAAAGGCATCACGCTCCTTGAAGAATATGGAATTCATGAGATCCATGAAGTATCAAGGGGCATTAGTTAAACCGAATGACATGACGGTGTACTCATAAAGCCCATATCTAGTGGAGAAAGCCGTTTTAGGCATATCCTCAGGTCAAATCTTGATTTGATGGTACCCCAACCGAAAATCAGTTTTAGAAAAATATTTGGCACCGTTAAGCTGATCAAATAGGATATCGATCCTAGGTAGAGGGTATTTGTTCTCTATTGTCACTTCATTCAACAGCCTATAATCCACACACATTCTTAAGCTATGATCTTTCTTCTCCACAAATATGGCCGGACATCCCCAAGGTGAGGAGATCGGACGAACAAATCCTTTATCAAGCAACTCTTGCAATTGTTTCTTCATCTTAGCTAACTCATTCGAGGGCATACAATATGGATGTTTGGATATTGGGGCCGTACCGGGGAGTAGCTCAATAACAAACTCCACTTCTCGATCGGGAGGCATCCCTAGAAGTTCCTCAGGAAACACATCCGAAAATTAACATACCACCGGAATTGCCTCTAATTCTGATAACACGGCGGCATTCAAAGAATAGAGTTGGGTGCTAGTTTTCTCATTGAGTTGAAGGATCACCCGTTGCCCCGAGGGATGTTTGAGCTCAACTCGACATGGGTTACAACGGATGACACCATCAAGCTCGGAAAGCCAATTGACACCCAAAATGACATCCAAGTCTTCTAGATTAATGATTATGAGGTTGGCTAAGAATGAAATTCCTGATATTTCAAGTTCTGCTTGGTTGACTACTTTCTTAGTGATTAAAGTTGAACCCGTGGCATCTATGTGAAAAGGTACTTGCACTTCATGAATTTGGAATTGATGTTGCAATGCAAACTTCTTGCTAATGAAAGAATGTGATGCACCGGAATCAAATAAGGTTCTTGCAAGATGGGAATTAATTGGAATCATACTAGCAAGCACTTGTACATCCCCACTTGCTTCTTCTACATTGATGTGATTGACCTTACCCTTCTCAAAAGATTGTGTGTTCTTGTTGCCTTGATTCTGTGGTGGAGGAGGAGGAGGCATTGGAGGCCTAGGAGCATTGTTGGCTCCACCCATCCTAGGAGTAGGGCAGTCCCGGGAAACATGTCCTCGGCCACCACATGTATAGCACGGTCCCTTCTAAACCATTTCACCACCCATCCACGGCTGTCCCAAAGGACGTGGTGGTTGTCCTTGCGGAGCGGGAGGACGACGAGTCATCCACATAGGCTGTGGCAGCAGCATAGCCCGGCACACAAGGTGGAGGAGTCAGCCCCATGCGTGGGCATTGAGAAGTACTCCCGCCCTGAGAAGAAGGCACAACCACTTACGATTCTCCGCATCCAACTCTTTCATCTTGTGTTTGGCTATGATTGCTGAGGTCACTAAATCATTGAAATCATCAAACTTAGCAATAGAGTGCTTCTCTTGCAACCTCAAAGAAATGCCATTCTTGAACCTACAATACTTCTTGGGATCATCGGAGACTTCACTTGGAGCATATTGGGCTAGATAGTTGAAAGCATTCACATACTCCATCACAGGTTTGCTACCTTGCTTGAGCTTGAAGAACTCACCCACCCTAATCTCTTGAATACCCTCTAGAATGTGAAAGGAATGAAAAGCTTTCTTGAATTCAGTCCAAGTCACACGATGGCCCTCTCTCTAGTGTGCTAGATAGCCATGCCACCAAGCACCCGCATCATCATGGAGTTGGTGCGTTGCGAAGTTCACCTTCTCATACTCCTCACAGTCTAGGAGACCAAATTTCTGCTCAATGGTTCGGATCTAGGTCCTTGGTGCCTCGAAAAATTAGAGGATCAATTTGGAGAAAGGCACCATAGCCACGATATTGACCCAAGTTCTGAATGAGGGTCTGAAACAACTGGTTTTGCTCTTGCCGATTAGCTTCAGCTCTCATGAGTACATCCACCAGACTAACATTAGGAGGGTAGGGAAGTCTCTCTTCCCCATTGTTTCTCGGTGGGTTTGCCATCCTGCCACCAACTGCAATTAAGATTAAGGACCGATGAGAAAGGAAAGAGGTAAAGCACAAGTTTACTAGAAAAATTGCACGAGCAAGGAAATATTCAACATAAATGCATGAGGATCACCTATTCCATATCATATATACACATGCATATGTCTAAAGAAAAGGGTAATGCAACATCTACACTATTGAACCCATCAACCAAACATGGTCTCACACCCATTATCCAAAATATGTGTGCCATGATATATGAATGCAATTCATGATGACATGTCACCACTACATGCACAATCTCCCAATAAGTACATAATTAATACGTAGGTCCACATATTACAGAATAAGACATTAAACAATATTTACTTCATGTCTCACATCGTCTCACAAATTAACTAGCTAGATTACATAGCATAGAGGATACATATACATGGGCTTCCAAGCTCACTTACTACTACATACTACCATAAGATTACATAGGGTTCACTCGTACGGAGCCCTCACAAACTAGAGTAGCAACTCATCGAGAAGGTGATGTCCTGGGTTGCCTGTGTCTTCAGGATTCTCAGAATGGTGAAGGTTCACGTGTTCGGCCCCAAGAAGGGTTGTTGGGGTCCATGAGGTATTCACAAATTGATGAACACGCAATCCCACAGAAGCATGGGCTTGACCTAAGGATGATTGCTCAACCCAAGTACCTTGAACCAGTGGATAGCGGAAAGAGAATGGAGCAAGCTCATAGGGAGTCCTATCGGTAGCACCATAAAGCACATTTGGGTTACCCAAACCCATCCTCACAAAAGGTTCCACAAAATGCTGAAGGCGGTTGTAACGGCTTCTAGTTTCTCCCAACTCATAAGTGAGACAACGAATCATGAGGTCTTGAGCTTGGACCAACTCAGACATCCGCCTCTCATACAAGGTTGCATCTCCCAACACCATCTCAAATGAATTCACACCTTGCTCCGGGCTTTGAATTGGGAAGTGAGAAAAAGGGTAATGATCTAACTCCATCACTTCCAACCGGAGAACACCAATCGCCTTATAAGTCACCGCTTGGATGGCTACCTCCACTGAAGTTCCCACTTGCTACAAATCGGTGAGGCTTGGTCACTCCTTCAACTAGGCACTTTGGCACGAACAAGGTGGCAACATAGTCCACCAAGCCCAGCTCACGCCCCCTCGCATAAACCTCATACTCAGGCCGATATGAGAAATTGCCCCTCCAAAGCTTCTCATCAAGGATGAAAGGGGAACCCTCCACACCCTCAGCACAGTTGCCATCACAAGCCTTCCCACGTTTATCTATTCAGAGGAGG
The DNA here is from genome assembly GCA_030272315.1 of Paspalum vaginatum. NCBI lineage: Eukaryota > Viridiplantae > Streptophyta > Magnoliopsida > Poales > Poaceae > Paspalum > Paspalum vaginatum. The sequence goes on along the minus strand of CM059019.1, from coordinate 10,973,340 downwards.
GAAGATAAGTCAAGAATAGATGATTATGATTAAAAAAATGAAGCATGAGATAAGATTAGCTCTACACAAAATTAAAATTACTTGAGACATACCAAAAACTCATTCTTAGCACTCATATTTCATTTCTTCAAAACAAACGTTAGCCAATTAATTCATTTTATCCTAACCGTGTTTCCCAAAAGGGTTGTGATAATGCATGAAATGTAACCTTGGCTCTGATGCCAGCCGGTATGGGTGCCGCCCAAATTACCTTAACTAGATCGAGATGTCAACCATTGACCCTCTCAATTTAATCAAAGTAACCTCGGTATTCCACTATCCCAACACAAGGATCTTCCATAACCATGATATAGATCATACATCATCACAACAAGCCATTAATTTTACAAGCCACGGTTCAAACGATACATAAAGGATTCAGAATTTTGCAGCAGAAAAGTTTCATCGTTGCTCCCTCATACGACATACAACAAAATAAGGAAAGTGTCTCATGTCGCGCGACACGATCCCAAGTCCAACTTGAGCTCATCAGTCCTGACCGTCATCGCTCTCGGCGGGATACAAGTAGCCATAAACAGCCTTCGGCTCACATGAAATCAACTTAATGGCATCACCATTAGTACATTTCGTACTAGCTGGTCTTATCCCATAGTCACAAGTATTTGGTGGAATGCAAGGCTCGCTCATTTTAATTTAATATAAGAAACGCATTTGAGTAAGCTATAATAAGCAAAAGACATAGCATCTAGTCTCCTTCTATGCATTCACCAATACAAATGTAAAAAAGTAAATACAATGTTCAAGAGCCAATCTTCCATAGCTCACATATGAAACTCTATGTTGGAGTAGACTATAAAGAGCATGCTCAATGACCGAGAGCGAGGTTGTTAGAATAGATTATCACCTAGCCGGGGTGTACTCCTTTTCCCACACAAGGTACAACATCGAACCTCCATACCCTGGGCTAAGGGTAAGGGTTGATTCATTCCCTCAACAGTTCGCATACTCGCCCCAAACATCCTTTGAACGGACGGAAAAGGCTAGGTGTATCGAGCCCCAAGTACGTCAGGCAACTCTGGCTACACCTCAACCAATCCGCCCGAATCCATTGGATGCCTCAGGTGACTTATGGTACTGAGCTTAGCTTCCCATAAAATTAAGTATGTGGTGACTACGGAATGGTGCTCAAAACCGAGGCAACAACTAGCAACCTTATACGACTCGAGCATGCATCACCTTGCACCAAGCCCAATTCACATTAACATTCTCATAGCTCAACTTTTATCATTCCGAGAAGTAAATAAATTAAATACAACTCCTAAAGCTCGCGAGAAATGGTGACCTTGCCACCTCTCGACTTCTACCGGTGCTAAGCAATTCCTAAGCATTTAATTCGAGACACCTAGCAAGCATACTCAACTAGAATTTGTTCTAAGTCTAAGGAATATGTCAAGTGGGCTCTATGAAATGCACAAATAACTAATTACAATTCATCCAAAATAGATTGAGTATATAGAGGTGCTTGCCTTGTGATTCAAAAGATGAAGCGTCATTCACGGGCTCTAGTGTGGGTTCAAGCTCCAATTGTGTCACCGACACGTTCTCTACACGAGTGCATATGATGCCAAATATAAGAACAATTCCATGCTCATGATATGAAATGATATGACATGAAGCAATCACGAACTATGCATTTTTAATGAACGCAAGATAAATAACCCCCTTGTTCTTGCATCGCTTAGAGCATAGAAATCTTTAGTCAAGATAGTTCAATATTAAACCACACTTAAACATGTGTGAGGCTACATAGATATTGCCACCACAAGTTAATAGCATGGTAAATCATCCCTGCATCGCATCTACATTACCATGCTAGGGTTAGAAATCCCCAAAGTAACATGAACATGAGAGCATTCATCTTGACCAAGAACCTCACACAAGAACACAATATAGCTCATGCTACCCACAAAATCGGGCATACCTTGGGTGAGGGAAGTGTTCCAAGCAACCCCTACGTGAAGGAAATCAAGAGGATGAGAGATCGAGCTTCGAGCCTGTTCTTGACCTAGAGAAGAAAACCATGGGAGAGAGGGGGATTAGGGTTTCCCACAATGGAAATGTGGAGAAAAAGCAGAGGGATGGTGGGAGGACTACCTAGAGGAGAGGGGAGAGGGCTTCCATGGTCCTCATTGGCCTTCAATGGTGGATCTTGGGAGAGGAGAGCTTGAGGAGTCTTCTTCCTCCTTGGGTCTTGAGAGATAGAGACTAAGGGGACTAAATGGGGGAGATAGGGGGCTAAATAGCCCTTCCCTTGGGTTATTGGGATGAAGGGTGACATGCACCGCTTTCCCCCTCACGCATGCGTGATAGCACGGCAAAACTGTGCCAGCTCGACGGTCGCGGACTGTCCTCACTTAACCCGCGGACGGTTCGCTGTGGAGAAAATCGTCAGGGTCAGGGACGGTCCAGCAATCTATTGGTTTGACAGGGTGAACTGTGGACAGTCCGGTCTACGCTCCCAAACAGCCTGCCATTGACTGCCCAAAATTACATAGAAACAGCCCCAACTCTGCATTTTTCTGAGGTTAACACTGCGGACAGTCCATCGTTATAATCCAAAAACCAACAGTTTCTAACTAGCTTCTGGTTGACTCCCAGGCACCACTGCGGACAGTCCACCCCCAGGGCTCGGATAGTTCGCCGTTGCCGACTAAAACCAATAGAACCTCTAGCCGGTTTTCTGACTTTTACCTGTTAGAACTGCGGATAGTCCAGCGTCGAAGCCCGGACAGTCCATGGTTAACGATTTCGACAAGAATGATAACTGTCCTCACATAAGTATTTTGAATCTAGTTTCTTGTCAACATTCAAACAACGATTGTTAATGCAGATGATGTATGAAATGATGCTCATGTATGCTCAAAGTGTCATTAGTTCACTTAGGCTGTTACACCAACCAACAGGAGCGGCCCATCCCCGCACTCGCGCTAACGTGGCAGCCATAGCCATGGCTGCCGCAGAGTCCACCGTTGGACGCTGATACCAAGGCCACCATCGCCAACCGCCTTGAGCGGCCATCCCCGTGCTCATGCTCACCCAACTGTGTAGTCCGCACTATGGTAGGTGGGGCAGGGAGGCGATGAGCGGTAGGGGTGGCGAGTGGCAGCGCACGGTGAGCAGGTGGCCGCGACTGGCTGGGCGGCGAGCAGGCGACGGTGCCTGGCGGGGTGGCGGCGCCGGGCGAGGCACCGAGCCTACAACACATCGCCCTCGTCTTTGTCCATGGACGGAAACGGGGCTCGTCGCCGTCCCGGCGTAGCTGCGGGAGGAGCGGTGGCCAGTGACCCTAAGTCGTACCATGTCTAGCGGACGGTTGAAAGAAATTAGACGTCCCGCAGCTGTAGTTTAGTCTTTGTTAGCGGATCTCATTCCATAAAATAGATAGATGACCACCTTTCAATGAAAATGAGCCTCTTTTAGTTTGGAATCTGAAAGCTACTTGTAGCCTCACTGAGGCGGAACCGTCGATTTAATCCGGGCTAAGCACACCGGCCACCTCTGGCTCACAGTGTAATTGGACCGAACTAAACCCGGTCGTCCGTCGAGAGTAATTCGGCTCTCGATATTACCCTTTCCTAGAGGAACCAACATCATACACATCCAGCTCTTGAGGGAGCTACAACAGTTACATCATCTCAGGTAGTTGAATATAGCATATGTAAACTTATTTTACAAACCAGTTCAAAATAAAAATATAAGTACAAACATAGTGCCATAAGAAAGGCAAGTTCAAAACAGATAGCGGAAGCGATTTCAAAAACATCTCGCAGTGGAATCAGAATACATTAGTAGTCTTCATGCAATGATGGATGAGATGAGCAGCACCGAGCCCACCAGTACTACCCTTCTCCAAGAAATTGTCCAGATGTAATCGGTATCTGCACTCAAAAGGTGGGGGCAAACTCTGAGTACTAATTACTCAGTAGGACTTAATGGAGTGGCTTACAGCTGACGCAAAGCTTGCTTACTAACATGTGCATCCTTAGCCATTAATTTTAATCAGAGGTATAATACCATAAATTAACAAGTCTCATCATTTGCATATAACTCCATAAAAATAATAACTTACAGAAATGTAAACAACACCGTAGTTCAAGCATATAATATTTGAAAACATGGGTAATAGATATAATATATTCAACTAATTACTATGATGAACGACAAAGGCATTGGCAATCCCACACATGGTGGGCATCATCGATTCGAATTGATGTTAAATCCCGGAAATAACTATCATGCTAGGGGTATATGCTTACAAGCCATCGCGTTCCCACATATATCCCCCATCTCCACCTGTCTTGTCCCAAGATTCAAAGCGTCCCCACCTAACCCTCGGGTTGTGCCCTCTCAGGAGTGTTACCACAGTGCACTGGGTCTACCCTCCCTCGAGTACAAGTGCCCCTGGGCCCATTGGCCTCCTGCAAGAGGATGGGCGGCACGTCGAAAACATCGGACGAGCCTAGGTAAGACTTTCACAGGTCCCATATCCCGGTTAAGCATTCTAGCAATGTTATGCCGACCAATCGGCGAACCACGAACGGAGCTCAAATGACACTGGCAGAGCTAAATGATACAACAACGCAAACCACAAAATAAAATTATTCTCCCCTGGTCTCCATTTAAATCATGAGCATGATATTAATTCCTCAATAGTAAAAGTTCTTTGATTCTTGAAACCACCTACGCGACGAGTGACACCTTTCACTCTTGTCTACTCACACCTAGCAATTCTAGGCAACTCGACCTACGAACTCTAGGTATAGGTGCTAGGGCCAGGGTGGCCAGGGAGTCTAATGCAATGGTTTTCAACGAACTCCTAATGCAGATGCGTAATCATCAAGCAATCAACATCATATTTGCGGGGAGAATCATGGTCCTGCCTACAATTGCTTATGTTTCATAAAACTAACAAACCAAACTATTTGCCGGGTTGTGGGGCTTTGCCCCAGGCAATCCCATGATCACTTGGACTGCTCCTCCTTCTAAACATGACTGATGGGCCCTCCAGGTCGTGAGTGGGTCTTAGTTGCTCTTTTGGGCACCGTGGCTTGATGTAGCTCTTTGCGGCAACTCCTTGATCACGTTTCTACATTAAACGTCACTATATGAATGATATGCATGATATAATGAAATGAGTGCAAACAATTGCAAATGAACGTATATGGTACTGGTGCAAGGTGAATAGTAGCATGCAACAAGCAACTTGACCAATCACAAAAATCAGTAAAGCAAATAACTTAATTTGATATTATTCCCATTTTCCCATGTTTATTTGAACTCATTTTTAGATGCAAGACACCACGGCAATAATAAAATCACTAATAATACTTTCTAGAACCTAAACTTAACCATTAAGCACTATGATTTGTCTCAGAATTTATTTTGCACCATAAAGTCACTTTTTCCTATTATTCATTTTAACATGCAACTATTTGTCTATTTTAAAACAGCAACCAAAACTTACATGCAGAATTTGAAACTTTAAAAATGGACTAAATATGCAACATAAAGCATCTAGAAATTTCAATGGAATATTTGGAACATTTATATGTAGCAAATATTTTTACTCTTGTAAAATGCACAAAATACATGCATGAGGGCAAAACAGTAATTTAATAGTAAGTGCTAGGGTTACCAAAATCACAGCAGAGCCTATATATCAGCTACATGCTGCTGTCAAGATTTCAAAATTTTTGGATTCCATTTAGTCCATTTCTAGCATTTATTTTCTTTTACCTAAGATGCAATAAAACAGGGGTAAAACAGTCTTTTCACGCTCAACCATCATACCCATTCTGTAGATCTAGTAAATAGAAACACAACGCAACTGAGTTTGCATTTTTAGCATTTTTATTCTATTTTTTATGAATTTTCAAAGTTCTCAGCTCATGAAAACTCAATAAATCAAAAACCATCACAGCCAACGACCTAAACGTGAATATCTATAGACTTCAGGGGCTAGCTCATAAGAATCCTAAGACACAGTACACAGGACCTCGAATGGAGTCATAAAAATTACCAAAATACGGGGCTAAAATGCAAAGTCACAGATTCTTCTTCTTCCTCCACACAGCGCGCTGGCAGGGAAATGGAGGGGCTGCACCGGCGCGAGGAGGCAGCGGGGTCGTAGGAGGATGGCCGGCGGGTGTGTTCTCAGCCGAGGGGATTCTTTTCCCCAAGATCTGGATGCCCAGGGAGGATGGGAGACGTGGAGAACGCGCCGTGAACCGCGAGGGGCGCGCCGGGAAGCTGGAGACCGATGGCTTGGCTCGATCTGAGCGGATAGGCAGGAAGCGAGCACTTGACGCGTGAGGAAGGTGCGCCTGACCAAGACGCGTCCACCGGAGCCATCCGAGCAGCGGTGGTGCTCCACGCGGAGGCCGAGCTCACCGTGGCGGCCATGGCGGGCGACGCTCGTGAGGAGGGGTTGTAGGTGATGGGGAAGGATGGAAACTTTGGGAAACGGTGAGGGAGACGTGGTGAGGGCGGTGCACGTGCTGGCTAGGAGGGAGACGGCCCGAGGGAGCGGCGGTGTGAGCTCGTTGTGGCTCTAATGGCAACCATGGTGGGCTGTCCGCGAGCTCGTGGTGAGCAGCTCTGGATGAGCAAAGCAAGGCCGAGTGGGTGAAGGCGAGTGGGGCGAGCTGCAGGAGGCCGGGATCGCGTCTAGGTGGAGCCGGGGCGAGGGCAGCGCGGGTAGGGAGCGGGGCAGCAACGCCGGTAACCGGCAGCCGCATGGCGGTCCCATTCTGGGCGCGGCTAGGCGTCCAGCATGGGTGGGACCCACATGTAAGCCTCTCAGGGGAGAAAAAGAAAAAGAAAAATGAAGAATCCCTATTTGACTGCAGAAATGCTCGTTTCAAACCCCTGTTTTTAAGAAACCAAATTGCCGAATTTGATCAAACTCAAAATACAAGAAATGTTGTAAATTTGATACCCTACAACTTTGTTATACACTTCTATACTATGTTCTGCATGCAAATATGGTTTAAATTTGAATTTATCTTGCTGACCCTGGTTTGACCAACTGAAACTCTCAGCTTAGAAATTATAAAAGTCTATTTTAGGTTCACTTTCAAACAAGGAGTTTCATGCTCTACAACTTTCTTATATAAAAGTGTGCATGATTATGACTTTGGTTTGTTCAAAATTTAAATTTTTCATCCTAGGTCTAGTTTGGCAGATTTCACAAGAAAACAGAAAATGATCTAAAACACCATGCAAACCTTTATACATGTCAACACACAAAATACCAAAGTTGTTCATCATTAAATTTTATACAAGTTTGGTATATAAGATTTCATCCAGTTTACCACAGATTTTGGAATACAAGCTCAAATATATTTAGAGGTTTGGTAAGACAGCAGGTTTACTTTATGGAGATCCTTTCTTGTTTCCAACTTTTGGGAGTATCAAATGGAGTTCAGTCAGATCGAGGTCTAGTGCTTTTGAGAGGTGATGAGTTTAATTTCATTTAATAGAAAGAAAGATTTTCAAGTCGTATAGTGAAATTGAATGTAATTTCAGAATGAAACTTGGGGACAGGCTGAAAATCTAGACATAGGAATTACTCGAAGTATAGACAAGCTTGAGCTGATGTCGAGAGATGTTTGGGCCAAATTTAAGATAGTTACTTGACAATTTTTGAGGATGGTCACAATGGCAAAGGAGAAGACTATTTCCAGAACTAAAGCTCTTGTATTTGTTGTTTTGCATAGAAACTTGTGGGTGTTGACTTATTTGACCAAGTAATGTGCGATTTTGTATTTTGAATAGGAAAAATTTTGACTTAGTGATTTCTCCACCTAGTCCTCATTACTCTCTAAGCATAATTAAGTCCAAATGCATGATTAACACTAATCTAATTGTGTGTCAAGGCATTTGAGATGCCGGGGGCATCACAACCCACCCCCTTAAAGAAATCTCATCCCGAGATTTGGATGAGGTACGGCTGTATAACCTATCGCGTATTGCAAAGGGTATGGGCATGGCGGTTCATGTCTTTTCGAATGCACGTGGCAATATCCAAATCTTGACTTGTTAGCTTTCTCAACTAGCTTGTGAATGGTTAGTACCTCTTTAACACAAGTAGTCACAAAGCACCATCCAATAAGGGTAGGGTGGTCTCCGTATGGTACTCGACAAGTCGTGCCATATATGAGAGCGAATGAACAAACCATGAAGAGAATGTGGTCAGTGAGCGAGTGAGAATGGTCGACGCAAATGAAAGGAGTTACTTCCTGACTTCGATACCAAGATTAGAAACATGATAAGTACCTCATTTAACCAAACAAGGAAAGCAAAGTGTATACAGTCAGAAATTGAACAAAGCAGAATCTGGTGATCCAAAGGGATGTCAATGGAAGTGTTTTTGAGAGACACATTCATTTTATTTGATAGGGACTGTGTACACATATAAGATACTAAATCAACATGTCTTCAAAGAGTAAGATATGGTGAAGCATAGCACATCCTGCTCATTGTGACAAGAAAGGCACATGAGGGAGAAGTTAGGCCGCATTTGCCTAGACAAGGTAATGGTTTGTACGATTTCTTAGTGTTGGTCAAGACTGACTAGGAAGATGAAAGTAGCTGACTTGTACTTACTAACGAGACAATTGAGAATGTTAGTAAGCTCCCTTATTGGATAATCTCTAAGAGGAAGAAAACAACTCATGAAAGTGATGGCATGTCAAGAGCCCCAACCGAGAACAAAAGCTAGTGCGGAGGATGTTCGTGAAATTCACCCTCGGAGAATATGGTTCAACAAATGAAGGGAAAATTTCCAACGAGGCAGTGGGAATTAAGTTGACTGTTCCAACCAATCATCGAAGGCAAGATTAAATAAGGTAATGAATAGATATGAGCAAGTCGTGGGATTGAGGCGAATCATGCTCACTAGTCAAGAAGGCAAAGTGAAACAAGGCAATGGAAAGATGCACCGAAATAGTGGAAATAGAATCGATCACTTCCACATACCGAAATGAAAGGATGTGAATAAGCAGTGGGTAGCGGTTGGCTACCCCCACGACTCAAGAAAGGCAAGGTGATACAAGGCAATGAAATGATATTTACGAGGTAGTGGAAATGGAATCGATCATTTCTACAAACTAATGGTAGCAAGATCAACAAAGGGATGAAAACTCGATGTGAATATTCCACAATTGAAGCAATGTTATGCCTTTGCACGTCTCGATACCAGCACGCACCTAGTGGCACAACTATGTGACAGGCGTACACATAGGACCCTAGGTTCCATCACGGCACCATAAACTACTTAGGTAAGCAACACATCAAGAGTGGCATAACCATCCAATCTGAGGTGGCATGAATAATACTACATCATGGCAAGGTAATGAGTAATGAGACATGTTTACAATACAGAAGCTTATAACACAGATCCTCAATGTATAGATGATATGAATCAAAGAGATGAGGAATCTTCGACTTGCAAAGGTTTGGAGCAAGGAAATAGTGTATAGTGTAATACAATGCGAGTAAACCAAAGTTGCATTGACTACAAAAAGTTGAAGCGCATGAATGACAAGGGTTTCAACATGGAAGTTACCAAAGTTCGAAGTACTATCATGGTAATACTAGGAATACATTAACCATGGGAATGAAATACAAGTCGACTCTATAGAGCTGAACACCCGAGGTCCTTCTGACCCACGAAAGTTAGAACCTCCTATTACAAAGGTTTGACCCGAACTTTATCTCGCTAATTGGTACTCCGCTAGTACTGCCTAAATGTAAGATTGACGCATCCAGGACAAAGACCGGTTTCTTCTTTCAGCCTTGTCGGTGTAGAGTTAGGCTTCACGTGGGAGATTCCATGGAACAGTAGTCTTGATCTTCCACCGAGTTTAAGAACATCGCCAGATGCGAGGGTGATCTTAGTCGCTCTACCCTTGTCTCGAGTATCGCCGAACAGGAACTCAGCAGTGTTGCCTCTGGAGATCGAGATGACAGGTAGACCTTGGTTGCTGTGTCTTCTTGATTCATCCTTGTCTTGATGGAGTCTGAGCCTCCCGACGTCGTTGTAGTAGTTGATGATGCATATGTTAGGATTGATTTTAGGAAACTCGCTTGCCGTTGAATTTGAAGTTTGAGCAATTGTCTTGAAAGCTTCTGGTATTGCAGAAACTCATGCATCATCGCATGGGTGTGTTGGCCCATAGAACCCTGTAGTTGGATCCCAATTCTTCCCGAGACACATCATCCATAGCTTCATCTTGTCTCCATTTTTGAAACTAGGCCTATAGAATCCTCCTGGACCAATACCTATTTGTCGACACGTACGAACTATCTTGACTTGATCTTTAGGCTTAACGAATCCCATCAATAGAACCACCCCAGGTCGTAGATGTTGAACTGAAGCTGCGTCAGTAGAAGATTCTCCCGCTTTTCTCTTCTTCATGTGACCTTCGGGTGCTGTTGTTTTAGCCTTCGAGCGCTCGGGGTGATCAGGGCATAAGTCAAAGGGCTGCGTCATCTATAGTAGGAAGAATAAAGCTCTTGTAAATTCAATAGTTTTAAAAAAAGGCTGGTGCGGTCATAGTACACTTCGCATTTACGTGCTCAAAAGAACATGTTGATACGTGAATCCATCGCAAGGTGATGGTACAAAGGTATATAGTTCTTTTCTAACGTGTGTAGCATACAGCTAGACTTCTGAAGGCCGATCAAAGGACTCTAAAGAACTCAGGACATGATAGTCGTGCGTTAGTCTATACTCTACCTCGTTGGTATAGAAAGTTTCGTTTAGTTCTATTTTGAAATAGTTCAAGTATCCAAATTTGTGAGCTACGGAAAATCTATCCAGATTTAGAGGGCTGCACAAAACCTACAATTGTTTAAGATAGGATCGGTTTCAGACTGAGAGCAGATTACCAAAGTTGTTTATTTGGAAGTTTCCTACAACATTGGTATGGGACATTTTTATCCATTGTGAGTGGAAAAGGGGTGAAACTTCAGATTACTAAGCTAAGGTCAGATTTGTCCACATCTAAGTCTTGTTTTAGTTCTAGGTGTTTGGTACAATTAGAAGCCTTTTCAAGCCATGGTCAAAAATAGAAAACCTGTTGCAAACTTTGTGTACTACAATTTTGGTATGATGAGCTTTCACTGGTTCTATTTAGATCATGTCCAGAACTTCAATTTGTGTGCTTACCATTTGCTGTCCAGATTTGAAATTTTATCTTAAAGTGATCTTAGAGCATCCTTATCTGCATTTTGTAGCAAAGTCAATTTAGATAAGTTACTTATTCTGTTATCACCTACAACTTTTGTATAGAAAGTGTTTGCTGAAGACATTTGGATCGACACCGTATTTGAAGTCTTTAACAAATGGTAACATCGGTGCAGATTTTTTACTTGGGATTGTTTGGCTCCCACTTCACAACCCAAGCATTTTCAGAGGAAGAGTTCTATACAAATGTTACCACAATTTAGTACTCTAAAAGTTTGTTATCCATGGTAGAGGTAGGTCCTATGGTGGAAAATGCTTAAACTTATAATTTTATGCGCTGGTTGTTGTATGTTCGGATTTCTCCTCTTACTTCATCAAGCCATAACCCCACTATACAACTTTTTAGTGTTATATGATGAATACAAAAAGTGTTCTCATAGTCGTTACCTTAACTTTTAGACATAGAGTTCTAACAGAATGAGGTTGGAACACGTCTTAAAATTGAAAACTTCGTGAAGGGTTGGATTTTGGATCGATCGACATGTTTAATGTATTTGGCTTGCATTTGTTGAACCACTTGGATTTAGACTAAGTGATGTGTTGAAAAATTGCTACAACTTAAATGTAATACTTGAGTCACTTGCTTAGTTTCTACTAGTTCCACTTGTATCTTAAGCTACATATCAATACATTAGTAACACACATTCAAATGCAAAATGCTTCTAGTCACTCCCAAGCAACAAATGCAAGGCATGTGAGATAAGGTAAGATAAGATGACAAGATGCATGATTTGCCCTATTCGGTCTCACATCACACATCTTATGTATAATGTATATATCTAGCGAGCATTCGGTGACATATATGCACGGCTCTCCCTAATGCAACTAGTCGTTCTCTATTCGTTCTTAAGTTCGCACGTGGTTAGTGTACCTGCAGAGAATTGCATGTTTACTCCAACATCATCATCACCATCATCACACATTACCACTCTAATTCCTAAAAGTGGCATCCATGAATTTCTTAAAGCTACGTCTAGTGGACGACGTAGTGGCGCCACTTCTCCCAACACAGCTAACGTACCTCCAGTACTGGGGAATTATTAGGGAGAGAAATGGTGGCCAACAAGATCTAATTATAGTTTTGGTCGAAGGAAAAGTGGTCACGAAACACTCCAATGGCGTGACCACCCCCCTTAAAAAGTTCGGTCATATCAGCATGAATGCAAGGTTCACAACAGTCCGCAAATCCCAATAGCGTTCCTTCAATACTGGAGATAGCTATGGTCGAAATGTTGCTTCCAAAAGCGCCGAATATGCATATGAGTTCTATCTAGGTTGGAATGAAAGCGACGTCACCTGGTAATACACTAACATCCATAATATGGGCATATCGGTACTCTCATTTTTTAAATACTTGAAAAGGGTTTTCAAAAATAGGTTTGTAACTCAAATCTGGATGATATCACTGTTGTCTGTGTATGATCGGCTCTGATACTAGCTGTGGTGGAACCGTCGATTTAATCTGGTCTAAGCACACTGGCCACCTCTGGCTCGCAGTGTAATTAGACCAAACTAAACCCGGTCATCCGTCGAGAGTAATTCGGCTCTCGATATTACCCTTTCCTAGAGGAACCGACATCATACACATCCAGCTCTCAAGGGAGCGACAACAGTTAAATCATCTCAGGCAGTTGAATATAGCATATGTAAACTTATTTTAGACACCAGTTCGAAATAAAAATATAAGTACTAACATAGTGCCATAACAGAGGCTAAGTTCAAAACAAATAACGGAAGCGATTTTAAAAACATGTCGCAACGGAATCAGAATACATTAGTAGTCTTCATGCAATGATGGATGAGACGAGCAGCACCGAGCCCACCGGTACTAACCTTCCCCAAGAAATTGTCCAGATGTAATCGGTACCTGCACTCAAAAGGTGGGAGCAAACCCTGAGTATTAATTACTCAGTAGGACTTAATGGTGTGGCTTACGGCTGACACAAAGCTTGCTTACTAACACTTGGATCATTAGCCATTGATTTTAATCAGAGGTATAATACCATAAATTAACAAGTCTCATCATTTGCATATAACTCCATAATAATAATAACTTGCAGAAATATAAACAACACAGTAGTACAAGCATATATCATTTGAAAACATGAGTAATAGATATAATATATTCAAGTAATTACTATGATGAACGACAAAGGTATTGGCATTCCCACACTTGGTGGGCATCAGTGATTCGAATTGATTTTAATTCTCAGAAATAACTATCATGCTAGGGGTATATGCTTACAAGCCATTGCGTTCCCACATATATCCCCCATCTCCACCTGTCTTGTCCCAAGATTCAAAGTGCCCCCACCTAACCCCCGGGTTGTGCCCCATCAGGACAGTTACCACAGTGCACTGGGTCAGCCCTCCCTTGAGTACAAGCACCCCCGGGCCCATCGGCCTCCTGCAAGTGGATGGGCGGCACCTCAAAAACTTCGGACGAGCCCAGGTAAGACTTTCACCGGTACCATATCCCGGTTAAGCATTCTAGCAAGGTTATGCCGACCAATAGGCGAACAACGAACGGACCTTAAATGACACAGGCGGAGCCAAATGATACAACAACGCACACCACAAAATAAAATTATTCTGCGCCCAGCCTCCATTTAAACCATGAGCATAATATTAATTCCTCAATAGTAAAAGTGACCCCTTTCACTCGTGTCTACATGCACCTAGCAATTCTAGGCAAGTCGCCCTACGAACTCTAGGTATAGGTGCTAGGGCCAGGGCGGCCAATGAGTCTAATGCAATGGTTTTCAACCAACTCCTAATGCGGATGCGTAATCATCAAGTAATCAACATCAAATTAGCTGCGAGAATCATGGTCCTGCCTACCTTTGCTTATGCTTCTTAAAACCAACAACCTGAACTACGTTAGTTTGCTGGGTTGTGGGGCTTTGCCTCAAGCAACCCCTTGATCACTTGGACTGCTCCTACTTCTAAACACGACTGATGGGCCCTCCAGGTTGTGAGTGGGTCTTAGTCGGTTTTTTGGGCACCGTGGCTTGATGTAGCTCTTTGCGGCAACTCCTTGATCACATTTCTACATTAAACGTTACTATATGAATGATATGCATGATATAATGAAATGAGTGGAAACGAATGCAAATGAACGTATATGGTGGTGCAAGGTGAATAGTAGCATGCAACAAGCAACTTGACCAATCACAAAAATCAGCAAAGTAAATAACTTAATTTGATAGTATTCCCATTTTCCCATGTTTATTTGAACTCATTTTTAGATGCAAGACACCACCGCAATACTAAAATCACTAATAATTCTTTCTAGAACCTAAACTTAACCATTAAGCACCATGATTTTTCTCAGAATTTATTTTGCACCATAAAGTCACTTTTTCCTATTATTCATTTTAATATGCAATTATATGTCTATTTCAAAACAGCAACCAAAACATACATGCAGAACTTGAAACATTAAAAATGGACTAAATATGCAACATAGAGAATCTACAAATTTCAGTGGAATATTTGGAGCACTTTTTATGCAGCAAATATTTGTACTCTTGTAAAATGCACAAAATACATGCATGAGGGAAAAACAGTAATTTATGTGTAAGTGCTAGGGTTACCAAAATCACAGCAGAGCCTATATATCAGCTACATGCTGCTGTCAAGATTTCACAATTTTTGGATTCCATTTAGTCCATTTCTAGCATTTATTTTCTTTTACCTAAGATGAAATAAACCAGGGGTAAAATAGTCTTTTCACACTCAACCATCATACCCATTCTGTAGATCTAGTAAATAGAAACACAACGCAACTAAGTTTGCAGTTTTAGTATTTTTATTCTATTTTTTATGAATTTTCAAAGTTCTCGGCTCATGGATACTCAATAAATCAAAAACAATTACAGCCAGCGACCTAAATGTGAATATCTATAGACCTCAGGGGCCAGCTCATAAGAATCCTAAGACACAGTACACAGCACCTCGAATGGAGTCATAAAAATTATCAAAATGCGGGGCTAAAATGCAAAGTCGCAGATTCTTCTTCTTCCTCCAGACAGCGCGTAGGCAGGGAAATGGAGGGGCTGCACCGGCACGAGGAGGCAGCGGGGTCGTAGGAGGATGGCCGGCGGGCGTGTTCCCGGCCGAGGGGATCCTTTTCCCCAAGATCCGGATGCCCGGGGATGATGGGAGATGCGGAGAACGCGCCGTGAACTGAGACAGGCGCTGGCAAGCTGGAGACCGATGGCTTGGCTTGATCTGAGCGGATAGGCGGGTAGCGGGCACCTGATGCGCGAGGAAGCTGGGCCTGACCAAGACGCGTCCACCGAAGCCGTCCTAGCTATGGGAGCAGGCAGCTGCGGTGGTGCTCCAGGCAGAGGCTGAGCTCACCGTGGCGGCTATGGCGGGCGACGCTCGTGAGGAGGGATTGTAGGTGATGGGGAAGGAAGGAAAGTTGGGGAAACAGCGGAGGGAGACGTGGTGACCACGGTGTGTGTGCTGGCTAGGAGGGAGAGGGCCCGAGGCAGCGGGGGTGTGAGCTCATCGCGGCTCTAATGGCAGCCATGGCGGGCTGTCCGCGAGCTCGGGGCGAGCTGCTCTGGATGAGCAGAGCAAGGCCGAGCGGGTAAAGGTGAGTGGGGTGAGCGCAGGAGGCTAGGATCGCGTCTAGGTGGAGCCGAGGCGAGGGCAGTGCGGGTAGGGAGTGGGGCAGCGACGCCGGTGACCGGCGGCCGCGTGGCGGTCACGTTCTGGGTGCGGCAAGGCGTCTGGCGCTGGTGGGACCCACATGTAAGCCACTCAGGGGGGAAAAAGAAAAAGAAAAATGAAGAATCCCTGTTTGACTACAGAAATGCTCATTTGAAACCCCCATTTTTAAGAAACGAAATGGCCGAATTTCATCAAACTTAAAATACAAGAAATGTTGTAAATTTGATACCCAACAACTTTGTTACTCACTTCTATACTACGTTCTGTATGAAAATAATGGTTAAATTTGAATATAATTTGCTGACCCTGGTTTGACCAACTAAAACTCTCAGCTTAGAAATTATAAAAGTTTATTTTAGGGTCACTTTCAAACGAGGAGTTTTATAACGAAGTTGTTTACAATTTCATGGTCTACAACTTTGTTATATAAAGTTTTGGATGATTATGAATTTGGTTTGTTCAAAATTTAAATTTGTCATCCCAGGTCTTGTTTGGCAGATTTCACTAGAAAACAGAAACCAATCTAAAACACCATGCAAACCTTTATGCATGTCAACACAGAAAATACCAAAGTTGTTCATCATGAAATTTTATACAAGTTTGGTATATAAGGTGTCATCCAGTTCACCACAGATTTTGGAATACAAGCTCAAATATATTCAGAGGTTTGGTTAGACAATAGTTGTACTTTATGTAGAGCCTTTCTTGTTTCCAACTTTTGGGAGTATCAAATGGAGTTCATTCAGATCAAGGTCTAGTGCTTTTGAAAGGTGATGAGTTTAATTTCATTTCATAGAAAGAAAGATTTTCAAGTCGTATAGTGAAATTGAAAGAAATTTCAGGATGAAACTTGGGGACAGGCTAAAAATCTAGACTTAGGAATTACTCTAAGTATAGACTAGCTTGAGCTAATTTCGAGAGATGTTTGGGCCAAATTTAAGATAGTTACTTGACAATTTTTGAGGATGGTCACAATGGCAAAGGAGAAGACTATTTCTTGAAGTAGAGCTCTTGTATTTGGTGTTTTGCACAAAAACTTGTGGGTGTTGACTTATTCAACCAAGTAATGTGCGGTTTTGTATTTTGAATAGGAAAAATTTTAACTTAGTGATTTCTCCACCTAGTCCTCAGTACTCTCTAAGCATAATTAAGTCCAAATGCATGATTAACACTAATCTAATTGTGTGTCAAGGCTTTTGAGATGCCGGGGGCATCACAACCCACCCCCTTTAAAGAAATCTCATCCCGAGATTTGGATGAGGTACGGCTGTATAACCTATCCTGTATTGCAAACGGTATGGGCATGGCGGTTGGTGTCTTTTCAAATGCATGTGGCAATATCCAAATCTTGACTTGTTAGCCTTGTCAACTAGTTGTGAATGCTTAGTACCTCTTTAACACAAGTAGTCACAAAGCACTATTCAATAAGGGTAGGGTGGTCTCCCAAAGGTACTCGACAAGACGTGCCATATATGACAGTGAATAAACAAACCATGAAGAGAATGTGGTCAGTGAGCGAGTGACAATGGGCGACGCAAATGAAAGGAGTTACTTGCTGACTTCGATACCAAGATTAGAAACATGATAAGTACCTGATTAACCTAACAATGAAAGCAAAGTGTTTACAGTCGGAAATTGAACAAAGCAGAATCTGGTGATTCAAAGGGATGTCATTGGGTGTGTTTTTGAGAGACACATTCATTTTATTTGATAGGGACTGTGTACACATATAAAATACTAAATCAACATGTCTTCAAAGAGTAAGATATGGTGAAGCATAGCACATCATGCTAATTGTGACAAGAAAGGCACATGAGGGAGAAGTTAGGCCGTATTTGCCTAGACAAGGTGATGGTTTGTACGATTTGGTCAAGACTGACTAGGAAGATGAAAGTAGATGACTTGTACTTACTAACGAGACAATTGAGAATGTTAGTAAGTTCCCTTATTGGGTAATTTCTAAGAGGAAGAAAACAACTCATGAAAGTGATGTCATGTCAAGAGCACCAACCGAGAACAAAAGCTAGTGCGGAGGATGTTCGTGAAATTCACCCCCGGAGAATAAGGTTCAACAAATGAAGGGAAAATTTCCAACGAGGCAGTGGGAATGAAGTTGACTGTTCCCGCCAACCATCGAAGGCAAGATTAAACAAGGTAATGAATAGATATGAGCAAGTCGTGGGATTGAGGCGAATCATGCTCACTAGTCAAGAAGGCAAAGTGAAACAAGGCAATGGAAAGATGCACCGAAATAGTGGAAATAGAATCGATCACTTCCACATACGCAAATGAAAGGATGTGAATAAGCAGTGGGTAGCGGTTGGCTACCCCCATGACTCAAGAAAGACAAGGTGATACATGACAGCCAATGGATCGGCTCCATTGCCTCTGGAGTGATGAGTGATTGTCCATAGTAGCAAGACCCAGAAGGACTTGGGCACAAGACCTTTGATGGACTAGAGGTAGAGGAAAGTCCTCCGAAGGAATGGAGGCATGCTCGGCGTCTGTCGGCCATGGGAGTTCAGTATACGGAGGAGCGGCACGGCGACAGCAGGAGTAAGTCCTCGGAAGGACTGCGAGGCTGCCCCGATGGATAGGGGATGCCAGGCGGCACTACGGTGCTCCAACCCAAATGCGTGGCGGGAAGGCGTGCGAGGGAGGCTTTGGTGGCTTCAGCTCAAAACCACCACCCAAGCTACAAAAGCCTTAGTGAGTTGGGCCACGACTCGCTAAGATAGAGGAGATGGGCCAAATCCGGCCCAGGCAGAGAGTTCCTAAAGTTTCCCAGTTTCTGACTTAAAAACCGGGGGCGGATCGCGGATTGGACTACTGGCCACATGGAGAACATCCGAGGATTGCGTATAACTTACGAAGATCAAGACTTCATCGTGGTCGTCCGTCCCGAAATATCCTGTAATCTTTCGTTTGAGTCCTTAAGGTTTGTCTAGCTGTAGGGACCTAAGTGACTGTCTAAATAGCACTCGGGTATAAATAGGTCCAAGGCAGGTCATTAGTGGTGACTCTTGGCTGCTAGGATTAGTCTTTACTTGTTGATTTTCGTCCTTAAGCTTTGAGCTCCATTGTTAGGGAGGTTAGAGTAGGATTTAGCCTCCTAATCTTGAGGGAAGGTGAGGGTGGTTGCTTGGGACGAATTTCTGCTTGTATGCTGAATCTTTGGACCCATCTTGGGCATTTAATCGAAGCAAATTCGTGCAGCAACCTTGTGTTCTTCTCCTCCCCCTCTCTCTTTGTTTTTTTGGTTCAATCCTTGGCTTTTGGGTGTTTTTGTTGGTCAAGCTTGAATCCCTTTCCTTGCTGATGTTCTGGACTTGCTAGGACATGGAGATCATGACTTAGTTCATCTCAATCCTGCTGGATTGCCAAGAGCAAGCCTCTTGTGGGTTTTCCCATTTCTTGTCCAAGGATTGCCATTTCACGAGATCTGAAATTCCCGCTGATTCTGTGTTCACTTTGAGTTGATCTTTTGGGAAAAGCTTTGGAATAGGGTCCAGATAGCATGTGCAAAATTTTGTGAAGTTTGGACAAGGTTTGATCTAGTTTGGGTTTGAAAACGCCCTTTCTGCGACTTTACCGGACAATCTGGCAGAGGCCACCGGACAGTCCGGTTCCACCGGATAGTCCGGCAGCACCCACCGGACAGTCCGGCGTGAGGTGGTGTCCAGGCCTTGCCACCGAACAGTCCGGCAGCAGGCACCGGATAGTCCGGTCCCACCGGACAGTCCGGTCCTGCCAGGGAGCTGCTGTGTTCTTCCTAGTTTGATTTTTTCGCTGTGTTTCTGCTTTGGTTATGTGCATTCCCCACTGTAAGACCATTCTCTTTGCTTATTGTCAGTCAGTGAGACGCACCTTGGTGCGGTGAGTGTCGTGTGGCGGGATTTGCATTGTTTCATTGCCTCGATGCCATTCTTGGCGGGATGTTGAGTTTTCCCGCATTGGTGCGTATCCTTTCAGTAGACGGCACCCTTGCGCTGCTAGGCACGTATCTATTCAGTGGATGGTGCCTAGCTCTATTTCTTTTGAGCTTTGCAGAGCATTTTCTTGGGGGTTGTGTTTTTGAGTTTTCAAGTGCCCCTATTCACCCCCCTCTAGTCGCATGTCTCGGTCCTACAAAGTGTTGGGTGTTGGTTTTGTAGCGCTTTCTGGCAAGCTTTCCCTGAGAGAAGTTGCTTTGGTGAAAATTTGGGGTTCAATTTGGTTTCTGTTTCACAACTTCTCAAGGAAGGGTATGAGGTTCGCTTTAAGGAGGGTTCTTCTCGTGTGCTTGATGCTATGGAAAATCTTGTTTGTCAGATTTTGCCCTATGGGCATGTTTTTAAGGTTGACCTTTCATCTGTTTCTGGCTCTCCTCGATGTTTGGTAGCTGGTCCTTCTGCTGATATTCGGAAGTGGCATAGGAGGCTTGGCCATTTGAGTTTTGATCTGCTAGCCAGGTTGAGCTCGATGGGTCTGATCCGTGGATTGCCCAATTTGAAAGCAGAAAAGGATTTAGTGTGCCACCCCTGTCGTCATGGCAAGATGCTTGCTGCTTCTCATGCACCTGTCAATCAGGTGATGACCTATTACCTGGGTGAGCTACTGCATATGGACACGGTTGGTCCTGCTCGGGTATAGTTGGTCAGTGGGAAGTGGTATGTGCTTGTGGTAGTAGACGACTTTTCTCGCTTTTCATGGGTGTTCTTCATGGAATTCAAAGATGAGGCATTTGGTTTTGTTCAGGATCTGGTCTTCAGGTTAAGGAATGAGAGTCATAAGGCCATGAGGGCTATCCGCAGCGACAATGGCAGAGAATTCCGTAACTCTCGTTTCGAAATCTTTTGTCGTGACCTAGGTCTTGATCACCAATTCTCGTCTCCTTACACCCCACCTCAGAACGGTGTCGTGGAACGAAAGAACTACGCACTTGTTGAGATGGCACGGACGATGCTTGATGAGCATAGGACTCCGCGACGCTTTTGGGCTGAGGCTATGAATATGGCCTGTTACATTGCCAACCGCATCTTCCTACGAGCTTTCTTAGTGAAGACTTCGTACGAGCTACGGTTTGGTAGGTAGCCTAGCGTCAAGCACCTGCGTGCACTTGGCTGCACATGCTTTGTGCTAAAAAAGGGGGGGCATTTGGACAAATTTGAATCTCGCTGTTTGGATGGTATTTTCCTTGGGTACGCCTCTAACTCTAGGGCATATAGAGTATGGATCCTTGATACCAAACAAGTGGTTAAGACCTGTGAAGTTTCCCTTGATGAATCTATGCCTTGCACAACCCCTGCTTTTGAGCTTTCAGGTGAGGATGAGGAAGGCGCTCCCATCTTTGAAGATGAGGAAGGCGAAGTAGATGCTGGTGATGCAGGAGCCACTACACTGGCTGCAGGTCCTGCCCCCTCTGCTACGAGCTCTGAAGATGGAGGAGGACCCTTGCCTACGGCTTCCTCCTCGCTCTCCTGATTGCAAGCTCGAGCAGAGGCTGGCCCCACTGAGGACGCACGGGAGGTGACCTCCGAGATTGTTCCATCTCGGCAGGTCCAGCGGGATCACCCTCCTGATAGGATGATTAGAGATCTACACCAGCATGTCACACGCTCACCGGTTAACTCTCTAGCCTTCTTCTGCCACTCTGCATTTGTTGCTTCTTTCGAACCCTGGGATGTGTCACATGCATTATCTGATCCTAGTTGGGTGAATGCCATGCATGAGGAGTTGGAGAACTTTCAGAGAAACCATGTCTACGATTTAGTTGAACCTCCACCAAACTGCCACCCTATAGGAACCAAGTGGCTCTTCAAGAACAAACAGGGTGAGGATGGGATGGTTGTGAGGAACTAAGTGAGATTGGTTGCCCAGGGTTTCTGTCAGATGGAGGGGATAGATTATGAGACTTTTGCTCCTGTAGCTCATTTAGAGGCCATTAGAATCCTGCTTGCCTTTGCTGCCTCTAAAGGGTTCAAACTGCAGCAGATGGATGTCAAGTCAGCCTTCCTAAATGGTTACATAGAGGAAGAGGTATGTAACTCCTAATGCAATGGATTTCAACCAACTCCTAATGCGGATGCGTAATCATGCAGCAATCCACATCATATTAGCTCGGAGAATCATGGTCCTACCTACCTTTGCTTATGTTTCATAAAACCAACAAACTAAACTACGTTAGTTTGCCGGGTTGTGGCGCTTTGCCTCAGGTAACCCCTTGATCACTTGGGCTGCTCCTCACAAAAATCAGCAAAGCAAGTAAATTAATTTGATAGTATTCCCATTTTCCCATGTTTATTTGAACTCATTTTCAGATGCAAGACACCACAGCAATAATAAAATCACTAATAATACTTTGTAGAACCTAAACTTAACCATTAAGCACCATGATTTTTCTCAAAATTTATTTTGCACCATAAAGTTACTTTTTCTTATTATTCATTTTAACAAACAATTATTTGTCTATTTCAAAACAGCATCCAAAACTTACATGCAGAACTTGAAACTTTACAAATGGACCAAATATGCAACATAGAGCATCTACCAATTTCAGTGGAATATTTGGAGCACTTTTGATGTAGCAAATATTTGTACTCTTATAAAATGCACAAAATACATGCATGAGGGCAAAACAGTAATTTAACAGTAAGTGCTAGGGTTACCAAAATCACAGCAGAGCCTATATATCATCTACATGCTGCTGTCAAGATTTCACAATTTTTGTATTCCATTTAGTCCATTTCTAGCATTTATTTTCTTTTACTTAAGATGCAATAAACCAGGGGTAAAACAGTCTTTTCACACTCAACCATCATACCCATTCTGTAGATCTAGTAAATAGAAACGCAAAGCAACTGAGTTTGCATTTTTAGTATTTTTATTCTATTTTTTATGAATTTTCAAAGTTCTCAGCTCATGGAAACTCAATACATCAAAAACCATCACAGCGAGTGACCTAAACGTGAATATCTATAGACTTCAGGGGCTAGCTCATAAGAATCCTAAGACACAGTACACAGCACCTCGAATGGAGTCATAAAAATTACCAAAACGCGGGGCTAAAATGCAAAGTCGCAGATTCTTCTTCTTCCTTCGGACAGCGCGCAAGGAGGGAAATGGAGGGGCTGCACCGGTGCGAGGAGGCAGCGGGGTCGTAGGAGGATGGCCAGCGGGCATGTTCCCGGCCGAGGGAATCCTTCTTCCCAAGATCCGGATGCCCCGGGAAGACGGGAGACGCGGAGAACGCGCCGTGAACCGAGACGGGCGCCGGCAAGCTGGAGACCGATGGCTTGGCTTGATCTGAGCGGATAGGCGGGAAGCGGGCACCTGATGCGCGAGGAAGGTGGGCCTGACCAAGACGCGTCCACCGGAGCTTGCCGCGGCTCTAATGGCAGCCATGGCGGGCTGTCCGCGAGCTCAGGGCGAGCATCTCTGGATGAATAGAGCAAGGCCGAGCGGGTGAAGGCGAGTGGGGCGAGTGCAGGAGGCCGGGATCGCGTCCAGGTGAAGCCGGGGCGAGGGCAGCGTGGGTAGGGAGCGGGACAGCGACGCCGGTGACCGGCGCCCGCATGCCGGTCGCGTTCTGGGCGCGGCTAGGCGTCCGGCGCGGGTGGGACCCACATGTAAGCCGCTCCGGGGAGAAAAAGAAAAAGAAAAATGAAGAATCCCTGTTTGACTGCAGAAATACTCGTTTGAAACCCCCATTTTTAAGAAACCAAATGGCTGAATTTGAT
This sequence comes from Paspalum vaginatum, assembly GCA_030272315.1. Taxonomy (NCBI): domain Eukaryota; kingdom Viridiplantae; phylum Streptophyta; class Magnoliopsida; order Poales; family Poaceae; genus Paspalum; species Paspalum vaginatum. The sequence goes on along the minus strand of CM059019.1, from coordinate 10,949,628 downwards.
CAAACTGAAAATACAAAAAATGTTGTAAATTTGATACCCTACAACTTTGTTATACACTTCTATACTATGTTATGTATACAAATATGGTTTAAATTTGAATTTAACTTGTTGACCCTGGTTTGATCAAGTGAAACTCTCAGCTTAGAAGTTATAAAAGTCTATTTTAGGGTCACTTTCAAACAAGGAGTTTTATACTGAAGTTGTTTACAATTTCATGCTCTGCAACTTTCCTAAATAAATTTTTGCATGATTATGATTTTTTTTGTTCAAAATTTAAAATTTTCATCCTAGGTATAGTTTGGCAGATTTCACTAGAAAACAGAAAATGATCTAAAACACCATGCAAACCTTTATGCATGTGAACACACAAATACCAAAGTTGTTCATCATGAAATTGTAGATCTAAAACACCATGCAAACCTTTATGCATGTGAACACACAAATACCAAAGTTGTTCATCATAAAATTATATACAAGTTTGGTATATAAGCTTTCATCCAGTTAAACACAGATTTTGGAATACAAACTCAAATATATTCAGAGGTTTGGCAAGACAACTGGTTTATTTTATGTAGAGCCTTTTTGTTTTCAACGTTTAGGAGTATCAAATGGAGTTCAGTCAGATCAAGGTCCAATGCTTTTGAAAGGTGATGAGTTTAATTTCATTTCATAGAATAAAAGATTTTCAAGTCGTATAGTGAAATTGATAATAATTTCAGAATGAAACTTGGGGACAGGATGAAAATCTAGACTTAAGAATTACTCTAAGTATAAACTAGCTTGAGCTAATTTCGAGAGATATTTGGGACAAATTAAGATAGTTACTTGACAATTTTTGAGGATGGTCACAACGGCGAAGGAGAAGACTATTTCCTGAACTAGAGTTCTTGTATTTGATGTTTTGTACGAAAACTTTTGGGTGTTGATTTATTCAACCAAGTAATGTGCGGTTTTGTATTTTGAATAAGAAAAATTTTGACTTAGTGTTTTCTCCACCTAGTCCTCATTAGTCTCTAAGCATAATTAAGTACAAATCCATGATTAACACAAATATAATTGTGTATCAAGACTCATCACACTCACGCTTGAGTTGGCACTTGAAAAACTACTAGCGACGACGCGCGCATCTCATTGTATGCACGGTGCTCTTCGGCAGGAGCTGTGACCTTCAGCAGTGGACGGAAACGCACGATCCATCCACCCTACCTATTTTTCTCTTTTGTTGACGTTGTTGGCCACATTTTAATATAATGTGGTCCGGGCCTGGCTTACTGCACGACCGGTCACTCGTGGCTATTTTGCATGTCTAAAGACACTGGTGCACCACATAACACACCATTGTTTGTTAGAATATGTCAGCACACTGCATTCTAGAATGCAGACGCTGCCACTTCCTAGTAGTTTGGCATCCCAATTCCGGTGTTTGGTTCAAAAAAAATAAGAGACCAGTTCTAGAACAAAATTCTCTCTAGGTTCAGGATGGCCACGTCCTGAAAAATTTGGGAACGCAATCGTTCCATTCGAAACTTAAGATTGACAATGGGCCTGAGCTCGGTATCAGGAACAGAACCATTCCATCTGTAGAATCTACAGCAGAACCGTTCCATCCGTAGAATCCGAGATGAACCATTCCATTTCAATTCGCTCTCCAACCAAAAAAAAGAAAGGCAAAAAAGCTGCTACGGGGTTAACACATGGCAGACGAAAGCCAGCACCATAAGCTTCCTAATGATACACGTGTACAAACATATAATGATACATATGTATGGATATATTAAAATTTGCTTTTGTGCCCATCTGTCAGCTTGAACAACAATATCTTAATATAGCACCATAAGCTTCCTAATGCTACATGTGTACATACATATAATGACACATAGGTATGGATATCTTAAAATTTCCTTGTGTGCCCATCTATTATCTTGAACTACAATATCTTAATATATTATACTATTGAACGAATATAGCAAATTGTAAATATAATTCATTCAATTCTAAGTTTACTTGCCTCGCTGTACATACTGTGCACATCGAGCATCATTCACTAAATCCATGCATCATAAAAAAAATCTGCATAGCAATCAAAACATAATTAAGAATATTACACCAGCTATGTTACAATTGCACAATAAAAACAACCCAACATGAAGTGTTTTTAGCTAAAATATGGATATTTGCAATATGTATTACCTACTTAATGCTTCATCGTACTGTAAATTATATTTATAGCTTCATCATACTGTAAATTATATTTATATTTTTCAGTAATGAGCATAATAAATATCATATTTGCTTCTCTGTACATACTGTACTTCATATATTGGTATTCATGTTCAATATTTCGTAGCACTAAAAAAATAAAAAGGTAGATTAGATAAGATTGAAGAACTGGTTACTGTATTTACTAACACTACTACATGTTGCGTGATGAAAACGAAGGCAACAAGTCAAAACGAATACAAAATTACTCAATTTACATTGCCTAATGAACTAAACTATTTCGCCTATTCAGCAGTATATTTTTGCCTAGTTGAAAAATATATTATTACCTAATGAAGTATTATATTATTTTATCTCATCATAAGTCACAACTATGCTTACCGAATAATGAAATGAGATTAAATTAGAAGAGTGTAATCCTTAGTACATTGTTATTGCCTAGTATAAAGCGGTCACCTTTTCACAATTATTTTCTTGTACGGGGCAAAAAAAGAAATATTATAACACATAATTACATAAATAAGAAATGCAAAAGAATATTAAATAAGACTATTGATTTCCCTAATTGAGAACCTAATTGTTGCCCATACAATAATATTTTGCCCATGCCTTACTAAAAGCATATTGTTGCCTAATTAAAAACATATCATTGCCTACTGAATTGTGTTATTTTATCCTACAATAACTGCTTAAGCATAACTGAAAAAACAATATAGCTAAACTAAAACCGTATTAAGAGAAAAATGGCTAAAAAATCACAGAAAAATGGACCAAAAGTACGAGTGAAGCCCAAATCTCTACAAAACTCCTAGTACCCACCAAAACATTTAATCTATGAAGTCTGAACAAAACATGGAGTCAACCATTGTACATTGAAAGTACGTGGTGATGTGAACATGTCAAGGATGCATAGGCCTAATGCCCAAGAGAAGATAAAGTTTGAAACCCAATCCAAGTTGAGATCCAATTTACTCGCGAGGCCGGTTCGGACTGCAGGAGCAGACCTCACGAAAACGGATGCCCAGGCCACGTACGGGCTCCATTTTGGAGATTCTGCATATCATTGGAAAGAAAAGGAGATAAAGTTTTCAACCCTCACGGCCCGCTGGCCCTGTACGCCCCCAAGACCTCTCTCTTGTATATATTCTTGTGCCGTCGTTAGAGTAGATGGGTTTTGCTTAGGTTATTCTATCATGAACAGTTTTGCCATCATTGGTTTGTGAAACCCCAACTTGTGCAAAAGATTAATCTTCATTGCGTTTATTCCTCGTTTTTTCTTGTGTTCTCTCAGTTGCATTGCAAGAACGATAGCCTTCTTGGCGAGGTCGATTGTACGCGTAACGCGGTCAATAACCATCGGAGCAGTGGTGTAGTGATTAAGTCCACAGAAAGCCAAAAAATTTAGGGTTTGTAGTTCATATTGTCCTATCACCACGTTTAGCCTTTGCATAATTTGACTTTAGAGTCCGTATCTTTGAGTTTGTTTCCATGGTCATAGTCTTGTTGCTAATTTAGATTGGGTTCTTAGATTAGTTTGAGTTTTACATCGTGACATCGTGTCCATTTCCATCCCATAACCCCTTGTAGATCGGTTTTGTCTCTGTCTAATTTGGTATTTTGATGATATCTCCCACATATGAACTCAAAATTTAGTGTTCTAGTACTTTCTTTCTGGAAAGCTTATGAATCTATATACAACATTGTCAATTGTGAGATTTCCATTAAACGTGGTTATCAAAGTGTAATATCTGTTTGTTAACCGAAAAGACACTAGGGGAGGTCCCCACACTGAAAAACGGCTTTTATTAAGGTGGTAAAGGTTCAGGAATACTTACAACAAAGACTCACTACCACTCGCACAAAAAAAGAGAATAACAAGAAGCCTAACACATAGGAAAGGCAAAGAAGCTAAAGAGCCAGTCCAAATTACAGCGAATTTAGACATGATACAAGTAATTGTCTATGAGATTCCTTGACTCTGATGCTTTGCAAGAAAGCCTCATCCTTGAAACGTCAGAGCCAGAGCCTTACTGAGGGATGTAGGACTGAGATGTGCAACTAGAGGAGGGGTGAATAGGTGCACTTGAAAACTCAAAATCACGACCCCCAAAACTGGTGCTTGACAGAGAAACTAGACACCATCCACTGAATAGATACATGTCCAGCAGCCCAAAGGTGCCGTCCACTGAAAGGATACGCACCTAGTGCGAAAGCAACAAGCAACACATCAAACACAAGATTGCAAGGCACTGAGGCAACGGAACTTGCAAATCCGCCACACGACTCTCACCGCACCGAAGTGCAACTCACTAACTTACAGCAAGTAAAGAGAATGGTCAGACAGTGGGGAATGCAAATCCGAAGCAAAAACACAAGGACGAAGCAAAGCACTCAAAGCAAAAGCCTCCAAACAACACAAAAGGAACCACCAAGCGATCACCAAGGCCTCTTAGCAAATAATGTGCTAAAGACCTTAAGAATGATCCTAGGCACCCCCAAAACTACCTAGAACAAGCCACAACCCTTAGGAACAACTTAAACCAAATCTGAGGGCAAAACTACTGCAACCACCGGGCTGTCTGACATGCCCTACCGGATAGTCCGATAGGGGATTTTCAGACAGACAGGGCTGCAAAGAAAATTGCCAAAACCCAATCAAACTGGCTCCAAAACCACTGGCTGAGGAAAACATGGGGAACAACATACAAAAAATTCAGCCCATTTGGAGACTATTAGGTCCACTAGACTATCCGGTGAATTTGCACCGGACTGTCCGGTGAGCCCAGAAAATAGCGTCAGATTTTGAGCTTGCAAACCATAAACTTGACCAAACCATCTCGGATCTTCACAAAATTTTGCATAGGCTATCCTAGCACTATTCCAAAGCTATTACCATAAGATCTACTCAAAAAGATCAAGGGATTAGCGGGAATTTCAGATCTCGTGAAGAGGGGAAAATTTGGGCAAGAAAGGGGAAAACTCAAGGAGAACTTGCTCGTGGCAATCCTGTAGGATTGAGATGAACTAGGTCATGATCTCTATGTCCTAGCAAGTCCAAAAGAGCCAAAAGAATAGGATTAACTCGTGGGCAAAGCAAAACCCCAAAAGCCTTTGAGGTTCATCCAAAATCCAACTAGAGAAGGGGGAAGGAAATGGCTGCACACATGAGCATGAATTGGGGATGAATCTTCCCTTGATTAGAAGTGGAAATCAGTTTACAAGGGGTTCCTCATAGCCTACCACCCTTCATCCTCCCACTAATGCAAAGTACTAGACTAGAGGACTCTCAAATCCTAGATTAGCACCCGATTTGCTCTCTAAGCTCTTGGCTGGTTGGAAACTAAGCCTAGGGTTTCTAGAGGTGGAAGAGTCACCTAAATGACCAGCCTCTTAGGAATATATAGCCCAGGCCTAACTGACACAGTTTACACTAAGACCCCTATATTATAGAAACTCCTGTAGGGGCCAAACTGGAAAAGACTCAACTATCTCAGGGATGGATGACTGCGATGGTGTCTTGATCTTCTTCGGATGCACGCTAAGTCTGGGATGATGTGCATGTGGCTAGTAATCCAAATCTACTGATCGACCCCTTGTTTTGAAGTCAAAAATGGGGAAACTTTAAGGTTTCCTTCCTCGGCCTAAAATGCCCACTCCACTCTATCTCAGCGAGAATGAGTCCATTCGTCGAGTCTGGTAACTTGGTGGTAGGGTGGTGGATTTGAGCGAATCCGCCAATGCCCTTTCCTATCTTCACACCATGTACTCGGGTTGGGGCATCCAGGTGGCGCCAGGCATCCCCAGTCCATTGGGGTCGCCTCGCAGTCCTTCGGAGATCTTATTGCGGCCATCACTGTGCTGCTCCTCTGTTTACCGAACTCCCATGGCCGACCGAGGTCAACCATGCCTCCAGTCATTCAGAGGACTTCCATTTACCTCCTGTCCATCAGAGGGCCTCCTGTCCTTCGGAGGTCTTGTGCCCAAGTCCTTCTGGGTCTTTGGCTTCTATTGACAATCACTCATCACTCCAGAGGCAATAGAGCCCCATTGGCTCTCAATGTCCTCCTTGCTGAGTTCATTGTCAACACCTTCTACCTGTAACCTAGAATAGAACAAAGATAAGAAAAAACAAGCGTAAAACCGAAAAGAAAGAAGAAAAGAAGAAAGTTGCTCAAAATGCCCAAAAGCCAAACACAAGCAGAGAAGGGAAAATTGAGACAACAAAAAACAAAGCCAAAGATCGACCCACAAAGACAAGGAAAACCGCTCAACGAAGTCGATCAAACTAAAGCACGACCCTTCAAGAAAGTGGCAAACCGGCTCAACACAGTCATGCTTAGACAAAGCATTGGCTCCCCATAAAGAGGCAAAAAGCTCAACGCACCGATGCAAGAGTATGCTAAAAGTTCAAACTCCCTGAATGCACAGCTCCCCCTCAACTAGATCTCTCCAAAATTCTCCCCTTTGCTCTATGAACTCCCTCTAGGAGCAACAATCTCTCCTCCTTGTTGACAAGTGGGCTCTACTCAATACATATGAAATGCACAAATAACTAATTACAATTGATCCAAAATAGATTGAGAATATACAGGTGCCTGCCTTGTGGTACGAAAGACGGAGCGACACTCATGGGCTCCGGTGTGGGTTCAAGCTCCACTTGAGTCACCGGCACATTCTCTACACGAGTGCATATGATGCCAAATATAAGAACAATGCCATGCTCATGATATGAAATGATATGACATGAAGAAATCATGAACTATGCATTTTTAATGAACACAAGATAAATAACCCCATTGTTCTTGCATCGCTTAGAGCATAGAAATCTTTAGTCATGACAGTTCAATATTAAACCACACCTAAACATATGTGAGGCTACCTAGATATTGCCACTCCAAGTTAATAGCATGATAAATCATCCCTGCATCGCATCTACATCACCATGCTAGGGTTAGAAATCCCCAAAGTAACATGAACATGAGAGCATTCATCCTCACCAAGAACCACACACAAGAACACAATGTAGCTCATGCTACCCATGAAATCGGGCATACCAAGTGTGAGGGAAGTGTTCCAAGCAACCCCTTCGTGAAGGAAATCGAGAGGATGAGAGATCGGGCTTCGAGCTTGTTCTTGACCCAGAGAAGAAAACCATGGGAGAGAAGGGGATTAGGGTTTCCCAAAATGGAAACGTGGAGAAAAAGCAAGCGGATTGAGGGAGGAGTACCTAGAGGAGAGGGGAGAGGGCTTCCATGGTCCTCATTGGCCTCTAATGGTGGATCTTGAGAGAGAAGAACTAGAGGAGAGTCTTCTTCCTCCTTGGGTGTCGAGAGTGAGAGGAAGGGGACTAAATGAGGGAGATAGGGGGCTAAATACCCCTAACCTTGGGTTATTGGGACGAAGGGTCACACGCACCCCCTCCACCCTCACGCATGCGCGATAGCATGGCAAAACTGTGCCAGCGCGACGGTCGCGGACTGTCCGCACTTAAACCGCGGACAGTCCGCCGTGGAGAAAATCATCGGGGTCAGGGACGGTCCAGTAATCTGTTGGTTTGATAGGGTGAACTGCGGACAGTCCGGTCTATGGTCCCAGACAGCCCACCATTGACAGCCCAAAATTACACAGAAATAGCCCCCACTCTGCATTTCTCTGAGGTTAACACTGCGGACAGTCCGCCGTTATAATCCAAACACCAAAAGTTTCTAACTAGCTTCTGGTCGACTCCCAGGCACCACTGCGGACAGTCTGCCCCCAGGGCTCGGACAGTCCGCCGTTGCCAGCTGAAACCAACAGAACCTCCAGCCGGTTCTGCGACCTTTCTAGTTAGAACTGCGGGCAGTCTGGCGTCAAACCCCGGACAGTCCGTGGTTAACGATTTCAATAAGAATGATAACTGTCCTCACACAAGTATTTTGAATCTAGTTTCTTGTCAACATTCAAACAATGACTGTTAATGCGGATGATGAATGAAATGATGCTTATGTGTGCTCAAAGTGTCATTAGTTCACTTAGGCCGTTACACCAACCAACAGGAGCGGCCCATCCTCGCACTCGCGCTACCGTGGCAGCCGCAGCCACGGCCGCCGCGGAGTCTGCCGTTGGACGCTGACACCTAGGCCACCATCGCCGACCGCCTAGAGCGGCCATCCCCACGCTCACACTACCCTGCTGTGCAGTCTGCACTGTGGCAGGTGGGGCGAGGAGGCGGTGAGCGGTAGGGGTGGGGAGTGGCTGCGCACGGTGAGCAGGTGGCCACGACTGGCGGGGCGGCGAGCAGGCGACGACGCCTGGCGGAGTGGCGGCGCCGGGCGGGGGAGCGGGCCTGCAACGCATCGCCCTCATCTTTGTCCACGGACGGAAGCGGGGCTCGTCGCCGTCCCGGCGCAGCTGCTGGAGGAGCGGCGGCCAGCGACCCTTAGCCTTGCCATGTCCAATGGACGGTTCAAAGAAATTAGACATCCCGCTGCTGTAGTTTAGTCTATGTTAGCGGATCTCATTCCGTAAAACAGATAGATCACCTCCTTTCAACGAAAATGTGTCTTTTTTAGTTTGGAATCTGAAAGCTACCTGTAGCCTCATGCTTGAGTTGGTACTTGAAAATCTACTAGCGACGACGCGCGCATCTCATTGTATGCACGGTGCTCTTCGTCAGGAGCTGTGACCTTCAACAGTGGACGGAAACGCACGATCCATCCACCCTACCTATTTTTCTCTTTTGTTGACGTTGTTGGCCACATTTTAATATAATGTGGTCCATTTTTCTTCCCAAATTGACCAAATTTATTATAGGGTCCGGCTTACTGCACGACCGGTCACTCCTCGTGGCTATTTTGCATGTCACCACATAACACACCGTTGTTTATTAGAATATGTCAGCACACTGCATTCTAGAATGCAGACGCTGCCACTTCCCATTAGTTTGCGTCCCAATTCCGGTGTTTGGTTGAAAAAAAAAAGGACCAGTTCTAGAAAAAAATTTTCTCTAGATTCGGGATGGCCACGTCCTGAAAAATTTGGAAACGCAATCGTTCTAGTCGAAACATGAGACTGACAATGGGCCCGAGCTCGGTATTAGAAACGAAACCATTCCATCTCTAGAATCTACGGCACAACCGTTCCATCCGTAGAATCTGAGACGAACCATTCCACGTTTCAACCTGCTCTCCAACCAAAAAAAAAAAAGAAAGGCGAAAAAGCTGCTACGTGGTTAACACCTAGCGGACGAAAGCCATCACCATATGCTTCCTAATGATACACATGCACATACATATAATGGTACATATGTATGGATATCTTAAAATTTGCTTTTGTGCCCATCTGTTAGCCTAAACTACAATATCTTAATATATTATACTATTGAACAAATATAGCAAATTGTAAATATAATTCATTCAATTCCAAGTTTACTTGCCTCGCTGTACATATTGTGCACATCGAGCATCATTCGCTAAATCCATGCATCATAAAAAAAATCTGCATAACAATCAAAACATAATTAAGAATATAACACCAGCTATGTTAGAATTGCACCATAAAAACGACCCAACGTGAAGTGTTTTTAGCTAAAATATGGATATTTGCAATATGTATTACCTACTTAATGCTTCATCATACTGTAAATTATATTTATAGCTTCATCATACTGTAAATTATATTTATATTCTTGAGTAATGAGCATAATAAATATCATATTTGATTCTCTGTACATACTGTACTTCATATATTGGCATTCATGTTCAATATTTCGTACCACTAAAAAAAATCAAAAGGTATATTAGATAAAGTTGAAGAACTGGTTACTGTATTTACTAACACTACTACATGTTGCGTGATGAAAACGAAGGCAACAAGTGAAAACGAATACAAAATTACTCAATTTACATTGCCTAATGAACTACACTATTTCGCCTATTCAGTAGTATATTTTTGCCTAGTTGAAAAATATATTATTGCCTAATGAAGTATTATATTATTTTATCTCATCATAAGTCACAACTATGCTTACCGAATAATGAAATGAGATTAAATTAGAAGAGTGTAATCCTTAGTACATTGTTATTGCCTAGTATAAAACGGTCACCTTTTCACATTTATGTTCTTGTACGGGGCAAAAAAAAAGAAATATTATAACACATAATTACCTAAATAAGAAATACAAAAGAATATTAAATAAGACTATTGATTTCCCTAATTGAGAACCTAATTGTTGCCCATACAATAATATTTTGCCCATGCCTTACAAAAAGCATATTGTTGGCTAATTAAAAACATATCACTGCCTACTGAATGGTGTTATTTTATCCTACAATAACTGCTTAAGCATAACTGAAAAAACAATATAGCTAAACTAAAAACCGTATCAAGAGAAAAATGGCTAAAAATCACAGAAAAATGGACCAAAAGTACGAGTGAAGCCCAAATCTCTACAAAGCTCCTAGTACCCACCAAAACATTTAATCTATGAAGTCTGAACAAAACATGGAGTCAACCATTGTACGTTGAAACTACATGGTGATGAGAACATGTCAAGGATGTATAGGCCTAAGGCCTAAGAGAAGATGGAGTTTGAAGCCCAATCCAAGTTGAGATCCAATTTACTCGCGAGGCCGGTTCCGACTGCAGGAGCAGACCTCACGAAAACGGACGCCCAGACCACATACGGGCTCCATTTTGGACGTTCGACATATCATTGGAAAGCTAAGGAGATTAAGTTTCCAACCCACATGGTCCCACCTTTGAATTCTCTTGCAGTAAACAGTAATTGTCGAAACAACATGACGGACAGAATCTGCCAGGGTGCTGTTAGACCAGTTTTTAGGCCCGCTGGCCTTGTATGCCCCCTGGACCTCTCTCTTGTATATATTCTGTAGCCGTCATTAGAGTAGATGGGTTTTGCTTAGGTTATTCTATCATGAACAGTTTTGCCGTCATTGGTTTGTGAAATCCTAACTTCTGCAACTTGTGCACAAGATTAATCTTGATTGCGTTTATTCTTCGTTTTTTCTTGTGTTCTCTCGGTTGCATTGCAGGAACGATAGCCTTCTTGGCGAGGTCAATTGTACACGTAACGTGGTCGATAACCATTGGAGCAGTGATGTAGTGATTATGTCCATAACAAGCCAAAAAAAATTAGGGTTTGTAGTTCATCTAGTCCAATAACCACGTTTAGCCTTTGCATAATTTGGTTTTAGAATCCGCATCTTTGAGTTTGTATCCATGGTCATAGTCTTATTGCTAGTTTAGATTGGGTTCTTAGATTAGTTTGAGTTTTACATCGTGACATCGTGTCCGTTTCCATCCCATAACCCCGTGTAGATCGATTTTGTCTCTGTCTAGTTCGGTATTTTGATGATATCTCCCACATATGAACTCAATATTTAGTGTTCTAGTACTTTCTTTCTGGAAAGCTTATGAATCTATGCACAACATTGTCAATTGTAAGATTTGCAGAAAACGTGGTTATCATAGTGTAATATCTACTTTTTTTTTACCCGAAAAGACACTAGTGAAGGTCCCCACACTAAAAAATGGTTTTTATTAAGGCGGTAAAGGTTTAGGAATACATACAACAAAGACTCACCACCACTGGGCACAAAAAAAGAGAATAACAAGAACCTAACACATAGGAAAGGAAAGAAGCTAAAGAGCCCATTCAAATTACAGCGAATTTAGCCATGATACAAGTAATTGTCTACGAGATTCCTTGACTGTGATGCTTTGCAAGAAAGCCTCATCCTTGAAACATCAGAGCCAGAGCCTCACTGAGGGATGTAGGACTGTGAAAACTCAAAATCATGACCTGAACTAGACAACTCCCCCACAAAATATACCATGAAATGCAGGAAGTGTACGATAAACTAGCAACCTTATACGACTTGAGCAATCATCACCCTGCACCAAGCCCGATTCACATTAAAATTCTCGTAGCTCAACTCTTATCATTCTAAGATGTAATTAAATTAAATATAACTTCTAAAGCTTGCGAGAGATGGCGACCTTACCACCTCTCGACTTCTACCGGTGCTAAGCAATTCCTAAGCATTTAATTTGAGACAACAAGTGAGCACACCCAACTATAATTTGTTCTAAGTCTAAGGAATATGTCAAGTGGGCTTTACTCAATACATATGATATGCACAAATAACTAATTACAATTGATCCAAAATAGATTGAGTATATAGAGGTGCCTGCCCTGTGGTATGAAGGACGGAGCGTCACTCACGGGCTCCGGTGTGGGTTCAAGCTCCACTTGAGTCACCGGTGCATTCCCTACACGAGTGCATATGATGCCAAATATAAGAACAATGCCATGCTCATGATATCAAATGATATGACTGTTGGCGTCTCTTAGCCTTTACAGGTTTTACTCCGCAAGCGCACAGAGACCGCTGTAGCCTTTCACTCAGAGTACTCCGAGTATCGTAAATTTCCACAGGGAAGTGGTAGGCTCAAGAGTGTAATTGAATATACTCAAATGGAATAAACTGTAAACTTAGATAAATTATACCAACTAGCAGTACACATGGGTAAACGTGATACAGTCAGGTGTATTGGTGGAGAGGTAAGTTTATCAAAGCTTTCCGTTGGAAGGTATAGTTGCCTGGGAGGACAACGAGTGAGATAAAGTCACCAAACTCTAATCTAATCGGCTGCTAAGGTTATCCGTGTCTAAACAAGATATTCAAATAAACAAGTCAGGGTCTTGCGTCAAGCGAAATTCTAGAGTCTCGAGGGTACCAGGGGAAGATAGTTGGTCCCGAAGGAGAGTTTAGCTAACACCTACGGGCCTCCCGAACGACGGGCTTGGACTACACAGGCACACCACACACTGTCACCGACTGGGGTTACCAAGCAAAGCTGCGTGGAGAGGATGGCAGCTATAAACGTGTTCAAGCGGAGCTTGAACAATGATAGATCGTCCTTGATCACAGGAGAGGATCTAGCCAGAGCCTAGCGTCTAAGTCTAGGGTTGAGATATAGCATCGGCAAGAATAACAAGAATTGAATAACTGAATAAAACACAACCTAAGCCTAGCAAGTGTGCAAAGGAAGGTACACCACACTTGCAGGAGATAGTTAGAGTAAAATATAACTGAAATTATATTGAAGATAATCAGAATCCAAAGATACAAGGCTTTACTACAAACTCGAAGATAACTCCGGAGACTCCGAGGCAAAGCTCAACTCAACTCTAACTCCCAGGACTATCCTAACTACTTAGAGAATAGTGTAGCACTCTAGGATAGAACTTGAACTCAACTCCACTCCACTCCACACTTTACAAATGAGCTCTCGAGGTCTATTTATAGCCTAGAAAGTGAGGGGGGTATTTGTAGGTGTGCTAGGTCGGCAAAGGGGGTAGGTCGGTGGCCGGACGGCCACCCTACATGGCCGGGCGGCCACTTGATACACCGCCTTTGATGATCCAACGCTTGATATTGCTCCCCTAGGTTAGTTGGCAATTGAAACGGTTATTGCACGTGAAAAATGCTCCGAGGGATGGCCAGGAGGCCACAGCACATGGCCGGGCGGCCACAGTGTCTTTCACCAATTTGATGCATGTTGTTCCCCTCAGATCCTTGACATCATCAATCCTTGTGCTAACATCTTTTGACTCATGGATATATTGGATGCTCTCATGTATGGTTGGACTTTCACCACTTTGTGTTTGTTTGTGCGTAGGATCGATGATGTGGCAACCTGGGTAGTTAGGAGGCCAGACCACATGGTGAGGTGGCTCTACATGGCTGAGGGGTGGCCGGGCGGCCACACCCTATGGCCGGGCGGCCACCCTACATGGCCGAGGAGCCATGCCATTGCACTAATGTTACTCATCCTTGGTTTTTGCTGTATTTCCAACCATTTTGTGTGCATTTTAGTACCTGCATCCAAATATTCATGTACATCTTGTGGAACTCATTAGTAGCAAGGTTAGTCCATCATTATTCACTTGTTTTGCTTCATTTGGTGGATAATTGACGGTTGATATCGTGATATTACGACCGTCAACACCCCCCCAAGCTTAAACTTTTGCTCGTCCTCGAGCAAACCTAAGACTGAAAGTGGATTAGGAGTAGCTGCAATATCAAAGATGAAGGGAAATTCTTATATGCATCTCAATACTCAAACTTTTGCCCCAAGTAGTGAAATAATTAAAGTTTACCTCATGTCATACCTGTGGTGCATCTTTTTGCTTACCTTACCTTGGGCAGTTGAGAGATAGAACGACTTTCTTGCAGGAGTGACTCAAACTTGTTCTTTTTGGATGGTTTCCTCAGGTGCTTTCAAGATTTTTAAAACAAAAGAAGCTTCCCGAAGGATACTCACGATCGCTCAGAAGTGTTTCCTTATCAAGGGCCATGGTCTCTGCCAAAACCTTCCTACACTAAGGCCTTTGTGGAGCTTTAGGTGGGAGAGAATGTGGCACACTTAGAATGTTTATTTTGCTAAGTCAAAGATTGGACCAAAGAGTATACTTTATCATTTCTTCTGTTTGAACACTGGAGTATGAGTGGTGGTACAGAGTGTCTCCTTCTCTTGATTTTCATCCTTTGTAGCCTTTTGTGGATTTGGAGGGGATATTTTTGCCATGCTTGAACTTGCATGCTTTTCATTTTGCTGTGCATTTGCACGCATTTTTCTTTTTGCCATGCTTTTGCATGCATATTTTCTGGCTCCATACCCTTTGCTCCTTGAATTTTGAAGGCTTAAGGAATTTGAGAAGTATTTGGAGACTTTTTGGTCGATGCAAAGTCCGGAATGGATCACTTGCATTTTTGTACTCCAGATATCAACAGAGGATGATATTTCTACTCAAAGAGACTCAAAATTTGACAAAGCTCAAAACATTTCTAAGCAGCTCTATGTAGCGGGTTTGGAACATTAGAAGCATATTTGGCTCTGGTAGGAATTTTAGACCAAGGGGAGCTTTATTTTTTCCATTTTCAAAATAAAATCCCGAGATAGTCATCTTACTAGGAACATGAAAGAATCATCCAACATTTAAGTCATGTCATATCTCTCAACAACTTAGGCTAGTTATCACAAATTGCATCCACAAAGTAAAACTTTGGTTCACTTCTTTTTATTCACCATCATGAGACTAAGCTAAGCATAAGTTGTCATGCAAGAATTAAACCATTCACTTGATAGAGCAACTATTCATCATTTCCAAAATGAAGCTAGCAAGTGAATTTAATAGTTAAGCATAGGAGTTATTAGGATACAAACTTTTTTTTTAGAAAACTAGGACTAAAAGATACATAGGCACTACTCTCGTAAGTGGGTAGAAATGACGTTTGGTGGAACATAGCTGACTTGGGAAAAACACGGAGACGCACAAAGGAGTGGGCTGGCATATTTACCTTCCATTCGTTGGGTCTCTTCCCCAAGCTTCAACGAAACTCAGTTGGGGTAGAAACCTCTCCACTTGTAGTACATGAGGTTCTGCTCTTGCATGCGTTCTACCGTCGCCCTTGTTTCCAAGACCATGTTGTGGGTGGCTCCTTGCTGGTCTTGTATCTGGTAGAGGCTGTCCATCATCCCCAAGGTGCGGTGCTCTTGGAGATCCAATCTATCGAAGAGGGCGTTGAAGTTTCCTCCATAGCCTTTGTCAGTGTACCGTGCAGATCTGGATGGGCCTACACCATAACCATAAGACTGCTCACCTCCGACGTAGTTGTTCATTGGTGTCGAATGTATTGAGGGGACGACGGAGTCCCAAGATCTGTGCCACGAATCTCCCTGGCTCGTCTAGGCGGGTGTGCCTCCCTGGTGAGGGGGTCCAGCGCCTGGATGGGCCCAGGCAGGCTCGCCACCTGGCTCCTGTGCATCTTCGTGCGGCTTGCGGATTTGCTCTTCTGCTCATCATCGTTGGGCGCGAGTTCTAGCTACACAGTTAGTGTCCTCACAGAGTATAATTTGAACTGCGGTGCTGGGAGCGGCACCTCAACATTGCAACCTCTGTATGTCATGTAATATTTTCCCTGTGCGTCTTTCCTCAGGAAGTGTGCATGGATGAAGTGTGAATCTTTAACCACACGTGAGGGATCATTAGGCATGAAAGTAACAGTTGCATTTGTTAGCACTCCTAATCCATTGGCAATCCTAATCACAAATGAAGTGATAGGAATTGTAGAAACATTGGAAACTAGGCCTTGCTAATGGCGGATCATACTAACAATAGGTGCAAACTTTTTCTTCTTCCACATGGCATAAAGACACCTAATATCCTCTACTATGACACAGCGGGTATCCTCCCGCGGGAAAACGACCATGGTAAGCCAGCGGGCAAGAAACCGCATGGTAGGGTGTGTGATGCAAGTGATGCTCTTTTTCCTAGGAGGATTAGGACCAGCTAGCTCTTTCCAAAACTCTTGTGAATTAAAGCCAGTAGGATCCTCAGCCACAGAGCACTATGGTGAGAAGTCTAGCAAGTTGCTAAACTGGTACAGTGTAAGCTCATAGTCAGTATTGAAAAGGCGGAACCAGACAAATGTATTTTCCCTTCGAGTGTTGGTGCGGACCATCATGAGAAATTCCTTGGTGAGAAGGATGATCCCTCCTTCTGGGACTTCTGCAAAGTCAGTCCAGCCCACAGCCTGGAACACCTCATTGAACTCCTCCCTCATACCGGTGTCAATGAGGAGGTCCTCGTCGAAGTATTTGGTCAAGGCATAATTCTTTTGGTTCAAAAGCCTTAATGCCTTGGCCTCTTCTTGACCACGCGACACGAGTTGCGACTCGAGGATGAGTACGGGCTGGTGGATGGATGACGTCTGGATTTCTTTAGGCTCCTCTATGCTGATGGACATCCTCTCAGAGGCAGCATGCCGGCTAGCGGGGCCGGAGCCATCGGAAGACGACCAGCGAATGTGCTGTCCTGCCTTGGTAACATCCTTCTTTGCCTTCTTGAGCACGCCCTTCATCCTACAAGACAGAGCAACAAAAAAACACGATACCCGATGGACAGAGGACAATAAAGATTAGCGTTAGTGAGTTAGTCATATGAAATCAGCGTCCTTGTGGGGCAGAGCCTCCACAAAACGTTCTCATTTTTTTTTGCACAACTGAGAGAGAGTTTTGCCGGAATTTTGTTTGGCTAACCAAATTTTTATTCGGGCATTATTTTATTGAGCATGGAAACTTAGTTAAACACTAAATGGGAGACTAAAAAAGGGAGAGGAGAGTGCAACTGCGTTGCTGGTTGGTGCACTGAGCTACGATGCAAAGGGGAGTATTTATAGGCGAGTGGGAGCACTGGGGTGGCCGGGCGGCCAGGCTAGGTGGTTGGGCAACCAGCACTAGTGGCTGGACAGCCATGCCCAAGGCGCCAAACAACCCTGCATGCTTGTAGAGTGCAGAGGGGACGTGTGTGGTGTAGAAATTTTGGACAGTGGGTGTAGAGAGCAAAGGTGGGCAGCGAAAAGGAGTGAGTGGACGGCCATATGATGGTGTTTGGTGATCATTTTTCGTGTTGGAGCATTAGGGAGAACAGAGGGGCAAGGCATGCACCGAAAGCAAGAGCAAAATGGGCCGGGCGGCCACACGCCAAGACCGGGCGGCCATCAGCCGTGGCCGAGCGGCCATGCCTACATGCCTGGCGTGTTGAGTGAGCAGCAAGGGGTGGCCTAGGTGGCTATGATGCTCTTGCATCTTTCCTGCTTTGCTTTGGGAGAAGGTAAAGAAGGGTAAAGAGAAAAAGAAAAGGTAGGGAGAGGGAAAGAAAAGTGGAAGAGGGATGAGAGAGGGGGCAGCAGCTGCTGCCCGACTCCTGCTTTGCGCAAAGAAGAAAAAAAAGGAAGAGGGAGGCAGAGGGGTGGTCGGCCGGCAACATGATGTGGTCGGCCGGCCACTCTTTTTTTTCGAAAATGCAGAATTTTCAGGAAAATAGACTAAATGCAAAATTTAACTGAACCAAAATTAAACGTGCAGTGGAACGCGGGAATTAAAATTGGGCGAGAAAATTAAATATGCCGTCGATGGGTAGTGTGCCAATTTACCTTTTGGCGAGGGGAGCCCATGTCTTGCCCTTCGGGGTTGCATAGAAACTGTAGCTGGGGGCTGCCTTCCATTGTGTTCTATTTCCTCTGCTTCGCCTTGGGTTAGTCACATTATCCTCAACGCCGACCTTGTTCTCGGGTGCTGGTTGAGTTGGCCATTTTGGCGTAGTCAATTTGCTTTCAGCACCGTATCTCTTCTTAGGAGCTTTGCCTCCTGGTGCAGTTCTGGGCCTGTCGTACCTCATCTCTTGGCTTCTCGATCTTCTGCTTTGCACTGCCCTCTCATACTCTATTTGTTGAATCTCAGTCTCGATTTTCAATTTCTTCAGCATAAATGCCACGAGACTGTCTTCTTTCGAATTTTACTGATTGGTCCCGATCTTGACCTTGGGTTTATCTTTCTTGGCCTTGCACTTGAAATTTTTCACCTTGTTGCATTGTTCCACTTTTGGTTTGAAGGCAAATGTTTCCTTCTTGCCATTAATGTTCAGGTGAACCTTTCTTGCTCCGACGTCGATTGTTGCATCGGCGGTGCTCAAAAATGGTCGCCCAAGGATGAGCGGGGTTTTTGAGTCAATCTCCATATCTAGTACCACAAAGTCTACTGGTATGAGAAAATTCCAGATTCTCACTAGAACGTTCTTTATCACTCCTTCAGGGTAACGGACGGATTGATCCGCAAGCTGTAAACACATAGCTGTGGGAGCGAGTGCATCATGATTCAGCTTGTCGAAGATGACCTTCGGCATTACACTGACACTGGCTCCAAGGTCGCACAACGCTTGATCAAAGTGCTGGGTACCAATCGAGCATGAGATGGTAGGGCTTCCAGGGTCCTTTTTCTTGAGTATAGCTGCGCTACACTCTTCCATTAAGTGCACAATTTCCGTGGACGGTAGGGGTTTCTTGTTGTTGAGGATATCCTTTAAGTAGTTGGAATATGTTGGTACCTGCATAGCATCTAGCAGGGGTATGTTGACATATTACTTCTTAATGATCTCAACGAACTTATTGTATTGTTCGTCAGCGGCAGCCTTCTAGTTTCTTGGAGGAAATGGTAGCACCGTTGTGTCATAGAATTCATAGGGTAGATGTTTCGATGCTGGTTTCTCCTCCTCCTAGGTGTATCTTCCTTTGCGACCTTATCTTCGGACTCGGCTGTTTCCTCTTGCTCTTTACCTACACAATAAGGGGCTGGAGGGTCCTGTGTGGACTTTCCTCCCCTAGTGGTTACTGCATTTATGTGCACTTTGGGAGGAGCTTCAGGTTGCCCAGGCAGCTTACCCGCATTTGGGTTAGGTAAAGCAGCAGCCAACTGAGCTATTTGAGTTTCAAGCATTTTATTGAAGCTAAGTTGGTTTTTCATAGCACTATTCAAAGTTTCCATTTGCAACGAAATAGATTCAAACATTCTATCATTGGCATGGAACTTTTTACTAATGCTATCATTCACAGCTTTCTGATCAAAATTATAATTACTTTTTGGAAATTGCTGTGAACTACCTGAAGAGTTACCTTGTCCGGAGAAAGGGAGAGGTGGTCGTGAATTCCATCCTGGCTGAGGACGATTCCCATTGAAGCCGTTGGTACTGTTACCGATGAAGTTCGCATCTTCGAATTGCGTCTCAGGGTAGTTGTTCCATGAGTGTCCTGTATTCCCACAGACTTCGCAAGTCATATGAGAGTCAAGGGCTTGCACCGGAGCAGCTTCTAGAGCGTCGTTTAGCTTCTTCAGCAGCAAGTTCATCTTCGCGGTGAGCATATCAGTGCTCTCAATATGATGGATGCCAGGGGAACGGGTACTAGACCTCTCTTCTCTCCATCCTTGATTGGTGGCCATCTTCTCAATGAGATTCTTGGCCGCCAAGATGCTCAAGGAGAGGAAGGATCCTCCAGCAGCTGCATCCATGTGTTCTTGTGCTGAGCGGTTGAGCCCATGGAAGAAACTATGAATGATCAGCCACTCTTGCATGCCGTGGTGGGGGCAGTCTACGATGTACTCCTGGAGTCTTTCCTAGGCCTCCGCCACGGTTTCATCAGTGAGCTGTTGAAAGCTCAATATCTTGTTCCTCAACGCGTTGGTCTTCCCCAATGGGAAATACGTTGCCAGAAATGCATCGGAACATGCGTTCCAAGTTGTGAGTGTTGCTCGGTTGAGGTAGAACCACTGTTTTGCTTTCCCAACAAGAGAGAACAGAAAGAGACGAAGCTTGACGGCATCTGGTGATGCTCCTTTCATGTTGAAGGTGCTGCAGATCTCTAAGAATTGCTACAGATGATTATTGGCATCTTTCGTTGCCAGTCCGCAGAAAGGGATAGCTTGAACCATATGGATCACTCCCAGCTTGAGTTCGAAGTTCTCCCCCACTTGAACTTCAGGTCCCATAGGGATGTTGTTGCTCGAGGGGATGAAGAACTCGCGGATAGTCTTTTCAGCCATAGCGGTAACTGGAGTGCTGGTTGAAAAGCTTGGTTCTAGATCCCTTGGTACATGTCTCTGCCCGTAAATAGTCTTTAGACGGACTCTCCTGAGCAGTGACTCTGGGTTATTGTGGTAATTTTCTGGCAGGTCAAAACCAGTCATACACCTCTCTGTTGCAACCAAAACAAAACAACAGAGCAAAGTGAGCCTGTTAACAACTAGCGGTAAAACTTATCAAGTATACATGTTCAAATTGAGGTATCGATAATCTCTTGGCCAATTGCTTCCCCGGCAACGGCGCCAGAAAAGCTTGTTGGCGTCTCTTAGCCTTTACAGGTTTTACTTCGCAAGCGTACGGAGACCGTGGTAGCCTTTCACTCAAAGTATTCTGAGTATCGTAAATTTCCACAGGGAAGCGGTAGGCTCAAGAGTGTAATTGAATATACTCAAAATGAATAAACTGTAAACTTAGATAAATTATACCAACTAGTAGTACACAGGGGTAAACGTGATACAGTCAGGTGTATTGGTGGAGAGGTAAGTTTATCCAAGCTTTCCGTAGGAAGGTATAGTTGCATGGGAGGACAACGAGTGAGATAAAGTCACCAAACTCTAATCTAATCGGCTGCTAAGGTTATCCGTGTCCAAACAAGATATTCAAATAAACAAGTCAGGGTCTTGCGTCGAGCAAAATTCTAGAGTCTCGAGGGTACCAGGGGAAGATAGTTGGTCCCGAAGGAGAGTCTAGCTAACACCTATGGGCCTCCCGAACGACGGGCTTGGACTACACAGGCACACCACACGCTGTCACCGAGTGGGGCTACCAAGCAAAGCTGCATGGAGAGGATGGCACCCATAAACATGTTCAAGCGGAGCTTGAACAACGATAGACCGTCCTTGATCAGAGGAAAGGATCTAGCCAGAGCCTAGCGTCTAAGTCTAGGGTTGAGTTATAGCACCGGCAAGAATAACAAGAATTGAATAACTGAATAAAACACAACCTAAGCCTAGCAAGTGTGCAAAGGAAGGTACACCACACTTGCAGGAGATAGTTAGAGTAAAATATAACTGAAATTATATTGAAGATAATCTGAATCCAAAGATACAAGGCTTTACCGCAGACTCGAAGATAACTCCGGAGACTCCGAGGCAAAGCTCTACTCAACTCTAACTCTCAGGACTATCCTAACTACTAAGAGAATAGTGTAGCACTCAAGGATAGAACTTGAACTCAGCTCCACTCCACTCCACACTTTACAAATGAGCTCTCGGGGTCTATTTATAGCCTAGAAAGTGAGGGGGGTATTTGTAGGTGTGCTAGGTTGGCAAAGGGGGTAGGTCGGTGGCCGGGCGGCCAAGGTCGGTGGCCTTATGCTAACATCTTTTGACCCTTGGATATATTGGATGCTCTCATGTATGGTTGGACTTTCACCACTCTGTGTTTGTTTGTGCATAGGATCGATGATGTGGCAACCTGGGCAGTTAGGAGGCCAGACCACATGGTGAGGTGGCTCTGCATGGCTGAGGGGTGGCCAGGCGGCCACACCCTATGGCCGGGCGGCCACCCTACATGGCCGGGCTGCCATGCCATTGCACTATTGTTGCTCATCCTTGGTTTTTGCTGTATTTCCAACCATTTTGTGTGCATTTTAGTACATGCATCCAAATATTCATGTACATCTTGTGGAATTCATTAGTAGCAAGGTTAGTCCATCATTATTCACTTGTTTTGCTTCATTTGGTGGATAATTGATGGTTCATATCGTGAGATTATGACTGTCAACAATGACATGAAGAAATCATTAACTATGCATTTTTAATGAACACAAGATAAATAACCCCCTTGTGCTTGCATCGCTTAGAGCATAGAAATCTTTAGTCATGATAGTTCAATATTAAACCACACTTAAACATATGTGAGGCTACCTAGATATTGCCACCCCAAGTTAATAGCATGATAAATCATCCCTGCATCGCATCTACATCACCACGCTAGGGTTAGAAATCCCCAAAGTAACATGAACATGAGAGCATTCATCCTGACCAAGAACCTCACACAAGAACACAATGTAGCTCATGCTACCCACAAAATTGGGCATACCTAGGGTAAGGGAAGTACTCCAAGCAACCCCTTCGTGAAGGAAATCGAGAGGATGAGAGATCAGGCTTCGAGCTTGTTCTTGACCTAGAGAAGAAAACCATGGGAGAGAGGGGGATTAGGGTTTCCCAAAATGGAAATGTCAAGAAAAAGCAGGGGGATTGAGGCAGGATTACCTAGAGGAAAGGGGAGACGGCGTCCATGGTCCTCATTGGCCTCCAACGGTGGATCTTCAGAGCAAGGAGCTTGAGGAGAGCCTTCTTCCTCCTTGGGTCTTGAGAGAGAGAGAGAGAGCGAGAGAGGAAAGGGACTAAATGAGGGAGATAGGGGGCTAAATACCGCTTCCCTTGGGTTATTGGAATGAAGGTTGACACACACCCCCTCCCCCCTCACACATGCGCGACAGTCGCGGACTGTCCGCACTTAACCCACGGATGGTCCGCCATGGAGAAAATCGTCAAGGTTAGGGACGGTCCAGCAATCTGTTGGTTTGATAGGGTGAACTGTGGACATTCCGATCTACGGTCCTGGACAGTCTGCCGTTGACTACCCAAAATTACACCGAAACAACCCGACTCTCCGTTTCTCTAAGGTTGACACTGTAAGGATCGGATGCCCAAGAAGGGAGGGTGAATTGGGCTAATTTCAAACTCTAATCGAAAAGGTCCTTATCCTAATGAAGCTACCAATTAACTCACTTCACCGTCTAAGCGAAATCTACACTAATCAATGAGAAAGATCACACCTACTCATGCTAGAAATAGAAGCAAACCTACTCATGCTAGTGGTAGAGATGAACCTACTCATGCTAGTAAGCATACATATGATCAAAGCAAGGGAGATACTAGCCAAGAGTAAGCTAAGCATGGTGACTACTAGATGCTATCCATAAAAACAAGCGAGGAAGAGAAAGCATCAAGTAGAGGGACAAGGGGAAGAGACAACCGAATTTTTTTCCTATGGTGTCAGAGGTTTGGTACGCTCCCCTAGTCCACGTTGCGGCACACCCTAGAGTGTTTTGCTACCTCCCATGCTTGTGGGCGCTCACTAAGAGTATCTGTTCGCCATCCCGGCAAGGTGGAGCTCAAGCCTTGTACACCTTTGTTCTTCGGGCTTCCACAACTCCTTAGCAAGGTCCGAGAATGCACCCTGGTCACCAAGTCCACCTATGTGCTACCAAACACCAAGAGTAACAAGCCTCTGGTCTTCGCTTGATCTTGATCCTCACCAAAATGGATACACACAAGCCTTGACATTTATCTTGCTCTCAAATTGTGATTATGTAAGTGTATGAAGCAAAGAGTGAATCTCAAGTGGCTCTCTGAGTGTATACTGTTGTTGGAGTGTCAAAGAGCACCAAATGATCTCAGGGAGCCCATATATATAGCCCTCAAATCAAGAGAGCCATTGAAAAAGAAGCTTGGCTGACGCAGTGGACCTCGGACAGTCCGGTCCATAGCTTTTCAAACACCGGACAATCTGGTCCATGTACTTTTTCAATGGTCACTAACTCAATACGTCACTCTACTTATGTCCGAAGCTCTGTACGAGGTATAGACATCGGACAATCCGGTCCCTGTGAGGAATGGACTGACGGAAACTAGCCGTTACTGTATGGCCGAATATTGTCTGGTGGTATGTCCGATCTGCCATAGCTGACAATCCGTTCTAGGTACAACCTTGACTTCATTGAAATACATAGCATCGGGATCGGGTTTTGTTGTCCACATGTTTGTCCGGTCCCAACAAAGTATTGTCCGGTCCTCTGTTTTCCTGATTTTGCCCAAGTGCATAGCTTCGGATTTCTTTGTCCGGAAGTTTGTCTGGTTACACTAGAGCGGACAATCCGGACCTGCTAGACTTCCATGACCTTGAGACAAGATAACTTCATCAAATTTCTCCATTTGTCCGCGTCACTGTTACTGCTCAGAGCGGAAAGTCCGGTCCATTCACACTTCTGATTTTCAGTTTTCTTTAAGTGTATTTGTTTGGTTTTTGAATTTCTTGGATCTTGAGTTTATGTAGCTTACCCCTTTGCTGTTATAGATTGATTTGGCTTGTGTGTGCACCCAAAATTTGGCAAATCACTTAATCAAGCTACTGACCATTGACCCCCCTTTATAGTGCCGACTCTAGAAAGCTTTGAAGCCCAATCTAAGCAAGGATCCTCCAACACCCATGATACTTGACTCTAAAAGAGTCATTAACTTTAGAGATACAAAAGAAAACCATGTCCGCATACTTGAAATGAACGTTTGAAATTAGGGGCCACAATGTATATCCAATAAGCAACTAATATGTTCATATCATTAAACATGCACTCATGAGTTTATTAGTAACAATTTAAACTTGTCATTCAATCACCGAAACTCACCTAGGGGCCTAGATGCTTAGAATCTCCCCCTCTTTGGTGATTGATGACAAGTAACAATTGGCAAGAGTAGAGATGGTAAATGAAGTAAGGACATCGTCAACTACTCTAGCTTTAGACAAGGAATAAAAACGAACAAAGCAAACGATGCACGAAGGCTCACCCAAAGTGAATTAGACACGATAAAGAAGCGTGCATACAGAGAAATCAAATGTCATGTCCATTCACAAGATCCAAAAGATGCAAATATTATACAAGCCAAAGTCTCTAAGAGCAAGACTCTCCCAAAAGCCCACAAAGCAAAAGAAATATCTACCCCTACCATCTATCCCTACCATCTCACTCCCAACCTATGTCTCCCCCTTTGTCATCAAGGACCAAAGAGGGGATCTAGTCGCTCTGAGGAGGTGGTGTAGGGCAACGAGCTAAGAACTAGAAGTGGTCGCCGTCGTCGTCATCATGGTCAGAGTCTGTCATCTCTGAAGCGATCCTATCTACTGCTCTTAGTGGTGACTATAGAACATCCGCTTGCTATGTGGCCTTGGGTGCCCTAGCCCTCTGTCCATCAGCAGGAGGAGACCCCCCACACTGAGTAACCTGCTCCTCAGGTGCCTTGGCCGTCTGTGTATCAGTTAGAGGAGAGCCCTCACACTGAGTGACCTGTGAGTTAGGTGTTGTGGCCTTCTGTGTGTCAGCCATAGTAGAGCTCTCATGCTGAGTGACCTACTCGAGAACAATCTGCGCTGTCTGCCCAAGGATCTTGCGCCTGGAGAGTATGACCGTCTCTATCTGTCCAAAGGAGGTAGGGGCTGCAGCAATAACTATAGTCTAAAGTTTGAGTCTGGCAAGCTCCAGTCTAAACTAGATGAGCCTACCTTGAGTGACGTGCCTTAGTGTGAGTCTTGCCTCCACCTAGCTATAGACATAGCTGAGATGAAGGTGAAGTGTGAGAGGCAACTCAAGGAGTTGGAGGAGCTCAGGGCTAGACCTATGCTTTTGGGTGCGTGCACGATCTGTCGTACCTTGAGGAGTGAGCTTGACCAGGTGAGAGCTGACTTTGAGATGCTTTCAGCGCCTTTTGATATGTGTGAGAGTTGTCTCACTTTGAGACTGCAATTGGTGGACAAGGATGCCACCATTAGGAACCTTGAGAAGTCTGCTCCTATGATTCCCTCTCTAGACTGTCCCACTTGTGCTGCCCAGACTTTCATTCTGAGGATCTGAGAGAGGAGAAACTAACCTTGGTTGATGAGAACAACTGGTTGAGGGAGGTGCTCAGTTGGATGTATGCTGGAGAGCCCCAACTAAGGATGATTTTAGAGAGCACCAGGAGAGCAGAGGGTGACACCAGTTGACTTGGGTTAGGAAAGGGTACTACCTCAGATAAGAAGAATAGTACCCCAGTTAAGCTTAAGACTGCCTCTCCTGAGCCTAGCCCTACAGTTGATGGGGTTTACCATGAGCCTTCCAAGGCTGCCCCAAAGAAGCATTTCTGGACACCCAAGCCCTCACAGGCTAAGCTGGACAGAGTAGTGATTGAGATCCTCAAGCCTCCAGTGAGCAAGGAGAGAGTCCCGCAGCTGTTCCACCTAAGCCCAAGGTCTAGCCTAACTCCACTCCTAAGAGGCCTATCTACCACTATGACTTTTGCCAGCGAAATGGCCACTTGGAGGAGTTCTGCTTCAGGAGGAAGCGAGCTGAGAAGCAGGAGAGAGCTTGGGGAAACCAAGATCAGTTCTACTATGGTGGTAGGCTGGATCCTTCCCGTAGCGATGAGATGAGAGATCGCTCTACGAGTGGTGAGAGAGGATGCAGCTTTGAGCCCCATGCTTTTGGTGGTGAGAGACATTTTTTCGGCCGAGCTCCTAGTCGTTTTCAACGTGGCTATGGACCTCATGACCAAGGCTTTGGTAGAGGGTTTTAGAGCTCATGCTTTGGAGGTCGTGAGTACTCAGATCGTAGTGATGCTTACTTTGGCTGTGCTTTTCCCACCTTTGAGTAGATGGCTTGGCACTGGTTCAGCAGTTTCACTAACCCCAGTGCCGGACCATTTGCTCACGCTCACTTTCCTTGATTTTGCAGGATCGAGGCCTGGAGAACATATGGATCATGGACTTTCGCTGCTCTAGGCACGTGACAGGGCACCGCAGATGGTTCTCCAGCCTCTACCCCGTGAGCACCAAAGAATACATCACATTCGGGGATAATGGTCAAGGTAAAGTGTTGGGTGTTGGTTCTGTTGCGCTTTCTGGCAAGCTTTCCCTGAGAGAAGTTGCTTTGGTGAGGAATTTGGGGTTCAATTTGGTTTCTGTCTCGCAACTTCTCAAGGAAGGGTCTGAGGTTCGTTTTAAGGAGGGTTCTTCTCGTGTGCTTGATGCTAAGGGAAACCTTGTTTATCGGGTTTTGCCCTATGGGCAGGTTTTTAAGGTTGACCTTGCAACTGTTTCTAGCCCTCCTCAGTATTTGGTAGCTGGTCCTTCTGCTGATATTTGGAAGTGGCATGGGAGGCTTGGCCATTTGAGTTTTGATCTGCTTGTCTGGTTGAGCTCGATGGGTCTGATCCGAGGATTGCCCAATTTGAAAGAACAAAAGGACTTAGAGTGCCACCCTTGTCGTCATGGCAAGATGGTTGCTGCTTCTCATGCACCTGTTAATCAAGTGATGACCTCTTACCCGGGTGAGCTGCTGCATATGGACACTGTTGGTCCTGCTTGGGTATAGTTGGTCAGTTGGAAGTGGTACGTGCTTGTCGTTGTAGATGATTTTTCTCACTTTTTGTGGGTGTTCTTCATGGAATTCAAAGCTGAGGCTTTTGGTTTTGTTCGGGATCTGGTCTTGAAGTTAAGAAATGAGAGTCATAAGGCCATGAGGGCTATCCGCAGCGACAATGGCGGAGAATTTTGTAACTCTCGTTTCGAAACCTTTTGTCGTGACCTAGGTCTTGATCACCAAGTCTCGTCTCCTTATACCCTACCTTAGAACGGTGTTGTATAACGAAAGAACCCCACACTTGTAGAGATGGCACAGACGATGCTTGATGAGCATAGGACTCCGCGATGCTTTTGGGCTGAGGCCACGAACATGACCTGTTACATTTCCAACTGCATCTTCCTACGAGCCTTCTTAGGGAAGACTTTGTACGACCTATGGTTTGGTATGCAGCCTAGCATCAAGCACCTGCGTGCATTTGGCTGCAGATGCTTTGTGCTCAAAAAAGGGGGCATTTGGACAAATTTGAATCTCGTTGCTTATATGGTATTTTCCTTGGGTACGCCTCTAGCTCTAGGGCATATAGAGTGTGGATCCTTGATACCAAACAAGTGGTTAAGACCTGTGGAGTTTCCTTTGATGAATCTATGCCTTGCACAACCCCTGCATTTGAGCTTTCAGGTGATGATGAAAAAGGAGCTCCAATCTTTGAAGATGAGGAAGTTTAGGTAGATGCTGGTGATGTAGGAGCCACTACACCAGCTGCAGCTCCTGCCCCCTCTGCTGTGAGCTCAGAAGATGAAGGAGGTGCTTTGCCGATCACAAGCTCGAGCAGAGGCTGGCTCCACTGAGGACGCAGGGGAGGTGACCTCCGAGATTGTTCCATCTCGCAGGTCCAGCGGGATCACCCTCCACATGGGATCATCGGTGATTTGTATGTGGGGACCTTGAGGTCCCAAACAGGTTCTATCGCCTTCTTTGCTCATGCTGCATTTGTTGCCTCCTTTGAGCCCAAGGATGTTGGACACAGACTATCTGATGGTAATTGGGTTAATGCCATGCATGAGGAGTTAGAAAATTTTGGGAGAAATGAGGTTTGGGTTTTGGTAGAGCCACCGCCACATTGCAATCCAATTGGTACAAAATGGATTTTCAAAAATAAGCAAGGGGAGGGTGGCACTGTTGTGCAGAACAAGGCTCGACTTGTGGCTAAGGGTTTTAGTCACAAAGAGGGGATAGACTATGAGGACACGTTTGCTCCAGTTGCACGCCTAGAAGCTATACGTATTCTCTGAGCCTTTGTAGCTTCCATGGGTTTCAAGCTTTTTCAAATGGATGTGAAGTCTGCTTTTCTAAATGGTTTCATTCAAGAAGAAGTTTATGTCAAACAACCCCCTGGTTTTGAAAATGCTAAATACCCTAACCATGTTTACAAATTGCAAAAAGCCTTGTATGGTTTGAAACATGCCCCTAGAGCCTGGTATGAGAAATTGAAAACTTTTTTCATAAACCAGGGTTTCAAAATGGGGAGTGTGGATAAAACCTTGTTTATCCTCAAGCATGGTAGTGATCTTCTTATTGTCCAGATTTACGTGGATGATATCATCTTTGGTGGCTCGTCTCACTCTCTTGTTACCAAGTTTTTAGAGCAGATGTCGAAGGAGTTTGAGATGAGCATGATGGGAGAGTTACAGTTTTTCCTTGGACTGCAAATCAAGCAAGGACATGAAGGAACCTTCATCCATCAAGCCAAGTACACGAAGGACATTTTGAAGAAGTTTGATAAGGGAGACCTCAAGCCTATGGCAACTCCCATATCAACACAAACGGCGCTTGATGCAGATGAAGAAGGGGAGGTTGTGGACCAGAGAGACTACCGTGGGATGATTGGCTCACTTCTGTACCTGATGGTGACTAGGCCGGACATCCAATTCGCGGTTTGCCTTTGTGCGCATTTTCAGGCCTCACCGAGGACATCACACCGTCAAGCAGTGAAGCGCATCTTCAGGGACCTAAAATACACTCCTGAGCTCGGTCTTTGGTTCTCTCCAGCTTCTATGCTCTCTCTCAGAGGGTATTCCGATGCTGACTTTGCGGGTTGTCGGCTGGAGTGCAAGTCTACTTCCTGCACCTGCCAGTTCCTCAGTTCTTCTCTTATCTCTTGGTCCTCATGCAAGCAATCTAGCGTAGCCACCTCTACCACAGAAGCAGAATACATTGTTGTTGCTAGTTGCTGCTCCCAGCTGCTTTGGACAAAGTCCACCTTGAGTGACTTTGGTCTCAGTTTTAGTAATATCCCTCTCCTAGTAGACTTTACCTCTACTATTTCTGTAGCTAAGAACCCCGTCTTGTACTCCAGAACCAAACACATAGATGTGAGGTTTCACTTTCTGAGAGATCACTATGAGAAGGGAGACATAGACTTGATCCATGTGGAGACCGAGAACCAGTTGGCAGATATCTTCACCAAGCCCTTGGAGCTTAGCGTGTTTGCTCGCTTGCGTGGGGAGCTTGGTGTTTGTTACCCTTTTAGGTTGGGGTAACTTTGCGGTAGTTTAGGTTTTGGTTTTGTCTTTTCTTTGCTTTTCTTTGCATTTTGTATCATATCATGCATTGCATTGTATCATATGCATTTTCACTTCACTAGCACTAGAGCTCTTTTAGAATGACTAGTTAGTACTTGCTTGTGCTGGATTGTACAGTTGCTTTCTTGATCATGGTTGGCTAAGCTCCTTGGATCTGTCTAGTCTCTTTTGTGAGCTAAGTCACTTTTATTTCTTGAAAATCAAAAACCATGATCACCACTTGACTTGGCTGCCGAGCATGTGTAGGAATATTGAATGCTATGCTATCTTCTCATGCTTGGACATGCTAGTCGTATGCCTTTGTTGAGTTTATGCCTAAGGATTTATGACACCTTGCCTAAACCTGAAATCCGAATTAAATCTGTGCATTTTGTGTGTCTTTTGAGCTGAAATGAAAAGATCCAGGTGGGTTCTCTTGTCACACTATTCTAGTTTGAGATAGCTTGCCTTTGCACTTTGGCATGAACTTGGATTAGGCTGTGTATGACCAAAACCTTGTCTTAAGCTTCTGATGGTTTTCTGAACCTAGGCTTGGCATTGGTTGGTAAGAAGTGGCAAAGACAAGTGAATAACCCCTGGCACATGATCTGATTTGCATGAAGTTAGAAATTGCTAAATCTAAAATTTGCAAGTCTGTAAACTGCTTATGGCCTATTGTTTATGCTTTGGTTGAGAGTTGCACACCTTGTATGTTTTGCTAGCATCTTGCCGTTCATGCCTATTTTGCTAGACGCTATTCATATTGGTGATGCTTTCTTTTTAAAAACCCTGAAAACATGCTCCTGATCTGTACAAGATAGATTCAATTGAGCTTGTTGCATGCTTCCTTGCCCTCACTTGCTCTGTATGCTAGAACTTGTATTTAGTAGCTTTTCATCCCTGCTGAGCTCTTCATGGTACACTTCCAGCATCTCATAGTATATTTTGAGGGGGAGTTGTCTCGTTTAGGGGGAGTTGGATTCGATGAACCCTTGATGTGTCCATTGTCAACAAGGGGGAGAGATGTTGACCTGTTCTTGGACCAAGGGGGAGAATTGAAGAATTAGTTGAGGGGGAGCTGTGCATTCAGGGAACTTGAGCTTTTAGCATGCTCTTGCATTGGTGCAGTGAGCCTTTTGCCTCTTTCTGGTGGACACGATGCTTTGCCTAAGCATGGCTGTGTTGAGCCATTTTGCCTCTTTCTTGAGGGGTCATGCTTTAGTTTGCTCGACTGCATTGAGCGGTTTCCCTTGGCTTAGGGGGTCGATCTTTGGTTTTTTTTGGTTGCTTCAATTTGCTCTTCTTGCTTGTGTTTGGTTTTTGGGCATTTTGAGCAACTTTCTTCCTTTCTTCTTTCTTTTTAGCTTTACGCTTGTTTTTCTTGTCTTTGTTCTATTTTAGGTTACAGGTAGAAGGTGTTGACAATGCACTCATCAACGGGGAGATCGAGAGCCAATGGACCGGCTCCATTGCCTCTAGAGTGATGAGTGATTGTCAACAGAAACCAAAGACCCAGAAGGACTTGGGCACAAGACCTCCGATGGACTGGAGGCCCTCCGATGGACTGGAGGTAGATGGAAGCCCTCTGAAGGACTGGAGGCATGCTCGACGTCGGTCGGCCATGGGAGTTCGGTACAAGGAGGAGCAGCACGGCGACAGCACGACTAAGACCTAGGAAGGACTGCGAGGCGACCCCGATGGACTGGGGATGCTGGGTGCCACCGTGGTGCTCTAGCCCAAGTACATGGTGCGAAGACGGGCGAGGGCATTGGCGGATTTGCTCAAATCCGCCACACTACCACCAATTTACCAGACACGGCGAATGGGCTCATTCTCTCCAAGATAGAGTGGAGTGGGTCGTTCTAGGCCCAGGAAGGAAACCCTAAAGTTTCCCGGTTTCTGACGTCAAAACCGGGGGTCGATCGGTGAATTTGGACTACTGGCCACGTGGACATCATCCGGGAGTTAGCTTGCAGGCGAAGAAGATCAAGACTCCATCGCGGTCGTCCGTCCCCGAGAAAGTCGAGTCTTTTCCGTTTTGGCCCCTACGGGCGTTTTTGTAATATTTGGGTTTTAGTGTAAATTGTGTCAATTAGGCCTGGGCTACAACTACCTAACTGGCTGGTCATTCAAGTGACTCTTCCACCTCAAGAAACCCTAGACTTAGTCTCCAACCAGCCAAGTGGTTAGAGAGTTAATCGGGTGCTTAGCTTAGGATTTGAGAGTCCCCTAGGCTAGTACTTTGCATTAGTGGGAGGATGAAGGGTGGTAGGCTGAGCTGAGCCTTGTAAGAACTGATTTTCTCATCTAATCAAGGCAAGATTCATCCTAATTTCATGCTCATGTGTGCAGCCATCTTTCTCCCCCCTTTCTAGTTGGTTTTTAGATGAAACGCAAGGGCTTTTGGCGATTTGGGTTGCCCACGAGTTAATCCTATTATATTGACTCTTTTGGACTTGCTAGGACGTGGAGATTACAACTTAGTTCATCTCAATCCTGCTGGATTGCCACGAGCAAGCTTGCCTTGAGTTTTCCCCTTTCTTGCCCAAAGATTGCCATCTCACGACATCTGAAATTCCCGCTGATCCCTTGGTCACTTTGTGTTGATGTTTTGGGAAAATCTTTGGAATAGGGTCTAGATAGCCTATGTGAAATTTCGTCGGACAAGCTTTGGTCAGGTTTGGGTTGGAAAACCCCCTATCTGCGACCCTATCGGATAGTCCGGCAGAGGCCACCGGATAGTCCGGCAGCGCCCACCAGATAGTCCGGTGTTGGGCTCTGTCTGGGCCATCCCACCGGACAGTCCAGCAAAGGAGACCGGACTATCTGGTGCCACCGGACAGTCCGGCCCCTGCTACCAGACAGTCCAGTCCAGGCAGGGAAGCTGCTGTGTTTTCTCTGATTGCTTCTTCTGCTGTGTTTTTGCTTTGGATTTTTGCATTCCCCACTTCCAGACTATTCTCTTTGCTTGATGTGAGTCAGTGAGACGCACTTTGCTGTGGTGAATGTCGTCTGGTGGATTTTGCAAGGTTCATTGCCTCGGTGCCCTCTTTGAGTCGGATTTCAGTTTTTCTTGCATTAGTGTGTATCCTCTCAATGGACGGCACTCTTGCGCTACTAGACACATATCTATTCAGTGGACAGTGTCTAGTTCTTCTTTCTAGCACTAGTTTTGGAGGGTGTAATTTTGAGTTTTGAAATGCTCCTATTCACCCCCCTCTAGTCGCACATCTCGGTCCTCCAGGCATAAGCGTGTGACCTCCCTATAGTGCACTCTCATATAGGCTAGCCTATAACTCTGTCCAGAAGCGGCGATCAATCCTGAAATCACGGGGTCTGGGGTAGAAATCATTAATTGTCCTTGATGCCCTTGGTCTTCCTTTTCCTTAGATCAAACAGGCAAACATCCTCACTGGCTGTCACACTGTGGGGTCCCATGTGAGGTGGCTCACGAGCCTGCACCTAGGGCTACTCCTACTCACACAACCATCCTTCTGATGGTGTAGCTCCTCCATGGGTGCGAGGACGGCCTCCACGAGAGTGAGCCGTGCTCGGTGGTGTAGCTGTTTGTGGCGGTGCCTGCTGCCTAGAGCGAGTGGACCTGCACTGCCCTCTGATCTATAACCCTCCCCCTGCCTCTGCTCTATCGGCTACATCTGCAACAGCCTGTGCTCTCTCGACCTTGGTCTTCTTCTTCTTCCTTGGCTCCTCTGGAGCAGGTTCCTTGCACTTTCTCTTCTCATGAACCATCTGCCAAGTAAACCACAAAGATAGACAAGAACAAGTGGATAAGAATACAAGATACAACTAGACACATGAGAGGATCCTAAAGCATAGAAAAGGAATACCATAGCCTAGAATATCATGTCAATTGTCAAAATCTAAGAAATTTGAGCTAAAATTGTGTGACCATCTCACAATTAGAGCAGAATTTCTTTGTCCATGCTTAACTGACATGAAAAGCTTAATTCCATCCTCAAATATCATGCTAGAGCTATGAAAGAAGACCTTAACTCCCTCTAAATCCATGCACATTGATGCTTTATCCATAAAGATAGGGCCAAAAATCTCTAATTGATAGAAACTAGAATAAATAGCCTGAAATTGGCCGAACCCTCGGTGGGGGATGGTGAAGGCAGGGAGAAGGAGGCTCACCATCGGAGAGGAAGAAGGGGGGAGTCACTGGCGGTGTAGAGGACTGCAGCGGTGCAGTGGCGCAGGTGGCGGTGGCGGCACGGTGCGAGGCGGTGCGGAGGCGCGGCTCCCTGCGGCGGCGCGGTGTGTGGAAGCGTGGTGGCATGAGTGGAAGGTGGAGCGGTGGCGTGGGTGCAGGACGTGCAGCGGCGGCGGGACCAGAGTGGGAGCGTCGGCGCTTGGGTCTGATGACAGCGAGGGCTCCGCGACGACACGGGCTCGATAGTGATGGCAACAGCGTCGGACAAAATCGAATGAGAAATAAGGCGTGTGATTGGCTGCCCCGTTAGGATGTGGCCCCACTTGTCAGATTTTGAAAAGATCGGACGGTCCATTCTAGAGGTTCGGACAAACCATCGGCCAAAGTAACCCGAGACTTAGATAATTAGGTTCGAATTTTTATTCTAATGACCGGACAGTTCGGTTTGTTCCAGATGAACGGAGCGGACAAATAACCAATCTTGTCTGGTCTCTACGATTAAGTTCACACCGAAAACTCCGTCTGAACAAATTGTCTGATGTGGTAGACCATACTATCCTCCGTCTTATTTTTCCCGAAGCTTAGCATAACCAACTCAAAGACCAAAAGCACTGACCAGGCAGTCCATAACTTGTGGCATCTGTAAGGAAAATGGCCTCATGTACCATACTTCCATGGTTGTGTTTTGGTGATTAATTGACAACCAACGCTTAGACTAATGAACCTTTCTAGATGCACATTCTCAGGTGTTTAAGTTCAAGGGATGATGAAGAAGAAGAAGAGTCAAAGGAAAGGCCCAAAGGATGTGGAAGCAAAGTTGGGAATTGCACTGACCGTCCTTGGACCGTCTGTGGACCGTACCAAATAACCCGTGGGTACCAAAGCTTCGGACTGGAAGTAATATAGTACTCTCTAGAAGACCGTCCAAATACCGTACTAAATAACGCGAAGCTATGACTTGGAGGAACATCAGCAATACATGGACCTTATAGTACTCTCTAGAAGGCCGTCCAAAGACCGTACCAAATAACCCGAAGCTATGGACTTGGAGGAAAATCAGGAATACATGGACCGTATAGTACTCTCTAGAAGACCGTCCAAAGACCGTACCAAATAACCTGAAGCTATGGATTTGGAGGGAAATTAGGAATACATGGACCTTATAGTACTCTCTCAAAGACCGTACTATACTCCGTACCAAGTTTCCTAAGGCTATGAATTTGGAAGGAAAATCAGGAATACATAGACCATATAGTACTCTCCTACAGACCGTACCATTTCTAACGGCTAGTTCAACGGCTAGTTAGCAAGTACAATGGACCGTACTATACTCTCCTACAGACTGTCCATAGACCGTACCATCCTGTCTATGTATTTTCTATTAGCCTTTTGGCCAACGGCTAGTTCGTGTTTGGGGGCTATATAAGCCACCCCACCAGGCCATTTGGAGTCAGTTGGAGCACTTGAAGACTATAGCAAGTGTAGAGGAGTATTCCAAGCACTTCTACAACTCCAACCACCGTATGAGAGCTTAGTGCATCATCCAAGTTAGGTTAGAGCCTAGAGAGAGCGAGCTTGCGAGCTCTTCTTGTGTGTAGCTCCTGCGTGAGCTAGAGAGAAGCTTTGGCTGCAGTCAAACCACATTGTATTCATTGCTAGACCCTCCTTCTTGGTGTGGAGCCGCGGCGATACTTTGTGCGGGGATGAGGAAACCCTACAAACTCCGTAGTGTAGCATCCGGTGCCTTGTGATCGAGATAGACGGTGGTGGTGGCTATGCCTTGGTGGCTTAGTGGCACTTAGCCTTTGCTTGCCATGAGCCTTTGTGGCGAGAGCAAGACGGTGATCAGAAGAGTCTTGGTGCCCGGCTTGGATTTTGGCTTCAGTGGCGAGCCCATGGACGTAGCTCTTAGTGGTGAACCACATTAAATCTTCGTGTCTTCTCGCGAGTTTGCATCCCCTTGCCCTTACCTCTTTACTTATTGCATTTACATTACCGCATTTACATTCTTGTGTACCTTTAGCTTTCCTAGTTAGTTTGATTAGGTTTGGCTCTAGGTTACAAGTCTTTTGGGTAAGTTAGAGAGGGCATAGATAAACCTTAGACTTAACTAGCATGTGTAGGATGAAATAGGTTTATCTTATGCACTAGATAGCCTTAGGTTTTAGAAGAGCGATTAGCGACCCAATTCACCCCCTGCCCCTCTTGGGTTGGATACCCCGGCATGTTCCTTACAGCATCCTTTAGATCGGACAGTCCGTAACTCAAAGAGAATTTGAGACAAGGCTGAAATGTTATCCCACTTGGCCTTCCACATATAAGATTTGAATAAGCACATGTGTTGGGCTAGTAGGAGCGAAACCCTCACCCCTCAAAGTAGTTTGCATTCACAATGCATATATTTTTATTTTTGGAATAGGCAAATGAGGATTCGATAAGAACCAATGGAATTGTATGAGTCATTTTCGAAGAGCTCTAGAGATTGATTGCTCCTGTCCTTGGGGAACATGACTCAATTAAACATTAAGCGCTCAAATTACATTGATTTTCCCACTCTTATGAGTCGAAATAGTAGCATTTAGGGAAATACTTCGTTCTCATTTAGTGACTCCTTTGTGACACTACCGCATGCAATGCCAAACAAGCTACCATGCAGGACAAGAATTAAATATGCGTGCACAACTACATGACAGGAAACATGCATTCCAAGAATTTGAATCTAACTTGTCAAGTTTGAGCCTCTCGCAAGCTTCCTCAGGGTGAGCCCAACTACAAGCCTTGAGCGAAACAAAGAACCACCGGCTCAAGCTAGACCCTGCTCACCCCTATCTTGAAAGAGTCTGACAAGCACTTACTCATGGCAGAATGCATGCAATGCAATATTATATGGCATGGCAACTTACATGATGTTGGAGGAGTCCAACATGTTTAGCTCACTTCGCAACCTAACAAAGGTACTCTCATCTAGAGGTTTTGTGAAGATATCCGCCAATTGCCCCTCGGATCTCACTCCGGTTAGGATTATACCACCCTTGGTCTCAAGATCACGCAATAAGTTATGACGAATATCAATGTGCTTAGTGCCAGAGTGTTGAACTAGGTTTTTAGCAATTTTAACGATGCTCTCATTGTCACAAAGGAGAGGAACGGAGCCACAAACAACACCAAAGTCCAAAAGGGATTGTTTCATATATAGGATTTGGGCAGAACAAGCACCGGATGCTATATATTCCACCTCAGCAGTGGACAAAGCCACACAATTTTGCTTCATACTAGACCAAGAGACTAGGGACTACCCAAGAAAATGGCACCCCCCGGAGGTACTCTTGCGATCGACACGATATCCGGCAATGTTTGAATGAGAGTATCCCAAGAGTTCTAACTTAGCACCCTCAGGGTACCAAAGTCCTATACTAGGGGTGTGCTTGAGATACCGAAGTATCCTCTTCACAGCCGTAAGGTGGGATTCCTTAGGAGTCGCTTGGAAGCAACCGCACAAGCACACACTAAACATGATATCTGGCCTAGATGCAGTGAGATAGAGTAGCGAACCGATCATGGAGTGATAGGTGGATTGATCAACGGATTTCCCATCCACGGCGGTGTCGAGATGTTCATTGGTAGACATTGGAGTGCTGATCGGCTTGCATTCATTCATCTTGAATTTCTTGAGTAGATCTTTGCAATATTTTTCTTGATGAATGAATATTCCTCCCTTCACTTGCTTGATTTGAAACCCAAGAAAGAAATTTAGCTCCCTGGTCATGGACATCTCAAACTCCCTAGACATCATATCACCAAACTCATGGCTTAGATTCTCGTCAGTGCAACCAAAGATAATGTCATAAATATAGATTTGACAAATGAAAATATCCCCTTTGACATATTTGGTGAACAATGTCATGTCAACTTTGCCGATCTTGAATCCTTGCATGATGAGGAAGTCCCTTAGCCTTTCATACCACGCCCTTGGAGCTTGCTTGAGTCCATACAAGGCCATGTGCAACCTATACACATGGTTAGGCTTCCTCGGATCCTCAAATCCGGGTGGTTGGTCAACATAGACGAGTTCATTAATGACACCATTAAGAAAGGCACTCTTCACATCCATTTGATATAGATTTATCTTATGATGTGAGGAGTAAGCAAGGAGGATACATATGTCTTCTAGTCTTGCAACCGGGGTGAAGGTTTCGCCAAAATCCAAACCTTCAACTTGTGCAAATCCCTTTTGCCACAAGCCTTGCCTTGTTGCGCACCACCACACCGTTCTCATCTTGTTTGTTGCGGTAGACCCACTTAGTGCCAATGATGTTCTTGTCCTTTGGACTCTCTTCAAGCACCCACACTTGATTGCGAGTGAAGTTGTTCAACTCCTCTTGCATGGCGTTGATCCAATCGGGGTCATCAAGAGCATCCTCTACATAAGAAACAAATGAGTAATTCTCACAAAATGAGACAAGGTTACGAGATCGGGTTCTTACTCCCCTAGAAGGACTCCCTATGACTTGGTCGAGAGGATGATCCCTAGAGATGTGTCCATGTCTCACTAGTGGCCTTCTTGGTGCAATGGGTGGTGATGGCTCGTCGTTTGATGCTTGTGCTTGCAGCATTTGTTCATCTTGATCGTCCGGAGGGTCACCTACTTCACCTTGTTCATTTTCTTCTTGATTACCAACTTGAGGCACCATGGAGGTGCTTGGTCTAGATGGAGAGTTGCCTCCCCCTTGATCATGGTCTTCATGCACCTCTTCCAGCTTCACATCCCCTATGGTCATGTTCTTCATTGCTTCTCATAGGGGTTCATCATCTACATCGTCATGAGAGAACACCTCCCTTTGGGAGCCATTAGTCTCCTCAAACTCTACGTCACACGTTTCTTCAATTATTCCCGTGGTTTGATTGAACACATGATATGCCTTTGAGTTTGATGCATAACCTACAAAGAAACCAACATCACAACGTTTCTCGAATTTACCGAGCCTTTTCTTTTTGTAGATGAAGCACTTGCACCCAAAAACCTGGAAGTAGAAGATGTTGGGTTTCTTCCCAATGAGGAGCTCATATGGGGTCTTGCCAAGTAGCCGATGGAGATAGACGCGGTTTGATGCATGGCATGCTGTGTTGATTGCTTCCACCCAAAAATCTTCCGGCATGCCATAGTCATCCAACATGGCCCTTGCAAGAGTGATCAACGTCTTGTTCTTCCTCTCAACAACTCCATTTTGTTGGGGTGTATAGGTGGCGGAGAACTCGTGCTTGATGCCTTCATCATCACACCACTCATCCACCTTGTAGTTCTTGAACTCGGAGTCGTTGTCACTCTGGACCTTCACAATGTTAAGGCTAAACTCACATCATGTAGGCCTGAAGTTGCTCCTCGGCGTGAGGATAGGTATGACCGCTGGCCACGTCATGTAGGTGGAGGTGGAGGAGACCAGTTTCCTCATAGTGCTTGAGGTAGTGGACGCTTTGCTGGCAGGGCACTATGTCATGAGCAGTACGATTTTGGTCCACCTTATCGAGGCATTGAGAGCTACAATGGACCATGCTTTCCGAGGCGTGGTGGTCGGCAATCTCAGTTTGTGTGGGACAAGGGTTTTGGGATGTTTGATTATGATTTTTTGATAACCCTTCTTTTGAGTAGATGGCTCGACACTGGTTTGCTTCTTTTTAGACTAGCCCCAATGTTGGACCATATGCACACCCCATGAATCTCTATTATTGCAAGATGGAGGCCTAGAGAACATGTGCCTCATGGGTTATGACTGTTTGCGCCACGTGACCGGTAATCTCAGATAGTTCTCTAGTTTCACCCTAGTGAGCTCTAGCAAGCATATCATTTTTGGGGATAAAGGTACATGTAATGTAATAAAGGGTGTTGGTTTGTTTTCATTTTTGATCAGTTTATTCTGAGAGATATTTCTTTGGTTGCTAACCTCGGTTACAACCTTCTCTCTATTTCAAATCTTCTTGAGGAAGGAT
This sequence comes from Paspalum vaginatum, assembly GCA_030272315.1. Lineage (NCBI taxonomy): Eukaryota > Viridiplantae > Streptophyta > Magnoliopsida > Poales > Poaceae > Paspalum > Paspalum vaginatum. The sequence goes on along the minus strand of CM059019.1, from coordinate 10,909,081 downwards.
ATGAAGTGCACTTTAAGAACGGCATTTCGCGTGTTTTGGATGCTCGGGAAGATCTTGTTTGCCTTGTTTTACCTTTTGGGAATGTTTGTCATATTGATTTCTCGAGCTCCTCTGGTCCTTCTTGGTGTTTGATGACTGGTCCCTCCTCTGATTTGTGGAAGTGGCATAGAAGGCTAGGTCATTTAGGTTTTGATTTTCTTACAAAGCTTAGCTCACTTGACTTAATCCGAGCATTCCCCAAGATGAAGCGTTAGGGTGATCTTGTGTGCCATCCTTGTCGCCATGGCAAGATGGTTGCTACTTCCCAAACACTTGTGAATCTGGTGATACTCACCCTAGAGTGTGGTTTCTACTTCCCAAACACTTATGAATCAGGTGATACTCACCCTAGAGTGTTGCTTCATATGGACGCAGTCGGTCCTTCTCAAGTGAGGATTGTTGGTGGGAAGTGGTACATTCTAGTGATCGTCGATGACTTTTCTCATTAGTCTTGGGTGCATTTCAGAGAATCAAAGGATGTGGCTTTTGAGTTTGTTCATTACTTGGTTTCGAGGTTAAGAAACGAATATAATCATGCCATGAGAGCTATACGTAGTGATAATGGCACGGAGTTCAAGAATGATTGTTTCAAAGACTTTACCATAGCCAAGGTCTTGAACACCAGTTTTCGTCCCCATATGTCCCCCGGCAGAATGGTGCGGTAGAATGCAAGACTCGGACCCTTGTTGAGATGGCTAAGGCGATGTTCAATGAGCATAGGACTCGTAGGAAATTCAGCATAGAGGCACTGTCAATTTGTGACATGAGTGCCTAACCACATTTGTCAATCTGTGACATGAATTAACACATTTAACCACAGCACACAGGCACACAATAGACATCACTAGTTCAGCATAGTTCATCGCATATTATACCAGGATTCCAATGACAGAACACAAAAGATATGATGCTTGCTGCAGCCCGCAGTCCTCAGTTGCTTGCCACAAGATCTTTTGGAAACTCCACGGACTCGACGTCATCGTCATCTTCTAGCTTCAAAAAAAGCATATGGGTCAGTATTACATACACAAAGTAACCAACAAACTAAAATGAAAGATAGTCCTAAAGATATACCCCAATTGTAGTAGAGATTTTATCATTTTGAGGAGCCTGTGTCCAGCTAGATGCACACACCAATGCCTGGACCATATCTGGCTTCAAAGAACTCCTATGATCATCAAGGATTCTACCCCTGGTACTAAAAATGGACTCAGATAATATACTGCTAGCTAGGACAACCAAGAACCTCTTTGCAATACTAGACACAACAGGAAACCTATGAGCATTCACCTTCCAAAAACTGAGCAAGTCAAATTGTTTGGCATCTACAGGCACATTTGGTTCATCCAGGTAGATGAGTAACTTAGGCTTGGAACTTTCTATAGCACTTGATTGCAAATATGCATTAAATTCATTTGGAACAACAGAAGATATTGAGGTAGATGTGCCCCTTGAAGGGCACATTGTGGGTTATTGTCACACATGTTGTGTCAATACAACTTCTCAAACTGATCGTATAGGTTTTCCAACTCTCTATTGATTTCAGCGAACTCTGTTTCACACCTTGATCCATCATAAATCTGTCCAAAGCACCATTTAATGTACTTCATTTTGAATCTAAGGATTGTAGCAATAACCATCACATTATTCCTGTCCTCCCAATATTTATTGAATTTCAACAACATTGCTGCAGCCATTGTTGACAAATATGCATCTGCAGATTGCTGTGCCCCTCTCAATGCAATCTTGTATGGATAGAAAACATTGGTTGTTGGGTACGTTAATCCTAAAAATGCTGTGGTTGCCCCTGCCATTGCTCCTAGTATTGATTTAATCTTGTCAAACATATCCCATTCAGATGGTGTAGGTTTCCAGCAATAGTTTTGGTCTACCTCTTTATAGTAACGCAAAGCATCCCTATAGTGAATGCAAGAATCTAGCATTCTATATGTTGAGTTCCACCTTGTTTTAACATCAAGAGACAGGCCTTTACCCACTGTAACTAAATAATTGTTGCAAACTTCAACAAACTTGTACATGTGGGGTGGAGACCTTTTAAAGTATTTCACTGTGTTCCTAACATTACTTATCAGAGGATCAATTGGCTGCAGCCCATCATTAACAACCAAGTTGACTATATGTGATGTACAACGAACATGGAAATAGATTGGGTCAAACTGAGTGTTCTTTCTAGCAAGAAGCTTGGTCTTCAGATTTGTTACGGCAGTATCATTGTTTGATGCATTACCAAGAGTGATTGTCATAACTTTATCCTCTATTTTCCATTCCACCAAGCACTCAAAAATAGCTTGAGCTATCACAATACCCGTGTGGGGAGGATCCAACTCAACGAAATTCAGGACACGGCATTAGAAAAGCCAGTCAACATCCACTACAGGAAAACAGTTAAAATTCGTCGGCCAAAAACCCACGAATTTAGGCCTATACCCATGAACTTAACCTAAGTTCGTCGGCCAACCGATGAACTTATGCGTCGAATTTAACTCGATGAATTTATGCAAATAAGTTCATTGGCTCCGACGAACTTAGGTTAAGTTCGTCGGTTTCCATGTGGCCGACGAATTTATGCACATAGCCTAGTTAAATTCATCAGCCCGGCGGGGCCGATGAACTTACAGTTAAGTTCGTCGGTTTCTATGACCCCACGAATTTATTTATTTTTTAATTAAAAAATAATTTCATACCCATAGAAAATTAAAAAAAAATCATAGAAAAATAGTAGAACATCATATAGTCTCATATAGCAACTCGGTATATTATATGGTCACTATAAACATATAGACAAGAGAATATGTAGTCACATACAGCCCATAAAAAAGAACATCGACTGAAGTATAATACATCAATAGAAGTCTTGGTTTATTAGAGAAGGTTACACTAAAAGTTCACCAGCAGTTCCATTGTTTGTTTTTCAAGTTACAAAGTTCACTATATGCTGACCTTGACTACTGCAATTCCATTGTCACATATAAGAGGCCGGTTATCATCACAGTCATCCATTTTCACTAGTATGGGCATGTACCTCCGGTTGGCTTCTATTGAGTATATACTTTTCTGAAACATGTGATTTCAAAGCGAGGGAGATATGTATTGAGCACATATATTGGCTGCACAATTTAAAATGTATGCATGTTAGGGAGGGAGAGGACCTGATCAAAACAATAAAAAATAAATTTGGGAAGTTGTTACCACCACAAACAACACAAGGTTGCAAGGAGACAGCTTTTGTGATATTGTCAAATTCATATATCTAAGTAATGTGCCACCAAACACATGTACTCAATGTTTTGATTTGATGTCCACAGATCGGTAGTTAAGCTTATTGATTCGGCCTCCCTAAGGCTCTTCTTGAGTAGCCCTTTTTCAGATTCATAAACTTTCATGCATTCATTTTCAATCCCCTTCCTACCAATACGTTCATAGTTCTCATTCATCCAACTCATCAAGATATTAAACCAATTATGCTCTACCATCCTAAATGGATATTGATGACCAATTATCATTTTAGCAATCAACAATCGGGTGTGATCATGATCAAATTCATAAGGATTGACATGAAGAGACCCATCAGATGAAGCAAAAGTGAGTGTACCTTGAACAAGTTTTGATTTAGCCTCTGCTAGCTTGGTCAAGTATGGTGTGCACTGCTTCTTTAGATGTTAGTTGAGCGTCATAGTAGGACCCCCAGGAGTGTATACATATTTCTTGGAGCAGAATTTACACTTTGCCTTTGTGACCATTTTGCCTCTCTCCTTACTCGATGGCACTTCGATGATCTTGTAATACTTCCAACAACCAGCCCTCTTTCCCCTCTTAACCTTGCACTTGGAAGGAGACAACTTGATACTTGCCTTCTTTCCTCTCTTTTCCTTCTGCGCCTTTGACTTTGACACATCAACTACCTGCTCATCACTTCCACTTGCACCTTCTGCAATAGGTAGACTTACAGACAATGAATCATCCATGTCCAAGCTGTTTGATTCACTACGACCTTCTTCTGATACATGATCTTGTTGCTGTAAAAGTTCACAAGCAACAAACATATTTTAGAATAAGCAACGACGTCTATCAACAATAATCAACAAGAAGACTAATTTTGTGTAATACTAATACATCCATCAAGTAATGAGCCATGGTACATTGGTACACGTACGCACCAATAGATAAGGAGACATTAGAAACCTTTGTCGTTGTAGTTGGTGGTGTTGCAGTCGTAGATCCTCGACCTCGACCCTTACTAGGTGGCGACCCTGACCTTGCCAATGTCGCCGGCCTCTTGCTTACACGCTTGCTTTTGGACTCCACACTTGCTGGCTATGGGTGCACCTCCTACACTCCATCAGGATCCTCCATGGCCAGAGGAAGCAGGAACCTGTAAGATTGTTGGGCTTGAGCAGCGGAAGAAGACCGTATGTGGCTACAACTACGAGCCGAGGATCTGTATGAGCAAGAGCACGCTGCACGCCTCATAGTTGGAGCTACAGACCTGGAACAAGATCAATAGAAGCCGGTGAATCAACGGTGAGCTGGCGGCATAGTGCTGCGGGTCTTGGCCGGCGTCGGCGAACACAGGACGGGAAGCCAGAGTAGCGGCGGCCGGTGAACTCGGGAGGGACTTCAGGAGGGAGTCGAAATACTGCGGTCTACCGTCTGTGCCTCTGCGGACTGTGGGGGACTCGACGGCTAGGGTTTGTTTGCTATGGGCCGAATGAGTGGGCTGTAGTTTGCAGGCCAAGCTAGCCACGTTGCCTAAATATTCAGCTCGTTGGGCTCGCGAGCCAGATCGAGCTAGCTCGTTAATTTCGTGAGCTAAAACCTTAGCTCAGCTTGTTAAAAACATACCACGAGCCGAGCTGAGCTGAGCCGAGCTTGCTACGAGCCGAACGAGGTGTCAAGCCATGAGTTTTTTGTCCAGCCCTACACAGCCCCTAGCTTTGAGCTTGCAGGTGATGAAGAGATAGGTACTACCCTCTTTGAGGAAGAAGAAGAAGATGGAGGTGCTTTGGTGATACTACACATGTTGTAGCTCTAGAACCTACTGCTTGGCATTCAGAGGATGATGGGGAGGCTCAACTACACACTACTTCCACTACATGGGAGCAACATTCACCAGTACATGCAATAGGGTCTGTTGAGAACGCAGGGGAGGTGACCTCTGAGCCATAGTCATCTCAGATCGTCTAGCGGGATCACCCTTCGAGGAACATCATCGGTGGACTGAATGAGAGAGTTATAAGATCCAAGTCCACTTCTCTAGCTGTCTTTGCACATTCTGCATTTGTTGCTACTTTTGAGCCCTAGGTTGCTGGGCACGCATTATTTGATTCATACTGGGTCAATGCCATGCATGAGGAACTTGAAAATTTTGAGAGGAACCAAGTTTGGGTTTTAGTCGAGCCTCCACCACAATGCCATCCCATAGGCACCAAGTGGGTGTTCAAGAACAAGCAGGGAGAGGATGGTGTAGCGGTGAGGAATAAGGCTAGACAAGTAGCTTAGAGTTTTTGCTAGAAAGAGGGGGTAGACTATGAAGAGGCATTTTCCCCTGTAGCTAGATTAGAAGCCATTTGCATTCTTTTAGATTTAGCAGCTTCAAAAGGGTTCAAGCTATTCCAAATGGATGTGATGAGAGCATTCCTGAATGGTTATATAGAGGAAGAGGTCCATGTGAGGCAACCCACAGGCTTTGAGCATCCTAAGTATCCCAACATAGTGTTCAATTTGTAAAATGCATTGTATAGCCTAAAGCAGGCTCCCCGGTCTTTGTATGAGAGACTTAGGAAATTCCTAGTTGACTAGGGTTTCAAGATGGGGAGTGTGGATAAAACTCTGTTTTTGCAAAGTCAAACAGATAAGGAAGGAGGTTGAGATGAGTATGACGGAAGAACTTCAGTTTTTCCATGGAAGGAAGGAGGTTGAGATGAGTATGATGGAAGAACTTCAGTTTTTCCATGGGCTCCAGATCATGCAGACACCTAAGGCACTTTTGTCCACCAAAGCAAGTACACAAAGGACCTACTCTAGAAGTTCGACATGATGGATGCTTGACCTCATATTACTCCGATGAGTATGTAAACTATCATGGACAAGGATGAAGATTGCGAGGAGGTTGATCAGAAGGTGTACCGAGGGATGATCGGGTCATTGATGTACCTGACAGCTACGAGGTCAGACATATAGTTTGTTGTAAGCCTATGTGCCTATTTTTAGGTGTCTCCACGGTGTGAAGTGGATCCTAAGGTATGTCAAGTTCAACACGGAGTATGGTTTGTGGTCCTCTACGAATTCTTCTCTTTCTATCCTCGGCTATTCTGATGCTGACTTTGCTGGGTGCCGGTTGGATCGCAAGTCGACTTCCAGTACCTACCAATTCTTGGGTACTTCTTTGGTCTCTAGGTCCTCTCGCAAGCAGTCTAGTGTAGCTCAATTCCACTTGTGAGGCAAAATATGTTGCTGCTACTAGCTGCTACTCCTAGATCCTGTGGATGGTTGCCACTTTGAAAGACTATGGCCTAACCTATGGGAGAATTCCACTTCTGTGTGACAGTATGAGTGTTATTAGTGTGGCTAAGAATCCAGTGCACCATTCTAAAACAAAGCGCGTAGATGTGAGATATCACTTCTTGAGAGATAGCTATGAAAAAGGCCTCATAGATCTTGTGCATATAGACACTGAGAGACAAGTTGCTGACATCCTAACTAAACCCCTAGATTTAGAAAATTTCAACCGCTTGCAAGGGGAGTTAAGAGTTTGCTTTCCCTTTTAGTCAGAGGGAGTTTGGTTAGCTTTTAGGTTTTGTTTTGGTTTTCTTTTTCTTCTTTATGCATTTTGTATCATACTCATGCATTGCATCATGTACATTTGTAGTATACACTTGCACTAGAGCTCTTTTGTGATGAATTGCAAGAATTTGCTCTTGCTATGATGTACATGGATGGCTTGATCTCATTTGGATCTATTGTATACTATGTGAAAGCTGAGTCATTTTTCGCTTTCCTGAAAATCATAAACTTGATCACCACCTGACTTGGCAACCTAGCATGTCTAGGAGTTTTAAATGCTAGTGCTATCTTTCTATGCTTAGTCGTTCTAGTTATTTACCCTTTCTAGTTGATGCCTAAGCTTTTATGATACCTTGCTTAATCTAAAATTTGAATTAATTCATGTTGCAAATGATACTACTTGAGCTGAAATTAAAAGATCCAGGTAGATTTTCTTTGTCTCAATGACTTGGTTTGCGACTGCTCTCTTTTGCACTTTGGTGAGAACTTAGACTTGGCTATGAATGACCAAAATGTTGTCTTAAGCTTCTGATGGTCTTTCTAGGCCTAAGCTTGGCATTGGTTGGTAAGAAGTGGCATGACAAGCAAATAACTCCTAGCACATGATTAGAACTTGCTTGAAATGAAACGCTAAATCTAAAATTGCAAGTCTCTAAATTCCTTATGGCTTGTTGGACATGCTCTGGTTAGGATTAGTACACCCTGTATGCATTGCTAATATCTTGCTGTTCATACCTATCTGACTAGATGCTATTCATGTTGGTGATGCTTTCTTTTAACCAAAACCTAAAATTCATGCTTTGCCCATGACCTGTGTAAGATAGGTTCATTGAGCTTGTTGCAAGCCCTATTGCCCTCACATGCTCTGTATGCTAGAACTTGTATCTACTAGCTTTCCAACCCTTTTGAACTTTTTGTTTCACCTAGTTACATTTGCGCAACATTTTTCTTGGGGACTTGATGTGTGCATTGTCAACAAGGATGAGAATTGAGAGTCACCTACCATGGGACTCAGGGGAAGGGATAGAGCATCATCCCAAGGGGAGTGTTGCATTGTGAGATAAGCTGAAATGCAGAGGGAGTTGGAATTTTAGGATCCTCTTTGGCCCATAGTGTCAAGCCTTGCCACTTTTTGGAGGAGCTGGTCCTTTGCTTCTAGCATGACTGTGCTGAGCCTATCTCTTTCTTGAGGGGTCATTGTTCATTGATTTGTTTCATTGAGCAGTTACCCTTGTCTTACGGGGCGATCTTTTGGCTTTGATCTTGTTCACTTCTAGTGCTCCCATTTTTTCCTTTCTTTGGCTTTTCGGCACTTGAGTGGATTTTCTTTGTTTTCCTTCTTCCGTTGTTCTTTGTTATGATTTTCTATTCTTTGTCTATGATTCTAGGTGGTTGGTGAGGGTGTTGACAAGGCACTCATCAAAAGAGAGATTAAAGAACCCAAGTGTACCGAGTTTGGTCTTTCATCCTGGCTATGATGAGCGCTTGTCAACACCGAAGACCTGCTAAGGAACAAGCAGGAAGAAGACCCATTGAGTGGACTGAGAGGTGACACCAAAGTGGACTTGAAGTGACAAAATCCTTGCCAAGTGGACCCGCAGGTGGCTTAGGCTGTGGAACAAGTTAGGCTCATCCCATAAATGTGACCTTGGGTTCGGGGCGGTGTCGTGAGCGGTGTCGTGAGCGATAAAGTGACCCCAGAAAAAAAAGCCCATCACGCGTTTACCAGTTCAAGCTTCAAAACTGGGCCCAACTATCATTTCCTGGTTCCATAATTAAAACCATGGGCTTGGTTGCTGGTATTCCAAAATAGAACTTATCCAAAGGGAAGTAGTACTGGACATGTGGAAGACATCGAGAGATTACTTCGAGGCTAAGAGGGTCAAGGATTCCATTGTGTTCATCCATCTGATTACATGCGGTCTTTTCTAGCCACTACAGGTGTTGTAGTGTCAAGTGTCTGTAATATAGGGGTCTAGTTGCAAAATTGCCTTAGGGCATAGAGGTGTGATATAAATAAGAGGTGGGTTGCCAATAGTTCCCTCTCTTGGCTGGTTTAGGGTTTGCTTAGAGCATGGTTTAGACCCTATTTTGTCACCAAGCAAGAGCATCAAGATTAGAGAGGTTTCGGTGATCTAGCCTCCACAAAAGAGGGTAGGAAGTGGGAGGCTACTTGGTACATGAATTTCCCATCGTGTAATCGAATCATGAGACCCTTTTGGGCAGCTAATAGATGGATTTCATGCAGCTCCTTCTGTGTGTTGCCTTCCCCTTCTTGATTGGCTTTTGGTCTTGCATCCCTGATTTTTTGGTGTGTTTGTGCTTGACCAAGTTTGAGATCTTTCTCTTGCCAGTGTTTTGGACTGCTGGGACTTGGACACATTGTGGTTTTGGTGTGCCAAATCTCAGATCTATGAGCAGCCCTGAGTTCTTCGTTCTTGCCCTTGCTCTTCGCCTCTTGGATAGTCAAATCCGTGGAGAATCCCAAGGTTTGAGCGAGTGATCTTTTGGAAAAAGTCTCTCCATGGCCTAGACAAAATCCGCACAAAGTTTTGTGAGGTTTGGAGTTCATTGAAGCAAGATTTGAATTGTATTTTGAGGATTCCCGCGATATCTGTCAGTGTTTAGTACCAGCAGTGCACTACGGGATGTATCACGTAGAGCTTTTGTGGTTGGCGAGATCGACCATAGCTTGATGGTTACCATGAAATGCGACGGGAACAAGATTTATACAGGTTCAGGCAGCGGAAAGCGTAACACCCTACGTCCTGTTTGTGGCTGATTGTATTGATCGGAGTCCTCGAGATTACAATGAGAGCACGGTTGGACAATGTTTTGGTGTGTGATGGTGTGATGCATTGTATGATGATCTCTATGTTGGGGTCCCTCACCCGCCTTATATAGGCTGATGGGTTCTTGGGTTACAAGTCATGCTCCTTCTATATCTTCTAGACAGTTTAGATTACAACAGATCACACAGAATTCGCGATCTATACCCGTTCCATCTTCAAGTCCCGTACTCTTCAGAGGCAGAGTCCGAGCCACGTACTCTCTCCAGGCTTTCCTAGATTGCACCATCCTTGCCTTGATCACTAAGTTTTGCTCATCCTTTACCGTTTATGAGCCTAAGCCGAGCAGACGGCCCACGAAATCTGCCTTCCAGGCTTTTGAGGCCCATCAACGACCCAAATCTCGAATCCACGCCATGAGGAGCCAGGGGATATCTATCCCCCACAAGCCCCCAAGGATCGAGTTAATTCTGAAAGCAATTAACTCGAGACTCCAAAGAAAGCCTCCAATTCCTATGCATTCTGCCAAATTAACAAGACTTCTTTTGTGTCAGGACTTGCCTATTGGTTGTACCGATTAGGTGCACCCAATGGGTATAGCCCCCGAGCTTCGAATTGACTTGACTAACAATCGATTCGAAGATCCATAAATTTAGAAGCCACATCAGCTACATCCGACTGAAATTAATCTTCATAATCCTTCTAAATCATTCACATCCAAGTGAAATTCCCATATTTAACTTGGCAGAATTTTCGATAAAATTCCCCACACAGTGGGTATAAACAAAAAATACCCCACACTTGATTTCATCAACTGCCATGATAACTGCACCTCTTTAGAAAACTCAACCGCCACCATATCCAACTTTCTTGAACCATCACCATGTTTTAGATTTCTTACGCGTGCACTGTTCGGAATACCAAGCGCCTTCCTTGCGTGCGTACTGCCAAGAACGTGAAGCGATGCGCTCTGCAGTATATATGGAGACCCTGAGATCCATCTTCCACACATTGTCATTCCAGCAAACACGCTTCCCCCCAAGAAGACATCCCCAACACCAGTAGCACGCTCCCCAATCACCACCGATGCTATGGCTGGTGGCAGCGGCAAAGGCAAGGAGCCCGCTGGCCCAGTGAAGCCGCTAAGGGAGGACCCCTTCAACAATGACTTTGATGAGGATCACATGGCATACTTTAGGGATTATGACGACGGTGATGCGATGGCCATCCCCGACATCGATGACGAGGACGCACCGCAGCGCGAGGACCTACCCCCTTCTAACTCCGACAGCGAGTGGTACAATGAGAAGGAGAAGGCCATGCTCAGTGGCCTTAGCCACCCTAGGCTCATTGGTCTAGATGACAGCGAGGAGGATGAGGACGATGAGGTCGATGATGAAGACGACAACGATGAAGATGATGACGACGACGAAGATGATGGCGGTGACGACGACGACGGTGGCAGCGACGACGACGATGATGGCGATGATGACGTCGGTGAGGTCGACAGTGCCCGCCCAACAAAGCATCGCCGCATCACTGCCTAGATAGTAGAAGTTAGGGGTAGAAGTAGCATCTAGTGGAACTACGTTTCTTCACTTGTACTTCCCCCAATGTATCTAGTACTTTTAATCAATGAATCCTCAATTTTGTTCATGAATTGAGTTCTTAAATGTTAATCGCCTTGCCATTTGAGATTTGTGATAACCTCCTATGGTTTCTGTATGAACAAAGTCTGCATCTTGAGCATATGAACCAAAATCCGAGTGAAACCCTTAAATGACTGAAGCAAACTAAAATGCACACATTTCTTGACCAAGGCTTGATGTATAATTTCAAACCAAGTGAACAAAGCCCAACTCAAATATAGGAAACCTGGACTGTCGCTTGATGAAGTGCAAGAAATCTTGAGCTGACTAAAAATTAAAGTGGCAACCACACTGCTTGAGTCAAAGCCATGTCCGATTGAACTGTGAATCTACCGTTATGGAACTTAACGACGTTGCGGCATTAAGAGAGAGACCAACGTCTCTGTGCTTGAACGTCACTAGGGTTATAAGAGGACTAATAACCTAACGATTCCTTCCACTCGAATCATTATTCCCCAACTGCTTCATTTACTTCGCCGCCGTCATTCGTAACCGCAAAACTCCTGAATCCAATCACCGCTAACTTCACCGGAATTCTTCCCTCTAGAATCAATGGCGCCCGAGAAGAAAACTGCAAGCGAGCGCGAAAACACCACTGATGGTCTCCCACACAATGAGAATGCTCGAGTTCCATCCCCATTCTTTGCATTTCATAAGTCCACCATCTCCGAATCTGATCTCCTCCGATTAGTAGAGATGAATGTTCTACCTGCAAAAGAAGTAGTAGGGTGGAAAAGTTGCAAGGGGGGAGCTCCTACTGAGGATACACATGAATCTGTAGTCTATTCCCCTTTCTTTGTCCGCGGGTTTGGGTTGCCTGTATGTTCTTTTGTTCGAGGACTTCTAAGTTCTATGCCATTGATCTTACTGTCATGAATCCCAACTCCATTCTGCAAATTGCTACCTTTATCCATCTCTGTGAGGCCTTCCTTGGGATTGTCCCACATTTTGGCCAATGGAAATACCTGTATCACTGCAAACCCGGCACCAGAGATGGAGTCTTGCAAGTTGCAGGGGGCCAATTCTCGAACTATGCCGTGGTTGCAAATCAGTGTATCTTGATATTCCCCTAAAAGGCAGCAATAGGGGATAGCACGCCGAGTGGTTCATGAAGGAGAATCATGGAAAACTTCCTGCCAAGTCAGTCAAGATGGCAACCCAACATAAAACAACCTAGCTGGGAAGAGCCACCAACACAAGGAGAAGCTGCTGAAGTTGACATACTGCTGAAAGAAATAGCCAACTTAAAAGAGAAAGGTTTAACTGCACAAGCTGTGGTAATTGACTTCATCTTCCGTAGCATTCAACCCCTAAAGGACCGAGTTTATCTAGCATATCTATATGTCAGGGCAAGCGATGCCACCGGAGAGACCAGCCATGTGATTACTGAAGAAGAAGTATAAGCACGAGTTGGTTCAATGTTGAGGGGTGACATATATAATGAAGGAACTCCGCAACCCTACTCTGCCTGGAATCCAACCCCTTATGTAAGTATGCTACTGCATAATTGAGGCAACTGCACAACTCACTAGTATGAACTATGTTAATAATCCTCCTATTTTGTTGGTGCAGTGTGACATCTCCAAATTTCTGTCTGACCCACCACATCAAGGTGGTGACCAAGTCTTGAAGCGAAAGTCGCAGTTGTCTCCTCACGAAATGGAAGTTGTTGTGGCAGCTACATAGTGTGTAGGCAACAACGAAGCAGCAACATTCATTGTCATTCTGCGTCCGACCCAAGATGAGGTGACCCCACCAGGGGCTGACACGTAGGAGGACCAAGCCCCCCATCATGAGGGTGCTAATCCAACTGACCCAGCCCCCGAGCATGCAGATGTTGCCGGGGAGAAACTTCAAGCTCCTCTAGTCCCAAAATGGACTCACACAAGGTAGGTGCTGTGAAACCCAAGCCACTGCCCATTAAGAAAACCACCAAACAATAGCTATCAAATGAACAATCCACCTCTAACATTAACTGCGGGGCTTTGATCAAAGAAGAAGAAGTGGAAGAAGAAGAAGAAAGCCCGCTCAACCGTCGTGAGAAGAGATCTAAGATTCAGCACGACCTTGGTACCTCCTCCTCTCAAGTTAAAGAACAAATATCCAGAGTAGAGGAACTAGACTATTCAATGTTAAATGACGACTTTGATAAATGCATACATTCAGCTCTTCAACATCCATACACTCTAGTGGCTAATGAAAAACCGAACCACCGAGGTGTGTATACTAGTATTCTTTGTCGAGAACCTCATGATGCCATTTCTTTGCACTCACTCCTTGATTGTTGATTTGCAGGCCATCGCTAATACGTCCTTTGAATGCAGCTAGTGAAAAACCGACCAACCCATCTGGAGCTGAAACAATCTCAAGCCCCCCAGTCTCTCTATGCCCTAGAGATGAGGAAGAAAATGGGTCCTCAGTTGATCAAGGAGTCAAAGAAAGTGAGTCGAGTCTGATGCAGTCGAAACTTCTAAGACTGATATGCTTGATGTTAGGGAAGAGACCACACTGAATGATGACCAGAATGCTGAAGGCGGTAAAATAGTAGACTGGCATGATGCCCTAGCCAACACAGAGGCCAATACTGCTCAAGTTGATGAGGTTATTTCAGGCGTCGCTAATGTTGATACTACATAGCAAAATCCATCACGGGAGAATATGCGGCATCGTGGAAGACAAATTACTAATGAAGCTAATCCGGTTGACTCAGTCGCTGAACAAGAAATTCCTGTGACCACATCCAGCCCCTATGCATCTGCCATGATGTCCTCTCATACTATGAACCAGCAATCTGGCTCTGGACACTATTGATGACAATCAACAATTAACCCTAGTTCCTCCTAGCTCGAGTCCACTAGTGATTTTTTAGGTAACCTGACTGCTCAGCTATGTTGCATCCCTTTTGAATATCAACATTAATTAATTATGATGTCGTATAGGATTGGCTGAACTAAGGTGGCCTAATTCAAGAAAATCTCTCTCCTTTGCTTGGAGCAGATGTTGCCAAATTGCAGCAACGACTAGCTGATTCAAAAGGCGCTCGTAGCACCGAGGCTGTTGGTGTGTTTTGATACACACAGCTCCATGTTACTTGGATTACTGCACACCCATACCGACTTTATTTTGAATGATTACTGTCTTGTAACTGCTGGCAAGAAAATTACTAAACTGCAGTTGTCGTTTCGCAAGACAATACTAGAGCGTGACGAGGCTAGAGATATTGCTGGCAACTTGGAAAGGCAACTGTATAGCGAGAAGAAAGGGCATGAGGTAACTCATCAAGAAAATATTGATTTCGACAAGAGAGGCCCTCAAGGATTCGCACCGATAACTCAAAGAACTAAACATTGTCAAGCAAAAATTATGATGCCATCTAGAAGAATTGCGAGAAGCTGAAGGCTACTTATGAAAGGGCAAAAGATGTCATGAAGTCTATGGTAGCAACCACGTCAGCTATCCTAGACATCTACGTTCTAGAAATAGGAATCTCTTGATTATTGGCAGATCAGTTATCATCAGCGGCTGAAGACATCAAGATTGATCTTCAGGGCAAGCTCAAGTCAATCCTAAAATGGGAGCTGATAATGCTTAAGATAACTAAGCTAGATATGAATTTATCTGACTTAACCAGAGAAGCCACCGTAGAGCAAGATGACGTCGTGTTTGCTGCATATGCTACAGAGGTTGAACAGCTTATTCTTGAACTTGAACTGTAACTGAACACCCCTTAAGTCGGGTATTGTCGTGGTACGGTCTTTTTTGGTTTTCCTATGCTGACCGACCGAACTCCCCATTGTGCATAATGTTTCTGTTGGTCAGTTGATTCCCACACCTTGTTTTAGCTGCGTATGTGCTCCAAACTCTTTGTAGTAATTTCAAATCTATCATCATGCAGTCTATGCCTGAGCGTTGGGCACCTATTAGCCTACTATGTGTACCAAGGACTGCTGAAAAAGTAAGAAATAATGTGCGCCCATGAATTGCTCGTATCCGCCAACCGACAATCGCTTTTATCAGGCACTCCTTTCTCTGCGCCTAGACAATTTACTGGTTCCATCATTTGCTGTGGTGACCCGTGAACCTTGGGCCTGACTGTGTGCCCATGATCCTAAGAAAAGGACCGAGAATTACTACCATCCTGCGACTGTTCGGTGCTCCTCGAGCCTATAAAAGGCGACGGTCATGAGCTGAAACACCACAACTTGCAGATATCTCTTCTTCCACCTCTGAAACTCATAAAGAAAATAGAGAAGTCCGATCTCCGCCTAGCCCTTGTTCTTCATTCTTGTTCTTGCCCAGGATATGAGAATACCCTAAGCTACCACTGCGTGAAATCCACACGTGGTGGATGCCATGATAGGGAAGACCCTAAGGTCTCTGCCTTATCCTACCGTCTAGAGCAGGGCCGCTTGTTGTGCTGATGTGAAGGGTAGGATCTTCCATGAAGGCTAGAGCCATTTGTGTTTCCGGTGCCAAGGGGAGATCTCAAGTTGGCACGCTTGTGTGTCTTGCTCCAAGAACCTCCAGATGAGGTGGCCAAAACGTCCCAATGAGGAGAAAGGTGAAGCTCCCTTTTTGGGTAATGTCTTGCCTGCCTCACCCAGAATGGATGTTCCTCTCCGGTGCTAACAGCATCTGAGCCCCTGTTGGTATTGTTTGACCAACTATGGGTGGCTAGATGCTACCTTTTGAGAAGCCTAAAGGTATATCTGTCGCTGCCTTGCCGTGTCTGATCTGTATCACTTGTATTTATTGAATGTAGATAGGTGGTTATCTTTTTCTCGTCTTGAGTCATATTCTTGAGTCGAACGTGCTCTCCTTGTAATGTCAGATGCACGCGACCAAGATCTTCTTGTAATGTCAGATGGGAGTCCGTTGTAATGAGGCCTTGACGAATGAAGAATGACAAAACTCTCATCTGAGATCCCGACTGAACCGAAGCATGTAAGACCACTAGTGAGTCGGACTACCGATTAAATCAGTTACCGCGCGAGAGAGGGTTAGAAGTCACCCTTTTGAGATTAAGCAAGAGCATGTAACACCAGCGATAGGTCAGATTACGACCTAAGCTGATTACCCTATGAAGAGGGTTTAAATGTTACCCTTTTGAGATTAAGCAAGAGCATGTAACACCAGTGATAGGTCAAATTACGACCTAGGCTGATTGCCCCTGAAGGAGGGTTTATAGGTTACCCTTTGAGATTAAGCGAGAGCCTGTAACACCAGCGATAGGTTGGATTAGGACCTTGGTTGATTGCCCTGTGCAGGAGGGTTGTTAGAGGTTACCCTTTATGATTAAGCGAGAGCATGTAACACCAGCGATAAGTCGGATTGCGATCTAGGCTGATTGCCCCATGAAGGATATTGAGTACAAGAGAATCTACATGAGATGCAACACGAAAGTGTGACTATGAAGTTATTGCACAGAGGTCATGCATTCTATTCATTGAGTAACACGAGCAAGAGTACAATTTGAGGACAAGTCGCTTTGAGATCGTGGCAGTTATTACATCAACCATGAGTGCGAAGCGAGGTACATTTCTCTAATGGCACGATGATCTATGCGTAATATTTGTGGAGGTGTTCTATGTTCCAAGAGTTCCTCACTGGAGTCCCATCCATTTGCGACAACCGATATATGATCCTGGGCGAGTGATTTCTGTAACAATATACGGGCCTTCCTGTGATGCCCCTGGCATCTCAAGTGCATATCATCGACATCACTTGCATAATTTCATCATACATGCATCATTTCATCATATAATGGCATGCATTTGAAACCTCATGAGCAAACTTGATTGAAATAATGCATTTTGAACTCAGTTTTCAGCATTTTGCTACAACATTTGGGGTTATGACTTTGCATCTGTGGTGAATTAGATGAAACATTATATACCAAACTTGTTGACCATTTCATGCTGAACAACTTTGTTACTTTGTTCTTTGTCATCCATAAATGTTTGCATATTCTTTTGAAATAGACCTGCTTGGTAAATTCAAATTCTTGTGAAACAAAAGTCATGATCATACAAAACTTTATATAGGAAAGTTGTAGATCATGAAATTCTGAACAACATTGGTATGTAAATCCTTGCGTGAAAGTGGACCTAAAATGGACTTTTAGAATTTCTAAACTGATAGGTGCTGTTGGTCAAACTGGGGTCAGAATTTTTCAATTCAAATTTTTCCTCAAACTTAAATAACACAAGGTGTCAAAGTTTATAACAAAGTTGTAGATCACCAAGTTTAGAATACTTGTTGTATTTTGAGTTTCATCTAAATTGGCCTCTAGGTTGTTAAAAAACTCAAAATTCAAACAAATGTCTCAGCAGTCAAACAGGGGTCAACATTTTTCTTTTTCTTTTTTCCTTTTGTTCCACTGATGCGTGGGGCCCACACCGACCGGACCGCGCTGCGCCAGTGGTCAGCCGCCATGCGGCCACCGGCGTATGGGCGCCGCGGGCGGTGGCCTCTCCAGGCACGCCTGCCTCGCCTTATGTGGAGGAGCGCCTCCCCCGCTCTCTTCCCCCTCGCTCAGTGCCTCCCACTGAGCTCCCTCGCCTTCCTCTTTGCTTCCGCGCGCTGCAGCCATTGGGGTAGCTCAGGCCGAGCTCACGCCATAGCCTCTGGCTGCTCCCACGCCTCCTCAACGCTGTGCCACCGTTCGCCGATCCCTGTTCCCCCGTTCCTACCCGGTTTCAGTGGTCAGAGTCATTTCGCCGCACCACATTTCGCCGTCAATGGACCTTTGTCTGAGCACACCATCGCCGGACCTCCCCGCCACTGCTCCGGTCACCCAAGGTAGGGGTTGAGCTTCCCTGTGCTCCCCGCTCCCTCCTCGACCGCCGCTGGTGGGCTGCCACGCCCTGGGCGCCTGGTCCCGGCGCACGCCGCTGCCCTGTCCCCTCCCTAGGCGCGAGGTTGAAGAAGCCGAGGGAGGAAGACGACTTTTTTCCAATTTGGCCCTTAGAGTTCTATCATTTTTCATTTAAATCTGTTGTACAATGCAATGAGTCTTATAGATCTTGCAAGCTAGCCCCTGATATCTACGTTTAATTATGTATAGGTCCTCAGGTCGGGTTTTTTCCATTTTAAACACTTTATTTCGGCTGAAACTTTGAAAATTCATTAAAAATCACACAAAAATGGTAACTCAATTTATTTGGACTCCCCTTGAGCAGATCTACAGGATGGGTGAGATGTTGATGTATGAAATGACCTTTTTGTCCCTAGATCTTGAATGATTGCTAAAACAAGAATAAATGCCAAAAGTAGTCTAAATGGACTCCAAAAATCTTGAAACTCAGATAATAGATTTACATAATATCTAGGCTCTGTGTGATTTTTGGTACCCCTAGCACTTTCTATTTTATTACTGTTTTACCCCTATACCTGTATTATGTGTGCTTTATGAACCTTTAGCAAGCGTTAATTTATTATTTTCAAATCACCATCAAAACTTGACATGCACAGTCCCATATTTTATCAGTGAGATATACATGTAACAAAGAATGCATACAAATTTCATGAGATTATTTTTGAAATAACAGGAAAAAGTGACATTATGTTGTACAATAAATTCTGAGAAAAATCATGAAACTTTAAAGTTAAATTTAGGTTCCAGAAAGCATTTTTGTGAATTTTATTGCTACTATTTGGAGCTGCATGCAAAATAAGCTAAAATAAATATAGAGAAAATAGATGTCCTGTCAAACTTTAGTTATTTTGCTTGCTAGATTTTATTCGTGCTGAACATGACATTTTAGGCTAGCTGTTAAAATTTCACAATCAGAAACAATTTCTATGATTTATGATAAATCTGGGAAGATTAAATGATAGGTAACTTCTGGTAATTTCTAAAGATGAGTTGTAAAGCTTTGTTCCCGAAATTTGGCTAACAACATTATATAATATTTGTCTACCTATCATAAATATTTGGACTCAATTAGGACTGTTTAGCAAGCTAAACTCAACATGGGTGTGTTGAAGAAATAAATAAAGCCAATGCATAAATGTGATATTGTAGATTTGCTATGTATGCATAATGTTGCATAACTAGGATTTGTTCACTTGCTGCAAGTTTTTTATGTTGACATATATGAAGGATTGACCTAGACAAGGTGATCATTTGTACGATTTCTTAATAATGGTCAAAACTGACCAAGAAAATGTACAGTTTATGCATTCCTTTGGACTCATTTGTAGATCATATCATGCATATAGACCTCGCGAATGAAGGACCCATGCAGGAGTTGTCGGTGATCGACAAACTAGACGACAAGCCCCTGCCCCAGGAACTAGTGGACCAGCAGCAGGGAGATCAGCAATCCATCCCCAACTTCGTTCCAGAGCCAGCTACTGACCCGAGTGAGGAAGGTAGGCAGGACCATGATTCTCCCAGCTAATATAACGTTGATTGCTTGATGATTACACATCGACATTAGGAGTTGATTGAAAACAAGTGCATTAGACTCCTTGGCCGCCTAGGCCCTAGCACATATACCTAGAGTTCGTAGGACGAGTTGCCTAGAATTGCTAGGTGCGAGTAGACACGAGTGAATGGAGTCACTCGTCACGTAGGTGGTCTCAAAAATCATAGAACTTTTACTATTGGGAAAGTATTATTATGCTCTTGATTTAAATAGAGATCGAGCGGAGAATAGTTTTATTTTGAGGTGTGTGTTGTTGAACTATTCGGCTTCGCCCGAGTCGCATAACACCTGTTCGCTATTCGTTTGCTGATAGGCATAACATTGCTAGAATGCTTATCCGAGTCATGGGACCGGTGAAAGTCTTTCCTGGGCTCGTCCGAAGTATTCGAGGTGCCGCACATCCACTAGATGGAGGCAGAAGGCCTGGGAGAGCATTGTACATGTGGTGGGGAGACCGAGATGTTGGTAGGCTCGCCATGGGGGCATAACCCAGGAGTTAGGTGGGGCGCTTTGAATCTTGGGACGAGACAGGATGATATGGGGATATATGTGGGAACACTACGGGTAGTAAGCATATACCCCATGAATGATAGTTATTTCTAGGAATTAAAATCGATTCGAATCGCTGATGCTCACCAGGTGTGAGAATGCCAATGTCACTGTCGGGCAACATAGTAACTATTTGAATACGTTGTATCTAATATTCATTGTTTTCAAATTCCATGTGGTTGTACTTGTATGTTACATTTCTGCAATTTATTATCATGATGATATATGCAACTATTAAATCCTATTACTTTATGTTAATATGTCACTGTTTAAAATTTATAGCTAAGGATCCACTTGTTAGTAAGCAAGCTTTGCATCAGCCATAAGCCATTCCATTAAGTCCTACTGAGTAATTAGTATTCAGTGTTTGCCCCACATTTTGAGCGCATGTATGGAGTTCTTCGTTTGCACTTGCGTCGGTGGAGGTGCGTGCCTCCATCAGGGCCGAGAGTCACTATGTGTGGCATAGGAGCAACATCGTTGGGCACGAGGTTATTTCATTTGATGCAAGTCTTTTGATGTTGTTATGACTTTCAAACTTTTAAATTCCGCTACAAGATACTTTTGAACTTGCCTCGCGATGGCACTTTGTTGAAACTTGTATTTTATTTTGAACTGGTTTGTAAACTAAGTCTACTTATGCCTTATTCAACTGTTTGTGATGATGTAACTATTGTAGCTCCATCGAGCGCTGGATGTGTATGATGTCGGTTCCTCTGGGATAGGGTAATATCGAGAGAGGAATGACTCTCGACGGACGACCGGATTTAGTTCGGTCTAAGTGCACTGCGAGCCATGTGGTGGTAGGTGTGCTTAGCTCAGATTAAATTGGTGGTTCTACCACAGTTGGTATCATAGCCAATCATACACAGACAACAGTCGTATTATCCAGTTTTGATTTGCAAACTTATTTTCAAAAACCCCTTTTGAAAATTAAAAAATGAGAGTATTCGATATGCCCATATTAAGGATGTTAGTGTATTACAGGGTGACAACGCTAACATTCTGACCTAGATAGAACTCATATGCACATTCGGCCCTTTGGCAAGCAACATTTCGTCCATAACTATCCCAGTACTAGCGGAACGCTATTGGGATTTGCGAATTATTATGAACCCTGCATTCATGCTAGTAGGATAGAAATTTAAGGGGGTGGTCACCATTTGTGGTGTTTGTGACCATTCTTCCGTTTTGACGTGGCACGATTCAATTTGCTTGCGTGGGTACTAGCCTGGTCTAGCAGAGGACGCTACGGATGCGTTGTCCACGCAACGCAAATAGCGTGGATGCCACCTTTAGGATTAGAGTGGTAATGATGTGAACATGCATTTTTCTGTAGGTACATTAACTTGCGAAATGGAGAACGAATAGTTGCATTAGAGAGAGTCATGCATACATGTCACCGAAATATCGCTATATATATATATATATATATATATATATATATATATATATATATATATATATATATATATATATATATATATATATATATATATATATATGAAGAGTTTTATCTACATGCGCATGTAGCTACACTCACCTTTAAAAAACCAATAAGAGTATGTTCGCATACTCATTTATCAGTTTGAGTATGTTTACATACCTAATTTAAGATACCTCAAAGATCACCGTATGAAAAAATTACAAAACAGCCCATGATATTAATTTATTACGATAGTACCATTATATTAGTACATATAATTTGGTATGTCCACGTACCTCAAGTACACTCGCATGCTTCACGTATATACCACCACAGATGGTCTAGTATAATCACGTACTTTGTATACATACCTTTCGTTCGATCAGATACCGTCAAAATCTTGAGATACACAACCGAGTGTAGCTACATGTGCATGTAGAAAGCAGTTTTCCTATATATATATATATAATGTAGGTATGTTATATGTATAGTATCTTGGATGTGTGATGCGAGATCGAATAGGACGAAACATGCATCATGCTTTTCTGATTTATTATTCGTTCTAGGGTATCATTAAAGTCAAATGAAATAAGATACAAAGCTTTAAATATATTTCCTGCACGTCTCACGAGTTCACTCATGACGGTTATATAATATCAATACAACTCACTGATTAAAAGTCTCTTATTAAAATAGATGGCCGAGAACAACCCGAACATGCACGGTCAGGAGCACCCACCTATCTCGGAGCCGGTTCACTTGCCCATGGTTCAGGAGAATGGGTGGCATCATACGAGCTGTCAGGACACTAACCCGCTCATGACGATCTTATGCCTGGCGTTGCGACAGATGCGCCACGAGTATTGCCCACGATATTCCGTACAGACGGGGTATGAGGTGGGCAAGTGTGAAGCTAGGCTTTTGCTTCCATAAGGTCGCTACACTCATGGGGATGAGTACACCGCTGTAGCTGAGGACATGGAGGAGGCTCTCGACAAGGTGGCTTTGAAGGTCATTGCTGACTTGAGCAACCTTGTTACCGCAAAGAACACAGTGCTACGTTATCTGCCCATCAATGCTTAGGATGACAACTGGGAGCAGCGAGTGACAGACCTGCTGGAGGAGGATGGGACTAGAGACATAGGGGCAGCCATGTCTCTTGGTCAGAAGTTGTTTTTGGTGTACCGCGACATGGCGGACCGTGAGGCCCAACGTCGCAAGGAGAATGTGCAGTTACGAGAGCTGTTCGAGGAGGCGCAGCAGCAGTTGGGTGATGTCCAAAACCAGTTCGGTGAGGCTCATCGTGAGGTACTCGACTTACAGGTGGACCAAGCATGCCGTATTGCACACGCGGCTCACCTACAGAATATACTGCAGCCGAGGGATGAGCTCATTGGTTAGCTGCAAGCTTGACTAGATGAGATACAGCAGCTACACCCACCATTTGGGCAGGACGACCCAGTTGTGCTCAATGTGTCCACACAATTGAAGGATGCAGCACCGCGTGACCCCGACAGTGATGAGTAGAGGAGTGGAGTGGGTAGACGATGGTCTTTTGTACATGCAGCGTGTTTGAGAGTGATGTTTTGTAAGTTCCGCTCCGCGCTTTATTCATGGGTTGTACTAAACATTGCTGAGATCGAGAGAACTCATTCACATATGACGCTTAATCTAGTTAAGACTAATTGTGGGTTGATGTAATAGGAAAACTCTTAGTCATATTTAGAACTTTCTAATATGCATATGGAGTGTATCACATATTCAGGTACAATCTGACTAAATGACCTGGGTAGTGAGTTGAAATCGCACTTCAAATATGGGTCAGATATGCAGTCTGAAATTTCATACAGCTGCGACTAAATCAGGGTGTACCTTGAAATCTGGAAGGAATTGGGTCCAGTGTTGTATACCAAACTTGAATTGCATTTACGGGTTCACAGCTTTGTCAATTGAAGTTTCTTCTGATTGTGCCTTGTTTCAAAGCTATGATCAAGTTTCTATGAACTTGAGATTCTGGACAGAGGCAGCACCTGGAGGAAGATACCTTTTTCATCCAGTTAGAGAAGTATTTGATCCGGGAGTTATATACCAAACGACCTGTAGAATGTGAGGTGTAGAACAACTTTGATATATAAAGTTTCTTCTAAAAGTGCTCCATTTGTGAGTTATAGTTGAAGACATTCAGATTCACAAATCTGGACAGAACTGACACGTATCGCTAAACGATGAAATTCAACCAAGATTCAAAAAGAATCGATCAGAACTTTATATAAAAAAGTTATAGAGAACAAGGTAAGGAAAAACTTTTGTAAGGGTGTTATGGTGTGAAAATGAACGGAATGTGAACAGTTCAGTTTTTACTCTGATCGTGTCCCAGATTTGGGCTGAAAACCTGAGAATAGTTGGTAAATCAACCTTTTCTTCATTGTCCCAATCTGATCACTCAAAATGATATATAAGAAAGATGCAGGAAACTAAATTTTGAGCAGCTTTTGTATGTTGACTTTTACTTAGATCGAACAATTTGACATTCAAATCATCAAAATCCAGAAGCGATGTCCTGCGCAATTTAAAACTGCACACTTACTTTTAGCAATTTTATGCGAGTGTCAAGCACCACAAGCTGAGGGCTAATACATTATGTGCAATTAAACGATTCTGTATACCTACAGGGTTTCATGTATTCATAACGTATCTTTGATGCTATGATATTTTATCGCCGCATCGATTGCACTAAAGTGATTGGACTAAACATGATTGGTCTCATTTTTGCAGATGGTGAACACTCGCCATGGTCAGTCGTCAGAGCAGCCACCGCATGAATGATGCTCCACCTCCACCAGAGCTGGTCACCCTGGTTGTGCAGGAGGCTGAGCTGATCCGCATGCTAATGGAGGAGCGTCAGGCACATGGCCAGCAGCAGTCACGGGAGCATCAGCCCCGTGGCATCTCCTACCAGGACTTCGAGGGGTTGCAGCCTCCCGTCTTCAGGATGTGCCCTCAGCCACTTGCTGCTAACGACTAGCTATGCACCATCCAGTCCAAGCTCACGCTCCTTCTAGGGCTAACCGAGCAGGAGAAGGCTCGGCTTGCTGCTCAGCAGCTACAGGGGCCAGTTGGTGTGTGGCATGCCACCTTCCTCGCTATGCAGCCGCATGGGTATGAGCCCACCTGGAAGGAGTTTCGTCGTGCTTTCCGGGCTCATTACATCCCGGCGACCTTAATGGAACAAAAGCAGTGGGAGTTCTGAGACCTCAAGCAGCGCAACAAGACTGTGATGCAGTATGTGCAATCTTTTATCCACTTGTCTCAGTACTCGCCGGAGGACGTTACTACTGATCCTCGCCGAGTAGTGAGGCTCTTGGATCGTTTTGACCCCACTCTTCGTACACACTTAGGGCACCGTTATGAGAACTTTACTAACTTGGTGGACATGGCTCTTGACATGCAGAATCGTCTCCATGTTGCGAATGAGGACCAGAAGCGCAAGAGGTTGGCCAACACTGCAGCGGCCAGTTCTTCTCAGAGGCAGAAGACAGCTAACAGGCCCCCACAGCAGCAGTACTACTAGCAGCCCCGCTTTGTGATCTGGCCCAATCAGCTGGGTTGGATCCATAGAGCACCACAGCAATAGTAGTAACCCGCCAACCGAGCACCAGCATAGCTACCAGCTCCTCGTGCTCCCACCGTTCCATGGCCCAGTGTTCCTTGCTATAACTGTGGCAAGACTGGGCACTTTAGCTGGGACTGCACGGCACCTCGCAGGATCCAAGGTCCTACTCCTGTGGGTGGCAATCAGCAGGGCAAGTAGAAGGGGTTCGCACCTAAGATGAGTCGTGTGCATTATGTCCACATGGAGCAGATCCCTGCCGGAGAGCCGGTACTTGGTCATACGTTCATGGTCAACGGTCACCCAACCGTCGTGTTATTTGATTCGGGAGCCACTCACACCTTCATTAGTCAATCATATGCATCTAGACATGGGATAAAAACTTCCTACAAAAGAGAGAGACTAGGGAACCCCATCAATACAAATCTTATAGTAATGAGATTACGTTTCAGCATAGGAGAGGAGGAATTTATTATCAACCTTGTTGTGCTGCCACACCAAGGGATTGATATCATCTTAGGTATGAATGGGATGATAGAGAAAAAAGTGGTCCTGGATATTGGCAGCAGGACAGTGCAGTTAAGGTCTAGGGTCAGTGGCAAGAGTTTACGAGTACACTTGCCAAATCAGAAACACATGTCACCCATAGTGAATACAACTGAATTGCAAGAGATTAAGAAGATACTAGTAGTGTGTGAATTCCTGAATGTGTTTCTGGAGGAACTTCGTGGACCTCCACCAGATAGGGATGTGGAGTTTGCAATTGAGCTTGTTCCAGGCACAGCACCTATATGTAGGAGGCCATACAGAATGCCGCCTGATGAATTGAAAGAATTGAAAACACATATGCAAGAACAGTTAGACAAAGGGTTCATTCGACCTAGATCATCACCATGGGGTTGTCCACCTCTTTGTTGAGAAGAAGGACCATGGCGGTAAAAGGTTATGTGTTGATTGCCGGCCATTGAATGTGGCCACAATAAAAAACAAATACCCATTGCCACACATTGACATTTTGTTTGATCAGCTAGCTGGAGCTAAGGTGTTTTTAAAGATTGATCTAAGATCTGGCTACTATCAAATAAAAATCAGAGAAGAAGATATACCAAAGACAACATTCTCTACCAGATACAGCTTATATGAGTATTTGGTCATGTCCTATGGGTTAATCAATGCACCGGCTTTCCTCATGTATATGATGAACTCGGTGTTCATGAACGAACTTGACAAGTATGTGGTGGTCTTTATTGATGACATACTAGTCTATTCAAAAAATGAGAAAGAACATGAAGAGCACTTAAGGATTGTACTCGGCTTAGAGAACACAAGCTCTATGCTAAGTTCAGCAAATGTGTATTTTGGCTGAAAGAAGTGGGTTTCTTAGGTCACATTCTGTCTGAGAAGGGAGTAGCAGTTGACCCTAGCAAAGCAGAAGATGTTCTAAATTGGAAGCAACCCGAAATGGTGACTGAGATCTAGAGTTTTCTTGGTTTAGCCGGCTACTACCGCCGCTTCATCAAGGACTTCTCCAAGAATGCAAAGCCAATGACATCATTAACCGAGAAAAATGCAAATTTTTTTGGAGTCCGAAATGTGAGGAAGCCTTTCAAACACTGAAGAAATTGTTAACCTCTACACCAGTGTTAGCACAACCAGACATCACTAAACCATTCGATGTATACTATGATGCCTCTGGTATGGGCTTGGCTGTGTCCTAATGCAAGAAGGGAGAGTGATTGCTCATGCTTCCTGCCAATTGAGAAAACATGAAGCAAACTACCCAACACATGATCTTGAGCTAATAGCAGTTGTACACGCACTAAAGATATGGAGGCACTATGTGTTAGGCAACACTTGTCACATCTACACTGACCACTAGAGCCTCAAATATATCTTCACACAACCTGAAATTAACATGAGGCAAAGACCACACAACCTGAAATTAACATGAGGCAAAGACGATGGTTAGAGTTGATCAAAGATTATGATCTGGAAATTCATTACCATCCTGGCAACGCGAATGTAGTAGCTGATGCCTTAAGCTATAGGGCTCATTGCAATGTAATTGAAGCCCGACCCATGGCAAGAGTGATCTGTTGTGAGATGAATGAAATTGAAATGCCTACTGGGCAGCAAGCTGAACTCTATAATCACATCATTGAGCCCACAATCAAAGAACAAATCATTGCAGCACAAAAGCAAGATAAGGGCATGGCACATATTTGTGAAGGCATAGATGAGAAGAAGAAACCATGTTTCACGCACGATGACCAAGGTGTCTTGTGGTTTAAAAATTGTCTACTGGTACCTAAGGACATGGAGCTAAGGAATAAAATACTTGATGAGGCCCACACTTCAATGTTCACCATGCACCCCGACAGCAATAAAATGTACCAAGATCTAAAACAAAAATTCTGGTGGACTCATATGAAATGAGAGATCGCCAAGTATGTGTCTGAGTGTGATGTGTGTCAGAAAGTGAAAGCTAACCACCTGAAGCCTGCTGGTATACTCCAACCACTGGAAGTTTTGGCATCGAAATGGGAGGATGTGCACATGGATTTCATTGTGGGTCTGCCTCATACCCAGAAGGGCTATGATTCCATATGGGTGATTATCGGTCGATTGACCAAATCAGCACACTTCTTACCCGGCAATACCCATTAAACCGCAGCCACATATGCTAAACTATCTCGGGTTGTCTCCTTACATGGGGTACCACAGACTATCACTTCCCATAGAGGCTCGTTGTTTGTGTCCCACTTCTGGGAGCATTTGCAAATTGCTCTTGGGACTACTTTAATTCGCAGTTCAGCATATCACCCTCAAACAAGTGGTCAAGTAGAAAGGATGAATCGGATCCTAGAAGACATGTTGAGAGCTTATGCACTAACCTGCTCTTCCAAATGGGATGAGTGCCTACCTTAGCAGAGTTTGCTTATAACAACAGCTACCACAAGAGCTTAGAAATGGCTCCTTTCGAGGCTCTATATGGTAGGCGGTGCAGAACACCACTCAATTGGTCTGAATCAGGTGAACAGGTCACATTCAGTCCTGACTTGGTGACAAAAGCTGAAGATCATGTAAAATTCATACACAACAATCTAAAAAGGGCACAGTCCCGACAGAAAAGTTACTCTGATAGAAGGAGACCACTAGTCTTTGAGAAGGGCGATCATGTGTACCTGCGGGTATCGCCGATGAAAGGTGCGCATTGGTTTGGAGTGAATGGGAAGTTAGCACCAAGGTACATTGGTCCTTTCAAGATCACCGAGCAATGTGGGCCGGTTGCATACCGGTTAGAATTGCCACCACACCTTGTTGCAGCTCATGACGTGTTTCATGTCTCGCAACTTAAGAAGTGCTTGAGAGTGCCAGAGAAAGTTGTCGATACGTCTCAAATTCAGATTGAACTAGACCTCACATGTGAAGAACACTCCATGAAAATCCTTGACCAGAAACAAAGATCAACACTCCAGAGAACAATCAACTTTTATAAAGTACAATGGAGTAATCACTCCGAAGAAGAAGCAACTTGGGAACAAGAGGAATATTTACACACTAATTATCTTGGTTCTTCCATCCACTTCAAATCGGTACATCGCAACAGTTTTAAATCTCAGATTTAAACTTAATTCATACACAATGCACTCTCTCTTATTCCACTTAACCACCCACATCACATCAAAAATCTCAGAACGAAATTTATTAAGGGGGTGGGTTGTGATGCCCCTAGCTTCTCAAGTGCATAACATTGGCGTCACTTGCTTAAGTTCATCATACATGCAGCATTTCATCATATAATGGCATTTATTTGAACCTCATGAACAAATTTGATTGAAATAATGCATTTTGAACTCAGTTTTCAGCATTTTGCTACAACATTTAGGGTTATAACTTTGCATCTGTGGTGAATTAGATGAAACATTATATACCAAACTTGTAGACCATTCCATGCTGAACACCTTTGTTATTTTTTGCTTTGTCATCCATAAAGGTTTGCATATTGTTTTGAGCCATTTTCTGCCATTGTGTGAAATCTGTCAGAAATAGACCTGCTTGGTAAATTCAAATTCTTGTGAAACAAAAGTCATGATCATACAAAACTTAATATAGGAAAGTTGTAGATCATGGAATTCTAAACAGCATTGGCATGTAAATCCTTGTGTGAAAGTGGCCCTAAAATGGACTTTTAGAATTTCTAAACTGATAGGTGCTGTTGGTCAAACTGGGATTAGAATTTTTGAATTCAAATTTCTCCTTAAACTTAAATGAAATGTGGTGTAAAAGTTTATAGCAAATTTGTAGATCACCAAGTTTAGAACACTTCTTGTATTTTGAGTTTCATCGAAATCGACCTCTAGGTTGTTGAAAAACTCAAAATTCAAACAAATGTCTCAGTAGTCCAACAGGGGTCAACATTTTTCTTTTTCTTTTTTCGTTTTGTTCCACTGACGTGTGGGGCCTGCCCCGGCCGACCGTGCGCTACGCCAGCGGCCGGCCACCACCCTGCCACCGGTGTACGGGCACCGCCTGCATCGCCTTAAGTGGAGAAGTGCCTCTCCCGCTCTCTTCCCCCTCGGTCAGTGCTTCCCACCAAGCTCCCTCCCCTTCCTCTCAGCTTCCACACGCCGCCGCCATTGGGGCAGCTCGGGCTAAGCTCACGCCTCCACCTTTGGCTGCTCCTGCGCCTCCTCAACACGGCGCCACTGTTCACCGCTCCCTGCTCCCCCGTTCCCACCCGGTTTTGGCGGTCGGAGTCGTTTCGCCGCACCGCATTTCGCCACCTCCATTGGAGCACACCGTCTCCGGACCTCTCCGCCACTGCTCCGGTCACCCAAGGTAGGAGATGAGCTTCCCCGTGCTCCTCGCTCCCTCCTCGATCGCCGCCAGTGGGCTGCCGCGCCCTGGACGGCCAGTCTCGGCGCACGCCGCCGCCTTGTCCCTACCCTAGGCCTCAGCAAGGTTGAAGAAGACAAGGGAGGAAGATGACTTTTTTTCAATTTAGCCCTCAGTGTTCTATCGTTTTCGTTTAAGTCCATTGTACTGTGCAATGAGTCTTACAGATCTTCCAAGCTAGCCCCTGAGATCTACGTTTAATTACGTATAGGTCCTCAAATCTAGGGTTTTTCCATTTTAAACACTTTATTTCGGCTGAAACTTTGGAAATTCATTAAAAATCACACAAAAATTGTAAAAATGCAAACTCAGTTTATTTGGACTCCAAAAGTTTTGAAAATTGAACTCCATAAATACCAAAAGTAGTCTAAATGGTCTCCAAAAATCTTGAAACTTGGATAGTAGCTTTACCATGATATTTAGGCTCTGTGTGATTTTTGGTAGCCTTTGCACTTGCTGTTTTATTACAGTTTTACCTCTATACATGTATTATGTGTACTTTATGAACATGAAAATGTTTTCTGCACAAAAAGAGCTCAAAAATAATTTCTTGAAATTTGTATGCATTCTTTGTTACATGTATAGCTCACTCATAAAATATCGGAGTGTGCATGTCAAGTTTTGATGGTGATTTGAAAATGATAAATAATGCTTGTTAATGTAAATAATAGGAAAAAGTTACATTTTGATGTAAAATAAATTCTGAGAAAAATAATGGAACTTTAAAGTTAATGTTAGGTTCCAGAAAGAATTTCTGTGAATTTTATTGCTACTCTTTGGAGCTACATGCAAAATAAGCTAAAACAAATATATGGAAAATAGATGTCCTGCCAAACTTTAGCTATTTGGTTGTCGGATTTTATGCATGATGAACAAGACATGTTAGGCTAGCTGTTAAAATTTCACAGTCAGAAACCATTTCTATGATTTATGATAAATCTTGGAAGATTAAATGATAGGTAACTTGGTGGAATTTCCAAGGATGAGTTGTAAAGCTTTTGTTGCTAAAATTTGGCTGACAACATTATATAATATTTATCTGCCTATCATAAATATTTGGACTCAATTAGGACTGTTTAGCAACCTGAACTCAACAAGAGTGTGTTAAAAAATAAATAAATCCAATGCATAAATGTGATGGGGTAGATTTGCTATGTATGCATAATGTTGCATAATTAGGATTTGTTCACTTGCTACAAGTTTTTATGTTGGCATATATGAAGGATTGACCTAGACAAGGTGATCATTTTTGTACGATTTCTTAGTAATGGTCAAAACTGACCAAGAAAATGTATAGTTTATGCATTCCTTTGGACTCATTTGCATATCATATGATGCATATAGAACCCGCGAACGAAGGACCCACGCAGGAGCAGCCAGTGCTCGTAGAGCCAGACGACGAGCTCCTGCCACAGGAGCCAGTGGACCAGTAGCAGGGAGATTAGCAGTCCATCATCGACTTCATTCTGGAGGCAGCTACTAACCCGAGTGAGGAAGATAGGCAGGACCATGATTCTCCCAGCTAATATGACGTTGATTGCTTGATGATTACGCATAAACATTAGGAGTTGATTGAAAACAAGTGCATTAGATTCCATGGCCGCCCTTGCCCTAGCACATATACCTAGAGGTCACAGAACGAGTTGCCTAGAATTGCTAGGTGCGAGTAGACACGAGTGAATGGAGTCACTCTTCTGGGAGCCAATGGACCGGCTCCATTGCCTCTGGAGTGATGAGTGATTGCCAATAGTAGCAAGACCCAGACGGACTTGGGTACAAGACCTCCGATGGACAGGAGGCCCTCCGATGGACTGGAGGTAGATGGAGAGGAAAGTCCTCCGAAGGACAGGAGGCATGCTCGGTGTCTATCAGCCATGGGAGTTCGGTACACGGAGGAGCAGCACATCAACGGCAGGAGTAAGTCCTCTGAAGGACTGCGAGGCTGCCCCGATGGACTGGGGATGTTGGGTGCCACCGCGGTGCCACAACCTGAGTGTGTTGCACGAAGGCGTGTGAGGGAGGCTTTGGCGGCTTCGGCTCAAAATCGCCAACCAAACTACCCAAGCCTTGGTGAGTTGGGCCATGACTCGCCAAGATAGAGAAGATGGGCCAAATCCGGCCCAGGCGGAGACTTCCTAAAGTTTCCCGATTTCTGACTTCAAAACCAGGGGTGGATCGCGGATTGGACTACTGGCCAAATGGAGAACATCCGAGGATTGCGTGGAACTTACGAAGATCAAGACTTCATCGTGGTCATCCGTCCCAAAATATCCTGTAATCTAGTTTGTCTAGTTGTAGGGACCTAAGTGCAAACTGTCTAAACAGTACTCAGGTATAAATAGGTCCAAGGCAGGTCATTAGACGGGCTCTAGGCTACTAGGATTAGTCTTTGTGTGGTGATTTTCGTCCGCAAGCCTTGACCACCATTGTTGGGGATATTAGAGTAGGATTTAGCCTCCTAATCAAGAGGGAAGGTGAGGGTGGTTGCTTGGGATGAAATCCCTAGATGAATTCTAAATCTTGAGACCCTTTTGGGCATTCTAATCCATGTGATTTCTGGCTGCAAGCTGGTGTGCTCCTTCTTCTCTTCTCCCTTTGGTTTTTGGCTCCGATTCTTGGCCTTTTGGATGTTTGCTTTGGCCAAGGTTGGATCCTTTCTTTTGCTGATGATTTGGACTTGCCAGGATGTGGAGATGGTGTCCTAGAACATCAGAATCCCTCAGGATTTCCACGAGCAAGTGCTACTTGAGTTTTCCCCTTCTTGCCCAAATCTTTCCCCTCTCACGAGATCTGAAATTCCCGTTGTTCCCGTGATCTTTTGGAGTTGATCTTTTGGGAATAACTTTGGAATAGAGTCCAGATAGCCTGTGCAAAATTTCGTGAAGATTGGACAAGACATGATCTGATTTGGGTTGGAAAACCTTCTGCCTGCGACTCTATCGGATAATCCGGCAAAGGCCAACGGACAATCCGATTCCACCGGATAGTCCGGTCGATGGCTCTACCCGTGTTGTGCCACTGGATAGTCCGGCAGCAGGCAGTAGGCACCAGATAGTCTGGTTCTACCGAACAGTCTGGTGTTGGCCACCGGATAATCCCGTCCTGCCAGGGAGCTACGGTGATTTTCCCATCTTGGTTTTTCCGCTGTGTTTCTGCTTCGGATTGTTGCATCCCCCACTTTCAGGCTATTTTCTTTGCTTGCTGTGAGTCAGTGAGACGCACCTTGGTGCGGTGAGTGTCATGTGGGGTTTTGCAAAGTTCGTTGCCTCGGTGCCATTCTTGGTCGGATCTAGATCATTCTTGCATTGGTGCTTATCCTCTCAGTGGATGGCACCCTTGCACTTCTAGGCACGTATTTGTTCAGTGGACGGTGCCTAGTTCTGTTTCTCTTGAGCTTTGTAGAGCACCTTCTTGGGGGTTGTGATTTTGAGTTTTTAAGTGCTCCTATTCACCCCCCCTCTGGTCGCACATCTCAGTCCTACAATTGGTATCAGAACCAGGTCAGGTTACTTCATACCTTTACCGGTGAGAAACCAGTAGCGACTTTGACTCACTTTGGGAAGATTCCAGTCCTTGGCTCTGATGGCTACTCCTACTGGAAGGGTAGGATGAGGGCATTCTTGCTTAGCTAGGGCCATGACATATGGGATGCTACTCAGAGTGCGAACTTTGTGGTGCTTCCAGTTGCTCAGCGCACTACCCCAGCGATTATGGCTCAGCATGAGGCGAATGCTAAAGCTGTTAACTTTCTCTTCTCAGGACTTGGTCCGGTTGATTATGAGAGAGTGAGCCACCTCGAGACTGCCCATCAGATTTAGTCCCTATTGAGTGCACACCTTGAGGGCACTCCTACTATCAAGGGGCGTCTCGTTGAGACTTACAGGCGCGAATATTAGAATTTCGTTCAGAAGCTTGGTGAGTCCATCGATGACTTGTTTGGTCGTTTTCAATCGATCATCAACAAGTTGCATGTTAACTCCAGCCCTGAGAGGATCCCATACACCGACCATCAGCAGGCTGTAAAATTGCTCTATGCGTTGGACAGGAAGATATGGGAGATCAAGGTTAACTCGATCATCGAGTCTGAGGCCTATGACACAATTGGAGTGGATGCTCTTTACAGCAAGCTCAAGGCCATAGAGGTGGATTACAAGTTGAGAGATTCTCTCGCTTGTACTAGCTCCAAGAGCCTGGCCTTGGCTTCTCCCTCCATTGAGGCCGCTACTAACCCCCAGCTTCACAACTTTTCATTTTCTGCTCGTATGTCTGTTACAGAGGAGCAGTTAGCGTCACTTGGGGATGATGAGCTTTGCTTGGTGTCTAGCCGCTTTTAGCATGCCTATGACAACTGGATGAGCAAGAAGAGGGGTGAGAGGCCCAAGCGCTTTGAGTGCGGAGACGTCGGCCACTTCATCGCTGAATGCCCAAACAAGCAGAACGACTACTACAAGAAGGACACAAGCCACTCCCGTGACTCGAACAAGTACCACTCTGGCAAGCATAACTACAGCAAGCGTGACCACGCCAAGCACCGCTCTGACAAGATCAAGAACTTTAGGAAGGCTTTCAAGAGCAACCAGAAGGACAACCGGAAGCAGGACAAGGCTTTCTTCGCCAAGCTTGGTGGTCTGTGCGGCGGATCATCCTCCTTCTCCTCGTCTTCATCAAGCTCAAGTGATGAGGAGGTCATCACCAAGCGGGACAAGAGGAGGGACCAAGGCGGTCCAGCTGGACTCTGCTTCATCTCATCCATGTCCAAGCGCAAGCACAAGATGCACCAGAGATCCTTTTGCTCCATGGCGCTTGAGGACAAGGACGACAAGGGCAACGATAAAGACCCCTCCGATGAAGAGGTAACTCCTGAGCAAACTGAAATTCTTGAGATGTTGGAGGCAAATAGTCGTGAGTTGAAGGCCCAAGATAAGATGTTGGAGAAGGCAGCCAAGAAGCTGCAGAAGCAGAAAGCCAAGTTGGCTGATGCTTTAGCTGAGATAGAGGGGCTGAAGAGTATGTCAGCTCAGCCTAGTGAGTCTGAGTGCCCTACCTGTGAGACTTTGATGAGAGATCTCTGTGAGCAGAAGAGCAAGTATGCTCATCAGGTAGAGGAGATGGATAGGCTGAAGGTAGAGTTACGCAAGCTCCAGTCTAAACTGGATGAGCCTATTTTGAGTGATGAGCCTGAGTGTGCGAGTGCCCTCACCTAGCTGGTGACATAGATGAGCTGAAAGTGAAGTGTGAGGGACAGCTCAAGGAGTTGGAGGAGCTTAGGGCTAGACCCACGCTTTTGGGTATGTGCATGGTCTGTCCTGTTTTGAGGAGTGAGCTTGAGCAGGTGAGAGCTGACCTTGAGGTGATTTCGGCATCCCCTGACACTTGTGAGAACAGTCTCACTTTGAGGTTGATGCTGGTGGATAGGGATGCCACCATTAAGAAGTTAGAGATGTCTGCTCCCTCTATTTCCTCTCTACACTGCCCCACTTGTGTTGCCTAGACTTTAGTTCTAGAGGATCTGAGAGAGGAGAAACAGACTTTGGTTGATGTGAACAACCATTTGAGAGAAGTGTTCAGTTGGATGTATGCTCGAGAGCCTCAACTAAGGATGATTTTAGAGAGCACCAAGAGAGTTGAGGGTGATATGAGTGGACTTGGGTTAGGGGAGTGCAGTACTTTAGGTGAGAAGAAGAGTTCCCCAATTTAAGACTGCCTCTCCTCAGCCTGATCCCACTGTTGATGTGGTTTACCACGAGCCTCCCAAGGCTGCCCCAAAGAAGCAGTTCTGGACACCCAAGCATCACTTCTACTGGGGTGGTAGGCAGGATCCTCCCCACCATAGTGAGATAAGAGACCGCTTTGTTCGTTGTGAGAAAGGAGGCGGCTTTCAAGCCCGTACTCCTAGTGGTGAGAAATGCTTTGCCGGTCGAGCTCCTATTCGCTTTCAGTGCGGCTATGAACCTCGTGACCGAGGCTTTGGAAGTAGAGGGTTTGAGAGCTCACACTTTGGAGGTCGTGGGTACCCAGATAGTCATGATGCTTACCTTGACTGTGCTTTTCCCACTTTTGAGCAGATGACTCGGCACTGGTTCAGCAGTTTTACTAATCCCAGTGCCGGACCATTTGCTCACTCTCGCTTTCCTTGATGTTGCAGGATCGAGACCTGGAGGACATATAGATCATGGACTCCGGCTGCTCTAGGCACATGACAGGGCACCGCAGATGGTTCTACAGCCTCAACCCCGTGAGCACCAAAGAATACATCACATTCGGGGATAATGGTCAAGGTAAAGTGTTGGGTGTTGGTTCTGTAGTGCTTTCTAGCAAGCTTTCCCTGAGAGAAGTTGCTTTAGTGAGGAATTTGGGGTTCAATTTGGTTTCTGTTTCACAACTTCTCAAGGAAGGGTATGAGGTTCGCTTTAAGGAGGGTTCTTCTCGTGTACTTGATGCTAAGGAAAATCTTGTTTGTCGAATTTTGCCCTATGGGCAGGTTTTTAAGGTTGACCTTGCATCTGTTTCTGGCCCTCCTCGGTGTTTGGTAGCTGGTCCTTCTGCTGATATTTGGAAGTGGCATAGGAGGCTTGGCCACTTGAGTTCTGATCTGCTAGCCAGGTTGTGCTTAATGGGTCTGATCCGAGGATTGTCCAATTTGAAAGTAGAAAAGGATTTAGTGTGCCACCCTTGTCGTCATGGCAAGATGGTTGCTGCTTCTCATGCACCTGTCAATCAGGTGATCACCTCTTACCCGGGTAAGCTGCTACATATGGACACGGTTGGTGCTGCTCAGGTACAGTCGGTCAGTGGAAGGTGGTATGTGCTTGTGGTAGTAGATGACTTTTCTCGCTTTTCATGGGTGTTCTTCATGGAATTCAAAGATGAGGCTTTCGGTTTTGTTTGGGATCTGGTCTTGAGGTTAAGGAATGAGAGTCATAAGGCCATGAGGGCTATCCGCAGCCTCATTGGCGGAGAATTTCGTAACTCTCATTTTGAAACCATTTGTCGTGACCTAGGTCTTGATCACCAATTCTCGTCTCCTTATACCCCACCTCAGAACGGTGTCGTGGAACGAAAGAACCGCACACTTGTTGAGATGGCACGGATGATGCTTGATGAGCATAGGACTCCACGATGCTTTTGGGCTGAGGCTATGAATACGGCCTGTTACATTGCCAACCGTATATTCCTATGAGCTTTCTTAGGGAAGATTTCGTACGAGCTACGGTTTGGTAGGCAGCACACGTCAAGCACCTGCGTGCATTTGGCTGTAGATGCTTTGTGCTCAAAAAGGGGGGCATTTGGACAAATTTGAATCTCGCTGTTTGGATGGTATTTTCCTTGGGTATGCCTCTAGCTCTAGGGCATATAGAGTGTGGATCCTTGATACCAAACAAGTGGTTGAGACCTGTGAAGTTTCCTTTGATGAATCTATGCCTTGCATAACCCTTGCATTTGAGCTTTCAGGTGATGATGAAGAAGGCGCTCCCATCTTTGAAGATGAGGAAGGCGAAGTAGATGCTGGTGATGCAGGAGCCACTGCACCGGCTGCAGCTCCTGCCCCCTCTGCAACGAGCTTTGAAGATGAAGGAGGACATTTGCCTATGGCTTCCTCCTCACTCCCCCGACCGCAAGCTCAAGCAGAGGCTGGCCCCGCTGAGGACGCAGGGGAGGTGACCTCTGAGATTGTTCCATCTCGGCAGGTCCAGCGGGATCACCCTCCTGATAGGATGATTGGAGATCTACACCAGCGTGTCACACGCTCTTCAGTTAACTCTCTAGCCTTCTTCTCCCACTCTGCATTTGTTGCTTCTTTCGAACCATGGGATGTGTCACATGCATTATGTGATCCTAGTTGGGTGAACGCCATGCATGAGTTGGAGAACTTTGAGAGAAACCATGTCTAGGATTTAGTTGAACCTCTACCAAACTGCCACCCTATAGGAACCAAGTGGGTTTTCAAGAACAAACAGGGTGAGGATTGGATGGTTGTGAGGAGCAAAGCTAGATTGGTAGCCCAGGGTTTTTGTCAGAAGGAGGGGATAGATTATGAAGAGACCTTTGCTCCTATAGCTCGTTTAGAGGCCATTAGAATCCTGCTTGCCTTTGCTGTCTCTAAAGGCTTCAAACTGCAGCAGATGGATGTCAAGTTAGCCTTCCTAAATGGTTACATAGAGGAAGAGGTATATGTGAGACAACCTCCTGGCTTTGAGAGTGCCAAGTTTCCAGACCGAGTGTATAAGCTAAGGAAAGCCCTTTATGGTCTGAAGCAAGCTCCTAGAGCTTGGTATGCTAGGTTAAAGTCATTCCTGCTTAAGTCTAGGTTTGTGATGGGTTCAGTGGACAAGGCCTTCTTTTTGCTGAGTCGTGGCGATGACACCATGCTAGTTCAGATATTTGTTGATGACATTATCTTTGGTGGTTCATCTCATGCTTTGGTGTCTAGATTTGCTGAACAGATGAGCAGTGAATTCGAGATGAGTCTCATGGGCGAGCTTCCGTTCTTCCTTGGGCTACAGATCAAGCAAGGCCCTGAAGGAACATTCATCCATCAAGCCAAGTACACGAAGGACATCCTAAAGAAGTTTGATATGGGAAATTGCAAGCCTATGGCTACTCCCATGTCGACACAGACGGCGCTTGATGCAGATGAATAGGGAGAAGTGGTGGAGCAGAGGGAGTACCGAGGGATGATCGGCTCACTTCTGTACCTGACGGTGACCAGACCGGACATTCAGTTTGCGGTTTGCCTCTGTGCACATTTTCAGGCCATGCCTAGGACATCTCACCGTCAAGCGGTGATGCGCATCTTCAGGTACCTGAAATACACTCCTGAGCTTGGTCTTTGGTTCTCTTCAGCTTCGACTCTCACTCTTCGAGTGTATTCGGATGCTGACTTTGCGGCTAGAGCGCAAGTCTACCTCCGGCACCTGCCAGTTCCTTGGTTCCTCTCTTGTCTCTTGGTCCTCACGTAAGCAATCTAGCATATCCACTTCCACTACAGAAGCCGAATACATTGCTGCTGCTAGTTGCTGCTCCCAGCTCCTTTGGATGAAATCCACTTTGAGTGATTTTGTCATGAGCTACAAGAAAATCCCTCTCCTAGTAGATTCTACTTCTGCTATCTCTATAGCTAAAAACCCCGTATTGCATTCCAGAACCAAACACATAGACGTGAGGTTTCACTTTCTGAGAGATCACTATGAGAAGGGAGATATAGACTTGGTCCATGTAGCTACCGAGAACTAGCTAACCGATATCTTCACCAAGCCCTAAGAGCTAGCCGCTTTTGCTCACTTGCGTGATGAGCTTGGTGTTTGTTACCCTTTTTAGGTTGGGGTAACTTTGTTGTAGTTTAGGTTTTTGTTTTGCTTCTTTCTTTGATTTTCTTCACTTTTTTGGATTTTGTATCATATTATGCATTGCATTGTAACATATGCATTTTCACTTACACTAGCACTAGAGCTCTGTTGGTATGACTTGTTAGTACTTGCTTGTGCTAGATTGTACAGTGCTTGCTCGATCATGGTTGGCTAAGCTCCTTGAATCTGTCTAATTTCATTTGTGAGCTAAGTCTTTTATATTTCCTGAAAATCAAAAACCATGATCACCACTTGACTTGTCTACCTAGCATGTGTAGGAATGTTGAATGCTATGCTATCTTTTCATGCTTGGATATGCTAGTCGTATGCCTTTGTTAAGTTGTTGCCTAAGCATTTTGGACACCTTGATTAAATCTAAAATCTGAACTGAAAATTGATTATATGTGGAGTCTCTTTGAGCTGAATTGAAAAGATCTAGGTCGGTTTGCTTGTCACACTGTCTTAGTTCGAGACAGCTTGCCTTTGCACTTTGGCAAGAACTTGGACTTAGCTGTGTATGACCAAAACCTTGTCTTAAACTTCTGATGGTTCTTTGAACCTAGGCTTGGCATTGGTTGGTAAGAAGTGGCAAAGACAAGTGAATAACCCCTGGCACATGATCTAATTTGCTTGATGTTAAAAATTGCTATATCTGAAATCTGCAAGTCTCTAAATTGCTTATGGCCTGTTATGCTTTGGCTGAAAGTAGCACACCTTGTATGTATTGCTAGCATCTCGCTGTTCATTCCTATCTTGCTAGATGCTATTCATGTTGGTGATGCTTTCCTTTCGACATACTTGAAAAACATGCTCCTAATCTATATATGATAGATTCAATTGAGCTTGATAGCATGCTTCCTTGCCCTCACTTGCTCTGTATGCTAGAACTTGTATTTACTAGCTTTTCATCCCTGCTGACCTCTTCATAGTACACTTCCTGCATTTCATGGCATCTTTTGAGGGGGAGTTGTCCAGTTCAGGGGAGTTGAGTTCTATGAACCCTTGATGTGTCCATTGTCAACAAGGGGCAGAGATATTGACCGTTGGGGGAGAGATGTCCAAGGATGGACCAAGGGGGAGAACTCTGTAGAGATCTAGTTGAGGGGGAGTTTGAGCTTTTAGCATGCTCTTGCATCGGTGTGTTGAGCCTTTTGCCTCTTTCTGGAGGAGCCGATGCTTTGCCTTAGCATGACTATGTTGAGCCAGTTTGCCTCTTTCTTGAGGGGTCATGCTTTAGTTCGATCGACTGCGTTGAGCGGTTTCCCTTGTCTTAGAGGGTCGATCTTTGGCTTTGTTTCTATTGTCCGAATTTGCCCTTTTCTGCTTGTGTTTGGATTTTGGGCATCTTGAGCAACTTCTTCTTTTCTTCTTTCTTTTCGGTTTTACCCTTTTCTTCTTATCTTTGTTCTATTTCAGGTTACAGGTTGAAGGTGTTGACAATGCACTCATCAAGGGGGAGATTGACAGCCAATGGACCGGCTCCATTGCCTCTGGAGTGATGAGTGATTGTCAATAGTAGCAAGACCCAGAAGGACTTGGGCACAAGACCTCCGATGGACAGGAGGCCCTCCGATGGACTGGAGGTAGATGGAGAGGAAAGTCCTCCAAAGGACAGGAGGCATGCTCGACGTCTGTCGGATATGGGAGTTCAGTACACGGAGGAGCGACACGACGATGGCAGGAGTAAGTCCTCCGAAGGACTGCGAGGCTGCCCCGATGGACTGGGGATGCCTTCTGGGCATTCTAATCCATGTGATTTCAGGCTGCGACCCTTTTGGGCATTCTAATCCATGTGATTTCAGGCTGCAAGCTTATGTGCTCCTTCTCCTCTTCTCCCTTTGGTTTTTGGCTCGGATTCTTGGCCTTTTTGGTGTTTGCTTTGGCCAAGGTTGGATCATTTCTTTTGCTGATGATTTGGACTTGCCAGGACGTGGAGATGGTGTCCTAGAACATTAGAATCCCTTAGGATTTCTATGAGCAAGTGCTGCTTGAGTTTTGCCCTTCTTGCCCAAATCTTTCCCCTCTCATGAGATCTGAAATTCCCGCTGTTCTCGTGATCTTTTGGAGTTGATCTTTTTGGAATAACTTTGGAATAGGGTCCAGATAGCCTGTACAAAATTTCGTGAAGATTGGACAAGACTTGGTCTGGTTTGGGTTGGAAAACCTTCTGTCTACAACTCTATCAGACAATCCGGAAGAGGCCACCGGACAATCCAGTTCCACCGGATAGTCTAGCAGCGCCCACTGGATAGTCCGGTTGGTGGCTCTGCCCGGGCCATGCCACCGGATAGTCCGGCAGCAAGGTGTTGGCCACCGGATAATCCGGTCGTGCCAGAGAGCTGCGGTGATTTTCCCATCTTGGTTTTTCCGCTATGTTTCTGCTTCGGATTGTTGCATCTCCCACTTTCAGACTATTTTCTTTGCTTGCTGTGAGTCAGTGAGACACACCTCAGTGCAGTGAGTGTCGTGTGGGGTTTTGCAAAGTTCATTGCCTCGGTGCCATTCTTGGTCGAATCTTGATCGTTCTTGCATTGGTGTGTATCCTCTCAGTTGACGGCACCCTTGCACTGCTAGTCATGTATCTGTTCAGTGGACGGTGCCTAGTTCTGTTTGTCTTGAGCTTTGCACTGCACCTTCTTGGGGGTTGTGTTTTTGAGTTTTTAAGTGCTCCTATTCACCCCCCTCTAGTCGCACGTCTCGGTCCTACATCTTCGTGTAGGTGGTTTCAAAAATCACAGAACTTTTACTATTGGGAAAGTATTATTATGCTCATGATTTAAATGGTGACCGGGCGGAGAATAATATTATTTTGAGGTGTGTGTTGTTGTACTATTCGGCTTCGCCCGAGTGGCATAAGGCTCATTCGCTATTTGTCTGCTAATCGGTATAACATTGCTAAAGTGCTTATCCGGGTCGGGGGACCGGTGACAGTCTTTCCTGGGATCGTCCGAAGTATTCGACATGCCACCCATCTGCTAGATGGATGCAAAAGGCCTCGGGGAGCTTTGGTGGGGAGACCAAGATGTCGGCAGGCTTGCCATGAGGGCACAACCCAGGGGTTAGGTGGGGGCGCTTTGAATCTTGGGATGAGACAGGATGAGATGGGGATATATGTGGGAACACTACGGTTAGTAAGCATATACCCCTAGCATGATAGTTATTTCTAGGAATTAAAATTGATTCGAATCACTGATGCTCACCAGGTGTGAGAATGCCAATGTCACTGTTGGGCAACGTAGTAACTATTTGAATATGTTGTATCTAATATTCAATGTTTTCAAATTCCACGTGCTTGTACTTGTATGTTACATTTCTACAATTTATTATCATGATGATATATGCAACTATTAAATCCTGTTACTTTATGTTAATATGTCATTGTTTAAAATGTATAGCTAAGGATCCACTTGTTACTAAGCAAGCTTTGCATCAGCCATAAGCCATTCCATTAAGTCCTATTGAGTAATTAGTATTCAGGGTTTGACCCCACATTTTGAGCGCATGTATGGAGTTCTTCGTTTGCACTTGCATCGGTGGAGGTGCATGCCTCCACCAGGGCTGAGAGTCACTATGTGTGGCACTGGAGCAACATCGGTGGGCACGATGTTGTTTCATTTGATGCAAGTCTTTTGATGTTGTTATGAATTTTGAACTTTTAAATTCCACTGCAAGATACTTTTGAACTTGCCTCGCGATGGCACTATGTTGGAACTTGTATTTTATTTCGAATTGGTTTGTAAACTAAGTCTACTTATGCTATATTCAACTTCCTATGATGATGTAACTGCTGTGGCTCCAACGAGGGCTGGATGTGTACGTTGTTGGTTCCGCTGAGATAGGGTAATATCGAGAGTTGAATGACTCTCTATGGACGATCGGATTTCGTTTGGTCTAAGTGCACTGTGAGCCATGTGGTGGCAGGTGTGCTTAGCTCGACTTAAATTGGCTATTCTGCCACACTTCCCACAGGGAAGACAGCTTATGATGCCCTTCCCCTTTGAGGACTCATCAAAGGACCAGTTCGCCAATTGAAAACGCCCTTGGGCGCATGTTGCGTTCATGATACACCGCAGGGTTTGTTGATAGTGAGCCGACTGAGTCACTGTTTTGAGGCATTCCTTCTCTAGTACGTCAACTTCTTCAAGTTGTGTTGCTTCTACCTCAGCTATGTCTTTGAACATGAGTTGAGGTGCTCCAAAAATGGTGTTTTGCCATTAAACGCCTGACTAGGTTGAGTTCTGAGGCTCCAGACGAGGTATGGGAGTTCTCTGATCCATTTGCCAGCAAACTTTTCATTCTTGTCAAAAATCTTCCTTCTTTAAAGCATCAAGGATCATGCCATTAGCCCGCTCGACCTGACCATTAGCTCTTGGATGCGCTACTGAAACATACTTGACCAGGATAGATTTGTATTGG
Source organism: Paspalum vaginatum (assembly GCA_030272315.1). NCBI lineage: Eukaryota > Viridiplantae > Streptophyta > Magnoliopsida > Poales > Poaceae > Paspalum > Paspalum vaginatum. The sequence continues at coordinate 10,865,121 of CM059019.1, read as the reverse complement.
CAAAATTCAAAGAAATCTATGCTCGTAAAGTTGGAGTCCAGATCAGTGATGATGGTGTTGGGGATCCCGAATTGAAATATGATCTCTTGAATGAATTCAGCCACTTTGGTTGTTGTCAATGAAGCGTTTGGCTTGTACTCAATCCACTTTGTGAACTTGTCGATGGCCACCAAGATGTGGGTGTATCCTCCTTGTGCTTTCTTGAATGGCCCAATCATATCCAGCCCCCAGCATGCAAAAGGCTAGGAAATAGGGATATTCTGCAATTGTTGAGCCGGGATACGATGCTATTTAGCAAGGAACTGACATGCTTCACAATGCCTGACCAGGTCCACTACATCTTGCTTCCCTGTTGGCCAATAGAATCCGAATCTAAAAGCCTTTTCGACAAATGTTCTTAACGCAGGGTGATTGCCGCATTGCCCAGCATGGATTTCTAGCACCAAAATTTGCCGCGAGATGTACCGATGCATTTCAGAAGGACGTCAGCCGTGCCACACTTATACAGATCATCACCGATCAAGGTATAGCTTGCTGTGTGCCAGACTAGTCGTTCAGTCGCTGCTTTTTCCTCTAGCTCATCTCCATCTTTGATATATTTGATTATTGGGACCCTCTAGTCAGTCAAAGCCTCTTCAACGCCCAGGACGCACTGCTCTAGGGGTACATCTTCCTTATCTTGAAAAATCGATGGATGAGACAACTCTTGAACAAAGATCATCGGGGGTATTTTGGCTCAGGATGAACAAAGCTTTAACAAGAGATCAGCATCTGAGTTACGATCGCGATCCACATGGTGCAAATCGATCCCCTGAAATTTGTCTTCCAGATTATGAACCTCTGTGCAATACTTGTCCATTGCTTCTGTGGAATAATCCCAGTCTTTGTTGACCTATTTGACTAAGACTAGAGAAACCCCATAGGCCATTGGGTGCTTGATTCTGACTGAAATAGTTATCCACAACCCGTGCAGTAGAGCTTCATATTCAGCCGCGTTGTTGCCTTTGTGCGAGGTTAGAACAACTCCTGCTCTTGCTCCTTCAAGCTTCAGAGATCTATCAAAGTACATCTTCAAGATTTCTATAGGCTCTGGATTTTTTGGAACTTGATTTTCAGTCCACTTTGAGACGAAATCTACCAACGCTTGTGTCTTGATTGCAGTACGTTGCGAAAATCGATATCATGTGCCCCCAACTCACATGCCCACTTGGCTATCCTCCTGTGGCTTCTCTATTGCAAAGTATATCGCTAATTGGGAACTCGGTGACCACCACAACTTTGTGTTCCTCGAAGTAGTGACGCAGTTTGCGAGGAGTTATAAGGACCGCATAAAGTAATTTTTGAACTTAAGGGTACCTTATTTTTTACGGACTGAGAACCTCGCTGATGAAATAGACCGGGTGTTAAGTCGGCTACGTGTGCCCCTTCTCTAGCCTCTCGACTACTAACGCAGTGCTAACCACATGAGTTATGTAGGAGAGATAAAGAAGCAAGTCTTTAGCTGGATAGTCCGTAGTGGCTCGGTTTAAAGAATTGAGCGTCAAAAGCTACGTATGCTTCTGGTGTCCAATGCAATCTATTCACCTTCTTGAGCAACTTGAAGAATGGCATGCCTCTTTCACCTAGCCGCAAGATGGATCTCCTTAGGGCTACCATGCATCCTGTCAGCTTCAGAACCTTCTTCAACGATTTGGGAGGCTCCATCCTAAGGATAGCATCGATCTTCTTAGGATTAGCCTCGATCCCTCTCTTGCTGACTACAAAGCCGAGTAATTGCCCAGCCGGAGCCCCGAATACACATTTGTCAGGGTTAAGCTTCTAGTGAAACCTTCTAAGCCTATTGAAGACTTGTTGTATGTTGTTGATGAAGTCGCCTGGTTCCTTTGTCTTGATAACGACATCATCTATGTAAGCTTCCACGCGCTTGCCCCAATGCTCGGCTAAACATGTCTGGATGGCACGCTGATATATTGCTCCAGTGTTCTTTAGCCCAAAGGGCATGGAGGTGTAGCAGAATGCCCCAAAGGGTGTGATGAACGCCATCTTCTCTTGATCCTCCTCCACTAGACTGATTTGATGCCACCCTGACTAGCAATCTTGGAAGCAAAGCAAGGAACATCCTACCGTGGCGTCTATGACTTGATCAATCTTGGGCGGCCCAAAAGGATCCTTTGGGTAGTGTTTGTTGAGATCAATATAATCGACATACATACGCCAGTCTTTTTTATTCTTTTTGAGCACGAGTACAGGATTTGCAAACCACTCGGGATGCATGACTTCTCTAATAAACCCGGCAGCTAGGAGCCAGGCTAGCTCTGCGTGGATTGCCTCTCTTTTGTCAGGGGTGAACCGACGCAGCCTCTGCTTGATTGGCTTCGCGTCGGGTATACTTTGAGCTTGTGCTCGGCCAGCTCCTTCGGGACTCTAGGCATGTCAGCAGGCTTCCAAGAGGACACGTCCTAGTTGTCTCATAGGAACTGGACGAGCAAGTCTTCCTATTTAGGATGGAATGGTGGCGCTGATGGTGACGGTCTTGGATGCACCAAGGAGATTGAGGCCAATCTCTTTGGTCACAACAGTTGCCTGGATCGTTGTGGAGGGGATCGACTCGTTAGCCGAGATTGGTAGATCATCCTTCGAGAGTTGGGCTGCATCCACCATGAGCCGCCGTTGAGCTGGGGTGCTCGTGGTGAGGGCCATCTGGAGCACTTTCCTAGTGCAGTCTACCCGCCCTTGAAGTTTGCCCTAACGATGAGAATACCTCACGGGACTGGCATTTTGAGGACCATATATGAGTAGTGTGGGATGGCCATGAACTTAGCCAGCCCTAGACGTTTGATGATGGTGTTGTAAGCATAGTCAAAGGTTGTCACCTCAAAGCAAAGAGTCTTAATGCAGAAGTTCTCTAGCGTGCCGAAGGTGACCGGTAGGTAGATGTGGCCCAATGGGTATTCTCCCTCGCCTGGCATGATCCCAAAGGAAGGGTTGTCTGACTCTTGAAGATCGTCGAATTGGATTCTTAGTTGTAGCAGAGTTCTTGGGAACAGCACATTGATGCTGCTCCCACCGTTAATCAACACCCTCTTCAGTCAGTTTTCGTGGATCACCGGGCTTATGAGCAGAGTACTTTCCCGAGTGATCGAAGTTGAGCCACTGGTCCGCCCAACTAAAAGAGATTGGAACCTTGAACCATCTGTATGGTGTTAGAGGTTCAAAGGTGGCCACCATGACTCGGCGATCTGTCACCTTCTGTTGCCTCTTGGTCTCCAGGGGGCCGTGCCCGCTGAAGATGACATTGATTTCCCTGTTGATGTTAGGGAAGGTAGGGGCGTTGCCCCAGTTTTGCTGGTGTGGAGGATGCTTGTCTCACCGTAGAGGTGGTGGCAGAGGCAGCGGCTGGAAAGGTCAACCCTGGCTGATCGAGCTTTTGATGTCCCTGCAGCGCCGCAAGGTGTGATGCATGTCCTTGTGATAAGGGCATCTTCCGTCGAGGATGTCATCGAGTGATCGCGCATCGCAACCATGAGGGGGAGCGTGTGGACGAGAGAGCAGTGTTCCCACAGCCTGAACCTCCTCGTCTCGAGGCCGTTTGTCCCAGTGGCGGTCCTGCCATGGAATGTCTTCGCGTCTCTCCTGCTTGTCCTTGTATCGACTTTGATTGACTTGGTCATGGGCCAGCTCCTCTGTGGTGATGTACTGGTCGGCTTCGTGGAAGAGTGCCTCAGAGGTAGTCAGAGCCTTTTGTAGAATGCTTTTTACAAAGGCCTCATCCTTGGAGCTGTGGAAGAAGTCTTCTATCACCGCTGCGTCGGTGATGTCAGGGATGCGATTTTGCATTATCTAGAACCACTTTAGGTACGACCGGAAAGACTCATTGTCCCTTTGCATGACAGACTTGAGGTCCCAGGGCTGAGCCGACTAGTCAGAGAGGGACTGGAAGTTTGCAATGAACTTTTTGCAAAAGTTGCTCCAGTTGTCGATGCAGTTGGTAGGGAGATGACGAATCCACTGGAGCATGTCCTATCCCAGAATGATTGGGAGGTAGGTTGCCATGACATCCACACTGGCCCCGGCAGCCCCACCCGCCATGGAGTACACAACAAGATAGCCGCTGGGGTCCTGCTTGGCCTCGTACTTATCGACGTTGGAGACCTTGAAGTTCTGCGGCCATTTGACCACGTGGAGTCGCCTGATAAAGGTGGCGATGCCAACCAGTTTGTGGACCAGCTCTTTCTGGCCTCCACTGCGAGTGTTCCCTGGTTGACGCTATGGTGACCGGGGGTGATTACCCCCCAGTCAGTTGTCGATGAAAAGGTGGGGCGTTGGGCTATTGACGGAGCTTGCGCCTGAGTGAGCACGGCCACCTTTGTGTTGTTAGGGAACTCTGTGTTCCCAATCGTACTCCTCTCAGCGCCTCAACTTGTCTTCATGTCGGCGCATCCACGATTGCTCGATGTTGTGGTACGCATCACGGTAGTTGTTGATGGAGTGGCGAGCGCTTCTTGTGCAAGCAGAAGGTGGTCCACTGTCCAGGTGAAGAGATACTGATAGTAATCTCCATCCAGGTTGCTGGGGAGGTTGTTGGCGATTTGAGCTAGCACACCGCGCACCTGGCTCGGAGTTTGCATGATCCTGTCGAATTCTGGAAATAGGTTGCGCCCAACGATAGGCGGCTGTCGAGGTGGTGCGCGACAACGAGGGGCTGGCTCGCATTCTCACAGGGCCATCTGAGTAGCCCAGTGCGCTTTTCGTCGTGCATTCCTCTGCCGATGCTCCTCCTATTCCTCTGGAGTTTCATTGACTGGGGTTACCTCATCAAGCGAGACAAACTAATTCGGGTCCCGGTTTTCGGCGACGTGATGGCGCTAGGTGTTGCAGTCCCGGTTCCTGCGTTGGCGTGCTTCACGCTGCTATGGAGTCTCCCCAGCAATAGTCGGCTCATCATCGGAAACGATGCCTTCCTCCTCCAGCCCCCATCAATGACGAAGATCTCGGAGAAGCGGAGGGACGTGCTCTAAGGGGAGCTAGTCTGATTGTTGGTGAGCGTGGACGATTCCTCTAAGCAGGGATCAAAAGTTGCGGTTGTGATCTTTGTAGCCGCAGGTATGGTCGAATCCCCCTCGGTTGTGGGAGACTCGAGGCAACAAACCATGTGCTGATGTGGCTCCCTGCTGCCCTCTTGATGAAGAGGTGGCCGACACTACGGTTGATGCTATTTTGGTTGCGCGGGTGTTGAAGAGAGCACCACTGGTGGTTCCATTGGGCGCTAACTGTGCCAGCTGGCGGTCCAACTGGCAGGAGTGGAGTTGATGACGATCCCTAGTGGCAGGCTAGTCAGCGCTATGTCCTATGCGTAGAAGATGTCATCGTCGATGAGCGATGCAGCATGTTGCTCTGGTATGAATGCCTCCCGTGCGCCCTCATTGTTTTTTAGGGAAGGAAAAGTGTGGGAGAGGAGCTGTTGGTGCATTGCGGCGGCCTTTGGAAGCCTATGGGGGATTCGGGATGTGACCCGGCTCTCCCCACGGCTGGAGGCGAGAGCGGACCCTTGCAGTGGGCCCCAAGGATGCGTGCTCCCAACTGATGACCCCCTCTCCCCCTACTAATTTGGGTCTAGACCCAGGTCAGGGAAGTTGGAAGTGGAGTACGCTGAGTCAGAGACAATGTAGTTGCCACCCAAGGTGAAGGAGTTGGTGCGCATGGCCATCCCTAAGATGATGTCTTGCGGATCCGAGCCGAGATGGCTTGCAGATTTTTTTAGCGGCCTTGCTCCTGATGAAGCAGTCAAGGCCGAGGAAGGCCGGATGATGGGTCGGGGCACCGCGGGCAGAACGAATTTTGCTGCAGGAACGACCGAGGGGGGCTTCTGAGTCAACACAGTGGCCTTGCGGTCGCTTGCCTTTTCCGAAGCACCTTCAACATGGTGAAGATCGCCATGCTTGTCAGCTATGAATGAGATAGCTCCGAAGCAGATCATCTCACCTAGAGAGATCTTGGCGAAGTTGCTAGAGCTGTTGGCCATGGAGCTAACGAAGATATCAATGTCGCATCCCCTATCTGGCGTGCCAATTGTTGGTGTTTTGTACCAGCAGTGCACTATGGGATATATCACGTAGTGCTTTTATTGTTGGTGAGTGTTGGTGGCTCTTAGCCTACCAGATTTTACTCCGCAACCGCACAGAGAGCGCTGTAGCCTTTCACCCGGGAGTATTCCAAGGTATCGTATTTATCCACAGAGAAGCATTGAGATAGAGATATCAAACTATCATTCATCCAGTTGTTACTACACATTCTTGTCAACCAATAGCTAGGAACGATTGACACCAAGCACCATGAGATACAAGCCAAGCACCGTTGGCAAGAAAACAGGTAAAGCTAGGAGGACAATGAGACTGGGACTGCGGTATGGTCTTCTATCTCTGCAAGCATACAAGAGCTATCCGTGCTAAGGGTCAAAAGGATCTCAACAGAGCTATGAACTTGCGTCGAGCAAAATTCGAGCGCCCTCGAGGGGTCAGGGGGTAGATAGTTGACACCCGAAAGAGGACCCGGCTATCACCTACGGGCCTCCTGAATGAATGGGCCTAGACTACACAGGCACATCACACGCTGTCACCGAGTGGGGCTACCAAGCAAATCTACGTGGAGAGGATGGCACGCTACAAACGTGTTGAAGCTTGAACAACAATAGTTCGTCTTTGGCCCAAGGAGAGGAACTAACCAGAGCCTAGCATATAGGTTGGATTGTAACACTGGCAAGCATCACAATGATCAATCAATTCTAGTTTAGCACAACTCGGGCCTCGAAATGGTGGACCAAAAGGAAAGTGGAACTACACCACTCGAGTTACTAACAGAGACGAAGATAAACTGCATAAAGTTGAAAGATAAAGTACTTGCACTTGTCAATAGGAAAGTAATGCTCAAGCAAATGAAATACATTACTGAATACTTTTGGTTGACTCTGATACAGTAGACCTTCTCTAACTCCTACCAAAACACTGATTTCAGAAAGGAAGCACCTCCCTTGGGGCGCCTCCTAGAGACGGAGAAAGAGAGTTCACATGGTGAATGGTACATTTTTGGAGTGGGGGAGTGCCCCTCTATTTATAGGAGTGGCAAGGTCGGTGGAGCAGCCAAGGCAGTTGGCTGGGTGGCCACGTGGGAGGCCGGCCGGCCATCACGGAGGTTGGGTGGCCATGTCCCATTGTAGGACCGAGACGTGCGACTAGAGGGGGGGTGAATAGGAGCACTTAAAATGACAAAATCACAAACCCCCCAAGTGGTAACCGAAACTAAGCACCGTCCACTGAACAGATACGTGCCTAGCAGCGCAAGGGTGCCGTCCACTGTGAGGATACGCACCAATGCAAGAAAGCTCAAGATCCGAATAAGAATGACAGCGGAGCAACGGATTTTGCAATAACCGCCACAAGACACTCACCGCACCGAGGTGCGTCTCACTGACTCACAATAAGCAAAGAGAATGGTCTTAATGGAGGAATGCGAAAATCCGTAGCAAAATCACAGCGGAAAAACCAAATTGGGAAGAACACAGCAGCTCCCTGGCAGGACCGGACTGTCCGGTGCCTAGTGCTGGACTGTCCGGTGTCACGACCTGGACAGTGCCCCATGCCGGACTGTCTCATGGCCACTGCCGGATGGTCCGGTAGGGTCGCAGAGAAGACGTTTTCAAACCAAACTTGATCAAACCTTATCCAAACTTCACGAAATTTAGCACAGGTTATCTAGACCCTATTTCAAAGTTATTCCCAATAGATCAACTCAAGATAACCGCGGAATCAGCGGGAATTTCAGATCTTGTGAAATAGCCATTCTTGGGTAAGAAAGGGGAAAACACAAAAGAGGCTTGCTCGTGGCAATCCAGCAGGATTGAGATGAACTAAGTCATGATCTCCATGTCCTAGCAAGTCCAGAACATCAGCAGAGGAAAGGGATTCAAGCTTGCCCAACAAAAACACCCAAAAAGCATGGATTGAACCCAAAAACCAAAGAGAGAGGGGGACGAGAAGAACACAAGGTTGCTGCACGAATTTGCTTCGATTAAGTGCCCAAGATGGGTCTAAAGATTCAGCATACAAGCAGAAATTCGTCCCAAGCAACCACCCTCACCTTCCCTCAAGATTAGGAGGCTAAATCCTACTCTAACCTCCCCAACAATGGAGCTCAAAGCTTAAGGACGAAAATCACCAAGTGAAGACTAATCCTAGTAGCCAAGAGACCTTCTAATGACCTGCCTTAGACCAATTTATACCCGAGTGCTATTTAGACAGTTTTGCACTTAGGTCCCTACAGCTAGACAAACCCTAAGGACTCAAATGAAAGATTACAGGATATTTCGAGACGGACGACCACGATGAAGTCTTGATCTTCGTAAGTTCCACGCAATCCTCGGATGCTCTCCACGTGGCCAGTAGTCCAATCCGCGGCCCGCCCCCGGTTTTGAAGTCAGAAACCGGGAAACTTTAGGAAGTCTTCGCCTTGGCCCGATTTGGCCCATCTTCTCTATCTTGGCGAGTCGTGGCCTAACTCACCAAGGCTTGGGTAGCTTGGGTGACGGTTTTGAGCCGAAGCTGCCAAAGTCTCCCTCGCATGCCTTCGCACCACGCATTCGGGTTGGAGCACCGTGGTGGCGCCCGTCATCCCTTGTCCATCGGGGCAGCCTCGCAGTCCTTCGGAGGACTTACTCCTACCGTCACCGTGCCGTTCCTCCATATACCGAACTCCCATGGCCGACAGATGCCGAGCATGCCTCCAGTCCTTTGGAGGACTTCCCCTACCTCCAGTCCATCGGAGGTCTTGTGCCCAAGTCCTTCTGGGTCTTGCTACTGTTGACAATCACTCATCACTCCAAAGGCAATGGAGCCGGTCCATTGGCTCTCAATGTGGCGGAACCGCCGATTTAATCCGGGCTAAGCACACCTGCCACCTCTGGCTTGCAGTGTGATTAGACCGAACTAAACCCGGTCGTCCGTCGAGAGTCATTCGGCTCCCGATATTACCTTTCCCCAGCGGAACCGACATCATACACATCCAGCCCACAATGGAGCCACAACAGATACATCATCTCAAGCAGTTGAATATAGCATATATAAACTTGTTTTACAAACCGATTCGAAATAATAATATAAGTTTCAACATATTACCATATGAAAGGCAAGTTTGAATCAGATAGCGGAAGCGAATTTGAAAAACATCTCTCAGCGGAACGAAACACTTTACTAGCCTTCACGCACCGTTGATCGAGGCGAGCAGCACCGAGCCCACCGGTACTACCCTCCTCCAAGCAGTTGTCCAGATGTCGCCTGTACCTGTTCTCAAAAGGTGGGGGCAAACCCTGAGTACTAATTACTCAGTAGGTCTTAATGGAATTGGCTTACGGCTGACGCAAAGCGGCTTACTAGCAAGTGGATCCTTAGCCTTTAGTTTTAAACAGTAACATGTGTAGCATAAATAGTAAGATTTCATCATTTGTATAACCTTCAACATAACTGTAACTTGCGGTAATGTAAACAATTCAATTCAAACATGTGGTATTCCAAAAACCATGAGTATTAAACACCGAGAGTTTAAGTAATTACTACGTTGAACGTCAAAGGTATTGGCATTCCCACACCTGGTGGGCATCAGCGATTCGAATCGATTTTTAATTCCCGGGAATAACTATCATGCCAGGGGTATATGCTTACTAGCCATCGCGTTCCCACATATAGCCCCAATCTTAACCTGCCTCGTCCCAAGTTCGATTCACTCCCGCCTAGCCCCCGGGTTGTGCCCTCATGACGAGCCTACCGACATCTCGGTCTCCCCGTCATGAGTACCAAGCTCCCCCGGGCCACCTTCCTCTCAACCAGCGGGTAGGAACGTGTCTCTGTGCTTCGGACGAGCCCAGGAAAGACTTTACCGGTCCCATTTCCCGGTTAAGCACTCTAGCAATGTTATGCCGACCAATAGGCGAACAGCGAACGGGCCTTATGCGACTCGGGCGGAGCCAAACGCACACCACATAATAATAAAAATTATTCTCCGCCCGGTCTCCATTTAAATCATGAGTATAGTATTACTTTCTCAATAGTAAAAGTTTTGTAAGCTTTGAAATCACTTACGTGACGAGTGACTCCTTTCACTCGTGTCTACTCGCACCTAGCAGAGCCTAGGCAACTCGTCCTACGAACTCTATATATAGGTGCTAGGGCCAGGGCGGCCAGGGAGTCTAATGCAATTGTTCCCAAGCAACTCCTAATGCATATGCGTAATCAACAAGTATAATTTGTTTGCTGGGTTGAGTATGGTCCTGCCTACCTTTGCTTATTCTTATCCAGCCAACAAACTAAACTAGGTTAGTTTGCCGGGTTGTGAGGCTTTGCCCCAGGCAACCCCTTGATCACTTGGACAACTCCTCCTTCCAAACACGACTGATGGGCTCTCCAGGTCGTGTCTGGGGCTTACTTGATCGTCTGGAACACCATTGCTTAAAGTAGCTCCCGTACTTGTTTCTCAATCACGTATCTGCAATAAGCGTTGCTATATGAATGCTATGCATGACACAGTGAATGAGATGCACGATCATCAAGCATACAACTGGTTAAGCAAAATATAAGGCAAACATCTAGTTACGCATGTAAGGGATTACTAGCTCAACCAAAACCTCCCGACTGGCACTAGCATTAATACTACTTTTACGGACCCGAAGCAATCGTGTATGTGCAATTTCACAAGAACATATACGAGAATTAAGTCGTCGATCTTAAACCTAACATGGTGATGTGAGCCGATATGCATTAGTTATTTAGTCATTAAGATTACTAAGGTAATTGTGGTGGTTTTTATTGGATATATTAGTTTCACATTTTCTATTGTTTACTTAAATATGCATTATTCCTACCCTCTTCAAATCAGAGCCAAAACCTTATAAGCGCTACCTCCTACTCTAGCAGTGAGTCATGGTCATAACCTAGAGCTCATATCAAGCCCTTAAAGTTACTCGGAGCATTTTTCACCATAGCAACCTTTTCCTAAATTAATATATGCTTAAATACAAGACAAGGGCAAAATAGTAATTAAACAGTATATGCTAGGGCTACCAAAATTTATACAGAGCCTACACATGTTCACAAGGCTTCTGCCCAAATTTCATAATTTTTGAAGCTCATTTTACCCACATTTCCTATTTATTAAGGTTTTTCATGCATGCACATTAACAGGGGCAAAAAGGTCTTTTCCTACTCAACCATCATATCCATTCTATAGATCTATTTAATAGGAATACAATGCAACAAAGTTTATATTTTTCTGATTTTTATTTGATTTATTACGAATTTCCAAAGTTTTCAGCCTAATAAAACACATTAAATCGAAAATCATAACAGTCAGGGACCTAAACGTGATTATCTATTAACATCAGGGGCTGAGTCGTTAGATCCGCAAGACTCAGTGAATAGTGCATGAGATGGAAACGTGAAAGCAGCAAAGTCCAGGGGCTAAATCGAAAAAAGGGCTTCTTCTACCTCCAGACAGGGGCAGGGGCGTGCGAGGTCGAGGTTGGGCGGGCCGCGCCGGCGCGTAGGGGCACGGACTTGGAGCCGTGTTGCTCCAGGAAGATGTTCCCGATTATGTGCTACCGTTCCCCCTTGATTTCGTCGCTTGGGGAGGCCCGAATCGACGGGGGTGCTACCGTGCACCGGAGGCGTCCCTAGTGCACGCAGCTTGACGACCGCGGCCTTGATCCGTCGATGGAGGCAGGGATAGGCGGCTTGGAGAGGTGCGCGAGCTGCGTGGGGCTAGGAGAGTCCAGGGGTGGAGGTTGGAGGCGCGGGAATGGCTCTATGGTGGCTCTCCACGGCGATGTCGAGCCGTTCATGGCAAGGTGTGGTCGCGTGCTCGGCCACCGGTGATGGAGGGCACCTAGGCGATGGGGTCTTAGGGAAATGGTGGGGTGGATCGAGGCGCTCGCTTTGCTAGCATTAGATGGAAGGAGGAGGGCTCGGTGGGGGCGGCACGGCGAGCTTCGAGCTCGTCGGTCATGGCGGGCGCGCTCTGTTCGCGCAGAGGAAGAGCTGGGCGGGAGAGGAAGCTCGGCTTCCTTCTTCTTATCGCCGGGCGGGGCAGGGGCAGGGGCAGGGGCAGGGGCAGGCCGGGCGGGCAGGGCAGGGGCGCGTGGCCTCGGCGTGGTGCGCTGGCGGCGCGCGACCGCGGTGGCGAGCGGCGCGTGGCCGGCAGCGCCGGACGCCGGCGCCGCGTGGCGGGTGGGTCTGCCGAGTGGGACCCACTCGTCAGTGACACGAAGGAAAAAAATAAATTCGGGAAAAAGAAAAATGCTGTTTGACTGCTGAGACATGTTTCAGAAGTTGTTGTTTTTGAACATCCTAGGGGCCGCATTTGACAAAACGCAAAATACAAAAGTTGTTATACTCTTCCAAATCTACAACTTTGTCAAAAGGAGTAACATCAGATTCCAAGTTTAAATATGATTAAATTTGAATTTAACCTGCTGGCTCCAGTTTGACCAAGGTTTAAGGCAAACTTAAAAATTCCTAAAGTCCATTTTATGCTCATTTCCAGAGAAAGAGTATTATACCAATGTTGTGTGGTTTTTAATCATCTACAACTTTCTTATATGATGTTTTGCATGATAGGGACTTTTGTTCCTTTGAAATTTGAATTTTCCTTACCGATCAAGTTTAGGCAGATTTCTGCTTTTTCATTAATCGACTTAAAACTCCACCTAAACCTTTGTGCATGTTACCACACCCAATAACAAAGTTGATCTACATAAAATTGTCTACAAGTTTGTTATAGAGAGTTTGGTCCAAATCACATTTTATTTTGAACTAAGGTCACAAGTGCACTCAGGGGTTTTGCATATTTCACTGGAAAATTTTCTGACTTCGTGATTTACTAGCCTAGTTGTGGCTCTTCTCTCAACATTATTAAGCCAAATCCTTGACTACCGCCAATCTAATCACGTGTTAAAACTTTCGAGATGCCGAGGGCATCACACTCAATCTCCCCCTTGATGAGTGCATTGTCAACACCTTCAACCTGTAACCTGAAATAGAACAAAGACAAAAGAAAAAGTGTAAAACCGAAAAGATAGAAGAAAAAGAAGAAGTTGCTCAAGATGCCCAAGGACCAAATACTGGCAGAAAAAAGGCAAGTTGAGACAACAAAAACAAGGTCAAAGATCGACCCCCTAAGACAAGGGAAACCGCTCAACGCAGTTGATCAAACTAAAGCATGACCCCTCAAGAAAGAGGCAAACTGGCTCAACACAGTCATGCTAGTGGCAAAACATCGGCTCCTCCAGAAAGAGGCAAAAGGCTCAACGCACCGATGCAAGAGCATGCTAAAAGCTCAAACTCCCCCTCAACAAGATCTCTACAGAGTCCTCCCCCTTGGTCCAACATCTCTCTCTCCTCAAAGGTCAATATCTCTCCCCCTTGTTGACAATGGACACATCAAGGGTTCAAAGAACTCAACTCCCCCTGAAATGGACAACTCCCCCTCAAAATATGCCATGAAATGCAGGAAGTGTACCATGAAGTGCTCAGCAGGGATGAAAAGCTAGTAAATACAAGTTCTAGCATACAGAGCAAGTGAGGGCAAGGAAGCATGCAAACAAGCTCAATTGAATCTATCTTATACAAATCAGGAGCATGTTTTTCAGAGTTGTTGAAAAGAGAGCATCACCAACATGAGTAGCATCTAGCAAGATAGGCATGAACAGCAATATGCTAGCAAAACATACAAGGTGTGCTACTCTCAACCAAGGCATCGACAACAGGCCATAAGCAGTTTAGAGACTTGCAGATTTCAGATTTAGCAATTTTGAACTTCAAGCAAATCAGATCATGTGCCAGGGGTTATTCACTTGTCGTTGCCACTACTTACCAACCAATGCCAAGCCTAGGTTCAGAAAACCATCAGAAGCTTAAGACAAGGTTTTGGTCATACACAGCCTAGTCCAAGTTCATGCCAAAGTGCAAAGAAAAGCTATCTCAAACTAGATCAGTGTGACAAGTGAACCCTCCTGGATCTTTTCAATTTAGCTCATTATGACACCACTTGTAAACCACATTCATTCAGATTTTAGATTTGAACAAGGTGCCATAAATGCTTAGGCATCAGTGTAACATAGGCATACGACTAGCATATCCAAGCATGAAAAAATAGCATAGCATTCAACATTCCTACACATGCTAGGTAGCCAAGTCAAGTGGTGATCATGGTTTTTGATTTTGAAGAAACAAAAGTGACTGAGCTCACAAAAGATATTAGACAGATTCAAGGAGCTTAGCCAACCATGATCATGCAAGCAACTGTACAATCTAGCACAAGCAAGTACTAACTTGTCATACCAGAAGAGCTCTAGTGCTAGTGAAAGTGAAAATGCATATGTTACAATGCAATGCATGGTATGAGACAAAATGCAAGAAAAGCAAAGAGAAGCAAAGAAAGAAGAAACAAAACTAAAACTAAAACTATACCAAAGTTACCCCAACCTAAAAGGGGTAACAAACACCAAGCTCCCCACGCAAGTGAGGAAATATGCTCAGGTCTAAGGGCTTGGTGAAGATATCGGCCAACTGGTTCTCAGTCTCTACATGGATCAAGTCTATATCTCCCTTCTCATAGTGATCTCTCAAGAAGTGAAACCTCACGTCTATGTGTTTGGTTCTGGAGTGCAGGACGGGGTTCTTAGCTACAGAAATAGCAGAAGTAGAGTCTACTAGGAGAGGGATCTTCCTAAAACTGAGACCAAAGTCGCTCAAGGTGGCCTTCATCCAAAGCAGCTGGGAGCAGCAACTAGCAGCAGCAATGTATTCAGCTTCTGTGGTGGAAGTGGCTACGCTAGATTGCTTGCGTGAGGACCAAGAGACAAGAGAAGAACCAAGAAACTGGCAGGTGCCAGAACTAGACTTGCGCTCCAGCCGACAACCCGCAAAGTTAGCATCCGAATACCCTCTAAGGGAGAGCAACGAAGCTGAAGAGAACCAAAGTCCAAGCTCAGGAGTGTATTTCAGATACCTGAAGATGCGCTTCACCGCTTGACGGTGTGATAGCCTTGGTGAAGCCTGAAAACGCGCACAGAGGCAGACCGCGAACTAAATGTCCGGCCTGGTCGCCATCAGGTACAGAAGTGAGCTGATCATCCCTCGGTACTCTCTCTGATCCACCACCTCCCCTTCTTCATCCGCATCAAGAGCCGTTTGTGTTGACATGGGAGTCGCCATGGGCTTGAGATCTCCCTTGTCAAACTTCCTCAAAATGTCCTTCATGTACTTGGCTTGATGGACGAAGGTTCCTTCTGGGCCTTGCTTGATCTGAAGCCTGAGAAAGAACTGAAGCTCACCCATGAGGCTCATCTCGAATTCATTGCTCATCTGTTCAGCAAACTTAGACACCAATGCGTGAGATGAACCACCAAAGATAATGTCATCAACATATATCTGAACTAGAAGGGTGTCACCGCCATGACTCAACAAAAACATGGTCTTGTCTACTGAACCCAGCACAAAACCAGACTTGAGCAGAAAGGCTTTCAACCTAGCATACCAAGCTCTTGGAGCTTGCTTCAGACCATACAGGGCTTTTCTCAACTTATACACCCGGTCTAGAAACTTGGCACTCTCAAAGCCAGGAGGTTGTCTCACATATACCTCCTCCTTGATGTAACCGTTTAGAAAGGCTGACTTGACATCCATCTGCTGCAATTTGAAGCCTTAAGAGGCAGCAAAGGTAAGCAAAATCCTAATAGCCTCTAAACGAGCTATAGGAGCAAAGGTTTCCTCATAATCTATCCCCTCCTTCTGACAGAAGCCCTGGGCTACCAATCTCGCTTTGTTCCTCACAACCATCCCATCCTCACCCTATTTGTTCTTGAAAACCCACTTCGTTCCTATTGGGTGGCAGTTTGGTGGAGGTTCAACTAAATCCCAGACATGGTTTCTCTCAAAGTTCTCCAACTCCTCATGTATGGCATTCACCCAACTAGGATCAGATAATGCATGTAACACATCCCGGGGTTCAAAAGAAGCAACAAATGCGGAGTGACAGAAAAAGGCTGGAGAGTTAACCGAAGAGCGTGTGACACACTGGTGTAGATCTCCAATCATCCTGTCTGGAGGGTGATCCCGCTGGACCTACCGAGATGGAACAATCTCGGAGGTCACCTCCCCTGCGTCCTCAGCGGGGTCAACCTCTTCTCGAGCTTGTGTTCGGGGGAGTGAGGAGGAAGCCGTCGGCAAGGGTCCTCCTTCATCTTCAGAGCTCGTAGTAGAGGGGGCAAGAGCTGCAGCCGATGCAGTGGCTCCTGCATCACCAGCATCTACTTCGCCTTCCTCATCTTCAAAGTTGGGAGCGCCTTCTTCATCATCACTTGAAAGCTCAAATGCAGGGGTTGTGCAAGGCATAGACTCATCAAAGGAAACTTCACAAGTCTCAACCACTTGTCTAGTATCAAGGATCCACAATCTATATGCCCTAGAGCTAGAGGCATACACAAGAAAGTACATCCAAGCAGCGAGATTCAAATTTGTCCAAATGCCCCCCCCTTTTGAGCACAAAGCATCTGCAGCCAAATGCATGCAGGTGCTTAACGCTAGGCTGCGTACCAAACCGTAGCTCATACGAAGTCTTTCCCAAGAAAGCCCATAGGAAAATACGGTTGGCAATGTAACAGGCCGTATTCATAGCCTCAGCCCAAAAGCGTCGCGGAGTCCTATTCTCATCAAGCATCGTCCGCGCCATCTCTACAAGTGTGCGGTTCTTTCGTTCCACAACACCGTTCTGCGGTGGGGTATAAGGAGATGAGAATTGGTGATCAAGGCCAAGGTCACGACAAAAGGTTTCGAAACGAGAGTTATGAAATTCTCCGCCATTGTCGCTGCAGATAGCCCTCATGGCTTTATGACTCTCATTCCTTAACCTCAAGACCAGATCCTGAACAAAACCAAAAGCTTCATCTTTGAATTCCATGAAGAACACCCACGAATAGCGAGAAAAGTCATCCACAACAACAAGCACATACCACTTCCCACTGACCGACTGTACTCGAGCAGGACCAACCGTGTCCATATGTAGCAGCTCACCCGAGTAAGAGGTCATCACCTGATTGACAGGTGCATGAGAAGCGGCAATCATCTTGCCATGACGACTGGGGTGGCATACTAAGTCCTTTTCTGCTTTCAAATTTGGCAATCCTCGGATCAGATCCATCGAGCTCAACCTAACTAGCAGATCAAAACTCAAATGACCAAGCCTCCTATGCCACTTCCAAATATCAGCAGAAAGACTAGCAACCAAACACCGAGGAGGGCCAGAAATAGATGCAAGGTCAACCTTAAAAGCCTGCCCATAGGGCAAAATCCGACAAACAAGGTTTTCCTTAGCATCAAGCACACAAGAACCCTCCTTAAAACGAACCTCAAACCCTTCCTTGAGAAGTTGCGAGACAGAAACCAAATTGAACCCCAAATTCCTCACCAAGGCAACTTCTCTTAGGGAAAGCTTGCCAGAAAGAGCAACAGAACCAACACCCAACACTTTACCTTGACCATTATCCCCGAATGTGATGTACTCCTTGGTGCTCACAGGGTTGAGGCTGGAGAACCATCTACGGTGCCCTGTCATGTGCCTAGAGCAACCGGAGTCCATGATCCATATGTCCTCCAGGCCTTGATCCTACAAAATCAAGGAAAGCGAGAGTGAGCAAATGGTCTGGTTAGTGTAACTGCTGAACCAGTGCCGAGCCATCTGCTCAAAAGTGGGGTAAACACAGTCAAAGTAAGCATCACGTCTACCTAGGTACCCATGACCTCTAAAGCGTGAGCTCTCAAACCCTCTACCTCCAAAGCCTCGGTCAGAAGATCCATGGCCGCGCTGAAAACGACTAGGAGCTCGACCGGAAAAGCGTCTCTCTCCACCAGAAGCACGGGCCTGAAACCCGCCTTCTCTCTCACCACCAAAGCGGTCTCTCATCTCACCACGATGGGGAGGATCCTGCCTACCACCCTGGTAGAACTGATCCTGGTTTCCCCAGGCTCTCTCCTACCTCTCAACTCGCTTCCTCCTGAAGCAAAACTCCTCCAAGTGGCCATTCCGCTAGCAAAAGTCATAGTGGTAGACAGGCCTCTTGGGAGTGGGTTTAGGCTGAGCCTTGGGCTTAGGTGGAGTAACCTTGGGTGGAACAGGCTGTTGGACTCTCTCCTTGCTCACTGGAGGCTTGAGAATCTCAGTCACTACTCTGTCCAGCTTAGCCTGTGAGGGCTTGGGTGTCCAGAACTGCTTCTTTGGGGCAGCCTTAAGAGGCTCATGGTAAACCCCATCAACAGTAGGGCTAGGCTGTGGAGAAGCAGTCTTAAGCTTAATTGGGGAAGCAGTCTTAGGCTCATGGTAAACCCCATCAACAGTCTTCTTCTCACCCGAGGTACTGCACTCTCCTAACCCGAGTCCACTCATGTCACCCTCAGCTCTCTTGGTGCTCTCCAAGATCATCCTAAGTTGCGGCTCTCTAGCATACATCCAACTGAGCACCTCTCTCAAACGTTTGTTCTCATCAACCAAAGTCTGTTTCTCCTCTCTCAGATCCTTCAGAACTAAAGTCTGGTCAGTACAAGTAGGGCAGTCTAGAGAGGGAATAGGGAAAGCAGACTTCTCTAACTTCTTAATGGTGGCATCCCTATCCACCAACATCAACCTCAGAGTGAGACAGTTCTCACAAGTGTCAGGGGATGCTAAAAGCATCTCAAGGTCAGCTCTCAACTGCACAAGCTCACTCTCCAAGGTAGGACAGACCATGCACGCACCCAAAAGCGTGGGTCTAGCCCTAAGCTCCTCCAACTCCTTGAGCTGTCCCTCACACTTCACTTTCAGCTCAGCTATGTCAACAGCGAGGTGGGGACACATCTCACACTCAGTCACATCACTCAAAATAGTCTCATCCAGTTTAGACTGGAGCTTGCCTAACTCTACCTTCAGCCTATCCATCTCCTCTACCTGATGAGCATACTTGCTCTTCTGCTCACACAGATCTCTCATCAAAGTCTCACAGGTAGGACACTCAATCTCACTAGGCTGGGCTGACACACTCTTCAGCCTCTCAATCTCAGCTAAAGCGTCAGCCAACTTGGCTTTCTACTTCTGCAGCTTCTTGGCTGCCTTCTCCAACAACTTATCCTGGGCTTTCAACTCACAACTATTTGACTCCAACATCTCAAGAATTTCAGCCTGCTCAGGAGTTACCTCTTCATCGGAGGAGTCATTGTCGTTACCCTTGTCGTCCTTGTCCTCAAGCGCCATGGAACAAAAAGATCTTCGGTGCATCTTGTGCTTGCGCTTGGACTTGGTGGAGACGAAGCAGAGTCCAGCTGGACCGCCTTGGTCCCTCCTCTTGTCCCTCTTGGTGACGATCTCCTCATCGCTTGAGCTTGATGAAGACGAGGAGGAGGAAGACGATCCGCCACACAAACCACCAAGCTTGGCGAAGAAGCCTTGTCCCGCTTCCGGTTGTCCTTCTGGTAGCTCTTGAAAGCCTTCCGGAAGTTCTTGATCTTGCCGGAGCGGTGCTTGGTGTGGTCGCGCTTGCCGGAGTGGTACTTATTGGAGTCGCGGGAGTGGCTCTTGCCCTTCTTGTAGTAGTCATTCTGCTTGTTTGGGCATTCGGCAATGAAGTGGCCGACTTCTCCGCACTCGAAGCACTTGGGCCTCTCGCCCCTCTTCTTGCTCATCTGTTTGTCATAGGCGCGCTGAAAGCGGCAAGACACCAGACAAAGCTCATCATCCCCAAGTGACACCGACTACTCCTCTGTAACAGACATAAGAGCAGAAAACGAAAAGTTGTGAAGCTGGGGGTTAGAAACGGCCTCACTGGAGGGAGAAGCCAAGGCCAGGCTCTTGGAGCCAGTAAAAGTGAGAGAATCTCTCAACTTGTAATCCACCTCTGTGGCCTTGAGGTTGCTGTAAAGAGTCTCCACTCCAATTGTGTCATAGGCCTCAGACTCTATGATCGAGTTAACCTTGATCTCCCATACCTTCCTGTCCAACGCATACAGCAACTTGACGGCTTGCTAATGGTCGGTGTATGGGATCCTCTCAGAGCTGGAGTTAATGCGCAACTTGTTGATGATCGATTGAAAACGACCAAACAAGTCATCGATGGACTCACCAGGCTTCTGAACGAAATTTTCATATTCACGCCTGTAAGTCTTAACGAGACGCCCCTTGATAGTAGCAGTGCCCTCATGGTGTGCACTCAGTTGGGACTAGGTCTGACGGGCAGTCTCAAGATGGCTCACTTTCTCATAATCAACTGGACCAAGTCCTGAGAAGAGAAAGTTAACAGCTTTGGCGTTCACCTCATGCTGAGCCACAATCGCTGGAGTGGTGCGCTAGGCAATTGGAAGCCCCACAAAGTTCGCACTCTGAGTAGCATCCCATATGTCCTGGCCCTGGCTAAGCAAGAAAGCTCTCATCCTACCCTTCCAGTAGGAGTAGCCATCGGAACCAAGGACCAGAATCTTCCTAGAGTGAGTCATAGTCGCTACTGGTTTCAAACCGGTAAAGGTATGAAGAAACCTAACCGGCTCTGATACCAATTGTAGGACCGAGACGTGCGACTAGAGGGGGGGTGAATAGGAGCACTTAAAATCACAAACCCCCCAACTGGTAACTGAAACTAAGCACCGTCCACTTAACAGATACGTGCCTAGCAACGCAAGGGTGCCGTCCACTGTGAGGATACGCACCAATGCAAGAAAGCTCAAGATCCGAACAAGAATGACAGTGGAGCAACGGATTTTGCAATAACCGCCACAGGACAATCACCGCACCGAGGTGCGTCTCACTGACTCATAGTAAGCAAAGAGAATGGTCTTAAAGGAGGAATGCGAAAATCCGAAGCAAAATCACAGCGGAAAAACCAAACTGGGAAGAACACAGCAGCTCCATGGCAGGACCGGACTGTTCGGTGGCCAACACCGGATTGTCCGGTGGGACCGGACTATCCGGTGCCTGGTGCCATACTGTTCGGTGTCACGACCTGGACAGTGCCCCACGCCGGACTGTCCGGTGGGCTCTGCTGGAATATCCGGTGGAACCAGACTGTCCGGTAGCCACTGCAGGATGGTCCGGTAGGGTCGCAGAGAAGACGTTTTCAAACCAAACTTGATCAAACCTTGACCAAACTTCACGAAATTTAGCACAGGTTATATGGACCCTATTTCAAAGTTATTCCCAACAGATCAACTCAAGATTACCGTGGAATCAGCGAGAATTTCAGATCTTGTGAAATAGCCATTCTTGGGCAAGAAAGGGGAAAACACAAAAGAGGCTTGCTCGTGGCAATCCAGCAGGATTGAGATGAACTAAGTCATGATCTCCATGTCCTAGCAAGTCTAGAACATCAGCAAGGAAAGGGATTCAAGCTTGCCCAACAAAAACACCCAAAAAGCAAGGATTGGACCCAAAAACCAAAGAGAGAGGGGGAGGCGAAGAACACAAGGTTGCTGCACGAATTTGCATCGATTAAGTGCCCAAGATGGGTCTAAAGATTCAGCATACAAGCAGAAATTCGTCCCAAGCAACCACCCTCACCTTCCCTCAAGATTAGGAGGCTAAATCCTACTCTAACCTCCCCAACAATGGAGCTCAAAGCTTAAGGACGAAAATCACCAAGTGAAGACTAATCCTAGCAGCCAAGAGACCTTCTAATGACCTGCCGTAGACCTATTTATACCCGAGTGCTATTTAGATAGTGTTGCACTTTGGTCCCTACAGCTAGATAAACCCTAAGGACTCAAATGAAAGATTACAGGATATTTCGGGATGGACGACCATGATGAAGTCTTGATCTTCGTAAGTTCCACGCAATCCTCGTATGCTCTCCACGTGGCCGGTAGTCCAATCCACGATCCTCCCCCGGTTTTGAAGTCCAAAACCAGGAAACTTTAGGAAGTCTCCGCCTGGGCCGGATTTGGCCCATCTTCTCTATCTTGGCGAGTCGTGGCCCAACTCACCAAGGCTTGGGTAACTTGGGTGACGGTTTTGAGCTGAAGCCGCCAAATCCTCCCTCGCACGCCTTCACGCCACGCATTCGGTTTGGAGCACCGCGGTGGCACCCGGCATCCCCTGTCCATCAGGGTAGCCTCGCAGTCCTTCGGAGGACTTACTCCTACCGTCGCCATGCCGCTCCTGCTTATACCGAACTCCCATGACCGACAGACACCGAGCGTGCCTCCAGTCCTTCAGAGGACTTCTCTCTACCTCCAGTCCATCGGAGGGCCTCCTGTCCATCGGAGGTCTTGTGCCTAAGTCCTTCTGGGTCTTGCTACTGTTGACAAACACTCATCACTCCAGAGGCAATGGAGCCGGTCCATTGGCTCTCACCCATGGCCGCCCGGCCATACCCTATGGTCAAGCGACCATAGGATTTACCACCTTTGGTCATCCAATGGTCAATCTCGCTCCCCATGTCAGTTGGCAGTTGAGTCGGTTGTTACATGTGCAAAATGTGTCTGAGGGGTGGCTGGGTGACCAAGGTATATGGTCGGGCAACCACGTGTCCTTCTGGAATAGGATGCATGTTGTCTTCCTCGGATTGATGATGCCACCGATCTTTGTATGATGGCCTTCCGATGCTTAGATACATTAGATTCTTGATTCCACTGTTGGATTTGGCTCAGCTTGTGTTTCTTTGCATGCATGTCGAAGGATGGCTTCTGATACATGGTCGGGCGGCCATGTAACATGTTCGGGCGACCATACTTTTTGGACCAAAATGTTGTATTGAACCTTTAGGTGGCAGTCCATGGCAAATGGAGGTCCGGCGGCACCATTGGATGGCCGGCCGACCATGGTGTATGGCCGGGCGACCATGGGTGGTGGTCGGCCGGCCATGCTCATTTGCATGGTTGCGTTCCTTTGTGTCCTTTTCCATGTTTTGCATCATTTCCTTCATTGTTCTAGACGTGACAAGCTCCTGCATGCAACTTTCTGTCATGGGACCATGTGGTGCCACCAGGAAGCCAGGATGATGGCCGGGCGACCAAGCATAGTGGCTGGGTGGCCAAGGTGATGGTCGGCCGGCCATGGGGTAAGATGGCCCGGTTGCCATGGACCATCCTTCCTAGCGCTGTCAATTCTTGCGACGGCCATAACTTTTGCATACGGACTCCAAATTGGGTGAACCAAAACTCCATTTTGATTATCTCAACAAGATCTTTGCAATGATTTGGTCCATGTGGGCATTTGAGATACTTCATAGTGATGTCATTTGCAATTCATTCTCAAGCCCTTTGTGCTTGAATTCTCTCTTGCTCCATATGATATACTTTTGCATGGAATTTGAACATCTCCCTGTGATACACCAAAAACCACCAAAACTCAGGGAGTTCATCAGTGTTAGGTAAATAATGCATAGAAATTTAACTATACCCCATTTTTCATCGACAGTTGGTGGTCGAAACCTTGCAATAACGACCACCAACACACCCCCAAGCTTGAACTTTTGCTCGGCCTCGAGCAAAGATTATTCTTAGGCTCAGTGGATCAAGAGTTGCATTAATGTCATTGTCCTGCAAGTATTAAGTGTACGAACCAACACTCTACCTTATGTCTGGACGAACTGGCATAAGTGTACCCCAACCTTTTTATCCATGCATGTGGGGCTTCTGGCTTTTCTTGCCTTGTCTTCGGTGGTTGAGAGATGGAACAATCTTAGTAGAGTATCACTAAATTATATCTCCTTTCTGGTTTCTTGCTCAAAGGGTTTTGAAACTTTTCGAAATGAAAGCATAAAGTTCCACAAATGGTACACTCAATCGCTCAAGTGGTTTTATATTCCTCACCAGGCCATTAGCCAAACTTTTCCCTATCAACTAAAGGCTTATGTGGAGCTCAATGTAGGGATAAAGTCAGCTTACCTATGCTATGTATTTTGTTAGGCCAAAGAGTGGTCCTAGCGAAGTTTGTGATACTTCTCATCCCGATCAAAGGAGAATGGACTTATTTTGCGAGTGGATATGGTCTATGAATGAGAACTCCTTATTTGATGAATCCCCTCTTGAAACTTTGAAGCATTTGAGTGCATGGAGCTATCATTTTCTTTTCCTCTCTCTCTCTCTTTTCCTTTCTTTTCTTTTGTCACTTTTCCCTTTTCTCTCTCTCTCTCTCTTCGATAGCTCCATGTCTCCTCTTGTAAGGGAACTTAGAAGATATTTTTGGAATATGACTGGAGTATTTATTTGAAGATCATATTTGTGGATGGGTAAGTAAATGGTGGATATGTTGGAGAAATGTCTAGTGTAAGTGGATGCTTAGATCCAGTGTAGATTTAAGCATAATCAGACAAAGAAAGGCTAGCAAAATGGAGGTGCACATGAGGGATTTGATCGGGAGTTGAAGCATCACTACTTCATAAGAAATCAAAATTTGACAAAACCCAACATAACAATAGGTAGCATATGTAGAGGTTTAACATGTAAGGCATTTGGCTCTGGATAGGTATTTCAAACCACTGAGGAACTTCTCATTTTAAATTTCAAAAAGAAAACTCTGAGAATTCACCTTACTAGGATTGAGATGGGTTAAACTCAAACTTTGATTATATCACATCTCACAACAACTTAGACTTCGTTTGAAAGCACTAGCTCCCACAAGGTAAAAGACTAAAGGTATGATCACGACGAATGCCAATAAGTTCAAATTTTTAGGAGAGTGTCAAGTTGTATACGAAATACTTACAAGAAATTAACAGAGCAACTATTCATCATTTCCTTTAAGCAAGGGTATAAACAAAGTTCTAACATTATGGCTAGGAGTTAGTTTATTCATGGTAAAAGCAAATCTTTTTGGTTGTTTTTGAATTATGCAAATTTTTATAACTTTTCTTTTATTCGGGATAACAAGAAGTAAATATTTTTGGTGTCATGGCCATTTTTAGGATTTAAGATATCAATTAAATACAGAACATTCGGGGTACTCACTTGGTGATCTTCCCCCAAGCTTAGTTCTTGCAAGTGATTGCCAAGAAACTGAGCTTCTGTATTACCTGGCATTCCCTTTCGCAAGCTTGTTTATTCCCTGGGGTGACGATGATGCTGCTTGTGTAGCTCACCTATTGTAGGCCAATTTCCTTCTCTCTCTACTCTTGATTTGCCTCCTCTAAAATGGCTGTTTGAGTCTGTCTCTATTGCTGCTATTTGGACCATTTGCAAAGTCTCAGGAGTTTTGATTTGTAGATAAATTTGATCTGATGATACTACTCCCATGGGTGAATGTCTTTTGTTGGATCTCCCATTCCAACATCGTGTTTTGCCTTAAGTCTGACATTCTTCCCAAGTGAGATAGTTTTGGTCACAGCAAGCTGTTTTATGGCCAAACAGACTAAGTGGAATGATAGAGGTGGATGTTTGTTAGAGTTGACTCCTTTGCATCCTTGGCAGTTTGCTAGCAACCTTAGTTGATGGTTGTTCGCCATGCTTGTGATGTCGTAGGTGGCTCATTGGCGTGCTGACCCATGTTGCGCCAAGTTTTTGATGACGTAGGTGGCTCATTGGCGCATTGATCCTTGTTGCACCTTCCTCGCGATGACTTATGTGGCTCTTCGGTGCATGGATCAATGGGTAGAGTAGATCAATCTTGACCTTCGATATATGGCTCGTCTTGTTGTATGTCTAGCCAAGGGAACGAAATTAAGGAATGCTCACTCGTAGTGTTCCTCCATACTTGGGTGATGTCTCTACATATACTTTATGCTGATTGCAACCTCATCACGTAGAGACATCTGGTCTTCTGGTTTTGGAGATGAACCCTTAGGATGAGAGATGTCTATGACCTTTTTGTTCGTTTCCCAAGTGATGCAGAGCATAGTCAATGTCTTGCGGCGATCAACCACTGTTGTAGGCTGAATATCAAAGTCCTTCCTCTCAGGGGTTGGGTTGGAGGATGGGTCTTTGGCCCATCTTTCCCCAAGCTGGATTCTTGTGTTGTCATAAAACAAACCTTCTGTCGAAGTTTTCATGTTTCGCTTTGTCCTTCATTTTGATTCCAGTGGAAGACGTTGTCCAATCATGGCGCAAAGAGATACTCAAGATCGAGAGTGGATGGTGTGATGGCATTTTCGTTCCTCCTTTATGATCTTCGGAAACCTCCTTCTACCTTTCCCTGCATGTTAGGGTTCAACATGCGCATTTCTCTACCTAACAAGATTTTGCCTAGGTTGGGCAGGGTAGAGGGCTAGCATAACTGATCAGGAAAAGCTAACCTATGATAGCACTGTTGGAAGCTCTTATGGCCGTAGGATCTTAGCATGATGAAAGTTTGGTTTCAAGTGCTACCATGATAGCACTACTAGAAGATCCTAGCATTATGAAAGTTTTGTTCCAAGTCCTATCACTAACAGGCATTCAATTTAAAACAACCTCTAAAAAGAGAATGTTGAAAATTGCTGTTAGATGGGGTTACCTTCATTGATGCTAGAAGTATCGATGCTAAAAATTCCATCTCGATAGACAATAGGTACATCTGCTTCTTGCTCCATGGTTGGTCAATGGAATGTTAATGCTGCAGACATCCTTTAAGCGTTGCTTCGTTGGCTTGGAAATTTTCATTGTTTCTCTAGAAGCTTGTCTAATGCCAGACAATTTTCTCCCCCAAGCTTGGATCCTGTACTGAATGTTCATTCCAAACTTGCTCCCTGTCATGCTTTCTGCTCTTCTTCCTGTGCATGATACTTGTCGGTCATGACATGTGCCACCTGTCATTGTCTGCCCATGTGCCACACAGCCTTCGACTGCACGTCATGACACCGACGTTCTCACTATGCTTGTGAATGCTAATTTTTCTGTGTTTGCCTATGTGGTGCTTAAGACGGAACTCTCCTGCGATGAGAAGCGTCTATGCCTACCGCTTTTGAGATCTACACCATAACTCCATCGGGCATGCAACTTTGCCATGGGGCAATAGACCAGGAGCCTACTTGCTGCAAATTCAAGCATAGGTGATAGCATGATGTGATATAGAATTTTCATGGCACCTTGATGCTCTTGTGGGGTGAAGATGATCTTATCTGTGTCACTCATATACTTATGTCAACCACCACCACTTCATCAGTCATCTATGTCACAATGCTGTCATCTTTCCCAAAAAGAGTAAAACAGATCGCAAGAGGTTGAGCACAAGAATGTTGAGCGCAAGGTCTTTCTTCGCGTGTGGGGGTAAAAGCCTCCTGCAACAAGTTAGTGTACAACATATACAAGGGTCCAACATGTGTAAAGAGATCACCGGACCTGTTGTTCACAGAGTGCTAGTACAAATTTTCATGTCAAAACATAGCAAAAACCATGTTGCTAAACCATGACTTCCATCTCCTGAACTTTTCTTAAATCCACGGTCTAAAAAAACGGGGTGCATTTTTGAAACATCACCGGGATTTTGTGTCTCCGTGACACTTGAGAGATCCAGCTAGCTCAAGAATTGCAGTAAATGAACTAGCACGGAAGATCACTACCAAAGTCTACACATAGCTCATTTATCAGACACATCATTTATAAAAGAGGCTAATACAACCTAAGCACCACGGTTAATTTCTATATTAACCTTTAGGCACGCACATGGCCCAAGCTATGCTTTTATGAAAAACCATGTTGCACTATAAACTTTTGGCAGCATGAAAAACATGATCAAGATTTGCTCAACGGATAGAGCAAAATTGAAGAGACAGTTTTCTATTTTTTATATTTTTTTAGGATTTTTAAATAAAAAGAAAGAGCATGAACAACAGGATGAATAACAGGATAATATTCTAACTCGGTACTTTCCTGGCAACGGTGCCAGAAAAGCTTGTTGGCGGCTCTTAGCCTACCAGATTTTACTCCGCAAGCGCACGGAGACCGCTGTAGCCTTTGACCTGGGAGTATTCCAAGGTATCGTATTTATCCACAGGGAAGCACTGAGATAGAGATATCAAACTAGCATTCATCCACCTGTTACTACTCATTCTTCTCAACTAATAGCTAGGAACGATTGACACCAAGCACCATGAGATACAAGCCAAGCACCGTTGGCAAGAAAACAGGTAAAGCTAGGAGGACAATGAGACAGGGACTGCGGTATGGTCTTCTATCTCTGCCAGCATACAAGAGCTATCCGTGCTAAGGGTCAAAAGGATCTCAACAAAGTTATGAACTTGCGTCTAGCGAAATTCCACCGCCCTCGAGGGGTCAGGGGGTAGATAGTTGACACCCAAAAGAGGACCTGGCTATCACCTACGAGCCTCCCGAACGAACGGGCCTGGACTACACAGGCACACCACACGCTGTCACCGAGTGGGGCTACCAAGCAAATCTACATGGAGAGGATGGCACGGTACAAATGTGTTCAAGTGAAGCTTGAACAACAATAGTTCATCCTTGGTGAAAGGAGAGGAACTAACCAGAGCCTAGCGTATAGGTTGGATTGTAACACCGGTAGGCATAACAATGATCAATCAATTCTAGTTTAGCACAACTCAGGCCTCGAAATAGTGGACCAAAAGGAAAATGCAACTACACCACTCGAGTTACTAACAGAGACGAAGATAAAGTGCATAAAGTAGAAAGATAAAGTACTTGCACTTGTCAATAGGAAAGTAATGCTCAAGATAAGCAAATGAAATACATTACCGAATACTTCCAATTGACTCCGATACATCAGACCTTCTCTAACTCCTAACAAAACACTGATTTCATAATGGAAGCACCTCCCGTGGGGCGTCTCCTAGAGAGGGAGAAATGGAGTTCACATGGTGAATGGTACATTTTTGGAGTGGGGGAGTGCCCCTCTATTTATAGGAGTGGCAAGGTCAGTGGAGCAGCGAAGGCGGTTGGCCGGGCGGCCATGTGGGTGGCCGGTCGGTCACCACGGAGGTCAGGCGGCCAAGTCCCATGGCCAGCCGGCCATACCCTATGGTTGGGCGACAATAGGATTTACCGCCTTTGGTCATCCAACGATCGATGTCGCTTCCCCATGTCAGTTGGCCGTTGAGTTGGTTGTTACACATGCAAAATGTGTTGGAGGAGTGGCCGGGCAACCACGTGTCCTTCTGGAATTGGATGCATGTTGTCTCCCTCAGATTGATGATGTCACCGATCTTTGTATGATGGCCTTCCGACGCTTAGATACATTGGATTCTATATTCCGTAGTTGGATTTGGCTCAGCTTGTGTTTCTTTGCATGCATGTCGAAGGATGGCTTCCGTGACATGGTCGGGCGGCCATGTAACATGGTCGGGCGAACATACTTTTTGGGACAAAATGTTGTATTGGACCTTTAGGTGGCAGCCCATGGCAAATGGAGGTCGGGCGGCCATATTGGATGGCCGGCCGACCATGGTGTATGGCCGGATGACCATGGGTGGTGGTCGGCCAGCCATGCTCATTTGCATGGTTGCCTTCCATTGTGTCCTTTTCCATGTTTTGCTTCATTTCCTTCATTGTTTTGGATGTGACAAGCTCCTGCATGCAACTTTGTGTCATGGGACCATGTGGTGTGGCCGAGAACCCAAGATGATGGCCGGGCAACCATGCATAGTTGCTGGGTGGCCAAGGTGATGGTCGGCCAGCCATGGGTGGTGGCCGGGCGCTGGCCGACCATGTAAGATGGCCAGGCGGCCATGGACCATCCCTCCCAGCGTTGTCAATTCTTGCGACGGCAATAACTTTTGCATTCGGATTCCAAATTGGGTGAACCAAAACTCCATTTTGATTATCTCGACGAGATCTTTGCAATGATTTGGTCCATGTTTTCATTTGAAATACTTCATAGTGATGTCAGTTGCAATTCATTCTCAAGCCCTTTGTGCATGAATTCTCTCTTGCTCCATATGATATACTTTTGCATGGAATTTGTGCATCTCTCTGTGATACACCGAAAACCACCAAAACTCATGGAATTCGTCAGTGTTAGGTACATAATGCATAGAACTTTAGCTATACCCCATTTATTCACTGGCAGTTGGTGGTCAAAACCTTGCAATAACGACCACCAACAGCGAGATCGACCGTAGCTTAATGGTTTGCGTGAGACTCAATGGGAACAAGATTGATACAGGTTCAAGCTATGGAAAGCATAACACCCTACGTCATGTTTGTGGCTGATTGTATTGATCTGAGTCCTCGAGATTACAATGAGTGCGGTTGGCTAGGGTTTTGTGTGCGATAGCATGATGCGTTGTATGATGATCTCTACGTAGGGGTCCCTCACCCGCCATATATAGGCCGACAGGTTCTTGGGTTATGAGTCAGATTCCTTCTATATCTCCTAGATAGTTTAGATTACAACAGATCACATAGAATTCGCGATCTATACCCTTTTCATCTTCAAGTCCCGTACTCTTTAGAGGCAGAGTCCGAGCCACGTACTCTCTCCATGCTTTCACAGATTGCACCATCCTTGCCTTGATTGCCAAGTTCTGCTCATCTTTTGCCGTTTATGAGCCCAAGCCGAGCAAATGGCCCACAAAATCTACTGTGCAGGCTTTTGAAGCCCATCAACGATCCATGTCTTGAATCCACGCCATGTGGACCTAGGGGATATCTATCCCCCACAAGCCCCCAAGGGTCGAGTTAATTCTGAAAGCAGTTAAGTCAAGACTCCAAAGAAAGCCTCCAATGCCTATGCATTCTGCCAAGTCAACAAGACTTTTTTTCTATCAAGATTCCTCTATTGGTTGCACCGATTAGGTGCACCCAATAGGTATAGCCCTTGAGCTTCGAATTGACTTGAGTAACAATCGATTTGAAGATCCATAAATTTATAAATCTCCTTCCGACTTATCTCATCAGTTGCATCCGACTGAAATTAATCTTCATAATCCTTCTGATTTAACTTGGCGGAAATTTTGATAAAATCCCCCACCCAATGGGTATAAGCAGAAAATACTCCATACTTGATTTCATTAGTTGCCATGATAACTGCACCTCTTCAAAAAACTCAACCGCCACTATATCCAACTTTTCCGAACCATCACCGCATTTTTTATTTCTTATGCATGCACTGTTCGGAATACGAAGTGCCTTCCTTGTGCGCGTACTACCAAGAATGCAAAGCCACAAGCTCTGCAGTATATAAGGAGACTCTGAGATCCAACTTCCACACAATGCCATTCCTGCAAACATGTTTCCCCTCAAAAAGACACGCCCAACACTAGTAGCACGCTCCCCAACCACCACCGATGCCATGGTTGGCGGCAGCGGCAAAGGCAAGGAGCCCGTTGGCCCAGTGATGCCGCTAAGGGAGGACCCCTTTGACGATGAGGATGATGAGGTATACTTCAGGGATTATGACGACAGTGATGCGTCGACCATCCCCGACAGCGATGACGAAGACATGCCGCAGCAAGGGGTACAACGAGAAGGAAGAAGGTCATGCTCAGGGGCCTTAACCACCCTGGGCTCGGTGGTCTAAACGACAGTGAGGAAGACAAGGACGACGATGTCGACGACGATGATGAATATGACGGTGGTGGCGGTGATGACGACGGCAGCGACGACAACGATGATGGCGATGACGACGTTGACGATGTCAACAGTGTTTGCCCAAAAAAGCGTCGCCACATCGCCTCCTAGATAGTAGCAGGTAGGGGTAGCAGTAGCATGTAGTAAAACTATGCTGCTTCACTTGTAATTCCCCCAATGTATCTAGTACTTTTAATCAATGAATGCTCGCTTTCATTCATGAATTGAGTTCTAGAATGTTAATCGCCTTGCCGTTTGAGAATTTTGATAACCTCCTATGGTTTCTGTATGAACGAAGTCTGCATCTTGAATATATGACCAAAATTGGAGTGAAACCCTTGAACGACTGAAGCAAACTAAACTGCACATGTTTCTTGACCCTGGCTTGACGTATAATTTCGGACCGAGTGAACAAAGCCTGACTAAAATATAGGAAACCCGGACTGGCGCTTGATGAAGTGCAAGAAATCTTGAGCCGACTGAAAATTAAAGTGGGAACTACACTGCTCGAGTCAAAGTCATGTCTGACTGAACTGTGAATCTGCCGTTATGAAACTTAACGATGTTGCGGCATTAAGAGAGACAGCAATGTCTCTATGCTTGAATGTCATTAGGGTTATAAGAGGACTAATACCCTAACGGTTCCTTCCAACTCAAATCATTATTCTCCAACTGCTTCATTTACTCCGCCGCCTTCGTTCGTAACCACAAAACTCATGACTCCAATCTCCCCTAACTTCACCAGAATTCTTCCCTCTAGAATCAATGGTGCCCAAGAAGAAAATTGCAAGCGAGCGTAGAAACACCACTGATGGCCTCCCGCACAACGAGAATGCTCCAATTCGATCCCCATTTGTTGCATTTCGTAAGTCCACCATCTCCGAATCTAATCTCCTCCGATTAGTAGAGATGAATGTTCTACACGCAAAAGTAGCGGGGTGGAAAGGTTGCAAGGGGGAATGAGCTCCTACCGAGGATATATATGAACCACTAGTCTTTGCCCCTTTCCTTGTCCACAGGTTGGGATTGCAGGTCTGTTCTTTCATTCGAGGACTTCTTAATTTCTATGCCATTGATCTTACCCACATGAATCCCAACTCCATTCTACAAATTGCTATCTTTATCCATCTCTGTGAGGCCTTCCTGGGGATTGTCCCACATTTTGGCCTATGGAAATACTAATATCACTGCAAACATGGCACCAGAGATGGAGTCTTGCAAGTTGTAGGGGGCGCAAGTCTAGAAATGCGTCGTGGTCAAAAATCAGTGTATCTTGATATTCCTCTAAAGGACTGCAATAGGGGATGGCATGCTGAGTGGTTCATCGTGGAGAATCATGGAAACTCGATGCCAAGTCGGTCAGATGGCAACCCAACACAAAATAGCCCAATTGGGAAGAGGCACCAACACAAGAAGAAGCTACTGAAGTTGACATACTACTGAAAGAAATAGCTGACTTAAAAGAGAAAGATTTAACTGCCCAAGTTCTGGTAATTGACTTCGTCTTCCATAGCATTCAACCCCTAAAGGACCGAGTTTATCTAGCATATCTATATGTCAAGGCAAGCGATTCCACCAAAGAGACCAGCCGTGCGATAACTGAAGAAGTCCAAGCATGAGTTGGTTCCATGTTGAGGGGTGACATATATAATGAAGGAACTCCACAGCCCTACTCTGCCTAGAATCTAATCCCTTCTGTAAGTATGCTACTGCATAATTGAGGCAACCGCACAACTCACTAGTATGAACTGAGCTAATAATCCTCATATTTTGTTGGTGCAGTGTGACATCTCCAAATTTCTATCCGACCTACCACAGCAAGGTGGTGACAAAGTCTTGAAGTGAAAGTCACAATTGTCCCCTCAAGAAATGGAAGCTGTTGTGGCAGCTACCCAGGGTGAAGGCAACAATGAAGCAGCAACATTCATTGTCATTCTGCGCCCGAGTTTCACGATTTTTGTAGTTCATTTCAACCACTTTTGCTCTTTATCTTATTTCATCATGCATGCATGGAAGAAACAAAGGGAAAAATAGTCATTTCACACAACAAGGTCTAGCCCACTGCGTAGATCTATCAGCAAGCAATTAAATAAAATAAGGTTTATATTTTTATGATTTTTCTACTAATTTCTGGAGCATTTCAAAGATCATATAACCCTAAAATTGGACTCCTTTGTAAAATTAAAGCTACCTAACAGGGGGTAGTAGGCTATTCTACAAGGCTCAGTGAATAGTACATGTCAATCCCATAAAGCATAGGGTTGGAATCTGCAAAATGTAAAGACTTGGGTAATAATGTACAAAGTTATTAGATCTAGGGAGTTATTGGCAGTTTTCACAAGACACAGTGCATAGTAAATGGAATATCTAAAATACAAAGGGTGTTTCTGCAAATGACCATCTTCAACCTTTCTCCTCCTTCCTTGCATAGGCAGAAGGAGACAGGGCATAGCCGATGGATCAGGCTCCAGGCAGGAGGTGGAGCGGCGCGGCTTGTCATGGTGGAGGCCGGCGCCAATGGCGCCGGGGTGTGCGTGCTGCCATCCTAGGCAGCGCAGCCTCACGCGGCTAGTAGAGGTGGGTGGAGCAGCCTGCCATGTTGCGTGCAAGCGGCACGTGCACCGCTGGAGTTGAGGTTGAGACCGACGGTGTGGAGAGCGGGTCGCTAAAGGTGTTCCTGGTGAAGGCCAACCGGATCCACCGATCTGTGGCCCGTGAGAAGCGATGAGGAGGCAGAACATGGAGCTTGAACCTGGCAGTAGTAGTGCACGGGCTTGAGGGAGGTCTCGGCTCGATTCGGCGATGGCGTTAGAGGATGGAGGCCTTAGTTGGGTGTGTGGTCGATGCGGGGACGAGGCGATGGCGGTGCGTGTGTTGGTCGGGCAAGATGAGGACGGTAGAGGCCGGTTCACGAGCTCGAGCGAGGTGCTCCCATGGTGGAATGACCTCCAGTAGAGAGGGGTGGCGGTAAGTAGAGAGGCCAGCGGCGCTTGGCTCCCTGTGCAAATGAGAGGCAGATTAGAGGAAGGTAGCGCGTAGAGGGAGGATGAGAGCAAGGTTAATAATGGAGCCCACTATGAGTTATGTGGTGTTGCCATGTCACATGTAGCCAACTAAAAGCAGGCTCATACAATAGCTTTGTGTTTGGTGTAAGCTATACATTTAATATCTGGACCACCTCTTTCTCTCAGAAACTATCTAGGACTCCATGAGCAGCCCGCTCTAAGCCGGCTATAAGTGAGCAGCCCACTTTTCTTCTTTCACCATTTCTCTTTCTTCCACATCACCATAGATCTGATGTGGCATCTCTTACAACCTATCTACATCACCTTATTATACTTGTCTAAGGCAGTTGCTTGCTTCCACTAGAAGGGATTGGGGGTGAGGAGGGATCTTGCTGCTCCACTTATGGTTGGGCGCGGTGCATGCAGGCAATGCGCACGACATGCGCGCAGGGGAGAGTGGAAGGAGAGGGCATGGAGCATGGGCGGGTTCATGGACCCATATACACTGACATTTGGGGCCAACACGGGTTTGGAGCGGGGCCCACCAAGCCTCTCGTCCCACACAGGAGGATCCGAGGCCCGCCAGGTGGGCCCGCTTGTCATCGACACTGAAAAGGAAAAAAAATTGAAATATAGAAAAATGGGCTTTGACCGGGCAATTAGGTTTCTAAAACTCGCTTGTCTGAGCATCTAGATGACTGATTTGGAAGAAACATGAAATACAAGAAACGTTCTATATTTTAGGCTCAACAACTTTGTTATAGACCTTTATATCTTGTTCTTATGAAATTTTTGGTTTAAATTCGAATTTAAGTTGTTGATCCCAGTTTGACCAAGCTCAGTCATGCAGTTCAAAAATATCAAAACTGTGATTTATGTACATTTTCATGAAATAAGTATTATACCAATGTTTCTCAGAATTTTATGCTGTATAAGTTTTCTATATATTGTTTTTCATGATCATGGATTTTGTTTCGCAGAAATTTAAACTTACTAGATAGGTCAGATTCTGACAAGATTCACCATTTAACAGAAATTGTTCAAAAACCTTATTCAAACCTTTATGCATGTCACAAGTTCAAATGCCAAAGTTGTTCACTTGTAAGTCCTCTACAAGTTTGGTATAGAAAGCTTTACCTAGAGCACATTAGATTTTGAACTTCAAGCAAATACATGTTCAAACATCAGGTCAAACTGCAGTTTAAGTTTGTGTGGTGTCTTTTTGTTTTCAAGTTTTTTAGTGACCAAATGGGGTCCAATCCTTCAAGATCAGTTGCATTGGAAATGTGAAAAGTTTAATTTCATTTAATATTTAGGTAGATTTTGGGATTGTATAGTGAATTTGAAAGTAATTTCACAATCAAATTTGTGGGAAAAAGCTGAAAATCCAGACTTGGCAATTGTTCTATGTATGGCTAGATTTGATTTGAACTTGAACCATTTACAGTGTAATTTTGAAGATCGTCAAAATAACAAAGTTGAAGGACACACCTTGAACCAATGTATTGGATGTTTCACATTAAGTCTAGTAGATTTTTAATTGCTCAACCAAACAACACAAGGTTTTGCGTATTCATCTAGAAATTTTTGACTTAGAGATTTATTTATTTAGTTATTGCTCCTCTCTAACTGCGTGCTAGGGCTTTTGAAATGCCAGGGGCATCACAATGTCTAATGCAAGACGGTGATCGGGAGAGTATTGGTGCTTGGGTCGGATTTGTCTTTCGTAACGATCCTATGGACATAGCCCTCAGTGGTGAACCACATTAAATCTCCATGTCCCCTTAGGAGTTTGCATCTCCCTATCCTTACTCTCTTTACCGTATTTACGTTTCCGTATTTACTTTCTTATGTGCCTTTACCTTTCCTAGTTAGTTTGATTAGATTTTCGTTGGTGGTACTTAAGCACGCCAAACTTGATACTGCAAGCGACAATATCAGTGCAGCTTTTCCCCAGGATGAGTATTATGGGTTTATGAATCCGTAGAAATGACTAATAGAGAATGAATTATCCTAAGCTTAAGGTAAAATGAAGGTTTAGGGGTTATCTAGTCTACCTCCTATGTCTAATCTACCTATAATCTAAGTCAGAGTTAGATGATAAGAAACTACAACATAATTAGAACATCCGAATTAGGAGGAACAAAACAAAGTCTAATCAAGCTCTAATTGGATCCAAAACAAAAATGACAGGTACAACCAAAAGATTAAAGCATTCAAGATAACTAGCCACTCAAGGCAGATATAAGCATGATCAAGCATGAACTTCATAGCATAATTAAACCAAGATTAACGATCAAACCCCCTAAATCGAGCTTAACCTTTCCCTAACATAAGTCAGGGTAACCGACGAGAAGCTCTCAAAAGGCACACATGATTAGGTCTTGAATCTAATCACTAACGTAGTCTAATAACATGATAAACATAGCCAGGCTTCTAATCACCATGATCACAAGATCAAACTAGCGACAAAACCACATCTCTAGTAAATAAGATCAAAGATCAAGATCGCTATAAGATCAACACCCTTAGGAACATGATTCAAGAATTCATGCATCTAGATCAAGAACATAAAGAACTAGAACTAGAACTTGAAGAATTAGAACTAAGAATATGATAATTAGACAAGACCAATGATTCATTAGATACCATATCCAAGTTACATCTTCAATCATACCTACCACAATGATATGATTAGGCCTCAGGAGCTAGGTAATTACAGAGCCATGCATGGCCTCTAATTACCCTTAGGAACCAGAAGAGCCTCTAATCCCTAGCCTAGAACTCAACCCTCAGCTCTCCTCTGGTGGAAGTCCCTCTTATCTACATCTTCACACCTTGATAATGAATTGGATGGTCATCCTTGGAACATAGCCTAGCTATTTATACCCTGGAGAAGATACTGCAAAAAAGGAAACCGTGAACCGACGTGAAAAGGGGTAGGGTCGGCCAATTTGAGGGGCAATACTCGGCTGACTTCCCTCTTTCCTTTGGCCAATTGCTTCCATTTTTGAATATGTCTGTTGTCACTTGATTTGATCAACAAATGTTCACTGCATGTGGGCCTTATGGCTCTAGAATCTTCGGTATAAGTCCGATTGTGCCAAATCTTCCATGTTTGAGCATATCTTGATATTTTCCGAAGTTCTTTTGGCAAAACCCTTTCACATCTTTCCTTCTTGTGATATTCCATATTCCAAACCTTGATTTAATTGCATTAAGCATGTCATCATATGCATATCTTAAGTTAAGAAATGGAAAAGAAAATGCGTCATTTATTTATTCCCAAATCCCTTGCAAAAATAAGAGTAAATCTTTCTTCTTTTTAATATTCCATTTCAAAAGAAATTAAATCAATTTTGGATTTCAAACTCTTCAAATTATATATTTATTTATTAAAAATTAAAAGTGTAATGTCATAATTTAAATTACATTCTTTCACTTTAAATCTTGAATTAGTTATTTTGCGGATTTAAATTGAGAAAGTATTTTGATTTGAAATAAAAAAAAGAGAAAAGAAGGGGAAAATAGGGGGAGCCGGCGGCCCAAAGCCACGGCGGCTGACCCATGCCTCCCACCGTCATCTTCTTCATCACGTATTGGAGGGATCGGCTCATACCGCCTCGCCGTCCTCATTCGCCATCACCCCTCCGCCTCACGCCCCACACCCACCGCCCAAAGCAAGCCACGGGCTGGCGCTGGCAGCGCCTTGGCTCGCCACCAAGGCAAGCCCATGGTTCGCATTGCCGCGCCCCTCGTCTTCCTCCCATGGGGTGACGTGTTATAGCTCGCTGTCGCCGCCCTTGTTCATCGTCGCCAACCCTATCTGTTGCCCCCAAGCTCTATAAATGCCCCCTCCAAGCATTGCCTTGGCCATCTCAACTCGAGCCACCGTCCATCTCTGCCTCCCAACCTCCCTATTTCATTCTCATCATTCACTTGCCCACCGCCGCCTACCTCACCACCGATAACCACCTCCACCGCATCTTTCAGCCAATCGAGGGTGAGACCCTCTGTTCCCCATCTTCTGCTACCCATTCCACCTATCCTCGTGGAGCATTGGGCGACAACTGAGCTTAATTGAGCTCGCGCCCTGCTATGGCACTGGTTGCGCGTTCACCGTGGCCGTCGCGACACAGAGAAGAGAAGAGAGGAGAGAAAGAGGAGAGACGAGAGATAGGAAAGGAGGAGTGGAGGAAAGCCACGCGCCGCCGCTCATTTTACTCGCCACCGGTATTGTTTGGGGCGCACCACCGTGCTGTGTGGCCGCTGGCGTCGCCGCAGGCGTGCACCCGTGCCATAGCTTAGGCCATGCCCTGGGCGAAGGCTGAGCAGGCTGAGCCAGTGGGCCGTGCTGTTGGGCCAAAAGAAAAGGGGAAGAGAAAGCAAGCCGATTGGGCTGGCGAAACGTCAAAGTGGAGCAAGCCGTCGGCTGGGCTGATGGGCCAAGGAGAGAGAGGAAGCAGGCCGGCCTGGCCTTTAGGCTGGGCCGAGCTGAAACGAGAGGAGGAGGAAAATTAGACTGAAAGAGTAGTTCAAGGAGCAAAATTGAATTTTAATGAAAAGAACTTTTGTGGGGCATGGGTTTCTTTTTAAATTCTGATTTTTTAAAATTTATACTTTCTTTATTTCAATTGCGACAATTTGGATTTCAATTTCTAAAAAGAATTATGTATTTCTTTTATTTTGTTAATTGATTTTAATATTTTTTTTAAATTATATTAAACAAATTTTAAAATTAATATTTGATTTTATTTCTTGAAATTATTATTTTAAATATTAAAAAAATATTGAAAATACTTGAAATTATTTTAAAACATAGAAAATTATTTTAAAAACCCTAGAAAATTTTCTAAATTTTGGATAAGCCTGAA
Organism: Paspalum vaginatum; assembly: GCA_030272315.1. Lineage (NCBI taxonomy): Eukaryota > Viridiplantae > Streptophyta > Magnoliopsida > Poales > Poaceae > Paspalum > Paspalum vaginatum. The sequence continues at coordinate 10,825,731 of CM059019.1, read as the reverse complement.
TAGTGATTTCATTACCCCACATTTTCTTCTTTTAAAAACTGTTATAGTTCTTTTATTTCAGGTTGATCATCCTCGTCTCTAATTTCTTGAATACCATGCATTTAGGTACGTTAATTCCTACAAATCCTGTGGGAGAACCCTCGGAAACCGCCATTTCCGACACTCGTGAAGTAGAAGCCCAAGAGCCATCTGTAGTTCTCGAAGAAGGATTTCTTGAAACTACTTTTGATCCCAGAACTCTAAATCCAGGCAAGCTCCGGTGCATTCACCCTTTCTTATTTTGAGTTTTAATTATGTGTATGATTGTGCATTAGAATCAGAAATTGATTGAAACCCTAGTGCATACAGAATTCCTATTCCAGCATAGTGAATCCTATACGTATTAGATTAGAATGCTTAGTCAAGTTAATTATAGGTTATGTTTACTTTGAGAGGAATCTAAGAAAGCTTCCTGAGATATTAATTGGAGACATTGGACAAGATCAGTTATGCTTTTGAGAAATGGAAAATAAGAAAAGTTTAATGAATGAACATAATTCAGATCATGATCCTATCTATGTCGTGTAAGGTTGTACTATGTTGAGCCTTGTTTTCGGCATTGAACGCGTGTTATTCAATTATTGTCCTCGTCACGGGCTCTGATAAGCCTCCCATCGTTTGTAACTAGGCTTGAACTATGGTGAGACCAACTGGAAGGTGGGAGACAGGTGGGTGTCGGAGTACACCTGGGTTTAGTTAGGGTAGTTTAGACTAGGTGGCAACGAGGATGTTAGGTTGTCACATGCGGGGTCATTGTACACACATATGATGGGTGTTTGAGTATTCCTCTTGAGAGTATAAATCGATTCAAATCGCTGGGCTTACCAAGTATAAGAGCTGAATCTTGATCAACATCGTAGTTAAAAAGAGTAAGGTTCTTGCTAAATAATAAAATTGCAAAGTGCTTGCTTTGTTTGCTATTAGAATAGGTATAATCTTCTATAAATAGGAACAGCTAAAAGAAGTTAACGCCCTAAAAGCTAAGGATTCAATTGTAGGCTTGCCGCGTGTGAGTTGACCTAACCAGATCCTGCCATAAGTTAGAAAGTCGGATTAGACCTAGTGGTTGGGTAAGTCTTACTAAGAATTTATACTCAAGTTTCTTTTTATCTTTCCAGGTGCTGGATATATCCTTTTCGAATGTGATCGTTTTTCTTTTTCCCCATAGTGAACTTTGAAGTGTAGAAAATACATCGTTGGGCAAGATGTAAGGTTTCTTAAATAAACACCGTGGATGTTTTCAAGAAGTAAACTTTTGTATTATAAGTTTAAGAACTGGTTTGTAATAACATTTAAATGTTTTGTAATATATTTTATTTTAATTATGAAATATTGTAATATGTGGACTCCTTTGAGAGTTGCCCTTAAACTCAATACAGAAGGGAAGGTTTATTTGGGTTTTAAATCTTAATAAACTACTTAAATTTACTAAAGGTTAACACTTAAGAATAGATTAAGTATTAAACTCATGTTAATTTGGGTGGTTCCTCCACACTTATAATGTTGAATCTAAGCAAATCTCAAAAGATCTCCTCCAGAAGCCACCGGAAGGGGGTTGCTCGACCGACCTAGGGGGTAGGGTCAGCCGACCTAAGTTGTTTTGGGTCTTCTTAGGTCGAATCTTTGTTTTGGCTCTTATTTTTCTCAATTGTTGGCGGCTCTTAGCCTACCAGATTTTACTCCGCAAGCGCACGGAGACCATTGTAGCCTCTTACCCAGGAGTATTCCAAGATATCGTATTTATCCACATGAAAGCATTGAAATAGAGATATCAAACTATCATTCATCCAGTTGTTACTACTCAGTCATGTCAACCAATAGCTAGGAACGATTGACACTAAGCACCATGGGATACAGGCCAAGCACTGTTGGCAAGAAAGCAGGTAAAGATAGGAGGACACACAACAATAGGAACACCCCTACAGCAACGCATAGATAGCAACACATTGATTTATGCGTTGTTAGAAATTAGGTTGCAACGGATACTAGCAACACATATTATTTTACGTTGCAAGAAATTCGCTTAGCAACGCTTGCCATGCATTGGAAGCATTATCTGTAGTATATGTGAACGGCCGGCAACTTATGGCATGCGTTACTAGCATGATTTGTAGAATTTGCGTTATCCATAGTATATATATATAGTGTAGTGTAGAGTACGAGGGTCATAAATTATTTTCTAGTTAAACTCAGGTAATTTTCTAGTTAAACCTAGATGATATTTGACCTAAGATTCAAATCTAGATATTCAAACAACCTCATAAAAAAACTTTTTATGAATTCGTATTTTGAATTTTGCCAAAATCGGTAATTAATAATATTTTAAAATCCATAACTCAATTTGATTCATCTTTGGTCAAACCTTTTTCTTTTTATGCCTCTATATGTGACATCTGGGTCCTCCTGGCACCCTGGGTGAGTGGGCCTTAGGCAGTTAGGCCCAGGGAAAAAGTCCCCAGCGCCCGTACCTTCTTTCGCGAAGGTGGCGTTTGGATTCTAGGATAGGATACGTGGGATAGGGGTACGAGAGGAGGGATATGAATAAACCCATGTTTGGATTTTGGAAAAAGGAAAAGAAGAGGGTTAGGGAATGGGATAGGAAGAGGCCATAACCCAGTCAATCTATCCCAACGGGAGAGGTGGGTTATCACCTGGATACGCTAGCACCGAAGCCATCGTTGGCCACCGAGAAATGCTGGCCGCCGGAGCCATCAACCATCACTAGCCGGGCGCGCACTTCGCTGGGGCCGTCCTCGCTCGCACGCTGCACCAAGCCGTAGGAGGCACCCTCAGCCCCTCAGCAAGCCATGAGGCCGTCTGTTGGAGCCGGCGCTTGAGCAGCAGTTGGCCTCCAAGAAATGAGCGCAAGAATGCCTGCCTCCCTCCATGAAGCTGTGCACGTGCAGTTTGCGATGGGAAAGAACAATGGAGACAAGATTGGCTGCAGGCTGCGTGGTGAATATGACAGAATAAAGATGAAGGATCTACCGTGCATATGTGTTTTTTAATTTATCGCGTGGGTCTCACTTGACCCAAATCCAAACCCATTTCACACGAGCATGAGCATGAGAATGGCACTGGATTTTCATATATCAAACCGTAACCTGGTCATCGTAACCCAATGCATTTCCTTTTGCCAAACCCATGGCCTATCCAAACGCCACCGAAGAGAAACGAAGCCGCGACAGGAACGCCGCCGCCTCCCTTTGTGCCGTCGCGTCCTCCCTCTCGTCCGCCGGCGGTGGTTCCAGGTGTGTGGCACAGCTCTCCTCCCTTGGCCCTCTGCATCCTCCCGTTTCCTCTTCTCTAGGCATCCTCACCACTGCCTCCTTGCTAGGATTCATCCGCAGGACAGCGCCGCCATCGACGCCGCTCCCGCATCGCCTCCTCCTCCACCAGTGGTGGTTCCAGGTGCGTGTCCCTCCCTTTTTCCTCTGCATCACCCCCTACCATCTCCTCTTCTCCAGTTCTCTTCACCCCTCTTCCCTTCCTGCTAGGGTTTGACCGATCTTCGGCCTGACGGCGGCGCTGCGGTATTTCACTTCCCCATTTGTTGGTGCAGTAGGAGAATCAAATGCAAGTATGAGCCTTGGAGACGCTTGGAGAATCGGCAGCATGTTTATTCCTCTTCTGAAGGAGAATTGATCTTTGCTTACAGGTGAGGAGCATTCCCTTTGCAGTTCTAAGCTCTGGTGTTAACATGACACTTTTTTTTGAACTAATATGGAACTTTGTTTGTACAAAGACTAACTGCGGTTCAGCACTAAAATGTGTTATGTTCCCAGAATTTAATTCCTTTCTCTGATTTGATTCTCTTTTTCCAGAGACGGCAGTTTGTATATTTCCTCGATACAGATTACCAGATACCAGAAGTTGAAGGCAGATCGGAATGGTTTGCAGTTCACAAAGATGATAGCTTGTCAGAAATAAGGACACAACCGCCTCAGATTGGGAATCAGCAAAACAGTTTACTAAATCTTCTTATGGTAATTTTTCTTTTGTTCTGTTGGTTATTATTTTGTTCAGTTCGTTGTGCAACTTAGGGACCTCTAGCCATTAAATGTTCTGCAGAAATGATTAGCTGATTACTAAATTAACGTACTAGATGAAACAATGTAAGTTATTACTGCTGGCTGAAAACTATACTCCATTATTCTATGTAATTTAACCATTTCGAAAATGTCATAATGCTATGTATCATTTTTCCTTGTCCAATTAGTAAGTTAGGTTTGTATGCACTAATAATATTCTTGATGATGCATTGGGAGATTGAAACCATCTCCAACAGTATGACACAGCCCTGCATTCTTGATGGATATATCCAGGTACTTTGTTTCTTGTGTTCTTAGCTACATCATTTGCATGAGAAACTCAATGTCTACCACAAAAGCTTTGAATGACTACCCGATAGGTTCAGGACCCAACCACATTGCAACAATTCCTTTCAGTTTACATGTATCTTATTGTGTTCGTGCTTGCTTTGGTTTTAACCCAGTTATGTAAATTGATATTTATCTATCCTAACGTGGCTCAACACAACTTGTTGCTGTTTTTCATTCTCATCTTATTAACTGGAGCCACATCGATCATGCAGATACAAAGAATCGTGGAGCTGAGATCAATTTCTCCTGAAATATATATGTGCAGCAATGAATCTTGTGCAAGTTAATATTTGATAAACAGTTGATGTCATACTGATGTTTCATTCTCAGGTGGGCTGCTGTTTTAATTTCTATGGTTAAATCATTCAACCATATCCTAGTCCTTTGATATCTTAATTCAGTATGTGAACATCTGCCAACTATTACATATAGACTTGATGCATTCATTTGTTTATCATTCAACCACGATTATCTAATTTGTTTACATTTCCTATCAGTTAATTAAAAATCATTGTTGTTGGTATTAAATTAATTACAGCTGAAGATTATCTCTCGATTTCTTTTCAGTTTATATCAAGCATGGCTATACAGGATGTCAGAGCTTTCATTGGAACGTGGATTGCTTTACTTCTTATTTTATTTGGATCAAGATCAGTGATAAGTAGGACTAGAGAGGAGTTATTTTGTAACCTGACTATGGATCTTTTACCTTATTTGACAGATTTGTTTATATATGATCTAAGAAATTCTCAAAAATATTGTATGCGAGATGTACAAATTTATTTGGCTCCAAATAAATAAGTAAATAAAAATGTTTTTCCGCCTCATTTGTTCCTTGCAATGTATATAACCATTTCCAGGATTACATTCTAAATGTTGCAGCGAGCTTTAGAAGGCAACTGGTCTAGTGGCGGCACAAACGCATGCAACCGTTGCAGAAGCTGTTAAATATCCGTTGGTACTTAGCAACGGTTATTAATAGGACTTACCAACGCATACATAAGTATTGCTATAGACTCTAGCAACGGCAACATAGGCAATGCATAATTATGTGTTGGTATAGACTTTAGCAACGCTTATAATAATGACATTTAGCAACGCATATATACATTGGTATAGGGGTGGTCATTTTGTAATGACAACGAGGTGAGAGCTCAGATTCCGGATGAGTACTTTCTATACTATGGTGAGCCAAGTAGACTAAGCTAGACCAACACGTTGCTTTGACTAAGGTAATGACTTACCTAGGTGTCTATGACACTTACTTAGCCACCAAGGCTACTAGCCTCTTCCGGGTACCAGAGTGCTAGTAACCCAGATGAGAAAGGTGGGTGTCGCAGGGACTGGGCTATACGGCTACAAGCAATCCGAACGACGGGGGTGGACTACAAAGGGTACACTCTCGCTGTCACCAAGAGGACCTACCAAAGCCAAGTGCGTCTAGTCTATATGCACATTGGGCTACCCAAAACTGCGTGGGGTTGAGTGCGTGCGTGGGGTTGAGTGCGAAACCAAGGTGACCGTAATTATAGACACCACGTCTACGCTTGCAGGCACTACTTCTACTTGGATTCACAAATAGAAGCATACACAACCGTATAGTCAAGTGCTATAAAAAACGTACGAAGAATCTATAAGCATGACAAACTAAATATTCATTACCTCTCAGAGCAACTCTAATTATAGTCTAAAAGTTACTGTGCTAAGGCATAATTAATACCGAAAGCAATAATGTAGCAAATGCTCACAAAAGTAAAGAAAGATAAATATATTAAATAGCTCAAGTCTTACAGGAAAGTAAAGATACAAAAGAATTCATACCGAACTCCTGCAGACGTCTCCGCAACGACAGAGCCCTACCTCTAACTCCTACTAGAACACGACTTTCAGAGTGGAAGCACCTCCCATAGGACGCCTCCTAGAGAGGGAGAGAGAGAGTTCACATGGTGAATGGTACATCTTGGAAGTGAGGGGGTGCCATCTATTTATAGCTTGAGGTGAGGGGGATCTTCAATGGATTCCAAGGTGGGATTAACCCCCAAACCATTCTTCGGCTGCCCCGTGGGCCTGTCTAGGCCAAGCGGAGGGGAGAGGCCTGGCTGAGGTGCTGGTGGGCTGCTGCCATGCGTTGGTCCATGGTGGGCTGCGTACGATGGAGCGGTGCTGTAATTTTGTCTTTTCAATAACTTTTTCACCGAAGCTCCAAATGAGACAAATAATATGTCCATTGGAATTGTCTTGATGAGCTCTACGCAATGGTGTAGTCCTTGTGGGCATTTGAGATAATTTTCAGTGATGGAATTTGCAGTTCTTATATCAAGCCCTTTTGTGCGTAAATTCTCTCTTACTGCGAATGATGTTGTTTTGCATGGTATTTGAGCATCTCCCTGTGATGCACCAAAAACCACCAAAACTCGTGGAATTCATCAGTGTTAGGTAAATAATGCATAGAATTTTATCTATACCCCATTTATTCACCGAGGAATTGACAGTCGAAATGGTGAAATAACAACCGTCAACACCCCCTAAGCTTGAACTTTTGCTCATCCTCGAGCAAAGCTAAGACTTAGGCTCGGCGAATTAGAAGTTGCATCAATGTCAATGTCCTGCAAGTATTAAGTGCATAACCCAACACTCTACCTTTATGTCTGAACAAATTGGCATAAGTGTATCCCAACCTTTTTATCGATATCTGTGGGGCTTCTGGCATTTTTTTACCTTGTCTTCGGCGGTTAAGAGATGGAACAATCTCAGTAGAGTGTCACCGAACTTTATCTCTTTTCTGGTTTCATGCTAAGAGGGTTTTGGAAAAATTGAAATGGAAGCATTGAGTTCCTCAAATGGTACCATCGATTACTCAAGTGGTTGTATATTTCCTCACCAGGCCATTGGCCAAACTTTTCCCTATCAACTAAAAGCTTATGTGGAGCTCAAGGTAGGGATAGAGTTAGCTTACCTATGTCATTTATTTTGTTAAGTCAAAGATTGGTCCTAGCGAGGTTAATGGTACCTCTCATCCCGATCAAAGAAGAATGCATTGGTTTTGTGGATGGATATGGTCTATGAATGAAAACTCCTTATTCAACGAATCCCCTCTTGACATTTTGAAGCTTTTGAGCACATGCAACTATCATTTTCTTTTCTCTTCCTTTTTCTTCTTCTTTTTCTTCTTCTTTTTTCATCTCTCTCTTTTCTTTCAATAGCTCCATGTCTCCTTCTTGTATGAGAACTTTGGGGATACTGCTAGAATATGACTGGAGTATTTATTTGTAAGACCATATTTGTGGATAGGTTTGAGGATGATGGTGGATATGGTGGAGAAATGTCTAGTGTAGGTGGATGCTTGAATCCAGTGTAGATTTAAGCATGATCAGACAAAGAAAGGCTAGCAAATGAAGGTGGACATGAATGATTTTGATCGGAACATGAAGTGCCACTACTTCATAAGAACACAAAATTTGACTAAACTTGACATAACAATGGGTAGGATATGTATAGGTTTTGTCATGTACGCATTTGGCTCTGGATAGGTTTTTCAAACCACTGAGGAACTTTGTCATTTTAATTTTCAAAAAGAGAACTCCGATAATTCACCTTACTAGGATCAAGATGCGTTAAACTCGTACTTTGATTATATGACATCTCACCACAACTTAGACATGGTTTAAAAGCACTTGCTCCCACAAGGTTAAAGATCAAAGGTAGGATCACGCCATGTGCCAATAAGTTCAAATTTTAGGATAATGTCAAGTTGTAAACGAAATACTTACAAGGAATTAACAGAGCAACTATTCATCATTTCCTTTAAGCAAGGGTATAAACAAAGTTCTAGCATTAAGGCTAGGAGTTAGTTTATTCATGGTAAAAAGCAAATCTTTTTGTTGTTTTTGAATTATGCAAATTTTTATAGCTTTTCTTTTATTTGGATAACAAAAAGTAAATATTTTTTTGTGTCATGGTAATTTTCAGGATTTCAGATATGCAATTCAGTATTTCAGGATTTAAGATATGCAATTCAGCACAAAGCATTAGGGATTTAAGATATTCAATTCAGAGCATTCAGTGTACTCACCGAGTGATCTTCCCCCAAGCTTAGTTCTTGCAAGTGGTTGCCAAGAAACTAAGCTTCAATATTACCTAGCACTGCCTTCCCCAAGCTTGCTTGTTCCCTGGGTGACGATGATGCTTGTGTTTGCTCACTTTTGTTGGGGCAACCTCTCTCTACTCTTGTTCCGTCCTACTACCTTTTGGATCATCTGCATAGTGTTGGGAGTGTCAATTCAGCCCCATGGTATTGCTCCCTTTTGGTGAATGGCTCCTGCATTGATGTTGGATCTCCCACTCCAGCATCATGTTTGCCTGAACTCTTACATTCTTACCAAATGACATAATTGCGATCATGGCCAAGTACTTCTAAAGAGGCTCTTCTACTGCTGCTACTGTCATCATGTTTCGCAGAGCCTTGGTCCCTCCCAGAAGAAACTCGAGCACGCTCTTCATTCCCAAACAGATTGAGTGGGAAAGATAGAGATGGATGTTGTGGGGGTCAACTCTAACATCCATTCCTATTCATGTGGCACAAGTCTTTGGTCGACGGACATATGTTGGAGTTGAATCCCTATCACATCCAACGAGTAGAGAAGTTCAATGCTAACACTCTTACTCAACTCAATGCAGAGAGCATCTTCAAGCGCTCAACCATTGTCGTAGGTTGAATATCGAGGTCCTTCCCCTCAGGGATTGGGTCGGAGGATGGGTGCTTCTCGACATATCCTCCCTCCAAACTTGATTCTGTGGTGCCATGGAACAGCCATTTGAGTTCCGCATTTCATTTCGTTTGTTTCCAGTGGGAGGCCTTGCCCAATCACTGTAGAGAGAGACACCCAGGATGTCTCCATCTCAACTGAGGATGTACCCTCCTGAGAGGTCCATCAGGGTTGGATGTGATTCGCGAAGAACCTTTCCGTCCTTCTCTTTCCATGGTTGATCAACTGGAATGTTACAGTAGCGGATGTCCTTTTAGTGCTGCTTCATTGACTTGCAATTCTGGTCATTTTGTAGAAAGCTTGTCATATGCCAGACAATTTGCTCCCCCAAGCTTGGTTTCTGCATTGAATGTTGATTTCAAGCTTGCTCCCTGTCATATTTTTCGTGGGCTTGATACTTGTCGTGCATGACATGTGCCACCAGTCATTGTCTGCCTTTGTGCCACACATGCATCAACTGCACATCATGCATCGATGTTTAACCATGCTTGTAGGATTTGTATTTGCCTTTGTGGTGCTTGAGACGGAGCTCCCCCTTAATGAGAGGCGTCTTTGCCGGCCGCTTTTGGGATCTCCACCACAACTCCATTGGGCACGCAACTTTCTTGTGGGGCAGTAGGCCAGTGGCCAATTAGCTTGCTAATTTAAGCATGGATGATAGCATAATGTGATATGCCTTTTCATGTCACCCTGTCATGGTGTGTTCTTGTGGTGCAGAAGTTATTCCAGATTTCTCCATTGCTCACCAACACCATTTACTTTGGTAAACATATCACGATGCTTTCATTTCCCAAGAAGGGGCTAGACAACCCACAAGAGGTTGAGCACGAGAGTGTCAGCCACAGGGCCTTTTCTCTCATGTGGGGAATGAATGCCTCCTGCAACAGGTTAGTGGACAACATACACAGGGGTCCAAAATATGTATAAAGAGTATTAAGCACCGGACTCGTTGTTCACAAAGCGCTAGCAAAATATTCTTAAACAAAACCTAGCACAAACCATGTTGCTAAACCATGACTTCCATTTGTTCAACTTTGGCTCAAATCCTCGGTCTAAAAAAACGGGTTGAATTTTTGAACATCACCGGGATTTTGTGTCTCCATTGGAACTTGAGAGATCCAGCTAGTTTAAGAATTGTGGCTCATGAACTAGCAACGGAACATTCACTACCAAAGATCATCCATAGCTTATCTACCAAACTTGACATTACATCAAATTTGATAGAAAGCGACTAATTGTAACCTAAGCACCACGCTTAATTTGAAAATTATCCCCTGGGCACGCGTTAGGATCTGGCCCAAGCTATGTTCCGATAAAATATCATGTAAATTTTGGCATCCCATGACTTTGGATACCATGAAAAAGAGGTTCAAGAACCACACATGATCAAGAATTACACAACGGATAGAACATCATTGAAGAAAATGGGTTTTTTTATTTTTTTTGGGTTTTCAAATAAAATGAAAGAGCAATAACAAAAGCATGAACAACAGAATGAAATTCTAACTCGGCACTTCCCCGGTAATGGCGCCAGAAAAGCTTGTTGACGGCTCTTAGCCTATCGGATTTTACTTCGCAAGCGCACAGAGACCGCTGTAGGCTTTCACCCAGGAGTATCCAAGATATCTTATTTATCCACAGGGAAGCATTGAGATAGAGATATCAAACTATAATTCATCCAGTTGTTACTACTCAGTCACGTCAACCGATAACTAGGAACGATTGACACCAAGCACCATGGGGTACAGGCCAAGCACCGTCGGCAAGAAAACAGGTAAAGATAGGAGGACAACGAGGCGAGAGCTCAGATTCCTGATGAGGACTTTCTATACTATGGTGAGCCAGATAGACTAAGCTAGACCAACACATTGCTCTGACTGAGGTAATGACTTATCTAGTTGTCTAGGATACTTAGCCACCAAGGCTGCTAACCACTTTCGGGCACCAGAGTGCTGATAACCCAGACGAGAAAGACGGGTGTCGCACTGACTCGGTTATGCGGCTACAAGCAACCCGAATGATGAGGGTGGACTGCACAGGGTACACTCTCGCTGTCACCAAGAGGACCTACCAAAACCAAGCGCACCTAGTCTACATTCACACTGGGCTACCCAAAACTGCGTGGGGTTGAGAGCGAAACCAAGGTGACCGTAATTGTAGACACCATGTCTACGCTTGTGGGCACTACTTCTACTTGGATTCACAAATAGAAGCATACACAACCGTATAGTCAAGTGCTATAAAGAGCGTACGAGGAATCTATAAACATGACAAACTAAATATTTATTACCTCTCAGAGGAACTCTAACTATAGTCTAAAAGTTATTGTGCTAAGGCATAATTAATACCGAAAGCAATAATGTAGCAAATACTCACAAAAGTAAAGATAGATAAATATATTAAATAGCTCAAGTCTTACAGAAAAGTAGAGATACAAAAGAATTCATACCGAACTCCTGCAGACATCTCCGGAATGATGGAGCTCTACCTCTAACTCCTACCCGAACACTACTTTCAGAGTCAAAGCACCTCCCGTGGAGCACCTCCTAGAGAGGGAGAGAGAGTTCACATGGTGAATGGTACATTTTAGAAATGAGGTGGTGACATCTATTTATAGCTTGAGGTGGGGGGATCTTCCACGGATTCCCAAGGTAGGATTAACCCCCAAACCATTCTTGGGCTGCCCCATGGGCCTATCTGGGATGAGCGGAGGGGAGAAGCATGGTTGAGGCGCTGGTGGGCTGCTGCCATGCGTTGGCCCATGGTGGGCTGCGTACAGTAGGGCGGTGCTGTTATTTTCTCTTTTCAATAACTTTTCCACTGGAGCTCCAATGAGACAAATAATATATCCGTTGGAATCGTCTTGACAAGCTCTACGCAATGGTGTAGTCCTTGAGGGCATTTGAGATGATTTTCAGTGATGGAATTTGCAGTTCTTATCTCCAGCCTTTTTGTGCGTAAATTCTCTCTTGCTCCAAATGATGTTGTTTTGTACAGTATTTGAGTATCTCCCTGTGCTACACCGAAAACCACCAAAACTCGTGAAATTCATCGGTTTTAGATAAATAATGCACAGAACTTTATCTATACCACATTTATTCACCGAGGAATTGATGGTCGAAATAATGAAATAACGACCGTCAACATCAATATAAATCATAAATGGAGTTTCAAATATAGCCTTAAAATCTGCAAATTTCGAGTATAACACAAGACGAAAACAATATTGCAAAGTCTCCATTTATCGGAAGTAGTTGTTAGTAAACAACGACATTGACGCTCATATTCAACGAAAATCATATAAAATGATGCAATTATTTTGTCAATATAGAGCATCAATAGTTTGGTTCTAGGTTGTAAGTCTTTTAGATAATTTAGAGAGCACATAGATAAACCTTAGACCTAACTAGTATGTGTAGGACATGATAGGTTTATCTTATGCACTAGAAGTCCCTAGTTTTTCTTATGCACTAGAAAGCCCTAGGTTTATGTTAACTAGTATGTGTAGGACGTGATAGGTTTAGCCTACGCACTATGTTAGAGAGCAAATTAGTGATCCAATTCACATCTCCTCCTCTTGGGTCAGATATTCTTGCGTCATACAGACTTATGTCTATGAGTTTGTGATTGTTTAAGTATGTTTTTAAATAAAATTGTTTATTTAGAATTCACTACACCATGGCACACTTTTGCCCACTGTGACCTATTGGCGAATGGTTACTATGGATGGCATCTTAGCTGTGGGCAAAAGTTGGACCTTTTACCTCCACATCGGCTGTCGGTAATTGCTTAATATAGCTACACAAGAACCGTTGGCGTTTTTATATTCACACAGAAAGTGTCGGCGAAAGAATGCAGACAACTTATGTGTCGCCGTAGCTTAGTTAAGCTACAGTTCAACTATCGGCATAGGGATACTGGCCAAAAAGAAAGTAAGCCTTGGTGCCAGATCTCACATCGCGCGGGAACATCACGCCAAAAATAATTGACTCCCGCACCTGGCACTGCCCAAATCCCTCCACACACCCGCCCAAGACCTAGATAGAAATCCCCAACCCACAACCGCCACCCCCATCCACACTCACGAAGCTTCCCCACGCCCCTGTCCCCGTGCCAATGGTAGGCCTCCTTAGCACCACTCCCACACCGTCGCCACCTCTGCGCCGTCGCCACCTCCGCGCCGCCAAGCCTCCGCGCCGTCAGGCCTCCGTGCCGCCGCCGTGCCTCCGCGCCGGCGCCAGGCCTCCGTGCCGCCGCCGTGCCTCCGCGCCGGCGCCAGGCCTCCACGCCGCAGCCTGTCCTTGGTGTCGCCCCATCACGAGGACATCTCGAGCCCCTCCGTAACTGTGCCGTCCTTCATCCTGCCAGCATGAGTCTCCAACCAACCCCCTCCACCCGTCTCTCCAACGAAGAACCCTAACTGCAGGCCGTGCAGGAAGTTACGGACCTTCGCCTACCTGTCGTGCTGCTGTGCTGCTCTTGTCGTCGTGCCAGCGTTGGGCCTCTTTCATCATCACATCCGAGGCATCGTCAATCTTGGTGAGTTAATGGCGGGTTCCCCCTCCTTATAGCCATCACCCCTCATATATACATGGTTTCTAATACTATGAATTTCATTGGGTTGGCATCAGTTGGAAGCACCTTCATTTCTGAAATTTAGTGTTAATGCTTCATTTCTGAATCACCTCATATATACATATATATAACGGTTATTGGTTCTGTTAGTTGCAAAATTGAGTTAGCGGAGTTGTGTTTGAAGGTTGCTGGGGTTAATTTCGGAAAGGATAGGACCACTGAAGGACCTTCATTGAACAGTGACTGGTATGTTCCTTTTTCCCCAATCTCTGGTTACTGTTACGGAATGATGTGGGATGATTTTCTACTTAGAAGCAATATATGTGCTATGGACTCCGTTTGTTGTTTGAATGTGAAAGCTGAGGTTTTGTTTTGCTATCTAGGTGTCTTTGCTCATATATTTCGATATTTTTGAATCAACTTCTATCAAAGTGCATCATGGATAAAAGCTGGATGGATATGCTAGGCAAACTGATGAATATATTAAAGGAGTTGACAATTTTTTGGAGTTTGCTTTTAGCAAATCAGCTAGAGGAAACAAGATATTGTGCCCCTACGAGGCATGCAAAAACTGTTTTTGGAGAGTCAGTGATGTAGTCCGTGAGCACTTGATTTGTGAGGGGTTTACCGAAGGGTACGTAACCTGGTTAAATCATGGAGAATCAATCTCTAGTTCTTTTGCAAATAGCCAGCTGCCCGATAGCGTACAAGTGCAGATGACAAATGAAGAAGATGACATTTCTGATTTACTTATAGACTTAGCTGGGGGTTTCGATGACAACGGTGACTTAGAAGGGAGTGAAGAGTAGGAAGATGAGGATATGGAATCCTTCTACAAGTTAGTAGAGGATGCCGGCCAAGAATTGTACCCAGGCCGTAGAAATTTTTCAAAGCTTCGTTTCATTTTAGATTGCTGCATATAAAATTTCTTGGGGGGTGGAGTGATAAAAGTTTTGACATCCTTTTAGAGTTACCAAAGGATGTTTTACCTGAGGGGTCAGCACTTCCAAAAAATTTCAATGTAGCTAAAAATATGGTAAAATGCCTTGGTCTAGGGTACATCAATATCCATGCTTGTGATAATGATTTCATATTGTTTCAGAAAGAGCATGAAAAGAAAAATGTTTGTCCAAAGTGCAACACCTTAAGGTGGAAATCAGAAAAGAAAAGTCCTAATGGCAAGCGTGCGCACAGAGTTCCTATGAAAGTACTTCGGTACTTTCCAGTAAAGAAAATATTTCAAAGGTACTTTATTTCATCCGAAACAGCCCCTGATGCAAGGTGGCACGACGAAGAACGCATCAAAGATGGTTTGCTTAGGCATCCGCAGATGCTCCGTTTTGGAAGGATTTTGACTCTTTATATCCAAATTTTGCCTCTGATAGTCGAAATCTCAGACTTGCTGTTGCAAGTGATGGCTTTAGTCCTTTTAAGACCTTCAACTCAACATATAGCGTCTGGCCTGTTATTTTGATTCCATACAATTTGCCACCTTGAAAGTGTATGAAGCAAACAAATTTTATCCTCTCTAGTAATTCCAGGTCCTAGGGCACCAAGGGCTGATATGGATGTTTATCTTGAGCCACTTGTTGATGATATGGTCAATATGTTTGTTAAAGGTGTTAGGACATATGATGCTTCTAAGGATGAGTGCTTCCAGCTGCGTGCTGCCATATTATGTAGCATCTCAGATCTTTTTGGTCTAGGCTATTTGTATGGATGTGTTACCTCTGGTAAAGTTTCTTGCCCTGAATGCCACTCACATGAATGTTCGCTCCAACTAAAAAAGGGAGGCAAGTATGTGTTTGTGTGCCATCGTAGGTTCTTAGATGCCAACCACATATTTAGGTCTCTTGCAGAACTATTTGATGGTACCAAGGAGCATAGGCCAGCACCTGTACCACTTACTGGAGAGGAAATTTTGGAACTGACAGCAAACATGCACACATCTTTTGGAAAGGATCCAACTACAAAGAAGCCGGCAAACCCCATACGCAGGGGTAGAGATGAGGAACCACTTGCATGGAAAAGGAAATCTATTTGGTTTAAGTTGCCATATTGGAAAGACCTACTCCTTAGAAATAATTTTGATGTTATGCACATTGAGAAAAATGTGTGTGATAACACCATTAATACACTTTTGGACATTGATGGCAAATCTAAAGATAATTTAAATGCTCACTTGGATATAAAGAATTTTGGCATTAGACACGACCTTCACCCCATAGATGTTGATGATAGATTTTACATGCCTCCAGCATTATATTCAATGAGTCCAGATGAGAAGAAGTTGTTTTGCCAAGTATTGAAGGATGTGAGGTTTCCAAATGGTGTTGCATCAAATATACACAAGGGAGTGCTGCAAGTGCTCATTTACAGCAAGGGGGTGCTGCAAGTGCTCATTTACAACAAGGGAGCGGCAATAATCCAAGCGAAGAAGGTATGCTTGTGTGCTGATTGTAGAAGTTTTAATGAACTGTTGTAATTTTGTATTTTTATTGCTGATCTTAGTATATATTGTTTTGATGCAGAATTGTTTGTACAAGAAAAGAAAAAGGTGAGAGGACCAACTAAAAAGGCTGCTATATTTGCAAGACAAAATAAACTAAAACTCAAAGTAGAGATAAATGAATATGGCCAGCCTTGTGGACCATTAAGCACTGAACTTGCTAACTTCATTGGTGCACTTGTGAGAACAAAGGGCTTTCCAATTGCACACGATGATTGGAGGAAGGTTTGCCCACGAGAAAAATACAAGTTGTGGATAGATTCTCAGGTAGTGAAATTTGTTAGAAATGGAGTGATCTACTGTGTGATCTGCTGCTAGCTTATTTGTTTATGTCTTGTACAGCTCTATTGGGATATAGACAAAGGTTGCTTCAACTGGTTTATGAGGACAGCTGCTGCAAAATGGAGGGAGTTCAAATCAGATTTGAAGAAGCTGTATGATGATGATATGGAAGATGAAGAGCTGCTTGCATTACGTGATGAACGGGTGCATAAGGAGGATTGGAAGTGGCTGATTGATCACTGGAGGTCCCCTGAAGGAGCTGTAAGCTACAATTCTCTATTTTTACATTTTTTATTTGTAAAACATGAATACTCATAACACTTGATAATAGAATCGTTCAATGAGAGGGAAAGCAAATCGTTCAAAGTTGACTCAAAACCATACAAGTGGAAGTAAGAGTCATACACGTGTTGGTAATGGAATGGAATATACTGTTCTTGTTGTGTTGTATCGATTCTTCATATTATGTGGCCACAATCCAATTACTTAATGAATTTCATGTGTTGGTAATAAAATGCAGTGCCAAGAGCTAGGGCGTCCGCCACGCCGAGATGAATTATTTATTAGAACACACACACAAGAATGGACTACCTCACAAAGGAGTTGAAATAACAGTTGTAAGTGATAAAGATTTCTAACTGTAAGTGATAATATGCTGCCATATGACATGTTGCATATAATTGCTAATATCTTTATTTTTTTGTAGAATGAACTTAAAGATGCAGTTATAGATCACCCTGAACTAATAGAGAAAAGTATAGGGGAAGGTGGTGCGTATTTCCATGTTTGTGGGCCAGAGAAGAATGGATATGTTCGTGTTGTTGGCTTAGGACCAACACCTGCTGACTTGGACATGCCTGGGGCAAAAAAATGCACATCAACAAGGCTTCAAATGGAAATTGAAGCTCGTCGACAGTCTGATAAGAAAGTGAAAGTTCTATAAAGCCATTTGGACAATATACAACAGCTACTAGAAAAGTTACTTCAGCAGCAACAAAACACTTCTAGCACTCCAAATGGATCTAACAACTCCCCTCCTGTGGTAATTGGAAATTCTTTTCTATTGTACCTCTATTTTTATGCAGTAATTGTTCCATAGTTGTCCTTTTTTATTAGAACCTACAGAGTCGACCTAGTCGTATTGAAGAACTAGAGAACCATGATGATGATATGGGGTCACATGCTGAGGATGATACAGATAACATGCACTTGAGTGATGATGAAAACATGGTCATGACTAGGCACACTGTTGTATTTCCAGAGGAACCACGTGATGAAGAGGTAATTGCTAAATCCACAATTCATTGTTATCCTTCTATTTGCCTACATACCTACTACCTTATGCTATGATTTTTATGCTTTAGGGTGGAAGAGATGTGATATTGTATAATGTTGTGAGGCCCTATAATCTCCCTGTGGCTAACGGAACTGTTCAAACAACAAACCCATCATCTACTGTGGGGGGCATTCCTCTTGGCATTCAATATTGTGAGGTAGTTGTCAATCATGTTTTCACGAGGGATGCCATACTACCTCGCCCATATGGAACCTTAAAGTCTGTTGGAGATGCTCGCGTGAGATGCATTGCTTGGCCACATGATAGAGTAATATTTTAGCTTGCATCTATATTTCTAAGAAAGTTTTGGTCTATTAGCTCAATAACTTGCCAACTTGTTACAGATCAAGGATGACATGAAGTCTTCAATGCTATCAAAGGGTCTAGGTTCTGGTATGATTGGAAGCTTGGCAGTCCAAATTGTATTCCAAATTGTATTGACATCTCCACTTGTGTTTTAGATTGTTTACCTTTCTTAAATTTAAGTTCATTTCTTTGACAGGTACTTAAGTACCAAAAGATATTCTAAGCCTTGTGGATTGAAAATATTTTGTGGAGGTACCCATGCAACGATAGGTACATTTGTGCATTGGTATTAGCTGGATTTAAAATTGCCACTTAGATGATTTAATTTGGCACTAGTGTAAAAGCCCATGTTTCTCGCTGTGGTGCCACTAGTGCAACTATGCCTAGAATTTATTTTGTTTCTTGAGACATACTTGTTCACTTGATCTGTCAACATGTTATTTTCGTATTTAAATTGTGCTCCTACTTTAGAACTGAGCAATAAGGACTACGTAATAGCAAATTCACCATCTTCTTAGATATGTTAATCTTCTCTTGAAAAATGACACTCTGTTAGCTTGACTCGCTCCCCAACAGTACTATATAACAGATTTAGTTTATCGTTTTGGGAAAATTATGCAATAAGTTTATAGAAAAACATGTTGTAGTAAGAAGTAAATGATCATGCACAGTTTTCCCACTCTGTTCTTTATATGAGCCCACCTGAATAACCCTTGTCAATCTTTTGCATATAACAAGCAGCCCACTGTCTTTCATTACAGTGTTCCAAGAACCTCCTAGCAGCTTTAACCTAACCTTAATATCCTCTTGTTTGCGTTGTGTGCTGATTATTTTTTTTCTTGATCATGATAGGGGCACAGGCAACTAATTAAGGAGTAGGAACCTTTTGGCAGAAAGGCATGCTACAAGTTGTTGGAGTGATCTTTTGTGCAACAAGAGAATGTTGTGTGTATGACTGTGGTTAGAACTATTTATTAGTAGAGAGAAGCATGTATATATTCTCTCACTAGGTCATGTTCGGCACTATTTAATAGGTTGGAACTTAACTTATGACCGGACTATTCAATACTTATTTAGGACATGTATGCTGCAACTTTATTCGGAGGATCTTATGCTTATCTATATATGGAACCATGCATTTATTAATGGATATGTATGTGTTGTGACTTTAACGATGCACGTTGAAGTGCCTGTTTGAGTTGTGATTGTGTTATATACCGGTGGAATTATGAATTGAGTGATGGATGATGTGGTGGTTTTTCATATAGCTTGGGGGATATATTTGTGCTGTGTAAATTGGAAAATGCATGTATCCTCTTAATGTAGAAAATGTGGTTAGCCAACACATCAACTGTCGGTAAATCAAACTACTATTGGTAAAAGGTTTAACTGTTGTAAAAAACTAACTGTCGGAAAAGATACTAACTGTCGGCGTAGGTTCTCTGTTTTCCCACGGTGTAACTGTGGGCAAATGGTATAACTGTCGGCAAAGCCTAAGCCGACAGCTTATACCGCGACTGTTTCCTGACTGTCGGCAAAACTTTTCGCCACAGTTTTGTTGTCCGCACAAGCGGCTTTTGCCAACATTTCTAGGTGTTGCCATAAGTGTACCATGGTGTAGTGATTTATAATATTTGTTTTTGTGTATATTTATATGCATAATTTTTGTATTGATGAGGTGTTTTTATGAATTATGTATAAATACTCAATGTAAGTTTTAATATTTGTATAATTTTTTGTACGATATAATTATATGTATATAAAATTTTCTATATAATTTGAGTATTTTTAGATAACTTGTAGAAAAAAATTATACATAGATCTTTTATGTAATATGGATTTCCATATATATTTTCTGGTTTATGTAATATGGATTCCATATACATTTTCTGTATATATGCAGAACAGAATGACCTCTCACTTGGTCTATCAATCACTTTTTGTTACCGATGAAAACCCAGTCACATCTACCCCAAACTGACCGTAACGTATCTCCCCTTCACCAACGTATATCAAAAAATTTGTTTTCTTTAACATCCCTGACCAATTGCGATAATTAAAACAATATTTGGCAAGTATGTAACAACCTTTCTAATGTAACTCGTACAATAAATCTGAAACTACGATTGTTTCATATATTCGAAACATTTATTTATATTACTCCACAAATAACATTAACCTTTACAACTATACTTACATACTAAATTAAAAACTATATTACCATCTCCGTCTATCAATAATCACTAAACTATCGAAGATATACTAATACTAATAATAATACATAAAATTATACTAATATTACGAAAACTACTAATAATAATATACAAACTGCTACTAATATTACCTAATAAACTAGTATTAATACTACATAAAATACTACAGCTACCTAAAATAAAGCTAATATTACCTAAAGTAATACTAACATTACCTACACTAGTACAAACATTACGTAAACTACCAACAAATCAAAATTTTTCAGAGAAGAAATACTTGAAACCGGAGAACCTTGCTCTCCCTCTCTTCTTCCTCCCTACCCCCTGCTTCCTCCCTCTCTGGCGCGCTGCGCGCTGCGCACTCGAGTCTCCTCTGCTCCCTCTCCTCCTCGGCTCCCTCCCTCTCTCCGAGCACCTCTCTCTCTGTCCAGCGGCGGCGGCGGCGCCGCCTCACCCAACTCAGCGAGGAAGAAGAAGAGGGAAAAGAGAGGAAAGGAAAATAATTAACCCGGCGAGCGGGTCTATATGAACCAAAAACGTCATATGTATCGGCGGTTTTTAAAAAAACGCTGATTCAGTCGGTGATTTTTAAAAACCGCCGGAGTGCGCAGCGTTTTGCGCCTGCAGGCCCATGCCCTGGCCGCTGCTGCCCCTGCCATCTTAACGCCTACTCGGGTAGTGTTTTTTAAACATCGCCTTTTCATGTGCCGTTTTTAAAACAGAAAAGCTATAAGTCATTCGGTTGATTCCAGGCCTTCCATCAACCGATTCGTAGGCCGTACGCGTGGGACGATGGGCGGCCATGATGCGCCCCATCTGATGTCTTTTTGTTTGGCTGTTTCACCTGTGGGCCTGAGCACTCGATTGCTCCTCACCACTCCAGCGCCCGATTTTCTATCTATTTGATCTTGCTTTCACCTTATTTAACCGTTAGTTTCTTTGCTTCCCGTCTTTTTTTTTTGTCGCTCGCTTGTAGGACCTATGAGGCTACGGTACTGCATGCATACTCTATTTTAGATTTTGGCAGCACATCCGTACGCTCGAACACCCTGACCATTTGATGTGCAAGTTACCATTTGTAATCATGGTGTGTGATTCCAACATATTTATAAGAAAGTTATAGTAAGCTTACACTATACTTACAGTAGATTTTTTATACTAGAGTTACAGTAGGTTTACACTGTACTGACAATAGATTTATTCAGGAGTTATAGTAATTTTATACTAGACTTACATATTGTAGTTATAGTAGACTAGACTTACAAGATATTTATACCGGAGTTACATTGGAGTTACATAATATTTATACTAGACTTACAGTATCTTTATACCAGAGTTACATGAGGTTTATACTAGACTTACAATAGATTTATACTGAGGCTACAGTAGATTCATAGTAGATTTACAGTAAGTTTTTATTGGAGTTACAGGAAATTTTTACTTACATTGGAGTCACAGTACATTTATACTAGTAGACTTAGAGTAACTTTATAACGGAGTTACATGAGGTTTATACTAAACTTACAATAGATTTATACCGGGGTTACAGTAGGTTTATACTAGACTCATAGGTAAGTTTATATTGGAGTTACAGAAGATTTATACTACCGTTACAGTAGATTTATACTACAGTTACAGGACATTTATACAATTATACTAGATTTACGGTAGGTTTATACTAAACCTGGAAACTGCCACCAATAGTATGTTTTGAAGGTAGCCAATAGCCATCCACCGGCCGACATGTTTCTGTGGAAACGGTTTGATCCAGTTCCAATGGTTGCAGATTCCATGTGCTACGTGAAGTGAAAACACTCAATTTTTTTTAGCTGCAAATCGTGTGTTTTGAAGGCAACCATCAACCGGTTGACAGAAGTATCCAAAACACTCGAATGTGAACTACTTTTAAAAACCGTCGGGCGACACGGCAGTATAGGTATAAATATGCTATTTTTGTTCAAGCTATTTATTTCTGAAAAAACAAAATTAAATAAATATGAAAATAAAAAAATTCGCTGGATCGTCCGCTTCCGTCTCTCTGTCTCTCTCTCCTCAAACGCCGTGTTATTGCCACGTCGCCACCTTGCCTCTGCCTGGATCTGAAAACCGAGGTTGCAAATAAAGCAAATCTGGGAGGGGGCCATGCGATCATATCGAGATCCAACACGATGCCAATGCCACGGGGAGAGCGCGGGCCACTGATCCACATGCATCTCTGCTGCTCCTGCCTCCTGCAGTCAGAAGGTGGTGTGTTTCCTTTTTGTCCCTGCCCCAGCCCCTGGACGTTGCAAAAGCGCTCAATCGGCCTTTTTGTCCCTACCGCCAAGTTGTACTGCAATTAGGATAAACTGGCAAGAACAATGATCAATCCAGGGGAAGCGGAGACGGTGAGTCGGTGACGATGCTGGCCTGTGGTCATTTTATACTGTTCCCAGGCCATTTATTTTCTCAGTTCTTGTAGAGCAACGTCATGTGTTTGCCGAATGACAGGATGGGAATTATTACCCTGCTGGGTACGAGCAGTACGGAGAACAAAACCATCCACATGGACCAAGTCGGCGAAGGGAGCACGTATATGCAGAAAATCATATGCCTTGCAGGGTACAATGACCAGTAAGTTAGCAGCCGCGGCAGAGTCTCTTATTAACTCCATCGGATTCGGATCGAGAATTAGCAAGGATAATTCACTATCAGCAGCAGCAACCTGCACGCGAGCAGCTAGCAGTCAGGAGGCGAGTAGTCAGCACTACCAGTACCGGTGGATTTTCAGAGTGAGCAGTGGAAACTGCTATTTATTGCCTGCGTCTTTTCTTTATCTTTTTCTGTCCTGCCTTTTTACTATGGGAGCATGGAGCAAGTGATACGGATATTATCCGTTTGTATTCGGTACGGATCTATTTAAAAGAGTTGAAATCCGATCCGTATACGAGTTCGGATATTTATTAATCGATTCGTATCCGTATCCAAGTATACTAAGTGAGATAAATATGATGTCGATAGCCATCCACGGAGTAAGTCTTATCCTGGTTTGACAATATTCGTATTCAATCCGAATTAAAAAAAACAAAAAAAATGATATCAGTAATATCCGTCCGTATTTAATCCGATTATATCCTTATTTTAAAAGTCAAAACATTTTCTGTTTGGACAAATGGCCGGCCGGGTAGGATGAAAGGAATAGTCTACTCTCTGTATGAACGGGAGGTTTGGCGCCTCCGGTGAATTCCGTGGTTCTCACTATTACCGTCCCACAACGCAGGGCCTACGATACAACTACTGGGTCTTCGCGTCTGTCCTACACACAGTCCGCCTATCCACACGTTGGCCTCCTGCATGGCGTGTATGGTCATGTTTTGCCTTCCGTCCTACTCCGGCCCGTTCACTTGCCTGCTGCTAGCCATACGCATTGCAAAGGAGGCCCTTTGCTTCCACTCATCCTACGCACAATGTGAACCAGCAGCAAAATGATGACAGGCTCACCTTTCAGTCCATGAAAAATGGCCCACATCATTTTCCATGCATTGCTGATCTCCTTCACATTGCTCTTTACGAAATAACACAAATTAGACCCCCCATACACTACCGTGAACAAAATTATTCACGCACTAAAACAGATGCAGATACTAACCACACGCCCACAATATTAAAGCCAAGCGCCATGTTAGCGTGCCACCCGACCTAGTAGAAAACATGGAAACACACTTCAAAGAAATCCCACGAAGGAGATTGAGGACCGAAAGGCGACCTAGAGGGAACTTCTCTACTGATCAAGATCACATAGCAACTGAGTTCTACTGACCCTACGACTCAATGAGGAAACGAAACAGTGGAAGAAATCGCTCAAGCGCCCATGAGACGGACGAAAGCGAACAAGGCAGCATAGAAAGTGAGCTCCGCTAGCTACTCTACACAGTAAGTGCCTCACTAGATGAACCAATGAGTTCAAGTATGGGCATACAACAGAGAGTCGCAAACCGAAACTGCAGATAAAACACCCAAACGAAAAGAGCCAAAGAGGGCTGCAGCCAGGACAACACCGGGATGTCCAGTAGCAAACACCGGAGTGTCCGGTAGCACGCTGGATTGTACGATAGGGCAGCCTGCGCAGCCAAGCATTGGACTATCTAGTAGCATTTACTGGACTGTCCGGTAGCACTCACTGGACTGTCCGGTATCACACCGGACTGTCCGATAGAGCTGCAGAAAATGAGTTCCCAAAATTTAGTCTTGACCAAATCTTCTCAAACTTTTATTTAATTGGGCACAGGCTATCTTAGCACTATTACAAAGCTATTCCCAAAAGATCTACCAAGAAAGATCACGGGATTAGCAGGAATTTCAGATTTCGTGAAGAGAGAATATTTGGGCAAGAATGAGAAAAACTCAAGAACAACTTGCCTCGTGGCAGTCCTGCGGAATTGAGATATTATAAGACATAATCTCCACATCCTTGCAAGTCCAAAACAACAAAAGAGAAGGAAAAATATCATAGGCAAACCAAAACACCAAAAGCCCTTGAGAAATCACCCAAAAACCTAAGGGAAAGGGGGAAGGAGAGCACTCTCAAGATGCTGCATGAAATTCCATCTATTATCGGTCCAAAAGGGTTCCAAGAACTGAGTACAGGATGTAGATTTCGTTCTCCAAGCTTCCTCCTACTTCCTAACCTCTTTTTGTGGAGGCTAGATCACTCAAACCCCTCTAAACTTGAAGCTCTTGCTTAGAAACGAAAATGGCTGCCTAAACCTAAGCCTAAGCAACCCTAAACCAGACAAGAGTAGTGGCTAATGGCAGCCACCTCCTTATTTCTACTACAAACTAAGCCCTAAGACAGTTTTGCACTTGACCGCCTATGTTACAGACTCAGACACTAACATGGCTTGTAGAGTCTAGAAAGGACCACAATAACTTGGATGAACGACTACAAATGGAGTCCTCGACGTCTTTAGTTTCTCCACCTTTGCTTGATGTCCTCCACGTGTCCAGTAGCTCATCTGTTGGGGGTAACTCTGATTTTTGGAATACCGGTAACCTGCCCCTGGTTTTGACAATAGAACCAAGAAACACTCTTGGCCCCTGATTTTGATGCTCGAACCGGGAAATGATATTGGGCTCCATTCGTAGAGTTATTTTATGGCTCATGACACCGTCCCGCACCAGAGGTCACACTTATGTGCCACGCCCATCTTGGACCATAGCCCAAGCTGCCGACCTATCCACTTGGCAAGGATTTTGCCACACCACGGTAACACTTTGGCACCGGCACTAGGTCACGCTCAGGTGGACATTCCTCCTGGTCACAATTAGAACGCTCAGGTGCTCACTCGTCCTTGGTGTTGACAAGCGCTCATCACGGTTAGGATGAAAGACTAGGCTCAGTAAACTTGAGTCCCTCAATCTCCCCCTTGATGAGTGTCTTATCAACACCCACACCAACCACTTGAAATCATAGACAAGAAAAGAAAAGGAAAGCATAACAAAGAACAATAAAGAAAGATAAATAAAGAAAAAAACCACTTAAGTGCTCAAAAGCCAAAGAAAGGCAAAATGGAGCACTAGAAGTGAACAAGAGCAAAGCCAAAAGATCGACCCCCTAAGACAAGGGTAACTGCTCAATGTTGGCGGTCGATAAAACCCATTTCGACCACCAACATTTCATGTTTCAGAGTATGTTTTACCAAGATTACATGTATTACTAATTAGTTCCAGGAGTTGTGCATGAAAGTTGTATGCATAAGCTTGTCACGTTCAACACAATGAAGGAAACAATGGAAAACATGTGAAAGGACACAAAGGAAGGCAACCATACAAATGGGCATGGTCAGACGACCATCACCCATGGTCGCCTGACCATTCACCATGGTCAGCCGACCACCCAATATGGCCGCCCGACCATCTCTTGCCATGGACTGTCCTCAAAAGGTCCAATATAGTCTTGTGGCCTAAGAAGCATGGTCGCCCAACCATAACACATGGCCGCCCAACCATGTCACTTTGGCCAACCTTCGATCTACATGCAAAGAAACACAAACCAAGTCAAATGCAACCATTGGATCAAATATCCAATGCATCCAAGCATCGGAAGGCCATCACACAAAGGATCGATGACATCAGCAACCCGAGGGGAACAACATGCAGCCAATCAGGTGGCCACTCGACCACTCACCATGGTCGGCCGACCAAGCACCGACCTCGTTTTGCACGTGTATCAACTACTTCAACCTCCAACCGACTTGGGGAAGCCTTCTTAGCCGTCGGATGCACTAAGTCGATAAAACATGCAGTTGGCCGACCATACGACTTAACCCTCTTACATGCAAACCGACTTGGGCAACCACCAACCGACATCAGGAGTGAAGATCAGCCATTGGATTGCCAATGTTGGTAAAATGGATGGCCGCTCGACCACCCCATATGGTCGGCCGGCCACCCCGTGGTCACCTGGCCACCGACCTATGCTCACTACCGACCTAGAATGCCTACAAGTATCTCCCTTCGGCCTCCAAGCTATAAATATCCCCCGGGAGGTACCTTGGCATTGTAGAGAGAGCCAATTGTATCAAGAGTGAGTAGTGAGTTGTAGAGTGAAGGAGTCGGATTCCTCTTGGGTAGTCTGTTCCCAAGCTCTTAATCTCAGAGGAAATATTACTCTATTTCAAGGGTACAGTAAAGTTCCTTGCTCCTCTGCTTTATTTATTTCATACTTACTTTACTTACATTCTTAGTCCCTGCTTAGTAGTTTACGGGTACCAAGTGTGCTCTATGTAGTTTAGCTATACAGTTGTGCTTGCTCTCTGGCTTCGAACCAGTGTAGTAGTAAACTCGGTTGTGTAGACGTGGTGTCTAGACTATAGTTTGCCTTGGAAGGTGCCTTGTCCGACACAGTTTTGGTTGGTAGTCCCACCTGGTGACAGCGGGTGTGTGTCCTGTGTAGTCCAACCGCGTCATTCGGATAAGTTTTCATCGACGCATAGCTGAGTCTTGTGGCGCCCGCCTTTCTCGTCTGGGTTATCAGAACTCTGGTGCCCGGAAGTGGTTCTATAGCCTTGGTGTCCAAGTTAACTTGCTGAGTAGCGTTCTGGTTTGTTTAGTAAAGTTAAGTTGTTTTATCTAAAGTAGTGATCCTGCTCTGCTCTGTTAATTATCTCTACAATTGCTAGTTTTATTGTTCGGTCCTATCCATTTTACATTGAGTTACTCCTCGTTCCTCATGGATTTCGATACCCTAGAATACTCTTAGGTGAAAACCTGCAACGTGTTTCTGTGCGCTTGCAGATTTATTTCAGTAGGTTAAGAAACGCCAACACTCAATGCAGCCAATGGACAAAGCATGACCCCTCAAGAAAGAGGTAGGGCTCAACACAATCATGCTGTAAGCAAAGGACCAGCTCCTCCAGAAAGAGGCGAGGCTCGACACAGTTGGCCAAAAGAGTATGCAAAAACTCCAAATCCCCTTGCATTTCAGCCCTTCTCACAATGCAACACTCCATGGGAAAATGCTCTCTTCCCCTAAGTCCCATGGTGCCACTTCTCCCCTTGTCCAAAGATTGGTGACCTGCATGGTTGGTTACTCCACTCTCCCCCTTGTTGACAATGCACACATCAAGTCCCATGAGAAAAATGCTATGCAAATGCCACTAGGTGTAACAAAGATCTCAAAAGAGATGAAAAGCTAGTAGATACAAGTTCTAGCATACAAAGCATGTGAGGGCAACGGGGCATGCAACAAGCTCAAGAGAACCTATCTACTCAAGTCAAGAGCAAAGCATGATTTTTCAGGTTTGGTTCAAATAAATGCATCACCAACATGAATAGCATCTAGCAAGATAGGTATGAACAGCAAAATGTTAGAATTGCATACAAGGTGTGCTAGTCCTAACCTGAGCATATCCAACAAGGCAAAAGCACTTCAAAGACTTGCAATTCCAGATTTAGCATTTTCATTTCAAGCAAGTTCGAAACATATGCCAGGGGTTATTTGCTTGTTATGCCACTTCTTAGCAACCAATGTGATGGGGAATAGGGGATCCCGATCTTTTGAGAGGTATAGATAAGTCGGTTTAGGGGTGGAGATCTCGATGTTGGTGAAGAAGGCTCCGAGCGGAATGATCGAATCCTTGCAATCACTACACCACTGCTCTGATGGTTATCGACCACGTGACGTGCGCAATCGACCTCGCCAAGAATGCTATCATTTCTACAATGCAATCAGGAGAACACAAGCAAGAATGAGGAATAAATGCAATCATGATTAATCCTGTGCAAAAGTTGGGGTTTCACAAACCGATGACGTTGAAACTGTTCACGACAAAACAATCTAAGCAAAACCCATCTAATCTAATGACGGCTACAGAATATAAACAAGAGAGAGGTATATAGGGCGGCCAAGGGGGTGGCCGAGCAACCCTAGGGTGTACAAGACTAGCGGGCCCAAAAATCGGTCCAGAAGCACCATGGTAGATTCTGTCTGTCATCTTGTTTCGACCATTCCTGTGTTCTCCGAGCGAATTCAGAGGTGGGACCATATGGGTTGGAAATATCTCTTTATCTTTCCAACGATATGTAGAACGTCCAAAATAGAGCCCAAATGTGGCCTGGGTGTCCATTTTCGTGAGGCTTGCTCCTGCAGTCCGAATCGGCCTCGTGACTAAATTGGACATCAACTCGGATTGGGCTTCAAACTCCATATTCTCTTGGGCCTTGGGCCTATGCATTCTTGACATGTTCACATCATTCTCTGAAAGGAACATACCGGGGTATCCGACCCGAAAGGGGGAGGTGGTGAATTGGGTCGCTAATCACTTATTTAATACCCAGGGCTATCTAGTGCATAAGATAAACCTATTTCGCCCTGCACATGCTAGTTAAGTCTAAGGTTTATCTATGCGGTCTCTAACTTACCCAAAAGACTTGCAACCTAGAGCCAAACCTAATCAAACTAACTAGGAAAGGTAAAGGCACATAGGGTATATAAATGTGGAAACGTAAATGCAGTATGTAAAGATAGTAAGGAAGAGGGATGCAAACTCCTAGGAGACATGGAGATTTAATGTGGTTCAGCACTAAGGGCTACTTCCACGGGCTTGCCACCAAAGGCAATATCCGAGCCAAGCACCAAGTCTCCTCCGATCACGTCTTGCGCTCGTCACTAAGGCTCACGGCAAGCAAAGGCTATGTGCCACCAAGGCACCAAGGCTTAGCCACCGCCACCACCTCTCTCGGTCACAAGGCGTCGAATGCTTCACTACAGAGTTTGAAGAGCCTACTCATCCCCACACAAAGTGTCACTGCCGCTCCACACCAAGAATGAGGGTCTAGCAATGAATACAATGTGGCTTGACCGCAGCCAAGGTTTCTCTCTAGCTCATGCAGGAGCTACACACAAGAAGAGCTCGCAAGCTCGCTCTCTCTAAGCTCTAACCTAGCTTGGATGATGCACTAAGCTCTCATATGGTGGTTGGAGTTGTAGATGTGTTTGGAATACTCCTCTAGACTTGCTATAATCTTCAAGTGCTCCAACTGACTCCAAATGGCCTGGTGGGGTGGCTTATATAGCCCGCAAACACGAACTAGCCGTTGGCCAAAAGGCTTACAAAAAATACATAGACAGGATGGTACGGTCTACAGACGGGCTGTAGGAGAGTATAGTACGATCCATTATACTTGCCAACTAGCCATTGAGCTAGCCATTGGAAATGGTACAGTCGATGGTACAGTCTATAGGAGTGTACTATATGGTCCATGTATTCTTGATTTTCCTTCCAAATTCATAGCCTCAGGTAACTTGGTACGGACTATAGTACAGTCTGTAGGAGAGTACTATACGGTCTATGTATTCTTGATTTTCCTTCCAAATTCATAGCCTCAGGTAACATGGTACGGTGTGTAGGAGAGTGCTATAGGGTCCTTGTATTCCTGATTTTCCTTCCAAAATCATAGCCTCGGGTAACTTGGTACGGTCTATAGTACGGTCTATAGGAGAGTACTATACGGTCCATGTATTCCTGATTTCCCATATTTTCCTTAGCCTCAGATAACTTGGTATAGTTGATAGTACGATCTGTAGGAAGGTATAGTACGGTCCATACAAATCTGGGGGTCAGACCATACGGTCTTCACAGCTTGCCAGGCTTTAATTTTTGGCCCCTTTGGATATGCCTTTGGTTCTTTTTCTTCCCTTCATCCCTTGGACCTAAAACACCTGTGAATGTGCATCTAGACAAGTTCATTTGTCCAAGTGTTGGTTGTCAATCAACCACCAAAACACAACTATTGAAATATGGCACATGATGCCATTTTCCTTATAATGTCCCCCTTTTTGGTGATTGATGACAACACAACCAAAGCAAGCAAGATAAATGCTAGAAATGATACAAATGTAAATATCAATGAGCTAAAATCAACTTAGCTTGCTTGGATGAATCTTTCAATGCCCAACTTCATTTGCCACCGGCATATGATCTAATTAATGCTTCCAGCTTTTGTATCCACATGAGGGATTTAAGCACAAATTGACTACTCAGTGAGGTTGCTACTCTAGTTCATAGGATTACAGATTTAGCAATTCTCCCTCATATTTGAACTAGGTACCTCCCCCTATCACCTTGCCTTCTTATTTTCACCTCATCTTCCCCTTGCTTATGTTCTTCATTTTTCTCCCCCTTGGTGGTTGACCTTTTCTCCCCCTTAAGATATGCAATCCATGCATGGGATCTCTCTTCCTCTTGTGATGTGCAATGCTTGCTTGGGACTTCTCACCCCTATATGTTTTGCATATTGCTTGCATGGGATCTCTCTCTCCCTTTGTCAACGAGCACCTAAAAGACCTAAACATAACCACTAGCAAAGAAAAGCATTAGTAGCAATGGAATGTTACTAGTGAGGCCATTTTACCTTTTTCTTGCTCTCCTCCTTAATTTAAGGTACCAATTGAAGCAATCACTTGGAGGAGAGCCATGTGCCTACAACAAATAGCACTTGAAAGCATGTTAGTCACACAAAAACAAGTTATAGAGTTGCTCCCCTAAATGTGAGCAATAGTGTTTGAATCACATAGACAAGTGTATGCACTTATAATTCACAATTATGGGGATCAACATCTACAACTTGAAAACATGACACTAAATGAAGGGATACTAAGAGTAAGAAGCTAATACCACTTGTAACCCTTTTTCTCTTGCAAAGTATGTGCCATGGTCAAAAATGGTGTTTTCACACACCACAAGTTACGCTCATGTAACTTGCTTCAAGAATAGATGGTTAGCACAAGCAACAAACCATATGTATAGCTAGGAAAGCACAAGCTAGATACCAAATGCAATAAATAAACATTCTCATGCAATCCTAGAGAGGCATTTGAGCTACAATGATGCATGCAATTGTTTTACCTTGCTTTTTACCTCATATGTAGGGGTGGGGAATTTGGGTCTCTAATTTTTAATCCCATACTTGGCTCCAATCTAATTGCATGATGCATCCCTACTTATGCACCCCAAATCTTGCCAAGTCTCCAAATTCTGCGATGCCACTCTCTTCTTCTAAGTCTTTGGGACCCAAACCTTTTTGGAGCCTTCCATGGTTTGAATTATTTCCTTTGGCACCCAAATAGGCCAGTTCCATCCTTGCTTAATCCACCACATGGTATGAGCCACCACCTTACCATTCTTCTTCTTCCCAAGTATGTAGGGGTTGCTCTTTTGCTTTCCCTTGTAAGTGGGCTTGGTGTACACTAGTGAGGCCTTCAACTTTGGAGAGCTCTTGTTCTCCATTGCCTTCTTCTTGCCCCTGTCATTGCTCTTGGCCGTGTTCTTGCTCTTGCTCTTATTCTTTTGTTGGGCCATCTCCTCCTTGCATTGATAGGACTTGTGGCCTTCTTTGTGACACTTGAAGCAAGTCATGGTTTCTCTCTTCTCAAGCTTCTTCATGCCCTTGGAGGGGTTATCTTGAGGAGGTCAGACTTGATCTTGTGCCTCTTTTCCTTTAAACTGCCTTAAGTCTACCGTTAGCCTTTCCACATCTTGTTTGAGCCCTTCATTTTCCCTTGCAATGAGGTCATCACATGTTTCTACAACCACATTCTCATTGCAAGGTGTTAGATCACAAGAGGTAGACGCATCTACCTTGACAATAGGAATAGCACAAGGGATAGATACATCCAATGAGTTTGTGAGTGACTTATATTTTAGTTCAAGGTCCACAAATTGCTTCTTGAGCTCCCTATGCTCCTTGTCTAACATATTGAATTTGTTAAGTGAGTTCTCATATCTTCAGACAAACGAGGCATGGAGCTCTTCATTAGCCTTTAGCGCCTTAATTTCTTCCTTTTGTTGAGCATGTAATCTTGTTGTTCTTTAATTAAGCTCATCATCATCGAAGGAGGAGGGGTCATCACTTGCATCGCTATTACCTTTGGCCATGAGGCAAATGTGTGATGACCGGGTGGTGAAGGGCTTGCTTGATTCACCACTTGAGCTTTCTTTACCACCCTTCTTCCCCTTGATGATGGCGGGGCAAGCTTGATGTCTCTTTTGCTTGCTCTTTTTCTTCTTGCCTGCCATCTTGAAGACTCCCACCGCATCTCCTCTTATGCGGGTCTCATAGCCTAGCATGTAGAGTTTCCTCACAGGTTTGGCTACCTTTGTTTGGTGGAAGACTATGGCCCTTGAGGTTGCTTCATCCTCACTTAAGCTTGACATTGAGGCTTCATCATCACTCTCATTCTCCTTTTCTTCTTCACTTGAGCTTTGGTCTTGCCGCCTTGGTTGATACTTGCATGTGTGTTTGATGGCAAGGCTCTTTTGGCTTGAAGTGGAGGTGGACTCTTGCTTGCTCATCGCCATGGAGTACTCATGGGCAACAATTGTGTTGATGACTTGGTTGGGTGTCTTGTTGTCCAAGTCTTCCTTGAGCAAGATGGTCTTAATGATGTCGTAGTCGGGCTTGCGAAGGCAACAGATGATCTTGCAGTTCACCTCTCCATCCGTTATTTGCCTTAAACCTAGGCCATTGATTTCATTCCCAAGAGTGTTCAAATGTGAGAATATATCATGATCACTTTCATTAGCAAGTTGCTTAAAGCTAGTTAGCTCATCAGCGAGAACATGATATTTTTGGTTGGCTACATCCGATGGGCCCTCATGATTCTTGACAATTTGCTTCCATAGCTCATGAGAATTAGGAGAAGCATACACACGATTGAACACATCATCACAAAGAGAGGACAACAAGATGGATTTGGCAATAGCATCAAATTGCCTCTCACAAGCGAAGTTACTATGGGTGCCCTCTTTTATGACACGCCAAACATCAAGCCCCCAGGCTTTAGGATGTGCTTCCATGAGCACTTTCCACCAAGGGAAGCCCTTCCGATAAAAAAACGGAGCCCTATCGGTACTCATCCTTCCCCAGACATGAAAACTCACTTGGAGGTGAAGCCAACGACACTCCTATGAGCTATCTCACAAATTTGCCAATAGAATTGGCTCTCTCGCAAGAGATATGAGCCCTAGCTCTGGTACCAATTGAAAGGAACAAACCGAGGTATTTGACCCAAGAGGGGCAGGGGGTGAATTGGGTCACTAATCACTTATCTAATACCTAGGGCTATCTAGTGCATAAGACAAACCTATTTTGCTCCACACATGCTAGTTAAGTCTAAGGTTTATCTATGTGTTCTCTAACTTACCCAAAAGACTTGCAACCTAGATCCAAACCTAATCAAACTAACAAGGAAAGCTAAAGGCACACAAGGAATATAAATGCGGAAACATAAATACGGTAAGTAAAGAGAGTAAGGAAGAGGGATGCAAACTCCCGGGACACACATAGATTTAACATGGTTCACCACAAGGGCTACGTCCACGGGCTCGCCACCAAAGGCAATATCCGAGCCAAGCACCAAGTCTCCTCAGATCATGTCTTGCGCTCGTCACTAAGGCTCACGGCAAGCAAAGGATAAGTGCCAACAAGCCACCAAGGCTTAGCCACCGCCACCGCCTCTCTCGGTCACAAGGTGCCGGATGCTTCACTATGGAGTTTGAAGGGTCTCCTCATCCCCGCACAAAGTGTCGCCACCTCCACACCAAGAAGGAGGGTCTAGCAACAAATACAACCAAGGCTTCTCTCTAGCTCACGCAGCAGCTACACATAAGAAGAGCTCGCAAGCTCGCTCTCTCTAAGCTCTAACCTAGCTTGGATGATGCAATAAGCTCTCATATGGTGGTTGGAGTGGTAGATGTGCTTGGAATACTCCTCTACACTTGGTCTAGTCTTCAAGTGCTCCAACTGACTCCAAATGTCCGAGTGGGGTGGCTATTATAGCACCCAAACACAAACTAGCCTTTGGCCAAAAGGCTGACAGAAAATACATAGACATGATGGTACGGTCTATAGACGGTCTGTAGGAGAGTATAGTACGGTCCATTGTACTTGCCTACTAGCCGTTGGAAATGGTACGGTCGATGGTAAGGTCTGTAGGACAGTACCATACGGTCCATGTATTCTTTATTTTCCATCCAAATTTGTAGCCTCTGGTAACTTGGTACGATCTATAGTACGGTCTGTAGGAGAGTACTATACGGTCCATGTATTCTTGATTTTCCTTCCAAATTCATAGCCTCGCGTAACTTGGTACGATCTATATTACGGTCTGTAGCAGAGTACTATACGGTCTATGTATTCTTGATTTTCCTTCCAAAATCATAGCCTCGGGTAACTTGGTACGGTCTGTAGGAGAGTACTATACGACCGATGTATTCCTGATTTCTCACAGTTTCCTTAGCCTCAGATAACTTGGTACGGTTGACAGTATGGTCTGTAGGAAGGTATAGTACGGTCCATACAAATCTGGGGGTCGGACCATACGGTCTTCACAACTTGCCAAGCTTTCATTTCTTGGCCCCTTTGGCTATGTCTCCCTTCATCCCTTGGACCTAAAACACCTATGAATGTGCATCTAGACAAGTTCATTCGTCCAACTATTGGTTATCAATCAATCACCAAAATACAACTATTGAAATATTGCACATGTGGCCATTTTCCTTACATTCTCCCCATCTTGTTTTTGAGTCGTCCTCGACTCAAAGTCGTTCGATGCTCGTGGAGGTAGTTGTAGCAATTCCTCCTGAACTCATCCATAAATGCTCTCCTACTTGAAATGGATCAAGTTCTGACAAATCAAACAAAGTAGAACAAGTGGACCTCGATATGATATGGTTAGTTTTGTAGCAGCCCTTTACTTGATTTTGATGTTCATCTATAGACATAATGCACCATATATTCTCTTTTACAATTATATCTTTCAATAACATTATATGTATGCTTAGATGACCATGGCAAATTAGCACTAAAAGAAAGTTTCTTCTCTAAATAATTTAGATTGCAAAGAACATTGAATTCAATGTAACCCAAAGTATTTAAAGAATTCAATAATTTCAGCTCATTTGACACATTAGTAATAGAGAGAAAAGGTTTATTTGCAGCACAAGTGATTGGTTCCAAAGCATAAGTATCATGTTTGATTACTTGATGTGGTACAGGAACAAGCAAAAAATTATGGCATATCTCTTCTTTATGAGAAGAAACATGAAAACAATCATCTTGTGAACAAGACAAATCAGAAACAGACTCCACGATTGAATGCTCTACATTAGCTTGACTTGTAGCTAAACTTAGCACATTAAATATTTGCTCACCTTTAGAGATCATAGCACCCATATCACTGTTGTTGTTTACATGATCGGTGCACTGTGGAACGCATGGAAAGGAAGCCAACTCATGTTCATTCTCCATATCAATGTCACAACACAACACAACAACATGCAAATAATTAGAATATTCATTAACAGAACTATTGCCTTGATCAAAATGTGGCAATTTCATCTTCAAATTAGGCTTATAAGTAGGAGGAATAAAATTACTATGCATAGAATGTTTCAGCTTGGACCATGTAGAAAGATTTTTACCATGTTTGACTAAATTATTCCACCAAAACATAGCGTAGCCGGTAAATTCACTAGTAGCATATCAAACACGCTGATTGGCAGGAATCATATGAGAATTAAATTTTTGTTCAACAGTCATCTCCCAATCTAAATAAGTATCAGCATCATATGAACCATCAAAGGGAGGAATTTTAAATTTGACACTAACAAACTGGTTATAATCATGACCTTTTTTACCTTTGTTGACACGATGTGGAGGTAGTCACTTACCTTTTTTACCTGATCGCAAGTCTTGAGAAGCGTCCTTGGAGGTAGCAACTTTGTTCTCCACGGTTTCAAGCCAAGTCGCCAAATTATTTACCGAAGCACGTAGATTGTTCACGACTGGAGCAAGTTCCTTCCTGAAATCACCAATAAGCTTGTTTTGTGCAGCAATGAGTTTGGTCAGCTCATCCTTTGAGGTACAGTCATTGAATCCTTAAGGGGAATCATCTCCTACCATGGTTAGAGAAAACAAGATAGAGAAAACGAAACAAGATTATCTCTATCTAGTAGGTAGGTGGAAGCTCTCACACTCGAAGCGTGTACCGAGCGTTTGCAAATGTTCTTACCATACACAGCAAGAAGACGATAGCGATCTAGAAGAGGTGATGGCGGCCAAGAGGCGATAACACACCTGTAGCGTGGGGTGATTGCAGCACCGACCTGTGCTGCTCTAAGTATATATGTGGATATTTCTGAAGGCACAATATGTAGCAAGGTATAGCGAAATTAGAAATCAGATAGCAAAGTTGAATAAATCTCCAAAGTACTTGTTAAAGTTACTGGCCGAAACGCGTCCTAGAACAAGTTTAAGCTAGCAAACGATATACCAAAGCACAAAGAGCACAAAGTATGTAAGCACTCCTGATTTTTTTTCTTTTCTTTCTTTTTTGTGCGGCTCTTTTTTTATGCACTTGCCTTTTTCTTTCTTTCTTTTTTTCACAAGTGCCGCAAAACACGATACAACTCAAAACAATGACAACATTTTTATCTGTTTATAACAGATTTTCTATTTAGAGTTGCACAGCCGATTAGACAATCTTAATGGCCCCAAATGTAGAAACTTTGAATACTAAAGTTGTAGGTATCCTTTTTTTCTTTATTTACAGTATATGGAGCACGTTTTTTGGATAAGGGATGATGAACATATTGATCATGAAATACAGGCTGCTCAGAACATTCTGGGTCACAAATAGATTTACTCCCAACAGATATTGCACCTTGATAACAACGTTTTCTGGAAATCTTACAATTGACAAAGTTGTAGATAATTTCGTAAGATTTCCAGAACGTACTAGAACACTAAATTCTGAGTTTGTATGGGGAAGATATCATGAAAATACCAAACTGAATAGAGACAAAACCGATTTACATAGGGTGACGGGATGGAAACGGACATAATGTCATAATGCAAAACTGAAACTAATCTAAGAACCCGATTTAAATTAGCAACAAGACTATGACCATGGACACAAACTCAAAGGTGTGGACTCTGAAATCAAATTATGCAAAGGCTAACCATGGTGATAGAATAAGATGAACTATAAACCCTATTTTTTATGGCTTTTTTGGACTTTAGGAATATAAATCAATCAAACTAAGGGACACACAATAATATACCTCATAGAAACTTGAAGCTCTGATTACCAAATGATGGAGTAAATTGGACCTCAACTCGGATTGGGCTTCAAACTCCATCTTTTCTTAGGCCTTGGGCCTATGCATCCTTGACATGTTCACATCACAATGCTAAGCCTAGGCCTAGAAAGATTATCAGAAGTTTAACACAAGGTTTTAGTCATTCACAGCTATGTCTGAGTTCTCATTCAACTGTAAAAGTGAGCTATCTCAAACCAAGGTAGTGAGACAAGACAAATCCACCTAGATCTTTCCATTTCAACTCAAACAGATACCAATTTAAGTAAATAATTCAGATTTTAGAATAGACAAGGTATCTTGAAAGATTAGGCATAAACTCGCAAATATAGAGAACTAGGACAACCAAGCATGAAAAGATAGCACAAGCATTCAACACTCCTACACATGGTCAGTTGCCAAGTCAAGTGGTGATCATGTTTATGATTTTTAGGAAAGCAAAACTGAGGGACTCAAATGTACTGAGTCTAGCCTTTTGTCCTGACTGTGATGAGTGCTTGTCAACACTAAAGACTGGTTAAAGGACAAGCGAGCACCTCCTAAACGAGACCTAGACGAAAGTCCACCTAAGCGTGACTTGGTGGCGGTGCCCGAGTGCCACCGTGGCATGACAAAATCCCTAACGAGCAGACTGGCAGGTGGCTTGGGCTGCGGTCCAAGTTAGGCTCGGCCCATAAGAGTAACCTTAGGTGCGAGACAATGTCGTGAGTCATAAAATCACTCTACGAATGAAGCCCATTAATGTTTCTTGGTTCGAGCGTCAAAACAAGGGCCCAAAACCATTTTGTGGTTCTATTAACAAAACCATGGGTAGGTTACCGGTATCTCAAAAACCGAAGTTACGCCTGAGGGATGAGCTAATGGACACGTGGAGGACATCAAGAGAAGGCGGAGGAACCGAAGACGTCGACAACACCATCGTGGCCATTCATCTGAGTTATTGTGGTCTTTTCTAGCCCCAAGGGCCTTATTAGTGTCAAAGTCTGTAATATAGGGGGTCAAGTGCAAAACTGCCTTGGGGCAATAGAGTTGTAGTAAAAATAAGAGGTTGGCTGCCCTAAGCCACGTCTCTTGGCTTGTTGAGAATTGTTTAGGGCTAGGTTTTGAGTTCTATTTTCATCACCAAGCAAAGAGCAATAAGATTAGTGAGGTTTTAGAGATCTTGCCTCCACTTTAAGAGCGTAGGAACTGGGTGGCGACTTGGGTGATCGAATCCCCATCTTGTAATCCGAATTTGAGACCCTTTTGGTCCATTAATAGATGGATTTCGTCTAGCTCCTTGTGTGTGCTTGTTTCCCCCTCTCTTGATTGGCTTTTGGTTTCAATTCTTGGTCTTTTGGTGTGAATGTGCTTGTCCAAGTTTGAGATCATTCTTTTGCCGGTATTCTGGACTGCAAGGATGTGGTTTTGATTGTGGTTTTCTTGCCCAATCTTTTGATCCAAAGGCTGCCCCTCCTCTTTCGTTCTTGCCACTTGGACATCACTTCGAGGAAAGTTAGATCCATGGAGAAATACTTGGGCTAAACCCTTGATCTATTGGGAAAAGCTTCTTAATGGATTAGACAAGGTCCCTACAAAGTTTGGTGAAGTTTGGAATACATTTGATCAAGTTTTGGATTGGTTCTTGTGGTTTTCCTGACCTGCAGTTTTTGTCAACCCAGAATATCTGGTGGTTCACCACGGGACCATCCGGTGGTTCACCACAGGATCATCCGGTGGGTGATTCAAAACAAGAACTCTCGGCCTAAAACGTCCGGTGGTTCACCACAGGATAGTCCGGTGGTTCACAACAGGACAATCTGGTGGGTGCTTCAAAACAAACGCTCTTGGCCTAGAACGTCCGGTGGTTCACCACAGGACCATACAATGGCTTCTGTCGGTTGTTTTAGGCTCGTTTCACGTCGTTTTCGATCACCGTTTGAGCGAGTGGTTTCGTGTACTTTTGCGTGGTTTCCCATTGAGTTTCCTCGGGTTGGTAGCTTGCCTTAGCTATGCAACCTTGCACAAAGGAAACCTATTCACCCTCCTCTAGATCACTCTTTCGGTCCTCAATTGGTATTAGAGCCAAGTTAGGGTCATCTATACCTTAACCGGTTCTAGATCCATAGAGAGGTGACCATGGATCAGTCTATTGATAAGATTCCATGGTTCAATGGCTCAGACTATGCGTATTGGAAGACTCACATGTCTTCTTTCTTGTAGAAGCCAACATTCGTCCATCTGGGATATTTGCCAAAGAGCTGATTACCAAGTGCTTGATGAGCGTGTGACCCAACTACAAAAATTGGACCACAAGATGAACAACAAAGCTAGGAATTTCTTGCTTACAGCCTTGAACCGCTCTACGATTAATAAAGTGATTCACCTGTAGATGGCTCATGAGATCTGGACTACCCCTGCAAACTTCCATGAGGTGAGAAGTCAGGTCAAGGCTAGGCTGTTCGAGACCTACAAGCAGGAGTATGAGAACTTCTCCCTGCTACTTGGTGAGAGCATAGATGACTTGTTCAGTCACTTTCAGTTGATTGCTAACAAGATTCATGCGAAAGCTAAGAATGGGGCAATGCCATACGATGACCATGAGCAGGCTTGCAAGCTTCTCTATGCCTTGGATCGTAGTATTTGGCAATTGAAGAAAGAGTCCATAGTTAAGTCTATTGGCTATGAGACTCTCATCATTGACGAGCTCCATAATAAGCTGAAGGCTTCGGAGGTTGACTCTCAGGCTCCAAGCATGCTAGTAATGTAGATTTACTTTTCCCTACTACTGCAGCGTTAGAGGATTTGAAGGCTAGACCGACTTTGCATGGTGCTTGTGCTGTTTGCCCAACCCTTAGGAAGGAGTTGGATGAGATTAGGTCTGCTTTGAGGAAGCCTAAAAAGACTGCTAGCCCTATTAGTGCTGAATGTCCCAAGTGTGAAGGCCTTAGAGGTAGGCTTGATCATTTGGCCATTGGAAAGGTCCAGTTGGAAGATGAGAATACCTATCTTAGGACCATTCTCAGTTGGAAAGAGCCATAGCTTGGCATGATTGTTTCCTTTTTCAAGTTGAGTGACAATTTGGGGGTTGGCTACCACTACACCTAGGCTGATTTTGATCACTTGTATGATAAGATATGTGACTTGAGTGGGATTCCCATTAGTGAGAAGTTCCCTGTTGCACATGACAAGCCCTACTTCAAGCATGGAAATCCTAAGGATGATGTGTGGTTAGAGAAGCCAAGGGATCCACCAAAGAAACAAGTGCGGACTCCTAAGCCAAACTTTGTTAGGTACCCACTTGACACTATACCTGTGAGGAACTTAGTTGACTCAAATCCTAAGACCTCTAAGCAAGGGGCTAAGAGGAATGCTCCTCCCAAGCCTACTCCACAGCCTAAGGGACAGCCCAAGAACCAAAGCCAACCCAAGGGTGCTCCACCCAAGATGTACATGTGTGACTATTGCCATAGGGAGGGTCACTTGGTAGAGTTTTCCTATCGCAGGTTGAGGGCTGAATGTAGAGAGATGGAGTGGAAGAACCAGGATAGGTTCTATCAGGGGGATATGCCTGAGGTTGCACCTCGATGTGGGAATAGGCGAGACCGTTGGCCACGTTGTGTATGTGGATATGGAGGAGACCGTGGTCCTTGCGGTGCTCCAGGTGGTGGACTCTTTGCCGGTAGGGCACCAGGTCATGAGTTATTGGTCCTCCTCATTGAGGCTTTGAGGGCAACGACGGACCATGTTTTGCTAGATGTGGTGACAGGTAGTCTTAGTTTGTGTGGGATAGGGGTTTTGGGATGTTTGATTGTGACTTTGCTAACCCTTCTTTTGAGCAAATGGCTCAACACTAGTTTGCTTCTTTCGAGACTAACCCCAGTGTCGGACCATATACTCACCCCATGAACTGCTATTAATGCAGGACAGAGGCCTGGAGGACATATGGCTCATGGATTCTAGTAGTTCGCACCGCATGACTGGCAATCACAGATGGTTCTCCAGTCTCAACCCAGTGAGATCCAACGAGCACATCATTTTTGGGAATAAAGGCACAGGTAAGGTGTTGGCGTTGTTCCAGTTTCTAAGCAGTTTGTCCTGAGAGATATTGCTTTGGTTGCTAACCTTGGCAAGAACCTTCTCTCTATTTCGCAACTTCTTGATGAGGGATATGAGGTTCGCTATAAGAAGGGCTGTTTCGGGTTTTGGATGCTCAAGAAGATCTTGTTTGCCCTGTTTTCCCTTGTGGGAAGGTTTTTCATGTTGATTTCTTAAGCTCTCCCAATCCTTCTTGCTGTTTGGTGGCTAGTCCCTCCTCTGATTTGTGGAAGTGGCATAGGAGGCCAGGCCATTTAGGCTTTGATTTGCTTGCAAAGCTTAGGTCACTTGACTTCATCAGAGGATTGCCCAAGTTGTGGAGTGAGTGTGACCTTGTTTGCCATCCCTATCGCCACGGGAAGATGGTTGCTACTTTCCACACACCTGTCAATCAGGT
Organism: Paspalum vaginatum; assembly: GCA_030272315.1. Lineage (NCBI taxonomy): Eukaryota > Viridiplantae > Streptophyta > Magnoliopsida > Poales > Poaceae > Paspalum > Paspalum vaginatum. The sequence goes on along the minus strand of CM059019.1, from coordinate 10,783,210 downwards.
AATGATGGCTCACCCTGGAGAGTTGCTTCATATGGACATAGTCCTTCTCAGGTGAGGTCTGTTGGTGGGAAGTGGTACGTTTTAGTGATCGTGGACAATTTTTTTGCGCTATTCTTGGGTGCATTTCATGGAATCAAAGGATGAAGATTTTGAGATTGTTCATTTTGAGGTTGAGAAATGAATTCAATCATGCATGAGAGCTATATGCAGTGACAATGGCTCGAAGTTCAAGAATGATCGTTTAAAGCTTTTTGCCATAGCCAAGGCCTTGAACACCAGTTTTTGTCCCCATATGTCCCCAGTAGAACGGTGTGGTTGAGCACAAGAATCCAACCCTTGTTGAGATGGCTAGGACGATGCTCGATGAGCATAGGACTCCTAGAAAATTCTCGACCGAGGCGATTAACATCGCGTGCTACAAATTCGAACCTCGTAGTTCTGATGCAGTTTTCTTGGCTATGCCACCATTCTCGCACATACCGTGTTTGGCTCTTAGACTCCAATAGGATTGTTGAGACTTGTGACATTACCTTTGATGAAACTATGCCTTGCACAACCCCTGGCTTTGAGCTTGCAGGTGATGAGGAGATAGGTACTACCATCTTTGAGGAAGATGAGGAAGAAGATGGAGGTGTTTCTGGTGATAATGTGCCTGCTGCAGCTCCAGAACCTGCTGCTTAGCTTTGAGAGGATGAAGTGGAAGCTCCAGTACCTTCTCCTTTGACTACTAAGGATCAACCTCTACAAGACCACCAGTACATGCAGTAGGGCCCACTGAGGACGTAGGGGAGGTGATCACTGAGCGACAACTATCTCGGATGGTCCAGCAGGATCGGACTTTGAGGAACATCATTGGTGGCATGAATGAGCGAATGAAAAGATCCAGGTGGATTTGTCTAGTCTCACTGATTTGATTTGAGATATCTTACTTTTGCACTTGGGTGAGAACTCTGACCTAGCTGTGAATGACTAAAACCTTGTCATAAGCTTCTGATAGTCTTTCTAGGCCTTGGCTTGGCGTTGGTTGGTTAGAAGTGGCATGACAAGCAAATAACACTTGGCACATGTTTAGTATTTGCTTGAAACGAAAATGCTAAATCTGACATTGTAAGTCTCTGAATTGCTTATGGCTTGTTGGGTATAATGCGGTTAGGATTAGCACACCTTGTATGCATTGCTAGCATTTTGCTGTTCATGCCTATCTTGCTAGATGCTATTCTTGTTGGTGATGCTTTCTTTTAAAATAAACCTAAAAATCATGCTTTGCTCTTGACCTGTGTAGATAGGTTCTCTTGATCTTGTTGCATGCCTCGTTTCCCCCACATGCTATGTATGCTAGAACTTGTATCTTCTAGCTTTCCATTCCTTTTGTGCTCTTTGTTACACCTAGTTGCATTTACACAACATTTTTCTTGGTGGACTTGATGTGTGCATTGTCAACAAGGGGGGAGGTAACAACCACCTTGAATAAGGGGGAGAGTACCTTGAACAGGGGGAACAGTTGGGAGAGTGCATCATTCCAAGGGGAGAGCTGCATTGTGAGATGAGCTGAAATGCAGGGGGAGTTGGAGTTCTAGCCTGCTCTTTTGGCCAGCTATGTCAAGCCTCGCCTCTATCCGGAGGAGATGGTTCTTTGCTTCTAGCATGCTTTTGTTGATCAGCTGTGTTGAGCAGTTACGCTTATCTTTGGGGGCAGATCTTTTGGCTTTGCTCTTGTTCACTTCTAGCGCTCTCATTTCTGCCTTTCTTTGGCTTTTGGGTACTTGAGTGGATTTTCTTTGTTTCACTTTCTTCTTTTGTTCTTTGTTACGCTTTTCTTCCTTTGTCAATGATTTTAGGTGGTTGGTGAGGGTGTTGATATGGCTCTCGTCAAGGGGGACATTGAGGGACTCAAGTGCACCGAGTATGGTCTTTCGTCCTGGCTGTGATGAGTGCTTGTGAACATCGAAGACTTACTGAAGGACGAGCGAGCAACTCCTAAGCGTGACCTGGAAGAAAGTCCACCTAAGCATGACTTGGTGGCAAAACTTGAGTGCTACCTTGGCGTGACAAAATCCCTGCTGAGCAGACTGGCAGGTGGCTTGCGTTGTGGTCGAAGTTAGGTTCAGCCCATAAGAGTAACCTTGGGTAAGGAATGGTGTTGTGAGCCATAAAATCACTCTACAAATGAAGCTCATTAACGTTTCCTGGTTTGAGCATCAAAACCAGGGGCCAAAACCGTTTCCTAGTTCTAGCGACAAAACCATGGGCAGGTTACTGGTATCCTAGAAATCGGCATTACCCCCAAGGGATGAGCTACTAGACACATGGAAGGCATCAAGCGAAGGCAGAGAAACCAAAGATGCTGAGGACTCCATCATGGCCGTTCATCCGAGTTATTGCGATCCCTTCTAGTCCAAATGGGCTTTTAGTGTCAAAGTCTGTAATATAGGGGGTCAAGTGCAAAACTGCCTTTGGGCAATAGAGTTGTAGTATAAATAAGTGGTTGGCTGCCCAAAGCCACCTCTCTTGTGTAGTTGAGACTTGTTTAGGGCTAGGTTTTTAGTTATATTTTCGTCACCAAGCAAAGAGAAACAAGATTAGTGAGGTTTGAGAGATCTTGCCTCCAATTTTGGAGGCTAGGAAGTGGGTGGCGGCTTGGGTGATTGAATCCCCATCTTGTAATTTGAATTTGAGACACCTTTGGGCCATTAATGGATGGCTTTCGTGCCGCTCCTTGTGTGTGCTTATTTCTCCCTCTCTTGAGTGGCTTTTGGTTTCAATTCTTGGTATTTTGGTGTGTTTGTGCTTGGCTAAGTTCAAGATATTTCTTTTGCCTGTATTTTGGACTGCAAGGATGTGGTTTTGATTGTGGTTTTCTTGCCCAATGTTTTGATCCACGAGCAGCCCCTCTTATTTCGCTCTTGCCACTTGCACTTCACTTCAAGGAAAGTTAGATCCATGGAGAAATACTTGGGCTAAACCATTGATCTGATGGGGAAAGGTTCTCAATGGATTAGAGAAGGCCCCTACAAAATTTGGTGAAGTTTGGAGTCCATTTTGTCAAGTTTTGGATCGGTTCTTGTGGTTTTCCCGGCCTGCAATTTTTATCAGCGAGAACGTCCAGTGGTTCACCACAGGACCGTCCGGTGGTTCACCATAGGACCGTAAGGTGGGTTCTTCAAAACAAGCACTCTCAGCCTAGAACATCCAATGGTTTACCACAGGACCGTCCGGTGGTTCACCACAGGACAGTCTGGTGGTTCACCATAGGACCATCCAGTGGGTGCTTCAAAACAAGCACTCTCGGCCTAGAACGTCTAGTGAATCACCCCAGGACGGTTTGGTGGTTTCCGCCGGCTGTTTTAGGCTCGTTTCATGTCATTTTTTATCGGCGTTTGAGCGAGTGCTTTCAAGTGCTTTCGCGTCATTTTCCTCTGAGTGTCCTAGGGTTGGTAGCTTGCCTTAGCTATGCAACATTGCACAAAGGAAAAGAGAGGATTTTGGGGTTACAAGTTTTTAGGCGTCGACCTATTCACCCCCCTCTAGGTCGCTCTTTCGATCCTAAAAAATGACTTAGCTATAGCAAGATATACAATAGATCTAAATGAGCTCAGGCCATCCATGATCAAGCATTGTACAAGCTAGTACAAGCAAAAACTACTAGATCATACAAAAAGCACTCAAGTGCAAGTGTATACTACAAGTGTACATGATGCAATGTATGAGTATGATACAAAATACATATAGAAGCAAAAAGAAAGCCAAAACAAATGCAAAACAAAACCTAAAAGCTAACAAAGCTTTCCCTAAATAAAAGGGAAAGCACACTCCTATTTCTCCCCGCAAGTGGTTGAAATTGTCTAAGTATAGGGGTTTAGTTAGGATGTTAGCCACTTGGTTCTCACTCACTACATGCACTACATCAATGAGGCCTTTTCTCATAGCTTTGTCTCAGAAAGTGATATCTCACATCTATGTGTTTGGTTCTAGAAAGGAGCACTGGATTCTTAGCAACACTAATGGTGCTCGAACTATCACATAGAAGTGGAATCCTCACATAGGTTAGGCCATAATCTTTCAAAGATGCAAGCCTCCATAAGATCTCAGAGCAACAACTAGCAGCAGTTACATATTCTGCCTAACAAGTGGAATGGGCTATGCTAGATTGCTTGCGATAGGACCAAGAGACTAAAGAAGTACCAAGAACTGGCAGGTACCGGAAGTCAACTTATGATCCAACCGGCACCCAGCAAAGTCGGTATTAGAATAGCCAAGGAGTGAAAGAGAAGAATCCGCGGAGTACCACAAGCCATACTCCAGGGTGAACTTGACATACCTCAGGATCCACTTCATAATGGTCAGGTGTGATGCCCTTGGAGACACCTGAAAATGAGCGCACAGACCTACTGCAAACTGCATGTCCTGCCTCGTGGCCGTTAGGTACATCAGTGACCCAATCATCCCTCGATACACCTTCTCATCAACCTCCTCGCCATCTTCGTCCTTGTCCATCATGGTAGACGTGCTCATCAGAGTCATCTGTGGTGAAGTGTCCACCATCACAAACTTCTGAAGCAAGTCCCTTCTGTACTTGCTCTAGCGGACGAAAGTGTATTGGGGTGTCTGCCTGAACTGTGAGAGCCAATGGACCGGCTTCATTGCCTCTGGAGTGATGAGTGATTGTCAATGGAAGATAAGACCCAGAAGGACTTGGGCACAAGACCTCCGATGGACAGGAGGCCCTCCGATGGACTGAAGGTAGATGAAAGTCCTTCGAAGGATAGGAGGCATGTTCGGCGTCGGTCAAGCATGGGAGTTCGGTACACGGAGGAGTGGAACAGCAACGGCAAGTATAAGACCTACGAAGGACTGCAAGGCGACCCCGATGGACAGGGGATGCTGGGTGCCACCGCGGTGCTCCAACCTAAGTACATGGCGCAAAGATAGGTGAGGGCATTGGTGGATTCACTCAAATCCATCACTCTACCACCAAGTTACCAAGACTCGGCGAATGTGCTCAATTCTCGCTGAGATAGAGTAAAGTGGGCTGTTCTAGGCCTAGAAAGGAAACCCTAAAGTTTCTCGGTTTCGGACTTCAAAACCGGGGGTCGATCGGTAGATTTGGACTAGTGGCCATGTGGACGTCATCAGGGAGTTAGCGTGCAACCGAAGAAGATCAAGACTCCATCGCGGTCGTCCGTCCCCGAGAAAGTTGAGTGTTTTCTAGTTTGGCCCCTACGGGCTTTTCTGTAATATAGGGGTCTTAGTGTAAACTGAGTTAGTTATGCCTGGGCTATATATACCTAAGTGGCTAGTCATTTAGGTGACTCTCCCACCTCTAGAAACCCTAGGCTTAGATTTCCAACCAGCCAAGTGCTTAGGGAGCAAATCGGCTGCTAATCTAGGATTTAGAGTCCCCTAGAGCTAGTACTTTGCATTAGTGGGAGGATGAAGGGTGGTAGGCTATGAGGAAACATGTAAGAACTCATTTCCACTTCTAATACAAGGTTGATTCATCCCAAATTCTTGCTCAGGTGTGCAGCCATCTCCTTCCCCCTTCTCTAGTTTGGTTTTTTGATGAAACTCAAAGGCTTTTGGTGATTTGCATTGCACATGAGTTAATCATGTTCTTTTGGATGTTTTAGACTTCCTATGATGTGGAGATTATGACTTAGTTCATCTCAATCTCACAAGATTGCCATGAGCAAGGTGTTCTTGAATTTTCCCCTTTCTTGCCCAAAGATTGCCTTCTCACGAGATCTGAAATTCCCGCTGATCCCTTGGTGATTTTAAGTTAATCTCTTGGGAATAGATTTGGAATAGGGTCCAGATAGCCTGTGCAAAATCTCGTGATGATTGGACAAGATTTGGTTAGTTTTAGGGTGTGAAAACTCTTTTCCTGTGACTCCACCAGACTATCCGATAGGCCACCTGACTCTCCGGTCTCACCGGACAGTCCGGCACAGCCTACCGGACATTCCGGTGCACACTATCCTGCAGCTTCCACTGGACTATCCCGTGCCACCGGACAGTCCAGTCCCTGGCACCGGATAGTCCGATGATCCCAGGGAAGCTGCCCTGTTCTGTGTTTGTTTGGTTCTTTCGCCACTTTTTTGCATCAAAAGTGCTTTTTCCACTGTCTGACCATTCTCTTTACTTGTTGTATATCAGTAAGTCGCATTTCGATGCAGTGAGTGTCAAGTGGCGAACTTGTAGGTTTTCGATGCTTGGGGTGACTTGCGATCTCTGTGATCGTTAAGTTGCTAGCTCTTTTCGCTCCTGGTGCGTATCCGTTCCGTGGACGGCACCTTGCTCTTACTAGACTCGTATCTGTTCAGTGGACGCACTCGTAGCACCAGTTTTGGGGGTTGTGATTTTGAGTTTTCAAGTGCTCCTATTCACTCCCCCCCCTCTAGTCGCACGTCTCTGTCCTACAATCTGGAGCCCAAGGAAGAATTGAAGTATCTCCATTATGCTCATCTCGAACTCCTTCCTCATCTGTTCTAAAAACTTGCTTGCAAGTGCATGAGAAGAGCCACAAAAAATGATATCATCCACATATATCTAAACAATCAAAATGTCATTGCCATGTTTTCACAAAAATAGAGTCTTATCAACACTCCCCATCTCAAAACCCTAGGCAACTAGGAATTTCCTAACTCTCTCGTACCAAGATCGGGAAGCCTGCTTCAGGCCATACAAAGCCTTCTGCAACTTCAACACTCGGTTAGGATACTTGGGATGCACAAAGGCCAGAGTCTGCCTCACGTACACCTCTTCCTCTGTATACCCATTTAGGAATGCACTTTTGTCACACCCTAGTTTTCAGAAGACAAAACCAGAGCAAATCCATATGCGTGCTAGGATCTAATCTCACACATATAGAGACAATAAACAATGATATCACAGATACTGCTTCATTACATACCATTAAGAGAGATTTAAATAAGACATCAAGTCTTTAACATAGAGTAGCGGAAGCGATTCTATGACTTCAAGCCATCCATAGGGAAACCAACTGGGGGTCGCACGCCTAGAACTCCACGAACCTTCACTTGTACTTCTTCGGGCCTTCATCTTCTGAGCAGCGGTTGGAATTCCCCCCACCCAAAGGAATAAAAGTAAAGGAAGCAAGTGTGAGTACACCAACTCGTACTCAAAAAGTATAACAGGAACCATGAGGCGCTAATGTTGGCTGACTCGACTACATTTTCTTTTAGTTGGTCAAATTTTATTAATAGCTGTTTACTAAGATGAGTATATAAACCACTAGCCCAAAAGATATTGCTCAACAATATTGATACAAGATCCTACTTCCAAAACCATAACCAAGATCCACTAATCAAAAAGAGGTCTGAGTCACTCACGACCGTGAGCACGGCTGATATATCAGGTTAAAACACACTCTTGAGAGATTGTACACTTTACCCACCAGTCGTGATTCCCATATGCTAGAGGTGGCCAAACCCCTTTTTTATTCACTCCTTTGGTGAATCGACAGGGTTTCACTACTGGGCCTTTACAAAGACTCTCCAATAAGAAGCAACACACTACATGATTCATGGTTAGGGAGTGCACCTCCCCAAGGCGTGAGGACCTCATAAAGAATACACCACCCTTAGCGGTCAAGTAACACAAGTACCTACCCTACTGCCTCTTGTGGTCGACACGTTGCTCCAAACTAGAGAAATCTAAATAAGTAGCCAAAGGACGTCTCCAACCCACATGGTGTACTGAAGTCCCAGATGTTCACTTTAAGAATAGGTCCTCATGGAGAATAGACATAGCAAAAGCACATAGCACATTGCTCATGCCCCCCTAAACAAAGATTATAAAACAGACCTAGACCACTCAAGCACAGAGCACAGAGGGCCAGCTCAACAGGATAAGTTGCATAAAACCATTAATCATATTATTAAGAAAAAAGGACATGAGTTAGCACTGCACCAAGCATAACTTAACCAACATGCATCCCAGAAGGTAATATATCGGATAAAAGTAGCTAAGGGTATAGTCCTTATGGGCATACAAGATTAACACATGCATATGCAATGATTAAAAGGTTATTAGGTGTTGTTCATGTTATACTTGCCTTCCTTTAAAGAGTTGCTGCTCAGAGTCTTCTGGATGTTGATCCTAGTGTTGCACTTGGGATCGCACAAAGAAGATCAACGCCTACACGTTCATCGGGGCGCCGCACAAGCATACATGTCCACACATGCAAGCAAACAAGTACAAATAAGATAAAACAGTACACCATATATTAAAAACAGAAACAAAAAGGTTACTAAACTATTCTATGCAGTGCAGCAGACTCGTAAGCGCAAGAATCGCTCAAAATAGAATTAAAACGGAGAGGGGTTGCAGGGACTGGTTTGTTAAAACTTTTCAAAAATCGGGGTTTAAGACCTTAAAATAGGGGCTTGCCACTGTATTGTCACACTGCGGGTTAATTTTACAACAGCAGGTTCCTTTGGGGAAAAGAGCGCTGGCAGCGAACAGCTGGGTGCGACTTGGCGGGCTTTGATTGGCTGCAAGCGATGGCATGCCAGGGCTGCAGAGTTGCAGCGGCAAACAATCGTGGAGGATCTACTGCGACTGGATCTAGATCGGCTGCGGAGCACCTAACGGAGAACAGCGGGGCTGGTCACACGGGCATCGACACGTGACGCTGGAGGAGAAATGAAGCGGGCTCGCTCTGGTCTATTGGAGCCAGAGGTGGGGCACCGTAAGCGAGCGGTTCCGGCTTAGGGTGCACCGTGCTTGCCATCTCAAGGCAGGGGAGGCGGGGCCCGCAGCATTATGGGTTGGGCAGTGCGGCGCTCTGAAGTCTGCGCATCGGGTGGCAAGAGCGGGAGATGGGGGCCCGGCGGCATGGGGCCCAAGCGGGTCCACGCGTGTGGTGGGAGCGCATCGGACACAGGAAACAAGGTAGTCGAAGTTGAAGAAGAACGGGATGAGGGCTCACCAGAGTTAAAAGAAAACTTAGATCTATGGAGAACGCAAGGTCTCCTCTAAAATCCAAGACGACCACGGAGAAGGGCTCGATGAGACAAACATCGTGATACCCTCAGATTTCTCCGGAGATGCTTCATCATGGAGTAATTGCTCGCCACAGAGTTCACCGTAGTTAGAGCAACTTTGATCTTCTTTTCATGATCTAGAGAGTTAGGGTTCCGGTATTGAAAAACGGAGACCGGTTCTGAAAATAGGGCGACCAGAGGATCAAGATGAGTATATATATTCATAGGTTTGGGCCGGGATGGATTTGGACTATTTTCGGAATATTGAATTTCGGCTTTAAAATAATTCTAGAAAACCTGAAATTAGTATTCGTGACACGAAAAATACTCTGATGGCTCCTAAAATTTTAGGAAAAATCCTAAAAATGTTTTGGCACCTGGTGAACTCAATTAAAATATTTAGAGCTCATGAAAAGATTGGAAAGAGCCACCAATAAATGGAATTTGCTCTAAGAAAAAATGGGAAAAACTTCCAAATAAATCTAGAAAATTCCTTGAAACAACTTGGCGATAACTAAACACATCTAGAAATGGTTTCCATACTCAAAAACCACTATGCATACCAGCATGAATGCATCAACTAAGTTATTCCCTATATTTCATTTTAGTTAAGTAGTTGGAGAAATTCAATAAAATGTTGTTTCATGCACGCTAAATCACAAAAACCCTTAATAAATTGCATTTGAGTTGTCAAAATTTTACATAGTAAAAATCAGGGTGTCACAACTCTTCACATCCATTTGGAACAGCTTGAACCCTTTCAAAGCTGCCAAACTACACGAATGCAAATGGCTTATAATCTGGCTACAAGGGCAAAGGTCTCTTCGTAATCTATCCCCTCTTTCCGCCAAAATCCCCGAGCTACAAGCCGAGCCTTGTTTCTCACCACTACCTCATCCTCTCCTTGCTTGTTTTTTAACACCCACTTGGTGCTTATGGGATTGCATTGTGGTGGAGACTCAACTAAAACCTCAAACTTGGTTTCTCTCCAAAATTTCAAGTTCCTCATGCATAGCATTGACCCAGTTTGGATCAGATAGTGCGTATCCAACATCCTGGGGCTCAAAAGAAGAAACAAATGCAGAATGTGCAAAGAAAGCAAGAGAAGTAGATCTAGATCTTGTAACTCTCTCATGTAGTCCATTGATGATGTTCCTCGAAGGATGCTCCCGCTGGACCATCTGAGAGGGCTGTGGCTCAGGGGTCACCTCCCCTGCATCCTTAACAGGCCCTGCTACATGTATTGGTGGATCTTGTGCAGGTAGCTCCCAAGTAGTCGAAGGAAAAGGTACTGGAGCTCCCACTTCATCCTATGAAAGTGAAGCAGCAAGCGATGGAACTGCAGCACGCGCATTATCACCAGAAACACCTCCATCTTCTTCCTGATCTTCCTCAAAGAAGTGTGTATTGTAGCCTCTCCATCATCCTCTGAAAGTGAAGCAGCAGGTTCTGAAGCTGCAGCAGGTGCAGTATCACCAGTAACACCTGCATCTTCTTCTTCATCCTCAAATATGGTAGTACCTATCTCCTCATCACTTGCAAGTTCAAAGCCAAGGGTTGTGCAAGGTGTACTTTCATCAAATGTAACTTCAGAAGTCTTAACAATCCTATCGGGGTCCAGTTGCCAAACGTGGTATGCATGCGAATGCGTGGCATAACAAAGAAAAACTTCATCAGAACTGCGAGGTTCGAATTTGTCCAGGTTCCCCTACTTGAGCACAAAACACATATAGCCGTACACCCATAGGTGGCTGACTTTAGGCTGCCACCCAAACCGCAACTCATACGAGGTCTTATGAAGAAGAGCTCTGAGAAAAATGTGGTTGAAGACGATGGGGGCTAGATATCCCCTGGGCCTCATGGTGTGGATTCGATACATGGGCCGTTAGAGGGCCCAAGGAGGCCGAACGGCTGACTTCGTGGGCCGACCAGCTGACTTAGGCCCTAGGATGGCGAGAAGAACTTGGCAGTTAAGATAAGGAAGCTATAATTTAGTTCCAAAAAGGGCAAATATGCGCATGACTAGGAAGCAGACTCTAGAGGATGTGGGATTCGCAGATAGGAAGGAAATCGACTTGTAACCCTAGGACCCGTAAGCCTATATAAGGCGGGTTAGGGACCCCTACGTTTTAGATGGAACACCCTATCTTTAGCCAGCTAAGCCCTCATTGTAACCTTGAGAACTTGAAGCAATACAAGTCGCTGCAAATAGGATTTAGTGTTTTATGCTTTTCAGTGGCCTGAACCTGTATATATCTCACTCTTTGTCGCATCTCATGCCAACCATTGAGCTACAGCTAATCTTGCTGTCCACAAAATTCACCTTGTGATACATCCCGTGCTGCACTACCGGTACCAAACACCAACAGTTGGCACACCAGGTAGAGGGAGGTGACATCGACATCACCGTTAGCTCCATGGCAGTCATCTTCACCAATGCTGTTAAGTTCGCTCCCGGTGAGATGTTCCACTTTGGATCCATCTTGTCGATCGCCAACAAGAACGGTGACCTGCAATGCATCAATTGTGCAATGGAGGAGGCGTGGGGTTAGAAGGCTACCACACCAACTTACAAGAATCCTTCGTCCATGCCCGCGGCAAGATCTGCCTCCCCCGCGCCTAAACTTCAGTCGGCCAGCACATCAACACATGTTGTGCTGACATGTCCTCAAGTTTCGGCACTCCGACCAACCACTAGGTTCACCCCAGTTCCATCTGTTTCATCACGAGGTGGGCCATCGAAGAGTGTTTTGGGCGGATCTAGCTCGGGCCTGCGATGGTCCGCCACGACATCGGCTCGATGTGGATCTATATCGACTCCTCTGCCCCAGTCGGCTACTATGATGTCTCTAACTCGGTGCACCCCACTCCCTACCTCCTGACCCAGACTAGGACTTAGGTAAGTCGAGGGAGAGGGAGACATCATTCGGGGGCTCGTCCGCTATGAAGGGCCCACTAGGATCACTACAATGCATGTCCATAGGACCCTCAAGTTCGGCGCTCGTGACTGCTCCAGGTCGGGTGGCCCCGCCTCCATCCCCTACTGGGGATTGGGCACACCCCGACTCAAGCTGTGAAGAAACGCCATAGGAATAGGAGTTTTGCTGACAAAGAAACGCTCGGCGAGGAAAACGCCGTGACGCCTAGGAGCGCATGTGCCAGGAAGCACAAGTCGCACGCAATCGCGAGGCCGCATGCGATCGTGAGCGTGAGAATGCCTGGCGCAATCGCGTGGCACATCGCAGTCCGCTACTCACGGGGCACCACTTGCTGCCGGAGTTCATCGGAGCCATGAAAACTATGAGTCAAGCTGGAGATATACTAGCCCAGATTGCGGAGACCCTCCCCAACTCTCTGGATAGGGAAATCTATCGGCAGATCCTTACTCAACCGGCGAACCACCTCCTGCCCATGGCCCCTGAAGCCCATGCTGCTGGCGACACACACCACGACATCAACAATCGGTGTGACACGCGGCGTAACATCGAAGAATCACATGCACGATGACACAATGAAGAGCTAAGGGGCTAGGCTGAGTATGATCAGAATCATGGAGCCCCTCAGTAAGATGCTGGTGCTTGGGCCTATTGAGCTGCGGCTTCTGTGGACAGTCCCGTGGCTCATCGCCTGGTCCATGAATGACTAGGGAGTCTCCACACCCGGTCACCCTAGAAATGCTCAGGGTGGTGGCCCGAGCACACTGTCCTTTCGAGGTGTGTTTGGCATCCCCGCCTTCACCAGCCGGCTTCGCGCGGTCTTGTGGCCACTAAACATTATGGTCTCCAACGTTGACAAATATGACCCCAAGCAAGACCCAAGCGGCTGCTGGCTATATACTCCACTGCAGCTGGCACCGCGGGAGCAAGTGAAGATGTGATGACAGCCTACCTTCTAATCGTGCTGGGGTAGGACGCACTCCCATGGCTCCGCCACTTCCCAACGACTGCATCGACAACTGGAATGACTTCTATGATAGATTCGTTGCCAAATTTCAGACCCTCTCTGACAAGCCAGCACAGCCTTGGGACCTCAAGTCCATCAAGCGAAAGGACGGTGAGTTTCTCTGATCCTACCTAAGGTGGTTCCAGTCGATGTAGAATTGCATCCCTGACATCACCGAGTCGGCGGTGATAGAAGATTTCTACCGTGGCTCTCACGATGAAATGTTCATGAGAAGCATCCTCCATAAACCCCCGACTACCTTCGAGCAGCTCTTCCGTGAGGCCGACCAATGCATAACCACAGATGAGTGAGCTCGGGACAAGGTCGACCGATACCGAGAAAATCGGGGCAAGGACAAGCTGGAGAAGCATGAGGATCACCCATGGTAGGAGCGTCGTTAGGACAACAGGCCTTGGGAGAAGGAGGTCCATGCCATGGGACCACCACCTAGGTGCCCCCATGGCAACCCAGGCACCTACAACATGCGCTCGCTGGATGACATCCTCATTGGGCCATGCCCTATGAACCACACCTTGCATCAATGCCGGGACTTCAAGAACTTGATCAACCAAGGGAGACCCTTCCAACAAGTGCCTCCACTACTACCTTCGCGGTGAGACCGGGGCGCTCCACCATAGTAGAACGGGGGCAACAACCCTAGTTTCCCTAATGTAAACAAGGAGGTTAATGTCATCTTTGGTGGAAGGCTCCTAGGAGAGCAAAAGGTGGTAGAAGCTGTCTGATCATTAAGTCATGGCGGTTACGACAGAGCCCCCAGAGCCGTAAAGATGGTCAGAGACTCCCATCTGCTTCAGTCGGGTAGATCAGTGGCTCAACTTTGACCATCCAGGCTAGTACCCATTGCTCGTGAGCCCGATAGTCTGCGATAGCTGAGTCAAGAAGGTGCTTATCGACGATAGAAGCAGCATCAATGTGACATTCCCAAAGACCCTGCTGGCCCTAGGGATCGCCCTCAGCGATCTCTAGGAATCAGACAGCCCTTTCTTTGGGATCATGCCAAGTGATGGAGGGAATGCGCCAGGGCACATATACCTACCAGTCACCTTGGGCACACCGCAGAATTTCCACACCGAGCTTCTTTGCTTCGAGGTAGTGAGCTTCAACTGTGCCTACAACGCTATCATTGGGCGACCTCGGCCTCCCTAACGCGTATAAGAGCGCTGTCATCAGCACCACCCTTCCTTCCAAATAGGAAGACATGCTCGTCTGGTTCCTGCAGGACAACTGGAATATGTTTGCATGCAAGCCTGCCGATATGCCCGGGGTCCCAAGGGAGCTGGCCGAGCACAAACTCAAGGTCTACCCCAGCGCGATTCCAGTCAAGCAGAAGCTGCGCCGATTCACTTCCGACAAAAGAGAGGCGATTCATGCAAAGCTTATTAGAGAAGTCATGCATCCCAAGTAGCTTGCAAACCCTGTACTAGTACTCAAAAAGAATAAAATAAACTGGCACATGTGTGTTGATTATACCGATCTCAACAAACACTGCCTGAAGGATCCCTACGGGCTACCTAGGATAGATCAAGTTGTAGACTCCACCGTAGGATGCTCCTTTCTGTGTTTCCTAGATTATTACTTGAGGTATCATCTGATCAGCCCGGTAGAGGAAGATTAGGAAAAGACAGCATTCAGCACGCCCTTTGGGGCGTTCTGCTACACTTCTATGTAAATCTGGGGTCACAGCCGAGAAGTTACTCGGTTTCATCATCAGCAATAGAGAGATCAAGGTAAATCCTGAGAAGATTGAGGCTATCCTCTAGATGGAGCTTCCTAAGTCACAGAAGAAGGTTCAGAAGCTAACAGGGCATATGGCGGTCTTAAGCCGATTCATCTCACGGCTGGGCGAAAGGGGCATGCCATTCTTCAAGTTTCTTAAAAAGGTGGACAGATTCTAGTGGACACCAGAAGCACAGGAGGCATTGGATGCCCTCAAGAAGTTCCTGACGACGACCCCAGTGCTCAGGTCTCCAAACCGAGCCACTGCGGATCAGCCGGCTAAAGACTTGCTTCTCTACATCTCCATTACGACTCACGTGGTCAGAACCGCATTGGTGGTCGAGAGGCTAGAGGAAGGAGACATGCCCCAGGCTCAACATCCGGTCTACTCCATCAGCAAAGTCCTCATCCTGTCCAAGATAAGGTACCCCCAAGTTCAAAAGTTACTCTATGCGGTCCTCATCACTGCTAGCAAATTACTTCATTACTTCGAAGAGCACAAAGTGGTAGTGGTCACAGAGTTTCCATTCGGTGACATACTCTGCAATAGAGAAGATACAGGGAGGATAGCTGTAACACCCTAAATTCCGTTTTCAGAATTTTAAAATAATTAAAATGTTTTCCTCAACTTATTAAAGATTTTTCCTGTTTAGAATGAGCATTCAACTGACATTACAAAATAAAGTTAAAGAAAATAAAATAAATTTAGGACAACATGTTGTTGCATTCATGCCATTGCGTTAGTTTTATGTTGAGTAGTTGACTAAGGATTCAAATTCAAATTTTATTTGAATTTACAGTGTGTTTCAACTTTACAAATAAAAGAGTTTTGAAAAGTCTTCGAAAGAAAGGTTGGAAAGCCCCTCCTATCTTCACCTACGCTTTTGGCCAAACTCCTTCCCCTCTCTCTTGGCCTACAACCACCTCCTCTCTCCCTCCTCACTTTCGGTCCAGCACAACAGCTAACCGAAGTTGGAATCGACCCACCTTTCCTCATTCTCCTCTGCCTTTTCCGTGTATTTTTTATCGTGTGGTCCATCCCTACTCGTTTCATTGTCATGCAGTCCTACTTGTCAAGCTTCTCTTCCCCCTCACCATCAATCCTGCCGACCATCTCATCACTACATGCTAGGATGGCATGTTGTGAGTGTGAAAACCCTTCCAAATATCTTTTGTTCATCGTCAAGTTGTTTCTGGGAATTTTTCGGATTTATCTGGAAGCTTTTCCCTTTTTCTTAGAGCAAATTCCATTTATTGGAGGCTCTTCTGAATCTTTTCAAGTGCTCTAAATAACTTATTTGAGTTAATTGGGTGCCAAAACATTTCTATGAATTTTTCTAGAATTTTTGGAGCAATTGAAGTATTTTTCGGAGCACGAATCCTAATTTCAGACTTTCTGGAATTATTTTAAAGCCTAAAATTAAATATTTCAACAATTAGTCCAAATCCAAAACGGTCCAAACCTGAGCATATATATATTCGTCAGAATCCTGTCGTCGTCCTCTTTCCATGTCCTGTATCCGTTTTTCAATCCCGAAACTCTAGCTTCCTACATCTAAAAGAGAAGTTTTGAGATTGCTCCAACTACGACGAACTTCCAACGAGCAATTACTTCACGACCAAGCATCTCCAACAAAATCCGAGGACATCACCATGTGCGGCTCGTCGAGATCTTCGCCGTGGTGGTCTTGGATTTTTTAGGGGATTCTCTGTTCTCCGTGGATCTAAGTTTTTCTAAAGCTCTAGTGAGCCGTTTTTCCTTTCTTCTTCGTCTGCGGCAACCTCGTTTCTCATGCCTCCTTATTTTCCCGCTTATGGCAGCACTTAGGGCTCTAAGGCTAACTCCAATGGGGTGCCTCAAATGGTTCCTCAAAACAATGTTTTGCACTGTTTGACATAAATACTGCACTATAGACAGAGATGATGGTAGTTGAAATAGTGACAGGGAATGGTATTTGAGGAGTCTCATTGGAGACAGCCTAACCTCCACATGGCCCCACTGCCGTACGGCGCCTCCCCGAGCCACACCTGCGCCCTCCTGCCTAGGCCACACACCTCAAAACGCTGAGCCGGCCCGGCCTCCCGCTCTTGCACGCAGAAACGACGAGCAAGCGCCCCAGCTCCAACTCCACATGCGTCCACGTGTCCGTGTCAGGTTCACCACTACTGCCGTTCCACGTTCGCAGTGCCACACTGGATCCAAAACCCACCACACTGGATCCTCGGGAACTTATGTGGCCGCCTCTCCGTAGTCCGCCGCATTACACCCGAACCAACCAATCAGAAAGAGCCATGTCGCCTCTGCTACCACCGTTTTGAATGAAGGGCCTGCAGTTTCTAAAAATCAGTGCCCAGTCTGATCCTGTAGAGCATACCTCTATTTTTTTAAGTTTTAAACCTCGGATTTTGAAAAGTATTTACAAACCAGCCCGTGCAACCTTCAAAACACCATATCTTCTTCGTTTTAATTCTGTTTTCGCCGATTCTTGCTCTCATGTGATCGTGGCAATGCGTAGAATAATTTTAAGCATGTTTCATGCTCTACTTTTATGTAATGGTGTACTGTTTCTTATCTTGTGCCCTTGTTTTTATGCATGTGTGTATCTGGATGCTTGTGTGGTGCGATGTTCGTTGTGTAGACGTTGATCCTCCTGTTGAGTTTGAAGAACAACCTCCTGAAGCCTCTGAGAAGAAGCAATGAAACTTTGAAGAAGACAAGTATAACATAAACAACAACCAATAACTCCTTTTAATCACTCCATGTGCATTTAGTTTTGGAATGCCTATAAGGATATTACCTAGCTACATTTGTCCTGATATTTACCTTTTGGGATTGCATATGGGTATGTTGTGCTAGGTGTTGCATGAACACATGTCCTTTTGTTAATTTAATCTTGACTAATGGTTCTATGCAATTTAATTATTTGGCTTGACCATTAAGCGGTTCACGTCCATTTTAATAATAGCAACATGGTTTAGGGAGCCTAAGCAATGTGCTCGTGTGCTTTTGCGGGTTTCTCTACTAAGGACTGGTTCACAAAGCGACTACCTGGGACAACAATGCTACCATAAGGCTAGAATGGGACGGCCTTAGCTCAGTAATTAGGTTGTTTTGGTATGGGGTAACTTACCTGCGGGGCAAGAGAGGGAGTAAGCTTCTGTGGTCCCAGTGCTACCTCAGGTTGAGTGTGCTTTACGTGATGTATGTGCTTCTCTCTTTAGAGGTGGGCCCCACCGTTGTGGCGCTTGATTCCTTGTGGTTACTTCTTACAAACGCAATCTTTGGAAAGGCTTAGCGTAGCTCACAACTTGTGGGTAAAGATGTAGAACTTCTCGAGAGTGTAAAACTGACATGTCAGTCGTGCTCAGGGTAATGAGCGGCCCAGACCCTTCCTAGTGATTAGGGGTTACCTTGGTTTTGGGTTTTGGTGTTGGCTATATCTGGTTAATGATGATTAATTCTTTATGAAATATCTCTGTGTTAATGGTTTCTTTAATCAAGAATACTAATCAGGCTTTAATAAAGTTTGTTCAATTAAAAGCTCATGCAGTCGTCTCAGCCAACCTTGTGTTATGCTTGTTGAGTACGAGTCGCTGTACTCACGTTTGCTTCTTTATATTTATTCCTTGTTGGGGTAAAAATTCCAACCGCTGCTCAGAAAGACGAAGGCTTGAAGGAAGTACAAATGAAGGTTCATGAAGTTCTAGGCGAGCGACCCCCAGTTGGTTTCCCTATGGACGGCTTGAAGATATAGTTACGCTTCCGCTACTCTGTGTTAAAGACTTGACGTCTTAATGTATATGTTGTTTAACGGTATGCAATAAAGCATGTTCTGTGATATCACTGTTTATTGTCTCTGTATTTGTGAGATTTGATTCTGGCACACATATAGATTTGCTCTAGTTTGTCTTTTGAAAACTGGGTGTGAAAAAGTGGTACCAGAGCCGTGCTGACTGTAGGACGCAAGCCTAGATAGCCATGGTCGTTATTAAGGTTATATTTCTCTAAGTATTTTGGAAAACTTTCAGCTTTATGACCTTTTCCGTGCCTCTTCATGCTCCAAACTCATCTACTTCTGTCTATTGTGAAAACAATCACCCTCTCCTATCTTCGTTTAAAAAAACTTAAGTCATTGGCCAATACGATATACAAGGCAAGTGAAGATGTTCGTGAAGTTCAAGCTCAACATCTCATCGCAACTGAAGAATGCCAAATGTGAAGTAGAAGAGCTCATGGCATGAAGTGTCTTCCCCAACTTTCAAGTTTGCAAGAACGTATACCCACTCGGTAGCTTTAGTGCTTGGAGTTATATAAGTTTCACCTAAGCCTTATATATTGCTAGAAAAATGATATTAAGGTTTGAGTGCTAGTGTGTGCATAAGGACCCAATCATGTTAGTGCGCTCCAGATTTGTATGCTTGTTATTGTGCTACATGTGTGATTTGGTTCTTTGTAATGCTTGTTGATTCCTCGTTGACCTTTCTGGTCTACAATGGCATCGGTAGATATGTGGGTTTCCTCTATCTATATCCTTGCTTTGTTCTCACCTTTGTCCCTTCCTTTTATTCAACATCTCGATGGTATGATGAAGCACCCAAGGAGAATGCATGAGACAAATAGGGACAAGTCAACATTCTAATCTCATCTTCTTTCTTCATGTCAAGTGTGAAGAGTTACTATACAAGACCGACACTAGTCTGTTAAGGGGGTAGATCCCAATTACTGGCAAGAATCAATGAATGGTAGGGGAATAAGAAATAAGATGGACCATGGTTGCAAAAAAAAGAATAAAGGTTGGAATAATAGAAACCACATCAGATGCGAAGGACGTTAGAAGCTTCCTTGGTATGGAAAAGATCAAGAAGCAAGCAAAAGAGTTGAAGCACCTTACCCTTATCCTCTCTGCTAGCCAACCCGAATCTAGGGAAGATTCCTGTTAACGGGGGTAGAGTTGTAACACCTTAAATTCCATTTTAAGAATTTTAAAGTAATTAAAATGGTTTTCTCAACTTATTAAGGATTTTCCTATTTAGAATGAGCATTCAACTAACTTTACAACAATAAAGTTAACGCAAATAAAATAAATTTAGGACAACATGTTGTTGCATTCATGCTGTTGCATTGATTTTATGTTGAGTGGTTGCTTAAGGATTCAAATTCAAATTTTATTTGAATTTATACCGTGTTTAAACTTTACAAATAAAAGAGTTTTGAAAAGTCTTCGAAAGAAGGGCCGAAAACCCCCTCCTATCTTCACCTGCGCTTTTGGCCAAACTCTTTCCCCTCTGTCTTTGCCTGCAACCACCTCCTCTCTCCCTCCTCACTTTCGGTCTAGCACATCAGCTAACCGAAGTTGGAATCAACCCACCTTTCCTCATTCTCCTCTGCCTTTTCCCTGTATTTTTTATTGTGTGGTCCATGCCTACTCGTTTCTTTGTCATGCAATCCCACTTCTCAAGCTTCTCTTCCTCCTCGCCATCAATCCTGCGGACCATCTCATCACTACATGCTAGGATGGCATGTTGTGAGTGTGAAAACCCTTCCAAATATCTTTGTTCATCGTCAAGTTGTTTTTGGGAATTTTTCGGATTTATCTGGAAGCTTTTCCTTTTTCCTAGAGCAAATTCCATTTACTGGAGGCTCTTATGAATCTTTTCATGAGCTTTAAATAACGTATTTGAGTTAATTCAGTGCCAAAACATTTCTATGAATGCTTCTAGAATTTTTAGAGCAATCGAAGTATTTTTCGGAGCACGAATACTAATTTCATTTCAGACTTTCTGCAATTTATTTTAAAGCCTGAAATTAAATATTTCGAAAATTAGTCCAAATCCAGCACGGTCCAAACCCGTGCATATATATATTCGTCAGAATCCTCTCATCATCCTCTTTTCTTATCCGGTATCCGTTTTTCGATCCAGAAACACTAGCTCCCTACGTCTAAAAGAGAAGTTTTGAGATGGGTCCAACTATGACGAACTTCCAGCGAGCAATTACTCTGCGACCAAGCATTTCTGGAAAAATCAGAAGACATCACTTTGTGCTGCTAGTTGAGATCTTCGCCGAGGTGGTCTTGGATTTTTTAGGGGATTGTCCGTTCTCTGTGGATCTAAGTTTTTCTAAAGCTCCAGTGAGCCGTTTTTCCTTTCTTCTTCGTGTGCGGCGACCTCGTTTCTCATGCCCTCTTCTTTTCCCACTCGTTTCCCACCCGTGGTAGCTCCTGGGGCTCCACCTCCACATGGCCCTGCTCCCGTACGGCGCCTCAACGCGTCGAGCTGGCCCGGCAGCCCGCTCCTGCACGTGGAAATAGTGAGCAAGCGCCCCAGCTCCAACTCCACCCACCTCCACGTGTCGGTGTCAGGTTCGCCATCACCGCCGTTCTGCGTTCGCAGTGCCGCACTGGATCCAGATCCTACCACACCAGATCCTGGGGATTTTCTATGGCCACCTCTCCGTAGCCCGTCACGTGCCACCAAAACCAACCAATCAGAAAGAGCCACGTCACCTCTGTCGCTGCCATTTTGCTTGAAGGCCCCTGCAGTTTCTAAAAATCAACCCGCAGTTTGATCCTGTAGAGCAGACCTCTGTTTGACTCAACCCGCAAGTATTTAAAAACCAGCCCCTACAACCTTCAAAACCTCATATCTTCTCTACTTTAAATCCTTTTTTGATGATTCTTGCGCTCATGTCATCATGGCAATGCGTAGAATAATTTTAAGCAAGTTTTATGCTCTATTTTTATGTAATGGTATACTGTTACTTATCTTTTGCCCTTGTTTGCATACATGTGTGTATTTGGATGCTTGTGTCTTGCGATGTTCGTTGCGTAGACATTGATCTGCCTGTTGTGTTCTAAGAACAACTTCCCAAAGCCTCTGAGCAGCAGCAAGGAAACTTTGAAGAAGGCAAGTATAAGATAAACAACAACCAATAACTCTTTTTAAGCACTTCATGTGCATTTAATTTCGAAATGCCTATAAGGATATTACCTAGCAACATTTGTCCTGATATTTACCTTTTGGGATTGCATATGGGTATGTTGTGCTAGGTGCTGCGTGAGCACATGTCCTTTTCTTAATTTAATCTTGACTAATGGTTCTATGCAATTTAATTATTGGGCTTGAGCATTAAGCGATTCATGTCCATTTTAATAATCTGTTTTTAGGAACATGGTTTAGGGAGCCTAAGCAATGTGCTCGTGTCATCCTAAGCCCACTTCTCTGCAAAATACCCAGCCTAAGAACCAGAGCCAACCTAAGGGAGCTCCACCTAAGAGGTACATGTGTGACTACTGCCATAAGGAGGGTCACTTGGTGGAGTTTTGAAGCCAAAGGTTGAGGGCTGAGCGTAGAGAGATGGAGTAGAAGAACCAGGACAAGTTCTATCTGAGGGATAGGCCTAAGGTTGCACCTCAGTGTGGGGATAGGCGAGACCGCTGGCCACATCATGTAGGTGCAGGTAGAGGAGACAGTTTTCCTCGCGGTGCTCCAGGTGGTGGATGCTTTGCCAGCAGGGCACTGGATCATGAGCAATACGATTTTGGTCCTCCTTGTTGAGGTTTTGAGAGCTACGACGGACCACGCTTTGCTAGATGTGGTGACCAAAAGTCTCAGTTTGCACGGGACAGGTGTTTTGGGATGTTTGATTGTAACTTTGCTAAACCTTCTTTTGAGCAAATGCCTCGACACTGGTTTCTTTTCAGACTAACCCCAGTGTCAGACCATATGTTCACCCCATGAACCACTACTGATGCAAGACAGAGGCTTGGAGGACATATGGCTCATGGATTCTGGTTGTTCGCACCACATGACCCATAATCACAGATGGTTCTCCAGTCTTACCCTAGTTTGCTCCAGCGAGCACATCATTTTTTGGGATAAAGGTATAGGTAAGCTGAAAGTGTTGGCGTTATTCCTGTTCTGTGAATTTTGTTCTGAGGGATGTTGCCTTGGTTGCTAACCTTGGTTACAACCTTCTCCCTGTTTCACAACTTCTCATTGAAGACTATGAGGTTCGTTTCAAGAAAGGTTGTTCGCGAGTTTTGGATGCTCGAGAAGATCTTATTTGCTTTATTTTGCCTTTTGGGATGGTTTTTCATGTTGATTTCTCGAGCTTCCCCGGTCCTTCTCGCTGTTTGGTGGCTAGTCCCTCCTCTGATTTGCGGAAGTGGCATAGGAGGCTAGGCCATTTGAGTTTTGATTTGCTTGCAAAGCTTAGCTCACTTGACCTGATCTGAGGATTGCCCAAGTTGAAGAGTGAGCATGACCTTGTGTGCCACCCTTGTCGCCATGGGAAGATGGTTGCTGCTTCCAACACACCTGTGAATTAGGTGATGATGGCTCACCCCAGAGAGCTTCTTCATACGGATACAGTTGGTCCTGCTCTGGTGAGGTCTATTGGGGGGTAGTGGTACATTTTAGTGATTGTGGACAATTTTTCTCTCTAGTCTTGGGTGCATTTCATGGAATCAAAGGATGAGGCTTTTGAGTTTGCTCATGACTTAGTTTTGAGGTTGAGAAACGAATCCAGTCATTCCATGAGAGCTATACGTAGTGACAATGGCTCAGAATTCAAGAATAATCATTTCAAACCCTTTTGCCATAGCCAAGGTCTTGAACACTAGTTTTCGTCCCCGTATGTCCCCCAGTAGAACGGTGTAGTTGAGCGCAAGAATCAAACCCTTGTTGAGATGGCTAGGATGATGCTCGATGAGCATAAGACTCCTAGAAAATTTTGGGCCGAGGCGATTAACACCGCGTGCTACGTTTCCAACCGCATTTTTCTCCGAGCTCATCTTCATAAGACATCGTATGAGTTGTGGTTTAGGTGGTAGCCAAAAGTGAGCCACCTACGGGTGTTCGGCTGTAAGGTGCTTTGTGCTCAATCAGGGGAACTTGGACAAATTCGAACCCCACAGTTCTGATGGAGTTTTTCTTGGCTATGCCATGCATTCGCCTGCATACTGCGTTTGGCTCTTGGACTCCAATAGTATTGTTGAGACTTGTGAAGTTACCTTTGATGAAACTATGCCTTGCATAACCCGTGGCTTTGAGCTTGCAGGTGATGCTGAGTAAGGTACTGCCATCTTTAAAGAAGATGAGGAAAAAGATGAAGCTGTTTCTGGTGGTACTACGCCTGCTGCAGCTCCAGAACCTGCTGCTTCACTTTTGGAGGATGAGGAGGGAGCTCCAGTACCTTCTCCTTCGACAACTTGGGAGCTACCTCCACAAGATCCACCAATGCATGCAGTAGGGCCCGCTGAGGACGCAGGGGAGGTGACCTCTGAGCCATAGCCATCTCGAATGGTCTAGCACGATCACTGTTCGATGAAGATCATTTGTGGCCTGAATGAGGAAGTGACAAGATCTAGGTCCACTTCTCTTGCTGTATTTGGACACTTTGCTTTTCTTGCTTCTTTCTACCCCCATGATGTTGGACACGCTATGTCTGATCCGAATTGGATCAATGCCATGTATGAGGAGCTAGAAAATTTTGAGCGGAACCGACTTTGGGTTTTAGGCGAGCTTCGACCACAATGCAATCCTATAGGTACCAAGTGGGTGTTTAAGAAAAAACACTGAGAGGATGGAGTTGTGGTGAGAAACAAGGCTATGCTAGTTGCTCAGGGTTTTTGCGAGAAAGAGGGGATCGAATTTGAAGACTTTTGCCCCTGTAGCCAAATTAGAAGCCATTCACATTGCCTTAGCTTTGGCAACTTCAAAAGGGTTCAAGTTGTTCCAAATGGATGTGAAGAGTGCATTCCTGAATGGGTGTATAGAGGAAGAAGTCTATGTGAGGCAACCCCCCGGCTTTGAGCATCCCAAGTATCCTAACTGAGTGTTCAAGTTGCAGAAGGCTTTGTATGGCCTGAAGCAAGCTCCCTGGGCTTGGTATGAGAGACTTAGGAAATTCCAAGTTGCCCAAAGTTTTGAGATGGGAAGTGTGGACAAGATTCTATTTTTACAAAAGCATGGTAATGATCATTTGATCGTACAGATATATGTTGATGACATCATCTTTGGTGGCTCTTCTCATGCACTTGTGAGCAAGTTTTCGGAGCAGATGAGGAAGCAGTTTGAGATGAGCATGATAGGGGAACTTCAGTTCTTCCTAGGGCTCCAGATCATGCAGACTCCATAGGGTACATTTGTGCACCAGACCAAGTACTCGAGGGATCTACTTCTGAAGTTTGGGATAGCGGATGCTTCGTCTCAGATGACTCAAATGAGTACTTCCACCATGCTGGAGAAGGATGAAGATGCCGAGGAGGTTGATCAGAAGGTGTACCGAGGGATGATCGGGTCGTTGATGTACCTAACTGCCACGAAGCTGGATATACAGTTCGCTGTAGGTTTGTGCACTTATTTTCAGGCGTCTCCAAGGGCATAACACCACACTGCTATGAAGCGGATCCTGAGGTATGTCAAGTTCACCCTAGAGTATGGTTTGTGGTACTCCGTGGATTTGTCGCTTTCCCTCCTCGGCTATTCTGAAGCCGACTTTGCGGAGTGCCAGTTAGATTGCAAGTCGACTTCTAGTACTTGCCAGTTCTTGGGTACCACTTTAGTCTCCTGGTTCTCTCACAAATGATCTAGTGTAGCTCAATCCACTTATGAGGCAGAATATGTAGCTGCTACTAGTTGTTGCTCCCAGATCATATGGATGCTCGCTACTTTGAAAGACTATGGCCTAACCTATGGGAGGATACCACTCTTATGTGACAGTTCTAGTGCCATTAGCGTTGCTAAGAATCCAATGCTCCATTCTAGAACCAAACACATAGATGTGAGATATCACTTTCTGAGAGATAGCTATGAGAAAGGCCACACTGATGTAGTGCATGTCACAAGTGAGAACCAAGTGGCTGACATCCTAACTAAACCCGTAGACCTAGATGACTTCACCCGTATGGGAGGGGAGTTAGGGGTTTGCTTTCCCTTTTAGTCTTGGGAGTTTTGTTAGATTTTAGGTTTTGTTACGAGTTTGTTTTGCTTTGGTTTTCTTTTGCTTCTTTATGCATCTTTGTACCATATTCATGCATTGCATCGTGTACATTTGTAGTATACACTTGCATTTGAGCTCTTATGGTATGACTTGCTAGTTTTTGCCCGTGCTATGATGTACAGTAGTATGCTTGATCATGGTTGGCTAGAGCTCATTTGGATCTATTGTATACTTTGTGAGAGCCTAGTCACTTTTATTTTCCTGAAAATCATAAACTTGATCACCACTTGACTTAACAAACTAGCATATGTAGGAAGTTGAATGCTTGTGCTATCTTTCCATGCTTGGTTGTTCTAATTTCTTACCTCTGTTAGATGATGCCTAAGCTTTCATGATACCTTACCTAATCTGAATTGTGAATTAATTTCAATACATTGGTATCTGTTTGAGCTAAAATGAAAAGATCCAGGTGGATTTGCTGTATCTCACTGACCTGGTTTGAGATTGCTCACTTTTGCACTTGGGTGACAACTCAGACCTAGCTGTGAATGACTAAAACCTTATCTTAAGCTTCTGATTGTCCTCCTAGGCCTAGGCTTGGAATTGGTTAGTAAGAAATAGCATGACAAGCAAATAACCCCTGGCACATGCTTAGAACTTGCTTGAAATGAAAATGCTAAATATGTAATTACAAGTCTCTGTATTGCTTATGGCTTATTGGATATGCTTAGGTTAGGATTAGCACACCTTGTATGCATTGCTAGCATTTTGCTATTCATGCCTATCTTGCTAGATGCTATTCATGTTGGTGATGCTTTCTTTTGAACTATAACTGAAAATCATGCTTTGCTCTTGACCCGAGTAGATAGGTTCTCTTGAACTTGTTGCATGCATTGTTTCCCTCACATGCTCTGTATGCAAGAACTTGTATCTGCTAGCTTTCCATCCCTTTTAAGCTCTTTGTTACACCTAGTTGCAATTGCACAACATTTTTCTTGGGGGACTTGATGTGTGCATTGTCAACAAGGGGGAGAGCGGAGTCACCAACCAAGAGGGGGAGGTAACCTCTTGGAGAGTTGGGAGAGTGCATCATTCCAGGGGAAGAGCTTGCATTGTGAGATGGGCTGAAATGTAGGTGGAATTAGAGTTTCAGCATGCTCTTTTGGCCAGCTATGTCGAGCCTTTGCCTCTTTCTGGATGAGCTGGTCCATTGCTTCTAGCATGACTGTGTTGAGCCCTGCCTCTATCTTGAGGGGTCATGCTTTATGGATCGGCTGCGATGAGCAGTTACCCTTATCTTAGGGGGCCAATCTTTCAGCTTTGCTTTTGTTCACTTCTATTGCTCTCGTCTCTGCCTTTCTTTGGCTTTTGGACACTTGAGTGGATTTTTTTCATTTCTTCTGTTGTTCTTTGTTACGCTTTTCTTTCTTTGTCTGTGATTTCAAGTGGTTGGTGAGGGTGTCGACAAGGCACTCAACAATGGGGAGATCGAGGGACTCAAGTGTACCGAGTTCGGTCATTTGTCCTGGTTGTGACAAGTGCTTGTCAACACAGAAGACTTGCTAAAGGACGAGGGAGCACCTCCTAATCATGATTTGGGGCAAAGTCGACCTAAGTGTGACCTGGTGGCGGCGCCTGAGTGCTACCGTGGCGTGACAAAATCCATGCCGAGCGGACTGGCAGGTGGCTTGGGTTGCGATCCAAGTTAGGCTCGGTCCATAAGAGTGACCTTGGGTGCAGGACAGTGTCGTGAGCCGTAAAATAATCCAAGATTGGAGGCCCATCAAGCATTTACCGGTTCGAGCGTTACAACCAGGCCCAACTAGCGTTTCCTAGTTCGAGCGTCAAAACCAGGGGCCAAAACCATTTCCTGGTGCTATTGACAAAACCATGGGCAGGTTACCGGTATTCTAGAAATCGAAGTTACCCCCCGAGGGATGAGCTACTAGACACATGGAGGACATCAAGTGAAGGCAGAGAAACCGAAGACGTCGATGACTCCATCGTGGCCGTTCATCTGAGTTATTGCAGTCTTTTCTAGCATCTATAGGCATTTTAGTATAATAGTCTGTAATATAGGGGGTCAAGTGCAAAACTACCTTAGGGCAATAAAGATGTAGTATAAATAAGAGGTTGGCTACTCTAAGCCAAATCTCTTAGCTAGTTAGACTTGTTTAGAGCTAGGGTTAGAGCTCCATTTTCATCACCAAGCAAAGAGCAATAAGATTAGTGAGGTTTGAGTGATTTAGTCTCCACTTTTAGAGGGTAGGAAGTGGGTGGCTGCTTGGGTGATCAAATCCCCATCTTGTAACCAGATTTTGGGACCCCTCTCTTGTGTAGGAAGTGGGGAGCTCCTTGTGTGTGCTTGTTTCCTCCTTTCTTGATTGGCTTTTGGTTTCAATTCTTGGTCTTTTGGTGTGTTTTTGTTTGGCCAAGTTTGAGATCTTTCTTTTGCCAGTATTTTGGACCGCAAGGACGTGGTTTTGATTATGGTTTTCTTGCCCAATCCTTTGATCCACAAGCAGCCCCTCTGACAGGGACCAGGGATCCCGATCTTCCATCAGGTGGAGATAACTATCGATTTGGCCAATCAACAAGATTCGAACCCTGCAATCACAGCACCACATCTCCTCTGGTTATCAACCATGCACACACGGTTGACCTCGCCATGAAGGCTCATCCCTGCCTGCGAATTGAAGAACACAAGCAAGAACACGGTAGATGCAACTGAAATTGCGAATAGAAAGGATTAATCACACGAATTGGGGACTCACAAACTGGAGTGTTCTCAAACGGCAAAACTGTTCAACGACAGAGTAATCTAAGTAGATCCCCCTCTATCCTAATGGTGGCTGCTGCGTATATAGAAGACAGAGGCTAGGGGGCGGCCAACGGGGTGGCCTGGCAACCCTAGGGAGTACAAGGCCTTCAGGCCCAAAAATAGGTGTGGGACAGATTCTAGACATCATCTTGAGATGGTGATTCCAGTCAATTCTAACAAAATTTTGAAGTGGGACCACCTGGGTTGGAAAGCTTATCTCCTTACCTTTCCGTCTATATGTAGAACGTCCAAAACAGAGCCCGTATGTGGCCTGTGTGTCTATTTTCGTGAAGCCTGCTCCAGCAGTCCGAACCGGTCTCGCGAGTAAATTGGACCTCAACTCGGATTGGGCTTCAAACTCCATCTTCGCTTGGGTTTTGGTAGTATGTGTATTGGTCATGTCATCATTCATTCTCCCCTTCTTGGTTTTGAGTCTTCCCTGACTCAAACTCGTCGATGTTCACGAAAGTAGTTGTTGGAGTTTTTGACATCATCCATCCATGCTCCCCTTCTTGAAATTGACCCTGTTGTGGCACAAACAAAGAAGACATAGAGAAACTTGGCACGATAGGATTATCCTTAAAAAAGTCATCTAACTCATTATGTCGTGGTACAACAAAAGAATATTTCATATTCGAACAAATATAGTTCTGATGAACCATATATTCTCCTTTACTATCATACTTGCCAATGACATGGTATGTATTCGTAGAAAACCATGATAAATCAGCATGCACAAAAAGTTCTTCCTTTAAATTATTCAGATTACAAAGAACATCCAATTCAATATAACCCAAAGTATTTAAAGAAGATAACAATTTCAGCCCATCATGCACACTAGCAATGGGGAGAAAATATTTATTTTCAGCACAAGTAACTGGTTCAGAAGCAACAAAATCATCCTTATTTATAAGTTGCGGCATAGATATAATAGATGAATCAGCACAAAACCCTCCCTTGTCACATGGAACAGCAAGACAATAATCATGTGACAAAGATACATCAGAAAAATATTCCACTATAGAGTGCTCTATAGTAGCATGAACTTTGGACATATTTGATGCATCAAAAATTTCCTGACCTTGTGTGATCTTTAAACCCATGTCATTACCTATCTTTACGTGCTTGGTGCAATGTTCATCCTCTGAGGACATGACCAATACACATATGACCAAAACCCAAGCGAAGATGGAGTTTGAAGCCCAATTCGAGTTGAGGTCTAATTTATTCGCGAGACCGGTTCGGACTGTTGGAGCAGGCCTCACGAAAACAGACGCCTAGGCCACATACGGGCTCCGTTTTGGACATTTCAATCTACTAAGGGACATTTCATGATATAAATTATCAAACTTTGTTTCCCAATTGATATCTGAACCTTTTGACGTGGATGTTTGCAATGTGGTGTAGTTCTCACATGTCTTCATATTTTCTTTCTAAGTAGTGCTGTACCCTGTCTTTATTATCAGAAAACAAGAAAACACACAAAAAGTATATTTTCCTATCAACTATTATGTATAGCTAGTGGAATCACACACTCTCAAGCATCTTACCAAGCTCTTACGAGTGTTCTTACCAATGCAAAGCAATGGACAGTACAACCGGTGGCCGGCTCTTGATACCTTGAGGGCGTGAACGATGCGATTGCAATGGTTGAACCTGTATTGACCAAAAGTATATAAGTGGAGCTTTAGGGAGGCTTTATATAGTAGTAAGGATTAACACAAATCAAAATCAGATAGCAAAATTGAAGAAGTATCTGAAGTACTAGTCTAAGTTGCTGGCCTAAACTTGTTCCTTGAACTAGCTCAAGTAAGCAAGTCACACATATAAAGTACAAAGGACACAAAGGATGCAAGCACTTCTGATTTTTTTCTTTTATGTTTTATTTGTGCAGCTCTTTTTTATGCACTTGCCTTTTTCTTTATTTTTTTCTTTTTTTCTCAAAAGTGTCGCAAGATCAAGATACAACTCCACACTATCACAAAACTCTCGTCTATAAATCACAGATTTTCTATCCAAACTTGCACAGACGATTTCGCATTTTTCTTGACCTCAAATGAGAAAACTTATAATACCAAAGTTGTAGCCCTACTTTTTTTGTTTACGTTCAATATATGGAACGCCTATTTTGGATAAAGGAAGCAAGAGATATTGACCTCGAAATACAGATTACTCAGAAATTTCTGGGTCACAAATAGATTTACTTCCAACGATACTTAGGCCCTGATGATGAGTTCATATGTGGGAGATATCATCAAAATACCAAACTAGACGGAAACTAATCCGAGGATGACGCGATGATGGGATGGAAAAGGACACGGTGACATGACGCAAAACTCAAACCAATCTAAGAACACGATCTAAACTAGCAGCAACACCATGACTATGGACACAAACTCAATGATCCGGACTCCAAAATCAAAAAGTGCAAGGGCTAAACTTGGCTATGGGATATGATGAACTCAAAACCTTAACTTTTTATACGGCTTTTTGTGGACTATGGAATGAAACAAAACTAATCTACTAAGGATAATGGCAAGCAAACCTGACGGTAAACCTTGCTCTGATACCACTTGATGGGGACCAGGGATCCCGATCTTCCGTCAGGTGGAGATAACTATCGATTTGGCAGAGGCACGACACATACGATCCGGCTTCCAATCAACAAGATTCGAACCCTGCAATCGCAGCACCACATCTCCTCTAGTTATCAACTGTGCACACACGATTGACCTCGCCACGAAGTCTTATCCCTCCCTGTGAATCGAAGAACACAAGTAAGAACACGGTAGATGCAACTGAAATTGCGAATAGAAAGGTTTAATCACACGAATTGGGGACTCACAAATCAGAGTGTTCTTAAACGGCGAAACTGATCAACGATGGAGTAATCTAAGCAAATCCCCCTCTATCCTAATGGCGGCTGCTGCGTATATAGAAGATAGAGGCTAGGGGGTGGCCAAGGGGGCGGCCGAGCAACCCTAGGGAGTACAAGGCCTTCAGGCCCAAAAACAGGTGTGGGACAGATTCTGGACGTCATTTTGCGATGGCGATTAGAGTCAACTCCGACTGAATTTTGAGGTGGGACCTCGGTTGGAAAGCTTATCTCCTTAGCTTTCCGTCGATATGTAGAATGTCCAAAATAGAGCCCGTATGTGGCCTAGGCATCTGTTTTTGTGAGGCCAGCTCTAGCAGTCCGAACCAGTCTCGCGAATAAATTGGACCTCAACTCCGATTGGGCTTCAAACTCCATCTTTGCTTGGGTTTTGGTCGTATGCGTATTGGTCATGTCCTCATCACCCTCCTCTTTCATTCTTGCCACTTGGAATTCACTTCAAGGCAAGTAGGATCCATGGAGAAATAATTGGGCTAAACCCTTGTTCTATTGGGAAAACCTTCTACATGGATTAGACAAGTTCCCTACAAAGTTTGGAGTTCATTTGGTCAAGTTTTGTATCAGTTCTTGTATTTTTCCCGGCTTGCAATTTTTGTCAGCCCAGAATGTCCGTTGGTTCACCACAGGACCATCCGGTGGGTGCTTCAAAACAAGCACTCTCAGCCTAAACGTCTGGTGGTTCACCACAGGACCGTCCGGTGGCTCACCATAGGACCATCTGGTGGGTGCTTCAAAACAAAGCACCCTCGGCCTATAACGTTCGGTGGTTCACTACAGGACCATCTGGTGGTTCACCATAAGACCGTTCGGTGGCTTCTGCCAGTTGTTTTTGGTTCGTTTCATAGTTGTTTTCAATCGACATTTGAGCGAGTGTTTTTGTGTGCTTCCGCATGGCTTTTCTCTAAGTGTCCTAGGGTTGGTAGCTTGCCTTAGCTACGCAACCTTGCACAAAGGAGAAGAGAGGATTTTGGGGTTGCAAGTTTTTAGGCATCGACCTATTCACCCGTCCTCTAGGTTGCTCTTTCGGTTCTCAAAGCCCACTTCTAATCCTAGAGCAAGAAGCCTTCCACTTCCTACCCTTCCTATGCAAAGCATCACAAAACTCATGAGAATCAACAAGTTTATCCTTAAGTCTATGCATCTCCCTCTTAAGCTCATCAGTCACCTCATCATGCATGCAAAGACGAGTGAATAAATTGAGTATACCTTGAGCGAGAAGACTTTGGCTTATCTTGAGAAGCTTGTCCTTGAGTTTGTCTTGTTCATGTTGCTTCTCAAACAAGAGCGTCAACAAAGCCATCTCTTGTTCCTTCGCGATCAACTCTTCCTCAAGTGCCGCTCCATCACTTGATCCTAGAGATAAAGACACACAGGGAAAAGAACTTTGTGCCATAGCTGAAAAGGCACGGTTAAGGTTAAAACAAGCCCAAAATAAGAGACAAAAGCCGAACACAAAAGCAGGCTGCCTAAAGGATAAAGAACCGGTTAAGATTATGGAAGATCCTTAACTAGGCTCTGATACCAATTGAGGATGAAAGGCAACCTAGAGGGGGTGAATAGGTCGACACCTAAAACCCTACAACCCCAAAAACCCTCTCTTCTAACACCGTGCAAGGTTATGTAGCAAGGACAAGCTACTAACCCTAGGACATGTAGAGGAAATGAAACGCCCTAGTTTCCATAATGGGACTAAAATGTGCTTTATTACCACACCAGGGTTTGGTAACCACCATAACGGGTCAGACAACCAAAGGGTGCAGCCCTGAAACTAAGCAGCGGAAAATAAAATGTAGGCCCAAACTTCCACATGTCACAGTTGGGAAGGAGGTCATAACCCTTACTCATCTGAATATATGGTAACTTCATCATCTTTACTCGAAAAACATCAACACACCAAGGGTGAGTACATACGTACTCAGCAGCCCACCTTCCTCCATACGAAGTAGGGGCATAGCAACATCTACATGCAGGATATATCTAGAGCATAGGGAGGTCTTGCATAAAACATTTTGTATGCAGGGTTCGAGCTATTTACCAAGTTTTATTCCTTGTGAAAATAGGGTTTTTCTCAAAAAGGGTTGCCACTGCACTTGCCAGTCCACATGGCTCAAGGCATATCAGCCAACACATTTTCCATAGTGCTACTGGGTTTTACCCCCTTAGCTCCAACATCCACCAAATACCATTTTGTTCCAAGCCAACCATTTTAGTTTATGGAAGATGCTAAATGAAGAACCAAGCCATAACTCATCCATACCAGTGGACTCGGACTAATCGAATAGGTTTTACTCTAATTAGAGGTTGTACTAATTTCCACAAGTTGGACACAATGACTGCTTACGGCCAAATAAGCGTCCGAATTCCAAACCAAGCCTTTGCCATTACTTCATGGTCTAGAAGTGCTTTAAGAATCAAGGGACCGAGCCGCACCCTGGTGTCCCTCGACACCCCATCTGCACACAACCCATTCCCTTCACCCTTGTGCGCAAGCACTGGCTGATGCTAGACTATCCATTCTGGCTCAGGCCAGCCGAATGCCTCATACAGAGCGACTGGTTATACTAAAAGAGTTAGGCAAGATGAAAATCAACGCGGTCCTTACAGGGCACAGGTAGAACCATTCCACCTTTCCATTGCTCAATATCGCGAGCAACCACATACCCAGCCTTCTCCACGAAGCCTGAGACTAGGGCAACCACAAGTTGCTAAATTACCCGTTCAAACCCTGCCCTTTAAATGGCAGATCCTCACCCGCGGGTCATTGGCTGGGGTTCTTCCCCATTTTATTTCAAAACACACCCACACATCCATATCCCACAATCCATCAAGTTCAACAACCATAATCCATCTCAATGTCAAGCTTATGACAGATATAATTAAATGAGCGATCCCACCTATGCGCGCTATGTCTAAATAGGCTTAGGTGGCTACATTTCACTGGGATACCTTAGCAAGCAAACACATGGAAGTTTTATTGTGATTATCAGGACAAGGGTTGTGTTTGTAAAACATAGGAAATTTACGCATAAAGTGGTGATTCCAGTGGGCTTGCCTATTGCTTTGTTGATACAGTCGATGCATGGGCCACAGGTGGCGAGGGTGCATCAGCTGCTGAATACGTTGGTGTACCATCACCATCTGAGCACATTGGTATACCAACTACTGGGCACGATGGTGTGCCATCCACTGCGCATGCTGGTACAGCATCTCCTGTAAGCACCAGTTGTTTTCTTCAAGCATCGCGAAGGCTCTTGCGAGGGGCATACCGATCCAAATCTCCAGTATATCCTAGGTGCACAAACAGCGGAAGAACACACACATCGAGGTATAACATAAGCTCAACATTGTAGGACAGAAGAGAGCTTTGACGGGGGATAAAGATTATCTAGGTGATCGGGTTTCGCTTACCAAAGGGGTTGGCTCTGGCGAGTAGCGGGATGTCGGGGGTCATGTCGCGATTGGCCAGGCACTTTGGCAGGCGAGGTAGCGGTCATTGTGGAATTGCCACGGTAGTGGGTAGCAACGGTTGGAGCGAAAACAGAAGCGACGAGTTAGCGGTCGCATGATGACGCCAGGGTGGGAGGTTTCTGTAGGGGGAGGCAATGGTAGAGTAGGGCTCGATTAGATGCGATCGGCGGGGACAATTTCAGAGATTGGGATCATTTGGAATAGAGTTCAGAGAGACCAAGACAGGAACCTTTTGAGTTTATGAAAAGTAGAAGGGCAACGGCATCAATCACCAGGCACACAATATTTGTGGGACTAGTGTGAAGCACTGACTGGGCGTAGGATGGCATCATGGTGGCATGACAGCGGTTTCCGGCCAAAGAAAAGACTATGTGGAGTGTATGAATATATAGGGTTTGATTTTAGATAAATTTAGGGACTAGATATGAACTTTTCTGGAAGTTGGAGGGGTAGAATTGGGCTTTTATCTGGTGAATTATTGAATTTGGCCTGCGGGGAATGCAACCTGGCCCAGGGGGTGTTTTGGCCTGGCGCGGCCCACGCACACGCGGTGGCTGGATGGGCCAGCCCAGAGGGCAGGATGGCGCGTCCTAGTGCCGTGGGAGTAGGGCCCACTGGTTAGTGGTGGAAGGTGGTGACAGCGCCATAGAGGCATTGGCGCGACGTTTGGTTAAACCGATGCGGGTCGGTAGAACCGGTCCGGTGGAATCCGATGGGGGTTCACCGGTGGCGAGGCCGGTTCCGGTGATGACTCCGGTGGAGCGAGCACCACGAAGGCAAGGCAAAGCAGATGAGGGTACTGTGGACGCAGATTGGTGAGTGGAGAGGGGTTGTCCACGGTGGTGTCAAGGGGGTGCACTGGGGCGATGAGGGAGATGCACTGCGGTGGCACTGGTGGAGGTGTAATGGTGATAGTGGGAGGCTGGGGTGGTAGAGGCAGATGAGGCGGAGCTCGTGGCCAGAGCAATTGAGCTCTAGTGGCCAATGGAAGGTGGATTTTGGTGGCGGCACGGTGCGGAATGCACGCACGGCGGCTCTAGTGGTTGTGGGGGGAGGACGGGGGGTGCCGGCAAGGTAGGGTGTGGCATGGTGGAGCTCGGGGAGCAATTAATCGAGGATTGGCATAGCGGGGAGGTGGAATTTGGCCGGCGGCAGAAGGGGAGCTCGGCGAGCTCGAGTGGGGAGAAAGCTCAGCGCGGCGAAGGTGGTGGAGTGCGTTTTTGCGGAAAACGGCGCCGGAAGTGCCGAGGCCAGTCGTGGCGTGCAGGTGTAGTGGTGGCGGAGTGGCAAATGGCGATGGGGCAATTTATAGCCGGTGGCCAGGAGCTTGGCGGCATAGCGTGGAGGCGGGGCAAGATGATGCGGTGCCGCGTGGGACGGAGATGTAGGCACCAGGTGGCGGCGCAATGCGAGGGCATGGCGGCGGTGGGTCGGGTCGAGGCCATAGTTGTGGGGTCGAGAGGTGGCGCATGGCTGGCTGAGGTGCGTGCAGTGCGTGTCCAACCAAGGGAGGAGGAAGGAGAGGGAGGGGTAGGCTGACTGGTGGGGACACAATGGCAGAGAGAGCGGGGGCCGCGGCGGTGTTGGAGGGGCGCGGCGGGGAAGGGGGAAATTGGGCCATGGGTGGAAAGGAGAGGGAGGGCGGCGGGTGGGCCAAGGTGGGGGAGAGGAAGGGGGTTCGGGCCGGTTTCAGCCTGCGAAGGGAGGGAAATGTATTTTACTTTTTCTTTTTCTAATTTTGGTTTTTGAATTTGGGTATTTAGAAAGGGAAATTAGAGAGGATATTTTGTGGCGACATTTGGTGGAGAATATTTTTGGAATATCTATGATTTTGTTGAGCTCATATTAGCACACTCAAAACAAACAAGCAATGTTTTCAAAAACTTATTTTCAATTAGAGGGAGATTTAGAAGAAAATTTCTGGGACTAAATTTCGAGAAGTTACAAACATACCACACTTAAAATGAATCTCGTCCTCGAGATTCGGCTTGGAGGGTTACGGGGATAGCTTTACTTCAGCAAACTACTTCTAATTTTAACAGAAGGTTGATTCTTCACACTGAATGGTAGCTGGAATTTTAACAAGAATTATATGTATGTTGACGTCTCTTAGCGTAATAGATTTTACTCCGCAAGCGCACGGAGATTCGCTGTAGCTTTTTCACTCAGAATATTCTGAGTATCGTAAAAATCCACAGGGAAGCAAGGGCAAATAGGTGGAATGAAATGTTGTAACTTCAAGCAGTACTATAACTTAGATAAACACCAGCTATTCTTACAATGGGGGTAAGATATAACAAGATAGTGTATGGTGGGAAGAGTAAACAGGGACCAAAGCAGTAAACAACTAGGTAGTTGCCTGGGAGGACAATGAGTGAGATTAAGATATCCAAACTATATTCCTTAACTACTGTAGAGGAGTATTTGTGGTTGAACTGAGTTAACCAAACACGAACTAGGATCTTGCGTCAAACAAAATTCCAGACTACACTAAGGAGGCACGGGGGTAGATAGTTGACCAACCGAACGACAACTGTCTAACGCCTACGGGCTTACCAAACGACGGGGTCGGATTACAGAGGATCCCTAATGCTGACACGAAGAGGGGCTACCAACCAGATCTGCCTGGGTAAGATGGCACGCTAAACTAGTGATCAAGTGAGAACTTGATCACTAAAGTTCGTCCTTGATCAGAGGGTTAGGACTGACTTAGCCTTAGATCAGAGCCTAAGGAAAGCCTATAGCACCGGCAAGTCTAGCAAGATTCAAATAACTCAACAACAGCACAAACCTAAGCCTTGGTCTAGTATGCAATAAGGTACACCACACTAGGCAAGTGTAAGAAATAAAGTAAAGTATAGCTGAAAGATAGATCAATAAATTATATTATACTGAAGTAGCAAGAGTACAAAGATAGAAAGATACAAGAGCTTTACCAGACTCGAAGCTAACTCTAGAATCCCTGAGGCAAAGACTCAGACTCAACTCTAACTCCCAGGACTATCCTAGTGCTACTAACTAGACAATGGTGTGTTCCACTCAACTTGTGGGGTCTTTATAGCTACTCAGGGAGCGAGGGGTATTATAGGGTCGGTATGGTGGTTACCAGGCTAGACAACCTGGTGGGAGGCTAGGCGGCCCCATCCCATGCTGGGCGGCCTAGAGAACCGTCAGATCCATCGCCTTTATTCATCTTGTGGTCCATCTTCACTCCCCAAGTCAGTTGTATGGCGGTTGGCGGTTAAAATGTGTGCTTTCTCCCGAGCCATTGGATCCCACTTGTGTTTCTTCTGTAGCCGCAGGATTGAAGTCCCATGGATTGCTGACTTCGCCAATCCATGTGCTAGATGGATGAGGTGGCAAGCCTTCCGGTACTTAACGTGTTGGGTTCTCAATTTGGGCCTTGGAATTGTGTTGACACATCTTTAGTGTGCATGCAGGTCGAAGATGGGCTCATTTGGGCACAATAACAGGCCGAGCTGCCTAGGGGGAGGCTAGGCGGCCTGGCGCCTTGGTCAGTAACCTTCCTGACTTAGCCATATTTGACATGTTTTCGGCTGATCTTGTACCTGCAATCAAATATTCAACACAACTCATGGAACTATGTTAGTAGCAAGGGTTAGTCTACACTTTGATGTATTTTCCTTCGTGTTCATGGATAGTTGATGGTTGTAGGTATTGCAACAAAGACCGTCAACAATGTACAGCTTGATTCCTTTTTCTCTTCATTTCTCTTTTCTTCTCTGTTCAAGCCTTCCATGTACAAAGAGGATCTTCCACTTCATGAACTTAGAAGGTTGATCTATTGCCTGGCAGCTTCAGGCGGAGGTTTTCTAGAGAGTGATAGAAATTTGGCAAGGCACTTTATGCTCTCTAGATATTGGTATAATCCGGGCAACCCGTCCAAATGGATGGATCCATCAACATTAGGGTCCAGATTATCCTGCACCTGCGCTAACAGAAGGCAAGCTTGCCCACTTAAATAGGGTAGATACCCCTACTTGACTAGGTTAGGCACTCTTCTAGAAGTAGGGAGTTCCTGCATTTACCAACTGCTGCTATTGTATCAGCAAACGGAGGGCAGGCTGGAGAAGAAACAGCTATCTAGGATAGCCTTCTTCCCGTTACACTTCTTTTTGCCCCAAGCACTTCTTCTACTATATTCTTGCCTATCTCCAGCCCTGCTTTGGGCTTCCTGATCTTGGCACAGCTTTGCTAGCAGGAAGCTTCTTCTTGCTTCTGCTCAGCCCGAAGGAGCGTGATTAACCGGAGAACAATTAGGAGGCATATGAGTAGGATTTCAGCAAAACGGATGTAGCAAAGTGGGGTGCAGACTTTGGGTTCTGGGTTCATAACCCAGGTGGAATCTGGGGTGGGTGCTGGTCTCTTTAGTTTGGTCAGCGGATCTCACAAATGACTCCTTGTTTTAGAAGTCGTATAAGGACTTTTAGGATCTTGGAGAGGAATACGCACTAGACAAGAAGAAAGAGGAAGATGGCTAGGTTTGTCAACTGGCGGTGGAGTTGGTGGATGGTTTAGGGTGATTTTCTTCCCAAGGAAGAGAGCATTGGATTGCCTAGGGAAAGTGGAGACGGAGAGGGAGAGTGATGGTGGCGATAGTGTAGTAGCCTAGGAGGAACTGTCCTACCCAAGAATCATAGAACATGGGAGGAGCTGTGGCTGGTTAGTTGGTGGGAGACCAGCGGTGGTGGGTTTTTGCTCTGCGAGATGAGTGAGGAACTGGGCTTAGAGGGAGGGGGTTTCATGGACGTGCACGGGGGCAGCGGTTGAGGTGCGGCGAGCTGACACGAGCGATGGAGGTGGAGTGGGTGCACGCAGCGGCATGCGAGCGAGGGTGGAGTGGGGGACTAGGTGTCCATGGACGGTGGAGTGGGGACACGTGGCTACTGGTGGTGAACGGCGGTGTTTGGGCCGGCTTTGGCCACAGTGGGTGCGTGGGTGCGCTGCCAAAGGCGGCAGGTGCGGCATGCGCATGCGGCGGTAGGGGTGAGTGAGTGGTGGGGGCCAGGGTATCGGCTGAGGCGGGCGTGGGGAAAAGGTGGGGGCAATGGAGAGATATGAGTGAAGAGGAGCTGTGGTGGATACGGTTTGTAGGGTAACTTGTGGTATGGGATGTGTTTCCTCCGATCTTATCCATTTTCCTAGGGCCACTATTTCCTTTATCTGTGCTTTCTTAGCTCTAGTTTTTGTTGCTATCACTATGCTTTCCTTGGGCAGAGCTTTGTTAGCTGCTAACTGACCTTTTTGACTGGAGCTTTTTCTGGTGGCTTCTTTTGAAAGGTGCACCGTCTTCAACTGATGGGTTTTAAGGTGGGAAACAGATAGCAAGGATGAGGGATAGTTCTAATGGCGATTTTATTAGCACACAAACAAGGCAACGCTTGCTTCTGCTGACATAGCAAAAGACAAACCATAGACAAAATAACATAAGAAAGAAAACAAACACACAAAAACTACAACATAGAAACAAACACACTAGCGTAGCTACTCAAATAGGACCGATTTCATCTTTTGGCTATTGAAGGCTTCATTCTGCGATGGTGGCTGAGAACTGGATCCTTCTCCTGGAAGTGAGAGCATTGTGAGGGTCCTCAAGCTTTCTCTATCTTCCATATTGAGGAAGTTTACTGGGCTCTCTTCCTCATTATGTCATTGCTCAAGCAGGGAGTACTAGAAACTAGCTTGGTGACTCGGTTCTAGTTGTCTAGGAAGGTTTGATATTCCTCCTAGGAGGGGGTACTGCATTCCCATTGGTGATGGGTAACAAAGGTCAAATGAGCTCCGTGTTGTCACGCTACTTGGATCAGGGTTGGTTTCTTACCTCTGGTGCAGCAGTCTGAATCTGTACCGGGATAGGAGGTCTTCTGTTATTCGATTGCGAGCTAGAAACATATCGTGCATGAGGCTCAACTTGTCGTATTCATCATCCAGGGCTTGTAGATGAAGAGCAAGGTAGGCAATGATAGGATCCTCAGTTTCCTTCATCTCCTTCAAGACTTCAATTCTTCTCGCCTAGCTTGTGGTCAACTTGTTGAAATGCGGGAAGAATCTCATAGGGGTGTCTTGGATGGCCCTGTGATAGGTTGAGCACAACTTCCTTATTTCGTCACGAGCTGTAATGTGACACGCATTCACAAACCAGTGACTGGTAGGTGTGGAATGCCATCCTTCAAGGGCGCGATGGTCCTTGATGTATAGGGAGACCATCCATTTTTGTTCTCCACTCTCGATGATTTCTCTACCTAGGTACTCAGGGTATCTGGAAATCTGGAGGTACCTTATGGTATCCCTTAGGAGTTTGGGAAAACCTTTTACATCCTCACAGAAGTTTATACATCCAGCATCTGCCATCTGAACGAGACTCGTAGGACTCGGCCTAGACCAAAACTACTACACAAACAAGCAAAGCAATGTCTACAACGCATGCGATCTACACGGTCAACTCTTACAAGGGGGCTAACCAAAGCGAAGGAGAAGCTTCACTACACATCTGTAAGAGGGACACTGGACAAAGTTAACTTCGAACCAAGCGACATAATTCCTTGTCAGGCTCAGGTACCTCATTCTGAGTCATCTGAGCTGATGTTGATGATGTCTTCTAGAAGCGGTGGAGTTCTGATGATGGGGTCATCTTCTTCAATTAGTCCCTAGGGCGAGGCAATGCCCGAGGGTTCTATCCTTGCTTCTGTTGACAAGGTTGGTGGTGGAACTTTCGGTTTGTTCGGTGAGATAGGACTTGGAGGTGGGGCTTTGGGTATCTCTTTCTCTTCTAGACACTCCAGGCACTCTAGCTCAAGTGCTGGGATCTTTCTCGGGGTGAGGGGTTCTGCTAGCTCTGGTGGAGGGTATGGGAGGGGCTCTACAGGGTTTGGCTGGCTTCCAGTCTCGGTGAAGATGACTGGTATGCCTTCCAACACTAGGACTTCCACTGAGAGATCTATACACTTCTGCTTTTAAGGGGCACTGGGCAGTCGGGGCGGATTGGAGTTTCTTCCGCCATGGCTCCTTTACTCTAGGCTTTCAAGGGTCCTCTGGTGAGCTTTTATGCAGATAGCTGGCATAATCCTGTAGCTCTTTTAGGGTTCCTACTGCAGTGCCCGATGTCCTTGGTGCCAGATGGCGCAGAGTTGCCGATGCATTGTCCCAAGGGGGGCCTCTTTTCAACTGTGTTGTAGCACTTGGCCAATTTAAGCGAGACAGCAGGGTCATGTCCTTTCTTTCCTT
The DNA here is from genome assembly GCA_030272315.1 of Paspalum vaginatum. Classification (NCBI taxonomy): domain Eukaryota; kingdom Viridiplantae; phylum Streptophyta; class Magnoliopsida; order Poales; family Poaceae; genus Paspalum; species Paspalum vaginatum. The sequence goes on along the minus strand of CM059019.1, from coordinate 10,741,151 downwards.
ATTTTATGCAGCACGCTTCATGGGTATCCATCAGGTCATGCGCTTGACTAGGGTGGTCCATATCTTGAGATTGAGCCATGTGTCCTTGTGATGGGGATGTGTCTTACTATGAGCATTGGTTCCTTTAACATCGACCCTTCACCTCCGTGCAGGCTATCTTGTTCTATCTCTTATGGTGTGTTATACAAGGTACCGACTTCCTTCTACTAGAAGCTTGACTGGTTGCGGAAGGCCATTGGGGTAAGGAAGGACCATAATGGAGTAAACTGAAGAGCAAAAAGGTTTTATTTCGAAATGGTTTTGTGTCCAAAAACGTCTTTCCAACTTAGGGTTACGTCCTACGGCCAACTTACGGCTCTGATACCACCTGAAACACCCTAGTTTCCATAATGGGACTAAAATGTGCTTTATTACCATCCCAGGGTTTGGTAATCACATTCTTACATCAGAGTGATATAGATCTGCCCTAACGGGTCGGACAACAAAGGGGCGCGGCCTTGAAACTAAGCAATGGAAAATATAACGTAAGCCCAAACTTCCACATATCACGGTTGGGAAGCAGGTCGTAACCCTTACTCGTCTGACTATATGGTAACTACATCATCTTCACTAGAAAAACATCAACAAAGCAAAGGTGAGTACATATGCACTCAGCAGCCCACCTTCCTCCATAGGAGTAGGGGCATAGCTACATCTACATGCAGGATATATCTGGTGCTCATGGAGGTTTTGCATAAAACATTTTGTATGCAGGTTTTGAGCTATTTACCAAGTTTTATTCTTTCTAAAAACAAGGTTTTTCTCAAAAAGGTTGCCATTGGACTTGTCGGTCCACATGGTTGAAGGCGTATCAGCCAACACATTTTCCACACTGCTACTGGGTTTTGCCCCCGTAGCTCCAAGATCCACCAAAAACCATTTTGTTCCAAGCCAACCATTTTAGTTTATGAAAGATGCTAATTGAAGAACCAAGCTGTAACTCATCCATACTAGTGGACTCGGACTATTTAAATAGGTTTTACTCTTATCTGACATTGTACTAATTCCCACAAGTTGGACTCAATGACTGCTTACAGCCAAATAAGCGTCCGAATTCCAAACCAAGCCTTTGCCATTACTTCATGGTCTGGAAGTGCTTTAAGGATCAGGGGATCAAGTTGCACCTTGGTGTCCCTCAACACCCCCTCTGCACACAACCCATTCCCTTCACCCTTGTGCGCAAACACAGGCTAATGCTAGACTATCCATTCTAGCTCGAGCCAAGCCAATGCCTCATACAGAGCGAGTGGTTGTACTCAAAGAGTTACGCAAGATGAAAAACAACGCGGTTCTTACAGGGTGCACGTAGAACCATTCCACCTTTCCATTACTCGATATCACGAGCAACCACATACCTGGCCTTCTCCACGAAGCCCGAGACTAAGGTAACCACGAGTTGCTAAATTACCCGTTCAAACCCTGCCCTTTAAATGGCGGATCCTGACCCGTGGGTCATTTGCCGAGGTTCTTCCCTATTTTATTTCAAAACATACCCACACATCCATATCCCACAACCCATCAAGTTCCACAACCATAATCCATTTCAACGTCAAGATTATGATATATATAATTAAATGAGCGATCCCACCTATACGCTCTATATCTACATAAGCTTAGGTGGCTATATTTCACTAGGATACCTTAGCAAGCAAAACATGCAAGTTTTGTTGTGATTATCAGCCAAGGGTTGTGTTTGTAAAACATAGAAAATGTTTGCATCAAGTGGGGATTCCAATGGGCTTGCCTATTGCTTTGTTGATACAGTTGATGCATGGGCCCCAGGTAGTGAGGGTGCATCATCTGCTGAATACGTTTGTGTACTATCACCTGCCGAGCACGTTGGTATACCAACTGATGGGCGCGATGGTGTGCCATCCACTGCGCATGCTGGTAAAGCATCGCCTGTAAGCGTCGGTTGTTTTCTTCAAGCATCACAAAGGTTCTTGGGAGGGGTGTACCAATCTGAATCTCTGGTATGCCCTACATGCACAAATAGGGGAAGAACACACACATCGAGGTATAACATAAGCTCAACATTGATTTTGGGCATGGTAGGATAGAAGTGAGCTTTGATGGGGGATATAGATTGTCTAGGTGATCGGGTTTCACTTACCAGAGGGGTTGGCTCTGGCAAGTAGCAGGCTGTAGGGGGGCGTGTCGCGATTGGCCGAGCACTTTAGCGGGCACGATAGCGATCATTGTGGAATCTCCACAGTAGTGGGTAGCGATGGTTGGAATGAAAACAGAAGTGATGAGTTGGCAGTCGCATGATGACGTCAGGGTTAGAGGTTTCTGTAGGGGGAGGCGTTGGTAGAGTAGGGCTCCATTAGATGCGATCGGCGGGGACAATTTCGAGGATCGGGATCATTTGCAACAGAGTTTGGAGAGACCAAGACAGGAACCTTTTGAGTTTATGAAAAGTAGGAGGGCAACGACATCAATCACCAGGCACACAATATTTGTGGGACCAGTGTGAAGCACTGACTGGGCATAGGATGGCATCATGGTGGCATGACAGCGGCTTCCGGCTAGAGAAAAGACTATGGAGTGTACGAATAGATAGGGTTGATTTTAGATAAATTTAGGCACAAGACTATGTGGGGCGCGGTGGCGTTGGTGGGCCGTGGCGGGGAAGAGCAAAGTTGGGCCGTGGTGGAAAGGAGAGGGAGGGCGGCGGGGTGGGCTGAGGTGGGGGGAGCGGAAGGGGGGTTTCGTCCGATTTCGGCCTGAGAAGGGAGGGAAATGTATTTTCCTTTTTCTTTTTCTGATTTTGGTTTTGAAATTTGGGTATTTGGAAAGGGAAATTGGAGAGGACATTTTGTGGGGACATTTGGTGGAGAATATTTTTGGAATATCTAGGATTTTGTTGAGCTCATATTAGCACACTCAAAACAAACAAGCAAGGTTTTCGAAAACTTATTTTGAATAAGAGGGAGATTTAGAAGAAAATTTCTAGGACTAAATTTTGGGATGTTACAGTAAAACCACACAGAAGCACTAGCACAAAAGTCGGAACCAAAAACTCTAAAACTCCAAGGGTCCAAAACTCCAAAGAAGAGCAAATGCTGCACGAAATTCCATCTATTAACGGGCCAAAAGGGTTCCAAGAAATGAGTACAAGATGTGGATTTCCTTCTCCAAGCTTCCTCCCACTTCCTACCCTCTTTTTGTGGAGGCTAGATCACTCATACCCCTCTAAACATGAGGCTCTTGCTTGGAAACAAAAATGGCTACCTAAACCTAAGCCTAAGTAACCCTAAACCAGCCAAGAGTAGTGGCTAATGGCTGACACCTCCTTATTTATACTACAGACTAATCCTTAAGGCAATTTTGCACTTGACCCCTATATTACAGACTCAAACACTAACAAGGCCTGTAGAGGCTAGAAAAGACCGCAATAAGTCGGATGAACGGCCACGACGGAGTCCTCAACGTCTACGGTTTCTCCACCTTCGCTTGATGTCTTCCACGTGTCCAATAGCTCATACCACGGGGGTAACTTTGGTTTTTTGGAACACCAGTAACCTGCCCGGGTTTTGACGATAGAAGTAGGAAACACACTTAGGCCCTGGTTTTGACGCTCGAACAAGGAAACAATAGTGGGCTTCATCCGTAGAGTGATTTTATGGCTCACCGCTCATGACACCGTCCCGCACCCAGGGTCACACTTATGGGCTGGGCCTAACTTGGACCGCAGTCCAAGCCACCTGCTAGTCCACTTGGCAGGGATTTTGTCATGCCACGGTAACACTCAGGTGCCACCACTAGGTTACGCTTAGGTGGACTTTCCTCATGGTCATGCTTAGGAGGTGCTCGCTCGTCCTTCAGCAAATCTTCGGTGTTGAAAAGCGCTCATCACAGCCAGGATGAAAGACTAGACTCAGTACATGTGATGCACCTGGCATCTCAAAGGCCCTAACACACGATTTGATTAGGGATAATGCTGAATTAGGATTTAATCATGTTTAAAGAGGAACCAAAACTATGTAAAGAAATCACAAAGTCAAAATTTTCTATTTGATCATACAGAACCTTGAGTTGTATGGTCGAGTAGTTGAAAATCTGTACACTTTCAAGTGAAACATGAAATACAAAAGATTTAGTTTAAGGTGTGTCCTTCAACTTTGCTATTATGACCATTCTCAAAACCAATTGATAGAAGGTTCAAAAGTTCAAGTCAAAACCATCCATACTTAGAATAATTCCTAAGTCTAGATTTTCAGCTCTTCCCTAAACTTCATTCTGAAATTACTTTTGACTTCACTATACAACTTGAAAATATTACTTTCTATGAAATGAAATTAAACTTATAGACTTTCAAATGCACCTTACCATTGCTTGATTGGACCTCGTTTGGTCACTCAAAACTTTGAAACGAGAAGGAGCCTAGATAACTTGAAGCTGCAGTTTGACCAAACCAATTGACATATTTGTGTGTGTAGTTCAAAATATAACATGTTTTAGACCTAACTTCTTATACCAAACCTGTAAAGGACTTGATAATGAACAACTTTGGTATTTGAAACATTGACATGCAGAATGGTTTAGGTAGGATTTTGCGTCTTTTTCTGTGAACATATGAAATCTTCCCAAACTTGAGCTAACTAGTAATTTCAAATTTATGTGAAACCAAAGATCTATTCATCCAAAACTTTATATAAAAAAGTTATAGATCATGAGAAACTCAACAACTTTAGTAATACACTTTGTATGAAAATTCCAATAAAATAGACTTTATGAATTTTTAATTTGGGAATGCACCCTGGACAAACTTGAGTCAGTCACTTAAACTCAAATTTAAACCACTTTTTGCAATAAGACTTGGTACAACACTTTATAGGAAAGATGGAGAGGATGAAATTTTGAGCATTTCTTGTATTTTGACTTTCTCCAAAATATACTCTAAGTGGCTCAAACATGCGAATTTCAAACGTGTGTTCAGTCGGTCGAACTCAGCTCTTCACATTTTCGAATTTCATTTTTATTTCTAGCCCTATGACGCGCGGGCCCTACACGGTAGAGCCATCGGATTCCTGATCTGGAGAATCAGAGCACGGGACGAGTGGGTCCCAAATTGGCCCCGCACTTTTCCAATTCCGCGCACTTGGTCCATGCACCGTAGTCTCTTGTGCTCACCCGGTCCCACCTGTCATAGACCCGCAGTCTACAGACCAAATCCACGCGCTGCTCACCCTTCCCCTTCCCCGCTCTAGCTCACCCACGTGGCACTGGCCTTCTGCCCGAGAGCGCCATGGGCGCCGGCCGCCCGACCATGCCCCGCTCCCTTCAAGTGGAAGCCACTGCGTTGCTCGTCACTCTGCCTCACTCCTTGCTTATCTCCCTGCCCTCTCCCTGCTCGAGCGCCCAAGGTCGCTCACCCGCGTCGCCAAGGCCAAGCTCGGCTCGAGCTCATGCCCCGCCCTCCATGCATCTCCTACGGATGCAATAGCGCAAGCACGGGCCCAGCACAACCTTCCTCCACCGTTTCGATAGCAATTCGACCTCGGCCCGCGGCCTTCCACCCCCACCGATGAGCGCCGCCATGCGCCACCTCGACATCACCGTGGGGGACCCCCTTTGGGCCATCCCTGTGCCTCCACTCCCCTACCGTGGCCCCTCTCCTCTGCCATGGCCACCAAATCAGTCCAGTGCCGCCACCAAGCTCGGCGCTCAGCCAAAGCCAGTTCACGTGCATTCCCCAACAGCTCCGACCTCCTCGCACGACTATATCTTGGGGGAAGGACACACATTCCCGGGAACACGAACCCCCACCAGTGCGTCTTCAAGTCCGACCCCCACGCCACCGCCATAGCTCCGCCAGTTTCCCCCTGCACGCACGGCCAGAGGTAGAAGATGGAGGTGGCATTTTGCATTTAAGCCCCTGCAGTTCTACAAAAAAAAATTTGACTATTCATTGTGTCTTGCAAAACTTGCATGTTAAACCCTAGATCTACTAGACTTTACCTTTTAACCCGAGCCTTGGCAAATTTGCAGATCTGACCCAATGGTATGCAGGATTTTCACATGCTATTCACTGAGTCTAATTTATTTGCGTGCTAGCCCCTGCATAGTATGAATAATCACACATGGGTCCAATTACAGGGTTATATTTAACATGGGTCCGGATTTGGCATATGAATTTGAAATGCTCTATAAATTTGTAGAAAAATCATAAAAATGTGAAACTTATTTTCTTGGATTGCTTATGAATAGATCTACACAGTGGGTTAGGCTTTGCTATGTGAAATGATTGTTTTGCCCCTACTTGTGTGCATGCATTGTTTTAGAAGTTAATTAGCAAAAGTGGGCTAAATGAGCTCCAAAAATTATGAAATTTGGGCAGTGGCTAAGTTTTACTATATGTGTTCATATGTAATTCTGATAACCCTAGCATGCACTATTTAATTACTGTTTTGCCCTCACACATCTATTTTGTGCATTATGTGAATATGGAAATGATTGCTATATAAAACTTGTCCAGAAAAATGCACGGAAATTATATTTTACTCATTTGGTCTAGTGAAGTCTAGAAATAAAGTCCCATATGTTTTCTTGCTGTTTGCTTTGTGTTTTGAAAATGATAGATGCTATGGTCATATAAACAATAAAAATAGAAAAATGCTACTTAATATACTCTAAAAATCTCTCCAAAATTCATGCAGCCATGTTACTGTACAACTAAGCTTATGTGAATTACTCATTTATTTTGGTTATTGTTTCATGAGGGGCTTATAAGTAGTCATTTATATAGGGTCAAAGGTGAAGAGAATAAAAGAGGATGTTATGACATTCAAATAGACTTATGCTTTCTCTCATGTACCCTGCATGGTATGTTTGACTTGCTGAACAAAAATTAAACACCACGCCCCATGCATGTATCTTTGTAATCTAACTAGCCGCATAACTATCGCTTGTCATTATCGGTTCACAGCAACATGCATGCTTGCTCTAGGTCCATAAAAGTACTATTGATTGTTACTGCCAGGTGTGATGTTTCAAATGAGCTAGTAGTCCATTACATGTGTAAATATAGGCTTAACTGATGCTTCGCTTGCCTGTGGTATGATAAAGAACAACTTAACATAATACTTGATCATGCATTAAATCCATATATAGCATTGTAAATACCTGATTGCATAACTGTAAGTTTGCCTTGCGGACACAAAGAAAAATTCTTCCTTAGGTAGTTTATCAATCACCTTTTTGTTTATCCATGAAATTACTTTTCATTTGTGTGTTTGATCTTCATGCATCTCTTGTACTGCATCATGCCTGTCAATCATATAGGACGTTTATTGTAGATACGTGATCGAAGAAGGCAACGCATGAAGCTACATCAAGCAACGGTGGTCCAGAAGACCAACTAAGCCCCAAACACGACCTGAAGAGGCCATCAGTCGTGTTTGGCCGGAGGAATTGTTCAAGTGATCAAGGGGTTACCAGGGGCAAAGCCTCACAACTCGGCAAACTAACTTTAGATTAGTTTGTTCAAGTCTTTCAACAACAAAGGTAGGCCCCTTAGGCATCTACACCTACATAGGGAGTCCCACCACCCTATACTTGTTTGTGCATTTACGTTCAGGAGTTGTTTGAAACCCACATGCATAAATACCTAGTATCCTATGTAGTATGGATAGGTCAAAGTCTATGCTTAGCCATCCTTAGACGGTAGAAGTCGAGTGAGAATATTCACTCGCGAGATGATATGGCACTTCTCAAAATGGTTTTCAAAAACTCTAATTCCAAAGCTATATGATATGATGTGATGGAAAGATGAGACTGGGCGGACCACAAGTTTACTTTCGTGGTGTGTGTTGTTGTAACATTTGGCTCCGCCCGAGTTGTTTAAGGCACGTCCACTGTTCGCCTACTGATTGGCATAACATTGCTAGAATGCTTATCCGAGATATGGAACCGGTAAAGTCTTTCCTGGGCTCATCCGAAGCACAGAGACACATTCCTACCCGCTGGTTGAGAGGAAGGTGGCCTGGGGGAGCTTTGTACTCAAAGCGGGGAGACCAAGATGTCGGCAGGCTCGCCATGGGGGTACAACCCGGGGGCTAGGCGGGAGTGGATCGAACTTGGGACGAGATAGGTTAAGATCGGAGCTATATGTGGGAACGCGAAGGCGAGTAAGCATATACCCCTAGCATGATAGTTATTCTCGGGAATTAAAATCGATTCGAATCGCTGATGCTCACCGAGTGTGAGAATGCCAGATGTCGCACACAGGCAACGTAGTAATAACTTAAATATATTATTTATTTAATCATGCTTTTTAATATTACATGCTTGTACTTGTATGTTTATTTTTCTGCAAATTACTTTATGATGATCTATATGTTGAGATTATTGAGATATATGGATTATGGATCATGATGATAATAATTGATGGATCAATTAAGCTTATGTTTATAAAAGATAATGAAACTTGAAAGTGACCCACTCTTATTAAGTTTATGCGGGTTAGAGTCAAGTCCACAAAAAAACTTGCATACTCGCAAAGGTGTCGGGTTGATACCGTCCACGGGTAAATCCTACGAGTACCCCACGTACTCATCGTTTGTTGTTGATATTTTTCTTTCTAGGAACTTCGTGATCGAGAATGACAACGGTGGGCTCAATGTCATGACTCGATGATTTATTTCCGCTGCATTGCACTTATATATTATTATGTATTCCGCTGCGAAATATTTTGAAGCTCTATTGTCCATATGTTTGTATACTGTTTTGAGCAAAGTATTTGTAATAAATCAAACTATGTTTGTATGAAATGATGGGTTGTTGTAATTATTGTGGCTTTTTCGAGGGCTTAACGTGTGTGATGTCGGTATCCATAGGCGATGGTTACATCAAGTACCCCTTTTGGGTAGCTCGGCGGACTACCTGGTTTAAGTCTAAATACACAGCGGGCCAAAGGTGGCAGGTGTGCTTAACCCGGATTAAATCGGCGGTTCCGCCACAGTACGCTTGAGTCCCTCAGAGATAGGTCTAGTATTTGAAGTTGTGGGGGTAATATGGCTAGTTCGAAATCAAGCTAAGTTCAACTGAGGAGGAGCGATAAAATAAAGATGATTGGACCAATCAACAAACTTCGGTTATCTTTGTCTCAGGAGACAAATGTCCAAAGGGGTTATGACGTGATTAAAAGGCAATAAGAAAGCAAAATAGAACAGGGAGGGATGTAGATGAAAAAATGATAGTTCATGATTTTGTTTCAGTAGTGTGTATTTGAAGCGAGTTGTTGCTTTCAAATAGAGCAAGAAAGATTAATGCCGCTTCCTTGTTTCATGGACGGCACTAGAACACCAGGTTTTCCACAGGAGCATTGTGTTGGAATGGACTTCCACACCACAACCTCCCAGAGGAATGGAAAACATAGAAAAAGAATAGATAGAGGTGTTTGGAACACAGGAACCTATACACGTAAAAACCGCAAAACATATGAATGAGAAAAGATTATTAGTACTTAATTCTGGGAAAGTTAATAGGGCTCCGTTTGTTTTATTGGAATTGAGGAGAATTGAAATGTGACTTAAATAGTTAGCTAATTATGCATGTGGATTGAAATCCATCATTCCATCTAATTCGACGTATCTATTAATCCAAGAGAAAGTGATTCTTGTCGTCCACTTATGAATTGTCTGGAATTGTATCGTAAAGTTGTGAACCCTACCTCCTCGTTATCTTTTTCCCCCAAAGCTCTCAAGTTAGCTATTTTCTTCTCATATTAATAGAGAACAAATGAAATTTCAATTCCAGAGACTCAAACGGGCCCTGGGTGTATTTCAAACAATACGTGGAATTCACCTGATGACTTACAAATGGTGTTGTATCCATGAGCTGAGTCTAGCCATGGCTCTGTATCTTTTTTTTCACTATTTTTCTTCACAAAGTACTGTAACCTTATCTCTTCACACTTCACATGCTCGGTTGTCCTCACCTCACCCTGTAACTCAATCACTCTCATGGCTTCATCCTCCATGTCCATCTCGTGGCCCAAGCAATGGAGATTGGATAGTGAATACGTGCACACAGCCATGAGGATTGTAGGAAGGCGGAAGCCATGGCAGCCGGCTGCTCCAAAAAAGGCAGCGCAGGACGCCGGAAGCCATGGCAGCCGGCTGCTCCAAAAAAGGCAGCGCCGGACGGCGTCGATGCCGGACTTTACGACGACGGTCCGCTTGCTGGTGCCATCAGAAGCGGCACAAAACGGCTCGGCGATGGCCATCTGCTTGCAAGTTCTGCTTTCCAGTCGGCGCGCGTACTGCATGAGTGTTCCTCCGGTTTCCGTAGAAACTTTGGCTCTGAGTAGATGTTAAAATTCCTACGTTTTGCTATGCAAATGGAACCTTTCCAGAGGAACGCAGACCATCATTCCTTCAATCCACACGGTGCATGACGTCAGCGAAACACATGTTCACCAATCCTACGAAATTCCTTTGCAAATACTCCAATCCAAAAAGGCCCGTGCAAACCCAAATTTTCTCTAGACTTAATAGAAAAACACAAAAATATCGATATATCCAATTTTTCTCATTAATTCGATGCACCTAACACATGTTGATACATGAAGCCAGCAGTGGCTGGTACAAGGACCTTGCAGAGCTTGGATCTGATATGCCATATAATGTCACGGTAGCACGGCTATACGCAAGAGGATGAGAGAGAGCTAGGGAGGTGGAGATACACGGGGAGGAGCAGGAATATGCATGGGGCAGAGAGAGGAGGGAGGGAATCGAGTTAACGAACCATGGCTTCCCTTTCACACATTCTGCGAATGGATGCAGGGTTCTGGATATTATCAATATCGAATGTCGATTATTCTACTGACGCTAGAAATCGATGATTTTCCTATAAAGTTTATCAAGCCCTTTTTCCATAAGATGAAAAATCATCACGGTATGGGCATGTGTACCCTGTCGCACTGTCGCTAGTCGACGAATCATCGATAATCAACCGATAATCCTAAGGAGAGGTGTGTTAATTATTAGCGGTATGGACGGGTGCTAGAAATCGATTATTTTCATATAAAATTTATCAAGTCTTTTTTCCATAAAATGGAAATCATCGAGGTATGGACCTGTTTACCGTGCCGCTAGTCGACAGATCATCAATAATCAACCTATAATTCTATGGAGATGTGTGTTAATTATTAGTTGGGACAGGAGTAGATGCCGCGTCGACGTCGTGTCTACGAGCTGGATCCGTGGAGCTCGATCGACCAAGCCTGGGGAGATGTGGTCCACCATGTTGTCTGGGGATCCAGGCACACAAGACACGTCGCTGGACGCTGAATCGGAGATACAGCGCTGGAGAGCCAGCCATCTCCACTGACGGTATACCATCCGCCACACCTTGCATTGCGATGCATCGCCTGCCTGCAGTCTGAACCTGAACGTGGGATTGTGGGCACAGGGCACATGCCCGCCTGCTCCCGCAATGTGGTGTGCTCTCGTTTTATTTGTCCCTCCCTCTGCATGCATTAGCTACTACAGTACTCCCTATGCACAACAGGACGGACGCAGACGCACATGCAATGATGAACATGTAGCTAAACACGCATGGTTTGTTTGGAGGCTTCTGCAGGTGGGTCGCTGATGTTCACGTTCTAGGTAATGCCAGCCTCGTGATGGATTGATCCTGACCTGACAGCTATGTGGTCGTCTCGTTTCTGCATGGCAAACGCCTGCGCAGCTACGCTGATCCTGACCACAGCTGCCCTAATAAGATACTACCAGCGACAGGTGTCATTTCCCTTTCTGCTGAAGCAACCAGCGAATCCGCATCCGGTTCCTGCAAATGACCGTGTCGGCAGAAGTAATGCAAATAATCACATCATTTGGTGGCTGTCACAATGAACGGGACGGGGCACGCAGCATGATCACTGCACCATGCGTCGAGCACAGTGAGGCGGAAGCGGACAGGCGCTGGCGCCCTGGCCTCACACTCACAGACCTCATGTGAAGCTACAGTGACGCTAACTGACGGAACTGAAAGCATCATGCAGTGAGTGAAACTGCCGGGTCTTCCTCGCTCCGAGCCCATGGTTTCGGGTGCCTTTTGGCGTTCTGTTTCTCCCGGCGACGCCGGATCAGGTATTCAGGTACAAGAACAACTGTTGGCTTTTCTTCAGTTCTACCTTTGTGATCAATGGAAAATGATCTATTGATCTGGCGATGAATGAATTGTCGGTGCACTGGCCACTTTCTTGCCTTCGTAATTATAAACTTAGTGGAGGAGGTTAATCAAGTTAGCAAACAGTCTCACGCAGTAAAGAAGAGATTGTTGTGTAGCAGCACAAGGCACATGAGAAGATGCCCAATCTCAAATCACGCTTGTGTGTTTCTAATTGTCTGATGATGACAGTTCACATGGATTGGAACTGATGCAGTGGAAACTGTCATCATCGTGAAGTTCAGTGTTCCTAAAACTAGACTGGCTCCAGGTGGGATCTCGTGGGACGGAGATGGATATGCATATAAAACATCAAATACCTGCGGTGCACATGATTGCGATTTTTTCGTTTCTCCGAATCTGAACAGCTCTGGTTCCGGTCAAATAAAGCACAGCCGGCAGACTGAAAATCTTCGCACAGGGATTTAAAAAATCGGATGCAGAGAAGGAAAAGCATCTCCAGTGAACGGCAATCAAGGGTACAGCTGCGCCAGCCAATGATTAAGAACAGAACAACATAATGGGATCCATTAGTTTATTTATTCACCCTGATCCCCCCCTTTTTTTTTTTTTGCAAGCAGAGTACATCAACTAGTTATTATCAACATTATTTGATTGCTACAATCGTCTGCAGGCAGGAACCGAGCACAGCAAGCCCGCAGCCAACCAAATCGTTGCGAGTGCGCCCAGGCAACCCATGTGTGGTACGAATCGATCCTCCACCAAACTCTCTCCAGCTGCAATCATTCACGGCAGCTGCCAACGCCCGCCGTCGCATCGATCACTTTACCGCAGCAGCAGCAGCAGCAGCAACGCGTTTGCGATCTCATCTGGTCACCTAGCCTCTTGGTCGGGTTTGTCGACGACATCGTCGGCGGTCGTTTCTTCTCCCGGCATCCATGGTGCGAATGGTGTGCGCCGTCGCCGCGCAGGCTCAGCTGCAGAGGCGGACCGTGCACGCCACCGCCTGCGCCCAGTACTTGAGCCGCGCCTTCACCTCGTCCGGGCTGTCACCTGCGAGCGACGGCATCCAAACGACTGCACGCGTTAGAACTTCGAACAGATGGCGACAAAGGAAGAAGGGAACAGAACAAAGCAATCGTCGGGAAGCGGTATGCTCCAGGTTCCGTGACGACGAAAGCTTTCCTCCTCTTAATGTGGACAAGTTGGGTTCCTCCATCCAGTGACGACCGAGGAATCCACCCAAGCCACCCCACGCCACGCCACGGATGAATAATCCTCTTACCAGGGCTGGAGATCTTCCAGTTGGTGACGGGCGGCGCCGGCGCCGCGGCGGCGTCCTGGTCGGCCTGCTGCGGCTTGTCGTCCAGGAGTCGCTGCTGGGTCATGGAGTAGCAGAGCTCGAGCGCCGGCAGCGTGCCCCGGAGCTCGGGGATCTCGTCGTAGCTGAAGCCGAATCCGAGGTCGGCGCACCCCTTGAGCTCCTCGAGGTCGTCGTCGGTGAGGCTCCGCGAGCGGCCCACGGCGTCGTCCGCCCCCGCCGCGAGCACCACGGGCTTCGCGTCCCGCCGCGCCGGCCACGCCGCCTCCCACTGCGCGCCGCGCCACACGTCCTCCGCCTCGGGCTCGTGCTCGGGGCCCGTCGCGCCCGCGCTGGCGGTGCCGCCGCGGCTGCTCTGCCTGCGGATGCGGCGGCGGGTGCGGGTGCGGTTGCGGTTGCGGCTGGTGTCGCGGAGCAGGCACGCGCGCGGCGGGGACGGCGGCGGGGAGGTGGTGGCGGAGGAGGTGGTGGACGAGGAGGAGGAGGTCGCGGCGGCGGCTGCCGTGAGCTCGTGGTCGGAGTCGGAGCTCCACATCTCTGCCTCTGCGTCGTCGGATCGGAGTGCTGGGAGGGTGGTGTGCCAGGGAGGCAGGAAGGTGTGAAATGGTGGCGAGTGGGTGGGGGTGGGGGCTATTTGTACTGGCGGATGGGGGCCGCACTGTAGGTGGCGTGGTGGGTGGGGTGGCCGGGCCCACATCGATGCATGGACTAGTGGACACACCATGTGCCTGTCCATGTTGCGATTGCAGTGCATGGAGATGGAGGTGGTGGACGTACGTGGTGTGGGTATATGTGTATATCCATCAACTCATTGCGGGAATTCAAATCCCTCAAGAAAAAAAAAAACCGAGTAGCATGCATTGGTGAACGCATCCATCCATCCTCTGCCGTCTCCATATATTCTTCTTCGAGGTGTACCGTATCTGTTGCTTACAACAACGGGCAAAGATTTCAGTCGTCGCCTGGTATGTATGTGTGAGAACTGAACTGAGGAATTAATAAACGTTTCGCATGATGCACGACATAGGAATCTAGCAGGATAGGAAGGTGTATACGCAGCATTCTCCACTTCCAGAAGACCCAGCATATTACGACTCTGGAGTAGACAGTACTATCTACTATACATCATATCCAAACAAAAGACGTAGGAGAGGCCAAGTCCAAGTGTGTCTTCTCTTGCCTTGTCTCGATCCATATCAGCATCTGATCTCTGCCTGCCACGGGCACCCGCCGCTGTGACCACAGACCGACCAACCACTCGACGCATCCGTCTTGTTTACCGCGGAAAATTTAGTACGCTAGCTGGTGGTGGACCGACTGACTGGATGAGCATCACGCCGCCGCGACTAGCAGCCATGCGTGCTCCGGATTTCCGACGTGGCGTCCGCCAGGTGTGCGGCCGCGGCTGGCTCCGCGCGGGATTCCCAGCCGCGGAGTGGACGCATGCGGGGCGACGGGCGACGCGTGGACAGGGGGCTTGCCTTTCCGTTGCTGCCCAGCAGCTGGGTGCTTTGGCATTTGGGTCGCGCTCAAACAACGCCGCAGCGCGTTGCAGTCTGGGGTGGGAAGGTGCGCCAGGCCGTGGGCCTAGGGCTGATCGCAAGGCACGACGGGGAATGCCGGCTAGCTATGACAACACGCTAGAACAAGAACCAAAATCCGGAGCAGAGATCGAACCTGATATGTTAAAGTTGCGGTTCTCAAAGGGTTTGTTGGTACGATGAACGAGCGGTACGCCGCTCGAACGGATGATGGTTTGGCCGCCCACAAAATTTGTTTGACCACATTCACCAATACAATTGGTCCCTCTGTTATTTTATTTATGTAGTTAACTTTTTTTTCTAAACATTGATCCTTTCTCTTACTCAAAACAATTTTTTAGTTATCATTTTTTTCGTTATTTATTTTATCGTTAGGGTTATGTAGTTTGAGTACTTGTTTATAAAGTACTTTCCGCCTTTAAGCCAGCCTGTTTGGTTTTCGGTAGCTAATAGTTAGCAACTAAAAAATTAAACAGAACTAGCTGATAAATCAGCTAACTATAAGTTGAACCCCAGCTAACTATTAGCTGAACAATTATCTCATTAGCTGGCTCAACCCAGCTAATAGCAACTAATAGTACATAAAAAACATCTTATACATATTAGCAGTTAAAATCAAACACTATCTAGCTAATTGATTGCCGACTAATAATTACCTAGCTAATTTTAGATAAGAGCTATTAGCTAGTTAATTATTAGCCGCTAATAGAACCAAACATGGCCTAGCCTTCATCTGCAGACACATATATCGCACTACCATTTCCGTCGTGTCATGAATGATCTAATTGTCACCATGTGAGCCTACCAATTCGGCTATTTATATAATGGTGTCCTATGTCGCTAAGGACGAGAATGTATCCCTACATATGTATGCAAATATATCATCAACATATCGTTAACTTCTCTCAAGCCACGACGATACATATCACCTCTCATCTCCTCCCCTTCGCATGCGCACGTCTTCTTTACAGACAAATCCCATGTTTACGTGCCCTTGCATGCTTGATCGCATATCAGGCTATCTCTAGCAGAGCGTGTATCTTCGTTGTCTATTTCAAACTCCACTACGTCCAATAACGGATCCAGCTTTTATAGATAAAGTATGCCCCAGTTTCTTTGATCTTGTTGTCTATTTCAAACACCACGGTATGGTTATGTTATATATATTTGTCCATTTAGGCGTAGCTTATATATGGTCCTGCGTACCTCGAATATAATAAGGAATTCAGGATGATGAATGAGACAATGCAGCAAAACTGATACTCCTGTATATCATGCGTGCACGCACACACTTTATCATCTACGCCCGGAAGATGCAATGACGACCGAGGTGAGCTTTAGTCCGACACGTACACGGAACACGGTACACCCAACACAACGTACGAGTGCGATGAAGCGCGAGTCGCGCAAGAGACAAAGTTACGTGCAGATCGATCGAACACGTGCGACGCACGTATATCCCATATCGATCAGATGCACCCAGTGCGATGTGGTGGATATCGATGGATGCATGCTATTCGATCCAGCTAGCACTGTGCTACCCGGCGGACACGTTACCCAGCGAATCATTCGGAGCGAAACTTTGCAATCAAGCAAAGCCGTACGTCACGAAAAATTGCTTTTTATTTTGTCTCGTTGCGGTTCGGTCGAATCGGCCGGTGTGCCATATCTAGTGTAGCTTTATGTTAATTACGTGGCATAGCTATAGGTGGACTATGTCTCTGCATACTATACGCGTACTCTTCATATGGCTAATCCTGTGTGCCCTTTTAGCACGTTTTTTTTCTGTAAAATACCCTATCTAAATTTTGGATACGTATGTTAAATTAGAAAATGAAAACTGGTTGTAGGAACTAAGAATGAATCCCCAGCGATTGTATTCCATTAATGTTCATATATATACACACACATGGTGAATGGACGCGAACAGTGTCCGCTCGTTTGATTGGAAGTTACGTAGAGGGAGAGAGTAGAAGAAACTGCATTCTGAAACTATCCTAACCATTGTGTCCATACGCCGAACTATTGCGTCCGTACGCCGTCGTAGAGGCGTCCGTACGTCGGTGAATAGGTGTCCTTTTGTTGATATCCAATCGTTGTCTTTGTCTCTTGTATGTGAGCAGTTAGGATGAGATCATTAACTAAATATTTCATAACACTCCCCCTTGATCGAATCCATCTTCTTAGATCATCTTTGAAAACACAATCAATTAATTAATTATTAAATCTCTATGTCTTATATCATCCTTGAAAAACCCAGTGGAAAAAATAGATGATATGACTATATACTTATGTTGATATTGTCTCAGTTAAAAACTTTACACTGAGATAAAACTTCAATAATAGAGTAAAACTCATATAAAGAAAAGAGTGCAATATGATGTCAACAAGATTATATCTCAGTGAGATTTACTCCCCTGATTCCTACAAATCTCTGAATCGTCTCATACCTATTCCTTTAACACATTTGGAAAATGAAGAATAAGGTAAAGACTTAGTGAATAAATCTACGAGATTATCAGCATGATTTGGTTTGCAAGATGTTTATCTCCCCTTTCTTTTGCAATTCATGAGGAATAAAATAATTTTGGAGCAATATGCTCAGCTGATGTTGCTCTTAATATAACATGTTTCCATCTGAATAACACAAGCAGCATTATCTTCGTAGATAATAGTATGTGATTCAATAGAACCAAGACCACATGACTGAAGTATGTGGTTAATCATTCTGCGAAGCCAAACACATTCTTTTAAAGCTTCATATAATGCAATTATTTCAGAATGATTAGTTGAGGTAGCTACCAAAGTTTGTTTGGAAGATTTCCAAGAGATAGCAGTCCCTCCTTGTAAGTATACAAAACTAGTTTAAAATCTGGCATTATGCGGATCAAATAAATAGCCGGCATCTGTATATCCAACTAAAGTTTGTTCTTGGTTTCTACCATAGAAAAGATCAATGTCTCGAGTACCATTTAGGTATCTCAAGACATTCTGTGGCGGAATCGCCGATTTAATCCGGGCTAAGCACACCTGTCACCTCTGGCTTCCAGTGTAATTAGACCGAACTAAACCCGGTCGTCTGTCGAGAGTCATTCGGCTCCCGATATTACCCTTTCCCAGAGGAACCGACATCATACGCATCCAGCCCTCGAGAGAGCCACAACAGTTACACCATCACAGACTAGTTAAAATAGAGTATAAGTAGATTTACTTTACAAACCAGTTAGAAATAAAATACAAGTTTCAACGTAATGCCATACGAAAGGCAAGTTCGAATTAGATAGCGGAAGCGATTTCACAAACATCTCGCAGCGGAAACGAAATACTTTAATAGTCTTCATGCAATGATGATCGAGGCGAGCAGCACCGAGCCCTACCGGTACTACCCTCCTCCAAGCACTTGTCCAGATGTCGCCGGTACCTGTTCTCAAAAGGTGGGGACAAACCCTGAGTACTAATTACTCAGTAGGACTTAATGGAATGGCTCACAGCTAACGCGAAGCTTGCTTACTATCACGTGGATCCTTAGCCATAGATTTTAAACAGTGGTATATCAACATAGAGTAACAAGTCTCTTCATTTGTATATAACTCTATAATAATAACTTGCAGAAATGTAAGCAATACAATACAAACATGTAGTATTGGAAAACATGAGTAACAAATACGATATATTCAAGTAGTTACTACGTTGAACGTCAAAGGTATTGGCATTCCCACACCTGGTAGGCATCAGCGATTCGAATCGATTTTAATTCCTGGGAATAACTATCATGCTAGGGGTATATGCTTACTGGCAATCGCGTTCCCACATATAGCCCCAATCTTAACCTATCTCGTCCCAAGTTCGATTCACTCCCGCCTAGCCCCGGGTTGTGCCCCCATGACGAGCTTGTCGACATCTCAGTCTCCCCGCCATGAGTACCAAGCTCCCCCGGGCCACCTTCCTCTCAACCAGCGGGTAGGAACGTGTCTCTGTGCTTCGGACGAGCCCAGGAAAGACTTTACCGGTCTCATTCCCCGGTTAAGCACTCTAGCAATGTTATGCCGACCAATAGGCGAACAGCGGACGGGCCTTAATCGACTCGGGCGGAGCCAAATGATACAACAACGCACACCACAAAATAAGATTATTCTCCGCCCGGTCTCCATTTAAATCATGAGCATAGTATTACTTCCCCAATAGTAAAAGTTTTGTAATATTTGAAATCACCTATGCGACGAGTGACTCCTTTCACTCATGTCTACTCGCACCTAGCAATTCTAGGCAACTCGTCCTACGAACTCTAGATATAGGTGCTAGGGCCAGGGCGGCCAGGAGATCTAATGCAATTGTTTTCAATCAACTCCTAATGCGGATGCGTAATAAAACAATCAATTATCATATTAGCTGGGACAAATCATGGTCCTGCCTACCTTTGCTTAGGTCTCACCAAATCAACAAACTAAATTACGTTAGTTTGCCGGGTTGTGGGGCTTTGCCCCAGGCAACCCCTTGATCACTTGGACAACTCCTCCTTCCAAATACCACTTGAGGGGCCTCCAGGTGGTATTTGGGCCTTAGTTGGTCTTTTGGACACCGTTGCTCCAAGTAGTCCCACGCACTTGCTTCCTGAGTACGTATCTGCATTAAGCGTCACTACATGATTGCTATGCGTAATGCAGCGAGTGGGATGCATGAATATCAAACACACATTTGGACAACCATTTTATGGATAGGCAGAAAGGTGATTGATAAACTACTTAAATAGGAATTACTTTTGTGCCTAGGGCAAACTTATGTTAGGCACTGAATTGTTTAACCACCCAACTAGGTTTCACCAGAAGTGTATGTTTCGTTGTGTTATAACATTTCCACTGCGTCGGGTATAGTATAGAGGACAAATCACGAGCCTAACTAAGCACATTAACCTTCCCCTTTTATTTTCCTTACTTTCTTAGACTTATCTAATTTGCAATGATAGACTTCCCATGTAACACAAGCCACAAATCTATGTTAGAGTCACATAAGCGTGTATACACACTAATATGGCTGTAAAAAGCTTGGTGGGATTTTTGGAGCCTATTAAGCTCTACTTCTCTAATTTATTATGTTCAATCGCATAGCCTTAATTATTTCCAAAACACGTAGCAAACAGCAACTAATGCGCATGAAACTTTATTTCCGGTCTATAATAGACTAAATGAGTTTAACATATCTGTTAGGGTTTTACTTGAGCACAACTCGTAAAGCATGTATTTTATTATTCAATAAATATCTAAAAGTAGACCCTAGGGGTAGATATGTCATTTCACCAATAAAACCAGGGCTACCAAAAATACTAGTGCATAATACATAACATAGATAGCACATAGTCCAAGTTTCATGATTTTTGGAGGTTGTTTACTCTACTTTTACTATTTAATCACTAAAGCAAGGTATGCACAAAACCAAGGGTAAAACAGTCATTTCACACATCAAGACTTAGTAAACTGGGTAGATCCATTCCTAAGCAATCCAACAAAAGAAGTTTCACATTTTTATGATTTTCTACTAATTTCTAGAGCATTTTAAAGTCCATAAGCCAAATCCGGAAGATAGTCAAATACAACCCTAAAAATGGACCTCTATGCAATTAAATCTAGTTTGCAGGGGGTAGCAACCAAAAGGCCTGAGACACATTAAACAGTGCTTTGATTTCATTGTATCTTCAGGGTTGAATCTGCAAAAGCCCAAAGACTCGGGTTAATATGTGAAACGGCCATAGATCTAGGGGGTTATACATAAGAACTGCAACACACACTAAACGGTGATGCGAATAGGAAATAAAAAGAAGGGTTTTTCTGCAAAGTTTCGGGGCCCTTCTTCTACCTCTAGACAGGGGGAGGCCGCGCGCAGGGAAGGGTGTCGCGGGCTGCTCCGGCGGCGTGGAGGCCTAGCCTTGGAGCCGAACCACCCCGAGGAGATGTTCCTGGGCACGGGACGTCTTTCCCCCCAGGCGGCACCATGTGAGGATGAGGAGGTGCGTGGGAATCGCGATGAACCGGAGATGGCCATGGCGCTCAGGGACGGCGAGGGCGCGGCCCGATTCCTGTGGAGGAGTGGGGAGCAGCTCGGCTAGGGGCGCGCGAGATGCGCAGTGAGGTGGGGAATCCGACGGTGGAGTCAGGGAGGCGCGAGGATGTGCCAATGGTGGCTGTCCGCGATGAGATGAGGCCGGTGGCCATGGCGAGCGACAGTGCTCGCGTGGGGAGAGTGTGCAGGAGGCACTGGTGAAGCCGAGGATGTGGGGGAAACGGTAGAGGAGGGCGACGTGGATGTGGTGCTTGCGGTGGATGGAGGAGGAACGTCCTGAGACGGCAGCATTACGGAGCTCGAGCTCCATGGTCATGGCGGGCGGCGCTCTGATGTTGCTCATGAGGGAGAGAGCGAAGGAGAGGGAGAGAGAGACCGGGAGCGAGCGCAGGAGGCCGCGAAGACATCCAGGTGAAGCCGGGTGCGCCTGGGGAGCCATCCGCGACGTAGCGAGCTGACCTACGCCGCCGGCCACGCGGCGTGCGTTGGCAGCGCCGGCAGGCGCCGCTAACAGGTGGGACCCCCCTGTCAGTGACTCCGGGGAAGCCAGGGAATTTCTGTGCTTTCTCCGTCACAGAAAAACGCATTTTTGGCCCATTTAGAAGCCGATTCTGGAGATATGACCATTGTATGAAATGTTCAAATCTTTGAGATCTACAACTTTGTGAAAAGGACCAAGTTCAAATTATGGGTCTAAATATGATTTAAATTCGAATTTATCTAGCAGCCCTAAGTTTGGACAGAGAACTGTTTTCCTTAGAAAATTCAAATGTCCTATTTCTAGCCATTTTCTCCCAAAATCCTTCTTGACAATGTTGTTCACAATTTCATGGCCTACAACTTTATTAATTGGACCTTTGCATGAAAAGGATTGTAGTTTATAGAAAAAGAAAGATTTCTAAACAGTTCAGGTTTTGGTTGTGTTTCTTGTCTGACCGTAAAAGACCCTTTACTCTATGCTAAGTCCATTTTCTACCCAAGCTCCAATTAGCCAAGTTGTTCATCACATCATGACCTACAGGTTTGGTATAAAAAGTTTTGGCTAGATCATGATATATTTTAAACTACAATCACATTTGTATTCAAAGGTTCGGTAAAACTGCAGTTTCAATTTTTATGTGGAGTCTTTCTTGTTTTCAAGCTTTGGGGTATCAAATGAACTTCAATGAGATCAAGGCCTAGTGCATCTGAAAAGTGATGAGTTTAATTTACTGTCATAGAAAGGAAGATTTTGAAGTTGTATAGTCAAATCGAAAGTAATTTCAGAATGAAATTTGGGAAAGAGTGTCAATCCTAGACTTAGCAAAATTTCATGAGTGTCGGCTATCTGCGCTTGGTTTGAACTTTTGAGCCCCTTAACATCTGATTTTGAAAATGGTCAAAATAGCACATTTGAAGGAAATATATTGAACTAAAACTTTTGTATTTGATGTCTCGCATGAAAATGTATAAATGTCTAACTACTCAACCAAGTAACGTGCGACTTTCCATTTTGAATAGAAAAATTTCGACTTAGTGATTTCTCCACCAATCCTCATTACTCTCTAAGCATAATTAAATCCTAATTCACCATTAGTGTTTATGTTAATCGTGTGTCAGGGCTTTCGAGATGCCGGGGGCATCACACATTCTTTACTCCATTCCAATAGCGTTTAGTAGGAGATGCACTATATCTTGCAAAGTAGATTCACTACAAATGCAATGTCCGGCCGGGTACTATTTGCTAGATACATTAGTGCTCCAATTGCACTTAGATATGGAAATTATGGACCCAGAATTTCTTCTCCTTCTTCCCTTGGACGAAAAGGATCTTTGTTCATATCTATAGATCTCACTACCATAGTAGTTTTAGCAGGATATGATTTATCCATGTTAAATTTCTCTAAAACTTTCTGGATATAAGCTGATTGGTATACAAAAATCCCTGAAGGTAAATGCTCTAGTTGTAAACCTAAGCAAAACTTAGTTTGACCTAAGTCCTTTATCTCGAATTCCGTCTTTAAATGATGACGTGCTTCATTGATATCATTTTCATTTCCAATGATGTTGAGATCATCAACGTATACTGAAAATGATAGCAAAAACCAAATGATGTTTTCTTAATAAATACACACGGGCAATCATCATTCTTAGTGTATCCTTTTAATGATAAGAATTCACTTAAACGATTGTACCACATCAGCCCTGATTGCTTTAAGCCATATAGTGAATTTTGCAATTTTACAGCAATACATGTTGCGATTTGCCATAGGATTTGGTACATTGATTCCATCTGGAACTTTCATATAAATTTCTGAATCCAGTGACCCATATAAATATGCGGTCACTACATCCATCAACTGCAAAGATAGACGATTTTGTACTACCAGTGATATTAAATATCGAAAGGTTATAGCCACTCATTACTGGAGAGCAAGTTTCATTATAATCAACACCAGGCTTTTGCGTAAAGCCTTGTGCTACCAACCTTGCTTTATATCTCACCACTTCATTATTTTCATTTCAGTTTTCGAATGAAAACCCATTTGTATTCTACAGGAAAGATGCCACGAGGTGTAAGCATAACTTCCGAGAATATTTCTCTTTTATAAAGCGAGGCTATTTCTGTTTCAATTTCTTCTTTCCATTTATTCCAATCCGAGCCGTTTTCTACACTCTGCCATTGATCTAGGATCTGGATCATTTATGGAGTCAGCAATTTCTATAGAAAAATAAGTGTCGACAATGGTAGCGTTTCGGTCATAACATATTCCAGTTTCAATGTAGTTCGTAGCAAATTCATTCACCCTTAAGGATTCATCAAGATTTCCCTTATCCATGATCCTCGAGTTTTCCGTTAACCCTGGTTCGACCATGTGCACATTCGAAGAGGGTTGTGGGTCAGGCCCACCTAGGGGCTTATCAATCACAGATTGATTTGCATTCACTGTCTTTCTATGTTTAGAAGCAGATTGATCATGCTGAGATGCCTTCTTTCTCCCCCTTTTACCAGTGACGGGAGTTGGAGTAGTTTTGTTTGGTACCTCCACTCTTTCAGGTGCATTTCTAGCAGGAATAAAAGAATTCAGTTGCGCCCTTGTAATTAGTGAATGCGTCTAGCAAGTTATTTGCAATGTTTTACAAACCTATTATTTTCTGAACTTGTAGTTCGGTTTCTGTAGTACGTGGATCAGAGGAGGAGATACTCTTCGCATCCCAATCAATTTCTCGGCATTCTCTTTTTGGTACTCGAAATCTCCCCTAATGCCGGAAAATAGTTTCTCATTAAAAATACAGTCAGCGAACCGGGCAGTAAATAGATCTCCTGTTAAAGGTTCTAAATACTTAATAATAGACGGTGTTTGATACCCCACAGAGATCCCTAATTTTCTATGGGGGCCCATAGCGGTTCAGTCGTGGTGGTGAAATTAGTATGTATACAGCACATCCAAATTTACGCAAGTGAGAAATTCTTGGTGGATCTCCTCGTACTAACTTGCATACGGGATGAGTCATGGTATGCAGTTGGTCATAGTTGGATAAGATCAGCAGTGTGTAATACTGCATGACCCCAACATGATGTAGGCAAAGAGCAGTTCATTAATAATGGTCTTGCAACGAGTTTGATTCTTTTAATTAAAGATTCTGCTAAACCATTTTGCAGTATAGACATATGGTACAAAATGTTGCACTTCAATTCCTAAAGCCATGCAATAATCATTAAAAGTATGGAGAGGATAATTCAGCAGCATTGTCCATTCGAATTGATTTGATTCGATGTTCAGGGTAATGCGTTTTTAGCTTAATAAGTTGAGACATTATTTTAACAAAAAGCATAGTTTCGAGTAGACAATAAGCATACATGTGACCATCTAGTAGATGCGTCAATTAAAACCATAAAGTACCTGAATGGTCCAGAAGATGGTTCAATTGGACCACATATGTCACTTTGAATTCTTCAAGGAATTGTAATGGTTCTGCTCGAATTTTAAGAGGTGATGGTCTTAAAATTAATTTCCCTGTAGCACATGCAGTGCAAACAAAATCTGAATTTTGGGGAAATTTTGTCAGTAGTCAAGTCATGACCAATAGAACTGGTGATAATTTTTCTCATCATCCCGATACCGGGGTGCCCAAGTCTGTCATGCCTAAGTTTGGAATGCATTGACATTTTGAAAAATTATCTTATATGCAACATAATTATTGGGCTTAATGTATGTATAGTACAATCCAGATTCGAGAGATGGAATTTTTTCACAAATTTGTTTGCCATTTCCGATAAGTTTAGGTAAAGAGAAGATATTCTTCATTATTTTCCTCATATGTTTTCACATGAATACCATTCTTACGAACAGTCTCTATAACTCAACAAGGTACGAGTTGAATCAGGATACAATAGAGCATCCTCAATTACAATTTGAGTACCCATTGGAAGAGTGATTATGGCTTTTCCAGAACTAACAATTAAAGCATCTCTTTCAGCAATAGTTAAAACATTTCATTCTCTTTTCCTAAGAGTTTGGAAATATTTTATTTCTGTGAGTATAGTATTAGTGGTACAACTGTCCATAAGGCATAATTCCTTCCTCGGATGGATTGGTATCATTAGGCATCTATAGTAAGAATTGATTTTAATAAGTATCTTTATTCATCACATATAAAGTCACATACATATAATAAATTTGTGTTTACCACACAATGTTACATCATCAACGAGTTATACTAACTCTTATTTATTACAAAGGAGTTTTTAACATCATTATCTTACAAATGATTTTTTAATCGAATTATTACAACACATATAATGTCTAATATCAAAGATCTTATTGTGAAGATCTAAATTAAATCTCCATACATGTCACTCGAATTGTATTGGATGATCATGTCATCGGTTGTAGATGTATGCTCTTTGTTGTTCGGCGATTATGTGAGAACCTTGCACAAACTAGCATGATCCGCAGGTGCAGTAGGCTGGTTGAAGTGAGCTTCAGATTTTGAGTCCTTCTACTTGCTATCCCTGATGGACTTTAAGTACAAATCAACTAGATGTTTAGGAGTACGACATGTTGCAGCAAAATGGGTGTTGCAACCGCATTTATGGCAAATTCTTGCTTTTCCACGGGGAGGTTGGGCATTCCTACGTGCTCTCTTGTTTGCTTTGTGTCTACGGTTTTTAGTGAAATTTCGACCATTGCGACCAGTGGAATTCTTTCGGTAACCTTGTCAAGGTCCATTTGATTTTCTTTTATTGCCAACGTTATTCTGGACATTATGAACTTCAAGTAAAGGCGCAGAACCAACAGGGCGCAAGTGATGATTTTTAATTGAAGTTCATCATGTCTCTCTGACTTAGTCAAAGAGTAAATAAGTTGAGAATATAACTGGTGCTATTCTTTGCGGTATTGATTACACAATACCCTGCCCGCCAGATGCATAGTTGCTAAAGTCTTTTATATCTTTTCTGCATCTGATGGCTCTTTTTCGCAAAATTTCAACCGTGTGCAAATGTTATGAACGGCATGATTGTGATCTTCTACTGATTTGAAATCTTGTAGTCTTAGATGATTCCATTCATGCGGAGCATCAGGATAAATTATCTCCATTTGCTGTTCATAACATTCTTTAAGTGCAAGCTACAAATTTCTAAAAGAGAATCCCTTTTGAGATCTTTATGGATAGAGGTTCGCAACAAGAGTAAAGCAGTATACTTCATTATATCAGTGATTGCGGGACCATTTTCAATAGGTGGATCAATTATACTTAAAAGTTCCACGAGATGCAAAGCCAATCTTGATATCAGAAGCCCAGTCGGGATAGTTAGTCCCATCTAGGGCGAAGTTCCTCGAACTCTTTTACGCCTTGCATATCTCCTACAAGATATATCCATCGATTTATTAATTTACCAACTTGATAAGTTGTAAACCTTAATGGAAGTGTTGTAATATGTTCTTTTACTTACACATATATTTTAATTTGGATGTTTGAAGTTTATATATCCTTCAAAATTATAAGTTTCTTTTATCAAGAATAATCTTATAATTAAGGTAATCTTCATAAAATGAAGTAGACCAAGCATCCAAAGGCATTATTTTAAGACAAACACTTGTAGGTAATCATCATTTTGCATGATGTAGACCTCTCAGTGATGGGCAATTTAATTGCTGCTCAAAAGGCATGGTTTCTGGACAGAAATATTCAAAATAATTTAGAATAAGTGCAAGCCAATGCCCTAGCCTCCATCACCCTATGTTTATTCTTTAAAATGAAGCAAGTTGTATGTGTAGTAACATATTTTCCACCAATTTATGTGTTATATGTGCATTTTCTACCCTTAACTTAATCATGTGAGTTTTTAAAGGCATAAATAACTCTAAGACAACTAAGTTTAATCATTATAAAGGTATGTAAAATATTCAATTGCAAGGATAAAATTGCAAGAATAAAATAGCAAGTATGTAAAATAAAAGCACATGCATAAAATGCACACAAGGATATATATAAAACACTATATACATCACATATATTATCAAGTCAGATGTTACATCAGTGTCTAAATAGGCTACTGATGTTCTGCAGCAGACTAATACATAGTATAAATGCTACAGAAACTATGCAAACTAATATTTTAATAACACATAAATGGGTCAGGGGGGTTTAAATAGCCTTTGCAATAGTTGAAGGGGTTTCTGCGGACTTTTGCAGGGACTGAGCCTTGGCCAATTTTCGGCCTAGGGCGGCTCGGTGGGGGCGATGGGCCGTGGCCGGGTGGCTGGGCTGCTTAACGGCCCATGGCAACCGCTTGGCCAGGCCATATAAAAGGGGCCGACGAGGCGGTGAACCCTAACCGTTCGCCACCATCGCTGCTTGTTCCGCCGCCTCCGCTATGCCCTGCTCCCCCCTTTCCCCGCACCCATCGGCGCTCAAAGGAGGATGTAGTCCTCCTCGGTGGACGAGGAGGACGACATCGGTGAAGCCGGGCCGCCGGTGCCACCGGCGAAGCCATTGGCGAGGCCTTGGTTGCCGACGCCGTTCGGAAGCCCGCCATCGCCTATGCCGTTCAGGAGCCCGCCGTCGCCTACGCCGTTGGGAAGGTCGCGGCCGCCGCCATTGGAGGAGGACTCCGCGTCACGAGCAGCAACGCGAAGTCCAGGGCGTCGCGCCGCTGCTTCACCGGCATGTCGCCGTGGGTTGAGAAGCGCCGGCGTCGGAGAGGGGAGCGCCCTAGGAGGTGGAGCCGCAACAACCTCGTTGTTGTAGAAGGGGACGGCGCCGCTCTGAGCCGCCCTTGTTGGAGGCGGGCCAAAACCCGAAGGTGCCGGAGTGGGCGGCCTCCAACGTGACGGTGTCGACTCCTCCGTTGAGGCCGGCAAGTTGGAGGTGGCGCGGGTGGCGAGGAGCTCCTCCGTCGACATGGTGATGGCGCTGGTCTCCACGGCTACGTCAAGAAGACCAACGTCCCTGAGGGAGCAAGGTCCAAATCCATGGTAGGGGCAGTAGCCCTGGCGGGAACATCGCCGCCAGCCCATGTCCCTGGCGTCGGCACTAGTGCCGGTGCTGGCGCTGTTGGTGTCAGGGACTAGGGCCTGCGGCACCTGCGTTGATGGGTCGACGACTGACCGGTGTTGTGGTGACTGGCAGCGACGACGAGGAGGCCCCCGACGAGCGACTCCACGGCGAGGAAGACCACGACGCAGAAGACCACGGCCGCGGGGAAGCCATATCCCCATGCCGTTCAAGCGTAGGATGCCTGCCGTACATGGCGGTGCAGAGTCTCCCATGGTCCAGAACACCATTGTTGATGGTGTGGTTGAATTCAGCAAAGAACAGCGTGGAAGATGGACTGGAACCGCGCGATGAACGGTGAGTACAGGCATCTTCACTTACCTTCGTTCGCTCTCTGTTCGTCTCCTTCAAGTTCCCCTCTGTTCTACTACTCAGGGTTGAGCGAGTGCATGATAACGTGTTAAAGTAGAAAATGAAAACTGATTGTAGGAACTGAGAATGAATCCCCAAGCGATTGTATTCCATTGATGTTCATACATATATATACATAAGTGAATGGACGCGAATTAGTGTCCGCTCATTTGATGGGAAGTTACATGGAAGGAGAGAGTAGAAGAAACTGCATTCTGAAACTATCCTAACCGCCGTGTCCATACGCTGAACTGTTGCGTCCGTACGCCATCGTAGAGGCGTCCCTACGCCGGTGAATAGGTGTCCTTTTGTTGATATCCAATCGTTGTCTTTGTCTCTTGTATGTGCAGCAGTTAGGATGAGATCATTAACTAAATATTTCATAACAATGTATATATGATGGTCGTTCGTTTCATTTACAAACTAGTGTAAATACCAGAGTGGTTTAAATCTACAATAATAGGACAAGATCCTTTTTACTCGGCAGGCAGCGTATCCTGTGCAACCAAAGGGCAGCGTGCAACCATGCAACCAAAGCATTCTGCCCATCCATATTCGATCTAACGGCCGTCTCAATCAGCTAGCTAGTTTTGCAAAAAGACGCCCGCCACATCAAAATATGTTTTCGTTCAGCTCCCTCCCTCAGTCCCTCGCTAATCACTCGCGTCGTTTCGTTTCCGCGGCAGCCGCAACCCGGATGAGCACCGCAACCTTCCCTCCCTCGCTAATCACTCGCGGAGTTTCGTTTTCACCGCTGCCGCAACCCAGATGAGCGCAATGGCCATGGCTCGGCAGCAGAGTGTTGCGGTGCAGTCGCAAGACGTCGGTGCCGAAGGCCATCCGCGCGCAGCCACCATTGCTGACGTCGTGGTGAAACCACACGAGGCCGACACCCAGGACCATCAACCTGCAGCGACCATGGATCAACAGCTAGTTGGTGCCACCATGGCCCCTGCCATGATTCCGCACACAAGCGAGGAGCCAGGAACCCCTCAAACGAAACAACCTTCGGCTCTAATGGTAATTATCGATTTATTGACACATGAATTTTGTCTATACTTTTCACGTCAATTTATTCAATCATAGTTTCTCTTTAACTATACTGTAGGGTTCGTCATTTATTCCTAATGTCGATGCAAATTTTAAGCCGACGGTAGGGATGACATTTAATACTATCGTTGATGCGGAAAGATTTTATAAAAATTATGCACATAATGCTGGATTCTCGGTTCATATTGGGCAGCAAAAAAAGGAGGGTAGGAAATTTTAACTAAGAGATTCTATTGTTCAAGGGAAGGTTATAGTAGTAAGGAAAAATGCACAGAAGTGGTTTATCAACCTGGAAAAAAGAGGAAGACACATAATGTGATGGAAACTAGGTGTGGTTGTGAGGCACACATTTTTGGGAAGATTTGTAGTGACAAGAAGTATCAGATAGCTTCAATGGTTGAGCATCATAACCATGGTTTTGTGTCGCCAGATAAAAGACATTTGCTCAGATCAAACCGTTATGTCAATGAGAGGGCTAAGAGTACCTTGTTCAATTGTCATAAAGCTAGCATCGGCACATCACAGGCATATAGGCTTCTTCACGTGAGTGAGGGGGGATTTGAGAATGTTGGGTGTACGTTGAGGGATTTGCAAAACTACTACCGTGATCTTAGGACAAAAATCAAGAATGCGGATGCTCAGATGTTTGTGGCCCAGCTAGAACGAAAGAAAGAAGTTAATCCTGCATTTTTTTTATGACTTCGAGGTGGATAAACAACGAAGGCTGATGCGTGTGTTTTGGGCTGATACAACAAGTAGAAAAAATTATAAACTTTTTGGTGATGTGGTTTCTCTCGATTCAACATATACCACTAACCAATATAACATGATCTTTGTTCCATTTACTGGAGTCAACCATCACTTGCAGAGCGTTTTCCTTGGTGCAGCATTCTTGGCTAATGAAAAGATTGAATCATATGTATGGTTGTTTAAGACGTTTCTTAAAGCAATGGGTGGAGCAGCGCCCCATCTAATCATAACTGATGAAGATGCGAGTATGAAGGCTGCTATTAGTCAGATTCTACCGGAGACAGCACACAGGCTTTGCAAGTGGCATATCATGGAGAAGGTACCTGAAAAGGTACCGCCATCTATAAGAGACGATCAAGATTTCTGGGATAGACTACATTCATGTGTTTGGGGCTCTAAAATTCCAGAGGTTTTTGAGATGCAATGGAATACTATCATGACTGATTTTCAGCTCACAGGAAATGAATGGTTGTCCACAAGGTTTTTGATCCGTGTCGAGGAGCTCGACGAACTCCACCTGACCTAGGTTGCGGTGCTCATCTGGGTTGCGGCGGCCGTGGAAACTAAACGCCGCGAGTGATTAGCGAGGGAGGGAGGGACCTGAACGAAAACATACTTTGATGTGGCAAGCGTCTTTTTGCAAAACTAGCGAGCTGATTGAGGCGGCCGTTAGATCGAATATGGATGAGCAGGATGCTTTGGTTGCACAGGATACGCTGCCTTTTTACTCCCCCCAGCCCCGATTCTCAATCCACGGCAAACTAGGTCTAAAAGTTACAGAATTGCCTGCCTATGTATGGACACTGTGCAACGTGCAGTTTTAATTTGTCACGCCTCGTTAGTGGTGGTGTTTCTTGGACAGAAAAAGGTGCATGCGTGTGCACAGAATTTTTTGCCCCGGTACTTTGTCATTCGTCGATGTAGCGAATACAACATATCGATCAGTAGTTGAGAATGTCGACAGACCGGCAAACGATCATCCTTGCATGTTTGCAAATGTTATTGTATACCACACTTATGTATACGATCATCCCGGCCGGGTCGATCGAGACCATTGCAGACAACAAATTTGCACAACCAACTAAAGTTCTAATAGCAGATATTGTATTCGTAGCTTGGTGTCAGTGTAGCATATAGCGGGTCTTATTGCGATGCTAAGGCTAAGTCAAGCGGATCGTTTATCCCGTTATCTATATATTTTTAAACTTTGCAGTGGCTACAGTACAGTTACATTGTTATTTTCTAGTATAAATGACCGAATAGATGATCTGCTGGATTTAGTCAAAGTTTTAAAAAATATCACCAATAAAATTAAGAATATAATATCATAAAGCATGATTTTAGAACACATTAAAATCTTATTAAAAACAAAAGGTACTAAAAATCAATACACATATAAATTAAAATAAAAATAGGTATATAATGCACTCAGATATAGCCTACAGATTAAAATACTTAAATTAACGTAAAATATATTGTGTTGTATTTATTGTCGTTACATATCATTATATAAAAGTGCTATGCATTCACGGTGACTCAATTGAAGTTATGGATAGTAGATCCAAATATATGGGCTATGATTAGTTGTTAAGCCGAGACACAATAAGAGACTGCTATACGCTACTGTAGTTCACTATAGCACCTACGCCAAATGGCGGTCATTAAATTTCAACAAACTATTCACAAACCGCTACACCATAGCGGTAGGGGTAGGATAGCCTACCGCTACGCTATAGCGGCCGCTACTAGCAACTTCACGCAAATACAGTGCTAACTTGATGGAGTCACATTCCTATCCCCGTGCATCCCACTACTGTTGACTCACTGTCAGGTGGGCCAAACCCACCAATGACTCTGAGTGGTCCACTAGGGCAACGGGGACTAATGCGTCCCTGCGAATGGTTTGTCCGGCCGAACATTAAACTAGCTACAAAACAGTTGATTCGGCCAATGCTGCTATCCCTGCCAAAGGATTATTCGACCAATGCTGCTGTTTCGGCCATGGTGTGCCAAAATTTGGCCAGCATCCAAATGATACATATGCCTTTGGTCAACAGCCAAATATTGGCTTAGCGGCCATTGGCAGCTACCTAAACGTGCATTTGCCCAAGAATTCGATGTTCTCGATAATGAAAACGTGTATCTCCCTAACCACCGCTGCCCGTACTAGTACATACACAAACTCACTCACTGCTGAGGCGGTTCTAGATGCCTCTGCATGATCGGTTTTAGAAAATGTTGTTACTCGTGGAGTCGTGGATTGCTACAGATCAACATTTTCAGCAGCGATGGCTAGACCGCTCCTAATAGAGCTTTAGCAGCTGGCTCTACACACCAACCACTCCTGTAAAGGATTTAGCAGGAACGGCTCAATTTACTATCCAGACGGCACGGGAACGAGCACCAGCAAATCATTTTGTTTGGACTTAAGCTTTGCAATCGTCACAAAAAAAATTCTTTTTTTTTGTCTCTGTCACGGTTTGGTCAAATCGGTGTGCCCTAGCGCTTTATGTTACGTGGCATAGCTAGGTCCTTTCCGTATTTAAGTCGTGGTTGACTTTTTCCTAAAACTTCGAGCATTCGTATTGTCAGCGCCCCGGGATCCCATACCCTCGAACCGCTTACTCCGTGCCTCTACGTCTGGGAGAAGCGCCCGTGTGGGCCACCACCTTACCTCAGCAGGGGGCCCACAGGGCTCAGAGTTGGGAAGACTACTCCAGCAACTGGCATGTGTGGCCAAACCCGGGGTTGGCAAACGTCACTCGCCCAAAGGGTACTGGACCCCGGATGCATCCAGGGATGGCCACGTAAGCCCCGGAGAGGGCTCCTTCGGGAGAAGGAACCCACTTGCCACCGTATTAAATGCAATGGGCAAGAGGGGTCAAAAGGCGGATTCTGCGCGACGTGCGCAACAGAACGTGTAGCATGCAGGCCCCATCGCCACCTAACGTGGTGGATAAGACAAGGCAGGCCACTCCACCTCCGGCACATAGTAGGCATTGTAGTTGAGTGCTACAAGCAGACTGTGGATGCGGTAGGCCTCCTCCCATTCCTAGGACAATAACTGAAGGACGTGACGGTGCTGGAGACTCACATGCCCAGCATAGCAAGAAGGAGATCGAGCGGACGGCATGACATCATGTCGTGCTGGGCAACATGATGGGCGACACCAAGACCATACCAAGGTAGTACGATATTGAAACCACCATTGTAGTGCTACTATGCAACCAACCCTGTACTAGACAGCCTCGATCTAAATGGGAGGGGCAGTGCACCTAGAGAGGAGGGTTCAACCTTTTTAACTTCAGTTGTTCACATCCCTTAGGTCTTAGCCTCCCAGCTAGCTCACGTGCCCATAGCTTGGACGTGAGGCTTGTAATCTTGTTCCACACTTCTGAGTGATAGCCCAAAGAGAACGTAGGGTGTTACACCACTACGGTGGCCTGAACCTCTCTAAATTTCCTGTGTTCCACGAGCTCCATCGTTCTCGGTAGTAGTGCCTATGTCCCTATGCATTTCTCCACCCTTTGGGTTCCTATACGGTATCTCAGTGTCGCTTCCGATGACATTGGCGCGCCAGGTAGGGGTGTGGTGCACTGTTGTGGTGGTCGTCGTTCCATCACAACAACTTCGTCCTCGCCCGCGAGCGTCGGGAGCCCGGGAAAGGTGTTCCCAGGACATCTACTTCATCTTCGCCCGCGAGTGTCGGAGGCCTAGGAAAGGCGTTCCCAGGACCTCTACTTCCTCGCCCCCGGGAAAGGTGTTCCCGGGACCTCTGCTTTCTCCTCGCCTCACTCCTGCAAGAGTCAGGGGCCCGAGAAAAGTGAGCAAACTTTCTCAAACTCACACCTCTCGTATGATTTTTTAGCTCGGTGTTCCAGATGTTTTTTGCCCGGTGTCTCGGAAGATTTTAAGCCCGGTAAAACCGAAAGACTCTATACTAAAAACTTTTGCATGTGAACTGGGTAAATGTCTCAGGCACGGTTAAGCTGCAGTACGTGGCTCGATGCATGGTTATCTCATCCAGCTCAATGCAGCAGATCGTCATGATCTGGCCTGATACTGGCAGCGCCCCGTCGTATGGCTGAACTGCGGTATGTTGCTGTGTGGCCTCCGAGTAGTCCACACAGCTCACTGCGGTGGGTTGTACATGCCTCGGCCTAGCCCGTCCACTCCGGTCACTTCAACTGCTTAAAAAGAGAGAAAATATAACTCTAACGATGGGATGTGGTCTCCCTTTGCACTCGTTTAATAACGAAATAATAATAATATCTATGAATAACTATTCTGACATTTATCTCCTTGTAATCATAGGACATCACTACAAATTTACAACAACCATGCAGCTCGAGGCCTCTGGAGCCTCACCTCAGACCAGCTCTGCTCCACCGGCCTCGCTCCTGCAACCTCTGTGACAATCCATCATGTACTGTTGGTGCTCGTAAATTTGTAAGAAACGAAGTTATCCATTGAAATCCAATGAAATCAATTTCATATATCTATGCATTTAGTTATATTATCCATGCGGGGTTCTGCCTGTGAATACGTGACACTGCGTTTCTAAGACCTGGGGGAGCGCCCGTGTCTATGGCAGGGCCAGAGTTAGGAGCCAGCATTGGGAAACATAGTTGAGTTGTCTCGGCATCCTGGTACGAAGCAGTGCCCCGAGCCCAGCTAAGCCGTGGCTTCCACGATGGGTCTCTATGCCTTGGTTTGGCCCGTCTTCACTGGTTTATCGCTTCTCGGCTATGGCAATTTTCTGTTCTTGAATCTTCTGACTTTGGTCGTTTGAGCCAAGTCCGGAGTACTACCCCCTTGGGAGGATTTTTTTTTCACGCAGATAATGAGGAAGCTGACCCCAAGCGAGGCCCCGGGGACCTTGAGAAAGATAGCTTCATCCCGTGGATCCCGGCAAATCCACGCCGGGACGAACCCTCGGCGGCCAACTCCGTGGCGGGACGAACCCCTGGCTGCGCCTGACGCGTTCCGCACCGGTCAACTCCGCGTCAGGACGAACCCCCGGCTGTGTCCGACGCGTTCCGTGCCGGCCAACTCTGCGCCAAGACGAACCCTCGGCAGCCACATCTGTGTGGGGACGAACCCCCGGCTACACCCGACGCATTCTACACCGGCCACCTCCGCACTGGGACGAACCCCGGTGGCCACCTCCGCGCCGTGACGAAGCCCCGAGCACCGGCTCGAACCTCGGCGCCACTTGCAGCGAAGGAGCACGCGGCCTCTGTCACCTTGCTGTCTGCCGGGGACCCCGGAAAATATTTTGTTAGTCCTTCCCGTCACCTTGCTGTTCGCCGAGGGCCCCGGTCAACTCCGCGTTGGGACGAACCCCCGGTTGCGTCCGATGCGTTCCGTGCCGGCCAACTCTACGCCAAGACGAACCCTCGGCAGCCACATCTGCGTGGGGACGAACCCTCAGCTACACCCGACACATTCTGCACCGGCCACCTCCGCACTAGGATGAACCCCGGTGGCCACCTCCGCGCCAGGACGAACCCCCATGCCCGACGCGTTCCGCGCCAACCACCTCCGCACCGTGATGAAGCCCCGAGCACCGGCTCGAACCTCGGCGCCGCTTGCAGCGACGGAGCACGCGGCCTCTGTCACCTTGCTGTCCGCCGGGGACCGGGAAAATATTTTGTTAGTCCTTCCCGTCACCTTGCTGTTCGCCGAGGGCCCTGGGCGTTTCGGTTCCTTAGACTCTGTTCAGCTGCAAAGCGTTCATTCTACGCCAAGGTGAAGTCTAAGACCAGCGTGCGTCGGAGCATTTAATTGGCCCCACTCCCTATCACGACAGGCAAGCAGGCCCAAGGGCCTCCGTCAGCGATATGGGATGGGGCATCCTTGTATACTGTATTCACGCACGTAGTCAGCATGTAAAAAAAAAATACGGCAGCCTCGGGTTCGCTGGCTGGCCTGAAATTGAAATCGTCGCCATGAGGCCGGCTCTTCGTGCAGTCTCGGGTCTGCACTACGTCGTGCGCATTAAAAGAGACGGTAGACTGCACAGTATGGATGCCTGTATACATGCAAAGCATATGTTAAGACCTCACGTCCTTACCTGCTGATTTGACAACACCAGCAACGCTATGCATGCATGCACCGTATGGCTCCAGACTGCATGCGTGGCACGTGTGGCAGAACCGCCTAGATTAATCCGGATTTAGTGCTTAATTACCAGATCCGGACTAACTTCGGTAGTCCTTCAGGATGTAGGTATCCTGACTTGGCCTTCCCATCCGGATCGAACTTGATTTTTGAGGCGACTCTCGAAGGAGTCCACAGGTTACAACATACACATTACATTTATTACATAACTTAAAATATTACACATAAGTTTTGGTACTTATTACATTTCCGGCTGATAAGTTCCTCAGCCATAAAACAAAAGTAGCATAGTTCTCATGTTCCTTCAACTCACGCACACACCTAACTGCTCCAGAGGTAGCCAAGCTTAGATCAGAAGAAAGGAGGATTCAGATAAGGGTCCCATTCAAACCAAGTATATTCCGCACCTGAAAAAGCATAGGCAAGAAGCCTGAGTACTAGTTACTCAGCAAGACTTACCCGACCACTGGGTCGAAACCCGACTTCCTAACTCAAGGCCGGGGTGATTAGGTCAACTTACACTGCGGCAGGCCTAATAGTAAATCCTTAGCTTTAGAATTTAGTTCACCCTTTTAGTTATTACCTGATCATATTAAGTTATTCCTATTCTACTAACCCACCAGGATCCACCAAGATAAAAATGTTGTCAAACATTCATCATTAACAAGATCAACTCTCTTACTACGATGTTGGTCACGATCAGGCAGCTTACAACCGGCAAGCCACAGACGATTCGAATCGGTTTTCCACCTCTCGAGAGGGATACTCAGACACCCGTCATATGTGTGTACACCGACCCCACATACGACAACCCAACATCCAGTGCCACCTAGCCGGAACCATCCTCACCGAACCCGGGTGTCAGTCCTTCGACACCCGCCCAACCTCCTCCTTCCAGTTGGTCTCGTCTAGTTCCGTGCTTAGGTACAACAGGACGAAAGGCTTACCGGAGCCCGTTAAGGATGGTAAGTGAATGAGGCGCGTTCGGCCCAACCAGGCCACACATCGGACGGCCTTATGCGACACAGGCAGGATCAGGGTCCATAGCAATTAATCATAACATGTAAAGTATGAAAGCGAAATTGATCCCGCCGCATGCCTGTCAATTTATTATCCATCTTCTTATTCTCAACCAATAACTTGCTGTAAAAGATTTCCTTCCTAGGCTGTTGCCACCTAAGCCTTCTACTGAGCATAGGATTATATGCTGGGTAATGAGTCATCATGCTCTAGGGTTTCAATCAACTCCTAACTCTAATGCACAAGCATAACTCTGATTTAAATTAAGAATTTAAGAAAACTGGGTAATGCACCGGGACTTGCCTTGAGTCACAGGATCGGCCTCTGTCGGTGACTCGGAGTCTCCTCCTGCAGGTATGAAGGATGCCTCGGTCGCACCGGCTTCCGGATTTTCCGTTGCAGTGGAAGACTCTTCAACTGGAAGCGGTGGGACCAACGTGGCTAAGTTGATGACATGCAGGAGTTTTAAATATGAGGATGATTAACCTGTTGAAAAAGTAAAATGTACCATTTTCTAAAGAAAAAGGGTGGTTGGGGTTAAATATGGATATTTTTTTCGAATGAAAATGATCGTCCTAAGCTTTAAATGAATTACCAGGTATTTTTAATATTTTTAAATAATTTTTAAAGCTTAAATGAATTTTCTAGGAATTTTTGAATAATTAAAATGGATTTTTGAATTAATTTTCTATTTTTAATGCACTTTATGAATTTTTCTGCATTTTTAAATAAAGGCTAAATTTTTAAAATATATAAACTCTAATTTACTTTCTTTTTGGAATTACCAAATTATTTATATGAATTAATAAATAATTTTTCTAATTAAATTAAACATATTACATTAAAGCAAAATAGATAAACAAATTAAATTTAAAAGAAAAAGAAAAAAGAGAAATACTGTTGAAATTCGGCCCAGACCACAAAAAAGAAGAAAGCAAAAAGTTCTAATTTCCCCCTCCAAAAATCGCCTCGGTTTCTCTTTCGGCCTGGCCCGGCCCGAAGTGGGCCGGCGGCCTGCCTCCCCTACGGCGCAGCCCTGCCGAAGCCTTTTGGCTCAGCCCGGCCGCGGCGCGGCACGGCAAGCCGGCCTGCCAGGCGAGCGGCCCAGCTGGGCTGGCGGCCCAGCGGACCGGCCTCGCCCGACTCGCCCGGCCACCCGGCGCGCGGCGCGCCTGCGCGAGCGCGACCCGCGCGCCGGCAGCGCCGGCGACCATCTGGCGCGGCGGAGGCCGAGAGGCCTCGCCGGCGGTGGGCTCGGGCGCGGCGCGAGCTCCTCTCTCTTTCCCCCTCCTTTTCCCCTTCTTTCCCCCTTTCTCTTCGCTGTGCGGTCACCGCCCGCCGTGGCATGGCGCCCGCCAGCGCGACGCGCCGGTGAGGTAGCCTCGCAGCGGCGGTGGTGCCCGCGGCGGCCTATTTTCTACGGCGCGGGGTGCACGCTGTCGCGGCGCACCCGATGCGTGTGCCGGCGGGAACCCTAGGGGCTCCCGCGTGCGGGAACCGCGGCGGCGACGCCGCGGTGGCCGCGGCGCCATGCGGGGCTCCGAGCTCTGGCGAGCTCGGGCTGGCGCCCGGCGTGGCGCAGAGGGAAGGAGTGGGGTGGGGGCGTGCTTACCGGCACGGTGTCGCGGCGGTGACGGCGACGGAGGCGGCAGCGACGGCGCGGGGCTGGGGCACAGCGTGGCGCGGGAGCGGGGGAGTGCCGCTCCCCGCGCGCCGCGGCGTGGAAGAAGACCCCGCCCCCCGCGGTCCCACCTGTCAGCGCCGCCTGACAGGGGGCGCGGGGGGCGGTGGGCCGGCCGCCACGCGGGCTGCCGCCCCCGGCTGGGCCTCGCCCTGCGGGCGCGTGGCCGCGAGCTGGCCAGCTGGCCCGCGGGGCTTTCCCCGTTTTCTTTTTTTTTACTTTCAGTCTTTTCATTTTTAACCTTAGATTTTGACATATTTCGACAGGGTCCAAATACAAAAGTGAAAGGGCTTAATTTAAACTACCCTTTCATATTTTTGCCCTTGGAAAACTCTAAATTTTTAAAAAGGCCTCACATTAAATTTGAATCAAATTTTTGAGAGAAAATTAGGGTAAATTGCAAATGCACTTAAGTGTTTAAAATACGGAGTACTACAGCACGGAGGCAATATATTTTTCTCCCTTCACCAACTTTGTACTTACATCATACCTCATAATTATTAGAGCACACATGCATGTAACGCGGTCTGGTCTCTTGTTCTATGAAAGTAAGCAAACCCCAGCGCACCGGGAGGGGGATCTCTCTCTTCACCCACACACTGCTAGGTTAGCACCTACTATCTCTCCACACACTCAGATAGACATAGACACTAAGAGCGGCTTCCAGCTCAATTGTACTTAGACTCCAGCCAAAATATTACTACAATTAACCAAACCACTAAAGAGGACGCTCCGGCAGCCCAAACCTCTCTAAAAATCTCGTGTGCTGTGGTGACATCCACCTGACCACCTTTATCGCAGTGAGCACTGGAGCCCCGTTTCTCTCCATACCCCGGTGTTAGCTCGATTATCGTCAACATGTCTTATATAAAAAATTTGTGTAAACTTATGAGAAAACTTGTCATGTTCAAACTCTCTACAATGATAAAATAGATCATAACAAAATAAATAAAAAAATATAAATTATTTTGAATATGACGAGCGATTGATGTTTTGGAAAAAAAAAATCAACCAAAACTTATAATTAAATATAGAGGGAATACCTTTTTATTTGCACCTTTTAGGCCAAATTTCCCTCTGAATTTTTGGATACGATATTTTATTGGTTTTATTTGAAAGCTAGTGTGCATACTTGCCATGCTTAGGCTGTCTCCAACAAGGGTTGGCATTGGGGTTGGCAAACCCAAAATGGCTAGGGAAACAAGTCCAACAAGGTTGGCATACCCGATAGGCATTCTGCGTAGGTGGAGAGAGGATAGTCAAATTGCCTTCTCCATCGGAGGGGACGCATTCAGAAGCGAGCAACGTTCATTGCGTTTCTCTCCCCCCGCTCTCTCCCTCGCATATCCACACCCCTCTTGCCTCATCGACAAGGACGCGAAGGTCTTCGTCGCAGGCCACCGGGGCCTCGTCGGCTTGGTGATCCTACACCGGCTCCTCTTGCTTGGCTTCTCCTTCGTTGTCCGCCACACCTACACTGAGCTTGACTTCACCCGCTAGGCCAATGTCGAGGCCTTCTTCGCCACCAAGTGCCCACGCTATGTCATTCTGGTGGCCGCCAAGGTCGGCCGCATCCACGCCAACTCCACCTTCCCCACCGACTTCATTGCCGCCAACCTCTAGATCCAAACCAATGTCATCGACACCACGCTGCGTTGCGCCTCCGTCCGCAAGGTCCTCTTCCTCGGCTCCTCCTGCATCTACCCCAAGTTCGCGCCGCAGCTTTGTGTGGTGGCCGGATCTCCAAGGGCGACGGCGGGCTGAGGATTCCGACCGGCGGCGCGAGCCAACGACCAATGCTTGGGGAGGGGAATTTTGCCTGCCCCGTTGGAGACCTACCTGTATGCATATCCTTGCCAAATTGCCACCCATTGCCAATACTGCTTTTGCCAACCCAAAATGCCAACCTTTGTTGGAGACAGCCTTAGCCTAAGTACCCATCCAACCATATAGTTTAATCTCTAGTCTATCTGCACATATACAATGCTTTGTATGTATATTTGCATCTAATGACTTTACTCTTAAAATAGTTTTGATGATAAATCAGACCATAACAAAAAAGTAATAGTTTTGCCGACTAAGTTGAATATCAAACATCAAAT
Source organism: Paspalum vaginatum (assembly GCA_030272315.1). NCBI lineage: Eukaryota > Viridiplantae > Streptophyta > Magnoliopsida > Poales > Poaceae > Paspalum > Paspalum vaginatum. The sequence goes on along the minus strand of CM059019.1, from coordinate 10,699,439 downwards.
TAAAAATCATGGACAAGTTGTGTTTTGAAATCGACATTTTATAAAATAAAGTCTATTTTACCTCTTGTATTATCAGCATTGTACAAGTCTTCTTCTAAATCAGCCTTCCATGAATAAATTCTATTTTACCTCCCCGAATTATCATGAGTGGAGGTCGTGATGTCACCTCAATCTTCAATACACTGCATGGAAAATTGCGTTCTGTTCTTCAATTTACCACATTAGCCCAAATAATTTCTTAAAGCATTCTAAGTTTATTTTAAGACAACTAATAAAAATCTAACTATAATTATAATAAATATTTTAATTACATTGTTTAGTTCATTTAGGAAATGCTGCTCCTAAGCGCTCATGTCATAACATTCCAAACGCTCATTTTGTGTGGGACCCACATTCATCACTAAGCAATATACCATTCATCACAAAGGTGACATTGAACCAGCTTGTGATGAATTTTAAAACACATATTTTATTTTTGGCACTAAGGCATGGTTAATGTCATAAATAGGCCAATGCCAAATTGTTTTATTGTTTCAAGATATTCGTGGTAGAAGATCAAATATATTGTAGCAATTCTATGTTACGTAACGGTAGGAAAATGTATTACGCGCAATATAACATAGATGTCACATATGATAATATTATGGATAACAATATGCATGTTGTGTCTATTCGTCGGGTGATGTTTGTGCCTTCAATCAACCATATTTTTTTTAGACATCAATCAACAATGTTGGTCATCGGGTCTGCATGCAACGGTTGAAATACACCATATCCAATCATCCTCACCTTTTTTCTTCCTCCCCGCCCGATGCCCGAGTACCTCGCTCATTGAGCCTCTTCCTCGCCCGAGCTCCCACTCCGCCACCGGCTTCGGCTTTTCCGCCTCCGCGGCCAGCTAATACGACTTCATCGGAGCGGCAGCGCCTTTCTCCCCCGCACGAGGCCGACCCCCGCCCACCACTACCGCTGGTCTGGCCGCTGCCCGCGGCCCTCACTCTAAGGCCGGAGGTGGAGGAGACCCGCCCCCACCCCTAACCCGAACCTTAAGAGGCGCAACGGCCACACGCGTCGACGGCGAGATGGCTGCGACGACAGCTCTTCCCCTTATTCCCCGGCGGCGGCGCTTGGGCGCGGGCGAACTCTTCCTTCCCGGTGAGTTCTCTTCCCCTTCTTTCCTTTTTTTCCCGTCAACCGACGCAAATGCAAAATATCAAACGATTGGCAAGAGTAAATCTCTAACAATATTATCATAGATATAGATGTCATATATTGCAATACATCATTGAACCGCTGCCGCTGCCGCCATTGGTGCTCGCAGAGGCGCCCTCAATCTGGCCTTAATAGATGCTGTGCGGCGCTCCGTGGCGGGCTGGTGCCGTGCCGGCTGGAGTGGAGGGGGTGCCAGGGCCGCCGGAGCTAGGTCACCGGCATGGAGGACGCCGTGGCAGCGTTTGGGGTGATGCACACCGCTGCCCCATAGGTGTTTGCTTCGCCGCGCACGTCACGTTTCCGAAGGGGAAGAAGGCGCCGCGGACATTGATTCGACCAGCCCAAGAAGTGTGAGCAGAGGAAATTCAGATTCTGCGTCCTCCGCGCCTTCCGACGGTGAGGTGAAAACATCCGCACATCACAATAACAAATTCTGATCTGTTTTTAAATTATTTTGGTTTCCGTCGATTTACCATGGTTTTGTGCCGATACGTTTCAACTAGATGCGATTAAGATTGTCGGCCCAGATTGACGCCTACCACGGTGGAGGTTGATCCATTGCTTACCGCAGCAGCAATTCCTATGCTCAAATTCTACGGTGGCGACGTCCTGGTTCCTGTTTCGCACTTTCGCTGCTGTTCACTGGGAAGTATCCCAATCCTGCTTCTCATCCGTAACTTGAAATCGATTTGCCTCTGACGTGCAGTGGACGATTAATTAAATGGCACAATGCCTGGTTGAGTGATGTGCTTTCACTTGAATCCTTTACATCATCTGGAAATTCTTGTTTGGTGCTCACGAGATATTTTGCTTATTGTATTAATCGCTTATGTTCATATCAACTATGGATTAGCGTGCTTACTAGACAAAAATTCAGAGCTTTTAAATGCCCCATCGTTAAATTATTAGCAAGTTTGATGTACTTTCTTGATAGCCGTATATGCTATCTTGGACATTCATTTTTAATTTCCTTTCTTTCTGATATGAGTTTGCCATTGTCTGTCTATTGAAAATTTTGTTCACCACCCCTGCCTGTATCTACTCTATCAACCATACTAATTCTCTACCACATCCCTTCTGATCAGATTCTCCTGGTGCAACAGGGAGCAAGGGACTGTTAGTGTGTGGCACAACTCTGGTTGTGTGATGTGCAACAGGGAGCAAGGGAGCATGACTGTATGTGTTCTATCGTCAATCACCAGCCTGTTTATTTTACTCTTACAGTGATGCACTGATTCCCATTTCCCAAGCCCATTTTTTACAGACCGTATGAGATTTGATTCAGATTTTTTGACCCTTTTTAGAGTCAGGATAAAGATTGATTTATTCTTTGCACTTGATGCAGGTTATGGATTGATTTATTCTTTGCACTTGATGCATGTTAAAGATTGATTTCTTCTTTGCCCTTTGCTGGTCAATCAACCGGTGTTCTTCACTACTTAGCCTGTTGCAACCTATCTAATCCAACCCCTCGGAGAAGCTCTAAACTATAGAATTGATGTGGAGAATGTTACCTTGATTCCAACTTTTCGGAGAAAGAGAGGGTGTATTTCAGGGAGTTCCTTGACATCTGCACCTGAAAACAGGGTCAATGGACCACCCCTGGCACGTTTGCATGGCAAAATGTGGTGACCTGACTATACACAAACATGGAAAACTGGGTACAGTTCTCGCACTCTGTTTTAATGGAGCTTGCAGGTAGCAGAGACACCACTTAGTCAACCGCCTGCTGTTCTTTCACCACTGTGCCAAGTGGACCGCCATTGATGTCAACCTTCAGGGACACGTCCTTAAAGATTTTGCGGCTGAGAGTGTTGTAGACCGCTCTCGAATATTGCCGTGATGTATTCCGCCAGTCCGTTCCAGCTTTCATCATCAGCTCAAACTCCTCATAGCTTATCTTCCCGTCCTGTAGGAAGCACAGTTTAGTTAAGCACGGCAATGAACCTGGTTTACAGGGTTGAATGGTGTGGGCCTAATAACCTTGTCTTTGTCAACGTCCAGGATGATGTCATCGATTGCCTTCTGATCACCTCTGGGAGAGAGGGCCTCCTTCAGCTCATCAATCTCGATGTACCCACTACCATTCTTGTCGAAGTAGCTGAATACCCTGGGCAGGTGATCCTCGCTACGGATTTTCTTCAGGTGAATGGATACTGTCACAAACTCCTTGCAGTCTAGGGTCCCATTGCCGTCTATGTCTGCCTGTAGAGAATGCAAAGACAGTTAGCATCTTCTTAGTAGCTATTCGCATTGTTTACCAGTTATATTGTCCAGATTTCGTGTACTTGTCGAACTGGATGGATAAACTTGATCACATTATCAAACTAATGTATAGCAGAAGAGGTTCTCACAGCTTCCATGAGCATGTCCACATCAGTGTCATGGACGTTGTGCCCTATCATTCGCAGTCCTTTCCTAAGTTCTTCAATAGTCAAGTGTCCATCCTTGTTGGTGTCCAACATTTGGAACAGCTCCCTGATTGCTTCTAGCTCTTCCGCTGGTAGGTACTCAGCCACCACCTGATGATAAGCAATGAAAAAGTTCAGTGCGGATTTTGAGAAGACCTATGTATAAATAAAAAGTTTTGAGGTACATGAAAGCATTATGTATCAGCTCACAAGTAGGGCCTTCTTCTTGAACTTGTTCATTACTGTGAATTGTTTCAGCCTGGACCTCACAGCTTCTCCAAGAGGGATATTAGGAGCTGCACTTGCATTCTGTATCCAAGGATGTTCTTCATTGTTGTAGATCATAAATGATGGTCAGATTCAGCTTAACAGTTATTGGGACTGGAAAAATTAAATGAGTAACTGACCTAGAACCTGCTGGGCAGTCAATCGAGAGTAGGGGCTCGGATCAAGCATCTTCCTGACAAGATCTTTCGCATTCTCCGACACCTTCGGCCAAGGCTCTCTCTCGAAGTCGATGTTTGACCGGATGATAGCCTGTGCAATCCCCTCATCAGTCTCTACAAATGATCAGTGTAAAAAAAAGTCAATGAGTTGATGAACTGGGACAAAATTCAAAATTTGACATTTCACACATCGATTTGGAGATTTATATGTGAAATTACCGGCCCAGAAAGGTGGGACACCACATAGCAAGATGTAGAGTATGACTCCTGCACTCCATATGTCAATTTCTTGTCCATAATTCCTCTTCAGGACTTCAGGAGCCATGTAATAGGGGGATCCAACGATCTCATTGAACCTGTCACCTGAATAAAAATAAAAAGAAGTGCATGCAGTGTGAAAAATGTAGAGTTTCTAAACATGTAGCTAAACCTAATTGGATGCTATTATGGATTTATGATTTTGCTATGGGAGTTCCTACCTGGTTTGAAGCACACAGATAGACCAAAGTCGATGACCTTGAGAGGGGAGTTCTCAGATGTGTTGGCATACAGGAAGTTCTCCGGCTTGAGGTCACGGTGCATGACGCCGTGCTTGTGGCAATGCTGTAAAGATGTTCGTATCATCAGATGTCACCGTAGAGTGACAAGTCTGTGGGGGGGGGGGGGGGGGGTGCACATATTGATAACTAATCTTTTTCTCGGTTTTGTTTAATTACGTTTGGGCATTTCTTTTTGATTCCCAAACATTTCATCTGCATTACACAAATAATGTCTGACGTGACTTTCATTTTTCAGATTTTGGATAATGGCAGCAAGAATTCAGACCTTTATAAGCATAAAAACCTAACGTGATGAATGCATGCGTGCTGGCATTTTATAAAATTTCTATTGTTTATGCATTGAACACCTATAATTTTAGACAATTGATGTATGTGCATTTTCAACATTTACAAAAAAAAAAAAAAAAAGATGAGCCATATATAACTGATGACAGAAATGCGTCTCCAAGTAATAACATTTATCATCTCATTTGAAACCTTCCTGTTTCCCTTGTACTATCATATACCCAAAGCCCCAATTCTGTGCCCGACATGAAAATATATGGAATGCGCGTACATCATTCATGCATGCATAGAAATCAAGGCACTACGCACTGCACGTACCAGGACGACCTCCATGATGGTGCGCACGACGCCGGCGGCAGCGCGCTCGGTGTAGTGTCCCCGCGATACGATGCGGTCGAAGAGCTCGCCGCCCTCGCAGACCTCCATGACGAGGTGCACGGCGTCGGTGTCCTCGAAAGCCTCGCGCAACCGCACGACGTTGGGGTGTTCAGGCAGCGAGCGCATGATGGCCACCTCCCGACGCACGTCCTCGATGTCGACGCTGCTGCGCAGCTTGCGCTTGCTGATGGACTTGCACGCCAGCACCTCGCCCGTGGACGTGTCTGTGCACCGCCGCGTCACGCCGAACTCGCCGCGTCCCAGCTCCTCGCCGAGCTGGTACCGCTGGAGCAGCTCCTTGGCGCTGGCTTCCGCGGCCAGGCCCTTGCCCAGCACGGTCGGGGGCGACCATGTCTGGACCTTGGCGCGCGCGGCGTCGGAGATCGAGGACAATGTGGAGCAGGAACGCACGTTGGCGCCGCCGAGGCGCCCGCCACGGTTCCCAGTGGTGCCGCCACGGCCGCCGCCCCGCCGCTTGCCGCCGGACGGCCGGGCCACGCAGCAGTTGCCCATGGCCGCGGCGCCACGCTTGGCTGGCCCAACCACAAGAACGTAGAGCGTTTCAGTGGTGTTCTGTCTCTCCCTGGAACGACGGCGTGGATCTCTCTCTTCCTCTCCCTCTCTCTAGGGCAAGAGAGGATCGGAGGAGAGAGATGGAGGAAAATGGCGCCGTCGTGGTCGATGGTTTTGAGAGGGAGGCAGCCTGTCTTTTCTCCCGGGTCCTTACGTTCTCGTTTTGCCATTTTTGGGGATTCTCCCATTGCTTCCCTGTGATTCCTTGCATTAGTCTATTTCCTTTTCCAAAATATTGTTCACTTTTTTCAAACCTATTTCTCGTCAGTCGTCACAAACATCGTGAATGAGAAAATTTCATGTCCACAGCATCAAGAGAATGGTTTGAATTTGTTCCACCTCAACTTATGACTAGGAATTTGAATTTTCATTCAATCTCTAGGCTATATGCTTTTACTAGGCGGGTTGGGTTGTGGCTAGCCATAAATCTGCAAGGATGCAAATCTTGCCGCGAAATTAATCTCGCATTCTCGCTAGTTTGCATCTGTCCTGTCCACTAACTCTACCACACGGCCAACATTAATGCGTGTTTGGTTAGGGGATCCATTCCATATGTCGCGAGCTGGTCTAGCATGGAGCTATGGAGTCGTCCGGCATTTTTGAGGAGACAACACATCCGAAAGCTTTTACCTTGTGGAAGCACTATCCATTTGTGACGGATGGATTGATCTAGCTATGCAAACCAAATGACTTTATTAAGTTCAGATTTAGGCTCGGATGATTCTGGATCATGCCTGCACCTATGATGCACTGATACTTCACCTAACAACAGTACCGGTGTCGCGATACGTAGCCAATACTTCGATACACTGATACTCTTTCGATACCGTATCGACAAAGTATCAGAATTATTCGATACGCTTGGATGCCTCTCCAATACTTCATGAGCCATACTTAGCTTGTTGATCTCTTACTAGATGACCCAGAATTCGTAGTGGTGTTATTTCAAGGTGACCAAATAAAGAAATCTTTTGACGTGGATTTGGACCAACCTTAGTCCTAAAGTCTCATTTAGTCTAGCCATGCAGCTAATATAAATGTTCCTTGCTATATTGTTGTCATCGCCAAAAGCCATTGGCCCTAGGCGGCCAAACACACCAAGGAACCGGGAGGTACGCTACCGCTGCGGTCGATCCCTCCTAGCGGCAGTTTCGACCATCCCCAAGCTCGGTCGAGGCGGTTTTGGGCATGCCACCTGGCTTGACCTGCTAGCTAGCGATGTTGGGGTGCGCACGCGTTGGAGAATCACCTGCAGACACATGAACAACAGATCGGTGTTAAATTCTAGCCGGATTACTGGGATCGGCTTGAGGCATCTCCGAGGAAGAGCTGATCGCCTCCTTGGACCCTGCCGGGTTAGTGCGTCGACAAAGCATAACAAGGAAACCAACCCTGCTTAAAGCATGATCTAGCCAATGCAACATCTCTAGGTTGATTACGCTACACACAAGGCCGGCTTAGAGCCGGTGCAATAGGTGCGATGGCCTAGGGCCTACGGCCTACGGCCGGAAGGGGCCATGCCTAGGTACCAAGTATTAGGCCGCATGTAAGATTATGTAAAGGAACTCTAGTAGTTTAGCACTGACCGTATACATAGATTTTGCCATTTTATTTCGCGGTGTCTGTAAGGTGTTGCCATTTTATTTCACGATGTATGTACTCGCCGCAACACACATCCACAATCGGTGATTATGTGAAGGGGCACCTAGTAGTTTAGCATCGGTTATATGCATAGATTTTATCATTTTATTTCGCCACGTCTCCACTTGCCGCAACACTTGCAGCCACAATCGGTGTGTCCTCTAGTGCCAAGCTGACACATAGATCTTGCACTCTTGTGGTTCGCAAATCAAGCATGCAGTTCAATCTTTATAACTTAAAAAAGGCAAAGAACTCGATCATTTACTCAACTGAAAATTATGTATTTAACCATTGAATAGAGACTTAGGGTTCTTGTTTCTGCAAAGGCCCATGGTGTCACGTTCGCACTAGGGCCCTTCAAACAATTGAGCAAGCCCTGGCTACACACATGATAAGGTGGATCTAGATAAGAAAAGACTTAACCGAAACATAAAACATGTGCATGAACGTAGATTGGAACCACAAAGGGGGGGGGGGGTTCACCCATGGACGCAGATACAAACTAGGACGTGTAAAGCAGGGTGCCAAGTGCACATCGATCTCTTGAGTTGCCGCGTGCACATGTTGTGGCTCATGTCGTGGTCTGTACGAGCTATGTACACTTGGTCACGCACCGCCAATCTATTACATGAAGCATGAACGGATATGTAGATCGGCAGTGCACGAGGTAACTGATAGATCTCACACCAAGCAGAGCTTGATGCGAGATTCATCGTGATAACTAACAGAACCTGCCATAAAAAATGCTTCAGTACGGCATATACCGGGCAAGGAAACGCTTATCAGCCCTAAAATAAGCATGAAGGAAGGATTAGAGCAGCATGGTGCTTACTTGGAAAAACCCAGGGATCTAGGAGTGGCAATGCGCCGAGGTTGAATTGAACGAAGCATGCATTTCTTGGAACGTATGACAGTCATTAACTTTATTACTAAGCAATAGGGTACATATTTATAGTCTGGAGACTTGATGACAAGTTCTTCTATCTAATCAAACCCTAACTAATAATTCTAAACTTAAATACACATCCTAACGAGCCCAACAACACAAAAAATGGCACCGAATGAGTGGCCCATGAAGCTTATTAGCTGACCTCCTTGGCAACCCTAGATCGGCTAGAATCTGGCGGCAACACATGCCTCCCTAGTCTTGGGACAATTCTTGTCTCAAAACTATCCATCATGTCGTTTGCAGCGAGTCCTTCCACCAACACATCATCTGCATATAAAACACACCTATCTCCAAATGGAGGTACGTCATGTCTCATATCCCTCTACTGCTGGAATAAAGCTTCATCAACTTCTGCTTCCACCTGATCGATGATGACGAACCCTCTTCATACTGAGGTCCAGTTGACCATGATGATGAAAAAATAGCGACGGTCGGTATGGTGACTTTGGTGGTGATGGTGATGATGACAATCAAACCATGTAGACACCGTGCCATTGGCACAGACAGATCCATTGCATCGTCTCCGAAATTCGTCAACTCTTTTCTGGTCTTAGTGCTGGTGGATACATGGACCTCTTTTTTATTACTTAAGGCAATAGCCTCGCATCAGCTTCCCTTCCTCTTTTCATGGCTGATGGCAACACTCCGGCCTCCTTTTAGAGCTTCAAGATCCAACCCACAGGCTGGGGTAATACTTCTTCAAGTATTTTCCGTTGATCTTTCTGCTGAACTTGATCCCATCTAACGTCTCCATCTGGTATGAATTCCCTAGTGCTGTTTCTACTATACGATAATCCTTGGTTCAAACTGGCAATATTAACTCCCGAACAAGGTCACCAACTTGAAATGACATAGGTCTGGCCCTTTTGTTATAAGCCTGAGCAACCTTAGCCTTGTTTTCTTTAATCTTCTCCAGGGACCACAATTTTTTTTTGACCAAACAGACTATGGGGGAGGTCCCACGGTAAAAAGGCTTTATTAGATTAGAGTTAACTTACAGCAGGAAGATAAGTTTACAGCCACCTGCAGAAAAATAACAAAATACAAATGAGCCATGCAAGGCCACAAAACGATAAATAGATTACAATGACTCGATCCATAAAATAGCTGTAATCTTCTAGCCTCCTTCAGTCTCACACTTTGGAGGCGAAATTCCTCTTTGAACCTCAAGGTCCAGAGGCTGAAAGACGCAGCTTGCCCATCAAAAATCATTCTATTCCTCATTTTCCATAGCTCCAAAATGGCCACAAATCAGGTTTCCATGAAGCTAGGTATGACTGAATTGTTATTTGCATGCAGGATTCTCTCTTGGATCAGCATGGCAGTATCCCACTGGATTTACAAGAAGCTCCAGCAATCTTCAGCAAACGGTTCAAAAAAGAGATTGGTCTACATCCTCCTCAACACCCTGAGAGCAAAGCACACAATATATATCATGTTGTGACAGAAGATTTCTTCGATGTAGCATACTCTTGGTGTTGATTCTATCTATCAGCACCAGCCAGCCAAAAAAATTTTGTTCTCATTGTGCATCTACATTTCCAAAGCATGGCAAAAATACTTGACACTTGTATGTGTTGATGTTGCTTTGAATAATAAGTGGAAACTAAAAAGCTCTCTGCACCATTCGGGAGCACCCATTTATCAAGCTGGTCATCATCATAACTTATTTCTGAGAGCAGGTGCTGTAGAGATTGGACCTCTTCATACGCCTGTACTGAGCGAGGCAGAAAGAAAATTCCAGCCAGATCAGGAGCATGAACGACTCCCTTAAGTGAGGAAGATTTTGACAAAACAAAGGATGAAAGCCTAGAGAATTTTGATTCCAGCGGTTCTCCTGACCAATTATCTCCCCATAAAAGCACTGATTTACCATCCCCTCAGACAGTCAGCATTCTCTCTGTAAGTTTCATGAAATCTGGAAATATCCTTTCCACCAAAAGGATCCCATTTCTCTGGTAGCATGAGGAATCTTTGAAGGTTGGACTGACGCCTAAGAGTGGGATGGGGTGAATTAGAATTTCTAAAGCTAAGGCTCTCTAAAACCTACAACTACTAAGCAAAACCTATGCAAGATAAATCTAACTATGTGCACTATGGTTTTTCTAAGTGTTGCTACCTCTACCGTGGCCAAGTCTTGCAACCTAGTTCCACCTAGAAACTATCAAGCTAGTCTAGGAATGTAAGCACATAATTGCAAGAATGTAAATGTAGAAGCTAAAGATATAGGTAGAGAGATGCAAACTTCCTATGACGATGAAGGCGATGGCACACGGAGGAGACATCGATTTTTCCTGAGGTTCGGGGAGGCCAATGTGCCTCTACCACCTACTCCTTGTTTGGCACCCCCACAGGGTTTTGCTATCGCGTAGTCCTCAAAGGAATATGGCCTCACCCACACAAGGGTGGAGGATGGCAAAGTAACCTTCGCAAAGGTCAAGCAATCGGCCGGTCGAGTCTCTAGATATCCTCAGTGCACACCCACACAATCCCTTCTCTCCGTGTAGTCTCGGACTATGGCCTGGCCCACGCAATGGTAGAGGATTGTCAGGTCTATTGGGGGTCTTCCGCGGGCCTTCTCACGGAGCCACCCCGCCGTCTCCACTAAGGAAGCTTTTGTCTAATGTGCCGAGGGCCTTCCTCCCTTTCACAAGTAAGGTGGCGGCCACTCCACCTCTGGAGGGTCTCACAAGACTTACTAGACCCACACTTACATAAGATAGATGTGCACGCAGGAACGAGTAATAGACAACAAGGCCTAAGCAAAGATGCAACTAGGCCGGGATATGTCTAGTTATGCTCTAGTGATGGTTGGGCTTACAAATATGTGTCTCTACACTTCAAATAGGCATGGAGAATGTGTCTCAACTCTATAATGAGCTCAGGAGTCACCAACCATCGAGTGGAGGCCGGGCAAGGGGGTATTTATAGCCCAAGCCTCAAAACTAGCAGTTGGAAGCCTTCTTCTCTTTTCTGCACGGCCACCGGACCATCCAGTGCGTGTAGTTGGCTAGCCGTTGAGTCGACCGTTGAACTGAGAATTTGACCGTTGGAACCATTGAACCGTCCGTTGCGTGTTGGAGCTTCGGTCTTTTAACTTGATATTGCCCTCGGTCTAGAACGTCCGGTGGTATCACCACGTGAGCACCGCATCGTCCGATGTGTTTAACCTCTAGGACATGGTCTTCTTCTTCTCATTGGCCTAAGACATCCAATGGTATCACCGGACCTGTCCCGTGGTACACCATCGGACCTTCGGGTGCATGAAAATGCATCAAGTCTTGAATTTTTAGTCTTGGCCTTCTTCTATTCGCCGGACCTTCTGGTGGGGCTCCACCGGACTGTCCGGTACGTGAAAAATCTGGTTGATCCTTTATCAGGACAACCACTTGTAGGGATGAAAACAGGTCGGAAACGATCAGAAGAAGGCTAAATTGTTTTCAGTTTCATACTTTTTTTGGAAATGGAATCGAGAACGATATTGCTGGAAACGAGTACGGTGTCGGTATTACGGGAACTTCGGGAACGAAACTATCCAATCGGGAATACCTCGATATCGGTCGGCAGTCGATAATGTATAATTTGAAAAACAACTAGTCAATATTACACAAACTAACAAAAATCACCGCACATTACATACCAAATCCAATAGTGCAACTCAAGACGGTGAAAGAATTCAAATTCATAAATATGATTATTGATTCGCCATCCCTATAAACGCACATATAGATGGCCAAGTAAACAAAATCTGACCTAAAGGTAGGTAGTAGAAGTTCAAATGATGGATGATGATTGATGGCATTGTGTTGCATATAAATTTTTAGACTATATTGCTAAAAACGTTATATTATCATCGGTAATTACCGCCAAAATACGGTAAAACCCAGGAAACGATCGGAAACAAGAAAAATCGTTTTCGTTTCCATTTCTGTATTTTTTTTACCGTTATCGTTTCCATTTTTCGGTTTCCATTATCAGTTTCTGTTTTACCTAAAATCATGGTAAAACCTCGAAAACGAGCCCCGATAAGCAGAGTTTTCGGTTACAGGCTTTCATCCCTAACCGCTTGCATATTGATGGAGTCTTTGGTCTTTTCTTGAGCCTTTTAAGACCTTCCTTTAAGGTATTTGTACCCCAAGTCCATCTCTTGCACCTTGGGACTTAAACAAAAACACTTGCACACACATTAGTCCCCAATGGTACATGTTGTCACCTCAACCACTAAAATCACATTAGGGATCTAAGCACAAGGCTTAGGGCCCATTTTCGGCTTAGTTGTTCTTTGAGGTAGCCCTAAATAGGTGAAAGGTAGGGAACCTATTTGGTAGCCAAAAGTGTTTGCTAAAATGGTCATGTTCTCTGGAGAAATAATTGATAGGAGCCATGGAAGACTTGCTATAATTCACATTAAGGCCCGTAGAAGTAGAAAAAGAAGTAGGAATTCCTTTTAAGCAAAAAAACTTCCTAGCATCAGCTTCCATTATTAGAAGTGTGTCATCTGATAACACATGATGTGCCCCAGTCCCTTACAGGGGCTAAAATGTGCTTTATTACCATCCCATGAGTCTAGTAATCACATTCTTACATCTGATGAATATAAAACCACCCTAACTGGCTAGACAACAGAGATTGTCCTGTAACACGAAGCCTAGACTTATGCAGTGGAACTTTAGAAACATAGGCGCATCTTCTATAGGACATGGTTGGGAAGTAGGTCATAACCCTCACACATATACGATTAAGATGATCTCCTACTCATCTTCACTGTAAACCAACAACAAAGCAAGGGTGAGTACTTAAGTACTTCCGCAAGCCCACCTTCCTCTATTCAGGAGTTGGGGTTTTTGCCTATCACTATATGCTAGTATATCTGGAGCTCAGGGAATTCGCAATAAAACAATTTATGCAAGGGCTCATTAAATCAATATTTTAAGTTTGAAAATGCTTTTCTCAAAAAGGTTGCTACATGGACTTGCTGGTCCATCATGGCCCATGGCCTTCTTCCATCATACTTTTCCAGACTTCTACTGGGCCTTGCCAACCGTAGCTCTTGGCATCAACTCCCAGACTAGAACCATGTTTTTACTCACTAATTCCCACATTTTATAAAACACTAGTTGATGAAACCAAACCATAACTGGACTATTCAAATAGATTCATACTCTAATCAGAGGTGCACACTATAACCACATGTTTTAGTCCTGAGGACTCTCCATCAAAAGGCTTGGTTCCGTATGAAGTCCTTCCATTCATGCCGTTTCCTGGACACCACCATATGGACACCAAGTATCCCCATCGCCCGATGCCCCACGACACTCCCAGCGACACTTTCCCCATCCTCGGTGTTCCATAGCATCCCAGCTCACTGGCAAATGCCCAGGTAAGGGGTCTCTCTGCAGTCCAGACTAAGTGTTGCCCACACAACACAATGTGGTTGCACTAAGAGTTAGGCAATTTGAGACATCAACTCGGTCCTTTGAGAGCAGGGTAGTAACTTCCAATCCTTTTTCTTGGCCCGACTCCGTGAGCAATCCACAACTCTGGCTTCTTCCACAAAGGCTGGAGCCTCAAGGGAGACCGCGGTCACGATACCCGATCTCCCACCCCACTCTTATTATGGCGAAGCTGATCGTGGAATGATCGTACGCCGGGGTTTCTCCCCATGTTTACCCAAAAATCACACACACATCCATATCCCATCATGTTAGCATGTGTAAGTATTAAGTGAGCGATCCCACCTAAGCTCACTACTTCTAGTCAGGCTTAGGTGGCTACCCAACCATGTTACATTAGCAAGCAAAACATGCAAGTTTTGTAAGTGTAATGAAGCAAAGGGTTGTGGTGATAAAAACTGGGTCAAGTGGGGATTCTAGTGGACTTGTCGATCACTTTGTTGTGGTTGAGCTGGCGGTGGTTGCTCTAGTTGAACAAGGGTTCTAGTCGTAGCTGAGGCCGTTCTCGAGGGGTAGATGGATCGGTCTCTCCAGTACAACCTATGTGCACAAACAATAGAACCACACAAAATGATGTATAATATGAGTTCACAAGTTGGTATTATGTTTATTTCATGGAGTTTGGATTCAGAAGGGTATTGGTGCAAGAATTGCCAGAGTCATAGTTCAGATGAAGAAGATATGATTTATTTGGGGTGTTTATTGGTGGTGCTGGTTTGGGTGGGGTCAGCAGGTCAACAAGGCTTTGTGCACATTGGCTGGGCGTGAGAACGGCTGTTGCGCAGACACCACGGTAGTGGGTATGGTCGGACAAGATGAGGGCGGTAGCGCCGAAGGGTTGGCGGTCGCATAGTGATTATGGAGTATGGAAGGGGTTCTCTGAAAACATGCGATGAAATGGATAAGAGTTGGTGTAAATGAATAGGGCTTGATTATAGATGAATTTAGAGGCTAAAATCACCGAGTTCAGAGTTAAAGCGGAGAAAATATGGGGCTTATAGTCGGGAGGGGTAGTTCTAGACTTCTTAGAAAGTTCAAGGGGTGGATTTGGACCTTTTTCAAGGGCCCATGAGAGTACGAACTTGGGCCGTAGGGTAAGATTCGGCCCATGAGGCCCTTTTCTTTTTCTTTTTCTAATTTTGGCCAGCGAAGGAAATAGAGAAGTTGGGCTGGCGAGAGGAGTGTAGCCTAGCTTGGCCCACGCGAGCGTGTGCTGTGGGCGGGCCAACCCTAGTCAGTAGACAGTGGTGGGGTGACGCCGTTGGCATGGGCCCACTTGGCGGTGGCTTGAAGCGTGCGACGGCATCAGGGGCGATGGACGGTGGTTCAGTGACAGCTGGACCGGGGCATTTTTGTGGAGGCATTTGGGTGGCCTTATTGGTGGCTCACTGCCGGTTCTCACTGGCAATGGTGGTTTCAGGTGGTGAGGTCAGCCATGCTGAGCACCACCTTGGTGTGGCAAACTTGGCGTGGTGGTCTAGGCACAGATTGTGGCCAAAGGGATAGGTTTCCCAGGAGTAGAGTGGTGCGTGCACGCTGGCAGCGAGGAGCAACACACGATGGCTGCTCTAGGAGGGGGATTGGGTAGCGGTGGGTTACTAGAGGAGTTAGGGAGAAATGGGGCAAAGCTCGTGGCGAGGTTGATCGGGTTTTAGTGACTGGCGGTGGGGAAATTTGTGCAGTAGTGGTAGAGTGCTTGGCAGATGGTGACTGGAAAGGTGTGGCAAGGAGCTTGGCCCCTTTATATAGGTCATTGGGGGAGAAAGGGGTAGGTTAAAGTGGAGTCAAGGTTGGTGGTGTCGTGTTGACAAGGCAAGGCTGGCGCGGCGTAACCGAGCCGTGCCTACAGTGGTGTCGTGTGTGGCGAGCGGGGGCAGCTTGCGCCAAGGCAGAGGGGAGTGGGGCACCACAGCATGAGCCGAGGATATGGGGAGGGGATTGGAGCCGCGGTGTGGTCAGGGTGCTGAAGGCAATAGCATCGCAGTTTGTTCGCGTGGGCGGTGTGCACCGGGGCGACGGCGTCGCCGCGGCCCCATGCGCGGCTTGCCGTCGGGAGGCGATGGAGGGAGGGGGAAGGTGGGGCCGAGATGAGCTAGGGTAAGGTAGCTGAAGAGAGCAAGAGGGAGAGGCAGGCTATAGCTGGGCTATTCGGCTTAGACTGAGGGTGACGGGGAAGGAGAGAAGGAGGTGGCGATGGGCTAGTTTTGCCGCAAGGAGAGGGAAAAAGGAAGATTTGTTTTCATATTTTTTATTCTAATAGTTTTGTATTTTGGGGGAATTTTGAGAAGGTAGTTTTGGATAATTTTTTATAGAGATTTTTATTGAGCTCAAAGTTATACACATGGCAAGCAAGCAAGTTTCGAAAATCAATTTTGAGAAATTTTTGGGTGGTGATTTTTGGGGCAGTTACAAACCTACGCCACTTGAAAGAATCTCGTCCTCGAGATTGGGCTTAGAGGGTTTACAGGGATAGGTTTACTTCAGCTAATCAACTTCTTTGGTTACAACAACGCTTGATCTTCGTGCAGAACAGTAGATGGAATTTTAATAACCAACTGCTGGGATGACCTGAGTCCCTTTTCCTTATCATTTCTCTTTTCTTCACGGAGGGGGTCATTGAGCAAGTCTTCCACACACAAAGAGATCTTTTGATTTCTTTCACTTCATGAACTTGGAAGGTTGAGGCGTCCCTTTACAGTTCCTTGGATTGTTTTACCTCGCCTGGATGCTTCAGAAGGGGTCTTCCTAGTGGAAGCAGCAACCGAATTTAGCAAGGCACGTTCTCTTCCACTCTTACTACTCTTCGTAGTGATACACCAGCAAACCACCCATCAACCAAAAATTTGCAGGCTTCAATGATCTAGATGATTTCCTTCACCAGCGCTAGTTGAGGGGAGGCTACCACACTTAAAAGACTGATTATGCCTTCTAAGTGGATTATAGCTTCCTCTGGAAGCGGGTAGCTGCCATTTTCTCTTCTGCTTTTTTTGCATCGGCAGACGAAGGGCAGACTGGTGAGAGGCTTACTAGTTGGGATAGCCTTCCTTGTGTTATGATTCTTTTTATTCCAAAGACCTCTCCTTCTATCTTCTTGCCTGCTACAAGCTCTTTTATTTATTTCTTCAACTTTACACAACTTTGCTAGCAGGAAGCTTCTTCTTGGTTCTTGTTTGACCATGGGGAGGCCACTAATTGGAGGAGTTCTAGGAGGCATAGGACAAGGATCTTGGCAAAGAGTATGTAACGAAATGGGATGCAGACTCTTGGTTCTAGGCTCATAACCTAGGTGGAATCTAGGGGTGTAGGGGGATTTATTGCTGATCTCTTTGTTCCTGTTGCCAAGTGGAGCTCACAAACGACAGCTTTCTCAAAATAATTTATGAGCCGAATAAGGATTTTTAGGATGTTGACTATTAGTATGCACTTGGTAAGGATGAGTAGGAAGATTGCTAGGTTCATAATCTAGTAGTGGTGTTGGTGGATGGTTTAGGGTGACTCAGGTGGTTTTCTTCCTAGGGAGAGGGGGTGGATTTCCCAAAGGAAGAGGAAATAGAGGGGAAATACGATAATGGTGAATGGCATAGAAGCCTAGGAGGAATTGCCCTACCCAGGGGTCATTGAACATGGGAGGAGTTTGTTGCTGGTCTAGCTAGGTGGGAGAGGAATGGTGGTGGGTTTGCTCTGTGAGGTGAGTGCAGAGCTGAGATCAAGGGGGGCTTTAATCATGGTGCTAAGGAGTGGAGGGTGTGGTGCTGGTACTTTGCACTGAGGTGACATGAGTGGTGGATGTGGAAAAGCAGGGACACATGACAAGCGCATGAGCTCAGCCGATAGGGGCCAGGTATCTGCCGACAGCTAGGGTAGGGGCACACTTCTAGAGGTGGCAGGTGTGTGCAGCAGTGCACAGGCATGTGACGGTAGGGGTAGGTGGGTGGCAGGGCCAGGTGCTGTAGGTGTGGCAGAAAGATTGGTGCAGTGGAAAAGCTACGGGGGACTGTGTAACTACTATTTGCACAGTGACAGTGGTACGATGTATGTACTGTTTGTGGGGTGATTATGGTATGGGGTTAGGCGTAATCTTCCTCTAGGTCTTGTCCTTTTCCTAGGGTTACTATTTCATTTCACTGTGCCAGCTTGACTCTGGGTTCCCTTGTCAGCACTGCGGTTACCTCTGACTGTTGACTACACTATGGCAGGCTTCTCTCAAAAGGCTCAGCCTTCTTTAGCAGAGGGTTTAGGGTGAGGAAGAGAAGCAGGGGTGAGAGTTAGGTCTAATAGTGATGTGTTCTTTTATTAGTCACACAAACAAGGCAACACTTGCTTTTACCAATAGGAGCAAAAGGCAAGCCACAAACAGACAAACAATACAACACAACGAGGACAGACACACTAACTTGACTACTCGAGCTAGATTGGCTTCATCTTGCTGGAGGCTTCGTTGGGTGACTGGGAACTAGGTCCCTCTGATGAGAGCGTTAAGAATGCACCCATGTAGGTCCTTTCTTCTGAAGCTGAGGAGCCATGCTAGGTTCTCCCTTAGATTCTGTTGCTGTCTGAGCATGGGGTACGGTAACTCTTGAACTTGAGGTGCCGAGGAACTTAGCATGCTTCTAGGTGCTAAGGCTTGCACCTCCATCAGACATCTAAGGCAACAAGGATCAAAGCTAGTCCCCTCTTGCTGGATGGCGCTCATTTCTGCCTGGAGCCACAAGATCTCTTGCTGATACTTGGCCAAGAGGCCTCAACTTGTCATATTCATCATCCAAGGCATGCCGGTACGTGTCTAGGTAAGCCGCTGCGGGATCCTCTGCTTACTTTAACTAGGATAGCACTGAGATTCTCTGGTTTCATCTTGAGGAATCCTTGTCCATGGGAGGGAAGAAATTCATGGGGGACTTGCGGCTATGCACTCTTTAGGTTGTACACAAGGCACTTAGGGTGTCACGAGCAGCAATGTGACATGTGTCCTTGAACCTTTCTGCTACCACGGTGGACCACCATCCCTTTGGAGCACGTTCCAACTGCAGTCGTACTCAGACAATCCACTTGTGTTCTCCCTCGTTGAAGTAGACTTTTTCATGGTACTCTATGGTTCTGGAGAGATTGAACCAGTTCAAAGTTTCTCTCAAGAGCTGGGGGAAACCTCCTTCTTCCTCACAGGTGCTGACACACTTGATACCTTTAATCTGGGTGAGACACGTAGGAATCGACCTATCGCTAGGACTGCGAACACAATGCAACAGTTACCACGTGACAACAACTACAACACATCAATGACTAAAACGCTATGACAGCTATGACGCTCAAGTTCTACACGGGTCACTCTTACAAGGATGCTAGCCAAAGTGAAGCAAAAACTCTACTACCCAAGTGTAATAGGAGAATTGGACACAACTAACGACAGACCAAGAGGCTTCACTTCCCACTAGGCTTGGAGGCTTCATTAAGTCATCTAGGTTGAGGGTGATGATGACGATGCCTAGTGGTGGCTGAGTTGAGATAACGGGGTCTTTAGCTTCTTCCGGCTCATGGAGTGAGGTCGGGCTTGATGGTCGAGCTTTTTGTAGCTCTGCCATGCACTCTGGTGCAATTGCCAGGATCTTCTTCAGCATGAGGGGTTTTGCTAACTCTAGTTGAAGGAAGTAAGGAAAGCTTTGGCCTGCTCTTGGCCTTCAAGCAATCGATTGGTATGCCTCTTAGGACGGGGATCTCTATGGTGAGGTCCTTGACCTTCCTCTTTTTAATGGGAACGCCAGGGAGCACTGGGTTTGCTCTGCCATTGCTGATGCGCTTTTTGGTACTCAATTGCCCATGGGGTGGTCTTTTAGGCATTAGGCTGGCATGTCCTTAGGGTTTCTCCTACTAGTGCTTTGCGCCTTTCTGTAACACCTTGATATTTACTTCCAGCAATTTACAACAAATTCAAAATGCTTTATTTAATTTTCTAAGGTTTTTATATGCTAGCCTTTCATTTTCATGGTTTTGTTATAGAACAAGTAATTGAATTTCATCATAGGAAAACCTTGATTGCGCATTCATGCTAGTGCATTATTTTATTTCTTGTATGAGCTAAGGACTGAAATTCAGATTTATTTGAATTTTAGGTTTGGTTCTGCTTTGGTTTTGAAAGGAGAAAAAGAGTGATAATGAAAAAAAGGAAAGAGTGAACCAGTGAGTGTCGGTGTTTGATACCGGCAGTGCACCATGGGATGTATGACGAGGTGCCTTTTGTGGTCAGCGAGATCAACTGTAGCTCGATGGTTTGCATGATGTGGGGGATAGATATCCCCTGGGTCCTCATGGAGTGGATTCGATACATAGGCCTAAGTTGGCCGATCGGCCCATGTATCGAATCCACGCCATGAGGACCCAGGGGATGTCTATCCCCCACAAGCCCCTGAGGCTCGAGTTAATTATGAGAATAATTAACTCAAGACTCAAAAGAAAGCCATAGTTCCTTGCACAGGTTCCACCCAAATCCGCACGCTCTACTGAATTAATAGAACTTCCATTTTATTATTGCTTCTTTCCATCAGGTGCACCGCTCAAGTGCACCCAGTGGGTGTAGCCCCTGAGCTTCGAGTTGACTTGAGTAACAATCAATTCGATGGTCCTAGAAATCGAGAAATCTTTCTGGAGTCATCTCCTCAACTGCCTCTGAGTTAACTCAATCTTCATAGCGCCTTCTGAGCCACTAAGGGTAACACCCGACTGAAATCTCTGGACTTAACTCGGAATTTTTTTTTGAAAATTCCTCACCCAATGGGTGTAAATAAGTGGAGTATTTGTCATGACAACCTGACTACCTCTACGCGCATGCTAATGCCCACGCCCCTTCGGTAACTGAACTGCCATCAGATCCTTTTTTTGTACCGTCGTGGCACCTCGCTTCCATACAGCATGTACTGCCAAGAATTATGAAGCGACGCGCTGGGCAAAAATACAAAGTGATGCGCTCCCCAGTGTAAAACTGAACCTTGAGATCCCATTATCACCATATTGCCATCTCCTTCCGCACAAACTTCCACTTGAGAACTCTTCCCCCCCCATACCACAAGCATCATGGCCAGCGGCGGTGACAAGGGAAATAAGCCTGCTGGCCCATCGAAGCTAGCGAAGGATGACCCCTTCTGGGATGACTTCGACAGCAACGATGAGACCTTAGTTCGGTGACTACGACAGAGGGGGAAAGTCCTGCCATCCCTAGCAGCGACGATGAGGACCCGTCGGAGAGCAACAAGGAGGTGCCACCAGAGGAACATCCTTCCTCCAACAGTGATGGGTACAACACGGATGAGAGGGCCCTCATGAGGGGCCTCGATCATCCCAAGCTCATGGGCCTCGATGGTGACAATGGTGACGATGACAATGATGACAACGATTACGACAACGACAACGACGGTGACAGCGATGCCTCCAGTCTTCCTTCGGCGAATCGCCGCCGCATAGCCACTTTAGTAATAGTAGTTAGGCATAGTTCTGGTGCGTAGTTCAGGGATGATTCTTCATTGAAGAACCGCTTGTATCCGCTGCATATGTTAATGAATTCCTGTTGACTACTCTTCAATTTTCTAGTTGAATGTCGATGACTCCCTTTCTAATCCTTTTATAGCTCCCATTACCTCTGCATGAACATCCTCAAAATAATAGTTTTGTACACTCTCAGTGCAACTGTGTATGCATATCCCATGAAAGATGACGAAGTCCAAGTGAATGCCCCCAAGTTATTGCAGCCGACAAAACTTCACACCATTCTCAAGCAACTTCTGTTGACAAATAATCCTAGGCTAGGTGGACATGGCCCGACTCAAGATACCGATCTCCACCCATTTGGACTACAACAATTAGCAACTTGGGCTAGCACTTGATGATATTCATATTAGATCTCATGCCTAGCTGAATCTTTGAGGAGTAACTGAAGTGCTTGACTCAAAGCGATGTGCATTAATCATTGTATAAAAAATGAAAAATCATGCCACACGTGAACCTCCAGCCGTTCTGTTAATGGCGTCACCATTACAGTACAGAGCAACACCTCTTCACCGAACGCCATCAGGGTTTTAAGAAGACAACACCCTAATGATTCCTTCCACTTGAACTCTCATTCCCTAATTTCTACATTTCCTCTACCACCACTATTCGTGATTTCGAAACCCCCAACTCCAATCACCTACATTTTCAACTGTACTTCATCCTCCGCCGGCAATGGACCCAAAGAGGAAAACTTTGACCGTGCATAGAAACACCAACGACGAGCTTCCATACAATGAGGATTCTCGAATTCCATCCCCTTTGCTGTGTTTTGTAAGTCCACTGTATTTGAATGCGATCTCCTCCGAATAGTAGAGATGGGTGTTCTTCTCCCAAAGGAGTTAGGTGGGTGGAAAAGCTGCAAGGGGGAAGGAGCTTCCACTGAAGACACACATGAAGTAGTAGTCTTTGCCCCTTTCTTTGTCCATGGGATAGGACTGCCTATCTGCTCCTTTTTCTGAGGTCTCCTTAATTTTTATTCCATTGACCTCACTCACTTGAACCCTAACTCCATATTGCAATTTGCCATCTTCATTCATCTGTGTGAAGCTTTTCTTGGAATCGTTCCTTATTTTGGCCTATGGAAGTATCTTTACCACTGTAAACCCAGTGTAAGGGATGGGGTCCTGCAAGTTGTTAGCGGCGCGAGTGGCTGAAAATCTATATACCTAGGATATTCCCCTCAAGGATAGCAATATAGGGATTCGTGCCAAGTTGTTTACCACAGAGAATCCTAGAAAATCACTACCAGCTCGGTCAGGGATGACAGCCCAACACCAAATGTCATAGTTGGGAAGAGGCACCAACTCAAAAGGAAACTACTGAGGCTGATGCCCTACTAAAGGAGATTGCCGATCTAAAGGAGAAAGGCTTGACTGCTCAAGCCATGGTAATCGACTTTGATTTCTTTGGCATTCAGCCTTTGAAGGACCTGAGTGTTCCCAGTGTATCTATAAGTTGGGAGTGAGTGATCCCACCAGGGAGGTCAACCACATGATCATTGAGTAGGAAATTAGAACCCGGGTTGGTTCGATGTTAAAAGGTGATGTTCATAACTGAGGGAACTCGATAGCCCTACTCCGCCTGGTATGTTCTTCTTTGGTAATTATTTTCTTATCTAACTGAGTCAATTGCAAAACTTGCTCATGTGAACTGTCTATTCCTTCCTTCTGACTTGTGCTTGCAGAGTGATATAACCAAATTTCTGTCTGACCTCTCCACAACAAGATGTGGATCAAGTACTAAAGGGGACCTCCAATCTTACTCCACAAGAGGTAGAAGCCGTTGTTGCAGCTACTTAGGGCGAAGGCAATAATGAAACATCAACTTTTGTCGTGATTCGATGCCCTACCCCAAATTCTAAAGATGCAGCCAAGGTTGACATCCATGAAGGCAAAGCCCTTGAGTATGAAGGGGCTGAATCAACTGACAAAGCCCCTGAGTGTTCAAATACTGCTAGGGAAAGTATACTGACTGAAGCCGGTTCCAAAACTGACATGTACCAAGGTGGCTGCTGTGAAGCCTAAGTTACCACAGACGAGGAAGACCACTGAACAATGGGTTGTAAACAAGAGATCTGCTGCCACTATGCCCGACTTAACATTACTCCCCAAGAAGCCGAGCAAAAAGACCAAGTCGAGAAAACAATGGGAAGCGGCATTGCTACCTCACCCTCTCACATTGATTGAGGCGACTTGATGAATGAGGATGAAGAAGAGGTTCCACTCGTGCGTCATGAGAGAAGGTCAAAGAGACAACAGGATCTTGAGACCTTCTCTCCAAAGCCAAAAAGCTGAAGATCATGGAGGAGGAGCTAGATTTGTCATTGCTTGACACCGATCTGGATGAGTGCATAAAGGCAGTTCCTCAATGGCCTTTTAACTTGATGACTAGCTATGAACTCGAGCCACCAAGGTGCATGTACTTGTGTTTGCAACAACTTCTCCATTGTATCTCTCATGAACTGATGCTATATTATGGTTGTTCAGGCCATCCCCAATACAAGCCATCATCAATTCCTTCTGATAAGCCAGCTGATTCATCCATTCCTGAAAGCGAGCCTGGCTCGAAGCGGTGCTTGCTCGAGCCCCTGAGACTCTCCATGCCCCACTGGGTGAGTAAGGAAAGGAAGCCTAAGGAACAATAGAGTGCGAGTCTAAGGCCAACCTTATTGAAGCCCCTGAGATTGATATGGTCAATCCGTTGACTGAAATCAGGAAGGAGGTCATTGATAGCGGTGACCAGGGTCCTGGCGACAACATAAGAATAGACTGGCATGATGCCTTGACTAATACGAGAGCTGAAGCTGCCCAAGATATCAAAATTGGCCCCATGACTGATCCCTGTCCTGAGCCTAAGTCAATGGCTGAGCTGGAGTCCACCTGCACTAACCAAGCCTAAGATCACTTAGGCGATGCATTGGCTAATGCTGCCCAGCCAAATCCATCAAGAGAGGTCATGCAGCAGTATGAAGAAGAGACCGTGGGCAAAATTACTCTAGCTGATACCCTGGGTGTCGAGGAAAGCCCCCATGTCGACATGCTTGCACGTGGTGCTTCAAGAGGTTCCAGATGAGGTGGTAGGGGATCCCTACTAAGGAGAAAAGTGAAGCTCCCTTTTCGGGTATTGCCCCACCGTCCTCACTTGGAATGGCTATTCCTCCCCTGTGCTGACATCGTCTAGGCCCCTGTTGGTACTGTTTGACCAACCAAGGGTGCCTAGATGCTACCTTTTGAGAAGCCTAGAGGTACATTTGTCGCTGCCTCTATGCCCCTGATCTGTATCATCTGTAGTTGTTTTGCTGTGGGCCTTGTTATGGGCAGAGGGGAGGTAACCTTTTTGTTGCCTTGAGTCACAGCCTTGAGTCGGGCATGCTCTTCTTGTAAAGTCAGATGCACCTAATCGGGCTCTTCTTGTAATGTTAGATATGTTCTCTTTGTAATGGGGCTTTGCTGAATAAAGAATAAAAACCCCTTCCGTGTACCTGAATTATGGAATTTGTATTGGAGATACGAGCAGAAAGCTTTTGACAACTGTACTAGCCTGAGATTAGTAACGTAAGCGCGTGACACCGATTTTGGGTCGGCCTGGTGATCCAAATTGACCGCGTGGTACAAAGGGTCTAGATGTAACCTTTAGAACTGAGTGTGGGTATGTAGCACCAGCTTCGAGCCACCCCAGCAGCTTGAGCCGATTGCCTAGAGAAGAGGGTTTTGAGTTACCCTTTAATGAACTTGTGCATGCATGTAACACCAGCTATAAGTCAAGCCATGACCTAAGCCGATTGCCTCATGTAGATGGTTTAGAATTTACCCTTTTCTGAATTAGCGAATGACATGTAACACCGGTCTTTAGGTTGAACCACGACCTAAGCCGATTGCCCTGTGAGAAGGGTTTAGAATTTACCCTTTTTTGAATTAGCGAAGGTATGTAACACCAGTCTATAGGTCGGACCACTACCTAAATCGATTGTCCCATGAGGATTTGTGTATCAAAGCGGAGAAAAGAGAAAAACTGTGCATGATGCAACATAAGAATATGATAGAAAAAAGCAATTGCATAGAGGTCATGCATTCTTTATTCATTGAATTCGACTGACTAAAATACAAAATGAGATAGGTCGCTTTGTGGTCGCGACAACTATGAAATCAGGCGTAGAATTTGCAAAGGTGTTCCACATTCCATGAGTTCCCAACTAGAGTGCCATCTGTTTGGAACAGCCGATAAGATCCTGGATGAGTTACCTCCGTGACAATGTATGGGCCTTCCCAAGGAGGCGATAGCTTGTGAATGTCCTTCCTCGTTGAGGACTCTGCGAAGTACCAGCTCATCGACTGAAAAGGATCTGGGGTGCATATTACGCTCGTGATAGCGCCGCAAGGTCTGCTGATATCGGGCTAACTGAATTACTATATTTAGTCGCTCTTCCTAGAGTACGTTGACTTCTTCTAACAGAGTTGCCTCTGCTTCTGCTATGTCCTTGAACATGAGTCGGGGTGCTCCAAATGCCAGGTCAGCGGGTAGCACTGCCGCTGTCGGTGTTTGTTACCAGTAGTGCACCACAGGATGTATCACGAGGTGCTTTTTGTGGTCGGTGAGATCGACTGTAGCTCGATGGTTCATGTGGAACGTGATGAAGAAAAAGATTTATACAGGTTCAGGCCGCCGAAAAGCGTAAAACCCTACGTCCTATTTGTGGTGCTTTGTATTGCTTTGAGTTCTCAAGATTACAATTAGGACTTTTGCTAGCTAGAGAGTTGATAATGCGTTCTGTTTTGTAGGGGTCCCTAAACGCCTTATATAGTCTGACATGTTCTAGGGTTATAAATTAGTTTCTTTCCAATCTAACCAGTTCCACGTTTCTCAAAGTCCGCTTCCTGGTTGCACACGACTTCATGCTTCACATAACTGAATTACAGCTTCCTTGCCATGATCACTGTTGACGCAAGATATGAACTTAAATTTATGCTCTATTTTTACATAATTTTATGCTTTTTTAGAGGTTAATCTTATGATTTAGTTTTGTTTTGCTAACAAATAACCCCGTTTTCGAGAATGCTCTTTGTTTTTGCACATTATTAAATATTGCAGGAAAATGGCAAATAATTGGTGAATAATTGCAATAATTGAGAAGGCTTCTCATCGATGGATTAATGCTACTAGTCCAAGGACGAGAGATAATTAATAAGAGAAGGACAATTGAAGCCCAAAAGATGACCCAAGCCCATTATGAAGAAGGTTCTAGTGACTAAGTATTGCTTGAGTATGAAGAATATGAAGATAAGAAAGATTTATCAAGAGTCCAATCCCAACTCCAATTAAATCTCAAGATATTCTCTGATTCCAGGACAGCAGCACCTTGCTGGCCAAATTCGGAGACATTAGCGATGTCAAATGAAGAAAGTTTGAATACCAAAGTTGTAGATCTCTTCGAGCTCTACAATTTAGAGTCCGAGTTTGCCATATTTGGGCTCCAGATGAGGAAGTTATGGTCGAAATACTAAAGCTGCAGAATATGGAAAGCTGATTTCGGGAAGGACTAGGACAATGACTTCATCTCCAAGCAAGGAAGTATATGGATGACCGGGACTCTTCTAAAAACTTATATATACATAGAAATATGTGTTTTAGGTGTCTTAGGACTCCTAGAACCGACCTGTTAGATTCCATGTATAGGGGACTCTCCGGAGTATAAATATATGGCCCCCCTAGAGGGAGAGGTATCCAATTCCATCGAATTCATTGTAAACCAGAGCTCCAAAGTTAGGGTTTAGGGTCCACCTTCGCAAGACTCGTCGAGAAGGGGATCTCAGGTGAAAGGAGGCAGCAAGAGGAGGCAGGAAAGGAGGGGGTCGGCCGACCACCCCTGTTCCCAGGGAGTCTCGAGTTCGTCTTCGAGTATGTTGTTCGTCTCGCCGAATTCGACAACTATGTGCTTCAAGTTCATGATGTATCTCGAGTAACTCTCTGTTCTTCTTATTTTACTATGATAAACCTTGAGTTCGATCAATGAAATAGTCTCTTTGCTACTAGTTCTTTGTTTATACATGGTCTATGATCCATATCTTTGCAATGCTTCATCTCTACATGTGACCTGGCCGGGGTTGTTTAAACCACATGTCTTTTAGTAGATCTTTTTACTTTAATTAGTTGATTGAATCTGCTCATGCTTAGAGATGGTTTAGGTTTGCTAATTCGTCGATTAGCTGGTTACTAGTGATAGTAGAGCCCGGGGAAAGGTTCGAGCAAGTCTATGACATTCATGATCATGTTTATTCTATGTTTCACGTTAGATCCATGCTTAGGGTGGTTCATAGTTTACAAGAAGTTTGTCTCATATCTCTTGCTAATCCTTAGCCGTATTAGCTTCTTGATCGATCTTGCTTAGTTGATCTTGTTAATCTCTCGTTCTGGATCTAGTTTATGCTATAGTTAGTTTTATATCTAGTTTGTGATTAGAACATCGTTTATCATCCTTTAGTTTAGTTTAGATATATATTAGTCAGTAATTAGACTCTCTTTTATCCTTTAGTTTATAGATCTATTAGAACTAGTTAGTAATTGATTAATCCTTGATTAATAGTAGTTTAAACCTAGTTTTCCACGGATTGACAAAACCTTAGATACTCATCCTAAGGGAAAGGCTACACCGATACTGTCGCTTGCAGTATAAGGTTTGGCGTGCTTAAGTGCCGTCAACAATCACCAAGCTTCTCTTGCCATCTTTAAGCCTAAGCCGGCCGGTCGGCCCATGAAGCCAGCCTTCTTGGGCCCTTTGACGGTCCATGTATCGAATCCATGCCATGATGACCTAGTGTATATCTATCCCCCACAAGCCCCCAAGGGTCGAGTTAATTTTGAGAATAATTGACTCAAGACTCCAAAAGGAAACCTCAATCCCTTGCACAGATTCCGCTAAGATCCATATGCCCTGTTGAATTAATGGAGCTTCCATTTCGTCAATGCTTTTGTCCATCGGGTGCCCTGCCTAGGTGCACCCAATGGGTGTAGCCCCCGAGCTTCGAGTTGGCTTGAGTAATAATCAATTTGAAGATCCATAAATCAAGAAATCTCCCCTGACTCATCTCCTCAACAGCTTTCGAGTTAACTTGATCTTCACAAAGCTTTCCAAGCCACTAAAGACAATGTCCGACTGAAAACTCCTGACTTATCTTGGCACAACTTTTGAACATTCCTCACCCAATGGGTGTAAATAGATGAAAAGAATTTGACATGAAAACCAGCACTTGACTTCATGAATTGGCACAATGTAAACGACTACCTCGTTGGTGCACAGGCCAATACCCATGCACACTGTGTTGGAAACTGAACCATCGTCAGTTCCCTTTTTTTTGAACCGTCGTGGCACCTTACTTCCCCGCACGCAGTGCTGCCAGGAATACGAAGTGACGCATTTCCCAGTATATAATGAGATCGTGAGATCCTTATATCACCACATTGCCATCTGCCTCCACAGAAATTTCCACTTGAGAACTCTCCTTTTTTGCATCACGAACGCCATGGCCAATAGCGGTGACAAGGGAAAGAGGCCCACTAGCCCTTCGAAAACCAGCGAAGGACGACCCCTTCTAGGACGACTTCAACAACGATGACAAAGCCTTCTTCAGAGACTTTGGCGGAGGAGGTGGCGATGACCCAGTGGAGAGCGATGTGGAGGCGCTGCTAGAGGAACATCCTTCCTCTGACAGTGACGGGTACAACACTGATGAAAAGGCCATCATGAGAGGCCTCAATCATCCTAGGCTTGCGGGTCCTGACAACGACGAAGATGATGACAACGACAACAATGACGATGCCCAATGACAATGATGGCGATGATGCTGATGAAGACGGGGGCACCTGCCCTCCCTCCAGCAAAGCACCGATCGCATTGGCGCTTAAGTGGTAGTTAGGTGTAATTGTAGGGATGGTTCTTTGTCGAAGAACCGCTTGTTAACTAAAGCATATTAATGAAGTCTTGTTAACTCCTCTCCAATCTGTTTGTTGAATATGCATGATTCCTTTCCAATTCTCTTATTATCTCTTCATGAACATCTCCAGTGAACAGATTTGTATGCCTTTGACCTATGTGCATGCACACGATCCCTAAAGAATCATGAAGTCTGAGTGAAAACCACCAAGTTACTGTGCTGAGATGAAACTGCACATCATTGCCGAATGATTCTTGCCATCAAATATCCCAAGCCTGATTGAATAAGGCCCAATTAAAAATATTAGTTGGCACATTGATGTAGTGCATATATAGATTATATGGCGACTGAACTAATGAGGAGGAACTGAGATGCTCAACTCAAAGCGATGTAACTTCCAATCGTTATGTTAACGGCGTCAATGCCATAGTGCAGAGGGATGCCTCTTGACTAAACACCGTTAGGGCTTTTTTAAGAAGACCCACACCTTAACGGTTCCTTCCAACTGAGTCCTTCTTCCGCAATTTCCTCCGCCACCGTGATTCGTCAGCTCAAAACTCCTGACCCCAATCGCCTCCATTAGAACCTGAACTGCTTCCTCTAGCAATAATGGCACCCAAGAAGAAAACTTTGAGCGAGCGTAGAAACACCAACAATAGTCTTCCCCATAATGAAAATGCTCAGATTCCGTCCCTATTTACTGCACTTCGTAAGTCCAACATATCTGAATTTGACCTCCTTCGGTTAGTAGAGATTGGTGTCCTACCCCCAAAAGAGGTAGTCGGGTGGAAAAGTTGCCTGGGAGAGGGAGCTCCCACCGAGGACACACATGAGGCTTTAGTCTTCACCCCTTTCTTTGTCCGTGGCCTAGGGTTGCCAATTTGTTCCTTTGTCCGTGGTCTTCCTAATTTCTATTCCATTGATCTCATCCATTTGAATCCTAAAGTCCATATTACAAATTGCCATCTTCATTCACCTGTGTGAGGCTTTTCTTGGAATTGTTCCTCATTTTGGTTTGTGGAAACATCTTTAGCATTGTAACCCGGTGTGAGAGATGAAGTTCTGCAAGTTGTTGTGGCACCAGTATTGAATTGTGCTGTGGCCAAAAATCCATGTACCTGGACATCCCCCTAAAAGATAGCAATAGAGGCTGGCATGCAGAGTGGTTTACCATAGAAAATCATGGAAAATCACTACCAGCTCGGTCGGGTCGATAGCCCAACACCAAATGCCCTAGTTGGGAAGAGGCACTAACTCAAGAGGAGACTACCGAGGCCGATGCTTTGTTGAAGGAGATAGCTGATCTGAAAGAGAAGGGTCTGACTTGCTCAGGTTGTGGCTGTGGACATCGATTTTGTTTTCTGCGGCAGTTAGCCCTTAAAAGACCGAGTGTATCCGGCATACTTGTATGTCAGAGTGAGTGTTCCCACCAAGGAGGTTAGCCGCATTATTACCGAGCAAGAGGTCAAGGCTCGTGTAGGATCCATGTTAAGGGGTGACATCATAACAAGGGGACTCCACAACCCTACTCCACTTGGGATCCTGCTCCATTGGTGAGTATTTATGTATCTGACTAAGTCAATTGCGGTGCTTGATGATATGAACTGAACTAATTTCCTTTCCTGTCTTGTGTTTGCAGAATGATATAACGAAGTTTCTATCTGACCCGACTCAACAGGATGCAAATTCAGTACAGAAGCGAACCTCCAACCTTATTCCCTAGGAAATGTAAGCTATTGTCGCAGCCACTCAGGGTGAGGGCAACAACGAAGCATCAACTTTCATCATGATTCAATGCCTTGCTTTGGATTCTGAAGACACAACTAGAGATGACATCCAAGAAGGCGAAGCCCCGAGCATGAAGGTGCTGAATCCACTAATAAAGCTCCTGAGCATTCGGATGTGGTAGGGAAGAGCATGGTAACTCATCTAGTACCGAAGCGAGTGCACAGTAAAGCAGTAGTTGCACAGCCTGAATTACCACAAAGAAAGACATCTGCCGAACGATGGGCGACGACTAAGAGATCTGCCACTAGAATGCCCAACTCAACACCACTCCTTAACAGACAGATCAAGAGGACCAATTCCTGTGAAGTTGCACAAAGCAGTGTTGCCACTCCATCCTCTCACATTAATTGGGATGACTTGATGAATGAGGAAGAGGAGGAAGAGGTTCTGCTCATTCGGCTTGAGAGATGGTCCAAGAAATAGCAGGATCTTGAAGCCTCCTCTCCTCAAGCTCAAAAGTTGAAGATTGTGGAGGAGGAGCTGGATTGGACTTCGCTTGATGCCGACCTTGATGAATGTGTCAAGGCAGTTCCCCCGATGGACATTTGAACTGATAGCTAAGGATGAGCCCAAACCACCAAGGTGCCTACTTGTTTTCATGCTAATATCTCCACTGTGTCTTGCTTGAACTAATGTTGTATGATAATTGCACAGGCCATCCTCAATACAAACACCACCAGTAGATTCTAGCTGGCCGACTGAGTCATTTGGTCCGGAAGCGAGCTTAGATCGAAGTGGTACTCTCTCGAGCCCCCGAGACCCTCCCTACTCCCTAGAGAGGTGAGGGGTGGGAGGCATGATTAAGCAAGAAACAATAGAGGGCAAGTCTACAGAGAACCCGACTGATGTCCCCAAGTTTGATGCGACCAATGTGCTGACTAAAACCAAGGAGAAAGCCACTGCTAATTTTGATCAAGGGCCAACTGGTGGCATGGGAATAGAATGGCGAGATGCCTTGACCACCATGAGAGCCAAAACTGCTCAAGACAATGAAACTCGCTCTGTGATCAATTCCCGTCTCGAGCTTGAGTCAACTTCCAAAGATCAAGCCCAAGGTCACACAGATGACACTTTGGCTGATGCTACCCAGCTCAAGACACCAGGAAGAGCCAAACAATAGCAGGAAGAATGGTCTTCAGGCAAGAATACTCCAATTAACACAGAAGCCACGCTGGACCATACGACAACTGCATCTAGCCCCCGTGTCTCTACTATGACACCTGGCTGGTACCAATACGACATCCGCTAGTACGTTAACACTTGGAACTACAGGCGCGGATCATCAGATGACTACAACCTCTCCCAGTTCAGGTGCACTTGCAACGTTTGAGGTGAGTTCTCCTCCCTTCATTAGTGTAAATGTCTGAAGGTTGGAACTGAGGAACAATGGTGCCACACTAGACTAGGCGAAACAAGCAATACAACTATACGATGGGATGCATGGGTGGATAAAGGAAGCCACCCCAGTTCACGAGAAGATCACTCCACTACTTGAGCCTGACGTGGCCGCGCTATGACAGCGCTTGGCTGAGTCGGAGATAGACCATGCCACTAAAGCTGTAGGTACGTGAATGACCATCGAAGTCAACTCTTTAAGCTGCATTATGTCCCTTCTGACTCATGTTGAACAAATCCTTGCCTAATAGCTGCTCCCAAGAATATCACCGAGCTTAAAGAAGCTGCGGCACGGCGCCAAACAGCATGCCACAATGGCATACTTGAGCACGATGAAGCCTAGGATACTTCAGCCAATCTGTAGAGGAAGCTTGACATCAAAAAGAAAGGGCATGAGGTAACCTGCCAAGAAACCCAGCTTGCATACTCTTTACTCACAGAAGCCTATAAATTGCACAAATCCGCAGGATGATAGCTTCTAGAATCCAGGGATGGTTTTGAGCAATCATTCCATGAAGCCGCTAGCACCATGAGTTCCCTTGAAGTGAGTCACAAGTTAACTTCAGGAAGCTTTGGAGTAAAAGGATGCCGAGTTAATCCAAGCTGATAGCGCTTGAGTCAATATCCTAGAAGGAGAACATGGAACTTGAGAAGGTGCTGAGTTCCACAAGGGAGGCCCTCAAGGAGTCCACCCAGAAAGCGAAGGAACATCTTGAAGAGCTAGAGCTTGTGAAATGAAATTATGAAGTCACCAAGAAGAACTTGCGAAAAACTGAAGACTTCTTTTGAGAAGGTGAAGGATCTCATCAAGACTACAGCTACTTCCATGATGACTGTTCTGAACATCTGTGCTCCGAAGATAGGAGCTTCATGACCACTGGAAGACCTGTTGTCGACCGTGGCAAAAGATATCAAGATTCATCTCTGGAGTAAGCTGAAGACGATCCTTAAGCAAGCATTAGTAATCCTCAACGAGACAAAGCCCGATCTAGAACTTGCTGACTTAACCAAGGTAGTTCTCACAGACCCTGAAGACACTATCATCGCTGGGCATGCTACTTAAGCTCAATATGTGGCTGAAGAACTTGTTCGTAAATTTTAACTGTAACCAAATGCTTTGGACCCTGACGTGGTTGTTGTGCCAAACTGTTGCATTTGAATGTTGCCTGACTGATTCCATTGTCATCTGCACATTGTTTTAGCTTCTTTAGTTCGTGCCCTTGTTTACTCTGCATAGATGGTCTAGGCTTTCCTCTGAGGTCCCTGGGCCAATAGTTACATGGCCTAAGGGAGCCCACAACTGTAGTGTAATATAACCACAAACTGAACAAGCCACCAAGATACTATGCGCATGCGAGTCATGCGCCGACACCAACCAATGCTGGCAAAGTAGGGGGTACTTGTGTGCACATGAACTGCGCACACCTGTCAGCTGAGATGCGCTTTTATCGAGCACCTCTTTTGGCATTCCTTAACCGCTCTAGATTCCTTCTTTTCATGACTTCTCATAGATGTTTCAGTTCCAAAAAATACTGAGTCCGCACTGTGCTCATCATCCTAAAAAATCACCGGATATCACTGCTAGCCTGTGACCGCCCAGAGCAACTCGAGCCTATAAAAAGTGAGGGCTGTAAATGTGGACATAGCATCCATCTGCCACCTCCTTCTTCCTTCTCAGTATTCAGAAGTTGCGGTAGGCACTGCAGAAATCTGACCTCTGTGTAGCAATTGCGTTCCACTCTTGCTCTTGCTCTATGATATGAGAAAACCCTAAGTTCCCATTGCGTAAAAATCCTTGCATGATGGGAACCAGGGTAGGAGAAGACCCTAAGGTCTTTATCTTATTATGTGAGCCGGAGCGCGACCGCTTGTCCTTGCTGACGTGAATAGTAGTACTCTCCTTGAAGTCAGGAGCCCCCGAGCTCTTGGTGTCGAGGGAAGTTCTCATGTTGGCATGCTTGTGTGTAGCGCTTCAAGAACTTCTAGATGAGACGGCAAAGGCTCCCCAATAGGAAGAAAGGTGAAACTCCCTTTTTGGGTAATGCCCTGCCCGCCTCACTCGGAATGGCTGTTCGTTCCCTGCTGCTGATAGCATTTGGGAGCCCATTGGTATTGTTTGGCGAACCATGAATGCCTAGATGCTACCTTTTGAGAAGCCAGGAGGTACACTTCTTGCTACCCCTTCGTGCCCTGATCTGTATCACCTGTGGTTGTTTGGCTGCGGGTCTTGGTGGGGACAGATGGTATCTTGTCAGGGTGGTTATCTTTTTCTTGTCTTGAGTCATATCCTTGAGTCGAGCGTGCTCTTCTTGTAATGTCAGACACACCCGACCCAGCTCTTCTTGTAACGTCAGTTGTGTTACCCCTGTAATGAGTCTTTACTGAATAAAGAATGAAAAAACCTGCTGAATGCCTGAGTAATTGCATATCGAGTGCAGAGAACTTTCTTGACGACTGAACTCATCGTTTAGTGACTTGAATTGACTGCACAATTGTAACACCCTAAATTTTACTTTCAGCAGTTTAAATAAAAATAATATGCTTTATTTAATTTTCTAAGGATTATGCCTAGCCTTGCATGTCATGATTTAATTTATTTGGGAAAGTGATTAAAATATATCATAGGTCAACCTTGTTGATGCATTCATGCCTGGCATGCATATTTTTATTTGTGTGTGAAGAACTGTTCTAAATGTGTTTAGTTATCGTCGAGTTGTTTCTGGGAATTTTCCGGATTTATCTGGAGGCTTTTCCTATTTTCCCTAAGCAAACTCCTTTTATTTGAGATTCTTCTGATCCTTTTCTTGAGCTCTAAATATTTTATTTGAGTTCGTTGGGTGCCAAAACATTTCTAGGAATTTTTCTGGAATTTTTTGGAGCCATCGGAGTATTTTTCGAAACACGAATAGTGATTCTAAATTTTCTGGAATTATTTTATTCCCCGAAATTGAATATTCCGAAAATAAGTCGAATTTAACTCGGCCCAAACCGGTGCATATATATATTCATCAGAATCCTCTCGTCGCGCTCTTTTCCAAACCGGTCTCCGTTTTTCCATCGCGAAACCCTAGCTCCCTAGATCTAAGGAAGAAGTTCGGAAGGTGCTCCATCTCCGGCGAACGTTCGGCGAGGATTTTCTCCGCTCACAGGCGTCTCCGGCGAAATCTGAGGATACCACAATGTTCGTCTTGTTGAGCTCTTCATCGGGGTAGTCTCCGTTTCATGAGGAAATCTTCGGTTGTTCCTAGATCTACGTTCTTCTTCAACTCCGGCGGAAAAACACAACTCTGGTGAGCTATTTTTTCCTGGTCTCCGTCCTTTCTCATTCTACGTGCCCAACACCTAGACCCACAACTCTCGTGTCCTTTTGGTTAATTAATGTTGACTAATGGTTCTATGCAATTAATTGTTGGGCTTGACCATGAAGCGTTTCATGTCCATTTTAATAATCTGTTTTTTAGCAACATGGTTTAGGGATGCCTGAGCAATGTGCTCGTGTGTTTTTGCGGCTTCTCTCCTTAAGGACCGGTTCACAAAGCGACCACCTGGGACAACAGTGCTACCATAAGGCCAGAATGGGACGGACTTAGCTGATTAATTATATTGTGTTGGTTTGTTGTAACTTACCTGCGGGGCAAGAGGGGAGGTTAGCTTCTGTGGTCGCCGCTCTGCCTTAGGTTGAGTGTGCTTTACGTGAGGTATGTGCTTCTCCCTTTGTGAGGCGGACACCACCGTTGCGACCCTGAATCCTTAGCGGTTACATCTTACTAAAATGATCTTTGTAATGGCTTCGTAGTGTGCTTGCTAGTCATCTCGCCTAAGGTGTGTGATGAACCCCTAGCGTAGCGCATGACTTGTGGATAAAGATGTACAACCTCTCGAGAGTGTAAAACTGACATGTCAGCCGTGCTCACGATTATGAGCGGCCCAGACCCTTTCTAGTGATTAGCGGTGTTCAAAGGTTTTGGTTATGGTGATGGTTATATCAACTAAATGTTATTTACTTCGTTATGCAATATCTTTGGGTTAATTGTTCTTTAATCAATAATAGTAGACAGGCTTTAAATAAAGACTGTTCAATTTAAAAGCTCATGCAGTTTGTCAGCTAAACCTAGAACCTAGAGCCTCATGGCTTATGTTATATTTGTTGAGTACGAGTTGCTGTACTCACGCTTGCTTCTTTATATTTATTCCTTGTTGGGGGAAAAATCCAACCGCTGCTCAGTTGATGGAGATGCTGAAGATTATGTGCAAGACTACGACGAGTATTAGGCGCTTCGTTCACCAGTCGATGTCCCTGTGGCACCCTAGTTATATTTTTTTTACGCTTCTGCAATGCTACGCTATACTCTGAGTTAAAGACTTGTGTTACTATGTAATAATGAGATGTTTAAATGTTATATACGCTTTTATCTTTGTCATGTGTCTGTGGTACCTATGTAATTTGTCATGTATATGCGAGACTTGATCCTGACGCATATATATTTTGCACGGTTTTGTTCGTTGGAAACCGGGCGTGACAAATTTTGGTACCAGAGCCGTGTTGACTGTAGGACAAAAGCCTAGTTAGAACTAGTCATAATTTAAGGATTTCACTTCCCTTGTCTTGCCTGCTGATTTAATAAAATCTTTTACTTATTTTAAATTTTATCTATATGTTCAACTTATGTTAAAAGTTTATATTTATTCCTTTGTTTCATAGAACTATTCTTATCTATTCTATAGTTTCAGTCAAGATTGCTAGGGATGAACCAGCCTCCAGTGTCTGAGGAAGAAGACCCGAAGGAGATCCTCTTCTATCTCGGCCGTGATGACAATGAACCCACCCCAGCCCCAGCACATGTTCCTGCGCCTGTACCAGGTTCTGCTACGCTGCCGGCATTGCATGAGAAGTACCATACCCACAATGGTGCCGGCCTAAGATTTCCTAGAACTACTATGCCGGAGCCTTCTCAACTTCGGCTACGTCAACTCTACCATCAGCTACAAAGGTTATCAACATGCATCCCCAGGCCTACAATGAGATGTGGAGCACCACCGTAACTATTGTAACGACCGGCCCCGACGATGAAGAGGTGATGCGCAGCCATCGCAACGTGGTCCTCCGGAGTACTATGAAGGATGCCATTGAAGATGCCGCACACTGAGCCTTGGGAGTACTCTGCTATGATAGCCTCGCTTCTACCAGCCTAGTCGCAGTACCAATACCTCCCTTGCCGCTCTCCTGGAGAAGCAACACACCTGATGGAGTCAGCTGAGGAAGAGTCGAACCTACAACTGAGAGGACTAATTCAGTACGTGGAAGCCCTCTGCAATCTCCACGACTAGGACGATGAAGGAGCTCAAATGCCGGAACGAGGAAGTAATAGAACTTCATGCTTGACTACCCGATGAAGGTCCAGCGCGGACTCAGGCTTGCAAGAAGACCCCTTGCAAGAGGACCATAGCCCCAGAAGAGGAATTAGGCTACCTTTGTTTAGGATGATCATCGTTAGTGTGTCTTGTCGCGTTGTTTGAGCTAATGCTTGGTGTGTGTGAATGCTTGTTATTATGAATTATGTTTGATTTGGTTCTTTGATTGATTGCTAGTCTAGCTGTGGCGTTGTCTACAGTATAAACAACTATGAAGACCAATATAAATTAATTAATAAAGTTAGATAGTTGGGATATATGCAGCCATCTACTCTTTTGTTCCCTCTACTTTATCTGTTACCTTTATCTGTCAGCTCTGTTTACCATCTTGGGTATGCAACAACTATTGACTCATGCTGTCTCAACTTCTGCAAATAGATGGTTAACACCAGGAACCGAGGCAATGGATCAGAGGACTTAATGGTGCTCAGCTGCCCAACCCTCCGCAGTTGACTGCAGAACAATTCTACAACCTACAGATGCAGATGATGGCTACTCTCAACAATACTGCTCAAGCTTTGCAGCACGTCCATGCCAACGCACCGCAGCAGCAGAGGGACAGACGTGGGGACTTTCTGAAGGGACACCCGCCTACTTTCTCTCATTCTGCTGATCTACTTTAGGCAGATGATTGGCTCCGTGCAGTGGAGCGGCAGCTGGACATCGCTCAGTGCAATGATCAAGAGAGGGTCCTGTATGCCGTGGGACAACTTTGTGGTGCTGCCCTGGATTGGTGGGAGTCTTATAGGCAGCAGGACAGAGGACGTCTCACCTTTGCTCAGTTCCGTGAGAGGTTCAGGAGTCACCATGTGCCTGCGGGCATAATGAAGATGAAAAAGGAGTTCCTCTCTCTCAAATAGGGGAACATGACAGTGACACCGGTTATAAGCTAGGCTACGACCAAAAGCAATTGCCTTGTGTGGACGGTTTAGAGTTTACCCTGTTTCTGAGCTAGTGAAGGTCACCGGCTGTAGGTCGGTCTGCATCCTTTGCCGATTGCCCCGTGATGAGGGTTTTGAGTTTACCCTTTTCTAACTTAGCGAAGGCATGTAACACTAACTGTAGGTCAGGACTATGACCTAAGCTGATTGCCCCATGATGAGGGTTTTGAGTCTACCCTTTTTTGACTTAGCGAAGGCATGTCACACCAATTGTAGGTCAGACTACGACATAAGCTGATTGCCCCGTGAAGAGGGTTTTGAGTCTACCCTTTTCTAACTTAGCGAAGGCATGTAACACCAATAGTAGGTCGGACTACGACCTAAGCTGATTACCCTGTAGAGATATTTAGCATGAAAGTAGAAAACAAGACTGCACATGATATAACGCAAGAGTATGACAGAAAAAGCCATTGCACAGAGGAGATGCATTCTTTATTCATTGAGTACGACTTATTGGAGTACAAATGAGGACTGGTCGCTTTGAGGTCACGACAATTACAAGATCAAACATAGAATTTTCGTAGGTGTTCCATGTTCCATGAGTTCTCGTTTGGAGTGCCATCCATCTGAGACAACTTATAGGATCCCAGATGAGTGACTTCCGTGACAATATATAGGCCTTCCCAAGGCAGTGATAATTTGTGGCATCCTTCCCCCTTGAGGACTCTACGGAGTACAAAATCACCGACCAAAAATGCTCAAGGGCGCATGTTGTGGCAGAACCAATTTAATTAACATGAATCTAACACTTAATCAAACCTTAAGTATTAGTTTCAAGTTAATTTAAGTAGTTTATTAAGATTTGGAATCTTAATAAGCCTTCCCAATTGGATCAAGCTTGAGGGGTGACTCTCAAGAGTCCACAGAATTACAACATTTCATAATTTAACAAGGAAATATATTACAAACGATTAAAGTTATTACAGAACAGTTTCCAAGTTGTATTACAAGAGTAAAACTTTATAAACATCCACAGAGTTTATTATGAAACTTTACATCTTGCCCAAAGATGTGGTTTCTACACTTCAAAAGTTCTGTGGAGGAAAAGTGGATGGGTCATACTCAAGGAGCATAAATCTAGTACATGGAATGATAGAAGAGACTTGAGCAAAATATATTTAGCAAGACTCATCCGAATTAAGGTCCTTATAGAAGAGTTTAAAGGGGTCCACTCACACACAGGAGGCCTATAATTGAGTCCTTAGCTTTTAGGGTGTTAACTTCTTTAGTTGTTCCTAATTATACTAGATTATACTTATTCTAATGGCAAACAAAGCAAGCGCCTTAAATCATTATTAATTAACAAAATCATTACTCTTCTTAACTACGATGTTGATCGTCTTTCAACTCTTACACCTAGTAAGGCCCAGCGATTTAAATTCGATTTTATACATCCTGGGACTAGATACTCAAACACCGGTCATATATGTGTACGATGACCCCACATACGACAACCCAACATCCTCGTTGCCACCTGGTCTGAACTGCCCTCACCGAACCCGAGTGTACTCTGACACTCGCCTGTCTCCCACCATCCAGTTGGTCTCACCACAGTTCAACCCTAGGTACAAAGGATGAGAGGCTTATCGGAGCCCATGACGAGGACGATAAGTGAAAGAGGCGCGTTCGAAAATCGAAACAGGGCTCAACATCGTACGGCCATATATGACATAGACATGATTAAGAACTCAATCATGTTCATTTATTAGACCTTTCATAAATACCATTTCTCAAAAGCATAACTGATCTTGTCCGATGTCTCCGATTCATATCTCATGAAACTTTCTTGGATTCCTCTCAAAGTAACAAGTTCTATCTTGAATTCTTCTCAAAGTAAACATGACTTATTGTTAAGCTCAACTAAGCATCTAATCTAATACGTATAGGATTCTTCATGCTTGAATCATGAATTCAATATGCACTAGGGTTTCAATCAATTCCTAAATCTAACGCACATTCATAACTCATTAATTAAGATTTCGAAATAATTGCAACGGGGCTTGCCTGTATTTATAGTGCTAGGATCAAAAGAGGCTTCAAAAGATTCTTCTTCGGGAATTGTAGGTAGTTCTTGAGTTTCTGCTTCAGAGACCTCAGAAATAGGCACTTTCAGAAGTTTCTCCCACAGGGTTTGTAGGAGTAAACGCACCTAGATGTATGATATGCAAGAAGTAGGATGAAGAAAATAATAAAAATATTATAAAAGTTCTTGAAATAATTTTCTAAAATCAAAATAAGAATTTGGAAATTTTTATGATTTTCTAAGGTTAAAATAAATTTTTTAGGATTTTTAAATAATTTTCTAAAATTTTAAAGTAATTATTAGTATTTTTAAAGATTTAAGAAGAATTATTATAATTAAATAAAATTTTAGAATTAAAAGTCAAAAGAATGAATTATTAAGAATAAATAAATAATCAGTTAATAATCTCGAAAATTTTAAAACTAGTTAAAAATTTACCTAAATTTAATATAATTAAATTCAGAAAATAAGGGAAAATAGAATTTAAAGAATTTAGTCCAAAAGCCCAATTATTTATGTTTTAAAAGTTCTAATTCGATCCTTTGGAAGTTGGCCTAGGCCCAATCGAAATCAGGTCGGCCTACCATAAATTTTCTATTTTCCTCGGTTTAGAAATCAGGCCAAGGTCTTTTCTAATTCTCTATGCATTCGACCCGGGTAGCTTCAGCCCAGCTGGCCTTTCGGCCTAGCTAGCGGAGCTGACCGGCATCGGGCGCTAGGTGTGCACGACGTGCTCGCATCGCGCGCACCAGTATTGCCCGCCAGCGATGCCATCAGCTTCACCGCGCTCTGGTGCACTCCGAGCAACGTCGGCAGTGACCAAAGGTGAGCAGTGGCACATGGCATAAGCTATTCCTTTCTTCTCTTCTCTCTTTCTTCTACTCTATCACTTCCTTTTCTGCCTCATGGCAGTCGGGCTACTGCGTGCACAGAGCACAAGACGGCGAGTGACGTTCTTGACAGGGTGAGGTTACACCGCGGTTAAAAACTACCCTACAAGATGCGCATGGGCATTCAACACCTGATGTGCCCATGAAGATGTTCAAGGGAGGTCTACAGACGTGAAATTGCGGCGGCGATAAGAAAACAAGTCGCTGGCGCTGTGAGCGGCTAAAAGCTCGAATTCAAGCTTAAACTGGCCTAATTCTTTACAGAGATAAGCCTAAGAGATAGAGAAGAATGAGAAAGGAAGATTCCTACCTTTAATTGAAGAAAGGAAGTGAATTGGGCGGTGGATTGTAGAAAAGCTCGTCGGCAGAGGTGGTGGCCGATTTAGTGTATTAAGGTTAGGAATAGGGATGTGGCGTGGATGAGGTTGGCCGGAGTAGTACCGATGAGGGTATTTATACTCGAAGGTCGGGGACGGATGAGCTTGGCACGGGGATGAGGACCGGCGGGGATGAGCATGGCGTCAGCGGTGGGAGCTGATCCCCCTCCCGCTTGCCCGAGGTGGAAGACGATGGGGAGGCTCTATGGGCCGAAATAAACAAGGGTGGGCCGCTGTGGCTTTGGGCCACCGGCTCTCCCCCTGTTTTCCTTATCCCATTCTTTTTTTAATTATATACATTATTACACTTTTAACCCTTTTGAATAAAGATTTATTCAACGATCCAATTGCAAAAGTGAAAGGGTATAAATTATACTAATAGTTTACACTTTTGCCCTTGGACAATTATGATTTTTGAAAGGATTTGAAATTCAAATCTACCCTTGAATTAAATAAGGGCTAAAATCCATTCTTATTTTTGTTAAAAGTTTAAAACATTTAAATGATGCATTTTCCTTTCCATTATTTACATTAAGATATGCATATGATGACATGCTTAAAATGATTAATCTAGATTTAAAAATAGGGGGTATCACAACCCTTCCCCCTTAAAGAAATCTTGTCCCTGAGATTTAAGAGAGTTATAATAATTATAAGTCTTAAGGAGTTTTGAAGGACTTACTAATGGTACTTCTTTGGATCTTTTTCCAAAAGTTAGGATATTTAGATTGTAAGAAATATTGTGATTCCCATGTTGCTTCATCCGCTGTATGGTTTCTCCATTGAATCTTATAAAATTTGATAGTTCGACGTCGAGTTACTCTTTCTTTAAAGTCCAAAAGTTTACTTGGATATTCTTTATAAAAAAAATTGAGTTTTAATTGAAGTTTCATATGATCCACATCTTCTGTTGGTATTCATAAACATCTTTTGAGTTGAGATACATGAAAAACATCATGTACTGCTGATAATTGAGGAGGTAATACCAATCGATAAGCCACTGGACCACATTGTTCAATAATTGGAAAGGGTCCAATATATTGTGGGGCCAATTTGCCAGTAACGCCAAAACGATGAATTCCTTTCATAGGTGATACTTTAAGATAAACTGAATCTCCTACTTGAAAGAACAATGGCCTTCTTCTTTTATCGGCATAATTTTATTGTCGAACTTGTGCAGTTTTTAACTTGGCTTGGCTAAAACGTACTTGTTCTTCTGCAGCAGTTACTAATTCAGAACCAAATTTTACCCGTGCTCCGGGTTCTGACCAATTCAAGGGGGTTCGACAATGTCTACCATATAGGGATTCAAAAGGTGCAATTTCTAAACTCTTCTGATAACTATTATTATAAGTAAATTCTGCTAAGGGTAAACAAGATTCCCAACAACTATTGTATGTCAAAGTGCAAGCCCAAAGCATATCTTCCAATACTTGATTGATCCTTTCAACCTGTCCACTTGTTTGAGGATGATATGCTGAACTATGAATGAGTTTGGTACCAAGAGTAGTATGCAATTGTTCCCAAAAGCGAGCAATAAACTAAGGCCCACGATTAGAAACAATAGTTTTAGGTATCCCATGTAATGCAACGATTCGTTGCAGATATAGCTTAGCATCTTTTTGTATAGGATAAGTAGTTTTCACTGGAATAGAATGGGAAGTTTTTGTAAACCTGTCAATAATCACCCAGATCGAATCATTTCCGTTAGGAGTTCTCGGTAATCCTACGATAAAATCCATATGAACATCTTCTCATTTCCAACTGGTAATAGGAAGAAATTGCAATACTCCTGCTGGTCTTAGATGATCTGCTTTTACCCTTTGGCAAATATCACATTCAGATACAAACTTCCATATTTCTCTTTTCATTCTTGTCTATCAGAATCGTTGTTTAAGATCCTGGTACATCTTGGTACTCCCCGGATATATGGTAAACCGGGAGGCTATGAGCTTCTTTCATAATTTTTCTTCGAAGTTCATGATTTTTAGGGACTACTAATCGATTTCGGAACCATAACACATTATTTTAATCCAAATGGAA
This sequence comes from Paspalum vaginatum, assembly GCA_030272315.1. NCBI lineage: Eukaryota > Viridiplantae > Streptophyta > Magnoliopsida > Poales > Poaceae > Paspalum > Paspalum vaginatum. The sequence continues at coordinate 10,655,201 of CM059019.1, read as the reverse complement.
AGGTAACTTTTCACCCTCAGATAATCTTCTTTTAAGATGTTTTATTTCTTTATCAACTCCTTGAACTTGAATAATTTCTTCTCATATATACATATCTAATTGTAAGGCCATGATAGTTCCTTGCTTGCACTATCTGTAAATTTAACTTCTTCATTTCATCACAAAGTGATTCTTCATAAGGATGTAAGGTAGTACAGTTGCAATGAGATTTTCTGCTCAATGCATCTGCCACTACATTTGCTTTTCCAGGATGATATTGAATTTCTAGATCAAAATCTTTGATCAATTTTAACCACCCTCTTTTGTCTCATGTTCAACTCACTTTGAGTGAAAATATATTTTAAGCTTTTGTGGTCCGAATAAAAATGGCAAATATTACCCAGCGAGTAGTGGTGCCAAATTTTTAAGGCTTGTACCACTGCTACTAATTCCAAATCATGAGTAGGATAGTGTTCTTCATGTTTCTTTAACTGACGAGAAGCATATGCTATTACTTTCCTTTCTTGCATGAGAACACAACCTATTCCAATGCCTGAGGTATCACAATATATATCAAAAGGTTTTGTTATATCTGGTTGAACTAGAATTGGTGCGGTGGTGAGTAACTGCTTCAAAGTTTGAAATGCTTGATCACAATTAGAATTCCAAATGAATTTGACATTCTTTTGAAGTAGTTTGGTCATGGTTTTAGAAATTCTAGAGAAATCTTGAATAAACCATCGATAATATCCAGCTAAACCTAGAAAACTTCTGACTTCTGTAACTGTTTTTGTACTTCCCATTCTAAAACTTCTTGTACTTTTTCAGGATCTACTTCTATTCCATTAGCAGAAATAACATGACCCAGAAAAGATATCTTTTCCAACCAAAATGCACATTTACTGAATTTAGCGTATAGTTTATGTTCTCGTAATCGAGATAATATTATATGCAAGTGTTCTTCGTGTTCTGCCATTGTCTTTGAATAAACCAAGATATCATCAATGAAAACCACTACAAATTTGTCTAATTCAGGTATGAATATTGAATTCATCAAGTACATAAAGAAAGCTAGAGCATTAGTCAGTCGAAAAGACATCACCAAATATTCATAAAGTCCATATCTCGTAGTAAAGGCAGTTTTGGGTATATCTTCTTTTATGATCTTTATTTGATGATATCCTGATCAAAGGTCAAGTTTAGAAAAGACTTTTGCTCCCAGTAACTGATCAAATAGGATATCAATCTTTGGTAAAGGATACTTATTCTTGATAGTTACTGCATTAAGTGTTCTATAGTCATCATACATTCTCAAAGATTTATCTTTCTTCTTTTCCACAAAAGTAACTGGAGAGCCCCAAGGAGAAGAGCTGGGACGAATAAGTCCTTTATTCAATAATTCCTCAATTTGTTTCTTCATCTCAGCCATTTCCCTCGGAGCAATTTTATATGGCTTCCTATAAATAGGCGCTATACCAGGCACTAATTCAATAGAGAATTCTACTTCTCGATCAGGTGGTAGTCCTGGAAGTTCTTCTGGAAAGACGTCTAGAAATTCACATACTACTGGAATAGATTCTAATTCAGTCATCTCAAGAGAATTTATAATAGGGGTGTCTTTGACGGCTTGAGGAAGGAATACTTGTATTTTGGTACCGTCCTTCGAGGTTAACTGAATAGTATGAGCATTTACATCCATGACCACTTCATGATCATTCATCCAATTCATTCCAAGAATAAGTGGGATCCTTCCCCTAGGTAAGACTAAAGGTTGAACTAAGAATAATTTATTACCAATAGTCATATGCAAATCTGAAACTGTATGATTGGTTAAAATCTTAGTTCCAGGGGCGGTTATAAGATAACCTGTTTTTATCTTTGTGAGGGGAAGGTTTCTATTAAGAACATACTTTTCACCAATGAAAGTATGAGAAGCTCCTGAATCAAACAAAACAAGGGTAGATTGGTCATTGACTAAAAACATATCCGTCATTACTTCTTCACCCTCAGTAAGTTCCTCCATTTGCATATAATGAACTTTACCCATCTTGGGGGTAGGTCCTTTCTTCTTGAGTGGATAAGATTGACTTTCTCCAGTAACAGGTGTAGGGGGACGAATACTAAAACTTGTTTCGGTTGTGGACAGTCTTTAGCAAAGTGACCCGCCTGTCCGCAATTGAAACAAGTGTAAGGAGTTGGAGCTCGAAAGTTTTGAATAGGTGGTGTTGGCAGACGATATCCAGGCTGTTGAGGCCTTAAAATCCATCTTCGAAGATTTTGATTTACTCAAGACATTGGACGTGCCATCCAAGGTGGGCGAGTAGTAGAAGTGTATTTAAACGGCTATTGATAAGTCGTTTTAGAACGTGAAGAAGAATTTTCTGCTACTCGCTTTCTCTTCTTTTCTTCACTATAAATTTTCAGTCTTTCTTCAAGTTGCACAGTACCATTCACCATTTGATGAAAGCTTGAATAACTCATATTCATTTTAGTTGCTGATAAACCTCGAGAAAAATACATCTGCTTGGATTCATCTGAAGCCACTTGTGTTGGAGCATATTGGGCTAAATCATTGAAGGCGAAATATTCCAACACCGTTTTATCACCTTGTTGTAGATTAAGGAATTCTTGTAATTTTATCACCATTAAACTCTCAGGAATATATTGTTCTTCAAAAGCTTTCTTAAATTTAATCCATGATAATCGTTGACAATCCTTCAATGAGGCTTGATGTGTGATCCACCAGGATCCTGAAGGTCCTTGAAGTTTGTGAGACGCAAATAACACTTTTTGGTAATCGGAAATATTTGATAGAAAATCAAAGATTCCTTCAATAGCCCTTATCCAATGTTTCACACTCATTGGATATGATGCACTTTGAAATATAGGAGGATGGAGAGCCTCAAAATCAAGATATGTTGCTTCAGAATTCCTATGGGAAGAATGGTGATGTGCATCTTGCTGTTGTTGAAGTTGATTCTGAGTAAGAAGCTCAATCAAATTATCCTGTCTCCCCAGGATATCTGTCATAGAAGGATAAGGAGAAGGAGGTGGAAGATGTGATCCTGAATTCCTGTTAATAAGATCGCCAGCCATTTATATCTGTATTTATATTGATAAAAAGATTACTTAACGTACACTAGGAATCCTTCAAACTCACACCTAATTTACAAAGATTAGGAAAAATTACAAAATATTTTACAATCAACACTAGTTTTATTTTACATATTACTCTAATCCATGGAATATTCACCTTCAGATTCTTCAGGATTGAAAAACGGATCATGAATATGATGAAAAAGGTGGACCTATTGATCCAGAATAGACTCCAAAGGGTCCTTGAGTAGATCTTGATTCTTCGGGAACTAATTCAATTAGATCTTCTTCTTCGGCATTTCATCCTGAAGCTGATCTATTTGGAGTTGCATGGCTGCTATCTGGTCATTAAGATCTTTGATAGTTTGATGATTATGTGTAATAAGATAGGCCTGGTTTTCAATAGTGGTATTGGCAGTGTAAAGCTGATTTCTAAGTTCTCCTAAAACACGTTGATCCTTATGATGACGGAGACCAAGGTCAATAATTTCATTATTATCCTGATGATGTTGCTGCCTAAGTTGGCTATTCTGTTAAAATACCTCTAAGACATTATCACAAGCATCTAAGTATGACTCATGATGTTGCTCATACAAAGAAGCTAGATCAATGGCAAAATGAACCTTTTCTTTCATCTGACATCTGCGAACACCTCTTGCAGTACAGTTAAGTCGCTTGATCTGCCGATCCCACTCAGACTGAGTGCGATTAGAAAGAGGAAAGAACATTACATCAGTTCCTTCTAATTTATCTGAATGTAGAGTGCAGAGCCTTGCTAAAGCTCTACAAGCTGCATCAGATACTGCTTCTTGTTCGGTAGCTCCAGCACCTTTTATTTCCATAAAATTATCCTCTAATAGATTAGGGTGTTGGGGCATAAGAAGTTTCACCTTAAAGTGAATATCAAAATAAAGTTTACAGTACTAATAATATATGTCGGACAAGAACGATATCCTAATTCCATAACATGATTATGAAGATTCATAGCAAAAGGACATTCTTTGGGACATTCAGTATGCCAGTCATCTCTGGCGTCCCTTTGGAGAACAAGAGAGTGCAGCAGCGGATCAAAATAACAATTATTCATTAAAACATTTAAAATGTTGATAATAATTTACTTTAAAGTATAATGTATTATGATGCATGCAAAAATTATCATACTAACATCACCATGCTTACGGACTTTTAAAAAATTCTTATCATTCAATTTCTAAACCTTCAGAAAAATAATTAATAATGGGCTTATAGATCTAAAATATAGTTTTGAAAATATAGTAATCTGACCCCAAGCTCAGCTCCGATACCAGCTGTGGCAGAACCACTTTAATTAACATGAATCTAACACTTAATCAAAGCTTAAGTATTAGTTTCAGGTTAATTTAAGTAGTTTATTAAGATTTGGAATCTTAATAAGTCTTTCCAATTGGATCAAGCTTGAGGGGTGACTCTCAAGAGTCCACATATTACAACATTTCATAATTTATCAAGGAAATATATTACAAACGATTATAGTTATACAGAACAGTTTCCAAGTTGTATTACAAAAGTTAAACTTCAAAAACATCCACAGAGTTTATTATGAAACTTTACATCATGCCCAAAGATGTGGTTTCTACACTTCAAAAGTTCTGTGGAGGAAAAGTGGTTGGGTCATACTCAAGGAGTATAAATCCAGTACCTGGAATGATAGAAGATACTTGACCAAAATATACTCAGCAAGACTTATCCGAATTAAGGTCCTTTCAGAAGAGTTTAAATGGGTCAACTCACACGCAATAGGCCTATAATTGAGTCATTAGCTTTTAGGGTGTTAACTACTTTAGTTGTTTCTAATTATACTAGATTATACTTATTCTAATGACAAACAAAGCAAGCACTTTAAAAGATTATTAATTATCAAAATCATTACTCTTCTTAACTATGATGTTGATCGTCTTTCAGTTCTTACACCTGGTAAGCCCAGCGATTCAATCGATTTTATACTACAGGGAATAGATACTCAAACACCAGTCATATATGTGTACGATGACCCCACATATGACAACCCAACATCCTCGTTGCCACCTAGTCTGAACTGCCCTCACCGAACCTGAGGGTACTCTGACACTCGCCTGTCTCCCTACATCTAGTTGGTCTTACCACAGTTCAACCCTAGGTACAAAGGATGAGAGGCTTATCGGAGCCCATGACGAGGATGATTAGTGAAAGAGGCGCCTTCGAAAACCGAAACGGGGCTCAACATCGTACGGCCTTATATGACATAGACAGGATCATGATCTCAATCATGTTCATTCATTAGACCTTTCATAAATACCATTTCTCAAAAGCATATCTAATCTTGTCTGATGTCTCCGATTCATATCTCAGGAAAGTTTCTTGGATTCCTCTCAAAGTAATAAGTTCTATCTTGAACTCTTCTCAAAGTAAACGTGACTTATTGTTAAGCTTAACTACGCATCTAATCTAAGACGTATAGGATTCATCATGCTTGAATCATGAATTCAATATGCACTAGGGTTTCAATCAATTCCTAATTCTAATGCACATTCATAACTCATTAATTAAGATTCAAAGTAATTGCATCGGGGCTTGCCTGTATTTATAGAGCTAGGATCAAAAGAGGCTTCGAAAGATTCTTCTTCGGGATTGTAGGTAGTTCTTGAGTTTCTGCTTCAGAGACCACAGAAATAGCACTTTTAGAAGTTTCTCCCACAAGGTTTGTAGGAGTTAACGCACCTAGATGTGTGATATGCAAGAAGTAGGATGAAGAAAATAATAAAAATATTACAACAGTTCATGAAATAAATTTCTAAAATCAAAATAAGAATTTGGAAATTTTTATGATTTTCTAAGGTTAAAATAAAATTTTTAGGAAGAATTCTTAGTATTATAATTCTTAGTATTTAAAGATTTAAGAAGAATTATTCTAATTAAATACAATTTTAGAATTAAAAGTCAAAAGAATGAATTATTAAGAATAAATAAATAATTAGTTAATAATTTCGCAATTTTTAAAACTGGTTAAAAATTAACCTAAATTTAATCCAATTAAATTCAGAAAATAAGGGAAAATAGAATTTAAAGAATTTAGCCCAAAAGCCCAATTGTTTATGTTTTAAAAGTTCTAATTCCATCCTTTGGAACTTGGCCTGGCCCAATCGAAATCAGGTCGGCCCAACATAAATTTTCTATTTTCCTCGGTTTAGAAATCAGCCCAAGGTCTTTTCTAATTCTCTATGCATTCGGGCCGAGCAGCTCGGACCAGCTGGCCTTTCGGTCCAGCTAGCGGAGCTGACCGGCATTGGGCGCTGGGTGTGCCCACCGCGCTCTGGTGCACTCCGAGCAACGTTGGCAGTGACCAAGGTGAACGGTGGCGCATGGCATAGCTCTTCCTTTCTTCTCTTCTCTCTTTCTTCTACTCTACCTCTTCCTTTTCTGCTCATGGCAGTCGGGCTACGCATGCACAGAGCACAATACGGCGAGTGCCGTTCTTGATAGGGTGAGGTTACACCGGGGTTAAAAACTACCCTACAAGATGCGCATGGGCATTCAATACCTCATGTGCCCATGAAGATGTTCAAGGGAGGTCTATAGAGGTGAAATTGCGGCGGCAATAAGAAAACAGGCTGCCAGCGTTATGAGCAGGAAAAGCTTGAATTCAAGCTTAAACTGGCCTAATTCTTTACAGAGATAAGCCTAATAGATAGAGAAGAATGAGAAAGGAAGATTCCTACCTTTAATTGAAGAAAGGAAGTGAATTGGGCGGTGGATTGTAGAAAATCTCGTCGGCGGAGGTGGTGGCCGATTTAGTGTATTAAGGTTAGGAATAGGGATGTGGCGTGGGAGGATCCTTCCTACCACCCTGGTAGAACTGATCTTGGTTCCCCTAGGCTCTCTCCAGCCTCTCAACGCGCTTCCTCCCGAAGCAAAACTCCTCCAAGTGACCATTTCGCTGGCAAAACTCACAGTGGTAGACAGGTCTCTTGGGCATAGGTTGGGGCTGAACCTTAGGCTTCAGGTATGGTCTTGGGTGGTATAGGCTGCTGGACTTGCTTCTTGCCTAAAGGCTTAAGCACTTCTTCGAAAATCTTGTCCAGCTTGACTGTGGTGGCTTGGGTGTCCAGTATGACTTCCTTGGGGCAGCCTTGGGAGGCTCATGCTAAACCCCATCAATAGTAGAACCAGGCTGAGGAGAGGCAGTGTTACGCTTGATTGGAGAACTCTGCTTCTCACCTAAGGTACTACACTCTCCTAACCGAAGTCCACTCGTGTCACCTTCACTACACATGCTTCCCTCTATTATCATCCTAAGCTGAGGTTTTCTAGCTACATCCAGCTTAGCACCTCTCTCAACCTTCAGCTGTCATCTTCAAGGATCAACTTCTCCTCTCTCAGATTATCCAGAACTAAAGTCTGGGCAGCACAAGTTTCATAGTCTAAGGCGTAATCGGGGGAGCAGACTTCTCTAATTTCTTAATGGTGGCATCCTTTGCCACCAACAGCAACCTCAAAGTGAGGTAGTTCTCACACATGTCAAGAGGTGCTGAAAGCACCTCAAGGTCAACTCTCACCTGCTCAAGCTCACTCCTCAAGGTAGGACAAACCATGCATGGACCCAAAAGTGTGGGTCTAAACCTAAGCTCTTCCAACTCCTTGAGCTGCCCCTCTCAATTTACCTTTAGCTCAGCTATGTCAACAGCTAGGTGGAGGGCAAGACTCACACCCAGGCTCCTCACTCAAAGTAGGCTCATCTAGTTTAGACTGGAGCTAGCCTATCAACCTTCAGCCTATCCATCTCCTCTACCTGATGAGCTTACTTACTCTTCTGCTCACAAAGGTCACTCATCAAGGACTCACAGGTAGGGCACTCAAATTCAATAGGCTGGGCTTGCACACTCTTCAGCCCCTCAATCTTAGCTAAAGCATCAACAAACTTGGCTTTCTACTTCTGCAGCTTCTTGGCTGCCTTCTCCAACATCTTGTCTAGGGCTTTAAACTCACGACTATTCTTCTCCAACATCTCAAGAATCTCAGCTTGCTGGGGAGTTACCTCATCAACGGAGGAGTCATTATCGTTGCCCTTGTCATCCTTGTCCTCAATTACCATGGAGCAGAAGGACCTCCAGCTCATCTTGTGCTTGCACTTGGACTTGGTGGACACGAAGAAGAAGCTAACTAGACCGCCTTGATCTCTCTTCTTGTCCAACGAGGTGACAATCTCCTCATCGCTTGAACTTGATGAGGACGATGGGGAGGAGGATGTTCCACTGCAAAGACCACCAAGCTCAGCGAATAAGGCCTTGTCCCGCTTTCGGTTGTCCTTCTGGTATCTCTTGAAGCCTTCCTAAAGTTCTTGATCTTGCTAGAGCGATGCTTGGCGTGGTCACGCTTGCCGTACTTGTGCTTGCTCGAGTGGTACTTGTTGGAGTCACGGGAGTGGCTCTTGCCCTTCTTATAGTAGTCGTTCTCCTTGTTCAGGCACTTGGCAATGAAGTGGCCAACCTCTCCACACTCGAAGCATTTGGGCCTCTAGCCCCTCTTCTTGCTCATTCAGTTGTCATAGGTGAGCTGAAAGCCACTAGACACTAGACATAGTTTTTCATCCCCAAGTGACGCCAACTGCTCCTTTGTCACAGACATCAAAGCAGAGAATGAAAAATCATGAAGGGGGCGGGGGTTAGTAGCAATTTCCTTGGAGCTAGAAGCCAAGGCCAGGCTCTTGGAGCCAGAACCGTCGAGAATATCTGTCATCTTGTAATCCACCTTAGTGGCCTTGAGCTTGCTATAAAGCTCCTCTACACCCAAGGTGTCATACCCTACCAACTCAAGAATGGAATTCTTCTTGATCTCCCACACTTTCTTGTCCAAGGAATACAGCAGCTTGATAGCCTATTGATGGTCAGTGTATGGGAGAGCAACGGGAGCAGAGTTGACACGGAGCTTGTTGATGATCGACTAAAAACAACCAAACAAGGCATCCAAAGACTCCCGGCTTCTAGGCAAAATTCTCATATTCGCACCAGTAAGTCTCCACAAGACGACCCTTGACTGTCACCGTCCCCTCAATGTGTGCGCTGAGCAGGGACCAGATCTCACAGGCAGTATCAAGGTGGCTCACTCTCTCATAGTCCACTGGACCAAGCCCAGAGAAGAGAAAGTTCACCGCCTTGTAGTTCGCCTTGTGCTGAGCAACGAGCACCGATGTGGTACGCTCGGCAACAGGGATCACCGCAAAAATCGTACTCTGAGTAGCATTCACGCTCTCATCCTACCCTTCTAGTAGGGATAGCCATCTGAGCCGAGAACCAGAACCTTCCCTGAGTGCACCATAGTCCCTACTAATTTCTCAACGGTAAAGGTACGAAGAAACCTAACCGGCTCTCATACCACTAGTAGGACCGAGACCTGCGACTAGAGGAGGGATGAATAGGAGCACTTGAAAACCCAAAATCACGACCAACAAACTGGTGATAAGAGAAGCTCACGAGAACTGACGCTAGACACCGTCCACTGATCAGATACATGTCTAGTAAGCGCAAGGTGCCGTCCACTGAAAGAATACGCACCAGGCGCGAAAGAGCAAGCAACTCAACGATCACAAAGATCGCAAGTCACCCCAAACACCAAAACTTCTGAATTCACCACTCGACACTCACCGCACCGAAATGCGACTTACTGGTACACAGCAAGCAAAGAGTATGGTCACACAGTGGGAAAAGCAAATCCAATGGAAAAACACAGCAGAAGAACCAAATCATTGAAACAGGGCAGCTTCCTTGGCTTCACCAGACTGTCCGGTGCTAGGGGTCGGACTGCCCGGTGTAGGCTGCCAGACTATCCGGTGGGAAGCTCCGGCCGTGCCACCGCCGAACTGTTCGGTGGGACCGGATAGTTCGGTGGCTCTATCGGATAGTTCGGTGGAGTCGCAGAAAATGAGTTTTCAAACCCCAAAACTGACCAAATCTTGTCCAATTTTCACGAGATTTTGCACAGGCTATCCGAACCCTATTCCAAAGCTATTCCAAAGAGATCAGCTCAAAATAACCAAGGGATTCATGGGAATTTCATATTTTATGAGAAGGCAATCTTTGGGCAAGAGAGGGGAAAACTCAAGAATAACTTGCTCATGGCAATCCTATAGGATTGAGAAGAACTAAGTCATAATCTCCACATCCTAGCAAGTCCAAAAGAGCCAAAAGATCAGGATTAACTCGTGGGCAAAGCAATTCACCAAAAGCCTTTGAGTTTTAGCCAAAAACCAAACTAGGGAAGGGGAAGGAGATGGCTGCACACATGAACACGAATTGGAGACGAATCTTCCTTGTATTAGAAGTGAAAATCAGTTCTTACAAGGTTCCTCACACTCTACCACCCTTCATCCTCCCACTAATGCAAAGTACTAGCTCTAGGGGACTCTAAATCCTAGATTAGCACCCGGTTTTCACTCTAAGCACTTGGCTGGTTGGAAAGCGAAGCCTCGGGTTTTTGAAGTGGAAGAGTCACCTAAATGACCAGCTGCTTAGGTATATATAGCCCAGGCCTAACCTGACTCAGTTTACACTAAGACCGTTATATTACAGAAACGCCCGTAGGCGCTAAACCAGAAAAGACCCAACTTTCTCAGGGATGAACGACCACGATGGAGTCTTGATTTTCTTCGGTTGCATGCTATCTTTCAGATGACATCCACGTGGCCAGTAGTCTAAATCCACTAATCGACCCTGGGTTTTGATGTCAGAAACCGGGAAACTTTAGGATTTCCTTCCTAGGCCTAGAACAGCCCACTCCACTCTATCTCGATGAGAATTGAGCCCATTCGCTAAGTCTTGGTAATTTGGTGGTAGGGTGGTGGATTTGAGCGAATCCTCCATCACTCTCGCACGTCTTCATGCCATGCACTTGAGTTGGAGCACTATGGTGGCACCCAGCATCCCCTGTCCATCTTGGTCACCTCAAAGTACTATAGAGGTCTTAGACTTGCCGTCACCATGCCGCTCCTCCGTGTACCAAACTCCCATGGCAGACTAACGCTGAGTATGCCTCTTGTCCTTCGGAGGACTTTATTCTCCATCTAGCTCCAGTCCATCGGAGGGCCTCTAGTCCATTGGAGGACTTGTGCCCAAGTCCTTGTGGGTCTTGACTTTTGTTGACAACCACTCATCACTCTAGAGGCAATGGAGCCGGTCCATTGGCTTTCAGTTGCCTCTTCCTCAGCTATGTCCTTGAACATTAGTCGGGGTGCTCCAAACGCTAGATCAGCAGGCTGCATTGCTTCTGAACCATAGTACCTTGAAGAAGGGCATGTTGCCATTGAATGCCCCATTGGGCTAAGTTCAGAGACTCCAGACTATGTACGGGAGTTCCCGAATCCACTTGCCGGCGTATTTCTCGTTTTTGTCGAAGACCTTCTTTTTAACGCGTTAAGGATCATGCCGTTGGCACGCTCATCTTGATCGTTAGCTCTAGGATGTGCCACAGGGACATACTTGATGAGGATGGACTTGTCTTAGCAAAAGTCGAAGAAATCTAAGCCTGTAAAGTTGGAGCCCAAGTATGTGATAGTGCTGTTGGGGATCCCAAAATGGAATATGATTTCTTCAATGAACTCTACCGCCTTGGCAGCTATTAGAGAAGTGATGGGCTTGAATTCAATCCATTTGGTGAACTTGTCAATGGTTACCAGCACGTGAGTATATCCACCTTGAGCTTTCTTGAATGGCCCAATCATATCCACCCCCCAGCAAGCGAAGGGCCAAGAGACTAGAATATTTTGCAACAGTTGCGCTGGGAAGTGTTGCTGCTTTGCAAGGTGCTGACATGCTTCACAATGCTTGACCAAGTCAATCGCATCCTACTTCACTGTTTGCCAGTAGAATCTGGCTCTGAATGCTCGCCCGACCAATGTTCTTGAAGCGGCGTGGTTGCCACACTGCCCCGCATGAATCTCCAGTAGCAAACTATTATGACGAGATGTGTCAATACATTTCATGAGAACACCTGACGCTCCAGGCTTGTACAGCTCATCGCCAATCAAGGCGTAGTTGGCCACATCCCTAACTAGACGCTCGGCCATCGCTTTGTCATCTGGCTCATCGCCGTCTCTGATGTATTTAATGATTGGGACCCTCCAGTCAGTCAGGAGCCTCATCCAGGTTCAAGACTCGCTGCTCTGGGGATGTATTCTCTCTACCTTGCTAAATAGAGACGAAGATGCCCAGTGGTACTTTAGCTTGAGAAGAGCCAAGCTTTGGCAGGACGTCAGCTGCCACATTGCAATCATGATCTACGTGATGAAACTCCAGACCCTGGAACTTGTCTTCTAGTTTGCGAACTGCTGCGCAGTACTTGTCCATTTCCTCCATGGAACAATCCAAATCCTCGTTGACTTGACTGATTGTGACCAGGGAGTCCCCATAAACCATCAGGCACTTAATCCCGAGTGAAATTGTGAAATGTAGCCAATGCAACATAGCTTCGTACTCAGCCGTGTTGTTGGACACCTGGAAGAGGATCTATAGCACATACTTGACATTGGGACTGCCTCTTAAGTTGGGATTGGCACATCGTCCTTCAGAAGTGAAGCAGCGTCCACCGTGAGATGTCATTGAGCTATTGAAGTGCTCACTGCGAGGGCCATCTGGAGTGCTTCTCGACTGCAATCAGTTGCGCTTTTGAAGTCGGCCCTTACAGACAAGACCCCCTTTGGGGTCGGCATCTTGAGAACCAGATACGTGTAGTGAGGGATGGCCATGAATTTGGCCAGTCCAGGTTGCTCGATGATGGCATTGTGGGCACTATTGAAGCTCACCACTTCGAAGTGAAGGAGCTCAGTGCGGAAGTTCTCTGGAGTGCCGAAGGTGACCGGTAGGTAGATGTGCCCCAGTGGATATTCTCCATCACTCGGCATGATCCCAAAGAAAGGGGTATCTGACTCCTGGAGATCCGATGTAAGTTAGGCCCGATCTTCCATGAGGTTGGTCGATTTAGCGGTGGATAACTCGATGTTGGTGATGACGGCTCTGAGCCAAAGGTTTAAATCCTTGCAACAACTACACCACTACTACGATGGTTAATGACCGCGAGACACACGCAATCGACGTCGCCAAGAAGGCTATCATTCTTACAATGCAACCGAGAGAACACCAGCAAGAATGAGGAGAAACGCAATCAAGAATTAACTTGTGCTCAGAAAGTTGGAGTTTTACAAACCGATGATGGCAAAACTATTCATGACAGAATAATCTAAGCAAAACCCAACCCTAACTTGTGTAGCGGCTACTATTTATATAGAGTTTATGATGACCAATAATGCCTAGATGTGTCCATGATGGACTCCATGATGATACATGGCCCAACAGCCCAAAAAGAGTGAAACAGCCCCTGGATAAATTTTGTCCTCTAACTTGCGACGTGTGTAGGACCGATACGTGCGACTATGGGGGGGGTGAAGAGGAGCACTTGAAAACTCAAAACCACGACCCCCAAACTTGGTGCACTGAAACCTCACAAGAACCCACGCTAGATACCTTCCACTGAATAGATATGTGTCTAGCAAGTGCAGGGTGCCGTCCACTGAAAGAATGCACACTACATGAGAAAGAGCACGCAACTCAACGATCACAGAGATCGCAGGTCATGGCGAGCAACGAAACTTGCGAGTTCATCACCCGACACTGGCCGCACCGAAATGCGACTTAGTAGAACACAACAAGCAAAGAGTATGGTTAGCAGTTGGAAAAACACAAGGTCGAAGCAAAAACACAGCGGAAGCACAAAACCATGAAATCAGGGCAATAGCCCTAGCCTCATTGGACTGTATGTTGCTAGGGGCCGAACTGTCTGATGACACCGGATAGTCCGGTATTTTGGTGTCAGACTATCCGGTGCAACACCCAGGGACGCCGTTACGCTGAACTGTCTAGTACTAGCTGCCGGACTGTCCGCTAGGTTCGGATAGTCTGGTGGCTGTATCGGATAGTCCGGTGCAGTCGCAGAAAATGAGATTTCAAACCCAAAACTTATTCAAATCTTGTCCAAACATCACGAGATTTCACACAAGAAATCTAGACCCTATTCCAAATCTATTCCCAAAAGATCAACTCAAAATGACCAAGGGATTAGCGGGAATTTCAGATCTCGTTAGAAGGCAATCTTTGGGCAAGAAAGGGGAAAGCTCAAGAACAACTTGCTTGTGGCCATCCTGTGGGATTGAGATGAATTAAGTCATAATCTCCACGTCCTAGCAAGTGCAAAAGAGCCAAATGAATAGGATTTACTCGCAGGCCAAATCACCGAAAGCCTTTGAGTTTCATCCAAAAACGAACTAGAAGGAGGGAAAGGAGATGGCTACACACATGAACTCGAATTGGGGATGAATCTTTCTTGGATTAGAGAGGGAAAACAATTCTTGCAAGGTTCCTCATTGTCTACCACCCTTCATCCTCCCACTAATGCAAAGTACTAGCTCTACGGGACTCCAAATCCTGGATTAGCACCCGGTTTTCACTCTAAGCAATTGACTGGTGTTGGTGGTCGTTATTGCAAGATTTTGACCACCAACTATTTGTGAATAAATGGGGTACAGATAAAGTTATGTGCAGTATTTACCTAACACTGATGAATTCCAAAAGTTTTGCTGGTTTTTGATGTATCACGGGGAGATGCTCAAATTCCGTGCAAAAGAATATCATTTGGAGCAAGAGAGATTTCACACTAAAGGGCTCGAGAATGAATTGCAAATAACTTCACTATGAAATACTCAATTGTCCTCATGGACCAAACCATTGCAAAGAGATTGTCAAGATAATCAAAATGGAGTTTTGGTTCACTCAATTTGGTGTCCAAACGCAAAAGTTATGGCAACGCTGAGAAGGATGGTCCATGGCCGCCCGGCCACCTTACATGGCTGGCCAGCCATGTCCATGGCCACCTGGGCACCGACCATGTCCGTCTAGCCATCATCTTGGCCGCTCGGCCACTACCCATGGTTGCTTGGTCATCACTTTGGCTACCAGGCCACACCACATGGTGCCCGATGCAAAGTTGCATGCAGGAGCTTGTCACGTTCAAAACAATGAAGAAAATGAGCATACCAAAGGGAGAGTGGCAAGGGAGAGGCGGCCGGCCATCTCACATGGCTGCCTGGCCATCACTAGTGGTGGGCTGGCCCCTGCAGCATTTCATCCCAACATTGATGGTCGCCCGTCCATTTCCCATGGCTGCCTAGCCATTTCCCATGGTCGCTCGGCCATGTCACAAATTCCGTCATTCGACTTGCATGCAAAGAAACACAAGTTGAGCCAATTCAATGAATCTAAGTGTCGGAAGGCCATCACACAAAGATTGATGATGCCAGCAATCCAGAGAAGGCAACGTGCAACCAACTAGGAGGCAACACATGGCCGCCCGGCCATAGAGTGTGGCCGCCCGGCCATGCATCGAAGCCCATTTTATATGTGCAACAACTGATGCAACCGACACAGACTTGAGGAGTCAATACCAACCGAAGGATCAAGTGTGGTGGTGGATCCACTCAGCCATAGGACTTGGCCACCCAACAACCATGATGGCCGGTCGGCCATCCACGTGGCCGCCTGGCCAATGCCCCACAGACCTTATTTGTCCTATAAATAGAGGGGCACTCCCCCACTCCAAAAATGTACCTTTCACCATGTAATCCCTCTCTCCCTCTCTAGGAGGTGCCCCTTGGGTGGTGCCTCCACTCTGAAAATAGTGTTTGGTTAGGAGTTTGAGAAGGGTCCGCTGTATCAGAGTTAGACGAAAGTATTCGGTAATAATTCTATATCTATTCCTTTGCATTACTTTTCGATGTATGACCTAATTATGTGAATTTAAAGTCTTATTTATTTTATTATCTTCGTTTCTGTCAGTAACTCGAGTGGTGTAGTAGCGTTTTTCCTTCTGGTCCACTATTTCGATGCCTGAGTTGTGCTAAACTAGAATTGATTTATCGTTGTTAAGCTTGCCAGCGCTACAATTCAACCTATATGCTAGGCTTTGGTTAGTTCCTCTCCTTTGGCCAAGGATGAACTATTGTTGTTCAAGATTCGCTTGAACATGTTTATAGCTTGCGATACTCTCCACACAGATTTGCTTGGTAGTCCCACTCGGTGACAGCGTGTGGTGTGCCTGTGTATCCGAGGCTCGTCGTTCGGGAGGCCCAAAGGCATTAGCTAGGTTCTCCTTCGGTGGCCAACTATCTACAGCGTAGCCCCTCGAGAGCGCTAGAATTTTGCTCAATGCAAGTTCATAACTTTGTTGAGATCCTTTTCACCCTTAGCAAGAATAGCTCTTGTATGCTGGCAGAGATAAAAGACAGTAGCACAGTCCCTGTCTTGTTGTCCTCCTTGCTTTACCTATTTTCTTGCCAACGGTGCTTGGCTCTTGTATCCCATGGTGTTTGGTGTCAATTGTTCCTAGCTATCGGTTGACGTGAAAGAGTCAAAACAACTGGATGAATAATAGTTTGATATCTCTATCTCAATGCTTCCCTATGGAAATAAATACGATACCTTGGAATACCCCTGTTGACGGTCGTTATTGCACTATCTACGACCATCAACTATCCATGAATATGAAGGGAAATGCATCAAAGTATGGACAAACTTTTGCTACTAACATATCTCCACGAGTTGTGTTGAAATATTTGAATGCAAGTGACAAAACATACTCAAACATGGTAAAATGGAGCCAAACCAGGAGGTGACTGGCCACATGGCTAAGTCCTCTGGCGCCTGGCCCCACCAGAGGCCGCCCGGCCTGATGAAGGGCCCAATTGGCACCAACTTTGACCTGCATGCACACACATGCCATGTCAGCACATCTCCAAGGTGGAATCCATGAAAGTCGCATGCAATCAACTGGAGGCCCTACCACCTATCCCTTAACCACCTTACCTACCCTATAAATACCCCCACTCACTTGGTGACTATAAATACCCCCGAGCGCTCATTTGTAAAGTGTGGAAGTTGAGTGAAAACACACCATTGCCTAGTTTAGTAGCACTAGGATAGTCCTGGGTGTTAGAGTTGAGTCTGAGTCTTTGCCTCAAGAATTCTGAAGTTAGCTTTCGAGTCTGGTAAAGCTCTTGTATCTTTCTATCTTTGTACTCTTGCTACTTCAGTATAATATACTTTGTTGCTCTATCCTTTGAGTTATACTTTACTTTATTTCTTACACTTGCCTAGTGTGGTGTACCTTTTTGCATACTAGACCAAGGCTTAGGTTTGTGTTGTTATTGAGTTATCTAAATCTTGCTAGGCTTGCCGGTGCTATAGGCTTTCCTTAGGCTCTGATCTAAGGCTATGTCAGTCCTAACCCTCTGATCAAGGGCGGACTTCTATGATCAAGTTCTCACTTGATCACTAGTTTAGCGTGCCATCTTACCCACGCAGATCTGGTTGGTAGCCCCTCTTGGTGATAGCATTAGGGAGCCTCTATAATCTGACCCCATCATTCGGTAAGCCCGTAGGTGTTAGCCAATTGCCATTCGGTTTGCCAACTATCTACCTCCGCGCCTCCTCGGTGTAGTCTGGAATTTCGCTCGACGCAAGACCCTAGTTCGTGTTTGTTTAACTCAATTCAACCGCGAATACTCCTATGCAGTAGTTAAGTAATAGAGTTTGGATATCTAAATCTCACTCGTCCTCCTAGGCAACTACCTAGTTGTTTACAGCTTTGGTCCCTGTTTACTCTTCCCACCATACACTATCTTTTTTATCTTACCCCCGTTGTAAGAATAGCTGGTGTTTATCTAAGTTATAGTACTATTTGAAGTTCAAACATATCATTTCACCTATTAGCCCTTGCTTTGCTGTGGATTTTTATGATACCTGGAATACTCTGGGTGAAAAAGCTACAGCGAATCTCTGTGTGCTTGCGGAGTAAAATCTGTTATGCTAAGAGACGTCAACAAGCTTTTTCTAGTGCCGTTGCCAGGGAAGCAATTGGCAATAGAAGTTTGATTTGTTCGAACCTAGGTACTTATAACTTGATAACATACTGCTATTTCTTAGCGAGCTCATTTGCCTCTGTCTACTTTATTATTGGGTTGACAGAGAGGTGTATCACCGGTTTTGACCTACCGGCAAAGTTTCACAACAATTCGGAGTCGCTGCTCAGAAGGAGAGTCCGTCAAAAGACAATCCATGGGCAGAGGCCTGTGCCATCAACACTGGAGTTTGGATCCACAAGCACAAAGCAACCAACAAAAACAATGGTTGTGCCTGAGAAGACCATCCGTGACTTTTCCATTCCATCCAGCAACAAGATCCCCACTGGGCCTGAGGTTGCTGTTGGGGAAGGTTTTGAGCTCAAGCCAAGTGTCATTCATATGGTCCAAGCTAGTCCATTCTGTGGATTGGCGTTGGAGGATGCAAGCAACCATCTCCAGCAATTCCTAGAGATATGCAGTATATTCACTATCAAGGGTGCAACCATCAATGCTGTTCGACTGTGCCTTTTTCCGTTCTCACTGATCGGGAAGGCAAAACAGTGGTTCTATCTGAATCGCAACAACTTGACAACTTGGGAGGCATGCTCAAATGCTTTCCTTGCAAAGTACTTTCCCTTAGGGAAGACAAGCTCACTGAGGAACCGAATCTCGAGCTTTCAATAGCTCACTGATGAGACGGTGGCGGAGGCATGGGAGAGACTTCAAGAGGACATCGCCGCCTGCTCCCACCATGGTATGGAAGAGTGGCTGATCATCCAGAACTTCTTCCACGGTATACACCGGACCACACAAGAATAGCTCGATGAAGCTGCTGGAGGATCCTTTTTATCCTTGAGCGTTGCTGCTGCACGCACTCTCATAGAGAAGATGGCAAGCAACCAAGGATGGAGACAGGAGAGGGTGAACAATAAGCCCTGTGGAGTCCACCATATTGATAGTACCGACATGTTGGCTGCCAAGATGGACCTCTTGCTAAAGAAGCTAGAGGATACTCCTAAAGCTATACGGGGAATGACTTGCGAGCATTGCGAGAATACTAGCCATACGGGGAACAGCTGTCCCGGAAATGGACCGGAGGACGTTAACTTCATCAACAACAATACCTTCAGCAACTGGGCCTCGTCCTCAACTAGGTTGGAACTCCTGACCACACCTACCTTTCTTTGGTCAAGGTACGTCTTCTGGCAGTTCTCACCAGTTCAACAAAAATCCTTTCGATCAAAAAGTTGTGAATGATAGCATAAGTAAGAAATTCCTTGCGAATGACAGAATTCTAGAAAACCTATCGCTCCAAATGGAAACTCTTAATAGCTCCATGAAGAACCAGCTGAGTTTTAATAAAATGATAGAAACCTAGATAGCTCAGCTTGCTACCGCTTTGCCTAGTCCAACATCGGCTAAGCTTCCTGGGTCCGCCCGAGGCACCCCCGAATGAACATATGAATGCTATAACAACTAGGGGTGGAAGGTCTACACAAGACCCCCGACATCCTAGGAATGCAGGGAAGGAGCAGGAGAAGCCAGCCGAACCAGAAAAGGAAGATCAAGTGGCTGAACCACAACCGGTTAAGGAAGCACCAAAGTCGGCTCCGCACGAGTTCTACGACACCACCGTGCTCCCTTTTGCTCAAAGGCAGAAAAAGACCACTGTCGACGACCAGTTCGACAAGTCTGTGGAGGTAATTAACAAATTATATGTCAATATCCCATTGCTAGATGCGATGCAGGTACCCATGTACTGCTAATTACCTGAAGGACATCCTCAACAACAAAAAGCCATTGCCGTCCACAGAAGTCGTGCACCTCATAGAAGAGTGTAGCGCTGCTATACTCAACTAGCCGCCCCAGAAGAAGAAGGATCCAGGGAATCCAACCATCTCATGCTCAATCGGGACCCAGCATTTTGATCAAGCTCTCTGCAATCTGGGAGCAAGTGTGAGCGTCATGCCAAAGGTAGTCTTTGATAAACTCATGCATGCTACACTCGCCCCTGCTGCTATGTGCCTGCAGCTAGCGGATCAGTTGATTTGCTACCCCGGACAGGAATCGCTGAAGACATTTCGGTCAAAATCCTGGAACTTCATTGTCCCGGTGGATTTCGTGGTGCTCGACATGGAGATTGATAGCAAATCACCGCTCATCCTTGGGCGACCGTTCTTAAGCACCGCTGAGGCCACTATTGAAGTTGGAGCTAGGACAAGTCCACCTCAACATCAATGGTAGACGGGAGACATTCGCTTTCAAGCCGAAGGTAGAATAGTGCTGACAGGTAAAAACATTTAATCTGAAGTGTCAGGCACCCCGTGAGACGCTTAGAGAGAAGATTGAACTTTCGCCAAGTAAGCCCGAAAGCTCAAAGCTGATCGTAGAGCCGAGTCACAAAGACGTGCCTCAATGGCCAAGCCACTGACAAAGGAAGCAGGAGGCAAGACTCCTATCACGAAGGTCGCCGCCACATCAACAAACACACCTAAAGAGTGGCAGAAGAAAGAAGATGAATCGCCAAAAGCCAAGCTAGAAAAGACCCAGAATAAAACTCAGAAACAAAAGGCTGTGGCAACCAAGAAGGTATGGTGAGCAAAAGTTGCAGCACAGACTGACCGTTAAGTCTCCGTCAAGTGCTGACTCCGAGAAAAAGGTATGACTTGCCCTCGCCAGGAGGTAAACTGGCATTATCCTTCGCTGCATATTTAATTTCCGCGCAAGTATTTTTTTCATTATACCACTGCATATTTAAAATTAAAAAAAAAGTTTGCATTAGTTTAAAATTTTCCTCTCCATAAGTTATTTATTTTCATCTCTTATATTTCAAAAAAAAAAAACAAAATTCTGCCCCCTTGGTGCTCTCTGCTCCCATGCATGCAAGGCACTAATCACAAATGTCCAAGGGAACAGGCCGCGCGGGCCCTGCATGCCATCGCCGCCCAGCTCCCTTGCACCGTTGCTGTCCCATCTCCACCTACGCGCACCCACCAGGATAAGGACATAGCCACCCTACTGGCCGCCCGGCTCCAGCCTAGGCCGCCCGGCCCCTACCTGCAGCCGCTCGACCTGTCTCTCATGCATGCATGCTCCCCCGTGCACCTATAAATACGCATGCACTGCAGCACTGAATCCTTGCACCGATCGGCAACGCGATCACTCTCTTTCTCTCCCTCTAAACACTCTCTTAGCACTAGTTAAGCACTTGGTTTAAATTCTAGCACGTAGTCAAAATTCTAGTCCAATAAAATAAGTGCTACACCCTCGCTTTTTGAACGGTTTGTGGAGGCTCTGCCCTGCAAGGATGACTAACTTTCTGGACAACTGACTTCTGGACGACTAACCGCTAATGCTAATATTTTAGTTGCTGTTCTTTGTGTGTTCTTTTGTCTCTTAGCATTTTTTGCAGGATGTCTTCATTTTTCAAGAAAGCTAAGAGGGCCCTGAGCAACACAGGAAAGGGACTGCACCTTCAAGTTCCTGTCCTCATCAGGATCGCGCTCTCACTCACAGAGTGGGAGTTCTAGGACTCCAGTGCCGTCTGGCAGGATGTCGATCAGTGGTGCCAGAAGCCACCAAGAGCAAGAGCAGGATGAAGGAACGTCATCACAGGCACCGCGCCATCTTCTAACCTTGCAGGACATCAACATCCACAGCGATGAGGAGGCACAGAAGTTGCAGGTCCTCACCACTAAGAGTTTTGGGCGGATGAGATACTTTGATGCCTTCTTCCTCATCACTATAGGTATGTTGGAGTCATTCACGCAGGCATTTGACAACATGGGATGGATGGAGTTCTCAAACATCACAGAAGAAGGATCCATCCTTCTCACACAAGAATTTCTGATGACTCTCTGCTTGGATAGGTGCTCAACAGATACAACCATTTCCTTCCATCTATTCAAAATCTGAGTTCTCTGTTTGTCCGAGGAGGTTCGCCGACCTCCTAGGTTTCGCCTCCAACTGTTCAGTAGGAGACGAGCCCACGGGCTACAGTATGAAAACATTTTGGACAGAAATTTGTGGAGAACATGTTAAGGGGAAACATAGCACTACCAAAATCCAAAACCCTACTCTGAGACTTTTGGCTCGCTGGGTCTCACTTGTGGTCTTTCCACATAGTGAAGTTCGTTGTGCACCCAAAGAAGACCTTAAGTGCCTGTATGCCATGTGCAAGAAGAAACCTTAATGCACCAGTCCTAGACATAGTCTGTCAGTGGACGGATATGCCAAGGACCAATACCCCCATAAACATCACCTCTTTTGTCACATGGATTGCATCCAACTTGGGCCTCCTAGAGAATGCCTAGATTGAATACATTCCGAATGACTCATCACACATTATTGGGGAACAGCACTTTATCCAGGCACAATTTATGAAGAGGGATGGGCAAAACTTAATCATGACATGGTTTGTGATGAGTACATCACTCCTATGATTATGCAAGGCCCTATTACAAGAGTACGTGCAAGACAATTGAACCAACAGGTGAGCTCGTTCCGAAGTGTCCGCACATATACATGTGAGGATAGTATGCTACCTAATGCTATGGTTGACTATATTGTACTTAGGAACTTAGGAGAGGACCATAAAGACCTTGGAGAATAGTTCGGACTAGGAGGAGGGCAATAAGAATGTCCAAGTCAAGATGGAGGCCCAATTCTCCTCGGAATCGACTTCCTCGGCCTCTAGGATCAGTTATCAGTAAAATCGTAGCCCAGGAGACAAACGGACTCCGATTTTGATGATCCGCATATTCTTGGAAAGCTAAGAAGATAACCTTTCCAATGCCACCATTTCAGGTCATTTGGAGTTTGGAGTCATCGGGAATTTACATCGCAACTTAGAGATCAGAATCTGTCCAGGGTCTGTTTTCCCTCTTTTTGGGCTGTTGGCCCATGTATCATCTAGGAGTCCATCATAGATGCGTCTTGGCCTTGTCGGTCGAACTAAACTCTATATAAACAGTAGCCGTTGCCCAAGTTAGGGTTTGGGTTTTGCTTAAGAGTATCCTGTCGTGAACAGTTCGCTGTTCGTGTATCGGTTTGTGAAACTCCAACTTGTGCACAAGATTAATCTTGATTGCGTTTATTCCTCGTTCTTGCTTGTGTTCTCTCGGTTGCATTGCAGGAATGATAGCCTTCTTGGTTAGGTCGATTGCACACATCACGCGGTCGATAACCATCGGAGCAGTGGTGTAGTGATTGCAAGGATTCGATCGATTGCTCGGAGCCTTCTTCACCAACGTCGTGTTCTCCACCCCTAAACCGACTTATCCATACGTCTCGGAAGATCGGGAACCCTATTTTTATTCATTTGGTATTAGTTTCTAGGTTGCCCATTAGGTAATTCCATTTATCCTTTAGATTAGTTTTGTTTTCATGTACCTACAGTGCAAAAAAGCCAAAAAAAAATTCCACTATCCCATTGCCTATAGTGCAGCAATAGTCGTTTTCAGCTTGCTTTGTTGAGTTTTCATCCTTTGTGGTTGAGTTTGTTGCTAGTTAGGGTTTGTTCTTCGTCATTGTGCTTGTGTTTCCATCCCCATCCTTGTCCACTGTTTGCTTTCGCCTTCATGAAACCCATCCATCGTCGTGAAACCCTAATTTGAGGTGTCGTCAGTAAAACGGCCATAACTTTTCGCTCCGAACGCGGAATAGGGCAAAAATTACGTTTCTAGAAATGGCAGAAAATTTGGCAACTCATCGTGACTTTTACGAAAATCAGCTTGGAAAATAGGGTTCTCGGGCCCTGAAGTTTCTGCACGCTTGTGTCTCACGTGTTTTCGCTCACGGTTTTGGCTCCACTGCACACATCTGGTTTCTGTTTGTTCTGAAATTTTTTGTGGTACTCCCTGCTATTACAACAGAAGTGTCAAAAATAAAGTGAAAAAAATTAGTGCAAAAAAAAGAAAAAACAACAAGTAAAAAAAGAAAAAAAAACAGAGAAAAGAGTTGCAGGAATGGCTTTTGTTGTTGGTGCTGTTTCCACCTCCACCTTCTACCTTGTTATTCCTGTGACACTTTGTGGTTTGATTTGGGGACTAGCTTTTGGCCAGCAACAAACACCTACTTTGGATCATTATTCAGCTTTGCTTAAACTGTTACACTATTGTATTTGCTTAGCCACATATTGAGCCATCCCAAGCTCCACTATATTTGTGAATTGAGCAGTACAGATCGGACCTTGCAATCATCCCATGTTCTAGGTGTGTTATTGCCACTTCGCTGCCATCATTCCTTCTAGGTCGCCATCATCGTTTGCGTTGCATGGTAAGAACATTTGCAAGCGCTTGGTACACGCTTGAGTGTGAGTGATTCCACCTACCTATTAGATAGGGATAGGATAATCTTGTGTCCTTGTCTCTGTTTTTGTTTTACTAACCATGGCAGGAGATGAATCCCCTCAAGACTTTAATGACTGTGTTTCTAAGGACGAGCTTAAGAAGTTTATTGCTACGCAAAATAAGCTTATTGGTGATTTCAGGGCCGAACTTACTCCAGTTGTGACCGAGCTTCGCACTACGGTCAACAGTTTGGCGTTTCGGCCGCTGGAGAACAAAGTTGCTGCCTCCAGTCAAGCTTCTTCTACTTCCGAAGCATCCAAGGCGTCCTCTAATCATGAAGATGAAGACGAAGATGATGTTTATACCGAGCAAGACTGGCGTGGTAAAGGTAACAAAGGTAATAAGGGCAAATGACCCCCACGACGTGGCCCCAAAGTAACAAATCTGATAATGATAACCAGTTTGCTAGGGTTAAATTTAAAATTCCATCCTTTGATGGATCATATGATGCTGACGATTATTTAGATTGGGAGATGACTGTTGACCAAAAATTTAATGCTCATAAGATTTCTACTGCTCAACGTGTTCCCTGTGCTACTAGTGAATTTACTGGTTATGCTATTCTATGCTGGAATGGTTTAGTTAAACTTTGTCAAGATCCTTCAACATGGTCCAAGTTAAAACGCTCTATGCGTAATCATTTTATTCCTCCTTATAAGTGTGATTTGAAGAAAAAATTGCAACATTTTGATCAAGGCACTCATTCTGTTCATGAGTACTATAATGATTTGCATGTTGCTATGTTGTGTTGTGATATTTATGAGGAGGATGAAGATACTATGACTCATTTTTATTCCAGTTTGCGCAAAGAAATACAAAATATTGTTGATTATAAAGATTACTCCACCACAGACCAGTTGTTCCATATTGCTATGTTGGCAGAACAAGAAGTGCAGGGACATGCGCGACTTTCGCGCAACACCTTCGGTGTTTCTTCTTCTAAAGGTTGGCTTCGTG
The DNA here is from genome assembly GCA_030272315.1 of Paspalum vaginatum. NCBI lineage: Eukaryota > Viridiplantae > Streptophyta > Magnoliopsida > Poales > Poaceae > Paspalum > Paspalum vaginatum. The sequence goes on along the minus strand of CM059019.1, from coordinate 10,629,866 downwards.
CATGGGATGTGCCGCATGCACCGACACGAAACGCGCTTCACCACAACTTGAGGTGAGCAAATCTGCCTTTGTGCCTAACCCAGCGAAGGACCGATGTTTCCCCTTCTACGCCATCATCAAATATTGTGTGCCATCGGTGCAAAGGGATGGGACATGTTATGCAGGAGTGTCCGAGCAAGCGAGCCTACATTGCTACAGATACCCGTGGGTACATTAGCGCTAGTGATGTTGAAGATGATTTGGTCTTGCAAGCTAACATTACAAGTACGACTGAGGAGAATGCATATGCTTACGGCGAAGATGATGTGGAGGACTACGTCCGCAATGGCACATATGTTGTTCAGCGTGTTTTGAGTGCATAGGTGGAACATGAGGACAAGCTTCAGCGGCATAATCTATTTCAGATTTATTTTATTATCAACAAGTGCTGTGTTCGTACTATCATTGATGGTGGGAGTTGCAATAATTTCGCGAGTGCTGATTTTGTCAAAAAATTTGGTCAGCGGCAATGCCAAGGTAACACATACTACGCGTGTCCATTTTTCTATTGGTACATACCATGACTATGCAGATTGTGATGTTGTTCCCATGCAAGCATGTTCTCTTTAGTTGGGTAGACCTTTGAAATTTGATACTGATGCAACCCACCATGGTAGAACTAATACTTATACTTTCATGCATAAAGGCAAAAAAATTACAGTTGCTTCCTTTGACCCCTACTGAAATTGAGAAATGTGATAGGGCCATAGCTGAAACTGCAGAATGTGATAAGGCTTTAGCTTCTGAAAATCAGCGAGCATCAAAATCTGCTGTACCCTTTAAAACTGAACCATCCATACCATCTGCTAGTTCTCCTGCTATTAAGTTGAAGGGTGGTGCTATGCTTGCTACAAAATCTGATCTTGCTGCTTGTGCTTTCAATGATGTTTCTGGCTATGCTTTATTGTGCAAGAGGGTCCTGTTTTCGAGTGATGATATGCCTCCCTCGTTGCCGCCTACTGTTGCTAACCTTTTGCAGGAATTTAAGGATGTTTTCCCTGCGGAAATTCCACCGGGACTACCACCATTGCGAGAGATTGAGCATCAAATTGATTTGATTCCAGGTGCCACTTTGCCCAACCGTGCTACATATAGGACCAATCCAGAGGAGACTAAGGAGATTTAGAGACAAGTCCAAGAGCTATTGGACCATGGGTACGTACGTGAGAGCCTTAGTCCTTATGCTGTTCCTGTCATTTTGGTTCCTAAGAAAAATGATACGTGGCATATGTGTGTTGATTGTAGATCCATTAATAATATAACTATTCATTATCATTATCCTATTCCTCGCTTAGATGGCATGCTTGATGAATTATGTGGCTCTGTCATGTTTACCAAAATTGATTTGCGTAGTAGCTATCATCAAATTCGCATGAAATTTGGCGATGAATGGAAAACTGCTTTCAAAACAAAGTTTAGCTCGTATGAGTTGTTAGTTATGCCATTTGGGTTAACTAATGCACCTAGCACTTTCATGCGCTTGATGAATGAGGTTCTCCGTTCTTTTATTGGAAAATTTGTGGTGGTTTATTTCGATGATATTTTGATCTATAGCAAATCTTTGGTGGATCATCTCGATCACCAACGCGCTGTTTTTGTTGTGCTACGCGAGGCGCGCTTATTTGTTAACCTTGAGAAGTGCACCTTTTGCAACAATTGAGTTGGTTTTCTTGGATATGTTATTACTCCACAGGGAATTGAAGTGGATGAGATGAAGGTTGACGCCATTAGGAGCTGGCCTACACCGACGACTATCACACAGGTGCATAGTTTTCTTGGTCTTGCAGGTTTTTATTGGCGTTTTGTGAAAGATTTCAGCACCATCGCTGCCCCACTTAGTGAGTTGACAAAGAAAGGTGTGACGTTCCATTGGGGTCCACCAGAAGAAAAAGCCTTCAACACGTTGAAAGATAAGTTGACACATGCACCCCTTTTCCAACTTCCAGATTTTGGAAAAACTTTTGAGTTTGAATGTGATGCGAGCGGAATTGGGATTGGAGGCGTGCTTCTACAGGAAGGTAAACCTATTGCGTACTTTAGTGAAAAATTGAACGGGCGATCTCTTAATTATTCGACTTATGATAAAGAGTTATATGCTTTGGTGCGTGTTTTGGAGACTTGGCAGCATTACCTTTGGCCTAAGAAATTTGGTATCCATTCTGATCATGAATCTTTGAAACATATTAAAAGTCAAGCTAAGTTAAATAAACGACATGCTAAATGGGTTGAATTTATCGAGTCGTTTCTGTACACCATTAAGCACAAGAAAGGAAAAGAAAATGTCATTGCGGATGCTTTATCTCGTCGCTATACTATGTTGTCACAACTTGATCATCGCATCTTTGGTTTAGAGACCATAAAAGGATTATATGCTGCTGATTTTGACTTTAAAGAGGCTTTTGAAAATTGTAGAGATGGACGAACATGGAATAAGTTTGTGCTGAATGATGGACTTCTTTTTCAGGCTAACAAGTTATGCGTTCCAGATAGCTCTGTTCGTCTTTTGTTTTTGCAGGAGGCGCATGGAGGAGGTTTGATGGGTCATTTTGGTGTGAAGAAAATGACGGATGTGCTGGCTGCTCAATTTTTGGCCCAAATTGAAGCGGGATGTTGAACAGTTTGTGGCACGCTGCACTACATGCAATAAAGCTAAGTCTCACCTTAATCCACATGGTCTTTATTTGCCTCTTTTGGTTGCAAGTGTTCCTTGGACTGATATTTCTATGGACTTTGTGTTGGGTTTGTCTCAGACTAAGAGGGGGAGAGATAGCATTTTTGTTGTTGTGGATCGCTTTTCGAAAATGGCACATTATATACCTTGTCATAAGATGAACGATGCTTCTCATATTGCTGATTTGTTTTTCCACGAGATCGTTCGTTTACATGGATTGCCTAATAATATTGTTTCGGATCGAGATGCAAAGTTTTTGAGTCACTTTTGGCGGAGCTTATGGAATAAATTGGGGACAAAACTTTTGTTTTCTGCTACATGTCATCCCCAAACTGACGGTCAAACTGAAGTTGTTAATCGAACTTTGTCTACTATGCTTGGGACTGTTTTGAAAACAAATTTGAAAATGTGGGAAGAGTGTTTGCCTCATATTGAGTTTGCTTACAACTTGCTTACAACAGATCTGTTCACTCTACCACAAAGTTTAGCCCTTTCCTGGTGGTTTATGGTTTTAATCCTCGTCCTCCTATTAATTTGATATCTTTGACTTTCGAGGAACCTTTGCATTTGGATGCTTCACAACGTGCTGATTTGATTCGAAACTTACATGAAATAACTAAGAATAATATTGAAACCATGAATGAGAAGTACAAACATACTGGTAGTAAAGGTAGGAAACAACTGCTTTTTGAACCAGGTGATTTGGTGTGGCAACACTTACGCATAGAATGTTTTTCTAATTTGAGAAAGTCCAAACTTATGCCTTGAGCTGCTAGTCATTTTAAGGTTCTTGAAAAGATTAATGATAACGCATATAAGCTTGAGTTGCCTGCAGATTTTGGGGTTAGTCCCACATTTAATATTGCAGACTTTGAAACCATATTTGGGAGAAGAGGATGAGATAGCATCGAGGACGACTTCGCTTCAAGAGGGGGAGGATGATGAGGACATCACTCCTACGATTATGCATGGCCTTATTACAAGAGCACGTGCAAGACAATTTAACAAACAGGTGAGATCGTTCCTAAGTGTCCGTACATATACTTGTGAGGATGGTGTGCTACCTAATGCTATGGTTGATTATATTGTACTTAGGAACTTAGGAGAGGACCATAAAGACCTTGGAGAGCAGTTTGAACCAGGACGAGGGCAAGAAGAACGTCCAAGTCAAGATGGAGGCCCAATTCTCCTCGGAATCGACTTCCTCGGACTCTAGGACCAGTCATCAGTAAAATCGTCGCCCAGGCCACAAACGGACTCCGATTTTGACGATCCACATATGCTTCAAAAGCTAAGAAGATAACCTTTCAATGCTAGTAGTTTCAGGTCATTTGGAGTTGGGAGTCATCGGGAATTCATGTTGGAACTTAGACATCAGAATCTATCCAGGGTCTGTTTTCCCTCTTTTTGGGCTGTTGGCCCATGTATCATCTAGGAGTCCATCATAGACGCGTCTAGGCCTTGTCGGTCGAACTAAACTCTATATAAACAGTAGCCATCGCCCAAGTTAGGGTTTGGGTTTTGCTTAAGAGTATCCTATCGTGAACAGTTCGTCATTCGTGTATCAGTTTGTGAAACCCCAACTTGTGCACAAGATTAATCTTGATTGCGTTTATTCCTCGTTCTTGCTTGTGTTCTCTCGGTTGTATTGCAGGAACGATAGCCTTCTTGGTGAGGTCGATTGCGTGCATCACGTGGTCGATAACCATCGGAACAGTGGTGTAGTGATTGAAAGGATTCGATCGATTGCTCGGAGCCTTCTTCACCAACGTCGAGTCGGAAGATCGGGAACCCTATTTTTATATCAGTTTGGGCATAATCTCGAGCTACCACTTCCCGCGCCACAGTTCGATATGTACAGAGTTAGAAAACTAACCATGCAGTTCGACGTGGAGGCAACCCGCCAAAGCATCAGCGGTGTCATAACTAGGGCCCAACGACGACAAGCAGAACAGCGCCGAAGGGCACAACAGGAAGCAGAAGAAGAACAAGTAGACCACTCGTGGGCACCCCATACGGTAACCCCGTCGGGCACAGACTCGGAGTTATCATGACTCCAACGCTATGCCCAACTGGAGCCATGGTACAACATCAGCATGGATGGAGGTCGTTCATACCACCAACCACCATATGCTCCTGAGTACTGTGGTGCAGGTACATCACATGGCCTTCTGCATCAGCCCGGTTCAACACCGACAACACGGCCGGCCTAACGCCGCCATGGAGGGGATGAACATAGGCCGGTACAACCAGAGGCTGTACCAATAGGTGGACGACATCCACCGACGTACCAAAGTGACGAGCCAACAGCTCTAGGAGAATAGCACCATGCTTCAGAACCTGAACGAAATGGTGGAAGCCGGCTTCATCAATGCCTAGGACTTCCACAGCTATTACTACCAAAACTCCTAACTTCATTGAGGCTTGCGGGGGGGGGTAGTAGTACAACATGAGCATGCTTCCTGGTGCCCAGACCTCAGAGTATGGCCCCCATTCCTCGTCCTTGTCCTCTCCCATGCAGCAATACTCGTCCAGCAGTACCCGTCACCAGCAATACCCGTCCAACAGTACCCGTCTCACCGGCAGCAGCAGCAACACCCGTCCGACCAAGAGTAAGCATTAATAACTCTTTATTTTGTTTCTTTATTAAAAAAAGTGTCAAATAAAATAAACTCCCAACTTTGATATATTACTTTCATATGTGGAAATGATGAATAGTTGCTCTATCATGTTCTTGTTTAGTTATCTATGCACAAACCATGCTTAATTTTGAGCTTGTGTGTATAAAGTGAAAGCCTGACCTATTACTTTGTGGATGCCATTGCATAAACCTTGTCTAAGTTGTTGTGAGAAATGATATGACTAAGTACTAGGCCAGCTCTACATTTTCTTAGTAAGATGAACATCTCAGGTCATTTTCTTGAAAAATGAAAATAAAGTTCCCCCGTTGGTTTTGAAACACCTACCAGAGCCAAATACGCTGAAATATCTGAGCCTAGCTTGTTTAAAGCTACTTAGTGTTGTTTTGAGCAATGTCAAATTTTGAGTCTCATTGAATGGAATCATCACTATCTTTGTGAATTGTTGGAGCAAAAATACCACCACCACATATGCATTTACCTACCGTGGGTATGCATGCATATATCTCCAAATCAATACCTTTGACCCTACTCCTTCCAGAGCAAAATGAGGTAGGATGTGGAGCCATAAAAAAAAATAAAGCATGCTAGTCAAGCATGGCAAAAGAGAGAAAAATACAAGAAGGGCTCCACATTCATACCTATCATACAAAAGAAGGAGAAGGAAAGGAAACAAGGAGATCCATCCATTCACAACCACCAAATAAGCTCCAATGATGAACATGGATAGTTGATGAGTACATTTCTTTGGTCCAATCTTTGGCTTTGCAAAATAAACAACTTATGCAAGCTAAGTTCTTCCACACCCTGAGCTCCACATAAGCTTTAGTATAGGAAATTCTTGGCCGTGCTCTTGGCCCTAAAAGGTGAGGATACACTTATGAGCGATCAAGAGTACCTCTGGGGAAACTTGTTTTATTTTGAAAATCTACAAAAATCACCTGAGATGGGAGTCCCAAAAAGAAGTGTTTTGAGCTGAGCCTGCAACTGAGTCGTTCTTTCTCTCAACCACCCAAGACATGGTGAGTCAAAAGATGCACAATAGGTATGGAAAAAGTAGTCATTGCATACACTAAGGATCAAAATCAGAGCATGAGTGTCGGTTATGCATAGTTTCTATTCTCGAACACTGATATTTGCAGCAACTCCTGATCCATAACCCATCTTGGCTTTACTCAAGGATGAGCAAAGGTCTAAGCTTGGGGGGGTGTTGACGGTCGTTATTGCACAATCTACGTCCATCAACTATCCATGAATTTGAAGGAAAATGCATCAAAGTATGGACAAACTTTTGCTACTAACATATCTCCATGGGTTGTGTTGAAATATTTGAATGCAGGTGACAAAACATACTCAAACATGGTAAAATGGAGCCAAACCAGGAGGTGACTGGCCACATGGCTAAGTCCTCTAGCCGCTCGGCCCCACCAGAGGCCGCCCGGCCCCACCTCCAGGCCGCCCGGCCTAATGAAGGGCCCAATTGGCACCAACTTTGACCTGCATGCACACACATGCCATGTTAGCACATCTCCAAGGTGGAATCCACGAAAGTCGCATGCAATCAACCGGAAGGCCTTGCCACATCATCAATCTAGCACTTGGACTGGTGATGTCAGCAATCCTCGACACTTCAATCCTATGGCTAAGGAAGAAACACAAGTGAGATCCAATGGTTCGGGAGGAAACACAAAGATAATCGCCTCAACCACCATGCAACCGACTTGGGGAGTGAAGATGGACCACAAGATGAAGTATGGTGGTGGATCCGATAGTTGGCCAGGCCGCCCGGCCTGAGGTGGGGCCACCCGGCCTCCCTACCATGCCGCCCGGCTTTCCACCTGTCCCTTAACCGCCTTACCTACCCTATAAATACCCCCACTCACTTGGTGACTATAAATACCCCCGAGCGCTCATTTGTAAAGTGTGGTAGTTGAGTGAAACACACCATTGCCTAGTTTAGTAGCACTAGGATAGTCCTGGGTGTTAGAGTTGAGTCTGAGTCTTTGCCTCAGGGATTCCGAAGTTAGCTTCGATTCTGGTAAAGCTCTTGTATCTTTCTATCTTTGTACTCTTGCTACTTCAGTATAATATACTTTGTTGCTCTATCCTTTGAGTTATACTTTACTTTATTTCTTACACTTGCCTAGTGCGGTGTACCTTATTGCATACTAGACCAAGGCTTAGGTTTGTGTTGTTATTGAGTTATCTAAATCTTGCTAGACTTGCCGGTGCTATAGGCTTTCCTTAGGCTCTGATCTAAGCCTAAGTTAGTCCTAACCCTTTGATCAAGGGCGGACTTTAGTGATCAAGTTCTTACTTGATCACTAGTTTAGCGTGCCATCTTACCCACGCAGATCTGGTTGGTTGCCCCTCTTGGTGACAGCATTAGGAAGCCTCTGTAATTCGACCCCGTCGTTTGGTAAGCCCATAGGCGTTAGCCAGTTGCCGTTCGGTTGGCCAACAATCTACCTCCGCGCCTCCTCAGTGTAGTTTGTAATTTTGCTCGATGCAAGACCCTAATACGTGTTTGTTTAACTTAGTTCAACCGTGAATACTCCTATGCAGTAGATAAGGAATAGAGTTTGGATATCTTCATCTCTCTCATTGTCCTCCCAGGCAACTACCTAGTTGTTTACAACTTTGGTCCCTATTTACTCTTCCCACCATACACTATCTTGTTTATCTTACCCCACACTATAGGAATAGCTGGTGTTTATCTAAGTTATAGTACTGTTTGAAGTTCGAACATATCATTCCACCTATTAGCCCTTGCTTCCCTGTGGATTTTTACGATACCTAGAATACTTTGGGTGAAAAAGCAACAGCGAATCTCCATGCGCTTGTTGAGTAAAATCTGTTACGCTAAGAGACGTCAACAAGCCCCGGGTGAAAGGCTACAGCGGTCTCCGTGTGCTTGCGGAGTAAAATCTAGTAGGCTAAGCGCCGGCAAAAAAGCTTTTTTGTCAGCGTTGCCGGGGAAGTGCCAAGTTAGAATGTTATTCTGTTGTTCATCCTTTTGTTATTGCTCTTCCTTTTTATTTGAAAATAGAAAAATCGAAAAATAGAAAACCACTCTTCAGTTTCGCTCTTTTCATTGAGTAAATCTTGATCATGTTTTTCATTCTACCTAATGTTTATAGTGCAACACGGTTTTTCATAAAAACATAGCTTGGGCTGTGTGCGTGCCCAGAGACTAATTTTCAAATTAAGCGTGGTGCTTAGGTTGTATTAGCCTCTTTTTATTAAATGATGTGTCGGATAAATGAGCTATGCATAAACTTTGGTACTGACATTCCATGCTAGTTCATGAACCGCGATCCTTGAGCTAGCTGGATCTCTCAAGTTTCATGGAGACACAATCCTAGTGCTATGTTTTGACACGAAATATCTTGCTAGCACTATGTGAACAACGGGCCCAGTGGTTAATAATCTTTACACATTTTGGTCCCTTGTATATGTTGTACACTAACCTGTTGTAGGAGGCATTCATTCCCCACACGAGAGAAGAGGCCCCGTGGCCAACATTCTCGTGCTCAACCTCAGGCGAATTATCTAGTCCCTTTTTGGGAAATGATAGCATCGTGGTATGGATCATATATCACATCATGCTATCATCCATGCTTGAATTTGCATAGCTAGTAGGCCACTGGTCTACTGCCCGATGGGAGGATTGCGTACCTGTGGCGTTGTGGTGTAGATCCTGAATTCGGCTGGCATAGACACCTCTGATCACAGACAGAGCTCCGTCTTAAGCACCACAAAGGCAAACAAGAATTAATCACCACAAGAATGGTGGGAACGTCAATGTCATGACGTGCAGTCGAAGCCTGTGACACATGGGTAGACAATGACTGGTGGCATGTGTCATGACTGACAAGTATCAAGCCCAAGAATACAAATTAAACAAGATAGGGAGCAAATTTGGAATCAGCATCCAGTGCAGAAGCCAAGCTTGGGGGAGAAAATTGTCTAGCATTTGACAAGCTTCTAAAGAAAAAACCAAAAAATTTTCAAGCCAATGAAGCAGCGTTTAAAGGATGTCTGCTACATTAACATTCCATTGACCAATCATGGAGCGAGAGCCCAATGTACCTACTTTCTACTGAGATAGAGTTTTTAGCATCGATACTTCCAGTGTCCATGAAGGTAACCCCCTCTAACAGCTATATTCAATATTATCTTTTTAGAGGTTGTTTTAAAACGCCTGTTAGTGATAGCACTTGAAACCAAACTTTCATCGTGATAAGATTCTGCGGCATTAACATCTTCCATTAGTGCTATCTTAGGTTAGCTTTTCCTGGTCAGCTAAGCTAGCCCTCCACGCTGCCCAACCTAGATCTTGTTAGGTAGACAAATGCATGTGGCGTCCCTAACATGCAGGGAAAGGTAGAAGGAGGTTTCCAGAGATCATAATGGAGGAACAAAAATGCCATCACGTGATCCACTCTCGATCTAGAGTATCTCTTCGTGCCATGATTGGACAACATCTTCCACTGGAATCAAAATGAAGGACAAATCGAAACATGAAAACTTTGAACAAAGGGTTGTTTCATCACACCACAAGAATCAAGCTTGGGGGAGGATATGCCGAGGGGCACCCATCCTCTAACCAAACCACTGAAAGGAAGGACTTCAATATTCAACCTACACAATGGTTGAGTGCTGCAAGACATTAACCATGCTCTGCATCACTTGGGAAGCAGACATTTCTCATCCTAAGAGTTCATCTCCAAAACTACAAGACCAGATGTCTCTATAGTACAATTGGCATAAGATCTATGTAGTGACATCACCCAAGTATGGAGGAATGCTACGAGTGAGCATTCCTTAATTCCCTTCCCCTGGCCGAACATACAACAAGACAAAGCGGTTTACCAGAGGTCAGGTTCATCTACTCTACTCATGAGTCAATGTGCCAATGAGCCACCTATGACATCATAAGCCCGGCACAACATGGTCAGCACGCCAATGAGCCACCTATGACAGAAGAAAAATGGCGTGTCAAGAGACATATACAGGGTCGGCGCCAATGAGCCACCAACGACAGCAAAAAAAAAATGGCGCGACCCCATCCCAGAAGGTGGCAAATGGTTCACCATCACCAAGAGGATGCAGAGGAGTCAACTCCAACAAATATCTGCCTCCATCATTCCAGTAAGTCTGTTTGTTAATAAATAGTTGGCCGCAACCGAAACTGTGTCAATTGGGAAGAATATCAGACTTAAGGCAAAAACGATGTTGGAGCGAGAGATCCAACAAGAGGCATTCACCTATGGGAGTAGTGTCATCAGATCAGATTTGTCTACAAATCAGAGCTCCCGAGACTTTGCAAACGGTCCAAATAGCAGCATCGAAAACAACTGCTCAAACATGCATTTTAGAAATAGAGGAGGCAAAACAAGAGTAGAGAGAGAGAAGCGAATTCACCTAACACAGGTGAGCAACACAACCAGCATCGTCTTCACCCAGGGAACAAGCAAGCTTGTGGGAGACAATGCTAGGTAACATTGAAGCTCATTTTCTTGGCAATCACTTATAAGAACTAAGCTTTGGGGAAGATCACCAGGTGAGTACCCCGAATGCTTTGTATTTAATGGATATCTTAAATCCTAAAAATTGCCATGACACAAAAAAATCTTTTTTTATTACCCCGAATAAAAGAAAAGTTACAAAAATTCGCATAATTCGAAAACACCAAAAAGATTTGATTTTTTCTAAATAAACTAACTCCTAGATATAATGCTAGAATTTTGTTTATACCCTTTCTTAAAGGAAATGATGAATAGTTGCTCTATTAATTTCTTATAAGTATTTCGTATACAACTTGGCACTCTCCTAAAAATTTGAACTTTATTGGCATTTGTCGTGATTCTACCTTTAATCTTTAACATTGTAGGAGCAAGTGCTTCTAAACCAAGTCTTAGTTGTTGTGAGATGTGACATAATCGAAGTCTGAGTTAAACCTATCTTGATCCTAGTAAGGTGAATTCCCGGAGTTTTTTTTTTTTTGAAATTAAAATGTGAAAGTTCCTCAGTGGTTTGAAACACCTATCCAGAGCCAAATGCTTACATGATGAAACCTCTACATTTGCTACCTTTTGTTATGTTGAGTTTTGTCAAATTTTGAGTTCTTATGAAGTAGTGACACTTCAAGTCCCGATCAAAATCCATCACATCCACCTTCATTTGCTAGCCTCTCTGTCTGGTTATGCTTAAATCTACACTGGATTCAAGCATCCACTTACACCAGATAATTCTCACCATATATATCATCCACATACCCATCCACAAAGATGGTCTTGCAAATAAATACTCCAGTAATATTCAGCAACATCCCCAAAGTTCCCCTACAAGAGGAGACATGGAGCTACTGAAAAAAAACAAAGAGAGAAAAAATAGAGAGAGAAGGAAAAGAAAAAAAAGAAGAGGAGAAAAAAATGATAGCTCCATGTACTCAAAAGCTTCAAAAGTCACAAGAGGGGATTCATCAAATAATGTGTTTTCGTCCATAGACCATATCCATCCACAAAACAAACCCATTCTCCTCTATCGGGACGAGAGGCATCACCAACTTCGCTAGGACCAATCTTTGACTCAACAAAATACATGGCATAGGTAAGCAAACTTTATCTCTACCTTGAGCTCCACATAAGCCTTTAGTTTATAGGGAAAAGTTTGGCCAATGGTCAAGTGAGGAAATCTAAAACACTTGAGTGATCGAGGGTACCATATGAGGAACTTAGTGCTTTCATTTCAAAATTTTCAAGACCGTCTGATCATGAAACCAGAAAAGGGATAGAATTCGGTGACACTCTACTAAGATTGTTCTATCTCTCAACCGCGGAAGATAAGGTAAGAAAAGCTAGAAGCCCCACAGGTATGGATAAAAAGGTTGGGGTACACTTATGCTAGTTTGTTCTATTATAAAGGTAGAATGTTGGGTAATACATTTAATACTTGCAGGACATTGACATTGATGTAGCTCCTGATTTGCCAATCCTAAGTCTTAGCTTTGCTCAAGGACGAGCAAAAGTTCAAGCCTGGGGGTGTGTTGGTGGTCGTTATTACAAGATTTCGACCACCAACTATCAGTGAATAAATGGGGTATGGATAAAGTTATATGCATTATTTACCTAACACTAATGAATTCCACAAGTTTTGGTGGTTTTCGATGTATCACAGGGAGATCCTCAAATTCCATTCAAAAGAATATCATTTGGAGCAAGAGAGAATTCACACAAAATGGATTGAGAATGATTTGCAATAATATCACTATGAAGTATCTCAAATGCCCTCATGGACCAAACCATTGCAAAGATCTCATTAAGATAATCAAAATGGAGTTTTGGTTCAGTCAATTTGAAGTCCGAACGCAAAAGTTATGGTCGTTGCAAGAATTGACAATGCTGAGAGCGATGGTCCATGGCCGCTCGGCCACCTTACATGGCCGGCGGGCCATCTCCGTGGCCGCTTGGCCATCTTCTTGGCCGCCTGGCCACTACCCATGGTTGGCCGGCATCACTTTGGCTTCCCGGACACACCACATGGTCGCACGACACAAAGTTGCACGCAGGAGATTGTCACATTCAAAACAATGAAGGAAATGAGCATAAAAAAGGAAGAGTGGCAAGGGAGAGGAGGCCGCCATCTCACATGGCCGCTCGGCCATCATTAGTGGTAGGCTAGCCCCTCCAGCATTTTAGCCCAACATTGATGGCTGCCCGGCCATTTCCCATGGCCGCCCGACCATGTCACAAAAGTCATCCTTCGACCTGCATGCAAAGAACCACAAGTTGAGCCAATGAATCTAAGCATCGGAAGGCCATCACACAAAGATTGGTGATGTCAGCAATCCAGAGATGGCAACATGCAACCAAACAGGAGGCAACACGTGGCCGTCCGGCCATGCATCGAAGCCCATTTTACACGTGCAACAACCGACGTAACCGCCATTGACTTGAGGAGTGAATACCAACCGAGGATCAAGCAAGGCGGTGGATCGGATGGCCACCCGGCCATTGGGATGGCCGCCCAGCCATAGGACTTGGCCGCTTAGCCACCGTGATGGCCGCTCAGCCATCCACATGGCTGCCCAGACAATGCCCCACTGACCTTTTTCGTCCTATAAATAGAGGGGCACTCACCCACTCCAAAAATGTACCTTTCACCCCGAGGGTGGTGCCTCTACTGTGAAAATAGTGTTTGGTTAGGAGTTAGAGAAGGGTCTGCTGTATCAGAGTCAGACAAAAGTATTCGGGAATAATTCTATATCTATTCCTTTGCATTACTTTCCGATGTATTACTTAATTATGAGCATTTAAAGTCTTATTTATTTTATTATCTTCGTCTCTGTTAGTAACTCAAGTGGTGTAGTTGCATTTTTCCTTTTGGTCCACCATTTTGAGGCTTGAGTTGTGCTAAACTAGAATTGATTGATCGTTGTTATACTTGTCGGTGCAACAATGCAACCTATACACTAGGCTTTCGTTAGTTCCTCTCCTTTGGCTAAGGATGAACTATTGTTGTTCAAGCTTCGCTTGAACATATTTGTATCGTGCCATCATCTCCAAGTAGATTTGCTTGGTAGCCCCACTCGGTGGATAGCATGTGCTGTGCCTGTGTATCCCAGGCCCGTTGTTCAGGAGGCCGTAAGCGTTAGCTAGGTTCTCCTTCAGTGGCCAACTATCTACCCCCTGGCCCCTCGAGAGTGCTAGAATTTCACTAGATGCAAGTTGATAACTTTGTTGAGATCCTTTTGTCCCTTAGCACGGATAGCTCTTCTATGCTGGCGGAGATAGAAGATGATACCATAGTCCCTATCTCATTGTCCTCTTAGCTTTACCTATTTTCTTGCAACCGATGCTTGGCTCTTGTATCCCATGGTGTTTGGTGTCAATCGTTCCTAGCTATCAGTTGACGTGAAAGAGTGGTAACAACTAGATGAATAATAATTTGATATCTCTTTCTCAATGCTTCCCTATGGATATAAATATGATACCTTGGAATACTCCTGGGTAAATGGCTACAACGGTCTCCATGTGCTGGCGGAGTAAAAACCGGTACGCTAAGAGCCGCCAACAGCTGGTCAGAAAGCTAAGCCTAGGGTTTTTCACGGTAGAAGAGTCACCTAAATTACCAGCCATTTAGGTATTTATAGTCCAGGCCTAACTGACTTAGTTTACACTAAGACCCCTATATTACAGATACGCCCGTAGGGGCTAAACTGGAAAATACCCAACTTTCTTGGGGATAGACGACCGCGATGGAGTCTTGATCTTCTTCGGTTGCATGCTATCTTCAGGATGACGTCCACGTGGCTAGTAGTCCAAATCCGCTGATCGACCCTCGGTTTTGATGTCAGAAACCAGGAAACTTTGGGATTTCCTTCCTAGGCCTGGAACAGCCCACTCCACTCTATCTCAACGAGAATTGAGCCCGTTCGCTGAGTCATGGTAACTTGGTGGTAGGGTAGAGGATTTGAGCGAGTCCGCCATCTACATCGCACGTCTTCACACCATGCACTCGGGTTGGAGCACCGCAGTGGCACCCGGCATCACCTCTTTATCAAGGTAACCTCGCAGTCCTTCGGAGGTCCGTTGACGGGGCTTATGTACGAAAATTATACATCATTTTATATGGTTCTTCATTGATTTTATGCGTCAACTATATCTTTCTCTAACATTTATCACCGATAATTGTGGATTTTGCAATATTGTCTTGGAAATATGCTACATGTGATTTTTACAGGTTTTAAGCCAATTTTTCGCCAAATTCACCATGATCCACTTCGAGTAAGAAAAGACCTTTAGATGACATGAATTGAAGATGAAGAACACGGAAGGCTTGGTGTACTCATAGCCCCTCTGTGTAGATCAAGGCTCCCTAATCAGAAGATTCAATAAAGTGTCAAGGGCTACAAGAAAATGAAGATATTTATTCACTAAAGATGCCAAATATGTCAAAGGCTAGAAGAATCCATCAAAGTTCGGCCCATTACGAAGATTCCAGAAGCCCAAAAGTCTAAGAGGCCCCACACAAGCATTACTTAGGTGTCAAGCAACGTCCCCGCGAAAGATGGAAAGAATCGGACAGAAGAGGAGTCCTGGTCGGCCGACCTTACCCCCCCAAAGTCGGCCGAGCCACCCCCTTTTTGAAGCTTCTGGAGGAGATCTTTGGGGATATGCTTTGATTCAACATTATAAGGAAAGATGTGGAAGCGTTTTGCCAAATGATCTCGGGAAATCATGAAGATATGCTCAAACATGGAAGATTTGGCACAAACCGACTTATACCGACGATTCCAGAGACCTAGGGCCCACATGAAGTGGCCATTTATTCATCAAATCAAGTAACAACCGATGTCGGAAAAGATGAGCACGAGAGGAGCCAAAAAGGCAAGGGGTCGGCCGACCCTACCCCCCTAAGTCGGCCGACCCATGGTCTTTTTACGTCGGTTTTTGATTTCCTTTCTACCACGTCTTCTCCAGGGTATAAATAGTTAGCATAGGCCCCGATGTCGGGCATCCAATTCATTATCAAGGCGACAAGATGTAGAGAAGAGGGACAACAACTAGAGGAGAGTAGAGGGTCGAGTTTCTAGTCTAGGATTAGAGTTCTTCTAGTTCATAGAGGTGATTAGAGGCCTTGCACGGTGCTCTAATTACCTAGCTCCAGAGGTCCAATTGTAGCATGAAGGGAAGGTATGATCATGGTTGTAAGTATGGTACAATTTATTAATGAAGCATTGATCTTGTCTAATTATCATCTTCTTGTTCTAATTATGCTTGTTCTAGCTCTAATTAACTTTAGGTCTAGATGCATGTTAATTAGAGCATGGCATTAAGGGTTATATACTTCTAGCGTTCTTGATCGTTGATCTAGCTTACTAATGATATAGTTGTATATCTAGTTCTTGTGATCATGGTGATTAGAGGTTCTAGTTGCGCTAATTATGTTATTAGACTATGTGAAGTAATTACAAGCATGTTCTCTAATTATGTATGCCTGTTGAGAGTTTCTCATCGATTACCTGGTTACTAGTGACAGTAGAGCCCGGGGAAAGGCTAAACATGATCTAGGGAGTTAGGTTGATTGATCTTGATTTAATCATGCTATGAAGTTTATGCTTGATCATGCTTATTTCTACCTTGAGCTACTCGTTGTCTCGTTGTTCTTATCTATTTGTGATGCCCATATCATGCATGTCCTGGATCCAATTAGAGCTTGATTAGACTCTAGTTAATACCCCTTAATTGGTTTTCTAGTTCTGTTTTAATTGCTTATCTTATAGCTTTAGTATAGTTTAGACGTGGATTAGATGTAGCTTAGGGCAAGTTTAGAGGTAGATTATAGTCGTGTTTTATACCATTAGTTTACCATAAACTCTTGTTAATTAGTTCTCAATTAGTTCGTTTCCTGGATTGACAAAACCCATGGTACTCATCCTGGGGAAGAGCTACACACGATACTGTCGCTTGCAGTATAAGGTTTGCCGTGCTTAAGTGCCGTCAACAAGTTTTTCTAGCGTCGTTGCCGGGAACTAATTAATCGAGTCTTAATTAACTTGAGTTTATTTATTTTTGTCCTTTACTACTTGTTTTAATAGTTAGTTTGTGTTTGCTAATTGTGTGCTAATCTAGTTCTAATCGTGTGCTAATAGTTTTTCAAATTATGTTCCAATTAGTTAATGTGTTATAATTCTCTAGTTTGAGTTTAGTCTTCGTGTTCTAATTTTATTCTATAATTGTTTAGTGTCCTTTAGTTATATTCTTATTCTCTAATTGTGTTCTTGAGTTCATCGTTCGTTCTTGCGTTCAGTCATAATTTAGACTCTAATTAGATTTTTATTTTTGTGATTTTCTTAATTTAGCCTTTTATCTATTATTTTGTGCATTTTATTTTATTTTAGTTTATTCTACTTTATTTACTTTCTTGCATTTAATTTTATAATTAGATAGTTTTGTTTAGAATAAGTTTAGCTCTTCTATATGTTTAGTCTTTTATAAACTTTATTAAAATATAGTTTCTCCTATATATATATATTTCTTTGACTAACATTACAGAAAAAATAGACCTCATTCCAATAAAGAAATATATATCTTTTCCAACCTAACTCTTTAATAATAGGTGCTAACGCTGTTAGTGGCTTATGATATATTATTGAGTTTTTCTACAGCTATCATGAAGGAGTAACTACGGTGATAAAGGTATGTCAGCTGTGTCAATTAAATTTTTAAGACTAATGTTCTTTGGAGCTTGTTTGTTCTAAGCTACAGATAATGGAGGCAAAGATGATTAGTCGAGAAGGTTTCGGAGGCTAAGGATTGGTTGAGTACAAGTAAGATGAAAACACGGAAGGTTTATTTCAAGACCAATCCAAGCTCCAATCAAATCTCGGGCTACTCTCGGAATTCAGGACAGCAACACCTTGTGGAGCCGATTTGAAGACCTTAACAACGTCAAATAAAGAAAGTCCGAATACCAAAGTTGTAGATCTTTTCGAGCTCTTCAAGATAGAGTCCGAATTTGCATTATTTGGACTTTGGATGAGAAAGTTATGGTCGAAATACTAAAGGGGCTGAGGAAGGAAATCTGAATTTCGGGAAAGACAAGAAGCATTCCTCTCCAACACTTGATGGTGCATACAATCATGGCGTCCCGAGGGAGAAGATGAAGTCACCATGGAGTTAAGATTTGAACTTCACTTCTTCAAGATTAAAGTAATTCTTGTTTTAATCATTAATATAATTATAATTTACCTATGTTTGATTAGAGATGTTTCATAATAATCATTAAAGTATTGTTTGGTTGATTGTTATCCTCGTATCCTTACTTATATTTTGTTTTTAGTTTTTTTTAACCTTTGTTCCCTTTATCCATATTTTGAGAATCGTTTAGACTAGCTTCTTGATCCATATCTTTGCAATGCTTAATTCCAACATGTTGCGCTGGCCCAACGTTCTTATGTTCTTTTAGGAGATCTTTTTTCTTTAATTAGTTGATTGAATCAACTCATGCTCAGAGATGGTTAAAATTTGCTAGTTTGTCAATTCTCAAGTTTAGTGTTTAGTGTAGAAATCAAGTTTTGTGTTTAAATAATAAAAAATTTTGAGCCAAGGTTTGTATAAAAGTAAAAGGGGACTGACTACTTATTCCACCATAAGTGGTTCGGTCTAGGTTTATTTATGTGCAAATTGCTTTTGAAATTTTAAATTTCAACATGTGCATGTTTCTCATGATTTATTATACGTGCACAATATTATCTTTGAAAATTTTAAAATTTTAAAACATTTGGTCTCTCTAAAAAAGGAACCCTCGTTAGAATTTTATCTAAGCCTAATTTTATTTTTCTTTCAAAATCATCTCTCTAATTTGGCCAAAATCATTAGGAACCCAACGTTTTGTTTATCCCTTGTTTGATTTTATGAATCAAGATCATCTATGATTTATTTATGTTTTAATGGTTTCTTAAGTGATTTCAATTTAAATTATAGGTGTCTTTGATTCATGAATCATATGTTTGTTTAATTCCCAATCAACCATGTGACTTTACTTTATCTCTAATCAAAACCATGATGCTATTATATTATTATATACATTGTGTGCACTATGAGCTAACTATGCAGAAAAATTCACACTTCATTTGAAACAACGAAACTAATGTGGTGAAAGAGTACAAGACAAATTCATGATGATTGATGCAAGGATTTGACAAAGATTTGAGGACAACATCAGAATTTGCAAAAGTTTGATTGAGTTTCAAATTGAAGAGTGAGTGGACTGAACGGAGGAGAGATTGAAGACAAGAATCAAGCCCATGAAGCTTTAAGATCAACAAAGGCGAGCTTAGACAATTTTTCCCAAAACCCAAGTCCAAAAGGTTGAATATTGTCAACATTGGGAGAGCTGAAAACGGAAACTGAAGATGTCATCAACATGGAGCTCGACCTCAGGAGGCAAAGACAGAATATTTTTTTATATTTGGAAATCCCATGAAGTCCTCTTTCCAACGCAATAAGAATCACTCAATTTGGAGATTTCTACAAGGAGCAATGTGCAAATCATTGAAGGCTGCGCGAGCTGAATTGAAGTCTAGACAGAACGCAGTGCTTGGATAAAACGAGCATAACTCCTTCATACGGAATTGAATTTTAACGCATAAGTACTCGTTGGAAACATAATTTCAGAGGCTACCCAATGGATCTATTATTTGAGGCGTGTTCTGGTCGAGACCAATGAGTTATACCATGAGGAAAGAGGTGGCAGCAACAATGGTGATGACTACTTAAGGAAGATGGTGACAACAATAATGAAGAAGGCTTGGGCAATGCTTCCATGAGATTTTCATGATCAAGATCAGTTGCAAGGAGGTTCAAAGACATTGGTACATGAACACACAAGCAGAGGATTGTGCACACAAGTGATACTATGATCAAGACACGATGAAGCTGCACAATCAAGTTATCAAGCTGCATGGACACTTTGGATTCTTACTCCAAGGACATAGCTTCACTTCAACGAAGGTAAGTAAGAAGTCTAGCTTTATGACTTTAAATTAAGCGTTTTTCGGGAGGCAACCTATTTAATCATTTGTTTTTTTAGTGTTAAGAGTCTTAGAGTCTTTTAATAGAGAAATGGGAAGCATGACACCACCATTTGAATCTTTTGCTTGTGGCTAGTTAACTTAATTTTATGTTTTCCACTTTGCATTTGCATTATCATTTGTTTCTCCACACTTGTTTAATTAGTTTTGAAATTTTCATAAACTTCATGATCGATGCTTTATTTTACTCGATAGAGTTTTTCTTAATAAATTAAGAGTAAACATGATGTTTAGATTTAATTTGAGACCATCATCATTAAGTTTAATTGAAAGTTTCTTGCTAATCATGTCTCTTGTGGACAAACTTTCCGCATTTATTTTTCTTATTTCATGCATAAACCACCCTGTTACATTTCGATTAGATTGCATGTTTGCATTATAATTGGCTTGGTTGTTTAATTAACTCCATAATGTGTGCTTTCATGTTCATGATAACGTTACTCGAGTTTTTTCCTTAGCAATTTTTATGTAAGCATGGTGCTTAGATTAAATTGTTGATCATCATGATGAAGTTAATTAACCTTGCTAGTTATCCATAATTTCATGTGATTAGTTTATAAGCATTGCAATGTGCTTTGCTTTTCTTGTGCTGTTTTAAGTTAATAACCTTGAATAAACATGGTGTTTTAATCTTGATTAATTAAAGTTTTGATGGCTATAGAAAGACTTAGCAATCATATTGTAAACATGGTGTTTAGAACTTGATTTAATCGTTGTCTTTGTTTATATGCTTATCTTTTGCATAATTACACGTTTGCATTCACATACACACATTAGTTTTGTTTTAAGATTAACTAGGCCACGAGTTAAAAATCTTTGGGAATATTTTTAGATTATGGTAAATTGCTTCTACTCCCGATTATTACCTCGAGAGTAGTATGTGCACTTGAATTGTTTTGCAGGGAATTATTTAATGCCAAAGAAAATTGAAGGAATATCCAGTAACATATTTCTAACAGCTTCTCTTTTCATTCTTATTCTGCAAATTTTTACCTATATCTATCAATTTGGTGTTCCCTTTGTGTTTCTCTTGTTTTTAGTATGTTAGATTTATTGTGATTAATACTACAACCATGATCTATGCCTAATAAATTAATTATAACAATGCTTTCAAAAAAATGATGAAAGTTGCCGCTTTATCTTTATCATGCTTTGATTTTGATTAGTCAAAATAGCGGGCTCTCATAATACATGTTTAATTGAACTAGCCAGCAAATTCATGATTGATTAAGATTGTTCATAAAGACCCATATGATTTAATTTTTGCAAAGTTTAATCTTTATCATGATCATCTCCTTGTTTATTTTTAATGCTTATAAATGCCATAATCAATTTTATGAGATTATTTTGCAATAGCCATTCTTACCAAAGCCATATATTTTTAACCTTAGATTTATCAAATTTGTTTTTCAAATGAGTTGGATTAAGATTATGATCTAGGGTATGAGACTTAGAAGCTAGTCATTCATTTTTGCGTATCTTTTCTTTGCTAGCCTTTTCTATCCATGCATTGTGTCTCTCTACATTTGAAAGATTGCAAACTTCGCTGGATATCCATCCTTAAACCAAAATTATCATTTTGTGTATCCTCCTTGACCACAACCTATTATTTTCTGGAGTATTTAAGGGATTAAATATTATTCTTTTTATTAGACAGCTCCATCCTCTAAGTTAAATTGTTTAGATATATACTCAAAGGCGAGGGTGAGTATTATTCAAGAGTGGGGATGCAGAGCTGCCATATATAGTTTTTTTTTATATATACATAAAGGTTTTTGAGGGGGCAAAAGAAAAAAAAAACCAAGTGGTCACCATATATAAAAAAGAAGAAAAGAGACCAACTGGTCGTCTAAAAATAATATATATATATATATATATATATTGCGCCCCTCAATAATCTTCTAAGTATTTTTGAGAGTTTTATATATGGTTGTTTAGCGAGGGATATTCTGTATATATACTCCAAAAAATATTCCAACCATGTGCCATCCGATAGCAAGGACTTCATTTGTGCCTTGAGATCATCCATTGACACTTGCACATGTCCACTTTTCTAAATGTGTGTGTTCCATCCTTTCCCTCTCAACATTATTTTATTCCATGACCTTTTTGATAAGTCTCAGTAAAACCAGCAGATTTCTTTCTTAGTTTGACAATATTTTGGAAACAAGTTTTGATTAGGATCCATACCAAGCTCCAGATAAACTTCCACTTTATATATATTTATTGAATACCATTTAGATATTGAGAAACTGGAGAGTTGAGTGTGTTTTTTTGGCTTTGCAAGAATTTATCTCTTAATGTTTGATTATCTTTTTCAAAAACTTATTGCTAAAATAAGAAGATGTGTCTTTGATAAATTTAAACTCTTGCTAATTTTTTTGTTGTGGGATGAGCTTAGATGAATATCTTTTCTTTCATGATTTGTTGGTTCAAACTTAAAATTTTGAGAGAGTTTGTTAGTTTGATAAATTAAGATTAGGGTATGAAAAAGTTAATGTAAGGCAACGCTGATTCTTGACTTACTCGAGGACAAGCAAGGTTTAAGAGTGGGGATGTTGTTGACGCGGCTTATGTACGAAAATTATACATCATTTTATATGGTTTTTCATTGATTTTATGCGTCAACTATATCTTTCTCTAACATTTATCACCGATAATTGTGGATTTTGCAATATTGTCTTGGAAATATGCTACATGTGATTTTTACAGGTTTTATGCCAATTTTTCACGAAATTCACCATGATCCACTTCGAGTAAGAAAAGACCTTTAGATGACATGAATTGAAGATGAAGAACAAGGAAGGCTTGGTGTACTCATAGCCCCTCTGTGTAGATCAAGGCTCCCTAATCAGAAGATTCAATAAAGTGTCAAGAGCTATAAAAAAATGAAGATATTTATTCATTAAAGATGTCAAATATCTCAAAGGCTAGAAGAATCCGTCAAAGTTCAGCCCATTACGAAGATTCCAGAAGCCCAAAAGTCCAAGAGGCCCTGCACAAGCATTACGTAGGCATCAAGCAACGTCCCCGCGAAAGATGGAAAGAATCGGACAGAAGAGGAGTCCTGGTCGGCCGACCTTACAACCCCAAAGTCGGCCGAGCCACCCCCATTTTGAAGCTTCTGGAGGAGATCTTCGGGGATATGCTTTGATTCAACATTATACGGAAAGATGTGGAAGCGTTTTGCAAAAGGATCTCATGAAATCATGAAGATATGCTCAAACATGGAAGATTTGGAACAAACCGACTTATACCGACGATTCCAGAGACCTAGGGCCCACATGCAGTGGCCATTTATTCATCAAATCAAGTAACAACCGATGTCGGAAAAGATGAGCACGAGAGGAGCCAAAAAGGCAAGGGGTCGGCCGACCCTACCCCCCCTAAGTCGGCCGACCCATGGTCTTTCTACGTCGTTTTCTGATTTCCTTTCTACCACGTCTTCTCCAGGGTATAAATAGTTAGCATAGGCCTCGAGGTCGGGCATCCAATTCATTATCAAGGCGACAAGATGTAGAGAAGAGGGACAACAACTAGAGGAGAGTAGATGGTCGAGTTTCTAGTCTAGGATTAGAGTTCTTCTAGTTCATAGAGGTGATTAGAGGCCTTGCACGGTGCTCTAATTACCTAGCTCCAAAGGTCTAATTGTATCATCAAGGGAAGGTATGATCATGGTTGTAAGTATGATACAATTTATTAATGAAGCATTGATCTTGTCTAATTATCATCTTCTTGTTCTAATTATGCTTGTTCTAGCTCTAATTAACTTTAGGTCTAGATGCATGTTAATTAGAGCATGGCATTATGGGTTATATTCTTCTAGCATTCTTGATCGTTGATCTAGCTTACTAATGATATAGTTGTATATCTAGTTCTTGTGATCATGGTGATTAGAGGTTCTAGTTGCGCTAATTATGTTATTAGACTATGTGAAGTAATTAGAAGCATGTTCTCTAATTATGTATGCCGGTTCAGAGTTTCTCGTCGATTACCTGGTTACTAGTGATAGTAGAGCCCGGGGAAAGGCTAAACTTGATCTAGGCGGTTAGGTTGATTGATCTTGATTTAATCATTCTATGAAGTTTATGCTTGATCATGCTTATTTCTACCTTGAGCTACTAGTTATCTCGTTGTTCTTATCTATTTGTGATGCCCATATCATGCATGTCTTGGATCCAATTAGAGCTTGATTAGACTCTAGTTAATACCCCTTAATTAGTGTTCTAGTTCTGTTCTAATTGCTTATCTTATAGTATTAGTATAGTTTAGACGTGGATTAGATGTAGCTTAGGGCTAGTTTAGAGGTAGATTGTAGTCGTGTTTTATACCCTTAGTTTACCATAAACTCTTGTTAATTAGTTCTCAATTAGTTCGTTTCCTGGATTGACAAAACCCATGGTACTCATCCTGGGCAAAAGCTACACACGATACTGTCGCTTGCAGTATAAGGTTTGCCGTGCTTAAGTGCCGTCAACAATGTCATACACTTGTCGCCGTTGTGCCGCTCCTCCATGTACCGAACTCCCAAGGCCCATCGACGCCGAGCATGCCTCCAGTCCTTCGGAGGACTTTTCTTCTCCATCTACCTCCAGTCCATCGGAGGGCCTCCAGTCCATCGGAGGGCTTGTGCCCAAATCCTTCTGGGTCTTGACTTCTGTTGATGAGTGGATTGTCAACACCATCCACATGTAACCTAAAATAGAACAAAGACGAGAAGAAAAGTGTAAAACCGAAAAGAAAGAAGAAAATAAGAGGCTGCTCAAGATGCCCAAAAGCCAAACACAAGCAGAGATGGGCAAATTGAGACAACAAAAACAAAGCCAAAGATTGACCCCCTAAGACAGGTAAAAGCGCTCAACGCAGTCGACCAAACTAAACCATGACCCCTCAAGAAAGAGGCAAACCGGCTCAACACAGTCATGCTTTGGCAAAGCATTGGCTCCTCCAGAAAGAGGCAAAAGGCTCAATGCACCGATGCAAGAGCATGCAAAGCTCAAACTCCCCCTGAAATGCATCCTCACAAAAGCAAGATGAATGCACAGCTCCCCCTCAATTCTCTCTAGAATTCTCCCCCTTGGTCCATGAACTCCCCCAGGGAGCAACAATCTCTCCCCCTTGTTGACAATGAACACATCAAGGGTTCATAAAACTCTACTCCCGGTGAACTAGACAACTCCCCCTCAAAATATGCCATGAAATGTAGGAAGAGCTCAGGAGGGATGAAAAGCTATTAAATACAAGTTCTAGCATACAGAGAAAGTGAGGGCAAGGAATCATGCAACAAGCTCAATTGAATCTATCTTATACAGATCAGGAGCATGTTTTTCAGGGTTGTTGAAAATAAAGCATCACCAACATGAATAGCATCTAGCAAGGTAGGCATGAACGAGAAGATGCTAGCAAAACATACAAGGTGTGCTTCTGTCAACCAAAGCATATACAACAGGCCATAAGCAATTTAGAGACTTGCAAATTTCAGATTTAGCAACTTGTATCTTCATGCAAGTTAGATCA
Source organism: Paspalum vaginatum (assembly GCA_030272315.1). Lineage (NCBI taxonomy): Eukaryota > Viridiplantae > Streptophyta > Magnoliopsida > Poales > Poaceae > Paspalum > Paspalum vaginatum. The sequence continues at coordinate 10,604,398 of CM059019.1, read as the reverse complement.
CGTGCCAAGGGTTATTCACTTGTCTTAGGCACTTCATACCAACCAATGCCAAGCCTAGATTCAGAGAACCATCAGGAGCCACAGCCTAGTCCAAGTTCATGCCAAAGTGCAAGGGTAAGCTATCTCATACTAGATCAGTGTGACACGCGAACCCACCTGGATCTTTCCAATTCATCTCATAAGACAACACCTATAAACAGTTTTAGTTCAGATTTTAGATTTAGGCAAGGTGTCAAAAATGCTTAGGCAACAACTTAACAAAGGCACAAGACTAGCATATCCAAGCATGAAAAGATAGCATAGCATTCAACACTCCTACACATGCTAGGTAGCCAAGTCAAGTGGTGATCATAGTTTTTGATTTTTAGGAAATTCAAAAGACTTTGCTCACAAAGATATTCAATAGATTCAAGGAGCTTAGCCAACCATGATCATGCAAGCAACTGTACAATATAGCACAAGCAAATACTAACAGGTCATAGCAACGAGCTCTAGTGCCAGTGAAGTGAAAATGCATATGATACAATGCAATGCATGATATGATACAGAATGCAAGAAAACAAACAAAAAAGCAAAGAGAAAGCAAAACAAAAACCTAAACTACAGCAAAGCTACCCCAAACTAAAAGGGGTAACAAACACCAAGCTCCCCACGCAAGCGTGCAAATGCGGTAAGATTTAAGGGCTTGGTGAAGATATCGGCCAACTAGTTCTCGGTTTCCACATGGATCAAGTCTATATCTCCCTTCTCATAGAGATCTCTTAGGAAGTGAAACCTCACGTCTATGTGTTTGGTTCTATAGTGCAAGACGGGCTTCTTAGCTACAGAAATAGCAGAAGTAGAGTCTACTTGGAGAGGGATCTTCCTAAAACTTAGGCCAAAGTCAATCAGTGTAGCTTTCATCCAAAGTAGCTGGGAGCAGCAGCAACATATTTGGCTTCTGTGGTGGAAGTGGCTTCGCTAGATTGCTTGCATGAGGACCAAGAGACAAGAGAAGAACCAAGAAACTAGTAGGTGCCGGAAGTAGACTTGCGCTCCAGCTGACAACCCGCAAAGTCAGCATCCGAAATCACTCTAAGAGAGAGCATTGAAGCTGTAGAGAACCAAAGACCAAGCTTAGGAGTGTATTTCAAGTACTTGAAGATGAGCTTCACCGCTTGATGGTATGATGTCCTCGGTGAGGCAAAAAATCGGACACAAAGGCAAACCGGGAACTGGATGTCCGGCCTGGTCGCTGTCAGGTATAGAAGTAATCCGATCATCCCTCGGTACTTCCTTTGGTCCACCACCTCCCCTTGTTCATCTGCATCAAGCGCCGTTTGTGTTGACATGGGAGTTGACATTGGCTTGGAGTCTACCATATCAAACTTCTTCAGAATGTCCTTCGTGTACTTGGATTGATGGAAGAAGGTTCCTTCAGGGCCTTGCTTGATTTGCTGTCCAAGGAAAAACTTCAACTCTCTCATTATGCTCATCTCAAACTCCTTTGACATCTGCTCAGAAAACTTGGTAACAAGAGAATGAGAGGAGCCACCAAATATGATATCATCCATGTATATCTGGACAATAAGAAGATCACTACCAGGCTTGAGGAGAACAAAGTCTTATCAACACTCCCGATTTTGAAACTCCAATTTAGCAAAAAGGTTTTCAATCTATCATACTAGGCTCTAGGGGCTTGTTTCAAACCATACAAGGCTTTTTGCCATTTGTAAACATGGTTAGGGTGTTTAGCATTTTCAAATCTAGGGGGTAGTTTTACATAATCTTCTTCTTGAATGGAACCATTTAGAAAAGCAGACTTCACATCCATTTGAAAGAGCTTAAAGCCCATGGAAGCTGCAAAGGCTAAGAGAATATGTATAGCTTCCAGGCGTGCAACTGGAGCAAATGTTTCCACATAGTGTATCCTCTCTTTTTGACAAAAGCCTTAGCCACAAGTCTAGCCTTGTTCCGCACAACAATGTCATCCTCCCCTTGCTTATTTTTAAAAACCTGTTTCGTACCAATAGGATTGCATTATGGTGGTGGTTCTACTAAAACCCAAAACTCATTCCTCTCGAAATTTTCTAGCTCCTCATGCATGGCATTAACCCATTTACCGTCAGAAAGAGCGTGCCCAACATCCTTGGGCTCAAAAGAGGCAACAAATGTAGCTTGTGCAAAGAAAGCGATAGAACCTGTATGGGGTCTCAAGGTCCCTGCATGCAGATCACCAATGATCCACTGTGGAGGGTGATGCCGCTAGACCCTACCGAGATGGAACAACCTCAGAGGTCACCTCCCCTGCGTCCTCAGAAGGGCCAGCCTCTGCTCGATCTTGTAGTCGGGGGAGTGACGAGGAAGCCGTAGGCACAGGTCCTCCTTCGTCTTCAGAGCTCGTAGAAGAGGGGGTAGGACCTGCAGCCGATGCACTGGCTCCTGCATCACCAGCATGTACTTCACCTTCCTCATCTTCAAAGATGGGAGCGCCTTCTTCATCATCACCTGACAGCTCAAATGCAGGGGTTGTGCAAGGCATATATTCCTTGAAGGAAACCTCACAGGTCTCTACCACTTCTTTCGTATCAAGGATTCACATTCTATATGCTGTAGAGCTAAAGGCGTACCCAAGGAAAATACCATCCAAGCAGCGAGATTCAAATTTGTCCAAATGCCCCCCCTTTCTTGAGCACAAAGCATCTACTGCCAAACGCACACAGGTGCTTAATGCTAGGCTGTCTACCAAACCATAGCTCATACGAAGTCTTCCCTAAGAAAGCTCATAGTAAAATGCGGTAGGCAATGTAACACGCCGTATTCATAGCCTCAACCCAAAAACGTCGCAGAGTCCTATGCCCATCGAGCATCGTCTGAGCCATCTCTACAAGTGTGTGGTTCTTGTGCTCCACAACACCATTCTGAGGTGGGGTATAAGGAGAAAAGAATTGGTGTTCGAGACCTTGGTCACGACAGAAGGTTTCGGATTGAGAGTTTTGAAATTCTCCGCTATTGTCACTGCGGATAGCCATCATCTTATATATGACTCTCATTTCATAACCTCAAGACCAGACTCTAAACAAAACCGAAAGCCTCATCTTTGAATTCCATGAAGAACACCCATGAAAAGCGAGAAAAGTCATCTACTACGACAAGAACATACCACTTCCCACTGACCGATTGTACCCGAGTAGGACCAACAGTGTACATATGCAACAACTCGCTCAGGTAAGAGATCATAACCTGATTAACAGCAGAATGAGAAGCAGCAACCATCTTCTCATGATGACAAGGGTGGCACACTAAGTCCATTACTGCTTTCGAATTGGGTAATCCTCGATCAGACCCATCCAGCTCAACCAGATTAGCAGATCAAAACTCAAATGGCCAAGCCTCCTATGCCACTTCCAGATATCAGCAGAAGGACCAGCTACCAAACAACGAGGAGGGTCAGAAACAGGTGCAAGTTCAACCTTCAAAACCTGCCCATAGCACAAAATTTGACAAACAAGGTTTTCCTTAGCATCAGGCACAAAAGAAGAACCCTCCTCAAAGCGAACCTGAAACCCTTCCTTGAGAAGTTGTGAGACAGAAACCAAATTGAACCCCAAACTCCTCAGAAAAGGAACTTCTCTCAGGGAAAGCTTGGCGGAAAGCGAGACACCATCAACACCCAACACTTTACCTTGACCATAATCCCCGAAGGTGATGTACTCCTTGGTGCTCACGGGGTTGAGGCTAGAGAACCATCTGTGGAGGCCTATCATGTGCCTAGAGTAGCAAGAGTCCATGATCCATATGTCCTCTAGGCCTTGATCCTACGAAATCAAGGAAAGCGAGAGTGAGCAAATAGTCCAATGTTGATAGTCGTAATCTCACGATATCTACCGTCAATTATCCACCAAATGAAGCAAAGCATGTGGATAAAATGGACAAACCCCTACTACTAATGAGTTCCACCAGTTTTGTATCAATATTTGGATGCAGGTACCAAAATGCACATAAAACAGCTGAAAACCTATCAAGAATCAAAGATGGGCACTATAGGTAAAGTGGCTGGGTCGGGCGGCCATGGGTCCTGGCCGCCCGACCACCTGTTGGGTCGCCCGACCCAGGGGCACGGTCGGCCGACCATGCACCCTGGCAGCCCAACCATCCAGCCAAGCCCACTTGCCACGTCATCGATCCAAACCTGCAAAGAAACACAAAGGCAGTCTAATCCAACCGTCAAACCAAGCATCCAATGTATCCAAGGGCCGAAGGACCACCAAACCACGGATCGGTGATGTCACTAATCCAGGAGAAGAACCATGCAACAAATTAGAGTAGGACACATGGTCGGCTGACCTTATGCATGGTCGGCCGACCATGCAAGCCTCTCATTTTACACGTGCACCAACCGTCTCAACTTCCAACCGACATGGGGAAGCAAGATCAAGCCGTTGGATGGCTAAGTCGGTGGATCGGGTGGTCGCCCGACAATGGGGCCAGGTCGGTCGCCCCCTACATGGCTAGCCGACCACTGCCTTACCCCCTAAACAGACCTAAGCCACCTATAAATACCCCCGTCACTTGCTCGACTATAAATAGGCCCCGAGAGCTCATTTGAAGAGGTGTGGAGAAGTTGAGAGCTACATTCTACCTTAGAGAGTGTCATTTCCACATCTTAGTAGTTAGGATAGTCCTAGGACTTAGAGTGAGTCAGGCTTTGCCTCAGAGTTCTCAGAGATATCTCTGAGTCTACGGTAAAGTTCTTGTATCTTGTACTCTTATCTTTAGTATAATATATTTACGCTTTACTTTATTTCTATCTCTTGCAAGTGTGGTATACCTTTCTTTGCATACTTGCTAGGCTTAGGCTGTGGTTATCTTAGTTAGTCAAGTCCTATTATTCCTGCCGGTGCTATAATCCAACCTATACGCCAGGCTCTGGTTAGGTCCTCTCCTCTGATCAAGGATGATCTATGGTCACTCAAGCTTTACTTGAGTACATTTATAGCGTGCCATCCACTCCACACAGATTTGCTTGGTCGCCCCACTTGGTGATAGTGTGTGGTGTGTCTCTGTAGGTGATAGCCCCACCCATTCGTTCGGGAGGCCTGTAGGTGATAACCGGGTTCTCTTTCGGGTGTCTACTATCTACCCCCTGACCCCTCGAGGGCGCAGGAATTTCGCTCGATGCGAGACCCTGACTTGTTTACTTGAGTTTCCTTAGTTAACCACGACATAGTCTTTGCAGCCAAATAGAATAGAGTTTGGGAACTTTATCTTACCCATTGTCCTCCCAGGCAACTATACCTCTCTACGTGTATCTTAGGTAGTTTATTTACTTCTTCACCATACACCTGTCTTTATCAGACTTACCCCTGTCTAGATACTAGTTTGTACATTTATTAAAGTACGGTGACTTCGATTTGAGTTTATCCAATTATGCTCTCTCACCTGCCGCTTCCCTGTGGATAAATACGATACTCGGAATACTCTGGGTGAAAGGCTACAGCGGTCTCCGTGCGCTTGCGGAGTAAAACCTATTAACGATAAGAGACACCAACAAGCTTTTCTGGCGCCATTGCCGGGGGAGCAATAGGCAGAGATATAATTGATAATCTCTTTTTGAACCCCGTGTCTGTTATAAAAATACCAACTAGTCTTTAGCAGGCTCACTTGTCTCTGTTGTTTTTGTTGTGGATGCAACAAAGGGATGTATGACCGGTTTCGACCTAACGGTAAACTTCCACAATAATCGAGAGTCCTTGCTCAGGAGAGTCCGTTCAAAGACTGTCCATGGGCAGAGGCCTATACCGACGGAACTTGAATCAACTACATCAACGAGTCGCACTTCGTTCACCAACATCATGGTTGAAAAGACCATCCATGAGTTCTCCATTCCCTCTAGCAACAACGTTCCTATGGGACCTGAAGTACAAGCGGGAGAGAACTTTGAGCTCAAACCTGGAGTCATTCACATGGTTCAAGCTATCCCATTCTGCGGACTAGCAACGGAGGATGCCAACAATCATCAGCAGCAATTCCTAGAAATCTGCAGCACATTCACAATGAAAGGTGCATCCCCGATGCTGTCAAGTTACGCCTCTTCTCATTTTCGCTTGTCGGAAAGGCGAAGCAATGGTTCTACCTCAATCGTGCCACAGTGTTGATGTGGGATGCATGCTCTAATGCATTCCTCACCAAATATATCCCTCTGGGGAAGACCAATGCATTGAGGAACAAGATCTCGAGCTTTAAACAGCTCACAGATGAAACAGTGGTGGAGGCCTGGGAACGATTACAAGAGTACATCGCGGCTTGCCCCCACCATGGAATGGAACAATGGCTTATCATCTGGAGCTTCTTTCATGGTTTGAACCGCCCAGCACAAGAGCACCTAGATGCAGCCGCTAGAGGATCCTTCTTATCCTAGAGTGTGAGAGCCGCCAAGGATCTCATTGAAAAGATAGCCACAAATCAGGGATGAAAAGAAGAGAGGTCTAGTACCCGATCCCGTGGAGTCCATCACATTGACAGCACCGACATGCTCGCCGCTAAGATAGACCTGCTCTTAAAGAAGCTAGAAGACAATCTTGAGACCACTCCAGTCTAGGCCCTCGACGCTCGCATGACTTGCGAAGTCTACGGGAATACGGGGCATTCATGGAACTGCTGCCCTGAAACTCGACCGTAGGATGCCAATTTCATCGGTAATTCTAGCAACTTCAACAACGGGAATCGTCCTCAAATAGGTTGGAATTCAAGACTGTACATTTCATTCTCCGAACAAGGTAACTCCTCAGGTAATTCGCAGCAGTTTAACAAGCCTAGCTCATTTGATCGAAATGCTGTGAATGATAGCATTAGTAAGAAATTTCATGCTAATGATAGGCTTTTCGAGTCTATCTCTCTTCAAATGGAGACTCTTAATAGTGCTATGAAAAATCAACTGAGTTTTACCAAAATGTTAGAAACACGGATAGCTCAGTTAGCTGCCTCTTTGCCTAATGCTAATGCGGGTAAGCTGCCGGGTCAGCCCGAACCTCCTTCCGAGCATATAAATGCAGTTACCACTAGGGGTGTTAAGTCCACTTAGGACCCTCCACAACCTAGTGGTGCACCACGCACTCACAATGCAGGCAAAGAATAGGAGAAGACCACTGAACAGAGGAGATGGATGATCATGAGATCAGACCTGAAACAGCGAAGGACAAGGCGCCACCAAAATCACGTCCACACGAATTCTATAACACAACGGTGCTACCTTTCCCCCAGCACAACAAGAAGGCTACCGCTGACGAACAATACAGTAAGTTCGTTGAGGTCATTAAGAAATTATATGTCAATATACCCTTGCATGATGCTATGCAGGTACCGACATATGCCAAGTACTTAAAAGATATCCTCAACAACAAAAAGCCTTTGCCATCAGTGGAAGTTGTCCACATGACAGAAGAGTGTAGCACAGCTATACTCAATCAGCCTCCACAAAAGAAAAAGGACTGAAATTCCAACCATTCCATACTCTATTGGGAACCAAGTCTTCAACCAAGCCCTATGTGACCTGGGAGCAAGCGTCAGTGTTATGCCCAAACTCATCTTCGACAAACTCAACCACACTACATTCGCTCCCACCACTATGTGCCTGCAGCTCACGGACCAATCCATAAGCCACCCTGCTGGGATTGCTGAGAACGTTCTGGTGAAAATCCGGAATTTTCTAATCTCGGTAGACTTTGTGGTGTTAGACATGGAGATTGATGCAAAGACACCGCTCATTCTTGGGCGACCATTCATGAGTACTACAGAGGCAAGCATTGATGTTGGAGCCGGAGAAGTCCACCTCAACATCAATGGAGTGAGGGTGACATTCTCTTTCAGACCCAAGGTGGAATAGTGCAATCAAGTGAAGTTTAAGTGCCAAAAATATGTGCCGAAGCCACCAATCATAGACGCCTTCGGAAAAGAGATGGACAGTCTCATAGCATTCATGAAACGGAAGTTAGCCGGCGAGGCTGCCATCCGACAACAGCAAGAACAAGATCCGAAAAAGGCAAGAGCTAACAAGGCTAGCCCCAACAACTAGGAAACAGGAGGCAAAGCTCCTGTGCAAAAGGTCAGCGCCCATGACCCACCTACGACAACAATTTAGGGGCGTTGCAAGAGTCGACACACCAATGAACCACCTACGACAATCAACAAAGGGCGTGTCATGAGCAAGCATGCCAATGAGCCACCTATGACAACTCCAAAATGGCGCACGAAAGGACCACTCACCACCTCATGCGTACGCGTGTACGACATTCCAGAAGGTGGTAAATAGTGCACCTCCGCCAAAAGGTAAACTTGGCATTATCTTCCAACGGCATATTTATTTTCCACCAAATTCAATCTCCTTACAATCCATTGCTTGTTTAATTTTAGTCACTGCATATCTTATCTTGTGAGTTTACTTTACACCTTTGCATTTCAAAAAAAAAAACTCGCGGCCAGCCGACCGCCTCTCATGGCCGCCCGACCGGCCTGCTCTCCCCTTCCTCACTTGTCTCTTTCACATGCTTTTCTTTCCTTTCTCTTTACCTTCTTTCAACACAAACCAAAGCAGGAGGAAATGCAGTGATGGTCGGCTGACCTCATCATGTGGCCGCCTGACCCTCCTTCTTTCCATTCAGCGCATGCATCGCTCCCCCTCACCCTCTCTTTCAAAAGTATAGCAGCACTAAGGCCGGCTGACCGTACATCATGGCCGGCCGACCTCCCTTCTCTTTTGCTTTTGGCGCACACTTAGCTCCCTCTTCCTCCTGCACTCATGTGGACGTCTGGCCCTTCTCCCATGGTCAACCTACCAAGGCAGTGGTCGCCCGACCACCATGAACGGCTGCCTGACCTCTTGCTGCTGCCCCTCGCCTATAAAAGGCACCTCCAATCCTCTTGCTCGATGCTCCAGGAAGCAACACACTTCTCCCCCTCAAAACTCTCTTGTTTAGTGCTTAATCAAGCTCTAGTGTTTAGCTCAAATAATGTCCAAATAAAATCTTGTAGCCACATAAATCCTAGCTTTTAATCTCTCTCTCTTGGCAAGCACAAGAACAGGTTGTGGTGGTGTCACACCCCACAAGAATGACTAACGACTAATGCTAATATTCTTCTGTCGTCTTGTAGTTCTTGTGTTCATTTCTTGTGTAGGATGAAGCGCGCATTGAAGAGGACTAGGAATGCAATCAGCAAGGCGGCATATCGCCTCACGTCCTCCGGTTCGCAGGGACACAGCTCCCGAACGGCGTCCGACAGGGGCTCCTCAAGTGTTGGACCACCGGAGGAAGAAGCAACCTCGTCAAATGCTAGGCCGGTACTGCTGCTGGACTCCCACATCCAGACACAGAGCTAAGGCAAAGCCGACCTGCTGAGGCGACTCCACACAAAGCCCATCAGCCTCACGAAATGCTTCGACGAAATGCTCATGACAAGCACAGGCATGTCCAATGAATTCGAAGAAATTTTCAGTACAGTAGGCTGGGAAAAATTTGCTGACATCTGTGAGGGAGGCATAGTGCTCCTCACCAAGGAGTTTCTAATGACCCTACGAGTAGAAACACTGCAGCCCGACATGACTGTTCACTTCAGACTCTTTAACACTGAGCATGAACTGACACTTTGTCAGTTCACCGATGCTCTCGGGTTCTCACCACGCTGCTCTTTAGTAGCCGAACCCGTAGGTTTTAATTCACAAGAGTTCTGGAGAGAATTAGCTGGACTTGACTATAAGGGGAAGAAAAGTATCACACACATTAAGCACCCCACCATGCATTTCATGGCCCATTGGATTACCATGATAGTCTTTCTCCGTGATGACACACGCTGTGTGACCGTGGAGGACCTAAAAATCCTCTACGCCATGTGGCGCAAGCAGAAGTATGCACCGATTCTATGTATGCTCACTCATTGGATGAAACTAGCTCGGGATGAAAACTCCATTACAATCATGTCCTTTGTGATGAGGATTGCATCCGAGCTAGGGGTCTTAGCAAATGCCCAGGTGGTGTTTCTACCCCTAGATACACCGAACTTAATTGCAGAGAGCCACTTTATCCAGGGACACTTCCTGTGCAAGGAGCCTAGCACTGAGACCTATGTCATGATTTACAAGGCGTACGACATTGAAGGGCCTCTGCCTGCACCACACTTCAAACTCTACTTCGTGGAAACTCTTTCTATGCTAGTAGAGGGACCCTCTATACCATTAGAGGAGCCACGACACAGTGTTGCAGGAGTCATGACTAGGGCATAGAGGAGAGCAGCAGAGGAACGCATATGAGAGCAAGCACAGGAGGCATAAGCTGCTGAGATAGGACTTACATGGTTCCATACTGCAGCGGGCACATCCTGGCAAACTCAGGAAGAAGACCACACTTGGCAACCCCAAGGAGGATCTGCACACACGTCATGGGGATACGATTCTAGTGCTGCGTACTCTCAGTAGCTTGGTAGAGGAGGAACCTACTATGGATACAGGTCGGGGCCATACGGGGTCAGACCATCTGCGTCAGCACGCTTTGCAAAGGATCCTTTGGCCGCCATCTTTGGGACCCTGACCGTCCAAGACCAACGCACTGCTGGGATGGCCTAGCAACTTAACCAGGTTGATGAGTGCACTCAGGTTATCCAGCAGACCCAGAACGAGCAGTACAACCGCCTCCTAGAAATAGAAGCGACAGCCCAGCGCACTTTCGACGAGTCCCAGCATTTCTTCTAGTACCACGGATACTACCCCCAGTAGCTTCATTGAAGCTTGGGCGGAACCCAATCGACAGCTGGGTATGTATGTCAGTCCCCTTGCTTACTGCACCACCCATGTATCTGCCTTGAGAGAAATCTCTAGTAATAGTTTGTTTAATTTAGTTTGTTTCATTTCAGTTTTATTTATGCTTTACCTTAAAAAAACTGTACCATAACAACTCCCATGCTTTAATGATAGATTCACATGCTAGCTTCATTTTGGAAATGATGAATAGTTGCTCTATCAAGTGAATGATTTAATTCTTGCATGTGACTTATGCTTAGCTTAGTTTTGAGTTGTGAAAAAAAGAAGTAAAATCAAGGTTCTATCTTGTGGATGCCATTTGCGATAACAAGCCTAAGTTGTTGGGATTCTTTCATGTTCCTAGTAGGATGAACATCTCAGGTTTTCATGTTCAAAATGACAAAGTATAGCTCCCCTCAGTCATAAATGCCTACTAGAGCCAAAAGTACTTCAAGTAGTTGAAACCGCTACAAAGAGCTACTTAGAGATGTCTTGAGCTTTGTCAAATTTTGAGTCTCTTTGAGTAGAAATATCACCTTCTGTTGATAGCTGGAGTACAAGAGCATAAATGCAAGTGATCCATTCCAGATTTTGCATCCACCAAAAAGTGTCCATAGACTGCTCATAATCCCATAGCCTTCAAATCCCAAGGAGTAAGGGTATGGTGCTAAAAAGAAAAGCATGCAAAAGCATGACAAAAATAAAGAAAAATGCATGCAAAAGCACGGCAAAATGAAAAGCATGCAAGTTCAAGCATGGCAAAAATAAATAAAGGCTCCATATCCTCTCCAAACTCATAAAAGGCTACAAGGGATGAAAATCAAGAGAAGGAGACATCAGTGCCACCACAGATACTCCAACAATCAAATAGAAGAAGTGATAGAGTACACTCCTTGGTCCAATCTTTGGCTTAGCAAAATAAAATTCCTAAGTGTGCCACATTCTCCCCACCGAAAAGCTCCACAAAGGCCTTAGTGTAGGAAAGTGTTGGCCAACTCATGGCCCTTGGAGAGGAAACACCTTTGATCAATCAAGAGAACCTTGGGGAAGCTGCTTTCGTTTTGATAATTTAGAAAAACACTTGAGAAGGACATCCAAAAAGGGCAAGTCAGAAGTACTCCTGCACTAAAGTAGTTCCATCTCTCAACCGCCCAAGGAGAGGTAAGCAAAAAGATGCACCACAAGTATTACACAAGGTGAACTTCAATTATTTCACTACTTAGAACAAAAGTTTGAGTATTGAGTCATGTATAAGAATTACTCTTCATCTTTGATATTGCAGCAACTCCTGATCCACTTCCCACTAACAGATTATACCCGAGCTGGACCAACCATGTACATATGCAACAACTCGCTTGGGTAAGAGGTCATAACCTGATTAACAGCAGAATGAGAAGCAGCAACCATCTTGCCATGATGACAAGGGTGGCACACTAAGTCCTTTTCTACTTTCAAATTGGGTAATCCTCGGATCAGACCCATCGAGCTCAACCAGACTAGCAGATCAAAACTCAAATGGCCTAGCCTCCTATGGCACTTCCAGATATCAGAAGAAGGACTAGCTACCAAACACCGAGGAGGGTCAGAAACAGATGCTAGGTCAACCTTAAAAACCTGCCCATAGCACAAAATTTGACAAACAAGGTTTTCCTTAGCATCAAGCACAAAAGAAGAACCCTCCTTAAAGCGAACCTCAAACCCTTCCTTGAGAAGTTGTGAAACAGAAACCAAATTGAACCCCAAACTCCTCACAAAAGGAACTTCTCTTAGGGAAAGCTTGGCAGAAAGCGAGACACCACCAACACGCAACACTTTAGTTGGACCATAATCCCCAAAGGTGATGTACTCCTTGGTGCTCATGGGGTTGAGGCTAGAGGACCATCTGCGGTGCCCTGTCATGTGCCTAGAGTAGCCGGAGTCCATGATCCATATGTCCTCCAAACCTCAATTCCACAAAATCAAGGAAAGCGAGAGTGAGCAAATGGTCTGGTGTTGACGGTCGTAATCTCACAATATCTACCGTCAATTATCCACCAAATGAAGCAAAGCATGTGAATAGAATGGACAAACCCCTACTACTAATGAGTTCCACTAGTTTTGTATGAATATTTGGATGCAGGTACCAAAATGCACATAAAACAGCTGAAAACCTGTCAAGAATCAAAGATGGGCACTATAGGTAAAGTGGCTGGGTCGGCCGGCCATGGGTCCTGGCCGCCCAACCACCTGCTGGGTCGCCCGACCTAGTGGCAGGGTTGGCCGACCATGCACCCTGGCCGCCCAACCATCCAGCCTGCCCACTTGCCATGTCATCGATCCAAACCTACAAAGAAACCCAACGGCAGTCTAATCAAACCGTCAAACCAAGCATCCAATGTATCCAAGGGCCGAAGGACCACCAAACCATAGATCGGTGACGTCACTAATCCAAGAGAAGAGCCATGCAACAAATCAGAGCAGGACACGTGATCGCTCGACCTTATGCATGGTCAGCTGACCATGCAAGGCTCTCATTTTACACGTGCACAAACCATCTCAACTTCCAACCGATGTGGGGAAACAAGATCAAGCCATTGGATGGCTAAGTTGGTGGATCGGGTGGTCGCCTGACCATGGGGCTAGGTTGGTCGACCCCTACATGGTCGAGCAACCACTGCCTTACCCCCTAAACTGACCTAAGCCACCTATAAATACCCCCCTCACTTGCTGAACTATAAATAGGCCCAGAGAGCTCATTTGTAGAGGTGTGGAGAAATTGAGAGCTACATTCTACCTTGGAGAGTGCCATTTCCACATGTTAGTAGTTAGGATAGTCCTGGGAGTTAGAGTAAGTCGAGCTTTGCCTCAGAGTTGTCAGAGATATCCCTGAGTCTGCGGTAAAGTTCTTGTATCTTGTACTCTTATCTTTAGTATAATATATTTATGCTTTACTTTATTTCTATCTCTTGCAAGTGTGGTGTACCTTTCTTTGCATACTTGCTAGGCTTAGGCTGTGGTTTTGTTAGTTAGTCAAGTCCTATTATTCTTGCCGGTGCTATAATCCAACGTGTACGCCAGGCTCTAGTTAGGTCCTCTCCTCTGGTCAAGGATGATCAATTGTCACTCAAGCTTTACTTGAGTACGTTTATAGCTTGCCATCCTCTCCACGCAGATTTGCTTGGTAGCCCCACTTGGTGACAGCGTGTGGTGTGCCTCTGTTGTCCAGGCCCATTCGTTCGGGAGGCCCGTAGGTGATAGCCGGGTTCTCTTTCGGGTGTCAACTATCTACCCCCTGACCCTCGAGGGCGCCGGAATTTTGCTCGACGCAAGACCCTGACTTGTTTACTTGAGTTTCCTTAGTTAACCATGATATAGTCATTGCAGCCGAATAGAATATAGTTTTGGAACTTTATCTCGCTCGTTGTCCTCCCAGGCAAGTATACCTATCTACGTGTATCTTAGGTAGTTTATTTACTTCTTCACCATACACCTATCTTTATCAGACTAACCCCTGTCTAAATACTAGTTGGTACATTTATTAAAGCACGGTGACTTCGATTTGAGTTTATCCAATTATGCTCTCTCGCCTGCCGCTTCCCTGTGGATAAATATGATAGTCGGAATACTCTGGGTGAAAGGTTACAGCGGTCTCTGTGTGCTTGCAGAGTAAAACCTATTAAGGCTAAGAGACACCAACATCGACACTGGGGTTAGTGAAACTGCTGAGCCAGTGCCGAGCCATCTACCCAAGGGTGCGGTAAGCACAGTCAAAGTAAGCATCACGATGATCTGGGTATCCACGGCCTCCAAAGCATGGACTTATAAACCCTCTACCAAAGCCTTAGTCACGAGGTCCATATCCACGCTGAAAATGACTAGGAGCTCGACCGGCAAAGCATCTCTCACCACCAGGAGCACGGCTTGAAAGCCGCCTCCTCTCCCACCACTAACAAAGTGGTCTCTCATCTCACCACACCATGGAGGATCTTGCCTACCACCCTAGTAGAACTGATTCTAGTTCACCCAAGATCTCTCTTGCCTCTCAACCCACTTCCTTCTAAAGCAAAACTCCTCCAGGTGACCATTTTGCTGGCGAAACTCACAGTGGTAGACAGTTCTCTTACGCATTGGTTGGGACAGAACCTTAGGCTTCTGGTGTGGTGGCTCTGTAGTCTTGGGTGGTGTAGGCTGCTGGGCTTGCTTCTTGCTAGAAGGCTTAGGCACTTCTTCCTCAATCTTGTCCAGCTTGGCTTGTGAGGGCTTGGGTGTCCAAAACTGCTTCTTTGGGACAACCCTTGGTGGCTCGTGAAAAACCCCATCAGCAGTAGGACTTGGCTGGGGAGAGGCAGTGTTAAGCTTGATTGGAGCACTCTTCTTCTCACCCATGGTACTACACTCTCCCAACCTAAGTCCACTAGTGTCACCCTCACCACGCTTGCTTGCCTTTATGATCATCCTAAGCTGAGGTTCCCTGGCATACATCCAGCTCAGCACCTCTCTCAACCTATATGTGATGCCCGGCATCTCGAAAATCTTAACACGTGATTAGATTAGCGGTAGTCAGAGAATTGGCTTAATAATGTTTAGAGAAGAGCAACAACTAGGTTAGTAAATCACGAAGTCAGAAATTTCCAGTGAGATATGCAAAACCCCTGAGTGCACTTATGACCTTAGTTCCAAATAAAATGTGATTTAGACCAAACTCCCTATAACAAACTTGTAGACAATTCTAGGTAGATCAACTTTGTTATTGGGTGTGGTGACATGCATAAAGGTTTGCAAGATGTTTTAGCTCCTTTTCTATCTTCTAGTGAATTCTGTCCAAATAGACCTGAATGGAAAATTCAAATTTTGAGCAATTAAAAGTCCCTATCATGCAAAACATCATATAAGAAAGTTGTAGATAATTAAAAACCACACAACATTGGTATAATACTCTTTCTCTGAAAATGAGCATAAAATAGACTTTAGGAATTTCTAAGTTTGTATTAAACTTTGGTCAAACTGGAGTCAGCAGGTTCAATTCAAATTTGATCATATTTAAACTTGGAATCTGATATTACTCCTTTTGACAAAGTTGTAGATCTGGGAGAGTAGAGCAACTTTGGTATTTTGGGTTTTCCCAAATTCGGCCTCTAGGGTGTCCAAAATCCTCAAATTCCAAAACCTGTATATAAGGTCAAAGCCAGTTTTCCAATTTCGGGGTTTTTCGAATTTCTTTGAGTCACTGACGAGCGGGGCCCACCTGTCGGGCCGCCCGCGCCAGCGCATTCTACCGGTTCCTTTGTTCCGTGCACCCGGTCCGTAGACCCCTCACCCTCCTCCTCACCCCGACCCCACCTGTCGGCCTCGCCCGGTCCATGGACCGCGTCCACCCGCGCGACGTCTTCTTCCCTCTCCCCTCCCCTGCGCCCACGCGGCACCGGGCCTGGCCGCCATGGCCACGCGCCACGCCATGGCCGCCCTGCTCGCCACGACGCGGCCACGCGCCGCCCTGCCCACGCCACCTCACGCCCCGAACGAAGAAGCGGAGAGCTCGGCCTCATCTCCTCGCGCCTCACACGCCCGCTCCCCTGCCTCGCCTCGCTTGGAACCCGCTACGCGCGCCGCCGCCATCAGAGCCCGGGGCGAGCTCGCGCCCCGTCCCCTACGCGCGTCCCCGCGAGCCACTGGAGCCATGCCGCTCTTCCCCTCTCTCTCCTCCACCGAATCCCCAAAGTCTAGGCCGCCGAAATCGCTCCACCACCGCGTATTTCTTCGACGGAGCTCTTTGCCCGCGCATCACCGTCGCTGAGCTCCTCCGAGCCGTTTCCCGTCGCCCAAGGTAGGGGGTAAGGTTCCCCTTGCACTCCTCTCTCTCTTGGTGGCCGGAGTTGAGCTCCCCGAACCCCGCAGGGCCGGATTGAAGCCGCGCCGTCGCCGTGCCCCTCCCTGCTCGAGGTTGAAGATGAGCAGGGAGGAAGAAGACGCCCTTTTTCCGTTTAGGCCCCTAAAAATCTTCATTTTTATTGTTCCCCTTAAGTACTGTAACATGAGTCTAAATATTATTACGAAGCAGCCCCTGGAAATAAGGTTTAATTGCGTTTGAGTCCCTGGATCTACAGATTTCGATTTTTACACTCTTTATTAGGCTGAAAACTTTGGAAATTCACCATAAATCAAATAAAAATCAGAAAAATACAAACTTTGTGGCAGTGCACTCCTTTTAGGTAGATCTATCTGCTGGGAATGATGGTTGAGTAGGAAAAGACCTTTTTGCCCCTGTTAATGTGCATGCATGAAAAACCTTAATAAATAGGAAATGTGGGTAAAATGAGCTTCAAAAATTATGAAATTTGGGCAGAGATCTTATTAACATGTGTAGGCTCTGTCTAAATTTTGGTAGCCCTAGCATTAACTGTTTAATTACTATTTTGCCCTTGTCTTATATTTAAGCATATATTAATTTAGAAAAAGATTGCTATGGAGAAAAATGCTCCATGTGACTTTAGGGCCTTGATATGAGCTCTAGATTATGAACATGACTCACTGCTAGAGTAGGAGGTAGCACTTATAAGGTTTTGGCTCTGACTTGAAGAGGGTAGGAATAATGCATATTTAAGTAAACAGTAGGAAATGTGAAACTAATATATCCAATAAAAACCCCACACTTACCATGTTAGGTTTATGATCGACAACTTAACTCCTGTATATGTTCTTGTGAAATTACACATACACGATTGCTTCGGGTCCATCAGAGTAGTATTAATACTAAGTGCCAGTCGGGAGATTTTAGTTGAGCTAGTAATCCATTACATGCGTAACTAGATGTTGCCTTATATTTTGCTTAATCAATTGTATGCTTGATGATCGTGCATCTCATTCACTGTGTCATGCATAGCATTCATATAGCAACGCTTATTGCAGATACGTGATTGAGAAACAAGTACGGGAGCTACTTTAAGCAATGGTGTTCCAAGATCAAGTAAGCCCCAGACACGACCTGGAGAGCCCATCAGTCGTGTTTGGAAGGAGGAGTTGTCCAAGTGATCAAGGGGTTGCCTGGGGCAAAGCCTCACAACCCGGCAAACTAACCTAGTTTAGTTTGTTGGCTGAGTAAGAATAAGCAAAGGTAGGCAGGACCATGAATTCTCCCAGCTAATATGATGAATGATTGTTTCATTACGCATCCGCATTAGGAGTTGTATGAAAACAATTGCATTAGATCTCCTGGCCGCCCTGGCCCTAGCACCTATTTATAGAGTTCGTAGGACGAGTTGCCTAGGCTCTGCTAGGTGCGAATAGACACGAGTGAAAGGAGTCACTCGTCGCGTAGGTGATTTCAAAGGTTACAAAACTTTTACTATTGAGAAAGTAATACTATGCTCATGATTTAAATGGAGACCGGGCGGAGAATAATTTTATTATGTGGTGTGCGTTTGGCTCCGCCTGAGTCGTTTAAGGCCCGTCCGCTGTTCGTCTGCTGATCGGCATAACATTGCTAAAGTGCTTATCCGGGGAATGGGACCGGAAAAGTCTTTCCTGGGCTCGTCCGAAGCACAGAGACACGTTCCTACCCGCTGGTTGAGAGGAAGGTGGCCCGGGGGAGCTTAGTACTCATGACGGGGAGACCGAGATGTCGGCAGGCTCGTCATGGGGGCACAACCCGGGGGCTAGGCGGGAGTGAATCGAACTTGGGACGAGGCAGGTTAAGATTGGGGCTATATGTGGGAACGCGATGGCTAGTAAGCATATACCCCTGGCATGATAGTTATTCCCGGGAATTAAAAATCGATTCGAATCGCTGATGCCCACCAGGTGTGGGAATGCCAATATCACTGTCGGGCAACGTAGTAACTACTTGAATATATTATGTCCGTTACTCATGTTTTCAAATACAACATGTTTGTATTGTATTGCTTACATTTCTACAAGTTGTTATGGAGTTATATGCAAAAGATGAATCTTGATATTTTATATTGATATACCACTGTTTAAAATCAATGGCTAAGGATCCAAAGGTTAGTAAGCAAGCTTTGCGTCAGCCGTAAGCCAATCCATTAAGTCCTACTGAGTAATTAGTACTCAGGGTTTGCCCCCACCTTTTGAGAACAGGTACCGGCGACATCTGGACAACTGCTTGGAGAAGGGTAGTACCGGTGGGCTCGGTGCTGCTCGTCTCGATCAACGTTGCATGAAGACTAGTAAAGTATTTTCTTCCGCTGTGAGACGTTTTCAAATTCGCTTCCGCTGTCTGATTCAAACTTGACTTTCGTATGGTAATATGTTGAAACTTATATTATTATTTCGAATCGGTTTGTAAAACAAGCTTATATATGCTATATTCAACTGCCTGAGATGATGTATCTGTTGTGGCTCCATTGAGGGCTGGATGTGTATGATGTCGGTTCCTCTGGGAAAAGGTAATATCGGGGGTCGAATGACTCTCGACGGACGACCGGGTTTAGTTCGGTCTAATCGCACTGCAAGCCAGAGGTGGCAGGTGTGCTTAGCCCGGATTAAATCGGCGGTTCCGCCACAGCTGGTATCAGAGCCGATCATACACAGACAACAGACATATCATCCAGTTTTGATTTGCAAACCTATTTTCGAAAACCCTTTCCAAAGTATTTGAAAAGTGAGAGTATCGATATGCCCCTATTAAGGATGTTAGTGAAATACCAGGTGACATCGCTAACATTCTGACCTAGATAGAACTCATGTGCATATTCGGCGCTTTGGGAAGCAACATTTCGGCCATAGCTATCCCCAGTACTGGTGGAGTGCTATTGGGATTTGCGGACTGTTGCGAACCCTGCATTCATGCTGATAGGGCAGAACTCTTTAAGGGGGGTGGTCACGCCATTGGAGTGTTTCGTGATCACTTTTCCTTCGACCAAAATTATAGCTAGATCTTGTTGGCCACCGTTTCTCTCCCCAGCAATTTCCCAGTACTGGAGGAACACTGGGTGTGTTGGGAAGAAATGGCGCCACTACGTCGTCCACCAGACGTAGCTTAAAGAAATTCGTGGATGCCACTTTTTAGGGTTAGAGTGGTAATGTATGATGATGGTGAGGGTATTGGTATGAGCATGCATTTTTCTGCAGGTACACTAACCGCGTGCGAAATTAAGAACGAATAGAAAACGACTAGTTGCATTAGGGAGTGCTGTGCATATATGTCACCAAATACTCGCTAGATATGTAAATTATACATAAGGTGTGTGATGTGAGACCGAATAGGGCGAATCATGCATCATGGCATCATATCTTACCTTATCTTGCATGCATTGCTTTTGTTACTTGAGAGTGACCAGGAGCATATTGCGTTAAGTGTGTATTACTACTGTATTGATATGTAGCTCGAAGTACAAATAGAACTAGGAGAAACTAAGCAAGCGACTCGAGTAGTACACTTAGGTTGTCGCAATTTTTCTACACATCATTCATTCTAAATATGAAGTGTCTAATAAATGCAGGCCAAATACAAGAAATGTGTCGATCAGTCCAAAAATCAAACCCGTCTAAAAGTTACCGAGGCTACAACGTATTCTAACCTTATTATATGAAAACCCCGTATGTAATGGTCATTGTTAACAACTATGCAAACGCTTTATGTATTCTTCATATACCAAGAAGATGCTTAGGTAGTGGGGTATGGTTTGATAAAATAAAGGGAAGAATCCGAACATACAGATACTATCTGGACAGATTTTCCGTGTCTCGCAAATTTGGATACTTGAACGATTTCAAAATAGAACTAACCGGAACTTTCTATACCACCAAGGTTGAGTGTAGACTAATGTACGACTACCGTTTCCTAAGATCTTTAGAATCCATTGGTCGACCCTCAGAGGTGCCATCATCTTGTGATAAAATCACTTTCCGGCATATTTTCCGAGCTTGTAAACGCGAAATATGCTATGACCACGCCAAGTTCCAAAACCCTTGAACTTACGGGAGCCTTATTCTTCCTGCTACAGATGTCGCAGCCCTTCGACTTATGCCCTGATCACCCCGAGCCCAGGAAGGCTAAAACAACAGCCCCTGCAAGTCTCAAGAAGAAGAGAAAAGCGGGAGAATCTTCTACTAACACGGCTTCAGTTCAACATCTGCGACCTGGTCTGGTTTTATTGAAGGGATTCGTCAAGCCTGAAGATCAAGTCAAGATAGTTCGTACATGTCGACAACTAGGTATTGGTCCAGGAGGATTCTATAGGCCTAGTTTCAAGAACGGAGCCAAGATGAAGTTATGGATGATGTGTCTAGGGAAGAATTGGGATCCGACTACAGGTTTCTATGGGCCAACACGTCCATGCGATGGTGCCCAAGTCCCTGCGATACCAGAAGCTTTCAAGACAATTGCTCAAACAGCAAATTCAACTGCAAGCGAATTTCCTCAGATCAATCCTGACATATGCATCATTAACTACTACAACAACGTCGGGAAGCTCGGACTCCATCAAGATAAGGATGAATCAGGAAGAAGCATCAACCAAGGTCTACCTATCATCTCAATCTCCCTAGGCGACACGGCAGAATTCCTGTTCAGCGATACTCGAGACAAGGATAGAGCGACTAAGATCAACCTCGAATCTGGCGATGTTCTCATACTCGGTGGAAGGTCAAGACTGCTATTCCATGGCATCTCCTATGTAAAGCCTAACACTGCACCGACATGGCTAAGAGAAGAAACCGGTCTTCGTCCAGGACGCATCAATCTCACATTTAGGCAGTACTAACTGGGTACCAATTAGTATGATAAAGTTTGGGACAAACTTTTGTATTAGAATGTTCCAACATTCGTGGATCAGAAAGACCTCGGGTGACCGGCTCTATAGAGTCAACTTGTGTCACTTTCCTATGGTTAGATGTACTCCTAATCTTATAGTGATAGAACATTGAGCTTTGGTAAATTTTTCTTTAAAACCCTTGTTGTTCATGTGCTTCGAACCCTTGTGATCGAGGAAATCCTAGCCTAATTACATTATATTCCACTATTCGTTAATTACTTGCTACAAGCTTTTAAATCAAGGAACTTCTTTTACCATAGGATTCAAGCACCCTAAGCTCTTATATCACATCGGACTTCCTCTTTATTTAATCAAAACCTTGTAATGATCAGCCTCATTTCCACCATCTCATGACATCCTTCCATTGCCTTGTTTCACCTTGCCTTCTTGACCAATGGGGATGATCCGCCTCAACCCCACGACTTCTTCATACTAATTCATAACCATGTTTAACCTTGCCTTCGAAGATTGGTGGGAACAGTCAACTTCGTTCTCACTAACTCCGTCGATATTTCTATCCATTCGTTGAACCTTAATTCCCGAGGGTGTACTTTACGAACATCCTCCACACTAGCTTTTGTCCTCGGCCAGAACTCTTATCTTAACGTCATTTCTCTATGAGTGGTTTTCTTCCTCTTAGAAGAGAGCTTACTAGCATTTTGTTTCGCTAGTAAGAACATGTCAGCTACTGCCATTTTCTTGATCAATCATGACCAACGCTAAGAAATCGTACAGATCATCAGCTTGTTTAAGCGAATATGGCCTATCTTCTCCTTCTTGTGCCTTTCTTGCCCTAATGAGTAGAATGTGCTACGTTTCACCAAATCTTACTCTTTGAAAACCTGTTAACTTGGAATTCTATATGTGGACACAGTCCCTGTCAAATAAAATGAACATGTCTCTCAAAAACGCATCCGATGATACTTCCTTCAATCAAAAGACTCTGCCTTATTCAATTTCCGACGGTGTACACTGTGCTTTCCTTATTTGGATAAATCAGATACTTACCGTGTTTCAAATATTAGTATCATAATCAGGAAATGACTCTATTCCTTTACTTCAATCACAGTCACTTGCTCGCTGACCACATTCTCTTCATGGTTTGTTCGTTCGTTCTCTTATATGGCACGACTCGTCGAGTACCTTAGAGAGACCACCCTAGCCTAATAGATAACGCTCTGTGACTGCTTGTGTTAAAGAGGCACTAACCATTCATAAGCTAGTTGACAAAGCTAACAATGTAAAAGATTTAGATGCTTCTATGTGAATTTGAAAAGACACGAATCCACAATGCCCATACCCTTTGTAATACATGCTAGGTTATACACCCATACCTCACACAAATCTCGGGACGAGATTTCTTTAAGGGGGGTGGGTTGTGATGCCCGGCATCTCGAAAATCTTAACACGTGATTAGATTAGCGGTAGTCAGAGAATTGGCTTAATAATGTTTAGAGAAGAGCAACAACTAGGTTAGTAAATCACGAAGTCAGAAATTTCCAGTGAGATATGCAAAACCCCTGAGTGCACTTATGACCTTAGTTCCAAATAAAATGTGATTTAGACCAAACTCCCTATAACAAACTTGTAGACAATTCTAGGTAGATCAACTTTGTTATTGGGTGTGGTGACATGCATAAAGGTTTGCAAGATGTTTTAGCTCCTTTTCTATCTTCTAGTGAATTCTGTCCAAATAGACCTGAATGGAAAATTCAAATTTTGAGCAATTAAAAGTCCCTATCATGCAAAACATCATATAAGAAAGTTGTAGATAATTAAAAACCACACAACATTGGTATAATACTCTTTCTCTGAAAATGAGCATAAAATAGACTTTAGGAATTTCTAAGTTTGTATTAAACTTTGGTCAAACTGGAGTCAGCAGGTTCAATTCAAATTTGATCATATTTAAACTTGGAATCTGATATTACTCCTTTTGACAAAGTTGTAGATCTGGGAGAGTAGAGCAACTTTGGTATTTTGGGTTTTCCCAAATTCGGCCTCTAGGGTGTCCAAAATCCTCAAATTCCAAAACCTGTATATAAGGTCAAAGCCAGTTTTCCAATTTCGGGGTTTTTCGAATTTCTTTGAGTCACTGACGAGCGGGGCCCACCTGTCGGGCCGCCCGCGCCAGCGCATTCTACCGGTTCCTTTGTTCCGTGCACCCGGTCCGTAGACCCCTCACCCTCCTCCTCACCCCGACCCCACCTGTCGGCCTCGCCCGGTCCATGGACCGCGTCCACCCGCGCGACGTCTTCTTCCCTCTCCCCTCCCCTGCGCCCACGCGGCACCGGGCCTGGCCGCCATGGCCACGCGCCACGCCATGGCCGCCCTGCTCGCCACGACGCGGCCACGCGCCGCCCTGCCCACGCCACCTCACGCCCCGAACGAAGAAGCGGAGAGCTCGGCCTCATCTCCTCGCGCCTCACACGCCCGCTCCCCTGCCTCGCCTCGCTTGGAACCCGCTACGCGCGCCGCCGCCATCAGAGCCCGGGGCGAGCTCGCGCCCCGTCCCCTACGCGCGTCCCCGCGAGCCACTGGAGCCATGCCGCTCTTCCCCTCTCTCTCCTCCACCGAATCCCCAAAGTCTAGGCCGCCGAAATCGCTCCACCACCGCGTATTTCTTCGACGGAGCTCTTTGCCCGCGCATCACCGTCGCTGAGCTCCTCCGAGCCGTTTCCCGTCGCCCAAGGTAGGGGGTAAGGTTCCCCTTGCACTCCTCTCTCTCTTGGTGGCCGGAGTTGAGCTCCCCGAACCCCGCAGGGCCGGATTGAAGCCGCGCCGTCGCCGTGCCCCTCCCTGCTCGAGGTTGAAGATGAGCAGGGAGGAAGAAGACGCCCTTTTTCCGTTTAGGCCCCTAAAAATCTTCATTTTTATTGTTCCCCTTAAGTACTGTAACATGAGTCTAAATATTATTACGAAGCAGCCCCTGGAAATAAGGTTTAATTGCGTTTGAGTCCCTGGATCTACAGATTTCGATTTTTACACTCTTTATTAGGCTGAAAACTTTGGAAATTCACCATAAATCAAATAAAAATCAGAAAAATACAAACTTTGTGGCAGTGCACTCCTTTTAGGTAGATCTATCTGCTGGGAATGATGGTTGAGTAGGAAAAGACCTTTTTGCCCCTGTTAATGTGCATGCATGAAAAACCTTAATAAATAGGAAATGTGGGTAAAATGAGCTTCAAAAATTATGAAATTTGGGCAGAGATCTTATTAACATGTGTAGGCTCTGTCTAAATTTTGGTAGCCCTAGCATTAACTGTTTAATTACTATTTTGCCCTTGTCTTATATTTAAGCATATATTAATTTAGAAAAAGATTGCTATGGAGAAAAATGCTCCATGTGACTTTAGGGCCTTGATATGAGCTCTAGATTATGAACATGACTCACTGCTAGAGTAGGAGGTAGCACTTATAAGGTTTTGGCTCTGACTTGAAGAGGGTAGGAATAATGCATATTTAAGTAAACAGTAGGAAATGTGAAACTAATATATCCAATAAAAACCCCACACTTACCATGTTAGGTTTATGATCGACAACTTAACTCCTGTATATGTTCTTGTGAAATTACACATACACGATTGCTTCGGGTCCATCAGAGTAGTATTAATACTAAGTGCCAGTCGGGAGATTTTAGTTGAGCTAGTAATCCATTACATGCGTAACTAGATGTTGCCTTATATTTTGCTTAATCAATTGTATGCTTGATGATCGTGCATCTCATTCACTGTGTCATGCATAGCATTCATATAGCAACGCTTATTGCAGATACGTGATTGAGAAACAAGTACGGGAGCTACTTTAAGCAATGGTGTTCCAAGATCAAGTAAGCCCCAGACACGACCTGGAGAGCCCATCAGTCGTGTTTGGAAGGAGGAGTTGTCCAAGTGATCAAGGGGTTGCCTGGGGCAAAGCCTCACAACCCGGCAAACTAACCTAGTTTAGTTTGTTGGCTGAGTAAGAATAAGCAAAGGTAGGCAGGACCATGAATTCTCCCAGCTAATATGATGAATGATTGTTTCATTACGCATCCGCATTAGGAGTTGTATGAAAACAATTGCATTAGATCTCCTGGCCGCCCTGGCCCTAGCACCTATTTATAGAGTTCGTAGGACGAGTTGCCTAGGCTCTGCTAGGTGCGAATAGACACGAGTGAAAGGAGTCACTCGTCGCGTAGGTGATTTCAAAGGTTACAAAACTTTTACTATTGAGAAAGTAATACTATGCTCATGATTTAAATGGAGACCGGGCGGAGAATAATTTTATTATGTGGTGTGCGTTTGGCTCCGCCTGAGTCGTTTAAGGCCCGTCCGCTGTTCGTCTGCTGATCGGCATAACATTGCTAAAGTGCTTATCCGGGGAATGGGACCGGAAAAGTCTTTCCTGGGCTCGTCCGAAGCACAGAGACACGTTCCTACCCGCTGGTTGAGAGGAAGGTGGCCCGGGGGAGCTTAGTACTCATGACGGGGAGACCGAGATGTCGGCAGGCTCGTCATGGGGGCACAACCCGGGGGCTAGGCGGGAGTGAATCGAACTTGGGACGAGGCAGGTTAAGATTGGGGCTATATGTGGGAACGCGATGGCTAGTAAGCATATACCCCTGGCATGATAGTTATTCCCGGGAATTAAAAATCGATTCGAATCGCTGATGCCCACCAGGTGTGGGAATGCCAATATCACTGTCGGGCAACGTAGTAACTACTTGAATATATTATGTCCGTTACTCATGTTTTCAAATACAACATGTTTGTATTGTATTGCTTACATTTCTACAAGTTGTTATGGAGTTATATGCAAAAGATGAATCTTGATATTTTATATTGATATACCACTGTTTAAAATCAATGGCTAAGGATCCAAAGGTTAGTAAGCAAGCTTTGCGTCAGCCGTAAGCCAATCCATTAAGTCCTACTGAGTAATTAGTACTCAGGGTTTGCCCCCACCTTTTGAGAACAGGTACCGGCGACATCTGGACAACTGCTTGGAGAAGGGTAGTACCGGTGGGCTCGGTGCTGCTCGTCTCGATCAACGTTGCATGAAGACTAGTAAAGTATTTTCTTCCGCTGTGAGACGTTTTCAAATTCGCTTCCGCTGTCTGATTCAAACTTGACTTTCGTATGGTAATATGTTGAAACTTATATTATTATTTCGAATCGGTTTGTAAAACAAGCTTATATATGCTATATTCAACTGCCTGAGATGATGTATCTGTTGTGGCTCCATTGAGGGCTGGATGTGTATGATGTCGGTTCCTCTGGGAAAAGGTAATATCGGGGGTCGAATGACTCTCGACGGACGACCGGGTTTAGTTCGGTCTAATCGCACTGCAAGCCAGAGGTGGCAGGTGTGCTTAGCCCGGATTAAATCGGCGGTTCCGCCACACTATAGTTTTCCTCTTCACGGATCAACTTCTCCTCTCTCAGATCCTCCAGAACCAAGGTCTAGGCAGCGCAAGTGTGACAATCTAGAGAGGGAATGGAGGGAGCAACTTCCTCAAAGTGAGACAGTTCTCACATGCTTCAGGGGGTGCTGGAAGCACCTTAAGGTCAGCTCTAATCTGCTCTAGCTCACTCCTCAAGGTAGGATAGACCATGCACGCACCCAAAAGCGTGGGTCTAGCCCTAAGCTTCTCCAACTCCTTGAGCTACCCATCACACTTCACCTTCAACTCAACAATGTCAACTGCTAGGTAGGGGCAAGACTCACACTCAGGCACCTCACTCAAAGTAGGCTCATCCAGTTTAGACTGGAACTTGCCTAACTCAACCTTCGGCCTATCCATTTCTTTTACCTGATGAGCATACTTGCTCTTCTGCTCACCAAAGTCACTCATGAGGGACTCACAGGTAGGGCACTCAAACTCACTAGGCTGGTATTGCACACTCCTCAACCTCTCAATTTCAGCCAAAGCATTAGCATTCTTGGCTTTCTGCTTCTGCAGCTTCTTGGCTGCCTTCTCCAACATCTTATCCTGGGCTTTCAACTCATGACTATTCTTCTCCAATATCTCAAGAATCTCATCTCACTCGAGAGTTACCTCATCATTAGAGGAGTCATTGTTGTTGCCCATGTCGTCCTTGTCCTAAAGTGCCATGGAGCAAATCGATCTCCGGTCCATCTTGTGCGTATGCTTGGACTTGGTGGAGGTGAAGCAAAGCCTAGCTAGACCGTATTGATCCCTCCTCTTGTCCCGCTTGGTGATGATCTCCTAATCGCTTGAACTTGACGCGGACAATCCGCTGCAAAGACCACCAAGCCTAGCGAAGAAGGCCTTGTCCCGCTTCCAGTTGTCCTTTTGGTAGCTCTTGAAAGCCTTCCTAAAGTTCTTGATCTTGCTAGAGCGGTGCTTGGCATGGTCACACTTGCCGTAGTCATGCTTGCCAGAATGATACTTGTTAGAATCACGGGAGTGGTTCTTGCCCTTCTTGTAGTAGTCATTGTTTTTGTTGGGCCACTCGGAGATGAAGTGGCCGACCTCTCCGCACTCGAAGCATTTGGGCCTCTTGCCCCTCTTTTTGCTCATCGGTTGTCATAGGCACACTGAAAACGACTAGACACTAGGCAAAGCCCTTCATCCCCAAGTGACGCCAACTACTCCTCTATAATAGACATAAGAGTAGAAAACAAGAAGTTGTGAAGTGGGGAGTTAGTAGCGGCCTCATTGGAGGGAGTAGCCAAGGCTAGGCTCTTGGAACCAGTACAAGTGAGAGATTCTCTCAACTTGTACTCCACTTCTGCAGCCTTGAGCTTGTTGTAAAGAGCATCCACTCATATCATGTCATAGGCGTCTGACTCGATGATCGACTTAGCTTTGATCTCCCATTTCTTCCTATCCAACGCATACAATAGTTTAATGGCCTGCTGATGGTCAAAGTATGGGATTGCCTAAGGGCTAGAGTTGACACGTAACTTGTTGATGATTGATTGGAAACAACGAGACGGCCCTTATAGTAGCAGTACCCTCATAGTGTGCACTCAGCAGGGACCAAATCTCTCGAGTAGTCTTAAGGTGGCTCACCTTCTCATAATCAACTGGACCAAGTCTTGAGAAGAGAAAGTTCACTACCTTGGCATTTGCCTCGCGCTGAGGAATGAACACCGGAGTAGTATGCTCAGCAACTGGGAGCACCGTGAAAGTCATACTCTGAGTAGAGTCCCATATGTCCTGACTCTAGCTAATCAAGAAAGTTTTTATCCTACCCTTCCAGTAGGAGTAGCCATCGGAGCCGAGAACGGGAATCTTCCTGGAGTGAGTCATAGTCGCTACTAGTTTCCCATCGGTAAAGCTATGAAGAAACCTAACCGGCTCTGATACCACTTGTATGACCGAGATGTGCAACTAGAGGGGGTGAATTGGGGCACTTGAAAACTCAAAATTATGACCCCAAACTTGGAGCACTGAAACATCACAAGAACCCGACAGCGTCCACTGAATAGATACGTGTCTAGCAAGAATAGGGTGCCGTCCAAAGAAAGAATATGCACCAAGCGAGGAAGAGCAAGCAACTCAACAACCACAGAGATCGCAAGTCATGGCGACCAACGAAACTTGCGAGTTCACCACCCGACACTCACCACACTGAAATGCGACTTACTAGAACACAACAAGCAAAGAGTATGCTTAGCAATGGGAAAAACACAGGTCAAAGCAAAAACACAGTGGAAGAACAAAACCACGTAATCGGGGCAACTGCCCTGGCCTCATTGGACTGTCCGGTGCCAGGGGCCAGACTGTCCGATGACACCGGGTAGTCCGGTAGCTTGCTGCCAGACCGACCGATGCAACACCGGGGCAGCCCATATGCTGAACTGTCCGATACTAGCTGCCGGACTGTCCCATAGACCTGGATAGTCCAGTGGTAGTATCGGATAGTCCGGTACAATCACAGAAAATGAGCATTCAAACTCAAAACTTATCCAAATCTTGAACAAACATCACTAGATTTTGCACAGGATATCTTAACCCCATTCCAAAGCTATTCCCAAAAGATCAACTCAAAATGACCAAGGGATTTGCGGGAATTTCAGATCTCGCGAAAAGGCAATCTTTGGGCAAGAAAGGGGAAAACTAAAGAACAACTTGATCATGGCAATCTTGCGGGATTGAGATGAACTAATTCATAACCTCCACATCCTAGTAAGTCCAAAAGAGCCAAAAGAAGAGGATTAACATGTGGGCAAAGCAAATCACCAAAAGCGAGTTTCATCCAAAATCCAAACTAGAAGGAGGGAAAGGAGATGGCTGCACACATGAACTCAAATTGGGGATGAATCTTTCTTGGATTAGAGAGGAAAAATAGTTCTTACAGGGTTCCTCATAGCCCACCACCCTTCATCCTCCCACTAATGCAAAGTATAGCTCTAGGGGACTCCAAATCCTAGATTAGCAGCAAGTTTTCACTCTAAGCACTTGGCTGGTTGGAAAGCTAAACATAGGGTTTCCAGAGGAAGAAGAGTCACCAAAATGACCAGCCACTTAGGTATTTATAGCCCATGCCTAACTCACTTAGTTTATACTAAGACCCCTATATTACAGAAATGCCCGTAGGGGCTAAAATGGAAAAAGACACAACTTTCTCGGGGATGGACGACCGCGATGGAGTCTTGATCTTCTTTGGTTGCACGCTCTCTTCAGGATGACGTCCACATGGCCAATAGTCCAA
The DNA here is from genome assembly GCA_030272315.1 of Paspalum vaginatum. Lineage (NCBI taxonomy): Eukaryota > Viridiplantae > Streptophyta > Magnoliopsida > Poales > Poaceae > Paspalum > Paspalum vaginatum. The sequence goes on along the minus strand of CM059019.1, from coordinate 10,574,210 downwards.
ATCCACCGATCACCCCTGGTTTTGAAGTCAGAAACCAAGAAATTTTATGGTTTCCTTCCTGGGCCTAGAACAGCCTACTCTACTCTATCTCGGCGAGAATGGAGCCCGTTCGCCGAGTCATGGTAACTTGGCGGTAGGGTGGCAGATTTGAGTGAATCAGCCATCGCCCATGCACGTCTTTACACCATGCACCTGGCATCCCCTGTCCATCAGGGTCGCCTAGCAGTCCTTCGGAGGTCTTACACTTACCGCCGCCGTGCCGCGCCTCCGTGTACCGAATTCGCATGGCCGACCAACACTGAGCATGCCTCCTATCCTTTGGAGGACTTTTCTTCTCCATCTACCTCCAGTCCATCAGAGGGCTTGTGCCCAAGTCCATCTGTGTCTTGACTTCTGTTGACAATCACTCATCAATCTAGAGGCAATTGAGCCGTTCCATTGGATCTCAATGTGAATTCTTGATGACTCCCAAATCCAAATGACCTAAACCTAGTGGCATGGGAAAGGTTATCCTCTTAGCTTTCCAGGCATATGTGGATCGTCGAAATTGGAGTCCGTTTGTCGCCTGGGCAATGATTTATTGATGACTGATCCTGCAGATCGAGGAAGTCGACTCCGAGTAGAATTGGACCTCCATCTTGACTTGGACATCCTTCTTGCCCTCCTCCTGATCCGAGCTGATCTCCAAGGCATTCATGGTCCTCTCCTAAGTTCCTAAGTACAATATATTCAACAATAACATTAGGTAGCATACCATCCTCACAAGTATATGTACAGGTACTTAGGAACGAGCTCGCATATTGGTTCAATTGTCTTGCACGTGCTCTTGTAATGGGTCCTTGAATAATCATTGGAGTGATGTCCTCATCATCCTCCTCCTCTTGAAGCAAAGTTGTCCTTGATGCTAGTTCATGTTCTTCCCCCAAGTATGGCTTCAAATCTGCAAAGTTAAAGGTGGGACTAACCCCAAAATGTGCAGGCAACTCAAGCTTGTATGCATTATCATCAATCTTTTCAAGCACTTTAAAAGGACAGCAGTGCGAGGCATAAGTTTAGATTTTCTCAAGTATACAAAATGGTATTTGCGCAAGTATAACCACACCAAATCATTTGGTTCAACAACACTTGTTTCCTACCTTTACTACTAGCAAGTTTATATCGCTCATTCATTTTTTCAATGTTATTCTTAGTTGTTTCATGCAAGTGTCGAATAAAATCAGCACGTTGAGAAGCATCCAAATGCACAGGTTCCTTGAAAGGCAAAGATATGAAATCAATAGGAGCACGAGGATTAAATCCATAGACCACCTGAAAAGGGCTAACTTTGGTGGTGGAGTGAATAGATCTGTTGTAAGCAAACTCAATATGAGGCAAACGCACTTCCCACATTTTCAAATTTGTTTTCAAAACAGTCCATAGCACAACAAAGTCCGATTAACAACCTCAGTTTGACCATCAGTTTGGGGATGATATGTAGTAGAAAACAAAAGCTTAATCTCCAATTTAGTCTACAAGCTCCTCCAAAAATGACTCAAAAATTTAGCATCACAATAAGAAACGGTGGTATTTGGCAACCCATGTAAACGAACGATCTTAGTGAAAAACAAATTAGCAATATGAGAAGCATCATTCGTCTTATCGCAAGGTAGAAAATGTGCAATTTTCAAAAAGCGATCCACAACAACAAAAATGCTATCCGTCAACCCAAGGAACACCAGCAACAAGGAAAGGCAAATAAAGATCATGTGGGTTAAGGTGAGACTTAGCTTTATTGCAAGTAGTGCAGCGTGCCACGTACCGTTTGATGTCTCGATTCAATTTTGGCCAAAAGAAATGAGCGGCCACCACATCCGTCATTTTCTTCACACTAAAGTGACCCATCAATCCACCTCCATGTGCCTCCTGAAAAAACAAAAGATGAACGGAGCTATCTGGGACACATAACTTGTTATCCCAAAAAAGAAGTCCATCATTCAGCACATACTTATTCCATGTCCGTCCCTCTCTACAATTTTCAAAAGCCTCTTTAAAGTCAAAATCAGCAGCATACAACCCTTTTATGGTCTCTAAACCAAAAATGCGATGATCAAGTTGTGACAACATAGTATAACGGCGAGATAACGCATCCGCAATAACATTCTCTTTTTCTTTCTTGTGCTTAATGGAATATGGAAATGACTCTATAAATTCAACCCATTTAGCATGTCGTTTATTTAGCTTAGCTTGACTTCTAATATGTTTCAAAGATTCATGATTAGAATGGTAACAAATTCTTTAGGCCAAAGATAATGCTGCCAAGTCTCCAAAACACGAACAAAAGCATATAATTTTTTTATCATAACTCGAATAATTTAGAGTTGGCACATTCAATTTTTCACTAAATTACACAACAGGTTTACCTTCCTATAGCAGCACACCTCCAATCCCAATGTCGCTCGCATCACATTCAAGCTCAAAAGTTTTATCAGATCCAGAAGTTGTAGATTTGTAGTAGAGGTGCATGTGTCAACTTATCTTTCAGCGTGCGTAGGGGCTAGAAAAGACTGCAATAACTCGGATGAATGGCCACGATGGAGTCCTTGAAACATTGGTTTCTTTGCCTTGTCCCGATGTCCTCCACTTGTCTAGTAGCTCATCCCTCGGGGATAACTCTGGTTTTGGGATACCGGCAACCAAGCCCCTGGTTTTGATGCTCGAACCAGGAAACGATAGTTGGGCCCAGTTTTGATGCTCGAATTGGTAAACACTTGTTGGGCCTCTAGTCTTGAGTGATTTTATGGCTCATGACACCATCCTTCACCCAAGGTCTCTCTTATGGGCTGAGCCTAACCTGGGCCGCAACCCAAGCCACCTGCCGGTCCACTCGGCAGGGATTTTGTCATGCCTTCGTCACACTCAGGCGCCACCACAGGTCACACTTAGGTGTGAGAGCTAATGGACTGGCTCCATTGCCTCTGGAGTGATGAGTGATTGTGAATGGAAGCTAAGACCCAGAAGGACTTAGGCAGAAGACCTCCAATGGACTGGAGGTAGAAGGAAAAGAATGTCCTCCAAAGGACAAGAGGCATGCTCTGTGTCGATCGGCCATGGGAGTTTGGTACACGGAGGAGTGGCACTGTGATGTTAAGTGTAAGACCTCCGAAGGACAGCGAGTCAACCCCGATGGACAGAGGATGCCGAGTGCCACCGTGGTACTTCAACCAGTGTGCATGGAACGAAGATGTTCGAGGGTGATGGTGGATTCACTCAAATCCACCACTCTACCACCAGGTTACCAAGACGCAACGAATGGGCTCAATTCTCGCCGAGATAGAGTGGAGTGGGCTGCTCCAGGCCAGCAAGGAAATCCTAAAGTTTCACGATTTCTGACTTGAAAACCGAGGGTCGATCGGCGGATTTGGACCACCAGCCACACGGATGTCATCTAGAATGTTGCATGCAACCAAAGAAGATCAACACTCCATGGCGCTCGTGTGTCCACGAGAAAGTAGGGTCTTTTCCAGTTTAGCCCCTATGGGCATTTCTGTAGTTTAGGGGTCTTAGTATAAACAGAGTCAGTTAGGCCTGGCCTATAAATACCTAAGTGACTGGTCATTTAGATGACTCTTCCACCACTAGAAACCCTAGGCTTATCTTTCCAACTAGCCAAGTGCTTAGAGTGAAAACCGGGTGCTAATCTAGGATTTGGATTCCCCTAGAGCCAGTACTTTGCATTAGTGGGAGGATGAAGGGTGGTAGGCTATGAAGAACCTTGTAAGAACTGATTTCCCTCACTAATACAAGGAAGATTCATCCCCAAATCGAGTTCATGTGTGCAGCCATCTCCTTCCCCTTTCTAGTTTGGATTTTGGATGAAACTCAAAGCCTTTAGGTAATTTGCTTTGCCTACGAGTTAATACTATTCGTCTAGCTCTTTTCTACTTGCTAGGACATGCAGATTATGTCTTAGAACATCTAGATCCCATAGGATTGCCACGTACAAGTCGTTCTTGAGTTTTCCCCTTTTTGCCCAAATTTTCTCCTCTTCATGAGATCTGAAATTCCTGTTAATCCCTTAATCTTTTTGAGTAGATATTTCGGGAATAGGTTTGGAATAGTGCCAGGATAGCCTGTGCAAAATTTTGTGAAGATCCGAGAAGGTTTGGTCAAGTTTAAGGTTTGCAAACTAAAAAACCGAGGCTGTTTTCTGGGTACACCAAACAGTTTGGTGCCACTTCATTGGATAGTGTGGTGGATCTAACTATCTCCAAATGGGCTTATTTTTTAGTATGTTGTTCCCCATGTTTTCCTCAGCCTGTGGTTAAAATTTTATGATTTTGGAGCCTGTTTGACTGGGTTTTGGCGATTTTCTTTGCAACCATGTCTGTCTGAAAATTCCATATCAGACTATCCGGTAGGGCATGTGGGACAGTCCGGTGGTGACAGGCTTTATAGCCCTGGATTTGGTTTAAGTTGTTCCTAAGGTTTGTGGCTTGTTCTAGGTGGTTTTTTGGGTTCCTAGGATCGTTCTTAAGGTCTTTAGCACATCATTTGCTAAGAGGTCTTGGCGATCGCTAGGTGGCTCCGTTTGTGTTGTTCGGAGGTGCTTTGCTTTGAGTGCTTTGCTTTGACCTTGTGTTTTCCCACTACTGACCATACTCTTTACTTGCTGTGTTCCAGTAAGTCGCATTTAGGTGCGGTGAGTGTCTGGTGGTGAACTCGCAAGTTCCATTTCTTGCCATGACTTGCGATCTTTGTGGTCGTTGAGTTGCGTGCTCTCCATCGCCTGGTGTGTATCCTTTCATTGGACGACACCTTGTCATTGCTAGACACGTATCTGTTCAGTGGATGGTGTCTAGTGTGGTTCTCTTGTGAGCTTTCATTGTACCATGTCTGGGGGTTGTGATTTTGAGTTTTCAAGTTCTTCTATTCACCCCCCTCTAGTCGCGCATCTCGGTCGTACAAGTGGTATCAGAGCCAGTTAGGTTTCTTCACACCTTTACCGGTGAGAAGTCAGTAGCGACTATGGCACACTCCAAGAAGGTTTCAATTCTTGGCTCGGATGGCTATCCCTACTGGAAGGGTAGGATGAGAGCGTTCTTACATAGCTAGAGCGAGGACATATGGAATGCTACTCAGAGTGTGACTTTTGTGGTGCTCCCCATTGCCGAGCGTACCACACCGGTGCTCATTGCTCAGCACGAGGCGAACTACAAGGTGATGAATGTGGCGGAACCACCGATTTAATCCGGGCTAAGCACACCTGCCACCTCTGGCTTGCAGTGCGATTAGACCGAACTAAACCCGGTCGTCCGTCGAGAGTCATTCGACTCCCGATATTACCTTTTCCCAGAGGAACCGACATCATACACATCCGACTCACGATGGAGCCACAACAGAAACATCATCACAGGCAGTTAAATAGCATAAAAGTAGATTTATTTACAAACCATTTTTACATAAAATACCAGTCCAACATAATATTATACGGTAGCAAGTTTGAAAGTTTCTCGCAGCGGAAAATATAAGTTTAGGTCACCATGTTATCACCAAAAGTTTTGCATTGGAGGTACAACATCGAGCCCACCGATGTTGTCCTCGTGCCACTTAGTCACTTCATCCTACATGAGGGCATGCCCCGCCTCCAACACAGGTGCACACCATGAATTCCATACCTGCGCTCAAAAGGTGGGGGCAAACCCTGAGTACTAATTACTCAGTAGGTCTTAATGGACTTGGCTTACGGCTGACGCGAAGCAGCTTACTAGCAAGTTGATCCTTAGCCTTTAGTTTTTAACAGCTACTTAATTAACATAAACAACAAGTTTCGTTGTCTGCATGATTACCAACATAAAAGTAAGTCTTTGCAAGATAACAACTCAGCTCAAACATGTAGTATTCCAAAAACCATAAGTATTAAGGTACCGAGAGTTTAAGTAATTACTACGTTGCCCGTGTGCACTATCAGCATTCCCACACCTGGTGGGCATCAGTGATTCGAATCGATTTCAAATTCCCGGGAATAACTATCATGCCAGGGGTATATGCTTACTAGCCATCGCGTTCCCACATATAGCCCCAATCTTAGCCTGCCTCGTCCCAAGTTCGATTCACTCCCGCCTAGCCCCCGGGTTGTGCCCCCATGACGAGCCTGCCGACATCTCGGTCTCCCCGTCATGAGTACCAAGCTCCCCCGGGCCACCTTCCTCTCAACCAGCGGGTAGGAACGTGTCTCTGTGCTTCGGACGAGCCCAGGAAAGACTTCTCCGGTCCCATATCCCAGATAAGCACTCTAGCAATGTTATGCCGAACAGCAGGCGAACAGCGAACGGGCCTTATACGACTCGGGCGGAGTCCGGATACGACATCATGAATAGTAAACACTGAAATAAAATCTCCGCCCGGTCTCCATTTTCTTCATGAGCAACAAATACAAGGGATATAACTGTAAGCTTTTGTGAATTTGAAAACACCTACGTGACGAGTCCACACACTCGTGTCTACTCGTACCTAGCAATTTCTAGGCATACTCGTCCTGCGAACTCTATGTATAGGTGCTAGGGCCAGGGCGGCAAGGAAGTCTAATGCAATTGGTTCCAAGCAACTCCTAGTGCATATGCGTAATCATCAAGTATAATTTATTTGCTGGGTAGAGTATGGTCCTGCCTACCTTCTTCACTAGGGTCAGTAGCTTCCTCCAGAGCGTAGTCGGGTTCCTGCTGCTGGCCCTCTGGTTCCTGGTGCAACTCCTCTTCTGGTTCCTCTGCGACGGTTTGGTTCGGCGGTGGTTCTTCGTCCGTGGAATCTATATGTATGACAGGATGCAGTTGGAGTATGTATTAGTGCAACGCTTGCTTTATTATGCGAGTGTAATGCAGTAGATCAGTGAACTTATGATTCATGGTACAGAGTTATGCATATTAAGGCGAAAGTCGTTTCATACTAAGAAATCGTACAAGCCATCACCTGCGATAGCTTAGCTTGTCACATAAAACAACATGGGGTGTGTGTGGCGAGGTAGTATCGCTTCCTGTGAAGCGACCGAACCTTGCATAACTATGCATTATTTCTACCCGTTTCTAATTAGAATCAAAACTTTACATACATCATCTCCAATTCTAACATGTTATTCCATAACTATAGCTCATAACAACCTTAAAGTCATATTTGAAACATTATTCAACAAATTAACCTTTTTCTTAAGATTAATATGTGCTTAGAGCAAGACAAGGGCAAAATAGTAATTTATCAGTAAGTGATAAGGTCAACAAAATTTATACAGAACCTATACAGAATAATAAGGCCTCTACCCAAATTTCACAATTTTTGAAGTTCATTTTACCCATATTTCCTATTTATCAAGGTTTTTCATGCTTGCTCAAAAACAGGGGCAAAACTGTCTTTTCCTACTCAACCATCATATCCATTCTGTAGATCTATTTATAAGGAGCATAATGCAACTGATTTGGTATTTTTCTGATTTTTATTGAATTTTCTAGGATTTTTCAAAGATTTCTGTCGAAATAAACAATTTAAAATGAAATTCAACAGAACCAGGGGCTAGATTGTGATTATTTCAAAACCCCAGGGACTAGTACGCAAGATCTACAAGACTCAGCGTACAGCGCGGTGGACTGATTCGCAAATAATGGAAAACGCAGGGGCCGGATCTGAAATTTGCCCGGCCCCCTTCTTCTTCCTCGCATCGGCCGCGGCCGCGCGGGAGGGCGCGCGCGCGCCGGCGAGCCGGGGCTCGCCGCGGCCGCGACACGAGTTGGGGAAGGTGTTCCCCGTACGGGGCTTCTACCTTGGGGAGGCGGTGACGGTGGAGACGGCGTGGACGAGGCGGGCGACGGAGATGAACCGAGGGTGAACCGGCGCGGCGCGATGTCGTGGCGAGGTCGAACCTCGGCGTCCGGGCGGGGAACGGCGACGAGGTCTAGGGCGCGAGGTGCGCGGGAGTGCGGCGAAGGTCGCGGGGTAGGTGGGGAGGCACGGGGAGCGACGGAGGGGGCGGAGCGAGCTCGAGCTCGAAGCTCGCCGTCAATGGCGGACGGCGGGGATGAGGCGGGCAGGGGCTGAGCGGAAGGGCGGGCGCGCAAATGGAGTTAGGGGAAAAGGTCGGGGCCTCGCCCTCGCCTTGGTGGCACGCCGCGCGCGCGCTGTCCGCGCGCGGCAGGGGCGCGTGGCCGCGGCGGCCGGGAAGGCCGGCGCGTGGCCACGGCCGCTCGGCGCGCAGCGCCGCGTGGGCGCGCGCGGGCGGCGAGAGAGGAGGGAGGCGCGTGGGTGAACCCGGTCTATGGACCCCCGTGGCTGACAGGTGGGGCCATTCCCGGGAACAGAGAGTACGGTGTATGGACTCGGTGCATCGAGCGAGGAAGCGGGGAAAAGCCGTCGGTGTGCTGGCGCGGCGGGTCTGACAGGTGGGTCCCCCCTGTCATAGAGACTAGAAAATAAAAGAAAAACGAAAAAGATAAATCCCCTTTGACCAGCTGAACAGGTTTCTGAATTTCGTAAATTTGACCAATTTAGGAGCCGAATTTGAAAAAGACCCAATTGAATGAAATGTTGTACTTTTTGAAATCTACAACTTTGTCAAAAGGATCTATACCAGATTCCAAATATAAAATGATTTAAATTTGAAATTAACTTGCTGACTCCTGTTTGACCATTTGAAAGCCCCAACTTGGAAATTATAAAAGTCCATTTTAGGTGCATTTTCATGAAAGGTGAAATATACTAAAGTTGCATAAAATCTCATGATCTACAACTTTGGTATTCATGACATGGCAAGATTTTGAATTTTGTTTCACAAAATTTTGAATTTACCAAACAGGGCTGAATTTGGCAAAAGTCACATTTTCACATAAAATGACCCAAAACTAGATTTCAACATTCATGCACGCCAAAACACAAAATACCAAAGCCATTCCTTATAGGATTACCTACAAGTTTGGTATGTAAGGTTTTATGAAAAACACAATTGACTTAAAGTTATATCCGCAATACAAACACAGTTTTTTCTGAAAACTAAGTTTAGTTGCTCAATTGACCTACTTCATGCATGCTCTCAAGATAAAATGCCTTGGAAAAGATGTCATTATGCTAATGATTTTAGTGTAAAGCATTTGAGATGCCTAGGGCATCACAACCCACCCCCCTTAAAGAAATCTCGTCCCGAGATTTTTGATATGACGGGGTTGGCGAAGTTGGTTGTATTTAATGTTGTGTGCATGTATTGAGTTTAGATTCTAAAGTTAAGCTGTTGTAACATACCGATTTGAGATGGATGGTAGAAAACCAGGATACTTAGTGTGTATGTATTCTTCTTGCTCCCAAGTGGCTTCTTCTTCGGAGTGATTACTCCATTGAACTTTGTAAAAGTTGATTGTTTTCTGACGGGTTGATCTTTGCTTTTGATCGAGGATTTTTATGGGATGTTCTTCGTATGTGAGATCTGGTTCAACCTGAACTTGAGAGGTATCTACCACTTTCTCTGGTACTCTTAAGCACTTCTTTAGTTGTGAGACATGAAACACATCGTGAACCGCAGCTAGATGTGGTGGTAGTTCTAACCGGTAAGCGACGGCTCCACACTTTTCAAGGATCTTGAATGGACCGACGTACCTTGGTGCTAACTTTCCTTTCACCCCAAACCGTTGTATCCCTTTCATCGGAGATACTTTGAGATACACCTGATCCCCCTCATCAAAGACTAGTGGCCTCCTCCTTTTATCCGAGTAACTTTTCTGTCTGGATTGTGCTCTTTTGAGATGGTGGTGTATGAGTTTCACTTGTTCTTCGGCTTCTACCACTAAATCAGGGCCAAAGGTAACACGCGCTCCTGGTTCGGACCAGTTTAGTGGTGTTCTGCATCTCCTACCATAAAGAGCCTCGAAAGGTGCCATTTCTAAGCTCTTTTGATAGCTATTGTTGTAAGCAAACTCTGCCAAAGGTAGACACTCATCCCACTTGGTGGAGTAAGTCATTACACAGGCCCTTAACATGTCTTCTAGGACTTGATTTACTCTTTCTACTTGACCACTGGTTTGGGGATGGTAAGCAGAACTGCGTATAAGAGTAGTGTTCAAGGCCGTCTGCAGTTGCTCCCAGAAGCGGGAAACGAACAGAGAACCCCTATCTGAGGTGATAGTTCGCGGGACCCCGTGTAAAGATAGGATCTTGGAAAGGTACAACTCAGCATACTGTTTTGCTCGATAAGTGGTCTTGACTGGAATGAAATGAACAGATTTCGTGAGCCTATCGATAATTACCCATATGGAATCATATCCTTTTTGGGTACGAGGTAAACCCACAATGAAGTCCATGTGTATATCCTCCCATTTCCACGCTGGAACATCTAGTGGTTGAAGCATCCCAGCGGCCTTTAAGTGATCAGCTTTTACCTTTTTACACACATCGCACTCCGATACATATCTGGCGATCTCCCGCTTCATGCGGGTCCACCAAAACTTTTGCTTCAAGTCTTGGTACATCTTATTGCTGCCCGGATGTATCGCGAGTATTGAAGTGTGCGCTTCGTCCAGTATTCTCTTCCTTAACTCCATGTCCTTGGGTACCACTAGACGATTCTTGAACCACAGGACGCCTTGGTCATCAAGTGTGAAACATGCCTTCTTCTCTTCACTAATACCTTCACGGATATATGCCATACCCTTATCTTGCTTCTGAGCTTCTATGATTTGTGACTTGATTGTGGGCTCAATAATGACATTATAGAGTTCCGCATGCTGTCCTGAAGATGTTTCAATGTCACTCATTTCACAGCAGATTACTCTTGCTGTAGGTCGGACTTCTATCACATTGCAATGGGCTTTTCGGCTTAGTGCATCTGCTACCACATTGGCCTTGCCTGGGTGGTAGTGTATTTCCAGATCATAATCTTTTATCAGCTCTAACCATCGCCTCTGCCTCATATTGATTTCGGGTTGTGTGAAAATATATTTGAGACTCTTGTGATCAGTGTAGATGTGACAGGTATTGCCTAACAGATAGTGTCTCCAAATTTTTAGTGCATGAACGACTGCAGCTAACTCAAGGTCATGTGTCGGATAGTTGGCTTCATGTTTTCTCAATTGACGGGAGGCATAAGCGATTACTCTTCCTTCTTGCATCAAGACACAGCCAAGCCCATTACCGGAGGCATCACAGTACACTTCAAAAGGCTTGGTGATATCTGGTTGAGCTAGCACTGGTGCTGAGGTTAACAATTTCTTCAAGGTCTGGAAAGCTTCTTCACATTTCGGATTCCAAATGAACTTGGCATTTTTCTTGGTCAATGAGGTCATGGGTTTTGCAATTTTGGAGAAATCCTTGATAAAGCGGCGGTAGTAGCCCGCTAAACCAAGAAAACTCCGAATTTCAGTCACAGTCTCTGGTTGCTTCCAATTTAGTACATCTTCTACTTTGTTAGGGTCAACTGCGACTCCCTTTTCAGATAGCACATGTCCCAAGAAACTCACTTCTTTCAGCCAGAAAGCACACTTGCTAAACTTGGCATAAAGCTTATGCTCTCTGAGCCGAGTAAGCACGATCCTCAAGTGTTCTTCATGTTCTTTTTCATTTTTGGAGTAAATTAGTATGTCATCTATGAATACCACCACGAACTTATCGAGTTCATTCATAAACACCGAGTTCATCATATACATGAAGAAAGCCGGTGCGTTGGTTAGTCCAAATGACATGACCAAGTACTCATACAAACCGTATCTGGTAGAGAATGCTGTCTTGGGTACGTCCTCTTCTCTAATCTTTATCTGATAGTAGCCAGACCTTAGGTCAATTTTTGAAAAGACCTTAGCCCCAGCTAACTGATCAAATAGAATATCGATGTGTGGCAGTGGGTATTTGTTTTTTACGGTAACTGCATTCAGTGGCCGATAGTCAACACATAGCCTCTTCCCACCATGATCCTTTTTCTCAACAAAGAGAGCTGGACAACCCCACGGTGATGAACTAGGTCTAATGAACCCTTTGTCCAATTGCTCTTGTAGCTGTGTTTTCAATTCCTTCAAATCATCAGGTGGCATCCTGTATGGTCTTTTTGACACAGGTGCCGTACCTGGAACGAGTTCAATGGCAAATTCTACATCCCGTTTTGGTGGCAATCCAGGAAGTTCTTCTGGAAACACGTCCGGGAATTCACACACTACTGGTATCTTTTTAACCTCTTGTAGTTCAGTCGCATTGACCGTGGGGGTCATGTGTTTTTGGTTTGGCATGTGTATCTGTATAGCCTTACCACTTACGCCTGACCTTAATTGTATTGTCCTGCTGCCAACATCCAGGACTGCATCGTGTTCTTTCATCCAATTCATACCTAGAATAATATCAATCCCCTGGTGTGGTAGTACCACGGGGTTGATGATAAAATTTTCTGTACCAATGCTCAACTTAAGTTGTCTAACCCCCAAACTGGTGTCAATAGGTGACCCCGGTGCTGTAATTTGATAGTTTTCTTTCAACTTGTACATTTTTATTCCATGCCTCAATGCATATGTTTTACTGATAAAAGTATGTGTGGCCCCAGAATCAAATAACACGACGGTCGGTTGACCGTTGATTATGAACGTACCAGCAAGCACCGGTTCTCCGGCGGAAATCTGATCCATGTGCACATAGTGCACACGACCCATCTTGGGCATGGGTCCCTTCGGCTTGCTTTGTTGACTTCCACCAGCTGGGGTAGGACCCTGTATCTTGTGGGGTGCCCTACAGTCACGACTGAAGTGACCTATCTTGCCGCAGTTGAAGCACGGAGCACCCGGGCCCGGAACGATAGGAGCATGGGGAGTTAGCAACTGTGCGGGTGCTCGATAAATGGGGTACTGTTGCTGCGGTGCCGCCCGATGAATCCACCTTGGTTGGTTGGGCCGGACCACATAGCGAGACTGCTGAAAATTTTGCTGTTGAGGTTTGTATGCGGTCTTCTGCTTCTGTGAAGGACCCGTCGCTGGTGTGTTGACTAGTCTTTTACGCTTCTGATCCTCATTAGCAGCACGGAGACGATTCTCCATTTCGAGAGCAGTGTCTACCAGCTCAGTGAAGCTCTGGTAACGTCGTGCCAAGTGAGTCCGGAGGGTAGGGTCAAGGCCCTCTAGGAGTCTCTCGGCCCGCTCCGGCTCAGTAGCAACATCTCTTGGAGCATACTGTGAGAGGTGGATAAAGGTCTGCACATATTGCATCACGGTTCTGTTGCCCTGCCTGAGGTCTCGGAACTCGCGACGCTTTTGTTCCATCAAACTTGCCGGAATGTAGTGAGCCCGGAAAGCTTGTCGGAACTCCTCCCATGTGGGCTCATGGCCCTCTTCCTGCATGGCAAGGAAAGTGGCGTACCACGCTCCCGCAGGCCCATGAAGAAGCTGAGCAGCAAATCGAGCCTTCTCTTGCTCATTGATCCCTGGCAGAAGGGTAAACTTGGACTGGACAGTGCGAAGCCAGTCGTCTGCCGCCAGTGGCTCTGGGCAGTTGGTGAAAACCGGGGGTCGTAGCCCCTCGAAGTCCTGGTAAGTAATGCCACGTGGCCTGTACTCCCGCGGCTGCTGTTGCCCACGGGCTTGACGGTCTTCTGCTAATAACCGAATCAGCTCAGCTTGTTGGACCACCAAAGTGGCCAGCTCCGGCGGGGGTGGAGCGCCTTGCGCTGACTGCCCCGATGACTGCCCCGTGCGAGTGTTCACCATCTGCAAAATGGAATCATATGGGTTCAGCCCAACAGCCCATGTGCAGAAATACGGTGACAGCAAGATCACAGGACCATAGGCAATTTGTGAGCTCAAGTAAACTTGTAATAAAACAGTTAGACTTTGTCTCGCAAGGCCAAGCTTAACGGCATCGCATCATTCACATTGTCCATGCGCATTCAACAGTTACTGCAACCATACTTATAGAGTCTTAATAAACTAAAGGTTTACTAGTACACACATGGGCCATCTCATCCATCACTTCGGAACACTAACTTAAGGTTCTACATCGGGTTACATGACGTACATGAGTGAGTTCTCTCGACCTCACCATTGTTTAGTACAGTCATGGCAAACTGCACGGAGCGATATAGTACAAAACATCGCTCACAACGTGCACCATCTACAAAAAGCTTCACCACACAATGCCATTGTCAAACTCTCTAACGCCCGTTACGCGCATCAGACACCATGCTGCCCTCATCCTCCACCACAGGGGCAACTGAAGGATCCGGCTCGTACTGCGCCAGGCGCTGCTGTGCCTCAGCCAACTCTGCCTCCAGCTCCTCAATACGGTCCTGTGCATACATGTGCTGGTCACGGTAGTGGGCGACACGATCCTCAGCATGGAGGTACATCCCGTGCACGCTATGAGCAAACTGCATGGTCGCAGCATAGGGCCTGGTGTCAATCCGCTCCTCCAGCATGTTGTGACGACGGAGCCACTCGTCGTCGTAACCGTCGGTGGGGAGGTAGCGCAGCACCGACATCCCTGCTGCACCCGAAGAACTGAGTGAGGTGATGGCTACTAGGGTGACCTTGTCGTAAGCGTCCTCCTCATTGGCCCCGTAGACGGTGATCGTCTGCCGGACCACGGTGTGGCTCGAAGGAAGGACGACACTGGCCATGCAGTGTCCCTCCGCGTGCACTGTCTGCACTGAGAAGAAAGGGCACGGCCTGCGCCTCATCTCACGCAGAGCCCGACAAAGGATCTGCGCAAGGCCGTTCTCCTCACGGCAACGGGTGTGAACCATCCCATTCTCAAGCTGAGGAGGGGTGTGGGTCACTGGTGGGAGGGGAGTAGCCCTTCCCTCCTGTATGCGAAGTCCCCTCGCACTGGTGGCTTTGCGGGCGGTTTGCTTGGTCCTGGCCATCTGTTTTTAAATAAGAGACCTTAATCAGTGATAAGCATAGGTTGCATATAAGTTTAACGGTTAAGTGGGTGATGGGTGCGGAAAACATCATTGGACTTTCATTTTACTTATTTGTCTTTTAGCGATAAACCCCCAAGTATGAACAAATAAGAATAAACATGATGCATGACTCGTCCTATTCGATCTCACATCACACACCTTAAGCATAATTTATATATCTAGCGAGTATCCGGTGACATATATGCACGGCACTCTCTAATGCAACTAGTCGTTCTCTACTCGTTCTTAATTTCGCACGTGGTTAGTGTACCTGCAGAAAAATGCATGCTCATATCATCATCATTACCATGACCAATCATTACCACTCTAACTCTAGAAGTGGCACCCACGAATTTCTTTAAGCTACGTCTGGTGGACGACGTAGTGGCGCCATTTCTCTCAACACGCCCAGCCTTCCTCCAGTACTAGGGAATTGCTGGGGAGAGAAACGGTGGCCAACAAGATCTAGCTATAATTTTTGGTTGAAGGAGAAGTGGTCACGAAACACTCCAATAGCGTGACCACCCCCCTTAAAGAGTTCTGCCCTATCAGCATGAATGCAGGGTTCGCAACAGTCCGCAAATCCCAATAGCGCTCCACCAGTACTGGGGATGGCTATGGCCGAAATGTTGCTTCCCAAAGCGCCGAATATGCACATGAGTTCTATCTAGGTCAGGATGTTAGAGATGTCACCTGGTATTTCACTAACATCCTTAATAGGGCATATCGTTACTCTCATTTTTCAAATACTTCGAGAGGGGTTTTCGAAAATAAGTTCGCAAATCAAAACTAGATGATATGTCTGTTGTCTGTGTATGATCGGCTCTGATACCAGCTGTGGCGGAACCACCGATTTAATCCGGGCTAAGCACACCTGCCACCTCTGGCTTGCAGTGCGATTAGACCGAACTAAACCCGGTCGTCCGTCGAGAGTCATTCGACTCCCGATATTACCTTTTCCCAGAGGAACCGACATCATACACATCCGACTCACGATGGAGCCACAACAGAAACATCATCACAGGCAGTTAAATAGCATAAAAGTAGATTTATTTACAAACCATTTTTACATAAAATACCAGTCCAACATAATATTATACGGTAGCAAGTTTGAAAGTTTCTCGCAGCGGAAAATATAAGTTTAGGTCACCATGTTATCACCAAAAGTTTTGCATTGGAGGTACAACATCGAGCCCATCGATGTTGTCCCCGTGCCACTTAGTCACTTCATCCTACATGAGGGCATGCCCCGCCTCCAACACAGGTGCACACCATGAATTCCATACCTGCGCTCAAAAGGTGGGGGCAAACCCTGAGTACTAATTACTCAGTAGGTCTTAATGGACTTGGCTTACGGCTGACGCGAAGCAGCTTACTAGCAAGTTGATCCTTAGCCTTTAGTTTTTAACAGCTACTTAATTAACATAAACAACAAGTTTCATTGTCTGCATGATTACCAACATAAAAGTAAGTCTTTGCAAGATAACAACTCAGCTCAAACATGTAGTATTCCAAAAACCATAAGTATTAAGGTACCGAGAGTTTAAGTAATTACTACGTTGCCCGTGTGCACTATCAGCATTCCCACACCTGGTGGGCATCAGCGATTCGAATCGATTTTAAATTCCCGGGAATAACTATCATGCCAGGGGTATATGCTTACTAGCCATCGCGTTCCCACATATAGCCCCAATCTTAGCCTGCCTCGTCCCAAGTTCGATTCACTCCCGCCTAGCCCCCGGGTTGTGCCCCCATGACGAGCCTGCCGACATCTCGGTCTCCCCGTCATGAGTACC
Organism: Paspalum vaginatum; assembly: GCA_030272315.1. Taxonomy (NCBI): domain Eukaryota; kingdom Viridiplantae; phylum Streptophyta; class Magnoliopsida; order Poales; family Poaceae; genus Paspalum; species Paspalum vaginatum. The sequence goes on along the minus strand of CM059019.1, from coordinate 10,557,539 downwards.
AAGCTCCCCCGGGCCACCTTCCTCTCAACCAGCGGGTAGGAACGTGTCTCTGTGCTTCGGACGAGCCCAGGAAAGACTTGTCCGGTCCCATATCTCGGATAAGCACTCTAGCAATGTTATGCCGAACAGCAGGCGAACAGCGAACGGGCCTTATACGACTCGGGCGGAGTCCGGATACGACATCATGAATAGTAAACACTGAAATAAAATCTCCGCCCAGTCTCCATTTTCTTCATGAGCAACAAATACAAGGGATATAACTGTAAGCTTTTGTGAATTTGAAAACACCTACGTGACGAGTCCACACACTCGTGTCTACTCGTACCTAGCAATTTCTAGGCATACTCGTCCTGCGAACTCTATGTATAGGTGCTAGGGCCAGGGCGGCAAGGAAGTCTAATGCAATTGGTTCCAAGCAACTCCTAGTGCATATGCGTAATCATCAAGTATAATTTATTTGCTGGGTAGAGTATGGTCCTGCCTACCTTCTTCACTAGGGTCAGTAGCTTCCTCCAGAGCGTAGTCGGGTTCCTGCTGCTGGCCCTCTGGTTCCTGGTGCAACTCCTCTTCTGGTTCCTCTGCGACGGTTTGGTTCGGCGGTGGTTCTTCGTCCGTGGAATCTATATGTATGACAGGATGCAGTTGGAGTATGTATTAGTGCAACGCTTGCTTTATTATGCGAGTGTAATGCAGTAGATCAGTGAACTTATGATTCATGGTACAGAGTTATGCATATTAAGGCGAAAGTCGTTTCATACTAAGAAATCGTACAAGCCATCACCTGCGATAGCTTAGCTTGTCACATAAAACAACATGGGGTGTGTGTGGCGAGGTAGTATCGCTTCCTGTGAAGCGACCGAACCTTGCATAACTATGCATTATTTCTACCCGTTTCTAATTAGAATCAAAACTTTACATACATCATCTCCAATTCTAACATGTTATTCCATAACTATAGCTCATAACAACCTTAAAGTCATATTTGAAACATTATTCAACAAATTAACCTTTTTCTTAAGATTAATATGTGCTTAGAGCAAGACAAGGGCAAAATAGTAATTTATCAGTAAGTGATAAGGTCAACAAAATTTATACAGAACCTATACAGAATAATAAGGCCTCTACCCAAATTTCACAATTTTTGAAGTTCATTTTACCCATATTTCCTATTTATCAAGGTTTTTCATGCTTGCTCAAAAACAGGGGCAAAACTGTCTTTTCCTACTCAACCATCATATCCATTCTGTAGATCTATTTATAAGGAGCACAATGCAACTGATTTGGTATTTTTCTGATTTTTATTGAATTTTCTAGGATTTTTCAAAGATTTCTGTCGAAATAAACAATTTAAAATGAAATTCAACAGAACCAGGGGCTAGATTGTGATTATTTCAAAACCCCAGGGACTAGTACGCAAGATCTACAAGACTCAGCGTACAGCGCGGTGGACTGATTCGCAAATAATGGAAAACGCAGGGGCCGGATCTGAAATTTGCCCGGCCCCCTTCTTCTTCCTCGCGTCGGCCGCGGCCGCGCGGGAGGGCGCGCGCGCGCCGGCGAGCCGGGGCTCGCCGCGGCCGCGACACGAGTTGGGGAAGGTGTTCCCCGTACGGGGCTTCTACCTTGGGGAGGCGGTGACGGTGGAGACGGCGTGGACGAGGCGGGCGACGGAGATGAACCGAGGGTGAACCGGCGCGGCGCGACGTCGAGGCGAGGTCGAACCTCGGCGTCCGGGCGGGGAACGGCGACGAGGTCTAGGGCGCGAGGTGCGCGGGAGTGAGGCGAAGGTCGCGGGGTAGGTGGGGAGGCACGGGGAGCGACGGAGGGGGCGGAGCGAGCTCGAGCTCGAAGCTCGCCGTCAATGGCGGACGGCGGGGATGAGGCGGGCAGGGGCTGAGCGGAAGGGCGGGCGCGCGAATGGAGTTAGGGGAAAAGGTCGGGGCCTCGCCCTCGCCTTGGTGGCACGCCGCGCGCGCGCTGTCCGCGCGCGGCAGGGGCGCGTGGCCGCGGCGGCCGGGAAGGCCGGCGCGTGGCCACGGCCGCTCGGCGCGCAGCGCCGCGTGGGCGCGCGCGGGCGGCGAGAGAGAAGGGAGGCGCGTGGGTGAACCCGGTCTACGGACCCCCGTGGCTGACAGGTGGGGCCATTCCCGGGAACAGAGAGTACGGTGTATGGACTCGGTGCATCGAGCGAGGAAGTGGGGAAAAGCCGTCGGTGCGCTGGCGCGGCGGGTCTGACAGGTGGGTCCCCCCTGTCATAGAGACTAGAAAATAAAAGAAAAACGAAAAAGATAAATCCCCTTTGACCAGCTGAACAGGTTTCTGAATTTCGTAAATTTGACCAATTTAGGAGCCGAATTTGAAAAAGACCCAATTGAATGAAATGTTGTACTTTTTGAAATCTACAACTTTGTCAAAAGGACCTATACCAGATTCCAAATATAAAATGATTTAAATTTGAAATTAACTTGCTGACTCCTGTTTGACCATTTGAAAGCCCCAACTTGGAAATTATAAAAGTCCATTTTAGGTGCATTTTCATGAAAGGTGAAATATACCAAAGTTGCATAAAATCTCATGATCTACAACTTTGGTATTCATGACATGGCAAGATTTTGAATTTTGTTTCACAAAATTTTGAATTTACCAAACAGGGCTGAATTTGGCAAAAGTCACATTTTCACATAAAATGACCCAAAACTAGATTTCAACATTCATGCACGCCAAAACACAAAATACCAAAGCCATTCCTTATAGGATTACCTACAAGTTTGGTATGTAAGGTTTTATGAAAAACACAATTGACTTAAAGTTATATCCGCAATACAAACACAGTTTTTTCTGAAAACTAAGTTTAGTTGCTCAATTGACCTACTTCATGCATGCTCTCAAGATAAAATGCCTTGGAAAAGATGTCATTATGCTAATGATTTTAGTGTAAAGCATTTGAGATGCCTAGGGCATCACAATGAACCTTCTCTTCTCTGGACTTGGTTTGGCGGACTATGAGAGGGTGAGCCATCTTGATACCGCCCGTGGGATCTGGTCCCTGCTCAGTGCACACCTTGAGTAACGGGGACAGTTAAGGGTTGTCTTATGGAGACTTACCAGCGCGAACATGATAATTTCACCTAGAAGCCAGGAGAGTCGGTGGATGCCTTGTTTGGTCATTTTCAGTCGATCATCAACAAGCTCTGTATCAACTCTGCCCCCGCTGCTCTCCCATACACTGACCATCAGTAGGCTGTCAAGCTACTGTATTCCTTGGATAGGAAAGTGTGGGAGATTAAGTAGAACTCCATTCTTGAGTCGACAAGGTATGACACCTTAGGTGTAGAGGAGCTCTATAGCAAGCTTAAGGCCATAGAGGTGGATTACCAGATGACAAATATTCTCGATGGTACTAGCTCCTAGAGCTTGGCCTTGGCTTCTAGCTCCAAGGAAGCTGTGACTAACCCCCCACTTCTCGGTTTTTCGTTTTCTGCTTTGATGTCTGTGACAGAGGAGCAGTTGGCGTCACTTGGGGATGAAGAGCTATGTCTAGTGTCTAGTTGCTTTCAATGCACCTTTGAGAACCGAATGAGCAAGAAGAGGGGCGAGAGGCCCAAATGCTTCGAGTGCGGAGAGGTCAGCCACTTTATTGCTGAGTCCTGACAAGCATAACGACTACTACAAGAAGGGAAAGAGCCACTCCTGTGACTCCAACAAGTACCACTCTAGCAAGCATGACTACAGCTAGTGTGACCACGCCAAGCACCACTCTGGCAAGATCAAGAACTTCAAGAAGGCTTTCAAGAGCTACCAAAAGGATAATCAAAAGTGGGACAAGGCCTTCTTTGCCGAGCTTGGTGGTCTATGCAGTGGAACGTCCTCCTTCTCATCCTCGTCAAGTTCAAGTGGTGAGGAGATCATCACCAAGCAAGACAAGAGGAGGGACCAAGGCGGTCCAGCTGGACTCTGCTTCATCTCCACTAAGTCCAAGCGCAAGCACAAGATGAACCGGATATCGTTTTCCTCTTTGGCGCTTGAGGACAGGGACAACTAGGGAAACGACAATGACTCCTCCGATGATGAGGTAACTCCCAAATAAGCTAAGAATCTTGAGATGCTGGAGAAGAATAGTCGTGAGTTGAAATCCTAGGATAAGATGTTGGAGAAGGCAGCTAAGAAGCTGCAGAAGCAGAAAGCTAAGCTTGCTGACACTTTGGCTGAGATTGAGACGCTGATGGGGGTGCAAGCCTAGCCTAGTGAGTTTGAGTGCCTTACCTGTGAGTCCTTGATGTGTGACCTTTGTGAGCAGAAGAGCAAGTATGCTCAACAGGTAGAGGAGATGGATAGACTGAAGGTTGAGATAGGCAAGCTCCAGTCTAAACTAGATGAGCCTACTTTGAGTGAGGAGCCTGAGTGTGAGTCTTGCCCCCACCTAGCAGTTGACATAGCTGAGCTGAAGGTGCAGTGTGAGGGGCAGCTCAAGGAGCTGGAAGAGCTTAGAGCTAGACCCATTCTTTTGCGTGTGTGCATGGTCTGTCCTACTTTGAGGAGTAAGCTTTAGTAGGTGACAACTGACCTTGAGGTGCTTTCAGCACCCCCTGACACGTGTGAGAACTGTCTCACTTTGAGGTTGCTGTTGGGGGAGAAATATGCCACCATTAAGAAGCTAGAGAAGTCTACTCCCTTGATTCTCACTCTAGACTGTGACACTTGCGTGGCCCAGACTTTAGTTCTAGAGGATCTGAGAGAGGAGAAGTTGATCCTTGAAGAGGACAACTATAGGTTGAGAGTGGTGCTGAGCTGGATGTATGCCAGAGAACCTCAGCTTAGGATGATCATAGAGGGAAGCAAGTGTGGTGAAGGTGACACGACTGGACTTGGGTTAAAAGAGTGTAATGCCCTGGGTGAGAAGAAGAGTGCCCCAATCAAGCTTAACACTTCCTCTCCTCATCCTTGTTCTACTGTTGATGGGGTTTACCATGAGCCTCCCAAGGCTACCCCAAGGAAGTCATACTAGACACCCAATCCACCACAAGCCAAGCTAGACAATATTATGGAAGAAGTGCTTAGGCCTTCAGTCAAGAAGCAAGTCTAGCAGCTTATACTACCCAAGACCACACCATCACCACACCATAAGCCTAAGGTTCAGCCCCAGCCTATGCCCAAGAGTCTTGTCTACCACTGTGAGTTTTGCCAGCGGAATAGTCACTTGGAGGAGTTTTGCTTCAGGAGGAAGTGGGTTGAGAGGCAGGAGAGAGCCTAGGGGAACCAGGATTAGTTCTACAAGGGTGGTAGGAAGGATCCTCCTCGCAGTAGTGAGATGATAGACCACTTTGCTTGTGGTGAGAGAGAAGGCAGCTTTCTAGCCCGTGCTCCTTGTGGTGAGAGATGCTTTGCCGGTCGAGCTCCTAGTTGTTTTCAACACGGTATGGACCTCATGATCGAGGCTTCAGTAGAGGGCTTGTGAGTTCATGCTTTGGAGATCGTGGTTTACCATCATCGTGATGCTTACTTTGACTATGGTGACCCCACCTTTGAGTAGATGGGTCGGCACTGGTTCAGCAGTTTTACTAACCCTAGTGCCAGACCATTTGCTCACTCTCACTTTTCTTGATTTTGTAGGATCGATGCCCGGAGGACATATGGATCATGGACTCCGGCTACTCTGGGCACATGACAGGGCACCATAGATGGTTCTCTAGCCTCAACCCCGTGAGCACCAAGGAGTACATCACATTCGGGGATAATGGTCAAGGTAAAGTGTTGGGTGTTGGTGGTGTTTCGGTTTCTGCCAAGTTTTCCCTGAGAGAAGTTGCTTTGGTGAGGAGTATGGGTTTCATTTTGGTTTCTATCTCACAACTTCTCAAGGAAGGGTTCGAGGTTCGCTTTAAGGGGGGTTCTTCTTGTGTGCTTGATGCTAAGGAAAACTTTGTTTGTCAGATTTTGCCTTATGGGCAAGTTTTTAAGGTTGACCTTGCATCTGTCTCTGGCCCTCCTCGATGTTTGGTAGATGGTCTTTTTGCTGATATCTGGAAGTGGCATAGGAGGCTAGACCATTTGAGTTTTGATCTGCTAGCCAGGTTAAGCTGGATGGGTCTGATCCGAGGATTACCCAATTTGAAAGCAGAGAAGGATTTAGTGTGCCACCCTTGTCATCATGGAAAGATGGTTGCCGCTTCTCATGCTCCTGTTAATCAGGTAATGACCTCTTACCCGGGCGAGCTGTTGCATATGGACGTGGTTGGTCCTGCTCGAGTACAGTCGGTCAGTGGGAAGTGGTTTGTGCTAGTCATTGTAGACATCTTTCCTCGCTTTTCATGGGTATTCTTCATGGAGTTCAAAGATGTGGCCTTCGTTTTTGTTCGAGATCTGATCTTGAGGTTAAGAAATGAGAGTCATAAGGCCATGAGGACTATCCACAGCAACAACGGCAGAGAATTTTGAAACTCTTGATTCGAAACCTTCTGTCATGACCTAGGTCTCGAACACCAATTCTCGTCTCCTTATACCCCACCTCGGAACAGTGTTGTGGAATGAAAGAACCACACACTTGTTGAGATGGCGCGGACGATGCTCCATGAGCATAGGACTACGCGACGCTTTTGGGCTGAGGCTATGAATATGGCATGTTACATTGCCAACCGCATTTTCCTACGAGCTTTCTTGGGAAGACTTCGTATGAGCTTCGGTTTGGTAGGCAGCCCAGCATCAAGCACCTGTGTTCGTTTGGCTGCGGATGCTTTGTGCTAAAAAAGGGGGGGGGCATTTGCGCAAATTTAAATCTCGCTGCTTGGTTGGTATTTTCCTTGGGTACGCCTCTAGCTCTAGAGCATATTGAGTGTGGATCCTTGATACCAAACAAGTGGTAGAGACCTGTGAGGTTTCCTTCGATGAATCTATGCCTTGCACAACCCCTGCATTTGAGTTTTCAGGTGATGATGAAGAAGGTACTCCCATCTTTGAAGATGAGGAAGGTCAAATAGATGCTGGTGATGTAGGAGCCACTACAGCAACTATAGCTCCTGCCCCCTTTGCTACGAGGTCTGAAGACGAAGGAGGACCCTTGCCGACGGCTTCCTCCTCGCTCCACTGACTACAAGCTCGAGTAGAAGCTGGCCCCGCTGAGGATGCAGGGGAGGTGACCTCCGAGATTGTTCCATCTCAGCTGGTCCAGCGAGATCACCCTCCACACAGGATCATTGGAGACTTGCATGCGAGGACCTTGAGGTCCCAGTCAGGTTCTATCGCTTTCTTTGCTCATGCTGCATTTGCTGCCTCCTTTGAGCCCAAGGATGTTGGACACGCTCTTTCTGATGGTAATTGGGTTAATGCCATGCATGTGGAGTTAGAATACTTTGAGAGGAATGAGGTTTGGGTTCTAGTAGAGCCACCACCACAATGCAATCCTATTGGTACCAAATGGGTTTTCAAACACAAGCAAGGGAAGGATGGCATTGTTGTATGGAACAAGGCTAGACTTGTGGCTCAGGGTTTTTGTCAAAAAGAGGGGATAGACTATGAGAAAACGTTTGCTCCAGTTGCACGCCTGAAGCTATACATATTCTCTTAGCCTTTGCAGCTTCCATGGGATTTAAGATTTTTCAAATGGATGTGAAGTCTGCTTTTCTAAATTGTTTCATTCAAGAAGAAGTTTATGGCAATCAACCCCCTGGATTCGAAAATGCTAAACACCCTAACCATGTTTACAAATTACAAAAAGCCTTGTATGATTTGAAACAAGCCCCTAGAGCCTGGTATGATAGATTGAAAACCTTTTTGCTAAACCAAGGTTCCAAAATGGGGAGTGTTGATAAGACCTTGTTTCTCCTCAAGCATGGTAGTGATCTTCTTATTCTCGAGATATACATGGATGATATCATCTTTGGTGGCTCGTCTCACTCTCTTGTTACCGAGTTTTCTGAGCAGATGTCGAAGGAGTTTGAGATGAGCATGATGGGAGAGTTGTAGTTTTTCCTTGGACTACTAATCAAGCAAGGCCATGAAGGAACCTTCATCCATCAAGCCAAGTACACGAAGGACATTCTGAGAAAGTTTGATATGGGAGACTCCAAGCCTATGTCAACTCCCATGTCAACACAAACGACGCTTGATGTAGAAGAAGAACGGGAGGTGGTGGACCAGGGAGTACTGAGGAATGATCTGCTCACTTCTGTACCTGACAGCGACCAGGCCGGACACTCACTTTGTGGTTTACCTTTGTGTGCAATTTTAACCCTCACTGATGACATGTTACCATCAAGCGGTGAAGGGCATCTTCAGGTACCTGAAATACACTCCTAAGCTTAGTCTTTGGTTCTCTTCAGCTTCGACACTATCTCTTAGAGGGTTTTCGGATGCTGACTTTGCGGGTAGTCGACTAGAGCGCAAGTCTACTTCTGGCATCTACCAGTTTTTTGGTTCTTCTCTTGTCTATTGGTCCTCACGCAAGCAATCTAGCATAGCCACTTCCACCACAGAAGCCAAATACATTGCTGCCGCTAGTTGGTGCTCCCAGCTACTTTGGATGAAAGCTACACTGATTGACTTTGGTCTGAGTTTTAGGAAGACCCCTCTCCTATTAGACTCTACTTCTGCTATTTTTGTAGCTAAGAACCCCGTCTTGCACTCTAGAACCAAACACATAGACGTGAGGTTTCACTTCCTGAGAGATCACTATGAGAAAGGAGATATCGACTTGATCCATGTGGAAATTGAGAACCAGTTGGCCGATATCTTCACCAAGCCCTTAGAACTTAGCGTGTTTGCTCACTTGCGTGGGGAGCTTGGTGTTTGCTACCCCTTTTAGTTTGGGGTAGCTTTGCTGTAGTGTAGGTTTTTGATTTGCTTCTTCTTTGCTTTTCTTTGTTTTCCTTGCATTTTGTATCATATCATGCATTGCATTGTATCATATGCATTTTCACTTCACTAGCACTAGAGCTCTTCTGGAATGACTAGTTAGTACTTGCTTGTGCTTGATTGTATAGTTGCTTGCATGATCATGGTTGGCTAAGCTCCTTGAATCTATCTAATATCATGTGTGAGCTAAGTTACTTTTATTCATTGAAAATCAAAAACCATGATCACCACTTGACTTGGCAACCTAGCATGTGTAGGAATGTTGAATGCTAATGCTATCTTCTCATGCTTGGATATGCTAGTTGTATGCCTTTGTTAAATTTATGCCTAAGCATTTATGACACCTTGCTTAAACCTAAAATCTGAACTAAAATTGTACACAAGTTGTGTCTTATGAGCTAAATAGAAAAGATCCAGGTGGGTTCAGCTTCTCACACCGATCTAGTTTCAGATGGCTTGCCTTTGCACTTTGGCATGAACTTCGAATAGGCTATGTATGACCAAAACCTTATCTTAAGCTTCTGACGGTTCTCTGAACCTAGGCTTGGCATTGGCTGGTAAGAAGTGGATAAGACAAGTGAATAACCCCTAGCACATGATCTAACTTGCATGAAGCTACAAGTTGCTAAAATCTGAAATCTGCAAGTTTCTAAATTGCTTATGGCATGTTGTATATGCTTTGGTTGAGAGTAGCACACCTTGTACATTTTGCTAGCATCTTACAGTTCATGCATATCTTGCTAGATGCTATTCATGTTGGTGATGCTTTCATTTCAACAACCCTGAAAAACATGCTCCTGATCTGTATAAGATAGATTTAATTGAGCTTGTTTGCATGCTTCCTTGCCCTCACTTGCTCTAGTATGCTCGAACTTGTATTTACTAGTTTTTCAACCCTGCTAAGCTCCTCATGCTACACTTCCTACATTTCATGGCATATTTTGAGGGAGAGTTTTCTAGTTCATAGGGAGTCAGATTCTATGAACCCTTGATGTGTCCATTCTCAACAAGGGGAGAGATTGTTGCTCCTAGGGGGAGTTCATGGACCAAGGGGGAGAATTTTGGAGAGAACTAGTTTAGGAGGAACTGTGCATTCATCTTGCATTTGTGAGGATGCATTTCGGGGGGAGTTTGAGTTTTTAGCATGCTCTTGCATCGGTGCGTTAAGCCTTTTGCCTCTTTCTAGAGGAAGCCGATGCTTTGTGTAAGCATGACTGTGTTGAGCCAGTTTGCCACTTTCTTGATGGGTCATGCTTTGGTTCAATCGATTGCGTTGAGCAATTTCCCTTATCTTAGGGGGTCGATTTTTGGCTTTGTTTTTGTTGTCTCAATTTGCCCTTCTCTGCTTGTGTTTGGCTTTTGGGCATTTTGAGCAACTTTCTTCGTTTCTTCTTTCTTTTAGGTTTTATGCTTGTTTCTCTTGTATTTGCTCCATTTCAAGTTAGAAGTTGAAGGTATTGAGAATGCACTCATCAAGGGGGGGATTGAGAGCCAATGGACCGGCTCCATTGCCTCTGAAGTGTTGAGTGATTGTCAACGGAAGCCAATACCCAGAAGGACTTGGGCACAAGACCTCCGATGGATAGGAGGCCCACCGATGGACTAGAGGTAGATGGAGAAAAAAGTCCTCTGAAGGACAGGAGGCATGCTTGGCGTCAGTCGGCCATGGGACTTCTTTACACAGAGGAGCGGACACGGTGACGGCAAGTGTAAGACCTTCGAAGGACTGCGAGGTGACCCCAATGGACAGAGGATGCTGGGTACCACCGCAGTGCTCCAACCCGAGTGCATGGCACGAAGAAATGCGAGGGCGATGGCAAATTCGCCTGAAATCCGCAACTCAACCACCAGGTTACCAAGACTCGGTGAATGGCCTCAATTCTCGCCGAGATAGAGTGGAGTGGGCTACTCCAGCCTAGGAAGGAAATCCTAAAGATTTCCTGGTTTCTGACTTCAAAATCGGGGGTCGGTCGGCGAATGTGGACTACTGGCCATGTGGACGTCATCCAGAAGATTGCGTGCAATCGAAGAGGATCAAGACTCCATCGCAGTCGTCCGTCCCCGAGAAAGTTGGGTGTTTTCCAGTTTACCCCCTATGGTCATTTCTGTAATATAGGTGTCTTAGTGTAAACTGAATCAACTAGGACTGTGCTATAAATACCTAAGTGGCAGGTCATTTAGGTGACTCTTCCACCTCTAGAAATCCCTAGACTTAGCTTTCCAACCAGCCAAGTGCTCAGAGTGAAAACCAGGTGCTAATCTAGGATTTTGAGTCCTCTAGAGCTAGTACTTTGCATTAGTGGGAGGATGATGGGTGGTAGGCTTTGAGGAACCTTGTAAGAACTAATTTCCCTCTCTAATCCAAGCAAGATTCGTCCCCAAATCGAGTTCATGTGTGCAGCCATCTCCTTCCCACCTTTCTAGTTTGGATTTTGGATGAAACTCAAAGGCTTTTTGTGATTTGCTTTACGCCCGAGTTAATCATGTTCTTTTGACTCTTTTGGACTTGCTAGGACATGGATATTATGTCTTAGAACATCTCAATCCAGCAGTATTGCCACGTGCAAGTCATTCTTGAGTTTTCCCCTTTCTTGCCAAATTTTCTCCTCTTCACGAGATCTGCAATTCCTGCTAATCCCTTGATCTTTTTGAGTAGATTCTTTTGGCAATATGTTTGGAATAGTGCTAGGATAGCCTATACAAAATTTTGTGAAGATTCCGAGAAGGTTTGGTCAAGTTTAAGGTTTGCAAACTTAAAAACCGAGGATGTTTTCTAGGTACACTGGACAGTCCGGTGCTAGTTCACCTGATAGTCCAATGGAACTAACTATCTCCAAATGAGCTGATTTTTTAGTATGTTGTTCCCCAAGTTTTCCTCAGCCTGTGGTTACAATTTCATGATTTTTGGAGCCCGTTTGGATGGTTTTGGCAATTTTCTTTGCAACCCTATCTGTCTGAAAATTCCCTGTCGGACTATCCAATAGGGCATGTCGGATAGTCGGGTGGTGACAGGGTTTTCGACCCTAATTTAGTTTAAGTTGTTCCTAAGGTTTGTGGCTTGTTCTAGGCGGTTTTGGGGGTGCCTAGGATCGTTCTTAAGGTCTTTAGCACATCATTTGCTAATAGGTCTTGGCGATCGCAAGGTGGCTCCGTTTGTGTTGTTCGAAGGTGCTTTGCTTTGACCTTGTGTTTCCCCACTGCTGACCAAACTCTTTTCTTGCTGTGTTCCAGGTAAGTCCCATTTCGGTGTGGTGAGTGTTGGGTGGTGAACTCGCAAGTTTCATTGCTTGTCGTGACTTGCGATCTTTGTGATCGTTGAGTTGCGTGCTCTTCCTCACCATGGTGCGTATCCTTTCAGTGGACAGCACCTTGCCGCTGCTGGACATGTATCCATTTCAGTGGACGGTGTCTAGCGTAGTTCTCTTATGAGCTTTCGCTGCATCAAGTTTAGGGGTTGTGATTTTGACTTTTCAAGTGCTCCTATTCGCCCCTCTCAAGTCGCATGTCTCAGTCCTACAAGGTGGACTTCTGCTCACTCTTCCCTTAGCAAGACTTCGGTGTTGACAAGCGCTCATCACATCCAGGATGAAAGAGCGGACTTGGTACACTTGAGTACCTCAATCTTGAGCAACTTCTTCTTCTTTTTAGTTTTACGCTTTTCTTCTTGTCTTTGTTCTATTTTAGGTTACACGTTGAAAGTATTGACAATGCACTCATCAAGGGGGAGATTGAGAGCCAATGGACTAGCTCCATTGCCTCTGGAGTGATGAGTGATTGCCAACAGAAGTCAAGACCCAGAAGGACTTAGGAACAAGCTCTCTGATGGACAGGACTGCCCTCCAATGGACTGGAGGTTGATGGAGAAGAAATTCCTCCGAAGGACAAGAGGCATGCTCGGTGTCGAACAGTCATGGGAGTTCGGTACACGGAGGAGCGGCACTGCGACGACAAGTGTAAGACCTCCGAAGGACTACAAGGTGACCAAGATGGACAGGGGATGCCGGGTGCCACCACGGTGCTGCAACCTGAGTGCATGGTGTGAATACGTGAGAAGGCGATGGCAGATTCACTCAAATCCGCCACCACACCACCAAGTTACCAAGACTCGGCAAATGGGCTCCATACTCGCTGAGATAGAGTGGAGTGGGTTATGCGAGGCCCAAGAAGGAAACCCTAAAGTTTCCTCGGTTTCTGACTTCAAAACTGAGGGTCGATCGATGGATTTAGAGTATTGGCCACGTGGAAGTCATCCTAAAGATAGCGTGCAACTACAAAAGATCAAGACTCCATTAAGGTTATCCGTCCCCGAGAAAGTTGCCGTATTTTCCAGTTTAGCCCCTACGGGCGTTTCTGTAATATAGGGGTCTTAGTGTAAACTGAGTCAGTTAGGCCTGGGCTATAAATACCAAAGTGGCTGGTCATTTAGGTGACTCTTCCACCTCTAGAAACTATAGGCTTAGCTTTCCAACCAAGCCAAGTGCTTAGAGTGAAAACTAGATGCTAATCTAGGATTTGGAGTCCCCTAGAGGTAGTACTTTGCATTAGTGGGAGGATGATGGGTGGTAGGCTTTGAGGAACCTTGTAAGAACTAATTTCCCTCTCTAGTCCAAGCAAGATTCGTCCCCAATTTGAGTGCATGTGTGCAGCCATCTCCTTCGCCCCTTTCTAGTTTGAATTTTGGATGAAACTCAAAGGACTTTTGGTGATTTGCTTTAACCTGTGAGTTAATCCTATTCTTTTGTCTTTTTTGGACATGCTAGGATGTGGAGATTATGTCTTAGAACATCTCAGTCCTACAGGGTTGCCACGAGCAAGGGTCTCTTGAGTTTTCCCCTTTCTTGCCCAAAGATTGCCATCTCACTGAGATCTAAAATTCCCTCTAATCCCATGGTCATTTTGAGTTGATCTTTTGGGAATAGCTTGGGAATAGGATCCAGATAGCCTGTGCAAAATCTCGTGAAGTTTGGTCAAGATTTGGACAAGTTTAGGGTTTGGGAACTCATTTTCTGCGACTATTCTAGACTATCTGATACAACAACCGGACTATCAGGTCCTACCAGAAAGTCCAGTAGCAGTGTACTAGACAGTCTGGCGTTGAGTCTGTTTCAGGGCTCTATCCGGACTGTCCGGCAGCAGCTACGGGACTCTCCGGTGTCACCGGACAATCCAGCCCCTTGCACTGCACAGTCCGGTGTGGCCAGGGCTGCTGCCCCGTTTCTGCTATTTCATTTTTCCACTATGTTTTTTCATTGGATCTGCTTTTCTCACTCTCTAACCATACTCTTTGCTTGTTGAGTTCTAGTAAGTCGCATTTTGGTGCGGTGAGTGTCCAGTGGTGAAATTGCAAGTTTCGTTGCTTGCGGTAACTTGCGATCTTTGTGGTCGTTGAGTTGCTTACTCTTTCTCGCCTGGTGTGTATCCATTCAGTGGACAGCACCTTGCGCTTGCTAGACACGTATCTGTTCACTGGACAGTGTCTAGAATGGGTTCTTGTGAGCTTTCAGTGCACCAAGTTTGGGGGTCATGATTTTGAGTTTTTCAAGTGCACCTATTTACACCTAATGCTGACAATGGTTTGGGCCAAAACTAGTTTTGGCAGTTTGGTTGTTATGTTGGGTCAACTTAATCCCGTGGGATATGGGCCGAGAAGAGCGATGGTGTGGCCTAGTTTGGGCCTAGCTATGAAATGGTTTGGTTCGATTTAGTTTGAGTTTGAGCATAGCGCAGTTTTACACCGCGTCTTGGGCTGACAGTCCTGATGCCAGCCGCCCTCCCAATGCTGCCGTCTGCCATGGCACGTGACACCGCCTTGACTCCCATCGATCCGCCGGAGATGGCGGCCCCCTTCGTCTCTCTCCTCCTCATTTCTTTCTTCTTTTCTCTCCTCCTTTTCTTTTCTCTCTTCCACCTCACCTGTGCATCTATGTCTAATGGCATCGCGGTGGCGGCCTGCTGAGGGTGTGCCCACGACGGAGAAGGGGATCAGGCGGCCCAGCTACGCGAGCTCATGATACTCGCCGATGGAGCAGTGCCTGCGGCGTTGCTGCTGCTGCCAATGTCGCCATGGCATCAGAGCTATCATTGCCGACGGATAGCCTCCTAGCAGTGGCGGTGGTGACAGTGCCGACTGAGGACGACTAGCACTACGGGGCCAGCACCGGGCTCGGCTGGTGCGCTTGAGGACTAGCTAAGCACTAAGAGAAGCTAATCTGTACAAATCGTTCAACGGAAACAGTGAGAACCGGTTTGAAATCATGGTTAAATGGTTTGGTTGGATTTTATAATATATGTGGTTTGGCACAACTTGGTTTTCAAGAGAAAAAAATTGGCGTGGAGTAGTGGGTTTCCGAGGAACATGTGATTGGTTTAGTGTTGGTATGGTCTAGATTTTGAACCATTACCAGGTTTATTCACCTCCCACTAGTCGCACGTCTCGGTCCTACACCACATGCCCACAAGGCTTTTAGGCTCATTGGAAAGATAACCCAAGGAAGCACACAATGGAAATGAAAAATCGATCAAAGTGATAAACAGTCATAGCGGGTGGTGGACGACCCTAGAAATCACATGAAAGTCAAGTGTGCTCACTAAAATAGCCATGCTTTTGCTAGGCGACTCTGATCCTTGGCTCGTTGGAAAGATAACCAAGTGAACCACACTATGGCAATGAAAAATCAAAGTTTACCTATTATCTCAAAGTGATAAACGTCATAGCGGTTGGTGGAAGACCCTTGAAATCTCACGAAAGTCATGCGTGCTCACTAAAATAGGCATAGCTTTTACTAGGGGACTCTGAACCTTAGGCTTTTGGGCTTGTTGGAAAGATAACCAAGGGAGCCACACCATGGAAATGAAAAATCAAAGTTACCTATTATCTAAAAGTGATAAACGTCATAGCAGGTGGTTGACGACCCTCGAAATCTCATGAAAGTCAAGTTTGCTACCTAAAATAGCCATAGCTTTTGCTAGGGGACTCTGAACCATAGGCTTTTGGGCTCGTTAGAAAGATAACCAAGGGATCCACACCATGGGAATTAAAAATCAAAGTTTACCTATTATATCAAAGTGATAAATGTCATAGCATGTGGTGGACGACCCTCGAAATCTCATGCAAGTCAAGTGTGCTCCCTAAAATAGCCATAGCTTTTGCTACGACACTCTAAACCTTAGGCCTTTGGGCTCATTGGAAAGATAACCCTGGGCTGCACACCAAGGGAATGAAAAACCAAAGTTCACCTATTATCTCAATGTGATAAATGTCATAAAGGGTGGTGGACCACTCACGAAATCTCTTGAAAGTCAACCGTGTTCACTAAAACAACCATATCCTTTGCTAAGGGACCCTGAACCTTAGGGCTTTCGGGCTCGTTGAAAAGATAACCATGGGAACCACACCATGGAAACTTAAAACCAAAGTTTACCTATTATCTAAATGTGATAAACGTTATAGTGGGTGGTGGCCGACCCTCGAAATCTCATGAAAGTCAAGTGTGCTCACTAAAATAGCCACAGCTTTTGCTAGGGGACTGTGAACCTTAGGCTTTCAGGCTCGATGGAAAGATAACCCTAGGAAACACACAGTGGAAATGAAAAATCAAAGTTTGCTTATTACCTAAAAGTGATAAACGCCATAACAGGTGGTGGATCACCCTCAAAATGTCATGAAAGTCAAGTGTGCTCACTAAAACAGTCATAGCTTTTGTTTGGGGACTCTGAACGCTAGGCTTTTGCGCTTGATGGAAGATAACCAATAGAACCACACCATGGAATGTCAAACCAAAGTTTACCTATTCTCTCAAAGTGATAAACGTCATAATAGGTGGTGGACGACCAACGAAATCTCATGAAAGTCAAGTGTGCTCCCTAAAATTGCCATAGCTTTTGCTAGGGGACTATGAACCTTTGGCTTTCGAGCTCGTTGGAAAGATAACCATGGGAACCACACCATAGGAATGGAAAATCAAAGTTTGCCTATTATCTCAAAGTGATAAACGTCATAGCGGGTGGTGTACGACCCTTGAAATCTCATGAACAAGCGTGCTCACTAAAACAACCATAGCTTTTGCTTGGGGACTTTGAATCCTTAGGCTTTTGGCCTTGTTGGAAAGATAACCAAGGGATCAACACCATAGGAAGGAAAAATCAAAGTTTGCATATTATCTCAAAGTGACAAACGTCATAGTAGGTGGTCAACGGCCCTCGAGCTCTCATGAGAGTCAAGAGTGCTCACTAAAACAGCCATAGCTCTTGCTAGGGGACTCTCAACCTTAAGCTTTTGGACTTGTTGAAAAGATAACCAAGGGTGCCACAACATGGGAACAAAAAAAAAATCAAAGTTTCCATATTATCTCAAAGTGATAGACATCATAGCGGGTGGTGGACGACCCTCGAAATCTCATGAAAGGGAAGTGTGCTCACTAAAACAGCCATAGGTTTTGCTAGGGGACTCTGAACATTTCGCTTTCGGGCTCCTTGGAAAGATAAGCAAGGGAACCACACCATGGAAATGAAAAATCAAATTTTGCCTATTATCTCAAAGTGATAAATGTCATAGCGGGTGGTGGACGACCCTTGAAATCTCATGAAGTTCAAGCATGCTCACTAAAACAGCCATAGCTTTTGCTTGGGGACCGTGAACCTTAGGCTTTCAAGCTCGTTGGAAAGATAAACCTGAGAAGCACACCATCGGAATGAAAAACAAAAGTTTACCTATTATCTCAATTTGTTAAATGTCATAGAGGGTGGTGGATGACCCTCAAGATCTCATGAAAGTGAAGTGTGCTCACTAAAAACAGCCATAGCTTTTGCTAGGGGAGTCTAAACAATAAGCTTTTTGGTTTGTTGGAAAGATAACCTAGGGAAACACACCATGGAAATGAAAATTCAAAGTTTAGATATAATATCAAAGTGATAAATGGCAGAGTTGGTGGTGGACAACCCTTGAAATCTCATGAAACTCAAGCGTGCCCACTAAAACAGCCATAGCTTCTGCTTGGAGTCTGAACCTTAGGATTTCGGGCTCGCTGGAATGATAACCAAGGGAAACACACCATGGGAATGAGAAATCAATGTTTTCCTATTATCTCAAAGTGATAAACGTCATAGCGGATGGTGGACGACCCTTGAAAGCCCAAGAAAGTCAAGTGTGCTCACTAAAACAGCCATAACATTTGCTAGGGGACTCTGATCATTAGGCTTTTGGTCTCATTGGAATTATAACCAAGGGAACCACACCATGGGAACTTAAAACCAAAGTTTACCTACTATCTAATTGTGATAAACATTATAACGGGTGGTGGACGACCCTCGAAATCTCAAGAAAGTCAACTGTGCTCACTAAAACAGCGATAGCTTTTGTTAGGGGACTCTGAACCCTAGGCTTTCGGGATCGTTGGAAGATAACCAACAGAAACACACCATGGGAATGACAAACCAAAGTTTACCTATTATCTCAAAGTGATAAATGTCATAGCGTGTGGTGGACGACCCTCAAAATCTCTTGGAAGTCAAGTGTGCTCACTAACACAGCCATAGCTTTTGCTAGGGGAACATGAACCTTAGGCTTTCAGGCTCGTTGGAACGATAACCCTAGGAAGCAGCCCATGGGAATGAAAAACCAATGTTTACCTATTATCTCAATGTGACAAATGTCATTGAGGCTGGTGGATGACCCTCGAAATCTCATGAAAGTCAAGTGTGCTCACCAAAACAGCCATAGCTTTTGCTAGGGGAGTCTAAACCTTAAGCTTTTGGGCTCGTTGGAAAGATAACCAAGGGAAACACACCATGGAAATGAAAAATTAAAGTTCACCTATAATATCAAAGTGATAAATGTCAGAGCTGGTGGTGGACGACCCTTGAAATCTCATGAAAGTCAAGCGTGCCCACTAAAACAGCAATAGCTTTTGCTTGGTGTCTGAACCATAGGATTTCAGGCTCGCTGGAATGATAACCAAAGGAAACACACCATGGGAATGAGAAATCCAAGTCTTCCAATTATCTCCAAGTGATAAACGTCGTAGCGGATGGTGGACGACCCTTCAAATCTCAAGAAAGTCAAGTGTGCTCACTAAAACAGCCATTGCTTTTGCTAGGGGACTCTGATCATTTGGCTTTTGGGCTCCTTGGAATTATAACCAAGGGAACCACACCATGGGAAATTAAAACCAAAGCTTAACTATTATCTAATTGTGATAAACATTATAACGGGTGGTGGACGACCCTCGAAATCTCAAGAAAGTCAAGTGTGCTCACAAAAACAGCGATAGCTTTTGTTAGGGGACTCTGAACCCTAGGCTTTCAAGCTCGTTGGAAGATAACCAACAGAAACACACCATGGGAATGACAAACCAAAGTTTACCTATTATCTTGAAGTGATAAATGTCATAGCGTGTGGTGGACAACCCTCAAAATCTCATGAAAGTCAAGTGTGCTCAATAAAACAGTCGTAGCTTTTGCTAGGGGACCATGAACCTTGGGCTTTAAGGCTCGTTGGAATGATAGCCCTAGGAAGCACCCCATGGGAATGAAAAACCAATGTTTACCTATTATCTCAATGTGACAAATGTCATTGACGCTGGTGGATGAACCTCGAGATCTCATGAGAGTCAAGTGTGCTCACTAAAACAGCCATAGCTTTTGCTAGGGGACTCTCAACCTTAAGCTTTCAGGCTTGTTGGAAAGATAACCATGGGAGCCACACCATGGGCATAAAAAAAATCGAATTTCACCTATTATCTCGAAGTGATAAACATCATAGCGGGTGGTAGACGACCCTCGAAATCTCATGAATGTGAAGTGTGCTCACTAAAACAGCCATAGCTTTTGCTAGGGGACTCTGAACATTAGGCTTTCGGGCTCGTTGGAAAGATAACCAAGGGAACCACACCATGGAAATGAAAAATAAAAGTTTGCCTATTATCTCAAAGTGATAAACATCATAGAGGGTGGTGGACGACCCTTGAAATCTCATGAAGTTCAAGCGTGCTTAGTACAACGGCCATAGCTTTTGCTTAGGGACTTTGAACATTCGGGTTTTGAGCTCGTTGGAAAGATAACCAAGGGAACCACACCATGGAAATGAAAATTCAAATTTCAGCTATAATCTCAAAGTGATAAACGTCATAGCGGGTGGTGGACGAGCCTTGAAATCTCATGAAAGTCAAGTGCGCCCACTAAAATAGCCATAGCTTTTGCTAGGAGTCTGAACCTTAGGATTTCGGGCTTGCTGGAATGATGACCTAGGGAAACAAACCATGGGAATGAGAAATCAAAGTTTGTCTATTATCACAAAATGATAAACGTCATAGTAGATGGTCGACGACCCTTGAAATCTCGTGAAAGTCAAGTGTGCTCACTAAAAAAGCCATAGCTTCTGCTAGGGGACTCTGAACCTTAGGCTTTTGGGCTCGTTGGAAATATAACCAAGGGAACCACACCATGGGAATGAAAAATCAAAGTTTGCCAACTATCTCAAAGTGAGAAATGTCATAACAGGTGGTGGACGACGCTCGAAATCTCAAGAATGTCAGGTGTGCTCAATAAAACAGCCATAGCTTTTGCTAGAGGAGTCTGGACCTTAGGCTTTCAGGCTCGTTAGAAATACAACCAAGGGAATCACACAATGGGTGTGAAAAATCAAAGTTTTCCTACTATCTCAAAGTGATAAACGTCATAGCGGGAGGTGGACGACCTTCGAAATCTCATGAATGTCAAGGGTGCACACTAAAACAGCCATAACTTTTGCTAGTGGACTCTGAACCTTAGGCAATCGGACTCATTCAAAAGATAACCAAGGGAACCACACCATGGGAATGAAATACCAAGTTTACCAATTATCTCAATGTGTGAAACATCATAGAGGGTGGTGGACGACCCTTGAAATCTCATGAAAGTCAAGTCTGCTCACTAAAACAAACATAGCTTTTGCTAGGGGACTATTGAACCTTAGGCTTTCGTGCTCGTTGGAAAGATAACCCTACGAAGCACACCATGGGAATGAAAAACCAATGTTTACCTATTATCTCAATGTGACAAATGTCATTGTGGCTGGTGGACGACCCTCGAAATTTCATGAGAGTCAAGTGTGCAAACTAAAACAGCCATAGCTTTTGCTAGGGGACACTCAACCATAAGATTTCAGGCATGTTGGAAAGATAACCATGGGACCCACACCATGGGAACAACAACATCAAAGTTCCCCTTTTATGTCAAAGTGATAAACATCATAACGGTTGGTGGATGACCCTCGAAATCTCATGAAAGTAAAGTGTGCTCACTAAAACAGCCATAGCTTTTGCTAAGGGCTCTGAACATTAGGCTTTTGGGCTCATTGGAAAGATAACCAAGGGAACCACACATGGAAATTAAACATAAAAGTTTGCCCAATATCTCAAAGTGATAAACATAATTGCGGGTGGTGGACGACCCTTGAAATCTCATGAAGTTCAAGCGTGCTCACTAAAACAGCCATAGCTTTTGCCCGGTGACTTTGAATATTAGGATTTTGAGCTCGTTGGAAAGATAACCAAGGGATCCATAGCATAGGAAGGAAAAATCAAAGTTTTCCTATTATCTCAAAGTTAAAAACATCATAGCAGGTAGTCGACGGCCCCCGAAATCTCATGATTGTCAAGTGTGCTCACTAAAACAGCCATAACTTTTGCTAGGGGAGTCTGAACTTTACGCATTCAGGCTCGTTGGAATGGAAAACCATAGTTTCCTATTATATTAAAGTGATAAACGTCATAGCGGATGCTGGAAGACCCATGAAATCTCATAAAAGTCAAGTGTGCTCACTAAAACAGCCATAGCTTTTGCTAGGGGCCTCTGAACCTTAGGCTTTTGGGCTCGTTGGAAATATAACCAAGGGAACGACACCGTGGGAATAAAAAATCAAAGTTTGCCAATTATCACAAAGTGAAAAATGTCATAGTAGGTGGTGGACGACGCTCGAAATCTCATGAAAGTCAGGTGTGCTCACTAAAACAGCCAAAGCTTTTGGTAGAGGAGTCTGAACCTTAGGCTTTCAGGCTCGTTAGAAAGATAACAAAGGGAACCACACCATGGTAGTGAAAAATGAAAGTTTTCCTATTATCTCAAAGTGACAAACGTCATAGCGGTTGGTGGACCACCCTCGAAATCTCATGAAAGTGAACCGTGCTCACTAAAATAGCCATAACTTTTGCTACTGGACTCTGAACCTTAGGCAATCGGACTCATTGGAAAGGTAACCAAGGGAACCACAACATGGGAATGAAATACCATGTTTACCAATTATCTCAATGTGAGAAACATCATAGAGGGTGGTGGACGACCCTTGAAATCTCATTAAAGTAAAGTGTGCTCACTAAAACAAACATACCTTTTGCAAGGGGACTATGAACCTTAAGCTTTCGGGCTCGTTGGAAAGATAACCCTAGGAAGCACACCATGGGAATGAAAAACAAATGTTTACCTATTATCTCAATGTGATAGATGTCAATGCGGCTGGTGGATGACCCTTGAGAATCTCATGAGAGTCAAGTGTGCAAAATAAAAAAGCCATAGCTTTTGCTAGGGGACTCTCAACCTTAAGCTTTCAGGCTTGTTGGAAAGATAATCATGGGAGCCACACCATGGGAATAAATAAAATAAAAGTTCACCTATTATCTCAAAGTGATAAACATCAAAACGGGTGGTGGATGACCCTCAAGATGTCATGAAAGTGAAGTGTGCTCACTAAAACAGCCACAGCTTTTGCTAGGGGCTTCTAAACATTAGGCTTTCAGGCTCATTGGAAAGATAACCAAGGGAACCACACCATGGAAATTAAAAATAAAAGTTTGCCTATTATCTCAAAGTGATAAACATCATAGCGGGTGGTGGACGACCCTTGAAATCTCAAGATGTTCAACCGTGCTCACTAAAACAACCATCGCTTTTGCTTAGGGACTTTGAACATTAGGCTTTTGAGCTCGTTGGAAAGATAACCAAAGGATCCACAACTTGGGAAGGAAAAATCAAAGTTTTCCTATTATCTCAAAGTGAAAAATGTCATAGCAGGTGGTCGACGGCCCTCGAAATCACATGAAAGTCAAGTGTGCTACGGGAGTCTGAACCTTAGGCTTTTAGGCTCGGTGGATAGATAACCAAGGGAACCACACCATGGGAATGGAAAATCATAGTATGCCTATTATCTTAAAGTGATAAGTGTCATAGCGGAAGGTCGACAACCCTTGAAATCTCATGAAACTCAAGTGTGCTCATTAAAACAGCCATAGCTTTTGCTAGGGGACTCTAAACCTTAGGCTTTTGGGCTCATTGGAAATATAACCAAGGGAACCACACCATGGGAATGAAAAATCAAAGTTTTCCAAATATCTCAAAGTGACAAATGTCATAACAGGAGGTGGACGACGCTCTCAAGAAAGTCAGGTGTGCTCACTAAAACAACCATAGCTTTTGCTAGAGGAGTCTGAACCTTAGACTTTCAGGCTCATTAGAAAGATAACCAAGAGAACCACATCATGGGAGTGACAAATCAAAGTTTTCCTATTATCTCAAAGTGATAAACGTCATACCGGTTGGTGGACGACCCTTGAAACCTCATGAAAGTCAAGTGTGCTCACTAAAACAGCCATAACTTATGCTAGGGGACTCTGAACCTTAGGCATCCGGACTCGTTGGAAAGATAACCAAGGGAACCACACCATTGGAATGAAAAACCAACTTTACCTATTATCTCAATGTGAGAAACGTCATTGAGGGTGGTGCACGACCCTTGAAATCTCATGAAAGTCAAGTGTGCTCACTAAAACAAACATAGCTTTTGCTAGGGGACTCTGAACCTTAGGCTTTCAGGCTCGTTGGAAAGATAACCCTAGGAAAGCGCACCATGAGAATGAAAAACCAATGTTTACCTATTATCTCAATGTGACAAATGTCATTGCGGCTGGTGGATGACCCTCGAGATCTCATGAGAGTCAAGTGTGCAAACTAAAACAGTCAGAGCTTTTGCTAGGGGACTCTCGACCTTAAGCTTTCAGGCTTGTTAGAAAGATAACCATGGGGGCCAGACCATGGGAACAAAAAAAAAATCAAAGTTCACCTATTATCTCAAAGTGATACACATCATAACGGGTGGTGGACGACCCTCTAAATCACATGAAAGTCAAGTGTGCTCACTAAAGCGGCCATAACTTTTGCTAGGGGACTCTGAACCTTAGGCTTTCGGACTCATTGGTAGGGGTGGGCATTCGAGTCACCTAAAAATTTTGGGTCGGGTATTTCGGGTTTTTGAAATTTTGGGTTTTTGAAATCAAGATCCGAAATTTGTCTTGTAAAAATAGTACCCGGAATCTCAGGTACTCGATATTTCGTGTTTCCCCGAATTACCCGGTGTGTGGGAAACGCCGATATCACAAATGAAAAAATCAGCAAATCAACGCATCAAGTCACTGGGATTTACACCTTCTACAATCCACCATCCAAGAGTCACCTGATGTGACAGAAACAATGGATTATAAACAAGAAAATATGAGAAGAAAATCTAACAAAACCAAATCCAATCTGTCCGTAGCTCATGCTCAGATCAAAGAAACAGACAAACTATGAACAAATTCGATCTACTGACAGTTAAGTTCTATCCTCCACGCTTCATTGGATCTGTAAAAGAAACAAATCATACGAGATCTGGAAGAAAATAGAAAAATACTAAACGAGAATCGAGGAAATCAAATCCAAACACCTAGACATCAACTGGCTTACCGAGGCCTCATCAATCACATGCGTGCTGCATTCAAGACCTCAGTACAGGTGGAGACATGGAGCAGCTACGTTGGACCACGTTTGTCCCCAAGACAACGACCAACGGCGTAGAGCTGCTGCTCCCAACGAATGGCTTGCGCGCGCAGCCGTGCCGCTCCTCCGTGCGGCCATGGAGGGGTGACATCAAGATTGGACCTCGTGCCAGAGCAGCAGCCATGGAGAAGCTTCCCTGTCACTTCTCCTCTATGGCCCTTTTTTCACCCCACGCGCCAAGCGCTATATTCAGAGAACAGAGAGACGAAAGAGGGGATGGGTGAACATGTGGACGAAGGGAAAGAGCAGTGAATGTCTTTAGTTTGGGTCGTTAGGTCTGTTCGGGTACCAGGAATAGGAAGCCGAACTTCCCAAATTAAATTCGGGTTTCCAGAATAGACGCCCGAAGCTCCACTGAAAAATTTCGGGTTTCGGGTCATTCGGGTGCGGGTTCGGGTTATTCGGGTTACAGGTTTTTTGCCCACTCCTACTTGTTGGAAAGCTAACCGTGGGAAAGAAAAACCAAGTTTACCAATTATCTCAATGTGAGAAACTTCATAGAGGGTGGTGGACGACCCTCGAAATCTCATGAAAGTCAAGTGTGCTCACTAAAACAAACATAGCTTTTGCTAGGGGACTTTAAACCTTAGGCTTTCGGGCTCGTCAGAAAGATAACCAAGGGAACCACACCATGGGAATGAAAAATCAAAGTTTACCTATTATCTCAAAGTGATAAATTTCATAGTCAGTAGTTGACGACCCATAAATCTCAAGAATGTGAAGTGTGCTCATTAAAACATCCATAGCTTTTGCTAGGGGAGTCTGAACCTTAGGCTTTCAGGCTCGTTGTATAGATAACCAAGGGAACCACACCATAGGAATGGAAAATCATAGTTCGCCTATTATCTCAAAGTGATAAACGTCAAAGCTGATGGTGGATGTCCCTTGAAATCTCATGAAAGTCAAGTGTGCTCACTAAAACAGCCATAGCTTTTGCTAGGGGACTCTGAACCTTAGGCTTTTGGGCTTGTTGGAAATTTAACCGAGGGAACCATACCATGGGAATGAAAATCAAAGTTTGCCAATTATCTCAAAGTGACAAATGTCATAGCAGGTTGTGGACGACCCTAGAAATCTCATGGAAGTCAAGTGTGCTCACTAAAACAAACATAGCTTTTGCTAGGGGACTCTGACCCTTAGGCTTTCAGGCTCGTTAGAAAGATAACCAAGGGAACCACACCATGGGAGTGAAAAATAAAAGTTTTCCTATTATCTGAAAGTGATAAACGTCATAGCGCGTGGTGGACGACCCTCGAAATCTCATGAAAGTCAAGTGTGCTCACTAAAACAGCCATAACTTTTGCCTGGGGACTCTAAACCTTAGGCTTTTGGACTCGTTGGAAAGATAACCAAGGGAACCACACCATGGGAATGAAAAACCAAGATTACCTATTATCTCAATGTGAGAAACATCAAAGAGGGTGGTGGACGACCCACGAAATCTCATGGAAGTCAAGTGTGCTCACTAAAACAAACATAGCTTTTGCTAGGGGACTCTGAACATTAGGCTTTCAGGCTCGTTGCAAAGATAACCAAGGGAACCACACCATGGGAATGAAAAATCAAAGTTTACCTTTTATCTCAAAGTGATAAATGTCATAGCGCTTGGTTGAGAACCCACGAAATCTCAAGAAAGTGAACTATGCTCACTAAAACATCCATAGCTTTTGCTAGGGTAGTCTGAACCTTAGGCTTTCAGGCTCGTTGGATAGATAACCAAGGGAACCAGACCATAGGAATGGAAAATCATAGTTTGCCTATTATCTTAAAGTGATAAACGTCACAGCAGATGGTGGTCATCTCTTGAAATCTCATGAAAGTCAAGTGTGCTCACTAAAACAGTCATAGCTTTTGCTAGGGGACTCTGAACCATAGGCTTTTGGGCTCGTTGGAAATATAACCGAGGGAACCAGACCATGGGAATGAAAAATCAAAGTTTGTCAATTATCTCAAAGTGACAAATGTGATAGCAGGTGGTGGACGACCCTCGAAATATCATGAAAGTCAGGTGTGCTCACTAAAACAGCCATAGCTTTTGCTAGAGGGGTCTGAACCTTAGGCTTTCAGGCTTCTTATAAAGATAACCAAGGGAACCACACCATGGGAGTCAAAAATCAAACTTTTCCTGTTATCTCAAAGTGAAAAACATCATAGCGGGTGGTGGACCCCTTGAAATCTCATGAAAGTCAAGTGTGCTCACTAAAACAGCCTTAACTTTTGCTAGGGGACTCTGAACCTTAGGCTTTCGGACTTGCTAGAAAGATAACCAAGGGAACCACACCATGGCAAAGAAAAATAAATGTTTACCTATTATCTCAAAGTGATAAATTTCATAGCGAGTGGTTGACGACCCAGAAATCTCAAGAATGTGATGTGTGCTCATTAAAACATCCATAGCTTTTGCTAGGGGAGTCTGAACCTTAGGCTTTCCAGCTCGTTGGATAGATAACCAAGGGAACCACACCATAGGAATGGAAAATCATAGTTTGCCTATTATCTCAAAGTGATAAACGTCATAGCTGATGGTGGACGTCCCTTGAAATCTCATGAAAGTCAAGTGTGCTCACTAAAACAGCCATAGCTTTTGCTAGGGGACTTTGAACCTTAGGCTTTTGGGCTTGTTGGAAATTTAACCAAGGGAACCATACCATGGGAATGAAAAATCAAAGTTGCCAATTATCTCAAAGTGACAAATGTCATAGCAGGTTGTGGATGACCCTAGAAATCTCATGGAAGTCAAGTGTGCTCACTAAAACAAACATAGCTTTTGCTAGGGGACTCTGAACCTTAGGCTTTCAGGCTCGTTAGAAAGATAACCAAGGGAACCACACCATGGGAGTGAAAAATAAAAGTTTTCCTATTATCTCAAAGTGATAAACGTCATAGCGCGTGGTGGACGACCCTCGAAATCTCATGAAAGCCATGTGTGCTCACTAAAACAGCCATAACTTTTGCCAGGGGACTCTGAACCTTAGGCTTTTGGACTCGTTGGAAAGATAACCAAGGGAACCACACCATGGGAATGAAAAACCAAGATTACCTATTATCTCAATGTGAGAAACGTCAAAGAGGTTGGTGGACGACCCTCGAAATCTCACGGAAGTCATGTGTCCTCACTAAAACAAACATAGCTTTTGCTAGGGGACTCTGAACCTTAGGCTTTCAGGCTCGTTGGAAAGATAACCAAGGGAACCACACCATGGGAATGAAAAATCAAAGTTTAACTATTATCTCAAAGTGATAAATGTCATAGCGCTTGGTTGACAACGCACGAAACCTCAAGAAAGTGAACTATGCTCACTAAAACATCCATAGCTTTTGCTAGGGGAGTCTGAACCTTAGGCTTTCTGGCTCGTTGGATAGATAACCAAGGGAACCAGACCATAGGAATGGAAAATCATAGTTTGCCTATTATCTTAAAGTGATAAACGTCATAGCAGATGGTGGTCAACTCATGAAATCTCATGAAAGTCAAGTGTGCTCACTAAAACAGTCATAGCTTTTGCCAGGGGACTCTGAACCTTAGGCTTTTGGGCTCGTTGGAAATATAACTGAGGGAACCAGACCATGGGAATGAAAAATCAATGTTTGTCAATTATCTCAAAGTGAAAAATGTGATAGCAGGTGGTGGACGACCCTCGATATATCATGAAAGTCAGGTGTGCTCACTAGAACAGCCATAGCTTTTGCTAGAGGGGTCTGAACCTTAGGCTTTCAGGCTTCTTAGAAAGATAACCAAGGGAACCACACCATGGGAGTCAAAAATCAAAGTTTTCCTATTATCTCAAAGTGAAAAACATCATAGCGGGTGGTGGACCCCTCGAAATCTCATGAAAGTCAAGTGTGCTCACTAAAACAGCCTTAACTTTTGCTAGAGGACTCTGAACCTTAGGCTTTCGGACTTGCTGGAAAGATAACCATGGGAACCACACCATGGCAAAGAAAAATCAAAGTTTACCTATTATCTCAAAGTGATAAACCACATAGTGAGTGGTTGGCGACCCACGAAATCTCAAGAAAGTGAAGTGTGCTCACTAAAACAGCCATAGCTTTTGCTAGGGGAGTCTGAACACTAGGATTTCTGGCTCATTGGATAGATAACCAAGGGAACCATAGATAGGAATGGAAAATCATAGTTTGCCCATTACCTCAAAGTGATAAACGTCTTACCCCATGGTCGACGACCCTCGAAATCTCAAGAAAGTCAAGTGTGCTCACTAAAACAGCAATAGCTTTTGCTTGGGGACTTTGAACCTTAGGATTCTGGCTTGTTGGAAAGATAACGAGGAATCACATCATGGGAAGGAAAAATCAAAGTTTGCTTATTAACTCAAAGTGATAAACGTCATAGCAGGTGGTGGATGACCCTCGAAATCTCAAGAAAGTGAATTGTGCTCACTAAAACAGCCACAGCTTTTGCTAGGGTACTATGAACCTTAGGGTTTCTGGCTCATTGGAAAGATAACCAAGGGAACCACACTATCGGAATGAAAAATCATAGTTTACCTATTATCTCGATTTGATAAATGTCATAGCGGGTGGTTGACAACCCTTAAAATCTCATGAAAGTCAAGTGTGCACACTAAAATAGCCATAGATTTTGCTAGGGGACTCTGAGACTTAAGCTTTCAGGCTCGTTGGAAATATATCCCTCGGAAGCACAGCTTGGGAATGAAAAAACAAAGTTTACCCATTATCTCAATGTGATAAATGTCATAGTGGGTGGTGGACCCTCGAAATCTCATGAAAGCCAACTGTGCTCACTAAGACAACCATAACTTTTACTAGGGGACTCTGAACCTTAGGCTTTCGGAAATGTTGGAAAGATAACCAAGGGACACCATGGCAAAGAAAAACCATATTTACCTATAATCTCAATTTGAGAAACGTCATAGTGGCTGGTCGATGACCATCGAAATCTCATGAAAGTCAAGTGTGCTCACTAAAATATCCATAACTTTTGCTTGGGGACTCTGAACCTTAGGCTTTTGGAGTCGTTGGAAAGATAACCAAGGGAACCACACCACGAAAGTGAGAAACCAAGTTTACCTATTGTCTCAATATGAGAAACGTCATAGCTGGTGGTCGACGACCCTCAAAATCTCATGAGAGTCAAGTGTGCTCACTAAAACAGCCATAGCTTTTGCTAGGGTAGTCTTAACCTTAGGCTTTTGAGCTTGTTCGAAAGATAGCCAAGGGAACCACACCATGGAAATGAAAAATCAAAGTTTTCCTATTGTCTAAAAGTGATAAACATCCTAGTTGGTGGTGGATGACCCTCGAAATCTCATGAAAGTTAAGCGTGCTCACTAAAACAACCATAGCTTTTGCTAGAGGACTCTTAACCTTAGGCTTTCAGGCTCGTTTGAAACTTAACCAAGTGAACCACACCATGGGAATGAAAAATCAAAGTTTTCCTATTATCTCAAAGTGATAAACGTAATAGTGGGTGGTCGACGAACATCAAAATCTCATGAATGTCGAGTGGGCTCACTAAAATAGCCATAGCTTTTGCTAGGGGACTCTGAACCTTAAGCTCTTGGGGTTGTTGGAAAGATAACCAAGTGAACTACACCATGCCAATGAAAAATCAAATTATTCCTATTATCTCAAAGTGATAAATGTCATGGATAGTGGTGAACGAACCTCGAAATCACATGAAAGTCAAGTGTGCTCACTAAAATAGCCATTCCTTCTGCTAGGGGACTCTGAACCTTAGACTTTCAGGCTCGATCGAAAGATAACCAAGGGAACCACACCATGGGAATGAAAAATCAAAGTTTTCCTATTATCTCAAAGTGATAAAAGTCATAGCGAGTGGTGGACGACCCTTGAAATCTCATGAAAGTCAAGTGTGCTCACTACCTATTATCTCAATGTGATAAATGTCATAGCGGGTAATGGACGAGCTTTGAAATCTCATGAAAGTCAAGTTTGCTCACGAAAACTGCCAAAGCTTTTGCTAGGGGACTCTGAACCTTAGGCTTTCAGGCTCATTGGAAAGATAACCAAGGGAACCACACCATGGGAATGAAAAATCAAAGTTTAGCTATTATCTGAATGTGAGAAACCTCATAGCGGGTGGTGGGTGACCCTCGAAATCTCATGAAAGTCAGGTGTGCTCAATAAAACAGCCATAGCTTTTGCTAGGGGAGTCTTAACCTTAGGCTTTCAGGCTTGTAGGAAAGATAATTAAGGTAACCACACAATGGAAATGAAAAATCAAAGTTTTCCTATTATCTCAATGTGATAAATGTCATAGCTGGTGGCGGATGACCCTTGAAATCTCATGAAAGTCAACCGTGCTCACTAAAATAGCCATAGCTTTCGCTAGGGGACTCTGAACATTGGGCTTTTAGGCACATTGGAAAGATAACCAAGGGAGCCACACGATGAGAATGAAAAACGTCGTTTACCAATTATCTCAAAGTTTTCCTATTATCTCAAAGTGATAAACGTCATAGCGGGTGGTGGAGGACCCTCCAAATCTCATGAAAGTCAAGTGTACTCACTAAAATAGCCACAGCTTTTGCTAGGGGACTCTGAACCTTAGGCTCTCAGGCTCGTTGGAAAGACAACCAAGTGAACCACGCCATGGCAATGAAAAATATAAGTATATCTATTATCGCAAAGTGATAAACGTCATAGCAGTTGGTGGACGACCGTCAAAATCTCATGAAAGACAAGTGTGCTCACAAAAATAGCCATAGCTTTTCCTATGGGACTTTGAGCCTTAGGCTTTCAGGCTCGTTGGAAAGATAACCTAGTGAACCACACCATGGGAATGAAAAATCAAAGTTTTCCAATTATCTCAAAGTGATAAACGTAATAGCAGGGGGTGGACCACCCTCGAAATCTCATGAATGTCGAGTGGGCTCACTAAAATAGCCATAGCTTTTTCTAGGGGGCTCTGAACCATAGGATCTCGGGCTCGTTAGAAAGATAACCAAGTTAACCACACCATGGTAATGAAAAATCAAAGTATACCTATTATCTCAAAGTGATATATGTCATAGTGGGTGGTGAACGACCCTCAAAATCTCATGAAAGTCAAGTGTGCTCACTAACATAGCCATTGCTTCTGCTAGGGGACTCTGAACATTAGACATTCAGGCTTGTTAGAAAGATAACCAAGGGAACAACACCATGGGAATGAAAAATCAAAGTTTTCCTAAAATCTCAAAGTGATAAATGTCATAGAGATTGGTGGACGACCCTTGAAATCTCATGAAAGTCAAGTATGCTCACTAAAACAGCCATAGCTTTTGCTAGGGGAATCTGAACCTTAGGCTTTCCGGCTTGTTGGAAAGATAACCAAGAGAACCACACCATGGGAATGAAAAATCAAATTTTGCTTATTATCTCGAAGTGATAAACATCATAGCGGGTGGTTGACGACCCTTAAAATCTTATGAAAGCCAAGTGTTCTCACTAAAACAGCCATAGCTTTTGCGAGGGGAGTCTGAACCTAAGGCTTTCGGGGTCGTTGGAATAATCACCATGGGAACCACACATGGGAATGAGAAACCAAAGGTTACCTATTATCTTAATGTGATAAACGTCATAGCGCGTTGTGGATGACCCTCGAAATCTCATGAAAGTCAAGTGTGCTCACTAAAACATCCATAGCTTTTCCTAGGGGACTCTGAACCCTAGACTTTCAGGCTCATTGGAAAGATAACCAAGGAAGCCGCACCATGGAAATGAAAAATCAAAGTTTGCCTATTATATCAAAGTGATAAACATCATAGAGGGTGGTTGACAACCCTTAAAATCTCATGAAAGTCAAGTGTGCTCACTAAAACAGCCATAGCTTTTCCGAGGGGATTCTGAACCTAAGGCTTTCAGGCTCATTGGAATCATTACCACGGGAACCACCATGAGAATGAGAAACCAAAGGTTACCTATTATCTTAATGTGTTAACCGTCATACCGCGTGGTGGATGACCCTCAAAATCTCATGAAAGTCTAGTGTGGTCACTAAAACAGCCATAGCTTTTGCTCGGGGACTCTGAACCTTAGGCTTTCAGACTCATTGGAAAGATAACCAAGGGAACCACACCATGGGAATGAAAAATCAAAGTTTTCCTATTATACCAAAGTGATAAACATCATTGTGGGTGGTTGACGATCCTCAAAATCTCACGAAAGTCAAGCGTGCTCACAAAAACAACCATAGCTTTTGCTTGGGGACTCTGAACCTTAGGCTTGTTTGAAATATAACCCTAGGAAGCACACCAAGTAAATGAAAACTCAAAGTTTTCCAATTATCCCGAAGTGATAAACATCACAGCGGGTGGTGGAAGACCCTCGAAATCTCACGAAAGTCAATTGTGCTCACTAAAATAGCCATAGCTTTTGCTAGGGGACTCTGAACCTTAGGCTCTCAGGCTTGTTGGAAAGATAACCAAGTGAACTACACCATGACAATGAAAAATCATAGTATACATATTATCTCAAAGTGATAAATGTCATAGCGTGTGGTGGACGACCCTCAAAATCTCATGAAAGTCAAGTGTGCTCACTAAAATAGCCACAGCTTTTGCTAGGGCACTCTGAACCTTAGTCTTTCAGGCTCGTTGGAAAGATAACCAAGGGAACCACACCATGGGAAAGAAAAATCCAAGTTTTCCTATTATCTCAAAGTGATAAACATCGTACCGGATGGTGGACGAGCCTCGAAATCTCAAGTGTGCTCACTAAAACGGCCATAGCTTTTGCTAGGAGACTCTATACCTTAGGCTCTTAGGCCCGTTGGAATGATAACCAAGGGAACCACACCATGGGAACAAAAAACCAAAGTTTACCAATTATCTCAATATGATAAATGTCATAGCGGCTGGTGGACGACCCTTGAAATCTCATGAAAGTCAAGTGTGCTCACTAAAACAGCCATAGCTTTTTGTAGGGGACTCTGAACCTTAGGCTTTCAGGCACGTTGGAAAGATAACCCTGGTATGTACACCATGGGAACCAAAAACCAAAGTTTAACTATTATCTCAATGTGATAAATGTCATAGTGGTTGGTGGACGACCCTCAAAATCTCATGAAAGTCAAGTTTGCCAATAAAACAGCCATAGCTTGTCAACGCCTAGGTAAGATGTTACGGCCATATGACCTGTTAGAGAAGAATTTATCCTTTTGTTTCAATTTGCATTCTTCCTAGTACATCTCCTAATGGCGAATGCTGATAACCATTTGAACATTTTATAAATATCTTCAAAAACAAAACCAAACCGTCTCATTTTTGCAAATCTGTACTAGTGCCTATTCATGATATATTAGAATGTAGAGTAGTAGTCTATTTGCTAACATTGATTGCCCATGCTTGGCATTACAAAAGAGACTAAATCACTATTACTTGCCATATCACTCTTAATGATGTTTGGTGGTGTTGAATGTTTGGCTTTGATCTCTGTTATTCCTTGTAGCATTCAATGGTCCTAGTTCTTTATCTTTTTTATTTGCCATTAATTAATGCTTGCTATTTCTCTAGCAACAGCTTAACTATCTAGCTATTCATTGATTCTCATCTATGTTATCTTTTGGAAGAACACATTGTGCAATCACTTCTGTAATATATTATCACATTTGCAACTAATATAGTTGTTTATTAATAGTTGAGCATTTGAAACTTGCTAAATTTCTGTGTGCTTTCACGTCCTTTTGTTTTATTGGTTTCATATAGCAAGATGTTGGTCTAATTCCATTTTTTGTCTCTTGCATGTGTAGGTTATTTTCTTTGAGCTCTATTTGAGTAGGGTTGCATTGTGGGAACTACACAACTTTAAGGTATCTACCCAACAATTGCAATATCAACAAGTGACATTCTACTTGATTGCAAAACAATATGTTAGAATTGTTTGTACGCCATCTTGTTAAACCACCTAGTGTTCTAATAATTCTTTACTTTGTGCACCTTTGAATGGACAATCAGACATCATAGAATGAAACTCGCCTTTACAAGATGCATTGAAGCCTTGAACTCACCTTTGAACTTTTTGCTTGTAGTCAAAATGTATCCAGGAGTGTAGTATCATGGAATCTGGTCAAGAAACAAGGCATTTGGTTGTTAGTGTATGTCTTTTAGATGGAAATGTTGTGAATGGTTATACTTGTAGATGTACGGTTATCTTTCAAAACTCGATCAATTGTGTGAATTGTAAGATTTGGGTCATGAAATATTGTTAATTTTAATGAATGCTAAACTGGCTTCTACCATTTTAATTGGGCTTTGATTATGTTGTTCATTTGGATTGGCCCAAATTAAATTGGGCCCTAGTAGGGGCTCAACACAAATAACCAGCCCATGTAGCTGCTCTTAATGGGCCACATTTTCTTTATGACGATTAAATTTGTCATAATATTGTGCCATGCTAACTGCCACATCATTGTCCATGTCATCAGCCACATGGATCTATCTAGCTGTTAGTGACGTTTCTTTTGACTATTTAGAGCGTCACAAATGCTTGTAAAGATAATGCAATTGTCATTGAATCTATGATGTTTTTCACTAATTTGTCACAAAAGGGGTTTAGAGACGCACCTTCTGTGATGATAGGTAATTTGTCACTGAGGCGTCATATATGATGTTTTGTGACCAAAAATCCCTGTTTGTGATGTTTTCTAATCATCATAGAAGGCCAGATCTCTTGTAGCGGGTAATCACCTACAAGAAGAGTGGCACCCACAAACGGGTAGCCTTTAGGATGCTCAAGCTGTCTAGGAGAAACCTCCAAGAGTAACAAAAGTGTTTGCTAGAAATGCTTTGCCAACTTGTGATCCGAAACTAGGTACTCACAACGAATGCTCACAAAATCTCACAAATGCTCTCCCAACTCAAGAATCACACTTGTATAGCTCAATCTCACAAAGAGAGTGTTGGGTAGTGTTTCTCTGGCCTCTGAATGTGTATGGATGTTTGAGGGAAGCAGCAGCCCCAACAAGGGGTGGAGGGAAGGTATAAATACCAACCTCCACAAAACTAGCTGTTGGCTTTCTATCAGACCACCACCTAACAGTTCGAGGCCTCTATCGGATAGTCCGGTAGAAGGCAACTAGCCGTTGGGATTCAAACCCCTCTACTAGACAATCTGGTAGAACCTACCGGATATTCCGGTGAGGGACCTCATCACCAAAGAACTAAGTCACAGAGCCTGGCCACTAGGTTAATCAAGGTGTAGATGTTTGTTTCCATTAGAGGTACACCTAACTAGTATTTTGTTGCCGCGAAAAAATGATGGGCAGGAGTCGCGCAGTGAGGACACACTAGGAGCCGAGGATCGTGCTGCTACTGCACTCATCTCCCTGTAGTGCGGCTCCGATCAGCTTCAAGCGAAGCCGATCTTCATAGCAGTGGTGGTGTGGGCATGCCACCTGGCTTGACCTTGCAGCTAGGAAGGATGGGCGGATGCAGTGGTTCCCTCTGCTTCTCCCTGTAAAGCGTACACAATAGATTTAAACGTTAAATTCTTGCCTGATCACTCGGATCGGCACCACGAGAGATCGTGAACTCCTGATAGCATTCATGCCGATGCTTTGATGGTCAATGAGGTATAAATAAAGCATAATAATAGCCAAAACCACATCCATGGAAGAGATAAAAGTAAACCCTATCTAAAAGCACGATATAAAAGATCTATCTACTAGATCGACTTCTGACCAGGTTCTCCAAAGAAATTCATCCAGATAAACAGATACAAATTAAGACGTTTATACATAGGGTGCTTGTGATACACTGATCTATCGGCATGTCGCGTGCACATGATGCAGCGACACATTGTGGGTTGTAACAAGCGAAGCTCGGCACAGGATTAATCAGGATAACTGATGGATCTCATGCCAAACAGAGCTTGACACGAGATTCATCTGGGTAGCTGGTATCTCTCTATTTACGTTCGTTATTTCACGATTACAAACGTCAACTATCCTTGAAATGAAGCAAAGCATGTGACTTTATTGGACTAACCCTTAGCTACTAATGAGTTCCACAAGTTTTGTACAAATATTTGAGTGCAAGATGAAATACACGTGAAAACGAGGCAAATTGGTGAGGAAATGGACTCTGGCAGCCAACGGGCATCGGGGCATGGCTCGTTGGTAAGTACCTCTAGCATTCTTGAAGCCGAAGGTCAAGACAACCCATTCAAACAAACCAATGTTACCTAGGCAACGAAAAGCGGTCTTGGAAATATGTTCTTTAGCCATAAAAATTTGATTATAGCCTGCATTGCCGTCCAAAAAACTCATCATTTTGTGTCCCACAGTAGCATCCACTAAAATGTCAGCAACTGGCATCGGATATTCATCCTAAGGAGTCGCCCTGTTGAGATCTCTAAAATCGACGCAGACTCACAACTGCCCACTCTTCTTCTGGACGAGCACAATATTTGAGATCCACGTAGCATACCTACATGGCCTAATAAACCTGGCTTCCGTCATCTTCTGTATTTCATCTTTGATGTCAGGCAGAAGTTCGGGGTTGTATCCTATGGGGTGTTGGGCGTAAGGTCGAAACCCAGGTTTGATTGGTAGCCGATGTTCAACTATGGAATGATTTAGGCTGGGCATCTCGTGATATTCCTATGCAAAATAATCAGAAAATTCCTTCAAGAGATTTACCAATTGTGATTTGAAATCTAGGTGCAACTTTTTGCTAACATATGTCGGCCTTGGTCGATCGCCCGACCCGATATCGACTATTTCTAGCTCATCGGCTGCTGTGAAGCCGAATCCTAACTTCCCTTCATCTACGAATTCAACGCCATTGCTCTCAGAAGGCGGGATTTGGAACAAGTCTTTACTTAGACGGACATTGTCGGTCGACGCCATCTCCTCCTCAGTCGGATTTAACATTTTTTGGGGCTAATCACCTAGATTGGCCATACCACTGATGTTGTATCCTCTAAGATTTGGTCGATCATTATCAGAGTTGGCCTTAGAATTAGCATCAACCTTGTTGATGATCAAATAAAAAGGGCCCGGTTGCTTCTTAGTGATGACCCTACCATTTTCAACAGCATTTTAGATCTGTTGCAGGAACTCAGATGATTCAGTTGAACCAAAAATCCTGATCCTACTCTGGTTTGGGTCCGTCGACTCTCCCTGCCATTGAAAGACAGATGTTGTACTAACCATATTAACATTAGGGAATGGGGTGTTGTCTATCTTTATCTAGTTCTTGGGGTAGACCAACCTCCCTTGTCCAATTGCAACCTAGATCTGCTGGCGTAACACTTTGCAATCATTTGTAATGTGAGAATCAAAAGTGTTATGCCACTTGAAGTACTTGCGGCCCTTCAGTTCTTCCGCCTGTGCAATTCTGTGACCCGGCATCAATTCTAAGCACTTCTCCTTAAGTAAGGGGTCAAAGATTTGCTCAGTCTTGGTTACATCGAAGTCATAACCGATAAGTGCTTCTGGATGCTTGAGCCATTGACAAGGCAATAGCTGCTTTGATCTGCCCCATTGCACAAACGCTACATCGGCCGATTCTTCATCCTGTAGGAAGTTGATGGCCCTGCGCGGCCTCTCTTGGTACTGCTTTGCGTGAGTGCGCACATAAACAGCTACTTTGGATAATAAATGGTTGATTGAATTGAAATCAGTCGGCCCATAAGCAGATCTCGTGTGTCAAAGTAGTCCATTATACGCCATTTCAGCCAGGTATTTTTCTGACAAATGGAAAGAATAGCACTTATTCCTGGCTTCTCTGAACCGCTGAATACATTGACTAATAGTCTCTCCTGGGTATTGATGGATTTCCAGCAGATCTAAAAAAGTAGCCTCCTTTGAGCCCGAGAAGAATTGTGCATGAAACAGCTCTTCGAGCTGCTTCCATGTCGTGATGGATCCGGGTGTCAATGATGTGTACCACCCAAAAGCTGAGCCTGTGAGAGACAAAGAGAAAAGCTGAATTTTCATATGTTCGGCCGATGCTGCGATTCCCAGCTGTGCCAAGTATCGGCTGACGTGCTCCACAGTACTAGTATTATCATTGACACTGAATTTGGAAAATTCTGAAACTTTAAACTTTGGTGGAGGTGGCAACTAATCATACACTTTAGGATCCAGCTTGGCATGGGTGATAGTACCCTTCACTGGCATCAACCCAAATTGGTTCTTGAAGTATTCATCTAGATCGGCTTGAGTTGCCGATCCATTAGGAATATAAAAACTGGCATGGTTGTTAAAAACCGGCCCTGATCCATATTGAGCCTGCCAATCAGCAACCTCGTTATCATTGGTCTTTTGCCACTGCCGACATGGCCTACGTGGTGATGTTGCTTGCTTGATGAAGGCCTGCGTGGAGGTTCTTCTCCTTCACAAAGTGGCATGTACATGAGTTGGTAGAAGAACCCTTTTGGTATGAACGCTGGTGGTTTGTCATAGCATGTAGCCTGATCTCCAAAATGTTTTGGTGCTTGCATAATGAACTCAGCCTTGGTATTTTCTGATGTCTTGATAGGAGGTATGTAAATCGGCTGAGTGTAGAACTTGGTCTCTCCGAAGAAAGTGCCGATCTTCAATCCGGTTTCTTGGTATTCACAGGCCAAGACTTCTCTAATGACTCGCGCTACCAAGCCTTCCATGGAATTCAACATGGCTTCAGACTAACGGAGCATGGCTTTGCTTATCATCTCGTTCATCTCCGCTCGCAGCACTCTGGTGCGCTCTTAAGATGACGTTGAGATATCCATGCCATCCAACATATTTTTTGGATACCATGTGCACTTGACGTGACCGCTCTGAGTCCAGGTGAAGTGGTCAAGAACTTCTTCAGCTAATCCAGCAAGTATGCGATCATAAGCTTCTCTGTGTTTAGCTAGAAGTTGATCAAGCTTAGGTGGTGCATCTTTATCTTTCGGCCGCATACTCAGATCATGTCTGGCTGAAATCTTCATTGGACCCTTCCCGGAAGGTTTTGGCCCATTGCTTGACAATAGTGTTAACGAAGGTAAGGTCCCACTGGGTGTGCCAAAAGTGTGTTGCACCTAAATACCGGTGGAGAGGTTCAGGTGCAGAGCACATGGGAGCCGAGGATCATGCTATTGCTACACTCGTCTCCCTGTCGTGCAGCTCCGATCGGCTTTCAGCAGGGAAGTCGATCCTGGTCGTGCGTGGTGATGCGGGTGTGCCACTTGGCTTGACCTTGTAGCCAGGAAGGTTGGATTGTTGTAGTTGTTGGCTCCTGTTCTCCCTGTGATGCATACAAAACAAATGTAAATGTCAAGTTCCTACTTGATCGCTAGGATTGGCAACCACGAGATGTCATGTACTCCAGTCAACCGATGCAAAAACATTGTGTGGTCCATCGATCGTGCATGAATAGATAGAGTAAAAGCCAAAACCGCATCCAAAGATGAGTAAATATAAAGCCCTACCTAAAAACATGATATAACAAATCTGCATAATCAAATCGGCTTCAATCGAGGACCTCCAAAGAAGTCCATCTAACTAAACAGATACATATTACGACATGTAAGGGTGCTTGAGCTACGCTGGTCTATCGGCAGGTTGCGTGCACACGATGCAGGGCATGTCGTGGATTGTAACAAGCGATTAGGTAACGTAATATGAGCTACATGAAGATCAATCTACTATGTGAAGCACAGGTATATGAACCGATTGATGAACATGTGATGGTAACGACAGATCTTGCGCCAAGCAAAGCTTGCCGTGAGATTCATCGAGGTAACTAATGGGTCTCGTGGTCAAGATAGGCTTGATATGAGATCCATCGGGATAACTAATGAACCGTGCCATAAAAAACGCTTCAATACACGGTTCACCATATGGCTCACGCCCTAATGCCCTAATGGATCTAAGAACTGTTGGAGTAGCATGACGATTACCTTGAAAAAATCCTAGTTGTTAGGGGCGGCGATGCACCGAGAGAGATTGGAGACATGAGTTACTGGGAACGTATGTCGTCAATTCATTACGTAAAACATGGGTACATATTTGTAGTCCATAGACTTGGACAACAAGCCAGGCTCGTTCTATAACTCTTTCTATAGCTAAAAAACCCTACCTTAAACTGAACTATGCCTAATTCAAATCGAAAATAAAAGATACATATGGCCCACTGGCCTCTGGAATCACCTCTTCCCTAGGTGACCAAATTCAGCACATCAGCCAATTCGGTCCAAATACCAATCAGCTAAATTCTGATGATAACACATGCCCCCATAGCTTTGGTAATAATAATTATTTCAAAGCTATGAATAGTTGTAAACCTCACCATATCCTGTTTCATGCTTTGTCCACCAATTTCGATTTATATCCTGCTTGGCTCCTCCTCTGCAACGCCGAAGTCATGGGTGCTTCTTTCGTCCCAAATGTATACAAGGACAACTACTATTTCAAACTTGTCTTCACCTCCTCCACGCGTGCTGGTGTAATCATTTCGCTCAAAAGTCACCTCAGGAACAATCATCTCTGCTTTTCTTTCATGCACATAGATTCCCTATGCCAGTGGAAATTATTGTAGATGTCTTTTGCAGTTATGCCCTTCATTTTCCTTGAATCGGCCGACCATTCCTTATTGGGTGTATAAATCTGTTTAGGCTAAGAGATGCCAACGAGGCAATATGCAGAGAGATAATTGATATCTCATTTTGAACCATGTATACTTAATAAATTTACCGCTAGTTTTTAGCAGACTCACTTTGCTCGGTTGTCTTATTGTGGTTACAATAGAGAGATGTATGATTGGTTCCGACCTGCCGAAAAATTATCACAATAATCTAGAGTCACTGTTTAGGAGAGTTCGTCCAAAGACTATCCACGGATGGAGACCTGCGCCAAAGGATCTTGAATCAACTACATCAACGAGTCGTACTCCACTTGTCACCGACATGGCCGAAAAGACCGTGAGTTCTCCATCCCGTCAAGCAACAACGTCCCTATGGGCCCTGAAGTACAGATAGGGGAGAACTTTGAGATCAAACCCGGACTCATTCACATGGTTCAAGCTATCCCATTTTGTGCACTAGCAACAGAGGACACCAATAGTCACCTACAGCAATTCCCAAAAATCTACAGCACATTCACCATGAAAGGTGCATCCGTCGATGCCGTCAAGCAACGCCTCTTTCCATTTTCACATGTCGGAAAGGCAAAGCAATGGTTCTATCTCAACTGTGCTACATTGCTGACTATGCATGTTCAAACGCATTCCTCCCAAAGGACTTTCCCTTGGGAAGGACCAACGCATTGAGGAACAAGATCCCGAGCTTCCAACAACTCGCGGAATGAAATAGTGGCGAAGGCCTGGGAGCAATCATAGGAGTATATTGGCCTGCCCCCACCATGGAATGGAACAATGGCTCATCATCCAGAGCTTCTTTCACGGATTAAACTATGCCACACAAGAGCACCTGGATGCAACTGCTGGAGGATCCTTCTTATCCCAACGTGTGTGAGCTGCCAAAGATCTTATTGTAAAGATAGCCACTAATCAGGGATGGAAAGAAGAGAGGTCCACTACCCGAACCCATGGGGTCCAGCACATCAACAGCTCTACATGCTTGCCGCCAAAATGGAATTGCTGTTGAAAAAACTAGAAGACAATCCAGAGACCACACTGGTCCAAGACCTGGACGCTCGCATGATTGTAAAGAAACTAGCTGAGCGGGAATAGCAAGGCCTGCAACACTACCCTAAATGGCATAATCACCGTGGAATGGCTGCACCTTGTGGTACTAACAACACGAAGGACATACATGCAAAGGACTTAAGGACATACATTCCTCATGGTGTCATTTGCGAGGGGGGCACTATGAAAAGTACTAGCTTGTATGAACTATTGAGGAATTAGACAATATCCGAATTAAATTCTGAAAGTAAAACATGTAAAGCATGGTAGAAACTAGCATGTATTTATCTAACATACTAGATAAGATGATCACAGCAAAGATCTCACAGATCATAATAACCAGATAAAATAGATCGATCTGGCTATACCTATCAGCAGCTAGAGCCGACTCTGTACTGATGACATTGACGATGGCTGTGTGGCAGACGTTGCGAGTACTGTACACAGCACGATGTAGAAGGCCATGAAGAAGTTGCCGGGGATGGCCTCCGACAGTGGAAGCAGATGGACTACCCGTGGTGAAGACAGTGAGCAGTCGCGCGGAGCACTTCACAAAAACCTTATTTGCCTTCTCCCAGTGCAAGAGCTCGAAAGACGAAGGGTTCCGGAGACCTGCTCTCCCGGTTGCAGATGCACATCGGTGCAGGGATGGAGAGAACTACGAAGGCAGCGCAGCAGCGAGAGTTGGAAAAACCCTAGGTTTTTCGGTGCACCTTTTGGTGACGCCGGTAGGCTGCTTATATAGGAGCCTACAATCCGATCTCGTGCCACGATCATGATCTCAATCAGATAAGGACTCCAAAACTTAAGACTCAAGTTAGGAATAACTTAAGGCTTAAGTTAGGACTCTAACACTTAACGCCTAAGTCACCAAAAATAAATACAGCAAAAAGTAGACGTGCTCCCGGAAGATCAGGAACCGGATTTTGGTGGACCATTCACTCAGGTGCCATGCGCCCACGCCCATCGCCCTGCCCCGGCTCATGCCCGGCCCGGCGAGGCACGGCGAGCCAGCGCGCGTGTGTGGTCTTCCTTTCTCCCTCCACACCATGACTTAGTAGGAGGGGAGAGCCTCCACTTTTAAGTAGGTGAAGCTCCCTTTCCACTAGCAAGGTGGGACTAAAGGTTGTACACTCCTCTTGCTCATACATGGGCCTTTGAGATTTTCTAGGATTAATAAATGGGCCAAGCCCATATATTCAACAATCCCCCACCAGATCCCAAATGCCCATTTAGAGATTTGCCAATACTCGCTAATGTTTATATACTAGTGTTTCAGCAGAGACTATGAAGTTGAACTTCTGCCTAGAGCATTAAGTTACACTCATTCACAACTTGAACAATGGACTACGCCTTGAATTGCAAGTTTTGTGCAAACAAGTTTCACTTAAAGTCATAACTAGTACCTGGCTACCAGTTGCCCCCTCCGTGGTTGGACCATATGCGTCGTACTCC
Source organism: Paspalum vaginatum (assembly GCA_030272315.1). Taxonomy (NCBI): domain Eukaryota; kingdom Viridiplantae; phylum Streptophyta; class Magnoliopsida; order Poales; family Poaceae; genus Paspalum; species Paspalum vaginatum. The sequence continues at coordinate 10,513,800 of CM059019.1, read as the reverse complement.
CTGGTCTCTTCATGAGCTTACTAGAGATCACCCAAGTCTCATAGACTGCGACGTTTTACAGTCGAACTCATATAGGTGTGTTCTTTCAAGAATGCTCTATAGGACAGCATCTTCGCTTAGTTAAAAGCCAACAGAAACACATTAAGACATAAAGTCATCCTACCATAGAACTTTTGAGAGTGTTGCATCTTCACATAGAGAGGGTCATTAATCACTCTCCTCAGTTCACCAACAGCTTGTTATTACCCAAGACCTAATTCACGGAATCTCCGATCATAAAGGCTGGGTTACCGCTATTGCAACTTAAGTGGGTCTCATAGCCATCTCTCTCGATGCAATGTCTATCACGTTACATGATAGTCCCTTAGTAAAGGGATCTGCCAGGTTCTTTTCAGTTTGAATATATGTCACACTTATTACTCTGGAGTGTCTCGTCTTCCTGACAGATTTAACTCATCTTCTAACGTGTCTTGATGACTTCGCATTTTCCTTATCACTGTTCACTTTGGCAATCGCAGTCTGATTGTCACAGTTCATAAGAATAGCCGGTATTGGTTTCTCAACCACCGGCAAGTCCATCAAGAGCTCACATAGCCAATCTACTACAAAAGCTGTATCTAAAGCAGCTAGCTCAGCCTCCATGGTTGACCTTGTCAAAATAGTCTGTTTGCAAGATCTCCATGACACGGCACCACCACCAAACATAAACACATATCCAATGGTGGCATATAGCTCATCATCAGATATCCAGTTCGCATCACTATATCCTTCAAGCACAGCAGGGTGCCCTGAATAGTGAATACCATAACTCATTGTTCCCTTCAAATAGCACACAACCCTTTCAAGTGCATGCCAATGATCTGTACCCGGGTTGGACATGAACCTACTCAATTTGCTCATAGCAAATGATATGTCAGGTCTGGTAGGGCTAGCAAGGTACATGAGCGAACCAATAATCTGAGAATATTTTAATTGGTTTACACCAATTCTCTTATTCTTTTTCAATGTCACACTAGGATCATAAGGAGTAGGAGAAGGCTTGCTGTCTATATAGCCGAACCGGCTCAAGACCTTCTCTACATAGTGAGTTTGAGAAAGAGTAATCGCACTCTCATCCTTAATGAGCTTGATATTTAGAATCACATCAGCTTCTCTCAGATCTTTCATATCAAATTTCGTCGACAAGAAAGACTTGACTTCATTGATCACATCAATGTCTGTGCCAAAAATCAATATGTCATCGACATATAGGCACAATATAACCCCTTTACCCCCACCATAGCGATAGTACATACAACTATCTGCTTCATTACCGGCAAAGCCCGCTGATGTCAAGGTGGTGTCGAACTTCTCATGCCATTGCTTAGGTGCTTCTTTCAGGCCGTACAAAGATTTTAATAACTTACACACTTTGCTTTCTTGACCCTTTACTACAAACCCATTAGGCTGTTCCATATAAATCTCCTCATTCAACTCTCCATTAAGGAAAGCTGTCTTTACATCCATTTGATGAATGATAAGACCATATGAGACAGCTAGGGAAAGCAGTACACGTATAGTAGTCATTCTAACAACAGGTGAGTAAGTATCAAAGAAATCTTCGCCATATTTTTGGGTATAACCCTTGGCCACAAGTCTAGCCTTGTACTTCTCAATAGTACCATCAGGCCTAAGCTTTTTCTTGAACACCCACTTACAACCTACCGGTTTACAACCATACGGCCGTTCAGTTAACTCCCATGTTCCATTGGAGAAAATAGGAGTCCAGCTCACTCTGAACTGCTTCTTTCCAATTGTCTGCATCTGGAGATGCATACGCCTTGCGTATAGACATAGGAGTATCATCCACGAGGTACACAATGAAATCACTACCAAAGGATTTTTCAACCCTTTGTCTCTTGCTCTTTCTCGGAGCTTCATTGTCATCCTCCTCTAGGATTATCTCATGGGGTGGTTCAGAAACTTCAGTTGGTACATTAAGTTCAGGTGTTATCTCAAAAGAAAATCTAGAAGTTCTATGCATATCTTTCATAGGAAATATATTTTCAAAAAATGTAGCATCATGAGACTCCATAATAGTATCAACATACATATCAGGCACATCAGATTTCACTACTAAAAATCTATAAGCAATACTCTGATGAGCATAGACACAATCCACTGTCTTAGGTCCTAACTTGCGCTTCTTGTTAATAGGCACATTACCTTTCGCTAAGCATCCCCAAGTAAGTAGGTAAGAAAGTGATGGTTTTCTCCCAATCCACTCCTCATAAGGAGTTTTTTCTTTGTTTCTATTAGGAACTCTATTCAGGACATGACAAGAAATCCAATATAGCCTCCCCCCATCCATGCCTTAGATAAACCAGCAGAGTCTAACATGGAATTCACCAAGTCAGTCAACATGCGATTTTTCCTCTCGGCAATCCCATTAGACTCGGGAGAATAAGGAGGTGTCCTCTCATGAATAATACCATGTTCTGCACAGAAATCATCAAAGACTTTAGGAAAATACTCGCCACCACAATCAGACCTAAGACGTTTAATCCTTCTTTCTAGTTGATTTTCAACTTCAGCTTTATAGATTTTAAAGTAATCTAATGTCTCATCCTTAGATTTCAACAAATAAACATAGCAAAATCTAGTCGCATCATCAATCAAAGTCATGAAGTACCTCTTTCCACCCTTAGTCAACACAGCATTCATCTTGCAGAGATTAGAATGTATCAGTTCTAGAGGTGCCAAGTTTCTCTCCTCAGCAGCTTTGTGAGGCTTTCGAGATTGCTTAGATTGCACACAACTATGGCACTTAGAACCTTTAGCAAAGAAGAAGTTCGGAATTAAACACATGCTGGAAAGCTGTTTCATAAGACCAAAATTAACGTGGCATAAACGACCATGACAAACACTCGCATCATCATTAACACCACCACAAATATGGTTCACACACTTGTTGCTAAAATCCGAAAGAGATAAGCGGAACAAGCCTCCGCTAACATAGCCTTTACCAATAAATAAACCATGTTTCGACACGACTACTTTATTGGACTCTAACACTACCTTAAACCCATCTCGCAGATCATAATAAGCAGATAAAATAGATCGATCTAGGCTATACCTATCGGCAGCTAGAGCCGATTCCGTACTGACGACGTTGACGATGACCGTGTCGCGGACGTCGCGAGTACTGTACGCAGCACGATGTAGAAGCCCATGAAAAAGTCATCGGCGATGGCCTCTGGCAGCGGAAGCAGATGGACAACCCGTGGTGAAGACAGCGAGCAGTTGCGCGGAGCGCTTCCCAAAAACCTTATTCGCCTTCTCCCGGTGCAAGAGCTCGAAAGATGAAGGGTTCCAGAGACCTGCTCTCCCGGTTGCAGATGCACGTCGGCGCCGGGATGGAGAGAACTATGAAGGCAGCGCAGCAGCGAGAGTTAGCAAAACCCTAGGTTTTTCGGTGTACCTTTTGGCGACGCCGGTAGGCTGCTTATATAGAAGCCTACGATCCGATCTCGTGCCGCGATCACGATCTCGATCGGATAAGGACTCCAAAACTTAAGGCTCAAGTTAGGAATAACTTAAGGCTTAGCAAAAGGTAGCCGCGCTCCCGCGGGATCAGGATCCGGATTTCAGCAGACCATTCACGCAGGTGCCGCGCGCCCGTGCCCTTCGCGCCGCCCTAGCCTGAGCCCGGCCCTGCCCGAGCCCGGCCTGGCCCGGCGAGGCGAGGCGAGCGAGTGCGCGCGTGTGGTCTTCCTTTCTCCCTCCACACCATGACCTAGTAGGAGGGAAGAGCCTCCAGTTTTAAGTAGGTGAAGCTCTCTTTCCACTAGTAGGTGGGACTAAATGTTGTACACTTCTCTTGCTCATACATGGGCCTTTGAGATTTTCTAGAATTAATAAATGGGCCAAGCCCATATATTCAACGTGAACCCGGCTGTATCATGATTTTTGAAACGTTTGTTTTGCTCAACCAGCAGATGTTTATTCATGACTTCGGAGGGCATGATTTTACCGTTGAATGGCAGGTTTGATTTGTTCCATTTGTGTACGGATTAATTTACCCACTCCGGGTCTTATCTGCGTATTTTCGTATGTGACAGTATTAAACCACGTGGATCGGTCATTTACTGTTACTTTGCATGCGATATGGCCCTGTAGGCGTGACCCTACACTGCTGGAGAATGAATAATCCATCCGCTAAATCCGTCTTGGTGTGAAATAAAACCGGGACTAATAGAAAAATTAGTCTCGATACGAAATATGTATCTGGAGAGGTTTTAGTCCCCCTAAATAGGCTTAGAACGGTCGTTCCAAGCTAGCTCATGCAGTGGGATCCTGCTCGTTGTGTTCCTGGGAAAAAGGACCAGCAAAGGAAGAAAGCGAACATTACACAACGCCAAAAAATAGAGGGGAAAAGTACATCAATGCCTTATGTAACGCAATGACTGAGAGTACTGCTAGTTAATTATAGAGAGTGTTATATTGGCACAACTGACAAAGACGCACATCGTCGGAACAGACCTGGTGTGCGAGCTGCAACCGCCGTGTCTATCTTTAATGCATGGCGGGTGCTATATAGCAGTTGTCTGAATTGTTTTAAGAGGGCATGGACATCCAATGTGGCGTGGAATAGAGGCAAATCGGTCGGTGATCTGGTGCCCAGAAATAGATGCCCGCGTGTTCAGAAAAAGCACTAGATGCATGCAGTGAATGGATGCTTTTAGAACGGGGGCACGGTTGGCAGATCAACTCTTTTGCAGCACAGAACCCGTGCATGCTTGAAACAACAGGACATTGTGGGGGGTCGGTGAAATGGATGCGTGCATTGCTGGATAGGCAACGGTAAAAAAAATCGGTCACTGTTGAGCAGAATTCATGCACACCCTAGAGCGTAGGCTGGCATGTTTTTTCACAGCCCATGCCGAGCGCCTAAGGAGTCACATTGATCATCGCGCCTGCTTGTGGCTCGACGTTGAGGAAACGCCTGCTGGACCGTTGGTAACTTGAAGCCAGTGTGCGTGGTATTATCTGAAATGCATTACATCCATGGTATGCATCGTAGCTTTGCGAGCGACTGCGGTCACCGACGAGGGCTCGGGGCGGAGCGGTTTAGGGCGGCGTCGGCGGCCGGATCAGCAGGGGGCGCCGCGGAGAGCCGGAGCGGCGCGGCTTGGAGCGGTGCCGGCGAGCGGATCAGCAAGGGGCGCCGCCGCAGGCGGAGTGCTGGGCGTCGCTGGGGTACAGAGTGGCCGTGGGCATCGCTGCGGGCCGGCAGCAAAGAAGGACCGGGGCCGACGCGTCGGAGAGCCATCGCGTGAGGGAGACGAAGTGGACAGGCCTTTTCGAGAGCAAATCCGTCATTTCATTGTGTTGTTTCCTCTAAATCTCTCACTATCCACCTTTGGCGGGGTAGCAGGATTTTGCCTGTCTGCACGTTATCTACATAAACAAGTGCAGGGCTTACGGTTCGTCGCCACCACAGGCACATATCCAGCCTCTGTCTGCGCATACATTTCCTTCGTGGACAGTTGTCCACGCATGCAGGGCTTACGCCACCACAAGGGCCGCCTAAAAATGCTTTGATAGGAATTCGGAAATGCATGTTGTGCAACATAAAAGGTTGTTAGGGGGAGAACGGTTGCATTAGGTGCAGTGGTGGGCCTTGCTCCTCACAGCTAGCAATGCCTGCTGCATGGTGGATGGGGTGTGTGGTCGAGGGGAATCCATGCATGGGATGCAGTAGAGGACAAATGCGCAGCGACAACGAAGTGGAGGGCTCCATTGGCAAGTGGGTTAGGATTGAAAATCATCGGAGCCGTCGGTGCCCTGGATTAGACGGTTGATGCTGTGGGTGCAGCTACAACCCCTGTGTATCAACCGTGCTAGTAGAATATTTTTGATATATGTGTGTATATATATATATATACATATATATACATATATATACATACATATATATACATATATATACATACATATATATACATATATATATATATGCGTGTGTGCAGTTTTGAGGTACTTTTATGTCACTAGCCACTTATGTATAACATGAGTGACAAATTATGTATATCATGAATAGCAACTTATGTTGTGTTTTGAAAATGTATCTTATCTTGTTTATTTGGTTGAAAAATTATACTTGCATGGTTATATAGCAAATTATATCATACGATGTAGCAACTTATCCAATACAACATAAGTCCCCATTATTCTTTTTCTATAAGTTTGATACATAGTCTTCACATAAGATTACATATCACGTCAGAAAAATGATGATATTGCTCCTTTGATATAATTTGTTATACATTTTGCCCATAAATTGTTACTATACATCTACACAAGTTGGCAGTAGTTTTAAATTTGTGGGAGTCATATACCCACGGGTTCTCTATGACAATAGTTTGTGCAGTCCTGACAGGTGGGCCAAGTGGTTTAACCAGTGGCGCAAGGCAGCTGATGACATAGCACGTAAGGAAATCCACTTGGATCAACTAGCTAGAATCGTATTTGGTTGGATCTTATCTTGTATTCTCGGCATGTAATCTTACGTACTTATCGGCAGGTAATCTCTTAGAGATGCGCCTTGTAATCCTAGCTCCTCGGTTTATATAAGGGGAGCTGGGGCCTCGAGAAAACTCTCTCGAATCTCTCAAAGCTCATGCTTTACGCACACACTTCAAGCAATACAATCCACGTACCACCATGCAGGACATAGGGTACAGCGATCTAGCTACCTAAACTTGTCTACATCATCGTATTTCTACGTGTTGTACACCATTAGAGATCTCCTCATCACCCCCTTGTCTCCTCTTCGGTGGGTGTTGATGGTCATAATCTCATGATTTCAACCGTCAATTATCCACCAAATGAAACAAAACAAGTGAATAAATTGGACTAACCGCTTCTACTAATGAGTTTCACAAGTTGTGTACGAATATTTTGTTGCAAGTATGAAAATACATGTAAAAAGGATGAAAATAGGCCAAAGATCAGAGATGGGCAATATCAGCGAAAATACCATGGCCGCCTGACCATTGGTCATGGCAGCCCTATCATTTGGCTGGTGGCCTGGCCACCTGGCTGGCCACCCAACTATGTGCTATGCCACCCGGCCACCCCACTGAACCCACTTGCCACGTCTTTGATCCTACATGCAAAGTAACACAATGGCAAGCAAATCCAACCATAAAACCAAGCATCCAAAGTATCCAAGGGTCATAACACCATCAACACATGGATCGGTGACATCAGCAATCCAAGGGAAGTCCCATGCAACAAATAAGGAAGAAATGCGTGGCCATTCGGCCACATTCCTTGGCCGCCCCGCCACCCTTCAGACATATTTTACACGTGCATCAACCGATTAAACTGCCAACCGACGTAGGGAAGCAATCTCAGCCGAAGGATGGACAACGTCGGTTAATCCAATGGCCGTCCGGCCATGTAGTCCACCAATCAGTGGCCGCTCGACCATAGGTGGTGGCTGCCTGGCCACTGACTTGGTCGCCCAGCCACTGACCTACCCCAAACCGACTTTGGCCACCTACAAATACACCTCTTACTCATTTGGGCTATAAATAGACCCCAAAAGCTCATTTGGAAGTGTGTGGAGAGTGGAATACAAGTCCTACCATAGAGTGCTTCACTCTTTCTTAGTAGATAGGATAGTCCTAGGAGTTAGGGTTGAGTCGAGCTTTGCCTTGGAGTCTCTGAAGTAATCTCGAGTCTATGGTAAAAGCTTTATATCTTTGTACTCTTGTTATCTTCAATATAATTCTGGTTATATTTTACTCTAAATTTGATATCCTGCGAGTGTGGTGTACCTTTCTTTGCATACTTGCTAGGCTTATATTGTGTCTAACATTGTTATTCAAATCTTATTATTCTTGGCGGTGCTATAACTCAACCCTAGACTTAGATGCTAGGCTCTGGCTAGATCCCCTCCTCTGATCAAGGAAGATATATTGTTATTCAAGCTCCACTTGAACACGTTGATAGCATGCCATCCTCTCCATCCAGCTTTGCTTGGTAGCCCCACTCAGTGACAGCGTGTGGTGTGCCTGTGTAGCTCAGGCCTGTCATTCAGGAGGCCTGTAGGTAATAGCTAGACTCTCTTTCGGGACCAACTATCTACCCCCTAGTACCCTTGAGACTCTAGAATTTCGCTCGACACAAGACCCTAACTTGTTCATTTGAATTGCTTAGTTAGCCACGGATAATCTTTGCAGCCAAATAGAAATATAGTTTGGTGACTTTATCTCACTCGTTGTCCTCCCAGGTAACTATACCTTTCTACCGATATATTTGGTAGCTGAGGTACCTCCCACCATACACCTGTTACCTGCACGCTTACCCTTGTTCAATTACTAGTTAGTACAATTTATCCAAGTCTACAGTTCAGTCGATTTGAGTTTATTCAGTTATACTCTCTGGCCTGCCTGTTCCCTATGGAAATTTACGATACTCGAAATACTCTAGGTGAAAGGCTACAACGGTCTCCGTGCGTTTGCAGAGTAAAATTTGTTTAGGCTAAGAGACACCAACAAGCTTTTCTGGCACCATTGCCGAGGAAGCCATAGGCAGAGAGATAATTGATTTCTCATTTTGAACCATGTATACTTGATAAACTTACCGCAAGTTATTAACAGGCTCACTTTGCTCTGTTGTTTTTGTTGTGGATGCAACAAAGAGGTGTATGACCGGTTTCTACCTGCGAGAAAATTTCCACAATAACCTAGAGTCACTGCTCAGGAGAGTCCGTCCAAAGACGATCCATGGGTAGAGACCTGTACCAAGGGATCTTGAACCAAGCACTTCAAGGAGAAGTAATCTGAACCCAAACATCATGGCCAAAAAGACAATTCATGAGTTCCCTATCCCATCGAGCAACAACGTCCCTACAGGACCTGAAGTTCAGGTCGGGAGAACTTCGAACTAAAGCCCGATGTCATTCACATGGTTCGAGTCATCTCGTTCTACGAATTGGCGATGGAGGATGCCAACAATCACCTGCAACAGTTCCTAGAGTTCTAGAGCACGTTTACATTGAACGATGCATCCGACGATGCCATCAAACTTTGTCTCTTTCCATTTTCACTTGTTAGAAAGGTGAAGCAATGGTTTTACCTCAAGCGAGGCACATTGCTAATGTGGGAGGCGTGTTCCAATGCATTCCTCGCCAAGTACTTTTCCCTGGGGAAGACCAATGCTTTGAGAAACAAGATCTCGAGCTTTCAATAGCTCACAGATGAGACTGTGATAGAGGCCTGGGAGTGACTACAAGAGTATATCACTGCCTGCCCCCACCATAGAATGCAAGAGTGGCTGATCATTTAGATCTTCTTCTATGGGCTCCACCGATCAGTACAAGAACTCCTGGATGTTAGCCACCAGAGGATCTTCCTACCCTTGAGCATTAGAGCCGCCAAAAAGCTGATTGAAAAAATGGTGATCAATCAAGGATGGAAAGAAGAAAGGTCAAGTACCTGATCCCATGGCGTCTATCAAATCGAGAGTACGGATATGCTCACCGCCAAGATGGATGTGATGCCCCCAGCATCTCAAGACATTAACATACAATTTGACAAGTAATGTTGATGATTTATAGCTTAATCATGCTAGAGAGGAATAGTAATTATGTGGACAAATCACATGAGTCAAAAAATTTCTATTCAAAATATAAAACCGCGCGTCGTTTGGTTGAGTAGTTTGAAATCCGGGAGCTTTTATGCAAAACACCAAATACAAAATTTTAGGTTAAGATGTGTTCTTCATTTTTACTATTGAGACCATCTTCTTAATGAAATTCTAAGAGGTTCAAATGATCAAATCAAAAGCTAGTCAATGCTTCTTTCAAGAAGGTGGCAAATGTGGTCTTGGCCAAATTTGGGCCCTAATTAAACTTTCAAAATCATTAAGCACCTGAGCTCAGCTCCATTATCAAAGTTGTTGTATGAACCTTATACTATACTTTTGTTACACTGAACATAGTTCCAAAACTGTCATTTACATAGTTTAAATTGCCCCAGATGTCTCTTGGACTTGGCCAAAACAATCAATATTTGGAAAAATCCTCAAGTCTAGATTTTCAGCTCTTCCCAAACTTCATTCTAAAATTACTTTTGATTTCACTATAGTACTTCAAAATCTACTTGACCATGAAGTTGAATTAAACATATCACCTTTCAAATGCACCTAACCTTGAAGTGATTGGACCTCTTTTGGTCACTCAAAAATTTGAAACAAGAAACACTCCACATCGGTTGAAACTATTGATTTATCTGACCTTTGAACATGTTTTTGCTTGTCTTTCAAAATCTGTTCTGATCTAGACCAAACTCTCTATAACAAACTTGTATATTATTTCATATTCAACAACTTTTGTATTGTGTTTTGTCACATGGCCTAATGGTTTAGGTGAGGTTTTGGGTCATTTTCTGTTAAACTACTAAATCTGCCACAACCTTATCTGAGTAGTAAATTCGAAATACTCTGGAACAAAAGTCAATAACATGTAATGACATGAATACCAAAGTTTTAGATACTTAAAATATAAACAAAATTGGTAGAAGACACTTGGTATGAAAAGTGAACATAAATTGCACTTTAAGAATTTTTGAGTTTTAGAATAAACATGGTCAAACTAGGGCCAATGAAGAAAATTCAAGTTTAAACCAAAACCTTATACAGAACTTAGTGTTGACATCTATAGAAAGTTGTAGAGTAGAAAGTTTGTAACATTTCTTGTATTTCGACTTTCTCCTAAATATTCTTCTAAGTATCTCAAATCTACACATTTCATACTTGGCTCCGATCAGTCAAACTGTGTTTTGTATTTTCTTTATTTTTCATTTTCCGCTGAGTTAATGATGCGTGGGCCCCACCTTCGGGTCCTAGCCCAGGTTAGGATGATGACATCCGCCATGGGTCCCACCGCTCCACTCCTCCATGCATCCAGTCCATGCACACCAGTTCATTTCTCTCCCCCCGGTCTCACCTGTCATTGGCACTAGGTTCGTGGACCAACTCCTTGCACTGTGCCCCTTTCTCCTTCCCACCTTCGGCACACACACGTGGCCAGCTCCCTTCCACGGTCACCTCCCCGCTATACTACCTTCCTCACTCAGTCCCTCTCTCTCGCAAGGAGAATAGGCACAACCGCCATGGCCACCATGGCTAGGTGAACACAAGCTCACCGCGTCGCCATTACACGTCTCCTCCAGCCGCAGTAGCGAGAGCACGAGCTCAGCCTCCTTCCAATACCCCGAGCCCACTACTCTTGAGCCACCGCCATCACCTCCAACCACCTCATCGACACGCACCGCATGCATTCACCACGCCTCCACCATGGATGACCGTAGTCAGCGCTCTCCTCCGCCTCTAGGACCTGTCTCCCGGGCTCGCCACAAGCCCAGTGTTGGCGGTCGATAAAACCCATTTTGACCATTAACATTTCATATTTGAGGGTATGATTTATCAAACTTTCATGTATTATTAACTGGTTCCATGAGTTGTGTACAAAAGTTGATGCAGGAGCTTGTCACTGTCCAAATATCGAAGGAATGACCCAAATAGAGGCAAAGTGGCAAGGGAGAGGCAACCATGCAGAGTTGCATGGCCGCCTAGCCATCAGAGGCACAGGGCTGGAATACTAGGTGGCCGCCTGGCCAAGCATAGCAGCCCAGGGACCTAGGCAGTCTTGTAGCCCAAAAGTGATGGCCACCAGGCCACCCCCTTGGTTGCCCGGCCATGTCACGGAGCCATTTTGACACGACCTTCAACCTGCATGCAAAGTAACACAAATAAAGTCATCCAACCATGCAAACAAGAATCCAATGTATCCAAGAGTCAAAAGGCCATGACACAGGGATCACAATCCAAGAAATCAACATTGCAGCCAATATTGGAGAAACATGTGACCGCCCGGCTATTACCTTGGCTGCCCAGCCACGCGTTTTAACCGTTTTGCACATGCACCGACTCAAGTAACCTCCACCGACCTTGGGGAAGCAAAATCAACCGATGGATCAAGTGAGGTAGTGGATCAGATGGCCGCCCGGCCTTCCACGTGGGCGCCCGACCACTGACTTACCTCAACTATCGACGTTAACACACCTACAAGTACCCTCCTCCTTCACTTCCTAGCTACAAATACCCCCCGGGAGGTCACTTGTAGAGTGTGGTGGATCAATAGAAGAATAGTGTGGTTGTGTAGTTGTGTGTACAATATAGTAGTGAAGCCACCCTTGGCATTGTAAAGAGATCCACCTACATCTCAAGAGACAGTAGTGAGGTGTAGAGTGAAGGAGTTGGAATTCTCTTTGGCATTCTATTTCTGAGCTCTTAATCTCAGAGGAATTATTGCTCTATTTCTAGGATTGAGTAAAGTTCCTTGCTCTCTGCTTTAATTATTTCATACTTACTTTATTTACATACTCAGTCTTTGCTTAGTAGCTTACGGGTGCCCAGTGTGCTCTATTTAGTTTAGCTGTACAGTTGTGCTTGGTTATCTGGACTCGAACCAGTTTAGTAGTAAACTCGGCCGTGTAGACGTGGTGTCTAGACTAGAATTTACCTTGGAAGGTGTCTTGTCCCACGCAGCTTTGGTTGGTAGTCCCACCTGGTGACATCGGGTGTGTGTCCTGTGTAGTCCAACCCCGTCGTTCGAATAATTGTCATTGATGCATAGCTAAGTCCTATAGTGCCTGCCTTTCTCGTCTGGGTTATCTGCACTCCGGTGCCCGGAAGTGGTTCTATAGCCTCGGTGTCCAAGTAAACCTGTTAAGTAGAGTACCTAGTTCATTTAGTAAAGTTAAGTTGTTATATTTAAAGTAGTCATCCTACTCTGTTCTATTATTTATCTTTACAATTGCTGGTTTTACTGTTTGGTTCTATCTGCTATCTTGAGTTACTCCTCATTCTTCATGGATTTCGATACCATGCAATTCTCTTGGGTGAAAAGCTACAACATATTTCCGTGAGGTTTCAGAATTATTTCAGTAGGCTAAGAAACACCAATAAGCTTTTTTGGCGCCATTGCCAGGGAACGGTAGCTAATTCAACTAGAACCAAGGCCGTCCATACTCACACCATACACAACCACCACATATATCCCCCACCAAATACCACATACCACCATATGGATTCCATGCCTACCTATGAACTTGCGGCTCCAAAGGGCGATTATTTGGAGCATCCATCATCATCAACACCAATCACCACAGAAGGCTATCAGCTACGTCCCGGCTTGATAGCCATGGTTCGGGATCAATCATTCACGGGATTGGAATCAGAATGTCCCTACTCACACCTCCGGGAGTTCAAGCATTATGCAGCTATTTGGTTATCAAGGAATGTCTAGTGAACACTTTGATGGTTGCTTTTCCCGTTTTCACTAACGGGGGAGGTGAAAATCTAGTGCAAGCAGACAGTTGGTAAGGTAGAAGGGAGTTGGGGGACATTACAAGCCAACTTCTGTCATTGTTTCTTTCTACTGAACAAGGTTCTTGATCTGCGTTGTGAAGTGTCCTCTCTTTTCAACAAAGAGACCGAGAATCTTTAGGGGCAGCTTGTGCTCGCTTCACATGACTGGTCTCCTCAGGACCAGATTTGGCTTCTCTAGGGTCGATGTTGATGCAGCACTTCATCCGAGGTCTCTCGCCTGGTGCTGACCTCTGCCTTGACTTAACATCTGGAGGATCATTCTCGCATCTAACAGCTACCGAGGGAAGGAAAATTATCGACAAAATTCTCGAGAAGGCTTCTGACCTTGGTGCTTTAGAAGAACAACCTCCACATCCAAAAAAAGCCACCTCAGCACAACACCAACAAACAACAAGACCAATCTGATCATCCAACTCCACCATTGCCCCCTCAAATCGAAGAAATCCTAGAACCATCATCATGGCAAACTGAGGGGGTCAGTTTAGCCTTGATGGTTCCTCCGTCGGCACCTCCGTTCTCTTTCAAGGACGAAATATTCATGGACTTTGGCGACGCCTCTCGGTTTCCTAAAGAAGACCAATGCTTCACCAAGGTAGGAGTCAATATAATCACTAAGCACGTCATGGACTACTACTACCCAACACAACTGCTATCATGATCCACTATGCGTTTGGAATCGGCAAATAGTGGATATTTGAGGTCCGAAGTTGTTCTGCAGGTAATTGCAACAAACTTGCGGGATACTCAAGTGTTCTTGGACTTTCATGTCTTCGACATCCCCGAGGGATCCACACCGTTGATTGTGGTTAGTATCCCAATTGCTGCCCTCACCAGCTCAGATGTATATAGAGGGATACTGCAGCTTCAGCTTGGCAGTGAGGAAATCAATATCAACATTGATAGATCACTCAATGCTGAAACTGATGCAAAGCCAGAGACTGACCCTTTAGAAGAAGTGATGAGCCTTTCACTTAAGGAAATGGGTCAGGATAGCCTAGAGGAGAGGCTTTTAGTGACTTCAGTGCGGTAGATGAGCCATGTGAGTTCGAAGAACTACGTGAATCACTATGGCCCGAAGCTCCAAAAATAGAACTTAAGCAACTACCACCTGGCCTGAACTACGCCTTCCTTCACAGGAATGAGGACACACCGGTGATTATCAGTGACAAGCTGATAGAGAGTGAAAGCCGGTGATTAATTTTAATTATGGAGAAGTATAGAACCGTGCTTTGATACTCACTTCAGGACTTGAAAGGAATATGTCCCAACTAGTGCACTCATCGCATCCCTATGGAGGTTGATCATAAACCAACAAGGGAACCCCAACGCCGACTTAACAACGCGATGAGAGAGGTAGTCAAGAAGGAAGTATTAAAACTACTACACGCAGGAATTATCTACCCCGTAAGTGACAGTGAATGGGTCAGTCTAGTTCAAGTAGTACCAAAGAAGGGAGGGATGACAGTTGTCACAAATCAGAACAACGAACTAATTTCACAGAGAACTGTCACTAGTTGGAGGATGTGCATCGATTACCGAAAACTCAACGCTGCCACTAGGAAAGATCACTTTCCTCTTCCCTTCATTGATGAAATGTTAGAAAGACTGGCCAAACATTCCTTCTTCTGCCACCTCAGTGGCTACTCTGGCTACCACCAGACTCCGATTCACCCGGAGGACCAGAGTAAGACCACTTTCACATGCCCATACGGAACTTTCGCAGATAGGCGAATGTCATTCGGGCTATGCAATGCTCCAACATCATTCCTAGTGGTGCATGATGGCAACCTTCTCTGAATTCATCATGAATATCATGGAAGTATTTATGGATGATTTCTCTATTTAAGGCATGAGTTTTGATCGATGTTTGGAGAATCTTGAAAATGTTCTCCAACGGTGAAAAGAAGTTGATCTTGTCTTAAACTGGGAGAAGTGTCACTTCATGGTTAGAGAAGGAATCGTATTGGGACACAGAATCTCTAAAAGAGGCATAGAGGTAGATCATACAAAGATTGAGGTCATTGAACAACTACCTCCCCCCACCAACATCAAGGCTATCCAAAGCTTCTTAGGCCATGCAGGGTTTTATAGGAGATTTATCAAAAATTTCTCCCAGATAGTCCGGCCTCTAACCAATTTGCTAGCTAAGGATGTACCCTTCATGTTTGATGAGGACTGTCTTGAAGCTTTTCACATGCTCAAGAAGGCATTGGTCTCAGCCCCAATTATTCAACCATCTGACTGGAACTTACCATTTGAAATCATGTGTGATGTTAGCGATTATGCAGTTGGAGCAGTACTAGGTCAGAGCAAAGATAAAAAAGCATCATGCCGTATCATAAGCAAGCAAGATGCCCGCTGCCCGCAGCTGAAGTACTCAACCACCAAGAAAGAATTACTAGTAGTGGTATTTGCAATTGACAAGTTCAGATCATACTTGGTAGGGTCGAAGGTCATAATCTACACAAATCATGCAGCTTTCAAATACCTCCTCACCAAGAAAGATACAAAGCCACAACTGATCCAGTGGGTGCTGCTACTCCAAGAATTCGACAGTGAGATAAAAGATAAGAAGGGAGTAGAGAATTCAGTTGTAGATCATCTATCATGAATGAAATTTTAAGAAACATCGCCCTTGCTGTTCGATGACTACATGAGAGATGATCAGCTCTTAAAGGTGACAATAGCCCAACCATGGTATTCTAATCTAGTGAACTACATAGTTGCAAGCTATGTTCCTGAAGGATCAAACAAGAGGAAATTGGCCCACGACAACTGATTCTATCTCTGGGATGACCCCTACATATACGAACTCTGCACAGACGGACTCCTATGTCGCTACATTCTAGCCTGTGAAGCACCGCAAGTCCTTGATAGATGTCATGCATCCTCTTACCCAGGTTACTATGGTGCTTATCAGACTCATGCAAAAATTTGGCAGAGTGGGTTCTATTGGTCCACTATGTATGAGGACGCAAAAGAGTTTGTACGACGGTGCCCAAGGTGCCAGTACCAAGGGAACATAAATCCAAGAGATGCTATGCCACTCATGAGCAATCTGCAACTTGACATATTCAATGTATGGGGCATAGATTTCATAGGACCATTTCCCAAGAATGGAGACATGGAGTACATTCTTGTCATAGTAGACTATGTATCAAAATGGGTAGAGGCAATGCTGTGTCTTGCAGCGGACTCAAGAAACTCCATCAAGATGTTCTGGGAGACCATCTTTCCTTACTTTGGTGTGCCACGGGTCATCATCAGTGATGGAGGCACACACTTCATTCACAAGCGCTTCAGGAAGTGTCTCGCTGACCTCGGTGTGGACCATCATGTCGCCACCCCTTACCATCCGCAGACAAGTGGCCAGGTTGAGACATTCAACAAACAAATCTAGAATATACTGCTAGAAACTATCAAGGATATGGGAAAAGAATGGGTATCCTAGCTACCCCATGCTCTTTGGGCATACCGTACAGCGTACAAGACTCCCATTGGCATGACACCATCCCAGATGGTGTACGGCAAGACTTGTCATCTTCCAGTGGAACTCAAATTCAAATCACACTGGGCGGTAAAGAGGTGGAACATGGATTTCTTGTCGGCAAGGGTGAGAAGGCAAATTCAACTGGCTGAGCTGGAGGAATGGAAGGAGAAGGCATACCACAGTGCCAAGCTATACAAAGAGTGCACAAAAAGATGGTACGATAAGCAACTCAAGACCAAGACATTCAAATCGGGAGATAAGGTATTACTCTTTAATTCCCGCATTCGTTTATTTGGTCATGGGAAGCTTAGAAGTAATTGGGAAGGATCATGGCGTAGTCACCCTCCAAGACGATGACGGAAGAATTTTTAAGGCTAATGGGCAACGCCTTAAGGTTTTTCTAGAGCCCGAAATGCCTTAGCTCGAAGAAATGGATGTGTTCGAGCTACATGAGGTAGTATGACCACACGTCCATGGTGGAGCCCAGACCTTAAAAGAAGCCATGTACACTACCACTCTTCCCGATTTATATTATATCCAAATCTCATCTTTCGCTGAAAATCTCAACAAAACCGATGCCCCACCTATGAAAAATGGGTCCACAGCTCACCTACAAGCGCAACCCCAAAGTGTGGCTCATCCAGCCCACATTGGCATGGCCGGCCGGCCATAGGCCTAGCCGCTCGGCCCTAAGGTGTGGCCACCCGGCCAAGGGCACGGCTGCCCAACCCTATGGTGTGGCCGCCCGGCCAAGGCCATGGGCCGCCCGGCCATCCCCCAAAGCCACTTGGCCACCAAAACTCAAAATTTGAAGTTTGGAGCGTTGATCCAACATCTTCGGGGCTGTTGAGTGGATGAGAACGAGTTTTTCTGACGTTTTAGGGAAGGGAAAGCCGTCTTCTTCCCCACCTACACTTCCACCTTCATCATCCCCCCTGAAACCAGCCACAGCACCCCTCTCTCATCCTAGCAATGGAAGGCCATCATCTCCATCACTTCTGACACCACTGCCACCTACACTCCAGCGTCCAAAGGTTCCCCATGGCCCCTGCAGTCCTTACCCAGGGAGGAAAGCCCTAAGAGACTCATTCGGAGGTCACCCTGGCTAACAGGGCTCGGTCCCCATGGCTGCCTAGCCACTCCTCATGGCAGCCCGGCCATGGCACCCTCCCCCCGTGGCCGCCCGACCACGCGTGATGGTTGCCCAGCTTCCCCTCGCTATTCCCACAGTGTGGAAAGGATGGCACATGGTCTCTCTCCAATGAGGGCGATCATGAAGAAGGTTGCACACCCATCTCCTCGCCCAACCGCTGGAGTTCTTGCCCTGGTGAAGTGTATGAAGAGCCTCTTCCAAGAGGAGGGCTCAGGGCCATCCAGTAGACCAGATATTCTGGGAGCATCCACCCACAACATCCGCGGCGTGAAAACCGCAACAGGTTATGGGAAGGTGCTCATACCTAGGGCTCTTGTACCAAACACCTCCATAGATGAGTCCATCGACTCCACACCACCAAGGAGGACGGTGAACCGGTTGTCCAAACCACTTCCAATTAGAGGACTACCGGGACATTTTAAAGATTCTTCCGATGAAGAGAAGGAAAGGTGGCGGCCCTCAAGGAGGAGATCACAGTGCTCAAGGCAAAACTCTAGAACTTAGAAGAGCGCTGCACTGAAGGCGAGCTTTGGAGGATGGAAATAGATGAGTTGATGTCCTTCGGAAAGGACTAACTGCCAAAGTTCGCCAACTTGCAGATGCATGTGGGCATCCCATGCTCTATAATCCATCCATGCCTTAGATGTCCAATGTGTCCAGTTATCATAGGAACTTTAGTTTTAGGTTTTTAATTCCTAGGTTGAATAGTTTCCTTTGTTTAATCTCTTTGTTTCTAACAAGTGCCTACAATTTTATTCCATTCAATAAAGGTAGGATAGTTTCCCTTCCAATAATGAGCATGGATAGAATGGGCAAAGCCATTCGTCCCCCTATAGCTGACCCTGCAGAATACACGAGCAAAATATGATGTACAGGGCACCACTACGCTACTCAGAAAATTTCAGGGGATTTGGCAAAAATTCATGGCCGCCCGGCCAACCCTATGGCCGCTCGGCCAACATTTTTTATAATAACAAGGCACGCAGACCTGTCACATTCCCCTAAGGCTCTCTCAAAAGAAACGAATCGATGTGCGGGTCTAATGCACCAAAAGAGTGGCTGCCCGGCCAACCCCCTAGCCACCCGGCCATGGGTTTGGGCTGGTTGGCCCATTTTCATCTCGAACCCGCACTTGGAGGTTAGGTACACCTGTTTGTATTTTGTACACCTCCCAAAATTTTGCGCTTTACACATGAACTTGATCAAATCATGCTCTACATGTTCATAATGTCACATTTGATTTGTGGTTGCACCATTTTATTTCCTATTCTAGAGTAATCTTGCCTTTGGATACCATCATGATTAGGGAACCACTTGAGTTTAGTTTGTTGATTCTTGTGATATGAGATGATCGGAGAATACTAAAAGGAACCCCCACAAGAGTAAGAGTTTTGTTTGTAAAATAAAAAGAGGGCTCCATCTTGAATGATCTCAAGTTCCTATCCTTTGTCCTACCGGTGCCACAAGTATAAAAAAAAGAAAACATGTACTCTCTTGCTTCCTTGATTGTTTTAAGTCTTATCAAACCCTGTGCCATCACAAGAGTTCGAATCAACTAAGATATTTGGCCTTCACATGCACGTTTCGTAAAATAAAGTCTCTCAAAAAGGTGTGCAACAAAATGTGAATGATCCCATTCAAGTTTTGTCTGAAAGAAAGAGAGGCATGGAGATTCAAAAAAAAAGGGGAGAGGAAAAAAAGAAAAAGAAAGTATATATGAAAAAAAAAGAGGAAAGAAAAGAAAAGAAGAACTCCATGCCCTCTACCCAAAAATGGGATTCAAATAAAGCACCTGCAAGAGACAAATCCCTACACTACACTTGCACTTGGCCAAATCTCACTTAATTATGAATTCTTTCTTGACACTTGGTTTGATTCGACAATATAAACATGATGGGAAAGCCTCATTATCCCAACCACCTTAGCTCCACAAAAGCTTTGGTAGTATAGGAGGTAAAGAATGCAAGATTTTGGCAAGGACACTTTGTCCTTTGAGTGACCGAGGGTTGGTCTTGAGATCAGAAGAGTTGGCATGCCCTACTTTTAAATAGTTCTAAAAACCTCTTTACTCATGTGTTATGGGAACCTGAAGTTGACTCTAATATTCTTGTTCCATGCTTCAACATTCCAAATCCAAAGTATAGACACTTTTGAAATCCTAGGCAAGGTGAAATAGCTGGAAATGACCTTGTGCTTGCTATGGTGGATGTTGATGTTATGACTGTCCCACATGTGCTTAACTCTTCTCTTTGCTCGAGGACAAGCAAAGGTTTAAGTGTAGGGGGTGTTGGCAGGTCGATAAAACACTTTTTCGACCATCAACATTTCATGTTTGAGGGTATGATTTATCAAACTTTCATGTATTACTAACTAATTCCACGAGTTGTGTACAAAAGTTGATGCAGGAGTTTGTCACATCCAAATATCGAAGGAATGACTAAAATAGAGGCAAAGTGGCAAGGGAGAGGCAGCCATGCAGAGTTGCATGGCCGCCCAGCCATCAGAGGCATAGGGATAGAATACCAGGTGGCAGCCCAGCCAAGCCCAGCAGCCCAGGGGCCTAGGCAGTCTTGTAGCCCAAAAGCGATGGCCACCCAGCTAGCCCCTTGGCCTCCCGGCCATGCCACGGGGCCATTTCGACATGACCTTCAACCTGCAAGAAAAGTAACACAAATAAAGACAAATCAAACCGTGCAACCAAGAATCCAATGAATCCAAGAGTCGAAAGGCCATGACACAAGGATCACAATCCAAGAGATCAACATTGCAGCCAATATGGGAGAAACATGTGGCCGCCCGGCCACGCATTTTAACCGTTTTGCATGTGCACCGACTCAAGTAACTACCACCGACCATGGGGAAGCAAAATCAACTGATGGATCAAGCGAGGCGATGGATCGGATGGCCGCTCAGTGACCTACATGGCCGTCCAGACTTCCACGTGGCTGCCCGGCCACCGACTTACCTCAACTATCGACCTTAACACACCTACAAGTACCCCCTTCACTTCCTAGCTATAAATACCCCCGGGAGGTCACTTGTAGAGTGTGGTGGATCAATAGAAGAATAGTGTGGTTGTGTAGTTATGTGTACAGTATAGTAGTGAAGCCACCCTTGGCATTGTAAAGAAAGCCACCTAAGTCTCAAGAGGGAGTAGTGAGGTGTAGAGTGAAGGAGTTGGAATTCTCTTTATTTTCGAGCTCTTAATATCAGAGGAAGTATTGCTCTATTTCCAGGATTGAGTAAAGTTCCTTGCTCTCTGCTTTAATGATTTCATACTTACTTTATTTACATACTCAGTCTCTGCTTAGTAGCTTACGGGTGCCTGGTGCACTCTCTTTAGTTTAGCTATACAGTTGTGCTTATTTGGCCTCAAACCAGTTTAGTAGTAAACTCAACCATGTAGACGTGGTGTCTATACTAGAGTTTACCCTCGAAGGTGTCTTGTCCCATGCAGCTTTGGTTGGCAGTCCCACTTGGTGACAGCGGGTGTGTGTCCCGTGTAGTTCAACCCCGTCGTTCCAATAATTGTCATTGATGCATAGCTGAGTCCTGTAGTGCCCACCTTTCTCATCTGGGTTATCAGTACTTTGGTGCTCGGAAGTGGTTCTACAGCCTCTATGTCCAAGTAAACCTGTTAAGCATAGTACTATTTCGTTTAGTAAAGTTAACTTGTTACATTTAAAGTAGTGATCCTGCTCTGCTCTGTAATTTTTCTTTACAATTGCTAGTTTTACTGTTCGGTTCTGTCTGCTACATGGAATTACTCCTCGTTCCTCATGGATTTTGATACCCTGGAATACTCTTGAGTGAAAAGCTACAATGTGTTTCCGTGCGCTTGCGGAATTATTTCAGTAGGCTAAGAAACGCCAACACCCACGCACCTCACGCACTAGTCCTCGTCGGCCCTTGGCACCCCAACCGCTAGATCGACACCGGCAGAACCGACCTTCAAGTGTCATGGCCACCTCCAGTTCGTCGGCCCCGCGTCATCTACTCAGTCCTCCCCGCACGACTCCGTCTTGGGGAACGGGTAGCCGTCATCGGGAACACCTTCCCTGAGTGCCTCCGGCCACTCTCTGGCCTCCACGCCGCCGGTAGTGCCAAGCGGCCTCTCCTCTATGCGCGACGGTAGGAGGTTGTAAGAAAACTCTCCTTTTTGCATTTAAGCCCCTGCAGTTTCTGTATACTGATTGAATGTTCATTGTGTCTTGCGAAACTTGCGGGTTAGACCCTATATCTACTGCCAATTCACAGTTTAGCCTGAGCCTTTGCATTTTTTAGATCTAACCTTGCATTTTGTGGGATTGGCATATACTATTCACTGAGTCTTGTGCATATTTCATGTTTCCCCTTGTAGGCTATAGTTAATCTCGAATAGGTCCAAGCAGGAGCAAAATATTAAACTATGTTCTCGATTTGGCATATGAACTTGAAATGCTCTATAAATTTGTATAAAAATCACAAAAATTTGAAACTTGTTTTGTTGGATTGCTTATGAATAGATCTACACAGTGGATTAGGCCTTGCTATGTGAAATGACTGTTTTGCCCCTGCTTGTGTGCATGCATTGTTTTAGTAGTTTATTAGCAAAAGTGGTATAAATGGCCTCCAAAAATTATGAAACTTGTATTGTGTGTTATTTAGGTCATATGTGGTAACATGTAATTTCAATTAACCCTAGCACTCACTGTTAATTACATATCTATCCCTAGTTGTATTAATTAGTACATTTTATGTATATGGAAATGCATGTTACATAAAAATTGTCCAAAAAATTCCATGAAAATTATGTTGCACTCATTTGGTTCAGTGCAATATATAAATAAAGTTACATATGTTTTGCTTGCTGTTTGCTATGTGTTTTGAAAATAACATATGCTATGGTGATTTAAACAATAAAATGGAAAAGTGCTATTTAATATATTACAAAAATTCCACCAAAATCCTTGTAGATATGTTACGATTGAAGTATGCTTGTGTGCAGTTTTCATGAATTTGGGCTGCTGTTACTTGAGCGGTCCATTAATAGTCATTTTAATAAGCATGCATGTTGATAGTTTGTGATTTCTCCTATCTAATAAACTTGACATGTACGAACTTATGTATAGATGACTTCCCCACCTTGTGCATATATGTTGTGGTCAAATAGCTAACTAATGCTAAGCAGATAACAAAAATGTGTCTTTCTTATGTCAATGGACCACTAAACCTTGATCCCCAAAGCAACACTATTGTCAATAGTGCTAAGTGGATGTTATTCACAACTTAGAAGTTCATCACATATCTGAATATTAAACTTGATCCATGTTTTTCTTATATGGGACATAATAGGAGAAATTGTAACCTTCTTTACATTTGTTCATATACTTAATGCTTGTTCGGACGCTCCTTCCACGCATTGCCTTGTGCACAGTTGATTGTAGAATTGCAAACTTGCTATGTCATGAAAGTACTTCTTGTTAAAGTAGATTATCAATCGCTTGCCTATCCCTAAAATGATTGTTTATATATGCGCTTGATATTCATGCATCTCATTCACTGCATGGTGCATATCATTCATATAGTAACATCTATTACAGATACGTGACCGAGAAGCAACCACATGGATCTACGTCAAGCAATGGTGGTCCAGAAGACCAACTAAGCCCCAAGCACGACTTGCAGCGCCCATCAGTCGTGTTTGGATGGAGGAGTTGTCCAAGTGACCAAGGGGTTGCCTGGGGCAAAGTCTCACAACCCGGCAAACTAACGTTAGATTAGTTTATTCAAGTTTTCAACAACAAAGGTAGGCCCCTTAGCCATCTACACCTATTTAGAGAGTCCTACCACCCTATATTTGTTTGTGCGTTACGTTCAGGAGTTGTATGGAACCCCACATGCATAAATCCCTGATATTCTATGCAGTATGAATAGGTTGAAGTCTATGCTTAGCCATGCCTAGACAGCAGAAGTCGAGTGAAGATATTCACTCGCGAGATGATAGGACTCAAAAATGTTTTACAAAAATTTTAATTCAAAAGCAATATGATATGATGTGATGAAAAGATGAGACCGGGTAGAGATATGGGTATAATATGATGAAAAATGATGAGGATGGTTTGGTGGACTCTGCTCGAGTCATTTAAGGCCCCGTTCTTTGAACGCCTGCTAATCGGCATAACACTGCTAGAATGCTTATCCGAAAAGTGGGACGAGTGAAAGTCTTACTTGAACCATTCGAAGAATAGAGACTTGGTCCTACCATGGGGCCAAGGGGCGCTTCACGCATGAGAGAGCTGACCCGGTACGCCATGGTATCGCTCCATAGGGGCTAAACCTAGGGAA
Organism: Paspalum vaginatum; assembly: GCA_030272315.1. NCBI lineage: Eukaryota > Viridiplantae > Streptophyta > Magnoliopsida > Poales > Poaceae > Paspalum > Paspalum vaginatum. Next base: position 10,489,384 of record CM059019.1, on the reverse strand, counting down.
TGGTAGGTTGGAATCGAACTTGGGATGCAACAAGTGGAGATGGGGGATATATGTGGAACACGATGGCTAGTAAGTATATACCCCTAGCATGATAGTTATTCCCGAGAATTAAAAATTGATTCGAATCGCTGATCTCACCAGGTGTGAGATTGCCAATATCACTAACGACAACTGTAGTAATAACTTTAATATGTTATCTTTCTAATCATGCTTTTATTACTACATGCTTGTACTTGTATGTTTACATTTCTGCAAGTTACTTTATGATGATATATGTGTTGAGAATATTGAGATATATGAATTATGGATTATGATGGTAACTATGATGAATCAAATGAGGCTTATGCTTTAAAAATGAATGGAACTTGATATTCAGGACTCACTCCTAGTAAGCTTACTCCCAAATGTGTCGGGCTAATACCACCCTCGGGTAAGTCCTACGAGTACCCCACGTACTCATCGTTTGTTGTTGATATTTTTTTAGGTACATGTCAGTTTGTGATCAAGGATGACACGGTGGGCTCGATGTCGTGCCTTGATGTTTTATTTCTGCTGCCTATTGGCATATATAAAATGTGATGTATTCCGCTGCGAATTATTTTGAAGTTTTATTTCAACTACGATTGTACATCATTCTGAGCACATGTTTTGTAAGAAATCAAGCTAGCTGCTTCAAAACTCGACTGGAGGAAGCGAACTTTGTCGGCAACACTAGCAACTTTAACAACAGGAATCATCCTCAGCTAGGTTGGAACTCAAGGCCTTACCATCCTTTCTCTGAACAAGGGGTGGGAAATCCACACAGGACCCTCCATCTCCTAGTCGTGCAGGTAAAAAGCATGAGAAGACTAGTTGAACCGAAAGACAAGGAAGTGTCACAAGACGTCCCTGGAAAGGAGGAGAAAGAAGCACCAAAGCACCTCCCACATGAGTTCTATGACACGACGATGCTACCTTTCCCTCCACGCAACAAGAAGGCTGCCACTGATGAGCAATATAGTAAGTTTGTTGAAGTCATTAAAAAGCTATATGTCAATATCCCCCTGCTAGATGCTAAGCAGGTACCGACGTATGCTAAGTACTTAAAAGACATACTCAACAACAAGAAACTATTGCCATCAACTGAAGATAGTGCATTTAACAGAAGAGTGTGGATGCAGCTATATTCAAAAAGAAGGACCTTAGGAGTCCCACCATCTCATGCTCAATTGGAACCCAACACTTTGACCATGCTTTATGTGATCTCAGAGCCAGCGTCAGCATAATGCCTAAGGTAATATTTGATAAGTTAAATCATGCTGCACTTGTCCCCACTGCTATGTGTCTACAGCTTGTGGATCAATCCATCCGATATCCCACAGGAATCACCGAGAATGTTCCGGTGAAAATCTAGAATTTTCTCATCCCGGTGGACTTCGTGATGTTGGATATGGAAATCAACGCCAAAACCCTGCTCATTGTTGGGCGGCCATTTTTAAGCATCGCGTACGCAAGCATCGATGTTGGGGCTAGACAAGTCCACCTCAACATTAATGGCTGAGGGAGACATTCGCCTTCAAGCCATAAATGGAACTGTGCAACAAGGTGCAAATTTTCAAATGCCAAGCTCCGAAGGATGCCCCCAAAACCAAATTCAAAGCTGATAAATCAAAGCCAAAGACAGACAGCCTCATCTCATTTATCGAAAGGAAATTGAAACATGAGGCTACCATCCAACAAAAGAAGCATAAGGATGCCACACAACAGAACGAGATATTGAAAGTAGAGACAAAGCACGATCGAACCAAACCCGCGACACGGGAAACAGGAGGCAAAGCTCCTATAAGCAAGGTTGGCGCCAATACCACGTTGAACATGCAAGAGTGGTACGATAATATAAGGGTATGTAAAGAAGCAACCCGTCAATTTGGTGCCCTCGAAACTCTGAAAGGTAAGAAATGGGTTGCCATTGCCAACAGGTAAATTCGCATTATCTTCCGACCGCATATTTATTTCCCACCAAAGTTATATTTCTATACTTCCATTGCATGTTTAATTTTTGCTCTTAGCTACTTGTCTATAATTGATGCATTCAAAAAAAATTACATGGTCGGCCGGCCACAAGTCGTGGCCGACCGACCACCCTTCCTTCCCCTCTGGAAGTAAGGCTACATTGGGCAGCAAAGGTGGCTGCCAACATGCACTCATGGCTTCCAGACCTGCCATCCCCTACCGGTGCACACTCAAGAATCTAATCTAGTTCATCATACACCTGCGCACTAGCTTACAAGCACGCACATGGGTGCAGGACCATTGATGATGGCCTCCCGGCCCCTCCTAACGACCACCTTCTAAATGCCTTGCACTGTTCGTGTCCCATCGGCCCTACAGAGTGCGAACATGGCTGCCTAGCCCCCTGCTGTGGCCGGCCAACCTACCCATCATGGCTGCCCGGCCCATTTATGCATGCACCGTCCAAGCAAGCTTCATCACTCATGTCCCATCACCTTTGCGCACAGCTCACATGGCTGTCCGGCCTCTCACTCTAGCCGGGCGACCGGGGCAGTGGTCGCCCGGCCACCTTGGCTTGCTGCCCGACCACCCTACTCCTTTTCTTCTATCAATAGCACCCTTCTCCTCCATTCTCAGTGCACCAAACAGCAACACAACTTGCTGCTCCCCTCTTCCTTCTAATCCCTCTCATTTAAATATTAAGCAAATGTTTAGGTGCTAAATAATATTCTCACAAATAAAACTTGTCCAAACTCTCTCGATTTCAGCAGGAATGAGAATGTTTCGTGGAGGCTCTGCCCCACAAGGACACTAACTTTTAGAAGACTAACCCACTAACATTAATATTTTTTGTCGTCCGTTCCTTTGGGTATCTGTTTCTGTCTCTATCTTGCAGTATGAATCGAGCATTCAAGAAAGCAAAGAAGGCCATAAGCAAGGTAGGGCAGCACCTCCGCCGGTTCTCCTCTGATGGGTCCAACCCAAGAAGTAGGCATGCAGGGTCCGCTTTCGAGAGGATGTCCATGAGCACAGAGGCACCGAAAGAAATAGCAACATGATCCACCTATCGACCAATGCTGCTGCTCGACTCGCACATCACACCCCTAGATAACAACGAAGCAGAGATGTTAAGGCATCTCCACTAGAAGCCTTACGCCTTGACCAAGTACTTCGATGAGCTTCTACTCTCCAGCACAGGTATGTTGGATGAGTTCGAAGAAGCATTCCAAGCCATCGGCTGGGAAAACTTCGCGGATGTTCTAGAAGGTGGTGTGGTGCTTCTCACCAAAGAGTTCCTCATGACACTGCGAGTCGTTGAGGATGAGCAAGCAGGTATGACTATCTATTTCCAACTCTTTAATACTGAGCATACTCTCACATTACATCAGCTCAACAAGTGTCTGGGGTTCTCGTCACGCTACTTTGTAGCTGCGGAACCCATAGGCTTTAATTCTATGGAGATTTGGAGAGAGTTAGTTGGGGATGCTGCTGCAGGAAAAAAGAGCATCACAAGTATCAAACACCCTACCATGCAATTTCTCGCTTGCTGGCTCACCATGGTCGTTCCCTCAGGATGACAACCGTTGTGTTACTGTAGAAGTTGTGAGCTGCCTCTACGCTGTGTGGAGGAAGCAAAAGTTTGCTCCCATGCTCAGCATGGTTTACCATTGGATTAAGCTAGTTTAAGATGGCAACACTATTTTGATCACATCATTCGTGACAATGATCGCTAGTAAGTTAGGAGTTTTAGCGAACCCTAGCATAGCTTAAATGCCAAATGACCCATCACGCATGATCATAGAGCAGCATTTCATCCAAGCACACTTTTTGAAGAAAACCATAGCAGGTGAGCTTATCCTAACGTTTAGAGGCTATGAGTTCGAACTACCGCTTCCTGCGACGCAGTTCAAATTATATTCTGTGAGATCCACTAACCATGTAGCTATAAACCAAAGCTGCAAGGAATAATATATCTGGAGTCATGACCTGTGGCCAACAACGATGAGCCAAGGAGAGGATACGCATGGCACAGGAAGATGCACAAGCCAAAGAGGCTGAACCCTCCTAGGTTAACCAAAGCGCCAGACCTTCTTGGGAAAACCCAAGAGGGGCACCAGAGCAACGACCGACCTCATTTACGAGCAGAACCGCCAGTACTATCACTCCCAAGGGTTCTATCCCGACTGAGCTTCCTTGAAGCTTGGGGGGAAAGCCCAGCAAACGGACAGTATGTGTGCCACGCCATCCCCTTTGCGCATCCCCGTGTTTTCCCTAAGAGCTACCAAGTCCTATCTGAACAACCAATTCTGTCCCACCATGAGAGTAGTGATGTATCTTTAATTTCAGCATGTTTTATTCTAGTTTGCTTAGTCAAAAAAACTTGTATCATAATAAATAACTCCCAAGATTAAGTTCATATGCTAGCTTCATTTTGGAAATGATGAATAATTTCTCTATCAAGTGAATGGTTTAATTCTTGCATGCCAACTTACACTAAGCTGAGCCTCATGTCGGTGAATTAAAAAGAGTGAACTAAATGTTTCACCATGTGGTTGCCATTTATGATAACGAGCCTAAATTGTTGAGAGACAATGATATCACTTAAGATAGGATGATTCTTTCATGTTCTTAGTAAGATGAATATCTTAGGCTTTTATTTTGAAAATGAAAAAATAAAGCTCCCGTAGTCAAAATTCTTACCAGAGCAAAAAATGCTTCAAATATTCCAAACCACTACAAAGAGCTACTTAGAAATGTTTTGAGCTTTGTCAAATTTCGAGTCTCATTGAGTAGAAATATCAGCTTATGCTAATAATTGGAGTACAAAGCATCTAATGCGAATGTTCCACCCTAGACTTTGAATCCACCAAAGTCTAGAAATTCTTCTCATATTCCCTAAGCCTTCAAGTTTCAAGGAGGAAGGGTATGAAGCTTAAAAAATATATGTGTGCAAAAGCACGGCAAAAAAAATGCATTCAAACACACGACAAAATTAAAAGCATGCTAGTTCAAGATCCATATTCCCTCTAAATCAATAAAGGATACAAGGGGTGAAAATTAAGAGAAGGAGACACTTTTGTTTCACCACTCAAACTCCAGTGATTAAATAGAAGAAGTGATAGAGTACATTCTTTGGTCCAATCTTTGGCTCAGCAAAATAAATATTCTAAATGTTCCACATTCTCCCCTACCTAAAGCTCCACAAAGGCCTTAGTGTAGGGCAAATGTTGGCCAATATCATGGCCCTTGGTGAGAAGACACTTCTGAGTGATTGAGAGTACCTAAGTGCAGCTCTTTTTTGTTTTGAAAATTTAGAAAACATTTGAGAAGGACATCCAAATAGAATGGGTTAAAATTATTCTTGCAATAAAGTCGTTCTATCTCTCAACTACCCAAGGCAAGGTAAGCAAAAAGATGCACCATAGGTACTACACGAGGCGAGCTTTGATTATTTCGCTACCTGCGGCAAAAGTTTGAGTGTTGAGTTGCATACAGGAATCTTCCTTCATCTTCAATATTGTAGCAACTCCTTATCCACTTTCAATCTTAGCTTTGCTTGAAGACGAGCAAAAGTTTAAGCTTGGGGGTGTTGATGGTCATAATCTCATAATTTCAACCGTCAATTATCCACCAAATAAAGCAAAACATGTCAATAAATTGGCTAACCCCTTCTACTAATGAGTTCCACAAGTTGTGTACTACTATTTGGTTGCAGGTACGAAAATACATGTAAAAATGATGAAAATAGGCCAAATATCAGAGATGGGCGATATCAGCGAAAATACCATGGCCACCCAGCCATTGGTCATGGCCGCCCTATCATTTGGCTGGCAGCCCGACCACCTGGCTGGCCGCCTGACTATGTGGTATGGTCGTTTAGCCACCCCACTGAACCCAATTTCCACATCTTCGATCCTACAAGCAAAGGAACATAATGGCAAGCAAATCCAACCATAAAACCAAGCATCCTATGTATCCAAGGGCCAGAACACCATCAACACATGGATCGGTGACATCAGCAATCCAAGGGAAGTCCCATACATCAAATCAGGAAGAAACACGTGGCCGCCCGGCCACCCTTTAGACATACATTCATCAACTGATTCATCCACCAACCGACGTAGAGAAGCAATCTCAGTCAAAGGATGGATAATGTCGATTAATCCAATGGCCTCCCGGCCACATGGTCCACCAATCAGTGGTCGCCCAGCCACCGACTTGGCCGCCCGGCCACTGACCTACCCCCAAACCATCCTTGGCCACCTACAAATACCCCCCGGCACTCATTTGGGCTATAAATTGTCCCCGGAAGCTCATTTGGAAGTGTGTGGAGAGTGGAATACAAGTCCTACCATAGACTGCTTCACTCTTTCTTAGTAGATAGGATAGTCCTAAGAGTTAAAATTGAGTCAAGCTTTGCCTTAGAATCTCCGGAGTAACCTCGATTCTGTGGTAAAAGCTTTGTATCTTTGTACTCTTGTTATCTTCAATATAATTCTAGTTATATTTCATTCTAAGTTCTATCTTCTGCGAGTGTGGTGTACCTTTTTTTGCATACTTGCTAGGCCTAGATTGTGTCTAACTTTGTTATTCAAATCTCGTTATTTTTGCCAGTGCTATAACTCAACCCTAGACTTAGACGTTAGGCTCTAGCTAGATCCCCTCCTTTGATCAAGGAAGATCTATCGTTGTTAAAGCTCTATTTGAACTCGTTTATAGCGTATCATCCTCTCCACGCAGCTTTGCTTGGTAGCCTAGGCCCATCATACGGGAGGCCCGTAGGTGATAGCTAGACTCTCTTTCGGAACCTATTATCTACCCCCTCGTACCCTTGAAACTCTAGAATTTCGCTCGACGCAAGACCCTGACTTGTTTATTTGAATTGCTTAGTTAGTCATGGATAATCTTTGCAGCTAAATAGAAATAGAGTTTGGTGGCGTTATCTCACTCGTTGTCCTCCTACATAACTATACCTTTCTACCGATATCTTTATTAGCTGATGTACCACACCATACACCTGTTACCTACACGCTTACTCATGTTCAATTACTAGTTGGAACAACTTATCCAAGTCTACAGTTTAGTTGATCTGAGTTTATTCAGTTATACTCTCTAGCCTGCCGCTTCCCAATGAAAATTTACGATACTCGGAATACTCTAAGTGAAAGCCTGCAACAGTCTCCGTGCGCTTGCGGAGTAAAATCTGTTTAGCTAAGAGACGCCAACAGTGGGCTACCGGTATAGAACGCTGACAAAACTCACTTTAAAAAATCTATCAAATTCGATCTCATTTTACAAATCTCATCACAATGAGCATAATAGCTATTAATAATGTAAATGAAATCTAAATGCAAGTTACATAACGTAAGTTATTATATATTCGTGCACAGATTTCTACAAAACATATAAAAGAAGTTGCTATTTTCAAAACGTAACACAACTAGATACACACTTAATATGTAAGGAGTAAAATGCACCATTAGTTCATTAACTTTTTGGATTGTGTCAGCTAGGCCCATCAACTATCATCATCAATTTTTTGGTCCATATCACATCTAACATTGACAAAAAAATAACATATCAAATCATGTACATATCCAAAAATTATAAAGTCAAAAATTTTCTATCTTTGTATTGATGAAATCTACACAGTGGAACTAAAGTGGTCTATATTAGTTACACCATGTAGATCTCACTAGGACATGAAATCTACGCAATGGAACTAAAGTGGTCTATATTAGTTACACCATGTAGATCTTACCAGGACAAAGCTATGAAAGTTGATTTTATAATTGTTGGTAATTATATGATTTTATATGCATTTTTTTTGTCAATGTTATGTGCGGTATGGACCTATATGATACACTTTAAAATGTTGATGGACCAAAAATGCACATCGATAGTTGATAGACCTAATCAACATAGTCCAAAAAATTAATGGACTAATGTTGCATTTTAATTATGACTATATATAATATAACTTGTGACATGCATAATAAAACAACAAAACACGTTTAATATTGGTCTTTTTTAACAAATCTTGTAACAAGGAACATGATGGTGCAATCATTTTCGTGGACTAATAGTGCATTTTAATTACTACTATATATAACAGAACTTGTTATATGCATAAGACAACATCAAAACACATTTGAAAACAGACATCGATGTGAGGCGAAGAAAATGCATCACTTTTTTGTCACTGACATTTGCCTGCTACATCACCTTGAAAACAATGTGTGTGGATTTGTTGTTTGCTTTTAGATAGATGTTCACATGTAATTGGTGGAGGGGTTATCATGGTCCATTCAAAACTCCAACCCTAACTTTTTGGCTGAGAGACTTCACCACCTCAGCTGACCATTCAAGCACTTTTTTTTTCAATTCTAATAATATCAATATATTATGGCATACATTAATTTATAAAAGAATAATCGTAGCATGCCGGATCAGCACTATGTGTGTGGCTCGGCGTTGGAGCAGACATGGCAATAGAGCTGAATTTAATGCTCTGTGGGTCATGCCACGTTTCGAGATGGGCTGAGGGACTTAAATGTACCGAGTTTGGTCATTCGTCCTGGCTGTGATGAGCACTTGACAACATTGAAGATCTGCTAAGGGAATAACGGGCAAAAGTCCTCTCGAGTGGAATGAGAGGCGGTGCCGGTGTGCACTTGGCATGACAAAATCCCTACCGAAGTGGACTGACTGGTGGCTTGGGCTGCGGTCTAAGTTACGCTCGGTCTATAAGTGCGACCTTGGGTCCGAGACAGTGTAGTGAGTCATAAAATCACCACAGAAAAAAGTCCAAGAAGAGTTTATCGGTTCGAGCACCAAAACCAGGCCCAACAATCATTTCCTCATTCCATCGTCAAAACCAAGGGCTTGGTTGTCGATATCCCAAAACTGGACTTATCCAAAAGGGAAGGACTACTGGACACGTGGAAGACATTGGAAGATTACTTCAAGGCTAAGAAGGTCAAGGATAACATCGTGTTCATCCATCCGAGACTCCGGCGGTCTTTTCAAGCCTCTAAAGACATTTTAGTGTACTTGCGTCTATATCTTAGGGGGCATTTTGCAAAATTGCCAATGTAATGTGTCTGTACTTGTTGCTGCAAGAAATCAGCAGGCGAGAGCCCCGCGGCCAGACACATGAGGAGCTGGGGATCGTGATGCTGCTACACTCATCTCCCTGTGCGCTACTCCGATCAACTCTAAACAAAGCCGATAAGCGGTGGTGCGAGCGTGCCACCTGACTTGACCTTGCAGCTAAGAAGGTTGGGTGGATGCGGTGGCTAGCTTTGTTTCTCCCTAGTTGACGGTCGTAATCTCACGATTTCAACCGTCAATTGTCCACCAAATGAAGCTAAACTTGTGAAGTATATGGACTAACCCTTGCTACTAATGAGTTCCACGAGATGTACATGAATATTTGGATGCAGGTACCAAAAATCACTCAAAAAGGTTGGAAACACACCAAATTCCAAAGATGGGCAACAATGGTCGACAGGCCATGGCCGCCTGACCATATACCATGGCCGGCCGACCAGGTGTGGTGGCCGCCCGACCACCCTCCAGGGTGGATTCAGGTCCATGACCACGTGGAATGGTCCCTTGACCACTTCATGTGCCATGTCATCGATCCGGTGCCAAACAAATACAGAATGGTGAAGATCCAACCATACATGAGAGCATCCAATGTATCCAAGGGTCACAAGCCATTGGGGTGAGGATTGGTGATGTCAAGGATCCGAGGGAAGCAACATGCAACAAATCGGGGGCAGACACGTGGCCGCCCGACCACGTGCCATGGCCGCCCGACCACTCCTCGGCGCATTTTTCACGTGCAACTAACCGCCTCAACTGCCAACCGACCTAGGGGAGCAATATCAAGCGTTGGATCTTTGAAGTCGGTGCATCAATGTGGCCGCCCGGCCACCCACCTTGGCCGCCTGGCCACCGACCTACCCCCTTAACCGACCTAGCACACCTACAAATACCCCCTCACTTTCTAGGCTATAAATAGACCCCGAGAGCTCATTTGTAAAGGTGTGGAGTGGAGTTGAGTTCAAGTTCTATCTTAGAATGCTACACTATTCTCTTAGTAGTTAGGATAGTCTTGGGAGTTAGAGTTGAGTCGAGCTTTGCCTCGGAGTCTCCAGAGTTATCTTCGAGTCTGTGGTAAAACTCTTGTATCTTTTGGATTCAGATTACCTTCAATATAATTTCAATTATATTTTACTCTAAGTCTATCTCCTGAGAGTGTGGTGTACCTTTCTTTTGCACACTTGCTAGGCATAGGTTGTATTTAACTTTGTCATTCAATTCTTGTTATTCTTGCCGGTGCTATAACTCAACTCTAGACTTAGACGCTAGGCTCTGGCTAGATCCTCTCCTCTGATCAAGGATGATCTATCATTGTTCAAGCTCCGCTTGAACACGTTTATAGCATGCCATCCTCTCCACGCAGCTTTGCTTTGTAGCCCCACTTGGTGACAGTGTGTGGTGTGCCTGTGTAGTCCAAGCCCATTGTTCGGGAGGCCCGTAGGTGTTAGCTAGACTCTCCTTCGGGACCAACTATCTACCCTTGGTACCCTTGAGACTCTAGAATTTCGCTCGACGCAAGACCCTAGCTGGTTAATTGAGTTTCTTAGTTATTCACGGATAGCCTTTGCAGCCGATTAGAATTAGAGTTTGGTGACTTTTTCTCACTCGTTGTCCTCACATGCAACTATACCTTTTCTACAGATATCTTTGATAGACTTACCTCTCCCACCACACACCTATCTTTATCAAATTTACCCCTGTGTACTACTAGTTGGTATAATTTATCTAAGTTTACAGGTTTATTCGATTTGAGTATATTCAATTACACTCTTGAGCCTACCGCTTCCTTGTTGATATTTACGATACTCGGAATACTCTGAGTGAAAAGGCTATAGCGAATCTCCGTGCGCTTGCGGAGTAAAATCTGTTACGCTAAGAGACGTCAACACTCCCTACAAAGTATACGTAGCAGACGCAAATGTTAAATTCTTACCTGATTGCTCAGATCGGCATTACGAAAGCTCATGAATTCCCATCGACAAATGGACCGATACTCGATGGTCCATGAGATGTGTCGATTCGTAGCAATAAACCACATCTAAAGAGAAACACACAGAGAAACATAAAACCTATCTAAAACATGATATAAGAGATCTGCCCGTCTAGGTCGGCTTCTAACCAGGATCTCCAAAGAAATCCAACTAGACAGACAGATACACCTTAAGACATGTGAATATAGGGTGCTCGAAATATATTAATCTATCGGCACGTCGCATGCACGTGTTGCAGTGCACGTCATGAATTGTAACAAACGATTAGGTAAGGTATAATGAGCTGCATGAGAGCCGATCTATTGCATGAAGCACAAACATATAAAATAGATCGACAAACATGCAAGATAAAAGATGGATCTCGTGCCAATGAAGACTTGACACGAGATTCATCGGGATAACTAGTAAATCTTGCCATAAGAAACACTTCAGTACAAGATTCACCATATGACTCACACCCTAATGCTCTAATGGATTTATAAAAGAAACATCAGATCAACATGATGATTATCTTGAAAACCCTAATTGCTCAGGGGTGGCGATGCGCCGAGAGAATATAGACACAACCGCTACTAGGGAACATCTATCGTCAACTTTATTTCGTAAGTATGGGTACATATTTATGGTCCGGAGACTTGGACGTCAAGTCCGACTCTAGCTAGAGCAACACAAAAACCCTAATCTACTTGGGCTAATCCGACTCGATGTCTAAGACACATGGCCCATCGGCCCTAGCTTTTACATCGGCTGCTTCTTCCTTGGGCAGCCTTTGTTCGCCCATTAGCCGATCCGGCCAAATGTTGGGATCGGCCATATTCTAGTGATAACAATAGTACAAATAAGGAAAGGGCGGCCTTTGGTTAACTCTCTTAGCTGGTTAGACTTCTGTTTAGTGCTCTCTAACCCAAGATTTTCGTCCTCCAATTCAGACCTCATAGTCAGTGGATACGAGAAGGTGGCTGCTTGGAGATCGAGATCCCTACTTGTAATCTAAATCTTGAGAGACTTTTGGGCCATTAATAGATGAATTTCGTGCAGCTCTTTGTGTGTGTGCTTGCTTCCCCCTCTCTTGATTGGCTTTTGGTTTTGAATCCCTGGTCTTTTGGTATGTTTGTGCTTGAACAAGTTTGAGATCTTTCTCTTGCCGGTGTTTTGGACTGTTAGGACATGGAGGGATTGTGTTTTCGGTATGCCAAATCCTTAGATTCACAAGCAGCCCCGAGCTCTTTCGTTCTTGCCCTTAATCTTCACCTCTTGGATAGTCGAATCTGTGGAGAATTCCGAGGTCTGAGAGGGTGATTTCTTGGAAATAGTTTCTCCATGGTTCAAACAAGATGCACACAAAGTTTCGTGAGGTTTGGAGATCATTGTAGCGAGATTTGGTTGGATCTTGATGGATTTGCTGGCTGATTTCCTCTGCACAGACTCCTTTTAGCACCATCGGATCGTCCGACGGTATAACTATCGGACAAGATCCGGTGCGTTGCGGTGTCTGGAGGAGAAAGCGAGGCCAGATGGAGTGACCATCGGACCATCCCACGGTAGCCCGGTGGCCCAAGAGGCTCTGTGTCCAGTTTATTCGGTGGTTTCTATGCTACCATCGGACAGTGCAACGGTGCTCTATCAGACAGTCTATTGCTCTCGTGTTTAGGTTGTGCTGTTTCATTTTTCGTGGTTTTCAATAGGTATTTGAGTAAGTACTTTCGCTAGGCTGTTCTCGACGTATCCTAGGATCGGTGGCTGTTCTCGACGTGTCCTGGGATCGGTAGCTGTTATTTTTTGTGGCAAGTTTTAGACGTAAAACTATTCACCCATATATCTTTTCAGTTCTCAACGTCTATTTTTTTACAGCTTTATCGGATACCTCTTAATCGTATCCACTGTAGCACGAGGCTCTCTTGAGTGGCAAATGTGTTGCCACCCAACCCTCCGTAGTGGCAATCGGTTAAAATATTCGTTTCGAGACGGCCCATTTGGCCCCTGTGCGGAGTCGGAAATTCTAGGCAATGCGGCGCGGCGGCGGCCGCCGACGGCCGTAACAGCGAGGTCGGTGTGAGACGGCGGCGGGGGGGGGGGGGGGGCGCGGGGGGGTGTGGAAGCTGACGGTCACAGGGAGGTATGGAGGAGCTCTCCATGAAGGTTTCGGCGGCTCCGACAGCAACCTTGCTTTCGCTGTGCCTGGACGCCGTCGCCGCCCGTCTCACCGGCGATAGCGCCCGCGCAGGCTCGGGCCGACCTGGATGGCGTGGAAGGTGCGGAGGCGGCGGTCTTGGCGAGGTCCCGGATGAAGACGGACGGGAGGCAGACCATGAGAGCCTGTATCTGGAGCAGGTGGCTGAGGTGCTTCCCTGGGAGCTTCTTCACCGGCTGGCTTCCCAGCTCCCTCCCGTCGCGCTCCAGTCGCTCCATCACGCCGCTCATGCCCAGTACGGCAGTACCCTGCCTTTTCCCCTTCTCTTTCAACTCGTACACCACAACAGAACTCTTATTCCTGTGACCGTTTAAATTGCTATTCTAATTTCCAGCACCATCTGTAGTTTTCTTTTACCAAACCATGCGTCTTTATAAAAGGAGAGCTAATCGTTGTGCTTACAATGTCCGGTGCCAAATGCTGCTTTTCTGCTGACAGTACTTCTGGACTTGGAGTGCAAGGTGGCGACATACGTGGGGTGAAACGTTCAAGGTTTTGCACGCTTTTATGCAAGAATAACGAGTTTTTGTCATGCGGTCTGAAGACAAGAATCAGCAGCACCAGTATTTTAGTTTCAATATCTGACCTGTTACATATATGATGCTGCTCTCAGGTGTGAAGATTTCAACGCTAATTGGCAATTGTTGTTCAAACTTCGCTGGCCCCTCACTGGTAAAATTGGACATGATAACTTGGTTACAGTGGACTGGCATCAAAAGTATTGGGAAAAGCATTTACAAGAGTACGCTATCAATGATTTATGATTCGGTTTTATGAATGAAGTGCTTGAATCCCTTAATAAAAAAATTAGCAATCCTTTTGTTTCCCTTTACAGGTGCTTGGATGAAGCTGCAGAGAGTGCCCTTCTTCCTTCATTTCGTGGGACTATTGGTGAATTGACTGTATCAGGTCATATCCTGTATTCCTCCCTGATATGTCTACCACATTGGCATTAGTTTGTCATCGGCATACCTTTCATTGGTTAAATGAGTGCTCCATTCGTCCCAAATTCTAAGGGGTTCTAGCCCTCTTTTTATTAGTCTACATTTATATGAATGTTGATAAATCTAGACACATATTGAGCACACAATGTATGGATCTAGTTGAGGCCTGGAGTCCCTTATAAATTGGGATGGAGGGAGTAATTGTTATCTGCCATGGAGCTTAGTTTTGGAAGCTGCCATGAATTATCTGAAAATATATTTATCTAACAATGGACGCCCATTTACTGTTGAAATGACTGCTGTTTGTATAGTTTAGTATTAGCAGAGCTGACATTACTTATTTGAAACTATCTTTACCTAAAAATGTTGTAGCTCATTTATTTCTGTGATGACCTGACCTTTCCATTTTTGTTCATGATTGAGCAGATAAAATCATGAATTTCATCTACCAGAGCAAAGACACATCTCAACATCATTCAAGCTTAGCATACCAATGCAGCAAATTTGGTTGCTATGTGAGGTGTCAGCATGCGATGATTATTTTTCATATGCATTTTTTTTACTCAACACTTTTTTATCTTTATATGTGACATGCCAATTATGAATGTTCAATCGATTAAGACACATCATTGAGGATCCTTTGATTTCCATAATAATTTGGTTATGAAATTCTATATATCCCATATTGTTGTTGTAACAACAGATCTAGTTTGGATCCGCTTGTTTAGTTATTTGTTGGTGGCTTGTGGTTCCTTAATATCAACTGTGCCCCTTGTTTTCACTTTCCAGGTGCTTGAGATTGCAAGGTGTTCTTTGCAATGCAGAATCTTATGTAAGTGCTAAACTGCTGATGCTTTATAGTAACTTAGAGCTCCTTGGCTGTCTACTCTATTTTCTTTTATATAGTTGATGTTATGACTTTGTTGTTTTTGTTGCACTCTTATGTATGCATCCATGTTGTTTTGTCAAATGGGAGTATCAATATCATCCTTGTAATCCAGATTACATTTATTATCCATAGCATTGCATATCAATTGGAATATGCTGAGTCCCTTTATGATGTTCAGACGATTGTACTTTGACTACTGGAGATGCTATGTCTATCAGGACTTGTTGCAACATTGCAAGCTGGAAAGATTAATGTTCATAAGAATTATATCAGAGCCTGAGGTAATCTTACCATAGCCTCAGCTTAAGAGCAACACTATAGAGTATAATGACAGCTATCTAAAATCACTCACCATTTTAATTTTGCATGGGCGCAATAGTTCTCTTCAACCCTAAGAAAGGCAGAATAATCTCCCGTTTATTTTTGCATGTGCTCTCTCAATTCATGATATTTATAAGACTTGGTGACTGTTCATTTTAAACAAGAAGTATATAAAAAACTAAAACATACTTTAGACATTGTTAGCCATCGACTTATTATATCTTTATAACCAGTTTATCCAAGATATCCGGTTGTCCATGTTTTGTATTGCTCTTTTTAGTGATATAAATACATTGTTAGTCATTAAGTCTTTATAACCATTTTCTCCAAGTCATCAATTACTGATGGGGATATAAGTTTATTTTGGATTTTCGTTGACAGGTCACTGGTGTGTGTCTACTACTGAGGTGGCATGCAGAGACACTGCTATCTCTTGAATTCATCCACTGCCAGCTTTATCATGATGTCATGAATAAAATTTGTGAGAGTGTGTGTCAGAAGGGATCTCAAAGCCATGGAATCCAACAATTTAGCATTAAATCATCAAGAATCTGTGAAGCCAAGCCTCTGACTATCTCTGCTGGTCTGTTAAATTTTATATCATCTGGCAAGTAAGTTGCATTCCATAATTTATTTTATTTTTAAACAGATATTGGATTAAAAAAAGAACCATATTTTTCGTTTATTTTTTTGTTTTACAGTAGCTCCCCATTGTATTAATCATGGGGCATTGATCACTTGTGTATTTCTGAGCTCAAGTCCCATAATTTATTTTATTTTTAAACATATGTTGGATTAAAAAAGAACCATATTTTTCGTTTATTTTTTGTTTTGCAGTAGCTCCCCATTGTTAATCATGGGGCATTGATCACTTGTGTATTTCTGAGCTCAAGTCATCATTGTCATTTTACTTAGGCCATTTCCAATGGAGGTTTCATTTGAGTTCCATTCTACATTAAATGAAACCCCCCACTGGGAATGGCCTTATATTCATTTGTTACGTCGATATTTAATGCAGTACGTTCTAGTCTTATAAACATTTAAATACCGTAAATCCTTACTATTGTTCAGGGTGTTACACCTGCTGTTACTCAATGATATTAAGATGCCGTCACCATTTGCTCAAATGGTTATTCACACACTCCTTGAGTCATCATGTGGTTTGCACATACTTGAGATATCTGAAAACGATGTAGGTTGACTGAAAAACCTTTTTTTTTTATCCTTTTACATCTTTTTTGCCTGCTAATTTGTTTGTTCATGTAGATTGCAGGTTGGCGTTCGAAAGCGAACCAAAGTTTTACAACGTCCTCATTAGCGCCGAAATCAGATGTTTCTTTGAACTTCCTGTCTGTTCTTAACCTGAGGTATTACTTTGTCCATACCATGACCTAGCTGTTCCAAAAAAAAAAAAAACTTCTGTAACTAGTTCTTTTCAGGATTTCTGATGCCTAATTGTGTGTTTCACGCTTGTTTCTTATCATTCCAGGGGAAATAATTTGCAAAAGGATGATGTTCTGGATCTTAACAAAATTCTAATAAGAATGCCAAACTTAAGAGATTTAGATATAAGTGGCAATCCAATCATGGATGAAGGCATCAGGTACTGGCTGACATAACAGAGCACCCAGCTGTGTTCTGCAACAATAATACTGGAAAGTAGATTTTGGTTTGCATCTGTCTTCAGTTTCTTCTAGCTATCATCAACTGTATATGCACAGTTAATACGGAAAGTAGTACTTGTGACACATCGTGGCCTCATTTAAACTGTTTTTTGTTGAGATACTGAAGCGCTCAACAAGTATTGGAAACTTTTAACCTTCACATAAATCGCAGATTGTTGATCCCTTTCATTTCATGTGCTATTCAAAAGGAAAATCCGCTTTTGAGGTTAGTAGTGGAAAATTGTGACTTAACAAGTATTGGTGTGAGTAAACTTCTTGAGTGCCTCACATTTGTCAAGCAGCCACTTGATGAACTATCTATAGCAGAAAATCCATTAGGGAGGTGAGTGTATCTCTTTCCATACATTTTGTCCTGTTGTTTTCACTATTTCAATGTATTAACTGAAATACACTTCTAGTTCTGTGGCAACTGCATTGGCAAATTTCTTGGGTTCACATGTACGGTATTTAAATGCCGAAGATATTGGCTTGGGAGCATTAGGCTTCCAACTACTTGAGGAATCATTGCCTGTAGAAGTGCCTCTTTTCCACATCAACATCAGGTAGAAACAAACACTGCCAGCTCACCATAACTGCCAGTTTTCTCACAGAGTGTGTTTATATTTTGCAGTAAGAATCGTGGTGGGATCAGAGCAGCATATTTTGTTTCCAGATTAATATTGCAAGCACCCAAACCTTGTCTCAATCAATGCAGCAGCAAACCTTTTACCACCTGAATCATTGGAAATCATATGTAGCTCCTTGAAGCAAAGGACATGTAAGAAATAAATACTTAACTAAATGCACCATAGTTCTTAACTTCATTTAAGGTAAATCCATACGGCCACCAGACAATAGACATTGGTTGATAGCTAATGGATTTTTCCTTGTTTTAGGTAATTTGGAGCAAGTGGACCTGACTGATAACATGCATTTGTCAGGCAATATTTTCCCTGGGTTCCTTGAATTCGAAAGGCATGGAAAGCCGATCCTAGTTGTCCCATCAACCCTGAGCATTTGTGCTCCTTATGATGATGACCCGTGACTAGTATATACTGCGAACTCCCATTTTGAAAATAACAAGCAAACCTGAATTTGGTGCCCATGTCTCTTCAGAAGAAACTAGATGGGCAGCCATGCTGTTAGTGATGTACTTGTCGTGTACTTGTCTTATCTTTCCAAAGACTGGTCAATTGGTCATGCTTTATTGGAATGAATTGTTGGTCTTCTTGTTTGGTTCCCTTTGGTCTGGTGATGTTATTGCCCCAAAGTTGAAAAATAAAAGGAGCCTTGTCAGTTGGTTGCCTTGGCATAATGGCATTGGATATGACTGCATTGTTTGAATTGAGTAACTCAGGTGATATGTTTAAATGCTACAGACACAACTACAGGCACGAAGATACATTAGGCAAAGGGTGATTTGGATTCGAAGGTCATTTGCTAGGAAACCCTTGAGAATTAAGGTTTTGGAGGCATGGGACAAGCTTTGGAATTTGGACATACTTTGGGCCATATAGCCATATCTTCTGAAGTATGATGCTTTATTGAGATGATGCTAGGGCTGTATGTTTTTCATTTCAGATTGCGTGAATAAGTTGATTATGTGTTTTCATATAGAAACAACTAACGGGCAAATGTCAAATGAAACTACACTGATCATCCTATCTGTCTGTAGTTTACATGAAGGATTTTTGTCTTTGTTATGTATTTCAACTCTTTGTGATGATTAATTGGTTTGTCAAAAGTAGATGTGAAAAATGTAGTGGTGGTGTGGAACTTGCTCGTTCATGTTCGGTGGTTAACAAGTTTAAATCTTCTATGATGTTTAGCTATGACCAAGGCTAGCACATTGTCAATATGGTCGTAACGAAAAAAACATTGTAGCTACGCTGTACACGTAATGGAGTTTGAATTCGATAGACGATGTGCTGGATTCAGCCTAACGAGAGCAGGCAATATAGCCTATGCCTATCAAGTGCTTGACAAAAAAAAATGGCCTTTTGTGAGGTATATCAAAGGTTGCCGTTCAACCATGTGATGTTTCCCGTTAGAATTGAGATCATCAATAAGACATGGATTCTAAGTCTTATATCAAGGGAGAAGTTTATTTTACAACCTTACATTATCATAGTCATTCGATTTTTAACCGAGCAGCTACTTTCTCTGAATGACCAAACCGGACCAAACGCCCCTTGGCCCTGGTGAATGCGGTATTGAAGGGTAGTTTATATTTTTAAAAGTAATAATATTGTTTAATATCAAAAAGTTTATATTTATTTTATTTTATATGAGAAGAAATATAAAACATGTAGCAATTTTTCCAAAAAGTATAATCTATTTATCTGTGCTTTATTTGCCAATATTTATTCATATACCAAATATAATCTACATATTGGTGCTCTATTTGGAGATTTTTAGAACTTACTTGGTCCTATTTCTAATGTTTTATTGGTCCTCTCGATGTCACTTGGCCGCAGATGCTTTAGCAACTCCTCTCGCCTGGTGCTACCGAACTGTGATGCCCTAGGCATCTCCCGAGCATTATCATGTACATACTTTGTTTAATTACTTCTCATAAGCATCATCTCATCTCATGCTAGTGTGCATTTGAGTCATATGAACAAACATGGTGAAAATAGCTAAGTAATACACTCAGTTTTGCTAAAAATGACGCTATAAATGTGAGCATAACTTAAATCCTATGGAGATTTAGGTGAAACTTTTTATACCAAACTTGTAGGTCTTAAGGTGGTAAACAACTTTGTCAATTAGAGCTTGGATGGAAAATGGGCTTAACTTAGTGTAAAGGGTCTTTTGGTGTCACCCAACAAACACACTCCAAATCTGACATATTTAGAAGTCTTCATTTTTCTATATCCTAGAGTCCTTTTCATGCAAAGGTCCAATTGGGAAAGTTTTAGGCCATGAAATCTTGAACAACTTTGTCAAAAAGGCTTTTGGGAGAAAATGGCTAGAAATAGGACATTTGAATTATCTAAGGAAAACAGTTCTCAGTCCAAACTGAGGGCTGATAGTTAAATTCAAACTTAAATCAAATTTAGAGCCAGAATTTGAACTTGGTGCTTTTGACAAAGTTGTAGATCTCAAAGGGTACAACATTTCATTCAATTGGGTCCTTTTCAAATTCGGCTCGTAAATTGGTCAAATTTGCAAAATTCAGAAACCTGGTTAATGGTCAAACCCCATTTTTCTTTTTTCGGGATTTTCTTTTTCTCATGAGCCTATGACAAGTGGGTCCCACCTGTCAGGTCTGCGGGTTCCCGCCCGACACCCGCAGCTGTGGGCCCCACCGGCTCCCTCGCTCCATGCACTCGATTCCATGCGCCTTGTTCTTCATCCCCGGCCTTGGCCCCACCTGTCAGCCTCACCGGTCCATGGACCCAGCCCACCCGCGCGCCTCTCTCCTCCCTCGCCGCCCGGCCGCGCCCACGCGGCGCTGGCCTTCTGAGCGCCGTGGCCACGCGCCGGCCTCCCCGACCGCCGTGGCCACGCGCCGCTGCCGCTCGCCGACAGCGCGCACGGCGCGCCTTCAAGGCGGGGGCGAGGCCTGGCCTCCTTTCCTCGAGCCCCGGTCACGCGCTCGGCCTCCGTTTCCCTCGCTCTCCACGCCCGGCAGTGCGCGCTCGCCATTGGAGCCGAGCTCGGAGCTCGAGCTCGCGCTTTCCCCTCCGCCGCTCCCCGAGCCTCCCCACCTCCACCGCTGCGTTCGCCTCGACCCCGCACACCTCGCGCTCGAGTCCCCGTCGCCGCTCCCTGCCCGGACGCCGAGATCCGACCTCGCCTCGACGTCACGCCGTGCCGGTTCACCCTCGGTTCACCTCCGCCGCCCGCCTCGACCACACCATCTCCGCCGTCACCGCCACCTCGAGGTAGAAGCCCCGCATGGGGAACACTGTCCCCGACCCGCATCGCGGCCGCGGCGAGCCGGAGCTCGCCGGCGCGCGCGCTTCTTCCCGCGCGGCCGCGGGCGTCGCGAGGAAGAAGAAGGGGGCCGGGGAAATTTTAGATCCGGCCCCTGCTTTTTCCATTTTCGCAAATCGGTCCACCGCGCTGTATGCTGAGTCTTGCAAGTCTTGCGTACTAGCCCCTGGGGTTTCGAAACAATCACAATCTAGCCCTGGATCTAATGATTTTCCTTTTAAATTAGTTATTTCGGCAGAAATCTTTGAAAAATCATAGAAAACTCAATAAAAATAAAAAAAATACCAAACTAGTTGCATTGTAATCCTTTTGAATAGATCTGTCTGGTGAATATGATGGTTGAGTAGGAAAGTACCAATTTGCCCCTGATTTTATGCAAGGATGTAAAACTCTAATAAATAAGAAATAAGGACTAAATGATCTCCAAAAATTGCCAAATTTGAACAGCAGGGTAATTAGGGTATATAGGCTCACTATGATTTTTGGTAGCTCAAAGGTTCCCTGTTTGATTACCATTTTGCCCCTGTATGTATTTTTAACATAGAAATAATTGAAGAAATGATATTTACATAGAAGTTAGGCTCTAAATAGTTTTACACATTTTATTTGTGCTCCCTGTAGTGCAAATGGCTCACTGTTGAAATGGGGTACTATGCATTTCAATTTTAGTTAGTATTTTGAAAATAATGAATTCATGCATGAATAACTTGATAAATAGGAAATGTGGTTTAAATGAGGGCCAAAAATTCTAAGGCTTGGGCAGAAGCCTTACTAGCGTACCTAAGCTTAGTATAAAATTTGATAGCCCAAATGCTTATTGTTTATTTACTGTTTTACCCCTGCCTAGTAATTAAGCTTATGATTAGCAAAAGACAAGGGGTCTAAATAAAAATTAAGCCATAGGGGACTTCGTAGTATTTATCTGAATTCTAAATTGTTGAAAGTAGCTCACCGCTGAAAACGAGAGGCTATGCATGTAAGGTTTGACCTATTTCGAAAATGGTAGACATAAAGCCTATGTAAGTAAGTAATAGAAATCATGAGACTAGTATATTAATAAATACCACCATGGGTCATATTTGGAAGCATAGGAGTATGTAAACCTTAGCCGTTGATTTGGAATGCAATGTAGGTTTTCACTACAGTTTAGAAGTGCAGGATGGTAACGCTAAGCTAGCTAGGGTTAAGTAGGGTTCAAGTAGCTTCGGCCGTTTCATGTGGATCGATGCTACCCCGTCACGCCCCCACATTGTTTTATGTGACAAGCTAAGTTATCATAGGTGATGGCTTGTACGATTTCTTAAAGCTAAACAAGTTTCATCATGAAAATACATTATGTTATTCCATAAACCCTGATTCCTTGCATTGCACTCGCATCCTGAAGCAAGCATTGCACTAATACATGCTCCAATTGCACCATGTCATGCATATAGATTCCGCGAACGAAGAACAACCGCCGAACCAACCCGTCGCGGAGGAGCCCGAGGAGGAGGTGCACCAAGAGCCAGAGGACCAACAGCAGGGGCCCGACTCCGCTCAGGAGGCAGCTACTGACTCTAACAAGGAAGGTAGGCAGGACCATACTCAACCCAGCAAACAAATTATACTTAATGGTTACGCATATGCATTAGGAGTTGCTTGGAACCAATTGCATTAGACTCCCTGGCCGCCCTGGCCCTAGCACCTATACATAGAGTTCGTAGGGCGAGTATGCCTAGAAATTGCTAGGTACGAGTAAACACGAGTGTGTGGACTCGTCACGTAGGTGTTTTCAAAGTTACAAAAGCTTACAGTTACATCAGTTATTATTGTTACTCATGAATTAAATAGAGACCGGGCGGAGATTTATTTCAGTATATACTTTTTATAAGGTTGCACGTTGGACTCCGCCCGAGTCGTTTAAGGCCCGTCCGCTGTTCGTCTGCTGATTGGCATAACATTGCTAAAGTGCTTATCCGGGGAATGGGACCGGAAAAGTCTTTCCTGGGCTCGTCCGAAGCACAGAGACACGTTCCTACCCGCTGGTAGAGAGGAAGGTGGCCCGGGGGAGCTTGGTACTCATGGCGGGGAGACCGAGATGTCGGCAGGCTCGTCATGGGGGCACAACCCGGGGGCTAGGCGGGAGTGAATCGAACTTGAGACGAGGCAGGTTAAGATTGGGGCTATATGTGGGAACGCGATGGCTACTAAGCATATACCCCTGGCATGATAGTTATTCCCGGGAATTAAAAATCGATTCGAATCGCTGATGCCTACCAGGTGTGGGAATGCCAATATCACTGTCGGGAAACGTAGTAACTACTTAAATACTCTGGATTTAATACTCATGTTTTTGGAATACTACATGTTTGAGCTGAGTTGTTACCTTCCTGTAATTTACTATTATGTTTGTGATTATACAGATGTTGAAAACTTGATACTTATAATACACACTACACTGTTTAAAACCAAAGGCTAAGTATCCACTTGCTAGTAAGCAGCTTTGTGTCAGCCGTAAGCCAAATCCATTAAGCCCTACTGAGTAATTAGTACTCAGGGTTTGCCCCCGTATTTTGAGCGCAGGTATGGAATTCATGGTCTGCACTTGTGTTGGAGGCGGAGCATGCCCTCATTTAGGATGAAACGACATGAGTGGCACAAGGGCAACATCGGTGGGCTCGATGTTGTTACCTCTAATGCAAATCTTTTGGTGATATCATGGTGATCTCTGAACTTATAAATTCCGCTGCGAGAAACTTTCGAACTTTACCTTATAACATTATGTTGGACTTGTATTTTATGTAAAAACTGGTTTGTACTAAGTCTAATTTTATGCTATTCAACTGTCTGTGATGATGTATCTGTTGTGGCTCCATGGTGGGTCAGATGTGTATGATGTCGGTTTCTCTGGGAAAAGGTAATATCGGGAGTCACATGACTCTCGACGGACGACCGGGTGTAGTTTGGCCTAATCACATTACAAGCCAGAGGAGGCAAATGTGCTTAGTCCGGACTAAATCGGCAGTTCCGCCACACGAACTACCCTTAAAAAGGGAATCCTCGCGGCGCACACTAGGCAACATCTTGCTTGCCGCCTTAAAAATCCCTTCGCCGTCTGTTTCACCCTACACAACATCCTGCATAAATGAACAAGATATTAGTTTAAAAAGTAATGAACAAGGGAATAGTTAGATAAAGTAATTACCAATATGTTTTGGTGGAAATAGGAATATTGGCGGTATTTTTTCATGCTACCCTAGGTATTTAGCGCCGCTAAAGCGTTTTAGCTGTCACTAGCACCAAAAACAAAAATAGCCCCGCAACTGCTCTTCTAGGATGATTCGAATTGAAGTTCTCAAAGTTGGAACTCTTCCCAAACGAAACCCTAAGATTTTTTAGACACATCAACAAAAATATTTAATTATGATCCTAATTTTTATAGAGGTGGACAACAAGTTGGTGGGCGAAGCGGAGGCCTGTCACTGGGAGGCTTGGGCCCATACTGTAAGCCCCTGGGAAATATAATGCGTTATTGTAAACACTCTACAAAAATTGTGAAACTACTGGCTAGTTGGTACCCATGGTTACATCCTCATGTCTTTGTGATTTGTTTTGATATTCTTCATTTTACTACAGTACGACGCATGTGCACACTGAAGTTCTCTAACCCACTAAAATGAACATACAAAAATGGCATTACCTCCCAGATATGACAAAGATAGACGCCACAAGACCACAATTCCCTCCGCACCACACAATATTTTCTTCTCCGGGTTATGGAGACAAAACCATCTACCAACCAATCCTTCCCTGCCAGCTCCAGTAGTTTGTTGTGCCACACGTATCAAAGGACTCGACCAAGGCAGATCGATTTGTGGAGCATGCAAGAAGAGAGGAAGGCCTTGATCAGCAGCATGGACTCGTCGGAGCTAAGGAAGGTGTTCCAGATGTTCGACAAGAACGGCGATGGCCAGATCACCAAGAAGGAGCTGGGTGACTCGCTCAGAAACCTAGGCATCTACATCGCCGACGACGAGCTGGACGCCACCATGGGCAAGATCGACGCCAATGGCGACGGCTGCGTGGACGTCGAGGAGTTTGGCCTGCTCTACCGCTCCATCGTTGATGAGGGCCAGGGGCCTGAAGGCGACAAGCACGACGAGGAGGAGGAAATGCGGGAGGCTTTCAATGTCTTCGACCAGAACGGCGACGGCTACATCACCGTCGATGAGCTGCGGTCCGTGCTGGCCAGCCTCGGCCTCAAGCAGGGGCGCACAGCTGAGGACTGCCGCAAGATGATCAGCAAGGTCGATGCTGACGGCGACGGGCGCGTCGATTTCACGGAGTTCAAGCAGATGATGCGCGGTGGTGGGTTTGCTGCGTTAGGTAGATGACGGCATGGATTCTGTTGTAGGGACTTTTGATCAACAGGTTGGCATGGTAATGTGGCAATCAGATTGGACTTGTAAATTACTGATTCTTTGATTTGTCTAATTCATCTGGTTGTATTTTGCTACAACTTAAGTGCACCGTTAGTTCATTAAATTTGCCAGTTAGGTCCTTCCATTTTTAAAGTGTATTTTAAGGTTAATTATTTTTTAAGTGGTTCATCGCATCTCCTTTCTTCTCCATTTTCTGGAATTCTTTACATCATCTCGTAAGTACCGATACATTTCTGAGGCAGTTAGAGATAATTGCCTAGATTTTGTGGCAGCGAATGGAGACAAGAAACAAGATATGTCAAAATCGAACCTAACTCGACTTCACAAGTAGAGTTCCTTTGGCACTATCTTCCACCAAGAGGAAGATTAGGCGAAATTCTCTTCGGAGTCAGGGATGGATCACTTGAATTATCCTTAATTGTACAAGGGGAATTTAGATTTTTGATGAAGAGTTTTTTCCCTTCTCAAAACAGCATCCAAATGCAGGACCCATCCTACGTTCTGAAATTTCTCTTTTACCATCGTCCCTCCTCAATCCAACTGGGCAGAAACATAGAGATGGCCAATTGTTTAATTCCTCTAACCAAAATGGTGCTAGCTCTGTTGAAAACAGTACAGGAGAAGCTGCAAGTACAACAGCAACTAACGATGTTGCAGCTCCCGAAGATGATGTACCAGCAGCAGCAGGATTGTCATCCTGCAAAGTACAGCAGCAGGGCGGGAATCATGAATCTGCTAATGCACCTGTCTCCTCTCCGTCCTCTCCGGTGGCCACTAGCGAGAGGGAGACGGCGCCAGTTCTTGTGTCGCCTGCGCCAGCACCTGAGGAGACAGGATCTCCATCGGGATCGCTACCTGGTCAGGTAACTGGACCTTCTATGGATGCAGGACAAGACACAGCAAGACAACAAGAAGCAGCAGCACAGCCAGCTGATCCACCGCGACCAAGGACACGTCTTCAGAGTGGTAGTCGTAAAGAAAAGGTATACCGAGATGGCACAATTAAATATGGGTGCTTTACGTCTTCAGGCGAGGCACAAAATTTAGATGAAGCTTTAAATGATGGAAATTAGAAATATGCTATGGATACAGAGTATAGTGCTCTTATGAAATATAGAACTTGGCATCTGTTTCCACCACAAAAAGGAATAAATATTATTGATTCAAAGTGGTTAAAAGTTAAAAGGAAAGCTGATGGAAGCCTTGATAGATACGAGGCTCGTTTAGTAGTAAAAGGTTTTAAGCAACGATATGGGATAGATTATGAAGATACATTTTGCCTGTTGTTAAAGCTGCGACAATTCGAATTGTTCTCCGCATACACCGCAGACCCAAGTTAGGGCTTGGTGCTTCCTCCATTCCGCCGCTGATTTTCACAATCATGATCAAGGAAAGATCGAAGGATAGGAAAACCTCAAAAAATATATAACATAATTCTACAAAGAATTGTTTGGACCACCTGAGGTTAATAGTTTTAAGTTGGAAGAGCCTTGGACGTCTGATATACCTCAGGTTATCCATTCAGAAAGTGAGTTTCCTACCGCTCCTTTCACTGAAAAGGAGATTAAGGAAGCCATTTTCTCGATTGAGCACAATAAAGCGCCAGGACCAGACATAGAAGGTGTCGTTATCCTACATGAAATAGTGCTTGAGCTCCATAGGAGAAAAACAGAATGAAGTTATCTTAAAGATTGATTTTGAGAAGGCTTATGACAAAGTGAAATGACCATTTTTATACCAGGCCCTTAGAATGAAAGGTTTCTTGTCTAAATGGATTAAATGGGTGGAAACATTCATATGAGAAGGCAGTGTAGAAGTTTAAATGAACAGGTCGGGCATTTTTTTTTCCCAAAAGAAGGCCTTCAACAGGAGCGAGCCCACCCCACGTGTAGCACTCTCGGTTCCACATGTGTTTACCCTGCAGTGTCTGCCCTGCTGGATTTCCGCGGCAACAAGTATGCCAATACAATACTTTTTTTATATCACAATCTTGTGATGGCACATGACATGAAACTCGTACTATGTGCCATTGAACAATTTTCTAAAAATCAATTGTAACAAGAGTGAGCTATATTGCTTCGGCAATCTTTAGGATGCTTTAGACCAATACATGGAGATCTTTGGCTGCAAGGATGGAGAATTCACCTTCATCAATCTAGGCATAACAATTCATTTTAAGAAGATAAGAAATGTGGATTGGAAATAAGTTGAGGAACGGGTTGAGTAACACCTTAGCAGTGGAAAAGGAAAACATCTATCCACAGAGGGCTGATTGACACTGATTAATTCAGTACTCAACAGCTTGCCAATATATATGATGTATTTCTCCAATATTCTTAAGAGAGTCATACAAAATTGGACTAAATCCTATCTCGCTTCTTCTAGCAAGGAGACAAACACAAGAAAAAATAATCATCTTGCTAAGTGGAGTATCCTCAGTCTACCTAATGATCAACAGGGTCTTGCGATTCATGAGCTAGTACCAAAAACAATGCTTTACTTAGTAAATGGCTCTATAAACTTCTTACCCAAATGGGACATGGCAACAATTGATCCATAACAAATACATAGGTTCTAACTCTCTTTCCGAATTCAAGTCGAATGGAGACCGGGCAATTAAACTTTTGGTCTTCACTTCTGAAGGCCAACAAGATCTCCTATATTTTGGTTCTTTCAAGGTTAAAGATGGATTACATGTGCGCTTTGGAAGGGCATCTAGTAGGGCTCAACACTACTACGAGCTCAATATCCATGTCTTTATAGCATAGCAAGGCCTAAGAACAGTTCTATCTTTGATGTCTTAAGTTCCTCCCCACCCAATCTATCTTGTCGCAGAGACCTTGTAGGTGCCAAATTGGTAGCATGGAACAATCTGCTTCTTCACATTTCCAATTTAAACCTACTACAAGATATTGATTTGGTCCATTAGAACCTAACCCAAAATGGGGTGTTCTCAGTGAAATCTCATTATCAGGCTCTCATTTGGGTAGAAGTACCTAAATATAAAATGATATGGAAGATTAGGGAACCACTGAGTATTAAAATCTTTCTTTGGTACCTTTGCAAAGGCATTTTACTCACAAAAGCCTTTGGTACCTTCACACACTACAAGAATTTTGTTGGTACATGACGGATTTCGTGTGATGTTTCAAAGAAACATCATAGTTTGTATAGAATCTATGACATCTTGAATTTTAAGTGGCATTCTATGACACATTCCATAAATACCGTCATTAGTTGATCAATTTGAACGTCAAAAATCATATCGCTTTTATGCAAGTGGATCAGTGAACATCATATATTCACCCCATGAGTCCTTATCTGTAGACGCACTTCTCCGTTGGCCTTTCCGTAGGTGCACTCCTAACCCTAGTTGTCTTCTCTATTGAGTTTTGGTGCGTGGATCTTGTGCTCGAATCCCATACCACTAGGGTTCTTGAGTTGAAAACATGAGGGTTCTTATGTAGATCTTGTGATCTACTGGGACAGTGAGGAGAAGGGAGAGAGACAGTACCTTAGGTCTTAGAGAGCTCGACCGGTGCGCGTAGGCAATGGGGTTTCCTTGCTTGGTGGCCGTCGTCCATGGTGGTGGCGAGGTAGGAGCAGGAGTCGGTGGCACGATGGTGGTGGCGCTGTCACGCCAGAGGCAGTGGCCTTCCCATCACTACCCGCACAAGTTGATCGAGTCTGTCATGTCGAGAAGGCAGTGAACATTGGTCCACGTGCCTCTCTAGGTCCTTTCTTTATAGAGGTGTGGGGTGAAAGGGGGCCACAACCTAGGGGCTTTTGGGCCTCCGATCAAGGCCTTAATCTAGATCTGGGCCCGGTTGGGACATCGCCCTTCCAAACCCAAGATCAATCCAACATTCTGCCCTTTCATCTCGGTCTCTCTTGCTTCTGTAAAATCTATGCTCCATCCCTCGACAGATCAATATATTGAGACCAATGCGTTGCAAATGGTCAGTTACGTGCCACTGAACTCATTGACTACAGTACACATTTCTATCTCGGAACGAGGCCATTTTCATATCTTCTTGAGACGGCCGTTCCATTAGCCCTAAAACCAGAATCATAGGTTTTTTGGTGACCCTAAAAGCTAGTTGCGTGTTCTCTGAACACGTTGGGTGGAATACCTTAATGAGAGGATTTGCGAGCATCCTCTCAACTATCATGTGCTCATTCTTGAATGTCTAATTCTGGAATTTTTCTTTCACAACATAAATCTCAATGTCAATGTGCTTAGCGGACACACTTGATTTCTTGTTGTGATAGTACAATACACTGACGACTCATTGTCGCAGTATGTCTTAAGTGGTATTTTCTATAATGTCAACCACTCTTAAATCCGGTATAATTTCTTTTAGTCACATTGTTTGTTCCGTTGCCCCATGATAAACAACAAGGTTCAGTGTACATTGTCGACGATGTAACAACTGACAATTTGTAGTCTTTTCTATATCATGGCTCCTCCTACTAGAGTAAGCACATATCCAGACATGGACTTCATGGTGTCTTTACACCGTGTCCAGTCTGTATCTTTACAGCCCAAAGATCTCTAGGACATCTGTCATTCTATAAATCATCGTGAGGTCTTTTGTCCCTTGCAACAATCACAAGGTTTTTAGTTATCTAGCCAAGTATCCCGGTCATAAATGCTAAGTCAAGGCGAGTGCATACTCAAGCACATATTTTGCCTCCGATCGTTGAAGCATATGGAATTAATTCCATCTAATCAATCTCATTTTCTTGTGTCACTTTTATTTGATCTATCTCTTGTTCTTGTGACACTTTCATCTGATCTGTCGCCCTTGACTATTAGAGCAGACGCTGCATTATAGCTTTGACGTTTTCTAGTATGTTTTTGTTTCTGTCTCTGTGGATTTGAATCCTCAGGATATAGGGTGCCTATCCCACATCTTTCATACCATGATTTGAGGACAAGAAATTTCTTTGTCTTTAGCAGTAAATGCTCATCATTGGTAGCTAGTAGAATATAATCCACATATAGCATTAGGAAGTTATAACTCCAATTCTTTAATCTTTGCATAAATCAATGCAATTTTCCTCATCCTTTAACATCCTTTCTAATAGTCTCATCCAAACTTTAGGTACTAATACCTAGAAGTTTGCCTCAATCCATAAATGGATCTCTTTAGGTGGCAACCCATCTTTTTCCTTTTCTTTCATGACAAAACCCTTAGGTTGAGTCATATAAATGTTTTCATTCAGCTCTCCATTCGGGAGTGCTATCTTGACATCCGTTTGATCTACATCCTGAATCGAAATACACAACTAATGCCATAATGATTCTAAAAAAGTCTTTAGGTGAAAACGAAAAGATTGTTTCACCATAGTCAATTTCTTGTTTCTATGAAGCCTGTTGTCACAAGCCTTTCTATGTTTCTGTATCCCTTTTGGAGTCTCTCTTAGTCTAGTAGATCAATAGAAATGGCCTACTATCTTGGCTCCTTTAGGAATTTATTCTAAGTCCCATACTGAATTCAAACTCATATATCTAATTTCATATTCTATGGAGTCAAGCCATATAAGAATTGGGACTTTTTTATGTCTTTCTCATACTATGGGGATCTCCTTCTAAGGTATATCTTTAATGAGATACATCTCATAGTCGTTAGGATCACAGATCTCTAACTTTCTTATAAGCACGTCTTATTCTATTTCTGTTTGGCTGCTTTTGTGCTGGATCATCAGCTATAGTCTCACCCACAGTAAGAGCCAGAGGCTCAGACACCGTGTGAGTCAAAACATTCCTGTTCATTCATTTTCATGCTTAACGAACCAACTTCCACAGCAGGGGTCGCAACAACAATCATTTAGAACGGAGGTGTAACCTCAGTAGGTATCGAGAAATAGGGTTATTCTACTATCAGAATTGGGATGTACATCCTCTACTCCTCAAGGTTCATTTCTCAAAATACCATGCTCCTCTAGATCTTGTCATCTTGTTTCTATATAGTTCGTGTGTCTATCTTGACAGTGAGAATTGAAACACTTGAAACTTTCAGGTTAGCCTATGGAATGGCACCTTACTGTCTTCTCATAGCCAATGAAATGGCAACTCGGTTAGCCTATGGAATGGTACTTTACTGCCTTCTCATAGCCATTGAAATGGTAACTCAATGTCTTCTCATCTTATCTCCCTTGGGCAGGGTTAATAGTCTTAGTCTCAGATGTACAGCCCCAAACTGCAAATAGTTTATCATGGGCTTTTCTGTTTATCTTAGTCAGCATCTTTATGAATGGCGGTTTTGAATACCCTCCATCCATAGGTTTACCTGGTATCATATACCGGGCATCTTGGTCATTCTCTTGCAAACACCTTACAAAAGGGGTTCCTGAAACTTGTCCATATGGTGTATGGCGACCGTAGTACTCCCCCACGATCAGATATCACCTCTTTAGTCTGTAAGACGTGCTCTCATTAAAATTCTTCTATGCAATTAATGCATCATTCTAAGCCCATGAAGTCTGGTGGATGGTGAGTTTCAGGTTTTAATCAACCAAACTTTCATATTCTCCCCCACAAAATGTGGCCTAAGCAATAGACATAATTTCAACGAAAGTTTCTCCACCATATCATTTCTTGCTTATAGCAACGGATGTATCTTTTTTCTTTTCAACTTCGCACAAGGAAGGCAAAGAGAATATGTCTCAGCAGAGATGGTGAGACTCACATTCTTTCAAATTCATTTATCTCATTTACAAAACATCACTTTGGAAAAGCAAATCATGTCTCGTCGGAAGGCGAGACTCTCATTCTCATTATTACACTGAATAATGAACTCAGGATTCCCAAAATTGTAATGAATGTCATCAAAACTTCTATCATCGAATCTGAAATCACGTTTCTCCACAAGGAGGAAGCATATAAAATATCTCTTACACACAAAGCCATCATCTTCTAAAAGAAATTCTTTATGGCTTTGACATGAAATTCTTTTGCATCAGCAAAAATTCAATTCTCATTGCTACTCTTAGCAGCATCTTCTTACCGAATCCTTTCTTCTCGCAACACATACAAGTGCATACATGAATTGGAAAATATACCATTTTCCTCATCTTGGAGCTATTGTCTGTGGTCTCTAGTTCACTTAGAGCACTCACCATGTCTTCTTTCTCATACCAACTGGAGTTGTTAGTCCCGTTTGGCGGTTCTATGATCCCCAACTCTCTGAGGGTCACAATGTCATTTGAGCCTTCATAAAGAAAAAAAAACATCTGAGATCAATATAGACTCAATAATATTGTCTCTGAGAAGAATATCTTGCATGAATTAAACTTAACGTTGGTCAAGATTAAAACACGCTCATCTCTAAGAAAAAGTATCTTGCATGAGTTAACTTAACGTTCGTCATGTTTAAAACATACTAACAAAATTCTCTTCTCAATCTTCAGAGACAGGTATCTTTTCAATTTTCTGAATCAAATATTTTTGGAATGAATTAAATTCAACGTTGGTCAAAAATAAAACATGCTCAAATCAATTCTCAAGTCAATTCAGTATTCTAAATTCATGATTGGATGAAAATAGAGATAAAATAAATCATAATCAAGGCACATATCACAATCATGGCTAATCATCAAAATTAACGTTGGTTAAAATTAATGACAACACTATAAATCTATTGTCAACATGCATTTCTCCAATAATTAGCCACGTTGGTTTCAAATTCATCGGAGAAAAGTATATTCATCTTTTGCATCGGAAACAGTATAAAAAATCTATATCTCAATTCTCAGCTCCTTGAATAAATCATGTAATCATTGCATAACAAATATTCTAAAAACATGGGGAAACGATTATTTTGCCTGCTATTCATCGGAAGAAAAGAGGAGCGGCCAGGCCAATCCACGACCGCGCTCCCCGCATTCGGCCCGGCCCATCATCAGGGCTGAGCGTGCCCACCTCCATCTCTACCATTGGATATGATCCGATGGATGGCAGTAGTTCCAGGGCATATAAGCTGGCGCCGGCAGCACGGACCCCTCACCAGCACTAGCCAGCGGCGCGGTCGAGCGACGTGATCCAGTGGCGGCATCGCCGGTCACCGCTCCTCTTTTCTTCTCCTCTCTCTGCTCGATGGGCTTCTCTAGCGACGTTGCTAGGGAGCGCCGTCGCCCGTCCGGTGCCGGCAGCCCGGCTCCTCAGCGCTCTTCTTCTCACCCACGCGCTGCACTCTTGTTCTGCTCCCATCTCCCAACAAACGGTGAGAGAGGTAGGACGTCATGAGTGGCAGCGTCACCCGCCGATCCCCTCGCCGGTGCGTGCATCCACCCGAGGGTGGGCGTGCCGCCGTTGAGCGGTCTGTCGGTGGTGCCATCTTAGCCCGTCGCGCCCAACGGCGGTTCAGCCAATTCCTGCCTAGCGATGACGGCCAGGTGAGTATTCATCTCACCATTGCGGTTCTTGGGCGGGCAGGGGCATTCTAGGGTTAGGATTTCGAAATCGATCCCCGTTCGCTTCTTTCTTTGATTTCATCATGGATCCGAGCCTAGGGCTCTCGATCTAGTCATTTCTCAGTCTTTTCTCATTGATTTCTTCTTGACCCGAGGGTCAACATCGATATAGGGTTAGGGTTGGGCGCAACCCAACGCTCTTGATAGTAGTTGTTGAGTTTCAGTGAGTGGATCTTGTGCCTGAATCCCATACCACTAGGGTTCTTGAGTGGAAAACGTGAGGGTTCTTATGTAGATCTTGTGATCTACTGGGAGAGTGAGGAGAGGGGAGAGAGATAGTACCTTAGGTCTTGGAGAGCTCGACCGGTGCACATAGGCAACGGGGTTTCCTTGCTTGGTGGCCGTCGTCCATGGTGGTTGTGGGAGTTTGGTCCTAGCAGCCCACCACAGGGTAGGTCCTGCATTGGTTTTGAGATCGGTTGAGGTGGCAAGAAGATCGTGAATGGTGTACTACACGCAAGAACACGATGACTAGACAGGTTCAGGCCGCTAGGTCGCATAATACCATACGTCCTGTATGGGATGGATTGTATTACTGGATGCCTGAGCCATAGATGAGATGATCTACAAGTGCGTAGGGTGACTCTCCAGGCCATCTACAAGTGCAGCTCCTCCACGACTGGTAAGTCGCTACGCATAGTGGACGTTGTCAGGGAAGAAAATGAGCCTTCTGACGACGAGACTCTCCACACTAGGAAGCACCGAGCGGTTGAGAAGTCTGATGCTGCTAGGAAGAAACCCGAGTCTTCTAGCGGCTGGGTTAAACCACTGGTTAGAGTGGTGAGGAAAAAAATCCGCCTGCCATCGTAAGTCACATGCTTGCCTTGCTACTTTTGTTTTATACCATGAGCCAGATTCCCCATTTCTCATTTGGTTTTGCAGGCTTTCCGAGGTGGCCTCCTAGGAGACATACCGTAACACCTTTGCGCCGCTCTCGGACCAAAAAACAGAGAAATCGAGTGAGGCTCTAGAATGCGAGGCAGCTCCATCTCCACCCAAGGATGCGCCAGCCCTAGACTTGGATGTACCCTACCCAGGTGAAGGATCTGAGAGGTCAGCAAGTCATGAGGGGGCGCCTGACGCTGCCGGCTCCTCACATGCAAAGGACCCTCTAGAACGAACTCCCGACGAGGCAGAGCACCGGGAGGACTCAGTAGCCGCTGGCGGCTCCACAGAGGCCAGTCTGACGAAGCCCCCTACAGACGGTGAGGCCGGAGGCAACTCGAGGGAGCTGGTGGCACAGGAATCAGAGGATCCCTCTCCTGTGATGATCGCGGATATTCTGGTAATGCGCCACATGCCGTCCTCTCAAAGGTGACTTATTCCTTACGCAACTATGGATGAATCCTGACTTCCTCTGTTGATAATGTAGGACTGCTTTCGCGAGGTGTTCCACATATATACTGAGAACGCTGAGCTAAAAAAAAACAACTGGCTGCCGTGAAATAGAAGTTTCAGGTGAGAGGCGCCTCTTGGCTTAGACTGTTACGCCCTGAGTTGAGCTCTCTAACTGGGTAACTCTTGATGGATTTATGTGCAGAGAGATTGGACCTGATGGAGCAGATTTCACAAGATGTCGAGGGACAAGAGCGTGAGATCGAGCTCCTCAAACAAGAGAAGAATCTGGTGGAAGCCGAGTCCCGGAGGCTGAAGGGCGAGGTCGCCCAACTAAAGACTTCATACGAGGTAACTGCCAAAGATCTTGACATGTCATATATGTTGCTCGCTGCTGCCCGATCTTTATTCGGAGGTGACCAGGCACAGAGTCTTCAGGAGAGGTCCCGACACTTGAAGAGCATCAAAGAGCTCACTGCTGCGTGGGGCCGGGCACGCGACGACACTAAAGAGCTCGAGGCTGAGGTGACAAGGCTTTCTAAGTAGCATGCAGCAGACCTAGCTGAGCTTGGGATCCAGGCCACCCATTACAGCTAGTTGGAAGGGCGGTACGAAGCCTTGGAGACCGGGGTCAGGATGCTCATCGACCTATTGGCTCCAAATGATGAGGGTCGGCACATCGTCGAAAGGCTGCCTGGGCTCTTAGCTCCGCCGAGGCATTCTTCAGAGAGGTCATCCAGGAGGCCGTCATCGATGCGGCGGCCATGATCAAGACCTACTACCATGAAGTGGACCTTTTTGCTGCCGTGCCCAGTCCCAAGGCTGGGACTACACAGGAGGTATTCACTCGCTATCAGTAGGATGCTCATCCTATCACGTTAGACGCCGCCAAGGCCTTCTAGTTCTTCTGTGTCGGAGAAGACCAAGGGGAGTCCTCAGCAGAGTAGATAGAGGCTAATTGCTGTAATTGTGTATGGGACACTTAGCTGCACCCCGAAGTGTGTCTGGAAAACATATCATGCGCATGGCTTGAACGTTGCCAGAGGCAGAATTGAAACGAGGCTGTTTGGATTCGCTCTTTAGGCGGCGTTGTTATTGCCAATAAGAGCTCCTTTTGTTTATCACTCTTTTCACAGCTTGGTTGTCGCTGGGTGCTAGAGTTTTGGTGTTGCATTTGGCGATTGCTCTTTTAGCAGCTTGGTTGTCGTTGGTAAGAGCTTTGGGTGTTGCGTTTAGCAATTACTCTTTTGGCAGCTTGGTTGTCGCTGGTAAGAGCTTCAGATGGTATGACCCTTTACGCAGCTTGGTTGTCACTAGTTGATTTTTAGGGTACTGCGCTTGGCAGTCGCTCTTTTGATAGCTTGGTTGTCGCTGGTGAGAGCTCGGGAGGGTGCCTTTTCCGCGGCTTGGTTGTTGCCGAGTGCTGTTTAAGGCATAGTACTTGACTAGTGCGGCTTGGTTGTCGCCCTTGTTAGTGAGTCAACGCAAGAAACCCAGCCTGGGTTGCTGGGGTTTTCTCGTAGATGTAACTGTATTACATGATCGAGAGCTGAAAAAGGGATGAAGATGGCTTTTCATTCATAGGCCGCTGAGGCCGTGCTCAGCTTGGTTGTTGCCGAAAAATGAGCATTCAAGGTGCTTGACCCATACAAGCCGAGTGCTAGGACTCACGGCAGAGTACTTGATGGTGGAGTGATGGATGAGAGCTCGGCCGAGTGCCTGAAACCACCCGGCCTATGGATAGAAACGCAGCAGGTGCTCAGAGTTCCAAGTGTTCAGGAGCTCCCTGCCTTCTGGCTTGCTGAGCTTGAAGGTGGCTCGCCCTAGGACCTCTTTGATGAGGTAAGGCCCTTCCCAAGGGGAACTCATCTTGGACTGCCTGGCAGTAGAGGTCTTGCGCTTGAGGACGAGGTCACCGATGTTGTAGGAGCCCGGCTTCACATTCTTGTCATAGTAACATTTTAGTGCCTACTGGTACTTGATGGACTTGAGGGCGACGTGCAAGTGTTAGCCTCCAATGAGGTCGACGTCTTTGATCCTTGAATGTTCCGCAGCCGGTATATTTTTGAATGCCACTCTAGGAGCCCCGTGAATAACATCCGTGGGCAAGACTGCTTCTAACCCGTAGACCATGAAGAATGGGGTACTGTTGTTGATGGCCTTATAAGGCTGAGTGCGGAGCCCCCAGATCACGTACGGTAGTTGCTTGAGCCATTTACCTTCGTATGGCTTGAGTCTGTCAAAGATGGCCAGCTTGAGCCAATGGAGAATCATGCCGTTAGCATGCTCCACTTGGCCGTTGGCTTGCGGATGATGTATGGACGCGTAGCGTACCAGGGTCCTTTGCTTTTTGCAGAAGTCAAAGAAGGTGTCCACAGAGAAGTTTGTACCCAGATCGGCAATGATTTCTGATGGGACGCCAAATCTGTGCATGATTTCCTCAATGAACTCAATGGCCTTGGCAGCTGTTAGCTTGTTGATGGGTTTGTACTCTATCCACTTTGTGAACTTGTCGACCGCCACAAGGACGTGATCATATCCCCTAGGAGCCTTTTTGAATGGTCCAATCATGTCCAGCCCCCAACATGCGAAAGGCCAGGAGTCCGGGATGTACTGCAGCTCCAAGGCCGAGAGGTGCTGTCGCACGAAAAACTGGCAACCTTCGCAGGTTCTGATGATTGCCTTAGCATCTTGCTTTGCCATCGTCCAGTAGAATCCTTCCCTGAATGCCTTGCCCACGAGTGTTTTGGAAGCCGCGTGGTTGGCGCACGAGCCCGAGTGGATCTCATTGAGGAGGTTGACACCTTCCTCTTGCGGGATGCATTTTAGGAGTACGCCAGACGCTGCGGCTCGACGATAGAGCTGATCACTAATCAAATTGTAGCTCTTCCTTCTTCGCTGCACTCTATCTCCCGTTGACTTCAGCTCTGGGAGGGTGCCGGACTCGATGCACTCGATGATTTCTGCCCTCCAGTCGGGCTCGATGACAAGCACCTACCCTTCTGCTGGTTTGTCCTTCTGTGCATCTTGTTCTCCTTCTTCTTCTACTGTCGGCTTGTCAAGAAGCTAGACAAGTATTTCGGGTGGTACCTCCGCTCGCTTGGAACCCAGCTTCGAGAGGACGTCGGCCGCCACGTTGTTATCTCTCAGCACATGGTGGATCTCTATCCCCCAAAACTTGCCTTCGAGTTTCCTGACCTCAGCACAGTAGGCGGACATCTTCTCCGATGAGCAGCTCCAATCTTTGTTAACTTGGTTGATTACCACCAGGGAATCGCCATACACGAGCAATCTATTGACAGCAAGTGACTCCGCGATGCGTAGTCCATGTATCAACGCTTCATATTCTGCCGCATTGTTGGAGAGCTTGAACTTGAGCTGGAGGACGTATTTGAGCTGCTCGCCTTTAGGCAATATGAAGAGAATTCCAGCCCTAGCTCCCTCTAGGTTCAGGGACCCATCGAAGTACATGACCTAGTGCTCTGGCTTTTCTGGATTTGTAGGGACCTGTTGTTCTGTCCACTCTGCGATGAAATCTACCAGTAGTTGGGACTTTATCGTGGTCCTGGGCTTGAAGTCGATGTCATATGCGCCCAATTCGCATGCCCACTTGGCAATTCTGCAGGCTACCTCCTTGTTGCACAGAATGTCCCCGATGGGGAAGGCAGTGATGACCACTACCCGGTGTTCCTCGACGTAGTGTCTTAGCTTGCGGCACATGATCAGAACTGCATATAAAAGCTTCTGGACTTGAGGATACCGTATTTTTGCTAGACTGAGGACTTCACTGATGAAGTATACCGGGTGCTGGATCTTGTAGACATAGGCTAGATCCGCCCTCTCCGCGACGAGTGCCGTACTCACCACGTGTGTGGTGCACGACAAGTAGGGGTAGAGGTCCTCCGTGAGCGTGTCGCCTTGGCCTCGGATTGGAGCAGTCAGTACCGATGGCGAGGAGAGGAATGCCTTGAGCTCATCTAGAGCCTTCTGCGCATCCTCGGTCCACTTGAAAGAGTTGAGTTTCTTGAGGAGCTTGAAGAACGGAAGCCCCCGATCGCCAACACGCAAGATGAATCTGCTCAGGGTGGCCATGCACCCGGTGAGCTTTTGAACCTGCTTCTGGGATGTCGGCAGCTGCATGCTTGTGATTGCCGATATCTTCTATGGGATGGCCTCAATCCCCTGGTTGCTTACGATGAAACCTAAGAGCTTGCTGGATGGTACGCCGAAGACGCATTTCTCAGGATTTAACTTCCATCAGTAGACCCTAAGGCTGTCGAAGGTTTCCTCGATGTCTCTGATGAAGTCGTCCGAGCTTCTGGTCTTGATGACTACGTCATCAACGTATGCCTTGACGTTTCTGCCCTACTGCTTGGAGAGGCAGGCTTGGATGCTCCGCTGGTAAGTAGACCCAGCATTCTTTAGTCCAAAGGACATGGTCTTGTAGCAGTAGGCCCCGTAGGGAGTGATGAAGGATGTCTTCTCTTGGTCCTCTGGGGCCAGAGAAATCTGGTGGTAGCCCGAGTAGCAATCAAGAAAACAAAGCAGGGCGCAGCCTGCTGTGGAGTCTATGACCTGATCTATTCTGGGCAGCCCGAAGGGATCCTTCTGGCAGTGTTTGTTGAGCTCGGTATAATCAACAGACATCCTCCATTCCTTATTCTTTTTCATTACAAGAACTGGATTTGCTAACCATTCCCGGTGGAAGACTTGTCTAATGAAACCGGCTGCAGGAAGCCGGGCCACCTCAATCCTAATAGCCTCCGTCTTCTCAATGGAGAAACGGCGCAGCTTCTACTTGACTAGTTTGGCATTTGGGTTGATCTTCAATTTGTGCTCGGCTAACTCCCTAGGGACGCCAGGCATATCTGATGGCTGCCAAGCGAACATATCCCGGTTCCGGCAGAGGAGCTGGACGAGCGCGTCTTCCTATTTGGGGTCGATGCTGGCCCCAATGGTGACCGTCTTCTTTGGGTCGTTGAGACCTAGGCTGATCTGCTTCGTCGGGACCGCCAACTGCAAGGCGTTCCAAGTGTCGTTGGTGGCCGGGATAGTTGGCTGTATTTTTGTAGCCAGGGCCTTTACCTCCTCCCATCCAGCTTCCTGCTCGAGGTCTTCTGACGCCGTGAGCGCCGCCTGGTCACACTCATGGGAGACTTTGAAATCACCCATGATAGAAAGGATGCCATTGGGTCCCGGCATCTTGTGCACTAGGTAAGAGTGGTGTGGGATCGCCATGAATTTGGTGAGAGCCAGCCACCTGAGAATAGCATTGTAAGAGGAGTCCATGCGAGCCACCCCAAACTGGCTGTACTCGTTCCTCCAGTTGCTCTTATCGCCGAAGGTGACGGGCATAGTGATATGCCCGAGTGGTTGAGTGCCCCGCCTAGGCACTATGCCGTAGAATGGCATGTCCAACTCCTCCAAGTCTTGTACACTAAGCCCCAGCACGAGGAGTGTCTTCTCAAAGAGGATGTTGAGGCCACACCCTCCGTCAATCAGTAACTTGTGCAAGAGGGACGAACGCACAATTGGACTAACGACGAGTGGGTAGCGGCCGGGCTCGTCGAAGTCGCACCAGTGATTGCTCCTACTAAAATTGATGGTCTGCTCTGACTGCTGATAGAAGGTCGGGGCGGATGACTGTGCGGTTAGCACCTGCCTGTTGATGAGCTTTTGCCTGTGCTTGCTTTCTTTCGATCCGTGGCCCCCGTAGATAACATCTACTTCATTGTTGATGAGAGGGAAGCCATTCCTGGTGTCTGGATGCCAATCCTCCTGTTCTTTATCGTATGGGGGCCTGCCGTTGTTCTTGTCACCCCCGCCGTAGGAGGAACTGAAGCCCCCATCAGTTCCGGTACATGTGCCCCACCCTAGGGTCCACTGGGCAAGGCTTATCGAGGATGTCCTTCATCCTCTATCGTGGCCGCTTACCGGGGAAGCCTGCCTCATTGACGATATTGTCGGGGCCGTACTTCCAGGGGCGCCTGTCACCGTCGCGGCGCCCGTTGCGCCAGTCATTGCCATCCCGGCGTTGGTCGCGGCAGTCTGCATTGTCCCAGCGCGAGTCGCGGTGATCGTCGTTATCCCACATCGGGTCGTGGCCTCCCTTGTTACGCGAGAGGATGTCGTGGAT
The DNA here is from genome assembly GCA_030272315.1 of Paspalum vaginatum. NCBI lineage: Eukaryota > Viridiplantae > Streptophyta > Magnoliopsida > Poales > Poaceae > Paspalum > Paspalum vaginatum. Next base: position 10,447,970 of record CM059019.1, on the reverse strand, counting down.
CTCCTCGTGGGCATCGGCATACTTGTTGGCAATGTTGAAAAGGGACTCAACGTCGCTGGGGAGCTTCCTGACAAGCTTCTCTAAGAGTCTCTCATCCTATAGGCCTTCCTTGAAGGCGTTGATCACGGTCTGATCGGGGACATCGGCCACCTGGTTCTGAAGCTTAGAGAATCGCCGAATGTATTCTTTGAGCGTCTCACGACGCCCCTGACGTATGCAGGTGAAATCCTGCATCTTAGCTGGTTGGTGATAGGTGCCACGGAAGTTGGCGATGAACTTCTCACAGAACTGGTGCCAGCAAGAGATGGAACTGGCCGAAAGATTTTGAAGCCAGCGGAGGGCTTGGGGCCCGAGCATAATGGGGACGTAGGCTAGCGCTACGTCCGAGTCACCGTGGGCTGCTTTGACCCCAAGGTGGTAGAGTCAGGCCCATTCCTCCGGGTTCTCCTTGTGGTGGTACTTGTCAATGTTAACTAGCTTGAACTTGGAGGGCCCTGACACCACCCTGATCTTGGCGAAGAAAGCTTTGATCCCATCGTACTCGCTGAACGGCGGGTCATCAAAGCAGGGATCGTATTGGCGCCGCTCGACCAGCGCTCCGGTGGGTCGTGGGCTGTCAGGTCATCGTCACACGTCACCGCCATCAAGCCCTTCGTGGTTGGTCAAGGGGGCAACATTGCCCCATACTCCATTTCCTAATCCCTATGGCGTTTGAACTTAGCCTCCCAGGCCTGCAGTCGCCTGGAGTTGAGCTGGTGGTGCAAGTCCTTGCGCTTTTCAATGGTTCGGCAAAGGTTGAGGACACCGGCCGGTGGTGGCTTGGGAGATTTTGCTCATCCTGGTCCTCCTCCCCAAGCCGGAGCCCTTTGAAGGCTAACTGCGTCAACTTCTCCTTGGCGGCCGAGGGATGGAGATCCGCCGCGAGTGCACCCATCGCAGTGATACATAACTCTTTGCTGGAGAAAACGCAGGAGGAGGCCGCCTTATCGAAGTCGTCCTGGAGGAGCCTAGCTGCGCCTGCGGCCAGACCCAGGCATCTTCCTCCCTCCGCTCCCTAGAGGGTGGTGGCTGCTTCTGCTTCAGCCGCTTGCTTCTGCTTGCGGCACCGGTCGCGGTCTTGGTTGTGTTGAAGGCGGTCACCGCGGTGTCCCTGGGTCTCACCAGTCTGGGAGACTTCATCTGCGGAAACTGGGTTGCGCAACTCTACCAGATGGGCTCTCCGGTCCCTTTCCTACTGTCGGCCAACGTTGCGCTGGCGGTGGGACTCGGCGGCTGCTGGGGTTTCCCCCTAGAAGAAGGGCGTGTCCAGCTATACCAGTTGTTCCTGCTCGTGGATGTCCGCCATGAAGACCTCTCGCGAGGGGTCGTTAAATAAGGGTGCCGCAGTCTTGGCGGGCTGGGGCGGTGGTGGTGGAAGTGCTCCCGGCTTGGAGCTGTGCCAGCGAGCGATCCGACCAGCAGGGGTAGAATTGACAACGAGCCCCAGCTGGAGGCGCGTCAAGGGCATCGGCACGTCCTCCACGCCATAGATTTCATCGTCGATGAGTGGGGGACCCTGCCAGGACAAGGCCATCTGCGTGATGTCTGAGTAGACGGTGCCGGCGTTACGTAGCCCGTACGAGGCAGTCATGCGGGTAGGGGCCCGAGGACTGGTGGACCCAAGTCATCGCTGTGCCCCTGGTGCTCGCCCCGGACTCCTTTGCTGCATCACCTGAGTCCACTCAGAGGGGGACAGAGTTGACATGATAGCGAGCGAGGGCAATGCGAGCCGTGGTGTAGGCGTCATAGGTCTCGTCTTGTGTCGAGCCGAGGTTGTAGGGTCCCGGGCCGAAGTGCACCGGGTGGTCAGAGGAGATTGTCCTGGGAGGCGCTTGGGGACCCGAGTACCAGGCATGACTCATCTCGTGCGATGTTGAGGAGGGGGCCGGTGGCCGCTCGGACCACCGGCCTGTTAGCCGCAGATGAGATCTGCTTCGGCGATTGCTGAGGTGGATGTCAGACCTGCTGGTGCTGCAGGGAATCTGGGACAGATTGGATCTGCTCCGGTCTCTTCGGAGCAAGGGTTAGCGAGGCCACTGCACGTGATGGCATGGGCACTAGCAGGCCGCCAACAAGGTGCGGGTTGCCGTGCTTATCGACAACGGAAGTGAAAGCTCCGAAGGGGAAGATCTCCCCCGGTTGGGACTTGATCGAAGCGTGGAAGGTGATTCCCATCTCGATCTTGCTATCTTGCTCACCGTCCCCTACCTGGCGTACTAGCTGTGGGAGTTTGGTCCCAGCAGCCCACCACAGGGTAGGTCCTGCAGTGGTTTTGAGATCGGTTGGGGTGGCAAGAAGATCATGAATGGTGTACAACACGCAGGAATACGACGACTTAGACAGGTTTGGGCCACTAGGTCGTGTAATACCCTACGTCCTGTATGGGATGGATAGTATTACTGGATGCCTGAGCAATAGATGAGATGATCTATGCCATGCTCCCTAGCTCCCTTATATAGGCCGAGCAGTTAGGGTTACAAAACACGTCCCTGAAGATCCGCCGGCAACCGGCCCATGAAATTAAATGCCGGATTTTCAGTAACAGATCTTAACTAACGTTATCTCCCGAGATTCAAGTGGTTTTACTTGCAGTCCACGCCGACCGGTTTCTTGAGGCAGGGGTCAAAACCTCCCGTCCCACCTGTCAGGACAGTCCGACCAGTCGTCATGGGGTACCCGGGGGTATATGACTCCCACAGTGGTGGCGAGTTAGGAGCAGGAATCGCCGGCATGACGGTGGTGGCGCATTAGCGCCAGAGGCGGTGGCCTTCCCGTCACTACCCGCACCAATTGATCGAGTCTGTCATGTCGAGGAGGCAGTGAACATTGGTCTATATGCCTCTCTAGGTTTTTTCTTTATAGAATTGCAGAATGAAATACACCATGACTCAGAAGTTTTTTGGCCTCTGAAAGACACTAATTTAGATCTGGACCCGGTTGGGACATCTCCGTTCCGAGCCTGACATCAATCCAACGTTCTCTTCACTTGTCCCGCTGTGATCCAGACCCACCGCCGCCACGCTCTCATCCTCCTTCGCCGCCCTAGCCCCGGCTTGCTGCGCCGTGCCTTGCTCTTGGCCACAGCGCTGCTTCACCTCCTCGTCACCCTGGTGCACCCTCGGCTTCGCCCTACCTCGCCGTCACCCGCTCCCGGCCCTCCTTGCCTCGGCGCCCCACCACAGCGCCATCTCCAGGTGGATCTACGAGGAGGCTGAGAACGGTGCGATTTGCAAGGTGCAGCATCAGAGAAGTAGGCGCTTGCTTTGCACTACCGTCGTCGCATCAGAGGCGGAGGCAGAGGCGCGGCACCGAGCGGCCATCCCCATGGCCATCAATGCGGTCCCAAGTGGTCGTCTCGTGCGGCCGTCGACGCGGCCCTATGTGGCCATCCTGTGCGGCCGTCGGCGCGTTGGAGGGAGACCCCGCTGCCCACTTGGCCGATGCCCCACTCCCTCAGCCCGTTGCCGGAGCCCGTGCCCGGCTCCCATGCTTGAGCCTGCATCGGCTCCCACACCAGAGACATCACCCCGCCCCAGCCGTCGCCATCTCCTCCTCACTATCATGGGACATCAACAGCCACCGTGAAGTTGCGAGTCCGGTCTTGCTCTCTGCCATTCTGCACCTCTCCATCTAGCCACTAAGGTCAGATTTCTTCCTCTGATCTTACTAAATCGAGCCTCCTGATGGAAATCTCCATTTCCCCTTAAATTGGTGCCCCCCAAGATTATTTATTGACTCAAAACCTAAAAGCTTGAGTAGGTTAGGTTATTCACTACTCCTCCAGGATGCCTAGATTGGAAATTCTTAGTATGAGTTGGATTTTTTCTATGAGTTGGGCGTGCATATAACCGTGCTCAGTTTTGGTCCCACCAATTAGTATGATGTGCTTGAATTTATTTAGGGCCAATTAGTACATGATAACCATGCTATTTATGTACTCTTGTAACAAAGAGGTAAATCCCTAACAATGCTCTATCAGCAACCATAGGTCTGAAAGATAACGAATTGGAGTTAAGGAGTTTAAAATCTGATTCTACAACTACATTTGATCTTGTATGCAAGGTTAGTTCTTTATTTAACCACTTATATTGGTATTATGTATCTTATATAGATTTAATATTTACATTGATCACTTATATACATTTAATATTTACAATGGATCTACCATGCAAGCTGAAGCCATTCAAGTCAAAATGTTCATAAGCTTGGTCAGTGTCATCGACGTTGTGGGTCTTTAGGTCAAGTTTCTTCCCTGAACACGAGTGATCTACCTATGCTCACTTAGGCTTCTATTAAGAGCAAACTGGGTCTCATGCTCATGAGCTCCGTTTCTACAAAATAATGAGCTATCATCATATGCTTTTAGTACTCCATGGTGCTGTAGTCTGTGCTCCTTGATGAAACCTTGTGCCGCAGTCAAATAACTATTTGTTGAACTTTCAATAAACTGGATTTGTCTGGGCTCTAATCTATGCCTGCTTGAACTTTCTTTTATATCTGTAACAGCATTGCTAAAGAATTCATTTGATACTTGTGAAACCAGCTCTGATATTTTTTATTTTCGCATCTTCTAGGTTTGCAGGAACCAAATTCGATTTTTCCAATTGTATCTTGTGATTGCTCTAAAACTGCTTTTAGGTACTTCCCTTGGGCTTCTATTCGTAGTTATAGATGCCTTTGCACCTCTTGCCAGTTAAATTTAGATCAGAATCACTGCAGCAGTAGTCCTTTTTGTTGATATTATAAAGTGGGACTTTGCTGGACTATGAAAAATGTGAAGTCATAGATCTGTCATCCTAGGAAGTAAGTGAAGATTAAAGGAGGTTTGGTACTATGGATTTAGAGTCTAGTTTCCGTTATACTCTTTCAGAAGTTTGGGACTGTACTCACCTCAAGTTGTTCATTTCAGACTGCACCTTGTCTTACTAGCAATCTTGAAGATGACTTGAGGGTGGAGTCTCTTGTGAAGAATTTCGCTAAAGTGCCAAGTTAGGATCAGTGAGAATTGTCTTACTTCGTCTGAAGCTTCCACTTTCTCATGTCCTTGGCAAGGAGCCCAATGAAGGCACGCAGGCGATGATGGGACATTGAGGTGGATGGCTACGATGATGTGGGCAAGGAGGCCAGAATGTTGTGCGAGACGTCTGCGTTTCTCGTCAAGCAGTAGGGTAGGGCAAAACAGCTAGGCTCCTGATTGGCGATCAAAGTTGTCATGGAAGATAACCAAGAGGAGGGGTGATGGACTCTAGTCCATTCGATTTGCAGGGCAAACTAAGGGCAGGGCAAGCTGGTAAATCTGTTAGCATCTTAAGTAGCTCTAGAGAATAGAAGATATTAGCTGCTTAATTAATTCATAACATAGTGTGTGTATGAATATTTGTGGAAAAAATGTTGAGAAATTAGACAAGATCCATCTTAAATTCTAAAAGTGAATTATAGAAAACATAGCACAAACTAGCATGATCGCTCCATTGCCCCACCCCCTATGCCTGAGCCTGGCCCATTGAGGCGAGGTGAGCAAGCATGTGCGTCTCGACTCTTTCTTCTTTCCTCACATCCATGTCTTTGTGGGTGAGAAGAGCCTCCATTTTTAAGTAGGTGCTGCTCCCTTTCTAGTAGCACGGTGAGACTAAAGAATCACACCATCCTATTGCTCACACATAGACCTTTGATATTTTTCAAGAATTATTAGATGGGCCAAAGGCTATATATTCAATAATCCTTCACCAGATCTCAAATGCCCATTTAAAGATTTGCCATTTTTTGCTATTGTTTATATACAAGTATTTTGGCAGAGACTGCGAAGTTGAACTTCTGCCTAGAGCTTCAAGTTACACTAAAAATGTGATGCTCCAGCATCTCAAGAGCATTTTCAATTATCATACATTCAGCATGTATCATTTTCATCATGCTTATGCTTGCATTTGAAATACATGATCAAACTTAAGTGCAATGCATAGTGTTGAACCCTGTTTTCTACATGTGTGACACTGTTAATTTGATTGTAACTCTAGTTATGTTGAGAACTAGGTGGAGCTTTCTATACCAAACATGTAGGCAATGATGTGGTGAACAACTTTGTTAATTAGAGCATGGATGGAAAATGGACTTAGCATAGGGTAAAGGGTCCTTTAGTGTCACCCAACAAACACAATCCAAACCTGAAATGTTTAGAAATCTTCATTTTTCTATAACCTACAGTCATTTTCATGCAAAGGTCCAATTGAGAAAGTTGTAGGCTTTGAAATTCTAAACAACATTGTCAAGAAGCATCTTGGGTGAAAATGGCTAGAAATAGGACTTTTGAATTTTCTAAGAAAAACAGTTCTCTGTCCAAACTTAGGGCTGCTAGGTAAATTCAAATTTAAATCATATGTACACTCAGATTTTGGTAATGGACTTTTTAACAAAGTTGTAGAGCTCGAAGAGTAGGACATTTCATTCAATTGGAACTTTTCCAAATTTGGTTTCCAAATGGGTCAAAAACGTGAATTACAGTGAGGGAGAAAACACAAATTCCGTGATTTTTTCCTCTGAGTCACTGACGGGTGGGACCCACCCATCAGAGTCACCCGCCTTCCTCAGACCGTGGCCGTCGCGTGGCCGCTGGCGTACGGTCGGACGGCCTCGCCCACGGATCGGCGACCCCGACCCGGCCATCTTGAAGAGGACAGCGCCCTCTCTCATTTCCCTTTCTCCACTTCCGCTCCCGAGCTCTCTCCCTTGCTCCCTCATCCTCGCCGTCCACCAACGCCATTGGCGACCGAGCACGGAGCTCGAGCTCCGCCGCCTCCTCAAGCCACTCCCCGTGCCCGAAACCACCACCGCTACACTTGCCACTCCATCGCGCACCCACCACCATAGACCTCGTCGCCTCTCCGAGCCCCGACGTCGAGACCCACCTCGATCCCGACGCCGGTTCACGCCGAGACACCGCGAGTTCACCGCCGCCGTTCTGCTCCTTCACGCCGCCTACGCCGACGAGACCTAGCCGAGGTAGTGCGCCGGTGTGCGGAACATGTTCTGCGCTCCGCGTCTCGGCCGCGGTGAGCCCTAGCTCGCCGGCGTGCGCGCGCGATGCCGCGCGCCGTGGCCGGCGCGAGGTTGAAGAGGAGGGGCCGGGAATCTTTAGATCCGGCCCCTGAGTTTTTTGATTTTGCGTTTAAGTCCCAAGCGCTGTTCACTGAGTCAGGCAAAACTTCCGATCTAGCCCCCAGAGTCTATGCATAATCTTGAATAAGTCCTAGATCTATAGGATTTTCGGTTTATTTGTATTATTTCAGCTGATAACATTTGAAAAATCATAATAAATCAAATAAAAATCCCAAAAATATAAAACTAGTTGCATTGTATTCCCTTTGAATAGATCTATCTGGTGAATATGATGGTTGAGTAGGAAAGTACAAGTTTGCTCCTAGATCTAGTGTTTTTGAGATTTTATTTTTCATATTTAGCTAGAACTTTGGAAAAATAGATTAAATCAAAGAAAAATCCAAAATGGACAACCTTAGTTAGCTATGAACTCCTCTTGAACAGATCTACCTGCTGGGTATGATGTAGGAGTGTGCATGGACATTTTTGCCCCTAATACTGTGCATGCATGAAAAACCTTAATAAATAGGAAATGTGGGTTAAATGAGCTTCAAAAATTATGAAATTTGGGCAGAGGCATTGTTAGCATGTGTAGGCTCTGTATAAATTTTGGTAGCCCTAGCTTTGACTGATTAATTACTATTTTGCCCTTGTCTTGTATTTAAGCATATATTTAATTTAAGAAAAAGGTTGCCATAGTGAAAAAATGCTCTAGGTGACTTCATGGGCTTGGCATGAGCTCTAGGTTATGAACATGACTCACTGCTAGAGTAGGAGGTGGTGCATGTATGGTTTTGGCTCTGATTTGAAAATGGTAGAAATAATGAATATTTATGTAAATAATAGAAAATGTGAGACTAGTATATTTAATAAATGCCACAATGGATCATATTTGAAACATAGGAATATGTAAGTCTTAGCCACTGATTTGGAATGCAATATATGTCTTCACTACTGTTTTAGATAGGAACGCTAAGTCGGCTATATGGGAAATAGGTGTCTAAGTAAGCTTCGGTCGCTTCACATGAATCAATACTACCTCGCCACACACCCCCACGTTGTTATATGCGATAAGCTAAGTTACCGTAGGTGATGACTTGCACGATTTCTTAATGCTAAACAAGTTTCATCACGAAAATGCATAACTTTATTCCATAAATCATGATTCCTTGCATCGCACTCGCATCATGAAGCAAGCATTGCACTAATACATGCTCCAATTGCACTATGTCATGCATATAGATTCCCGCGAGCGAAGGACACCCGCCGGACCAACCGATCGTAGAGGAGCCCGAGGAGGAGCTGCGCTAGGAGCCGGAAGACCAGCAACAGGGGCCCTGACTTCGCTCAGGAGGCAGCTACTGACCCTAGTGAGGAAGGTAGGCAGGACCATACTTAACCCAGCAAATAAGTTATATTTGATGATTTAGGCATATGCAATTAGGAATTGTTTGAAACCTATTGCATTAGACTCCTTGGCCGCCCTAGGCCCTAGCACCTATAATTAGAGTTCGCAGGACGAGTATGGTTAGAAGTGCTAGGTGCGAGTAGACACGAGTGTGTGGACTCGTCGCGTAGGTACTTTCAAAGTTACAAAGATCTTAGGATTATGTCAAATAGTATTCTTGCTCATGATTTAAATGGAGACCGGGCGGAGAATTTTATTTCAGTATTTACTTTCCATGATGTCGTACCTTGTACTCCGCCCGAGTCGTGTAAGGCCGTCCGTTGTTCGTCTATTGGTCGGCATAACATTGCTAGAGTGCTTAACCGGAGAATGGGACCGGTGAAGTCTTACCTGGGTTTGTCAGGAGTTTTCGAGGCTCCGCCCATCCACTTGCTGGAGGCCGATGGGCCCGGGGGCGCTTGTACTCGAGGGAGGGCTGACCCAGGGCACTGTGGTATCGCTCCTGAGGGGGCACAACCCGGGGATTAGGTGGGGGCGTTTTGAATCTTGGGACAAGACAGGTGGAGATTGGGACTATATGTGGGAACTGCGATGGCTAGTAAGCATATACCCCTGTCATGATAGTTATTCCCGGGAATTAAAATCGATTCGAATCGCTGATGCCCACCAGGTGTGGGAATGCCAATACCTTTGACGTTCATCGTAGTAACTACTGAAACACTCTGTATCTAATACTCATGATTTTGAATATCACATGTTTGAATTGAACGGTTTACCTTACTGCAATTTACTATATTGTTGGTGGTTATACAAATGATGAAAACTTGTTTACTTATGTTATACACGACACTGTTTAAAATCAATGGCTAAGGATCCACTTCCTAGTAAGCAGCTTCGCGTCAGCCGTAAGCCAAATCCATTAAGACCTACTGAGGAATTAGTACTTAGAGTTTGTCCCCATATTTTGAGCGCAGGTATGGAGTTCATGGTTTGCACCTGTGTTGGAGGTGGTGCATGCCCGCATCTAGGGTGATCCTGCATGAGTGGCACAAGGGCAACATCGGTAGGCTCGATGTTGTTTACTTCTAATGCAAATCTTTTGTGATGTCATGGTGACCTCTGAACTTTATCATTCCGCTGCGATGAAACTTTTGAACTTGCTATTTTATAACTCTATGTTGGACTTGTACTCTATTTGAAACCGGTTTGTAACTAAGTCTATTATTATGCTATTCAACTGCCTGTGATGATGTATCTGTTGTGGCTCCATCGTGGGTCAGATGTGTATGATGTCGGTTCCTCTGGGTAATGGTATTATCGGGGGTCAAATGACTCTCGACGGACGACCGGGTTTAGTTTGGCCTAAGTGCACTGCGAGCCAGAGGTGGCAGGTGTGCTTAGCCCGGAATAAATTGGCGGTTCCGTCACAAAAAACTTGAACAATAGATTATGCCTTGACTGGCAAGTTTTATACGAATAAGTTTCACTTAAAGTTATAACTAGTACCTAACTGCTAATAGCCCCCTCTGTAGGTAAAGTATATGCTTTATACTCCTTGGTCTCTACATGAGTTTACTAGAGACCACCCAAGTCTCGTAGTCTTCGACGTTATACGGTCGAGCTCATATAGGTGTGTTCTTTCAAAAATGCTTTGTAGGCGAGGGACTCGATGGACTGGTTTTGGTCAGTTGCAAAACAGGGGTCATTTGCCAGTTTTTGCAAAACCGGACCTACTCCAAGGGCAGGACTACTAGACTTGTGGAGGATATCAGGAGATTTCTTCAAGGTGAAGACGGTCAAGGACTCCATTGTGTTCATCCATTCGAGTTACAAGGTGTATTTTATAGCACCTAAGGACATTTTAGTGTTAAGAGTTTGTATCCTACGGAGTAGTTTGTAAAACTTCCAAGTAGAGAGTCATGTGATTGTTGTAGACAAATCCTATTCGATTTAGGATCAGCATCGGGTTGGCTGATATGCTTAATGCCCTGCCTGCGTAGTGGTAGTTTTCTTATATCATTCAAGACCAATGGCTATGTATCTTAGTATAGAACATAATGTTAGGGTTTCTTTAGCTAAATGGACATGCCATCCAAGACTCCTGACTATAAATATTGAATCCTTTGTTCATAATAAAGATGATGACATACATTCCCAGCAGCGCATGTCTCGACACCAATTCTCGACACATCGCCACCCCTATTCTTATGGCTTTTCAAATAAGCACCATGCTGCTCTATTGTTTTCTCTTGCAGATTGTGTTAAGGTTGTTTGGTCTTAAAACTACCATGGTGGACCTTGTACGGAACAATTTTTGATGATAAGGTTTGCTAGCTATCCCGTGTGTTATCAATCTACTATTTTATCTGCACTTCACATTATAGATTGATATCATGTGGCTAGGTGTATATTGCTTGTCCAGCTACTACAGTCCATGATATGTGCTGCAACATATGCATACGGCAACTTGAGAGATAGATATGCACCTAGCACCCACTCTTACATGTCCTAAATGTGTTTTCTATTATGGATAATTTTTTTTTGGAGGTTTCGCCAATTTAAGGTAGTTAATCGTCTAGATCATGGTTACGCACCATCATTTATATCTACTCACCCAAAAGAAGACACCCGATCCAGATAAGTCGATTGGCATAGGCTATAATAAGCCGATCTTCATGATCCTGGCGATCCCCCAATGGTAACAATGCTCATCTCACCCTTCCTAGCTTGCAGGTCAAGCCAAGTGGGACACCCGCATCCACGTCAAGCTGGACCATCCACTAAACTGTGGGGCTGATTGAGCCGCATCATAGGAGTGACGACCGCAGCAGCAACACATCCCTCGGCTCATCGTGTGTCAGTTGTCGTATGATCGCCTGCCGATTTCCTGCGATGACACATCATTTTCATGCCTAGTGGGACCATCATCTTCAACTTCTTCAAGCAATGGCTCCACCCACAAATAAGCCCAATGTCAAAGGCAAGCTGATCCTTTTGACCAATCATGATCCAAGTTAATGGGCGAAGGAGAAGAGGTCTCCTCCCAAGCTTGAGGTGCTTCCTCTAGAGCATAAGGCTGCCTATGATAAAATCCTTGCCAAGCTATCCGAGGAACTCCTAGATGACTTCACATGGACTCAAATTAGTAGTGTTAAGACTGTTGGGCACCCAGATGCTCTCCTTGAAACTATTGACATCTCTGTGCCCTCGGTGGAACATATTATTTCTCTCCATCAGGAGATCAACTACATGCTTCATCACATCATGGTACATCAGTCTGAAGTTCTCATCAACTCCCTTGAAAAGATCATTGCTAGGGTTGCCAAGGCTACGATAGCCAGTCAACTATACTACTCTAGGGCCCACTTTTGGCTCCATCAAAAGCGAGAAGGCGTTATACAATGGGCAGCTAGAGCCGATGCAAGTTTGAGCTGCTAGAAGGAACTGAAGGCTGAGTGCCTGAGTTCATCGTCTATCAACTTGGAGCTCCTCTTGACGTTCTGTCCATATACGACCATCCTCCAATGTTCATACAAGAGGGTTGTGTCTGCAGGATGCAGTACATGATGCTATGAGAAGGTGAACAACCGCCTTAGTAGTTGGTAGGCTCGCCTTAGGGCAAGAACAAAGCCACCGATACAGATCTGTTGCAATGGCAGATGCAATACGTTGGCGGGCTGACTCCCAGCAGTCAGGCCACTTTTTACAGTACAACTAGTCCATTAACAATAGATGATCAAATTGCTAAGGTCCTAGAAAGCCACTTTAGGATGAAGGCTAAGTTCCAAAAGGTCTGCTATGCGAAGTGTTACCTAAAGAGTTCGATCAGATGCTAGCCCCATCAAGAGTACAAGGTTCCTGAGTTCACCAAATTTAGGGGCAAAGATAGTACAAGCACAATCGAGCATATCAGCAGATACCTCGCTTAGCTTGGAGTTGCAGCTGCAGCCGAATATATGAAAGTTTAGCTCTTTTTGTCAGTCACTTTTAGGCCCTGCTTTTGGATGGTATACATCAATCGGGTCGGGATCCATCACATCTTGGAAGCAGATGGAGGATCAATTCCACGATGACTTCTTCATGAGTTTTGGTGAGATGATGATCAATGTCATGATGTCCCTTCATCCACAAGTGAGGGGAAACAGTGGTGCAATTATTCAAGTGCCTCAAGGAGACTAGGAATAGGTGCTACTCATTGTGCCTCACAAAGAAGCAGCTCGCAGGCATCGCTTGTGCAGGATTTTAGCCAGCTACACAGCAAGCATACGGGCCCACTGATTTTGATATAGTCAGTGAACTTTTAACAAAAGTATAGGCTTTTGAGAGAAGGCACCCTCCAGACAATCAAGTGAGGTACAACAAACCGATCTCTTTGGTCAATGCACAAGGGGATTCAAATCGGCTGAAGAAGCCGATGTCATAGTTGTCACTAGGGCTCGGGAGCCAATCCCGGTCCCATGCTAGTGGGTCAAAGTAGTTGAGGCTCATGTCGGCTTTGAGTTGATCTCTATACGACCGAGCAGATCTTTGACCTCCTGCTCAAGGAAAAGCAACTCAAGCTATCAGCTAATCATCAGATCCCATTCGCTGAAGAATTATAGGGATGCAAGTACTACGAGTGGCACAATTCCAACACACATGGGATGCGCGAGTGGAATGTTATGCATTAGCAAATCTTGTCGGCCATTGAGCAAGGCTAACTGCTTTTTGGGAAGAAATAGAAAAAGGTTGACATGAATCCTTTCCCCTTAGGAGTCAAAATGGTGAACGTGGCCTCGAGTTCAAAAGGAAAAGGCTAGGCTGATCCACGTGATTGGCCCCTAAAATTTAAAGAAGAAGATTACACGACCGAGTAAGAAGTTGCTCGGTAACATTGGTATCGTCTTGGGTCTAAAGAACTCATCGGCACATATGCTCACTGATATTAGCAGGAAGACAAGCGCTAATGCCAAGCCAATGAAGAAGAGCAACATCACCATCAACAGTTCTGTGACTTGAGAGACTGACGTTTCTAACACAACAGGTGCCACAAAGAACTGTACCGCTATGACAAGCATCGCGAGGAGGAGCAGTACTACTATGAGATGCGCAACTACCGTGAACATTAGGTTTAATCCTTCATCTGATTCTACTCAGAAGAAGGTGTACCAAGGTTGTTGACTGTCAATAACTATCCTGAATGCTCAAGACCAGATAAGAGTATGCTCGACGTTCCTGATAGATAAGTTGGTTTAGGGGTGGAGAACTCGAAGTTAGTGCAGAAGGCTCCGAGTGGAAGTTTGAAACCTTGCAATTACTACACCATTGCTCCGATGGTTATCGACCACATGGCACATAGAATTGTCCACACCAAGAAGTCTATCGTCCCTACAAATGCAACTGAGAGAACACAAGCAAGAATGAGAAAACATAATCAAAAACTAAATTGCAGAAGTTGGGGTTTCACAAACCGATGACAACTGAAACTATTCATGGTTAGAATAATCTAAGGAAAACCCAAACCCTAACTTGGGTGGTGGCTACTATTTATATAGGACATAAGTTCGACCAACAATCCCTCCATGATGGACTCCAACATGATAAATGGACCAACAACACAGAAATAAGGCGTAGCACCTTGGATAGATTCTGTCCGCCAACTTGTGATGTGAATTCGTGTGGACTCTGAAGTCCAAATGACCTAAAACTAGTTCCATTAGAAAGCTCATCTTATTATGTTTCTAGGCATATGTAGGTCATCAAAATCGGGTATTTGCGTCCTAGGCAACGATTTTACTTTAGGCTAGTCCTGGAGGATAAGGAAGTTGGCTCCGAGTCGAATTAGTCCTCCAACTTGACTCGGATGCCCTCCTTGCCCTCCTCCTAGGTCTGAGCTTGTTTCCAAGGCCTTCATGGTCCTCTCCTAAGTTCCTAACTAAAATATAGTCAACGATACCATTTGGTAGCATACCATCCTCACAAGTATTTGTTCGGGCACTTAGGAATGAGCTCACCTGTTGATTCAATTGCTGCGCACGTGCTCTTGTAATAGGCCCTTGCATAAGCATAGAAGTGATGTCCTCATCATCCTCCCCTTGTTGAAGCAAAGTCGTCCTCGACGCTAGCTCATTTTCTTCTCCTAGATATGGTTTCTAATTTGCAATGTTAAATGTGGGACTAACCCCAAAATCTGTAGGTAACTCAATCTTATATGCATTATCATTAATTTTTTCAAGCACTTTAAAAGGACCAGCAGTTTGAGACATAAGTTTGCATTTTCTCAAATATGGAAAACAATCTTTGTGTCAGTGTAACTGTTGGGGGGAATGGTAGTTGGCACCATTCCTCCCGTAGGGAAAAAGGCCCAAGATGCCCATGTAACACTTGTAATGCATGTTTTGTCCCACCTTGCCACTCCATGTGTCCATGCCTCCCCTTCTTTCCTATAAAAGGTGAGGATGGGTAAGAGAAAAAGGAGGATGAACCTTCCCTCTCCCTCACGGACTATCTTTTATTACATATGTTATTGACATGAAACTTTACTCTGAATTCGAAGCTAGTACCTGTGTTAACTCCGAAGCTAATTTTTAGGTTACCTCAGAAGCTAGTTTTTACTTTGAATTCCAAGGTATGTCCCAACATTGGTGTTGCCCAATATTTGGCACCCACCGTGCTTCAGCTTTGAGTGGGGGCATGGCTAGAAGGTTCTGTATTTTTTCTCTTTCTAAAGAATACAAACTTTGAAGTAACCAATAGGCCGCATTTGGTCTAAAGAAGGTTATGTTTCTCTCTAGGAATATGAACTTCGAAGTAACAAAGGGGCCCCAGGTGCATTTTTTCACCTACCCTCTCTTGCGGCTTTACGTAGGCTTCGGATCATGCATTTAACATGAGCTTCAGATTTTGCATTTATCTAAACCTTTGGATCTTCCATTTAGACAATTTCGTATCGTACATGTATGCATCATGCCTTGCATGCTTTATTCAATTTTTAGCTTCATATTTTTGCTATGCATGCTAAAGTTATACCATTCTTGTCATGCTCATCAAAACTAACACTCCCAGAGGATTTCACTCTCTCTTTAGAATCAGTGTTTTGCGCAGGCAAAGTGATAAAGCTGTCAACAAGATGAAAGGTTGAAGCATTCCATACACTTAGTGCAACCTTGGCACCTATGGGATTTCATAGCTTCAACATTTGAGATATATGATCTTTGGAGTTAATGGCTTCAGATTTTAGATACTTGGTGCAACCTTGGCACCTTTGGGATTTCATAGCTTCAGCATTTGAGATATATTGATCTTCGGAGTTAA
Organism: Paspalum vaginatum; assembly: GCA_030272315.1. Lineage (NCBI taxonomy): Eukaryota > Viridiplantae > Streptophyta > Magnoliopsida > Poales > Poaceae > Paspalum > Paspalum vaginatum. The sequence goes on along the minus strand of CM059019.1, from coordinate 10,432,138 downwards.
TGGCTTCAGATTTTAAATACTTGGTGCAACATTGTCACCTTTGGGATTTCACTAGCTTTGCCATTTGAGATATATGAGCTTCGGAGTTAATGGCTTTGGATTTCAAATACTTGGTGCAACCTTCATACCTTTGGGATTTCATAGCTTCGACATTCGAGATAATGAGAGCTTCGGAATGAATGGCTTTAGATTTTCAGCTCAGTACTGCACGCCCCTTCAGCCCAGATAAGTACCCCCAAATGTCCCTATAAATTTTAAGAATGAGCCATCCCTCTTTTGCATGACATGTCCTTCCTAGCGAACAGCTTTTCAAGTCCTTCAGTAAAACAGACATAACTTTCTCATACAAACTAGAAAAGGGCAAATAAATACATTTCGGAAATCTACCGAAAATTTTGCATCTAATTTACCCTTGCTCTGACAGGTTTGGCGAATTCATTTTTGCAAAATTCGGTAGGGAAATTGAGTTTTTGGGCCCTAAAGTTTCTGCACGCTTGTGCTTGTCATACAAGAAAAGAAATGGATATATATTACCTCCGGAGGCTAACTTCTTTGCAGGTCATTACCTTCGGATGGTATTTTCTTCGAAATATTATCCCAGAGGTGAATTTTCGGATGCCACCTCCAAAAAACCGACTCCAAAGCAAACTTTTGGTTATTATCTTCGGAAAGTGCACTTTGGGGCTTTATCTAGCTTCAGAAAGTTGGGGCTTTGACTAGCTTCGGCAAGGCAAGTTCTAATCATCAAAGCATCGACATGTTACATATGGAAATATCCAGAGGCTCGTGAAAAACAAATTCTGGGTAAAATTCTTTTTACTAATTATTTGATTCCACTTATGCTGATTCTTTCTATTAACTATTTGATTCCAATTATGTTGATTCTTTCCATTAACTGTTTAATGTTGCAGGAGTATTTCTGTGTGGATTCTTGAGAGCAGGAATATGTAGATAAAGTTCAACCAAGCTGCGATTAATATATGCAAGGATGCATTCTCCAATATTCGGCTTCAGGTAACAAACGCTTGGCTTAAGAATCAAGGGTAGGCATTAGGCTGTTTTCATGATTGTTCAGAGATTTACCTAACCGCTGAGTAGTACAGACAGGGGTAATGGCCTTATTTGGCAATTGTGTTGTTGCTTAAGATATTAAGATTGTTATTATGATATACTAACTCGTGTACATGCAGTTCGCACATCCAATATTTGAAGATCGCCCTATCCCTTATAAGGCACTTTGTGAGCTGTGGGCATCTGAAGAATTACAAGAGTGATCAAAGAAGCATAGAAATGCTGGGACCAAGAATGCATCGCATACGCTTGGGGATGACGGATAACGTCGAAAGGCTCAACGCATGGTAAGAAACCGCTTTATGTTTTATCCCTCAACTAGTCAAAAATATTTGATCTCATCTAAAGAGTTATGGAATTGTTCCACAATGACTCCACCCAGAATGCCTCACTGGAATGGTGTGTCCGAGAGAAGGAACCGAACCTTGGTGGACATGGTGAGTTCGATGATGAGTCAAACTGATCTTCCGTTGTCTTTTTGGGGTTATGCTCTAGAAACTGCTGTGTTTACACTGAATTGAGTTCCATCGAAGTCTGTGGAGAAGACACCATATGAGATTTGGACTGGGAAGAGTCCCAAGTTGTCTTTCCCTAAAATTTGGGGTTGCGAGGCTTATGTCAAACGTTTGATGTTTAACGAGCTCCATCCTAAATCACACAAATGCTACTTTGTGGGCTATCCTAGGGAAACCAAAGGATATTATTTCTATAACCGGCAGGAAGCAAAAGTGTTTGCTGCCCAAAACGATGACTTTCTGGAGAATGAGTTTCTCTTGAAAAATAAAACCAGTTGGAACTAGGTGTAACTCGAAGAGGTTCAAGAAACACTGGAGAATGGTTCTGATCTGACTGCTTTCCAACAGAATGAGTGAAACATTGAGCATTATGTTGAAACACCATTAGACCCGTGTAGGTCACAAAGGGTACATCATGCACTCGAACGCTACATGTTCCTCACCAGGGGTCGGCACGATGTATTGTTGTTGGGTAACGATGAGCCTAAGATTTACAAAGAAGCCATGATGAGACCCGACTCTGAGAAGTGGTTGGAAGCCATGCGATCCGAGCTGAAATCTATGGCTGACAACCAATCAAGTTTGGAACTTGGTCAAGCCACTTGATGAGGTGCGACCTATTGAATGAAAGTGGGTTTTCAAGAAAAATATAGACGTTGATGGAAATGTTCACATATATAAAGCACGGCTTGTGGCAAAAGGGTTTCATCAATTTGAAGTTGTTGATTATGATGAAACATTTTCACCTGTAGCTATGCTAAAGTCTATCCAGATCCTCCTAGCGATTGCCACATATCATGACTATGAGTTGTGGCAAATGGATGTCAAAACAGCTTTCCTTAATGGAAACCTAAGTGAGGATGTGTACATGACACAACCTAAAGGTTTTGTCGATCCAGAGAATGCTGGGAAGGTATGCAAGCTTTTGAAGTCTATTTATAGACTCAAGCAAGCATCTTGGAGTTGGAATCTACATTTTGATGAAGTAGTCAAAGGGTTTGGTTTAATAAAAAACGTAGAGGAACCTTATGTATACAAGAAGGTCAGTGGGAGTGCACTCGTCCTTCTGGTCTTATACGTAGATGACATATTGTTGATCGAAAATGACATTCCTATGTTGGAAGCTATGAAGGACTTGTCGAGAAAGAATTTCTCGATGAAGGACTTAGGAGAAGCAACTTACATCTTGAGCATAAAGATCTATAGAGATAGATCTAAGCGCTTGATTGGATTAAGCCAAAGTACATATATTAACAAGGTGTTGAAACAGTTCAACATGCATGATTCTAAGAAAGGTTTCTTGCCCATGTCACCTGGAACGATCTTGAGCAAGACTCAGTGTCCGTCAACTACTAATGAGCAAAAGAGCATGAGTGAGATCCTGTATGCCTACGCAATTGGATCCATCATGAATGCCATGATGTGTACTCACCCAGATGTTTCCTTTGCTCTAAGTGTTGTGAGCCAATATCAATCATGTCCAGGTGAAGGTCACTGGATTGCTGTAGAAGTTTGGACCAATTCCTAAGACGGGGGGTGAATTAGGATTTCTAAAACTATGACTCCTTAAAAACTACAACTACTAAGCGAAACCTAATGCAATACTAATCAAGCTATGTGCACTACGGTTTTGCTAAGTGTTGCTAAATCTACCGAGGCTAAGTCTTGCAACCTAGTTTCACCTAGAAACTAACCTATCAAGCTAGTCTAGGAATGTAAGCTCACAATTGCAAGAATGTAAATGTGGAAGCTAAGGAGATAGGTAGAGAATGCAAACTCCCAATGACTGATGTCGGCGATGGCACACGATGGAGACACGGAGATTTTTTGCTGTGGTTCATGGAGGACAACGTGCCTCTACCCCCTACTCCTTGTTTGGCGCCCCCGCAGGCTTTGCTTTGGCACAATCCTCAAAGGAGTATGGCCTCGTCCACACAAGGGTGGAGCATGGCAAAGTGACTTCCTGTGGAAGTCAAGCAACCACAGGTCACGTCTCCAGATATCCCCAGTACACACCCACATGATACCTTCTCTCACGTAGTCTGCGACTATGGCGTCTCCCACACAAGGGTAGAGGATTGTCGGGGCTATTGGGTTCTTCTGAGTCCTTCTCGCGGAGCTACCTCACCGTCTCCACTATGGGAAGCTTTTGGCCAATGTGCCAAGGGCCTTCCTCTCTCTCACAGGATGGTGGAGGCCACTCCACACTCTGGAGTGTCTCACAAGACTTACAGCCGCACTTGTACACAAAGATGTACACGCAGGCACGTACAATAGACAACAAGGCCTAAGCAAAGATGCACTAAGCACTAGCTATGTCAGGATGTGTCTAGTTATGCTCTAGTGATGGTTGGGCTCACAAAATGTGTTCCTACACTTCAAATGGGCATGGAAAATGTGTCTCAACACTACAATGAATCTCAGGAGTCACCAACCATATTGTGAAGGCTGGCCAAGGGGGCTGTAGGCCACACCTCAATACTAGCTGTTGGAAGCCTTCTTCCTTTTTCTACATGACCACCGGACCGTCTGGTGGAAGCACCATCGGACCGTCTGGTGCGTATAATTGGCTAGCCGTTGAGTCGACCGTTGGACTTGGAATCCGACCGTTGGAATCACCGGACCGTCCGATGTTGCACCACTGGACCGTCCGGTGCGTGTTGGAGCTCGGTCTTCAAATTTGTAGTCCTCCCTATCCAGAATGTTCGGTTGTACCACTAGACTGTCCGGTGCATGTAAATGTACTGGGTCTTGAATCTCCAACTTCAGGGCTTCTGCAACTCGCTGGACCGTCCAATGAGGCTCCACCGGACCTGTCCGATGCGTTAAAAACCGTCTCACTAACCAGTCGGCGGGACCGCAGTACCAGGACGTCACTCTTCCAACGTTTAATGGCTTGGGTCTTGTCTTGTGCCTTTTAGGTCCTTCTTTGTGGTGTTTGTACCCCAAGTCCATCTCTTGCACCCTAGGACTTAAACAAAAACACTTGCACATACATTAGTCCCAATTGGTATGTGTTGTCACCTCAACCTACCAAAATCACATTAGGGAACTAAGTACTTGAGAAGGACTAAGGATGTGTTCCTAGTGTGTGGAGGTGAGGAAGAGCTCGTTGTAAAGGGTTACACTGATGCTGGTTTCCAAATAGACAAAGACGACCGTAGATTGCAAGCCGGATTCATATTCTGCCTCCATGGTGGAGCAGTTAGTTGGAAAAGTTGCCAAGCAAGATACGGTATCTGATTCTACAACAGAAGCCTTTAGGACCGAGACGTGCGACTAGGGAGGTGAATAGGAGCACTTAAAAACTCTAAATCACTACCCCCAAACTTTGTGTGATCAAAAACTCACAAGAACCGATGCTAGACACCGTCGTACTGAACAGATACGTGTCTAGCAAGCGCAAGGTGCCATCCACTGAAAGGATACGCACCAAGCATGAAAAAGCAAGGAACTCAACGATCACAAAGATCGTAAGTCACCATAAGCACCGAAACTTGCAAGTTCACCACTCGACACTCACCGCACGAAATGCAACTTGCAAGAAAAGCGTATGGCCAGACAATGGGAAAAAGCAAATCTGATGCAAAAACACAGCAGAAGAATGAAATAGCAGAAACAGGGCAGATGCCTTGGTCTCACCGGATTATCCGGTGCTAGGGGTTGGACTGTCCGGTGACACCGGATAGTCCGGTGGAGACTGCTGGACTGTTCGGTGGAAAGCCCTAGGCAAAGCCGATGCTGGACTGCCCGGTACAAGGTGCCAGACTGTCCGGTGGGACTGGATAGTCTAGTGGCTATATCGGATAGTCTGGTACAATCGCAGAAAATGACTTTACCCTAATCTGACCAAATCTTCTCCAATCTTAATGAGATTTTGCACAGGCTATCTGGACTCTATTCCAAAGCTATTCCCAAAAGATCAACTCAGAATACTAAGGGATTAGCAGGAATTTCAGATCTCATGAGAAGACAATCTTTGGGCAAAAAGGGGTAAACACAAGAACAACTTGCTCATGGTAATACTGCGGGATTGAGATGAACTAAGTCATAATCTCCATGTCCTAGCAAGTCTAAAAGAGCCAAAAGAACATGATTAACTTACGGGCAAAGCAAATCACCAAAACCCTTTAAGTTTCATCCAAAATCCAAACTGGAAAAGGGGGGAGGAGATGGCTGCAGACATGAATATGAATTGGGGATGAATCTTCCTTGTATTAGAAGTGGAAATCAGTTCTTACAAGGTTCCTCACAGCCTACCACCCTTCATCATCCCACTAATGCAAAGTGCTAGTTCTAGGGCACTCCAAATCCTAGATTAGCACCCAGTTTTCACTCTAAGTAGTTGTCTGGTTCGAAAGCTAAGCCTAGGGTTTCTAGAGGTGGAGGAGTCACCTAAATGACCAGCCACTTAGGTTTATATAGCCCAGGCCTAACTGACTCAGTTTACACTAAGAACCCTATATTACAAAAACACCCAGTGGGGCTAAACTAGAAAAGTACCCAACTTTCTTGGGGATGGACGACCGCTGATGGAGTCTTGATCTTCTTCGGTTGCACGCCATATTCCAGATGACGTCCACGTGGCTAGTAATCCAAATCCACCGATTGACCTCTGGTTTTGAAGTCAGAAACCATGAAACTTTAGGGTTTCCTTCCTGGGCCTGGTATAGCCCACTCAACTCTATCTCGGCGATGATCCCATTCGCTAAGTCTTGGTAACTCGATAGTAGGGTGGCGGATTTGAGCGAATCCGCCATCACCCTCGCATGTCTTCAGCTCCATGCACTCGGGTTGTAGCACCGCGGTGGCACCCGACATCCCCCTGTCCATTGGGGTCACCTCGTAGTCCTTTGGATGTGGTGGAACTACCAATTTAATCTGAGCTAAGCACACCTGCCACCACATGGCTCGTAGTGCTTAGATCGAGCTAAATCTGGTCATCCTATCGAGAGTCATTCGGCTCTCGATATTACCCTTATCCCAGAGGAACCGACATCATACACATCCAGCCCTCGATGGAACCACAACAGTTACATCATCACAGGCAGTCGAATATAGCATAAGTAGACTTAGTTTACTAAACCAGTTTGAAATGAAAAATACAAGTTCCAACATAGTGCCATTGCAAGGCAAGTTCAAAAGTATCTCGCAGCGGAAATTTAAAGTTCGAACTTCATGATAAACATCAACGGACTTGCATCAAATGAAACAACATCGAGCCCACCAATGTTGCGTCTGTGCCCACACGGTGACTCTCATCCCTGATGGAGACATGCACCACCTCCGACATAGGTGCACATAAGGAACTCCATACCTGCGCTCAAAATGTGGGGGCAAACCCTGAGTGCTAATTACTCAGTAGGACTTAATGGATTGGCTTATGGCTGACGCAAAGCTTGTTACTATTCAAGTAGATCCTTAGCCATTGATTTTAAATAGTGGTATAACAACATAAAATAACAAGTTCCATCATTTGCATATAATATCATAATACTAAATTGCGGGAATGTCAATAGTACAATACAAGCATGTGATATTTGAACTCATGAGAATTAGATACAACATATTCAAGTAGTTACTACGTTGCCGTATGCAATATCAACATTCTCACACCTAGTGAGCATCAGCGATTCGAATCGATTTTTAATTCATGGGAATAACTATCATGACAAGGGTATATGCTTACTAACCGTAGCGTTCCCACATATATCCACCATCTCATCCTGTCTCATCCCAAGATTCAAAGCGCCCCCACCTAACCCCTGGGTTGTGCCCCCTTAGGAGAGATAGCACGGTGTACCGGGTCAGCCCTTCCTCGAGTACAAGTGCCCCTGGGCCCATCGGCCTCCTGCAAGTGGATGGGCGGCACCTTGAGAACTTCGGACGAGCCTAGGAAAGACTTTCACCGGTCCCACGACCTAGATAAGCATTCTAACAATGTTATGCCGACCAGTAGGAGGACAACAGATGGGCCTTATGTGACTCGGGCAGAGTCAATAGTGCAGCATCATGAAAAGTAAATTCTGGAATAAAATGTCCGCCTGGTCTCCATTTAAATCATAAGCATAATAATATCAACTTTCATAATAGTAAGATTTCTATGATTTTGAAATCACCCAGGCGACGAGTGACTCCATTCACTTGTATCTACTCGTACCTAGCAAAATTCTAGGCAACTCATCCTACTGAACTCTCTATATAGGTGCTAGGGCCAGGGCGGCCAAGGAGTCTAATGCAATTTTTTTCAATCAACTCCTAATGCTGATGCAGTAATCATTGATCAATCAAGTTTATATTAGCTGGGAGTATCATGGTCCTTCCTACCTTCCTCGCTAAGGTCAGCGGGTGCCTCCAGAGTGAAGTCAGGAGTCGGCTATGGGTTTTCCTGTAGCTGGTCCTCTGGCTCCTGATGCGGGGCTCGTTGTCTGGCTCCTCGATCAGGGGCTGCTCCTGTGTCAGTCCTTCGCTCGTAGGGGTCTATATGCATGATACAATGCAAATGAGTACAAAAGAATGCAAATGCATGCATGAGGTGTAGGTGAAGTATATGGAATATCATGTAGCAAGTAAACAAGTTCCAATATGCAAAACTTAAACACTCATAGCAAGATAACCCCAAATCACATTATATCATATGTTTATTCGTCGCCTTAAACCACCCATGATGAGTTCAAGTTGTTACATAGTTCCAAATGAGCTCAAATATTTATGTAATGTAGACAAATACTGAGAAATGCCCACACCCATATTTGAGCAGTAATGGAGCTACTAGAATAATTATAGAAATTCCAGTACTTGGCATTTATTTCCTCAGATTTATTATAAAATATAGAAAATGTTTTTGACCATCAAATTTTAACAGAGATCCTATCATTTCATGAGAAGCATATATAAAATCCTGCAAGCAGAATAACTAAGGTTTGTTAGGACATCTATTTTTCATATATTTAATTTAGCCTATTTCACATGTAGCTCAAAACAGTATCAATAAAATCTACAAAAATACTTTCTAGAACCTAAATATAACTAATAAGCACTATGATTTTTACCAGAATTTATTGAGCATTGGAGAACCCCTTTTTCCTATTATTCATTTCAACATGCCAATTATTATCTATTTCAAATAACCAAACAAACTTAACATAGAAGGTTTCCCATTTTCACAGTAAGCTACATATGTGTCAAAGTGCAGGTACAAATTTTTATAGAATTTTTTGAGCACATTCTATATAGCAAGTATTCTCCTACTCATTTTTAGCTCATAAATCAAATACAAGGGTAGGATCTGGAATTTGACAGTTGAGCTATGGCTACCAAAAATCACATAGAGCCTAAATACCATGCTAAAGCCACTGTCCAAATTTCAACATTTTTGGATTCCATTTGGCCTACTTTTGATATTTACTTTACTCTAACATGCATGCAACAATTCAGGGCCAAAATGGTCATTGTACCCATCACCATCATACCCATACTGTAGATCTACTCAAGCGGAGTCCATAGCCACTGAGTTTGTATTTTTTTAGATTTTTGTGTGATTTATGGTGGATTTTCAAAGTTTCAGCTGAAAATAAAAGCATTTAAACCAAAAAACCCTTAGATCTGTGTGACTCCAGGGGTTAGCTCGCAAGATTTATAAGACACAGTGAATAGAGCGCGTAAATAAAAGAAAACTAAGGGGCTAGATCAAAAAATATCCCCCTCCTTCTTCCTCCTCGCGCCAGTCACAGTCGCGCGGAAAACCGTGGGCATGCCAACGAGCAGAGCCTCGCCGCGGCCGAGACGTGAGGCAGTGAGGGTGTTCCCTATGCTGGCGCAATTACCTTGTGACGGCGACGCCGACGGAGGAGGCACGGACTAGACGGGCTGGCGATAGTGAACCGAGGTGGCATGGACATGAACCGGATGCCAAGGGCACGGCGCGGCGGCTCGATCCGGCGAAGGGAGCTCGGGGAGGCAGCTAGGTCTAGCGCGTTGGGTGCGCGGGGTCGAGGCAAGGCCGGCGGTAGAGGTCTAGGGTGCTAGGATGAGGCAGAGCGGTGGTGTAAGCCCAAGCTAGATCTTGAGCTTGGCAATGGCGGGGTGAACTGGCGAGGGTGAGGGAGAGTAGCTCGGTGGATGAAATGGTGAGGGGAGAAAGGGAAACGAGAGAGGGCTTCACCCTCGTCTTAATGCCGCGGCCGGGGGCGTCAATCTGTGGCGGAACGGCATAGCCCGTACGCCGGCGGCAACGTGGTGCACTCCAGCTCAGCATCGGCCAGGCCCCCGGATCGCGGGTCCACCCACCAATGAGAGAAAGAAAAAGAAAATGGAAAAATTGAAGAAACACACTTTGACTGGTTTTCCTCTCCCATGAAAATCGCCTATTTGACCAACTTAGGGGCCGAATTTGGAGAAACCCCAATTAGAAGAATTGTAGTATACTTTGTGGTCTACAACATTGTAAAAAGGCTTGATACATTGTTCTATTGAAATGTCAAGAGAAATTTGAATTCAAACACTCTGACTTTAGTTTGACCAACAACACCCATTTGTTTTGAAATTTTAGAAGTCCAATTTATGGCCATTTTCACAAAAGGATTGTTATACCAATATTGTTTACATGATCCACAACTTTCCTATATAATGTTTTGCATGATCATGTCTTTTGTTTGCTCAAAATTTGAATTTTCTATTCAGTTCTAGTTTGGCAGATTTAACTAGTCGACAGAAAATAACCCCAAAACCCTAAGCGAACCTTTATGAATGTCACCACAATTAATACCAAAGTTGTTCCTCATCAAATTGTCTACAAGTTTGGTATATAAAGTTTCATCCAATTCACCACAGTACCTAAAATTAGTAGTAGCAAATTCAAAAGCAATTTCAGAGAACCTGAGTTTAAAAGCCCCAAATGAAGTCCCTTCATGCACCCAACATGAAATGCTCATGAAATGATGTAATTAAGCACATGATGCCAATGAAATGCACTTGAGATTCCAGGGGCATGACAACCCACCCCCTTAAATAAATCCCATCCTGAGATTTTGATGTGACGTGGGTGGTTAAGTTAAATGAGAGGGTGTGAGTGCATTGTGTATGAATTCAAGTTTAAATTTGAGAATTTAAAACTACTATGACATACCCATTTGAAGTGGATGGAAGAAAGTCAGGATATTTAGCATGCAAATATTCTTCTTTTCCCAATTTGCATCTTCTTCGGAGTGATTACTCCATTGCACTTTGTAAAAGTTGAGAGTTCTGCTGCGTGTTGATCTTTGCTTTTGGTCAAGGATTTTAATGGGATGCTCTTGGTATGTGAGGTCAGGTTTGATCTGAATTTGAGACATGTCAATCACTTTCTTTGGCACTCTTAAGCACTTTTTAAGTTGTGAGACATGAAACATGTCATGAACCGTATCAATGTGTGGTGGCAACTCCAACTGCTAAGCAACTGCCCCACATCTTTCTGTGATCTTAAATGGACCTATGTATCTTGGTGCTAACTTTCCCTTTACACCAAACCGAGGTACCCCCTTCATAGGTGACACCCTGAAGATACACCTGATTGCCTTCTTCAAAGACTAGTGGTCTTCTTCTCTTATCTAAGTAGCTTTTCTGCCTAGATTGTGCTCTCTTCAGATTGCCGTATATGAATTTTACTTGCTCTTCGGCTTGTGTTACTAAATCAGGGCCGAATGTGACACGTTCACCTGGTTTGGACCAGTTGAGTGGTGTTTTGCACCGTCTACCATACAGAGCCTCGAAAGGAGCCATTTCCAAGCTCTTTTGGTAGCTATTAGTTTTAAGCAAATTCTGCTAAGGATAGGCACTCATCCCACTTGGTGGAGTAGGTTAGTGCACAAGCCCTCAACATATCCTCTAATATCTGATTTACCCTCTCAACTTGGCCACTTGTCTGATGATGGTATGCTGAACTATGAATCAAATTGGTCCCAAGAGCAGTTTGCAATGGCTCCCAGAAGTGAGACATGAACAGTGAGCCTCTATTTGAAGTGATGGTCCGAGGAAACCCATGCAAGGACATGATTCAGAAATGTATAATTCAGCATACTATTTTGCTCGATAGGCGGTCTTGACAGGAATGAAGTGAGCAAATTTCGTGAGTTGATCAAAGATCACCCATATGGAATCATATCCTTTCTGTGTGTGTGGCAAGCCCACAATAAAATCCATGTGCACATCCTCCCATTTCCATGCTGGAACTTCCAATGGCTGAAGCATGTCGGTAGGCTTTAGGTGATCAGCTTTCACCCTCTGACACACATCGCACTCGGGCACATACTTGGCGATCTCTCGTTTCATACGATTCCACCAAAACTTTTGTTTCAAGTCCTGATACATTTTGTTACTTCCCAGGTGCATAGTGAACATAGAAGTGTGTGCCTCATCAAGTATTTTCTTTCTCAACTCTAGGTCTTTAGGTACCACTAGATGATTGTTGAACCACAAGACACCTTGGTCATCAGGTGTGAAACATGCTTTCTTCTCCTCATCTATGCCCTCACAGATATGTGCCGTGCCCTTATCTTGCTTTTGTGCTGCAATGATTTGTTCTTTGATTATGGGCTCAATCAAGAGATTATAGAGTTCAGCCTGTTGCCCTGTAGCGTTTCAATTTCATTCATCTCACAATAGATCACTCTTGCTGTAGGTCGGGCTTCAATCACATTGCAATGAGCCTTACGGCTTAAGGCATCACGTACTACATTTGCTTTGCCAGGGTGGTAGTGAATCTCCAGATCATAATCTTTTATCAATTCTAACCATTGTCTCTGCCTCATGTTAATTTTAGGTTGTGTGAAGATGTAATTGTGGCTCTTGTGGTCAGTGTAGATGTGACAAGTGTTGCCTAGCAAATAGTGTCTGCATATCTTTAGTGCGTGCACGACTGCAGCTAGCTCAAGGTCATGTGTTGGATAGTTTGCTTCATGCTTTCTCAGTTGGCAGGAGGTGTAAGTAAATACTCTCCCTTCAAGCATTAGGACACTAACCAAGCCCATTGCCAGAGACATCACAATACACATCAAATGGTTTAGTGGTGTCCGGTTGTGCTAGCACTGTCGCAGAGGTTAACAACTTCTTCAGCGTTTGAAAGGCTTCCTCACATTTCGGACTCCAAGCATATCTTGGGTTTTTCTTAGTCAACGATGTCATTGGCTTTGTAATCTTGGAGAAGTCCTTATGAAGCGGCGGTAGCAGCCCGCTAAAAGAAGGAAACTCTAGATTTCAGTCACTGTTTCAGGTGGCTTCCAATTTAGTACATCCTCTACTTTGCTAGGGTCAACTACTACTCCCTTTTCAGACAGAATGTGACCTAAGAAACCCACTTATTTTAGCCAAAATGCACACTTGCTGAACTTGGCATAGAGCTTGTGTTCTCTAAGCCGGGTGAGTACAATCCTTAAGTGCTCTTCGTGTTCCTTCTCATTTTTGGAGTAGATTAGTATGTCATCAATGAACACTACCACAAACTTGTCAAGTTCATTCATGAACACCGAATTCATCGTATACATGAAGAAAGCCGGTGCATTGGTTAATCCAAAAGACAAAACCAAATACTCATATAATCCATATCTGGTAGAAAATGCTGTCTTTGGTATATCATCTTCTTTGATTTTTATCTGGTAGTAGCCGGACCTTAGGTCAATCTTGGAGAAGACCTTAGCTCGAGCTAACTGATGCAAACAAAATGTTAATGTGTGCCAATGGGTATTTATTTTTGACTGGTCATTGCATTCCCCAAGTCGGTTGGTAGTTGAAACAGTTGGCGCACGTGCAAAACACCTCCGAAGGGTGGCCAAGGAAAATGGTTGGGCGGCCATGTGGTTTTCACTGGTTGGTTGCGTGGCTGTTCCCTCTGATTGTTGATGTCACCAATCTTCGTTCCGACACTCTTTTGACCCTTGGATGCTCTTTTGTATGGTAGGATCCATTGCATTATGTTTCTTTGTGTGTAGGATCAATGACGTGGTAAATGGACTGCGAAGGTTGGCCGAGCAACCAGGGCCACATGGCCGGTCGACCCAGTCATATGGTCAGGTGACCCTGTCACTAGGTCAGGCCACACAGTAGGTGGTCAGGCGACCACTGGTGCCCCTGGAGAGTGGCCGGGCGGCCACTAAAAGTACGGGATGGTGGCCGGGTGGCCACCCCTTTCTCACCATTGATGCTCATCTTTGGTCCTTGACATGTTTGCAACCATTTTGTGAGCATTTTGGTACCTACATCCAAATATTCATGTACATCTTGTGGAACTTATTAGTAGCAAGGATTAGTCCAATTAATTCACATGTTTCACTTCATTTGGTGGATAACTGACGGTTGATGTCATGAGATTACGGCCGTCAACACCTCCCAAGCTTAAACTTTTGCTCAGTCCTTGAGCAACGCTAAGACAGAAAGTGGATCAGGAGTTGCCGCGATATCAATGATGAAGGAAAATTTTTACATGCAACTCAACACTCAAAATTTTGCCCCACCTAGTGAAATAATCAAAGCTCACCATATGTAATACCTGTGGTGCATCTTTTTTGCTTACCTTGCCTTGGGCGGTTAAGAGATAGAACAACTTTATAGCAGGAATAACTCTAATCCTTTGTTTTTGGATGTCCATATCAGGTGTTTTCAAGATTTTCAAAACAAAAGAAGCTTCCCCAAGGTACTCTCGATCACTCAGAAGTGTTTACTCACCAAGGGCCATGATATTGGCCAACATTTTCCTACACTAAGGCCTTTGTGGAGCTTTAGGTGGGGGAGAATGTGGCATGCTTAGAATGTTTATTTTGCTAATCCAAAGACTGGACCAAAGAGTGTACTCTATCACTTCTTCTATTGGATCACTAGAGTATGAGTGGTGGAACAAAGTGTCTCCTTCTCTAAATTTTTATCCCTTGTAGCCTTTTATAAATTTGGATGGGATATGGAGCTTTTATTTATTTGTGCCATGCTTAAACTTGCATGCTTTTCATCTTGCCGTGCTTTTGCACGCATTTTCCTTTCTTTTTCCCATGACCTTGGACGCATTTTTTTAGCTCCATACCCTTCTTCCTTGAGATTTGAAGGCTTTAGGGAAAACGAGAAGTATTTGGAGACTTTTTGGTGGATGCAAAGTTCGGAGTGGATCACTTGCATTACTCCAACTATCAACAGAAGGTGATATTTCTACGCATTGAGACTCAAAATTTGGCAAAGCTCAAAGCATTTCTAAGTAGCTCTTTGTAGTGGTTAGAACATATGAAGCATTTTTGGCTCTAGTAGGAATTTAATCCAAGGGGAGCTTAATTTTGTCATTTTCAAAATAAGAACTTGCGATATTCATCCTACTAGAAACATGAAAGAATCATCCTACTTTGAAGTCATATCGTTGTCTCCCAACAACTTAGGCTTGTTATCACAAATGGCACCCATAAGGTAAAACTTTTTGGTTCACTTCTTTTATTTACCAACATGAGAGTAAGCTAAGCATAAGTTGACATGCAAGAATTAAACCATTCACTTGATAGAGCAACTATTCATCATTTCCAAAATGAAGCTAGCATGCTGAACTTAAACATGGGAGTTATTTATTATGATACACACATTTTTTCATATTTTTTAGTAAAGTAAACAAACTAAAATAAACATGCTGAAATTAAAGATATATTACTACTCTCATGGTGAAACAGGAATGGTCGTTCAGGCAGGACTTGGCAAGCTTTCAGAGAAAACAAAGGGATGCACAGAGGGGTGGTGTGGCACACATACCTTCCATTCGTTAGCTTTTTACCACCCCCAAGCTTCAACGAAGCTCAGTCGGGATAGAACCCTTGCCAGTTATAGTACATGAGGTTTTGCTCCTTGTATGCGGTGGTCGACTCCTTGCTACTTGCTAGATCTGGTTCATGCTATCCATCATCCCCAAGGTGCGATGCTCTTCGAGGTCCAAAGCCCCGAAGAGGGAGTTCAGGTTCCCCGCGAGCCCTTCGCCAGTGTAGCGGGCAGAAGTGGACGGACCTACACCATGACCATAATGTTGTTCACCTCTGCTGTAGTGGTCTGATGGAGTTTGGTGTGCTGAAGGCACACTAGAGTCGGTGTTCCATCAGCTGTGCCAGGATTCTCCTGCGGGTTCCCAAGTGGGTGCTCCTCCTTGGGGTTCCCACGAGGGTCCAGCGTCTTGGTTAACCCAGAATGGTCCTGCCCCTACGGCTTGTGTTTCTTCCTGTGCCTTAAGAATCCTTTCTTGGGCTCATTGTCATTGACCACGAGTCATGACTCCAGAGATACTGTTCCGTGCAGCCTCAGTCTCTAGCTGCATGGTTACTGATCTCACAGAATAGAGTTTGTATTGTGCCGTTGGAAGCGTCACTTCGAATTCATACCCTCTATAAGTCATGACAAGTCTCCCCGCTGTGTCTTTCCTTAAAAAGTGTGCATGAATGAAGTGTTGCTCCATTATCATGCGTGATGCTTCATTAGGCATGAAAGCTATGTTAGCATTCGCTAAAACTCCCAACTTACTCACGATTCTAGTCACTGACTGACGTGATCGCAATGGTGTTGCTGTCATGTATTAGCTTTAGCCAATGATAAACTATGCTAAGCATGGGAGCAAACTTTTGTTTTCTCCACATGGCATAGAGACACTTAACATCATATATTGTAATGCAGCGGGTGTCATCCCTGAGGGAAGATGACCGAGGTAAGCCAGCGAGCAAAGAAACGCATGGTAGGGCGTTTGATATTTGTGATGCTCTTTTTTCTTGCAGGCTCACCAATAGTTAACTCATCCCAAAACTCTCCCGAATTAAAACCCACAGGGTCTACAGCTATGGAGCAGCATGAAGAGAACCCCAAGAAGTCACTGAGTTGATGCAATGTTAGAGTATGCTCGGTATTAAACAGTCAGAAATAGATCATCATCCCTGCCTGCTCATCCTCAATGACTCGCAGTGTCATAAGAAATTCCTTGGTGAGCAACACCACACCTCCTTTTGGGACATCCGCGAAGTCTTTCCAGCCAACGGCTTCAAACACTTCATCGAATTCTTCCAGCATACCTGTGTTGGTGAGGAACATCTCATCAAAGTACTTGGGTAGGGAGTAGGGTTTCTGGTGGAGAAGCCTCAACTCCTCTGCTTCGTTGGAGTCGCGGGGTGTGATGTGCGAGTCGAGTAGTAGCACCGGTCGGTTGGTGGAGGATGTCCGAATTTCTTTGGGTGCCTCTAGTGCTCATGGACATCATCTCGGAAGCCGACCATTGCCTGCTTCGCGGATTGGATCCCTCAGATGAGGACCAATGGATGTGCTGTCATGCCTTGCTTATGGCCTTCTTCGCCTTCTTAAATACTCGGTTCATCTTGCAAGACAAGGAACAAACACACGATACCCGAAGGAGAGACGACAAAATAATATTAGCGTTAGGGGGTTAGTCGTCCGAAAATGAGCGTCCTTGCGGGGCAGAGCCTCCACAAAATGTTCTTGTTCCTACTCAAAGCAATGAGAGAGAGGCACTAGCACAATATCTATTCGGCTAACTATATTTGTTCGAGCACAAGTTTTAACTAAGTAACGAGCTTAATTAAGCTCTAAATGAGAGATTAGAGGGGGATAAGGGAGTGCAACTGCGTTGCTAGTTGGTGCACTGAAGAAGGAGGCAAGGGGCTGTATTTATAGGCGAAATAGAGGAGGACAGAGGTCGGGCGGCCAGCCCCTTGGTCTGTCGGCCAGGGTCTTGGTTGGCCGGCCAAGAGTGGCTGCCGAGTGACCTTGTGCATGGTCGAGTGGGAGCTTGAGAAAGAGAGGGAGAGATGGAGCATCTGTGTGCACCAAAAGAAAACAAGAAGGTGGTCAAGCGGCCTTCAGAGCTAGTCGCCAGCCCTACTTCTGTGTTGGGTGCTCGAGTGTTCACGCGAAATGATGAGAAGAGTAGAAGGGATGGAGCAGTGTTGAGTGCAGTGGGCCGTAAGGCCATGATGGGCGGTCCGCCGGCCATGATTGCTAGCTCTTTTGCCTTTACTTTGTAAAGGAGGGAGGGGAAGGGTGGCCGGTTAGCTTGATTAGGTGGCCGACGTGGCCATGGCTGCTACCTTTGCTTCGAAGGGAGGAAAAGAGAAAGCAAAAGGAAAAGAAAAGAGAGAGGAAAGAGAAAGGAAAAGTGAGGAACTGGGGGAGGGGAGCCTGGTCGGTCGGCCAGGCCTGGTGGCCGACCGGACGCCTTTTTTTTATGCAAGGTGCAGGCTATGTATGAAGTTAAAATAAAGGGATTATGCAAGATGAAAAATTAAACATGCATTGGAGCGTGAAATTAAGTTCGGCAGGAAATAAATATGCCGCGAATTATAATTTAGAATTTAGCCTTTTGGCAAGGGTGAACCATCTACCACCTTCTGGAATGTCATATGCGCATACGTAAGGGGTGGCGTGATATAGGATAGGCCCGATCTTCCATGAGGTATGTCGGTTTAGGGGTGGAGACTCGACGTTGGTGATGAAGGCTCCGAGCCAAAGGTTCGAATCCTTGCAATCACGACACCATTGCTCCGATGGTTATCGACCACGTGACGCACGCAATCGACATCGCAAAGAAGGCTATCATTCCTACAATGCAACTGAAGAACACCAGCAAGAACAAGGAAAAACGCAAATCTCAATTGAGTTGCACAAGTTGAGGTTTCACAAACTGGTGACGGCGAAACTGTTAATGACAGAATAATCTAAGCAAAACCCCCAAACTCTAACTTATGCGGCAGCTACTATTTATATAGAGTTTAGGTCAACAAACAAGGCCTAGACGTGTCTATGATGGACTCTAAGATGATACATGGGCCAACAGCCCAAAAAGAGGGAAAACAGCCCCTGGACAGATTCTGATCTCTAATTTGCAATGTGAATTCCCAATGACTCCGAATTCCAACTGACCTGAAACTGGTTGATTTGGAAAGGTTATCTTCTTGTCTTTCCAGGAATATGTGGATCATCAAAATCGGAGTCCGTTTGTGGCCTGGGCGATGATTTTACTAATGACTGGTCCTGGAGGCCGAGGAAGTCGACTCCGAGTAGAATTGGGCCTCCATCTTGACTTCGGACTTCCTTCTTGCCTTCCTCCTGGTCTGAGCTGTTCTCCAAGGCCTTCATGGTCCTCTCCTAAGTTCCTAAGTACAATATAATCTACCATAACATTAGGTAGCATACCATCCTCACAAGTATATGTACGGGCACATAGGAACGAGCTCACCTGTTGGTTCAATTGTCTTGCACTGTGCTCTTGTAATAGGTCCTTGCATAATCATAGGAGTGATGTCCTCATCATGGTGAGTGGTATTTTCGCATGCCATCTTGGAGTTGTCATAGTTAGCTTAATGGTACGCTGGCTCATGACATGCCTCTGATTAATTGACGTAGATACCTCATCGGCGTGTCGAGCCTTGTTGCGCCCTTGGTTGGTTGTCATTGATGCATCATGGGTGCCAACCTTCTCTACAGGAGCTTTGCCTCCTGTGAGAGCCAATGGACCGGCTCCATTGCCTCTGGAGATGATGAGTGATTGTCAACGAAAGCCAAGACCCAAAAGGACTTGGGTACAAAACCTCAGATGGATAGGAGGCCCTCCGATGGACGGG
Organism: Paspalum vaginatum; assembly: GCA_030272315.1. Lineage (NCBI taxonomy): Eukaryota > Viridiplantae > Streptophyta > Magnoliopsida > Poales > Poaceae > Paspalum > Paspalum vaginatum. The sequence goes on along the minus strand of CM059019.1, from coordinate 10,412,946 downwards.
AGGTAGATGAAAGTCCTTCGAAGGACATTAGGCATGCTCGGCATCGATCAGCCAGGTACATGGAGGAGCGGCACGGTGACGGCAAGTATAAGACCTCCGAAGGCCTACGAGGCGACCCCAATGGACAGGGGATGCTGGGTGCCACCTTGGTGCTCCAACCCAAGTACATGGCACAAAGACGAGCGAGGGCATTGGCGGATTCTGTCAAATTCGCCACCCTACCAGCAAGTTACCAGACTTGGCAAATGGGCTCATTATCTCCGAGATAGAGTGGAGTGGGCCGTTCTAAGCCCAGGAAGGAAACCCTAAAGTTTCTCAGTTTTTGACTTCAAAACCGGGGGTCAATCGGCGGATTTTGACTACTGGCCACGTGGACGTCATCCGGGAGTTAGCAGTGCATCCAAAGAAGATCAAGACTCCATCGCGGTCAGTCTGTCCCCGAGATAGTTGAGTCTTTTCCAGTTTAGCCCGTACAGGCATTTCTGTAACATAGGGGTCTGAGTGTAAACTGAGTCAGTTAAGCCAGGGCTATATATACCTAAGTGGTTGGTCATTTAGGTGACTCTTCCACCTCTAGAAACCCTAGGCTTAGTTTCCAACCAGCCAAGAGTTTAAAGAGAAAATTGGGTGCTATTCTTGGATTTGAGAGTCCTCTAGTCTAGTACTTTGCATTAGTGAGAGGATGAAGGGTGGTAGGCTGTGAGGAGCCCCTTGTAAATTGATTTCCACTTCTAATCAAGGGACGATTTGCCCCACGAGTTAATCCTATTCTTTTGTCTCTTTTGGACTTGCTAGGACATGGAGATTATGACCTAGTTCATCTCAATCTTGCAGGATTGCCACGAGCAAGTTCCCCTTGAGTTTTCCCCTTTCTTGCCCAAATTTTCCCCTCACACAAGATCTGAAATTTCCACTAATCCCTTGGTCTTTTTGAGTAGATATTTTAGAAATAGCTTTGGAATAGTTTCTAGGATATCCTGTGCAAAATTTTGTGAAGATCCAAGATGGTTTAGTCAAGTTTAAGTTTGCAAACTCAAAATCCGAGGCTGTTTTCTGGGCTCACCGGACCGTCCGGTGCAACTTCAGCGGATAGTCCGGTGGACTTAACAGTCTCCAAATTTGCTGAATTTTTTGTATGTTGTTACCCATGTCTTCGTCAGCCTATGGTTAAAGTGTCAAGATTTTTGGAGCCCGTTTGACTAGGTCTTGGCAATTTTCTTTGCAGCCCTATCTATCTAAAAATTCCCTATCGGACAATCCGGTAGGGCATGTCGGACAGTCTGGTGGCTACAGTGGTTTTGCCCTAGATTTGGTTTAAGTTGTTCCTAAGGGTTATGGCGTGTTCTAGGTGGTTTTGGGGGTGGCTAGGATCATTCCTAAGGTCTTTAGCACCTTATTTGCTAAGAGGCCTTGGTGATCGCTAGGTGGTTCCTTTTTTGTGTTGTTTGGAGGCGTTTGCTTTGAGTGCTTTGCTTCGTCCTTGTGTTTTTTGCTTCGGATTTGCATTCCCCACTACTTGACCATTTTCTTTACTTGCTGTAAGTCAGTGAGTCGCACTTCAGTGCGGTGAGTATCATGTGGTGGACTTGTAAGTTCCGTTGCCTCGGTGTCTTGCAATCTTGTGTTTGTTGTGTTGCTCACTGTTTTACCAGCTAGGTGTGTATCCTTTCAGTGGATGGCACCTTTGCACTGCTAGACATGTATCTGTTTAGTGGACAGTGTGTAGTTTCTCTCTCAAGCACCAGTTTTGGGGGTCATGATTTTGAGTTTTCCAATGCTCCTATTCACCCCCCTCTAGTCGTACGTCTTGGTCCTACAATTGGTATCAGAGCCGGTTAGGTTTCTTCATACCTTTACCGGTGAGAAACCAGTAGTGACTATGGTAGCACTCTGGGAAGGTTCCTAGTTCTTCAGCTCGGATGGCTATCCCTACTGGAAGGGTAGGATGAGAGCTTTCTTGCTTAGCCAGAGCGCGGACATATGGAATGCTACACACAGAACGACTTTCATGGTGCTCCCCGTTGCCGAGCGCACCACACCGGTGCTCGTTGCTCAGCATGAGGCTGAACTGCAAGGCGGTGAACTTTCTCTTCTCTAGACTTGGTCCAGCGGACTATGAGAGAGGTAAGCCACCTTTATACCGCCCGTGAGATCTGGTCCCTGCTCAGTGCACACCATGTGGGGACGATGACAGTTAAGGATCGGCTTGTGGAGACTTACCTGGCGCGAGTATGAGAACTTCACCGAGAAGCCAGGAGAGTCTGTGGATGCCATGTTTGTTCGTCTTCAGTTGATCATCAACAAGCTTTGTGTCAACTCCTCCCCTGCTGCTCTTCTATGCACTGACCATCAGTAGGCTATCAAGCTGCTATATTCCTGGGGCAAGAAAGTGTGACAGATAAAGAAGAACTCCATTCTTGAGTCTGCAGGGTATGACACCTTGGAAGTAGAGGAGCTTTATAGCAAGCTCAAGGCCACAGAGGTTGATTACCAGATGACAGATATTCTAGATGGTACTGGCTCTAAGAGCCTAGCCTTGGCTTCCAACTCCAAGGAAGTTGCTGCTAACCCCCCACTTCACGGTTTTTCGTTCTCAGTAGCGCCTATGACAACCGGATGAGCAAGAAGAGGGGCGAGAGGACCCAAGTGCTTCGAGTGCGGAGAGGTCGGCCACTTCATCGCAGAGTGCCCAAACAAGCAGAACGACTACTACAAGAAGGGCAAGAGCCACTCCCGCGACTCCAACAAGCACCGCACCGGCAAGCACAACTACGGCAAGCGCGACCACGCCAAGCACCTCTCCGGCAAGATCAAGTACTTTAGTAAGGCTTTCAAGAGCTACCAAAAGGACAACCGAAAGTGGGACAAGGCCTTCTTCACTGAGCTTGGTGGTCTTTTCAGTGGATCATCCTCCTTCTCCTCCTCCTCGTCTTCAGTCAAGCTCAAGCGATGAGGAGATCGTCACCAAGTGGAACAAGAGGAGAGATCAAGGCGGTCTAGCTAGCCTCTGCTTCGTCTCCACCAAGTCCAAGTGCAAGCACAAGGTGAACTGGAGATCGTTCTTCTCCATGGTCCTTGAGGACAAGGAAGACAAGGGCAACGACAATGACTCCTCCGATGAAGAGGTAACTCTTGAGCAAGTTGAGATCCTTGATATGCTGGAGAGGAATAGTCATGAGTTGAAAGCCTAGGATAAGTTGTTGGAGAAGGCATCCAAGAAGCTGCAGAAGCAAAAAGCCAAGCTTGCTGATGCTTTGGCTGAGATTGAGAGGCTGAACAGTGTGCAAGCCCAGCCTAGTGAGTTTGAGTGCCCTACCTGTGAGTCCTTGATGAGTGACCTTTGTGAGCAGAAGAACAAGTATGCTCATTAGGTAGAGGAGATGGATAGGCTAAAGGTTGAGTTAGGCAAGCTCCAGTCTAAACTAGATGAGCCTACTTTGAGTGAGGTTCCTAAGTGTGAGTCTTGCCCCACCTAGTTGTTGACATAGCTGAGCTAAAATTGAAGTGTGAGGGGCAGCTCAAGGAGTTGGAGGAGCTTAGGGCTAGACCCACGCTTTTGGGTGTGTGCATGGTCTGTCCTGCCTTGAGGTGTGAGCTTGAGCATGTTAGAGCTGACCTTGAGGTGCTTTCAGCACCTCCTGACACATGTGAGAACTATCTCACTCTAAGGTTGTTGTTGGTGGAGAAAGATGCCACCATTAGGAAGCTTGAGAAGTCTGTCTCCTGTGATTCCCTCTCTAGACTGTGACACCTGTGCTGCCCAGACCTTAGTTCTAGAAGGACTGAGAGAGGAGAAGTTGATCCTTGAAGAGGACAACTATAGGTTGAGAGAGGTGCTGAACTGGATGTATGCCAGGAACCTCAGCTTAGGATGATCATAGAGGCGAACAAGTGTGGTGAGGGTGACACTAGTGGACTTGGGTTGGGAGAGTGTAGTACCTCGGGTGCGAAGAAGAGTGCCCCAATCAAGCCTAACACTTCCTCTCCCAAGCCTGACTCTACTGTTCGTGGGGTTTTACCATGAGCTTCCCAAGGCTGGCCCAAGGAAGTCATACTGGACACCCAAGCCACCACAGGCCAAGCTAGACAAGATAGTAGAGGAAGTGCTCAAGCCTTCGGGCAAGAAGCAAGTTCAGTAGCCTGCACCACCCAAGGCTTCACCACCACACCAGAAGCCCTAGACCCAGCCCCAGCCTATGTCCAAGAGACTTGTCTACCACTGTAAGTTTTGCTAGCGGAATGGTCACTTGGAGGAGTTTTGCTTTAGGAGGAAGAGGGCTGAGAGGCTGGAGAGAGCCTAGGGGAACTAGGATCAGTTCTGCTAGGGTGGTAGGTAGGATCCTCCCCATCATGGTGAGTTGAGAGACTGCTTTGCTGGTGGTGAGAGAGGAGGCGACTTTCAGGCCCATGCTCCTGGTGCTGAGAGACACTCTGCCGGCCGAACACCTAGTCATTTTCAGTGCAGGTTATGGACCTCATGACTGAAGCTTTGGTATACTGCTTGAGAACTCACGCTTTGGAGGTTGTGGGTACCCAGATCGTCGTGATGCTTACTTTGACTGTGCTTTCCCCATCTTTGAGCAGATGGCATCGGCACTGGTTCAGCAGTTTCACTAACCCCAGTGCCGGACCAGTTTGCTCACTCTCTCTTTCCTTGATTTTGCAGGATTGAGGCCTGGAGGACATATGTGTCATGGACTCCGGCTGCTCTAGGCACATGATAGGGCACCTGCAGATGGTTCTCCAGCCTCAACCCCATGGGCACCAAGGATTACATCACATTTGGGGATAATGGTCAAGATAAAGTGTTGGGTGTTGTTCTGTTGTGCTTTTTGGCAAGCTTTCCCTGAGAGACGTTGCTTTGGTGAGGAATTTGGGGTTCAATTTGGTTTCTGTCTCGCAACTTCTCAAGGAAGGGTATGAGGTTCGCTTTAAGGAGGTTTCTTCTTGTGTGCTTGATGCTAAGGAAAACCTTGTTTGTCGGATTTTGCCCTATGGTCAGGTTTTTAAGGTTGACCAAGCATCTGTTTCTAGCCCTCCTTGGTGTTTGGTAGCTGGCCTTCTGCTGATATCAAGAAGTGGCATAGGAGGCTAGGCCATTTGAGTTTTGATCTGCTAGCTAGGTTGAGCTCGATGGGTCTGATCAAAGGATTGCCTAATTTGAAAGAAGAAAAGGACTTAGTGTGCCACCCCTATCGTCATGGCAAGATGGTTGCCGCTTCTCATGCACCTGTCAATTAGGTGATGACCTCTTACCTGGGTGAGCTGCTGCATGTGGATACGGTTGGTCCTGCTCGGGTATAGTCAGTCAGTGGGAAGTGGTATGTGCTTGTCGTTGTGGATGACTTTTCTCGGTTTTTATCGGTGTTCTTCATGGAGTTCAAAGATGAGGCTATTGGTTTTGTTCGAGATCTGGCCTTGAGGTTAAGAAATGAGAGTCATAAGGCTATGAGGGCTATCCGCAGCGACAATGGCGGAGAATTTCATAACTCTCATTTCGAAAACTTCTATCGTGACCTAGGTCTTGATCACCAATTCTCGTCTGCAAATACCCTACCTCAGAATGGTGTCATGGAACAAAAGAACCGCAGACTTGTTGAGATGGCGCGAACGATGCTTGATGTGCATAGGACTCCGCGACGCTTTTGGGCTGAGGCAATGAATATGGCCTGTTACATCACCAACTGCATCTTCCTACGAGCTTTCTTAGGGAAGACTTCGTACGAGTTGTGGTTTGGTAGGCAGCCCAGCGTCAAGCACCTGTGTGCATTTGGTTGCAGATGCTTTGTGCTCAAAAGGGGGGGGGCATTTGGACAAATTTGAATCTCGCTACTTGGATGGTATTTTCCTTAGGTACGCCTCTAGCTCTAGAGCATGTAGAGTGTGGATCCTTGATACCAAACAAAGTGGTAGAGACCTGCGAGGTTTCCTTTGATGAATCTATGCCTTGCACAACCCCTGCTTTTGAGTTTTCAGGTGATGATGAAGAAGGAACTCCCATCGGCTGAAGATGAGGAAGTTTAGGTAGATGCTGGTGATGCAAAAGCCACTGCACCGACTGTAGCTCTTGCCCCCTCTGCTATGAGCTCTGAAGATGAAGGAGGACCTTTGCCGACGGCTTCCTCCTCGCTTCCCCGACTACAAGCTTGAGGAGAGGCTAGCCCCGTTGAGGACGCAGGGGAGGTGACCTCTGAGATTGTTCCATCTCGGCAGGTCCGACTGGGATAACCCTCCACATGGGATCATTGGTGATTTGCATGCGAGGACCTTGAGCTCCCAGTCAAGTTCTATCGCTTTCTTCGCTCATGCTGCATTTGTTGCCTCCTTTGAGCCAAAGGATGTTGGACACGCTCTTTCTGATGGTAATTGGGTTAATGCCATGCAGAAGGAGTTAGAAAACTTTGTGAGGAATGAGGTTTGGGTTTTGGTAAAGCCACAGCCACGTTGCAATCCTATTGGTACAAAATGGGTTTTCAAAAATAAGCAAGGGGAGGATGGCATTGTTGTGCGGAACAAGGCCAGACTTGTGGCTAAGGGTTTTCATCAAAAAAGGGGTTAGACTATGAGGAAATGTTTGCTCCAGTTGCACGGTTGGAAGCTATACGTATTCTCTTAGCCTTTACAGCTTACATGGGTTTTAAGCTTTTTCAAATGGATGTAAAGTCAGCTTTTCTAAATGGTTTCATTCAAGAAGAAGTTTAAGTCAAGCAACCCCCTGGATTTGAAAAATGCTAAACACCCTAACCATGTATACAAATTGCAAAAAGCCTTATATGGTTTGAAACAAGCCCCTAGATCCTGGTATGATAGATTGAAATCCTTTTTGCTGAACCAGGGTTTCAAAATGGGGAGTGTTGATAAGACCTTGTTTCTCCTCAAGAATGGTAGTGATCTTCTTATTGTCCAGATATACGTGGATGCTATAATCTTTGGTGGATCTTCTCACTCTCTTGTTACCAAGTTTTCTAAGCAGATGTCGAAGGAGTTTGAGATGAGCATGATGGGAGAGTTGCAGTTTTCCCTTGGACTGCAAATCAAGCAAGGGCGTGAAGGCAACCTTCATCCATCAAACCAAGTACACGAAGGACATTCTGAGGAAGTTTGATATGGGAGATTCCAAGCCCATGGTGACCCCCATGTCAATACAAATGGCACTTGATGCAGATGAAGAAGGGGAGGTGGTGGACCAAAGAGAGTACCGAGGGATGATCAGGCTCACTTCTGTAACTGACTGGCGACTAGGCCAGACATCCAGTTCGCAGTTTGCCTTTGTGCGTGATTTCAGGCCTCACCGAGGACATCACACCGTCAAGCGGTGAATTGCATCTTGAGGTACCTGAAATACACTCCTGAGCTTGGTCTTTGGTTCTCTTCAGCTTCGACGCTCTCTCTCAGAGGGTATTCGGATCCTGACTTTGTGGGTTGTCTGCTCGAGCACAAGTCTACTTCTGGCACCTACCACTTTCTCGGTTCTTCTCTTGTCTCTTGGTCCTCACGTAAGCAATCTAGCTTAGCCACTTCCACCACAGAAGCCGAATATGTTGCTGCTGCTAGTTGCTGCTCCCAACTGCTTTGGATGAAGGCCACATTGAGTGACTTTGGCCTGAGTTTTAGGAAGATCCCTCTCCTAGTAGATGTTGGCGGCTCTTAGCCTATCGGATTTTACTCTGCAAGCACTCGGAGACCGCTGTAGCCTTTCATCCGGGAGTATTCCAAGGTATCGTATTTATCCAGAGGGAAGCATTGAGATAGAGATATCAAACTATAATTCATCTAGTTGTTACTGCTCATTCTTGTCAACCGATAGCTAGGAACGATTGACACGTTGCACCATGATATAGAAGCCAAGCACTGTTGGCAAGAAAACAGGTAAACCTAGGAGGACAACGAGACAGGGACTGCGTTATGGTCTTGTATTTCTGTTAGCACTCAAGAGCTATTCGTGCTAAGGGTCAAAAGGATCTCAAAAAAGTTATGAACTTGCATCGAGCGCAATTCTAGCCCCCTCGAGGGTCAGGGGGTAGATAGTTGACCACCAAAAGAGAACCTGGCTATCACCTACGGGCCTCCTGAATGAACGGACCTGGACTACACAGGCACACCACACGCTGTCACCAAGTGGGGCTACCAAGCAAATCTGCGTGGAGAGGATGGGACGCTACAAATGTGTTCAAGCGAAGCTTGAACAACAGTAGTTCATCCTTGGCCAAAGGAGAGGAACTAACCAGAGCCTAGCGTATAGGTTCGATTGTAATACCGGCAAGCATAACAACGATCAATCAATTCTAGTTTAGCACAACTCAGGCCTCGAAATGGTGGACCAAAAGGAAAATGCAACTACACCACTCGAGTTACTAACAGAGATGAAGATAAGTGCATAAAGTAGAAAGATAAAGTACTTGCACTTGTCAATAATAGGAAAGTAGTGCTCAAGATAAGCAAATGAAATACATTACCGAATACTTTTGATTGACTCCGATACAGCAGACCTTCACTAACTCCTAACTAAACACTATTTTCAGAGTGGAAACACCTCCTGTGGGGTGCCTCCTAGAGAGGGAGAAAGAGAGTTCACATGGTGAATGGTACCAGTGAGAGAGGGGGATGTGCCCCTCTATTTATAGGAGTGGGAGGAGGGAATATTCCAAAGATCCTATGCATGATTCTTCCCCGAAAACGCACCTTGGGCACCACCTGGCCGGGTAACCGACATAGATAGGTCAGTAACTTCATTCCACATGTGCAGGCGCAAGAAACCGGTCAAGAACCAGCCTCTAAGTCGGTGAACCGGATGTTGTAAGTGAAAGCCGGTAGTTATAGGTGTTTTCTTGGTCAAACTGGCGCCAACGGCCAGCTAAACCGGCAGGCCCAGCCTTCCCCTTGCGCCACCTATCCTGAGCGGAGGAAGATTGTGCCCTGCACACTTCCTTGCGTGCCACGTGCCCCCACGGGCCGGCCGAACCGAGCGAGCGGGCAAGCTGCCCCGCGCACCGCACCAGGGCCCGCCATGTGGCAGCCGCTGGCTGGCTGCGCCGCCGCCTACCGTACCGAGCGTGCAGTGCGCCGCCTGGGCTGGCCATGTGGCGGCCTCTGGTTTGCTGTGCCGCCACCACATGTCGGCTGGTGGACCTCTCCCACCTTGGCATCGTACGGAGAGGGCTGCTGACGTCAACGATCACGTCAGCAGTCCCTATATTTTTGTATTTTCAATATCTTTTGCATATGAGCTCCAAATGATGCACATATATGTCCGTTGGAATTGTCTTGATGAGCTCTACGCTGATGGTTTAGTCCTTGAGGGCATTTGAGATACTTTTTAGTAGTGGAACCTTGCAAATCTTATCTCAAGCCCTTTTGTGCGTGATTTCTCTCCTTGCTCCAAATGATGTTCTTTTGCAAGGAATTTGAGCATCTACCTGCGATACATTGAAAACTACCAAAACTTGTGGAATTCGTCAGTGTCAGGTAAATAATGCATAGAACTTTATCTATACCCCATTTATTCACCAAGGAATTGGCGGTCGAAATAGAGAAATAACGACCGCCAACAGTAGACTCCACTTCTGCTATTTCAGTAGCTAGGAACCCATTCTTGCACTCCAGAACCAAACACATAGACATGATGTTTCACTTTATGAGAGATCACTATGAGATGGGAGATATAGACTTGATCCATGTGGAGAGCGAGAACCAGTTGGCCTGATATCTTCACCAAGCCCTTAGAGCTTAGCGCGTTTGCTCGCTTGCGTGGGAAGCTTGGTGTTTGTTACCCCTTTTAGGTTGGGGTAACTTTTTTGTAGTTTAGGGTTTTGATTTGCCTTTTCTTTGCTTTTTTTTTGTTTTCCTTGCATCTTGTATCATATCATGCATTGCATTGTATCATATGCATTTTCACTTCACTAGCACTAGAGCTCTTCTAGAATGACTAGTCAGTACTTGCGTGTGCTAGATTGTACTAGTTGTTTGCATGATCATGGTTGGCTAAGCTCCTTGATTCTATCTAATATCTTTTGTGAGCTAAGTCACTTTTATTTCTTAAAAATCAAAAACCATGATGACCACTTCACTTGGCTACCTAGCATGTGTAGGAATGTTGAATGCTATGCTATCTTTTCATGCTTGGATATGCTGGTCTTATGGCTTTGACAAGATTATGCCTAAGCATTTATGACACCTTGCCTAAACCTAAAATCTAAACTAAAAACTATATACAAGTTGTGTCTTATGAGCTAAATTGAAATGATCCAGGTGGGTTCGCTTGTCACACTGATCTAGTTTGAGATAGCTTGCCTTTGTACTTTGGCATGAACTTGGACTAGGCTATGTATGACCAAATCCTTGTCTTAAGCTTCTGATGGTTTTCTGAACCTAGGCTTGGCATTGGTTGGTAAGAAGTGGCTAAGACAAGTGAATAACCCCTGGCACATGATCTAACTTGCATGAAGCTACAAGTTGCTAAAATCTGAAATCTGCAAGTCTCTAAATTGCTTATGGTCTATTGTCTATGCTTTGGTTGAGAGTAGCACACCTTGTATGTTTTGCTAGCATCTTGCTGTTCATGCCTATCTTGCTAGATGCTATTCATGTTGGTGATGCTTTCTTTTCAACAACCCTGAAAAACATGCTCCTGATCTGTGTAAGATTGATTCAATTGAGCTTGTTTGCATGCTTCCTTGCCCTCACTTGCTCTGTTTGCTAGAACTCGTATTTACTAGCTTTTCATCCCTGCTGAGCTCTTCATGGTACACTTCCTGCATTTCATGGCATATTTTGAGGGGGAGTTGTCTAGTTTAGGAGGAGTCGGATTCTATGAACCCTTGATGTGTCAATTGTCAACAAGGGGGAGAGATGTTGACTTATGAGAGAGATTGTTGCTCCCAGGGGGAGTTCATGGACCAAGGGGGAGAATTCTAGAGAGAACTAGTTGAGGGGGAGCTGTGCATTCATCTTGCATTTGTAACGATGCATTTTAGGGGGAGTTTGAGCTTTTAGCATACTCTTGCATCGGTGCGTTGAGCCTTTTGCCTCTTTCTAGAGGAGCCGATGCTTTGCCTAAGCATGACTTTGTTGATCCGGTTTACCTCTTTCTTGAGGGGTCATGCTTTAATTTGATCGACTGCGTTGAGTGGTTTCCCTTGTCTTAGGGGGGCGACATTTGGTTTTTTTTTGTTTCCTCAATTTGCCCTTCTTAGCTTGTGTTTGGTTTTTGGGCATCTTGAGCAACATTCTTCTTTTCTTCTTTCTTTTCAGTTTTACATCTTGTTTTTCTTGTCTTTGCTCTATTTCAGGTTATAGGTTGGAGGTGTTGACAATGCACTCATCAAGGGGAAGATTGAGAGCTAATGGACTGGCTCCATTGCCTCTGGAGTGATGAGTGATTGTCAACGGAAGCCAATACCTAAACGGACTTGGGCACAAGACCTCCGATGGACAGGAGGCCCTCCGAAGGACGGGAGGTAGATGAAAGTCCTCCTGAACGACAGGAGGCATGCTCGACAGTCGGTCAGGCCATGGGAGTTCGGTACAATGGAGGAGCGGCATGGCGATGGCAAGTATAAGACTTCCGAAGGACTGCGAGGTGACCCCGATGGATAGGGGATGCCAGGTGCCACCGCGGTGCTCCAACCCTAGTACATGGTGCGAAGACGGGCGAGGGCATTGGCAGATTCTCTCAAATCTGCCAGCCTACCACTAAGTTACCAAACTTGGCGAATGGGCTCATTCTCCCGAGATAGAGTGGAGTGGGCCGTTCCAGGCCCAGGAAGGAAACCCTAAAGTTTCTTAGTTTTTGACTTCAAAACTGGGGGTCAATCGGCGGATTTTGACTACTGGCCACGTGGATGTCATCCGGGAGTTCCAGGAAGGAAACCCTAAAGTTTCTCAGTTTTGCCCCTGGATTTGGTTTAAGTTGTTCCTAAGGGTTGTGGCTTGTTCTAGGTGGTTTTGGGGGTGCCTTGGATCATTCCAAAGGTCTTTAGCACCTTATTTACTTAGGAGGCCTTGGTGATCGCTAGGTGGTTCCTTTTTTGTCTTGTTTGGAGGCTTTTGCTTCGAGTGCTTTGCTTCGTCCTTGTGTTTTTGCTTCAGAATTGCATTCCCCACTGGCTGACCATTCTCTTTACTTGTTGTAAGTCAGTGAGTCGCACTTCAGGTGCGGTGAGTATCATGTGGCGGACTTGCGAGTTCCGTTGCCTCAGTGTCATGCAATCTTGTGTTTGTTGTGTTGCTCGCTGTTTTCCCGCTAGGTGTGTATCCTTTCAGTGGACGGCTCCTTTGCACTGCTAGACACATATCTGTTTAGTGGACGGTGTCTAGTTTCTCTCTCAAGCACCACTTTTAGGGGTCGTGATTTTGAGTTTTGATGTGCTCCTATTAACCCCCCTCTATTCGCACGTCTCGGTCCTACATCCTGTTTCTTGGGTTTTAGGACTAGCCTTATTAGCTTTTGCCTTCTTCCACTCTTGTTCTTCTTGTTGTCGAATGGCAGCCTCATGATCTAATTTCCATTTCATGAATGCTACGAGGTTGTCCATCTCTCTCCCGGAGGCATCTATGACTGGGGTCTTTGGTACATATTTTTGGCACCGGAACACTTTCACTTGATTGCACTGCTCCACCTTTGGTTTGAAAGAGAATGTCTCCCTCGTTCCATTGATGTTGAGGTGGACTTTCTCCAGCTCCAACATAAATGCTTGCATCGACTAGTACTTAGGAATGGTCGCCCCAGAATGAGCGGCGTCTTCGCGTCTATCTCCATGTCCAATACCACAAAGTCCATAGGGATGAGAAAGATGTGGATTCTCACTGGAACGTCCTCAGCAGTGCCTTGTGGGGTGACATATCGATTGGTCCACGAGCTGTAGGCATATAGCAGTGGGGGCAAGTGCAGTGTGATTTAGCTTGTCGAAGACGACTTTGGGCATGACACTGACTGCTGGCTCTGAGATCACATAGGGCCTGATTGAAGAATTGGTTCCCAATTAAGCTTGGAATGGTAGGACTTCCAGGGTACTTTTTCTTTTATGGGGGCTGATTGAGTATAGCTGCGCTACTGTCTTCTGTCATATGCACAATTTCCGCTGTTGGCAAGGGTTTCTTGTTGTTGAGGATATCCTTTAAATACTTGGCATATGTCAGAACCTGCATACCATCTAATAGGGAAATGTTGACATATATTTTCTTAATGACCTCAATGAACTTACTATATTGTTCGTCAGCAGTAGGCTTTCTGTTGCGTGGAGGGCAAGGTAGCACCGTCGTGTCATAGAACTCATGTAGAAGAGATTTCGGTGGTTCCTTCTCCTCTGTTGTCCCTAGGTCTGGTCTCATCATCCTTCTTCTCCTTTGCTTTAGTGGTCTTCTCCTTTTCCTTAACATGCATTGTGAGAGCAAGGCGCACCACTAGGATGTGGAGGGTCTTGTGTGGACTTAACACCCTTAGTGGTGACTGCGTTGATATGCTCCTTGGGAGGAGGTTCCGGTTGCCACAGAAGCTTTCCCGCATTTGCGTTAGGAAAGGAGGCGGCTAACTGAGCTATCTAGGGTTTCTATCATTTTATTAAAGCTCAGTTGGTTTTTCATAGCACTATTAAGGCTTTCCATTTGATGTGAAATAGACTCAAAAAGCCTATCATTCATAGTTTTTTGATCAAAAGAACTAGGCATATTAAATTGCTGTGAATTGCCTGAGGAGTTACCTTAACCGGAGAAGGGAATATATGTTCTTGAATTCCAACCTGGCTAAGGATGATTCTCATTGTTGAAGTTGCTAAAATTGCCGATGAAGTAGGCGTCTTCCAGATGAGTCTTGGGGCAGCTGTTTGTTGACGTCACTTAAGCACAGCAAACCTTATACAGAAGCGACAGTATCGTATGTAGCTTTTCCCCAGGATGAGTATCATGAGTTTTGTCAATCCAGGAAACGAACTAATTGAGAACTTATTAACAAGAGTTTATGTAAACTATAGGTATAAAATAAAGGTTCTAATCTATATCTAAACTAGGTCTAAACTATATCTAATCTACGTCTAAACTATACTAATATATATAAGATAAGCAATTAGAACATAACTAGAACACTAATTAAGGGGTATTAACTAGATTCTAATCAAGCTCTAATTGGATCCAAAACAAGCATGATATGGGTGCCACAATTAGATAAAAGCAACGAGATAACAAGTAGCTCAAGGTAGATAAGCATGTTTGAGCATATTCATCGTAGCATAATTAAATCAAGATCAAACAATCTAATCCCCTATATCAGTTTAACGTTTCCCCAGGCTCTACTGTCAGTAGTAACCAGATAATCGACGAGAAACTTTCAACAGGCATACATGATTAAAGAAGCACCTTCTAATCACTTCACATAGTCTAATAACATAATTAGAGCAACTAGAACCTCTAATCACCATGATTACAAGAACTAGAAACATAACCATATTATTAGTAAACTAGATCATAGATCAAGAATGCTAGATGAATATAACCTTTAAAGACATGATCTAATCAACAAGCATCTAGATCTAAAACTAATTAGAGCTAGAACAAGTATATTTAGAACAAGAACATGATAATTAGACAAGAACAATGCTTCATTAATAAATTGTATCATACTTACAACCATGCATACCTTCCCTTCATGATACAATTAGACCTCTAGAGCTAGGTAATTAGAGCGCCGCGCAGGGCCTCTAATCTCCTCTACGAACTAGAAGAACTCTAATCCTAGACTAGAAACTCGACCCTCTACTCTCCTCTAGTTGTGGTCCCTTTACATCGTGTCGCCTCTTGCGCCTTGATAATGAATTGGAATGAATTGGATAGCCTTGGGGGTCTCATGGGGTTTGTATTTATACCCCAGAGGTACCTTGGGGCGCCTTTCACCTTACTCTTGCTTGAAGTTGGAGTAGGACTCTTCTTTCCCCCGAAATCGGACTTTCCTGTTTTCTGCACCTTTGGTATTTCGACCATATCTCCATCATCCGGACTTCAAATAAAGGAAACTCAAACTCTAAATTATAGAGCTCGAAGAGATCTACAACTTTGGTATTCAAACTTTCTCCATTTGATATCGTTTAGATCTCCGAATTGGGCCCACAAGGTGCTGCTTTCCTGGAATCCGAAAATATCTCGAAATTTAATTCGGGCTTGGATGGATCTCGAAATATACCTTCCTTATCTTCGGTTCCTTCGCACCCAAGTACTCCTTATCTCCTTGGAATCTTCTGTAAGAGTCGTGATCGAAAGGGGAACACGAGATGGCGTCGGAAGGGGGGTGGTCCGCCAACCAGGAGGGTCTGGGTCGGCCGACCCAGACTCTTCCTGCGTCCTCTGCTTTCCATCTTTCGCGGGGTGTAAGTAATGCTTGTGCAGCAGTCTCTTGAACTCTTGGGCTTCTGGAATCTTCGTAATGGGCTGAGCTTTGACGGAGTCTTAGTCTTTGACATATTTGACATCTTCATTCAATAAATATCTTCATTTTCTTGTAGCTCTTGACACTTCATTGAATCTTGCTGATTAGGAAGCCTTGATCAACACAGAGGGGCTTATGAGCTCACAAAGCCTTCCTTGTTCTTCATCTTCAATTCATGTCATTTAGAGGTCTTTTCTTACTCGAAGTGGATCATGGTGAATTTCGCGAAAAATTGGCTTAAAACCTGTAAAAATCACATGTAGCTTATTTCCAAGACAATGTTGCAAAATCCACTAATAATCGTTGATAAATATTAGTGAAAGATATAGTTGACGCATAAAATCAATGAAAAACCTATATAAAATGATGCATAATTTTCGTACATAAGCCGCGTCAACAACATCCCCACTCTTAAACCTTGCTCGTCCTCGAGTAAGTCAAGAATCAGCGTTGCCTTACATTAACTTTTTCATACCATAATCTTAATTAATCAAACTAATAAGCTCTCTCAAAATTTTAAGTTTGAACCAACAAATCATGAAACAAAAGATATTCAATTAAGCTCATCCCACAACAAAAGAATTATCAAGAGTTTAAATTTATCAAAGACACATCTTCTCATTTTAGCAATAAGTTTTTGAAAAAGATAATCAAACAATAAGAGATCAATTCTTGCAAAGCCAAAGAAACACACTCAACTCTCCAGGTCTCTCAATATCTAAATAGTATTCAATAAATATATATATAAAGTGGAAGTTTATCTAGAGCTTGGTATGAATCCTAATCAAAACTTGTTTTCAAAATATTATCAAACCAAGAAAGAAATCTGCTAGGTTTTACTGAGACTTGTCAAAAAGGTCATGGAATAAAATAATGTTGAGAGGAAAAGGATGAAACACACACATATAGAAAAGTGGACATGTGCAAGTGTCAATGGATGATCTCAAGGCACAAATGAAATCCTTGCTATCGGATTGCATATGGTTGGAATATTTTCTGTAGTATATATACAGGATATCACTTGCTAATACTAAAAACAACTATATATAAAACTCTCAAAAATACTTAGAAGATTATTGAGGGGCACAATATATATATATATATATATATATATATATATATATATATATATATATATATATATATAGGAAAATTCCTTTCTACATGCGCATGTAGCTACACTCATCTCTGTATCTCATGATTTTGAGGGTATCTGGTCAAACGAAAGGTATGTACACGGAGTATGTGATAATACTAGACCATCTGTGGTGGTATATACGTGAAGTATGCGAGTATACCTGAGGTATGTGCACATACCTCATTGTATGTACTAATATAAATATATTATCGTAATAAATTAAAATTAGGGACTGTTTTATAATTTTTTCGAGTGGTGATCTTTGAAGTATCTTAAAATAATTATGTGAACATACTCAAATTGATGAAGGAGTATGCGAACATACCCTTATTGATTTATTAAAAGTGAGTGTAGCTACATGCGTATGTAGATAAAACTCTTCCTATATATATATATATATATATATATATATATTAGACGACCACTTGGCTCTCTTTTCTTCTTTTTTATATATGGCGACCACTTGGTCTTCTTCTCTTTTTTTTTTTTGCTTTTGCCCCTTCAAAAACCTTTCTGTATATATAAAAAAAAACTATATATGACAGCTCTCCATCCCCACTCTTGAATAATACTCACCCTCGCTCTTGAGGATATATCTAAACAATTTAACTTAGAGGATGGAGCTGTCTAATAAAAAGAATAATAGTTAATCCCCTAAATACTCTAGAAAATATTGGGTTGTGGTCAAGGAGGATACACAAAAACATAATTTTGGTTTAAGGATGGATATCCAGCGAAGTTTGCAATCTCTCCAATGTAGAGAGACACAATGCATGGATAGAAAAGGCTAGCAAAGAAAAGATACGCAAAAATGAATGACCAACTTATAAGTCTCATACCCTAGATCACAGTCTTGATCCAACTCATTTAAAAAAAACAAATTTGATAAATCTAAGGTTTAAAAATATATGGCTTTGGTAGGAATGGCTATTGCAAGATAATCTCATAAAGTTGATCATGATATTTATAAGCAGTAAAAATAAACAAGGAGATGATCATGATAAAGATTAAACCTAGCAAAAATTAAATCATATGGGTCTTTATGAATAATCTTAATCAATCATGAATTTGCTGGCTAGTTCAATTAAACATGTATTATGAGAGCCCGCTATTTTGACTAATCAAAATCAAAGCATGATAAAGATAAAGCGGCAACTTTCATCATTTTCTTGAAAACAATGGTATAATTAATTTATTAAGCATAGATAATGGTTGTAGTATTAATCACAATAAATCTAAACTACCACACCAAAAACAAGAAAAACACAAAGGGAACACCAAATTGATAGATATAGCTAATAATTTGCAGAATTTAAAAAAAATGAAAAAGAGAAGGATGTTAGAAATATGTTACCGGATATTCCTTCAATTTTTTTATCATCAAATAATTTTCTGCAAAACAATTCAAGTGCACATACTACTCTCGAGGTAACAATCGGGAGTAGAAACAATTTACAATAATCTAATAATATTTTCAATGATTTTTAACTCGTGGCCTAGTTAATCTTAAAAGAAAAACTAAATGGTGTATGTGAATGCAAACGTGTAACTATGCAAAAGATAAGCAAATAAACAAAGACAATGCTTAAATCAAGTTCTAAACACCATGTTTACAACATGATTGCTAAGTCTCTCCATAGCCATCAAAACTTTAATTAACCAAGATTAAAACACCATGTTTATTCAAGGTTATTAACTTAAAACAGCACAAGAAAACCAAAGCACATTGCAAAGCTTATAAACTAATCAAATGAAATGATGGATAACTAGCAAGGTTAATCAACTTCATCATGATGATCAACAATTTAATCTAAGCACCATGCTTATATAAAATTGCTAAGGAAGACATTCGCGAAATGTTATTATGAACATAAATGCACACATCATGAAGTTAATTAAGCCAATTATAATGCAGAACATGCAATTTAATCTAAATGTAAAAAGGTGGTTTATGCATGAAATATGAAAAATAAATGCGGAAAGTTTATACACAAGAGACATGATTAACAAAAAACTTTCAATTAAACTTAATGATGATGGTCTCAAATTAAATCTAAACACCATGTTTACACTTAATTTATCAAGAAAAACTCCGTCGAGTAAAATAAAGCATCCATCGTGAAGTTTATGAAAATTTCAAAACTAATTAAACAAGTGTGGAAAAACAAATGATAATGCAAAAACAAGGTGGAAAACACAATTATGAAGTGATGTAATGGTTAACTAGTCAGAAGCTAAAGATTAAAAGGTGGTGTCATGCTTCCCATTTTTCTATTAAAAGACTCTAAGCCTCTTAACATTAAAAACAAATGATTAAACGGGTTGCCTCCCGAAAAGCGCTTAATTTAAAGTCATAAAGCTAGACTTCTTACTTACCTTCGTTGAAGTCAAGCCATGTCTTTGGAGTAAGAATCCAAAGTGTCCATGCAGCTTGATAACTTGATTGTATAGTTTTATCGTGTCTTGATCATAGCATCACTTGTGTGCCCAATCCTCTGCTTGTGTGTTTATGTGCCAATGTCTTTGAAGCTCCTTGCAATTGAACTTGATCATGAAATCTCATGGAAGCACTGCCCAAGCCTTCTTTATCATTGTTGTCACCATCTTCCTTAAGTAGTCATCACCATTGTTGCTGCCATCTCTATCTCATAGTATAACTCATTGGTCTCTAACAGAACATGTCTTAAATAATAGATTCATTGGATAGCCTCTGAAATTATCATTCCAACAAGTACTTATGCATTAAAATCCGATTCCGTATGAAGGAGTTATGCCCGTTTTACTCAAGCACTGCATTCTATCCAGATTTCAATTCAACTCGCGCAGCCTTCAATGATTTGCACATTGCTCCTTGTAGAAATCTCCAAATTGAGTGATTCTTGTTGCGTTGGAAAGAGGACTTCATGGGATTTCCAAATATAAGAAAATATTCTGTCTTTGCCTTATGTGGTCGAGCTCCATGTTGATGACATCTTCAGCTTCCTATCGTCAGTTCTCCGATGTTGACAATCTTCACCCTTTTGGACTTGGGTCTTGGCGGAAATTGTCTAAGTCCACCATTGTTGATCTTGAAGCTTCATATGCTTGATTTTTGTCTTCAATTCCTCATCCATTCAGTCCACTCACTCTTCAATTTGAAACTTAATCAAACTTTTGCAAATTCTGATGTTGTACTTAAATTTGTCAAATCTTTGCATCAATCATAATGAATTTGTCTTGTATTCTTTCACCACATTGGTCTCATTATTTCAAATGAAGTGTGAATTTCTCTAGCATGGTTAGCTCATAGTGCACACAATATATATAATAATATAATAGCATCATGGTTTTGATCAGAGATAAAAGTAAAGTCACATGGTTGATTGGGATTTAAACAAACGTATGATTCATAAATCAAAGACAACTATAATTTAAATTGAAATCACTTAACAAAATATTTAAGGCATATATAATTCATATATGAACTTGATTCATAAAATCAAACAAGGGATAAACAAAACGATGGGTTCCTAATGATTTTGGCCAAATTAGAGAGATGATTTTGAAAGAAAAATAAAATTAGGCTTAGATAAAATTCTAACAAGGGTTCTTTTTGTAGAGAGACCAAAATGTTTTGAAATTTTAAATTTTCAAAGATAATATTGTGCACATATAATATATCATGACAAACATGCACATGTTCAAGTTTAAAATTTCAAAAATAATTTGCACATAAATAAACCTAGACCGAACCACTTACGGAGGAATAAGCAATCAGTCCCCTTCTACTTTTATACAAACCTTGACTCTCAAATTTTTTTATTTAAACACAAAACTTAACACTAACACTAAACTTGAGAATTGACAAACTAGCAAATTAATCATCTCTAAGCATGAGTAGATTCAATCAACTAATTAAAGTAAAAAAATCTACTAAAAGAACATGAGAACGTTTTAATTGGCCGGTGCAACATGTTGGAATTAAGCATCGCAAAGATATGGATTAAGAAGCTAGTCTAAACTGATTCTCAAAGTATGGATTAACGGAAACAAAGGTTTTTTAAAAAAAAACTAAAAACAAAATATAAGTAAGAATACGAGGATAACAATCAACCAAACAACACTTTAATGATTATTATGAAACATCTCTAATCAAACATAGGTAAATTATAATTATATTTATGATTAAAACAAGAATTACCTTAATCTCGAAGAAGTGAAGCTCAAATCTTAACTCCATGGTGACTTCATCTTCTTCCTCGGGACGCCATGATTGTATGCACCATCAAGTGTTGGAGAGGAATGCTTCTTGTTTATAAAAGACTAAACTTATAGAAGAGCTAAACTTATTCTAAACAAAACTATCTAATTATAAAATTAAATACAAGAAAGTAAATAAAGTAGAATAAACTAAAATAAAATAAAATGCACAAAATAATAGATAAAAGGCTAAATTAAGAAAATCACAAAAATAAAAATCTAATAAGAGTCTAAATTATGACTGAACACAACAACGAACAACGAACTCAAAAACACAATTAGAGAATAAGAATATAACTAGAGGACACTAACCAATTATAGAATAAAATTAGAACATGAAGACTAAATTTATAGAAGAGCTAAACTTATTCTAAACAAAACTATCTAATTATAAAATTAAATGCAAGAAAGTAAATAAAGTAGAATAAACTAAAATAAAATAAAATGCACAAAATAATAGATAAAAGGCCAAATTAAGAAAATCACAAAAATAAAAATCTAATAAGAGTCTAAATTATGACTGAACACAACAACGAACGATGAACTCAAGAACACAATTAGAGAATAAGAATATAACTAGAGGACACTAAACAATTATAGAATAAAATTAGAACACGAAGACTAAACTTATAGAAGAGCTAAACTTATTCTAAACAAAACAATTTAATTATAAAATTAAATGCAAGAAAGTAAATAAAGTAGAATAAACTAAAATAAATTAAAATGAACAAAATAATAGATAAAAGGCCAAATTAAGAAAATCACAAAAATAAAAATCTAATAAGAGTCTAAATTATGACTGAACACAACAACGAACGACGAACTCAAGAACACAATTAGAGAATAAGAATATAACTAGAGGACACTAAACAATTATAGAATAAAATTAGAACAGGAAGACTAAACTCAAACTAAAGAATTATAACACATTAACTAATTGGAATATAATTAGAAAAACTATTAGCACACGATTAGAACTAGATTAGCACACAATTAGCAAACACAAACTAACTATTAAAACTAGTAGTAAAAGACAAAAATAAATAAACTCAAGTTAATTAAGACTCGATTAATTAGTTCCCCGGCAGCGGCGCCAGAAAAGCTTGTTGACGTCACTTAAGCATAGCAAACCTTATACAGAAGCGACATTATCGTATGTAGCTTTTCCCCAAGATGAGTATCAGTGGGTTATTGTGGTAGTTTTCCAGTAGGTCGAAACCGGTCATACACCTCTCTGTTGCAACCACAGCAAAACAACAGAGCAAAGTGAGCCTATAACAACTAGCGGTAAAACCTATCAAGTATACAAGGTTCGAAATGAGGTATCAATTATCTCTTGGCCAATTGCTTCCTCGGCAGTGGCGCCAGAAAAAGCTTGTTGACGTCTCTTAGCGTAACAGATTTTACTCCGCAAGCGCACGGAGATTCGCTGTAGCCTTTTCACTTAGAGTATTCCGAGTATCGTAAATTTCCACTAGGGAAGTGGTAGGCTCAAGAGTGTAATTGAATATACTCAAATCGAATAAACTTCGAATAAACTGTAAACTTAGATAAATTATACCAACTAGTAGTACATAGGGGTAAATGTGATAATGATAGGTGTATGGTGGGAGAGGTAAGTCTATCAAAGATATCCATAGAAAAGGTATAGTTGCCTGAGAGGACAACGAGTGAGAAAAAGTCACCAAACTCTAATTCTAATCGGCTGCAAAGGCTATCCGTGAATAACTAAGAAACTCAATTAACCAGCCAGGGTCTTGCGTCGAGCGAAACTCTAGAGTCTCGAGGGTACCAGGGGTAGATAGTTGGTGCTGAAGGAGAGTCTAGCTAACACCTACGGGCCTCCCGAATGACGGCCTTGGACTACACAGGCACTCCACACGCTGTCACCGAGTGGGGCTACCAAGCAAAGCTGCCTGGAGAGGATGGCACGCTATAAACGTGTTCAAGCGAAGCTTGAACAATGATAGATCGTCCTTGATCAGAGGAGAGGATCTAGCCAGAGTCTAGCATCTAAGTCTAGGGTTGAGTTATAGCACCGGCAAGAATAACAAGAATTGAATAACAAAGTTAACACAACCTATGCCTAGCAAGTGTGCAAAAGAAAGGTACACCACACTCGCAGGAGATAGACTTAGAGTAAAATATAACTGAAATTATATTGAAGATAATCTGAATCCAAACGATACAAGGGTTTTACCACAGACTCGAAGATAACTCTGGAGACTCCGAGGCAAAGCTCGACTCAGCTCTAACTCCCAGGACTATCCTAACTACTAAGAGAATAGTGTAGCACTCTAAGATAGAACTTGAACTCAACTCCACTCCACCCCTTACAAATGTGCTCTCGGGGTCTATTTGTAGCCTAGAAAGTGAGGAAGATATTTGTAGGTGTGCTAGGTCGACAAAGGGGGTAGGTCGGTGGCCGGGCGGCCAAGGTCGGTGGTCGGGCGGCCACCCTACAGGGCTGGGCAGCTACTTGATACATCGCCTTTGATGATCCAACGCTTGATATTGCTCCCCTAGGTCGGTTGGCCGTTGAGGCGGTTAGTTGCACGTGAAAAATGGGCCGAGGAGTGGTCAGGCGGCCATGGCACGTGGTCGGGCGGCCACGTGTCTGCCCCCGATTTGGTGCATGTTACTTCCTTCAAATCCTTGACATCACCAATCCTCATCCCAACGGCTTTTGACCCTTGGATACATTGGATGCTCTCATGTATGGTTGGATCTTCACCACTTTGTGTTTGTTTGTACGTAGGATCGATGATGTCGCAACCTAGGCAGTTGGGAGACCATGTCACACGATGACATGGCTCTGCATGGCCTGAGGGGTGGCCGGGCGGCCACACCCTATGGCCGGGTGGCCATGCCATTGCACCAATGTTGCTCATCCTTGGTTTTTGCTGTATTTCCAACCATTTTGTGTGCGTTTCGGTACCTGCATCCAAATATTCATGTAGATCTTGTGGAACTTATTAGTAGCAAGGTTAGTCCATTATTATTCACTTGTTTTGCCTCATTTGGTGGATAATTGACGGTTGAAATCGTGAGATTACGACCGTCAATAGTAGGCGGGTTAATTTGACCGATCATATCCATACCTCAGCCTCTGAAGGGCTAGGTTTTTATGATTGGGTGTAATAGATCGACAGGTGCCATCTGTATGGCTCCAAACTTCTGACACTCTTGGTAACCACTGTAGTCCTTGAAATAGTCTTCCAGCATAGTCGGCCAGTAAAAACCAGATCTCCTAATTAACCATTTCATTTTGTGAACCGACTGATGAGTACTGCAAGTACCTTTATGTACATCATGCATGATTTTTAGAGCTTCATCTGGACCAAGACATTTGAGCAATAGACCTTCAATGGTCCTAAAACACACATCATCTCCAATCAACACATACCGCAGAGCCTTACGTCGTATTCCCTTGTCTGTCCCCCCCGAGCCGGATCCTTTAGATAATTCAAGAGATCGGCTCTCCAATCTGCTTCAGACAGTTGTAGAATCTCAACACAGGCGTTGTCGGCCTGAGACAATTACCCAGAAGTTGTTTGTGCCAATTTGTTTACCTCATCATTTTGTTCCCTTGAAATCCAAGAGAGAGTAATCATGCAGAACTTGGTCATTAATTCCTAGAACCTGACAAAGTAATGATACAAAGAGTCACTATTGCAATCAAAGTCTTCTGTCAACTGATAGATGACCACCTCAGAATATCCAAAGACTTGAATTGCTTCTGCTCCGACTTCATATAAAATTTCCAACCCCTTACAAATGGCTGCGTACTCAGTCTGATTGTTTGTATACTTTTTTGGTAATCGAACTAAGAATTCAAATGTTGCCCTGAGGGGAAACAATATAAAGCCCAACGCCATAGCCTGCCTCACACGCAGATCCATAAAAGAATAGAACCCATGGCTTGATACCTACAAACTGAACCGACGGCACGACCATTACCGTTATTAAGTCGGCCAGAGCCTGCCCTTTCACGTCTTTGGCTGGCTGATATCGAATGTCAAATTCAGAAAGAGCATACATCCATTTGCCAAGCATTCCTTTGAGAATAGTAACCGACAACATGTGCTTGATAACTTTGGCTTTGCAAACACTCTAGTCTCAGCATTAAGATGATAATGACGTAGCTTGGTGCAAGTAAAATATAAACAAAGACAGAGGCATTCCATTTCAGTATACCTAGTCTCCGTGTCCCAAGAGGCACTTGCTGAGATATGACACCACTCTTTCCTTGCCATCAAATTCCTGAATCAACACAGAGCCCATGGAAGTCTCATCGGCTGATAGATAAATGATGAATGGTTCATTTAACTGAGGCGGTACCAATACAGGAGGCGATGTTAAATATTGTTTAATATCATCAAATGCTTTCTGTTGCTCCGGTCCCCATATAAAATCATCATCCTTTTTTATTTTGACAAGAGGCATGAACAGTCCAATACGTCCTAAAAGATTCGATATAAACCACCTAATGTAATTTATCTTGTCAATCAAGCTTTAATTTGGTCTTAGTCGAAGGTACCATGGTTGCAATAGCATCCTTGGTCATGTCACTGATCTCAATTCCTTGCTCATGAACCATGAACCTATGTAATTGCCCACAGTTACCCCAAAGCGCACTTCTTAGGATTCATCTTCAAACCGTGGAGTCTTGTATGTTCCAAGACTTGTTGCAAATCGGCCAATGTGATGTTTGCAGGACCGATTTCACAACCACATCATCAATGTAGATCTCAACCAGCCGACTAATGAGATTATGAAAAATGTAATTCATGGCTCATTGATAAGTAGCCCCGGTGTTTTTGAAGCCAAAGGTCATGACAACCCATTCAAACAACCAATGTTACTCGGGCAACAGAAGGCGGTCTTGTAAATATCTTCTTTAGCCATAAAAATTTGATTGTAGCATGCATTGCCATCCAAAAAATGGATCATCTTCTTTCCCACAGTAGCATCCACTAAAATATCAGTGAATGGCATCGGATATTCATCCTTGTGAGTCACACTATTGAGATCTCTGAAATCAACGCAGACTCGCAACTGTGCATTTTTTTTCTGAACGGGTACAATATTTGAGATCCACGTAGCATACCTACATGGCCTGATAAACCCATCTTCCATCATCCTTTGTATTTCATCTTTGATCTCAGGCAGGAGTTTGGGGTTGTATCTTTTGGGGTGCTGTCACACCCGGTTTCCAATGAACGAAAACCGAGCAAAGTATATACGCGCCAGGATCAAGTCTCGCATATATATGACAAATTACAAAAGGTATCACAGACACGTGCCAAAATATAAAAGCGTTACATATCATTATCATCATTATTACATGTAGACAAAAGTCTTAAACTCAGAGTCATAACATAGCGGAAGCATAAAAGATAACTAGAGCCGCCACATGGACATCGGCTGGTGAACGAAACTCCTAGTACTCGTTGTAATCTTGCACATAGTCTTCAATTCCTCCATCAACTGAGCAGTAGTTGGATTTGTCCCCCCAACAAGGAATAAAAGTAAAGAAACAAGTGTGAGCACTTCAAGTCGTACTCAACAAGTATAACATAAACTATGAGGCTCTATGGTTAGCTGACTCGACTGCATTTGCTTTTAGTTGACCAAGTTTTATTCAAAGCTATTTACTAGAATGGTATAGATAAACCATTTACCCAAAGTTATAGCATAAAGAATTAATCAAAATTATTGATATAAAACCATCATTCCGACCCCCAATCAGGTCACCACTAATCAAAAGGAGGATCCGGGCCGCTCATAACCTTGAGCACGGCTGACATGTCAGTTTTACACTCTCGAGAGGTTGCACATCTTTACCCACAAGTCATGCGCTATGCTAGGAGTTCATCACATTACCTTAGATGAGATGAATAGCAAGCACACTATGAAGCCTTTACAAAGATCACATTGGTAAGAAGTAACCTCTAGGGATAGGTTTCGCAACGGTGGAGCAAGCCTCAAGGGGAGAAGCACAAACATCACGTAAAGCACACTTGACCCAAGTAGCGCGAGGGCCACAAAAGCTAACCCCCGTTATGCCCCGCAGGTAAGTTACTCCGGACCAAAATGACCTAATTAATCAGCTAAGACTGCCCCATCCCAGTCTTATGGCGGTGTGGTTGTCCTAGGTTGTCGCTCTATGAACAGGTCCTTATGGAGAGAACCGCAAAAGCACACGAGCACATTGCTCAGGTTCCCAAAGCCATGTTGCTAAAAAAACAAGTTTTAAAGGAGACACATCTCATAGAACCATTAATTAGGATTAATTATCAAAAGCATATGGGTTAGCGCAGCACTTAGCACAACTTAACCAACATGCATCCCAAAAGGTAGATATAAGGAGTAGGTAGCTAGGTAAAACCTTACAGGTACACAACATTAAATGCACATGCAGTGATTTAGAATTATTGAGAGTTGTTCATGTTATACTTGCCTTCCTCAGGGTTTTCCTGCTGCTGCTCAAAGAACTCAGGAGATGGATCTGCAAACTCCTCGGACTGCTCAACGTCTACTCACGAACATAGCACTATACAAGCATTCACGTACACACATACATGAAAGCAATGGCAAAACATAAGCAACAGTACACCATTATGTAAAAATAGAGCTGAAAACTGGTATAAAACTAATCTACATGCTACTACGATCACATGAGCGCAAGAACCACTTAAATCGGAGCCAAAACGTGTAAGTTATGCATAAAACACGGTTCCAGGGGCATAACTGTGAACAAAAACTTAGGTCAAGGGCTTTCTTAACTAAACTGAGGACCTATACATGATTAAGCAAACTTCCTGAGGGTTCACAGGCAAAACCAGCAGCCCTGGGACGGCGGGTTCTATTATCCAAAAGAATAGGGGCTAAAACATAAATAAAAGGTCCTGAATCTAAATACTTTTGAACTTGGGTGGACCGCGGGTTGATTACCGAATAAGGGAGGGGCTCTTTAACAAAAAGGCTAGGGCTGACCTGCGCTGACCGGTATTGACCGGTCACCGGCGCATCTGGGCTGGTCGGATCTAGATCCGATGGCTTAGATTAGATCCAGGTTTGCTTTAATCTGGCGCGTCCAGATCGGATCCGGCGGCCAGGGTTAAGGAGGCGAGGATCGCCGACGGCGACCATAAGCCGCAGCGACGCGTCGTCGAAGCGCGCGTGGTTTCCGTCAATGGAGGCGCAGCTCGGGACGGGATCTAGCCGGGGAGAGCAAGGGGAGCATGACAATTCTCACAGTGGGATTGGTGGCGGCGGAAGGCGACTGGGGAGGGCCGGCGGCGGACGGAAGCGGGTGGCGGAGTCCAAGCTCATGGGACGGCACGGTGGGGCGGCTCCTAGGGCCTGCACTTCTGGGGGGACAGCGCGCGAGGGCTCTGCGAACACAGCCAGGGGGCCAGAGGGGTCGGATGGACACTGACGGCGGCGAATCGAACGGCAGTGAGCGAGCTCATCTGGCGGCTTTGGCAATGGAATTGGCAGCTCTGGCAAGTACTTTCCCTTAGGGAAGACAAGCTCACTGAGGAACCGAATCTCGAGCTTTCAATAGCTCACTGATGAGACGGTGGCGGAGGCATGGGAGAGACTTCAAGAGGACATCGCCGCCTACCCCCACCATGGTATGGAAGAGTGGCTGATCATCCAGAACTTCTTCCACGGTATACACCGGACCGCACAAGAATAGCTCGATGAAGCGGCTGGAGGATCCTTTTTATCCATGAGCATTGCCGCTGCACGCACTCTCATAGAGAAGATGGCAAGCAACCAAGGATGGAGACAGGAGAGGGCGAACAATAAGCCCCGTGGAGTCCACCATATTGATAGTACCGACATGTTGGCTGCCAAGATGGACCTCTTGCTAAAGAATCTAAAGGATACTCCTAAAGCTATGCCGGTCCAAGCACTGGATTCTCAGAATGACTTGCGAGGCATTACGGGAATACTGGCCATACAGGGAACAGCTGTCCCGGAAATGGACTGGAGGACGTTAACTTCATCAACAACAATACCTTCAACAACGGGCCTCGTCCTCAACTAGGTTGGAACTCGTGACCACACCTACCTTTCTTTGGTCAAGGTACGTCTTCTGGCAGTTCTCACCAGTTCAACAAAAATCCTTTCGATCAAAAAGTTGTGAATGATAGCATAAGT
Source organism: Paspalum vaginatum (assembly GCA_030272315.1). NCBI lineage: Eukaryota > Viridiplantae > Streptophyta > Magnoliopsida > Poales > Poaceae > Paspalum > Paspalum vaginatum. The sequence goes on along the minus strand of CM059019.1, from coordinate 10,383,982 downwards.
AAGAAATTCCTTGCGAATGATAGAATTCTAGAAAACCTATCACTCCAAATGGAAACTCTTAATAGCTCCATGAAGAACCAGCTGAGTTTTAATAAAATGCTAGAAACCTAGATAGCTCAGCTTGCTGCCGCTTTGCCTAGTCCAACTTCGCGTAAGCTTCCGGGTCCGCCCGAGGCACCCCCGAAGGAACATATGAATGCTGTAACAACTAGGGGTGGAAGGTCTACACATGACCCCCCACATCGTAGGAATGCAGGGAAGGAGCAGGAGAAGCCAGCCAAACCAGAAAGGAAGATCAAGTGGCCAAACCACAACCGGTTAAGGAAGCACCAAAGTCGGCTCCGCACGAGTTCTACGACACCACCGTGCTCCCTTTTCCTCAAAGGCAGAAAAAGACCACTGTCGATGACCAGTTCGACAAGTTTGTGGAGGTAATTAACAAATTATATGTCAATATCCCATTGCTAGATGCGATGCAGGTACCCATGTACGCTAATTACCTGAAGGACATCCTCAACAACAAAAAGCCATTGCCGTCCACAGAAGTCGTGCACCTCATAGAAGAGTGTAGCGCTGCTATACTCAACTAGCCGCCCCAGAAGAAGAAGGATCTAGGGAATCCAACCATCTCATGCTCAATCGGGACCCAGCATTTTGATCAAGCACTCTGCGATCTGGGAGCAAGTGTGAGCGTCATGCCAAAGGTAGTCTTTGATAAACTCATGCATGCTACACTCGCCCCTACTGCTATGTGCCTGCAGCTAGCGGATCAGTTGATTTGCTACCCCGACGGAATCGCTGAAGACATTCCGGTCAAAATCCAGAACATCATTGTCCCGGTGGATTTCGTGGTGCTCGACATGGAGATTGATAGCAAAACGCCACTCATCCTTGGGCGACCGTTCTTAAGCACCGCTGAGGCCACTATTGAAGTTGGAGCTGGACAAGTCCACCTCAACATCAATGGAAGACGGGAGACGTTCGCTTTCAAGCCGAAGCTAGAATAGTGCCGACAGGTAAAAACATTTAATCTTAAGTGTCAGGCACCCCATGAGACGCTTAGAGAGAAGATCGAACTTTCGCCAAGTAAGCCCGAAAGCTCAAAGCTGATCGTAGAGCCGAGTCACAAAGACGTGCCTCAATGGCCAAGCCACCGACAAAGGAAGCAGGAGGCAAGACTCCTATCACGAAGGTCTCCGCCACATCAACAAACACACCTAAAGAGTGGCAGAAGAAAGAAGATGAATCGCCAAAAGCCAAGCTAGAAAAGACCCAGAATAAAACTCAGAAACAGGCTGTGGCAACCAAGAAGGTATGGCGAGCAAAAGTTGCAGCACAGACGGCCGTTAAGTCTCCGTCAACTGCTGACTCCGAGAAAAAGGTATGACTTGCCCTCGCTAGGAGGTAAACTGGCATTATCCTTCGCTGCGTATTTAATTTTCGCGCAAGTATTTTTTTCATTATACCACTGCATATTTAAAATTAAAAAAAAGTTTGCATTAGTTTAAAATTTTCCTCTCCATAAGTTATTTATTTTCATCTCTTATATTTCAAAAAAACAAAATTCTGCCCCCCTGGTGCTCTCTACTCCCATGCATGCAAGGCACTAATCACAAATATCCAAGGGAACAGGCTGCCCGGGCCCTGCATGCCATCGCCGCCCAGCTCCACCTACGCGCACCCACCAGGCTAAGGACATAGCCACCCTACTGGCCGCCCGGCTCCAGCCAGGCCGCACCACCCCTACCTGCGCCGCTCGACCTATCACTCATGCATGCATGCTCCCCCGCGCACCTATAAATACGCATGCACGCAGCACTGAATCCTCGCACCGATCGGCAACGCGATCACTCTCTTTCTCTCCCTCTAAACACTCTCTTAGCCTAGTTAAGCACTTGATTTAAATTCTAGCACTTAGTCAAAATTATGTCCAACAAAATAAGTGCTACACCCTCGCTTTTTGAATGGTTTGTGGAGGCTCTGCCCTGCAAGGATGACTAACTTTCTGGACAACTGACTTCTGGATGACTAACCGCTAATGCTAATATTTTAGTTGCTGTTCTTTGTGTGTTCTTTTGTCTCTTAGCATTTTTTGCAGGATGTCTTCATTCTTCAAGAAAGCTAAGAGGGCCCTGAGCAACACAGGAAAGGGACTGCACCTCAAGTTCCTATCCTCAGTCAGGATCGCGCTCTCACTCGCAGAGTGGGAGTTCTTAGGACTCCAGCGCCGTCCTGGTAGGATGTCGATCAGTGGTGCCAGAAGCCACCAAGAGCAAGAGCAGGATGAAGGAACGTCATCACAGCCACCGCGCCATCTTCTAACCTTGCAGGACATCAACATCCACAGCGATGAGGAGGCACAGAAGTTGCAGGTCCTCACCACTAAGACTTTTGGGTGGATGAGATACTTCGATGCCTTCTTCCTCGTCACTATAGGTATGTTGGAGTCATTCACGCAGGCATTTGACAACATGGGATGGCTGGAGTTCTGAAACATCACAGAAGAAGGATCCATCCTTCTCACACAAGAATTTCTGATGACTCTCCGCTTGGATAGGTGCTCAACAGGTACAACTATTTCCTTCCATCTATTCAATACTGAGTTCTCTGTTCGTCCGAGGAGGTTCGCCGACCTCCTAGGTTTCGCCTCCAACTGTTCAGTAGGAGACGAGCCCACGGGCTACAGTATGAAAACTTTTTGGACGGAAATTTGTTGAGAACATGTTAAGGGGAAACATAGCACTACCAAAATCCAAAACCCTACTCTGAGACTTTTGGCTCGCTGGGTCTCACTTGTGGTCTTTCCACATAGTGAAGTTCGTTGTGCACCCAAAGAAGACCTTAAGTGCCTATATGCCATGTGCAAGAAGAAACCTTATGCACCAGTCCTAGACATAGTCTGTCACTGGACTGGATATGCCAAGGACCAATACCCCCATAAACATCACCTCTTTTGTCACATGGATTGCATCCAACCTAGGGCCTCCTAGAGGAACTGCCCAGATTGAATACATTCCGAATGGCTCATCACACATTATTGGGGAACAGCACTTTATCCAGGCACAATTTATGAAGAGGGATGGGCAAAACTTAATCATGACATGGTTTGTGATGAGTACATCACTCCTATGATTATGCAAGGCCCTATTACAAGAGCACGTGCAAGACAATTGAACCAACAGGTGAGCTCGTTCCGAAGTGTCCGTACATATACTTGTGAGGATGGTATGCTACCTAATGCTATGGTTGACTATATTGTACTTAGGAACTTAGGAGAGGACCATAAAGACCTTGGAGAATAGTTTGGACTAGGAGGAGGGCAATAAGAATGTCCAAGTCAAGATGGAGGCCCAATTCTCCTCGGAATCGACTTCCTCGGCCTCTAGGATCAGTTATCAGTAAAATCGTAGCCCAGGCGACAAACGGACTCCGATTGTGATGATCCACATATTCTTGGAAAGCTAAGAAGATAACCTTTCCAATGCCACCATTTCAGGTCATTTGGAGTTTGGAGTCATCGGGAATTTACGTCGCAACTTAGAGATCAGAATCTGTCCAGGGTCTGTTTTCCCTCTTTTTGGGCTGTTGGCCCATGTATCATCTAGGAGTCCATCATAAATGCGTCTTGGCCTTGTCGGTCGAACTAAACTCTATATAAACAGTAGCCAGTTGCCCAAGTTAGGGTTTGGGTTTTGCTTAAGAGTATCCTGTCGTGAACAGTTCGCTGTTCGTGTATCGGTTTGTGAAACTCCAACTTGTGCACAAGATTAATCTTGATTGCGTTTATTTCTCGTTCTTGCTTGTGTTCTCTCGGTTGCATTGCAGGAACGATAGCCTTCTTGGTTAGGTCGATTGCGCACATCACGCGGTCGATAACCATCGGAGCAGTGGTGTAGTGATTGCAAGGATTCGATCGATTGCTCGGAGCCTTCTTCACCAACATCATGTTCTCCTACCCCTAAACCGACTTATCCATACCTCTCGGAAGATCGGGAACCCTAATTTTATATCATTTGGTATTAGTTTGTAGGTTGCCCGTTAGGTAATTCCATTTATCCCTTAGATTAGTTTTGTTTTCATGTACCTACAGTGCAGAAAAAGCCAAAAAAAAAATTCCACTATCCCATTGCCTATAGTGCAGCAATAGTCGTTTTCAGCTTGCTTTGTTGAGTTTTCATCCTTTGTGGTTGAGTTCGTTGCTGGTTAGGGTTTGTTCTTCGCCATTGTGCTTGTGTTTCCATCCCCATCCTTGTCCACTGTTTGCTTTCGCCTTCATGAAACCCATCCATCGCCGTGAAACCCTAATTTGAGGTGTCGTCAGTAAAACGGCCATAACTTTTCGCTCCGAACGCAGAATAGGGCAAAAATTACATTTCCAGAAATGGCAAAAAATTTCGCAACTCGTCGTGACTTTTGCGAAAATCAGCCTGGAAAATAGGGTTCTCGGGCCCTGAAGTTTCTGCACGCTTGTGTCTCACGTGTTTTCGCTCACGGTTTTGGCTCCACAGCACACATCTGGTTTCTGTTTGTTCTGAAATTTTTTGTGGTACTTCCTGCTATTACAACAGAAGTGTCAAAAACAAAGTGCAAAAAAATAGTGCAAAAAAAAAAAGAAAAAACAACAAGTAAAAAAAGAAAAAAAATAGAGAAAAGAGTTGCAGGAATGGCTTTTGTTGTTGGTGCTGTTTCCACCTCCACCTGCTACCTTGTTATTCCTGTGACACTTTGTGGTTCAATTTGGGGACTAGCTTTTGGCCAGCAACAAACACCTACTTTGGATCATTATTTAGCTTTGCTTAAACTGTTACACTATTGTATTTGCTTAGCCACATATTGAGCCATCCCAAGCTCCACTATATTTGTCAATTGAGCAGTACAGATCGGACCTTGCAATCATCCCATGTTCTAGGTGTGTTATTGCCACTTTGCCACCATCATTCCTTCCAGGTCGCCATCGTCCTTTGCGTTGCATGGTAAGAACATTTGCAAGCGCTTGGTACACGCTTGAGTGTGAGTGATTCCACCTACCTATTAGATAGGGATAGGATAATATTGTGTCCTTGTCTCTGTTTTTGTTTTTACTAACCATGGCAGGAGATGAATCCCCTCAAGACTTTAATGACTGTGTTTCTAAGGACGAGCTTAAGAAGTTTATTGCTACGCAAAATAAGCTTATTGGTGATTTCAGGGCCGAACTTACTCCAGTTGTGACCGAGCTTCGCACTACGGTCAACAGTTTGGCGTTTCGGACCGCTGGAGAACAAAGTTGCTGCCTCCAGTCAAGCTTCTTCTACTTCCGAAGCATCCAAGGCATCCTCTAATCATGAAGATGAAGATGAAGACGAAGATGATGTTTATACCGAGCAAGACTGGCGTGGTAAAGGTAACAAAGGTAATAAGGGCAAACGACCCCCACGACGTGGCCCTAAAGTAACAAATCTGATAATAATAACTAGTTTGCTAGGGTTAAATTTAAAATTCCATCCTTTGATGGATCACATGATGCTGATGCTTATTTAGATTGGGAGATGACTGTTGACCAAAAATTTAATGCTCGTAAGATTTCTACTGCTCAACGTGTTCCCTGTGCTACTAGTGAATTTACTGGTTATGCTATGCTATTCTATGCTGGAATGGTTTAGTTAAACTTGGTCAAGATTCTTCAACATGGTCCAAGTTAAAACTGCTCTATGCGTAATCATTTTATTCCTCCTTATAAGCGTGATTTGAAGAAAAAATTGCAACGTTTTGATCAAGGCACTCATTCTGTTCATGAGTACTATAATGATTTGCATGTTGCTATGTTGTATTGTGATATTGATAAAGAGGATGAAGATACTATGACTCATTTTTATTCTAGCTTGCGCAAAGAAATACAAAATATTGTTGATTATAAAGATTACTCCACCACAGACCAGTTGTTCCATATTGCTATGTTGGCAGAACAAGAAGTGCAGGGACATGCGTGACTTTCGCGCAACACCTTTGGTGTTTCTTCTTCTAGGTTGGCTTCGTGCATGGGATGTGCCGCACGCACCGACACGAAACGCGCTTCACCACAACATTGAGGTGAGCAAATCTGCCTTTGTGCCTAACCCAGCGAAGACCTATGTTTCCCCTTCTACGCCATCATCAAATATTGTGTGCCATCGGTGCAAAGGCATGGGACATGTTATGCGGGAGTGTCCGAGCAAGCTGAGCCTACATTGCTACAGATACCCGTGGGTACATTAGCGCTAGTGATGTTGAAGATGATTTGGTCTTGCAAGCTAACATTGCAGGTACGACTGAGGAGAATGCATATGCTTACGGCGAAGATGATGTAGAGGACTACGTCCTGCAATGGCACATATGTTGTTCAGCGTGTTTTGAGTGCACAGGTGGAACATGAGGACAAGCTTCAGCGGCATAATCTATTTCAGATTTATTTTATTATCAACAAGTGCCGTGTTCAGTACTATCATTGATGGTGGGAGTTGCAATAATTTCTAGAGTGCTGATTTTGTCAAAAAATTTGGTCAGCGGTAATGCCAAGGTAACACATACTGCGCGTGTCCATTTTTCTATTGGTACATACCATGACTATGCAGATTGTGATGTTGTTCCCATGCAAGCATGTTCTCTTTTGTTGGGTAGACCTTGGAAATTTGATACTGATGCAACCCACCATGTTAGAACTAATACTTCCTTTGACCCCAACTAAAATTGTGAAATGTGATAGGGCCATAGCTGAAACTGCAGAACGTGATAAGGCTTTAGCTTCTGAAAATCAGCGAGCATCAAAATCTGCTATGCCCTTTAAAACTGAACCATCCATACCATCTGCTAGTTCTCCTGCTATTAAGTTGAAGGGTGGTGCTATGCTTGCTACAAAATCTGATCTTGCTGCTTGTGCTTTCAATGATGCTTCCGGCTATGCTTTATTGTGCAAGAGGGACCTGTTTTTGAGTGATGATATGCCTCCCTCGTTGCCGCCTACTGTTGCTAACCTTTTGCAGGAATTTAAGGATGTTTTCCCTGCGGAAATTCCACCGGGACTACCACTATTGTGAGGGATTGAGCATCAAATTGATTTGATTCTAGGTGCCACTTTGCCCAACCGTGCTACATATAGGACCAATCCAGAGGAGACTAAGGAGATTCAGAGACAAGTCCAAGAGCTATTGGACCATGGGTACGTACGTGAGAGCCTTAGTCCTTATGCTGTTCCTGTCATTTTGGTTCCTAAGAAAAATGGTACGTGGCGTATGTGTGTTGATTGTAGAGCCATTAATAATATAACTATTCATTATCGTCATCCTATTCCTCGCTTAGATGACATGCTTGATGAATTATGTGGCTCTGTCATGTTTACCAAAATTGATTTGCGTAGTAGCTATCATCAAATTCGCATGAAATTAGGCGATGAATGGAAAACTGCTTTCAAAACAAAGTTTAGCTTGTATGAGTGGTTAGTTATGCCATTTGGGTTAACTAATGCACCTAGCACTTTCATGCGCTTGATGAATGAGGTTCTCCGTTCTTTTATTGGAAAATTTGTGGTGGTTTATTTCGATGATATTTTGATCTATAGCAAATCTTTGGTGGATCATCTCGATCACCTACGCGCTGTTTTTGTTGCGCTACGCGAGGCGCGCTTATTTGCTAACCTTGAGAAGTGCACCATTTGCAACAATTGAGTTGGTTTTCTTGGATATGTTGTTACTCCACAGGGAATTGAAGTGGATGAGACGAAGGTTGACGCCATTAGGAGCTGGCCTACACCGACGACTATCACACAGGTGCGTAGTTTTCTTGGTCTTGCAGGTTTTTATCGGCAGTTTTGTGAAAGATTTCAGCACCATCGCTGCCCCACTTAGTGAGTTGACAAAAAAGGTGTGACGTTCCATTGGGATCCACCAAAAGAAAAAGCCTTCAACACGTTGAAAGATAAGTTGACACATGCACCCCTTTTCCAACTTCCGGATTTTGGAAAAACTTTTGAGTTTGAATGTGATGCGAGCAGAATTGGGATTGGAGGCGTGCTTCTATAGGAAGGTAAACCTATTGCGTACTTTAGTGAAAAATTGAACAGGGCCATCTCTTAATTATTCGACTTATGATAAAGAGTTATGTGCTTTGGTGCGTGTTTTGGAGACTTGGCAGCATTACCTTTGGCCTAAAAAATTTGGTATCCATTCTGATCATGAATCTTTGAAACATATTAAAAGTCAAGCTAAGTTAAATAAATGACATGTTAAATGGGTTGAATTTATCGAGTCGTTTCTGTACACCATTAAGCACAAGAAAGGAAAAAAAATGTCATTGCGGATGCTTTATCTCGTCGCTATACTATGTTGTCACAACTTGATCATCGCATCTTTGGTTTAGAGACCATAATAGGATTATATGCTGCTGATTTTGACTTTAAAGAGGCTTTTGAAAATTGTAGAGATGGACGAACATGGAATAAGTTTGTGCTAAATGATAGACTTCTTTTTCAGGCTAACAAGTTATGCGTTCCAGATAGCTCCGTTCAGTCTTTTGTTTTTGTAGGAGGCGCATGGAGGAGGTTTGATGGGTTATTTTGGTGTGAAGAAAACGACGGATGTGCTGGCTGCTCAAATTTTGGCCCTAAATTGAAGCGGGATGTTGAACAGTTTGTGGCACGCTGCACTACATGCAATAAAGCTAAGTCTCACCTTAATCCACATGGTCTTTATTTGCCTCTCTTGGTTGCAAGTGTTCCTTGGGCTGATATTTCTATGGACTTTGTGTTGGGTTTGCCTCAGACTAAGAGGGAGAGAGATAGCATTTTTGTCGTTGTGGATCGCTTTTCGAAAATGGCACATTTTATACCTTGTACATAAGACGAACGATGCTTCTCATATTGCTGATTTGTTTTTCCATGAGATCGTTCAGTTTACATGGATTGCCTAATAATATTGTTTCGGATCGAGATGCAAAATTTTTGAGTCACTTTTGGCGGAGCTTATGGAATAAATTGGGGACAAAACTTTTGTTTTCTGCTACATGTCATCCCCAAACTGACGGTCAAACTGAAGTTGTTAATCGAACTTTGTCTACTATGCTTGGGACTGTTTTGAAAACAAATTTGAAAATGTGGGAAGAGTGTTTGCCTCATATTGAGTTTGCTTACAACTTGCTTACAACAGATCTGTTCACTCTACCACAAAGTTTAGCCCTTTCCTGGTGGTTTATGGTTTTAATCCTCGTCCTCCTATTGATTTGATATCTTTGACTTTCGAGGAACCTTTGCATTTGGATGCTTCACAACGTGCTGATTTGATTCGAAACTTACATGAAATAACTAAGAATAATATTGAAACCATGAATGAGAAGTACAAACATACTGGTAGTAAAGGTAGGAAACAACTGCTTTTTGAACCAGGTGATTTGGTGTGGCTACACTTACGCAAAGAACGTTTTCCTAATTTGAGAAAGTCCAAACTTATGCCTCGAGCTGCCTGGTCCTTTTAAGGTTCTTAAAAGATTAACGATAATGCATATAAGCTTGAGTTGCCTGCAGATTTTGGGGTTAGTCCCACATTTAATATTGCGGATTTGAAACCATATTTGGGAGAAGAGGATGAGATAGCATCGAGGATGACTTCGCTTCAAGAGGGGGAGGATGATGAGGACATCACTCCTATGATTATGCATGGCCTTATTACAAGAGCACGTGCAAGACAATTTAACAAACAGGTGAGATCGTTCCTAAGTGTCCGTACATATACTTGTGAGGATGGTGTGCTACCTAATGCTATAGGTTGATTATATTGTACTTAGGAACTTAGGAGAGGACCATAAAGACCTTGGAGAGCAGTTTGAACTAGGAGGAGGGCAAGAAGAACGTCCAAGTCAAGATGGAGGCCCAATTCTCCTCGGAATCGACTTCCTCGGACTCCAGGACTAGTCATCAGTAAAATCGTCGCCCAGGCCACAAACGGACTCCGATTTTGACGATCCACATATGCTTCGAAAGCTAAGAAGATAACCTTTCCAATGCTAGTAGTTTCAGGTCATTTGGAGTTGGGAGTCATCAGGAATTCGCATTGGAACTTAGACATCAGAATCTATCCATGGTCTGTTTTCCCTCTTTTTGGGCTGTTGGCCCATGTATCATCTAGGAGTCCATCATAGACACGTCTAGGCCTTGTCAGTCGAACTAAACTCTATATAAACAGTAGCTGCCGCCCAAGTTAGGGTTTGGGTTTTGCTTAAGAGTATCCTATCGTGAACAGTTCGTCATTCGTGTATCGGTTTGTGAAACCCCAACTTGTGCACAAGATTAATCTTGATTGTGTTTATTCCTCGTTCTTGCTTGTGTTCTCTCGGTTGCATTGCAGGAACGATAGCCTTCTTGGTGAGGTCGATTGCGTGCATCACGTGGTCAATAACCATCAGAGCAGTGGTGTAGTGATTGAAAGGATTCGAATCGATTGCTCAGAGCCTTCTTCACCAACGTCGAGTCGGAAGATCGGGAACCCTATTTTTATATCAGTTTGGGCATAATCTCGAGCTACCACTTCCCGCGCCACAGTTCGATATGTACAGAGTTAGAAAACTAACCATGCAGCTCGACAGTGGAGGCAACCCGCCAAAGCATCAGTGGTGTCATGACTAGGGCCCAACGACGACAAGCAGAACAGCGCCAAAGGACACAACAGGAAGCAGAAGAAGAACAAGCAGACCACTCGTGGGCACCCCATACGGCAACCCCTGTCGGGCACAGACTCAGAGTTATCATGACTCCAACGCTATGCCCAACTGGAGCCATGGTACAACAGCAGCATGGATGGAGGTCGTTCATACCACCAACCACCATATGCTCCTGAGTACTATGTTGCAGGTACATCACATGGCCTTCTGCATCAGCCCGGTTCAACACCGACAACATGGCCGGCCTCAACGCCGCCATGGAGGGGATGAACATAGGCCGGTACAACCAGTGGCTGTACCAATAGGTGGACGACATCCACCGACGTACCAAAGTGATGAGCCAACAGCTCTAGGAGAACAGCACCATGCTTCAGAACCTGAATGAAATGGTGGAAGCCGGCTTCATCAATGCCTAGGACTTCCACAGCTATTACTACCAAAACTCCTAACTTCATTGAAGCTTGCGGGGGGGGTAGTAGTACAACATGAGCATGCTTCCTGGTGCCCAGACCTCAGAGTATGGCCCCATTCCTCGTCCTTGTCCTCTCCCATGCAGCAATACTCGTCCAGCAGTACCCGTCACCAGCAATACCCGTCCAGCAGTACCCGTCTCACCGGCAGCAACAGCAACACCCGTCCGATCGAGAGTAAGCATTAATAACTCTTTATTTTGTTTCTTTATTAAAAAAGTGTCAAATAAAATAAACTCCCAACTTTGATATATTACTTTCATATGTGGAAATGATGAATAGTTGCTCTATCATGTTCTTGTTTAGTTATCTATGCACAAACCATGCTTAATTTTGAGCTTGTGTGTATAAAGTGAAAGCCTGACCTATTACTTTGTGGATGCCATTGCATAAACCTTGTCTAAGTTGTTGTGAGAAATGATATGACTAAGTACTAGGCCAGCTCTACATTTTCTTAGTAAGATGAACATCTCAGGTCATTTTCTTGAAAAATGAAAATAAAGTTCCCCCGTTGGTTTTGAAACACCTACCAGAGCCAAATACGCTGAAATATTTGAGCCTAGCTTGTTTAAAGCTACTTAGTGTTGTTTTGAGCAATGTCAAATTTTGAGTCTCATTGAATGGAATCATCACTATCTTTGTGAATTGTTGGAGCAAAAATACCACCACCACATATGCATTTACCTACCATGGGTATGCATCCATATATCTCCAAATCAATACCTTTGACCCTACTCCTTCCAAAGCAAAATGAGGTAGGATGTGGAGCCATCAAAAAAAAATAAAGCATGCTAGTCAAGCATGGCAAAAGAGAGAAAAATACAAGAAGGGCTCCACATTCATACCTATCATACAAAAGAAGGAGAAGGAAAGGAAACAAGGAGATCCATCCATTCACAACCACCAAATAAGCTCCAATGATGAACATGGATAGTTGATGTAGTACATTTCTTTGGTCCAATCTTTGGCTTTGCAAAATAAACAACTTATGCAAGCTAAGTTCTTCCACACCCTGAGCTCCACATAAGCTTTAGTATAGGAAATTCTTGGCCGTGCTCTTGGCCCTAAAAGGTGAGGATACACTTATGAGCGATCAAGAGTACCTCTAGGGGAAACTTGTTTTATTTTGAAAATCTACAAAAAACACCTGAGATGGTAGTCCCAAAAAGAAGTGTTTTGAGCTGAGCCTACAACTGAGTCGTTCTTTCTCTCAACCACCCAAGACATGGTGAGTCAAAAGATGCACAACAGGTATGGAAAAGGTAGTCATTGCATACACTAAGGATCAAAATCAGAGCATGAGTGTCGGTTATGCATAGTTTCTATTCTCAAACACTGATATTTGCAGCAACTCCTGATCCATAACCCATCTTGGCTTTACTCGAGGACGAGCAAAGGTCTAAGCTTGGGGGGGTGTTGACGGTCGTTATTGCACAATCTACGACCATCAACTATCCATGAATATGAAGGGCAATGCATCAAAGTATGGACAAACTTTTGCTACTAACATATCTCCATGGGTTGTGTTGAAATATTTGAAGTGTAGGTGACAAAACATACTCAAACATGGTAAAATGGAGCCAAACCAGGAGGTGACTGGCCACATGGCTAAGTCCTCTAGCCGCCCAGCCCCACCAGAGGCCGCCCGGCCTAATGAAGGGCCCAATTGGCACCAACTTTGACCTGCATGCACACACATGCCATGTTAGCACATCTCCAAGGTGGAATCCACAAAAGTCGCATGCAATCAACCGGAAGGCCTTGCCACATCATCAATCCAGTAGTTAGACTAGGTGAAGTCAGGAATCCTCAACACTTCAATCCTGCGGCTAAGGAAGAAACACAAGTGAGATCCACTGGTTCGGGAGAAAACACAAAGATAACCGCCTTAACCACCATGCAACCAACTTGGGGGAGTGAAGATGGACCACAAGATGAAGTATGGCGGTGGATCCGACGGTTGGCTAGGACGCCTGTGCCCTTAACCATCGTACTTGACCTATAAGTACCCCCACTCACTTGGTGACTATAAATACCCCCTGAGCTCTCATTTGTAAAGTGTGGAAGTTGAGTGAAACACACCATTGTCTAGTTTAGTAGCGCTAGGATAGTCCTAGGGAGTTAGAGTTGAGTCTGAGTCTTTGCCTCAGGGATTCCGAAGTTAGCTTCGAGTCTGGTAAAGCTCTTGTATCTTTCTATCTTTGTACTCTTGCTACTTCAGTATAATATACTTTGTTGCTATATCCTTTGAGTTATACTTTACTTTATTTCTTACACTTGCCAAGTGTGGTGTACCTTATTGCAGTACTAGACCAAGGCTTAGCTTTGTGTTGTTCTTGAGTTATCTAAATCTTGCTAGACTTGCCGATGCTATAGGCTTTCCTTAGGCTCTGATCTAAGGCTAAGTCAGTCCTAACCATCTGATCAAGGGCGGACATTAGTGATCAAGTTCTCACTTGATCACTAGTTTAGCGTGCCGTCTTACCCACGCAGATCTAGTTGGTAGCCCCTCTTGGTGACAGCATTAGGGAGCCTCTTGTAATCTGACCCTATCGTTCGGTAAGCCCGTAGGCATTAGCTAGTTGCCATTCGGTTGGCCAACTATCTACCCCCGCGCCTCCTCGGTGTAGTCTGGAATTTCGCTCGACGCAAGGACCCTGGTTCGTGTTTGTTTAACTCAGTTCAACCACAAATACTCCTATGCAGGTAGTTAAGGAATAGAGTTTGGATATCTTAATCTCACTCGTTGTCCTACCAGGCAACAATCTAGTTGTTTACAGCTTTGGTCCATGTTTACTCTTCCCACCATACACTATCTTGTTTATCTTACCCCCGTTGTAAGAATACCTGGTGTTTATCTATGTTATAGTACTGTTTGAAGTTTGAACATATCATTCCACCTATTAGCCCTTGCTTCCCTGTGGATTTTTACGATACCTGGAATACTCTGGGTGAAAAAGATACAGCGAATCTCCGTGTGCTTGCGAAGTAAAATCTGTTACGCTAAGAGACCTCTATGCCAAGCTCCAACAACATGAGGCCGAAGATGACGCAACCGACAAGCAAATGAGAGAGATCAACGCTCTCGCTGCAAGAAAAAGCAACAATCGCATGCATCAAAAGGACGAGGGTGAGCTCTCATCAGTCATGCAAGCACAAAAAGAGTGTTGAAGAATCATCAAGTGATGAAGAGAGCTCAAGTGAAGATTAAGAAGAGAATGTTGCCATGTTCATCAAGAGTTCTAGGAAGATGGTAAGAGGTAGTGACAAGTACCATCGAAAGGGCAAGAAGAGGCCATGCTACAAGTGTGGGAAATCCGGTCACTTTATTGCGGAGTGTCCAATCAAGGGCCATGAAGGAAATGAGTTCAAGAAGGAAAATAAGAGACACAAGTACAAGAGAAATGAGAAGAGCAAGGGCTATTACAAGAATACTGGGAAAGGCCAAGCTCACATAGGAGAGGAATGGAACTCCAAAGAAGAGAATTCAAGCTCCGAGGATGAGAAGGTGGCAAGCATAGCAATACAAAAACCATCATTCTCACCACGGCTCTTCACAAACCTCTCCGACGACGAAGACGACTGCACTCCTACTTGTCTCATGGCAAAAGGAGCTAAGGTGATTTTGGAAACTGCTTTGTCAATTGATCATGATGAACCTAGCTTTAAAGATAAAATGATAAAAGAATTTGGTGAAAAAGCATACGACATAATAACCAAGCTTACGAAAAAGCTAGAAAAGAAGAAAAATGATTCTTGTAGATCAAGAGGACTTGCTCATCCTTGAAAAGGAGAGAAACCATGAGTTGCAAGAAACATTGACCAAAGATAATGAGAAAGTGGAGGCATTAACTCGGGAACTCTCCCTAGCCAAAGTTACCATGGAAGAAAAAGATGTTGAGCTTGCAAAAGCAAAAGCTTCCATGGATGAGCTAAAGGGTGCCAACAATGTACTTCAACAAAACATTTCAAGTTTAGAAATTCGATACAAAGAACATGAAGTACAATTCGACACTCTTTGGAACACCACTTCCACATCCTCTTCGGTTTCCCTTGATTCTAGTGTTTCCACAAGCGATGGCTGTAAAAAATGCTATAATCATGATGTGAATGCTCATGCTACTAACCTTGAGAATGGTAAAGAAGCCTAAGTTGGCAAAGGAAAATGGTAAGAAACCAAATAGAAATGGATCAAGAAAGAAAGAATCCAAGATTGAGCCTACAAAGAAGAAGGGAGTCGGGTTTAACTATCACAAGGTCAACCCTCATGTGGTAAACCACCACATGGGTTGGAAGGAAAAGGCACCAAAGTTTTTGAAGTCCATTACCTTGTTTGACATGTTGGAAGTGACCCATTCATCATGAACCCAACCAAAGGAGATCAAGAAGGAAGAAAAGTCCACAAGTGAAGCAAAGACCAAGACTCCCATCTCTAGGTCTTACTTGTGTGACTATATGGCGGTTTGGGAAAATGGTAAGATGGTTGTGAAGTATGTGGGTGCCTACAAGAAGAAGCAACTCATGAAAAGGAGTGTATGGGTACCCAAGGCTCTTTGCACTAACCCTCAAGGTCCCAAATCTTTTTGGGTACCTAACACAAAGCTTAACTTGTTTTGTAGGTCCTACTCCTCCAGTGGGTCAAGTTGGGTGTTTGATAGTGGATGCACAAATCATATGACCGAAGAGAGAGACATGTTCACCTCCTTGCATGTCATGAATGAGTCACAAGAAATCGTGTTTGGTGATAGTGGCAAGGGGGAAGTAATTGGTGTTGGTAACTATTCGTATTTCTCATGATCATTCAATTTCCAATGTATTGCTTGTTGATTCGTTATGTTACAATTTGTTGTCCGTATCACAATTATGTGAGAAAGGCTTCAATTGTCTCTTTACGGATAAGGGTGTGCAAATCCTTAGAAGGGAGGATTCCTCTATTGCATTTACGGGTCATTTGAAGGGCAAGCTCTACCTTGTTGATTTCACAACAGCTAGAGTAACACCCGAGACTTGTTTAGTGGCAAAATCCAACAAGGGATGGCTTTGGCATCGCCAGCTAGCCCATGTTGGCATGAGGAACTTGGCCAAACTTCAAAAGGAAGAGCACATTCTTGGACAAACAAATGTTTCTTTTGAAAAAGACAAAGTTTGCAGTGCATGTCAAGCCAGAAAACAAGTCAGTGCGCCACATGCCGCCAAGAGCATTGTTACTACATCAAGGCCATTGGAATTGTTACACATATGGACTTATTTGGTCCGATGGCCTACATAAGCATTGGCGGTAACAAATACGGTTTGGTAATTATTGATGATTATTCACATTTCACTTGGGTATTCTTCTTGAGTGATAAAGGTGAAACCCAAGAGGTACTCAAGAAATTCATGAGAAGAGCTCAAAATGAGTATGAAGTGAATATCAAGAAAGTAAGAAGCGATAACGGAAAGGAGTTCAAGAACACCAGTGTTGAGGAGTACCTAGATGAGGAGGGCATCGAGCATGAGTTTTTCAGTCCCTTACACACCGCAGCAAAATGGGGTGGTGGAAAGGAAAACCGAACACTCATTGTAGCCAGCAAGGACAATGCTTGATGAGTACAAGACCGGACAACTTTTGGGCTAAAGCTGTCAACACCATGTGCCATGCAATCAACTGTTTGTATCTTCACAAGATCTACAAGAAGACATCATACGAACTTCTAACCGGTAATAAACCTAAGGTGCACTACTTTTGGGTTTTTGGTTGTAAGTCTTTCATACTTAACAAGAAAACCAAAAACTGAAAGTTTGCACCAAAGGTAGATGAGGGCTTTCTACTTGGTTATGCCTCAAATGCTCATGGATACCGTGTCTTCAACAAAAACTCCGGTGTAGTTGAGATTGTGGTAGACGTGAGATTTGATGAGACTAATGGCTCGCAAAGGGCATTTGAATGAAAATGTTGTAGAAAATGAAGAACCACCATGTGCAGCAATAAATAAGTTGGCAATTGGAGAAGTGAAGCCTCAGGAGAAGGAAGATGAACAAGAATATCAAGCTCAAGTTGTGTTACCAAATGTTCTCCCATGTCATGAGCAAGGGGGAGTAGCAAGATCAAATGAAGAGGTACCACAAGTGGGGGATCAAACACCCATGAGTGGAGATTCTGTACCTTCAAGAGCTACACCACAAGAGCAAGATCAAGATTCTTGTGAGTAGTCCTCCAATTGCTTCAACAAAAATAGCAAGGTGGCCAAGAACAAGACAATGAAGAGCAAGTACATGAGGAGGATGGGCCAATACAACATCAACAACTAGTGCCTCATCCTCGTGTACACCAAACAGTGCAAAGAGATCATCCTGTTGACAACATCCTAGGAAGCATTTGAAGAGGGGTAACCACTCGTTCACGTTTAGCAAGCTTTTATGAATTTTACTCTTTTGTTTCCTCTTTGGAGCCTCTTAGGGTGGAGCAAGCTTTGGAGGACCTAGATTGGGTCATGGCCATGCAAGAAGAACTAAACAACTTCACTCGGAATAAAGTCTGGTCCTTAGTGGAAAGACCCAATCAAAATGTGATTGGAACCAAATGGGTCTTCCGCAATAAGCAAGATGAGTACGACGTGGTGACAAGAAACAAAGCATGGTTGGCGGCCCAAGAATTCACTCAAGTGGAAGGCTTGGACTTTGGAGAGACGTATGCTCCGATAGCAAGGCTTGAGTCGATTTAGATCCTTATAGCTTTTGCCACCCACCATAACTTCAAGCTGTACCAAATGGACGTCAAGAGTGCTTTCCTAAATGGGCTAATCCAAGAGTTGGTATATGTCGAGCAACCGCCGGGCTTTGAAGATCCAAAGAAGCCGAATCATGTCTACAAGCTCCATAAGGCGCTCTATGGGCTTAAACAAGCTCCTAGAGCATGGTATGAATGCCTTAAGGAATCTCTCATAAAAAATGGCATCAAAATAGGGAAAGCCGACTCTACACTCTTCACTCGAAAATTCGAAAATGATTTGTTTGTGTTCCAAATATATGTCGATGACATTATATTTGGTAGTACTAACAAAGCCTTTTGGGATGAGTTTAGTAGGATTATGACCAAGAGGTTCGAGATGTCCATGATGGGTGAGCTCAAGTTCTTCCTAGGATTTCAAGTCAAACAACTCAAGGAAGGAACGTTCCTATGTCAAAGCAAGTACACAGTAGACATGCTCAAGAAGTTTAACATGGAGAATGCAAAGCACATCAAGACTCTCATGGCATCTAATGGCCATCGTGACCTCTATAATGAAGGTAAAAGTGTCGACCAAAAACTCTATAGGTCAATGATAGGTTCTTTGCTATATCTTTGTGCATCTAGGCTCGACATTATGCTTAGCATGTGCATGTGTGCAAGATTTCAAGCTAGCCCGAAAGAATGCCACTTAGTGGTTGTTAAGAGAATTTTGAGATATTTAGTTCATACACCAAACCATGGCTTGTGGTATCCCAAGGGCTCCACTTTCGATCTTCTTGGCTATTCCAATTCAGATTATGCCGGTTGCAAAGTTGATCGAAAGAGTACAATGGGGACTTGCCAATTCCTTGGTCGGTCTTTGGTGTCTTGGAGCTCTAAGAAACAAAATAGTGTTACACTATCCACCGCCAAAGCCGAGTATGTTGCAACCAGCACTTGTTGTGCTCAACTACTTTGGATGAGGCAAACCTTGAGAGACTTTGGTTGTGAGTATGAGAGTGCGATCAAGCTTACTAACAATTCGGTGCAACACTCACGCACCAAACACATAGACATCCACCATCATTTCTTGAGAGACCACGAAGCCAAAGGAGATATCGCAATCCATCATGTGAGCACCGAAAATCAACTAGCCGATATCTTCACTAAACCCCTTGATGAGGAAAGGTTTTGTGCTTTAAGGAGTGAACTAAATATCTTGGATAGTATTCTAGTCCATCCATGCTATTTTCACGCAATAAACTTGTTGGTTCTTGGATCATAAGATCCTAATTTGTGTCAAATGGCTATTGTTATGAAATGCTTGTTTGTGGCCAGCCATTTGTGCATAAATTTGTTACATGTCCATCCTTAAAAACTACTTTAAAAAAGGTTTGAAAATTCCATTCAAAATCTACCAAAAATGTGATTTTTTTGCTTAAGCCGGTTGAGGTTTTCGGTTGAACCGGTTAAAGGCAGTTTAACCGGGATGAGCTCTTAGGTAGCCCATCTGTCGAAATTTGGTTGAGCTGGGGTGCCCCATTTCAATCGGGATCAGCCCCTTGGGTTGGGATTTTGCCCAATGCCGGTTAAGCCTCCTTTAGGCAGTTCAACCGGCCCCATGCAATTTAGCCTGTACTTGGTCATGGGGAAGGGGGTAAAGGGGTGAGGGAGAGGTAACCTTCTCTTACCCCTTCATTCTACCTCCCACATTCTCTCTCTCCCTTCTTCTACCTCACTCTCCTCTCTTCCAAAAACACATCCCCACTCCAAATCTAACCAAGATTCAAGGGTGCACGTGGAGGGGACCAAGAATCAAGCCAAGGAAGCTCTTCGCCATGTGCTCCACCATCTCTTCCACAAGTTTGAACTTGGTTTTTGTGGGAACTTCTCTCCCCTAAGGTATAATCTTCTTTTTGCCCAATCTATCAATCCCTAAGGTTAGAAATGATTCCCCTCCGTGAAAAGCTTCCAAATGCATGCTAGAACATGTATCTAAGAGGGCTTGCTGATAGGATTTGGGGTTCAACCGATATCGAGCTCGGATTCAACCGAGGTCACCCATAGCGTTGAACCACCCCTAGGCTGGTTCAACCGGTATGTGCAGTTTTTGCACATTAAATCCAAAATGAGTGCACTTTTTCAAGGAACTCTAGCATGTCTTCTCTTGTGTAACAACCTAGGGTATCTAATTTCTATCCAAATCTTGTTTTAACAAATGTTTGCAAAAATATTTATTCTGATCTGTTCCTTTGTGTTGCCATGACTCGTCCACATCGTAGATCTCAACTCAACTATGCCGATCCATCGAGTGACTCAGGAAAGTGATGACTTCATTGAGGAAGAGGAAGATCAAGAGGAAGAGGACTCACCTCCACTTGCTCCTTCTCCTCCCAAAGTTTACCAAAGGCAACGGTACAAGAAACCAACCAAAAGGAAGCAAGGGGAGTCGAGCAGTGCAGCTCGAGAAACTCCTCCTCAAACAGTGAATATGGCTCATGGTGAAAGGTTGCCTCCTCGCATGAGTATCAAGCTAGCAGCTAGTAGAGGCAAGTAGCCCGCACCCAATGTGTCTGACAATGAGGGGGAGCTTGATGATGAAGTTAGCTCTCCTCCTCACAATGCCCATGTAGAGAAAGATCTGAAGCTACATGAAGCCTATTGTGGAGGAGTCGGTCACACCCCAAAGAAGGCCGTTGATTACTCAGTGAAGGGCATAGTGATCAGTTGTACGAGTTCAGATTTAAGAATGATACTCAACTAGAGAGGCACCTAGGCATTGAAGGTCATAGGTTTAACTCTCAAACACATGTTGACTTCTACAACTCAGTCATTCTCTCCAAGGCAAGACAACCTGTGTTAAATCAAAGGTGCGTTGATTGGAAAGGTTACCAGGATCTAAAGGACAAGCATATGGATGAGGCTCTTAACATTCTTGAGACTAGATGTTTTCAGCAGATCATGACATTCCATCGTCCATGGAATTCTGAGGTGATCGCACAGTTCTATGCCACTCTATGGATACAAAATCCAAATACTGAAGTGAGTACCTATCGCTTTCCATATCTTCACTTCAACATTGAAGGTAAGTGGTACAAGTGCAGCTACAGGAGATTTGCTCATATTCTTGGGTTCTCAGATAGTTATATCTCTAGGAAGATGAAGTGTATCCATGACTATGACTTTCCAATGCAAAATCAAATTGTAGAGGACATGCATTTAGACCCCAATGGTCAATATTGGGTGTCAACCTACATGACTCCTCTCATGCATTATTTGAATCACCTTCTTCATGCCACCGTGGTTCCTAAAGGTGGAAATCAGCACAATGTTCTTGGAGTGAGTCGTACTGCTCTTTGGATACTTCATCCGGCAAATGCAAATTTGCCTATCAACATCTTTGATTCCATCTATCAAGAAATCATCCGGGCTTCATGGAATACGCTAAGGGGCTATGTTCATGCACCTTATCTTATGTGAATGATTGAAGTTGTGACACAAAAGAGGTATCTACCATTGGATGGAAAGTGTAAGAAATACAAGCCCTGTCGAATTGTTCCTGATAATTCAATAGTAAGGCATTTCAAGACTCCTACCATGTCTTCTAGTGAGCCCTCACCATCTCCTGCACATCATCCCTCGTCCTCTAGGGCTACTCAAGCTGGCCGCCCAATACATACATATGAGGGTCGCGGTTGCGAAAAGTCTAGTGGTGGATTCTTTGGGTTGATCAAGAGAGGTTTTGAAGGGATTTTTCATGCTTGTTGTGCTCAGTCCTCTTGGATGGATGTTATTGAAAGGAATCAACATGACATCCAGTGAACATCTCAACACATATCTATCAGGATAGTGTAGCGGGTTTCTCATCTCAGGTTTCTCCTCCTCGTGAGTATGTTCCTCCAGCAGCCATGCCTACTACTTTTGAGGACTATTATTCTCAGAACTTTCATCAGCTTCTTGTTGCCGGAGATGAAGAAGAGTATGAGCCCGCTCCTCCTGAGCCCTTTACCTATGGAGCTCAACCCTCTTTCCATCAAGAGGATGAAATTCAAGAAGATCCAAGCTCAGTTCCTCACCATGGGTACATGACAGGACAGCCATCCTTTGGGGGCAATACTCCTCCACCTCCTCCTCCATCTTATGACACTTCAGCATAGGATGCTGCTGCTCAAGGATGGCCGCAATGGGGTAACTAGAAGATTTTTCTTCTTTTTGGCGCTTGATGCCAAAGGGGGAGAAAGAGGAGTTGAAGGATGTATGAAGATGCAAATTTTAAGCCTTTGTATCCATGTTTATCTATCTCTATATGTGAGTTGTGAGTGCAAAACCGATGGACATGTATTATTGTTTGTGAGAACAATGGTTTGTAATAGCTTAAGTAGGAGAACTTGAACTTTTATCGCACGATTCTTATGTGTGAACTTTGGTTTATTGTCTATGATGTATTGTTCTAGCTTTATGTTGTTGAGTGCATAACTGTCATATGCATCACGGATTTATTCTTGACACTTGTGTGCACTCCCTCGAATTCTTGCAAATAGTATGGCTTTCTCACTTACTCTTTGTGTGTGCATACATCGCATGTTAGGCCATCCAAAATCTCTATGCACACATTTAGGGGGAGCCATAAATATACATGGATTCAAAAGCTTGTTTACAATTCATATATTTCACTTTTAATTGTGTTGTCATCAATCACCAAAAAGGGGGAGACTGTAAGTGCAATCAAACCTTGAGGGGTTTTAGTGATTGACGATGAACAATTAAAAGCCTCTAATGAGCTTATTTGAGCATGAGCGTAGAAATTCTATACATTGTTGATTAAGCAAGCTCATGTATGGTGAAAAAGGGAAGCAATGTGAAAAAGACTGCTTTGGAGGACCCTCATTCAAATTACTCAAGAATTCGCGCTTTAAAATCATCATCCACGCATCAAGGCTTATATTTTAATTTATCATTGAGTTAGGAAAATCCGTACTATCAAGATGGATCCAAAAAGGTATGGTTTTAGTGCTACCATGGCTCAAAAGTTCAAGTTATCCAATCCACAAAGTCAAACTCTCTCAAACTTGCATTTTCTGTTGACCCCGATTGAGCCTTAGGTCCAACTGGCCCATGCCCATTTCAACCGAAATGAGCTCTCTTTTTCAATTTGCAATCCCGGTTGACCATCCCAGTTCAACCTGCCTTGGCACTCCATATGACCTGAGGCATATTTTCAAAGGCTCCTTCTTCTTCAACCTCCCTCTCACTCTCATGAGCTCAAATCCTTGAGTGAGCTTGAGAGGATTCAAGAGAGCACACAAGAACTTCATCTCCTCCCTCTCTCTTGCTCGTTTGAGCTTTGGTAGCACTTCAAGCAACCTGACGGATTTGTTACTCTTGGAGCTTTGTGCTCCTACACGGTTAGGTGTCGCCTTGAGCTCCATCCCCACTTGTGTGGTGGTGCTTGAGGAAGTTTGTATCACCCCAACTTGTGAGAGCAACATAGTAAGTGACCTCATCGTACCTTTGTGGTTGGTGAGGGAAGGATTGGGGTTGAAAGGGACCCGGCTCTTTGTGGGCGCCTCAATGGGGAAGTAGGGAACCTTTGGGTGTGATTTAACCTCGGATTAAATCATTGTCCCCGTGTGCTTTTGTGTTCTTGCATGTTCTTTACGTTCTAACTTGCTTGTGGAGACACCATCGAGTGGATCTCTTTATTGTGAAGGTTTTTAGTCAAGCCCCTTGCAGATCTACAAGCTTAAACATCAAGGAACACTCTCCAACCCATGGATTCAAGAGTTGTTGGTTCGATTTGTAGATCAATTCAGTTTATTGTATTCTGTATAGGTTGAACCGGCCCAAGGCAGGTTCAATCGGTTTGTACTAATTTTGTTTGATTTTGGTGTCTAAGTTTCAAATTACCTATTCACCCCCCTCTAGGTAATTTTCAATGTCGAACTCCCTAGATATCATGTCACCAAACTCATGGCTTAGCTTCTTGTTAGTAGAGTCAAAGATAATACCACGCCCTTGGAGCTTCCTTGAGTCCATAAAAGGCCTTGTGCAACCTATACACATGGTTAGGCTTCCTCGGATCTTCAAATCCGGGTGGTTGGTCAACATAAACAAGTTCATTAATGTAGCCATTAAGAAAGGCGCTCTTCACATCCATTTGATATATCCTTATCATATGATGTGAATAGTAAGCAAGGAGGATACAGATGGCTTCAAGTCTTGCAACCGGGGCGAAACCGTTTTCCACAAGCCTTGCCTTGTTGCGCACCACCACACCAAGTTCATCTTGTTTGTTGCGGAAGGCCCACCTGGTGCCGATGATGTTCTTGTCCTTTGGACGCTCTTCAAGCACCCACACTTGATTGTGAGTGAAGTTGTTCTACACCTCTTCCATTGCCATGATCCAATCGGGGTCCTCGAGACTTCCTCTACACAAGTAGGCTTCACACAAGAAATGAACGAGTAATTCTCACAAAATGAGACAAGGTTACAAGATCAAGTTCTTACTCCCCTTGAAAGACTCCCTATGACTTGATCAAGAGGATGATCCTTAGAGATGCGTCCATGTCTCACTAGGGGCGTTCTTGCTCAATGGACGGCGGAGGTTCATCATTTCTAGCATGTGCTTCTAGCATCCCTTGTTCTTGATTATCCGACACTTCCTCTTCTCTACCTTTTTCTTGTTCTTTCTCTTCATCTTCATCAACTCATGGAGCCATGGAGGTGCTTGGTATTGATGCAGAGTTACCTTCCCCTTGATCATTGTCTTCATGCACCTCTTCCGGCTTCACATACCCTATGGTCATGTTCTTCATTGCGTCACATAGTGGTTCATCATCTACATCATCATGAGAGAACACTTCCCTTTGGGAGCCATTAGTCTCATCAAACTCTATGTCACATGTTTCTTCAATCATTCTGATGGTTTGATTAAATACACGATATGCCTTTGAGTTTGATGCATAACCTACAAAGAAACCAACATCGCAATGTTTTTTGAATTTATTGAGTCTTTTGTTTTTGTAGATGAAGCACTTGCATCCAAAGGCCCAGAAGTAGAAAATGCTGGGTTTCCTCCTAATGAGGAGCTTATATGGGGTCTTGCCAAGTAGCCGATGGAGATAGACACGGTTTGGAGCATGACACGCCGTGTTGATTGTTTCCGCCCAAAAATCCTCCGGCGTGCCATAGTCATCCAACATGGCTCTTGCAAGAGTGATCAATGTCTTGTTCTTCCTCTCAACAACTCCATTTAGTTGAGGTGTGTAGGTGGCGGAGATCTCATGCTTGATGCCTTCTTCATCACACCACTCATCCACCTTGTAGTTCTTGAATTCAGAGCCATTGTTACTCCGAACCTTCATAATGTTGATGCCGTACTCACTCTGAGCCCGTTTGGCGAAGGTCTTGAGCTTGTCCGGTGTCTCCCCCTTATCATCTAGAAACAAGGTTCAAGTATACCATGTAAAATCATCAACAATGACTAGGCAATAGAGGTTACCACCAATGATCTCATATGTAGTTAGACCGAATAGATCCATGTGAAGAAGTTGGAGAGGATTGGAGGTTCAAACACAAGTCTTCATTGGATGGTGGCTTGCAACTTGCTTTCTAGCTTGACAAGCACTACACAACTTGTCCTTCTCAAATGTCACATCCTTCACACCGGTCACCATCCCTTTCTTGACAACCTTCTTGAGTTGGCTCATTCCAATGTGTGCAATGCAGCAGTGAGATAGCCAACCCAAGGAAGACTTGGTGAAGAGGCAAGTTGTCGATGAAGTCTCCATGTCGGTGAAGTCCACAAGGTAGAGATGGTCATGTCAAAAACCTTTAAATGCCACGGACTTGTCTTTCTCACTTCTAACTACAACACCATTCTTGTCAAAGTCACACGTTAGTTTAAGGTCGCACAATCGTGCGATTGAGAGAAGATTAAAGCTCAAAGACATAACAAAGAGAACATTAGAAATTGACAAGCCATTAGAGATAGAAATTTTACCTAACCAATGACTTTACCCTTAGAATTATCATCAAAGGTGACTTGCTCTTTGTCTCCAGGGTCTTCTAGTGAGGTGAACATACCATCATTGCCAGTCATGTGTTGTGAGCAACCACTATCAAGTACCCAATGCTTTCCACCGACTTTGTAGTTCACCTACACATAGAGAAGTCAATTTTGAGTTTTTGGCACCCACACAAGCTTTGTCCTTGCACGTGAGTAACTAAGACTTTGGGGACCCAAAGTTGTTTAGGGAGTGTTGGCGGTCGTTATTTACCTATTATGACCACCAATTCCTCGGTGAATAAATAGGGTATAGATAAAGTTATGTGCATTATTTACCTAACACTAACAAATTCCATGAGTTTTAGTGGTTTTCGATGTATCACAGGGGATGCTCAAATTCCATGCAAAAGAATACCAATTGGAGCAAGGTTGGATTTGCACACAAAAGGGCTTGAGAATGGATTACAAATAACATCAGTATGAAGTATATCAAATGCCCTCAAGATAGCACCATTGTGAAGAGCTCATAGAGATGATCGAAATGGACTTTTGGTTCATTCAATTTGGAGTTCAGATGCAAAAGTTATCACTGTCGCAAGATTAACACCATCGACACCGAGGAGGGCAGCCAGACCTTTGGCCATCTTCAGGAGTACGGTATGAATTCTTTTGTATCTTTACTCTCCTATAAGACTTGACCTATCTAATGCATTATCTTTCTTTACATTTGTGAGCATTTATGTTATTCTTGCTTTCGGTATTAATCATGCCTTAGCATAGTAATGTCTTTTACACTATAGTTAGAGTTGCTCTGAGAGGTAATGATTATTTAGTTTGTCGTGCTTATTGATTCCTCGTATGCTCTGTATAGCATTTGTTTATACGGTTGTGTGTGCTTCTATCCGGGATACCAGTAGAAGTAGTGCCTGCAAGTGTAGATGTGGTTTCTACAATTGCGGTCACCTTGGTTTCGCACTCAAACCCCATGCAGTTTTGGGTAGCCAATGTGCACGTATAGAATAAGTGCACTTGGCTTTGGTAGGTCCTCTTAGTGACAGCAGGAGTGTACGCTATGTAGTCTACCCCCGTCGTTCAAGTTGCGTTTTAGCCGCATAGCCGATCCCCTGCGACACTCGCCTTTCTTATCTAGGTTATCAGCACTGTGGTGCCGGAAATGGTTAGTAGCCTCAGTGGTGAAGTAAGTATCTTAGACAACTGGATAAATCATTACCTCAATCAAAGCAACGTGTTGGTCTGGCTTAGTCTATCTAGGTCACCACAGTATAGGAAGTCCTTTTCAGGAATCTAACCTCTCACCTCGTTGTTCCCCTAGCGTACCTGCTTTCTTGTCAATGGTGCTTCTCTTGTATCCCTTGGTGCTTGGTGTCAATCGTTCTTAGCTATCAGTTTATGTGAATGAATAGTAACAGCTGGATGAATGATAGTTTGATATCTCTATCTCAATGATTCCCTATGGATAAATACGATACCTTGGAATACTCCCTGGTGAAAGGCTATAGCGGTCTCCGTGCGCTTGCAGAGTAAAATCTGGTAGGCTAAGAGACGCCACCAAGATTTTCTGGCGCCGTTGCCAGGGAAGCACCAAGTTAAAACATTATTCTGTTGTTTATCCTTTTGTTGTTGCTCTTTCATTTTATTTGAAAAATCAAAAAAATTATAAAACAAAGAAAACATTTTCTTCAATGTTGCTCTGTCCATTGAGTAATACTTGATCATGTGTGGTACTTGAGTTTTTCTTCATGCTATCCAAAGTCATGGGATGCCAAAACATAAGGGTTTCTTCAAATCAGAACATAGCTTGGGACAGATCCTAACGTGTGCCCAGAGGCTCATTTTCAAATTAAGCATGGTGCTTAAGTTGGAATTAGTCACTTTCTATTAAATTAGATGTAATGTCAAGTTTAGCAGATAAGCTATGGGTGGTCTTTGTAGAGATGTTCTATTGCTAGTTCATCAGCCGCGATTCTTGAACTAGTTGGATCTCTCAAGTTTCAATGGAGACACAAAATCCGGGTGATGTTTCAAAAATGCAACCCTTTTTTTAAGACCATGGATTTGAGCAAGAGTTGAAGAGATGGAAGTCATGGTTTAGCAACATGGTTTGTGCTATGTTTTCATTAAAAAAATTTTAGAACTCTATGAACAACAGGCCCAGTGATTAATGTGGCAGAACCGCCGATTTAATCCGGACTAAGCACATTAGCCTCCTCTGGCTTGTAATGTGATTAGGCCAAACTAAACCCGGTCGTCCGTCGAGAGTCATTCGACCCCCGATATTACCTTTTCCCAGAGGAACCGACATCATACACATCTGACCCACGATGGAGCCACAACAGATACATCATCACAGGCAGTTGAATAGCATAAAGTTAGACTTAGTTACAAACCAGTTTTTACATAAAATACAAGTCCAACATAAAGTTATAAGGTAGCAAGTTCGAAAGTTTCTCGCAGCGGAAGTATAAGTTTATAGGTCACCATGATACCACCAAAAGATTTGCACTAGAGGTAACAACATCAAGCCCACCGATGTTGCCCTCGTGCCACTTATGTCATCTCATCCTAAATGAGGGCATGCCCTGCCCCCAACACAAGTGCACACCATGAACTCCATACCTGCGCTCAAAATATGGGGGCAAACCCTGAGTACTAATTACTCAGTAGGTCTTAATGGATTTGGCTTACGGCTGACGCGAAGCAGCTTACTAGCAAGTGGATCCTTAGCTTTTAGTTTTTAACAGTAACTTATTTAACATAAACAGCAAGTTTTCATTGTCTGTATGATTGCCAACATAATAGTAAATTTCAGTAAGGTAACAACTCAGTTCAAACATGTAGTATTCCAAAAACCATGAGTATTAAAATACCGAGAGTTTAAGTAATTACTACGTT
Organism: Paspalum vaginatum; assembly: GCA_030272315.1. NCBI lineage: Eukaryota > Viridiplantae > Streptophyta > Magnoliopsida > Poales > Poaceae > Paspalum > Paspalum vaginatum. The sequence continues at coordinate 10,355,238 of CM059019.1, read as the reverse complement.
GCCCGACAGTGATATTGGCATTCCCACACCTGGTGGGCGTTAGCGATTCGAATCGATTTTTAATTCCCGGGAATAACTATCATGCCAGGGGTATATGCTTACTAGCCATCGCGTTCCCACATATAGCCCCCATCTCCACCTGTCTTGTCCCAAGATTCAAAGCGCCCCCACCTAACCCCCGGGTTGTGCCCCCTCAGGAGCGATACCACAGTTCTCTGGGTCAGCCCTCCCTCGAGTACAAGCGCCCCCGGGCCCATTGGCCTCCAGCAAGTGGATGGGCGGAGCCTCGAGAACTCCGGACAAACCCAGGTAAGACTTCACCGGTCCCATTTCCCGGTTAAGCACTCTAGCAATGTTATGCCGATCAGCAGACGAACAGCGGACGGGCCTTAAACGACTCGGGCGGAGTCCGGGTGCGACATCACGAATAGTAAATACTGAAATAAAATCTCCGCCCGGTCTCCATTTACTTCATGAGCAACAATTACAAGTGATATAACTGTAAGCTTTTGTGATTTTGAAAACACCTACGTGACGAGTTCACACACTCGTGTCTACTCGTACCTAGCAATTTCTAGGCATACTCGTCCTACGAACTCTATGTATAGGTGCTAGGGCCAGGGCGGCCAGGAAGTCTAATGCAATTGGTTCCAAGCAACTCCTAATGCAAATGCGTAATCATCAATATAATTTGTTTGCTGGGTAGAGTATGGTCCTGCCTACCTTCTTCACTAGGGTCAGTCGCTTCTTCCGGAGCGTAGTCGGGTTCCTGCTGCTGGCCCTCTGGTTCCTGGTGCAACTCCTCTTCTGGTTCCTCTGTGACGGGCTGGTTCGGCGGTGGTTCTTCGTTCGCGGACTCTATATGCATGACATGATGCAATTGAAGCATGTATTAGTGCAATGCAAGAAAGCAAGGGTTATGGAATAGTATTATGTATTTTCGTGATAAAGCTTGTTTAACTTTAAGAAATCGTACAAGCCATCACCTAAGATAGCTTATCTTGTCACATAAAACAACGTGGGGGTGTGTGACTGAATCGCATCGATTTATGCGGAAAGACCGGTGACTACTATCATCTAGAACTCTTTTTCATGATTCACTATATGCTTAACTTACTAGGTAAGGATAATATAGTAAATATATAGCAAGCATTTATGTTACCAAACTCTTATACTAAGCCTAGGTCATACTAGCAATGTTGCTGCCCTAAATTCAGAAGTTTTGACCTCCATTTAATCTATATTTTCTATTTATTAATTTTAAACATGCATGAACTTATCAATTTCAAAACACTAACTAATTTTGACATGCATGGTATCCCATTTCAACAGTGAGCTCTTTATGCTATAAGGAGCACAAATAAAATACATACAACTATTTATAGCCTAATTTCTATATAAACAACATTTCCTCATTTATCTCCATGCTAAAGTCATATGTAGGGGAAAAATGGTAATTAACAGTGAACATTTGAGCTACCAAAATTTTATACAGAGCCTCCACAGAATAATAAGGCCTCTGCCCAAATTTCACAATTTTTGGAGTCCATTTTACCCATATTTCCTATTTATCAAGGTTTTTCATGCTTGTACAAAAACAGGGGCAAAACTGTCTTTTCCAATTCAACCATCAAATTTCCTAGATAGATTTATTCAAAAGGATTCCAATGCAACCGATTTGGTATTTTTCTGATTTTTATTGAATTTTCTAGGATTTTTCAAAGGTTTCTGTCGAAATAATCAATTTAAAATGAAAATCAACAGAACCAGGGGCTAGATTGTGATTATTTCAGAACCCCAGGGGCTTGTACGCAAGATTTACAAGACTCAGTGTACAGCGCTCTGTATAGAAACATAAAACTGTTAAACTAGGAGGGCGATAGCGCAAAAAGTTCATCTCCCTCCTCCCGTCGTCTTCCTCCTCGCGACAGGAGGAGGAGCTCCGGTGGCGCGCCGTCAATCCGGCCCTACGGGGCACGGGAGCTCGCCGCGAGGTGTCGAGGAGAGAGAGAGGAGGACGGGGAACCTTATCCACTACCTCAAGCGGTGGGGGAGACCGCGGGGAGGGACGGCGACGAGCGCTCCTGGCCGGCGGGGTCCGGCGGTGCAATACGCCGGGGTGGAGGGGTCTCGGGCGACGCAGTCTAGGCGGGAAGGTGGAGTCGAGGGCGGTGAAGCTCGGCGCGGTGATGGTTGAGCTCGGGAGAGGGCAGGAGTGGCCGGGGGCGAGCTCGCACAAGCTCCGTCAATGGCGGACGGCGCGAGGTCGAATGGGAAAAGAATCAGAGAGGCTGAGCGCGTGAAGGAGGGTTCGGGAAAAAGGGGTCGGCCTCGCCCTCGCCTTGGTGGCGCGCCGTGCGCGCTGTCCGCGCGTGGCAGCGGCGCGTGGCCGCGGCGCCGGGGAGGCCGGCGCGTGGCCACGGCTGCTCAGCGGCCGGCGCCGCGTGGGCACGCCCGGGCGGGGAGAGAAGAGGGAGGTGCGTAGGTGAACTGGGTCTATGGACCGGTACGGCTGACAGGTGGGGTCAATCCCGGGAATAGAGTGTACGGTGTATGGACTCGGTGCACTGCGTGAAGGAGCGGTGGATTCCACCACGTGCGCTGGCGCGGGCGGCCTGACGGATGGGTCCCACCTGGCATAGAGACGGAAAAAGAAAAGAATTTCCGAAAAAGGAAAAATCCCTTTTACCAGCTAATCAAGTTTCTGATTTTCGCAAATTTGACCAATTTATGCGCCGAATTTGAAAAGGGCCCAATTTAATGAAATGTTGTACCTTTTGAGATCTACAACTTTGTCAAAAGTACCAATTTCAAATTCTGGCTCTAAGTTTGATTTAAATTCGAGTTTAACTGTCAGCCCTCAGTTTGGACTGAGAACTGTTTTCCTTAGATAATTCAAAAGTCCTATTTCTAGCCATTTTCTCCCAAAAGTCTTTTTGACAAAGTTGTTCAAGATTTCATAACCTAAAACTTTCCCAATTGGACCTTTGCATGAAAAGGACTCTAGGTTATAGAAAAATGAAGAATTCTAAATAAGCCAGATTTGGAGTATGTTTGTTGGGTAACACCAAAAGTCCCTTTGCTCTTAGTTAAGCCCATTTTCCATCCAAGCTCTAATTGACAAAGTTGTTTACCACCTTAAGACCTACAAGTTTTGTATAAGAAGTTCTACCTAAATTTCCCTAGGATTTAAGTTATGCTCATATTATAGCATCATTTTTACGAAACTGAATGCATTACTTAGCTATTTTCTCCATGTTTACTCAAATGCACATTAGTATGATATGAAATGATGCTTATGAGAAATAATTAAACAAAGTATGCACTTGATAATGCTCGGGAGATGCCTAGGGCATCACAATTAATGCTCTTTACACATTTTGGACCCTTGTATATGTTGCACACTAACCTGTTGCAGGAGGCATTCATTCCCCACACGAGAAGAGAGGCCCTATGGCGAACATTCTCATGCTCAACCTCTTGCGATCTATTTTTCCCCTTTTTGTGAAATGATAGCACCATGATACGAATATCAAAGTAAATGGTGGTGGTGAACAATGGCAGACTCTTGAATATCTTCCGCACCACAAAAACACACCACACCAAGGTGCTTTGCAATCATATATCACATTATGCTATTTTCCATACTTGAATTTGCATAGGTAATAGGCCACTGGTCTACTGACCCATGGGAAAGTTGTGTGACCAAGGGAGTTGTGGTGTAGATCCCAAAAGTGGTAGCCATAGACGTCTCTCATTACGGGAGAGCTCTGTCTTAAGCACCACAAAGGCAAACATGAATCAATGTCCACAAGCATGGTGAGAACGTCGATGTCATGACATGCAGTCAATGGCTATGTTGCACATAGGCAGACAATGACTGGTGGCACGTGTCATGTTCGACAAGTATCAAGCCTAAGAAGAAGAGTAGAAAGCATGACAAGGAGCAAGTTTGGAATCAGCATCCACGGTAGAATCCAAGCTTGGTGAGAGAATTGTCTGGCATTTAACAAGCTTTACAGAGAAGCAACCAAAACTTTTCAAGCCAACGAAGCAGATCTTAAAGGACATCTGCTACATTAACATTCCATTGAGTAAACATGGAACAAGAACCTGATGTAGACATTGAGAGCTGAGATGGAATTTTCGCATCGATACTTTGAATATCGATGAAGGTAAACCTCTCTAACATCTATTTTTAGCATTTCCTTCTTAGAGGTTGCTACAAATTATAAGCCTGTTAGTGGTAGCATGCTAAGATTCTATCACAATAGAGTCTTTTAGCAGTGTTGTCTTAAGCTACCCTGCCCAATAGTTGAGAACTTGTTACATAGACAATTGCACATGTCGATCCCTAACATACAAGGAAAGGTAGAAGGAGGTTTTCAGAGATCATAATGGAAGAATGAAAATGCTTCATGATGAAATCCATTCCTAACATTTGTGGGTCTCTCATCACACCATGATTGGACAACGCCTTCCACTGGAATCAAAATAAAGGTCAAAGCAGAGCATGAAAACTTTAACAAAAAGTTGTTCCATCACATCACAAGAATCAAGCTTGGGGAAGGATATGCCGAGAGGCACCCATCCGCTGACCAAACTACTGAGAGGAAGGACCTCGATATTCAACCTACCACAATGGCTGATTGTTGCAAGATGTTAAAAATGCTCTGCACATTGTTGAAGTGAGCATACATAAGCAGCATCGTCGTCACCCAGGGAGCAAGCAAGCTTGCACGAGGCAATGCCAGGTAATATTGAAGCTTAGTTTTTGGCAATCACTTGCAAGAACTAAGCTTGGGCAAAGATTACTAGGTGAGTACCCCGAATGCTCCATATTTGCTTGATATCTTAAATCCTAAATATTGCCATGACACCAAAAATTTTTACTTCTTTTTACCCTGAATAAAAGAAAAACTATAAAAATTGGCATAATTCAAAAACAACAAAAATATTTGCTTTTCCATGAATAAACTAACTCCTATAAGTCTAGAACTTTGTTTATACCCTTGCTAAAAGGAAATGATGAATAGTTTCCCTCTTAATTTCTTGTAAGTATTTCGTATACAACTTGACACTCTCCTAAAATTTGAACTTATTGGCATTTATCGTGATCCTACCTTTAATCTTTAACCTTGTGGGAGCAAGTGCTTTCAAACCAAGTCTAAGTTGTTGTCAGATGTGATATAATCAAAGTCTGAGTTTAACCCATCTTGATGCTAGTAAGGTGAATTCTCAAAGTTTTCCTTTTGAAAATTAAAATGAGAAAAGTTCCCTAGTGGTTTTAAAATACCTATCCAGAGACCAATACTTACATGATGAAACCTTTACTTATACTACCTATCGTTATGTTGAGTTTTGTCAAATTTTTGAGTTATTATGAAGTAGTAGAGCTTCAACTCCCAATCAAAATCCCTTACATTCATCCCTATTTGCTAGCCTTCCTACGTCTGGTCATGCTTAAATCCACACTGGATTCAAGCATCCACCTTCACTAGACATTTCTCCACTATATACATCATCCACTTACCTATCCATAAATATGGTCTCCAAATAAATACTCTAGTCATATTCCAGAATATCCCCAAAGGTCTCATACAAGGAGGAGACATGGAGCTATTGAAAAAAGAGAGAAAAAGAAAAAAAGTTACAAAGGAGGAAAAGAAAGAAAAAGAGAAAAAAATGATAGCTCCATGTACTCACAGTGCTTCAAAGTTTCAAGAGGGGATTCATCAAATAAGGAGTTTTTGTCCATAGACCATATCCATCCACAAACCAAACCCAATATACTTGATCGGGATAAGAGGTATAACAAGCTTCGCTGCGACCAATGTTTGACTCAATGAAATACATGGCATAGGTAAGCTAACTTTATCCCTACCTTGGGCTCCATATAAGCCTTTAGTTGCTTGGGAAAAGTTTGGCCTATGGCCTGGTGAGGAATCTAAAACCACTTGAGTGATCGAGGGTACCATTTGAGGAACATAATGATTTCATTTCAAAATTTCCAAATCCTCCGAGCAAGAAACCAGAAAAGAGATAGAGTTCAATGACACTCTACTGAGATTGTTCTATCTCTCAACCACTTAAGACAAGAAAAGCTAAAAGCCCCATAGTTATGGATAAAAAGGTTGGGGTACACCTATGCCAGTTTGTTCATTCATAAAGGAAGAATGTTGGGTTGTACACTTAATACTTGCAGGATATTTACATTGATGCAACTCCTGATCCACTGAGCCTAAGTCTTATCTATGATTGAGGACAAGCAAAAGTTCAAGCTTGGCCTATTTTGACCACCAATTCCTCGGCGAATAAAGGGGGTATAGATAATTTTTTGTGCATTATTTATCTAACACTAACGAATTCCATGAGTTTTGGTGGTTTTCGATGTATCACAGGGAGATGCACAAATTCCATGCAAAAGAATACCAATTGGAGCAAGGTTGGATTTGCACACAAAAGGGCTTGAGAATTGATTAGAAATAACATCAATATGAAGTATATCAAATTCCCTCAAGGACAGCACCATTGTGAAGAGCTCATCGAGATGATCAAACTGGACTTTTGGTTCATTCAATTTGGAGTTCGGATGCAAAAGTTATCGCTGTCACAAGATCAACACCGCTGACACTGAGAAGGGTGGCTGGGCGCCCAAAGGCATGGCCGGCCGGCCATGTACTCTCCCAAAATGTCTCGTCCTTCATATTATTCATCCAAGGAAGTTACCAAGAGCCCAAATACACATGCATTAACAAACCCAAGTAGAATCTAACATCAGAAGGTCGTCATATGGTCCAAGAAAGTGGATAAGGCAAGAAAACATGGCTAGTCGGCCATGGACTTGGCCAACTGGCCACCACATATGGCCGGCCAGCCACCACAAATGGCTGCCCGGCCCATTACTTGGCCAGCACGGTCACCATGTAAGCCACTTGAACATGTTCAGCACGGTTACTGACTTCCAGAGGACATCCCAAGCATTGATTGATCAAGTCGGTGCATCGGAGTGTCGCCCAGCCACAAGGGATGGCCGCCTGTCCATAGGACTTGCTGCCCCACTGACCTTCTTCCTCCTATAAATAGAGGGGAACTCCCCTAGCTCCAAAAATGTACCATTCACCATGTGAACTCTATCTCCCTCTCTAGGAGGCGCCCCACAGGAGGTGCCTCCACTCTAAAAGTAGTGTTTGATTAGGAGTTAGAGGTAGGACTACGTTATTTTGGAGTCATCTTCAGGAGTTCAGTATGAATTTTTTTTGTACCTTTACTCTCCTATAAGACTTGATCTATTTAATGCATTATCTTTCTTTATTTTTGTGAGCATTTACGTTATTCTTGCTTTTGATATTAATCATGCCTTAGCATAGTAATGTCTTTTAGACCATAGATAGAGTTGCTCTGAGAGGTAATGATTATTTAGTTTGCCGTGCTTATTGATTCCTCATATGCTCTGTAAAGCACTTGTTTATACAATTGTGTGTGCTTCTATCTGGGATACCAATAGAAGTAGTGCCTGCAAGTGTAGATGTGGTGTCTACAATTGTGGTCACCTTGGTTTCGCACTCAAACCCCACGCAGTTTTGGGTAGCCAGTGTGCACGTATGGATTAAGCGCACTTGGCTTTGGTAGGTCCTCTTGGTGACAGCGGGAGTATACCTTGTGTAATCCACCCCCGTCGTTCGGGTTGTGTTGTAGCCATAGAGCCTATCCCCTGTGACACCCACCTTTCTTGTCTGGCTTATCAGCACTCTGGTGCCCAGAAGTGGTTAGCAGCCTCGGTGGTGAAGTAAGTATCTTAGACAATTAGATAAATCATTACCTCAATCAGAGCAACGAGTTGGTCTAGCTTAGTTTGTCTGGCTCACAATAGTATAGGAAGTCCTTGTCAGGAATCTGAGCTCTCAACTCGTTGTCCTCCTAGCTGTACTTGCTTTCTTGCCAACGGTGCTTGGCCTGTATCCCATGGTGCTTGGTGCCAATCATTCTTAGCTATCAGTTGACATGAAGGAGTAGTAACAGCTAGATGAATGATAGTTTCATATCTCTATCTCAATGCTTCCCTGTGGATAAATACGATACCTTGGAATACTCCCAGGTAAAAGGCTACAGCGGTCACCGTGCACTTACGGAGTAAAATCCGGTAGGCTAAAAGCCGCCAACAGGGAGCTTTCCCTTCTTGCTCTATATGTCCTTGCCAATGAACTTTCCCTTAACCTTGCTTAACAAGAAGATTTTATTGCCATACATAGATTTGAAATTTGAATTCAATTTTGGAGAAGGGCGGTTAGGAATAGGGCACTCCCTAGTGTGGTGACCGGTGATCATGCAATAATTGCAATATGATCCAACTTCCTTAATGAAGCTTCCCTTGATCTCCGCTGGGGGAGTGTCATCCACTTTTGGTGGCTCCAGCAAGGACCCTAGCCCTCTTCCTCCAAAGTCACGAAGATTGTAGAATAGCACTTCTTGGTGCTTGAGTTCCCCTCTTGTGAGCTTTGCAAGTCCACGCTTTTGGCCTTCAATTTGTTCTTGTAATTCTTTCACTTTTGTCCCTTCACACTTAGGCAAGTCATTAGTAGCACGGGGAGTGGGAGTAAGATCCTCACAAGAGGTGGAGACAATGACCTTAACCACGTGTGAGGTGGTAGAGCGCTCAAGACTTGAGTCAATGATCTCATAGTAAATTTCAAGCTCTTAATGTTTGTGAGTCAACTCTCTATGCTCTTGCACAAGCCTCTTGTACTTCTCCTTATTTATCTTGCTAATTTCTTGATTTTTGGAATGGGTCTTAATAAGCTCATTGTGTTTAGCAAGTAAAGATTTGTGAGAAGCCTCGAGATCAATGTGCAACTTCTTTATAGATGAGTTGCCCTCCTCGATTTGCTTGACATATGCATTGGTCTTAACATGCTCTTTAAGCAAGGCATTATGTTTCTCAAGCAAGTCATGGTGGGTCTAAAGAGCACTCTCAAGATGCTTTACATTGGCTTTTTCCCTCTTGATCACTGAAACATACTCATCAATCAAAGAAGCAAGACCATTGGGAGATAGCTCATCATCACTATCATCTACTTCGACTTGGCATACCTTGGGACCCTTGGCCTTGAGGCACATAGGTGGTGGAGAAAGTGATGACCCCTTGGTGTAGATGGCATGCCCAGAAAAGTCATCATCCTCATCACTTGAGCCTTCACTTGTTTCTTCATCGGTCGCCCATTCATTAGTTTCACACATGAAGCTTCTTTGGGGACCTTGCTTCTTATTGGGGAAGAGCTTGGTCTTGCTTTCACACTTCTTGTTGAATGGCTTGCGCTTGGGCCTCTTCCTCCTCTTCATTAGACTCACTTTTCTTGTTCTTGCGCTTGTCCAGCTTGGGGCACTCATAAGAGATGTGGACACTCTCACCACAATTGTAGCATTTCTTCTTGTTATCTGTCCTTGCCTTCCTTTTGGAGTTGAAGTTGAACCCCTTCTTGTTGATCTTTGCATGAAGGTAGTTGAACTTCTTCATCATGAGAGCAAGCTCAACATCCTCCTCATCATTGTGATGCCCCAGGCATCTCAAGCGTATTACATTAGAATCATTAGCTAAATGGCATCATTAAATGAACATTTCATATTAGGGGCATGAGCGGGTTAAGTCTTTAGAAGCGAGTTAAAAACCGATTTTTCTGCAACTGCATTTGCATTTGCCCCGTAACTTTAATACTGTTGTGAATTTGACAAAATTATACATAACAAACTTGTAGACAATTTCATAATGAACAACTTTAGTATTTTGTGTCATGACATGCATACAGGTTTGAATAGAGTTTTAGGTCATTTTCTGTAAAACTGAGAAATCTGTCCAAATTTGATCTGAATAGAGATTTCAAATTTTTGTGAAACAAAAATCAACATTTTGAAAAACTTTGTATATCAAAGTTGTAGTTCCTGAGCAATTGAACAACATTGGTATATAACATTTACCATGAAAATGCATAAAAATATGACTTGTAGAATTTTTAAGTTGGAAGATTTTGTTGGTCAAACTGGGGTCAGCAGATTTAACTCAATTTAAATCATATTTATACTTGGAATCTGGTATTACTCCTTTTGAAAAAGTTGTATATTATCAAGTTTAAAATAACTTTTATATTTTAAGTTTGGTCTAATTCGGCCTCTAAGATATTCAAAAAATGTGAAATTCAGAACCCTGTCATCCTGGTCAAATAGCCATTTTTCCATTTTCGAGTTTTTTCCCTTTTGTGTGTATGACGCGTGGGACCCACCCGTCAGGCTTTGGAGCCGGGCGTGGACGGCTTCAGTTGTGGGCCCCACCAGGCCATCCCACCCGCGCACCCGGTCCATAGACCATCTCCATTTTATTTCGCCTTGGCCCCACCAGTCAGTGACTCCGGTTCACCGGACCCAGTCCACGCTGGCCGCTCTCTCTCTTCTTTCTCCCTCCCTCGCGTGCACGCGGCAGCGCACGCCGCGTCGCGAGCGTCAGCTCGCCACGCCGCGGCCACGCGCCGCCCTGCCTGTGCCCCGGCCCGCCATCTGGGGGAGCACGCCGCGGCTCGTCGACCCCGCCTGCGCGCCCGCTAACCATCCCCAGCTTTCTCTCCGCTTTCCCTGCCCACGCCTCAGTACACTGTCGCCATGGCCGCCCCGGCCGGAGCTCATCCGCGAGCTCGCGCCTCCGTCCTCTACACCCCCTTCCTCAGTTCTAACGCGAGCCTTGGTTTCTTCCCATTCTCCTCCACCGATTCCCCGTGTCCATGAAGCCCGCCGCCACCTCCGGCCTCCCCCCCACGCGTGTGCCACCGAGACGCGCAGAAGCACGGCCGACCTCACCGTGGACGGGTCGCTCCGGTGCCTCCCCGTAGCCCTAATCACCCGCGCCGGATTCGCTTCGACACCGCGCAGCTCGCACGCCCATCCGTGGCCTCCATTTCCCACCAACGACGCCGAATCGGGCCGGAGTGTGCCGCCGGACTGTGCTCCGCCGCCCATCGGTTCACCGGCGTTCCCCGCCCGCTCCGAGCTCCTCTCGCGACGCCGTCTTGGGGGAAAGGAGCCTCTACGCCGGGAACGCGCTCCCAGACCAGCTCGGCTCCAAGCGCGCCCTCGCACGCGGCGCGCCGCTCGCGAAAATTTCGGCGGCCACGGGCGCCCCTGCCCCTGTCGCGAGGTAGAAGAAGGTGGAAAATTTGCAGAAATCCCCTTGTAGTACTCTATATTTTACATACTCTAACCCAGCCCTGTTCACTGAGTCATGAACATCTTCTGTACCGGTCCCTGAAAGATAGATTTAATTAGAATTAGGTCCCTGGTCCCTAGGATTTTCGGTTTAAAGCATTTTATTAAAACTGAAACTTTGAAAATTCATAATAAATCATATAAAAATCAGAAAAATACAAACTTTGTTGCATTGTACTCCTCTTAGATAAATCTACAGAATGGATAGGATAGTTGGGCATGAAAAGACAGTTTTGCCCCTGTTTTTGTGCATACTTGATAAATCAATATAATTGGGAAATGTGGACTAAATGGTCTCCAAAAATTCCCAAACTTGGTTAGCAGTGTTGTTAAGGTATATAGGCTCATTGTGATTTTTGGTAGCTCAAGTGCTCACTTTTAATTACTATTTTACCCCTACATGTGATTTTAGCATAAAAAGAAATAAGGAAAAGATAACCATATTGAAAATTATGCTCTAAAGGGGTTTTACACCTTTTATTTGTACTCCCTGTGGTATAAATAGCTCATTGTTGAAATGGGGTACTATGCATGTAAGGTTGACCCTATTTTTGAAAATGGTAGGCATAATGCTTATTTAAGTAAACTTCGGTTGCCTCGCATAAAACGATGTTACCTCGTCACACACCCCACGTTGTTATATGCGATAAGCTAAGTCACCGTAGGAGATGGCTTGTACAATTTCTTAATACTAAACCAGTTTCATCACGAAAATGCATCACTTTAGTCCCTAAATCATGATTCCTTGCATCACACTCGCATCACTAATACATGTTCCGATTACACCATGTCATGCATATAGATCCTGCGAGCGAAGGATATCAGCCGGGCCAACCGATCGTAGAAGAGCACGAGAAGGAGCTGCATCAGGAGCTGGAAGACCAGCAGCAGGAGCCTGACTTCGCTCAGGAAGCAGCTACTAACCCTAGTGAGGAAGGTAGGCAGGACCATAAATTCCCAGCAAATATGATATTGAATGATGTTTAGACATCCGCATTAGGAGTTGTTTGAAAACAATTGCATTAGACTTCTTGGCCGCCCTGGCCCTAGCACCTACAATAGAGTACGTAGGACGAGTATGCCTAGAAATGCTAGGTGCGAGTAGACACGAGTGAATTGGAGTCACTCGTCGTATAGGTGTTTTCAAAGGAAAGGCTTTCAAAATATATGGGAAACTTTAAACATGATTGTCATGGAACTAAATTGAGGCCGGGCGGAGATTTGGGTATATTATGATGAAAAATGATGTGGATGGTTTGGTGGACTCCGCCCGAGTCGTTTAAGGCCCGATTCGCTGTTCGCCTGCTGATCGGCATAATATTGCTAGAGTGCTTATCCGGGATAATGGACCGGTGAAAGTCTTACTCGTGCCATCCGAAGAACAGAGACAGGTTCCTACCATTCTTGTTGGAGGGAGTTAGGCCTGGGGGAGCTTGTACTCGAGGGAGGGCTGACCCGGAGCGGCCGTGGTATCGCTCCTAAGGGAGGGCTGACCCGGTGCGGCCGTGGTATCGCTCCTGAGAGGGCAAAACCCAGGGGAATGGCGGGATTGAATCAAACTTGGGATGGGACGAGTGGAGATGGGGGCTATATGTGGGAATGCGATGGCTAGTAAGCATATACCCCTGGCATGATAGTTATTCCTGGGAATTAAAAATCGATTCGAATCGCTGATGCTCACCAGGTGTGAGAATGCCAAGGTCACACACGGGCAACGTAGTAACAATCTAATTGTATTTATGACTATATATGTTTTGTTTTCAATACCACATGTTCGTATTTGTATGTTTACATTCCTGCAAGTTATATTATGACGATGAATATTTTGATGATGATGATAATTACATGTTAACTTTTAATTACTATAAAAAGAATGGCTAAGGATCAACTGTTAGTTGCCAGCTTTGCGTCAGCCGTAAGCTCTTCCATTAAGTCCTACTGAGTAATTAGTACTCAGGGTTTGCCCCCACTTTTTGAGCAGGTACTAATGTCTTTTGGACCCTAGCTTGGAGGAGAGCAGTACCGGTGGGCTCGGTGCTTCTCGCCTCATTCTTTATTGCCTGAAGACTATTTCTTAAAGTATTATGTTTCCGCTGTAAGATTTATTTTGAACAACGCTTCCGCTTTGTATTTGAATAGGTATTTGACTACCTATATTTGGTTTGTAAGCACTTTAACTTATATTCTACTATAAACTGCCTGTGATGATGTAACTGTTGTGGCTCCATCGAGGGCTGGATGTGTGTGATGTCGGTTCCTCTGGGAAAAGGTAATATCGGGAGTCGTCTTGACTCTCGATGGACGACCGGGTTTAGTTCGGCCTAATCACACTGCGAGCCATGGGTGGCAGGTGTGCTTAGTTCGGATTAAATCGGCGGTTCCGCCACAATCATCACTTGAGTCATCCTCTTGCTCATCTTGTTCTTATTCATTTGAGGAGCTTGGAGGTTAAAGCACCACCTTCTTGGAAGTGGGGGGCCTCTTGGTTTTGGCCTTTAGAGCCACAATCTTGCTTGGTGAAGATTCTTCCATGATCCCAAGGACCCCCATTTCATGAGACCGAATTTGGCTCACCACTTTGCTTACTTCAAGTGTATCAAGATTCACCTTTTGAAGTATGGTGTTGATGATGTTGTACTTTAGCTAGATGAGGTTGCAGAGGATCTTTCGGTTGATGGTGCCCTTGTCAAGTTTACAAACATCAAGAGCATTAACGACCTCATTGATGACATTCAAGCGAGAATACATAGAATTGCAATTTCCATAAGAGTGCATCTTGAAGTCATCATATTTAGCCTTAAGCACATGATCTTTTTGCTCTCTAATTTTAGTGGTGACCTCATGTATTTCAACAAGTTCGGCACAAATATCACATGCATTCAATTTACTTGAGACCCTAGCAAACACCTCTTGGCTAATGCTTTCAAAGATAGCATTTCATGCCCTAGCATCCCACTTGACTTGGTCATTAGTGTGGGGCACAACAAATCCATGCTCGATAGCTTCCCAAACTTCGGGGGCAATGGACTCAAGGTAGGCTCGCATGCGAGGTTTCCAATAGCTAAAGTTTTTGCCCTCAAAGTAGGGGACCAAGCCACCCATCTTAGACATCTTGCTCTAAGTGGTGAAGTTTAGTGATCAAATGAGAAATGAGGCTCTGATACCACTTGTAAGGATCGGATGCCCAAGAGAGGGGGGGTGCATTGGGCTAATTTCAAACTCTAATCGAGAGTCCTTAACCTAATGAACTACAATTAGCCCACTTTACCCTCTAAACGAAGCAACCCTCAACTAGTGACAAATAGTCCTACTCATGCTAGTGGAAGCAATAAACCTACTCATGCTAGTAAACACAAAGATTACCATAACAAGGGAGATACTAGCCAAGGGGAAACCAAGCATGGTAACTACAAGATGCACACCATGAAAATAGACAATCAACCAACAGCATCATGTAGAGGAGCTAGGAGAAGAGGCAACCAGATTTTTTTCCTGTGGTATCAGAGGTTTGGTACCCTCCCTAAGTCCACGTTGCGGCACATGCAAGGTGTTTTGTCACCTCCCATGCTTGTGGGTGCTAACTAAGAGTCTCCATTCACCATCCTGGCAAGGTGGAGCTCAAACCTTGTACACCTTTGTTCTTTGGGCTTTCACAAGTCCTTGGCAAGCTCCGAGAATGCACGCTGGTCACCAAGTCCACCTAGGTGCTGCCAAACACCAAGAGTAACAAGCCTCTGGTCTTCAATTGATTTTGATCCTCAACAACATGGATGCACACAAGCCTTTAGACCTTTTTTCTCTCAAGTGGCGTGAATATGTTAGTGTTTGATGCAAAGGATGAAGCACGATGGATCTTTGAGTTGCTGTAGCTATAGAAGTGTCAAAGAGCACGAGATGAACTTAATTGACCCATATATATAGCCCTCCAAGCTGATAGAGCCATTATAAAAGAGGGCTGCTGACGCAGTGTACTTCGGATTGTCAGGTCCATTACTTTTCCCAACTTTAGACAATCCGGTACATGTACTTTTCCAACGGTCACTGACTTTAAACGTCACTGTACTGTTGTCTGAGGTATAGTACAATCTGTTAGAGCAGACAGTCCTTTCCACATAGAAATTTGAACCTTGAAAATTAGTCGTTAAGGTACGGGTGTTTTGTCCGGAGCTTTGTTCGGTCCGTGCACCTCGGACTGTCGTGTCCATACAATTTTTCAATTACTTGAAAATGTAGCCATAGGTTTTTTCGTCAGTTGTCCTATCCTCATATTGTATTGTCCGGTCTATTGTCGATGTGAATTTATCCAAAGTGCATGGCTTCGGGTTTCTTTGTCCGAAGCTTTGTCCAGTTACATTAAAATGGATAATCTGGATATCCCGATTTGCATGAGTGTTAGACCAGATAACTCCTTCAATTGTCCTCTCCTTTGTTTTGACATAGAGCGGACTGTCTGGTCCATGCATTATTTTACAGTTTTCAATTTTCTTCAAGTATTTTGTTTTGTCCCCTGATTTTTCTTGGACCTAGAGCCTATGTAGATTGCACCTTTGCTGTTCTTAATTGATTTGGCTTGTGTGTGCATCCAAAACTTGGTATATCTCATGATCAAGCTACTAGCCATTGACCCCCCTTAATAGTACGTACACTAGAAAGCTATAAAGCCTTATCTAAGCAAGAATCCTCCAACTCCTTGATTCTTGAGTCTAGAAGAGTCCTTAGCCTTCGAGATACAGATGAAAACCAAGTCCATCACCTTGAACTAAAATCTTCAAATTTGGGGGATATTAAACAATTCTAATGAGCAACCATATAATGTTAATTTGTTAACCCTACACTCATGAGATCAATAGTCCATAATTAAGCTTGTCATTCAATCACCGAAATTCACCTTGGGGCCTAGATGCTTACAATTGGGATTTACCTTATTTTCTATCTCTCCATCGGAATCTGATTGTTGGGTAGATCTACTCTTTATTTTGTTCAAGTTGAGACATCAACACTTTTAGCAGGGAAGGAGCGTTGCTCTTATATAGAGGTACTAGAGCCATGGGACAATAGGAGAAGGGTTTGCCATTGACATCCATCAGCACAAGAAGGTCTTCACACTATCACAAACATAGAGATACAACTTCTAGGAATGGCAAGGCGATGGCCGAGCGGCCAAGGTGATGGTCGGGTGGCCATGGTTGGTGGCCGCGCAGCCATGGACCATCCCTCTTAACGTTGTCAATTCCTACGATGGCCATAACTTATGCGTTCCGACTCCAAATTGACTGAAGCAAAAATCTATTTTGATTATCTCAATGATATCTTTGCAATGGTTTGGTCCATGAGGGCATTTGAGAAACTTCATGTTTATGTTATTTGCGATTCATTCTCGAGCCCTTTTATGTGAATTCTCTCTTGCGCCAAATGATGTTGTCTTGCATGGAATTTGAGCATCTCCCTGTGATACATCGAAAACCACCAAAACTTGTGGAATTCATTAGTGTTAGGTAAATAATGCATAGAACATCAGATATACCCCATTTATTCACCGAGGAATTGGCGATCTAAATAGTGAAAGTAATGACCGCCAATAGTGTTCTCATTCTCAAACTTTTTCCTCTCAGCACGCTCCTCGTCTAGATCAACTATCAAACCAAGGCATGCCAAACAAACAACACTAGGTGGGCTATCCAATTTGGCACCTTCCAGACACTTGATCCGGTGCCCTTCTGCTCTAGCTCCAACCTATGTGCAGGGCACCCACTACAAGCAACAAGCAATTGAGGACTGGCCTACAACTCCTCCAAGTCTTTCCTAGCCTCATCAAGCTCCTCAACCCTAGCAACATACTTTATCCTAATCTTAGCTAGGTTGATCATGTGCACACCACACTCCTCACACTTAGGGATAGCACTCTCTAGTGGCACAGCCTTAGCACGATCTAGCTAGGTATGAGTCTCACTAAGCTCATACTTAAGCTACTTGTGCTCTTTCTTTGCCTCCTTGAGCAGCTTGTACACCCCATCTAATGACTCATACAGCTCATCAATTTCAGCCCTCAGCTTAGGAATTCTCACCTCGTCCTCAGTAGGCAGCTCGAAGCTATCCTCCTCGCCAGTTGCATCAATGGCCATGGTACAGATGTTGTTGTTCTTGGTGTGGATGCAGATGCCGGTGAGGTCAATGTTCTTTTTCTTCTTCTTGAGGTTGATGCTCTCGTCTGAGCTAGAAGAAGAGTCGCTGTCACTTGAGGACATGTCGAGGTCGCTGGCGTAGAAGGCGCACACTTCCTTTTTCTGCTTGTTGAAGAAGTGCTTGAGCATGTCTTGCTGATGCTGCTTCTTGTACTTCTTGGGGTTGTGGTGTCGGTCCAAAATGTACTTTGATGAAGACTTGTAGAAGTCATAGCACTGGTGTCACCACGGTTGTAGCAAATGGCTCTCTCCTTCCTTCTCCTCTAACGGTTGTTGAGCACACACTGAAACTTGGAGATGACAAGCACAAGGTCCTCATCACCAAAGCACTCCAGCTGCTCATTTGTGATAGACACCAAAGAAGACAAAGCAAATGAAGCATGAGGGTTAGCAGTGCCACTCTTAGAGGGACTCAAAACGAGGCCAAGGGTTTGACCATTACGAGGGAGCTCACTAATGACTCCTCTGAGCCAAGCATCCACCTTTGTGGCCTTGAGATTGCTATATAGCACATACAGGGTGAGGGTTTTGTTGACGGCACTTAAGCACGCCAAACCTTATACTACAAGCGACAGTATCGGTGTAGCCTTTCCCTTAGGATGAGTATCTAAGGTTTTGTCAATCCGTGGAAAACTAGGTTTAAACTACTATTAATCAAGGATTAATCAATTACTAACTAGTTCTAATAGATCTATAAACTAAAGGATAAAAGAGAGTCAAATTACTGACTAATATATATCTAAACTAAACTAAAGGATGATAAACAATGTTCTAATCACAAACTAGATATAAAACTAACTATAGCATAAACTAGATCAAGAACAAGAGATTAACAAGATCAACTAAGCAAGATCGATCAAGAACCTAATACGGCTAAGGATTAGCAAGAGAACCTATACCATCTCTAAGCATGAGCAGATTCAATCAACTAATTAAAGTAAAAAGATCTACTAAAAGACATGTGGTTTAAACAACCCCGGCCAGATCACATGTAGAGATGAAGCATTGCAAAGATATGGATCATAGATCATGTATAAACAAGGAACTAGTAGCAAAGAGACTATTTCATTGATCAAACTCAAGGTTTATCATAGTAAAATAAGAAGAACAGAGAGTTACTCGAGATACATCATGAACTTGAAGCACATAGTTGTCGAATTCGGCGAGACGAACAACATACTCGAAGACGAACTCGAGACTCCCCGGGAACAGGGGTGGTCGGCCGACCCCCTCCTTTCCTGCCTCATCTCGCTGCCTCCTTTCACCGAGATCTCTTTCTCGACTGAGTCTTGCGAAGATGGACCCTAAATCCCTAACTTTGGAGCTCTGGTTTACAATGAATTCGATAGAATTGGATACCTCTCCCTCTAGGGGGGGCATATATTTATACTCCGAAGAGTCCCCTATACATGGAATCTAATAGGTCGGTTCTAAGAGTCCTAAGACACCTAAAACACCTATTTCTATGTATATACAAGTTTCTAGAAGAGTCCCGGTCGTCCATATACTTCCTTGCTCAGAGATCAAGTCATTGTCCTAGTAGCATTAATCCATCAACGAGAAGCCTTCTCAATTATTGCAATTATTCACCAATTATTTGCCATTTTCCTGCAATATTTAATAATGTGCAAAAACAAAGAGCATTCTCGAAAACGGGGTTATTTGTTAGCAAAACAAAACTAAATCATAAGATTAACCTCTGAAAAAGCATAGAATTATGTAAAAATAGAGCATAAATTTAATTCATATCTTGCGTCAACTAGGTTTCATATCCATCAGACTCAACAATAGAACTAAACCTTATCTTCCAGATACTACGATAAAGAGCATAGAGGACTTTCACAACCTATTGGTGATCATTGTAGGAAACATTCCCATTAGTTGCATTAGCTCAAATGTGCTTCACAATGGTCTAGAACCTCAACAACAACGCATCTATGCTCTCTCCTAGCTTCTGTGTGAAATTCTCATACTCGCGTTGGTGGGTCTCAAAGAGCCTAGCCTTGATCTAGGTCGTACCTTCATGAGACAAGCATAGCCGTTCCCAAATCTTAATGGTCTCAAGCTCATTCACACGCTCAAGCTCCGACTCAAAAAGGCTTGTGAACAACAATTTTTTTCCATTGAGTTGACATCATGCTCAGACATTTGGAAAGGAGTAACGCTCTCTATTGCAAGCAACACCTTGTAGTCAGGCTTTGAGTAGATCTCCCATATTCCATCTCCAAGGCTCTCTAGATAGGTCGATATCCGGACCTTCCAATATGTATACTTGTATCCATTGAAGTGGGGGGGCTTACCCAAGGAAGATATGGTCACCGAGAGGTTTTGAGTCAGTCAAGGTTATAAGCAAACCAAGATCAGGCTCTAATACTAATTGAAAGACTGAAATCGGCGACTAGGGGCTGAAATAGGAGCGTCACAAAATTCAACACCTAAAAACCCTCTCTTCTGACCTAAGCAAGATGGCATAGCTACAATGAGCTACCCATCCTAGGACTCAATAGGAACCACCACAAACACTTTCTCCAACATCCAAGGGAATGGACGAAATGCAAGAAAGCACAACTAGAACAAAGAACCAAAAAACAGTGAATAACGACCCGTGTAGTATGCACCAGACGGTTCAGTGTGCACAAAGTATTGGAGGGCTGACCTAGCATGAGAAGGATGCGGCAACACGCACCGGATGATCCAGTTATTGAGAACCAGAAGGTCCAGTGATTGAGTATCGGACAGTTCAGAGGTATCACCGGATGAATAGGATAGGAAGGCTTAAGAACCGAGTGAACTCTAGCAATAAAGCAACGGATGGTCCGGTGACAGCACCAGATGTTCTAGAGCGTGGAAATCCTTGAAGCACCACGAGGCTTGATAAATACACTAGACGATCTGATGGTATCACACCAGATAGTTTGATGTGTAGAAAAGTCTACCCCGAAACCCTGCTTTTCCACGAGATCCAAGAGCTCAATCCAAACTCAAATCAAACCCAACCCAAATGAGATGAGACTTCATACCCATGTATATTAGGTACTTTAGAAGGTATTCATAAAAGGAACTAAGAAAAAGATCTTAGGATCTTCATGAATTGTAGTTTCACTCAAGAACAAAGGAAGAACTTGAGCACCTCAAAAAGTCCAAGATGCAAGTGAGCTCGTGGGGATTCAATAGAAACGATCTATCATGATTAATCCACCCACATCATAACATCATGAAAGAACCAAACAAATATGAGTTCCATCCTTGGCCAACACAAAAGAGCTCCAAAACCAAAGGATGAACTCAAAGAACCAACCAAGAAGGGGGGAGGAAGATTGCAGCACACACACAGGGTTGGAATAAGGAATCTTGAATGTATTTCACATGAAAGTTGTTGATTACAATGTACCTATTGCCTACCTCCCTTCATCCTTCCCTCAAGATCGAGGAAACTAGACCGAAGGACTCAATCCTAGCATATAGGCCTCTCCATGAACTCTTAGAACTTGGCAACAGGAATTTGGCCTAAACCTAGGGTTTCCAAGTTAGTGAGACAACCCTAATGGCCAGCCATCTAGATATTAATACCCCTGGCTAAGCCACGGCACTATTACAGTATGAACCCTAAGAACTAGACTTAACTAGAATTCCCTTAGGGGGCTGAACCAAAAAGACACATGAAACTCGATCGGACGACCACGATGAAGTCCTCGATCTTCTTCTCACCCAAGTCTTCATCCAATATCCTCCATGTGGCTCGTAGTCCAATACTTGTGGCCATGCTTTTGAAGCAAAAACCTGAGAAACTCGCCCACTGGTTTTGGGGGGAGGCTGCAGACCTGTAGCAATTGGAGGTTTTGAGGAAAACCTAGCAAACCATCTCCAATGTCAACCCTATGTCCAAAGCCTATGCCCCTTGGAAACTCCAAGCTCAAGCCCATGCGACCACACCACTCTACGATAGTTTTCAGGCCCAAATTACCAAACCGTCCACCTTGATGGTTTTGAGGGACAAACCGCCAATCCTTCTGGCTTCAACATTCATCACTCCAATGCCAACTCTCACCTCCATGGTAGAGGAGCCACACCATGACCAACATGCCATTGCCACCCTTACATGCCCTTGCACTCCTTGGAGTGCTAGATTGGACACCAGTGGGCCTCACACGGCACTCCTCACCAGCTGACCATCGCCATGCCCGTATACCTGCACATCACAAGCCAAAGGCCACACGCACACATGTTGACAAGCGCTCATCATCTAGGAAGACAATCACCCTTGATCTCTCAGGCCAGTCGAGTCAGTGCCACAGGAGAGACGACCGCGGCAGCAGCAAATCTCTCGGCCCTTCGTGTGTAGGGTATCGTACGATCGCCTGTCAATTTTCGCAATGACAACCATACAAATAAGAGAGGGGTTGCTGCCATTAATGCTCATGTTTGCAAAAATTAGGGTTTGCTTAGGTTCTAAACCTAGGTTAGCTTGTGCTAAGCAAAGTTCTTCATGAGAGTGAGCCCTAGAGAGATATGGACTCCATTGTAAGAGGGTAGGAGAGGGTGGTACACTTTGTCACAAATCCATCTTGTAGTCATGTTGACTTGAGACCCAATTTGGGCTTGCAATAGATGTTATTTTGTCTAGTCCCTTGTGTGCCTATGCCTCATCTCTTCTAGTTGGATCTTGGTTCCAATCCTTGGTTTTTGGTGTGTTAATTTTGTTTTGACCAAGGTTGGATTTTCCTTTGCTTTGGTTTTAGGACTACAAGGACGTGGTTGGATTGTGGTTTTCTTGTGCTAAATCCATGGATCCATGAGCAGCCCTGAGTTCTTGTTCGTCTTGCCCTTGAACTTTACTTCTAGGATAGTCGGATCCATGGAGAATCCTAAGGCTTTTGGTTGTGTTATGTTAGGAAAAGTTTCTCCTTGGCTTAGACAAGACCTTACACAAAGTTTTGTGGATTCGCAGGGCTGTTTCCCTTCATCGAGACTCGATCTGCTAATTTAGTACACATTGGATTGTTCAATAGTGAGCACACCAGACTATCCAGTACGTGTTGCAGTGATTGGGCTGGAGTTTATAAGGTCCGGCGACAGACAAGGGTCTTTGTATGCACCGGATTGTCCAGTTTGTTTCAGTGCGCTTGGATGGTCTCTCCGCACAGTTCAACTGGTGGTTGCACTAGACCATCTGGTACTCCTATCAGACCATCTGGTGTGTTCAATCTCGGCTTAGTTGCTCTAAACACGGGACCATCGGGTGCTGTGCATGTCGAACTGTATGGTGTGTGCAACTAAGAGTGACTTGGCTTGTTTTGCGTCATTTTGTACCGGCAGCCCACCACGAGATAGACCATGTAAGGGTTTTGAGATCGAGGAGGGTTGGCAAGGATATCGCGAAGGTGTACAACACGAAGAACACAACGATTTAGATAGGTTTGGGCAGCCAGATCATTGAACCATAGGTCCTAGTAAGGGGTATGTGGATTGTATTATGCGTATAGATGAATGTGCATGAGGTCGTGTCTAACCTAGATCATTGTGACCTAGACTTAGATAGATAGCTCTGAACTAGGGTGCCCCTCTCCTCCTTATATAATCTGGAGGTGAAGGTTATATGCGAGAGCCCTAGTTGGTTACAAAGTAAGAGTCCTAGTAGAATAAAAATTGTTCGTATACAGTCCTAGTAGGATTTCCTTAGCAGTCCACGCCATCTTGCACCGTGGGCTCCAAGGCAGATCACTGGGCCCACCTAGCAAAGTGGTTACAATCTGTCTACTGGAGGTACCTTTGGATATATGACACCCACAAGCCTTTGATATTCATGAGGATTTGCAGAAGAAATTGAAGGTCTTCTGGAATCTTCTCCCTTCAAGGAATCTTCAAATCATAACTTGGAGGACATCGCCAGATGGACTCCATATGGAGTATCCCCCAAGCTTCATGTTGACTTGAGTCATCAATCAACTTGAAGGTTTGAATCAATATATAATGACCGAATCATCTGAACAACTGGTCTTGCTTGTCAAAGTCTTCAAAAAATTTCACTCGTATCCAACATGTAGCCCTTAAGCCTCAAGTTGTTAGCATAAATAGGTTGAGGGTCAAGTAGCCCAAGAATTTGAGTGGTCTTCAGATATTTCCTAGTGGTTTATCACCATCCCAAGTGCATACGTCACTAGGCGAGGGCCACAGACCCTAAGTCAATGTAGTAGTCGGCGAGTAGGAATATCATCCACTAGTCAAGCGATGTAGCACCTGAGTCGATAAAGCAATTGGCAAGGTGGCCATCCATCTAGTGGGAATGCCATCCACTAGCTGAGCGGTGCAACCCCTGAGTCGATGTAGCAGTCAAAGAGGCAGTGAAGTAGCTGGCTAGTGGGAAAATCATCCATTAGTCAAACTGCATAGCCTCTGAGTTGATGTAACTAGTCTGCGAGGTGGCCAGCTAGTGGGAATCGCATCCACTAGTCAGGCGGTACCGCCTCCTGAGTCGATGTAGTAGTCAACGAGGTGGCTGGCTAGTGCGAATACCATTCACTAGTCAAGCGACGCAACCCCCGAGTCGATGCAGCAGTCAGCGAGGTGGCTGGCTAGTTAGAATAGCATCGACTAGTTGAACAGTGCAGCCCCTGAGTTGATGAAGCAACCGGCAAGGTCGTCACTAGATGCCTGACCAGTGGAAATACCACATCACCAGCTGAGTCAATGAAGTAGTCAGAGAAGCAGCCAGGGTAGTAGCTAGTCATAAAAATAATTATCCAGTCATCTGGTGAAGTCGTCGGCTTGTAGTATGGCGAAATATTCAGCTAATAGTGTGGCAAAATAGCTCCAAAAAGTTAATCATCTGGGGTTGATCAGGCCCACTATGGATGTTTGAGAATTGCATATAGTTGGCTTAAGGTGCGCCCACCTATCATAGCCTAGCGATAAAGCAGTAACCTGTTCAGCTAAAAGGTGTGATGAACCAGTAGCTTAGAAGCAATATTTGGTGTTATACTAGCCCATTGTTGACGTAAGAGGCACTTAGGCCATCGACAGCTTAGTTGTACGGTTTAGATAGGTTCGGGCAGAAAAATCACTGAACCCTACATCATGTATAGGGTATGTGGATTGTATTATGCGCATAGATGAACGTTGATGAGGTCATGTCTAATCTGATCATTGTGACCTAGACTTAGATAGATACTCCTTATATAGTCCGGAGGTGAGGGTTACATGTGAGAGTAAGAATCCTAGTTGGTTATAAAGTAAGAGTCCTAGTAGGATTACAATTGCTCATATAGAGTCCTAGTAGGATTTCTCTAACAGTCCATGCCGTCTTGCACCGTGAGCTCTAAGGTAGACCACTCGGCCCACCTGGTAGAGTAGTTACAATCCTGTCTAGTTGTGGTACCTGTGGATATACGACACCCACACCCTCGATGCAATTTCTATCACATTATGTGATATTCCCTTTGTAAAGGGATCTGCCGGGTTTTTATTTGCTTGAATAGAAGTTGCACTTATTACTTTGGAGTTTCATATCTTCTTGACAGACTTCACTCGTCTTCTAATGTGTCTTGAAGACTTCACATTATCTTTAGAACGGTTCATCTTTGCAACCGCATATTGATTGTTAGGGTTCACGAGGATAGCTAATATTAGTTTTTCAACCACCGGCAAGTCCATCAAAAACTCACGTAGCCCTTCTACTTCTTCAGTAGTTGTATCCCAATTAGTTAGCTCTGCCTCTATTGGCAAGACCTCCATGACATGGCACCACCACTTAATTTGAACAAATATCCACTGGTGACATAAAGCTAATCGACATCATATATCTAGTTTGAATCACTATAACCCTCAAGCACAAGAGGGTTCCATGAATAGTCAATCCATAACTCATTGTTTTATTCGAATAGCACATAACTCTTTCAAGTGCATTCATGCCAATGATCTAAACCTATGTTGGATATGAACCTACTCAATTTGCTCACATAAATGATATGTCGGGTCTTGCAGTGCTAGGAAGATACATGAGCGAAAGTGCAAAACTGCAAACCATTATGACCAAACTAATTGTATGGCCTTTATTTAATATTTTCCTTTAAAAAAGCACACACAGTTAAGTCACCCCAAACTTGTCAAAAATATTTTAACCTTTTTCTTTGTATCCACACTCTTCGGTTCAATGTACAATCTTATTAAAAAATATTCTTTTTAATAATGTTACGAGTTAGAAAAATAATAATGATAATTAACATTACTTGAATACATATTTTAAGCATAATATTAAATAAGGCAATCAATTTATGTTTTTAAACGTATTATTAATCTTGTTTATTATTTAAGCATATCGTTTATTAAGATAAAATTTATTACCTTCTAGTACTTAGGTTAGCAAACATATTTTTCCATTTTTATTTTTTTTTCAAAAGACTCCTATGCTATCTAGCTTACTGACTCTTAGGCACAGCACGTTTTTCCAGATAAGTGCACCCAGGTTTTCAACCAAAAAGGGCCTCACTCTAGGGCGACGGCCACCAGCTGCTTCCCAACATTGCGCCCTGAGAACAGGCCGATGAGCGCCGCTGGCGCCTTCTCAAGACCATCGGCAATGTCCTCGATATAGCAGATCTTACCCTCCTTGAGATACCACGCCATCTCCTCCTCGAACTTGCGGTACTGCCCGAAGTAGTCGAACACCAAGAATCCCTCCAAGCGCACGCGTTTGGTGATGGCCTGCACCAGTTGGCGAACACCTTCTGGTTGCTCCAGGTAATATTGTGAGATCATCCCGCACAAGGGGATGCGCCCGTACTGCCGCATGTTGAGCAGCACGGCGTCGAGAGTTGCCCCGCCCACGTTCTCAAAGTAGATGTCAATGCCCTGTGGGAAACACCTGAGAGAAAAGAATCATGCACAGTAGCACGCATTCCCAAGAAATTCATGCTGATTTTATGATGTACACTGGAGACGAAAATAGAGGTTGAAGCTGAACCTCTTCAATGCAGCATTAAGGTCCTTCTCTTTCTTGTAGTTGAAAGCTTCGTCGAATCCGAGCTTGGTTTTGAGAAGGTTGACCTTAACAGAGCATACAATGTAAATTGTAATATTGAGATAGTTCGAGGATAAAAAGCTTGTTTTGCTCTCGAGACCTCTTCTAAACAGGTGCTCTCATCATTTACTACCATTAAAGTTACAATTTCCAGATGATGTGACTGCTCCAATATAATGATATACTTTTAATTAGTTACTGACACTAATAATCTAACAAGCAGCCGTAACAGGTTTAGTGACAGTAATAAGAAAGCCACGAAAGAGATCAGATCATTAGTAGAAGGCAAAAGAGAAATGGTTTTCGTAAACCTTATCATCCGAACCAGCACTGCCAACCACATAGGCAGCCTCTAAGCTTAGCAAGCTGGCCAGCAACCTGACCAACGGCGCCCAATGCTGCTGAGACGAAGACACAGTCGCCTTTCTTTGGCTTGGCCACATCGAAAATTCCAGCCCAAGCAGTGAGGCCGGGCATACCTGAATTATATTGACTGAATTAGAAAATGCAATGCAACTTTCTGTATGTGCAGTGTTAAAGTACGTGACTTGTGAGAGTGGGTTCCATTCTTATGGAATTATGGATATGGACGTAGACACGAGGAAATTGTCAGGTAATGACTACTGAACAATCAAGGAAACATTTTTTTTGTTCTTATGATACAGATAGTTATAATGGAGCATCGGGAAAGGAACAAGGACCCTGTTTGATTGCAGGGACTGACATTCTGATTGCAGGAAATTAAATAAGTCTGGGTGGGATGATCTTCTAACATTGGACTCACCGAGAACACCTGTATAGTAGGAGAGAGGCAATTCGGGGTGGTTAATCTTGAAAAGGGACTCCGGATTAGAGATGAGAGTGTACTCCTCCCATCCGGTGATCCCCCACACAAGATCGCCAATCTTGAAATCCGGGTGCCCAGAAGCTATCACCTTGCTTACACCAAAGTTCTCCAAAGCCTGAAAATAAAAACGCTGGGTAAATGGAAGAGAAGTTTGCGCTGCAGAAGACATGCCAGCAGATTAAAATTAAATTTTAAGGCCCTTACTCTCATGACATGCCCATGCATAATAAGATTGGCAATAAGTTACCTCTCCTAGGACGAAGCTCTCGATGAAGCTGGGCTGCTCCTGCTTCGTCATGCGGGCGCTCGCGTAGGGATCGCACGACAGGTAGAGGTTCCTGAGCACCACAGCCGCCGACCCGGGTGGCACGTCCAGGCGCGCGGTGCCGGCGACTACCTCCATGTGGTCCTCTGTTGGGAACCCTGTGGTGACATAGCGCTTCAGTATCACCCTCTTGTTCGCCACTTCCTCCCCAGCAGCTCTGGCCATGGTCATGTCTGTTGTGGCCAAGGCCATGGCTGGATTGATGATGACTCTCTGCTCCTCACCCTATGGTTCGCGCCAGCCGTTTGGATCTGCGCAACCAATGCGGCAGCCAGCTGGCATTTCGCGACGCTAGCCTTTGAGCTCCTTGGAAACCTGCTGGCTGAGGCTTTGTGGTGTCGGTGGTGCACGCTCGAAAAATATCGTGGAGCACGCTCGAAAAAATATCGTGGAGGCCCAGGACGGATGTCGTTTTCTTCTTATCACATGTTAATTGATCATCAGTGTACAATTGCCATGCTCGGATCATCAGTGTACATCTGCCACTAATGGCAGGCACATGACAAGATCAGGTCCGTCTCTGTCCCGAACCAACCAGATGGCGGCAACACACCAACCGGATCCGATGGGAGAACCTCAACCTCTGTGAGGAAACAAGCAGAGGACCAGAGAATTGGGCATAGTATACTCTCTGTAAAACTATCCACCCAAACCTTCTGGCTTCGCCCTTTGCCTGCCCAAGAGGGTTTTGGAGCAGAGGGAGAAGTACTTGTTAGAATTAGTTGGATTTTTCAGCAAGTTATAGACCAGAACGAGTTATGGTAAAGCATGACATGAGTGATCAGTGAGAGCAATTCCATAGCAAAAATATGTCCGCTAGACAAACCTAGCTCACGCAAAAGTACAAAACAGAAAAGAAAAACTTAAACACAAAGTAAAATAGGTTATACCTAGTAGCAGGATGAGTGCCAGGGGACACCGGTGGCACTGTTACCCATATCGGTCAGCATTCTACAAGACCTTTGTCTATGGTAGTTTGAACTAGGATAGTGCAGGAGGAACAGGTTCATAGTGTCACTCTCGCCATTAAGAAATACTCCCTCCGTCCCATATGAACCTCGATGAACATTAGATACATATTGAATACTCATATATGGAAG
This sequence comes from Paspalum vaginatum, assembly GCA_030272315.1. Classification (NCBI taxonomy): domain Eukaryota; kingdom Viridiplantae; phylum Streptophyta; class Magnoliopsida; order Poales; family Poaceae; genus Paspalum; species Paspalum vaginatum. The sequence continues at coordinate 10,326,521 of CM059019.1, read as the reverse complement.
AAATAAATGAATCAACTCATAAAATTTGGGATGGAGGGAGTAATTGTATACCAACAGAGAAGCGAACCTGCCATGCTAGTATATTTTGTTTAAGTCATAGATAGGACGCAAGTAATGGATATGAGATACAAATATTTTAAAGGAATAATCAATGAGCATTAGATAATACCTACCAAAAGGTCATAAGAAGACCCGAGACAACCTTGGTGCATGACACGGCAGTCCCACTATAGACCGGTTGTTTCGAACACTTAATTGGTCATGTGGCTAAACAAATACTCTAACGGTTTCAATGATAAAAAGAAGATGCCGAGACTAATGACACATGACTCTGTGCATGTATGTGCACCGATGAATGGTCATGTGATATACCGGACAAAGTTGCTGAAGGACGTGAACACCGAAGACCCGTTCCTATTTACAAGCACTTGACGGTCCAACTGATGCATCAGATGGTCCTAATAATCACATACAAGACAACTACAAGCGGCAGTGGTCGACTTCAGCTGCTAAATGGGAATTGTACTCGCTGGATGGTCCATTGAGGACAGACTAGATGGTCTGGTGAAGTCCACGCAGAGCAAATTGTTTTAAACGGCTAGTTTGGTGATTTGGGCTATATAAGATAGTCACTTACCCTGCCACAGCGGTACGCATGCTTGGCGCCTTAGACTCTTTGACATACATTCTTGAGTGTCCTAGTGTGATAAAATACTAAAGTGCATCATCTTGGCATAGTTAGTACTTATGAGTTCTTGCTTAGGCATTATTAAGCACATTGTCTTTGATTATGATCAAGGTTAGATAGCAAGGTTTTTGAACCTCTTATAGACGGCACTTGCGTGCAACAAAGTTGTAAGCACGAGGCTTGTCGTCTTGCAAGACGTTGCGAAGTGTGGACTGGTGGCCACCATACTTATGAGAACGACATGGATTCCCCGTGCGTTGCTGCAAAAATTTGAGTGATAACCTATGCGTACGCCACTAAAAGGTATGACATGCATGGAATTTACAGAAAATCGATGAAAAAATATAAATAGAGAACTTAGTGGATAGTGATGTGGCAATCAACTCAGTGGGGTCTTGAGTTGATATGGTTTCATGTATGTCTAAAAAAAATAGTGTATTGATTTAGGTGTAGAAGATAAGAGACGACCCAACGTTTTGGCGAAAGCTCACTGTAGTGGAGACGGCTTGGAGGGCATATCTAGAGTTATCAGACCAAGTGCTTGACTCTTGGGAGGGTTCGTCTTGCAAACCATGATCCTACGGATCGAAGCGTTAATTCTTGCATAGATTAGGAGAGAGAAGACAGTGTGTGGTGCTCCAACAAGGGGAAAGTCTTGCACGTATTCTCAAAACCGTTGCAACAACATTAGGAGTTTGCTATTGTATTGCCCATTTATTTTCCACACTTTATATTTATTGCAATTGTGTGTTTATATTCCTAGACCGATTGAATGATTGGAAAACTAATTTATTGGTTTGAATTTATATTTCAACTCTTTTTAGAAGTAGCTACGCTTTGCAGACCCTAGAGCACATTTTTTTACATCTTGTACATGTGTTTAATAAGTTGTTTTTGCCAGCCTTGGTATTTTAGAACTCCGAATTTGATCCCTATTAAGACGTCACGGTCTACATTCAATTAGTATTAGAGCTGACCAGCTTCCAATTCGTTCTAATGGTTTGGTGCTTGCTTAAATCTATGCAAATACTTAAATAGCTTACAATCTTTTTTTTACTGTTTACTACAAATCCATGCGGCAGCTCCATGTAAATTTGTAGTGGTTATTGAGTTTTTTCCTTATTTAAATTTAGAAACCACTGTCATGCCAGTTTGTAAACCACATTGACTGGACACTGGGCCCAAAACTGAATGGAATTAAAAGTTCATATCCTTAGATAAACTAGATAGCTAGGGACCAAAGATGGAATTGATACGTACAACTTCATTGCAAATTTATCGTGTTGTTCTTCAATCAATAAACAAAATGGCAATTCTAAAACATTTAAAAAGCATAATCCATTCTGTGCATAATGGGTAGTCCAAAACTCCAAATGTAATTACTACCTCTGTTCACAGATATATGACAGTGCTAACTTTTTTTCACAACTTTAATCTTTTGTCTTATTCAAAATTGTATTCAAACATGTAAAAAATGAATCATACTCAAACAACTTTTGGTGGCAAATCAAATGACAACAAAATAAACGATGACTTGTTAATGTTTTTAATAAGATAATGATTAAAGTTTTGAAAAAAAAAATCAACCGTGTCGTACATTCGTGACTAGAGTAAAGATTATAGGTGGCGTTTATTCAGTAAGAAAACATCACTCAAAAATAGCAAATTGTCCATCCATGAATTTCTTATAGAGTTTACAATAACATTGTATTCGATTTGAAATGCTTTTTAAGTGTATAAATAAATATATCATCCTCTGCATAAAACAGAATACAACCCGAGAGGTAGATGACACTGACAGACCATACAAATTGAAAATTTCACTTCCATTGTTTGCACAAGACGAAGATATCTGAAACCATCCATTAAATAGATGAGAGCACAAGCACCAGGGCACTACAAAGTACAAACCACTCTACACTAACGAACACACCCGACTCTGCGCACTTACTCCTGGGCAATGGCAACCAGCTGCTTGCCAACATTGCGTCCAGAGTAGAGGCCGATAAGTGCCCCTGGCGCCTTCTCAAGCCCGTCAGCAATGTCCTCGATGTAGCTGATCTTCCCCTCCTTGAGATACCCCACCATCTCCTCCTCAAATTTGCGGTACTGGCTGAAGTAGTCGAAGACCATGAACCCCTCCATGCGCAAACGCTTAGCGACGATCTCAAACAGATTGTGCACACCCTCTGGCTGCTCCAGATTGTACTGTGAGATCATACCACACACGGGGATACGTCCATGGTTGCGCATGTTGGACAGCACGGCCTCTAGCATCGGGCCACCCACGTTCTCAAAGTAGATGTCAATGCCCTGAGGAAAGTATCTGAGCAATGGTACCAAAGGAATGAGAAAAGATGTGCCATACGAACTTTGTGATGCACACAATAAACGGGCTCAGGAGTCACGGACCTCCTCAAAGCGGCATTAAGATCATGCTCTTTCTTGTAGTTGAAAGCGTCATCAAAGCCGAACTTGGTTTTCAGAAGATTGACCTGAAGAAATATATGTTTCCTCTGATTCTTTACTCATAACAAATTAACTTAAAGAGTCTTTCGAACCAGATAACCACGCTAATGCTATGCTGATGGTGTTGTGCTACTCTAATTCAATGATCTACGATGATTATTGACAGGGGAAAAGAAGGAAAAAACAACCACCAAAAATAGAAATGTCTGCATGCAGTTCATTAACAGAGGGCAAAGGAAAATGATTTTTCACAAACCTTCTCGTCAGAACCAGCACTGCCAACCACATAACAACCTGTGAGCTTAGCAAGCTGCCCGACAAGCTGACCAACAGCACCTGATGCAGCTGAGACAAAGACGTAATCACCTTTTTTAGGCTTGCCCACATCAAAAAATCCAGCCCAAGCAGTAAGGCCGGGCATGCCTGTATTGAGTTGAAGCACAGTGAGTGGAAAACACTTAATCTGTGTAAAATAATGAAATCCAGATAGGTTTCTTTTCAGGGGGGATACGATGAAAAGATTTATGAACAATCAATTGAACGAATACAAATATGATTAGTATGTCGGGCAAAGCTAGCAAATAAAAGGAGATTTTTGAGGAAGGCCTTAAGGGATTAATTAGAATTTTGGTTGAAGGAAAAGACATTGCTAAACATTGAACTCACCAAGAACACCTGTGTAGTATGACAGAGGCACATCAGTATGACTGATCTTGAAAAGCGACTGTGGATTAGAGATGAGAGTGTACTCCTCCCATCCGGTCATCCCCCAGACAAGATCGCCGACCTTGAAATCCGGGTGCCCAGATGCTATCACCTTGCAGACGCCAAAGTTTAACAAAGCCTGCAAGATTTGAACCAAGGGAGACCACAGAATAAGGTCTCTAGTCTCTACTAATATTAAGATTTAAGACTCTAAACGAGGCATCACAGCCCCGCTGTGACCCTGCCCCTGCCCAGCGGCAGCGATCCGGCCCAGTCTCGCCTCTCACGATCCCGTGGTCTGCCCTGGCCCCCCAGCGCCCTCACAATCCTACGCCCTCAATCCGCGATCCCACAGTCGTCCTAAGTCCTGCGCCGCTGCACGACCGCAGCCCGTCGGTTCCTTGGACCACTACCTGCCACCCATCCTACATCGTCTCCCTCACACATGCAGCATGCAGCATGCTGCCTCCTGCACCCTTGCGTCCACGGTCTCAAGGTGCTCTGCTCGATGGAGAGGTCCAGCAGCTTCATTGTTAGCGTGCAGCACCTGCCTGCTGTCTAGCAGCCCCGGTACTACGCTTAGAATCGATCCGTGGCTGACGCGAGATTGCAGTACGTGGATGCGCGCCCTATGCCCTCTGCTGCTGTCAACGTTTCTCGCCGACCCATGGACGAACTCGACCATCGCAAACTGCGACTGATCGTGCTCGATGTTGATGGCAAACCAGTGAGTCCACGACGTCCAAGTCCAATACATGTTTGATAAAACATCACAACCATACTAGCCCTATGGTCATCCATTGTTTGCCCTTTGATTATCTTCTGTATTGGCCCATAAGCAGTAGAGTATTTCTGATTGTGTTCATAACCTACTTATTGGCACTAATTGGTACATGCACGCACTGTCCTCTAGCAAATTTCAGTTCTCAATGCTATGTTGCAAGAACATATATTTTAAAATAGAGTCGTTTTATTCATTTGACAGTGTTGATTTGAGTGTCACTTGAACAATGCAATTTAGACATTGACAAATAAAAAGTCGGATGCAATTAGCGCTACATCAAGGTGCTCTGTTACGTTAATCCATATTTTAGAAGATGCATGTAAGATAAAGGGTCATAGATAACGTGCTAGCAGCAAAGCACGCTTCACTAAGAGATGTTTTGGCCTTCCTGATCGCGGTATAATTGTGTGCGCCTCTCGTCAACATTATAACATCAATTGAAAGTTTGAATTAGTATTTAACTGATACAAACATTGATGCCTGTAATATTTGATTGACTTGTTTAACATTTGCAAATTCGTTGCTTAAAAATGGCAAAAATAACTAGGGAGCGGAATCTAAAATTACTATATTTCTCTCTACTAGGGAGGGGATTCATGAGACTCATTTTTTATAATGAAATTATCCCCTTTGTAGTTCCACCGGCTCTTATTATCGCGGCAAATAACTAGTTTTAAAAGAAGAGGCAAATGGAAGGGAAGCAGACCCGTCAGCAATGCAGAGGCTAAACAGAGTACAGTAAACTGCCGCGTTCATCATAATAAACTATCCAATCACCGTGGGTTTTGGTGTAGTAAGACCCTCTGTTCACACATGAGAGAACAGTAATTTGTTCATTTTTACCACTTTCTGTAAAAAGATGGCATTGATTCATAATCCTGCTGCGGGATGACCGAAGTTGATCGGTCAAGGACCTCAGACTGTTGCTTGAACCAACAATCAAGTCAGAAATACCTGACGACACCTGGACAAGAGCTTCCAATTTGCCAATATTCCTATAAAAAACACGTACTACACTTGACATCATTTCGCTCAATATCCAAGGACCATCGCTGGCTGCGAGCGTTAACTAAAGTCACAGAGTCAAGACGCCCGAGTTCCCAGGTTGACCAGCGACAGACAGGAAACTAGAACAGAAACAATCCGGTCTTTTTATATAAAATTGACAACTTGCTTCGAAAAAAAATTGACAACTGCGCCTTGGAAGATTTGTTTTAATTTACCTCTCCCAGGACGAAATCCGGGACGTAGCTTGGGCGGTCGTGCTTGGTCATGCGGCCGCGCATGTAGGGGTCGCAGGAGACGTAGAGATTCTTGAGCACGACGGCGGCGGACCCTGGCGGCACGGCGAGACGCGCGGTGCCGGTGACCACCTCCATGTCGTCCTCCGTGGGGAACCCCGTGACGTAGCGCTTGAGGATGACCCGCCGGTTGGGCACCTCCTGCAGCCCGTCGGTCGTCTCAGCCGCGGCCGCCATGGTGGATTCGCTGCCCGCAGCAAAATCCCTGATGGATGGATGGGCTTGGCGACGGATGGGGTTCCTGGTTCCGGCTTGTGGGGCACCTGGGGAGGGGGATTGCGGGTGCAAATGTTCAATGCCGCCGTCTTGTTGGACTGGGGTGCGTGGCTGCTGTGTGCCAGTGCCACCGTGACGAACCTGCGACCAATATCCGGCCGTGAATGGTGCCACATCGACGGGTCATTATCGGAAAATTATGTCCTATGGGCGAGGAGAATCGAAAACACTGGGCTCCTTTGGGTGCATGGAAACAAAAAGCACGTGTATTCAAAACAGAAGCGGGCCTCTTTCCCGCACTTGACAGCCCCCGTCCCGCAAGCTGACGAGATCCCCGTCGGGGACCAACTTCTCTGCTCCCGTTTGGAAAGTGGGTTGATAAAAAAACCCAAGAAAACTAAAAAAAATCAAAACTATAGATAATTTGACGGCACTGCTCATACGTAGCCTTTTGTAGCACCTCATTACATTCAACTCTTGAGCTATTGGCAACGTAACGTAACGTAACACTATTGAGCTCATGAGTAATAAAAAGGCTGATGTATCAAGAAAGTTCGCTGCGCTCAACATGCTAAGGTCACAAGACCAGAACAAAAAAAAGTTCAAAAAAGACAGAATAAACAAATAATAAAAAAAGCATGCTGCAACATACAAAACCAGAACCAGAAAAAAAAACAAGGAATTCAAATTTGTTGTTGCAATGCACTATTAGCAGCACGGGTGAACTTTTATCTGGCACTCATACATGCAGCAGCAACATTCAGGTTCTAATTAAATTAAGAAACAAATCAGGTTTAGCTATCCTTTAACACCTGCATCTTCTCATGAACCATGAGATGAAGTCCACTTGTAACCATCAACAACAGCTAGACACTAAAATAGCCGAGACAAGTAGATTAAGCCTGCAAAAAGACAAAAGGATAAGTCTTTACTAAGCTCACTCTGTCATTCTTAAGCTTATGCAACCCAGTAAGTTCCATTGGTTACTTTATCTAAACACAAATTTCTTTTACATACCTTGGGAGCAATTTCGCCCTTAACCCACAGTAGACGAACATTTGGATTCTTGAAGTTGACAAAATTTTCTTTATTGACCTCAGACTTCAAGATATTCATTGCCTGTGCCTTTTCCTCATCTGAAAGTTCTTTAATTGATTCCAGAAGATCTAGACAGTTCTTGATGGAATAGTCACCCGCTGGCTTAGTTGTTTCGTCAAGTTCATCCATAAAGGTTTTGGTTTGCTTTGTCCTAAAGTCCACATAACTTTGCAAAACTCCAGCAAGACTCAACTTTCTTTTCTTCCCAGCCCCATTTCCTTTGTGTTCAGAGCAAGCAGAAGATGGTTCTTCCCTCTCCTCCAGGTTTATCGGTTCACTAGATGGTCTATGCTCATCCACATTTGCAATGACAGGGTTCGAGGGAACATTAGAAGCATCAAGGTCAATGAAGGGGTTCGAGGGAACATTTGTTGTGGTTGTAACACGGTGGGCTCTACTTCAATTGATGTGAAATTCAAATCACCAGTAGCAATGTTTCCTCTTTCACATAGTGGATAAATAAACCAAAGGCACATAAATGTGCAAAAATGTTTTTTTTTTTGTTTCAAACAATGAATGAGATGGCACATAGTAAAACATCTCAATAACATACTAGAAACTGGAACTACCAAGATTAGAATTGACAATTAGAAAAAATAAAATGCTAGGATATCATCATGCAGTTGTTCCAATTTGTAATACAAAGGAAATGATTTCACTTGAAATTTCTTCAGCTTTGGAATTTCCTGTTGAATACAAAATGAAACCCTTATCAACATAAAAACATGGGCAACAGACATACCATTAATAGTACTAAAGTTGATGGTCTTACTTTAATAAGCTTTACCCACATTTCTGGTTCAGCAATGATCATGCACAAAGAATCATTCCATCCTGCACCACTCTTCTTCTTTCCATCGCGTATCGCCTTATAGTTTCCTTTGAGTTCTTTCTCTTTGTCTTGTATCTGCGACTTTGAAAATCCAGCATCTGGAAACTTTTCAGTAAACATCTTCACAATGCTTCTCCACCCTTCAGGCGACCAGCCGTTTTGGCTCTTGAACTTTTGATGATTGTGTTCGAGAAGTATATCAACAAGGCCTTTTTCATAATTAAAGTTCCAGAAAGATCTGCCACTCATAGCTACACTTCAAAAATTATATTCAATGAAACATATAATTAGAAAATACCTCACAACAAGCAGCCACCGCTACACAAGGTAGATAAATAAGCAAATTTGGCTAGAAATATATCGGCACATTCACACAAGGTAGATAAATAAGCATTCAATGGCAAACTGAAATTATTTCAAACAAACTTAAATTACATATCTTACCAACCATACTATATGTCCTATATTACATATGGTCCAAGCAACAGATTTTGCTTGTACAGCTTGAGCTACAATAGCTAGGATAATTCAAGGAATTACTACCTACAACAGCTACATATTCCATTACAACTTGCTGTCAAGATCTATTTTGGTTGTAGCGTTCCCACATTTGCATGACAATCTGATCTCGAAGCTCATTTCCAGCATGACCATGCAAGTTAAGAGACTCCACATCATTTTGATAATTCCCATCTCCTTCTGGTAGATCAACATGATCACTTGGCTGGACATAAGTAGGTTGGTGATCTAACCACTCTTCATCTCCATTTAGGCCTCTGATTATGTTATGAAAGACAGCTGCAGCTGCTCGGATTTTTGTCTGAGATTCTATGGGATAATGTGTACCCACTTTCAAGATTTGAAACCTCTTCTTTAGAACCCCAATAGCCCTCTCAATATGGTTTCTAAGGATTGCATGGCGATGGTTAAATATCTCCTTGTAATCAGCATATTCACTTCTTCTCGATGAGCGTTGACTCCTAAATTCACTCAAATGATATCTAACTCCTCGATATAGGGCAAGAAATGCAGGTGTGTTTGCGTATCCACCGTCCACAAGGTAAAATTTTCCCTCTGGCACATGAAAACCCTTGCTAATAGCTGATCAGAGAACTCCAGCATCTGAAGCAGACCCTTCCCACCCACAGGAGATAAATGTGAAGTTTAGATCGAAGTCGCATGCTACCATCACATTCTGAGATAGTGTGCCTTTCCTATCCCTACATGGGGAGGCTTTCTCTTCTGCAATTGTGATGGGGACATGTGTGCCATCAATGGCACCAATGCAGTTCTGCGTACAAACAAATCAAATTTAAGATGCAGCAAAGGTTAGGATATTAATGAATAGGGTGTCTATGTCTCACCTTAAAAAAAAGGCCAGAATCGTGGATCTGATACAATCTTGGGGTGAGTTTGGTTGGAACTAGGAAGTTTCACGAATTTGTAGGTCAGAGTGGGAATTATATTGAACACCGCCTTTATGTGCCTGTGTATTGTTTCCCCACTATGCTGGAACGTTTTCTTCAGTCTTTCATTGCTAGCATTGTGTGAAATCATGAAAGAAACATCCCTAGCTGCTCTTCAATGGTGACTCCCCGTGTGTCACACAATAACCCCTCCCGCCTAAGATAGTTGCATGTTGCATTAAATATCTCCGGCTCCATACGAAACTCTGACTTACACCAACTCTCGTGTCCCTCTAGAATTTCCTTCATCTTTTTAGCACCGGTATATTCTGAAGTGTGAACTGGCCTTCATTCAAGTATGGCAGGAACTATTATGAAAAATAGCTCATCGTTGTCGTCTTCTTCCAGCTGCATGAATTTTCTAATTTTGTCCTTTCTATATTCCACAATCTCGTTCCTAGATCTCATTGTCTAATAGTTGAAAATAGGAAATCCCTTAGATACAATGTTTGAAAAAATAACACAAGAAGCATTTGCAAATATGGCAGCCATATAACACACAATTATTTCAATGCAGAAAATTCTAATGAAGTGGCTGAAGCTAACTGCACTTATATGCAACGGAAGCAATTATATATTTACCTAAAATATGCATTGCCAAAGTGGCCTAAACTACCATCTTAATAGATAAATTAACTGTCAGCCAATGATTTGTAAATATGGCAAGTTAAATTACTACCGAATGAATAACAGTAAATTAGCACACTCAGTATAACACCGTGCAAAAAGTACTAACGATACAACACTGTCAACACAGTGTTCATATGAACAGATATTTTGGTGTGAGAAGTTATGCTTTCCAAATAGCACAACAAGAACCAAGGCCATTTTGCAGTTAGCAGTAACGTTCATATGTTACTAGAGTCAAAATTGAAGTGCTCAAATTTATATAGCACTTTAACTTAATGTTTCGAGCCTGAATCCAAATACTGCTTCATGGCCACTATGTTCAGCAAGCACAACCAGAGCTAGTGAGGTGTGCTATTGACAAGGTTTCACGTAAAGAAGCATGAACAAAAATCAAAAGATCAACATCACACCAACAAGAACATCGTATATGACAGATCGATTGTGTTTTTTACCTTGGAGAGGTGTGACGGATCTACAGGAGGCTGTGTAGTTGACGGATGGAGAGGGGAAGCGGCTACTGGAGGCTGCTTCTTGGTTGATGTTGGGAGTGGGACTGCTTCCTGGTGGACGGAGAATGCGCTGCTCCTTCCTGGCTGGTGGAGAAGGACGACGCTGCTTCCTGTCGGTGGGTGCTCGGAACCCAATCAATCTTGTGGTGGAGAAGGCGAACTGAATCTTTGCGGTGGGGATGTGCGAATTGAATCTGCGATGGAGAAGGACGACGAGTGGAGTGGGGATGGAGGGCGTGCGCGCTCAAACCCTAGCAGCCATGGCTCAAACCCCAGCCGCCATGGCTTCTGCGGGTGAGGCAAGCGACGAGCGAGAGGCGAGTCGGAAGGAGAAAGAGAAACACGAGTGCGGAGGTGTTTTTCTGTTCCCCCGTGGATTGACGGGGTTGGGGCCGAAAAGACACAGGTGATTTTGGCCCGCCTTGCATCCAAATGGCCACCAGGGCTCGGAAGGGAAGCGGAGGCACGGGCCTCGTTCCACACGTGGAAAAGGGCGGGATTCCTGCGGGGATTGGGCTATCCAAATAAGCCATGAGCCTAGTTTGAGAACCTCGTTTCCTACGGTGATTGGAGAGAATTGAGGTGATTGAGTCCCCTCAATTTCCTTTGATACCCTCAAATCTTCCATAAGAAAAGAGATTTTCAAATTAGACAACTAGTCTTAATAGGTCAGCTGCCAGAAAAGTTAGAGGCAACACCCTCATATGGAGCATTTAGACATTGGAATGCGTAGTGTAGGCGCCTGCATACCATCCACATTGTGTCCCAATCACAATTCACAAGCAAAGCAATATATTTTGGACGTGACAGCTAGGATTTTGCACGAAAGAACTAAGGCTGTGTACACTGGGGCACGGGGTAAACGGGATGCAGTCCTAGTTTACCGTCCCAACCCCCTGCACCGGGAGGCAGCATCGGCGACGGTAAAGTTTGAAGCGCCCTCCACACGCCCCTCCGCACGCCACATTTGGCGTCCCTCGCGTCCGATGGCAGACCTCCCCTCTCTCCATGTGTGGGCGCATGGTGCCCATGGCCGGCGGCGGTGGGCTCGCCTCGCGCCCTCGCCAAGTCGCTATGTCGCGTGGAGGAGGCTGCGGATGAGGTCGATGGGAAGGAGATGGCCTCACGGATCTAGGCTGGCGCAGGCGCTGTCACAGCGTCACCAGCCCGAGGGGGCAGGCGGAGGGCGTGGTGAAAGAGAGGGAGGGGGAGGTGCGGCACAGGTGGATACGGAGGAGGAGTGGGGGGAGGGGATGGATTGAAATAAAAAAATGTGGTAGTTAGTATAGAGTGAAAGATATATAGTCATATGAGCGTGAGGAGATTGCACAACAAAAATAAACTATTTTTTCGTGGGCCAAAAGCCTGACGAAAATAGCTCAAAACTCACGAAAATAAGCTATTTTCGTCGGCAAACAGACGAATTTGTTTGACGAAATTAGGTTGGACGAAATTAGTTGATATAATTTCATCCGGCACCTGATGAAAACAACATATATTCGTTGATCGAAGTCACGTCCGACAAAATTACATGGGCCGTCCATATAATTTCATCGGCCGACAGTGACCAGCGAAATTGCGTGCCACGCTGGCACCAGTTAATTCCATAGGCCATGTGGGCAACGAATTTAGATGCCATGCTGGACTATTAATTCCGTCGACTGTGCCTCTGGCCGACGAATTTAAAGCCAACCCCTCCCCCCAACCAGCCTCACAAATTGGCACAAATTAGATTTAAATCACAAAAAATTCCATCATAAGCAGAACATATCTACAGGCATAATACATGTAGTATGTCCACATTCATAAACCATATAATAGAGTTCACAACACAAAGTTCATATTGGTTCACACCACAAGTCGATATGATAAAACAAGTTCATCCATGCAGAATACACAAGTTCATACAAAGTCCATATGGCAAACAAGTCCATCCATTCATATCCATCAAAGTTTATCGCCGTCGACAACTTACTCCTATGGACTATGAGAGTTATGGCTGCTTGCTCCTCCGGAACCCGCAAAGTACTCGTTCACTTCAGCATCTGGAGTTGGTCCACGAGCACGTGAGGCTGAACCCTAGCAAAATAAACTCAAATTGCTTAGTCTAGCTGGATTTGGCTAAGTTTAGCTAGATTTTGCAAATTTTGCTAGACTTTGCTAGGTTTTAGTTACATTTGGCTAGTTTAGCTAGATTTTTCTGAGACCATCCCCAATGGCAATGAACAAATGCACTTGCCTATCCTTATTCTTCTACTATTCTAACTATCCTCCTTTCTATCTACAGTAGCACTACAGTGTCAAATAATGTATGGGCCGTCATTTTAAGCAACCCATTGGGGATTTTAGGTAACCCCATTGGGGAATAGCCTAAGTTGCCTAGTTTAGTTATATTTTGCTAAGTTTAGCTATGTTTTATTAAGTTTAGCCAGATTTTGCTGAGTTCAGTTAGTTTTGATTACGTTTCGCTAAATTTTACTAAGTTTGCCTAGTTTACGCTAAGTTAGCTAAATTATGCTAAGTTCAGCTAAATTTTCTATGTTTCACTGGTTTCTGCTAAGTTTGCCTATTTTTGTATGTATACCTATGATCCATAGTGCTGATGAGTTGAGTGCACCCATGGGTTGAAGCTGGGTGCTGCAACTGGCATCCACCTCAAAGGGGGACAAGTGAGCCATGGGGTGTCATCTACCTCGAAGGTGGCTGGGAGCCTAGCGGTGCCATCCATGCCAAAGGTGGCTGGGAGCCCTGGCATACCATCATCCACCCCATAGGTGGCTAGGAGGGCCTTGGGGTACCATCAGTCCACTCCAGAGGTGGCTGCGACCCCTAGGGTGGTGGCACCCACTCTGTCGACCTCTGCATAAGTTAATTGTAAGAACAAAAATCATTCAGAATAATTTCATAAGAGTTGCTTAATATGGAATTGGTGAAGAGATTAGTCAGCTTTACCTGCTGCGGAGATATTTGAGGAGGGCAAAAGGGTGACAAATTTACGTCTGGTCCCAATCGAGCCGTGATATCCTACAAATGGATCAAATGTTTGATTCACAACATAACAATCTGAATTCAAGCATGTTTTGATAAACAAACTACCTGAAGGTAAGAAGCCATGTAGGTTGTCATGGTTGTCAGCCGCATGACCTCCTCTATTGCCTGATGAGCATCCTCTCGTGCTGCACGAGCCTCTTCTTCTACCTGGGTATCTCGAGTTGTCCTTGAGGAGCGAGAACTCCTAGCCGATGAATTAAATCTCCTTACTTGAGATACACTGTGGTTGTAGTCCACAACCCTAGTGGCAAAGGCATACCTGCAAACTCAAAAATAGTGTATGATATACAAAGGCAAACCTGTACACACATTCACGATTCATGAACATATCAAAACGATCAAATTTGTATCACCTGCCATGCCTTCTTCCCCCTGCCACTTGCGTGCAATGCTTCAAAGTTTATGGCCGAGTGCCGTCTATCAAAGTCAGGTCCATGACGCTGAGTCATTTCCTCCCCATATGCCATCTATAAGTTCGTGAAAAAGAAAACATAGCCAGAGTCAAATCTTGCAACTACATACATAATGACTATACATGGTTATCATTTTCTCCTTTGCCGTCTCGGTGCACAACACTTCAAGGTTCATTGGATTGGGGCCTCGGTGACCATCAAGAAAACATCCATAACACTTGGAGCCACACCATTTTCAGCCTCCAGCATGTAATTAAATATTGAGTTAAGACATGCAATCTATACAAGTAATATGGAATTGAATAATATGCAAGAAAAACATTCTCAATATAAGAACGATGTATTTTCTTATCATGCATCTCGCGAGACCAAAGTGTCGATCAGCCCCGAACCGCTGCCCCGATCCTTCCTTCCCTCAGGTTTTCTCGGTGTGACTTTGAGGAAGCAATCCAATCCAGTGAAGACCATCTCTTTGCCAACCACCTCCAAGCTTCCATGTCCTTCACTGGTCCAATCAATCGAGTTTTGGAGGTACTATTCTCTATGAGGTAAATCTCACTAGTCCATCTTGCTTTGCTCATGTTCTGACCCTTTACCTTCTTGTAGTACTGGCACACGGACGAGATTCGTGCATTGTAGAAGGCATCATCGATGACCTTATCAGCTGCCCTACAAAAGTGCCTTCTCACGCTCCACAGAACCTTTCTATCATCCTCATCTTCCAAATGGTACCTTAACTACATATTAGCAAATAATTCAAGTTAGACATGTGTTCATGTGATGCACTGATTCATTCATTGATAAACATATGGATGAAAACTCACCCAAAATTCGTCCCACACAACTGACTGACAAGTTCTCCAGCGAGTTTGACTGCTGCCCCCCTTCACTACTACCAGTCATCTAGTTGGACATACTCCTTGAGAGACCAATGGGACCACTGGAAAGCTGCTTGCCACTCGCCATCGACCTTAACCATACTAGGGTAGTAGTAGCGGCAGAGGGCCCCCAATCCTTCCATTCACCTTAGGACGTCTGCTTGTACTGTCCTAAGTCATGTCCCAACCTAGGTGGAAACACCATTTCCAATTTACATACAAGAACTAGAAATTCCTTTTCAAACTTCTTCATCAAGCTCTTTGATACTGTCTTTGCGCATAACTCTCTATAGACGTAACTGAGCTCAACAAATATCCTCCACAACACATCTTTGAAATAGCCTCTAAACATCATGGGCAGAAGCCTCTCCGTAATAACATGTTAATCATGGCTTTTCAACCTAGTCAGTTTTTCCGGTCTTCACATTTACTGGCCAGTTTCAAGTTAGCCGCATAGCGATCCTGTCTTCTAGGCTTGGGACAGTAATCAGCTCGTGGCCTACTCTCATGCCCTTTATTACTCACTCTCAACTCGAGTGCTGGCCTATCACAAATAAATGTCAAGTCTTTCCTTGCCTTGATATTATCTTTTGACTTATTAGTCACATAGAAACACGTGCTTATGATGCTTTCCGCAACGTTACGCTCTTAGTGCATCAGACCTGCTGTGTGCGGTAAGATCAATGTTTCTGCATACGGAAGCTCCCATATTACGGACTTATGAGTCCAAGTTGTGCTCCTTCCCATAACCTTCGAACCTACCATTCTCTCCAGGCTTCAATCAAGCATGCCATGCTATTATTTGCTTTGCTAGTTTGCCTCTTTGGCGGCTACCTTTGTAATTTTAACACCCCTTCTGAATGCAGTAATTGCGCACCGAAAATCATGCTTAAAAGGAAGCCATCGTCGGTGATAATCAAAGAATGATACTCTTCAGCCATGCTTTAATAAGAAAGCTATCTGAACCATCAATACATATGGGACAGAGAAGCCGACCATTTCACACACCATCCAGACCAATCGCCATAAGTCATTAAATCATGGACTGACCATAGATATCCGGCACACAAAGTAAATTCCTCTTTAGCATAGCTATCATAAGCCTTCACACATCTCCATAATTGTTTCAATTCATTGAATAAAGGGTGCATGAACATATTTAGTTTTAGCCCTAGATGCTCAGGGCCTGGGATGACAAATGCAAGGAACATGTACTCGTCTTTATTGACTAGCTTAGGCTGAATATTGTATGGGATGATGAAAACCGGCCAACAAGAGTATGGGCTTGCATTAGTATTGAAATGTGTGAAACCATCCGTCAATAGACCAAACCTAACACTCCTAGGGTCCTTTGCAAATTCTGGATCAAATTTGTCTAGTGCCTTGCATGCATCACCATCTGTCGGATGCTCCATTATATCCTCTTTTTTGTTCTCATGTAAGCCTTCTTTAGGCCCCCTCATAT
Organism: Paspalum vaginatum; assembly: GCA_030272315.1. Taxonomy (NCBI): domain Eukaryota; kingdom Viridiplantae; phylum Streptophyta; class Magnoliopsida; order Poales; family Poaceae; genus Paspalum; species Paspalum vaginatum. The sequence goes on along the minus strand of CM059019.1, from coordinate 10,310,016 downwards.
GCATAGCTGCTTCCTTGCAAAGGTACATTCGTTTAAACTGAGAAGTGATGGACATGTAACGAAGTTGCTTAGCTGCGGCCTTTGTAGTTACTGACTCACCATCATTATTGATCACCTGGACATATCTAGATGCATTACAATGATTACAACAATCTAACTTGTAAGTTTCATCATCCTCCTAGAATAATATGCAATTGTTAGGGCAGACATCAATCTTCTCATATTTCATCCCAAGACCAGCCAACATCTTCTTTGCAAAATACAAATTATTCGGCAACTTATGATTTTCTGGGAGAATCTCGTCCATCAGTTTGACAATGTCGTTGTAACCACTATTTGAAATGTTGTGCTTCGACTTTATCGACATAAGTCTTGTTAAAGTCTGAAGTAGTGTCGACTGTGTATAGTCATGCAGCCTCTCACCTGATGCGGCAAGAAGCCAATAGAATCCCTCGACCTCAGGTGGAAGCTAGCCCTGCCCTTCTGAGGTCCTATCAAACCCCATACCAAGATTATTCAGCATGTCATCCATCCTATCATGATCATCATGAAGGTCTACCCCCTCTTTCAGCTGATCAACGTGTTCAATAGGCTCTCCATACGCTCGTCGTACAATGTAGTTGGGCATAAACCCCCTTCTGCAAAGGTGTTCCTTGATGTCTTGCTTTTCCCAGTACCATTTATTCTCACACTTACTATAAGGAGACTTCACTATAGGACCAGTTGTTACTATGAATGCATGGTCAAGGAAAGCCTTTGTTATAGCTTGCCATTCTTTTGAGTGTGCCCCATCCTTCCTCCACCCATCATACATCGTCATCCGATCACCATCCATTTCATAGGGCTAAACAAAAGAGATAGGATATCGACGATCGTGGCTTAGGTGATAATGAACTCCCTATTTGGAAAAGATGTGTCCTAAACCCACACAAGAGTGGAGGCTGATGCATGTGATTTGTGACTTGGCATGCGATCGAAGCGAAATTTCGGCAGCATAACCCCGCTGTTCTCCAAACACACGCCTGATCATAGTGTGTTGGAGAACAAAGGGGTTACACAACCAAAATTTCACTCCAATCGTAGGCCATGACTCACAAATCACATGCATTTACCACCACTCTCAAGCTATCCAAAATACGTGGACAATTCTGGAACGACGAACGTCACAAGTCAATGCGAGGTTCATCATTCCCGAACAGGTGACGCCTATGGTTCACTATAGTTTAGTGAGTAAACCTAAACTCTAAACTTGAAAAAATAATTAGAAAACAAAATGACTTGGAACTAAAGTGTAAAAAAAGTGAAGCATAAACAAGGTGATACATATATAGTATGAAAACATAAGATGAACAGTCAGTTAAACATACCACTGTATATTCCAGATGAAAACATCAACATAAGCATGAACGATCCTGAACATGTGTATGTAGCATGAGAATATCAGTTAATACTAATGGCACAACCCTGGTCATCAATCACTAATTCCAATTAACCATTGATTTATTTACCAATGACAATTAACCAATAATATATTCACAAAAGGACAAGCATGTTACAGTCAAATGATTAACAAGTTTTATCTGTTGTCAACGAGGTCGACGAAGTTACACATAAAGTACTCTAGACTTGCGAAGCTGACGAAGTTAGCTATACTATATATAACTACAAAAAGACAGAAGAAGGTGAATTAACCTCATCATTTGCATGGCGTGGTTGCAAATGGAGGTGCAAGCTGGGGTTGGGGCCGGGGCAGTAAGGGTAGAGCAGGCAAAGGGGCACCAGCGGGAGCTAGCATCGGGGGTTGGCAGGGGAGGCAATCTGCGAAGCCGGGTCAGGGTAGGCAGTGGGCGGCCGTTGTAGGGCCGAGAGGCGGCGGCCGTCGTGGTGCCAAGAGGCGGTGGCCCGCACCAACCCAGGCAGACGGGGACACGCATGGCGTTGCGGGCCCGGCCGGGGGCAGTGCGGCGTCGTCAGAACAGGGATGGGAGGCGCGGGCCGGGGATGGCGGGGCGGCGCGGTGGCAGCGGGTCAGGGATGGCATGGAGGCACCGGGGAGTGGAGGCATCGCGGGCCCGGCTGTGGCGGAACCGCCGATTTAATCCGGGCTAAGCACACCTGCCACCTTTGGCTTGCAGTGCGATTAGACCGAACTAAACCCGGTCGTCCGTCGAGAGTCATTTGGCTCCCGATATTACCTTTTCCCAGAGGAACCGACATCATACACATCCAGCCCACAATGGAGCCACAACAGATACATCATCTCAGGCAGTTGAATATAGCATATATAAACTTGTTTTACAAACCGATTCGAAATAATAATATAAGTTTCAACATATTACCATACGAAGGCAAGTTTGAATCAGATAGCGGAAGCGAATTTGAAAACATCTCACAGCGGAACGAAATACTTTACTAGTCTTCACGCATCGTTGATCGAGGCGAGCAGCACCGAGCCCACCGGTACTACCCTTCTCCAAGCAGTTGTCCAGATGTTGCTGGTACCTGTTCTCAAAAGGTGGGGGCAAACCCTGAGTACTAATTACTCAGTAGGACTTAATGGATTGGCTTACGGCTGACGCAAAGCTTGTTTACTAGCATGTGGATCCTTAGCCATTGATTTTAAACAGTGGTATATCAATATAGAGTATAAGATTCATCTTTTGCATATAACTCCATAATAATAACTTGCAGAAATGTAAGCAATACAATACAAACATGTAGTATTTGAAAACATGAGTAACAGATATAATATATTCAAGTAGTTACTACGTTGCCCGACAGTGATATTGGCATTCCCACACCTGGTAGGCATCAGCGATTCGAATCGATTTTTAATTCCCGGGAATAACTATCATGCCAGGGGTATATGCTTACTAGCCATCGTGTTCCTACATATAGTCCCCATCTCCACCTGTCTTGTCCCAAGATTCAAAGCGCCCCCACCTATATGCATGACATAGTGCAATTGGAGCATGTATTAGTGCAATGCTTGCTTCATGATGCGAGTGCAATGCAAGAAATCAGGGTTTATGGAATAACATTATGCATTTTTTGTGATGAAACTTGTTTAACGTTAAGAAATCGTACAAGCCATCATTTATGAGAACTTAGCTTGTCACACATAACAACGTGGGGGTGTGAGATAGGGTAGTCCTGACTCATGCGGAATGGCCGATGCTTACTTAAACACCTATTTTCCACCTAGCTAGCTTTGTATTCCTAGCGTGCATTTCTCAACAGTAGTGAAAACCTTCATCGCGTTCCAACTTAGTGGCTAAGGTTTACATACTCCTAAGTTTCCAAATATGATCCATGGTAGCATTTATTAATATACTAGTCTCACATTTTCTATTATTTACGTAAGTAGGCCTTATTTCTACCATTTTCAAATCAGAGCCAAAATCTTACATGCACCACCTCCTATTCTAGCAGTGAGTCATGTTCATAACCTAGAGCTCATATCAAGCCCCTAAAGTCACATGGAGCATTTTTCACCATAGCAAACTTTTCTTAAATTAAATATTTGCTTAAATATAAGACAAGGGCAAAATAGTAATTAAACAGTCAATGCTAGGGCTACCAAAATTTATACAGAGCCTACATATGTTAATAAGGCCTCTGCCCAAATTTCATAATTTTTGAAGCTCATTTTACCCACATTTCCTATTTATTAAGGTTTTTCATGCATGCACATTAACAGGGGCAAACATGTCTTTTTATGCCCAACCACCATATCCATTCTGTAGATCTACATAAGAGGAGTATTTTGCAACAAAGTTTGTATTTTTCTGATATTTACTTGATTTACTATGAATTTCCAAAGTTTACTGCCGCTTTAATAATCATTTTATTTAAAAACCACAGATCTAAGGACCTTTTCGCTATTAAATGTAAACTGCAGGGGGTGGAATGTAAGTCCTATATGACTCATCCAACAGTGTCTCGGACTAAAACGTAAAACCGTAAAACTTCGGGGGCTAGACCGCAAAATGCGCGGCCTTCTTCCACCTCTCGACAGAGAGAGAAGCAGGCGGCGGCGCGCGGCCAACCCTGTGCCGCAGGGGCTCCGGGGCCTCGCCGGCGGTCTGAGAAGAGGGAGGAGGAGTCGAGGAACCTCACCCCGCCACCGAATTCGGCGGAGAAGGCTCGGATATGGCCGGCGACGGAGCTCTGTACGCGGCGAGGTACGGTGTTGGAGTGCGACCCGGTGGAGCGGTCCCGGCGGCCCCGGGCAAGGGAAGTGGCGGAGCGGAGGTTGCGAAGGAGCAGCGCGGTGCTCCGGAGGCGCGGAATGGCGGGCCCAGCTCGAGCTTCGAGCTCCCTGCTATGGTGGCGGCGGCGCTTGGCAGTTCCGGGCAACGCGAGCCAGGGGAGGGGCGCGGGTGAGAGCGGAGGAGGTCCGTGAGCGGGGAGCCAGAGGAAGCAGGGCCGGGGCACAGGCTCGGTCGGCTCGATCTTATGGCTAGGCCGGGGTGGCAGGGCGTGCTGGCGGCCATGGAGGGGCGCGCGCAGAGCGCTGCTGCCGCGTGCACGCGAGGAAGGGGAGGAGGAAGAAAGCGATGCGCGGTGGACGCGGTCCGTGGACCGTGGGACGCTGACAGGTGGGATCGGGGCAAAATAAAATGAAGATGGCCTATGGACCGGGTGCGGGAAACGTGGAGCTGTGGGACCCACCCGAGCACCGGCGCAGGCGACCCGACAGGTGGGGCCCGCTTGTCATTGAGACAGAGAAAAAGGGAATTTCTCGAAAATGGAAAGAAGGAGGTTTGACCAGCTAACTAAGTTTCTGAATTTTGCCAATTTGACCAATGTAGGAGCCGAATTTGAAAAGGACCCAATTGAATGAAATGTTTTACCTTTTGAGATCTACAACTTTGTTAAAAGGACTAATACCTGATTCCAAGTTTAACTATGAATAAATTTGAATTTAACCTGCTGACTCCAGTTTGACCAACAACACTTTCCAATTTGAAAATTCCATAAGTCCATTTTATGCTCATTTTCAGAAAAATAATATTATACCAATGTTGTGTAGTTTTTAATTATTTACAACTTTCTTATCTGATGTTTTGCATGATAGGGACTTTTGTTCCATTGAAATTTGAATTTGCCTTACCGATCAAGTATAGGCAGATTTCTGCTTTTTCATTAATCGACTGAAAACTCCACCTAAACCTTTGTGCATGTTACCACACTCAATAACAAAGTTGATCCACATAGAATTGTCTACAAGTTTGTTATAGAGAGTTTGGTCCAAAACACATTATATTTTGAACTATAGGCACAAGTGTACTCAGGGGTTTTGCAAAACTGCAATTTCAATTTATGTATGGTCTTTCTTGTTTCCAACTTTTGAAGTATCAAAACGGAGTCCAATAACTTTGATATTAGGTTCATTTGAAAGGTGATAAGTTTAATTTCATTTCCTAGTCAGGTAGATTTTGAAGTTCTATAGCGAAAACAAAAGTAATTTCAGAACGAAGTTTGAGGAAAGATTGAAACGCAGATTTGGGAGTTTAAGTGTGGACTAAGTTTGACCTGATTTGACTTGGCCTTTTGAAGCTTCTAATTCAACATTTTTAACTGGGACCAGAAGGAAATTTGGTCTATATAACAAGAACTAAAACTTTTGTGCTTGGGGTTTCTCATGAAAACCTTTGGTTTTTGGACTAAACACCTAAACAACGTGAGGTTTTGTACATTTGAGTAGAAATTTTTCGACTTGTGATTTCTCCACCTTAGTTCTTTCCACCTTTAAACATGATTTAGTTATAAGAAACCATTACCTTAAGTCAAATATGAATTAGGGCCTCTGAGATGCCGGAGGCATCACACCGGCTGGGAGGCGGCGCGGTGTCGCTGGAATGGGGATGGGAGGCGGTGGGCCGGGGATAGTGAGGCGGCGCGGCGGCAGTGGGCCGGGGATGGTGAGACGGCGCCGGGGAGTGGAGGCGGTTGGTCGGGGATGGCGAGGCAGCGCGGTGGCGGTAGTCCAGGGATGGCTAGGCGGCGGCGGTGTGCCAGGATGGCGAGGGTGCACGTGTGCGGTCTGTGTGCGTGGGGATGTACAGGATGCGGGGTAGGTTTAATTTTAGGGGGCACAATTTTGTGGGCCAAGGAAAGGCCGACAAACGAAGCTTAATTTCATCGGCCAGGGCCTATGGCCGATGAAATTACAGTATTTCCATGGGCCAATAGCGGCTGACGAAATCGTAATTTTTAAAATTCTCAAGGCTCACATAGTTTCGTCGGCCTAGAGAGAGGCTGACGAAATTGCATGTATTTTTGTTGGCCCTATAGCCTGGCCCACGAATTTAAGTTTAATTTCCTCGGTTACGGTCGCCGATGAATATAAAGACTATAATTTCATGGTTTGGCCTACGAAATTAGTTTGGCCTAGAAAAAAGTACATTTTTCCTGTAATGTTGTTGACTGTATTTCAAAATCGTGATGACTGGACAGAATATTTTCTTTTAGAGTGGAGGTATAGAGTCCACGAGTGTGGACAGCCTAATACTTATAGAAAAAGCCCCACTGTATGGAAATTGCGGTCCGAGCGAGTAAAAAGAGCTAACTACAGAAGACTGTTTTATGATCTTCAAATTGAAATTTAGTGATTGATTCACAGAGATACGAAGCACACACTTTTTTCCCAAAACATAGTATGGATACTCACACACATCTATGTACACTAGCCTCACACTACTTCTATAAGCACCTACGAAAAAACAATGCAATTAAATCCTAAACAGATGTAGAAAAATACTACCAAGCCGATTACCGTGACGTTTAACTTTAAGATCAACTTTGCTTAGTTGCAAACCTAAGTTCTACTGTAGAAAATCACAGTGACTTGCATTGTGTCGCAACCAAACTCAAAGACTCACGTGTGGCTTCTATTTGAAATCTTTCTAGCTCATGGACTCAAAACACCATGTTGGCGCAAAAATCCTGGGCAGGGTCGAAAGGATGTGAGCCGCCAGAACAAACCAGGTCACTACAAGAATTTTGTTGATCCATGGCAAATTTGTGGTGACATTTTAGAAAAACATCTTAGATTGCGTATATCCATGATAGATTCTAAATCATGCGATACATTTATGACAAATGCATAACGATTGTCATAAAGTCATGAACAAAATCATCATGGATAAAAATAGTCCCATGTGAAAATTAGATGGCCTAGGCGCGCATGCTTCCCACTTTATCTTCATACCACATGGTCTCCTGTCTGCACCCTCCCTCACCCAACTTCGCCTCCCCTCACCACACCATCCCTTACCACCTGCTAGACGCCGCGCCCACTCCCTCTCTCCCCCGTGCCGCTGCTCACCGCCCGCCCGTTGGCTGCCGTGCCGCGCCCTCTCTCACCCGCGCTTCCACTCACTGGTGGATCTGCCACTCCAGGTGGAAGAAGACCTTCCAGTGGATGCGCTCTTATCAGTTTTTCATACCATTAACCATCTGTACCAGTTGCATCTAGGCACAAGAGAAGGCAAATATTGACATGGGTTTGTTGAACAGGAGAATGACTTTTGCCCTGGTCAAGTTGACACCCGAAGTGGATTTAATGAACCAACTGTTAGAGGTTTTTTTTTCGATTTCCTTTGTGTTACAATTCTTTGTGCTATGTTATCCAATGTGTGTGCTCTTGTTAATGGCCAATATGTGTGCTATGTTATCCTTCTTGGACTCATGGAGTATTGAAGTTTAGACGATGGATTTAAGGGTGAAAGAATTGACAGCATGTTCAGCAATTTCTTCATATCACTTCTTTAGATGAAGATCGGTCTAAACAATTTGCCGACAAATTCAGATCTCTTCTTAGGTGCCGGTCTGTCGGATTATTTGCATGTCATGTGAACTCAATTGTCTTGCTTTTTCCTCCTAAAGTTTCCACCTGCAATACTGCAACAGTTAACAATCATCAGTTCAGATCAGCATTTGCTGACAGACACATACTGCCCTCATTGTCATGTGTTCGTGCACATACCCATGCAGTCATGATAATATATCCATATTTGTTTCAGAATCAGTGTTTACTTGCTTCTGAATTCATTAGACAATACACTTTTAGATTATTTGCACTCTTGCATCATCTCAGTACATATCATTGAAACACATTCAATCACTATCTCATTGTCTGGATTTTCCTGTGGGTAGTTGCCTGATATTAAATGTGAAAAAAATTGAAAGCAAGGCTAAGACAATGATTCATCCTTGCAGGCTGTGGTGGTTCGTCATGGAAGCTTCAAGTTTCCTTCAACCTCAATCCATTCCTATTTCCTGCTTCATCTACTTTGAGTTTGAGTTTCCCTGCATGATGCAACTTCGGCGTAGTCACATACAAAACAAGTACGTGAATATATTGGCAACCTCATTCTTGCGTACTTCTCAATGCAGCTATGTTAGTTTTGTCTCCCCAATAGCTGAGTATGCTATAGAGCGTTAGATTGGTCAGTAATGTAAAGTATGTCGTACTTGTTAGTTAAAAGATGATATTTGCAACCACTTTTATTTATATTTGGTTTGCTAAAAGCAACTTCTCTTTTCTGGTGCTTTTGGGGTAATGTACTGCTTTCTAGAATTGTCTTTGTATCGGTTATGCAAAAGAGCTGCATAATGTACTGCTTTCCTTGATATTACGTCTTTCCATGATGTCTTTCACTAGTTTGATTTCTTTTTTTATTTATGTTGGTGAACCTAGACATGAATACATCACTAATTCATGGTCCTTTTATAGGAATTTGAAACCAATGTACCTGCTGTTTGACAAGGAGAAGGGGGTAATGAAGATTATTGATCTTGGACTTGGTAAAGTAACCACCATGCGCAAGGATAGAAAGCAGCTAGACGCATATATGAGGAGATAGTTATCTCTTGAAATATTTCAGTTTCCACTTTGTAGTCTTGATTTTACACAAACATAATGGTTGTGACCTATATAGACTATCTGTAGTTTGAACTTTGATGTTCAATGTTAAGTGGTTCACTTGCAAATACAAGAATTAATAAGTGGCTTTACATATGAGTGACGAATCTGTGATGAACATGAAAGGCCACGTTGGATCCAATAAAACCGGAGTGATGTGGCCATCGCTTATGTGGTAGCATTTTGTCACGGTTCTTTTTTGTCACTATGGTCTAAACCATAGCAACCCTAGAAAAAATCCATGACAGGTGGGAGCGTCACAAATTTAATTGATCTATGACGATTTTGTGGGCCAAAAAATCCATGACACTAGATACATGACCTATTTTTGGAATGTCACAGACATTTGTTTATGATGTTTTTCCATTGGTATATGACAAAATCTATACATCATGTATAACTAAATTTCTTGTAGTCCAGTCCTGTTAGTGCACGAATGGCAGCCAAAGAGGAAGCTACAAGGCCCAAGCCATAGGAGAGGCCCAGTTTGTATCAAGTGGTGTCGGGGTTTAGCAGTTGGGTTTGACCTGCTTGTGTGTTGGTCAGAAGCGATATTCCCACGTTTGGAAGCTGAGACCTAGATTCGTATCGTGCCAGACTAGGAAGTTGTGTTAACTAAGGTTAGGTCAAAGTTTAGTTTTCTTCAGTTGCAAGCCTAGCAGGTCAAATATGCATGCATCTCGAACAAAATAAGGGTTCACAACTGAATAATACTTTCCCATGCATCTCCACACCAGTTCTAGGGGTTCAACTCCCAGTAAGTATCATGCTTCCCTAATGTCTATTCTATTCGATCTACTAGGGCATTATGGTGTTTACCGTGCTAGGTTTTGTACTGAAGCATCTTTCATGGCAAGATCTAGTAGTTGTCCACATGTTCTGATTCCGTGCAAGATTCTATCTATGTTTTGTGCTATCTGCCAGGATCTTTGCTTGTTTTCATTTCATGAGTGTGGTTTAGAAGCTAATCATAGCTATGCTCCAAGACCAAACCATGCATGACAAGAACACATGTCTCACTCTTTGGATGTAACAAGGTGAATCCCTAGTCAGAGATCCATACGCATATAAGGGTTGGCCCATCCTTTGGTGTCAAATCGATTGGTGGATTATTCCAATTGAAGACAGATGCATGCAGAGTCAACTGGGTTGATATATCATATAAGATACATCAAACAATAGATGCTTTGGATAGCCTCTGAATTATCTTTCCAATGAGCATTTATGCATTGAAATCCAATTCCTGTATCATGGAGTAATGCCCTTTTTACTCAAGGCACAATGTTCTGTGCAGATTTGATTTATGCTTATCCATTGCTCCATGAATAAGTTAGCTCCATGAAGTGTAAATTTCTCTACATGGTTAGCTGGTAATGCCACAAATAAATTGAAAGTGGACCTGAGACACCTAAGAGGGGTGAATTAGGATTCTAAAAGTTAAGGCTCTCTAAAAATAACTTATCAAAACCTATGCAAGATAAAAAATATATGTGCACTATGGTGTTTGCTATGTGTTACTAATTCTACTAAGGTTAAGTCTTTCAACCTAGTTCCACCTAGAAAACTAACCAATCAAGCTAGTCTAGGAAAGTAAGCACACAATTGCAAGAATGTAAATGCGGAAGCTAAAGATAATAGAGTTATTGCAAACTCCGATGATGATGGCACAAGACGGAGATGTGGAGGTTTTTTCATGAGGTTTCGAGAAGTCACGGAAGCCTTCCCCCTAGTCCTTGTTTCAAGCCCCTCTCAAGGCCTTGCTCTCACTTAGTCCGCGCAAGGACTAAGGCCTTGATCTCACTAGGATCAAGGTTGGCATGGTGACCTTTGCAAGGGTCATGCTTCACGGTTGGATAACTCTCGAGATATCCATGGGGCACACCTGCTCTCAAGTGAGGTCTTCCACGGGCCTCTCATGGATGCTCACCATCATCTCCACTAAGGTGAGCTCTGGCCAAAACACCAAAGGGCCTCCTTCCCTTTCACAAGCAAGGTGGTGGAGGCTCTCGTAATACTATAAGCCCCACACCTACAAGTCCTTGTGAACATAAGCACGTATGGCAAGAGATTCACAAATCTCACTGCAACACTTGGTCGCAAAGAAGAGCTATGTGCTAAGCAAGGCCTAAGCAAGAGCTCACAAGCACTAAGTATGCACTATTAGGTCCCTCTATTTGGACTCTCAACCGTACAATGAAGCCAATGATCACCAAACATACTATTGAGGTCGGACAAGGGGGTATAAATAGCTCAATCTACCAAACTTGCCATTGGGAGAAAGCTGCATCTCTCGTAGATCGTTATCACTGAACGGTCCGTGTATGGTCTGTACACTATTGGATCGTCAGGTGCGTACACTCGATGCTATGGTCAGATCTATGTTTCCGTGGAGCCTTGAGCGAAATGAAGCATAGGCCCTTTAGGTTTAAATATTTATTCATTTATGCCACATGCAATAAAGTAGATAGTGTTACAAGTATTATAATAATGCACTTCATTTTTCAAAAATAAAGTCGATATTACAATCCAAAAGAGTAGCAAGAGAAAATTAGTATGATTGACTGAAATTGAATCCAATCTCTAATTGCTTCATGACAATTATGCGTCAATGCTTACAAAAAAAGTTCCTTCATAGCATTGACTTTAGCATTACTAGAAGTTCAAAAGAAATTGTGTAACACTTTTTTGATTCAATAAATTAATCTTCTTGTTTTCTTTTTTTTTCTTTTCTTGGCACTTGACAAATTTTTTCCAGGCAACATTGCAACACCTAAATGATGAACAAAATTCAAAACGTAAGTTTGGAAATCTAGACTAGTTTAAATTTTAAAACCATATCCTAGTAGTACCTATGTATTAATACTAATAATATAATAGAGTTCTATAGGAAATCAAGAGATTACATAGCGCGATGGCAAGAAGCTGACTCGGGATGGACGAGGGAGTCAGAACTGCAGCCGCACAACCACCACCCTGGGACGACGCTTCGGTTCCTGTCTTCCGTGTATAGTGGACGCAGCCACGCAATACTTCTCTTGGTCTTGGGCCACTGCTGTGGCTGAACCAGTACCCACCTGTATCTACTTCTATAAAAAAACAAGTTTAAAAAAAATTATTTTTTACCTAAATATAATCTACCCACCGGTATACCCATCTTCTGATCTTGTAATATAGACGTCGGATCAATTTATGCGTTGTCTGATCAATTTATGCGGTCCCACAGGTCGCCGATCACGTAATCCTTCACATTGTTTGCAAAGCACCTTCAGCCCTTTGATCCTTATCAACGGCGCTTATCCGTCAGATGAGAGGTATTACTCCGTAACTTTTACGAGTTTCTGCCACCCGAGCACTATTTGCTTTCACCAAAAACCGCACGTACCCACACCAAATTCCCTGCCTTGATCTGTGCTCTGGACGACTCCGAGATGAGCCAAGGCCCAAGGCTGACCTATTGGACAGGGATGCGTATGTCCACAGAGCCCAACAACGAACGAATAAAACATGGACGATAAAACATAGTACAGATTATAGGTACTGTTGAGCACCTAATTGGGCCGGTCCGTGTTGGCCAGTGCCGCCGGATAGTCCAGTGGCGTGTACCGGACACATGACTTGTACAAGGGTTAAGACCACCCTCTCCTATAAATATAAATATAAAGGGGACAGGCCGATTGATGCATTCCACAAGTCGAACCAATTTATTATTTTACTTATTTTTATGCATATCTCTATTCCCAAACCATAATTCTCTCCTCCGACCCTCAACTTCGCCTCTTGTCGACTCTACGTTGACTCGAGGAGTTCTAGGTAGCCTGCCGACGCTAGAGCAACCCTTAGTGCTGATCTTCCCTGACGGGGTCCCTCCCGAGAGGATTGGTCTAGGTCATATCTTGGTGATTGGCGCTAAAACATGTCAACACACTTTTTGGCGACTCCGCTGGGGACAAAACAGATCTAATTCGAAGTTCAGCCATGGTTGAGTTTTCGGATCCATCTAATGTCAACCCAAGTAATATCGTAAGGTCGGCTTTCGAAGATTTGCTAGCCGAGAAGCAAGAAAACTTCAAGCTGCAGATGGAGCGGATCTAGGAGAGCATGGTGTAGAAGTTACTAGACAACTTCACCATCGACCGCCACAAGAAGGTAATGAAGGAGAAGGAGGTCAATCTTGAGGAACTCTTATCATCAATGGCTTCGTCAATGGTTCATCCTATCAACCCTGATGTAAGTAACCTAACTACCGCTGAGATAGTAAATGGTATGAAAGGTTATGTAGATCAGGGGCACAGTCAGCTATCTGGTAGGAATGGTGCATTGCAAACTTCTGTTAATAAGATAGTTAAGGTCTTGGATAAATCAATTGCTCCTACTTTCCCGTCGCATGAAGCTACCGTGGAATCGGTTACACCCAGTCCATCAGCGCCAATTAGATCTCAGCAGGTCCAGCTGATATATGGGATGCCCTTGAATTTTTACCCAAGTCAACCAAAGCCACCACCCTTGCTGTTAGGCAAACTGGCTTAGCCGGCTGTATCTACCGGACAATCCGGTCCTTCCACCGGACAATCCGGCATAAAGTCGCATAGCGGACTATCCGATGTGGCCACTGCAGGAGCTATGGAAGCTCCGCCACGTACGACAGTTGCATTAGCTTCGGCCGATCCTAGCCGAAGAGTTGTTTTAAATACGGTAGGAGTAGAGTATTTCACACCGCCAAAAGATTTGGAAGGGTTTGTACCTCCTTTTACCACTGTTTCTTATGGTACAGGATCGGTTCCACCTACCGGTTCGGGTGTACCCAAGGGGCCTGTACCAAACTCGACTTATGATCAGATCTGGTCCGCACAGAACCCCAGTGCTTCCATGTCTTATAATAAAAAGTCCGGTAGTTATTTATCAGATGCTAAGGAGGAAATTTGGCGGGATTTTATGGCCGCTTTTAAGAAGAAGACAGGGATTGACATGTCTACTGTTCCTAACTCTTATCAAAAGCCTTATAATTGAGCGTTTGATGGTTTTGTCTTTCCTCCAGGGTTTAGTACATCGGATTTTGTTAAATTTCCCGGTAATGACAATAGGAGTACTAGAGAGCACATCAGTTAGTTTTTAGCACAATTGGGAGATTTAGCTGGGACGGAAGCTTTTCGGATTCGATTATTTTCTTTACCTCTTACGGGAGTGCTTTTGCTTGGTACTATTCATTGCCTCCTAATTCAATTAATTCATGGGATGATATGTAGACGAAGTTCCACAATCACTTCTTTTTAGAGGAATATGAGTTAGAATTAGCCGATCTGTCAAAGATCCGTCAAGGACAGGAGGAATCAATGCGTGATTATCTTAGAAGATTCAGGGATACTAGAAATGTTGCTTCCAACTAACTATCTCCGATAGGGATTTGACTAGTTTAGCTCTTGAAGGATTAAGGCCGTACATAAAAGGAAAACTGGCAGGCACAAGTTTTTATTCTTTGTCTTTGTTGCATCAGCAAGCTTTGACAGTAGAAAGCCGAAGTAGGGAGGTTCAGACGGCTACTCGCCATAATGTGAATGTTGTGGATTATGATTCGGCTAGTTCCGATGATGATTCTAAGGAAGTTTATGCAGCTCAATTTTCTTGGTCCAACAAAGATAAATCATTTGCTTGTCCATCTCTAAAGCCGACTACTAAGAATCGGCAGGAGAAAGTTAAATTTACTTTTGTTGTTGCTAAATGCGATAAGATTTTTGATGAACTTCTTAAAAGTGGGAAAATTACATTATCACATACTATTCCTTCTCCTGATGGATTGAAACGAAAAGTATATTGCAAGTGGCATAATTCTTTTTCTCATGCAACTAACGATTGTAATGTTTTTCATCGACACATACAATCGTCCGTGAATGAAGGCCGTATGAGTTTTCCAGAGGTGCAAATTGACAGGCAGTCGTTCTCCATGAACACTCTGGACATGAGCGGCAAGAAAGTCTTAATTCGACCGCAGGGGGCCGATGCAAGCAAAGGCAAGGCCGTGGTCATCGGTGGTTCTAGAATCGATGAAAACACTAAAGTTTTGTCCAGGGAGGTGATGAAGCAGAATACTGCAAATGGCAAGGATACACTGAAGATCACCAGTAGATTTCTTGGCATCAAGGGGTAGTAGAACCAGAAAGGGGCTACCAAGATAGCACCACCGGACTGTCCGGCGCCAGCTACCGGACAGTTCGGTAATGCCTACAGGACAGTCCGATGCCCCCTAGCAGTGCTTGAGGACTTTTGAACCAAGGCAGCCGGAGGTGGGCACATGGAAGAAGCATCAGGCAAGGACCTCTGGTAAGCTGTATTGATCTGGTCCTATGTTCGATCAGTTGCTTTCCAAATATGTTAAGAAGCAAAAGGCCACTCCTTGCAATCGGCCATACAAGCGACCTAGGTCACCACCACGGGAAGCCAAGCTCATGCAAAATAAGAAGCCAACAAAAACGGCTCCTTAGGTAGCTCAGCTAGTACCACCGGTACCTGTGGTACCGCCAATGATATGGGGTCCTCTGCAAGAATTTCAACAAAACCCAGCATGGAGTTCTATGGCTACGTGTCCACCTTATGCTTATAATCCTTATTACCATCAGGGCTGGGGGGTACCACATGTTTCTGTTTTTGACAGGTTGGCTTCTTCTACACATGACCGATTGTGTGTTCCTCAATCCGGTCCATGGGCACAAAATCAGCAGCAATGCCAGAATTATCGGCCTCCAATGCTGACAAATCTGGCAGGGGAGTATGGGGGGCAACCACAGTCACAACCCCCTACTGTTCAAAATTTTCAGCCAAAACTGGTTCAACTCACAAGAACACTGGTTCAACCAGCATCATCATCATCGGTTCAGTCATACCTCACGTAACAACCGATATTGTTAATGTTGGTACAAACAACGCGGTGTTCAATAACGATCACAAGATGCTGACAGTTTTTGTGAAATCGGTTAATGTTGTGCCGAAGGAAGCTTACCTGAAGTTGTTTTGGCTAAAGATCACAAAGCAAACTCTAGTAAAGTTATCAGTAAGCCACCACCAGATCTGAAGTATTCCATGCCTCGATGGTGTCCTTCAGGTTTGACTCATACTCAGAAGAGGACATTGCAGCGCTTGCGAGCTAAGGAAAGAAGGGAAAAGGAAGCTGAAGCCATATTCAACAAGACACATCCCATCTTTCCTCCAAAATAGTGGAAGCCAAAAGCCATTGGAACCCCTGATCAAGCGGCTACTCAACAGCAGCCTCAGTTATCGGACTGTCCGGTAGCATCTACCAGACTGTCCAGTGTGCTGTACTGTCAGGTGCCTTCCACCGGACTGTCCGGTGCCTAGGAGTCAGCAATAGTACCAGAACCAGAAGTGGCGCCAATTTTGGTAGAAGTTTCTACATCATCTACTGTTCCAAAGGAGGAGGCACCAGAAGTGGAGATGGTGGATTATGAGGCTTCTCCTGAACATCAAGGTATGGATGTTAATATGATTTCTTTTTTCACTGATTACAATAACATCGGTGAAGATGAAAAGGTGATGGCTCGGTTTAATTTTGGACCTCGAGAAGCTATTTTTAGAAAACCGATAGAAATGGTTAATCATTTGAAGCCTCTATATGTTCGTGATCACATTGATGGGGTACCTGTGTCTCGAATGTTGGTTGATGGTGGTGCTGTGGTGAATCTAATGCCATATGATCTATACAAGAAGCTTGGCAAATCAGATGTTGAGCTGGTCAAGACCAACATGACACTCAGCGGCGTGGGGGGCAAAAACCCCATTGAGACTAAGGGAGTTGCTTCTATGGAACTCACCATTGGGAGCAAGATGATCACCGCTACATTCTTCGTTGCCGAGGTAGAAGGTAACTTCAGTTTAATTCTTGGGAGAGATTGCGTTCATGCCAATCAATGCATACCTTCTACTTTACATCAATTTCTAATTCAATGGGTTGGTGATGAGATTGAAGTTGTGTATGCTGATTCATCGGCTTGTGATCTAGGCTTATGATAATACTAAATGCTTGACGTGAGTTGATTTGTCCGATTGCCAATTTTTAAGTGTTTCCAAGGAAGGTTTTATTCCCGTAATGCTAGAGCCGGTCCAAAATCGGATAAATCATGTCATATGAGTCTAATGTCTACATCAACAAGGAGTAAAGACTAGAAGGAGCCAGGAACAATGAAGTCCAAGCAGGAGGCAGCCCCTGCAGTGACGCCGGATAGTCCGGTATCATCTACTGGACTATCCGGAGATGTGCCAGACAGTCCAGCAGAATCTACCGGACAGTCCGGTATTGGCCAGAACTCTTGATGTAATTTTATTTTTAATTCTAGTTGTAATTTTATTTCTGATTCTTTTGTGATAGAAAACTTTAGGGATTTAGACAAGTTAGGATAGGAGTTTACATCGGCTGATCCTTTGGAAGAGGTAGACATAGGTGATGGAACTAGTCCGAGGCTGACATTTGTAAACAAGACCTTGAAATATGATTCTTGGAATAAATTGATCGGATTATTAAATGAATATTTTGATTGTTTTGCTTAGAGTTATACTGAAATGCCTGGATTAAGCCGTGACATTGTTGAGCATCGGCTACCTATTAAACCTAGATTTTCGACCTTTTAAGCAAAAACCTAGGCATTTCGGTTCTGATATTTATCCTCGTATCAAAGATGAGATTCACCGGCTTTTAGAAGCCAATTTTATCAGACCTTGCAGATATGCAGATTGGGTGTCCAACATTGTACCGGTGGAGAAGAAAGATTCCAACAAGCTTCGGGTGTGCATCGACTTTTGTAACTTAAACAAGGCTACACCCAAAGATGAGTATCATATGCTTGTAGCTGACATATTATTCAATAGTGCATATAGTAACAAAGTTATTAGCTTTCTTGATGGCAATGCCAGATATAATCAAATTTTTATGGCCGAAGAAGATACATCTAAAACGGCCTTTATATGTCCTAACTTTATTGGTTTGTTTGAGTGGGTTGTTATGATAGTTTGGTTTAAAGAATTCTAGTGCAACTTATCAAAGGGCTATGAATTTCATCTTTCATGAATTGCTAGGAATCATTCTAGAAATTTATATTGATGATATAGTCGTTAAATCGGCAAGGTTTGACTCTCACTTAGCCGATTTACGTAAAACCTTTGAAAAGATGCGCAAGTATGGTTTAAAGATGAACCCACGTAAATGAGTTTTTGTTATATTGGCTGAAAAGTTTCTAGGATTTATTATTCATGAAAATGATATAGAGATATATCCTAGTCGTATAGAAGCTATTCAGAAAAGTAGAAGCTCCGATGAGCAAACTTGATATGCAAAAGTTTCTCGGCAAAGTCAATTATTTATGACGATTCACATCTAATCTTGCTAGGAAAGTAGATGCTTTTACTCGTATTCTTTGGTGGAAGAATGATGCAAATTTCACTTGGAGGGTAGAGCAGCAAAGAGCTTTTGAGAAAATCAAGAAATATTTGTCTTCGGCACCGGTGCTTAAGGCGCTTAAGGGTGGAGTTCCTTTCAGATTATATATTGCTGCTGAAGACAAAGTTATTGGTACTGTTTTGACTCAAGAAATCGAAGGTAAAGAGCATGTTGTTACATATTTAAGTAGGAGGTTGATTGATGCTGAGACAAAGTACACATTTGTTGAGAAATTATGCTTGTATTTATATTACGCGTGTATCAAGTTGAGATAATATTTGCTATTTAGTTCTTGCACTATTGCTTATCAAACCGATGTTACTAAGTATATGTTGCGTAATTCCATCATAAGTGGTAGAGTTGGAAGGTGGACTTATGCATTAATAGAATATGATTTGGCTTATAAACCTTTAAAATATATGAAAAACCAAATTGTAGCTGATTTTATAGTTAAACATCGGATAAATGATTCTCTTGAACTAGATATAGTTTACATTACTTTTACTCTATGGAAGCTTTATTTTGATGGATCTGTTTGTGATGATGGGCGAGGTATTGGTGTGGTATTTGTTTCGCCAAAGGGTACTACTTTTGATTTTTCTAACCGATTAGAATTTCATTGCTCTAACAATCAAGCCGATTCTGAAGCATTGTTATTCGGTTTAGGATTATTATCTTCCATGGGAGTAAAGTGTGTTTAAGCTTCTGAAGATTCTCAGTTGGTAGTCCAGCAAGTTTCGGGAGAGTTTCAGTGCTTCGACGGAGTTCTAAATTCTTAACTCAAAAAATGTTGGGATATTATTCGTTTGTTTGATGAACTTAAGATTTGTCATATATTTAGAGCTGAGAATTCCAGGGTTAATAATTTGGCATAGGGGCATCTGTCTATCGTGTTTCAAAGGGAAAGTTTCATGTTTCTGGAAACCGATGCGCCAAGAAGTTGGTATGTTGTGACTGCGCATACCGGACTGTCCGGCAGGGTGCACCGAACAGTCCGGTAGCTTATCGGATTATCCGGTGCGAGGCGCCAGACTGTCCGGGACAAAAGATGAACTTCTGATTTTGGCTTTGGATGATCCGACAAATAGCGTAACCGATCCAGATGATTGGAGGACACCTTTGATTACATATCTATGAGATCCAAATGTCAAAACAGAGAGAAAAGTTCGGCGTGCTGCTTTTAAGTATACTTTGATTGATAATGACTTATATCGCCGAACTATTAGTGGTATTTTGCTCAAGTGTTTGGGTCCTGATGATGCTGTGCTGGCTATGGCTGAAGGTGCATGAAGGTATTTGTGGCACTCATCAATCGGCTTTGAAGATGAAGTGGCTCTTAAGAAGGGCTGGATTTTATTGGCCTACAATGATTGTCGATTGCTTCAAGTACTATAAAGGGTGTCAGATATGTCAAAAATGTGGAGATATTCATATAGTGCCTGCTGCTAAATTACATCCTATTATCAAGCCTTGGCCATTCAGAGGGTGGAGTTTAGATTTTATTGGAGAGATTCATCCGTCATCTTCCTAAAAGACATCGGTTCATCTTGATGGCTACAGATTACTTCACCAAGTGGACTGAAGCCGTTGCTTCGAAAAAATATGACACACAAGGAGGTAATTGAGTTTCTTACTGAGCATATTATTCATAGATTCAGTATTCCTCAGACTTTGACTACTGATCAAGGTGCTTCTTTTATGTCTAAAGAGGTACATGATTTCATTGAATCATACAAAATTAAGTTCCTCAATTCTTCTCTGTATTATGCTCAGGCTAATGGTCAAGCCGAGTCCAGTAATAAAGTGGTCATCAATCTTATCAAGAAAAAATCGCCGATTATCCTCATTGTTAGCACGAGGTCTTGTTTGAAGCTTTATGGGCTCATAGAGTATCTAAACATCGTGCTACTAAAGTTTCTCCTTTTGAGCTTGTGTATGGTCAAGATGCCATGTTACCTGTAGAGGTAAATTTAGATGCATACAGATTTGCAAGGCAGAATAATTTGGATGTCGGTGAATACCATGACTTGATAATGGACAACATTGATGAGGTGACCGATAAGCGATTGATGGCTTTAAGGGAGATTGAGAAAGACAAACTTATGGTGACCAAAGCATACAACAAAAAGGTAAAGGCTAAGAACTTCTAGAATGGAGAACTCATGTGGAAAACGGTATTGCCATTGAAAACAAAGGATAGAAGATTCAACAAGTGATTTCCAAGCTGGGAGGGTCCCTATAAAGTTAAGCGGGTAGTTCCTAGTAATACATACATGCTAGAGGATCTGCAAGGCAATGAAGTTCCCAAAGCATTAAATGGACCGCTTCTTGAAGAAATACTACCCAAGCATCTATGCTTGAGAAAACCGATGCGTTGCATCAAGGGTTTGATTTGCTTCGGAGTTGTTATATTATGAGATATTTGTTGATTCTCGAAGATGTAAGTGTTTCTGACGCTTTTAGTGCATGATCTTCGCTAAAAGGCAGAGGGGCATTTGTTGAGCACCTAATTAGGTAGGGCTATGCTGGCCAGCTCCGCCGGACAGTCTGGTGCGCCCAGTCCCGCACCGGACAGTCCGGTGACGTCGAGTCTGAGACGAATTACTATATTTGGACGAGATCTTTCGAGATTCGACTCGTAAAAGGATTCAAGACCACCCTCTCATATTCGACAATCGAACTAATATATTATTTTATTTTTATGCATAGTCTATATTTCTCAAACCCTAATTCTCTCTTCCAACCCTTAACTTCGCCTCCTGTTAACTCTACGCCGACCCCAGAAGCTCTAGGTGACTTGCTAACGCTGGAACACTCCCGGGAGGATTGGTCGAGGTCATATCTTAGTGATTGGTGCTAAAACGTGTCAACAGGTTACATCATATTATACCTCATTGATTGTAGAGCATCAAATTTGTCTGCTCATAACAAAAACAATCCGGTCAAAACCTCATCACGGAAATAGAAAGCAATGTGCTATCTGCCTCTAGCAAGCATAGAGGATGGGTCCCCTTGCAGCGACAATGGGAAGACTTTGAGTAAATCAACGAAGAGGAGGGAAAAAGAAAAAAATGCTGGTTCTCTGCTTGAACAAATCAAGATGTGGCGATGTGGCTTTAGCTTGCCCTGGGGGAAAGAGAAAAAACAACCCAAGAAATAGATCTCAGCGATGGAACCTCCTTGTGTATGGAACCCTCCTCCGCCAACCCCAGGAGAGAAGGGCACTGAGACCGACTGACCCTTCACTCCGGCCAGCTTGCTATAAGAATCCCCTACCGCCTCTGCCTCTGCACGAGCCACACTGGATCGGACATTGGAGAGAGATCACACAGCAGCGGCTTGGGTCGGACGCGCTCGGGAAAGACGAGGAGACGGATGTGATTTTTTTTAGTACCGGGGAAGAGATAAGGGCGTTGGTCTTTTTTTCCCTGCTTGTTTTTCTGCATGGCCGTCAAGATGTGTTGGACGGATGCATTTTTATATTTTCCCATTTTGTGTATTAAGTTGTGATGCAAGACTTTATTTAAAAGTATTCTTGATAATTATCTGGGTATGAAAAAATAATAATTAGAGGTGGATAAACAAAATATTAGATAGTTGGATACAGAGGAATCATACAAAGTTCGATATGAACGAAACGTTACAGAGGACATGAGCACGAAATAAATTAATATAGAGAAAAGAATCTCCTGCTATATTCATTTTGGAGAAAACAATATAGAGGAACATGAGTTGCATACCATAAGAATGCTCGATGGAAGAGGAATGAAGAGAAAAACAGAAATTCGCCATCGTCGGAGGAGGGTTTCGACGGAACGTCATCCCACAAATGGGTTTCTCCATTTGGCCATTATTAAACGGTGTCTAACTGCTAAAATGTCTTTTGGGGATGAAATAAGAGATGGGAAATTATTTTGATGAATGGACTACCCATTTTACCTCTGTCTTATCCTCTCCTCTCATCCCCACGGCTCTCATCTGCTCAGGCCTTGGCGACCGACCTAGCGAGTCGCTCGCTCGCGGTGATGGATATCCCACCCCGCTACCGCTGGCGTCCAGCCTTGCCGCCACCGGCTCCGCCACCAGCTTGCCACCACCTGCTCTAGATCTCGAGCCAGTCGGTCAGTCACCACGCTAGGGAAGGAATGAGGCAGCCCCATCGAAGGTCCACCGGCGGTCATCCGGTTCTACAGCCACTCCTCGTCGCTCTTGGTCTCCACCGCTGCCATGGTATAGCGCGGCCAAAGCTGGTGGTGGCGGGGCGGCTTGGCGTCAGGGCGGATGGCAGGCAGGCGCGGCTGGAGCGGTGCTGCGGGCAGGTGCGGATTGGTGACGGCGGGGGTTGGATGCCGGCAGCGGCGGGGCGAGCGGCCGTCGGCGTGAGCGAGCGCCGAGCTCGGCCGCAAAGGGCACCTGACGCGAGCAGATAAGAGAGAGGTGAGTCTAGGAGTGTGAGAGTAAAGACTAAGGATAGACGCTGAGGCCGGCAAACTGTTTTTAGTTTCTTGACCAACCTATTTCTGCATTAGGCTCACAACTTGGATGAGAGGCGCCATAGATGGAGTTAGGCTCAATGTGCAAAGTTGAAGTACAAAAATTAGTTTTCCATTAGAAATTATTTCAGAGCTCCTTATTTATTATTAGATGCATTCGAATCTAATTTGCATCGTGATATGTAATTAAGCTAATAACCATCTTTCTTACAAATTTTATCTCTATTAAAGTTGAGTTTATTTTTTATAATTATATAGTGAACTTTTAGTATGTTTCATATATTTTGTGCTAAGTATATTTATGAACCCTAATGGATTTTAATTATGTTGTTTAAAATAAATTTTAAGACACAAATAAACCAATGCATTTTAGCCACGCACGGGACGCAAATAAACCAATGCATTTTAGCCACGTGCGAAAACTCACGTGCATTTTAATTGGTATATAATTAATCTTGGGCCCTCCTCCATCGTGGGCCCCTGGCCATCACTCCTGTGGCCATGGTCCACACCCGGGCCTACTCGAAGCTAGCCATTGGAGTCGGCCGTTGGATCTTCACTTGACCATTGTGATCATCGGACTATCCGGTGTGTACCACCGGACCGTGCAGTGCGTGTAATCACTTGCGGTCTTGACCTTGTTGCATGCCTCGGTATAGAACGTCCAGTTTCTGCACCAGAACATCCGATGTGTACCACCGGACTGTCCGGGTGCATGCAATCTGGGACTCATTTGCACCGTGTCTTAAATCTTCAATTTGTCAGCATTTCTTTTCACCGGAGAGTCCGGTGATTACAAAAATCCGGCCTACTGACCGGTCAGAATGATTGTCGTGTCAGGACTTCATTGTTTTGATTGTTGATGTCTTATGTTTTCTTTTGTGCTTTCTAGGCCCTCCTTTGAGGTGATTGTACCCCAAGTCCATCACTTGCATTCCTGAAACTTAAACAAATATATTTGCTCACACATTATTCCTTAATGGTCCATGTTGTCACTTCAACCACCAAAACCACATTAGGCAACTAAGAACGAAGCTTAGGGCCCACTTTCCTTATATATATACAGTATAATAACATCATGGTATAGATGAGAAAGAAATATGGGGTCACATGGTAGGTTGGAGTTTAAACAAACAATTGAATCATATAAATGAAGCAACACCTTAATGATTTTTATGAAACATCTCTAATCAATTTCAAGCAATCCTTAATCATACTATGGTTCAAGGATAACTACCTAAATACAAGAGAAGTGAAGTTCAAATCTCATTATCAAATCCATTGTGGTTTTATCTTTGTCCTCAAAATACCATGAATGTATGCACAATTAATATTGGAGGCGATTGCTTCATCATCTTCTTTTTATTTTTCTAGCCTCAATCTCACATTTTATTCCATTATGTGTAACTCAGAAAAACAGTCTCCAAAGAACATTATCCTAAAACTTAATTGACACAACAAACATTTTTTTTATCGTTCCTTGAAGATATGTGTAGAAAAACTTAATAGTGGATGATGGCTTGTTAACAATGTGGACACTTACCACTAAAAATATAGGATTGGAAAGGATTTTTTTATTTATTGGACTGAGGCCCATTATTGCAGCTAATGTTAGTGAAAGAAATATACACAACAATGACAAAATAACTATACATTGAGAGAGGTATATATTCTTAAGAAATTAAGAATGAAAACATATGAACAAGTTCACATGAACTAGATCGGAGCAGTGAGATATCTATTAGTTCAAGGCATATATAGGTATGTTTAAGCATGCTCCTCATAGCATGACTATACCAAGGACTATTACCAAACCTCCTCAATCGAGGATAACCTTTCGCACCAACCACTTGGCACGTAAATTAGGCATACACATACGCATAGTCTAATAATTTGATCAACATAGCAAGAATTTCTAGTAACCATGCTCACAAGAACAATCTACGCAACCCATATTACTAGTAAGTGAGATCAAAGACCTAAGATCAAGAACAACATCAAGAACACATGCATCTAGGACACAAACATAAAAAACTAGACCAAGAACACAGTGACCTAGATCAATAACATGATAATTAGAGCAAAATCAGTACTTCATTGATAATCATATCAAAGTTACAACCATGGCCATACTTACCACAATGACATAATGAAACCTCAAGAACTAGGTAATTAGAGAGACATGCAAGGCCTCTAATTACCTCAAGAATAACGACTCTAATGCTTAGACTAGAACTCAACCCTCAACTCTCCGGTAGTAGATGCCCCTTCATTCTTCTCCTTCTCGCCTTGATAATGAATTGGATGATCGGCCTTGGGGCCTGTAGGTCCTATTTATACTCTAGAGGGGTGCCATAGAAAGGAAACTGTGAGCCGATGTAAAAACTAGGTCGTTTTGGGTTGGCCAAATCCTTTTTATCTCGCGCTCATTTGTTCAAAGGTTGGTTGTTGCTTAATTATGATAAAGTCCATACAGTGTATGTGGGCGTTTACAACTCTAAAATCTTTGGTATACGTCTGTTCATGCCAAATCTTCCATGTTTAAGCATATTATGATGATTCCCTGAGATCTTTTGGAAAAACCCTTATACATATCTGTTTATAAGATCCAATCTAAGTCGATCCCCAAAGGTCTCCTCCAGAAGCTTCTAGAAGTGGGTAGCTCGTCTAACATAGGGGCTAGGGTCTGCCGAGGCCCTTTATTTTTTAGGCTTCTAGGCCTTATCTTTATATAGGCTCTTCCTCTCGCGATGTGGATCAAATGTTGAATCACAAAATGGGCCATGAAAACTGTAATTTTTTCATATAACACAAGACCAAAATAATATCACAAAATTCATTTATCGGAGGTAATTGTTAGTAGACAATGACACTAACGCTCATATTCTACGAAAAACCATATAAAATAATGCATTTATTTTGTAAATATCGAGCGACAATAGTTGGTGACTTTTGAGTTCATTCTAGTTTTGGTTGAGACACATTCTTGTGAGACCAATTCATCAGGGAATGTATATATTGCATACTTTGGCATATCTAGTGCTTGTGAGCTCTTGTTTTATGCCTTTCTTAGAGCGCATAGCTCTTGGTTGCGACAAAGTATTGTAGTAAAATTTGTCAATCTCTTAGCATCTCTGCATGCGTAGGAAGACATTTAAGTGTGGGCCTTATAGCCTTCCAAGACTACTAGAGTTGTGGAGTGGTTGCCACCTTTACTTGGAAGGCTCTTAGTTTGGCCAAAGCTTACCTTAGTGGAGATGGCTATGAGCGTTCGAGTTAGGCTCGTGAAAGACCCACTAGAGAGCACATATGAATCGGGGATATTCGGAGTCACCCTATCGGGAAGCTTGATCCTTGTGCGGGTAACCTTGCCAACTCTAATCCTTGCACAGATCAAAGCCTTAGTCCTTGCATTGCACGAACTAAGTGAGAGTAAGGCCTTGCGAGTGGACTCCAAATGTGGACTAGGGGAAGGATTGTGTGCCTTCTGGTTGCCTCAGAAAAATCCTCATGTCTAGAACTTGTGCCGCCATCGCCTTCAAGAGTTTGCATCACTCTACTCATTTCTTTAGCTTCCACATTTACGTTCTTTCAGTTATGTGCTTATTTTCCTAAAGTAGATTTTGTACGTGCAACTATGTTGCAAGACCTTGCCTAGATAGAGTTAGCAACACTTAGCATAACCTTAGTGCATGTATCATAGGTTTTGTTAAGTTGCTTTTAGAAAATTTTAGTTTTAGTTTTCTAATTTAACCATCTTAGGACATTGTGTCTAGGTTGTCGCCTGACTTTTAGTAATGCTAAAGTTTGGTTTATTCGACAAAATATTTAAATTAATAAGACTTTTTTGTTTGCTCTAAATTTTCTGTATTTTTATTTGCACGTACATACATTAGTACTAGTATATATCTAATGAATAAATATTTATTCCTTGGCTGAAGTATTTTGTTTTTTTTTTTGAAGTGCAACATTTAAAGTTATCTTTGTAATCACATCTAGGAAATCAAATGTTGTGTAAATTGAAATCTTGGATATGTGCATGAGATACTTTATAAAAAATTGAGAAACATATCTTGCATTTAATAAATACTCTCTCCATCCCAAATTGTAAGGGTACTGGCCCTCTTTTTATTTGTCCATATTCATATGGATATTGATGAATCTAGACACAAATTGAATACACATACATAAAGAAGTGAATGAATCTAGATGACGTCGAGAACCCCTTACAATTTTGGATAGAGGGAGTAATCAATAACAATATATGTCCTCTAATTTCATATATATGTATTTTTTATAATGATCTATCAACATCTATAAATTTGCCGTATCATTTTAGATAACAATATATCTCCTCTAAGTTTATATATGTATTTTTTATGGTGATCTATGGAAAACTATAAATTCCCATATCTTTTTAGATAACAACATAATAAACAAAATCTCATATGATTCCATATGCTCACAATCATTTTAAATTGCAAGATAATCAAATATTTGAAATACTGGTCAATATTACCCATATGTTTTATGCATGCCTTGCATATAATAAATTGTCATATATTAATACCATATCTTCAAGATATCAAAAAAAAAAAAAAACAAGGATACACCTGACGTACACCATTCAACAATATCCCACTTAACAGTTAACAGAGTTATTTATAAATACGACAGCGTCCCACCTGAACGGTGAATCGCCTGAGCCATCTAATTGGTGATCTCCTAATACCAGTCCTAAACTTTATAGTTTCATGGATTATAATGGTTCCTTCTCTAAGGATGTCCGATCAAGCAAAACTGAGCCATACATTTCCCCATTGCTGAGAATCACCAAAACTATGCCAATAGTCAATGAGCAGTCACCATTCCAAAGCCCAACAATCCTCACACCACAACAACCTCCCAGGGTGTCCACGGGCGATGATTCAACGATGCCGTACCATATGAATCTAGATCCAACTCTGCCATTACCAGTCATAGTTAGAGGTCCTACCTCTGGGAACCCAGTAAGCTCACATTCGTTTCAGGACAGCTTCACGGCAATGTCTCGCAATCAGCAACATGTGTTTTCTGATGAGCGCAATTTCCTGACGGCCCCATTAAGTGAATACCTTAACCCCACTGGTCATATGCAGATCATGTCGATGGAACCCCCATCAATCACATCCTTGCTCCAAGGAGATCATGTTGCCATTGTCCATGCACACCTTAGCACCTGTCGCATGACAGGTCACGGTCCCATTTTTGAGAATCCTGCCAGTGGACAACTCGACTCTGTGGTCAGCTCACAACCGCAGATCTCATCTTTCCTGGCAGAAAGCTTACTGCCCTTCAGACCCAGCAGCGCACTGCAGCTGAAGCAGAATGCATCACAATACAAAGATCTTTGCGGGATTGTTACTTATGCTGACCCTAACTCTTTTGATAATACTTCTGTGTTCCCACCTGTGTCAAGGGAACTGTTGCTTCTCATGGGTGGTTCAAGTCGTGCTTTTGATCATACCCATGATCACATGGACTCCACGGCGGCTGTTGATGTTGAAAGGGCGCAGCAAGTTCATGAATGCAAAATTTGCCATGCTAAGTTCAGCTCATCACAAGCCTATGGTGGTCACATGAGCTACCATAGCAAAGCAAAGGAGGGCAAAATTGACACTTCAGCTAGTACTAAAAGTAAGAGCGAGTAGCAAAAGATGAAAACATATCATCTGGAAGCATCTGTAGCAACAATGTGGTTAACTAGGGCGAATTTGTTGTAGTTCCTTTCTTTTGTTTTTGGTATCCTGAATTAGTTACTGCAGATGTTAGAGAAAATTATAAACTCATTAGTAGATTGCTTTCTCTGCTTTACATATTTTTTCAAATATTTCTACCAAATAAACTAATTATAAGACGTATATTATGGAATATATCCCATATAAATTAAGATATATGTGACTGAACAGTTCCCGTATAATCTTATTTATTTGCAAATATGCAAAATGGATAGCTAAACTTGCACATAAATGAGATATGTAACTAACAAAGAAAATTACAATTACCTTCTTCATTCACACACTCATATACCTGTTCGTTTGGAACATTTTTGCGGGCTGTGGCTATCACTTCCGCTTCCTTGCAGGGCAGCCGTTCGGCTGCAGGCCAGCAGCACAGCCATTTTCCTTGTTGGGTGCTGCACGCCCTGCAACACAGCAGTACTGTTCACGTTGTTTAACTGTTTACGCTACAATGACTAGAGGCGTGATGTGAATGTCATCCCGACCCTAGAATGCTGAGGGTGGGATCTGCACAGCAGGAACACTACAAGGCATTGGACAATTTCAAGAAATACTTTCTATGGTATTGGACAATATAATTGCAAAGAAGAAAATACGGTGCATCAAGTTTGTATCTTTAAATTTGGACTCCTATTTTGTTAATGAACAACAGACGCAGTTAGAGGGCCGGCTAAACCTGACCATATCATGTCGAGTAGCTCTTATTCATGTTTGTTTGTTTTGCCACAGCACGGTCAATTTCAAGAAAGAGAATATGATTGGATGATGTCAAAAATTGTAATAATTTCCACAAGCTTCGACGACATTGAGGCATAGACTACTTAAAGCAAGAAGGGGAGGATGATGATAACATGTCCAACAAGCATATGATCAATGCCCAACTCAATATGAAGTTTCAGGACCAATTTGGGTTGAAGTCAAATTATTTCACGAGCCCAGTTCGAACTGGAGATGTAGGCCTCATGAAAATGGATATCCAGGCCACATATATACTCCATTTGGACGTTCTAGATATCAACAGAAAGCTAAGGGATAAGCTTTCTATCCCAACTGGTTCCGCATCCAAATTCTCTCTGGGTCAACAGGAATATTCAAAACATAAGACATCCAGAATCTGCCCTGGTGCGGAGGCGACGTCTATTTTCGGGCCTGCTAGCCTTGAATGCCCTAGTGTTGGTCGGGCATTCCCTTGGTCGCTCCTTGCCCTCTATTCTATATATGTATTCAGTAGGTGTCATTAGATTAGAGATGAGTTTTGTTTAGATTGTTCTGTTTAGATTGTTTTCTTTGTTCATCGGTTTGTGAACCGCCAACTTAGTATGCTCAATCTTTCTATTTGCAATTTGAGGTCATCTACAACGTTTTTGCTTGTGATCTCGATTGCATTTACAGGGATTAACTTTCATGACAAGGTCAATCAGTGTGCGTATGGATTGATGATAACCTACAAAGTGTACTGATTGCAAGGGTTCAATCTTGCTGCTTAGAGCCATCTTCATCAACTTTAAGATTTCCACCAACCGACTTATGCATACCTCTTGGAAGATAAAAAAAACCCTAATCCCCATTAAGAGGGGTAGTAGAGGAGAGGGATGACCTAGGGTAAGGGGTTGTGAGAGGGTGACGGCACATGCCTAGATAGGGGTTCAAGAGGGGGAAAGGATTGTGTCACGGTTGGAGGGATGGGAGGTCGATGTTGTGAGGCAGAGCAGTAAAAGGAAAACAAGAGGAGACCGAAAAAGGAAGGAGAAGGGGGTTGTGTGGTATAGAAGTCGCGATGGGGTCACGGCTTAACACGCTCCTTGTTCTCATTATCATTGACATTGTGAACTAATCTTACTCTAGCAATCCACCTAGACGGGATGGCTTTCCTGCTAAATTTTATTAGGTGTTTTGGGAAATCATAAATGCTGATATGATGGCTTTGTTTTGTGATTTCTACAATGGGGATCTTTGACTATTCTCATTGAATTATGGTGTCACAATGTTGCTCCCTGAATGTGAAGAGGATGTTAAAATACAACAATTTAGACCAATTTTGTCTGTTGAATGTAAGCTTCAAGATATTTATGAAGGTAGCAACAAATAGAATAAATAAAGTGGCTCAAAAAGTGAGACAACCCTCCAAACAGCTTTTCTTCGTGGTCACTATATTTTGGAAGGTGTCACTATCTTACATGAAACAGTTCATGAATTACATAGAAGGAAGCTGAATGGGGTCATTTTTAAGGTGAACTTCGAGAAATCATATGATAAGTAAAATGTCGTTTTTCGCAACAAACTCTTCGAATGAAAGGATCATCACCTCTGTGGTGTGACTGGATTCAACAATTTGTCTCTAATTAAAGTGTTACGGTGAATGTAAATAATGATGTGGGTCAGTTTTTTCAAACTAAAAAAGGCTTGCGTCAAGGAGATACTCTTTCGCCCATCCTTTTTAATCCAGTTGCAGATATGCTAGCTATATTTATAGCAATACCTAAAGAGGATCGCAAATTTCAAGGCTTAATCCCTAACTTACTCCATGGTGGCCTCTTGATTCTACAATATCCTGATGACATGATCTTGTTTATGGAACATCATCTTGAGCAACCAAAGAATATGAAGAATATCTTAAGTTCTTTTGAGAAACGTTTTGGCCATGATAAATTTTCATAAAGTGAATTGTTCTGCAACGGCAAGGCAAAAAAGACTATGCGGAACACTATTCGCAAATCTTTAGCTATGGAATGGGAAATTTACACTTTCGGTATTTAGATATCCATATAAGCCACAGAAGTCTTAATAACAAAAATTTGAAACAGGTGGAAAAACGCTTCCATAAAAATTGAGTGTTTGAAAGGAAAGCTTTTAACTTCTGGTCGTCATTTACTTTTGATTAACTCGGTGTTAAGTAGCATTGCAATGTTTATGATGTGTTTTTTTGAAGTTCCAAAGGACATTCTTAAGAAATTGGATTTCTATAAATCCAGATTTTTCTGGCAAGGAGGTAACCATAAGAAAATTTATGGATTAGCTAAGTGGGAATCCCTTTGTCTACCAAAACAGGGTGGTTTGGGAATTTGAAATCTTGAAGTCCAAAATATTTGTTTACTCAGTAAGTGGTTTTACAAGTTCTTAAAGGAATAGGTCTGTGGTAGGATATTCTTAAAAGAAAATATCGAAAAAATAAATTTATTGGTGAAGTTCAGTGGAAACCAAGGGATTTAGATTTTTTTGTCTGGACTTATGAAGATTAAGGATCGTTTTTAGATTTCTAGTTTTAAGTTACATAATGGAACAAATATTAGATTCTGGGAGGATAGGTGGTTGGGTGACCTTCCTCTGAAAAATCTATATCCATCGCTATATAATATTACTAGAAAGAAAGTTCAACACCTCTCAATGTCTCCTTTAGGAGAGCACCTATTGTGTTCAGTTCAACACCTCTCGATGTCTCCGTTAGGAGAGCACTGGCAGGTGACAAATTTGTCAAATGAAATGAGCTGGTCAGAAAATTTGGATTTTGCAGTTTGATGACCAACCTAATTTTATTAAACGAAATCTCTCCAAACATGGTTTATTGACAATAAAATTCATGTATGGTAATTTAGTGAATAAAATTAACTTGCCTCAAAACTAGTATCTTTGGAAATTGAAACTACCCTTTAAAATCAAGATTTTTTTAGTTCTTACTTAAGGGAGTAATATTAGGATAACTTACTGAAAAGACATTGGTGATGGTAGATGTTGTTTCTTGACAAGGATGAAACCATTCAACATTTATTTTTTATTCGCATGTTACAAGGTTTGTTTGTAGAGTTTTCACAATGGTTTCTGGTATTGTGCCACCTAAGAACATAAATGATTTATCTAGAATTTCATTCCACCAGTAAGTATGCCGGCAATTGCATGCTCAGATTTGTATAGGTGCAAGTGCGATCATATGGTCTATCTGGTTATGTTGAAATAATATGATCTTTGAAATAAAAAAGATTCAATTCTTGTGTGTAGGTCTTTTTCAGGGCAACAGATTGGACTCGGCTATGGAGCATTCCACAAAACAAGGCGAAGAGATGTCTCCTCAAACATGCTTCTTGTTTAACGGAGATTCTATCTATGGAGGTGTTCCCTATGTTGTGATTTCTTGGTGCTGATCTAGTGCCCAATACCCCTTCCACTTGGGATTTGTGTTCATGTGATGGGTTCGTGTATGGATCTCTTGATCTAGAGACAGAAAGGTAGGCATAGGGAGCAATGAGTACCTTCGGGGATGAACGAGAGCTCAACCAGTGCCGGAAGGGCAACAGGGTTTCCACTGCGAATTCCCATGGCGGCGACGACGTGTACAGTGTCGGCGGCAATTTCTATAATATTAACCACTCTTAATCCAGGTACAATTTCTTATAGCCACATTGTCTGCCCCATTGCCTCATGATAAGCTACATGATTTAGTGTACATTATCGACAATGTAACAACTGACCATTTGTAGCTCTTTTCTATATTATGCCTTCACCTCCTAGAGTAAGCACATATCCAAACGTGGACTTCACGACGTCTCTACACCTTATCCAGTCTATATCTTTATATCCCAGAGATCTATAGGGCATCTATCTTTTGTATAAATCGTCAAGAAGTATTTTGTCCCTTGCAAGATCACAAGGTTTTCTGTCATCCAATGCTCTCTCTGGAATCGTCTGATATCTCCCAAGTATTACTATCATGAAAGTTAAGTCAAGGCGAGTGCATATTTGAGCACACATTTTGCCTCCGATCATTGAAGCATATGGAATTAATTCCATCTAATCAATCTCATTTTCTTATGTCACTTTCATCTGCTCTATCTCATGCTCTTGTGACACTTTCATATGATATATCACCCTTGACTATCAGAGCAGACACTGCATTACAGGCTTGCATACTATGTCTCTTCAAGACATTTTCTGATATGCTATGGTTTCTGTCTCTATCGTATTGAATCCTCAGGACATTGGGTGCCAATCCCATATCTTTTACATCATGATTCAAGGCACCGCTCCGATGGTTATCGACCACGTGACGTGCGCAATCGACCTCATCAAGAAGGCTATTGTTCCTACAATGCAACTAAAGAACACCGGCAAGAACAAGGAAAAACACAAATCTCAATTTAGTTGCACAAGTTGGTGTTTCACAAACCGATACACGGCGAACTGTTCTCGACAGAATACTCTTAAGCAAAACTCCAAACCCTAACTTGTACGGCGGCTACTGTTTACATAGAGTTTAGGTCGACCAACAAGACCTAGATGCGTCAATGATGGACTCCAAGATGATACATGGGCCAACAGCCTGAAAAGAGGGAAAACAGCCCCGGGATATATTCTGATCTCTAAATTGGGATGTGAATTCCTGATGACTCTGAACTCCAAATGACCTGAAACCAGTGGCATTGGAAAGCTTATCTTCTTAGCTTTCCAGGTATATGTGGATAATCAAAATCAGAGTCCGTTTGTGGCCTGGCGATGATGTCACACCCTGGTTTTTGAAAGACAAACCAGAGCAAATCCATATGTGTGCCAGGATCTAATCTCACACATATAGAGACAATAAACAGTGATATCACAGAACATGCTTTATTACATACCGTTAAACAACATATACATTAAGACATCAAGTCTTTAACACAGAGTAGCGGAAGTGTAACTAAATCTTCGAGCCATCCACAAGGAAACCAACTGGGGGTCGCTCACCTTGAACTCCATGAAGCTACATTGGTACTCCTTCAGACCTTCATCTTTCTGAGTAGCGGTTGGAATTTTTCCCCCAGCAAGGAATAAATATAAAGAAGCAAGCGTGAGTATATCAACTCGTACTCAACAAGCATAACACAAACTATGAGGTTATAAGGTTAGCTGACACGACTGCATGAGCTTTTAATTGGTCACTTTTATAAAAGCCTGATTACTATTGTTGATTGAAGGAACCATTATCCCAGAGATATTGCATAAAGAATTAAATAGCATTTAAACATATATAACCATCACCATTACCAAAACCAAGATAAACCACTAATCACTGGGAAGGGTCTGGACCGCTCATAACCGTGAGCACGGCTGACATGTCAATTTTATACTCTCGAGAGGTTGTACATCTTTACCCATAAGTCGTGAGCTACGCTAGGGGTTCATCACACACCTTAGGTGAGATGACTAGTAAGCACACTACAAAGCTTTTCCAAAGATCACGTTGGTAAGAAGTAACCACTAGGGATAGGTTTCGCAACGGTGGTGTCCGCCTCACAAAGGGAGAAGCACATACATCACGTAAAGCACACTCAACCTAAGGCAGTGCAGCGATCACAGAAGCTCACCCCCCTTATGCCCCGCAGGTAAGTTACTCCCGACCAAAATAACCCAATTACTCAGCTAAGACCGCCCCATCCCAGTCTTGTGGTAGCGCTGTTGTCCCAGGTGGTCGATTTGTGAACCGGTCCTTAATAGAGAAACCCGCAAAAGCACACGAGCACATTGCTCAGGCTCCCAAAACCATGTTGCTAAAAAGGAGATTATTAAAATGGACATGAACCGCTTAATGGTCAAGCCCAACAATTAAATTGCATAAAACCATTAGTCAGAATTAAATAGCAAAAGGACATGTGTTTATGCTGAACCTAGCACAAGTTAACCAAATGCAAACCCAAAAGGTATATATAAAGGTAAAGGTAGCTAAGGTAAATTCCTTATGGTCCTTCCGAAGTTAAATGCACATGCAGGGAATAAAAGGTTATTACGTGGTGTTTATGTTATACTTGCCTTCCTTTAAAGAATCGCTGCTCAGAGTCTTCGCGGTCTTGATCTTGAGTTGCACTTGAGATCGCAAGAGGAAGATCAACATCTACACGTTCATCGGAGCACCACACAGGCGTACAAGGTACACACATGCAAGCAAACAAGTACAAACTATAAGAAACAATACACCATTACATAAAAATAGGGTGTAAAACAGTTATAAAATTATTCTACGTGCCGCTACAAACACGTGAGCGTGAAAATCACCGAAAACGGATTTAAAACGGAGAAGTTATGAGCTTTGGAAGATTGCAAAGGCCTATTTTTAAATATATTTCGAAAATTGGGATTTAAATACTAAAGAATAAGAATAGGTGCTGCGGCTGCGAGAGCTGACTGCGTGTTAAATCTAAAAAAGCACAGGGTTTTGTTTGCAAAAACGCAGCGGCAGCGGCAGATTGGGCTGTCCTGTGCAGCACGCGGTGGCCTGCAAAGAGGCGGCCGCAGACAATCATGGCCGATCTAGTGCGGCTGGGTATGGATCCGGTGCGGGGCGGTGGAACAGGGAACGTTGGAGGGAGCCACTAGGGAGGCGACATGTAGCAGAGGGGCAGGAAGGGCAGCTGGTGCGCTGCCTGTGCTTTTGCTGTGTATGCACGTGAGATAGCAGGCAGCAGGTGGGCAGCGGGATCCGCGGGGTCAACGTGGGGCTGGCTGCACGCATGGCGCTGCGTGATGAAGGCCGGTGGTGGGTGGCTGTACTGTCGTACTGGGCGGGAGCGGTAGTGCAGAGCTGGTGTACAGCGTGGACAGGAGACGAAACAGAGAACGGACGCTCATCGGAGTTGGAGTTTTTTTTTACCGGAGTTGGGGAAGAAATGTAGATGTGGGAGAAATCGGAAAGGCCCTCACGAAACGGAGACCACCCCGCGAAGAGCTCGATGAGACGAACGTTGTGGTATCCTCAGATTTCGCCAGAGACGTCCGTGCGCGGAGAAAATCCTCACCGAACTTTCGCCGGAGTTGGAGCACTTTCCGAACTTCTTCCTTAGATCTAGGCAGCTAGGGTGTCGGGATGGAAAAAAGGAGACTGGTTTGGGAAAGAGCGCGATGAGAGGATTCCGATGAATATATATATACACCGGTTTGGGCCGAATTAAATTCGACATATTTTTGCAATATTCAATTTCGGGGAATAAAATAATTCCAGAAAAGCTAGAATCGCTATCCGCGTTCCGAAAAATACTCCGATGCCTCCAAAAATTCCAGAAAAATTCATAGAAATGTTTTGGCACCCAATAAACTCAAATAAAATATTTAGAGCTCATAAAAGGATTCATAAGAGCCTCCAATAAATGGAGTTTGCTCTAGGAAAAAGGGAAACGCTTCCAGATAAATCCAGAAAATTCCCATAAACAACTTGACGATGAACAAAGATATTGGGGAGAGTTTTCACACTGAAAACATGCCATCCTAGCATGGAGTGATGAGATGGTCAGCAGGATTAATCTCAAGTGCATTACACTAAAATCATTAGCATAATGACACCTTTTCAAAGACATTGTATCTTGAGAGCATGCATAAATTAGGTCAATTGAGCAACTAAACTTAGTTTTCAGAAAAGCTGTGTTTGTATTTCGGATATAACTTAAATACAATTGTGATTTTTATAAAACCTTACATACCAAACTTGTAGGCAATCCCATAAGGAATGACTTTGGTATTTTGTGTCTTAGCATGCATGAATGTTGAAATCCAGTTTTGGGTCATTTTATGTGAAAATGTGACTTCTGCCAATTTCAGCCCTGTTTGGTAAATTCAAAATTTTGTGCAACAAAATTCAAAATCTTGCCATTTCATGAATACCAAAGTTGTAGTTCATGAGATTCTATGCAACATTGGTAATTTTCACCTTTCATGAAAATGTACCTAAAATGGACTTTTGTAATTTCCAAGTTGGGGGTTTCAAATGGTCAAACATGAGTCAGCAAGTTAATTTCAAATTTAAATCATTTTATATTTGGAATCTGGTATAGGTCCTTTTGACAAAGTTGTATATTTCAAAAATTAAAACATTTCATTCAATTGGGTCTTTTTCAAATTCGGCTCCTAAATTGGACAAATTTGCGAAATTCAGAAACCTGATCAGTTGGTCAAAGGGGGTTTTTCTTTTTTCGATTTTCTTTTATTTTCTCGTCTCTATGACCAGCGGGACCCACCCGTCAGGCTGCCCGCGCCAGCGCACGGATGGATATTCCCCGCTCCCTCGCCCGATGCACCGAGTCCATACACCGTACTCTCTAATCCTGGGGTTGACCCCACCTGTCAGCCACAGTGGTCCATAGACCCGGTTCACCCGCGCACCTCCCTCTTCTCTCCCCGCCGCGCGCGCCCACGCGGCGTTGCGCGCGCCCACGCGGCGCTGCGCGCGCCCACGCGGCGCTGCGCGCGCCCACGCGGCGCTGCGCGCCGAGCGGCCGTGGCCACGCGCCGGCCTTCTCGGCCGCCGCGGCCACGCGCCACTGCCGCGCGCGGACAGCGCGCCCGGCGCGCCACCGGGGCGTGGGCGAGGCCGACCCTATTTCCCGAGCTCTCCTCCACGCGTTCAAGCTCTCTGATTTTTCCCCTTTCACTCTCGCGCGTCTGCCATTGCCGGAGCACCGCGAGCTCGTCCCCAGCCCCTTCCGCCCGCTCCCGAGCTCAACCGTCACCGCGCCGAGCTTCGCCGCCCTCGACTCTACCTTCCCGCCCAGACCGCGTCGCCCGAGACCCTTCCACTCCGGCGTATTGCACCGCCGGACCTCGCCGGCCAGAGGCGCTCGTCGCCGTCCCTCCCCGCGATCTCCCCCGCCGTCTGAGGTAGTGGATAAGGTTTCCCGATTCCCTCTCTCTCTCCCCGACACCTCGCGGCGAGCTCCCGAGCCCCGCAGGGCCGGGATTGGCCGCGCGCCACCGGGGCTTCCCCTCCCGTCGCGAGGAGGAAGACGACGGGAGGAGGAAGATGGACATTTTGCGCTATCGCCCTCCGAATTTAACAGTTTTATGTTTCTATACCGAGTACTGTGTACTGAGTCTTGTAAATCTTGCATGGAAACCCTCAGAAGCTATGGATAATTGTACATAGGTCCTGGATCTGTTCAGTTTCGTTTTAAATGCTTTTAAAAATGCTGAAACTTTGAAAAATCATAGTAAAGTGAATAAAAATCCAAAAATAGCAAACTTGGTTGCACTGTGTTTCTAATAAATAGATCTACAGGATGGGTATGATGGTTGAGTAGGAAAGGACAGTTTTGCCCCTGTTTTTATTCAAACATGAAAAACCCTAATAAATAGGAAATAAGGACTAAATGATCTCCAAAATAGCCAAATTTGAGCAGGGACCTTGTTATCATGTGTAGGTTCTGTATAAATTTTGTTGGCCCTAACACTTACTGTTGAATTACTATTTTGCCCTTGTCTTTCACTAAGCACATATTAATCTTAAGAAAAAGATTAATATGGTGAATAGTGTTTCAAAATGACTTTAAGTTTGATATGAGCTATAATTATGGAGAAACTTGCTAGATTTGGAGTTGATGCATGTAGGCTTTGACTCTAATTGGAAACTGGTAGAAATAGTGCATGATTATGTAAGTTTCGGTCGCTTCACATGAAGCAATGCTACCTCGCCACGCACACCCCACGTTATTTTATGTGACAAGCTAAGCTATCGTAGATGATGGCTTGTACGATTTCTTAGTATGAAACAACTTTCGCCTCAATATGCATAGCTCTATACCATAAATCACAAGTTCACTGTTTTACTGCATTACACTCGCGTCATAAAGCAAGCATTGCACTAGTACATGCTCTAATTGCATCATGTCATGCATATAGAGTCCACGAACGAAGAACCACCGCCGCACCAACCCGTCGCGGAGGAAACCGAAGAGGAGTTGCACTAGGAACCAGAGGGCCAGCAGCAGGAACCCGACTACGCTCCGGAGGAAGCTACTGACCCTAGTGAAGAAGGTAGGCAGGACCATACTCTACCCAGCAAAAAATTATACTTGATGATTACGCATATGCATTAGGAGTTGCTTGGAACCAATTGCATTAGACTTCCTGGCCGCCTGGCCCTAGCACCTATACATAGAGTTCGTAGGACGAGTATGCCTAGATATTGCTAGGTACGAGTAGACACGAGTGTGTGTACTTGTCACGTAGGTGTTTTCAAAATCACAAAAGCTTACAGTTATATCACTTGTATTTGTTGCTCATGAAGTAAATGGAGACCGGGCGGAGATTTTATTTCAGTATTTACTATTCATGATGTCGCATCCGGACTCCGCCCGAGTCGCATAAGGCCCGTTCGCTGTTCGCCTATTGGTCGGCATAACATTGCTAGAGTGCTTAACCGGGAAATGGGACCGGTGAAGTCTTATCTGGGTTTGTCCGGAGTTTTCGAGGCTCCGCCCATCCACTTACTGGAGGCCGATGGGCCCGGGGGCGCTTGTACTCGAGGGAGGGCTGACCCGGTGCGGCCGTGGTATCGCTCCTGAGGGGGCACAACCCGAGGGTTAGGTGGGGGCGCTTTGAATCTTGGGACAAGACAGGTGGAGATGGGAGCTATATGTGGGAACGCGATGGCTAGTAAGCATATACCCCTGGCATGATAGTTATTCCTGGGAATTAAAATCGATTCGAATCGCTGATGCCCACCAGGTGTGGGAATGCCAATGCCTTTGACGTTCAACGTAGTAATTACTTAAACTCTCGGTATTGTAATACTCATGGTTTTTGGAATACTACATGTTTGAACTAAGTTGTTACCTTACGGAAATTTACTGTTATGTTGGCAATCATACAGACAATGAAACTTGTTGTTTATGTTAATTAAGTTGCTGTAAAAACTAAAAGCTAAGGATCCACTTACTAGTAAGCTGCTTCGCGTCAGCCGTAAGCCAAATCCATTAAGATCTACTGAGTAATTAGTACTCAGGGTTTGCCCCCACATTTTGAGCGCAGGTATGGAATTCATGGTGTGCACCTGTGTTGGAGGCGGGGCATGCCCTCATTTAGGATGAGGTGACTGAGTGGTACGAGGGCAACATCGGTGGGCTCGATGTTGTGCCTCTAATGCAAAACTTTTGGTGATAACATGGTGATCTAAACTTATATTTTCCGCTGCGAGAAACTTTCAAACTTGCTACCTTATGACATTATGTTGAACTAGTATTTTATGTAAAAGCTGGTTTGTAACTAAGCTTAATTTCCCGCTATTCAACTGCCTGTGATGATGTATCTGTTGTGGCTCCATCGTGAGTCAGATGTGTATGATGTCGGTTCCTCTGGGAAAAGGTAATATCGGGAGTCGAATGACTCTCGACGGACGACCGGGTTTAGTTCGGTCTAATCGCACTGCAAGCCAGAGGTGGCAGGTGTGCTTAGCCCGGATTAAATCGGCGGTTCCGCCACAGCTGGTATCAGAGCCGATCATACACAGACAACAGACATATCATCCAGTTTTGATTTGCAAACCTATTTTCGAAAACCCTTTTCGAAGTATTTGAAAAATGAGAGTATCGATATGCCCCTATTAAGGATGTTAGTGAAATACCAGGTGACATCGCTAACATTCTGACCTAGATAGAACTCATATGCATATTCGGCGCTTTGGGAAGCAACATTTCGGCCATAGCTATCCCCAGTACTGGCGGAGCGCTATTGGGATTTGCGGACTGTTGCGAACCCTGCATTCATGCTGATAGGGCAGAACTCTTTAAGGGGGGTGGTCACGCCATTGGAGTGTTTCGTGATCACTTTTCCTTCAACCAAAATTATAGCTAGATCTTGTTGGCCACCGTTTCTCTCCCCAGTGATTCCCCAGTACTGGAGGAAGACTGGGTGTGTTGGGAGAAATGGCGCCACTACGTCGTCCACCAGACGTAGCTTAAAGAAATTCGTGGGTGCCACTTCTAGGGTTAGAGTGGTAATGATTGGTCATGGTAATGATGTTGGTATGCGCATGCATTTTTCTGCAGGTACACTAACCACGTGCGAAATTAAGAACGAGTAGAGAACGACTAGTTGCATTAGAGAGTGCCGTGCATATGTGTCACCGGATACTCGCTAGATATATAAATTATACATAAGGTGTGTGATGTGAGAACGAATAGGACGAGTCATGCATCATGTTTACTTTTACTTGTTCATACTTGGGGGATTATTGTTAAAAGTCAAATAAATAAAATGAAAGATTCAAAGATGTTTTCTGCTCTCATCACCCACTTAACCGTTGAAATTATATGCAACCTATGCCTATCACTAATTAAAGTCTCTTTTAAAAACAGATGGCCAGGACCAAGCAAACCGCTCGTAAGGCCACCAGTGCGAGGGGACTCCGCGTACAGGAGGGAAGGGCTGCTCCCCTTCCACCAGTGACCCACACCCCTCCTCAGCTTGAGAACGGGATGGTCCACACCCGTTGCCGTGAGGAGAACGGCCTTGCACAGATCCTTTGTCGGGCTCTGCGAGAGATGAGGCGCAGACCGTGCCCCTTCTTCTCCGTGCAGACAGTGCACGCGGAGGGACACTGCATGGCCAGTGTTGTCCTTCCTTAGAGCCACACTACGGTCCGGCAGACGATCACCGTCTACGGGGCCAATGAGGAGGACGCCTACGACAAGGTCACCCTAGCAGCCATCACCTCACTCAGCTCCTCGGGTGCAGCAGGGATGTCAGTGCTGCGCTACCTCCCCACCGACGGCTACGACGACGAATGGCTCCGTCGTCACAACATGCTGGAGGGGCGGATTGACACCAGGCCCTATGCTGCGACCATGCAGTTTGCTCACAGCGTACACGGGATGTACCTCCGTGCCGAGGACCGTGTCTCCCACTACCGCGACCAGCACATGTATGCACAGGACCGTATTGAGGAGCTGGAGGCAGAGTTGGCCGAGGCACAGCAGCGCCTGGCACAGTACGAGCAGGACCCTTCAGTTGCCCCTGTGGTGGAGGATGAGGACAGCATGGTGTCTGACGCGCGTAACGGGCGTTAGAGAGTTTGGTAATAGCACTGTGTGGTGAAGCTTTTTGTAAATGGTGCACGTGGTGAGCGATGTTTTGTACTATATCGCTCCGTGCAGTTTGCCATGACTGTACTAAACAGTGGTGAGGTCGAGAGAACTCACTTATGTACGTCATGAACCTTAAGCTAGTGTTCCGATGTGATGGACGAGATGGCCCACGTGTGTACTAAGTAAACCCTTAGTTTATTAAGACTCTATAAGTATGGTTGTAGTAACTGCTGAATGCGCATGGACAGTGTGAAATGATGCGATGCCTTTAAGCTTGGCCTTGCGAGATGGAGTCTAACTGTTTTACTATAACTTTATCTGTACTCACAAATTGTTTATAGCCCTATGATCTTTCTATCACCATGACTTTGCGCAATGGCTATTGGACTGAACCCGTATGACTCCATTTTGCAGATGGTGAACACTCGTACTGGTCAGTCATCGGGGCAGTCAGCGCAAGGCGCTCCACCCCCGCCGGAGTTGGCCACCTTGGTGGTCCAACAAGCTGAGTTGATCCGTTTACTAGCAAAAGACCGCCAGGCCCATGGGCAACAACAGCCGCGGGAGTATCGGCCACGTGGCATTACCTACCATGATTTCGAGGGGCTGCGACCCCCAGTTTTCACCAATTGCCCCGAGCCACTGGCGGCAGATGACTGGCTTCGTACCGTCCAGTCCAAGTTCACCCTTCTGCCAGGGATTAATGAGCAAGAGAAGGCTCGATTTGCTGCTCAGCTTCTTCATGGGCCTGCGGGAGCATGGTACGCCACTTTCCTCGCCATGCAGGACGAGGGCCATGAGCCCACATGGGAGGAATTCCGTCAGGCTTTCCGGGCCCACTACATCCCGGCAAGTTTGATGGAACAAAAGCGACGTGAGTTCCGAGACCTCAAGCAGGGTAGCAGGACCGTCATGCAGTATGTGCAGATCTTTATCCACCTTTCTCAGTATGCTCCGAGAGATGTTGCTACTGAGCCGGAGCGGGCCGAGAGACTCCTAGAGGGCCTTGACCCTACCCTCCGGACTCACTTGGCATGACGCTACCAGAGCTTTACTGAGCTGGTAGACACTGCTCTCGACATGGAGAATCGTCTCCGTGCTGCTAACGAGGATCAGAAGCGCAAAAGGATAGCCAACACATCAGCAACGGGCCCTTCACAGAAGCAGAAGACCGCATACAAGCCTCAACAGCAAAATTATCAGCAGTCTCGCTATGTGGTCCGACCCAACCAACCAAGGTGGATCCATCGGGCGGCACCGCAGCAACAGTACCCCATCTATCGAGCACCTACACAGTTGCCAGCTCCCCGTGCTCCCATTGTTCCGGGACCGGGCGCTCCTTGTTACAACTGCGGCAAGATCGGCCATTTCAGTAAGGACTGCAGAGCGCCTCGCAGGATCCAAGGTCCTATTCCTGCGGGTGGAAACCAGCAGAGCAAGCCGAAGGGATTCGTACCCAAGACAGGTCGAGTGCACTATGTGCACATGGAGCAGATCCCTGCAGGAGAGCCTGTTCTCGCCGGTACGTTCATGGTCAACGGTCAGCCGACCGTCGTGTTATTTGATTCAGGGGCTACTCATACTTTCATTAGTCAGTCATATACATCTAAGCGTGGGGTAA
Organism: Paspalum vaginatum; assembly: GCA_030272315.1. NCBI lineage: Eukaryota > Viridiplantae > Streptophyta > Magnoliopsida > Poales > Poaceae > Paspalum > Paspalum vaginatum. The sequence continues at coordinate 10,265,940 of CM059019.1, read as the reverse complement.
AGACTTCACGTATAAAAGAGAAATATCAAATTACCGCGCCGGGGAACCCGATAAATACAAATCTGATAGTGAAAGGGTTAAGGCTGAGTATAGGAGAGGAAGATTTCACAATCAACCCTGTGGTGCTGCCACACCGGGGGATTGATATTATCTTAGGGATGAATTGGATGACAGAAAACAATGCAGTCCTGGATATTGGCAGCAGGACAGTGCAGTTAAGGTCTAGTGTCAGCGGCAAGATTCTACGAATACACATGCCAAACCAAAAACACATGACCCCCACAGTTAATGCGACTGAACTACAAGAAGTTAAGAAGATACCAGTAGTGTGTGAATTCCCGGACGTGTTTCCGGAAGAACTTCCTGGATTACCACCAAAACGAGATGTAGAGTTTACCATTGAACTCGTTCCAGGCACGGCACCTGTATCAAAAAGACCATACAGGATGCCACCTGATGATTTGAAGGAATTGAAAACACAGCTACAAGAACAATTAGACAAAGGGTTCATTAGGCCTAGTTCATCACCATGGGGTTGTCCAGCTCTCTTTGTTGAGAAAAAGGATCATGGTGGGAAAAGATTGTGTGTTGACTATCGGCCACTGAATGCAGTGACCGTCAAAAACAAATACCCACTGCCACACATCGACATTCTATTTGATCAGTTAGCTGGGGCTAAGGTCTTTTCTAAAATTGACCTAAGGTCTGGCTACTATCAGATGAAGATTAGAGAAGAGGATATACCCAAGACAGCATTCTCTACCAGATACGGCTTGTATGAGTACTTGGTCATGTCATTTGGACTAACCAACGCACCGGCTTTCTTCATGTATATGATGAACTCGGTGTTTATGAATGAACTCGATAAGTTCGTGGTGGTATTCATAGATGACATACTAATCTACTCCAAAAATGAGAAAGAACATGAAGAACATTTAAGAATCGTGCTCACTCGGCTCAGAGAGCATAAGCTTTATGCCAAGTTTAGCAAGTGTGCATTCTGGCTGAAAGAAGTGAGTTTCTTGGGTCATGTGCTATCTGAAAAGGGAGTCGCAGTTGACCCTAACAAAGTAGAAGATGTGCTAAATTGGAAGCAACCAAGGACCGTGACTGAAATCCGGAGTTTTCTTGGTTTAGCGGGCTACTACCGCCGCTTTATCAAAGATTTCTCCAAAATTGCAAAACCCATGACCTCATTGACCAAGAAAAATGCCAAGTTCATTTGGAATCCGAATTGTGAAGAAGCTTTCCAAACCTTGAAGAAATTGTTAACCTCAGCACCGGTGCTAGCTCAACCAGATATTACCAAGCCTTTTGAGGTATACTGTGATGCCTCCGGTAATGGGCTTGGCTGTGTCTTGATGCAAGAAGGAAGAGTAATTGCTTATGCCTCCCGTCAATTGAGGAAACATGAAGCCAACTATCCAACACACGACCTTGAGTTAGCTGCAGTCGTTCATGCACTAAAAATTTGGAGACACTATCTGTTAGGCAACACATGTCACATCTACACTGATCACAAGAGTCTCAAATATATTTTCACTCAACCTGAAATCAATATGAGGCAGCGACGATGGTTGGAATTGATAAAAGACTATGATCTGGAGATACACTACCATCCGGGCAAGGCCAATGTAGTGGCCGACGCCTTAAGCCGCAAAGTCCATTGCAATATGATAGAAGCCCGACCTACAGCAAGAGTGATCTGCTGTGAGATGAATGACATTGAAACACCTCCGGGACAGCATGCAGAACTCTATAATATCATTATTGAGCCCACAATCAAGGCACAAATCATAGAAGCTCAGAAGCAAGATAAGGGTATGGCATATATCCGTGAAGGTATTAGTGAAGAGAAGAAGACGTGTTTCACACTTGATGACCAAGGCGTCCTGTGGTTCAAGAATCGTCTAGTGGTACCCAAGGACATGGAGATGAGGAAGAAGATACTGGACGAAGCGCACACTTCAATACTCACGATACATCCAGGCAGCAATAAGATGTACCAAGACTTGAAGCAAAAGTTTTGGTGGACCCGCATGAAACGAGAAATCGCCAAGTACGTGTCTGAGTGCGACGTGTGCAAGAAAGTAAAAGCTGATCACTTAAAGTCCGCTGGAATGCTTCAACCACTGGATGTCCCAGCGTGGAAATGGGAGGATATACACATGGATTTCATTGTGGGGTTGCCTCGAGCTAAAAAGGGGTATGATTCGGTATGGGTAATAATAGACAGATTTACAAAGTCAGCCTATTTCCTTCCGGTAAAAACGATATACCATGCCAAGACCTATGCTGAGATTTATTTAGCTCGTATCCTTCCTTTGCATGGAGTCCCAAAGACCATCACTTCGGATAGAGGGTCACAGTTTGTCTCCCGTTTCTGGGAGCAATTGCATACCGCTTTAGGGACCACTTTGATTCACAGTTCGGCATACCACCCTCAAACCAATGGTCAAGTAGAAAGAATAAATCAGATCTTAGAAGATATGTTAAGGGCCTGTACACTAACTTACTCCACCAAGTGGGATGAGTGTCTACCTTTGGCAGAGTTTGCCTATAACAACAGCTACCAAAAGAGCCTAGGAATGGCTCCTTTCGAAGCTCTTTATGGTAGAAGATGTAGAACACCGCTAAATTGGTCCGAACTAGGAGAGCGTGTTACCTTTGGCCCTGATTTAGTGGTAGAAGCAGAAGAGCAAGTGAAACTCATACACCACCATCTCAAAAGAGCACAGTCCAGACAGAAAAGTTACTCGGATAAAAGGAGGAGGCCACTAGTCTTTGATGAGGGGGATCATGTGTATCTCAAAGTATCTCTGATGAAAGGGGTACAACGGTTTGGAGTAAAAGGAAAGTTAGCACCAAGGTACGTCGGTCCATTCAAAATCGTTGGAAAATGCGGACCCGTCGCCTACCGGTTAGAACTACCACCACATCTAGCTGCGGTTCACGATGTGTTTCATGTCTCACAACTAAAGAAGTGCTTGAGAGTACCAGAGAAAGTGGTAGATACCTCTCAAGTACAGATTGAACCAGATCTCACATACGAAGAACATCCTATAAAAATCCTCGATCAAAAACAAAGATCAACCCGTCGGAAAACAATCAACTTTTACAAAGTTCAATGGAGTAATCACTCCGAAGAAGAAGCCACTTGGGAGCAAGAAGAATACCTGCACACTAAGTATCCTGGGTTTCTACCGTCCACTTCCAATCGGTATGTTACAACAGCTTAACTTTAGGATCTAAACTCACTACATACACACAACATTGACTACAACCAACTGCACCACCCACGTCACATCAAAAATCTCGGGACGAGATTTCTTTAAGGGGGGTGGGTTGTGATGCCCTAGGCATCTCAAGTGCATTACACTAAAATCATTAGCATAATGACACCTTTTCAAAGACATTGTATCTTGAGAGCATGCATAAATTAGGTCAATTGAGCAACTAAACTTAGTTTTCAGAAAAGCTGTGTTTGTATTTCGGATATAACTTAAATACAATTGTGATTTTTATAAAACCTTACATACCAAACTTGTAGGCAATCCCATAAGGAATGACTTTGGTATTTTGTGTCTTAGCATGCATGAATGTTGAAATCCAGTTTTGGGTCATTTTATGTGAAAATGTGACTTCTGCCAATTTCAGCCCTGTTTGGTAAATTCAAAATTTTGTGCAACAAAATTCAAAATCTTGCCATGTCATGAATACCAAAGTTGTAGTTCATGAGATTCTATGCAACATTGGTATTTTTCACCTTTCATGAAAATGTACCTAAAATGGACTTTTGTAATTTCCAAGTTGGGGGTTTCAAATGGTCAAACAGGAGTCAGCAAGTTAATTTCAAATTTAAATCATTTTATATTTGGAATCTGGTATAGGTCCTTTTGACAAAGTTGTAGATTCCAAAAATTAAAACATTTCATTCAATTGGGTCTTTTTCAAATTCGGCTCCAAAATTGGTCAAATTTGCGAAATTCAGAAACTTGATCAGTTGGTCAAAGGGGGTTTTTCTTTTTTCGATTTTCTTTTATTTTCTCGTCTCTATGACCAGCGGGACCCACCCGTCAGGCCGCCCGCGCCAGCGCACGGATGGATATTCCCCGCTCCCTCGCCCGATGCACCGAGTCCATACACCGTACTCTCTAATCCTGGGGTTGACCCCACCTGTCAGCCACAGTGGTCCATAGACCCGGTTCACCCGCGCACCTCCCTCTTCTCTCCCCGCCGCGCGCGCCCACGCGGCGCTGCGCGCCGAGCGGCCGTGGCCACGCGCCGGCCTTCCCGGCCGCCGCGGCCACGCGCCACTGCCGCGCGCGGACAGCGCGCACGGCGCGCCACCGGGGCGAGGGCGAGGGCGAGGCCGACCCTATTTCCCGAGCTCTCCTCCACGCGTTCAGGCTCTCTGATTTTTCCCCTTTCACTCTCGTGCGTCCGCCATTGCCGGAGCACCGCGAGCTCGTCCCCAGCCCCTTCCGCCCGCTCCCGAGCTCAACCGTCACCGCGCCGAGCTTCGCCGCCCTCGACTCTACCTTCCCGCCCAGACCGCGTCGCCCGAGACCCTTCCACTCCGGCGTATTGCACCGCCGGACCTCGCCGGCCAGAGGCGCTCGTCGCCGTCCCTCCCCGCGATCTCCCCCGCCGTCTGAGGTAGTGGATAAGGTTTCCTGATTCCCTCTCTCTCTCCCCGACACCTCGCGGCGAGCTCCCGAGCCCCGCAGGGCCAGGATTGGCCGCGCGCCACCGGGGCTTCCCCTCCCGTCGCGAGGAGGAAGACGACGGGAGGAGGAAGATGGACATTTTGCGCTATCGCCCTCCGAATTTAACAGTTTTATGTTTCTATACCGAGTACTGTGTACTGAGTCTTGTAAATCTTGCACGGAAACCCTCAGAAGCTATGGATAATTGTACATAGGTCCTGGATCTGTTCAGTTTCGTTTTAAATGCTTTTAAAAATGCTGAAACTTTGAAAATCATAGTAAAGTGAATAAAAATCCAAAAATAGCAAACTTGGTTGCACTGTGTTTCTAATAAATAGATCTACAGGATGGGTATGATGGTTGAGTAGGAAAGGACAGTTTTGCCCCTGTTTTTATTCAAACATGAAAAACCCTAATAAATAGGAAATAAGGACTAAATGATCTCCAAAATAGCCAAATTTGAGCAGGGACCTTGTTATCATGTGTAGGTTCTGTATAAATTTTATTGGCCCTAACACTTACTGTTGAATTACTGTTTTGCCCTTGTCTTTCACTAAGCACATATTAATCTTAAGAAAAAGATTAATATGGTGAATAGTGTTTCAAAATGACTTTAAGTTTGATATGAGCTATAATTATGGAGAAACTTGCTAGATTTGGAGTTGATGCATGTAGGTTTTGACTCTAATTGGAAACTGGTAGAAATAGTGCATAATTATGTAAGTTTCGGTCGCTTCACATGAAGCGATGCTACCTCGCCACGCACACCCCACGTTATTTTATGTGACAAGCTAAGCTATCGTAGATGATGGCTTGTACGATTTCTTAGTACGAAACAACTTTCGCCTCAATATGCATAGCTCTATACCATAAATCACAAGTTCACTGTTTTACTGCATTACACTCGCGTCATAAAGCAAGCATTGCACTAGTACATGCTCTAATTGCATCATGTCATGCATATAGAGTCCACGAACGAAGAACCACCGCCGCACCAACCCGTCGCGGAGGAACCCGAAGAGGAGTTGCACCAGGAACCAGAGGGCCAGCAGCAGGAACCCGACTACGCTCCGGAGGAAGCTACTGACCCTAGTGAAGAAGGTAGGCAGGACCATACTCTACCCAGCAAAAAATTATACTTGATGATTACGCATATGCATTAGGAGTTGCTTGGAACCAATTGCATTAGACTTCCTGGCCGCCTGGCCCTAGCACCTATACATAGAGTTCGTAGGACGAGTATGCCTAGATATTGCTAGGTACGAGTAGACACGAGTGTGTGTACTTGTCACGTAGGTGTTTTCAAAATCACAAAAGCTTACAGTTATATCACTTGTATTTGTTCGGAGTTATATCACAAAAGCCTAGATATTACACTTATCTGGGTTTGTCCGGAGTTTTCGAGGCTCCGCCCATCCACTTACTGGAGGCCGATGGGCCCGGGGGCGCTTGTACTCGAGGGAGGGCTGACCCGGTGCGGCCGTGGTATCGCTCCTGAGGGGGCACAACCCGAGGGTTAGGTGGGGGCGCTTTGAATCTTGGGACAAGACAGGTGGAGATGGGAGCTATATGTGGGAACGCGATGGCTAGTAAGCATATACCCCTGGCATGATAGTTATTCCTGGGAATTAAAATCGATTCGAATCGCTGATGCCCACCAGGTGTGGGAATGCCAATGCCTTTGACGTTCAACGTAGTAATTACTTAAACTCTCGGTATTGTAATACTCATGGTTTTTGGAATACTACATGTTTGAACTAAGTTGTTACCTTACGGAAATTTACTGTTATGTTGGCAATCATACAGACAATGAAACTTGTTGTTTATGTTAATTAAGTTGCTGTAAAAACTAAAAGCTAAGGATCCACTTACTAGTAAGCTGCTTCGCGTCAGCCGTAAGCCAAATCCATTAAGACCTACTGAGTAATTAGTACTCAGGGTTTGCCCCCACATTTTGAGCGCAGGTATGGAATTCATGGTGTGCACCTGTGTTGGAGGCGGGGCATGCCCTCATTTAGGATGAGGTGACTGAGTGGTACGAGGGCAACATCGGTGGGCTCGATGTTGTGCCTCTAATGCAAAACTTTTGGTGATAACATGGTGATCTAAACTTATATTTTCCGCTGCGAGAAACTTTCAAACTTGCTACCTTATGACATTATGTTGAACTAGTATTTTATGTAAAAGCTGGTTTGTAACTAAGCTTAATTTCTCGCTATTCAACTGCCTGTGATGATGTATCTGTTGTGGCTCCATCGTGAGTCAGATGTGTATGATGTCGGTTCCTCTGGGAAAAGGTAATATCGGGAGTCGAATGACTCTCGACGGACGACCGGGTTTAGTTCGGTCTAATCGCACTGCAAGCCAGAGGTGGCAGGTGTGCTTAGCCCGGATTAAATCGGCGGTTCCGCCACAGCAGGTGGCCGGTTCCAACTTCGGTTGGCTGTGGGGCCAAAGAAGAAGAGGGAAAGAGAGAGAGAAAGGCGGTAGGCTGAGCCCACGAGGGAAAGAGGGCTAGGTCCAAAGCGGACGTGAAGAGAGGAGGATTTTTTTTGGCCTTTTCTTTTGAAAACTTTTCCAAACTCCTTTTTTTAAAAAGGGATTAAACTCTCTATTGAGTCCTTAGGCAACCACTCAACATAAAATAAGTGCAGCGGTATGAATGCAACAACATGTTGGCCTAAATTCATTTTACTTACTTTAAACTTTATTTTATAAATCTATTTGGATGCTCATTCTAAACATGAAAATCCTTAATAAGTTGAGAAAACATTTTAATTATTTTTCATTCTGAAAATGAAATTTAGGGTGTTACAGATGATTTTACTAATAACTTATCCTGGAGGCCGAGGAAGTCAACTCCAAGTAGAATTGGGCCTCCATCTTGACTTGAACGCCCTTCTTGTCCTCCTCCTGGTCTGAGCTGTTCTCCATGGTCTTCATGGTCCTCTCCTAAATTCCTAAGTACAATATAATCAACCATAATATTAGGTAGCATACTATCCTCCCAGGTATATGTACGGACACTTAGGAACGAGCTCAATCATTGTTTCAATTGTCTTGCGCGCGCTCTTGTAATAGGTCCTTGCATAATCATAGGAGTGATGTTCTCATCATCCTCCCCCTATTGAAGCGAAGTCGTCCTCGATGCTATCTCATCCTCTTCTCTCAAATATAGTTTTAAATATGCAATATTAAATATAGGACTAACCACAAAATCTGCAGCCAACTCAAACTTGTATGCATTATCATTAATTTTTTCAAAACTTTAAAAGGACCAGTAGCTCGAGGCATAAGTTTGGACTTTCTCAAATCAGGAAAATGTTCTTTGCGCAAGTGTAGCCACACAAAATCATCTGGTTGAAAACAAAATCACCTGGTTGAAAAAGCACTTGTTTCCTACATTTACTACCAGCAAGTTTGTACTTCTCATTCACGGTTTCAATATTATTTTTAGTTATTTCGTGTAAGTTTCGAATTAAATCAGCACGTTGTGATGCATCCAAATGCAAAGGTTCGTTGAAAGGTAAAGATATCAAAGTCAATAGGAGCACTGAGGATTAAAACCATAAACCACCTGTAAAGGACTAAACTTTGTGGTAGAGTGAACGGATCTGTTGTACGCAAACTCAATAGTGAGGCAAACACTCTGTCACATTTTTTAAATTTGTTTTCAAAACAGCCCTAAGCATAGTAGACAAAGTTCGATTATGAATTTGAGTTTGACCGTTAGTTTGGAGATGAACATTTAGTAGAAAACAAAATCTCTATCCTAATTTATTCCTATAAGCTCAACCAAAAGTGACTCAAAAATTTTGAATCACGATTCGAAACAATAGTATTAGGCAATCCATATAAACGAACGATCTCATAGAAAAATAAATCAGCAATATGAGAAACATCGTCCGTCTTATGACTAAGGATATAAAATGTGCCATTTTCGAAAAGCGATCCACAGCAACAAAATTGCTATCTCTCTCCCTCTTAGTCCGAGACAAACCCAACAGAAAGTCCATAGAAATATCAGCCCAAGGAACACTTGCACAGCCGGAGAGAGACAAATAAAGACCATGGAAATTAAGGCGAGACTTAGCTTTATTGCAGGCCGTGCATCGTGCAACATACCGTTCAACATCCCGCTTCAGTTTGGACCAAAAGAAATGAGCGGCCAGCACGTCCATCATTTTCTTCACACCAAAATGTCCCATGAATCCTCCTCCATGTGCCTCCTGATATCTGGAAACACATAACTTGTTAGCTCAAAAAAGCAGCCCATCATGTAGCACATATTTATTCTAAGTTCTTCCCTCTCTACAATTTTCAAAAGCTTCTTTGAAATCAAAATCAGCAGCATACAATCCTTTTCTAGGTCTCTAAACCAAAGATGTGATGATCAAGTTGTGACAGCATAGTATAATGCATCTGCAATGACATTTTTTTTTCTTTTTTGTGCTTAATGATATATGGAAATGACTCAATGAATTCAACCCATTTATCATGTCGTTTATTTAGCTTAGCTTGACTTCTAATATGTTTCAAGGATTCAAGATCAGAATGAGTAACAAATTCTTTAGGTCCAAAGATAATGCTGCCAAGTCTCCAAAACACGAACCAAAGCATATAACACTTTTATCATAAGTCGAATAATTCAGAGATAGTCCATTCAATTTTTCACTAAAGTAATCAAAAGGTCTACCTTCCTGTAGAAGTCTGCCTCTAATCTCAATTCCACTCGCGTCACATTCAAGCTCAAAAGTCTTACCAAAATCCGAAAGTTGTAGTAGAGCTGCATGTAGTCAACTTATCTTTTACCGTGTTGAAAGCGTTTCCTTGTGCTGTACCCCAATAGAATGTCACACCTGTCTTCGTCAACTCATTATGTGGAGCAGCGATGGTGCTGAAATCTTTCACAAAACGCCAATAAAATCCTGCAAGACCGAGAAAACTACGCACAAGCGTGATAGTCATCGGAGTAGGCCAGCTCCTAATGGCGTCAATCTTCGTCTCATCCACTTCAATTCCCTGTGGAGTAACAATATAGCCAAGAAATCCAACTCGGTCGGCTGCAAAAGGTGCACTTCTCAAGGTTAGCAAATAAGCACGCATCGCGTAGCGCAGCAAAAACAGCTACATAGATGATCAAGATGTTCCTCCAAAGATTTGCTATAGATCAAAATTTCACAGAAATAAACCACCACAAATTTTCCAATAAAAGAACGGAGAACCTCATTCATTAAGCGCATGAAAGTGCTAGGTGCATTAGTTAACCCAAAAGACATGACTAACCACTCATACAAACCAAACTTTGTTTTGAACGCAAGTTTTCCATTCATCACCTAATTTCATTCGAATCTGATGGTAGCCACTATGCAAATCAATCTTGGTAAACATAATAGAGCCACATAGCTCATCAATCATGTCATCTAAGCGAGGAATAGGATGACGATAACAAATAGTTATATTATTAATGGCTCTACAATCAACACACATACGCCACAAACCATTTTTCTTAGGAACCAAAATGATAGGAACAACATAAGGACTAAGGCTCTCATGTACATACCCATGATCCAATAGCTCTTAGACTTGTCTCTGAATCTCCTTAGCCTCCTCTGGATTGGTCCTATATGTAGCACGGTTGGGCAAAGCAGTACCCGGAATCAAATCAATTTGATGCTCAATCTCTCGCAAAGGTGGTAAGCCCGGTGGAATTTTAGCAGGGAAGACATCCTTAAATTCCTGCAAAAAGGTTAGCAATAGCAGGCGGCAACTGAGGGAGACATATCATCAAGCGATAATAGAACCCTCTTGCATAATAAAGCATAATCCGTAAGCATCATCGAGAACACAAGTAGGAAGATCAGATTTTGTAGCAAGCATAACACCACCCTTTAACTAAATAGAAGGAGAACTAGTAGATGGTGTGGATGACTCAATTTTAAATGGCACAATAGATTTTGATGCTTGCTAATTTTCAGAAGCTAAAGCCTTGTCACGTTCTGTAGTTTCAGCTATGGCCCTATCACATTTCATAATTTCAGCATGGGTCGAAGGAAGCAAAATAATTTTCTTGCCTTTATGCATAGAAGTGTATGTATTAGTTCTGCCATGGTGTGTTGCATCAGTATCAAACTCTCAAGGTCTACCCAACAAAAGAGAACATGGTTGCATGGGAACAACATCACAATCTGCATAGTTATGGTAGATACCAGTAGAAAAATGTACACGTGCAGTATGTGTTACCTTTGACTTACCACTGTTGTTAAGCCATTGAATATGGTATGGATGAGTGTGAGCACTTGTAGAAAGACCAAATTTTTTGACTAAAATCAGCACTCACTAAATTATTGCAACTTCCACCATCAATGATAGTATGAACACGGCACTTGTTGATGATAGAAAAATATGAAATAGATTATGCCGTTGGAGCTTGTCCTCTTGTTCCACTTGTGCACTCAAAACATGGTGCACGACATATGTGCCATTGTGGGTGTAACCTTCTCCATCATCTTGGCCGAAAGCTACAGAATCCTCCTCTGAAGCTTGTACATCATCTTCAACATCGCTAGTACTTATGTAACCACCATCATCTGTAGCAATGAAGGCGTGCTTGCTAGGGCACTCCCTCATGACATGTCCCATGCCTTTGCATCAGTGGCACACAATATTTGCTAATGGAGTAGTAGGTGTAGTAGGGGCAGCATCGATCTTCGTTGTTTTAGGTACAAAAACAGATTTGCACACCTCAAGCTTAGTATGTGTCGATGCTACTACTGCTGCTAGCTATTGGTGGTGGTAAAATGCGTCGCGTGTGGGTGGGGGCTGCACGCCCCTTGCTCGAAGGCATCCTGAAAGAAGAAGAAACACCATAAGTGTGGCGCGAAAGTTGAGCATGGCCATGCACTTCTTGTTGTGCCAAAGCAGCAATGTGGAAGAACTGGTCTGTGGAGGAGTACTCTTTATAATCAACAATATTTTGAATACCTTTATGCAAACCAGAATGAAAACGAGTCATAGTATCGTCATCCTCCTCATCAATATCACAACGCAACATAGCAACAAGCAAATCATTATTGTACTCATGAATAGAACGAGAGTCTTGATCAAAACGTTGCAATTTTTTCTTCAAATCAGTGCTTATAAGAAGAAGGAACAAAACGATTACGCATAGAACATTTTAACTTAGACCATGTAGAAGGATCTTGACCAAGTTTAACGAAACCATTCCACCATAGGATAGCATAACCAGTAAATTCACTAGTAGCATAGCAAACACGTTGAGCAGCAGGAATCATATGAGCATTAAATTTTTGGTCAACAGTCATCTCCCAATCTAGGTAAGCATCGGCATCATATGAACCATCAAGAGGGTGGAATTTTAAATTTGACCGTAGCAAACTGGTTATCATTATCATGTTTGTTACCTTTGTTGCCACGTTGTGGGGGCGATGGTGGTGGTCGCTTGACTTTATTACCTTTGTTAACTTTACCACAGCCAGTTTTGTTCGGTATGAACAGTCGTCTTCATCGTCATATTCATCTTCATGATTAGAAGCCTAGGACGCCTCAGATTCGAAGAAGAAGCTTGACTGGAGGTAGCACCACGCTGATGGGAAGTATAAGAAGATTGACTGGAGGTAGCACCACGCTTCTCAACAGCATCGAGTCTTGTCGACAAGTCATCCATCACAGCACGCATATCATGCACAACGGGAGCAAGTTCCTTCATGAAATCACCAATAAGCGTATTTTATGCACCAATAAGTTTTATGAGCTCGTCCTTTGTGACAAATTCATTGCCATCTTGTGGGGGATCATCTCCTGCCATGGTTAGTGAAACAAGACAAAAAACAAAACAAGATTATCCCTATCTAATAGGTAGGTGGAATCTCTCACTCTCAAGCGTGTACCAAGCGCTTGCAAATGTTCTTACCGTGCAGCGCAAAGGACTGATGGCAGCCTGGAAGGAATGACAGTGGCGAAGTGGCAATAACACACCTAGAACATGAGATCATTGCAAGGTCCTAACCTATACTGCTCAACTGCTCAAGAGACAAATATAGTGGAGCTTAGGAATAACTCAATATGTGTCTAAGCAAATATAATAGTGTAACAGTTAAGCGAAGCTGAATAATGATCCAATGTAGGTGTTTGTTGCTGGCCAAAAGCTAGTCCCAAGTCGAAAGAACAAAGTGTCACAGGGAATAACAAGGTAGAAGGTAGAAGGTAGTGGCGGAAACAACACCAACAACAAAAGTCTTCGCTGCAACTCTTTTTTTTCTTTTTTTACTTGTTTTTTTACCTTTTTTTTGCACTATTTTTTGCACTTATTTTTTTGACACTTCTGTTTTAACAACAGGAAGTATGGAAACCAGATGTGTGCTGTGGAGCCAAAATCGTGAGAGAAAGCACGTCAAACACAAGCGTGCAGACACTTCAAGGCCCGAGAACCCTATTTTCCTAGGCCGATTTTCGTAAAAATAACAGCAGTAAATCTAGCAAAGCTAGGGACGACGAGATGCAAAATTTTCTGCCAGTTTCCAAAAATAGTATACTTTTGCCGTATTCCGAGTTCGGACCGAAAAGTTATGGCCATTTTACCTGACGACACCTCAAATTAGGGATTCACGACGATGGATGGGTTTCACACCGTGGTGGATGGAAGGACAAACAAAGGGGAAAACAAACTGTGGACAATGATGGAGATGGAAACATAAGCACAATGACAAAGAACAAACCCTAACCAGCAACGAACTCAACCACAAAGGATAAAAACTCAACAAAGCAAACTGAAAACGACTATTGCGGTACTATAGGTAATGAGACAGTGGATTTTTTTTCTTTTTCTGGACTGTAGGTATATGAAAACAAAACTAATCTAAAGCATAAACGAAATTACCTAACAAGGTATTCTGAAAACAGATACCAATTGATATGGGATAGGCCCAATCTTCCATGAGATACGTTGGTTTAGGGGTGGAGACTCGACGTTGGTGATGAAGACTCCTGAGCAAAAGGTTCGAATCCTTGCGATCACGACACCACTGCTCCGATGGTTATCGACCACGTGATGCATGCAATCGACCTCACCAAGAACGATATCGTTCCTTGCAATGCAACCTGAAGAACACCAGCAAGAATGAGGAAAAACCGCAAATCTCAATTGAGTTGCATAAGTTGGGGTTTCACAAACCGATACACGGCGAAATGTTCTCGACAGAATACTCTTAAGCAAAACCCCAAACCCTAACTTGTGTGGTGGCTACTGTTTATATAGAGTTTAGGTCAAACAACATGGCCTAGATGCATCTATGATGGACTCCAAGATGATACATGGGCCAACAGCCTGAAAAGAGGAAAAACAGCTCCCTAGACGACAGATTCTGATCTCTAACTTGCGACGTGAATGCCCGATGACTCCGAACTCCAAATGACCTAAAACCGGCGCATTGGAAAGCTTATCTTCTTAGCTTTCCAAGCATATGTTAATCTCTCCAAACACTATTTATTGACAGTAAAATTCGTGTATGGAAATTTAGTGAATAAAATAGACTTGCCTCAAAACTAGTATCTTTGGAAATTGAAACTACCCTTTAAAATCAAGATTTTTTTAGTTCTTACTTAAGGGAGTAATATTAGGATAACTTACTGAAAAGACATTGGTGATGGTAGATGTTGTTTCTTGACAAGGATGAAACCATTCAACATTTATTTTTTATTCGCATGTTACAAGGTTTGTTTGTAGAGTTTTCACAATGGTTTCTGGTATTGTGCCACCTAAGAATTTAAATGATTTATCTAGAATTTCATTCCACTAGTAAGTATGCCGGCAATTGCATGCTCAGATTTGTATAGGTGCAAGTGGGATCATATGGTCTATCTGGTTATGTCGAAATAATATGATCTTTGAAATAAAAAAGATTCAATTCTTACGTGTAGGTCTTTTTCAGGGCAACAGATTGGACTCGGCTGTGGGACATGCCACAAAACAAGGCGAAGAGATGTCTCCTCAAACATGCTTCTTGTTTGACGGAGATTCTAGCTATGGAGGTGTTCCCTATGTTGTGATTTCTTGAAGCTGATCTAGTGCTCAATACCCCTTCCACTTGGGATCTTGTGTTCATGTGATGAGTTCCTGTATGGATCTCTTGATCCAGAGATAGAAAGGTAGGCATAGGGAGCGACGAGTACCTTCAGGGATGAACGAGAGCTCAACCAGTGCTGAAAGGGCAACAGGGTTTCCATTGTGGATTCCCATGGTGGCGACGACATGTACAGTGTCGGCGGCATTGACTCTTCCCTTCAGCACCTGCACCTAGGTGATCACCCCTAGGGTTTTTGTGTGGTCTGAGGAGGCACAACGATATTTGTCAGCGTGCCCTGCACTGTTCTTCCTTTATAGAGGTGTGGGGTAAAAGGGGGCCACAACCCAGGGGGTTTAGGGCCTCCGATCAAGGCCTTTATCTCAACTCCCAGGCCTGGTCAGGACGTCTCCTTTCCAGACCTGAGATCAATCCAACATTCTCCCTCTTGTTCTCAGTCTATCTTGTTTCTTCAACTTCCATGCATCATCCCTTGATAGATTAATATATCGATACCAATGCGTTGCAGACAGCCAATTACGTGCCACTGAACTTATCGACTACAATACACATTTCCATCTCGAGATGAGGCCCTTTTCATTTCCTCTTGAGACGGTTGTCTTATTAGCCCTAAATCCAGAATCGTAGGTTTTCTAGTAAACCCAATGCCGGCTATGTGTTCTCTGTACACGTTGGCTGGAAGACCTCAGTTAGTAGATTCGCGAGCATCCTCTCAACTACCATGTGCTCATTCTCAATTCTTTGATTCTGGATTTTATCTTTCACAACAAAAAACTCAATGTCAAATACTTGACTTATCGTTGTGACATAAAACACTGCTGAATCATTGTTACAATATATCTTAAGTGTTTTTCTATAATATTAACCACTCTTAATCCAGGTACAATTTCTTATAGCCACATTATCTGCCCCATTGCCTCATGATAAGCTACATGGTTCAGTGTACATCGTCGACAATGTAACAACTGACCATTTGTAGCTCTTTTTTATATTATGCCTTTTCCTCCTCCTAGAGTAAGCACATATCCAAACGTGGACTTCACGACGTCTCTACACCTTATCCAGTCTATATCTTTATATCCCAAAGATCTATAGGGCATCTATCTTTTGTATAAATCGTCATGAGGTATTTTGTCCCTTGCAAAATCACAAAGTTTTCTGTCATCCAGTGCTCTCTCTAGAATCGGCTGTTATCTCCCAAGTACTACTATCATGAAAGCTAAGTCAAGGCGAGTGCATATTTGAGCAGACATTTTGCCTCCGATTGTTGAAGCATATGGAATTAATTCCATCTAATCAATCTCATTTTCTTATGTCACTTTCATCTACTCTATCTCATGCTCTTGTGACACTTTCATATGATCTATCACCCTTGACTATCAGAGCAGACACTGCATTACAGGCTTGCATACTATGTCTATTCAAGACATTTTCTGATATGCTATGGTTTCTATCTCAATCGAATTGAATCCTCAGGACATTAGGTGCCAATCCCATATCTTTTATATCATGATTCGAGACACAGCTCCGATGGTTATCGACCACATGATGCACGCAATCGACTCTCGTCATGAAGGCTATCAGTTCTTGCAATGCAACCGAAGAACACCAGCAAGAACGAGAAAAACCGCAAATCTCAATTGAGTTGCACAAGTTGGGGTTTCACAAACCGATACACGGTAAGCTGTTCTTAACAGAATACTCTTAAGCAAAACCCCAAACCCTAACATTATGCGGTGGCTACTGTTTATATAGAGTTTAGGTCGACCAACATGGCCTAGACGCGTCTATGATGGACTCCAATATGATACATGGGCCAACAGCCCGAAAAGAGGTTAAACAACCCCTAGACAGATTCTGATCTCTAACTTGAGACATGAATTCCCGATGACTCCGAACTCCAAATGACTTGAAACTGGTATCATTGGAAAGTTATCTTCTTAGCTTTCCTAGGCTGTTGACGGCACTTAAGCATAGCAAAACTTATACTGCAAGCGACAGTATCGTGTGTAGCTTTTTCCCAGAATGAGTATCATAGGTTTTGTCAATACAAGAAATTAACTAATTGGGAATTAATTAACAAGAGTTTAGGGTAAACTTAGAGGTAAAAGATAAGCTCTTAATCTATCTCTAAACTAGTCCTTAAACTATATCTAATCTATGTATAAACTATACTAAATATATGATAAGATAGGCAAGTAGAACAGAATTAGAGCACTAATCAAAGGGTACTAACTAGACTCTAATCAAGCCCTAATTGGATCTAAGACATGCATGATTGTGGGCGCCACAACTAGAGTAAAGCAGCAAGATAACTAGTAGCTGAAGGTAGAAATAAGCATTAACAAGCATAAACTTCGTAGCATGATTAAATCACGATCGAATAATCTAATCCCCTAGTTCAAGTTTAACCTTTCTCCGGCTCTACTATCACTAAAACCAGTTAATCGACGAGAAACTCTCAACAAGCATACATAATTAAAGAACAGCACTTCTAAATTACTTCACATAGTCTAATAACATAATTAGCACAACTAGAACCTCTAATCACCGTGATTACAAGAACTAGAAACACAACTATATTATTAGTAAACTAAATTAACGATCAAGAACGCTAAAAAAAGCATAACCCTTAATGACATGCTCTAATCAACAAGCATCTAGATCTTAAGCTTAATTAGAGCTAGAACAATCATAATTAGAAAAGAACATGATAATTAGACAAGATCGATGCTTCATTAACAAATTGTATCATATATACAGTCATGATCATACCTTCCCATGATGATACAATTAGACCTCTGGAGCTAGATAATTAGAGCACCGTGCAAGGCCTCTAATCACCTCTATGAACTAGAAGAACTCTAATACTAGACTAGAAGCTCAACCCTCTACTCTCCTCTAGTTGTTGTCCCTCTTGTCGTCGCCCTTGCGCCTTGAGTATGAATGAGATGCCTCGTCTCGTAGCCGAGACTCGCTATTTATACCTTGGAGAAGACGTGGAAGAAAAGAAATCAGCAACCGAGATCCAGAGTCCCTGGGTCGGCCGACTTGGGGGTGGGGTCGGCTGACCCGATCCCTTCCCTGGTCCGTTTCCTTCCATCTTTCGCGGGGTCGTTCCTTGTTGCCTAAGTAAGGACTTTGCAACATTACTCAGACTCGTAGAGTTCTGAAATCTTCGGTATTAATGAAAAGTTGATAAATTCTTCTGGTCTTGGATAGATATGAAATGTCTTTCCCTTGTATGCTTCCAGAAGCTTTGTAATCCAGCATAGCTCATGGTGTCTTCTAGAAGTTTCCCGAATAGTAAGCCTTGATTAACTCATGGGGGAATGAATCAATCAATCTTTTCTTGTTATTCACCTTTTAGAATACCATCTCAGAGCTCATGGTGTCTTCTAGAAGTTTCCCGAATAGTAAGCCTTGATTAACTCATGGGGGAATGAATCAATCAATCTTTTCTTGTTATTCACCTTTTAGAATACCATCTCAGAGGTCTTTTCTTTCTCGACGTAGATTATGATGAATTTTGCGAAAAATAGCTCAAAATCCTGCAAAAATTAAGTATAGTATATTTCCAAGACAATGTTGCAAAATCCACTGATAATTGGTGATAATTGTTAGTAGAAGGTACGATTGACGCTTAAAAACAGTGAAAACCCATATAAAATGATATAAAATATTAGTCAAAATCTTGCGTCAACAATATCCCCACTCTTAAACCTTACTGGTCCTCCAGTAAGTCAAATTTTAGAACAATGTTTACTTACAATTCTAAAATCAAATAATTAAACAAAATTTGAAACTCTCAATTTTTTTCAAGTTTGGACCAGCAATTATATAGATAAATAGATATTCATTTAAGAATATCTCACAATAGATATAGAAGAAATCAATTTCATCAATGACAAATCTCCTTATTTTTTTCAATCAAATTTTTTCAAAGAAAAGATCAAAAATTTCAAAAATCAATTTTGTATAATACCCATGAATTACACTCAGCTTTCCAGGTCTCTTATTATTAAATGATCTCTAAAATATAACTAATATAAGTGTGTTGCCGCCAGAATTTGACCGAGACTAGTCAGGCCAAAGTGTCGGAAGAAGTCCATGTTCAACGAGTCTACTTGGCCAAGCTCATATCTTAAGTTTGGCCAAATATAATGATAAGTGTGTGCCCAAGGCCTAAGCCGTGATGAAGTCACAGGCTTAATCCGTGTTAAAGGCCCAGTTTATTTGCGAGACTGGTTCGGACTGCAGGAGTATGCCACACAAAAACGAACATCAAGGCCACATACGGACTCCGTTTTGGGCGTTCTACATATGGATGGAAAGTTAAGGAGATAAGCTTGCCAATGCCGCTAGAATCACATCAAGATACACTAGGAGTCGACAGGAATTGGCGAAACAATTAGACGGCCGTAATCTGCCAGGATTATATGGCATATTTCGGCTGATGTTTGGAAGCTTCGTGTGGATCCGGACTGATACAAGGGAGAGTTCAGATCACGTTATCAGGTCATAGAGTCCTAGTTGAGTTGTGATTTATTAGTTAGGAAAGAGTTTGAGTCTATCTAGGAAAGGGTTCGCCTTGAGAGTCAAGTCTTCGGACTATAAATATGTATCCATATGTTCGGACTATAAATATGTATCCATATGCTTCATAATAAAGCGACGACATTACGCTCAAAGCAGCTACGTGTCTCCCCATCAACTCTCGGCGCATCACCACCCTGGCTCCGAGGTTTATTCTCTCCATATAAGCGTTATGCTGCTCTAGCGGATTCATCCAGGTCAGCTAGGGCTGTGAAGTGTTTATTGGACCCATGGCGAACCTTGTACTGAAGCGTTTTTATGCCAAGAATTGCTAGTTATTCCGGTGAATCTCGTACTAAGCTTCGCGGATTGCGAGATTTACTAGCTATCTCGATGAATCTCACGCCAAGTTCTGCTTGGCGTGAGATCCATTAATTATCCCGCATGATACCGTCCGTCTTAATATTTTCTCTAGTAGATTGTGTTAGGACTACTTGGTGTCTTGCATTTACCTTGCATTTGTATCGATCTGTTATGTATCTATGCTTGATGTTAGTAGATCGGTTCATGTGTAGCTCGATGTACGTTACCTAATCGCTTGTTACAATCTACGACGTGTCTTGCTGCTACGTGTGCACGTGACATGCCGATAGACCAACGTACTTCGAGCACCCTATCTATACATGTCTTAATTTGTATCTGTCTAGTTGGATGGACTTCTTTGGAGGTCGTGGTAGAAAGCCGATTTGGCTATGCAGATCTGTTATATCATGTGTTTAAATAGATTTTTATTTACTTTAGATTTTTATTTACTTCATTTCGGATGCAGTATGTTCCTATTATTATATCTGCGCGTCTCTTGGACCACGGAGCATCGGACTCTTTAGCCGATGGGAATCCACGGGCTCCCTTATTGCCGATCCTAGCGATCAGGCATGTATTTAACGTCTCAGATTTGTTGTGAACACTTTTTCAGGGAGAACAGGAGATGACCACCGTATCCGACGCACAACATTCCTGGCTATAAGGTCAAGCCAGGTGGTACGCCTACCACCACAGTCATTGATCGGCTCCCCAGTGAGAAGTCGATCGGAGCCTGCATTCAAGGGAGATGACCGAAGCAGCACGCGATCTCCCGGCTCCCATGTGCTCTGTGCTTGGACCTCGCCGCCCGCCGGTATCTGGGTGCAGCACAATTTGGCACGCCCAGTGGGGCCCCACCTTCTGCCTGATTAGAAGTCAAGACGGCGTATCCCTTCGTAAGTCAAAAAAAAATTTGGCTCAGGTAAAAATATTTTATTCTGCTCGGGAGATAGAACCGATTTATTATGTACAATAGCCGCCAGCAAGACATGAAGAACAAGCAACAATTGCAGCGTCGACTTGCAATGAAAAAATATTTTGGATCAGAATCTATCATGGACGTGCAAGTCCAAGAAGAAGGATCGGCTTGCTAAAAAATATATTATTATGCCCGAAGGACGGAAAGAGCCGATCTATTATCTGAAGCAATGCATTCTGACGGTGAGATCACAACAAGAACACTCTCGGAAAATCAGCTCTGGTGGAGAAAAGAACCAAAGTCATGAGGAAGATGATCAACAGCCGATTGGATATGATCGGCTAGATGAAGTTCATAAGAAATATTCATTGCAAGTCGCTTCATATTGAAGGGAATATTGGTTCAGGCTCTTAAGTATGTACTGGAGGAAATTATCTGCCTATGGAATGTGCTATCGGCTCTCTTGCTGAAGGAAGATACATGCACGTATATCAGCCGATACTTGGCGGTTAGGCACAGCTGCATTGGCTGGCCATTTATGGAAGCTTGCATCGGCAAAATTCAATACGGTGCATCGGCTCATAAAAATCTGAGGAAGTAAGGAGCAGAATGAAGAAGGAACAAGACAAGCTAGCACTGGACCTTACACGTGAGGATGGGATGCAGTACGTGCATGCATCATGAATTACATCTGCATGGGGGTGCTAATCGAGGCAAGGAATTAGAGGCAAGCACGTCTGTATGGAGTATACATGCTCACGCCCTGCATGCACACGAGCGACCTACGTGTTGCGTCCTGCTGCGTGTTCTGAGTTTCCATCGGCTGGACGACCCTCCAGTGTGGCCGATCGACGTAAAGCCGGAGCGAACCGGATCAACATAGGAGCAACCGGCAGAGAACCCTAGACGAAGCTCTCGTCATCTCTGGACGCGGACGCAGGATACAGCGCCGGTGGGGCAGGGCGAACTGTGCAGCTGCTCTGGCCCCTGAGGTTGCAGGGCCTCACCCTGCATATACGTTTCTAAGAACACATGTACCTAAGAACGTATGTGTCACAGAAGGATTCAACTCTCATGGGCCTTGCCGAGAAGTGGAGAAGCCCAAGAGTTTACGTGTTTTTACTGGTGGATTAATTTGTTTGTGAACCCGTCGGCCATGCGCAACTCGACGACACCATGAGGCTGCAGAGTCCTGAGTGCCGCGCCGCCGCCTAGCACTGCATCGCTTGTGACCGCCGGATGCCCAGAGCGCGCAGCAACAGCTGATCCCATCGCCGACTTCTGGAGGACGCGGCAGCTCGCCGCCTGACCCACCAACGGGAACCCGCGTCGCACGGACGAGAAGCCGCTGCGGGACGCCTGGACTGAAGCCTGCCATTGGCCGCGCCTCCGGCCACCTGCATCAACTCAAGGGGCCTCCTCCAGACGGACGCCTACACCACTATCCACGCCACCGGCCGCCCATCGGCGGCTCCCTAGAAGACTTCGCCGCTCTCTCGTCACATGCATGCGAGCATGGGATGTCTCTGCCGGTCGTCGGGAAACTCGGGATATAGCAGCTGCGCTGGTGCCATGAGGAAGACGATCAACGGCCGATTGGATATAATCGGCTAGTCTGCTATTGGTTCTTCTGCTGAAGGATACAAAATAAATTGCGTGCGGACTGTCCCCGAACCTTTGGCTGTACGGACGTAAGTTTGATCTGGACACCTGACGCTTGGTACAAGCAGCGCGATTGGCCGATTTCGGCTTGGCTCAGCATCGGCTTTCTGCTCTGCTCAGCCGATGCACAAAGGATGAATTGATGATTAGCCGATCTAGCCAGCACACATGGTTCTGTCGATGCGCGCGGCCACCGCGCACCGTCATCACGCGAAGGGCGCGCAAGTAGTGCAGCACTATGTCGAGCGCGCCAACGTACCAGATACAGACCACGTACATACGCGTCACTTGGAGACTGATGGGGGCCAGCATGCATGGCCATACGGTATAGCGATGCATGTTCATAGGATACCTGCATCCATGCACGTACTGCATAAGGACTTTGGTGCCTGACGTGCTGCCCTCGTGCATTGGCACTGCAGGGAAATGGTAAATTTTCGTGAGCCATAATTTTTTCGTGGGCCAGCCTACGAAAAAGATCAAAGTTTTTTCTGGGCTAGATGGCCGACGAAAAAATGTAATTTTTTTTCGTCGGCCTGTCCCATTGCCGACGAAAAAATAAGCTTTTTCGTGGGTCCAGTCAAAACCGACGGCCCACGAAAAACCAGTGTTTTTCGTGTACCGGCCGACGAAAAAGTATTGTTTTTCGTGGGCCTCGGCGGCCGACGAAAAAGCATTGTTTTTCGTGGGCCTCCGCCGCCGACGAAAAACCAGGTGCCCTTTAGCGCAGCGTGTCGAGCTCCCTCTGCCCGCGACCCCGGCCGGTGCCCTAAGCCCCCAAATCCCTTCCGCTTCTTTCTTCCCCTCCCATTTCCGCCGCCTCCCCCTCTCTCTCTATGAGCGCGCGCCGCCGCCCACAGCCTCCTGCGCCGCCGTCCTTGCCTCGCCCCACTCCGCCGTCCCTGCCTCGCCACGCGCCGCCGCCCTCAGCCCCCACGAGCCGCCTGTCCGCCCACCGCCGCCCCACCGAAGCCCCAACATTGGAGGCTCAAGGCAACGAGGCGTGGCCGGAGCACGTGGAGGCGGCGAGGTCGGAGCGCTGGAGCGGAGGGGCCCGAGGCAGTGGGGGGTGGCCGGAGCGCACGAACCCGGAGCGGAGGGGGCCCGAGGCGCAAAGGCTCCTGCTGACCACATCCGGCGCCAGGCGCCGCACTCCTAGGCCGACACCACCTACCCTTCGCCTCCCGGATTCGGAGCAAGGTCTACTCCCCTGCTTCCCTCCCGTTCTTACCCTCTTGACAGCTCTCCTTCCGGCCGCAGTGCGTGGTGGTGGTTGAGCTGCCACCGCCCGCTATGTGTTTGTGTTTATGCCGCACCCTGGTAGAGACATTAAGGGGTCGCGCTCGTAGCACAAGTTTTCCTATTTTTAGTGCGGCTTAGTTCCATTAATTAGCAGGAGTAACCGATCCTCACATTTGGCCAGATTTTGAGCTCTTCCTCTCCTGATTTTGAGCTCAGATGTTGTCAGCTCCAAATACCATTGTCATAGCCAATTAGCACTTCATGTTGGTATACCTAGTGGTGTATTGTTATTTTTGGCTTGGCTGAAATTTCAGGAGAAATAGGTAACAGCTACCCATACCTTTGGATTTGTTCAAGAACTAATCATAATCCACTAATGTTTGTTCTATTAGGCATCATGTATATCTGCATGATGTATGTGTACCTATCCATCAGTCTTTTTGTTTGATGGTAGAAAAGATAGCAAACTCTCTGGTTGATACCCGATTTCATCCTGAGGATCTGAAATTTCATAGTCTGAACATGGTTGTCTCAAACTCTAAAAACCTTCAACAAGCAAGAATTTCAACAACTCACCTGATCTTCCTGTCTAGTATGACTGTGTGAGTACTTCATAAATGGAGTGAGAGCACTTGAAGTAGTTTCAAATATTAAAAATTGTAACTCCTCCTAGCCACCAGGGGTCTATATGTCTTTAAATTAATTTAGTTTAGTTCTCTAATGGTTGCAGCAGGCCACCAGGGTCACCGGAGCCCTCCTGGCGAAGCTGCCGGTTGCCCCTCCCTACTCTTCTTGTTGCAGCAGGACCAAAGGCGAGCAGCAGTGGTTACACAAGTAGCAGCAGCGGGCGCAGTGACAGCTCTTCCTTTCCCTACTGCCGTTCGTAAATAGGTACTGAAGTTGAAAAAAAGGTACTCTAGGCTGTAACCGGAGTAGCAACAGACAGTTGGTTCCTTAGCACAAATGTGACCCATCCTCACATTCTTTTATGTCGTTCATGCTTTTTAAAAGTGTATTTTTCTTCATGGCTGTTGCTGACTAAGTGTATTTATCTATGGATGTGTGAACTCTGAATGTGTGGATGGTTTGTAAGTGAATGAATTCTTATTGTGCATGTGTCGAGTCTCTGAATGTGTGGACTATATTCCTGCCTGTAATGCATTTTTCTATGTGAATGAAAATCTGCTGGATGAATGCAGCTGTGTGCTGGAGTGGGATACAGATAATTTCGTCGGCCACGTGGTTGGCCTACGAAAAAACGTTTTTCATCGGCCACATGGTGGGCTCACGAAAAACTCTTTTTCGTCGGCCACGAGTTGGCCCATGAAAAACCTTTTTCGTGGGCCCAACGGCCTATGAAAAATATGGTTTTTTCGTCCCCGGCTAGAAGCCCACGAAAAAGATGTTTTTTCGTGGGGGCTGACGAAAAAATAGGCATTTTTTTTGGGATTTTTTTCATCAAATTTTTTCGTTGGCCAGTCCAAAAAAACATCTTTTTTGTCGGTTTTTTTTGTTTTTTCGTGGGTTTTTGGCCCATGAAAAAATACCCTTTTCTGTAGTGTCGCCATGCCAGGCTATGCAAGGCAACATATTGAGTTCATCTACAGAAGAAAGAAGTGCCATTCTATTCCGATGAGTTCGACGCCATCCACTCCGACAAGGTCAAGGCCAAGGCCATGCTCAACACTTACCTCATCGGAGAGTTCAGCGTCACCGGCGCCAGCTACAGCTCCGACAAGTCCGTGCATGGGGCTCTTCAGTGCGCTCGCAGATCACGCCCATCCGCAAGGCCATCAGGGTGCCCGTGCCCATCGCACTCTCCAACCGCGCAAGAAGATTAGTTGCCGGCTCATTGGCAAGAGGGAGCTGTCGCACGATGTCCTGCCTTTTCCGTTTCGTGCTGCCGATCAATACCTGGAGGTGCTCCCCATCAGCTCCAATATCGACATCGGCTCCTACGATACATCAATGTCAAGGGCCCCCTCGGCCACGTCGAGTACGCCGTCGTCGACGGCAACAGCGCCATGCACGCCGCCTCGGCAGATCCATTTATTCGCAGAGCCGGTTCGGACGGCAGAGATGAGCTACACAAAAATGAACGCCTAGGCCACATACGGACTCCGTTTTAGACGTTCTACGGTAGATAAGCTTTCCAACGCAATAAGAATCAGGTCCAAATACGCTCAGAGTCGACGAGAATTGCAGAAACAGTGGGGCGTCCGGAATCTGCTATTATTGGCATCGGCTGTGTCAGTTCATTCTCAGGTGTGCAGGCAATTCTCGAGTGTCGAAGAGGTAGCCGATCAAGACTATCGGTTCCTAAAAGGTACAAGGTCAATCAGTCTACACAGGAGAAGCTGACGCTGGTCTATGTGGGTGGCCGGTAGTGAAGCACGTATTTTTTCAGCATACTAGGAGAGGTACTCTCACTCAGGGGCAGTGTAACATGACTCAAGATTACAAAACTGGTGATATTGTGCCACCGACTTACGCTCGGGGCAGGGAAGACTGCCTCAACAAAATATAGAATGGAAAAATGACCCATGGACCATTGGCTACGCACTGAGAATCAGAAGAACACAAGGACTATGAGGAAGGTGCCGGTGCATCTAATAGTGCCGATGCCCAATCATGGGTTTAATATATATATATATATATATATAATTAAGACTACAAGGCAATCACCATAGTTGGCTGCTTCGGCTCTTGCACCAGAACGTACGTCATCTCAGCCAGACGATCCGACCACCGGCACTCCTACAGCCGCATCACCATCGGCATTTCGGCTTTTGAGCTGGAGCGTTTGTTACATCAGCCGGTCAATTCAGCCACTGTACTCCTGCAGCGCCATCATCATCGGACACTTTGGCTCCATCAAAAGCATTCAAAGAATTCCCTGGCGCTACAAGCTGCTGATTGGATTTCAAGCCGACTTCATCCTAAGCCGATAGTTGTGATGAGAATGCATTATAGCAAGCACGGACCAGACGGGATGTCAACCATCGGCTCATCAGCTGCCGATTCGATCGGTAATATTCAAATCCACCATTACATTGTCACGTAGTATATGCACGTGTCACTTGCACTAGCTTCCGTGTATAGTTAGTAGCTTTTACTTGTGCTTCATATATGTGCTTTGAGGTGTGGATGCTTTGACCATGTATAGTTGAGCTCTTTTGAATATGTTGAATATCAAACGCTGAGGATGGCTTTCTTTGAAAATCTGAAACATGGTCACCGCTTTACTTGGCTACCAGTAGGTGTAGGCTGATTTTGCTTTTGCTATCTGGTACATGCCTGGTGGCTCTTTGCTTGGAATCAATTACACGGCTTGAATCTCAATTCTTACATGGTAATCTTGTGCTAAATTGAATTACAATTAAAATGATATCCATGTTGTGCTTAAATGAAAAGATCTAGGCAGGTTTGCTTTTGTCTCACTGACCTAGTTCGAGACTGCTTGCTATTGCACTTTGGCATGAACTTTGGACTAGACTGTGAATGACCAAAATCCTTGCTTTAAGCTTCCGATGGTTTTATGGACCTAGGCTTAGTAGTGATTGGTAAGAAGTGGCCTAACAAGCAAATAACCCCTGGCATATAACGAAAGGCTTGTTTGAAATTCAAATCCAATATCTTTTACCTGCAAGACCTAGGGTGCATGAGTAATCAAGCTTGCTAAACGATCCTTGTTTTGGAAAAGCTCACTTGTGTAGATACTTGCTAAGCTTCTGCTTATCATGCTTTATCACGCTAGTCGGCTGGGCTAAGCGGTGATGCCTTTATTTTGAAAATCCTGAAAATGCTGGCTCATGTCTAACATAGATATATTCTCCTGAGCTTTTCTATGCGATGTCTCTATGCTAAACCCTCCCTGTATGTACATGCTAGCACCTATAAATGTTTTTAGGCATACCTGGAAGCTTTCACTCACACACCTCATATTTTCTGTGGGAAGGAGATTTTTGTCCTTGCTGTTGGGTCGGCTTGCATGGTTTTTTGTCTAACCAAATACGATCCATCGGCTTTTAGCCGATTCATAGTGCTTTCTGTAGTGCCAGGTCTGGCAAGTAATTGTTTTGCATGTAATCCATATAGCTCACATTATTATTCATCCAATGGAGAATCAACTACCTATTGAATATCTATATGCCGTCGGGGTTTCGCTTTCAGCGTTCGATAATCATAAAGGGCAGGCCTGTATGCATGTTCGGCCGATCAGCCGATCACGGCTCGGCTACTTCCCGGAAGGACTGCTATTGGCTGAATTATTGAAGAGCGGGAAGTCCTATAAGCGGCATGATTGTCATCCACAATTGTAAGTCATCGGCTACAAAAATATTAAGCCGATGAAGCACAAGGGCGATCACATAAGTCAGCACGAACCTCAGAACAAGAAGCTCAGGATTGGTTTCCAACATTGGTTAATGAAGGCATGAGGCCGGTTCAAGCAATCGGCCGTCAAAAGGGAATCATGATGCCCAAAGATTCAGGTTGAAGATCAATAATGTAAGTTGACAAATAGCTGATCTATCGGCTCGGGGGGCAACGTCATCTGTAGCATGAGAAGACAATTTTAAGAGTTGATGTTCTTGTGTGGTTTGCAGCTGATGCTTAGAAGATTCTATCACATTTGGCCAAACTTGGGGGGCATGTTTTGCCTCCAGAATTTGACCGAGACTAGTCAGGCCAAAGTATCGAAAGAAGTCCATGTGCAAGGAGTCTACTTGGCTAGGCTCATATCTTAAGTTTGGCCAAATATAATGATAAGTGTGTGCCCAAGGCTCCAGCCGTGATGAAGTCTTACGCTTAACTCGTGTTAAAGCCCTAGTTTATTCGCGAGATTGGTTCGGACTGCAGGAGTATGCCACACAAAAACGAACGCCCAGGCCACATATGGACTCCGTTTTGGGCGTTCTACGTATGGATGGAAAACTAAGGAGATAAGCTTTCCAATGCTACTAGAATCACACCAAGACACACTTGGAGTCAACGGGAATTGCTGAAACAATTGGACGGCCAGAATCTGCCAAGATTATACGGCATATTTCGGCTGATGTTTGGAAGCTTCAAGTGGATCCGGACCGATACAAGGGAGAGTCTAGATCACGTTATCAAGTCATAGAGTCCTAGTTGAGTTGTGATTTATTAGTTAGGAAAGAGTTTGAGTCTATCTAGGAAATGGTTTGCCATGAGAGTCAAGTCTTCGGACTATAAATATGTATCCATATGATTCATAATAAAGCGACGACATTACGCTCCAAGCAGCTGCGTGTCTCCCTATCAACTCTCGGTGCATCGCCACCCTGGCTCCCAGGTTTATTCTCTCCATGTAAGCGTTATGCTGCTCTAGCGGATTCATCCAGGTCAGCTAGGGCTGTGAAGCGTTTACTGGACCCGTGGCGAACCTTGTACTGAAGCGTTTTTATGCCAAGATTTGGTAGTTATCCCGGTGAATCTCGTACTAAGCTTCGCGGATTGCAAGATTTACTAGCTATCTCGATAAATCTCACGCCAAGTTCTGCTTGGCGTGAGATCCATTAATTATCCCGCATGATACCGTCTCGTCTTAATATTTTCTCTAGTAGATTGCGTTAGGACTGCTTGGTGTCTTGCATTTACCTTGCATTTGTATCGATCTGTTATGTATCTATGCGTCATGTTAGTAGATCGGTTTATGTGTAGCTCGGTGTACGTTACCTAATCGCTTGTTACAATCTATGACGTGTCTTGCTGCTGCGCGTGCACGTGACATGCCTATAGACCAACGTACCTCGAGCAACCTATCTATACATGTCTTAATTTGTATGTGTCTAGTTGGATGGACTTCTTTGGAGGTTCTGGTTGAAAGCCTATTTGGCTATGCAGATCTGTTATACCATGTGTTTAGATAGGTTTTTATTTACTTCATTACGGATGCGGTATGTTCCTATTATTATATCTGCGTGTCTCCTGGACCACGGAGCATCAGCTTTTTAGCCAATGGGAATCCACGGGATCCCGTGTTGCCGATCCTAGCGATCAGGCATGTATTTAACCTTTCAGATTTGTTGTGCACCGTATCCGACGCACAACCTTTCTGGCTGTAAGGTCAAGCCAGGTAGCACGCCTACCACCATTGTCATTGATCGCCTCCCTAGTGAGAAGTCGATTGGAGCCGCATTCAAGCGAGATGACCGAAGCAGCACGCGATACCCGGCTCCCATATGGTCTGTGCTCGGACCTCGCCGCCCGCTGGTATCTGGGTGCAACAAAGTGGTATAAGTGGAAGTTTATCTGGAGCAATATATATATATAGAAAAGTGGACATGTGCAAATAAATCAATGTTCTCAAGGCACAAATGAAATCCTTGCTATCGGATTGCACAAGGTTGGAACATTTTTCTAAAGTATATAGATGATAGAAAATCCCATATAAATCTCTAAAATACTTAGAAGATTATTGATGGGTATTTCTTCTTCTTTTTTCTCTCTTTTTGTAGACCGGCCACTTTCCTTTTATTCCTTTTATTTTTTTTGGTGACCACTTGGTCTCTTTTTTTATGCCTCCTCAAAATCTCAGAATAACCTCAAAATCTTAATATAAAACCTAAAAAAATTTAATATAGCAGCTCTCCATCTCACTCTTGAATTATACTCATCCTTGAGTATATTTGTAGACAAAAGATTGGAACAGAGAATAGAACTGTCTACAATAATATTTAAACATTTAAATACTCCAGAAAATAATAGGTTGTGATCAAGGAAGGTTTATAAAAAGATAATCTTGGTTTAATGATAGGATAACCTAGCGAAATTTTTAATCTCTCTAATATAGAGAGACATAATGCATGGATAATACGGCTAGCAATTGAAAAGGTAAGCAAAAATGAATGACCAGCTTTGAAATCTCAATCCCTAGATTCGAATCTTAATCTAACTAATTTAAAAATTAAATTTGATTAAACTATGGTTTTCAATATAGCTCTAATAGGTAGGGCATATACAAAATAATCATAAGAAATTGATCATAGAGTTGATCGTAAAATAAATGTTAAGGAGATCTATCATGATAAAATGAAATCTAAACATGATAAACATAGGGGTCTTTATGAAATAACATATCTATCACATAATTGCTGATCATAATCCATTTAAATTGTTTTAATGAGAGCATAAATTAGTCATTGATATCAGAATATAAGAAAACAAAGTTTTTATTTTATTCCATCAAAGAGATAATACATGATCACTGATTAAAACTAACTCACACAAAATAAAATAAAATCACATATAATTATACATAAGTAGATAAAAATAAAATAAAACATAAAAATAAAATAAATGGCGCAATAAAATAAAATAAAATGCAAACCAAAATCTTCATTGCTTCTGATTCCATAGATGGAGGTTCTGCATCTGCTCTTCAATGCTTTGAGTATTCTGCTCATATTGGTTGATATTTCCTCTCGTTTGATCAATAAGTTGATAATTTTGTGCCACCATAGATTCAATGCCATAAAATGCATTGTTGTAGCATGCTTTGTGCTGCAATATCTTCTGGAGTATGAAGTCTTGCTCTTCTAGGAACAAATGTTGCAGGTGGAGGAATATGCACTAGGAGGTTGAAACACTGGTGTACTAGTAGGATCATAAGAGCTGATTGGCCTTGGATTAAACTACATGCTCGTGAGATAATCCTGCTCCTCTGAATTGTTCACTTCATGAATTGTTGACTAGGTTGTGTCAAGGAGTCTCCCAGGCACCCCATCCTAGCAGATGATGGTGGTTGACTTGATTCTCCTTCCTCAAACATGAATTTCTCTAGCTAGGTCAATTCTATATTGAGCAAATAGAACAAGTATGGGACTAGGAATCTTAAAATTGGTCTTGGTGACAAAGTATCCACTGGCCAACTTTCCATAAATATATTTACCCTTTCTCAAAGAGTTTTCATCAATATTGGCTTGTGTCTTTGTGTAGATTGGATAAAAAACCAATTCAGGTTTCAATTATGAAGCGATCATAGTAAGGTAATACCCAAAACTAAGTAAACCAGTGCTTCTATTCCTCTGAGTAATCCAATGATTTATCATGGAATTCATAGGATTAACTCCAAGGGGCTGACAGAGTGCAATATATAGCCACTTTAATTCTGCAAACTGCACCTTAGTATCATGTAGCCTCTCTAAGACTCTGCAAGTCATATATTTATGAATGATTCTGATGATAGGATTCACTATCTTCATCCTCTCTTTGGTAGAACTAGTAGCAATTAGTAGCCAAAATTTCTCTAAAGTGTCATTAGTGACCTCAATACTTTCAAGAGCATTCTCCCAAAACCCTAGTACTGAGCCAATGAAGCCAAAGGGTATTTCTTTCTAGTTCTCATTGATCCTAAATCTTAGGCTATGCACCAAATCAGAGGATTGAACTATATCCATAGTTGTCATAATTTCTAGTGCTATGTCTTGTTGATAAACATCAGTAATATGAATAAAACTGCTCCAACCCAAATTACTGAATGCTCTCTCTATACTTGGTGTAAAGCCTAGAGTAGTCATGAAATCAAAGTCTATGTCAAAGTTGGAGGTGATTCTGTTCAGATAACTGTTATACCTTTGCTCTTCAATGGAGATCTTTTGAGAAAATCCTTCTGAAGAATAATTCCATTCTTCATCTTCATCATCAATATTCATTGGTTGAGGGGCCTGAGCTTGAGTATAAGACCGAGTCCTTGGCCTCCTTGCTGGTTCTAACACATCTTCAACTTCTACTGAGAATCGAGAAGAACAACCTTGTAGTGCTTGATCCTGGCGAATGCTTCGACGGAGTTGGAACTTCCCATCTCTGAAATGGAGTGTCTCCTAGATGAATGCCTTGATGAATCATCATCTTCTTGTAGAGAGCCTCCTCTTGATGAAGAACCCTTGAAAGCTTTTTTGAAAAGCTTGGTGGCCTTCTTCGCCTTCCCTCTTAAGAATTTTTTTACTCTCCAAGAACTCTCTTCTTTTCTACTCCTCTCCTTCTCTCTATGTTTTCTGGTTTCCTGAGCTTTTGTTGGTGATGAAATGGGGCAATAAATACTCTATATTTATAGGCAAAAGCTGGGGTTCAAAGGGGAGGTCTATCTGGTGGAGGGCTGCCTGGGGTAGGCCTGAGTCAGGGGCTACTGGTCGGCCGAGCCAGGTCTCTTCTGGCTATGCTAGGCTCCCGTCTTGTTCCCATTGATTAAGCATTGGATCCTTTGCAATAATGGATGGCTATCTCTGTGATTTGTCGACATACATGCAGCCTAGGACAAATCTCCAATTAATCTTACATGTTTGTCTCCTTGGATACTTGTCCTTTGATTCCAAACCCTTTAAACTTTGATCACATGTCCATGTCTACATGTTGGCTAGTGCTTTCATGATCAAAGAAGGATCCTATGTTGCCTAAACTATCTTCTTTTACTAAGTAGTTAATTATCTTCACTAATCCTTAAATAATTATCTTGCAAATATGCAATATATATATATATATACCTACTAACTGTAGGTTAATAACATCAAGCATCACTCAAAACAAAAGTTATTTTTATATTAAAACATTAACTCTATTTGATAAACTGAAAATAAACTTTTGTTTTGTTTTATAAAAAGAATTGTCCGGTTGATTAACCGATTTAATTTCAGAGTAAAGATAAGCAATTCAATTGTTGAATTGAATTGAATTTACTTACTTCCTTTCTTTAGCACGGCTTAGGTTAGCGCCTAGTTTTTGGATAAAATTGGGAGAAAATTTTGAGATCAGTAAAATAAAGACATTAAAATTAAAGTATAAAAAGTATCTCTCTTTTCTCTCTTTTTTTTAAGTAAATCGCTTAACATCGAATCGAATCCAAAAACTGGCAAGGCTTCTCAATTTTTCAAATGTTTAGATAGCTATTTAAGAGGGAGAATAGCTATCTTTTAACTATCCAATCCTTAATTAAAATCAAAATTCATTTCTCAAATTGAAGACTTTATTAATTCAACCATAGTTCATATAGCAATGAAGTTTAACTAATTAATACAATAAAAACTATGAAGAAAAACTAAACTAAATTTAAACTTCTAAAAATACCTGGGTTGCCTCCCATAAAGTGCACTTGTAATTCAAAGTCTTTCAGCCAGACTCTAATCCAATCCGTCCAATGTCCTGTGTAGACACTGCAGATGAATCATCTCCTTCAATCTTCGTCTTCTCCAATTGCTCGACACATCTCATATCTGGGGCAAAATTTGAATGAGCTTGATTCTCCATTGATGTTGAACTTAATCTCTCCCTTTCCTACGTTGATGTTGGCTTGTGTTGTCTTGAGAAAAGGTCTTCCAAGTATTCAATGGTGATTTTGAATCTCTTCCCATTTCTAGGATTACAAAATCCACTGGTACCAGATTCTCTCTAATCTTAATCTTGACTGGGACGTCTTCAGCTATTCCTTCTGGATATCTCACTGAACGATCAGCTATCTCAAGACACATGAATGTAGGCTCTAGTTTAGGCAGCTTAAGCTTATCGAACATTGACTTAGGCATGGCACTTACACTTGCTCCGAGATCACATAAAGCCTTGTCAATGTTGAGTGCACCGATAGAGCACGGGATAGTAGGGACATCCCGGATCTGCCTTTTTCTGTAGAGGAGCATCCATGATAGCTGCACTACACTCAGTAGTCATCTTCACACATTCAGATGGCATCTCTCTCTTGTTGGCTAGTATATCCTTGAAATATTTGGCATAAGTGGGAACTTGGAGTGCATCCAATAATGGCATATGGATATATAGCTGCTTGATCACCTCGATGAATTTCTTGAAATGCTCATATGTCTTGTTTGATCGAATTTTGCATTTTTTTTGAAAGTATCCTTATATCATCAACTATCACATCAGGTTCTTCCTCACTCTGAATCTCTAATTCAGCTGATTTGGCAAGTCTTGAAGTCAACTAAGGGTCTCTAGTCTCTCTTCCTAGATCTGGTGGTGACTGCTTTGAGGGACTCAATTAACTGTGGCTGTCCAGGCAACTTTCCTTCATTCCTGATTGGGAGATCTAGTTCTCTAAAATCTTCATCATTCCCATGAGCTGTTGATTTGAAATTCCCACAGTAGTGATCTTGCCATCAATATTTTCTAGCACCTTGTCCATAGCTTTAAACTTAGAGTGTGTATCCTTGTTGATCTTAGCTTGCTCTTCCATAAAATCCTTTAGTTGAATCCAAAGAGGAATGGCATTTTGAATAGCTGATCCAGCAGTGAACTGTTATCGATTCTGTCTATAGTTGGACTGGAGGAATCCAACCTTCCTTTCTTGCGTAGTCCAAAGCATTAGCCTCCTCTGGACAACTTTCCTTTGAATGCCCATAGTCTTCACACTCTTCACATGTCATCATAGCTTCTATAGACTTCACTTCCTCTGCTCTACCACTTTTCATCTTCTCGAACCTTTCTCATGAGTGAGTCGATCTTTCCACCTAGAATTTCCATCTTGTCCACCTCTAGTGCACTTTTCACCACTCCAGTGGATGTAGAAGAGGGTGCCACCCTATCTGCTCCCCATGTTCCATTCTCAGCAATTTTCTTGAATAGAGCTTCAGTCTCTGTAGGAGTGAGACTGAGTATTGATCCTCCGGACGATGCGTCAATCTGAGCTCTACACACTGCGTTGAGTCCACCATAAAATTTCTAAATTATATCCCATTTCTAAAAATTGTGGTGAGGGCAGACTGACAGATAGTCATTGAACCTCTCATAAGTTTCATCAAATGTCTCAGTGGGGTATTGCACAAATGTTGAAATCTTGTTGCGCAAATTTTGAGTCTTTCCAGGTGAAAAGTACTTGGTGATGAATGCTTGAAGCAACAGCTACCAATTGTTGATTGTAGCTTCTAGAAGTCGACTACTGGCAGCTGTTGCTTCAAGCATTCATCTAGTGGATGTCCCTCTACTCCCCTCTACTCTAATCCTAGACTAGAAGCTCGACCCTCTACTCTCCTCTAGGTGTTGTCCCATTTGTTGTCGCCCTTGCGCCTTGATAATGAATTGGATGCCTCGTCTCGTGGCCGAGACTTGCTATTTATACCCTGGAGAAGACATGGGAAAAAGGGAATCAGCAACTGACATCCAGAGTCCTTGGGTCGGCTGACTTGGGAGGGGGGTAGGGTCGGCTGACCTGGGCCCTTCCCTGGTCCATTTCCTTCCATCTTTCGTGGGGTCGTTCCTTGTTGCCTAAGTAAGGACTTTGCAATATTACTCGGACTCGTAGAGTTCGGGAATCTTCGGTATTGATCGAAAGTTGATAAATTCTTCTAGGTTTCGGATAGATATGAAGTGTCTTCCCTTGTATGCTTCCAGAAGCTTTGTAATCCAGCATAGCTCATGATGTCTTCTAGAAGTTTCCCGAATAGGAAGCCTTGATCAACTCATAGGGGGAGTGAATCAAACAATATTTCCTTGTTATTCACCTTCTAAAATACCATCTCAGAGGTCTTTTCTTTCTCGACGTAGATTATGATGAATTTTGCGAAAAATAGCTCAAAATCCTGCAAAAATTAAGTACAACACATTTCCAAGACAATGTTGTAAAATGCACGATAATTAATTGGTAATAATTGTTAGTAAAAGATACGATTGATGCTTAAAAACAGTGAAAAACCACATAAAATGATATAAAATATTAGTCAAAATCTTGTGTCAACACATGCATATGTGGATCGTCAAAATCAGAGTCCGTTTGTTGCCTGGGCGATGACTAGTCCAGGAGGCCGAGGAAGTCGACTCCGAGTAGAATTGGGCCTCCATCTTGACTTGGATGTCCTTCTTGCCCTCCTCCTGGTCCAAGCTATTCTCCAAAGCCTTCATGGTCCTCT
Organism: Paspalum vaginatum; assembly: GCA_030272315.1. Classification (NCBI taxonomy): domain Eukaryota; kingdom Viridiplantae; phylum Streptophyta; class Magnoliopsida; order Poales; family Poaceae; genus Paspalum; species Paspalum vaginatum. The sequence goes on along the minus strand of CM059019.1, from coordinate 10,229,534 downwards.
CCTAAGTTCTTAAGTACAATATAATCAACCATAACATTAGGTAGCATACCATCCTCACAAGTATATGTACGGGCACTTAGGAACGAGCTCAACTGTTGGTTCAATTGTCTTGCATGTGCTCTTGTAATAGGTCCTTGCATAATCATAGGAGTGATGTCCTCACCACAACTAGTACTATAATGATTCTAAAAGAGTCTTTTGATGAAACAACGAGAAGGTTTCACCATTGTTGGCTTGTTTTTCTTGAGTAAAGCCAGTTGTCACCAGCCTTGCTTTATATGTTTCTGTATTCCTTTTGGAATTTCTTAATCTTGTAGACCAAAAGAAACAGCCTACTGTCTTGGCTCCTTTAGCAATTTATTATAAGTCTCGTATCATTTCATCTTCTATGGTGTCAGCCATTTAATGAGTTGAGACTTCTTATGTCTTTTTCATACCAAAAGGGATCTCCCTCTCGGGTATATCTTCAATGAGATATGTCTCATAATCAGTCAGGATCACAGATCTCTAACTTTCTTATAAGAACGTCTTATTCTATTTCATTTCGGCTGCTCTAGTGATGGATCATCAGCTATAGTCTCAGCCATATTAGGAGCGAGAGGCTCAAACACTGTGTGAGTCAAATATTCTTGTCCATTCATTGTCATGACTAATGAACCAACATCCACAATAGGGGTAGCGACAACAACCATTTAAAACGGAGGTGCAACCTTAGCAGGTATCGAGAAATATAGTTCTTCTACCATCGGAATTGGGATGTGCATCCTATTTTTCAAGGTTTATTTCTCAGAATACCGTGCTGCTCCAGATCTTGTCATTGACTAGAAACACTAACTGTCTTGTTTCTATGTAGTTCATATGTCTATCTTGATAGTGAAAATCGAAACACTTCATTGTTCTGATTAGCCAATTGAATGTGACCTTACTGCCTTCTCATATAATCTCCCTTGAGTAGGGTCGACAGCCAATGGAATGGTACCTCACTGTCTTTCCATCTTATCTTCCGTCGGCAGGGTAAATAGTCTTAGTCCAAGATGGACGGAACCAAACTGCAAATAGTTTCTTGTGCGCTTTCTCTTTATCTTAGTCGGTATATTAAGTACTCGTGTACTTGTAATGGCAGTTTTGAATACCCTCCATCACAGGTTTGCCTGGTGTGATATACTGGGAATCTTCCATATTTTTCCGTAGGATCGGATCTCAACTCTTTAATCTTTAAAACGTGCTCTCAGTTAAAATTCTTCTTTGCAATCGATGCATCACCCTAAGTCTATGAAGTCTGGTGGACGGGGAGTTTCAGGTTTCATTCAAGCAAACTTTCTTATTCTCCCCCTCTGAAATGTGGCCTAAGCAATAGTCACAATTTCGACGAAAGTTTCTCTACCATATCATTTCTTGCATACTCTTTTCAACTTTGCATTAGGAAGGCAAGAAGAGAGTATGTCTCATCAGATGGTGAGACCTAGATTCTTTCAAATTTGTTTATCCCATTCACCAAATATCACTTTGGGAAAGCAAATAAATCATGTCTCGTCCGAAGGCGGGACTCTCGTTCTCATTATTACATTGAATAATGAACTCATGATTCTCAAAATTGCAATGAATGTGCTCGTATATCATAGTATCTGAAATCATGTTTCTCACCAAGGATATAAAATATCTCTTACATTCAAAGCCGTCATCTAATTCTCTTCAATTTCTAGAAGAAATTATTTATGGCTTTGACATGACATTCTTTTTGCATAAGAAAAAAATTCAATTCTTGTTGCTACTCTTAGCAACATCTTCTTGCAGAATCTCGATAAAAAAAACCGAGCAATTATCCTCATAGTGCCCTTAAAATTGGAAAATATAGCATATTCCTCTTGTTGTCTATCTTGGAGCTATTATTCTATGGTGCTGGCTCTAGCTTACTTAGATCACTCATCATGTCTTCTTTCTCGTGCCAATTGGAGTTATCACTTCCATTTGGCAGTTCTATAATCCCTAGCTCTCTGAGGGTCACAATGTCATTCGAGCCTTCATAAAGAATATATGTATGTATGTATGTATGTATGTATGATACACACACACACACATATATATACACATATACATATATATACATATACATATATATGTGTGTGTGTATACATACATACATACATATATATATGCTATTCAACAACCAGTTTCAACACGCTGGCGGCCGGGCCAGCATCCCGAGCAAAATTCCGGCCAAACTTTCACAATAGTAAAATCCAAGCCCGTAATCGTAAATATCACTCCCGCAACCGTAAAACCTTAGAACAAAGCTCTGGTTGTAGAAATTGATGGCCACAAGAGTAAAAAATCATTTTCACAAGCATAAAAATCTGTGAGACTCATTTCACCACCATAAAATAGAATCCATCAATTATAAATATTACCCTTATAATCGTAAAAACTTAGAACGAAGTTCTATGTGCAATAACTCATGATGAACAGTAAAATAATCAATGGTACAACCGTGACTATAAATTTTCATAGTTGGAGTATAATTGCTGATTTGTGTTTCCTAGTAGCAAACTCTTGATGTCTATCATTGTAAAACCGTGGAATTGAGATATGAGACATAAAGGGTAGTTAAATATGAATGATGGTAACTAAATGATTGATTGTGAATTAACAACAATGGTAAAAAAATGGAAGTTCCACTTATAAGTCTACGGCAAAACACTATTGTAGTATAAAATGCTTTTAGTAGCAATAACTAAAATACTAATAAAATAGTTATGTTGAAAAATGCAATATGCTTCTAATGCAATACACAAATTGTAATATCCAAACTGTAAACCCCTTTGTTTGGAACTTATATTTTTGGATTCTATTTTAGAATCAATTAAGAAAAAATTCTTTCACCATTTTTTTACAATATTATTTTTTTCTTTACATAGAAATAAATTTCAATGGCAAATTTTATCCTTGAGCGTCCCTTAATCTTTCCTCGTATCACGAATCATAACATATTTATGGTTGTGTATATGATTTGGATATGGTATTTACGGTTGCAGGGGCATCCAGACACCAGATGCTCTAGTTTATGGTTTTTTCATAATTACTAAGTTTTATGCTTTGAATATATGAAACGTTATGACTATAGAATGAGAACTTACTGTTAGTGGCTTGTTCAAAGTATTTTATTGTTACAATCCTACAAAAATTCAAACACTACGAGTAATCGTATGTTCCTATCTAGAAAAAATCACCGAAAAGAACCGAACTAGTTAATTGTTGTACAAATTTACTTATACAATTACGATCATAGGATAATTACTACTCATTGGAGCTTCATCTTTTCACTATAGTCAATGTCCTTCTTCAAATACTATTAACCTTTCTTTTAATTTAAAATATTATTCATTGTACTATTCAATGTTATTTTTCAGCCTTGATATATTGCATGCATCTAGTCTTGCATACTGAATTAAAGATATTATATTTTTATAGCATTTTACTACTTTAACAAAGATTATAGATTCCTTTTCTATATCTATTCGATAAAAGAATGATTTTATCTAAAATATTTTTATCCACTTATAATCTACCCACATAGATCTCACCCCTCCAATAAAACTTTAGACTGTCAATCAAACGTTTATTTTTGTCTTATAGTAGTAAATTCATAACGTTTATCATTGTAAAATCGTGGGATTGAGATATGAGATATGTATCATTAAATATATATGATTTATGCTTACTAAATGATTTATTGTTAAATTAAATATAGTGGTAAATATGGTATTTCTATGTGCATGATGTCGTTGTAAAAAGTACTTATACGTCCATAGAAAAAATACTATTGTAGTAGTAAAATTTGAAGAATGTAGAGCCAAGAAAATTTTGGTTACTATATTTTACAATTAGAAGAAAAAATTATGGTCATGGAATTAGAGCCAACTATTGCAAGTTTATTGAAGAATGTAGCCAGATTTTATTTAGAGGAAATAATATTTTACGGTTACAGGAGAGGCTTAGAGCTAATCGAATGTTTATGAAGCCTAATTCTATATTTATGAAGCCCGGTCAATATTTTATGGCTATATGAAACATTATTTTATGCGTTTATAGAGTATTTTATGGTTGCCGTCGATTGTGCATTTGATATACGATTGCGGTGTAGTATTTTAATATTGCAGGATATATCAAACAGGTTTATGTAGTCTTTTAAGATCGCGGTGATTATCCATTATATGTTTAATCGGCGCACAGCGCATTAAATTTCGGTTACAACAACATATATAACATATATAGTACTATTAAAAAATTCAATTACGGTTGAGAATACTAGCGATCTTTACAATCACAGAATATTATTAAAATATTGACTTACGGTTGAGCGGTTACTATCTTACGGTTGCTCAACTTAATTCCAAACTGTAATTTAACTCTAGTATAACCATGCTCAATGCCTTGTTACGGTGGGAACCAATATCTACTAAAACTCAAACTACGGCAACCTAATTTTACAATTGCGGCTGTAGTATACGTCAGGTGGGTTTATGGAGTCTTTTATGGTTGCGATCAATTTTCTATTTGATTTTACGGTCTGTTGCGGGATTGAGAACCTTTCTTTGGTTGGGGATATATATATATATATATATATATATATATATATATATATACACAGGACTAAAATGCGCATCTGCTTGTGTCAGTGCGCACAAGCATGCATACAACCTGTAGTCTAGACACAATACAAAAAGTTGCAACGGGTTGTAACCTGTAGACTAAACATAATGCAAAAAATCGCAAACGATTGCAACATGTAGACTACACTTGCAATTTGAAAAAAGCATGCATGCATGCTGTTGCATGTGACCGCGAGTCGCAACTAGTTGCAACCTCGCGAGCACGCCGGTTGCAACCCGAGAAACGTACGCGTGCAAGCGGTTGCAAGTGCTGTTGCATATGACTTACAACCCTAGGAACCGCAACTGGTTGCAACCCACGAGCATGTCAGTTGCAACCCCGAGTTGCAGGTGACTTGCAACCCCCAGGAGTTGTAACTAGTTGCAACTCGAGAGCGTGCTTGCAAGTGCTGTTTGAATTGCAACCCTAGAAGTCGTAACAGGTTGCAAGCCGCGAGTGCGTAGTAGTTGCAATTGCTATAATACACGCAGCCCATTGCAACATGCACAACAACACTGGCAAAGACACAGTTGCAACGGGTGCATGTGCGCACCATGCACGGCTTGTGCACATAGGCGCACGATAGAATTGTTGTATATATATACATATACATACACACATATATATATGAAGAGTTTTATCTACATGCACATGTAGTTACACTCACCTTCAATAAATCAATAAAGGTATGTCAGAATACTCATTTATCAGTTTGAGTATATTTACATACTTATTTTAAGATATTTCAAATGTCACCACACGAAAAAATTACAAATCAGCCTTTGATTTTAATTTATTATGATAATACATTTATATTAATACATATAATGTAGTATGTCCACATACCTCAGGTATACTTGCATACCTCATGTACATACCACCACAGATGGCCTAGTATCATTGCATACTCCGTGTATATACCTTTCGTTCGACCAGATACCCTCAAAACGTTGAGATGCACATGTAATTGTAGCTACATGCGTATGTAGAAAGTAATTTTCATATATATATATATATATATATATATATATATATATATATATATATATATATATATATATATATATGAAAATTTCCTTTCTACATGCGTATGTATATATATAGATATATGTATATATATATATATACATGTATGTATGTGTATATACATATATGTATGTGTATATATGTGTGTGTATATATATACATACATATATATATATGTGTGTGTGTGTATATATACATATATATATGTGTATATATGTGTGTGTGTACACACACATATATATAGCGTGGCGCAATTTATTTTGGAAGCAATTAATATAATAAATGCAATTGGTGATTAATTAATTAGTTCATTTTAATACTTGATTGGGCAAAAGAAAATGCATTATATGTTTAATTTACTCAATACAGTTAATGTTTATAATTGGTAAGTATATACAATTGAAGTGATTTAATCCTCTTTAAAACGTATGTGTGGTGATATTTTTGAATCGATTTAACTTCTTTAAACTTTTTTTTCATTTCTTGTACTACGTATTAATTTTTTCGTTAAACCCCATCCTTTTGGTTTTTTTATAATATTATTTCCCCCAACAAACTAAACTATCCTATCCTCACATAACGCTCTGGACCTTCTCGATCTCTCTCGGCTCCTCGTGCGGAGACAGCCCGCTGCCAAGTCCACTACGCCGGAGAAACCTACTGCTGCCGTCTTCCACTTCCAGCGCTGCTGCCAGATCCTTCCGTCTGCCTCCGGCTGTCCGTCTTCGCTCTCCTATCCCGTGTCGATGCCCTATGTCGCATCCTCGGCTGCTGGGTCGATCCCATATGCTCCTCCGCTCAATCGGCTAGCCGGCAGCTCCTACGGCTAGGGCTATGGAATCGGGTTGGCACGCGACTCTAGACATATATGCATGTTGTGCAATCTGTTTCGTGTTGTGATTAGATTTTTATTTCAGCCGAAGAGGATTGGTGTTGGGGTCTGATTTGCTAAAAATTGAAGTCTTAAATCGGTGACAACTGGTATTGATTTGTTCCGTTTTGATTTAGGATATGATTTGGATTTTTTTTCTCTTCATCCTTAGGTTAAGTGCAGTAGATCGTGTATAACGTATTTGAGCATTGTATAAAAGTTTGAAATGCACAAACACTTAGCACAAGCTACTGCCCACAGCCTAATCTTCCTTTACGTTTCTTATGTACTTAAATGAAAATCGTTGTCAGTATGTTCTAAGAAACGTATTCAAAATGTAAGGTGATTAGCATGGGTGTGTTGGCACCTGTATAGGCCAAACATCACAAACGTCCAAGCTCTCTATGCCGCGAATACAAACTTCGGGATTGGTCAGCAGATGGCGGACTGTTCGGACGGTGGCGTGCGCCCGAATACACACTTTGGGATCGGTCAGCAGATGGTGGACTGTCCGGCGGTGGCATGCGCCGGACTGTCTGGATGGCACTGGATTGTCCAGTGGCATGCGCCGGACTATCCGGTGAGCCCTTGGGAGCTTGGTAAACCTAGGTCCAATCTCCTGTGAGCGATCCCGCCAGGGAGAAGAGATCGTAGGGTTGCTCTAAGATCGGCAGGCCATCTAGAACGCCTTCAAGTCGCTGTCGAGACGCAGGGAGAACAACAAAGAAGATTGGAAAAGTAGGGCAAAAGAGATAAAAGGTAAAACCAATAAAGCAGATTGATTTGGTTCGATTGTGTTGCCTCAATCGGTCGTGGCACTTTATATTTATAGGGAGGGATAGTCTTACCCATTTTACAAGTCATAATCCAACCAGATCATGCACAATCCGCGGATTCTGTTCGGACTCGTGACTACTGGATACTCCGGTAACAACCCACCGGATAGTCCTCACCGGACTATCCGGTGCAGGCTTGTGCCCAATTTGGTGCTCAACACATGCCCCCCTGCCTTTTGGCGAAGGTCCTGAGTCAAAAGCAATTTTTGCACCAAAATCATCTGAGGGCCATGGTTAACATAATGCATCGGTCATACATCACACTAAGGGCGATAAAAGCAATTATCGGCCATAAAACTTGACTGGATCATGGTGATGCTGAATAATCTTTTTGGGCCTCCATACTGCTCAGTAGCATGTGCTTTTTTCACAGGCACCGTCACCTCCTTTTGCTGCTCCATTGGTTCCTGTTGACGCAAACGCTGAAGTCTTCTCTTTTGAGTATGAGATAAACCCGAAGGACACCACATCGGCTGCAGACAATCAGATCCTTGCGCGCTTTTTCTTTACGTGCGCATCTAGAACAGCACGTGCATCATTGACCAGATTCTCACGAACTGGTTGTTGCAATGCTTCATAAATAGGGATATTGAAAATACGGATGCAATCCATATATTATCATAAGCAAAAGGTGAGGAATAATAAACATATGACCCAGACCTAGGATGAAGTCGACCCCAACAGATAATACGTTGTGACAGAAGGATTACCCATGTAAGTTGATCGTACACTACCCGTATATGAAGAATTTGAAGTTGTACCACCTGGTCGGCTCTTCGTCTTAGCAGCCATTTGCCTTCCGATATTTAGCCAAGAGTTCTGAAAAAACTCGGCTTTTCCTCTCCCTTCAGGTGGAGCTACCTCCAGACGCTCTGGAGCTACCGGACAGTCTGGTGACAGGCACCGTACAGTCCGGCGAGGTGCACCGGATAGTCCAGGTGCTTGCCACTGGATAGCTCGGCCCTCGTAGACCCATCTAGCTTCAGTCTGGCCTTGCCCCCTGAGCCTCGATGCTCTCTACATCGACTGTGTGCTGATGGTTTTCAGGGCATCTGACCTCTGCAATTCCAATGATAACATTCTTCCCTTAGTTGATTCGGTTTGATAAGGCCGAATTAAAACCGTCGTGCCCTGCAAGTCAATGGTATTCATCGGAAACGGCCATTGATCACTTTGCATACTCTTAAAAGTTAAATGCTTATCATCTACTGCTACTTTAATCTATCGACCAAAAACATTGCAATCATTCGTTGCATGAGAAAATGAATTATTCCATTTACAATATGCTTTCTTTTTTAACTCATCAAGTGGCGGTATAGCATGCATCAACTTAATCTTTCGGGCTTTCAATAACTCATTAAATATTTTATCACACTTAGTTGGATCAAAACTTATTTTACGCTCATATTGCCGGACCTTAGAAATCAGTTTGAGAGAATCGCAAGTAGTGGATTCACCTGTAGACGCCGATACAAATTCAGCAGCATAAACATCCCCATCTTCATTGTCTGAATTGCTAGAATCAGGACCCAAACACATAAACAGGACGACTAGACTTTTTATCCTTAACCCGGCTTTCTTTAGTCAGAGCCTTCTGCAAGACTTGATTAACATCACTAAAATCCAACCCATCTAGCTTTTTCTTATGAATATCAAGCAAATCATCACAAGTTAAATGAGCTAGATCTTTATCAGAAATTATCAAACCAAAACATCGAGTTTCCAGTGTCTCTAAATCTTCTAATATATTCAGTAATAGATTCATTAGGTTTTTTGTTTAACCGATGTAAAGTGTGACAAACACAATTCAGTTTCACCGGTATATTAATAAGAGAGAATTCTCTCTAGTACCACCTGAATGATTGAGGAATCTCGGTAGACCACCAAAAAACTTCTCATGTCTCTCTGTACCACCGAATGTTTTTCTCGTTCTCTAACCACCACTCCCGTCAAAATCTGCTGAAACGTCTGTTAAGTAGAGGGGTAAAGACTTATTTGCCCTTGGTTAAGAAAAAAAACGCAATTTTTTTCTCTCGGTGCCATTGTGGCCCAGCTCCTATCCCCGCCTCTTCTCTATGACAGTAGGGACCACAGGTCATCCTCTACCTCTAGATCGACCCCAATCTCTACCACCATTGCCATGTGCCCGAGCTCTAGTCGAGCCCAAGTGGTTCAGCAGGGAACTGCGAAGCGGACGACGGAACCCAACTTCACGACTCTCTACCCCCAGCAGCAAATGATCTGTATAAATAATCTGTCTTCATTCATTCCATTATTTCTCCAACTAAATGATTAATGAAACAGCAGCAGCAGCAAATGTCAACCGAAATACAAGACAAGGATAATGGAAAATCTCAGATTCCCTTCCTCGCAGCTTCCATGTACACGGCATGACGGCAAATTAACGAATCACTATCATCATTAGTAAGAAGAAAAGGAAGCGGGGGAATGAAGGAAAAGAAGGGAAAAACAAAAATTACCCATCATCTAGCGAGAGAACAGAGAACACCACCGGATCAGCAATTCAGCAGCACAAGACGTTCGTCTTCTTCCTCCCCAAACACTCCCCAAGGCCAACCACTTCAGTCGCATTGCCCCTGGATGCAGATGGCCACCAGCGACTGGCCTCACCTGCCATGCCGCGAGCCCTCGAACGCTGCGCCGCACCCAGCCGGCGCCCACCATTATTATCCCGCGTGCCCCCAGCTGTGGCTGCCGGCCCGTGCTTCACCGCGCCTCCGGCCAACACTCACAGCCGTCCTGTGTGACCCCATCGGCTGGCCGCAGCTCGGCGCTCCGCGCCTGCCGCGCCGCTCCCGGCCGTGGCCCGCTGCACTGCCGCGGCTAGATCGAAGGTCGAGGAGGAGGGGATGAAGCCTGGATGGACGCCGGCGGAGAGGGGGCCGGTGGAGCAGCAGAGGAAAAGCGAATCGCCCTTCAGTCGCATGCTGGGGCACAATGGTCATATGTGAAAATACATGAGCTGTACAAGGCGCTTAAAGTTGCTGAAAGCTGACGGAAGACGAAGTAACGGCAGTGGCACAAAGAGAACGGGTAAATTGTTTCGATGGTTGACACGGCTTTAGAAGTTTTTCAATGTTACAGAGAGAATTTTGCTATTATTCAATGGTGTGGAGAGAATTTTTCTCTAGAAATAATCATGAAATTTTTTTCCTAAATCTAGCCTAAGTATGAATTGAATTGGAAGGTAAAGAAGTAAACCAAGTAAATGCAGCGCCAGATAAAGACATATGAAATAATCTTATTCTCAGAACACTGCTACTACTAGCCTCACCACATTGCATAAAAAATTAGGCCGATATGTCCTAATGTAGTCCTATTATCAGGCACCGGTGAACTTGACAAAATCAGGAAATCTTATACCCCGGAGGAATATGGAATATACTCATAATTTTCTAGGGTATGGCTTTTGGTAAGTCTTAGCCTTAATTTTAGACTCTGAGCCGAAAGTCTCTCTCACAACCCTTTGTATTTCGGCTACAAAATTATTTCTTTCCACGTAATCGGACGAAGGCCGATGTATTGGCATAGGAATAGAAGATGAAGATGGTACGAAGTTCGGCAAAGCATATGAAGTTTGTGGTATCGAACTAAAACCCTAAAGTATTGCTAGGTGTACTAGTCGCAATAACAGGATGTGTCATTGAAGCATTAGTGTAGATTGCCGGAACCTCTCCATCAGCCTGAATTTCCAATAACGGTTCAAGCTTTGTGTATGATGTACCTGGTGTAGCAAATGTAGCAGAAAGAGGGACCTTAGGTACATACATATTAGATAAATCAGGAATCATGCTAGCACCATGTTCGGCATTACTATTAGAAGTAGATGCATGTAAATCATTGCCGAAAGATTGTTTAGGTTTGGCATCTACCTTTTGATTAACGACATTGAAAATATTACTAGCTATAGCACCAAACTTATTATTTAAACTAGCAGCAACAGCACCATCAATAACATTAGCAATTCTAGTATCTAAATCTGGAGAAACAACTAGGCTAATGATACATCAAGGACTGTATCATCAATAGGAGGAGGATTGTATGCTTGGAGCTTAAGTTACCTCTCCTCAGTCGCTTTTCGTAGCAAGAGTCAAGTCGATCCAATTCTTCTTGTTCACGTTGCTTCC